>JAKFHU010002239.1:25290000-27954151 GCA_023783475.1 Daubentonia madagascariensis
ATGTTTATCTCCTCTAGAAGACCATGTCTGGTTTATCTCTATGTTCTTCACACCTGGCATAGCAATGCTGGAGACACGCGACATGCACCCAAGTAAGCACATGAGCAGCAGTGGGAACAGTGCATGAAACACGCTATTCATTCGGCCAGAGAGGGCATGGACCAAGCCCTCTCCTGCTGGAACTATGTGCAAACTTCCAGAGTCTGCAGCTCCCAGTCTGGGAATCACCTATCAGAATGAATCCAGGAAAAAAATAGGAGGTAGCACATTAACTCTGGTGGATTCCCTAGAAATCTCAGTTTGTCACCTACGACATGGGCTCCTGAGGTCACCTAACCAAATGTGGAATTTGGGCAGGAGCTTCCTTGAGTCATGGTGGGGTGCCTCATCCCAGCCTGAAAACACCAGCACAGAATTTGGAGGTTCTTCCATCATTTAGATTAGGAAACTGGATTTCCTGAGCGTCATCTGGGAGCAGGATTGTTCCGGAGCCCTGGTAGCTGCCATACAATTGAGACTGGGCTCATGGCATAGGGGATCCTGACTCACATTTGTTCAGTGCTTCCTTCAGGACAGGAAGCTGCTTTATGTATTATTTCATTTAACCTTTGCAATACTCCTATGAGATATGTGTTACTATAATACCCATTCTACATATGTAAAAACTAAGACTTGGAGGGATTAAGTAACTTATCTTTTAGTAGTGGGACCAGAATGTCAGTGTGTGTTTATTCTTCTCCAAATTCCACCATCACCTACGGGGACCACACAGTCCTGTGAGAGCTTCCAGCGTCGCACCCAGGTGCTCCTAAGAACACTCCGTGGACCTAATGCTCTCACCGAGGCATTCACATCCGGCAGGGGCTTCAAAACACACCTAAGTAACAGCAGAGGGGCTGCACTACTTTCCCTGTCTAACCAACACCTGTATCAATGGTGTCCTTGGTGGAGCAGGAGGACGTCTGGTGCGGAAGACAGACAATGCCCATTTGGGTCTTGTCACGAGCTCGTGATGTGACCTTAGGGGTCAGTCGTGCATCCTTGTTTCCCCAAACACGAGAAGAAGGGTTGAGAATTATCTAAATCCATGGTCCCCTCAAGAGCTAACATCTTACAATCTTTTTTTCTCTTTTTTTGGTCTTCCTGAGCAATTAACAACAAGGGTGGAATTGGTTCTACTTTTTCATCTTAATTTTGAAAAAAAAAATCAAAAACTAAATAGAAACCCAAAGCTGACTGTGCTGAGTCTTTACAAGAAGCCTTTCCTGGATGCTTTGCTGTGTGTTCCTGCCATGTGTCATATGAAATGTGTCTTCCTGTGAAGTTCTGAGGACAGAAAAGCACACAGTCCCCTCTGGACTTATTGCTGACACCTGGGCTGGATAGATGACCTTGACGCACTTACAGTTTTGGCCATTTTCCAGAGACATGCCCAAGGAATTCCAGAGCAGATGCTTTTCAGATCCCTCTTCTTGACAGATTTCACTAAAGCGACTGCCCCACATTTGTGATTTTCCCATCATTAAACCAGAGCATATGGCCCTTCTACCTGCTGCACTTATTCGCAGGTGCCTCATGTACTATGTACTGATAGCTGCATTATAATCCTCATCTTCTGAGCCACATACTGTTTTTAAAAAATGTCACAGCTACATTATTTTTGTCTATATTATTTTTCTTACTTGCCTTTTCTAATTCAATCCTACAGCTTTATTCTGCCCTTTCACAAACAAGAATGTATTATATACATTCAGTTTTCTATTGATTCTGTGTCAAGCTTTAAAAAAAAGACAACCTCTTATTCTAAGAAGAGTTTTGTACAAATAGACAAGTATTTCAGGTAAGTATAGATTCGGACCTCATCCGTGGTGTTTGTCCCAAAGTAGAATATTAGCTCCGTCAGTTTTCTTCATTAAGTGTGTGAGCAGGTGATGCCAGAGCGATCTGTGCTGCTGTGGCTTCTTACACTGATTGATTTGTTTTCAATCTCTCATGCTGGCGTCCTGCTGCATTCACCTGTTACTCTCCTAGTTCTCTAAGTCTGGCAGTGCTCAGCCATGGGCTGAGAGATGTGCAGGTGCCCAGGGCAGCTCAGCACTGACCTGGAAGTTGCTCCCTTTCCTTCTCTGTGTTATGTAAAATGCTGCTGCCCCTGGCTGCCTACTCAAAATACCTTCTAATATTTTTGTTGGTCAAAAAATCACTTATTAATAGGAATTTCTTCTTGCTTGTAAAATTTAGCACTCAGCAGACCTGAGTTTTATGGAAGAATAAGGGGCAACTAGGGCAGTTGTGTGCCCAACTAAGATTGAAGCTTATGAGAATCCTGCTTCCATAACCCTGCATTTGTTTCCTGTTGTTGACATAACAAAAACTTAACAGGTTCTAACAACACAGATTTATTATCCTACAGTTCTGAAAGTCAGAAGTGTGAAACAGGTCTCATGCGGCTAACACCAAGGTGTCAGCAAGGTGTGTTCCCATCTGCAGGCCCCAGGGGAGAGACTGTTCCTAGCCTTTCCCAGCTTCTAGGGCTGCCTGTGTTCCCAGAATCATGATTCTGAAGGGGAGAAAAATATATAATTTATTTTCTGAACCCTCTTAAGTTCTTAGTTGGGACACCTTTGTAACACAAGACAGATTAACAGGAGAAAAGGTATACAACTTTATTAACATGGGTGTGGACACAGGAGTCACACACAGAGTGTGAGACTCAAAGCAGGAGCCAGGTGGTTGAAGTTTTTGTACCACCTTGAGGTTACAGACAGAAGTGAGGCTTGGGCTGGGGCAAGATGGGCTGTGGGGGGTGGGGGGCATGGGGCAGGGGAGGACAGGTGCAAAGGCACTGGGCCCTGCAGATGAGACCTCTCAGGGAGCAGCTATCAGAAAGAGCAGAAAGAACGGACGTCGGCCTGTGGTGAAGGTTTCTCTCTCAGGCTGTTAAGAGGATCAGACTATCCACGGCCTCCTTTCCTGTGAATGAATCTTCCCTAGATCTGGACAGGGGGCCTCAGAGGAAGCCTACATGCCTCATCCACTGCTTTCCTCACTAATGTAGATTTTTCCCTACAGATGTAAATCTCCAACACACACGACAGCTTTTCAGAGCTGTTCTTGTGTTTTGTGGCCCCTCTGAATAGTCATATCAAACTACTCCAAAGAAGTATATTTTGGGGTGAAACATTCCAGGTTTCCTTCAACCCCCTCCCTCCATCTTCAGAGCCGGCAGCAATGCCAGGCCACATCCCTCTTATGTGGGCGTCTCTCAGGTTCTTCCTCTTCCAATTGAAAGGATCATGGTGATTGCTTAAGGCTGGGGTGATGCAGGATGAGCTCCACATCGTGAAATCTTTAACTTAAATACAGCTGCAAAGTCCCTTTTGCCATGTAAAGTAACATATTCATAGGTTCCAGAGATTAGGACGTGGACGTCTTTGTGGGGTTGTTATTCAACCAACCACAGTCTATTCTCTGGTGCCCAGAGATTTATATCTCCAACAGGCAAAATACATTCACTCCATCCTAAGGTGCCCAAAAGCCTGAATTCAATACAGTGTCAACTCAAGTCGAAAAATCTCCTCTAAGTCTTATCAGTTCAGAAGTCCCAAATCTCATCAACTAAATCAGATATGGGTGCATGATCCATTCCAAGTCAAAATTCCTCTCCATCTGTGGGCCTGTGAAACTCAAGAAACAAGTTATTTGCTCCAAAACAGAATGGTAGGACAGGCATAGGATAAAAGTTATAGACATTCCCATTCAAAAAAGTAGACAAGAGAGGAAAAAAAAAGAGTCCTCACCAGTTCTAAGCAATTTCAAAATCCAAGCAGGCAAACTCCATGAGGCGTCAAGGCCTGAGGATAATCTTCTGGGTCTCTGCCCACCTCCCCTGAGCCCAGAGCTCTGCCTTATGGGCATCCTTTTATTTTTCACGAAAGGTAGCACGTGTTGCAGCTGAGTCATTTTATTAGCCTGTTTTCTGTCTGTAGAGTTTTGGGAGTCTGACGGTTTCCTTCATTTTGTTCTGTCTCTGTTTTATTCATTCCATGTTGGCAGTGTTTATGCTGATGTAACATTCTCAAAAACCACATGGCTCTCCTGTGTATGCCACAGCAAGTCACATCTTTACACAAGAATTTTCTGCACAGGTCTTTCCTGAGTGACCCCAGGCACAGGCCTGGCATCAGCAGAGATGGCTGAGGAGGTTCATGGGTCACATGTCTGATCTTTCCAAACAGTTCTCTGCATGGGTGAATACACCCTACCCAGCACTTTCTCTCCACAGCATATTTTCCTAACAGTAAATCTTCTAATTTTAGCATCTCTTGGAATCTGGATAGGCTGAGAATTTCCCAAACCCTCAGATTCCAGTTCCTTTTTGCTTAACAGTTACTCCCTCAATTTCTTGCTTTCCTTTCACACTTTACTGTGGTGACTAAGAGGAAGCCAGTCCATACCTTTGACACTATGCCTGGAAATCTCCTGCGCTAACTATCCAAGCCCACTGTTTGCAAGTCCTGCCTTGCATGTCACCGCAGGACACGATTCGGCGAAGCGTCCTGCTACCGTATGACGAGGATCCTCTTCCTCCCAGGTTTCATGGACATGTTTCTTGTCTCCTTCTGAGCCCTCACCACACCCTGGTCACACTTCCACCCACAGTCGGTTTACGGCGATTTACATGTTAAGATAACACAGATTTTCTCCACTGTGCTACTCGTTTCCTTCCGAGCCTCCACGAGCCAGGCCTTCACCATCCGTGTTTCTACTCACAGTCTCCTCCAGGCAGTGGAGCCTTCTTCAAATCACGCTCCCCCAAATCCTTCCAGCCTTTGCACGTTACCCAGTTCCAAAGCCGCTTCCACATTTTTAAGCGTTTGTTACAAGAGCTCCCCACATCCAGGTACCAAGAGCTGCACTGGTTTCCTAGGTCTGCAATAACAAGTTACTAAACACTTATGGCTTAGTACAACATAAACTTAGTATCTTAAAGTTCACAAGGTTAGAAGTCTGGAGTGTGTTTGCTGGCCTGGAATCTGGGTTAGCAGGGCCACCTTCTCCCTGGGGGTCTAGAGCAAAGTCCATTTCTCCCTCTCCCGGCCTCGGGCCACCTACGCCTGGCTCACGGCCCCTTCCTCCACCTCAGGGTCCCTCAGGCCAAGCTCGGCTTCCCCAGTCAGGTCTCCTCTCTCTGACCCGGATCCGCCCACCTCCCTCTTGTAAGAACCTCGTGACTAAATTAGGCAGGTCGGATAATCCAGAATGATCTCCACAATGCACGATTCTTAAGCCACACACACCTGGAAAGTCCCTTCCATCACGCGAGGTAACATATTCTCGGGTTCTGGGACTAGGACGTGGGCATCTTTGAGGGACTGTTATTCTGCCGACCACAGCACTGCGTTTTGCTGCTTCCCGTATTCACGTAGAGGGTAATAGAAGGGAATTGGAGAGTGGACGCTTTCAGGTAATTAAAATGTGCGGAAGTCCATGCTTTGTTCCAGAAGAGAAAAGAGAGACCAAATTTGCACTCTGTTAGAAAACACTTTTGTGTATGCTATATGTCTGTTAAACATTTAAAGACAGATGCTAAAGGGTGAGAGACACCAGGCAGTGGAGGAACAGACAAAAGTGGGGAATAAAGGAAACTTTATCAACACTATAAGGGGCAACAGAGGAGGGGAAGGTAAGGGCGTGATGATGAAGGACATACACTAGGGCAGCAGAGAGAATTCTAAGTCTATCAGCAAACACCAAACATACACTGTTAAACTCATCCAAGAAAAGATGGAAACTAATCGCCTCCTCCTGCTGGCTGTGACTCTGGCAGCGGCCGCGTCCTCAGAGGCTCCATGGAAAGGCCCACGTGGCCAGGACCCGGGGGCGGCCACCAGCCGCCCTGAGGAACCAGAGCTCAGCCCCGCAGCCCACCAGGAAGTGAGTCCTGCCGTCCAGCCCCGGAGCGCACCCCTCCCAGGAGGACCTCGCCGTGACCGCAGCCCTGCGGGAGACCCAGGGTCAGAAGACGGTGTGCTGAGCCCGATGCCTTGCCCTGGAAACTGCTCCATCATCGCTGCTGGTGTCTGAAGCCACTGGGCTTTCACTTCTTACTCTCAGGAAGGCTACTCCTGAAAATTATAAAACTCTATTATCAGCCTAATTCCAAATCCCTGCTCTGCAGAGCATGAAATTATACACCTCGTAGAACCTAGAAAGTGAGGAAGCCTTTCTGCTGCCAGCCCTCCATTCAGTGGGGTCCCTGTGCTCTCTGAAAGGCCTTTATGTCGCTCTCCAGAGCCACACACAAATATTTCAGGGTTTTCCTAAGAAATAATGAAACAAGACAAAAGAATAATGTATATGATAAGCTCTGTTATACCCACCCTATGGAAATCACTCCACTTCCTACTTCTTCACTGGTCAAATCAGTATTATCTGAGTCCCAATCAGGGACACTCAGAAGACCAGTCGTAGGGCAAGCCCCAGGAGAGCAGAGAATTCTATGAGGTTCTCAGAGGCTAGAAAGCCTGAGAAAGTGTTTCTGCTCTTGGGCCAAGTTCCATCTATCAAGATCTGGAGGCAGCAAAGGCAAAGTCTCCTAGAAAATAAAGACAAACATTTGTAGAGAATCCTTTATTAAAAAATCACCCTTTTGGACATTTGATACTTTCCTAAAAGCAAAAAAGTACATTTCCACACATCAGGGAAAACATGCTCATCAAAAAGAAAAGTCAGCTCTCCCTGTTCTGAATGAATGATTTAGTCAAACAAATCATAGCATGTTCCCTTAGCTTTAGTGGGTTTTGAAAGTTAGACCTCACATAAGTTATATAAGAAGAATATTATATTCCAATTCATATCTGGAGACACAGATCCAGGAACAGAAGTATATCCATTAAAGCCAAACTGGAAATTTAATTTATAATTTAATCCACTCTTTAAATTTATAGAAAGTAAATTTTGTTTGTGTCTGAGAAACCTGAAAAATTGCAAAGCATTTTTATATTTAAGGCAGGAGGCTACAAAAGGGAGAAGAATTTGAATTCTGCCTTTAAGACTGTGTCTATAAGGACCTAGTTCTCTCCTCTGCGACTCTTTACACTTGCACTAGAACGTGTCTGTGCTGCCTTCAGTGCACTTGTAATTAAGGAAGAAATGGGGAAAAGCCACAGTACACACCACTGTTTGTCACATCCACTAGGGAGTAAGCTCTTACAAGGTGAAGGAGCAGCATCATGAACGTGGCCCTAGCAATGGTAATGGGCATTCTAAGCTTCCAAATACCACAAATATTTTTTAGAATCACAAAATATTATCAGTGGAGGGGATTTTAAAGATTCCATGCTCTAATCCATTAATTTCACAGATGAGATAAATGAGGCTTAGAAAGATTAAGAAGATGTGCCTAGGGTTAGATAGCTATTCCTGGCAAGGTGGGAGCCAGAATTCAGTCCTTTTTCAGTCCTAAACATTTTTTTCCTCTGCCTAAGTATATAAAGAAAAAATATATAGGTCCTAGTAACTTCTTGGACTGTATGGTTTGCCCATGGTACAGCAGTCCAAATTTAATGCATTGATATTTTCATATTTTTAAAAACTCCTAAAAATGTATGCATACACATAAACACCTCTTGATAATTCCCACACATTGCATATTCAGAAATAAGGGGTGCTTGCGAGTAAAGGTGCGTTCTCTGGGGTAAGCCCTGGGCAGAGCCAGGCTTTGGCTTCCCAAGCCCTCCCGCCTCCCACAGCAGCGCAGTAGCTTAAACCACAGTCCCCCAACGGGGGTTTGCCAGGGGCTGGAGATCGGGCTCACAGGTCCACTCTGCCATCCGATCCCTTCAGCTCTCGGGACAGCTGAGCCCCCGCTGCAGCCTCTCCATCACGAGCAGACAGCAGTGCGACCCACAAATTTCCTACACATGTGTGACTGAATATGTTGTGTTCTGCCCCTGTTTGGGAGTAAAGTCTCTGTTTTGTGCCGAGTGCCTCATAAATATGATCTCCTTTAATCCTCACAATAGTCTACGAGGGTGTCACCATTGTTTGTATGTTTATTAGGCTTAGAGAGATGAAGGGACTTCCTCTAAATAGCACATCTAGCAAAGGACTGACCCCAGACCCAAGGGGGGACTGGGGGAGGAATGAGACAGGCTTATGTAACCCATACCTGCCACACCTGGGACTAGAAGAGGACCCACCGATGCCCCGCCAAGCACAACACGGGAAGCCAGAGGAGACCACACCTTAAAGATCACGCGTGTTAGCTGACTCTTCTGAGAACGCTGGTGGCCAGATAGTGCTAACTCACTCAATTTCTGTAAGATTCCAAGGGGGCTGTAGGGTGAAATGATCTATCAGGTCCCTCAGCCTAAAATAGAATCTAATAAACTTTTTCATCTTGAAAGCACTCATGCGAGGGAAAGTGACCACTGGCCGCCACCGCGCGAGCGAGGCACGTTGCTGGGCAATCTTCAGTCCACTTGCACAAATACCCTTAGTGAAATACTTATTTCCCTCCACCCACTTTCGAGTAGGATGAAATGGCACATTCCAGTTTCGAAGTGGGCCGCTTGCACATGTCTGCAGTATCAAGAATTTGAACAATTACAGCGTGGAGCCCACAGTAACTTGCTAGCTGACTTGACTCACCGAGGTAGTCGGGTTGGATGGAGGAGAGCCCCAGGGCGTTCTCAAGGCCACCTCAACGCCAGGAGCAGAACAAGCACTGATTTATGCTTATGATAATGGTATTTGAAAGTCTAAAAATTGTAAGGCTGTTTCCAGAGATGGACTTATTATAAAATAATTGTATCCAACTCCTCATAAACATAAAAGACAGTCATTTTGTAGCAGACAGTTGAAAGGAAAGATTTCCTGAAAGAATGGAGAAAATAAAACTGAAAACAACTTCAAAGGCTATCAGCAAATTTGTGGAATTTCAGAGAGAGAATCTCACTCAAAGAATTCTCTAAAATTACTGAACTTAAAAGCATTATTTTTCTTCAAGCATCTAGTTTACATTGCATACCAAAGCCTGTACTAAGCCTCCCCTAAAGAAACAATAGTAGAGCACAGGCATCATGAACATTCAGCGCTCGCTGCACTTAAATACAAGGAGTGACCGTCCACCACCTGGCAAGAAACACGACGCCATGGCAACCGCAGAAGAAAGGTCACAACAATATTTCCCAAGGCGATTTTTGGCCCTTGGGGGGATTCACTGTTATACTCAAAGGCCATGTCACCGAAAAGACAATGAGTAACGATCAAATTTCACCTGCAGTGTGTTTTTTGTTCTCTTTGTAGTCACAAATAGCTTGCCCCTCGGCGGTGTCCACCATTCCCGTAAGATGTATTTATTCATCCTATAATCATCAACGCTCCACGGTGAAGGTGCCGATGGGGTAGGAAAGTCTCCTGATCTTTAACGTGTTTGACATTTATCAATCCTAGAGGCAGTACTTGGAGAGGTTTTTTAAAGCTTTATTTCCGTGACCAGCAAAGCCTGGGTTTGACACGGAGGTCAACCTGTTTCGGCCACTGACTCAGCCTGTCTTTTTGCCCCAATAAATTGGAAATAAGACCACTCGCTCTTAGAGTTGCTGTGAAGATTAAGAAGGTAATGACTCAAGAGCACCCAGTTCAATGCCAGATATGGTATAAACCCTCAATAAGCACAATTACTCCTATTATAGTTACACATTTATCTTATAGCAAAAGTGTGGATATGTAGCATTTTTGGCAAGAATGAACGCATGATGGAAACCATATTAAAATATAAAATATGAATGCATTATTTAAACAATTTCCCCTGGGCTCATATAGCTTGAAACAGATATCATTTCACGGGTTCTGAAATTGAGTGAGATTTATTACTAAGTTTCTATGTATCATAGCAATAATAATGGAGAATTATTGTATCATTGGTGCATGTATAGAGAATATATAAATGCATAAATGTTTGTGTGTATATATGTAAATTTAGTCATTTTAAAGATCTTGGGTAAATGGCACGTATAAGCAAAATACATTGGATCATTTAATTTGTTGTGAATAATAAATGTATTACATAAAATTACAGTATCAAAAGGTAGTATTTTAGCAAGTATGGAGTTTATAACAAATGGTTCTTTTTATAGGCTGAAGGCAGGACATGCACAGTAGTTTACCTAAAGCACAAACTCAACAGTCATGTCAAATCTCTCCTAGATTAAGAATTACGCTTAAAGCGATATCTCGTTTTCTATCTAAAATCTTGGGGGAATAAAAAACCAGAAGAAATCGTTCCCCTGGTTAACAGTATCACGTGTAAAACCCTCAATCAAGGCAGGACTTGAAAAGGGTCAAAGTGGAACTTCCAAATTTGGGCTCCTGGCACTTTCCCCGGAAACTGCAGGGAAGAGGCCGGTCTCTATTGGACAGCTAAGTTGGAATTTTCATAAAACATTTTCTCTTTTAAAAATCTATAACGTATTTCCATAAATCTTGTTTGTTTTGAATTCTCCAAGACACATAAAAATTGAGGCATACCACAAAAATGGGCACATCTATGCGATTTAGGACTTTAGAAAACAGTCCTTCACCTTCTCCCTTGGACATTGTGCGCCCCACCGAGGGCAAAAGTCAGGACATTTCAAGGGTTTGGGCAAATGAATTCTTTCACCTTCAATTTCAGAAAATAGGTGTTAATGAAAGCAAAAGGAAACCTGATTTTCTAAGTAATATGACTCATCAAGAGAAAACTGACTTCTAAAAAATACATGCTTTTTTAAAAAAATGAATTACTTACCATTCTCAAGCATTAAAAAAATACACACTCTGTGCATATGCACGCGTTGCTTCTGCCTGTTTTTGGAGGCAGAGCACTGTCTTTGCAGGATGGCTGCCTTGCTAGCCAGCCAGCACTGGCTTTTGTTTTACCCTTCAAGGCCTAGCCCGATTCTGTCTCAGGAGTGTCTGCTATGGACAGTGCAGCCTGCTTTCCTGGACATTTTCCTTCAGGACTTCAGCAGCCCTTGTAGGTTTGTATCAACCGGGTTTGCTATGGAAATCGTGCATTGTTGTCCCTTAGGAACATAGGGATGCTATTGCACATCGAGGACAGGTCCAGCAGCCATGGGTCCCATGTTGGTAAAGGATCTAGAGAACCAGGATGTATAATGTTTTCGGCAATTCCGCAATCTGAGTTTCATCCTTTTCCAGCAGCCTTCGTTTCTGTGTCATCTTTTAAAAACCTCGATGGTCCTATAAACAATTTAAAGAGCTTAAGGGTATCGGTAAGTCCTCCAGTTTCAACTTGCCAAGCTTTTGTAAATCGGTGTTACCTGGTTAAGTGTCCAGTAGCTTCAGAATCCTGATTTTAAAAATCTTTTTAAAAATTATAAGTTAAAGATACACAATAATTCCCCTAATTTTAATTGTACAATAGAAGCCTTATTAGAATTCGTTACTAGGCTTAATGTTTAACTGCTTTCTCAAGAAAATCCATAAAGTATACAAATATATGTTTAAATAATTTAATGATAGATACACATGCATATGTACTGTCTACAGAAATGTCGTAGACATTCACCTAATCTTCCAATTTAACCTTCATCAAGCCTAAAAGGTGAATCACTATCTGATGTGTTCACAACGTACACATAAAATGCTTATATTTCACTGGTGTTTTACTTTATGTAAACAGAATCACACAGTGTCGGTGTGTACTCGGCAGTGTTGTCTGACGGCTGTGCCTCCCTCCTCTTTCATTGCTGCATACGTTCCATGGTGTGAGTATTAAACAATGTAGCATGACCCTGGTGATGGACATTTGAGATGCTTCCAGCTTGGGGCTGTTGTGAATGAAGGTACCGTAAACATTTTCTTCAGTATCTTTTGTCTTCCCACGTGGCACTCTTTCCTCATGGGTGTGTTCATAGTGGAGGAATGTTTGCTCATTGGGGTAAGCCTAAATTCTTTTAGGAGATACTGCAAAATGTTTCACAAAGTACCTGTGGTAGATCAGGCTCCCACCAGAGCAGGTGAGAGTCCATCATTGTCAACACTTGGGATTGTCAGATGCTTTGTTTTGCTCCTTTTTTTGGTGCTCTTTTGCAATTTTGGCAGGTGTACAGTGCTATGTCATTATCATTTATTCCTTGTCATTTTAATTTGCGCACTCAGGTGATCCTTGGTGCTGATCATACAGTGTGCTCATTTGAATGGTGTGTGCCACATGTGTGCATTTGTAAAGTGACTTTTGAAGTTTTCTGCCTTTTTTAAAAGAAAATTGGGCATCTGTATTTTTCTTATTAATTTATAGGAATTCTTTATGCATATCCTATGTATGAATCTTTGTTGAATATAGACATTGCAAATATTTTCTACTTTGTGGTCTGTGTTTTCATTCTCTTAATGGTATATTCTGAAAAATAGAGTTCTAATTTTAAGAAGTACTAGTTATCAATCTTTTTATTTGTGGTGAGTGCTGTGCATGTGTGTTTATTGTTTTAGAAATCTGTGACTTCTCCAAGGTCATGATGGTGTTTTTTATGATAGCTTTGAGGAGATTTATTTGTTGATCTCTCTCATTTAGATCCAAAATACACCTGCAATGACTTTCGTTTATTGTGTAAGGAGGAGGTCAAAGATTCCCCCCCCCATATGGACATATAATTGATACAATCCATATTTACAAGACAGTTTCCCCTCAATGCATAGCGAAGACTTTTTTTCTCTTCTTTTTTTCCCCCACAAATCATGTGAACATGTAAGTGTGAGTTTGCTTCTGGGCTCTCTAATTTGTGACATCATCTATTCACACTTGTTTATTCTTGCACCAACCAAGAATTGGTTGCTGCAGCTTTATAATTAGGCTTGAGATCTGAGAGTATAAGTCCTTCAACATTTCTTTTTATTTTCAAGTTTATCTTCACTATTTTTGATCTTTTTCATTTCCATATATATTTTAGAATCAAATTTTCAATTTCTGAAATACAATGGCTGGGACTATAAAATGAGTTACATTGAAGCTTTAAATCAGTGTAGGAGAACTGACTTATTTACAATATTGATTCTTATGATCCTTTAATAAGTTATACCCTTCTGTTTTCTTAAGACTTCCTTCATATCTCTCAGTAATGTTTGCAGTTTTCTGTGTAAAAGACTCTTGCACATGTTACATTAGTCCTAGAAACTTGATTTTATATACTACTATAAATGTTATCATTTTAAATAGAATTTTTTATCAGTTCATTAAAGTATATTGAAATGCACCTATTTGTATTAATAATATTGGCCTTTAATTGGTAACCTTGTTAAATTCACTTACTTATTCTAATAAATTATCTGTATAGTCTAATAAATTTTCTATGTACATGTTGTCTCTGCAAAATGACAGTTTTATTTCTTTTCTTTCCAATTTCTCACAACTTTCGTTTGTTTGTTTGTTTATCTTATTACACTAAGTAGAACCCTTAGTATGCTATTAGATAGAAATCATTGTAGTGGACATGATTGTCTTGTTCCCATTCTGCAGCAGAAAGCTTTCAGAGCTTTATTAACAACTATGATATTTTCTTTTTTTTTAATGAGACACCCTTTATCAGATAAAGGAAATTTCCCTCTATTCGTGGTTTCCTATAAGTTTCATCCTGAGTGGATGCTAAAAATATCAAGTGCTTATTTTGCATCTGTTGAGATGCTTGTGGGATTTTTAATGTTAATATGAGGTCACATTGTTTGAATTTTAAATCTTAAATCAAACACATATTCATAGAATAAACCCAATTTGGTTGTGATATATTACACTTTTTATATGCCACTGGTTTGGTTTGCAAATATTTTGTCTAGGATTTTTGTATCTATGTTCATGAGAATAATTTGCCTGTAATTTTCCTATTTTATGATGTCCTTGTAAAGTTTTGCTATTGAGGTTGTGGCTGGCCTCATGCAAAGAGTCTTTTGCTATTTTCTGGTTGAGTTCCTGCGGGACCAGTGTCAGTTCTTCCTTAAGTGGTTTTAGTAATTTAATGCTGCAGTCCTGTGGGACTTGATTTTTCCTAATAGGAATGTTTTAAATTACAGATTCAATTCTATTTACAGAAATAGGCTTATAAAGATTTTCTACTTCTTCTTGTTTTAGTTCTGGAAAATTGTGTTTTTCAAGGAATTTATTCACGTCATGTAAAATTTCAAATTTATTTGTAAGACAGTGTGGCTGTGACTAAGTTAAGGAGATTATTCCGAATTATCTAGGGGGTTGAATGTAATCACAAGTGTCCTTATGAGAGAAAGAGGGAGGCAGGAGAGTCAGCATCAGAGAAGATGCTATGATATAAGCAGAGGTCAGAGATGTGATTCCTGAAACGCAACCCAAGGAGTGTAGGTGGCCTTTGGAGCTAGAACAAGCAAGGACAGAGGTTCCCCCGGAGCCTCCGGGAGGAACACAGGCCTTGCTGACACCTGGATGTCAGCCTCATAAGACCCATCTCAGATGTCTGGTCCTGGACCATAAGATAATAAATTTGCATTGTTTTAAGCCACTAAATTTGTGGTGATTTGTTACATTAGCAATAGGAAAGGGGCACAACCTGTCCCTACTTGTGATGTCTGTGGGTTCTGTGCTGGTGCCTCCCTTTGCGTTCCTGATGTCTTGTGTTTGTGCTCATGCAGCGGCGTTTGTCCAGTTGATCTTCCCTCAGCTTCCTCTAACTCTCCACGTCACCATCCGCCATTGGCGACCCCTCCCTTCTTGGAACCTTCTTGGTGACAAGTGACACCAAACTTTCCTCATCTTCTTCTATTTCTGTAGTGCCTCTTCTCGGTCTTTTTAGCAGGTGTCTTCTCAACTTGACAGGTTTTTCAGTCGCTAACTCTGGACTCTGTTTGTTTCTCTGTCTACATTCTGTTCCTAAGTGCTTGCATTTCCATGGCTTTGGGTATCACGGCCACAGTCACCGCTCAGAGATATGTATCTCCAGTCCAGCCCTGTGCCCAGAACCCCAGGCTCTCAAAGCCCCTGTGCACCACCGCCAGCCAGGTGTCCCAACATCACCGCACACCCACCACGGAGACCAGCCTCTGAGCCCCGTGGGTCACCCTCCCTCTCCTCTCCTCACCTCTCAGATCACCATCTACCCCGTGACTTAAGCCAAGCCTGGGTTCATTTTCTATCTCATTTTAGTCCTTTGTTTAAAAGGTCGTGGCTTCACATTGTTCCTCCGAAAAAGAACTCCGTCCCAAGGTCTGCACAGCCTTACGAGACATGACCCAGGCCCCCACCCTGGAGCTCCTACCTGCCACTCCCAGTGTTCCAGTGGGCTCTGGACGCTGGGCCAAGGGCGGGGGTGAGGGGGCTCCCAGGCAGCTGCTCACTCCGTCCCCACCCGTGAGGTCTCCTGGAGTTGCACCACCCCAGAAAGGTCCTCCCGGGCCGTTCTCTCTGGGAATGCCTCCCTCTTGCCCCCCACCTGGGCACCAAGGCTGTCTTCTTCCTAACACAACAGGTCCTCACCACATTCATGCTGACCTGTCCTCTGCACGCCCAGGGGCAGGAGCTCCAAGAAGGCAGGGACCACACCCTTCGTCCCCCAGGGTAGGGCGTAGCGTGAGTGTGAGAACCTCAGAGGGGGTGATGGTCAGAAGGCTCTTCAGCAAGTTGAGAGACAACATTAAGAGTGGTTCTTTCTGGGTTATGGGATGGAAGGTGATTTTTTTGTTTGTTTGTTTTCCTTATTATACTTTACTATATAAACCAACTTGGTGTTGATCACACATGGCTTTTATAATCAGAAAAACAAAACCAACAATAAAAATACACAAAAGGAGCATTTATTGCGTGGAATGTTATCATTGAAAACTTGGTCTTTATGGTGGTGCTTAGAGGGTTTTACCCTTGCCCACTTGGAAAGCCACAGCTATCCTATCCGGAGTCATTCTTTGCCCCAACTGTCATTTAGTTAGAGTTTTACTGTCTATTTCATAACAGCAAGATTATTGCTTCTAAACGCCGCACATGTGTGGAGAGGAAGGGAGGGCAAGTACTTCCAGTTTCTTTTCCAATCTTGGGCCCAAGTCGAGGGTTTCGTTTGCAGCGCTTGGTCTTTCTTACTTTTTCCTTTTCCTCATTTCCCCTTGATTTTCAGGAAGGAAAGAGAGGTTTGGGGGTTTTGTGTGTGTGTGTTTTCGTTTATCCCACAAGAGTTCAAGTTAATTTAAGGGCTCTGGTTTGGACATAGTTGCCTTTCTGCCCAGAGGGTATAAGCTTTTCTTAGGCAAATTTGCTGCTTTCTTCCCAAAATAGTAGATAGTAAATGTGGCTCAACGTGTTTTTGGTCTAAACGGATTTACTTATGTGGATTCATAAGTGACTCCCGTCCATACTGTTGTATTATCCTAAAGGAACTGGCCGTGTATTAAACAGCCATTCTTTCGACAGCTATACTGTACGCCCAGGTCAAGAATTGCTCTGAATTCTAGTAGCCCTAATAGCAGCAGCCAACGTGCATCGGACGCTAACTCAGAGCCGAGGACTAGTACCCTTTGCACGGTGGTTGTCATCGACACTGGCCGGGGCCCCAGAGCCTGCCGGCACCTGCAGCTCCGGCTCTGCCCGGTCACTGCGCGTCCCCTCCTGCATTTCCCCGCTGTCCCCACCTCCCCCAACAGTTCCCTCGAGCTTCTTCCCTAAAGTAGGAAAGAACTAAAAATAAAGCCAAACCAGTGTGATGACTCACTTGTGAGCCAAGTCCAATTTTACTTTAATACTGCACAGCATATATGGCTAATTTTGACACAGTGTAACTGTTTTCCCCAGGGAACGGCACGATAAAGTCACTTTCTTGAGGAACTACAGCTGCTCCTAAAAGGAAACCACTTTCTCTGTTGGGATTGCCCGTTTGGAACTTTCCAAGGCTACGTTCAGAACAACCATACTACAGTCCCCCGTCACCACTTCCTCCACCTGGGAAAGAACCCGTGAGTCAGCATCCTGCGTGCGGTTTATCCACAATCTTCTTCTCGTGGCTTGAAAATGTGCTTTTACTGGAAAGCGCTCTGATAAATCCTGGAGCTGATCACTTAGAATACATTGTTACTTCACAGAACAGGACACGGTGGCGGAGAACACGCCGCTACTTCACAAAACAGTTCATGGCGGTGGTCACCCAAGGCAAAGAGATCAAGCCTGAAGACTCTCGCCGATCAGGCGGCAGAAGGTCCACCGATGTTCACACACTTCTAGCAAGAACCAAGATAATTCACGCTTGCGGCAGTTACTCAAGTAGATCTTGATAGAGCAGCAGAGAGGAAGACACACAAGGACTTTGGAAAACACAGAGCCACGGGCCAGCCAGCTAAACGTCTCTGATGAGTGCAATACAGGAGACAATACATAGAATCTACTTTTGACTCTTTGAAAATAGTATATGACCAATTTCTCAGTGTTAGCAGTGTGGGGGTGAGGAGAAACTTCCCCTTTGCCCCGGAAGGTTCACTGAAAGATCAACTCGCAATAAGGCAGATTAATAAGAAAGACAGATTAATTTACTGTGCCCACAGGGAGAACCACAGAGTGATTACCCAATTTCCCAGTGGGGTCCAGAAATTTATATGCCCTCATTTTAGAGGGGAGGAGGAGATGAGGAATGTAGGTAGTTCTGCTTGGGGGCAATAACTGTTTGCTAGGGAGGATGAAGAGGTACTTGGGAGGATGGACGGATGGGGGGCAACAGACTGACTTGCAAATGATTCTCTTGGCAAATTAAGTAAACCTGAGAGACAGGTATTATATTTAAAATGATTTGGGCCAGGTCTGGTGCATTCTTGATTTTCCTTCTTGTAATATATTGAGATAACAGGGAGGGGAAGGGAAGTCGATTTTCTTTTTGATGGGTCTGGTTTTTTATGAAGAAAGAGGAAAAGCCCCTTCCAAGGCCTGTTGATCTCTAAGGGCCTTTAATTCAAAACATTCTTTATACCAAAGAATCATATTTTGGAGTGAAATTTCCCGAGTTCCTTCAACAGGAGCAGGGATGATAATGTCCACTCATTACTTTCTCATCCATGCTCTGGGATGAGTTAAATTCTTGAATATTCTGAGCTTTGGGGTGGGTTGTTTCATGAGGCAGAGAACTCACAATAAAGCCGGTTCCATGATTATTTCTTCTATGATGGAAGTGTTCTGAAAAGTAAGCTATTCCTAGGCAAGAAAATGGGCATTATAATTGACTAGAAAGATTATCCTTCATACACAAACACAAGCAAAGAGCTGACAACCAAAATAACAGGTTTGGTAAGAGACAGGTCAAAGAGCCAGAGGCCCTGGGCTCAGGGGGAGTGACCACACCCTTAGGTGAGTCGCTGGACTTCTCCAGCTTTAATTTACACAAATGAAGACGAGGATATTACCTGCTCTGATGATGCCAGATGGGTACCACTGTTATGAGGCCAGATGAGATCCTTCCTATGAAAGCACTTAACCACCCATAAGATCCTATTTAACTCCACCGCAGAAACTTATGTTCATGAACTTTTGAAGCAGAAACTAATTTTTAAAAAATCAGCTAAGAAAAATCAGTACTTGAAATTTATTTATATAGAGTTTGCTTGCAATATGTTCCTAGAAACAATGTTTGGTTTTCAAAATAGCATAGATATGCACTCTGTTTGGCTGTAACATGGTAATTGTGTTTCCGAGAAAGCTTACTCAGTTAAGCGTTATTTTATAAACTATTGTTTCAGTGGGAAAAGTTGGGGATATAGGGTTAGGTTATATCAGATTTATAATTGCAAATTTATTTTGCAGGTAGACATTTTAGTAATGAGGTGAGTTAATCATTGCAGATGTATAAATTTAAGCCTAAACATCATTGAGTAGCGATCCCTACCTTTGACAACACTGGTGCTTTAGTCACTCGGAGTAAACTTTCCTCTCCACTTGACACCAGCACCATCATTACAGGCTTCGTACACATTGTAGATGATTTTGTCACTCACCGTGACAATGTTTAATGCATAAAGCTACTCTATCGCCTGGACAATGCCTCCAGGTAACCACCAATTACTCGCTTTTAGGGCAAATTCTGTTTCCAAAATAATCTACCTCTTTATATCCATTTAAAATAATATAACCTCTTGCTGTGAAATTAATGTCTGTACTGACACTTATTGCAAATTTTTAAATAAAATTAAACTTCAGAAAACACATTTCCAGGTTAGGCTGAATAGTAACAATGATGATGATAATATTAATAATAGTAATAAAACAGCTCCTTCTTGCTAAGTACTTATTCTAATGCTTCTGTGTCATTTCAGTGTCACTTGGTGAAGGCCTTTTGGTGGTGTGACACTTTGTGGTGAAAGAGCACATCAGATCTGCTTTGGTCCAGGCCTCCAACCTGCCCTGGAATTCCTGGCAAAACTCTTTAGCTCCATGTGGTTTAAGTCGCACAGCCCAGCCCCGGGGCAGCTTGGCAATGCCCAGTAGTTTCTAGCTGTCCAGCGCAGGAGAAAATCAAACACCTTTCAGCTTCCAGGGTCTGGACTTTCTCTCCAATCTCCCGGAATCTGATATCAGAGGTGTCCCATGCATTCCTGTCGGTGCCTGAGATGGTAACTCAGATGAAGCGCTCCCTGCCCTCCTGCACCTCAGTTCCCTTGTATGGAGTGAGCTGCACCCTCTTCAGACGGAAGGCTGTGCTGTTTGATGGAGAAAAGGAAAGTAAAACAGGAGGTGAGGGCTCTGCTTTCTGTCACCTGCTCACATCACACCGTGTGCCTCTACTGGCAGCTTGTATCCTTTTTCCTGCCCCAGACACAGCTAATAAAGCCACCTGCGCCTTTCTTCAGGACAAAAGCAATCATGAGCCCATCTGGGCTGCAGCACTCCTGGTGCTGTTGGTCAGGTTCCAGCACTGCTACAGGTGGCTCTTGGTGTTGTGCCGGCTTTTCAACTTTGCCATAGCTTGCATGAGGACAGCATCTTAGTCTGTTCCGGCTGCTGTAACAGAATACAATAAGCTGGGTGGCTTCTAAAGATGAGGGGTCTCTCTGGGGCTTTTTTTCTAAGGGCACTAATTCCAATCATGAGGGTTCCACCTTCGTGACTGAATCACCTCCCAAAGGCTCTCTGTCCTAATACCATCACCTTGGAAGTTAGGGTTTCAATATGTAAATTTTAGGGGGACACAGATATTCAGACCAGAGCAGGCAAAGAGCCTGCAGCTGGCAGCAGGGCAGGGTGTCTCCCTTCCCAGACAAACCTCCCCTTCTGCAACTTGCAGCAGCCAGGACAGTGATGGCCTCATAGTGGAACCGGGAGATTCCCTCTGGATCCAGAGGTTTCCCTGGGGAAGAGCTTCTTGGTCAGTGGAGCAGCTGGGAAAGCAACAGATGCCCCCTCTGCCTCCTTCTCGGGGCCCTGGTCCACCTGCCACCCTCTGTCCCAGGTCTGTCCCTCCCGGTCTGCACCATCAGTCCACTGCACAGGTGTCCCTTCCAACTCCTCACGTCACCCCTGGCAATACATCCACTTAAAAATACATTTTTCTCCTTTATAAATAATCGAGGATAAACTAGGTCAGCCCCACAGTTTGAGTATCCCAAAGAAATCGTTCTCCCTGCTGAAATAAAGAACAACGCCTTCTTCCTCGTTAGTCATGAGACTTGGAGCAAGCGAAAAAGGAAGTGACCCTTCACCCTCTAATCTTCAGGAGGATCTCAGGCATCTGAGGTGACGTGTGGCACCACGGAAAACCCCACTGTCGCCATGGAGACGGTGGACCCCGCCCCTGGCAGCCCCCGCCTCGCTGCCAACTCCTGTCCCAGCCATGGATCTTCAAACTGATGACGGCAGGCAGGTACCCATCTGGGTCCCAAACAGCGGGAATTGGCTTGGCTTTTTCTTCCTTCTTTTATAAACTCTTCTAACCTTAGTTTAAATACATACCTAATAAGAAACACAACACGAAGTACCCCACCTGGATAAATACGTGGCGGGCAGACAATAAAACCATTGCCGGGCTGCAAACTGGCGGGCAGTGTTCTCACCTGCCCTCCTGGCTGGCTGCAGCCTCCTCCAGGCGGCTTGGAGCTGGAGCACCACTGACGCTCTGAAACGTCCCGGTGTGGCCCCATTACAGGGAAGTCTGTGGTCCATTATTTCTGCGGCTCTACTGTTGAGAGGAGGAGAAGAAAAGTCCCCAAGTGCCTCATGTGGCCACAGGTAGATGAGCAGCGTGCAATTGCTCAGGGACCGGCAACGCCCAACGCCCCTTTGGCAACTTCCGCCCTCGTGCACCAGCCAGCACAATTACTTTCTCCACCTGCCCATCCCCTTTCTTCAAACAAAATATATCTGAACGCAGTACATTTTCATCAGGATATTCCAAAGAGCCCCCAGAGCTCATTGTCGTGGAACGAGGGGCTCACTCAGGACTTCTCCTGGCCTAGAAAATACATAGGAAACACATTTTACTGAGAAACACAAATAGGCCAGTTTGGGGCACAAGCTTCTCTCAGTATTTTAATCAAGAAATTCATTTATTACTTACAATGTTCACATTCTCAAGGCAAAGCAGATATTTGATATCAACATAATGAGGGCATTTTAAACAGTAAGGCATCCTTTGCTTTGACCAGACAACTTTCTTAAATATTATCCTAAGAGAAATATGATTTATAATAGCTCACTGGAAACCTTATTTTTTTAAGAAGTAGATTTGGAATTTTTCGTCTCCTCCACTGGACAACTGTGGATTCAGGTCAGTAACCCAAGTTCAGCATGATCAGTAACCACAGCTGAATATAGCATTAAAAATCTCAAACACGTTCCCTTTTCAAGCATTTTATGGAGACAGCGATTGTGGTGTCACAAGGCCTAACCTACCCTGTCAGAGCAAAGAAGTCCACGCTGGGGACGGTGGCCCAGATCTGTCACGATGACACCCCAACGGGGCTCTAGCTCAGCACTGCCCCGGGTGCTGGGAGAGCCAGTTTCCAGCTAATAACTCCATTTTTGCCGATTATTAATAAAATCCTCAAAATGTAGAAAGAGTAGGAAGGAACAGATGCACATGGACAGACAAAATTGTGGGCTCTGGTTTTTGAATACACGAGAACAAGAACGTTTTTATTAGTTAAGGTAACGCCAGGTAAGAAGTTAAAATCAATCTCCGGCTGCATCTCAGCCCGGCTGCAACACGTGCCATGGAGTTCTCAGGTGTCTCAAATTTGCCCACAGCTAAGTGTTCAAGCCATGAAGGTGGAAACCCGGGGCTTCTCGTGCTGTTTGTGGACGGAGAGGAAGCCCGTCTCTCCAGTCTCCCTAGGGAGGAAAATGAAGGTCATGCCCCCTGTGCGGGGTGTTGGCGTTGCTGTGTGAACACCGACAGAGCACGTGGGGTGCTCACCTGGAAGGGGCTTCATGCTGAGCAGGTGGTTTCTGAGCCTGGTCTCTACCTTGGAAGGGGGGAAACACAAAATATCATTTCTTTAAAAACGTGGAGTAAAAATGGTGTAAAAGAGTACAGAAACAGATAATTTGGACCTGGAGCTAGGAACAAGAGGAACTAAAAGAATGGGGAGTTTATAAAAACACGTCCCCGTCCCAGGGAAGGCAGGTGCTGCCAGGGTGGCTGGACGCAGAGCGGGGCGCTCCGCCCCACGCCAGTCCAGCCCGTGGATTCCTGCCCCACGGGGGGAGAGTGAGACCCCAGCCGCGGGCGTGCTGTAGCTGGACTGCAGCACGGGGGAGAAAGAAAAGCACAACAATTTAATTAACGCAGGCTCGATTTGGAAGAGACAGGCATTTTCACTCACGCTAGTCTATCCTAAACCCTTCCAATATTCCTTCCTAATTTCAGACAAGAGTTTCTATGTCTTTCAATAAAAAGATATCTATAGTGGGATTTGTGTCTCAATTAACAGTTTGATCAAGGTTTTAAAAGCGGTTGAATGGAGTAAAAGTGAATGATTTGGAGGGAGGAAGAGAGAGAAAGGGCACAGCCTGTGGGCACCAGCTCCGCACAAATAATTGAATTCCCCCTTGTGTTAAGGAATCCTACACTACCTGTTTCTATGTCTTTTGCTGGCTCCTGTGACAGAAATACACACGTTTCAGATACGATTAAAATACAAAATTACAATCTGAACATCGCCCTTATACACGTTTTCTCGTTTCCTGTTGGTATAAGGGCTTTTCTGGCCCAATCATGCCTATGGCTCCCTAATCTGTAGCATCCTCCTCACTTGCACTTGATGTCTTACCGAATAGCATTTAAAAGGGCTGAGCACAGCCCAAAAGGCAGAAGCAAAGGAAATCTGCCAGATCCAAAGTGGGAGCGTCGGTCTGGCAACGAACACAGCCGTGGTAAAGGTAAGACCCAAGAAATCGCATACGTAGGAAATAACAGATTCTTAAAAAAGAAACTAATTGCTACAGATTTTATCACGCCCAAAATAAAACGCAGGGAGAATATCATGAGCATACTGTAATGCATAAAATCTTCACACTTGTGATAAAATACTCAAAATACACCCTGGAAGGTTGGCGCTTGCCTCCGACGTTGGATTCTGTAAATTACTTCAAACAGAGAGCCGTCTTTGTGGCATCACATTGCACTGGGTGTGAGAGGAAGGGAAGAAACAAAGGTAGACACTGCTCTTCCTTGAGGATGTCTGTCCCAGGAGCTGGCTCCGAGCGGACCAGGAGCTGCGGGTGGTGGAGGGAGGAGGCCCTCGCCTCGGACAGGCAGAGCTGTTGGCCGGGCCCAGGAGGGAGTCGGCCAAATGACCCCCATGTCAGAGGCAGTGGCCTCGGATCTTCTGCACCACAGCCTCCCTGGGACAGACTGGAGGCTGCTCTTTGCTAATTATCACAAATGATTGTTTATCACTCAGGAGTTCCAAGGAGGCCTGGGAAGATTACATTCCAAAGCCTTGATCACTGAAAATGCCCATGTTGAAACTGTAATTGTGGGCTTTCTCAGAGCCCACAGCACCTCCTCTGGGATTATTTGCATAAACTCATTGCCTGTGGCGATACCTGAACCCAGCAGTGCCCTCACTCTTACCTCCCTGCAATGAAGAAGGCTTCCTAGGTTGGAATTTAGCATAAACTTTTGCTCAGCAACCTCTGTGTGGCTGTACCCTTATGAAAATAAACACAGAGTGAGTGGTGTTTCTCTGTCCCCCATCAAGCACTTCATGTTAATTATAGAATTTCTAGAACAATCAAGAGTCCCCAAGGAGGATGGGGAGGTGACTTTAGAGCCAGTGGGTTTCAATCAGGAGATGGCAGTGACCGTAGGTCCCGAACAGGGCTGGAAATCCCGTTGTTAGAAACCAGGAGGGAGAGAAAACCAGAGCCAGTGGGGAGTGAGTTTCAAACAGCCCAGAGTTTGGAGTCAGAGCGTCCAGAATTTGAATCCCAGCTCTACGTTGTGGTGGTCAAATGAAATAATGGGCTGATGGGGGGGCAGTACTTTATTGTTATAAATTGTATGAAACCATTAGAACCTTCAACTCTAGGGCCTGGAGGAAAAGCAAAGTAGGGCCCCAGGGCCCAGGAGGATTGAATGGTTCCGTGGCTGCATAAAGTGCAGCAGCGGAGACACTGTCCACGGAACACAACCTGCCACGGGCCACCCCCACCTTGGGAGCCACCCGGACCTCACTTGAAGAGGTTCTGCACATGGGACAAGATCTAATCGAGCAGGAAAGTGGCAGTGCTTGTCTCACACACTTTCATTGACAATGGTGTGTGAGGTCTTTAAAAGGGAATCCCAAAAACATTCAATGACTTAGACTTAAAGGAAGGGTAATCTACTAAAGCTTTTCTTCCCTCTCTTGACTGTGGCACATAATAAGTGATCTCAAATATGCACTGTAATATTTTAGTAAGATTCCTCTGACATCACCTTTTTTTACTGCAGGTGATGATTCATGGCAGGCTTTTCAGGTTCCTGGGTGTGATGGTCTAATTACCAACTTTATGCAAAAACAGTGGCAGGTTACAACAGGCTGAAAAATTACACAGGCAAAGCACGAGCACATTTTTCTGACTGATGTTTGATAATGAGTAAGAAGCAGCTGGCCAGGAGCCCAGGTTCTTCCCCTGTCTTGGAGCCATCGAGGCCCGGCCAGGATACTTCCCCATCAGCATCTGCCCTTCTCGAGGCCCAGCCGCCTGAGCCGTGAAGGGCAGGTGGATGCCCCGAGGGTCTTCTGTTCTGTTCACCGCTGTCCTCCTACATACACACCAGGAGATGGCAGATCACTTCTCTCCTTTGCAGTCTTTGTGAGATGAGAAAGTACCCTTGACGGTGTCCCTTGTCAAATTCCTCCAAGGAACGGGCGGACATACAGCTTCTCCCGAGGAAGACAGGCCCAAGAGTAAAGGCAGCTGGCTCCAGACCTCCACTGAACTGCCATCATTTCTACCCCAAAACTACTCCCTTTTGAATCTAACAACTATCCCAAACAAATTTTCACATTTTTCTCCGATTCTGTTATTACAGACACTTTTGTTTATTATTCTGTTTTTTATGTATCGAGCACTGTTATAAACTGAATTTTCCCCTCTCCCCTAAATTCATATGTTGAACCCCGACTACCTCAGACTGTGACTGTATTTGGAAGCAGGGCCTCTAGAGAGGTGATTGAGTTAAAATGGGCCGTTCGGGTGTGCCCTAATCCAATATGACTGGTGTCCTTATAAGAAGAGGACATTTGGGCAAACAGGGGGAAGACCACGTGAGGACACGGTGAAGACGGACGTCTGCAAACCGAGAGAGAGGCTTGGGAGACCAGCCCTGCCGACACCTCATTCTCGACTCCAGCCTCCAGAGCTGCAAGAAAGCACGTTTCCGTTGTCTGTGGCGTTTGTTACGGCAGCCCGAGCAGACAGCGCTGCCAGGGGTGATGCAGATACGTCGACGAGTAAAGCAACTCGCTGCGATTTCCTTTCTGGTACGACACACATCACAGGACAAAAAATGATGACAGAATTCTGTTCTGGCGCCCGTGCACGTCTTTTTCGACCCACAACATTCATGACTGAGATCTCCAAAATGAAGTCACGCCTTACTCAGACGGGTAATCTTCGTGCTTCCCGCCACTGATGACTTGCAGAAAGGCAAAGACCAAGCAGGCCTTACCGGCAGGCAGTGGGTCCAGCTGCGTTGCGTTTTGACACGGCCACAATTCCTCGTGTCCCTTCTGGTTGCACTGTGCCCTGCAGCAGGGTTCTCAACCTCCGCTGCAGGTCAAGATCACCAGGCAGCTGTGAAAATGCTGATGCCGGAGGCGCTGATGCGACGGGTCTGAGCCAGGCCTGCGTAAGGGAGATGTACAAACCCTCCCAGGTAATTCTAAGACTCAGTCGGGACTGAGAACATCTGCTCTAGAATATTCTAATCAGCCCCTCGGCTTCCCAGTGGGACTCTGAGCTGCTCTTTGCCCACCCTCTCAAATTCCTGAGCTTTGGCGAGGGCCGGGCTGGCGGGTGTGGGTGGCCATCTGATGATCTGCTTCTGTCCAACAAGTGTCGCACTGGGCAGTTTAATCGTGTCTTCAGGGTGACAACTGAGGCCTGGGGGTACCTGCTGGGAGTCAGCAGGTTCGCCCTGAGGCCATCTGTTACACACTGGTAAACTGAGGCCCCATCACCTTCAGAGCTGCTGGGCCACTGAGGGCAGAGCTGCACTTGACCTCGGGTCTGAACAGCCTCAAAGCCTCACTCTTTGAATCGCAAGACTTGGTAAATACAGTAGGTTCCAGAAGACTTCAAAGGACAAAATCATACATACAAACACATTTGCCTGATCTCTTCAGCCCGTTTCTTTCTAACGAGTCACCCACAAGGCTCCTTGAAATATGCTGCAGAGCTGAGACCCTGCGGGCTGGCGGCAGAGCTCATCTCCTGCCTTCCTAGATATGCCTCCGTCCCAAGGGTCCCAGCAATATGACTAAGAAACAACCTCCCCAACAGACACTCATTACTCTGCTCCGTGGGACTCTGTCCCTGGCAGGCACGTGCACCTTGTCACCACACCTACTCTTGTTTTACTTGACTCTGAAATCTAGTTCGCCCCATTTAAGCCCATGCTGGACTCATTCAAGACCTTGCCTGTGGTGTGGCCCAGGGATGGTGCAAATCTCCTGATTTCTCCTTCCAGGCACCCCCGCAGTTAGAGAGTAGCATTGTCCATAACATCCACTGCACTGAGCACGGTTCCTGCCTTGTCTGGTATTTTGGTGGCTTTTCATTTTATCCTCCATAAAGTCCCAAGTACTCAACAACTCATGTCTGTCCCCTAAATGACATGACCCCTAATCTTCCTTCCCTGGTCGTAATCCCATAACTTATCCATTCATCTTCCCTCTGGGACTTTGCTCAGTTTTAGCCTTCACTGGATAACATTCTTTTCTATTTCTAAACCCTCAAAGTTTCAGGGGAATACTCGGTCATTGGGCCCTCAGCTTTATTGAATCAAGTAATTCCTATAAGCTCATTTTCCAGTAGAAATATCCTCAGGATACTTGGAAAAGACGCAGTGCCTTACACACATACACAATCCCACGAGTTACCCCCACTCACCTGCCGTGAGCTGGTCCCGAGCAGATGGGCGATGCCGCGGATCCCCTGTGTGCATGCCGTATTTGTGCATTCTCTTTACGTGTTCGCCTGTCCACACGATCTGTACATCGACATGTCACTGCCTTAGACTCCGATGCTGAGAGCATGAGCTCACCCTCCCCTCCCCACCGAGACTCGCATGCTTGGTGTGAAGTTGGAATCTCTGCCCGAGGTCCAGCAGGCCGCAGACTCCCACTCAGATCATTCTCCTGAGGGATGGTAACGACAAGACTATTTGCAGACTTTGGGGCAGAGCTCAGCATACCAAAAGGGACACTGGGGCCACGAGAGCCCAGCAGTAGCGGGAAGGCTTGAGGGAGCAAAGAAGGAACCAGTGCTGGCGGCACTCAGTGGGACATGGAGCCGTGGAGAAGGGGCCACCTGTCGGGAGCCCCTGCCCCTGCCCGGAAGCATGAGCACAAAGGGAAGCCCCACATCCTCTCTCCTCCCATCTCCTGACTGTGGCCAACCCCACAGGAAGGCGGACGGCAAGGGAGCGGGCCAGACTGCTCCTAAGGTCAGCCGCCTGGGACGAGATCAAGGACAGGACCGTGGAGAATGGGTGGGGAGCCCCGAGGGGAGCCGTCCATTCTCGGCACAGTCGGCTGGCAGAGGGCCAGGCAAGGAGGAAGGGATTGGGGACCGTGGGGCTGCTCAGCTGTGGTCTCGACTTAGGTAGCTTTCCTCCTGCCGCGTTACTCACCAACGTACTTCCGTCCTCTCTAGCGATGCCAGGCGCACCTTAGGTGCTTCCTTAGTCATCAGTTAATTAAACATTTAACGCATCTTTGAGTCAAAACTTCTGTAGGTGTTCTGTGAAGGTCTCGTGAGGAAACAACTAGTTAATATAGGGCCTGTGATGGAGCAGGGGTTCGTCCTCGCCTTCCTACTTCCGTGGAGTCGGAAGTCAATTTGTAAGGGTCGTATCTGCAAGTGGATGCGGGCCGTCCAGGATACCACACGGCTGCTTCTGACGTCGGGAGTCAATTCCTCTTCCTCTCTCCTCCGAGCCCGTGTATGCTCTAACCTCTGTATCCTGTTTTTCAAGTATTAAGTTATGATGCTCATTAAATCCCCAAACCTCCTCTCTCTATATATATGTATAGGATTTGATGCTAAGAAATGTGTTTCAAGGTGCAAATGCACATCCCAGATACGTGTTGTCTTCAATCTTTGGGTCCATTTGCAACATTTCTGATTAAACCTCGTATGTCCTTCTATACCAAGCCTCTGAAATACCATTTTATAAAATAGTTGCTGTTAAATACGAGCAGGATTTCCATGTAACTCACCCACACATTATGTTTGACATGTATCTTCTGTCTCTATCGCCAGCACTTCCTCATTGTACCCGACAAAATAAATAAAAGCTGCAGGAAGACAGGGATTTTTGACTCCTTTGTTTAATAATGTGTCTCAAAGACCTAGAGCAGCACCTGCCTCATGCAGGTGAGTGGAAGATTCCAGTGTTTACTCCACCTAGGACATGGCCCTAAACGAAATGGGTACCACTGTGCAAAGCACACAGCCCCCACCGGTGACAGACTCACAGTTTAGTGCAGCAGCAAGAGCCAGGGTGTGGTTCCGAATCCCCCGTCCCCACTGGAAGAGAAGGTCAGGAGAAAAGTCAGAAGACAAGACAGAGCAAAAAGAGAGAAATGTGCCTCTGGAAAAATAAAAAAAGAAGAGAAAAAGGAAGGCTATTTGGGTATTTAGGTGATGCTCCGGAAACCCCACGTGCGGAGCTGCTCTCGGCCATTCCGCGCAGCGTTCCTGGAGGGCAGTGGCATCAGGTGTCCAGCGCGGGTGGTGACCACTACCGTAAGCTGGGCTGGCTCTCCCTGCAGCTCCCGCCTGCCCTGTTCTTCTCATGCCTCTGTTTCTGCCGTTGCTGCTTCCTGTGTCTGGGCCCCCTTCCCCTCTTCCACCTGCTCACCTAGCAAACTCCTACTCATTCTTCAAAACCCGCTCAGCTGTCCTTTCCCCTATGAGAGCTTCCCCACTCACCCTCAGGTAAGACCTTTCTACCACCACAGCTGATAACTAACAGCTTCCATGTCCTGAGGACTTACCATGCGCCAGTGTGCACGATGAATGCGTGTCTTACTCACTTCCCTTTGCTAAGCCCTCGGAGTGTGGAAACTGGAGCCCAGAGACGTCAAATGAGCAGTTCAGCCCCAAATCCCCTCTGTTGCTTCTCCCACATGTCTTACCCACTACACTCTGAGGGGAAGAACCACCTTGCTCATTTCTTTGTGTCTTCAGATTCCAGCACCTGCTGAACGCTCAGTGGACGCCTAACACATGTTTCCTGCAGAGCCACATTATTATTATATTATTATCTCTCGAACTCCTAGATGTCTCTCCCCAACTCCGCCCCATCCCCGAGATACCTGTTAGTTATTTTGCACCAAGGTTAAAATAGTAAAGGTTTTGGCATTTGAAGAGAAGATTGAGTAAAAAATTTAATGCTTAGTTTAAAGGGAAGGGTAGGATTTTAGGTCAGCCCTGCCCTGGGGTTGCTTTCCAGAATTCTTCAATTGACACAGTTGAGTTGGTTCCCTGCAGGTGCTACACAGATCAGAGCCTTGCGAGGGCAGTGTCCTCAGGTTGGAGGTGACTATTTTGTCCTGCCTTCTCACCCACAGCATTTGAGACTGTGTTCATCAAAGCAGGAAATTTGCAACTTCTTTTTTGAAGTTATTGCAGGAATCAAAAGCTAAAAGATTCCAAATATGGGAGAAGAGACAATGCTCTTGAGAACTACGACAATCGTGTATGTGCGAGGGTCTTTTGTTGCACACCCCAGACGCCATGAGTGATACACACGAGATGTGACTGTTGGTAACGGTACAGACAACAGCAGCAGCAAAAAACAGCAATGATAAAAGTCAACACATCAAGTACTAACTTTCACAAGGCGCTGTTCTAGGTTCTTAACATATATAAATATATATCATATATAAATGTATCTACCTTCTGTGGTAGATACTCTAATCCTCATTTTACAGATGAAGAAATTGATGAACAGAAAGACTAAATAACTTGCCGAAGGTCACACAGATAGGGACAAAAGATTAAAAAAGTAAAAAGAAGAACCTCTTCCCCCATACGCACATGACACACACAAATAAAATAATGAAAATAAAAGGAAAAAGTCAAGGATGTAAGATTAAAATTTTCATATAATATATAAATAGAAAACAGAATAATATATTTTTAGATATTGACATGTATCAGAGCTAATGAATTTAGAAGCATAAATAGAACAAGCTGTATTTCTGCTTATCTTTAGGAAGATGACATTTTTAGACAGGAGTCTCCATCCTCCTCATTTGCCGGCAAATTAATAAACTCTTCTTTCCTTCTCCTCAGACCACTTGTCCTTGTCCTTCTGATGTGGCCTTGGGGACTTCGGTGACATAAATGAACTAGAGTCTAGAAGGTAACAAGCCCTGCCTGGAGGGAGAAGAGACCCAAGGCTGCTCTGTCGCTGGGCGGGCTGGGTGGGGAGTGAGGTGCCCCCAGCTGGATTTCTCACAGGCCGCGGTAGCCCTGGACTAGCCACCTGGATTAGAGCCCCGGGGAGCCCAGCCAGCCCAGCCACGGCCTCGGCTCCACCACGAGCCACGGCGCCACACGCAGCAAGGAGGCGCACGCTCCCATGATGCAGCGGCGTGGGGGCCCGAGAAGACATTGTGTTGAGCTAAAGGAAGTCAGTGTGGGGAAGGCCAGAAGGGACTGCTTGTGGGGCTTGACTGCAAAGGGGTGCAGGGCATTTCTGGGGTGATGGAAGTATTTGATGTGTCTTTGGAGTGGTGTCCACACAGAGGGTGGTCACACAGCATTTTATTGTGTGAATAAAAATAAAGCATTTGGGCATCCTGGCTGATGAAAGTTGAGTGCATATGAATGCAAGTATATTTTTTAAATTATTTAAAAATAACTCATTAAACTGCTTTTGAAATTATTTTACACCCTTTCTATTCTGTTTTGCTGTTATTAAAGTGAAAGAAGATAGTTTTAATGAACAGAAATTCCCTTTTTTTCCCCTTGTAAATCTTGTTTAACTATTCAGGTTTTGATGGTAGATCTACATTTTCCAGATGTACTATTAAAATTTCACTTTCCTGTTGGTGTCTCAATTCTGCCCTCTAACATACTTTTAAAAATCCATCATGGTCTCTACCCTTTCATTGGTAATCTCACCTCAGCGTCCTAGACTGGAACTCCTCGCTGACCTCCTCCCATAAATATGCGCCTTGTGAAGAAGAGAGCTAATAACCAAAGAACTGCAAATAAGTTATCCATTAAGAAATCAAGATGTGTTTGTATTCAAACTTGAGCTTCATAACTTCGAGTCACTAAGCAATTCAGTGCTGTAATGAGAAACAAGCAAGTTAGGAAAGGAAGCTGTTGGAGAGCATTGAGCAAACATATTAAGCAACGTGGCAAAGAAATAGAACATGGAGATTTCGAAGCCCTAACACTGAATTTGAATTTCATGTGGGAAGGGCTTTGCCAGAGAAATTTTTTAAATTCGGTATGTCTTTTTAATTAAATTACAACTCTGAATTAGACATAAATCAACCAGACCGGTTTGGGTTTCATTTTTAGCACAAAGAGTCTATCATCTTTTGCATTTCATACAAAGCTAATTAAATATGGATTTATGGCTCATGGTACCTTGAAATATAGGAGGACTTCCAGAACTTGCTGACCCATTGGGAAAGGAGCTATTTTGTGTATAATAACTGAATGTCAGACGCTTGCCACAGCACTCTGCTTCTAAAAGTTAATGTATTTTCTGGGTGTGTAAACAAGTCTCATAAAACTCTCATTGTTTTCCATCCCTAGTAACAGTGTAAATTCACCACAAACTGACACTCTCTGTTTGCCACCAACAAGATTCCGACACAATGGCTCCTGTTCCCACTTTCAACCCATTCCTGTCCTAACCAGCACCGGCCAAGTGAGAGCACACGCTACTTCCTTGTCCAGAGCATCCTTTCCCCTCTCTGTCCCCTGCAAAAATTTGCCTTTAAGGATTTGCAGTTCTGGTTGTGGTTAGTAAATATATTCGAGCTGAGTCTATTGAACACCTTGCAAACCCCCATGGCAGCTTAGTCTCCTAATCACTGTGACGTGTCCTCAGAGGGACCCGCTGCCCTTAGCTGAGGGTTCACACTCTCAGGTTGGAGAAAAGAAATACACCAAATAAAGATGTCCAGCGACTTCCTTCCACGTCAAAGATAAGCCATGTCGTCATACAGGAAAACGTCCTCCTGAGAGCGGTGGGCCCATGGATAGAAGAAGAAAAGTACTGTGTTTCAATAACTGATGGAAATTCAATGCAGCAAACCTAATTTCACAAACAACGCTGGTGTGTACCTTGCGAGGGAACGGCAGCTCTGATGCACACAGAAGGACTGTCGGAGCAGGCTTCCTGCCTTCCTCACGCCTCACTATGGGTTTTGAGAGACTGCAGGGGGCCTGTAAGCAAGAACACCTGGATTTTTAAAAAATAAGAAAGTAATCAAAACTGTTTTGATCAGAAAAGAGAATCTTTGTCGAGAATCCATTTGAATGGGGGAAGTGTCAGCGTGGGACGTCTGATGTCGTGTGAGTAACAGCGAGAACAGAAGGTGGAGCCCTTGGAAGAACTCTGGACTCTCCCCAGGGAAGGTCCACAGAAGGGACCCCGTTTCTGTCTGTCGGAGGCATCCTGGGGCCTGTGTCAGGTGGTTTTAAACTCGGTTCTAAGAGACAAGATTGTCAAAATGCCTGTGTCCATTGTTCTGCGGTTTTGACTTCACATGCACGCGCGCACACACACACATATTCTCCAGAAATATGTTTTTTGTTTCTTAGCAAAAATAAATAAATAAATAAATATTCCCTTTTGAAATTCAATGCACAGCTTGTACCAGGAAAAAGAAAATCTAACAATAAGTTCCACCACCTGTTGCCGTTTTGATGCTAAAGTCCTATTCTGGAGCTGGGGCAGGAACCTCCCCTCGGCCTTCAACCCCAACAGGCGTATTCACCCCCAGAGCAAACTCCTTGCAATCCTGGTGGCCGGGACGTCAGGTGATGCTTGCCAGAGCTACTCGGCAGCCGCGCCGCGGTTCTCTGTCATCAGGATAACGCGCAGTGCTACACCTGGCCTTCACCGACTGCTTCCCGTAACAGCGACATGGTTAATTACCTGAGATGTTTCGTAGGGACACTGGAGGTTCCTTGTTCTTGATTTTGAAGCTAAGTGCAGTCACCCTGAGGAAGATCACTCTCATGTCTTTATTGACATAACAGCAAATATGAAAACACAGGTACCAAATAGCAAGGACTAACTGTACACAGTCGGCTCTCCATATCCACGGGTTCTGCATCTGTGGATTCAATCAACTGCAGATGGAAAATATTTGGGAAAAAAAGAACAAAAAAATATAATGGTACAACAATACGAATAAATACAATATGGTATAACAACTACTTACATAGCACCCCATTGTATTAGATATCACGAGTAATCTAAAGATGATTAAAAGTACGGGGAAGGGTGCGTGTAGGTTGTATGATATGCAAATACTGCACCATTTGTGGATTTTCGTGTCCACGGGTGGAGGAAAGGTCCCAGAACCAACCCCCTGGGATACTGAGGGATGACCGTATTCAAGTTGAAACTTGAGCCATGTGTGTGACGGCACCCATTTTTCAAGGTGGTACCTCCAGCCATGCTAAAGAAAGATCAACTTTGCATTTTTTTATTCCGGGAGCTAGACACAGAGCTCAGTGCTGCAGAAAACCTGCGAGTCATCTCCCTTGATAATTGAGGTATTGGTGTTCCTCCACCTTCTCTGCCCACACCATGCTCTGAGCCAAATTCCTCAAATAAGAGAGAGGTGTCACAGACTCAGGAAAACCCACACCTCCCGGGAGCTCGAGGTGGGGTAGGGTTGGAGGGCAGCTGCTCACCTACCAGAGCTGCTTCTGTTCAAGGCCAGGAGCAACAGGATGCTCTGGGGACCAGTGTGGGGACCCCTCACCTCTACCCCCACCCGTTCTCGGGGCCCAAATGGGAACAGCTGGCTCAGCTAGAGGCTGGAATAGTAGCCTCGCTGTGGTTTGTCCGGCCCTGGACTCTGCAGAGCTTTTGTGGCTGTTTGCAAGGGTGTCATGAGTCATGCATTTCACAAGCATTTTTTAAAAAGGGGAAACGCCTCCCCAGCTGAAATGAGATTCTCCTACGAAAAGAGACTGTGTCAAAACAACAAACGGCTCAGCCCCTTGCTGTGTATCTTCTTTTCTCCCTGCTTGGGTCTGTGGTGAAGACTGGTGTTAACTGTTAGAAGCCTGAAATCCAATCCTGTTACAAATCAAAAAGCCAAATTTTCTTTGGGCGTACATATGGGCAAACAAATCGGCACCTCCTCTAACACCAGGGATGAGGTCACAGACCAAGGGAAACCTAACCTGCTTTGCGGGTTTAGAGCAAGAAGTGCTATACCAGAGCTAAAAAAAAATTTTTTTTAATGAAAGAAAGGAAAAGAAAAGAGCAAAACTAGGTTGGCCTGCCCCTTGACCGAATGTGATACCCACGTCATGGGTGGATGGAATGCCACTCTGCACCCCACAATCATTTTTAGCAATAAATTGAAGCACAGTCACTTTTGCATAATAGCATCTCCATGTTAGTGTGATGCCAGGGAACCATCCAGAGCTCCGAAAGCGACTGCCAATTTGTATCACACATGCTTTGCCTCACAGATGAAAAGTTCTCGGGTTCACAGCGCTCGGGTTTCTGCTACGCATCCTTGCCTGCCCCAAATCCATCTCTGCATCTCTGCACTGACAACTGAGGCTGAGAACTTTTTCCCAAAAGAAAGAAGAGGAGACAGAGCATCCGTCAGATGCGGTGTGGACTGTTTCTGGTTAGATGATTCAGCCCATTTTTGTGGATTTCCCAACATGCTTTCTGAAGCTCTGTTGAAAAATATCTTGTGTTCTTGTAGCAAATTAAACAAAAGGCAAACCACCAAGTGCTTGCCTGCTTGAATAGGCCAACCACAAAACCTCTGATTCATGGTGACCCGTCCTGGGAGCAGACAAGCCCTGGACCGCCAGTTAAATTCTAACTCCACAAACTCCGGCTCACTGCCTTGCTTTTGGGGGCTTAGTGGAAGACAGAGGGAGGCAAGCCCACATTTTTAATAGCCCTAAGGCTCATTGCACTAAGATATCCCACAAGGTTTCAGGAAACACCCTCTCAGCTGACTGTGCCAGGATGCAGCGATTGCGTTGGTTTGCATTGTTTTGCCACTGTCAGTTTTAAAAGAATTGGAAGATGGAGAATGCTTGTTTATTTTTATTTTGTTTTAATTTTAGGAGCTAAGTAATCACTTAATAGATATTTTCCTTAACAATTAACAAAAGTGATTCACACATTTTGTTGAAGTCTATTTTCTTTCCACACCCACATCGCTCTGGTCACTTACTCACAGGGCAAAACAATAAGCTTGGAATCTGTTTTCCACCAGCCACCGTTGCCTGCCAGGCTTTTCCCAGCACACTCACGCCAGTGGAATTTCTAGCACGCCCACTCTTTGTACGTGTTGTTATTGTTGTTGTCGGTGTTGTTGGGTGTTTTCCTCTGAACTGAAGGAGAGGCATGGGTCTGTGCTCTCACAGACCTCTCGGGGAGCCGGCGAAACAAAGAAACGTGTATTCCCAACACACACAGCCCCGCCCTGCCCTGCCATGGAGCCTGTCCTGCCTTCGCATTCAGCCACACAGTGCGCTCACTCACACACACAACTTCCTTTCCCGAACAACAGCTCCGTCCCTGTCCCTCTGGCTCTTGGAAGGTTTTTCCCCAGCCGTCTGGGAGATGTCCTTTCCTGTGGCATGGGTTTTGAAACCTGCAATTTTGCAGAGAAGCCACGATGAAAATGGTATTTTCTGACTCTTGGGAAGGTGGTGGTTGTTTCTCTGCTACTACTTCTCTTTCTGGAACTGAAATTTTGGCCTTTGCAGAATTCCTGAGTTATAAGGAATGCACAGACTTGGGAAAACTTAGCTCACCAAAAGAAGGAGTGGTACTGTGTGTTTTGCCAAAAAACCATCTGAAATTTCCTGTTTTCCAAGTCTGGGATGTAACTTTACCTTTTAGGGTCAAATTTTCTCTGTTCCTGGGAATCTGCAGCTTTGTATTCCTGATTTCTTTAAGGATTCATGAACAATATCCAAAGGGCTTATTAAAAATACACAAATGTCTTTCTAACAAAACTCTTTGTGAGCTAGACTCACTGGGTTTGAAACCGTATCCATTCAATTTCCCTTTGTGTATTCACTAGCTTATAACAAAGGTGAAAAACCTCAAACAAGCATGTAAAGAACATCACTTTGCTCTTAAACATCGTAAAATAAATTGACATATAATAATCTGTAAACACTTAAAAAGTTACATTAAACACCTGATATTTAAAATAATTTCAGTCAATAAGAATCTAAATACCATAATTTTTATTTTATATGATCTTCAGCTATATATGAAAGTTAGAATATATAATGTGTACATACATAAAATAAAACATAATGACACTTTTACAGCCATAAAGGGAAAAACTGCAAAAATGAATATTTTTATATTTTTAAGAACAAAGTCTAATGGTTCCTCGAAGATTAAAAAATACATATTGTTAGCTGTTTTTGAGTAGAGAAATAAATGCAAACACTAACCCTCAATGACATAAAATTGGAGACACTTCCTAATAAGTCAGCTTCAAATCTACAATCTCCTTACACGTTTCTTCAAATCTTCAACCAACTTAATACAAATTTTAGTTGAAATATAGGCTTATGAGCAAGATCATTTACTCTAAAAATTTCCTCCATCAAACTGGGAGTTTAAAATAGAAACACTGCACACGTTCCCTGAAAAATCACCCTATAATTATTCTGGAAAATGCTCAGGCGCGTCACATATTGTTAATGCAGAATAGGTGCAATGAACGCTCCGAGTCATCCGGCTGCCTCCCCGCGTACGCTCAAGAACAGAAGAGAGGTGAGTGCTCTGTGGCGGTTCTGCTCCCGGAGTGGTGTGCGTTCCCCCCTTTGCAGCCTGTCATTCTCGTCTCCTGTGCGGGAGTCTAAGTTGAAGTTGTAATCGGTTTTTACAGGTAGCCTTATTTAAATTCACTCATGTTCCTCCAGTTGAGTTTTTATTCGTGAAGTCTGTGTAATGCTGAAGTCAAATTTTTATAGGCAACTTTGGAAAACACTTCCTGTCTTCAGTTTCAGGAAGACGAAGAGCTGTTTTCAGCTGGACACACAGGGCCACTGGGTCCCGCCGGATCCCAGTCTGAGTCTCAGGCTGTCAGGCTCATGTTGCCTTGCGTCTGTGCAGCCAGGGAAATGTTTGTCATGAGGAGATTACTTGAAAAAAGGCTTATCAGCTTGATAGTTATAAGACTATATTAGTAACTTCATCCTAACTGACGACAGAGACTTAGAATTTGAAAAGAAAGTCTTTGTTAACTTCTGAACGTGTTCCATACTTGGGATACAAACAGACCAACCCAAGTAAACTCCAGAGTTCACCTGTCACCTGCTCTTCAGGCTGCTTAGGGGAAGACGGTGCAGTCAAGCTAATCACAAGGCTTGGAGAAGGTGGGAAGAACATTCACCTGACTGGGCTGACCTTCAGACAGACAGGAAAATGAGTGAGTTGTCACCAGGTGATCTTCAATAAGGTTTTCTCTCCAGCAAGACCCAGAAATTCATTTGTGACTTTTTTTTTTCCTCCAAGCGCTTAAATTTCTATGTGTCACACTTTCCTTCCTGATGAAATTTTGATAATCATTTGCCTTAGCAAAGCCTGGAGAGGTTTTGAGAAACAAAGGAGGTAATAGCAGGAAATCAAGCACTTTCAAAAACGCTGGATGCACACAGTGCTGTTACCACCTACTGTGAAACCGTGGACGGGGACAACTGGGGACATGCACATGTGTGCACACACACACGTGTGAAACACCAGGCTGATTTAACCTGAAATGAGGGCTTCATTCCAGAGTGACTGATAACTTTTGATCATTAAACACACACATGAATGCACAGTTAAAAAAATAATTTTCAGAAAAAGGTAAAATCATCACTCTCATACAGATATAAAATGAATACATGTTTAAGAATTTATTTAACTCATAGGATGTGAGGGGACCAAGCAGATGTTATAACCCATTCAAAGGAAAAGTCAGAACAGCATGTACATGCAGCAAAGGAATATTGAGGTCAGTTGCAAATGGGGACAAAACTGGAGGTGGGTAGGGAACTGGGAAGGAAGAGGAAGTCACTTCAATCACCACCAGCAAGGACAGAATTTGTATACCTGTCACTTACCTGTGACTTACAAAGAATTGCAAAAAACTCAACAGTAATGCACAGAGTTAGATTCTGATAACCCTTCAGGGAGCTCTAGACCTTGCATAGTTTTCCACTGAAACACAAACCTCTTTCTACACCCACAGGTGTGTAGACTCTTGAGATCTAGGATTGGCTAAGTTTTCCTGGGAGACAACCCCTCCGGTTCTCTGTGGCCGCTCTGGAGCTGGACCTGCACAGCACAGCTGAGCTGTCACTGTAGAGACCATCTGGCCCTCAAAGCCTAAAGTATTTACTATTTAGCCCTTTATAGAAAACGTTTGCAGACTCCTGCTTTGCATCAATACATAGCATCCTAAACCATATTTAGTTAAGTATGAGTTTATTTCTTCATTGTTGAGCAGCCAGTGAGAGCACTGGCATTTCGGCATTGATGGGCTTCTCCTTAGCTGACAGTTTGTGTCCAGTAAGCCGAGACTCATGATTTTCATTAATCATGACATAGTACTCATGATTGTACTATGCCACGTAAACCCAGCTGCTGCTGACCCTTTTTATTATTTTGTGTTTTGTTAAAACGTTTTATTTTTAACAAGCAGGCAAACTAAGATAGTGCAGTCTGCAACCTATGGGGATGTTCATCCAACTGTGGCGTCTCTACTCTGAATCCTTTACCTGGCCCTGGTCAGCCTCCTCTAAACCCTTTAAGGTCTAAGGACCTTTCCACAAGGTCCTGTCCCGGGTTTTGTCCTCAAGAGCAAGAATCCTGCCAAGTCAGTTGGATGAGAGTCCCCACCCTCAGAACCTGATCACTCTCCATATCTGATCAAATTCTTCTCCCTCCCTCCCCCAGCTGACATCTGACCACCCTGGCCTGTCTGCAGCAAGACCCCCGCCAAGTCCATTTATGCACAATCCCCCCATCCGCTGAGATTTCGTCTTGATAATTTTCCATCCACTGACCCACGGCCCTGCTCCGTGGCCATCAATCCCCACTTTTCCTTATTGTATTTGAAGTTGAGCCCAAACCTCATTGCAGTAGTCTTTTCTTGAATAAAACCTTCCATACCATCCTTAACAAGGGTCAGAATAATTTTTTTCTTTAACAATAGGCACATTTAGGTAATCCATCAGTCACAGGATGGCAGAAATCATATGTCCTCAAGTGTACAGAGGGCATTGGAGCAACTGAGCTCTTCTGTTATCTTCACTTGTATTTTTTATTTGAAACAACTTTATATTCTCCTATAGGAGAGAACAGAAGACTCTGAAATCTCCACAAAAGATGTCACCTAGCCTGTGAAGGTCAGTTGAAGATGCTTTGGGCAGCTGAGAGGTTGTTCCACCTCCCTCCGAGATGACTCCCGACCAACACTGTTACCTATATGAGTTAGGGTAGGCTAATCGCTATAACAAGTAGACCCAAAATATGCGATAGCTTAAACACAATGAAGTGATATAAAGAATTCAGTAAGTGCAGGAATTAATGGATAACCCTGTGATCTTCCCTATTTAGCTTCTGAGTTCACCCTATGATCATCCAAAAAGGGTGTAGAGGGGTGCCTCATGGAAAGTCTGATGGGCCCAGTTTGGAGGTAACTCATGTTCCTTCTGCTCACATGGGTCACCTAAAATTCGTGGTGTGGAAGCCTCTAACTGCGAGGTAGGCTGGATGTGGTCTCTACTGGCAACAACTTCCTAGCATGGGAAAAGAATGTGACACAAGTAGGTTTCCTGGCTGCCGGATCCATTTCTAACTTAACAAAGCTTGAGATTTTTGTAACAGCAGCACGGAATTTCTAATTCCACAGTTAGCAATGCTGATTTTCAAATGCAAACGTGCCTGAAGAGGAGAGAGAATGATAGGAAAATCATTCTCATTGTGGTGCAAATGACTTTCTGTGACTACACGTTTTGATGTGATTCTGTGCTGGGAGACCACTGTTCATGGGTCCCTTGGGTTTCTGCATGGCCTGTGAGCAGAGGCACAGGTTGTCTTTCTTCTGGGCAATAATTTCAAGGAAGTTGGTGGAGTGAACAGCCTTTGAGGATAGTGATAGTGTCTTCTTCAGAAAAAAGGACAAGTTTACTCATGGCTTTGGATGATGGATAGTGTTTCCTCTAGAGGCAAGGGCAGGTGTGCTTCCTTCAATTATGAAAGATTTCAGATCCAGAATCTTTGGGTTCCACCTTGCACTGCAACCCAATGTGGGTGCAGGTATCACATGGCCTTTTTTGTGCTGTCTCAGGGGTTTGGGGAAACAGCATAAGAAAAATGGCAATATTTAGGCAACTGTAATTGCTGTGGGTAATAAATTGTCTTTTACCTCTGACCCAGGAGTCTCATGTCCTCTGCCAGCAACCATGAAACTGTATCAGGCTAAGATGTTAGCTTATAAGTAGGGTAATGTCTCATATACTCACAGCTCTTGACAAGAAGAAATCATAGGAATAGAGAAAAGTGACAGAGAGGGGAGGTATTTTTTTTATCTTTACCTAGAACCAGATTTTCCATGCACCTGTTTGTAGAATAAATGTACCAGTGAATGCTTTATCTGAACACTTGTTTAAGAGCCTAGATCCATAAGAGCATGGAAGCCAAAGACACTGCAAAAGTTTCTTGTTGTGTATTTTTGTTACGGAGGCAGCTGCCTATAGATTGTTACTCACTTGAACTAATTCTATTGTTTTCATCTTTGTATCCCTATTTTACTTGTGTGTATATCAGCTACACGTATTATTCCAGATGATTCCTTAGAAGTTAATGAAACTGTCCTAACTACGATGCATCTTAAGAATGGACATACTTAAAAATATGTAAAAATACATAGGACTACCTCCCTCCAGAAAGAAGCAAACAATAGGCTAAAATATATCATCACATGCCATGAGTGTTCAGCCTTATCTGAGGTGTGGGAACAAGATTTTAAACTAGGTTCTCAATCCTAATTGTATCAGATGTTGGTGAGATTACATCACAACAAAAATCTTGCTATAAATATTAGATTTGGAAATATAAACTTTGAGTTAAGAAAAAAAATCAAAAAGCTAATATCACCAGGCTGGGTGCGACAAATATTAATACTATCTTAGCAAGGTGACTTCATGGAAACTCATGGGCTTCTAGTGATGGAATAAGTTGGCTTAGGGTAATAAAAGTAAATAATGGTTTCTGCAAGTCTTGGGGAGTCCGCCAGTTAGTTAAGTGGAGTCCCTGCTGGGCTCATATCCCTGAGAATCGACTTGATACGTGTAAAGACAAGAAAGGTCATTTTTCCATAAGCAGTTTCCCTGTTTTGACTTTAATCTGAAGCAAAGTATATTTCTTCAATAAAAGTGAAGAGATTTAATCATGCAGGGCACTTTGCAAAGTCAGAAATATAATATTATGCCAGAATATTAAAATCACATTCAACTCATGCCTCTTGGTATATTTGATTATAATATGGCCCTCTTCAGTTCATGTAATCATCAAATAAAACAACTGTGGCCTTATTATCAGGGAAGAAAGCAGAGCTGGGACCTGAGTATTTGTAAATCTGAAGCTCTTACTTGCGAATAACCAAGACCTAACCATACATCTCTCTTTCAATGTACATTCCTTTACTGTCTCCAGAAATAATGGGTTTGCACCACAACAGATTTCTATCAATGTCACATAGAATGGGAAATTACAACTGGAAGGAAGAGGTCAAAGTTCTTCTAAGCCTACTGTCTAATTTTTGTTAAATCTAATGCAACGTCCCCATTTGATCAGATAGTCTGTCACCATGAAGTAGAGGATTGTCAACAAACCTGTGGAGTAAGTTCTGCAATTGCTCTATATGACAAATGGAAACTGACACACAGAATGACTAATAAATGCAGAGAAGGGATTCACATCCAGGGTTTCTGTCCCCGAAGCCAACATGGGATGGGGCAGGAGGAGCATTACATAGAGAAATAAGAAGTTGGCATCTGGCAGGATGGCAGGCAAAATAACAAGAAAGTGGGGAAATCGGTTTTTTCCCATTTTTCATTGCGTGGAATTTAGACTAGTAGCCATTGGAATTCTCTAGAATAGACAGGTCTCTCCAACTTGCCCATTAAAGACTACTATGTGCTAAGAGAAGAAGGCATTAGTTCATCCAAGGCAGAGACGCCCCTCCTTGGGCGTCGTTCTGGTCCACGGGCTGTGAGGGAAGCCTGACTCAAGGAATTCTCCAAGCATTTCTTTAGGGAGGGGAAGCAACATAAGCCAGGCGGCATGGACAAAGGCAGTTTGACATCAGCCAGATTGGGCTGGTGAAGATGGTTCCATCTAGAGGTCAAGTCGAGGGAGGACTGTTCCTCAGCCTCCAGACCAGCTGGCAGCCCCGTACCCACAGGAGTCTAGGACGGGGCAGAGGAAGCACCAAGGCTGCCATTCTCCAGTGGGCACAGGTGGCACCTTCCAGATGGGGTCGCATGCAGCCAAGAGAGCTCATGAATGTCTCCGTGTGTAAACGCACTCCAGGAATAATGATAGAGAGGGGGTAAGTAGGAGGATTCACATTCACAAATCAAGAGCTGCAGTGATGTGGAGGCCCGGGGGTGTGTGGCCCCATCACACACAGCACCGCCAGTGACAACAAGACGACAGACTAGGCAGACAGTCGGCTAGGCCTGTAGAGCAGGGGTGTATAAGACCCTGCGTGCGTGTCTGTGTGTGTGTGTGCGTGCCTGTGTGCTCGGACTCTGGGCCTGCTGAAAGGTCTGATGTAAAGGGGATGAGAAGGAAAATGTAAGTTTTTAACCAAAGCTGAAAGGTACATTTCTCATCTAGAGTAGAAAAAAGGCAATTTAAAACACATGAACATTTTGTTAAATTAATCCAGGTAGAATGAGATCATAAGCTGTAATTTTATAAAAATTAATTAGAAATTAACTATCAATAAATAATTTGTCCCCTGAGGCTTTTAAAATTTACCCTAAAGCACTTTTTGCTCAGTAAAGCGGCTCGACATATTCCAAGGGTGACGTACGGTGGAGGAAGGTACGAAGGGTGAAGGAAGAACAGACACCCAACAACACGGTCACGGGCAGATGAGGGAAAGCCATGGCGTTTTGGTTGGTGCAGGGAAGTTTGCCCATGGACGAAATACATATTTCCTGTCTAGAGTCATCGAATTTGAGAGTGAGGGTGGGGTGGTGGGACCAGACGCAAAGGTCATGCACGTGGACGTAATCGCAGAGGGACAGGGTGAGCCCGGACTCAGACCTTCCCCGTCAGGCTTTCAGATCTCAGAACGAGTGATGATCGAGCCCCATCCACCCTGCTGGATTGCGTCCCCTGGTCCAGGATGGATTCCATTGCAAGGTCCAGACCTCCAAAGACCCACGTGACGTGGAAAGAAACATTCCACAACATAAGGCATTGCCGTAACCACCTGCAGCCTCTTAGATGATCCAGCAGTGCCAGGAAATAATGATCGGGCTGCACAGCTTCTTTGTTAATGTAGTTCTTTTGGTTTCCTAAAATCCATTTTTGTAAATTAAAAAGAAAAAGTCTAGTTCAGATGTACATAACTCAAATGCCTCATTCTAAGACTATTTTGGAAACATACATCTCCAGACTTGCAGCTATCTCTAGCTTATCCCTGGACAACAGCCCCTCTGAGTTCCCTGAATCATAAACTCCATTCTCAAGCCAATTATCGAAGAAGATACAGTATGTGTGCCCTGCCAGAGAAACCTAATTTTCCCCTGCAAGGAGGTAAAAAGGAGGAAAAACACTTGAATTTATTCAGCATTTACTTTGTTATTTTTCTTTCCAATGTGTAGAGTATTTTTAAAAAGCTTCATCTATAAAATTAGGGGGCAAAAGTCACAGCTACAGAAAGCTAAAATCAACTATCCAATGACATAGAATTTATAGGTGGAAACTTTGAATGAAAGATCTCAAGTCACTTTGAAATGTTTAGATAAATAATTAAATTTTAAAACGACCGTTGGAAGGCCCAGTGCTGTGAAGGGCGGCGCTGTTAGAATGAGCCTATTTGTCATCCTTATGCTGCTTGGCTGGAGCCAGACAGGAGCCAAGGGGGACGTTATGCAGAAGGAAACTTGGCTAAATAACTAAGGTTCCCTAGTAACCTTAACTCACCAGCCGTGGAATAGACCACCAGGCCACCAGGGCAGGCCATCAGATCAGCTGAACGGACAACCGTCAAAGAACTGCAGAAGGAATGTTTTTTAATTGAATGAAGTCAGATTACGTTAAGATTTCTGTTCATTTCCGATATTCGGATGCACATGTTTTATAAAATACTGTATTATATGGTAATAGACATTGCTGTACACCTTTTCCTTGGCAGGTGTCCACAGTATGGTCCACAATCCCCTAAGCGAAACCCCTGAGACCATCTGTGTTTCAGATTTCAGGGTTTTTTTTTTAATTTTTAAAAAAGTAATATGGTTTATTCACCTTATTTTACATAACACCCCCAGCAGGGATCAAAGCATTGTCTGTTTTCAAAATACGTTAATATTTCTGTACCTAACTGTATACATGGTCTGAATAAAGGACTTATAATAATTGTTAGTAATAGTATGTAAATTCTTGGCAGTTTTTGCTGCCAAATAAGCTTTGGTGTCAAACCTATGAAAATGACTCTGTTTTCAGACCATTTTTGATTTCAGAATTTGCAGATGAGAAACCCATATCTTAGATTTTAGAATAAGACATGATGCAAGTTTAACTCTGGCCCCACTAGTTAAAAAAATGTGTCCCTGGGCAAACTATTTAACCAGTTTCCTCACTTGGAAATGGGTGTTAAGAACACGTATCTCTTTAGGACATTGCGGTGGGATAAGAGACATGATCCATGTGATAACAAATTTTCAAACCTATGACTAGAAATAAAAAGTGTTGTATTTTCAGCAAGGTCAGAAGAAAACATTATAGTTTACTGGAAGATGCATGGGCTCCTTCCTAGAGTAAAAGCTCTTTGAAGTACCATTTTTATGTTTTTTTGTTTGCGCCCAGCACTAGGTACTCTAATTTCCTTAAATTAGATTGAATTACGGTGAAGAAAGAGAAATTCAGTGAAGAGATGAAAAGACTGTTGAGTCGCTCGGAAGGCGTCTACGAAAGACAGCGCTAGGATCCAGGCCTTGGACACAGTGACTTTCAGGCCTCTTCTTTTCCTGTGTTCTTAAGAATTCACAGTTCTGCTCTTTGGATTGACAGATGGCAAATTAAGAATAACAACAATGACAGCAACAGAACAATGATAATAATAAAAATAGTGCAACCAAAGACCTACCTTATAAGACTGAGTTGCCAGTGAAACAAACACATATCTCCAGTAGCGTGTGCTGAATGAGGTGATTCACTTTGCACCAGATTTGAGAATATCCTGTTATACTTGTTTGTAAATCCTTTTCAGAAACAGGATGTTTGTACTGTTGTATTAATTGCTGCCATAGAAGAGAAAGCACTGATTTGAAATAGGCTGGTAGCCCCTGCTGGAAGGAAAGAGTAGTTCCTGTAACAAAACCTTTCCTCGAGGAGAGAGACACTATGCTTTTGAAACAAATTTGGGAGATGAGGCCTACTGTAGCTCCCTGTCAACCAGACTTCCTGGCTAGATTAAGCGTTCAACAATGCAGAACAGACCCTAAATGTTATTGCAAGCAAAATCCTATTTTAATCTGCCCTCCTGACTCTTGGAATGTTAAACTCAACTGCAATTTGGAAAGTTTCATCCCTTTGATCTCTCCTCAAAGTGGGCTTATTTTTGAAGTAGAAGCTGCTTACTTTGGGATTTGACATCTCCCAATGTAATTTTTTAAGTCAAGTATGTTAAGCATCCTCGCTGATAAGCGAAAAGGCAGTTTTTCATTCCCTTGGGATCCTGTATTTACATGAGGGCATGGGAGGCGGGGGAATGACTTGCACTGTGTGAGTTTACAAGACGTTCAGCGTTCCCGCAGGAAGTGCGGTCTGCGGCTTAACCGGTAGCAGCCAGCATGGGGGTGCCTGGCGTGATCGAACCCCCCACTAGCAAATCACAGGTCTCTGGTACTGATAGCGACTTTGTCATTTTATGACATTACAGGACAACAAGCCACTGCAGGTGAAATACAGTGCCTGCCATTTATTGTGCTTTTTCAGTAGTGAAGCCTCTGTGAGTGTTTGCACCTTTGCTAAGATCTCAGACAAGCCCTCTTCTCTTTGGGCCTCTGGAAACAGCAGAACCGGAACCCGGTGTTGAGAGGAAAGAGGAGATAGAAGGAGCCGGCTCAGGGGCTACTTACAAGTCCTTCAAAGGCATCCTGCGTGGTTCTGCCTTCAGGCTGGGCCTCTTTGCAGAGATGGACAGATTCCTCAAGGCCCAGCGGGGCCTCGCGGGGACGTCCAGGGAGGAAGGGCAGTTCCGAGACCCAGCTGCAACCTGCCCGCGGCTCTCTGCCCCCCGAGCGTGGGTGGCTGGGCTATGTGACCGTGAAGTCAGCCCTGCATTCGGCCTCACCAGGGTGAGCACTTTCTCCACAATGTGACTCAGCTCCTAAGAGTGTGACCTTCTGTGGGAAAGTGTTGGTTTTGCAGCAGTGGTTACTGTAAGGACTGCACACTCCTCCCCGGTGGCTTTCATCTGAGGGACTTTAAGCACCTTCTAAATAATAATTAGCCACATTTCTCCGTGGCCTTTGCAATTGAATAGATGAGGCACGATCAACCTTGAACTATCTGCATGCTAATGACTTGCACGGGCCACGTGTGTAAGTTGCACGACCAACGCCGAGGGTTTGTCCACCCTGGCGACCGAGTAAAAGCATCCTTTACTATTTAAAAGTCTACCACTTTAAACAGCATTTTACTTCTATTTAAAACAATTGGGAAAATGAGAACAATGAAGTGGAATTGAGCTTGATGACTCCAAGGGGAAGAGATGAAGCAAGATAAGGAGCTACCGCAGAGGGAGGTGAATTTCACCCACCTCGTGCTGTGACTAGTTACCTTGGGTCCAGCTGAACTCGGGTTGGACTTCATCTCTCGGTCACTCGAACTCCAGGTGACCCTGTTTCTTCTTCCTACGTGCTGAAGTCCTAGTCCCTTGACTTGAGTAATATCATAATTGGGATTATGAATTAGAATTACCTAAATTGTGTGTAATTTATATGAATTATAAAGGTAGAAGTAAAGACGAAGGAGAGAAGGAGGAAAAGGAAGGAAGGAAGAGGAGGGAGGAAGGAGGGAGGGAGGGGAGGAAGGAAGGAGGGAGGGGAGGAAGGAGGGAGGGAGGGGAAGGAAGGAAGGAAGGAGGGAAGGAAGGAAGGAAGGAGGGAAGGGTGGAGGGATGGATGGAGAGAGGGAAGAAAAGGAAGACAGGGTGGATGAATAGCAGTGCAGAGAGTGTTTAAGAAACCCAGGTTGGGTAAAGTCGGATTCATCCCTGAGATGCAAGGATAATTTAACACATGCAAATCAATAAATGTGACACAGCACTTTAACACAACGGAGGACAAACATGACATGATGATCTCAGTAGATGCAGAAAAAGCATTTGGCAACATTCAATATCCTCCCATGATAAAAATTCTCAATAAATTAGGTATAGAAGGAATACAGCTCAACACAACGAAGGCCATATGTGACAAGCCCACAGCCAACATCGTGCTCAAGTGGGGAAAGCTGAGCCTTTCCCCAAAGATCGGAGCAGGACAGGGACGCCCACCCTCACCACTTCTATTCAGCATCGCACTGAAAGTTCTAGCCAGAGAAATTAGACGAGGAAAATAAAAGAAATAAAAGGCATCCCAGTCAGAAAGGAATAAGTAAATTGTCTTTGTTTGCAGATGACACGTAAAACCACAACAATCCTAATAGCCAAATCGATGTTGAGGAGCAAAAAAAAAAGAAGCTGGAGACATCACAGTTCTTTATTTCAAGTTATATTATGGGCCATGTCAATCAAAGTCACGTGGCACTGCCACAACAACAGGCACACATGCCACCGCAACAGAATAGGGAGCCCAGAAGTAAACATGCACACATATGGTCAACGAGCTTTTCACAGGGAGCTAAGAACACACAACGGGCACAGGGCAGACTCTGCAATACGTGGTGCTGGGAGAATGGAGTATTCACGTGTGAAAGGATGAAACTGGACCCTTATACCACACAGGAAAGTCAACTCAAAAGGTATTAAAGATTTAAATAGGAGACCTGAAACTTTCAAGCTCCTAGAAGAAAACATCGGGGAAAAGTTCCTTGACATTGATCAGTCTTGGCCATTGCCATATTTTGGATATGGCACCAAAAGCACAGGCAGCAAATGCAACAATGAACAAGTGCAGATATATCAAACTAAAAACAAGGTCAGTTTTTATATCAACAGCAAAAGAAACAATCCACAAAACGGAAAGGAAACCTACAGAATAGGAAGAAAGGGCTGAGGGCAGGAAGCAAAGGGGAGGTGATTGTCAGCGTGCACAAAGGCTCAGTTATGCAGGATGAATATGTGCTGGAGACCTACTGTATAGCGGACCGCCTACAGCTAACAATTCTGTGTTGTGTATTTAAAATTGCTAAGAGGGTAGATCTTATGTTAACCATTCTTACAACAGCAGCAACAAAAACCTACCAATCATAATAACGGGGTGGGAGAAAACATTAGGGAGTGATGGATGTGTTTATGACTTTGATGGTGGTGATGGTTTCACAGGTGTACACTTACCCCCAAACTCACTGAGTATATACATTAAATAGTACAACTTTTGCATGCCAATCAGACCTCAATAAAGCTATTTTTAAAAAGAAAGAGGTTTAGAAAGTTTTTTTTAAAAAACGAGGTAACCTTGTCAACCCTGTTGGGTCGGTTCTACTATTTCCTGTGTAAGGAACTTATAGACCGCTTCTCTAAGTTTCAGTTTCTTCACTAGTAAAATGAAAATTATAGCAGTATCTTTATTTCCCTGTTGTTTGGAAGATTACATTAGACTATATATAATTCTTAGCCTGTTGATTGGGACACAATAATTTATAACTATTGTTTCTCTTCCTATTAATAAGAATAATAAACACTATAATTATTAATGTCTTGGAATGGATATTTTCCAGGTGAATAATTTTTTAATGGTACACCCCTGCAACAACTCAAAGGAAACAAATGTCTCAAGGTGGACTTTTAGCAGAGATAGCATTAAACTCATCAAACATGCTGCACTTAATAGCTCCAGCCAAAGTTTTAACGAGCTGAAATTTTACATTATTGACAAAAATGTAATTCTGAGATTACAGGTAGTTATTTTATAACTTTCTATTTCCCTGGATCTCAGAACCCAGGAAATGCTTCAGGGTGTGCGTCATCTGTATTAGTTGATAATGATAAAAATTACCCGGTGTTCTAAATGTCCTAAATACGGCACCATCTTGTCTTTTGCTATAAAGCTTTCCAGGTTTCCTGGAATAAAAAGGCTTATTTTTTGTTTTCTTTCTTTTGCTTCCCAATTATCCTTCACCTGGGTTTTAAATAATTGAATACTGTGGCTGCATTGGTGTGCACATTTCTCAAATAGTTGTCCAAAAGGGGCTAATGCATCCTAAAGGGTTTCAGAACATACCATCCCAAAATATGCCACCTTGGAATATTATTTTGAGCTAGAAGAAATTGAGAACCAGCTGACACAGAAAAAGCTCTCTTTCTGCCTTTGAACAGTCTAAAATGAAGTATAAATGTCCCCTTTGGTAAAGGAAATTACACTTACAAAGGAAATTTACGGTAGTGTGGGTGTCTGTACCAGGGAGAGGGCTGCTGGGAGACTCTCACGCATGTAACAAGGCAGCTGTATTCAGCAGACACCTTCTCCACCCCTCACCCTGCCATAATTTGCCCCCACGACCCCAGAAAACCCACATCCCTATGCCTTTCTGTAGCTCCGGATGAGATACAAGTTTCAGTCCCCTGGCTTCTTCTTTTAGTCATATTTTTGTGGGATTCTTGTGCATACGTACGTAATCAAAATTGTTTTCTCGTATTAATCTGCCTTATGTCAGTTTAATTCTTAGACCAACCACAGAACCTAGAACGGTGTGAGGAAGCAATTTTCCCTCCCCTAAAATCGCAAACTGCCCAGGTCTGGAGTTCCACTGGCCGGGGGTCTCTGCAGACGTGGGGACTGGTCATCGTCCCTCGGTTTCTCCTCCTGCTCCTTTGCGCTCATCTGACACTTTAGCTTAAGCTGTACAGCAAAAGGTGTCCCTACGAAACTCAAATGAGAAATACAGCCAGTGTCTCCAGAAAATGGATTAATTGAAGCATCTTCACACGAAGAAACTTCAGATATTGATTAATGACCCTTTCATTAAATTTTGAGTAACTCCTTTATTCCCCATTCCTGGAGAACAGAAACATCACATGACCTTGAGACCACAGCTTTTCTCAGCAGTACATCCCAAAGATATTTTGATCCAGATGTTAATATTTGAGTCACAGAATGCTAAGCCCATTATGGGTTCCACTGCCTTTCTTGTCCAAAATTGCCAATTATGTACTCTAAAACATAAACCTACAAGTAAACATTTTCTATCAAATGCACTCTATTAGCCTGCTTCATTATAGTCAATTTTTTTCAATTTTAATAATGCCATTATGAACAATAGTCAGTTATACTGAGGCTATTTACAATGTTTGTGAAACGTTCAAAGCCTCATCTAATGAAGCATTAGCAGTTCACCAGCTGGGTTCCTGTTGACAGCCACCAATTAATGGAATACCTCAAATAAACTACAGATCATCCTTTTCATGGCGTGTTTGGGAATGGCTATTATGAAAAATGCTATGAGCCCAAGTTTAAAATCGGCATGTTGCATTTTACAAATGAGGAGAATCTTGGGTTTGAGGAGCTTTGCTGTTCATTTATTGTTGGAACAAAAACAGTCTCGTATATGTTGGCCACTTAAAAAGAATGACCACTTCTGTTTGCCTGGGTAAAAGGTGTGGTGAGAAAGTCTGAGTTTAAAGCACATTCACTTCACTTGATCCTGCATCCCTGATTGATCATTTCTCTTACTGTCGGTGGCCAAGTGGCCACTTCCTCTCCGTAAAAACCTTGGAGGCCTAGAACTTGCTTGATGAGGGTGACAAGATCCAAAGGAAACGGGGCTGCACCAGGGTTCTCAGAGAGGAGATAGCCGTCTGTGAATAATGTGCAACCTTCGAAACCACATCGTGTCTCCAGGTCTGTATGGGAGGCAGCGCCGCCTGGCGCACTGGTTTGCTCACCCATCCACTAGGAAGGGCGTTCTCTGGACTCAGCCAAGGTCTCCTGCGGGAACCTGCTGAGCTGACACCCTGGCGTTGCATTAGCAAATCTATGGCAGGTTTCTAACGCTAAAAACCCAAAAGGATTAAAGACTCCTGTCATCTTCATCTTTTTTTTCCCCAATTCAAATAAGTCAGTGCAATTAAGTGAGCCATTATAGGCTCCTCTGAAGTCATTATTTTATGTTCTACTTCAGCATATTTTAAAAGATAATTTTTTAATCTTCACTGCTGGGAGAACACTGGGTTTGGACTGAAGATGCCTGTGTTCAAACTCTAGCTCCACTTTCTGACCTCAGCAAGCCTCACTTTTCTGAGCTGTAGAATGGAAATAATACCTTCCTGGTCAACCTTACAGGACAGTTGTGAAGAGCAAATGCAAAACTGCATATGCAAGTGCTTTGAAAAATAAGACATTAATAAAAGTTAAGTATTATTTATGTTCTGTCTTCTAACACTTCCTCTCAGAAATCTCAAAATTTTCGTTAGGTCAATGTACATATTTCCTTCTTATAAAGAGGTATGTCTGCCTTCCAATGCTACATAGAAACTGTAGAAGTTAAAATGGGAAAAGGTACGTATGGGATGAAGACAAGAAGCCAGTCCCCCAAAGTCCCCATGGAGCATCACTGACTCAGCCCCTTTGGGGCTACTCTTTCACCACGCAGAGGATGAGCCCTGATTTGTCAGAAGGGATCCTTTTTCAAAATCAGACTCACATTAACCAAACTCACAGGGGTTGAGGTAGATACTTGTCTTACTGCCATAAATGTTATCTGTGGGGCCAGACATCAGGTCCTGCTATCCTACAGCATGGAGATGTGCACTAGTCAACATGCAGTTTACTAGAAAAGAATCTGAGCAAAATCAGGAGTTGTTGGCTAAGCAGTAATTAGGCTCTGCTGGGGGTAACCTGAGGCCAGGACCACGAGGGAGACACGCCTCCCACCACAACCATGCCCTCTCCCCCAGCTTTCCCTGTGACTTTCCTGCCCTAAGATATTGCCAAGGCAGACCCACCACCCTTCCTGAGAGTCGGTATGTCTGTTCTCAGGCCACACTTATGGGTCACAGTTTTTAGGGTCTGCTCTGTCTCTCTAAGGTGATCCATCCATTAAAGGTTGATCGCTAGTGCTTACTTCGCAGAGAACAATCACAGATTGCCTGCTTCCAAGTCCTGGGAGAAGAATCCAGAATAGAAAGGGAATGATTATTGATTATAAAATTCCAAGCTGTCAAATACTACTACAAAGTATGAGAAAGGACCACTACACGCCTATCAGCATGGCCAAAATCCAGCACACTGACAACAATAAATGCTGACAAGGATGTGGAACAATAGGAACTCTTTATTTACTGCTGGTGGGAACGGATTGGTACAGCCACTGTGGAAGACAATTTGGCAGTTTTTTATAAAACTAAATATACTCTTACCACACAACCCAGAAATCACACTTGTTGCTGTTACTCAGAGGAGTTGAAAACTTACATCCACGCAAAAACCTGCACACAGATGTTTATAGCAGCCTTGTTCACAATTGCCAAAACATGGAAGCAATCAAACGTCCTTCAGCAGGTGAATAGATAAGCAAGCTGTGGTCCATCTAGACAATGGAATGTTATTCAGTGTTAAAAAGAAATGAGTTGTCAATCCATGAAAAGACATGGAGGAATCTTAAATACATATTACTAAGTGAAAGATGTCAATCTGACAAAACTACACACTGTAAGATTCCAACTATGTAATATTCCAGAAAAGGCAAAACTTTGGAGACAGTAAAAAATCAGGTTGGGGGGAGGGAGGGATGAACAGGTGGAGCACGGAGGGGTTTAGGGTTGTTAAACTACTCTGTATGGTACTATAATGGTGGATACGTGTCATTATACATTTTTCCAAACCCATAGAATGTGCAACACCAGGAATGTGCCCCAATGTAAGCTGTGGACTCTGTGTGATCATGGCGTGTCAATGTGGGTTCACCAATTGTAACAAATGTCCTCCTTTGGTGGGACGTGGATAGTGTGTGTGGGGTACATGGGAACTCTGTACCTTCCTCTTAATTTTGATATGAACCTAAAACTGTTCTAAAAAAAAAGAATAAAATCTTTTGTTTAAAAAACTACATAAAATGAAAACTTGAACATATTCTTAAAATTCAGACTTCATGCTTTATTTTGTCAGACATCTTTATTTTTATTTATCTATTTGTTTCCTGCTTGTATCTCAATGAGATCATGAACCTGTCATTCAAGGAGGACACAGTCTGCTCGGGCCACTGGCCACCCACACTTCTGCACCCTGGAAGCAACTCAAGGTTCACCTCGGGTCATCTTACCTGGGAGGAAAGTAACAGGAGAGGGTTTCAGACACACATCCTACCCCACACACAAGACTTAGAAATGAGCATTTTCTTGGTTTGTAACTCCCCCTCATGGGGCTGAGCTGGAAGAAGGCTTCCTGGCAGCTCTGATATGTTAAATATATTTTCTGACAAACTCACACTGTATTTTACTGGATTCTTCATCCATAAAATTAGCTGGTTAGACTAGACCATCTCCAAGGGATTTGCCAGCTCTAACGTGGTATGATCCCATGATTGTATCATGTCGTGCTGAGTTTTTCAATTACATTTTGCTCAATGTAGATTATCCAGCTTCCTGGTGGCTTGTCACAAGAAAGGGACATTCCCTAATATCCAAGCCAAGCTCAATATCCAGGTTTATTTACTCCATGGCCAATTTACCCAGTATTTCCTAAAACCAGATAACTTTCTGCAAAATTTAAGTTAAGGAAAAATAGCTCAGTAGAACTCAAAATGGCTATGTGTTGCAATAGTATATTGACATTTAACTTTTGTCATCAATATTTTTTTCTCTTTCTGTAAACTTAGCAAGAAAGTGCTACCCAAAATTAACCAAATTATATTTAGTGTATGTCCCACTGACGTGAAATTGTGACCTATTTAAAGAAATCCTGAAATGGGGGTGGGGGGTGGAGATTCTATCTCAGTGGGTTGCATAGTTAGCCGGAAATTAGAATCTCCTGGGAGCTTCTGAACACCCAAGTTGCAATGTAGACCACCTGAACTGGAATGTGTGGGTGTGGAAGTCAGACTTTGGTGGTTCTTAGAGATTTTACTATTATCACATCCATTTCACAGATGAGAAAACTGAGGCATAGAGCAGATGATTAACTTTCCCAAGGCCACACAGCAAGTCAGTGGCACAGCTGGACTTCTAATCCAGGAGGTCCAACTCCAGAACCCATGCTGTTTATCCCAAGATCACACTGTCTTTCAAACAAACTCATTATAGGAAAATCGGAAAATGCAAATCAGCAAAGTGCCAAATAAGAACACCACAAATCACAGGCACTCAGAGAAAATTATTGTTAATATTTTTGACTATTATTCCCTACTTACTTCCCCTTGGAGGGGGTTGTACACGTAATATGTTAACAACAGGATTCCAAGCTCTTGGCTACCGACTATATGTATATATATACACACACACACACACACACACACACATCACCATACATACTGTTTTGCAATGTACTTTTGTAACCACATTATATTATGGATATCTTTTATTGGATATATTTTTGCAAAATCATTTTGGATGAATGCAGTGCTTTTTGTTATATGATGTGGTTTTAAAATATTTCCTCAAATTGTTTGACATATCTCCCTTTTAAGAGGATACAAATCCTCCTCCCCCTTGGTTGTGGGCTGGACATAGTGAATCACTTCCAAGGAATAAAGTGTGTTAGAAATGAAGGTGTTGACTTTCAAGACTGGGATATAAGGCTGTAAAAGGCTTTCTCCTTGTGGTTACTCTCTGTCTCTCTCTGTGTGTGTCTCTGTCTCTCTCTGTCTATCTCTCTGTCTCTCTCTGTCTCTCTCTCTCTCTCTCTCAATCTGGGATCACTTTCTGGGAGAAGTTAGGAGGACACTCATGCAGTCCTCTGGAGAAGTCCATGTGGCCACGTGACAGCCACCAGCGTCCTCAGGGGTGTGAAAGAGCCACTGTGTTAGTGACTCCACCTGCCCCAGGCAAGCCTCCGGGTGATGCAGCCCAGGCTGGCATCTTGATGGCAACTTCTCAAGGGAACCTGAGCCCAAACCATGCAGGTAAATTCACCCTCAAAAACCATGTGCAGAGTAAATGTTAAATTTTTAAGTTGCTAAATCTTGGGGTAATTATTTAATATATACATAGCCACAAGTAACCAATACAAATAGATACACTATGATTTATTTAACTGATCTACTGTTGTTAGACATTTGAGTTTTTTCACCTTCTTTTTGTGCCAAAAACACTGATTTGAAAAGCTTTGAGTATATAAATAGTCATATCCCTGGACAGATTTCCAAAGAAACTTGCTGGATTAACTGTCTTACATATTTATTAGGCTTATTTTTGTTGTTTCTATATCCCTCCCTAGAGAGTTTTTAGCATTTTGCATTCTCAACAATGGGAGAGGTACGAGAATGAGCATTTTCTCACCTCCTCACTGCGGTGGCAGAAGAACAGCCCCTCAAACATGCCTACGCCCTGATTCCCAGAACCTGTGAATATGCTACATCACATGGCAAAGGGACTTTGCAGGTGTGGTTAAGTTAAGGACTTTGAGATGGGAAATTATCCTGGATTAAACATCATCTGGGTGGGCCCAGTGTAAGGGCCCTTGAAAGCAGATGAAGGAGACAGAAGGGGTCAGAAGGGGTCAGAATTCCCCCGCATGAGGGCTCAGGGCACTGCTGCTGGCTTTGGAGGGGCCGTGAGCCCAGGAATGTGGGGCCTCCAGATGCTGCAAAGTGAAAGGAAATGGACTATCCCCCAGATCCCTCAGAAGGAACCCTGTCCTGCTGACTCCTTGATTTTAGATTTTAGTGAGACATATGCCAGACTTCTGATTCCAGAACGGAAAGAGTGAGGATTTGCGTCGTTTTAAGCTACTAAGTTTGAGGTAATTCATTATAGCAACCACACAAAACTAATACGCTCACCACCATGTCTTAGTTTTTTTTTTTTTTCATGTTCAACTTCGATAAGCAAAAAAGGAGATAGTTCATCATATCTTGATTGACAAACCGTCTTGGCAATCAAATTACTGGAAATTTCTTTTCCCCCGAAGTTTTCCGGACCTCTTCCTGTCTTGTGCATGACTGACAGTCCTTTCTCAACTGTGCATTTTGTCTGTAGTAACACACCCATGACCTTATTAACGTTGTTGGTGTTTGCTGTTTTGATTTTTGATGGTTATATTTCATTCCAAGGCTCCTTTTCAGTGAGTGGCTATTATGGAAAATAGGTGAGAATTTAATATAAGATTTTGCCTTTTATAAAACTGTGTTGCAGGAAGGGAGAAGGGAAATAACCAGTGTGGAAACCTCCACACCCCTCCGTCTTGCGTCCTCTTCACAGCTTTGTTTTATGTACGACACAGCCCGGGACCCCTCCGAGACTGCCTGGGGTCAGCAGGGGAGAAGCAGGTAGACACAAGGCATTGGGGGGGCAGGGGGGACAGGCCCTGTGGCTACCTGAAGCCTGCGGTAAGGGAACTGATACGATAGCACATGTTTAAAGGGTTGCTCGATGTCTGACCAGAAAGACCTCAAGGGTGTCTTTTGTTGAAACCTTAACATTTTTTCCTCTAACATTGATATGTAGTGTTGGGGAAATATTAGTACAATCCTGCCAACAAAAGACCCCTCTGTACCAACATAGTGGTGGGGGGGAGAGAGAGAAAGAAAACAATTTATTATAGAGCATGCATGTGAGGTAGCACAAAAGTGACAACAAAGGTGGGGCAGAATTGCATTCAACTTCATACAGTAAAGTGGAAGAAAGAACAATTAAAACTTCTCTAATCTCCCTGCAAGATGAAAGGATGAAGGTGGCCTTGTGGTGGTCGCCTCTTGCGACAACCCTGAGCCCGTTGCAGAGGCGCCTGCTGACAGTTGCAAGAGGCAGAAGGCCTTGCATTGCAAACTCAAAAGGTGGGGTCTCTTATTGGCCTATTATGTTTTCAAGGATACAGGCTCTCGGGGCCAGGGGAGAACATCATTTGTGCTCATGGTACTGCTGTTTCATTATGGAAGTGTTGGTTTATTCATTTCTGCCTGTTAACCCACTTTCCTGTTTCCATGTTTACATCTTTGTCCAGCTTAAATAAATCTGATGCTTTGTTTAAATAAATAGCAACAGAACTCGGAGTGTTGAATGGTACTCATATTCCTAAATTTCTTATCAATCTCAAAATAACTACCCTCTGAGAAGGATTTTCTTGGCAATTCTCCTATAACCAAGTCTATATTTCTCTTGAGAAAAGCTTTAGAATGACCTTTATTTTATAGCAGCCTGGGTTCAATTTTAATTAGGCTGTAAGCAGTAAATATTTGCTAATAGAGTTTGGGGTGAATAATTAATCAGTAGAAGACTGCTAAGTACTGACAATTTATGTGAACAAACTAATAGATCAGATCCAATAAAGGCTTAGTGAAAGCATTCCTTTCTAACCTAATTGTTGAAAATTTAAGATCTCTACAAAACTCTTGTTTAAAAAAAAATTGTGTGGCTTTTCTCTAAAAACTTATTCCAATTTCAATAGCTTTTGTAAAGAAGATATTCTTTCTATTTTGTTGCATTAGTCCAAACAATTATTCTGTCAAAACATAATAAATAAGTTAGAACTAGACAGATTCTGTATTTTATCCTTTTGTGGTACTTGAGCGCGTTTCTCAACTGATGGGAAATTATTTAAAAGAAGCTGGGCTTTATTTTATTCTTCTGGTAGATAAAGGTGCCACGAACTGGAAGTCCAATTATTTTCTCTAACAGCTTTATGGAGGTCTAATTTACATACCATTAAATTCACCCATTTTAATTGGCCAATTCAATGATTTTTAGTAAATTTACAAAGTTGTGAAACCATTACCACAATACAGTTTTAGAATCACAAAAGAACCCCAGGGCTCATTTGTAGTCATTCCCTGTTCCCACCCAAACTCATGAAGCCAAGAATCTATTTTCCATCTCCACGGATTTGCCTTTTCCTGGCTATTTCATATAAAGTGAATCATACACTACTTGGTCTTTTGTGATTGGCCACTTTCGCTTAGCGTAATGTTTTCAAGGTCCCTCCACACTGTAGCCCAGATCAATAGTTCATTTTTTTATTGCTGAATAAAGTTCCATTGCGTGGCTCTGGCACATTTTATTTATCCAATAGCAAATTGATAGACATTTGGATTGTTTCCACTTTTTTGCTATTTTGAAGGACGCGCTATGAGCACTTGTATGCAAATCTTTGTGTGAATACATATTTTTATTTCTCTTGGGTAGATTCCTTGCTTTAGAATTGGTGGGGTTTATGGTAAATTTATGTTTAACTTTTTATGAACAATTTATATACTGATGGGAATATTAATTGTACTGCCAGACTGTTTTTCACAGTGGCAATATGATTTATATTTCTTTCAGTAATGTATGAAGGGTTCACATTTCTCTGCATCCTCACCAATATTTGTTATTGTCTGAATTTTTTTATTATAGTCATTCTAGTGGGTATGAAGTGATATCTGTGGTGTTAATATTTATTTCTCTAATGACTAATGATGTTGAGCATCTTTGTGTGTGCCTATTAGCCATTTGTATATCTTGTTTGGTAAAATGTGTATTCAACTACATTTATATAGTATTAATATCAGATATGCATTACTTTAGTATCATCTCATATATCCTAGATTTTTAAAATGCATTTGATTATATCTGAATGAAAACTCACTATGTGCAATGTGCTCAGCTGTTTGCTTTATAATATTAAGTGAGCATCTTCTATGTGCAATGTATGGAACTACCTGCTTTGTACATACCACAGAACAGTCCTTATAGTCTTGAGGACTTTATAGAAATAACTTCATTATAATGTAGATGATTTATTAATGTTTAATGTTATCAGAGATAATTATACAGTGTTTTGGCAGCTCAAAGGAAGACAAAAATCTCTTCCATCCTGATAGGAGGGAAGTACCAAGAAAGTCTAATGGGATAGGTGGCGTTTGGGACTTATTTGTGGAAAGTTTGGAAGTTCAGAAGTATGTAAAGGCAGATGAAGGGAAAGTGCATGTCAGGTTGCACAAGCGACACAAGGAGAAAACATGGTGCATATATAAAGGAAAACAAATACTACAGTTTAGCTGCAGCATAGAATACATGAAGGGGAGTAGTTAAAAAGGCAGGCAGAATGCAGCCACAAAGGACTTTGAAATGCTACGCAAAGTAGCATCTATTTTATTGTTGAGCGGGGCCATTCAAAGACTTTCAACAATGGAGGGCCATCATTAACTTGTGTTGTTTCTTGGAATATTATTCTAGAGGTTATATATAAGAGACTGGAGAGACTGGAGAAGGACAAGGAATAGGATGGAGGAAAAACAGCACCTCAGCAGGGTGGTTCGCGAGAGCACAGATGGAATAATTACGAACAGATGAGCGGGACGGAGGTTGCAGCCTTGAACCAACAGGACTCGGCGACTGGTGGACTTTGGAGTTGAGCGACAGGAAAAACCAAAGGCGGCCCTGGGTTTCAAGCAGTCAGTCGACGAGAACCCGAGAGTGGCCTTGGTCTACAGAGGGAGGCACCGTCGGTGGGGATATGAAAAGCAGAGGGTGAGTTAGAGCGCAGCTCTCGGGCTTCAGCTGCAGAACTGTCGGGGGGAGCCCGCTGAGGCCGTGAGGCTGGGACAGGATGCGCGCACTGCGAGCAGACTCCTCACCACAGGCCACAACCCGCTCACACCAGGCACTTTCGGGACTTTTTGCTGGGATCCCAACCTCGGGGAACGTCTCCAGTTTTCACAATGAAGCAGGCCCAGGATGAGAACGCTCCCTCTACGCCCCGCCTTGCTCTTGTTCCTGGGGATTCAGGATAACCCCTGAACGCTCAGTGGGACCCTCCCCAGCTCCCTTTCCTGGTGTTTCCATGCCCTGGTCTGGTCTAACCACCCCCATGTCTTCCGACTCCAGCTGCTCACGGCACACAGCACCTTGGCATGTTTATCCCATGTGTCTTATTTTGTTCATGACAGCTTTTCTGTGACACAATCTCCTGACATCCCCCGGGTCTGAGCGATGAAACAAATTCTCCCTGGTCTGTCAGGGTTTGAAATACACTCATTTGTCTTAAAATGTTTGTTGTCACTTGCTCTTGGTATAAGATGAGCATTTAAAATACACACACATGCACATACGTGTACATACACATATATATTTAAGGGTCTACTGCGTGACATGAACGGTGCTAAAATTCTTTCATAAATATGGCCTCTGCCACTCCTGAGAAGAACCCTAGGAAGATGCAATGTGGACGCATTTCCCCTTCATTGGTTGAAAGTGTGTCTGTGTGTGAGACTCATGCCCACGTGATAACTGAGACCGGATCTCACCGTTTCCCTGCCTGGGTATCACTCACTGAAACTGATTCTGGACTTCAAGGTAGAACGTGATGTGACATAATCGTCAGTGAAGCCCCGACAGATCCAAGGGGAAGATGCAGTCACCGTGGAGGGTCCCCCCGGCCCGATCCAGCTGGTGATGCTGTTCTGAGAACACGGAGGTGAGTTCTTATCGGTTCTGGGCTTCACAGGCTTTCATCCCTCCAGGCAGCTATTTTAGGGTTTACTATGCTATCGAGTATAAAATGCATTTGATTTTTAGGAAATTTGCTAAAAGAAGCTAAAAGCCTGTGCCAAAAACTTCCCCACCGCAGCTATAAAGTTCCATACAAGTATGTCATTAAACACATGTTCCAAAGAGGTTCTGGGTCTTGTTTTGTTCTCTGGGGTATATATTTTGAAGTAAAACATCTTCACTAACTTGGGTAATTGATGATAACATTCTAAAAATAGTGGCAAAATTATGACAAGGAGAGGGCAGGGCTGGGACGGGCCAATGAAAGCAACGGCTCAGAGCCCCTCCTCCCACGCCTGCCCGAGCTGGCTCTGACGGCTTCCAATTCCCTCCCGGCCCCATGAGCAACAGTCCCACCATCGCTGCATGGCAGAGACGTGGACCATCCCAGGGCCAGCCTCTAACAAGTCTTTGGATAGGTCTAGGTTCAGACGACGTTTTAACCCAAATCCCAAAAAAAGTCACCAAAGATCAAGTTTCCCTGTCTCTATGGTGGCAGCACCCTTCCAGCCTCCTCCCTTCTGTTCCCACAGATGAGAGAGGAGGTTTCTCTTTCCAGAGGGTCCAATATTCTACTCACGACTCTCTGGGCACTGAGAAGGAAAGGTCCCCATTCATGGATCCTTCCCTGTGCCTGGGGTGTGGGCTGTGCTAACTGGCAACGACAGGCTGGGTGAGAGCCCCCAAATCACACAGGCGAACACAAGGGTCTCCGCTCCCTGCAGGCCAAATAGCAGGGCTAGTACCAGGAGCAACGGGCAGGGAGGCAGGCAGAAAATCAACACCCAGACATGTCATGGGAGTCCATCCCTCTGCAGCTGACCAGACGGGCTGGGGTGGGGGAGGCCCTGGAACTGGCACAGCAAGGTAGACACAGCATCGTCCACTGGGGCCCACTCACGACTGGGAGGGCAGAGGTGCAGGCCTGAATGTGACAGTGACAGGAGCCCACTTCTAGACCTACCCCCACTAGACCTACCTCAACTAGTCCTGGCTCTACTAGACCTGCCTCAACTAGTCCTGCCTCCACTAGACCTAACTCAACTAGTCCTGCCTCTTCTAGACCTACCTCCACTAGACACACCTCAACTAGTCCTGCTTCCACTAGACCTAACTCAACTAGTCCTGCCTCTTCTAGACCTACCTCCACTAGACCTACCTCAACTAGTCCTGGTTCTACTAGACCTGCCTCAACTAGTCTTGCTTCCACTACACCTAACTCAATTAGACCTACCTCAACTGGTCCTGGCTCTACTAGATTTACCTCCTTTAGATTACCTCTACTAGCCCTACCTCTACCAGACCTGCCTCTATTAGCTGTCCCTCTACTGGGCCTGTTTCTACCAAGACTAGCTCTACTACTAGACTCACCACTACCAGACCTGTCCCGATCAGATCAACCTCTATTAAAACTTTTACCAGACCTACCTCTACTAGCACTACCTCTACTAAACCTGTGCTGCTAGGCCCACCTGCACTAGGTCTAGCTCTACTAAGCCCCCCTTTGCCAGGCCTGCTAGAAGTAAAGACAAGGTGTTCATGGGCACACAGGGTGGGAAAGGAAAAGGCACGTCTGCTGTGAGTCGGGCGTTTTGCAGGTGAGTGACGTGCTTTTCCTCACGTCTGTGTCACCAATCTGGTCACAGAGTGGGGCTATCTCCATTTTGTACCAGGAAGACTCAGTAGAGAGAGGTCGCCCTGACCCCACTCTGCACGGCCGCGAGGGGCAGGAGGACGGGAGGGAAGGGCAGGCTGCTGGTGTGTGCGGAAGGGAACCAGGACAGGTGGCAAAGGCACGAGGACATGGGGTGTCGAGAGCTGTGGGGGGCTGGGTCACACTGGGGGATGTTCAGAAATAGGTTTGGGTTGAGAATGGTCAATTTGATCGGAATATGGATGCTGGTCATTGGTGGAGATGCTGGAGGCCAGGCGGCCACGAGTACCTTCCAGCTCTGATGAAAATATTAGCCTTTGTTCAACTCATTTAAGGAACAAAAACTTAAAGTGGTCTTCTAAAATGCAAACACCTATATACTCTCTGGAGCCTTCCCCCCATATCTCAACACTTTGAAAGGAAAATATGTTGGTATTTCCTAAAATGCTGAAGCAACAATTGCATGCAGGAGTCTTTTTTACAGTGGAGGCTTCAAGCTTTGAGCTTCATTTTGGGCTCAGCATTTCAGAGCTTTATGACCATGTTTCGAAACCGCAGAACATACTGGCTTATTCCTTCTTCCTGTTCCTCCAAATTAAGGAGAAAACAAGAAAACACGGTTGCCTCCCCACTCCTTCCTGTGTTACCACTTAGGGTCTTGTCTAATCCTGGAGACCTTACTTAGCTCAACGCCATCTTTAACTGAGCAGCCGGTTTTCTGTTCCAGCCACTGAGCCTTAAAATGTTTTGCCAGCAGCTTTTTAGGCTTCACTGTCCTCCTCCTAACAAACTCCAGATAAAAACAGAACAAGCCAATAAGAGCCAGGGGAGACTTTGAAAGTCAAGTCAAGCTCTGCGTAGACCTGGTAAGCAGGGTGGAAAAAGTCAGAACAAGTCACCTGCCCATCCCCTGGTGTAGACCGCGCAGCCCAACACCCTATCCCGCTATGTGCCCTCTTCTTAAAACCAGCGTTCTTGATGAAAGCATCGGGTCACCTCCTTGCCTTCAGAGCATTTGCTGCCACGTGGGGTGGCCAAGGATGTCTTCTCCAAATTCACTCTCGGGAGTCCTTGGGGAGGTGGTCACAATTTCAGACTCCAGTTACAAACTCCACTGTGGAGTTCCGGGCACCCAGGGATCGGTATTAACTCGATCTGCGTCTGTCGTCTGCTCAAGCTGTTCGCAGAGCAGAGTTATCCCGGAGAGACCTGCGGCTCTCCTTAGGGGGAGGTGGCAGGAATGTTCTCAGGACGCATGACTGATGCTATTTCAGACTCTTCCTTACGAATACTTGCTGCTCATACACACGGCCCAGGTCTGTGAACTGATCTAGATCCGAAACTCGGGTGAGGACGGTGCCTCTGTCATGGCCGTGCATACGACCAGCAGCTCGTTGGAGGGAAGCATTTTCATGTACAGCAGGTAAGTGGGGACTCGCAAGCTGTCCACCTTTAATTAATTAGCCACCATCAGAGACCCCTCAGGGTGAAACCATCCTCACAGAGCCTGGTCCTCCTGCCCCCCACACCTGGCAGGTATATGTGCTGGCTCTGCCCCTCGGGGGTCCCTTCACCCCAGGTCAGATCAGGGAGCTCATTCCACAGGCAGCACCCTCACCTCGCCCACACCCCTGGCCATCAGAGAAAAGCACCAAAGCACCCTTAAACACGCTTGGGCTTGGACTCCACCTTCAATATATTTCTCAAGACCTCCCAGAAGGAACTGACTGCTGGCTGGTTTGTAGGACACAATGAGAGTAGATGTGCAAATCACACGTGATCATCCATAGCAACAGTCTACTCTCAAACACCTTGATTTTATATTCTATGAAGACCTTTCTGGAAACTGAAATTCATTTTGTGAACTAAAAATAAGACCCTAACACCCTCCTCCCAACGGAATGGACCCCCTCTTGGCCAAGGGGACCCCAGAGAAACCTTAAAACTGAGTTCCCAGCCACGCCAGGATCAGACGAGCATCATTTCACCCCCTCCCTTGCTAAGGGCCACTGGGCTTTTTCTCCTGGGGGCCAGACCAGCATTCTTTCCTGATAAAAGACCACCAACCATGATGTGCTTTTAACCAGTCTATGGAGCATGTACAGAGAGGGTTTTCATGTCCTTGTCTCAACTTTTGACATAAGAAGGCAGCCATTCCTGAACATGGACCCCATGAAAGGACAGAAAGCTCCATCACACGGGTGCGTGTTTCTCCTTTCATAAATATTCATGACTCCTCCTACAGCTCCAAATATGCATATCTGGCCACCTCACTCGGTATAAACTCCTGTTCCCACTGTCCCTCCCTTGAAACAAGAGTTCCTGTCCTCTGGGGGTGCCCTGCTCTACAGACTGTCGGCGTGGCCACAACCCTCTGTGAAAAATAAAGCTCTCCTTTCCAAATGACGAGCTTTGTTATTTCTTCAGTTAATAATTCTGTGTGATTCTTTGTGGAGTCCAGGATTTAGGTACCTAAATGAGAAACTTCTTAGAATCGTTTTCATCTACTCAGGCTACCGTGGTGACTCTAGACTCTGAAAAAGTCCCCTTCCTTGTTCAATCTGATCTCACCTAAAATTGTGTTTTGCCCAACTTGGTCTAGCATCTTCAGGATCTATTCTTAGAAATATTCTCCTGATATTTGCTCACACAAGTTAACAGAGTCTTGTAAATGCTTTGGTGCACAGGCCTTCTCCTGGAGGGGTTGTCTTTATAAATTGGAGGGGTCAGAACATGCCACCCCAAAACAGTAGGCAAAGAGCTTTTCCTGTGTTGGCTGGCACTTAACTCCCTTTAATCAATATGCCAAAGTGGTCTGTTTTGGGAAGTATAACTGTCCACTTTTGTAAAGGAAATTTATACTTATAAAGGACATTTATAGTATAGCTGCTCTGAGACAACTTTTATCACTGAGAGACTCCTGTCTGCACAAGGAGGCAGCCTGTAGTCACCAGACAGCTTCTCCCCTCACGTCCCTCCACCCCCAGAAGCCCCAAACCCCAGCCGTAGTCAGGGGATGTGTAAGGCTCAGTCACCCGGCCGCTTCCTTGAGTCTTATATTTTTTGTGGGAGTCCTGTGTGTATGCACAAAATTAACACTGTTTTCTCCTGTTAATCTGTTTTATGTCAGTTTAATCCTCAGACCAGCCACAAAACCTGTAAGAAAGCGTTTTTCCTCCTAATCTACCTGTGGATTATGCTAAGGCCAAACTCCGGCTGTGGGACCGGAAGCCATAAGACATGGTTTGCGTGGGGCGTGAGTGTTCCGGCCCCTCCAAGGGACTCTCCCGCGGGGGCGAGTCTCCAGTCCTCAGGGAGTAAACAGCCTCACGGGGGAGGGAGGGGGCTGATGTGGCGGGCAAGGGCTGCACAGGTGGAGTGGCAGGGCAGAGGGCTCCCAAGTGCAAAAGCTGCCTGCAGACCTCCCTCTGATCCTTGGGTTAACAGCACACAGATGGAAACGTGCTTTTGGTTTGTGGTCGTCATAGCTCTGCAGCTGTAAGGGGTGAAATGTCCTCTTAGCACAGATGGCCGAAATCTCACGACTTTTCTTGAGTGAAGATTTAGGATTTAGGCTTGTTATCGTCTGTCTCCAAGGGTAAGTAGTCAGTGCTCCATCTCAAACATCCTTGAATTCTTCATGCTCCTAATTCAACCCTACAGTAAAAGCAACTGCATCTCCCCAGACCCGGCCACCCATGGCACTTCCTCATGGTGAACTACAGACATTTATTTCACTGTTTTGTCACTGCACGTCCTGTATTGACAGATTCACATCCCTTAATACGAGTTGCACTTTTAGGCCTTCTAGCTCAGATAAACAACCCTAGGACCCCGCCCCCCAATGTCCCCAGAGCCCGCTGGCTGCGACCAATCTCGGTACAGTTTCTGTATCATTCAGGTTGTTAGCCGCAACCAACAGCAATTTTGAAGGGTGCAAGAAGAAAGTAGATTTTGGAAGAGCTGCTGGTTAGCTCAGAAAATGCACAAGGACAAATAAAGACGAACCCAGAGCCAAACTCGCCCCCAGACAAGTCTACCAAAACAAATCTCTGCTCACACCACCATGGCCCACTGAGCACCGAATCCCGCGTGTCCTGCCCCACGGATGCTGACCACACCCTGTGCTGGGGCCGGACGTCGCCGCTTCTGCCCCTGCAGCTGCTGACCTTCGCTCTCCACTGGCTGTGTCAATTTGCTCGGGCGCCACAACTCAGGACCACAGACCGGGGCCTAAACACCAGAAATGCATTTTCTCACAGCCCTGAGGCTGGCATGAGAGATCGAGGTGCGAGCAGACGGGGTCCTTCCGCAGCTGTGGGGAGGAATCTCTCCCAAGCACCTTTCCTTGGCTTTTAGATGACTGCCTTTTCTCTGTGTCTCTGTACAACCTTTTCCCTGTAGAGGTGTCTCCGTGTCCAAAGTTTCCCTTTTTATAAGGACACCAGTTATTTGGGATTAGGACCCGTCCTAATAACCTCATATTAAATTGATTACCCCTATAATGACCCTATCTCCATATAAGGTCATACTCGGAGGTGACTGTCAGATGTCAACATATGAATTTTAGAGGGAATACAATTCAACCTGTAACACTAGTGGCCAAAATTGTATGTATATATCTGTGTATGTTGTATGTGTGTCTGTCTATGTTGTGTGTGTCTGAGTATGTTGTGTGTGTCTGTGTATATTGTGTATGTGTCTGTGTGTGTGTTTGTGTATGTTGTGTGTGCATCTGTGTCTGTTGTGTGTATCTGTGTGTCTGTGTATGTTGTATATGTGTCTGTGTGTGTGGATGTTTGTGTGTGTCTGTGTATGTATGTGTTTTGTGTGTGTGTGTGTACAGTATAGAAGCCATCTTAGCTTTTAGATGCATTGCTATGTAAAGGCTTTAAGGTAAAAATCTTCGTCATGAGTACAGTAGTTAGTAAAATCTGTGCAATTCACAGGCATGAGATTTATGAAGCCACTGAGTATAAGCTGTTAGATTAGAATAAAGCAAAGTCATCTGGTCAAATGTGTACTTGAGAGGGAAGAGTGTGAACCACCTGTAGGCACGTTTCATAAATGTCATATTATTTTTTGTAACTATAGGTGGCCAAAATTTGCTCTGATCCTAACATCTTTAAGCAAATGCTTATCTAGGCTCTATTTTTATCTCTGATATTATCTCCAGTCTGTGCAGTCTAAAGGAGGAATCTAGACTCCTAAAGGGTTTTCAACTTATTAACATTTTTTTCAAAATATTGATAACATTATGATTCCAGTGAAAGCATTATTTCACCAAAACATAATATAGCCTATAATTTCTTTAGGAAGCATTTATTTTGTGCACATCCCTGAAATGCTTGCCTTGGACTATAAAGGAATGGTTATGAGAAAGCAGAGACTCAATGCCAAACCTACAGCTTGCAACCAGTCCTCCCGTCACAATGCAGGAAGCATGACTGAAATACAAGATTACGTGGCACAGAAAGTCATGCACAAGTTAAGGTCAGGCTAAATACAAGAACAGCTGAAAATATGCAGAGTTGGTCACAGAAGTTTCATAGAAGTTTTGAGCTGGATATAATAAAATAATGATGTCCACTGATTGAAAGAAAACGGAGCCTATAATCCCAGTGCTTTGGGAGGCCGTGGTGGGAGGATTGCTTGAGCTCAGGGGTTCGAGATCAGTCTGGGCAACATAGTTAGACCCTGTCTCCACAAAAAATAGAAAAATTAGCCAGGGTGGTGGCACACACATGTAGTCCCAGCTACTCGGGAGGCTGAGGCAGGAGGATCGCTTGAGCCCAAGAGTTCGAGGTTGCAGTGAGCTGTGATGATACCAGTGCACTCTAACCCAGGCAACAGAACGAGACTCTGTCAAAAAAAAAAAAAAAAAGCAAGCAAGCACATTGAGTACAGGGAGAGGCACTGCTTTGTTGGGATAATGCCATTTGTGACCATTCTACACCCCACCTGCCAATGAGGCCTAAAAAGGCACTTTCTCTTCCTAAATTAAACAAAATCCCAAAATACTTCATGATATTTATAGATTTCATAGTCTGGTTATTACCCAGACAAATATTGACCACCAGTGGGAAAAATGTAAACTGGGCTTCTCAGCAAGACTGTGCAAGTCCCTGTTCTAGCCTGATGCCTTCCAGAAATGCCTTCTCCACGGCCTCCTGGGACTGCAGTGCAGGCTACCTTTTCTGCTCCCAAAACGTGACAGGAACTTCTTGGGTGGCAGCCCAGCCTAACTTGCAGAACTTAATGCGGGTCAGTAATTTGAGGCTGAGGGTCAAGCCTTTCAGTAAACATCCACCCTCCTGACTCTGAGAGAGATATATAGATACATATCCAGAAAAATATGTAAACACGTTTTTCCCTAAGACTGCTGTACTTCCTGCATCCAATCAAGCCAGAAATACCACAAGTGCAACCTTTCTCACAGTATTTTTCCACTTCTTCCCTGGGACTCGGCCAGAATCTCAAAGTGCAGAAATGAGCCATAATCATAAAAGCTAGGCCCCTTCCAGGAAACATGTCAAATGAATTCAGACTATTCTCATTAGCATCGCTAACAGGAATGATGATAATGGTTTTCACTGCTGGTGTCATAGGCGCGAGGGGAGCTGGAAAGGTGATCACAAAGAACACGCGCCCTTTCTACAGGCTCTGGACCCGGTTTGCAGGGTGCAGGCCACACCGCCCATTCTGGGTAATTGGAGGCCAAGAGACATTTACCCAGAGGGGAGCCAGGCTGGGGGAGAGGACAGGGCTCCCCACCTGGCATCCAGCACTTAGCGCCCAGCTCAGACCCGCCAGGAGCCGAGGGACTGAGGGCTGGAGGCAGCCACGGCCCCTGCCCCTCGCATTAGATGCGGGACGCTGGGAGACGGACTCCCGAGGTGGCCTAATTTTTCCTGATCACTTAGAAATGCAGAGTTCTGGAGAAACAGCAGTGTGCAGCACATCTCTGCTTTCCTGAAACTATTCCACTGTTCGGCCGTGGTGGGATTACTGTGATCTTGGACATCTCACATGGGTTTTCTAAACTGTAAGAAAATAACAGAAAAGCCACCTCGTGCAGGCTGAGCAGCCGACCAGGGTGCCCGGTCACAACACCACAGGTGTTATTTTTCCAGGTATGGCATTTTCTGATAAATTATGAGGAATAAATCAAGAATGCAAATTTGATGTGCACAATCACTGAATAAACAGGAGGAGTCAACGGGCTTGGATTCATTCCAGACGACAGGTGAGGAGTCGGTGTGTGTGCTTGGTATAGTTCACCTTCCTTCCTCACCAAAGGCTCGGCCTTGGGCATTTCTGGAGAATCCAGAATTACAGGGATCCATAGATGATCAACAGAAATCTCTTCCTAAGCATTACTTCCGAATTTATGGCATTTAAAAGACACCAATCATAAAAAAAAAAAAAAATGGGTTGCCATGAGCCAGTCTTTTTAACACATTTGAGTGCTCAAGAAGAAAATAGCACTCCTTCCTCCTTGCAATCTTAACAGCAGAAAGGTAGATATTTTGAAACACAAACAAAATAAAATAAGAAACTGTGAAATTTACTGTGACTGTATTTGAGGGAACCCTATTACTGCCTAGATTTTAAAATACCAGCTTTGAACAGAAGAAAAACCACCTGCCAATGAATTTCATCTATATGCACCAAGCTGAAAAACTCACATACTTTCTCTAATAAAATCTAGAACAGATGATTAATATAGCCAAGGACTGAGTTAGATTAATTAATTTGGCTAATATGAAATAATCTGGCATTTTGACAGCATAATACAGTCTCAGCTCAGTGGTAAAAAACGGACTCTAAGAGATCCTTCCCCAAGTGTTTCAGGCTGGGAATCATTTTAATTTCATGTTGATCTTATTAGTAATTCCAATCACAGGAGGAAGGAGGATAAAAACCCACATTTCCTCAATGCATAGTCAGTAATTTTGAACGCATGTGGACATTAGCGCTCTCCGGCTCCTCACCAGGGGGCTGGAAGGCTCCCATCCGACCATGGGAGAAGATGGGTGGAGGGAGGTTTTGCACAGCTGCGGTCCTGAAGCTGGAAGGACACGAGCCTCGCAGGTGCAAGGAACCCGCCAGCATGTCACTCTGCCCCTTCAGGAGCATTTCCACCCGAAGACAGGCAGTGGGGCTGGTTTATAAACGCCCAGGAGGGAGTGCTTCAGCCACCTCCTCCATTGTTCCACGAAAAGCTACGCAGGGATCCTGCAATGATGCGGGATGCGCCGGGCCACCTCCAGCATGCGTGGGGCAGATCACACTCGTGGCCACCCCACCCCACCCCCAGACTCACTTCCCGGCTCCGGGGAAAGGCTGGAGTGAACTGGGGGCGGAGGGTGGCGTTTATTAAAGGAAGAAAAACGGGCTGTAAATGTCAGTCGATAGTAGTTGTGCTCGAGGCGGAGGGAACGTCACCAAGGGCAAGGGGACAGGCCTTCTCCCCAGGGAAACAGGGCAGGCTGCCTGTGGGGGCTGCTGCTTCCACAGTGGGCCTGGTCCTGCCCCCAGACAGGCCCAGGAAGCTGCAGGACCAGCACCTGCTCCTGTGCCCCAGGGCAGCTCCTAGAGGGCATCTGCCAGTTTTGCTTCACTTTGCTACATTTTGTTTAAAGTCTGAGACACCTGCTTATCTGGGGGCACTTATGAAGCATTCATAAAACCTGAGAGTTACGTGGTCTCAGACGGCGCCCAACTCAACTCTTATCTTCGCCTCAGAACACGGAGGCCCAGGCGGAGGACGGCCCCTTAGAAAACCTCATCTAATTAGTGATGAAACCCAGGATTGGGGCACTGTCTCCCGGGCAGGGCTGGCTCCTACGGGTGCTTGCTTGGGATGGGGGATTTATTAAGGAAAACAAAACAAAATTTAAAGCAAGATCATCCTCGCAGACAGGACCAGAATGAAGAAAACAAAGGGCTCGATGGTGCCCGAAAAGGAGGTGACACACGAAGCTGACACACAAAGTGAGCCCCGACAGGTGCCCATCTCATGGCCCGGGGGGCCGTACCTAGCCAAGGCAGGAACACACGTGCGTCAGCTCCTCCTGCCCGCCTGGGCACTCGTGCCCTGGAGTCCCCTCTCCTCCCAGTCTGAACACTCTGGTTTGCTCACGCCCCAGCTCACACTTCCTTCCCGGAGCCGGTCTTGCCTCAAAATCGCTGAGATTCACCTCCCTCTGAACCTGGGCAGAGCTTGGGATCTGCGCCACTCCCAAAGCCCTCGCTACTCACTGACTATTCCACAGCCACCTCTCGGTGTGCACACGCATCTCGTTTCTCTCCCGCAGAGGGGGCCGAGTCCCCCTCCCCGTGTTTGTGTGAGCAGTAGGTCCGCGGTCCCTGGGTCACCGCCGGGAGCCCTCCTTGCACAGGCTGGGACTGAACCGCTTGACAGATGCTCAAAACACCCGTAAAGGTGGGGACGGGCCTGCGTCAGCCTGAATTTATTATACTGTTCATTCTCCCAAAGGATGAACTCACGTTAGACCCTGAGATCAACAGTTTATCCTAACTCCAAGTTATTCAGATACAGTAAATTATAAAATGTAGCTGTGACCTTAGGTAAATATTAAAACAAACAAGCAAACAACAAGAACAAAGAAAACAAGGACTGTTCTGCTGGCAGTGAACAAAGGAAACCGTCTCTATTTCTTGGGAGAGCCGTGTATCTAAGGGCTGCAATTCCGATGGGATCCGGCAGGATCTGGAGCGTGTGTCAGAGCACATCTGAAAGCCGGTGGCTCCAGCCACGCAACGGCGTTAGCATTGGCGTTTGCTGGGGGCCCGTGAGCCCCGCTTATCCGGGACGCGAGGACGTGTTAACGGAAGGGGAGGTCGGCACGGGAAGGCAGCCCCTCTCAGAGCCGAGCATCCACCCACGAAAGTCCTCAGCAGCATCTGGAGAATCACGCAAACCCTCTCGCTCACCGGTGCAACCCTTCAGAGGGCAGGACCTGTATGCTCCAGCCTCGCTGGGATGAAAAGCTTTAGCTGCATTTTCATTTTGGAATTATCCATTTTCCTCTTCTCTCTTCTCTAAAACTTAAAATCCTGTCTCAACTAAAATTAGTCCCTTTTCAGCACAAAACATTTACCCCAATCCTCTCCTGGTCAATTTTCAAGGATCATATGAATGCAACAATCAGACAAGAATGGTCCTGATAACACCAAGGCCATTCATTTACTTTCATTTTCAAAGGAAGAAAAAAGAAAAAACACTGACTCATTTGGTCTGGGACCAAGAACCCGAGTCATTCCTTTTGCATCTTTTAGTTGTAAATAATAACTGCCCAACAAGCTTTCTGGCGGGAAGTTGAGCAAGAGGAAGAGGGAAGAGTTGGCTTGTTTAAGACCAATCCCCTGCAGTGTGGCCACCAGAAGAGACGCTGTCCTTCTGCAGAGCTGCGTGGTACAGGCCGTGGCCGAGTCCTTCAGGCACTCTGTCCTGCGCCACCCTGGGCACACCAACGCCCTGCTCCGAGAGCAGAAGACTGCCTCTGAGTGCCCAGCCCTTGCAGGGCAAGGTCATCGATCTATTATCCACACCTGTCACCTCTCTATATCTATTTACCTGTGTGGCATCTCTCTGTATCCGTATCTTCTTATCTATCATCTGCCTTCTATCTACCTATTACCTATCTGTATCTATTATCTCTCACCTGTCATTTATCTATCTACCTACACATACGAATACATGCACGTTTTGCATGTCTATAATAGCTTTATTTGTTACAAAAATAAGACTATACAAAATATGGTATGGGTTATGGATTTGATCACAACTTAAGGTCATGGGAACCAACCAAAACTTCTTGGCAATATCTTGATGTTTTTGAAAACTGTATGGTTGAGGTGATATATAGTGTGGCTTTTAAACATCAGAAATTTAAGGTTAAACACATTGTGTTGTTGCCTCTAAGTGGTACAGACAAGACTCAAATCTAGGTCTCCTGGCTCCAAATGCCATTATCTTTCTACCACACATTGTCTTGTTCTCCACTCTGTGCTCTGAATTAATTAATTTGGATTTAATTGGCAGGCAGTGCCTCGTTCGGTAGTGTACAATATTGAGGTGCCAACTCAGCAGGGGAAGCCCTCATCCAATCACCCCTCAATGCGGGGTGTGGGGTGTACACAACCAGTCCCTGCCCTCCGTGGATGGCTCCGAGGGGCTTCCCAGCTTCCAAGCTGCCTGTGGACTTTGCTACCCAAAGTGGTGCCCGTGGACCAGCCACGTGGGCATCACTTGTAAGCTTGTTAGAAATGCAAACCTCAGGCCGCAGTCTAGACCCACTGAATCAAGATCTCCAACTTAACAAGACATGACTCGGGCCAAAAATAAAAGTTATTTAGATTCATTCTTGAAATTATGTCAAAAACTAGACAAAGCAAAGTATAATAATGATAGTACCAGCTTTTTGGGGGTAATTTAGCATCATTTTGAAGAACATTGCTTAGTGCAAAAAGTAAAAATTTTTAAAAAGTAAAGCAAAAAAAGCATATTACAAAGTTTTTGCTTCATTTAAGTGAAAACCCAATTTGACTCTTATTTATGTGCTAGTCATTCTGACCCGCCATAGTTTTTGCTCGGCTGGTACAGTGTTCTTGCAGTAGCAGAGACTGCTTGGTAAATTATTAGCTTTTTAAGTTCTATAGAGCAAGAGAGGAGAGCTTGGATACCATGAATACCTGCTGGGAGGGGAGGGTGAGTGGCGTCACTCCAGGTCCACACAGCACACAGCCAGCGGTCCCAGACAGTCATGCCCAGTGTAATTTGCAATATTCCCAAAGCAGAAAGGACTAAATCTTGGTATTGCTTTTCCTGTCTTCTTCAGATTTACCCCACCCTGTTTCTACTTCTCACTGAGCTAGAATCTTCCTGTGCTCCTGAGGACAATGTCTTTCTGACCCTTAGCCCTGCCCTTTAGGAGAGCTGCTCACAACCCCCATCTGCCCTTTCTCAATAAATTCAGAAAGTAGCTGAGAAAGGCCTGCTGTGTGCTCTGCACCAGCAACGGCCATAAACAACGGGCCAGTTCAGCCCCACCCAGACCAACTTAGGCTGTTGAAATGGGAAGATTTGGGAGACTGTATCAATATTGTTATTTTTTAGAGCCAACTCGTTTCGCTGGGGGCTGGGGTGGGACGTAACAGTGGGAGATTCAGCTTCTAAAAGGGTGTGACTCATACCCTCCACGGCCCCAACCCACTGCCAGTCCTATTCCCACTGTAGATCAGGAGAACATTCCAGAAGCAGAGCCCACATGGGTGCACACCATCCAGCATGCTGGAGGCTGCATAGTCAGGCCTTCTTAAATCCATGCTCTTTCTGACATCAGAATTTAGGAAATAGTTTTGCAAGAGCCACAAAGACCCAAAACTCTACATCACGTGGAGACAACCTTCTTCTCTGGCTAAAGGGGAAAAAGAGACCAGCCTTCCCCTCCTGCCAGCCTGGAGAAGCCCCAGCACTTCACTAACCCTAACCCTAACCCTAACCCCTAACCCCTAACCCTAACCCTAACCCCTAGCCCCTAACCCCTAACCCTAACCCTAACCCTAGCCGTAACCCCTAACCCTAACCCTAACCCCTAAGCAGGCTCCCAAGAGCCGCCACAGCCACAGTGAGGCCCTGGGGCCGCCAGTGACCCTGGTCGCAGGTGACCCCTGTCACAGGTGCATCTCACCTCAAGGATGATGAAAAAGCAGAGTGTCCTTTTATCTTAGTGGTTTTCAAACCTTTGTGATGAATCAATCCTTTTTCCCAAACATGATTTCAGCCCAAATCCCACCATGTAAAAATAGATGAACACAGAGAAGTTCTTTTTACTGTGAAGGGTAGAAGAAGGTGTGTTATGGGCAGAATCGTGTCCCCACAAAATCCGTTTGTTAAAGCCCTAACCGTCGGTTTCTCAGCAGGTGACTGTATTTAGAGGTAATTAAGGTTAAACGAGGTCACCAGGGAGCCCTAATCTAGTCTACCTGGTGTCCTCATTAGAGGAGGAAATCTGGACACAGGCCCACATGGAGGGGGGACCATGTGAGAACACGGGGAGGAGGCGCCCCCAAGCACAGGAGAGAGGCCTTGGGAGAGACTGGCCCTGCCACACCTTGCTCTGGGCCTTCCGGCCTCCAGGACCACGAGAGAATAAATTTCTGTTGTCTCAGCCTCCTGGCCTGTGGTCCTTCCTTGCGGGGGCTTGTGGAAGCCATGCCGCGCCCACTCTCCTCACACCAGACAGCACCAAGGACCCCTGACACTTCCTGGGACACCGTCGTTTGAAAACCACAGATCTAAATCCATCCCTCACCTTGGAAGTGCAGGATCAGTCCCAGGAATTAAAGCAAGTCCACTAAGCGCTCCTAGCCCAGGGCAGAGCGGGCGCTAGTCCCAACAGCCATGCTGGCGTCACCTCCTTCCCCGGTGTGGACGGCAGGAGCCCTTCCCTGCCCGCTGCCCTCGTGGGTGATTAAAGCAGCCCAGACGCCCCTCCTGCCCTCTTCTCCCCTCCCTGCCCCACAGCAGACGCAGCTCCTGGAAAGATGTATTTAAAATCTGGATTTACAGTTCATTTTGCACCGCTTTTGCTCATGTGATGCTGAAATCGTTTTCCTTTTCTAACACACAAGCTAGAATACTTATCCTACCAGATGATTCTAATGACTAACCCTCAGATGTGATGAGTAATTTTTCTTTTTCCGAGACCAGTGCTGAGGACAGAGCATCGGGTCCCCCGGCGTGAGAGCACGGACTCTGCTGCGGCTGGACCGGCTGTAGGATGTCAAGTGAGCGTGGACAAAGAGAGGGAACCAAAGTCACAATTTGATCTTGACCAGCTGGGCTGCTTTGTCATGTTTCCTTTCACAGAAACGCCAAGAATTTACAAGAGAAAGAGAAGGAGAAATCAAGGCGCGTGAGCTGCCCGGGTCACAAGGGCAGCCAGTTGCGGCGTCTCCACGCGGCGAGGAAAAGGCGAGAGCAGCAGAGACTTTGCCCGTCAGCCTGTGGCCGAGGGAGGCTGGGCTTTGGAATCCTGCCGCCTGAGGACACATCACCAGGGGCCTCTCGAAGGCCCGCTCCCTGTATGCCCAACCCCGGTGTCTCAGTTTGCTGCGGCCACCATGGCAAGTGCCACCGACAGGCGGCTTAAACAGTAAACATCTGTGGTGTAGACGTCTTCTTACCCCTGCGTCCTCGGAGGTCGTCCCTCTGTGTCCTAGTCTCTTCTTACGAGGACACCAGTCAGATTGGATGAGGGCCCACCCCCAAGCTCCGGTTGCACATGGGGCTTAAACTGCAGGCTCCAAACTGCAGGAGATCTGTCAGCCCCACGCTGTGATCATCCTGTGGGCAGTCTTCCCTCCCGGAGCCGGCCATACTCCTCGAGAGCAGAGACTCTATTTCTTCCTTACAGGCCTGGTGCGGAGTGTCTGGGGGCGTTTGCAGGTGGAGTTGCTCAGGTCCACCCTCAGACCCTCAGTGGACACGGCCTTCAGAGAGTGGGCCCAGGGGTCTCGGTGGCACCCCCATGGGAGCCACACTCACTGGGCAGACGGGAATCAGAGAGGAACCCACAGAAGAGGCCCAGCCAGGTGACATGGGGCTGGGGACGCAGACACGGGGGGTTTTGCATGTGAATCCCTGAGTGGGGAAAATGAGGCCAGGCAGGGGGAGTCCATTGTCCCCACTCCCTGGGAGCTTGAGGCTCCCTGCTCCCATGCCCCCCCTGCCCTGGGGAGGGAGTGGAGTCAGGGAGCAGGAAGCTGGTCAGGGTTGGTGGGCCAGGCCCTGGCAGGTGGTGTGGGTGAACACACTTCAGGACTCTCACCCACTCCTGCCCTGTGCTAGCAAAGGGTCACCCCAGCTGAGGGATGCAGGAGGTCCCTGGTGCAGTCCCAGGTGCTGTTGGTGAGTCAGCCACACTGTGAGCCCTCAGACAATGATGGCCCCGTACTCCAGCCAGAGAAGCCAGCACCGTCCTGGGTGGGCACCAACCTGGAAGGACGCAGCGCTTCTCCTCCCCAACCCCCACCCCGACCCTGACCGCCCAGCTGAGCCTGCACTGAGCACGTCTCTACCTCCAGCCGCAGAGTTCATGACCCAGTGTACTGCCAGAGTGGCTAACGTGGGGACTCTTCCCTCCAGGCTTCTGTCTGGGCTTCCCTTCTGTGAGGTGGAAGTGTGACATCAGTACATTTTTGTTCTGCATACCATGCCAGAAACTCTTTCAGTGAAGATGCCATGTCAGGCAGCTGTGATTGGAACTGTCACCCAGCTAAGTGTACAGCAGCCTGCTGTCACCTGCAGTGATCTGTCTGGTCCTGAGGGGGCTGGACCCATGAACAAATTGGGGGGTGTGATGGGACCAGCCTGCTGTGTGCACAAGGCTTTCCTCAAAGCTCTTACCCCAGGTGCATGATGCTGGACTGGCTTGTTTGTGCGCTCATGTGTTTGTGTGTCCACGTGTTCATCCTCCCCAAGTGCTGCTTGGGGGACCATGCTGTGCGGGTGCTGGCATCTCCCAGACCACTCGCCCTCCCCTCATAGCCAGAACTCTGGAATCCTGCCCTCATTAAAGAAATTCCTTGCAGGAGCCTCTGATTTGCTGGTGCTGGTGTACATGTGGATTTACACAATCAATAAAATTACAAACAGTGGAAAATCACAGTCCACGTGGCAGGGATAAGCACCTTTTAAGGATTTAATAAATTAGTAATTGATCTTTACTCTGTATGAAATATGAAAAGCAACCGCAATACATCAATACATCTTAAAGATGATGAAAATGAATTAACTTCATATTCCTGCCATTCATGATGAGATTTCTTTATAAAAACTATAACCTTTCTCTTTCTATTTGAAAGAGCAATGCCGAGCTTATTCCTGGCTCTGGGAGGAAGGCCCATGTACTTGGAGATGACTCAGGACATCCCCAGGGGTGAGTCGCACTCCAGGACTGGGCTGCTTCCTTTTGTGCCCCAGTAAGGAGGGCATTGGAATGTCATTCACTCACAGGCCAGCCCGGGAGACGGCAGTGGCCTGTCCTGACCAAGGCCAGTGTGCACAGGACAAAGACGGCGACTCTGTCCTCTGCTCCTGCGCGCTGGTGAGGCTCAGGGAGGCTGGGTGCATCTTGAGGCCATCAGTATGGCCTTCTTGACTGAAGTCACAAATGAAGTCCCTTCTTTCCCTGGATGCACTGCAAGTCTTGTCAACACTCCAGGCACAGGTGTGGGGTTCCCTGAGACCCCTGAGACACCAAGCAGGTGTCCTTTGAAGGAACAGGCTCCAGTGCATTCTGTTGCCAGCAGTGGGACCACTCCATGCTTGGCATTGGGTTGGCTTCCTTCTCCAACCTGCAATTCTTGGGGCAATAAAACTCCCCAGGACATCATTTAGTGTGACGGATCTCCTTGAGCAATCAGTTCTCATGTGATGCGTGTCCTCTGTGTAAGACCAGCCAAAGCCGCACGACCAGCACGTTCACAGAGTGAGCATTTGTTATTTTGAACCTTCTTTGGGACTGTGGGTGCTGTGAAGCTGGTTTGATCACACCGTGGCCACTTCCCACTGACAAAGTGGCCACAGCAGTTCTGGGTGGCCTTTTCCCGCTGCTGGTGGCACACCAGCCCCACACGGGAGGCCCCGCACTCCAGCCGACAAGAAGGACGGTGCTGCCGGGGGGTGGGGGGACGGGGCTGTGGAAGACCCAGGTTAGAATTCCAGCTTCTCCAGTCACGTGCTTTCTGACACCGGGCTCAGCACCGATCCTGCTAAGCCTTGGTGTCCTTGTTGGCAAAATAACCACAGTGATGCCCCCTGCAGAGAGGGCCAATGGACACGAAAGTAACGTATGGGAACACTTAGCACCGTGTGCAACAAGTCGGGCACATACCCCCGCGTGGGGAGAAGGAGTGGCATCTCCTTGTTCATCGCTAGTTCACGGCTGAGAGTCCTGGAACAAAAGACAGATTAAGAAGAGAAAACACAACAAGTTTGTTTGATACAGAAACGAAGACCGAAAGGGCCAGGAAAACTGTGCATTTTTGCGGCCTGTCGTGCAGAGGTGTGATCGAGGACTGCAGGTGTCATCTGATGGTAAAGAACTGGGGCCTGTGTGTTCAGATTGTTCTCGGCCCCTCTGTGTGACGTTCCTTCCCCCTGGGTTGAGGGGGGACATGGGGTCTTACGCCTGGAACGAGGAATGGCCTGTGTTCAGGGGAGGGGGGTCACGGAAGTCTTCCATGGCCAGCTCGTGGGGAGAAAGGAGAGGAGGCCGGAGAGGGACCTTCCTGCCTCTGCCATCTTCTTAATTCCCAAGGTGCCATGCTTTGGGGTACAGTTTCCTACACCCCATCAATAGAATCCAAGACACAAACAATTTGGAAATTCAGCCAACCTGTAACCATCTTAGTCATAAGATGGTCTATTCAACCATATGCATTAGCATAACCTATCATTTTTTTGCCCCGAATTGCAAGCTCTCAGAAGCAGAAGCACTGCCTCAGACTTGAAACACAGAAATGTATCTTTGCCCTTGAATTACAGACCTGTGCCCTCAGCCCCCCTTCTTAATATTTTAATCAGTTTTAAGCAAGAATCAAGGTTATGCCCTACATCAATCTATCTTAACAGCTTTACTGTCTACATTTTTATTAGAAATTATTTCAAAAAAATTTCAGAAGAAAGCAGGAGATACATACACAGATGTATACATGTATATGTGCACACACACATTAATTGCACTAAGCCCATAAATGTCAATTCTATTCTAAATTCTGTTTAGAACAGTAGTTGCAATGGAAGTCGCCAAATTGCCATGAATAAGATACATCTTCTTCATTATGCTAGTTTCCTAAATCGGGAATCTGTGATAGAATGAAAACAACACTAGCCATGGAGTGAAGCTGTGTGGACCTAATTGGTCCTTAAACTTAACCTCCCTGACTCTAAGTGTCTCCATCCCGAACACGGAAAGAATAAAACTCCCCCTTCTAAATCACAATGGTGTCGTTAGGGCAAAATAGAATAATCTCCATGAAAGTGCTTTGAAAATTTAAAAACTATACAGCTATAAGGTGTGTTTAAGTATATTTATGTATTTTAGGTAAAAAGTATTCAGTTAAAAGACACTTTTAATATCATAACAAATAAGCAAAGACCATGCCCCGCCTCGCACGGATCCTGCAAGAGGGGAACCACAGCTCAGAGAGCTTCTGTCCCCTGTACCTGCTCCCACTGAGTGATGGAGCACAGACTCAAGGCCAGGGAGGTGTTCCCCAAAGCCCACCCTGACTCTCCAGACTAGAAATGAGTAGGCACTTAAAACAGCAAGTATTTATACAATGCCATAGCATTTGTGGTATTCAGTTTGCTTGTCAAAGTTAACTTCATCTTTATATTTTTCTTCCAGGATTCTTATATCCATGTGGCCATTTCCCAGCCCCCCCAAATAGTCTTAAATCTGAACATTTGCTTATTGTCCAAATAAATAAACATAATCCAGAAATCCAGAAATTTTAAAAAAAGTTTTTTAAAATTGTGTTTCTTTCCTAGACTCCCCCATACAGGAAATATCACAAAGATTCCTTGTCACTCCATCTTCCAGATTTTGGTTAAAGCAAATATGAAGACTCGCAGTGATGAGAGAATTACGAGCCTCGGGGCTGCCCAGCCCTGCCCACAGGCAGCAAAGCGCTCAGCTGTCCCCGTGTTCTGGTGACTGTCTGACCAGAGGCTGTGCACCTGCTGCCAGATGGGAGGCAGCGGTGAGAGCATGGGCCCATCTGGGTGCATGGATATGTGTGTTGGTTTTCATCTATAGTTCCTGTGGCGTTTCCTAACTCCCGCAGTAATCATTACAGTGCTGGCGCTTTAGGCCTCAGGAGAAGGAATCTCTCTCTGAGCTTCCCCTGTCCTCCCGTCACCATCCTAGGTGGGACTCTAATCTGACTGTGGGTCAAAGACCCTCATCCCACAGAGAGTCCTCCCCGCAGCCTGGAGGGAGGATGCTGCTCGGAGAGGTCAGGAAGGATGTGCGCAGACAGGCCCCGCTGGGCGTGGATCATGCACTTTTTGTCCAGTCACATTTCTACTCGGTGTCCATCAGGCTGATGTAACGAAGCCTCCATAGAACCCAAGAGGACTGGGCTCGGCGCTTCCGGACAGCTGAACCCGGGGAGGTTCCCAGAGGGTGGGGCGCCCAGGGAGCTCCGGCCCCTTCCCCACACCTCACTCTGTGCGTCTCTTCATGGGTATCCTTTATAATATCCTTTATAATAAATCAGTAAACGTGTTTCCCTGGGTCCCGTGAGCCGCTCCAGCAAATTCATCGAACCCAAGGAGGGAGGGGGTCATGGGAACCCCAACTTGAAGCCGGTGGGTCAGAAGCTCTGCAGGCCCAGACCTGTGACTGGGGTCTGCGAGTGGGGGCAGTTTTGGGGACTGAGCCCTCACCCTGTGGGATCTGACACTGTCTCCGGGTGGACAGCCGTGGAAGTGAATCAGACACCCAGCTGGCATGTGGTCACAGAAGTCTTCTTCAGTGCTGTGGATTGTTGATTGTTGTAGAGTTTAGAGGAAAGCATGGTGGGAAGGAAGTGTGTTTTTTCCCCAAAGCACCCTCTAAGCACTAGCTGGATGAGAAGTCAGGTGTCCCCTGAAACCAGGGAACCAACAAAGTAACCAGAGAGAAAGAGCCGGGTCTTCCACTACGGAACTGACTCACTGGTACGTCAGAGGCGCTGCCGGCCTCCCAGCTGGAGGGGGGCATTTTCTGGTTCTGATCTTGGAGGTTAAACAGTGAGGCCACCCTCTGTTATCGGGGAGGGGGGGCCTCCTCAGAAGGTTTTCCTAGATTAAAAAACAAATTTCTCCGTTTAACAACTGGGCTTCAGCTAAAGTTATTGCCACTAGCAATTTACCATCCTTTGAACTTAAATTAAAACTTTGATACCTATTTCTTTTTATGAAAAAGCCTCGACATAAAACATAATTACTGTAATGAAGACGCATTGCTTCTCCTTGGGGATTTATGGGATTTTATTCAATTTGCTGGGGAGTGTCAGAATGAAATGACAGGGGTAACCCCTGAAGAGAAACTCACCAAAGATCGTTGTTAAGTGGAACAGAGGAAACAGAGTGGGGGGGCAGGCAATTGCCTGTTGCAGTTAAACAGCGCAGATTCCTGAGACGAAGCTTCGTGCCATCAGTTAAGGGAACAGGACGTCCATCAAAGGGAACGTTTTACTTTCTGTCCTATTGAGGGTGTCTCATAATAAAATAATAATTTGCATTTCTGTGGCGCCTTTCATCTCATAGGACTTCATAGATGCTGAATTATTTAGTTTTATAACAACCCTGAGAGGTAAATTTCTTTATATGCTAACCTGAGGCATTGGTGAAACTAAATGACCTCCCCAAGGGCATAGTTCAGAACAGTTCCCGAAGAACAGCTTAATCCTGCCTCCTGGGGGCCTTTCAGCTGCCTGTCTTTTACGGCAAAGCTCATCTGAGCACTTTTCTCACCCAAACAGATGTTCCTCTTTAAACTCCAAGCAGAATCACCCCATCATTACATGACATAAAGAGTTACGGTGAAGTAAACCCCAGGGGAACATGGCTCGGTCTCTATGCTTTTCTTCTCATCATCGGGGAATGGCTCATCCACCCTCCTCCAGCTGCCCCACAGGGGTGGGGAATGGGGAGGGAACCCGGGCTCTCATTTCGGGGGACACCCTTCAACACGCTGCACAAATGCGTTGCTGTCTCTCGCATGGTGCGTAGTTGTGCTTTGTTTATGAAAGTAGTTCAGGATTTGTGTGCTTAAATTTTATAGTCTGTATACGGATAACAGAATAATAATGCCAGACATAATTTTGTATTCAGCCTTCCTGATTTAGGTCATCCCCGTTGAGCCTGAGGTAGAATCTGTGCAGCCAGAGGCAGGAAGAAAGGACATGGAAGGTGGATAATTAATTATTTCCCAGGTTAGAAAGGCTGAGGAAGAAGAAATGTAATTGGGTGGGCATAAGAATATGAAATTCAGGACTGAGGATGCCTCCCCACGTATGAGCCAGCTTCCAGACTGACTGGCAGGCACTGCTCTGGGATGCTCCAGGGCCTTGGGTTCCTGCATGAGCAAAGCCCAGCCTGAAGGTCGCTGGAAACCAAGAAGGGGTGAGGGATAAAAACTTACCTGTCAGGTGCAATGAACACTATTCTGGTGGCGGGCACAGTAAAAGCCCTAACTTCAGCATCATACAACGTATCATGTAACAAAAACATTTGTATGCCCTTAATATTTTGCAATTAAAAAGAAAACAGTAAAAGGAAATTTAGTCTCAACCAATCAGAAACTGCCAACTAATCTCTGAGTAGAGAATTTACCGACCAGAAATCAATAATTAACCTCTAACTAGGGACTTTCCACTCTAAACCAATCAAATGTTTTCTTTGTCTTGCTTCCACCAACACCTTATAAAAGTTTTCCCTTGGACTCTCCTCCTCGTAGAGCTGTCAGCAGCTTGCGGTTTGTAGCTGCCCAGTTCATGAATCTCTGTCTGCTCAAATAAACTCGTTAAAATTTTAATGTGCCTAAATTTATCTTTTAACATCCCACAAAATACGTAAGCCCTGTTTGCATTGAGGATAAGAAACTGATTTTCATTTGCTAATGTATCCTTTCCCCAGAGGAACATTCTAGAATATCTTCCAAAATGATTTTTTTTTACTTAAATAATATTTCTGAAGAACAAATCTAGACTCTTAATTGATGTCTATCAAATCCCTGTTTCTTACCACAGTTTTTTGTTGTGAATAGGATTTTGGGGGAGTGGAATTTGGAAGGAGATATTCCAGTGTCGTCTATTTAGTTGTCTGAGAAGTAACTGGTAACTAAACAGAACCTAAAGGCAATGGTCACCCCATCCTCTCTTCTCTCCTTACCAGAGGGGTGATCTGGGGGGTGGGGAATAGCAGGCACAAAACCTAGAGATCCTAAATCTGGTGTCCCCAGGGCATTGGAAAGCTGCACGTACTGATGAGTCAATGTTTACTGTTGAAGGGAATTTGGTTCACTCAGGGTGTAATTGGGTATTGTGTGTAAGAACATTTTCTTTGCTGCATATCACTATACATATCTCAAAACACTGAACACGGCAAACCAAAAACAGAGAAAAAACCACCCAAAGCAGCCCTCCCTCCCTCCCCTCGCCCCACCCCCACCCCTTAATAGCATCCTCAGGGCCCTGACCAGGGTCACTGGGTCCACACAGCTCTGAATGGTGGTGACAGGAAACAGCTTTGTTTAAAACACAAAATCGCTCTTGGTCGCTGTGCTTTGCTTGCTGGACAAAAATGCTTTAGAGATGATGTAATGAAATGTATTTGAATAAACTCTTTACGCTGGTGTGAACTATTTTTAAATGAAAAGAATTTCTTTTCAGGGGTGATCCCTCATTCCTCTGAACTCACTTTCAGAACCCTTAGACATTTACTATTTTTACAACAATCGAACCCTGCTCCCTGACAGGATCGAATTTAGTCCAGTGATGTCTCCTCAAGTATAATTACCCCCGGGGGGAAACCCCTGCTGGGTGCAGAATGAGGAATTCTGCTTCTGCTCAACCATCACCGTCAGAGAACTCACTGTCGAACTTGTTTTCAACCATTCTCAAATTTTCCCCTGAATTTGCTTTGTTATTGATCAGTCTTGATGGTGACTACCGCACACAGAAGTGCCCGTCGTCCTGGCGTGGCTGGGCAGCCGTCTCTGCAGTGAATCAGGGGTCGGTTTTCGTCAGGCACCTTGGCCGACCTCCGGCCAACACGCTCACACAGACTGGTTTTCCGACCTCCGGCAAGGGAATCGCCCCCAGCAGCGCGGCTTGCGTTTGTTTCTCTTTCTGAGCACTGCGCTGGCAACCCTTTACCCACTTTTCTCTATCCTAGTCCACGTACTCTACAAGCAGGGTTTCGGTTATCTCAGGATGGGAAAGCGTCGTATCTTAGCACGGGTATTAATCCTTCTGTCCTACGGGGAGCAGCAAAAGTGAAGGCAAGTGGAATAGTTCGGGCAGTGTGTTGACTGCACAAACATTACAGCCACAGGGTTTGTGGTGGACCGAATCTTACCCAGTTCACATATTCCCGCCACCCCAAATACACACACATGTACACACACGCACACGCCTGAAGGACCACAAGGCTCCAGCAGTGTCTGTGGTCTGTGCGCATCGGCACCAGAAGCCCAAAGACCAAACCGGCAGCCGGCGTCAGGGACTCCAGGCCACGTCACAGCGTTGAAGACAAAACACTCAGTATTAATCTCTGAGGCTGTGTCTCTATCTGGCAGGTGTAAGGTGGCAGTCACTCAGTGACAGCAGTTCACACTTCGGGGACAACCCTGGACCCACTAAATCAGACACTCCAGACGTGGGCTCAGCAGTCTGCGCTTTGACAACCCCCAGGCGATGCTGGTGCACACTCAAGTTGGAGAATGAAGGGACCGAAATGGCTTTAAACAGAGAATTTCTGAGCAGTCAGCAGCCGCAGAGAGAAACACTATCTAAGCTTCAGCAGATACGCCTGAAAATAGAGCCGCCACTGACTCCCCCTCTGAGGCAATTTCCTGTTTGGGAGAAGACTGACCGGTGGAGGGGAGGGGCGACCGTCCCTGTGTGCTCCCTCGGGGTGACAGAGGACGCATGGGCAGAGTTTGCGTTTCCAACCCGACAGCTACAGAGCAAAGATGATCAGAGTGGACCGGTGGCTCTTTCCTTCCGGGGCTGTGGCCTTCTATTTTTGACAATATAGAGAATGAGGTTGGGCTTCCCCCAAGTGACCGATATCCTATGGCGGGAAAACCACCAGGTGGCTCGCTTTTCTGGAAACTGAGCCAAAACCAACCAGAGGTTTTGCCCACGAGATTTGAGGACAGAGCTTTCTTATTGAAGGAGACTTGGAGAAGGGGATGGACTGCAGTGTTCACTCTCAAAATTTCCAAATGAAAAACCTCTCATTGTTTCAAGGTCGGTCAGGCTTTTTCTCACCCGAACTGGGATCAAATTAACAGCAGCAACAGCAGTAAGTGAATGCCGGAGACGGCGGCCGCTCATTGCACGTGGACCAGTTAGCCGGATGCCTCCTTCCAAGGTCAGTCTGCTGACACAGTGACACTGCGGCCCCCAGAGAGCATGGTGAGCGGCGGGAGCCCAGGGCTCATCTGGAGGCTCCAAACCTGCCTTGTAACTGGGAATGTCCCCAGCGCTGCCAGAGTGATTTTCCTCCCTCCACCTGGCTGGGCCATGTGAGTTGAAATGTGCATAATTCCCTGCATAATTGCCTTTCCAGGCATTTCTCCCACAAGGTGCCCTGGCCTGGCCCAGGAAGGAAGTCTCACCTCAGGCACGGCGTTCAGGCTCAGAGGCACATTGCTTCTATCAGTAACCAGACAACCAATTTCCCATGATTTTTTCTGGCCAGGAAAGGCATGGAAAATAGCTCATCAGGATGAAGAATGTAGGGACCTGACATGACATCTCAGTGCAGTCACCTTGGTCCCCTCCAGAACAGGACTGGTCCCCTGATGGGCAGGTCAGACAACTGTCCAACTGGAACCAGGTGGGAAAAGCCACAGGAACACCCATTCAGAAATAGCACCTCTCCCACAACTTACTGACCTCCCAGGGTGTGGAATTCCTCTCAGAGGGGTTACTTTTCCCACTTAGATAATGTCCATAAAGTTCAGGTGAATATAATGATCCACATTTAGTGATAGTCAGTTTTCTATCCCATGAGAAAAGAATAAGGCTCGAAAGATGCAGGACAGGTGACAGGCAGGTCTGAGTTAATCCTTCCAGACCATTTTCCACATGCAGAACCTACCTGCAGCTGTATCCTTCCTACCCCATACACACTGTGGCATTAAAACATTCAGGTAGATTTATAACATTTGGAATAGGCCTCGATGACTCACAGTAATCTTCTGTACCAGAGTTAAAGCCAGGCTTTGTTCATACCTGGGGCAGGGGGTGCTGCACCCCAGTGTGCATCTGCCTGTGGACAGCCCGAGAGGAGTGAGTTTCAGCCTTCACTGCAAAATGAAAATGTACGGCGGATGGCTGGAGTAAGGCAAACATCCAGGACTGTCAGCACAATCCCCTGGCTTTTTCCTGGAGTGCTCAAGGCACAGTAAGACTCATGCAGATCTTCACATGATGGCAACGCGTCCTAAAGCTCTTTTACCTCTTTATTCCAGAAAACTACAAAAATGTTCCACAATCTCCATTGGATACAAGAGAACTTAAGCACTGTAACTTTTTGTATAAGGATGGGAAAATAACCTTCTAGTATCCTCCCTCTTAGTTTAGCAGAACTCTTTAATCTGCTATTCAAAGCCTCTTCAAAGGTCTGGATTTATTATGTCCCAATGTTTCACTGTAGCCAGACCAGAGGTGCCATTCAGGTTTTGATTGCAAGAGCAGATCCATGAAGATAAACACATACATGTTTAAAGAGATGTATCAGAGAGACTTGAGCTTAGGGCATTGTGCAAACTGCTTAAATAATTGATGTGAGACTGTAATTTCTGCATCTGGTGCTGCAGCCTGGAAGGCCCAGGGCACATATTTGGGCCTGCAGGGTCCCCACCTCCTAGTACTTAGGGCCTTCTGTAATCCCCTGCTTTTGAGCAACCTCCTGCTAATCAACAGAACACAGCAATACGGAGGGGCCGCTACATCACAGGTGAGGTTACAGAAGACTGGACCTCTGTCTCCCCAGCTTTCCTCATGTGCTGGCTCTGATGCAGGGGCCCCAGCAGGGAATGGGGGCAGCCACAGCCCACAGTCAGCAAGGAATAAGGACTCAATCTACCAGCCCTGCAGGAAAGGAATCCTGCCCGTGCACACATGAGGGAGCTGAGAAGCTGACCCTTCCCCAGCAGAGCCTGCAGAGACACAACCCTGGCTAATGACCAGTTGTGGACGTGTGAGCGACCTGGAGCCAGTCACACAAAGACCCCTGACCCACAGAAGCTGTGCAATGCACAATGTGTCTTGTTTTATGCTGCCAAGTTTTGGGGTAACTTGTTACACAGCAGGAGAAAACTAGCTCACCACCACACTGATCTGCTTGCTGTCCCCTGGGCACACCCGGTTCATTCTTCCCCCCATCCTGTTTTCTTCAGCAGGATTCCCATCGTCCCTGCTCGGCATCCATACCATTCTTCAACGCCAAGTCATTTCTACGTTCCCTCTGAGTGCTCCTGATTATTTCCACCTGTGGTGCTTTTTCTCTTCCACGAGAGGAGGAATTTATCATCTCCACCAGGCCAGAGTCCCTTTGAGAACCGCCCCCACCCTCCACCCCCAGCCTTGGAACAGCACAGCCCAAAGCAGAGTACAGGTGGGATTTGTTTATATTTATTTTTTTCTATGCCCCTTATTATATGCCCTCTCACTGTCTTTTTTTAATTTTCAAAAATATGATACCTTGTTATTAACTATTGTTGTGGTTACTATGTTGTGCAATAGATGTCTTGAACTTATTCCTGCTATCTAACCGAGACTTTGTATCCTTTAGCCTACATCCCCCCAGCCTGCCAGCCGCCCTCCTGGTAACCACCTTCTCCTCTCTACTTCTGTGAGTTCATCATTTTTAGACTCCAGGTTTGAGTGAGGCCGTGTGGTATTTGTCTCTCTGTGCCTGGCTGGTTTCACTTAGCATAATGTCCTCCAGGTTCATCCATGTTGGTGCAAACGACAAGATATTCTTCCCCTTTAAGACTGAATAGTATTCCATTGTGTATACATACCACATTTTCTTTATCCACTCATTTTTTAAAGGACACTCTGGTTGATTTCATAACTTGGCTGCTGTGAATAATGCTGCGATACACACGGGAGTGCAGACCTCTCTCCGACATACTGATCTCAACTCCTTTGGGTTTATACCCAGCAGTGGGATTGCTGGATCCAGGGGGGATTTAATACTGGACAGATGGGCCGTCAACACTAGTAGGATTTGCATTTCTTTAGAAGCAAAACTGGAGAAGATTGGAGGTTGGAAATCAGGTCAATATTAGATGCCCCAATAAGGTTGGCATGAGCGTGAGAAAAAAACAAGAGGAATCGTACAGCTGGGAAGAGTTGGCAGAGGGGGAAGCAGGGCTGTGGGCTGCGGGCGAGTGTGGCTCTGGCGGGAGGGCCATGTGAGGACTTCTTCACCTCCCCTGACCTCGAAGAGCAACGCCCTGAGCAGGGGCTTGATACCTATGACCCCGTGTCTGCGTGTGTGTGTTGAACTCTCCCCGTGAGTTAGCCAGGGCTTCCCAAGGGCACGGTGAGCTAGTGGAATGCAATGCTTTGAAACCCGCTCAGTAAATAGTCACTGACCGATATATGGAAATAGAATCCTTGATCATCCTTTCCCTTCTTTGCAATCTCTAAAAACAAAAAGAATATGTATATCTATGATTACAGTTCATGTAGACTCAATCCTATTCCTAAAGATATAGAGCAAATTTTAAACATGTTAAATTTGAAAAAATTTGTTTCTATGGCTATTTAGGCTTTATATGCAATTTAACAAGAAAAAACAATAACAAATTCAATACCAATACAAAGGTAGTAGAAACAGTCTAATAAACAAGATTTTATTTTCATTTCATCCATATTAAAACTAGATTTAGAGAAACCAATGCAAATTCACACTTAATAACAAATACCTTTATATATGTATATTAATTTCCCATTAATAAATACAAAGAAAGCTTTCTGGATAAAGTACTTCACTGCCTGTTATAAGGCATAGTTCTAACATATAAGGGTCTAGGAAAATCAGACTTAGTCAAGGTATATCTATATATGCAAATGACTTTAACTGAATTAATTGAGTATAACAGAATAGAATTGTACAAAAGTGAATATTTGGGATTTTTGTTGTTGCTGCTGTAGTTTTTATAATGCCAGACAAAACTGATTTGACTAAAGTTTTCACTGCTTTGGTTATAGGCAAACTATAGGGGAATTTTAACTGTTAGCCATTACAGGCTAATGGTTCGTCAAGTCCTTATTAGAATTTAGGCCCAAATGTTTTAGAGAAAAGCATACCATTTATTCCAGCTATATCCACATTAGAGGAAGAGAAATAGCAATTTAGTAATAATCAGAATTATTTTATCAATGTAGGCAATCAATTTGCTACCATCAAAGTCCTTAGGAGATTTAATCGTCTAGTTCTGTGACCGATGCAATTGTGTTTGTTCATCTGTAATGTCTACTGTACTCTCAGCTGCCAATTCTGACCTGAATTAATTAATTTAGCCAAAAATCTTAGGGAAAAATTAAGCCTGAATGCAATACTTTGTTCTCACATAATGAAAAAGATAGGAAAATAATAGCAAAACACTTTATTCACCTGGTACATCAAAAGTTAAGCTAAGAGTGTTTTGGGGGAAATTGGGAGACCCCAAGCCTTGAATTTTCTGGGAAATTTTCTATTTTTTTATTCAGTTTAACTTAGCAACTCCCATGTGGCAATACACAGCTTGATTGGGTTTCTCATTTTGTTTGAATGTTGTGACTACATGTGTTGTTATTATTATAAATGCCTAATCCTTAGTTGAAACTATTTGTCACAATAATATCCTGTAGTGAAGACTTTTACAGGATAATTACATGGTGAGTAAACAATACAATGTTCCCTTTTATCTATTCTAAATGGGATGTCTTCTAATTTTATCACCTGCCTTTTGTTCATATATTATTGGGCAGGGTAAATAAGAATCACTGAACAGCCTTCCTAAATAATTTGTTATTATACATTCTATGATATCTCTAAATTAATGAGCAATAATTAGTGCTTACAGTTGCCCCACTTTATAAACAGCAGCTTCCCTTGTTCCTGCATGGAGGGAATACTGAGACCAGCCTTTCCCTTTGAACGTTTACAAGGTCGCTTGCAAAATACCCTTCTGGTAATAGGCTGGATTTATGTAGAGAAAAACATGATGCCTGCTATAGACTGAAGGGTTATGTTCCCTCAAAATTCATGTGTTGAAACCCCAACTCCCAGTGTGCTGGCATTTGGAGATGGGGTCTTTAGGAGATGATGAGGTCATGAGGGTGGAGCCTCACCAGTGGGATTAGTGACCTTCTAAGAAGTAACTCAAGAGAGCTTGCTTCCTTTCTGTCTGTGTTCTCTGATGCCAGGTGAGGATGCAGCAAGAAGACGACCCTCTGCAAACCAGGAGCCCTGCCCTCACCAGACACCTCATCTGCTAGCACCTTGACCTTGGACTTCTAGCCTCCAGAACCGTGAGAAATCAATGTCTGTTGTTCAAGCCACTTATTCTGTGGGATTTTGTTACAGCAGCCTGAGCAGGCTAAGACCATACCTGCCACCAGTTCTGAATGGGAGGTGCCTTCCCTACTCTCAAAAAAACACTTAATGTAAATTTAGTGAAATCTCCCCCAACTCAATGTTAATTGGCGCACACAGGTGCTGTTGAGTGTGATGTGAACCACGCCCTTTACTTCCCAGACTCTTACTTACCCCAGACTCTTTGTTAACTCAGATGCTTCCAAATGGGGGCAAAAGAGGAGCGCCATACCTTTTGTAGTTGTTGTCCATTTACTTAACGTGAATGTTTATTAAATACTGCTGTTGCCAATACTTTTGCTAGAAGCTTTATCTTCTAGTTCAACTATTTGTTCATGCATTCCTTCCTTTATGCATTTATTCAACAAATAGTGTTCATTGTGTCCTGAGCACTGGTGTGAGGTACTGGGAGAAATGTGCTATCTTAATCTGCATATGACATTGGAGGAGACACAAGTTCAAAGTGGTTATGAAACTCAGGTCCAACACTTGGTCCTGAAAGAGCCAGGATTTGAACTAGAGTCATTCTGATGCCAAAGTCTATGTTTTTACTAAAACAAGGACTTTCACAATATCCCAACCCAATAAGTGTAAGTATGTTTTGATTACAAGCCAAGCAATATTTGATTCATTTGCTGTTTTAAAGGACATTTCACAATAGAACATTTTAAAAGTGCATATATCAGAGAGAACAACTTAGTGAAATTCCATACACTCATAGCCCATTTTCAACAATGTTCAGTGTTCTCCTTTCTTGTTATGTCTCCATGAATGCTACCTTTTTTAAACTATAAAATTTTAAAGCAAATCTCAAAAACACTTCATCCCCAAGTGTTTTACTATGTACCAAAGATCATTTTTATACTTAACCACAATTCTATTGTCACACTCAAGAAAACTGGCAACAATTTATTCCTAATATCTAATGCCAAGTCTGCATTCAATTTTCACTGATTGTGCCCAAATAAATGTCTTTTCACCATTGGTTTGTTTATATCATGATCCCAGTGAGGGCTGAACTGCACTTGGTCGGTAGATTTCTTACATCTCCTTTTGTCTGCAAAAGAGACTCCGCCTTGCTCTCACAGCGCTTGTTTGCTGAGTCACTTGAAGAAATAAACAAACTGTGTTATTTGTCCCATAGAATTTCCCACATTCTGTATTCACCTGTTGGTGTTCTTGTGGATCCTCTGTGTGTAACTTGGTTTACGTGTGAGCCTGGTGCGTCGGCATAGACGGAGCTCCTCCTGCCAAGAGCTCTGTTGGCCTTCCTGTTTCTAAACACCAGGACACACAGTGTGCTCACCTGTGTAGCCCAGGGTATGCTGTAATTACCCTATGAAGATAATCTCTGCTTCCTATTGTACTTTCACTTGGGCACTAAATACATAAATGTCACCCTTTTCAGTTCCTTAAGTCTAAAGAAATAAATATAAATAAAATCAAAATGTTTTTATTTCAAATTACAGCTTCCACGTTAAGTCTGGAGGATGGAACAGGTGACAAAGCAATGTAGGATCTCCCTGGAATCGGGTGCAAGCCTTTTTCTTATGTAGCAATTTTCCTTGAAGATATTTTAGCTCCCTACGTATTCTGCTCTTATCTCTATGTGGCAAGTCTTTATTTTGGACCTGAATACATTCCAGATTTTGTCCATTGTTCTAACCGTCTTCTTGACTATTCCACTGCAACTTAAACCTAATGTGACTACAACCAAACTCAAGATGATGCTCTAGAAACCAAGTCTCACCCTAAAATTCCCCATGCTTATCAGTGACACTGTCTTCAAAAGGCTCCAAACACTTAAATAATATATTCTTTCTTTTCTGAACACATCCACTGACTTATTATTCAAATAATCCTTTTTTTCACGTGAAGGAATGTGTGCACCACGAGCAAAGCAAAGGCAGATCTCAAGTGAGAGGAGAGATACCCTCTCATCTTGGCTCACGTTTTGAGGATGTCTTGACTACGTGAAAGCCCGTGGAAATGAGGAAGAACTAGAAAGTTCTGAGGCTGTTGGTTAACAAGCACGTCAGGGCTGTACATTCAAATTAATCTCACCCTTCGAAAGTAGTCAGTTGCCTACTTAATTCAAGAGACTTAACTCCAAATGACTTTGCACTATTTGCAAAAACAAAATTCGATTTCTAAGATAAAGACTTTCTATCATTGAAAAGGATCAGAAGAATGTACAAAGAGTCCTAAAAGCAGTTTCAAAAAAAAATAAATAACTCCAAAAGACTTTGCCGGGTTCTTTGGAATGAGTGTACTGCGTGCCAATAGGATGATTGTAAGTAGCTTATATTCTTCCTTTGTGATTTGAGATTCAAGATTTGGTGCATTTACAACTGAACAAAAATCAGCATTCCTTCAATCCAAAATGTTAGAGTCTTCATGACCTAATCACCTCTTCCAGGTGCAACCTCTTAATGCTGTTACATTAGAGATTAAGCTTCCATCACATGCTTCTGGGGGGACATATTCAAACCATAGCAACTGTCATTCATAAGCAATAGTATAGGGAAATGCAGAATCCTGAGTTCACAAATATTTCTTTTCTTTTTTTCTGTTTCATTTTCTCTCTTCTCCTAGGATTCCTTTTACATTATGTTAGGAATTTGGACTGTGTTCCCTATGACTCCTATATTTCTTTTTATATATTATTTCTTCTCTCGCTGATATTTTTAACTGGGGACTGTGGAAGAATGCTTTAGAAACAAGGAAAGCCCTGGTCTCCCACCCAGGCAGCTCTCCATTCTTGGCCAACCGCTCCATGTGTAGCTTCTGTTTGCTCCTCTTTTTAACCACCTGTGCTTATTTGATTTTTAATGATGATCTCAAGTCTTCCCGCACCACTGGCTAGTGGACCTGGGGCTATTCTCTGCCTGGTGCCCTGCAGAAGCCTACAGGCCTGGTGGGCACTTCAGGTCCCCACCAAAGGGGTGGGGTCAGACATTCACTCAGTGCAGCCCCAAACCCTGAGTGTCAGTGAGCAGAGAATTCACCACTGGGTCTCTGGGAGAATTTGCAGCCTTGAGTCTGTTTGTCTGATTCGCCCCCGTCAAAGTTCCACAGCATAAATGATTCTTCACGAGGCAGTGAATCAGTGACATTTCTAGGTCTTTAAGGACTTTCCTACTAACTTTTCGCATTTTGTCTAACATTTGTCTCTCCAGCAGAACTTTAGGTCATTCCCCTAGGACAATTATAGGGCTAAAGCTAACCAAGAAGACTTCATCACATTTGAAAAGAATCATTCATCATAATCTTTTCTGAGCGTAATGTTGGCATCCTAGTTAGTGCTTTATTTAAACAATGATAACAAGGTCTGAGGATGAAGAGTTGGAGAATGGCAATGCCTAGAATATTCTCAAGAAAAGTTATTTTTCCCCCTTTAGAAAATGATGGTTCTGCTTGGCACCCACAACCATAATCCAATCTGTTAAGCAAACATAACTTAAAGGTTTGATATTTTTCTTTTCCTAAGAAAATTCAAACTAAATAAGAATTATTTTAGAATAAAAAAGTGACTAAATCTAAAAAGGAGAACCTCCTGTCCCCCCAAAAAAACTTCATTACTTAAATCTTAATAATTATAACAGATTAAGTTCCTGTTAATTGGTTCTTATCCTCAAATTGTTTTTTTTTTTAATATAGTCAAGTTTATCTCTTTTTTCCTGAAATGTTTCTGTGGTAAGTTGAAAAAGATGATGGAAGACTTGCGCACCTACTTTGTTAGAGTTTGGGTTTGACGTCACAGTGCAGAGCCCGCTCAGGTAGGAACCTAAGCAAGAAGGAGGCAGGTCCTGTCTCACTTTTTTTTTGCAGAGGGATATAAGCTCATCTTATTTCCTAGAAGGGCAAACCTCATTCTTTCTACCTGAAGTCATACCTGAGCTTCCTCTGGCAACCAGCAGGTGTGGAATCACGGTGGTAGTGTGCGCCTTCCCTGGTGCTCCGCTCAGGGCAACACCTCCACGGGCCACCACCTGTCAGCACCTGGGGCATCAGGTTGTGGTCCACACCACTGCTGGAGGAAATGGGACAGAACAAGCCCTTCCCTTCTGCTGGACAATTCTTTCAGTTGCTGCAGAGTTGCCGTATGTTAGCTTTTGCTGTGCATGAACCACTCCCAAACGTAGTGGTTTAAAATCACAAGCATTGCCCACTTCTCATTATTGCATAGCTGTGCTAGGTGGCTCATCAGCTCCACTGGGCCAGGTGATCGAGCACGGACACACACATGTGGGTCTCAGCTGAGATGCTGGGGTGGGCGGAGCCCCCAGCACCCTCCAGGAGGAGGACCGGGCCTCGTTCACACGGTGGAGCCACAAAAGTGGGGCGTGTCTGCCGTGTCTCTTTTTTTCCCCTAATTGTTTAATAACCATAAGAAACTAGCACAGAGAATGTACCAAACAACACAATACACATTCAGAGATTGAGGTGTTCCCCTAACAAGGCCAGAGATTTCAGGGTCTGGTGTGTGGAATTTGGGCTGAGCCCTTGTATTTGGACACATCGCTAGGTGTGTGGCACAGTCTGAAATTTGACCAGATGTGAACAGAAGACCGGCCACTTGTCCCAGGTAGCAGCCGATGACTGTCTGGTGTCATATGTCACGTGACTCCCAAGGTGAGCAGCAGGTAGGCTGCACTTCCTGTCAGGCTGCTTCTTGGTGTGGGCCACACTGTGCCTATCTAGGTTCTGTTCCCCCAAACCCTGAGCAGCAACTCCTGCGAGTCCAGTGGCATCTTTTCCAGCAAGTCTGCATGACCTTCCTGGCTGGCGCCAGGGCCCCGCCAGCACGTACTACTGAGGTGCCCTGTTCTTAATACCCCATTGGCAAGGACAACCCACGCCCAGTTCAGGGCTCTGCAAACCATCTATACCTACCCTGCAGGGCTGGGTAGGAGCATGAACAGGGGTTAGTGAAGGTTTAGGGCCATGTGGATAGAATTTACAACATGAAGGGGAAAGGCTAAAGTTCTCACACTCCCTGCTTAGCGAGTTTCCAGGGAAGACCCCTGAGGAGGAGAAGCTCTGTCTTTATTGCTCCCTCCCTGCCTCCTGCAGGTCCAGGGCCATGCTCTGGGAACCCAGGGGCCTCTTTCAAATCTCTGGATACACATTTCATCTGAAATACCATGATAGACAGCCGAAGCATTTTGACAGAATCTATCAGAAGCCACGATGGGTCACCACATCACCCACCACTGCGTATGCGATCAATTGCCCAAAGAGCCAAGATCTTGAGTGATTTTATCTTTCACAAATGCAGATGTGCAAAAAGGACATCACCTCATTTATCGAGGAAGTTTCCGTGTTTTCACGCACACACGTAATGCTTACACACGTCAACATCGTGGCAACGCACTTTCATGGAGGCACATTTGCAAACATGCATAAAACGAATTAGATCTCTCTAGAAATCTCTACACAATTTACACCTCCAGTACTAGAAATGATGGGAAGATGACATAGCACAGTGAATTGTAAAAAACAACGCCAACAATTTAAAATAGTGAAAAAAAATGAAAAGAAAACAAAAAAACTAAAAAGAAAATTTGACATCAGAAAAGGTGTATTAGGTGGGTAGATTATGGGCAATTGTGGGAGACAGTCCATAAGGGCTGGTTGACTTTCACAATTTTTAACTGTTTTTTGTAGTATTGCATCATGATAAATAGCTGCTTTTTTTTTTCTTTTAGGGCTTGGCTCCTCTCAAAGAATATGTTCACGTTCATTTTCTACGTGGCACTGCTCTTTTTGAAATTCTTCTGTGATCTGATATACACAAGAGCATTCCTTGTTAGTTTCCCATCTTCGGTGCCACGCTTCTGTGTTGTTTTGGGTACGCAGAAATCCATTCTGCAGGCACTCTACGCAGACCACAGATTTGGCGGAAACAATCCTAGTGATCGAAAAGCAACGCTGTGGCCTAAGTGTCTGCTTATCCTACCATGCACATAATTCGCCACCTCTTGCGGGCAAATGTGGCTTTGATTCATTAAAAGCTCCTGGAATGTCATCAGCTAGAAAGAATGCCAATGCAGGCAAGTGATGCATTTTTAACCTGAGGTTTTTGTTGTTGCCATATTACATGGCCAATCCACTGATCTGAATTGTCCAGTAAATGCATTGGGCTGTATGGAAAAAACAAACTTTACTGGTAACATAACACTTTAAAATTCACTTTGGAAGCCTTCACCACACCTAATTCCACATCTGTCACTATGGTTTGGCGATTCAATTGAAATCTATTTTTTTCTGCATAAAGAAAATAACAAGATGATGATCCCACCTAACGTGATGCAACTACCCTGTGATTGTGATTTTCAGGATTTTAGACCTTTGGGATTTTAGACTTCAAGGATTTAGACTTCAGAGATTTTGATCTTTCAGGATTTTGGCATTCTGGATTACCATCCACACCTGCATGTCTGCCCTAAGCGTGCATTCATCAGCGTGGTTTACAGAAGACAGTGAGGATGATGCTGTGCTCCTCACTGACCCATGCGTCGGTGTGGCAGGTGCTCCAGAAGAAGGCTGTGGGGCTCTTCAAGGAGGTGCTGCAGCCCGGTAAGCTCTTTCCTCTCCGTACATTGAAGAAAAGCTCTCAGGCAGCACTCGGTGTTGGGTGCTGATGACACAGCTGTGAAGATCCTAGTTCCTGCCAAGTGTTCATAATATAATTTGCTGAGGAAAATCCTGGGGAAGCAGACGCTCAGGGCACTGACCGAGGAGGGTGATGCTATAGAGACAGCAGTGATGGCAGAGCACCTGGGTGTGAGCCAGCCTGGTGGTTAGGACAGAAAGGGCCAAGAAAGAGGCAGAGGGGGAGGGAGAGGAAGAGGAGGGAGAGGCAGGAGCAGCAGGAGGAAAGCCAGGGCTGCGGCCAGCAGGGAGCCGCACAGAGTGCATCCATAGAGCTGGGTCTGGACCCCAGCAGGGGATGAGAGAGTGAAGTCACCAGTGACCTGAAGCAGTGACGTTTATTTGTCATCTGGAGTGTTCTATGTGTGTCTAAGTGTCATAGTGCCTGCAAATGGAGAAAGTTTGTACTAAGCAGAAAAGTATATCTCCTAGTTTTCTGGGTAAAAGTTTAAGACGGAGAAGAGTGATATTTATCCAAAATATAATCGGGAATTATTTTTTTCCTTTTCCCTTCTGATTAATCTGTGCCACGAGGGTCATGGGGTCCCTCAAATCGCTGCTCTTTTACTGGACACCTCAGGAGACCTCGGCCTTCTGTCTGTCCCGTGCAGCGGCCGGGAGCACATGCGCCAGCTCCCTGCCCTCTGTCCAGCAGACGCTGCCTCGCTGTGTGCAGGTCACATGTCAGCAGTTGCCAAAAGACTTGGCCCTATCACTCTTGTTGGCTTCACTGGGGGAATAGTGCGCCTTGTGAGTAATGTGGTTTAAGAGTCCTGAGACTCAAACTGCTCCTGTCTAGGGAGGGTACAATCCAAATAACCAGCTGAATGTACACGCTCAATTATATACAACACATCAGTTACCATGAGTCCTGCTGAGTTAGTATTTTGGTTTTATCAGTCAGAAGACCTTAGTATTCACTTGAATAATGACATCTTCAGGAACAGTCAGCCATGCTAATTTTTATGAGATATCACTGGTAGCTAATGCTGGTCTCATAAACAGTTCTTTTTTCTCTGCTACAGGATATGATCAACAAATTGAACGATTTTCTCTTTAACACAAAGTAATCTATCTGCTCCTGTATAAATTGCATTCCATTTTTCTTAGCATAACGGCTTCCTCTTTTGATGAAATGAGCCTTTTGTATTTATGAAAAATGTGCATAATGTTGGCCACTGGCTGAGATGACTTAACAACTTTCTGAATTCAGATATTGGTAGAGTGCATATAAAACAGCAACGAGTAATTAATAGGATATTGATTGGTTCAGCCTCATCTAATCACAGACTGTATAATAAATCATGAGGTGTTTTGCAATTAGGAAAATCCATACTAAATAACAGAGTACTGTTATCTTAGTAACCTTAACAAGTATGGAGTAATGCATTATAGAATAATTGCTGCAATGTAGGTGTACGTGTTTAGAAAGACTCTCCATTCATCACTGGCAACAAACCTCTTGTTTTCGTGGAAACTGCTGTACTGGCCAAAGGGCACTGGTGAAATACTTAGCTAATATCCCCAAAATGCTTGTTTCTGCTCCAGGAATTTTCTATATTGTCAAAGGCTAGGAGAGGCTTCTCCCTCCGTCCCCACACAGGTGGTGATTAAAGGCCCCTTATTGCAGCAGCACCCACCAGTACTGCAACATTCCTGGTGCTTGTGGCATTTCCCTCACAAACCCCTCATAAATGAGCAGCTGTAAAGCAAAATTGAACTGGCTGGGGACAAAGTTGGCATAAAGAGATTTCAACCTGAGAGTAGGTATTCTTTTTTTATGAAGATTTTCCAATTTATTTTTAAAACACATAGAGTAGTTTTATTTACATTTTCCATCTATTTCACAGAGCAAAATACAAAAGATAATTTTGTCACTTTTTTTATTCTGGCTTATTTTGCTTCTAAAAATATATAAGACATTGTAAACAACTTTTATCTTGGATTACTGCTTAGTTAATAGAGTTTTCTTTTTTCTTCCATGACATGCTCCAATTTATAGCTATGAAAAGTTAAAAGGCTATGAACTTAATTGTTGTCATTATTGGATTGAATAGCGTTTTAAAAATACTGTCTTTCTTACAGCTGGAAGGGATCTTGAGGTTATCTAATCCGTCGTGATTTGTGATGAGGTGGCTGAGAACATGAGAAACTCCCCGAGCTCGTTGGCCACATGAATTCCAGAGTGGAGATGCTAGTGCAAGACCCAGGAGGGCTAAACCCTCCACGCCCGGCTCTGCATCCAAAGGTCACCTCCCACCCAGCCTAACCCACAGTCCCAGGCACAAGGCACACAGCTAGACTGCGACCTCCCAGTTCTCAGCACCCGTTACCCTCCCAGCTGCCCCACACCCGGCTGAGCCCTCACGCTGACTGGCGGTGATGACACCTAAAGCCAAGCACGGTCCGTGGGACTTGCAAGGAAACGTTGCAGCCCCAATTTAATGTCTTCATTAAATCACACTGTCCTCTTACTGACCTGTAGGTGTAGCCTCCATTTTCCTGATAATTCTTTCCTTTTGTTTTTCTGATTTGTCGTGTGCACACAGCCTTTGACACTGAAGCCTTGGGGCAGAAAACACTCAAGTTGCTGATTTATTCAAGACACAAAAATGTAATTTCCAACTTTAGCACACAGTATAGTAATTGATGCAAACCCATCTATTAAAAGATGCTGTACAGCGTGCTGACCACAGTTAATAACAATGTAGAGTGTACTTGAAGATCACTAAGAGAGTAGATTTTAAGTGTTCTCACCACAAAAAATAAGTATGTGAGGTAATGCATTCCACACTGTCTACATATTTCAAATTATCATGTTGTACACCACAAATATATAACATTTTTATTCGCCGATTAAAAAATAAATTAAAAAAAAAAACCAGAAAGTCTGAAAAAAATGCTCTCAGCTCACAGGAGTCCAGGAAAGAAGACAAGGAAGTTTCACGTGGGATCCTGGCTGGGCTCCCAACGTAGAAAAAGTGTATTAAGGAAAAACCGACGAAATGTAAAAGAGTGTGGACTTTAGTCAATAACAATGTACAATATTGGTTCATTAACTGTGAAAAATGTACCATACTATATAAGATATTAACAATATGGGAAACTGGCTGTGGTGTAGATAGGAACCCTTAGTGTTATTCATCCAACTTTCCTGTAAATCTAAAACTATTCTAAAATAAAAAGTTCATTAACAAACAGAAACAAAATAAACCACTATGTTAAGTGAAAGAAGCTAGTCACAAAAGACCACATATTGTATAACTTCATTCCTATGAAATGCCCACAATAGGGAAATCTAAGAGACATACAGTACATTAGCGGTTGCTTAGGACTGGCGGGGGCAGGTGTTCTGTCACTTTTTAGATGGTGAAAATATTCATATTCTAAAAATTATGGCGATAGTGGCACATATCTGTGAATATACCAAAAACCATTAAATTGTGCACTTTCCTTGGGTGAATTGTGTGGGACTTACAGGTCAATAAACCTGCTCATAAAACGCTGTACGCTAACGGAAGTCAGAGGGAGCTCCTGCAAGGCGTGGGATCAGGAATGTGCTGTTTTTGAACGAGGGCTTCCAAAGGGCCGGTGAAATAGACACCAAATGCGAATCTTCATTATATATCAATATTCAAAGAAATGGATCTTACTGGAAATACGGTCACTCAAATCCCGTTTTTGTTGAATAAAAATCTATGCCAAATTAAGGACCCAATGAAAACCAAATCGATATGTAAAACCACAGACGTTTAAATGGCCGTGTTACATCCCTTTCATTGTGAGGGTTTACAGACAAATGCAGTGCACATAAAAGCATAGATTGTTTATTATACCAAAGAGTGGAACCTCTGGCGCTGTCCAGACACTTTACTTTTTTTTTTTTTTTTAATTATTTCAGAATATTATGGGGGTGCAACACTTTGGCTATATACATTGCCCATGCACTGCCCGTGTCAGAGCTACAATCGTGGTCATCCCCCAAACTGTGCTCCCACATCCATTCAGTGAGAGTTTTCCCATCCCCTCCACCCCCCTCCCACCTGCCCACCCCCTGATGAATATTATTGCCCTGTGTGATGTAAATTTTGATCAGTTAGTACCAATTTGATGGTGAGTACCAGTGGTGCTTGTTTTTCGATTCTTGTGACACTTCGCTTCGAAGAATGGGCTCTAGCTCCAACCAGGATAATACCAGATGTGTTAATTCACTATTGTTTTTTATTGCTGAGTAATACTCCATGGTATACACATACCACATTTTGTTAATCCACTCGTGTACTGATGGGCACCTGGGTTGTTTCCACATCTTTGCAATTGTGAATTGTGCTGCTATGAACATTCGAGAGCAGATGTCTTTATTATAAAATGTCTTTTTTTCCTTTGGGTAAATACCCAGTAGTGGGATTGCTGGATCAAACGGTAATTCTACTTTTAATTCTTTGAGGTATCTCCATATTAATTTCCATAGAGGTTGTACTAATTTGCAGTCCCTCCAGCAGTGTATGAGTGTTCCTATCTGTCCACATCCCCGCCAACATTTGTTGTTTGGGGATTTTTTGATATGAGCCAATCTCACTGGAGTTAAGTGATATCTCATTGTGGTTTTGATTTGCATTTCCCTGATGATTAGAGATGTTGAGTAATTTTTTATATGTTTGCTGGCCATTATTCTGTCTTCTTTTGATAAGTTTCTGTTCATGTCCTTTGCCCATTTTTTAATAGGGTTGTTTGATTTTTTCTTGTTGATTTTCCTAAGTTCTGTATAGATTCTGGTTATCAGCCCTTTATCAGAGGATTAGCATGCAAATATTTTCTCCCATTCTGTAGGTTGTCTGTTCACTCTAGTGATAGTTTCCTTGGCTGTGCAGAAGCTTTTTAATTTGATCAGGTCCCATGTATTTATTTCGGTTGCTGCTGTGATTGCTTTGGGGGTCTTCTTCATAAATTCTTTGCCTAGGCCAATGTCCATAAGAGTTTTTCCAATGTTTTCTTTGAGAATTCTTATGGTTTCATGTCTTGGTTTTAGATCTGTTATCCATTGTGAGTTGATTTTTGTGAGAGGTGAGAGGTGTGGGTCCAGTTTCAGCCTTCATATATGTTAATAACAATCAAGCCGAGAAACAAATTAAAGATGCAATACCTTTCACAATAGCACCAAAGAAAATTAAATATTTAGGAACATATCTAACTAAGGAGGTCAAAGACCTATATAGAGAGAATTACGAAACACTGAGAAAAGAAATTGCAGAGGATGTAAACAGATGGAAAACCCTACCATGCTCTTGGATAGGCAGAGTCAACATAGTAAAAATGGCTTTGCTACCTAAAGTGATTTACAGAATCAATGCAGTCCCCATCAAAATACCAACATCATTTTTTGCCGATCTAGAAAAAATAATTCTACGCTTCATGTGGAACCAGAGAAGACCCCGTCTAGCCAAAGCAATCTTAAGCAAAAAGAACAAATTGGGAGGCATCTATCTACCAGACTTCAAACTATACTACAAGGCTATAGTAACCAAAACAGCATGGTACTGGCACAAGAACAGAGACATAGACCAATGGAACAGGACTGAGAACCCAAATATAAAACCAACCTCATACAGTCACCTGATCTTTGACAAATCCCAGAAAAACATATGCTGGGGAAAAGATTCCCTGTTCAATAAATGGTGCTGGGAAAACCAGACACTTTACTTTTTAAGGTGGAGGGCTGAGCAACGATTTCCTTCACAACTCGCAGAGATTTAAGAATTCGCTCGGTTGATCCGTGAGTAACGGCTCATCAGAGGGCAGCGGAGGACAGAGGGACAGCGATGCTGCGGGGCATCCTCCCGGCCGCCGGCAGCCTCCCCCCACTCGACACCAGAGCCTGGGCTCTCAGGCACTTCAGGGAAATGCTGGTTTGCTTCCTTGTTTTTCTGTTTCTGTTCGGCGCTGCCTCCCTCACCAGTGCTGTCCCCCACACCCTGTCTGAGCCCTTCTTTAGCTGTATTCACCTTTTCCTCCGCTCTCAAGTTCCTGCTTCTCTTTCCACCAGCCGTCCCCCCAGCCTGGCCAGCACGAAACCACAGCGTGCTATTTAGCACGTATCCTGTTTCTTGGTCAAAATGTGTCCCCCAGTCCTCGAGTTATGAGCGGCCCCGAGTTGGGACTTTCATGTGTCCACAAGACAGGGGTTCTTGACATCACAGAGAACATGCCAGAACTGCAGGTGCCAGGTCCCAGCCCAGGCCTGCCTGTCGGGGGCTCTGAGACTGGCCAGCACCTGGGCTGTGACAAGCCCTCAGGCGCCTCTGACGCACATTCATGTTTGAGAACCACAGACTAAGGAAAAACAAAATCCATTTTGAGGGACTTGGGCTTCTATTGCTCTCTCTTCTGTCATGTCTGCCCTCACTCCTCTGCTATGTGGACACACAAAGAAAAAAGACACGACCCCAGGATATTCTTCCTAAGGTGGTGGATGGAGGGAGGCCAGCTGCCTCCGTTTCCTCAAATACAGCATCAAACTTGGTGCATTGGAATCACCTGCAGAGCTTGTCCATCAACGCTGACTTGGTAGACCTGGGATGGGGCTCAGGCACTGCATTTCCAACAAGCTCCCACATGGCACTGACAGAGCTGGCCCAGGAGCCACACCGGACTCAAGAACACATTGTTTTGCTCTTTGGTTGATCCAGTTAATTGCTCTAGGGCAGCGGTCCCCAACCTTTTTGGCACCAGGGATCGTTTTCATGGAAGACAATTTTTCTACAGACCGGGGGATATGGGTGGTTTCAGGATGATTCAAGAGCATTACATTTATTGTGCACTTTGTTTCTATTATTATTACATTGTAATATATAATGGAATAATTATACAACCCACCAGCAGGTTGGGGACCTCTGCTCGAGGGGAAAAGAATCCCAAATAACACACATGGCAGTAGCCAACTTGACCATAAATACAGACTAAAAATAATGCCCCCTGTGTAGTCACGCAGGTAATCATTCCATTGTGTTTACCTCTGTAATAATCAGAAGTTAGAGGACATCCCGCCTGACAGATGCTTTTCCTTTCCAGCACTGACCATCGTCACAACTGCCCCCAGCTTCTCTAGACTTTCCAGATTTCATTAATGTGTTGATAAAGACAAAAATCAAATCACCTGTAGTCAATTCTACATTTTTCCCAGCCTGGAGCACTTCCGGAACTTTTCTGAAAGTCGCCTCTCAGTTATGTGGCAAGGTGGAGAAATAAGCCAATCCTGTCAACTAGGAGTGCTGGTTAATCTGGAAGGACCACACCCAATGCCACTGTTAAATTGTCACTTTTCAATTAATGAGAATGTGACAAACCAGTATAACTGCAAATATCTGGCACGATTCAATGTCGTCATGACCGAGAGAATATATATGTAGAGACATTTAATAATGTGCTACATACATCTCCATGTATGATACCAATAACTCGCCCTGTATCATTTCATGATGGTCCTTGTTACCTTTGTACTAGACATGGACTCACTTTAAGTTTCCTGCATTACTGTACTGATGTGGCATGTTATTATTTAGTGTACTAATATTTGCAAAGTTCTGTTTGTTTCTGGGAACAAATCTAGGAAAATTGTTTGACTTTCTTTGCTATCCTCTGGGTAAGATTTATGTCAGATACATTTCCTGTAATTCAATCAGCAACAAGAAAATAATTCTTTATAAGAAGAATAATGATTTTTACAAACACGTGTGGTCTACATTGAATGTATTAAAAGTTTTACGCCTATTATCTTATTTCATCTTCACAATACCCTCTCAGATAAAGATTTTAATCCCAAGTGACTCATAATAAATTGTGATCATGAGAACTTGAGATAACACAAATATTTCGTGCCAGAATTGAAACTAAAACCTGCTTTTCTGGCTAACTGTTCCTTACTCTTCAGCAAGATAGTCATACTTTCTGTTTCCTACTGAGACCAAGGACCCACTCAATGCATGTGGACAACTTACATCTTGTCTAATTAAGAACTTTAGTGAACTTGGTAGGTTCTAACCTTGAATATGTTGAACTTGCAACACAAACAAAATAACAAATCTACTAATAGAATTCAGCAAAAACTGTAATTTTTCCACAGCTCATTTTAGTATTTATTGAGAATCTGCTACCTTCTATGCCAAACACTGTTGAGGACACAAAAATGACCAAGGCCTGGTTTCTAACAGGACACATTTGTGATCGTGGGTGGACAGAATGGGTATAGGAAAGGAGGAGCCCAGCTTCCTACCAAGTTGTCAATTGACACTCTTATTAATGAAAGCACCTACAAACTGCATTATTCACTTAACTGAGTAAGTACAAGTTTTATTCTTTTCTCACGGATTAAAAAATTAGAAGTTAAATAATACCGCTAACATGATATAGGGACGTGGTATTATTATTTTATCTCTCTACTCCAGGGCCCATTACACCATTGCATGGTGCACATGACTCCATTTAATAGGAATGGAAGTCACATTTGGGTATTGAAAGAGAATTTTCCCCTCTAGAATTTGCACAAGACAATCCCTGGTGGAATAATATTTTTTACAACCCAGTCATTGCCCTATCTGGACCCAACAAGTTACTCTGCACAGTAATTAAGTAAGCACAACAGGCAAATTCAGATTTCAAGAGTCTGGGTTTTATGGTTACAGATGTTCTTCTCAACATAGTCTATTCAGCAGTTCCTTGGGTCATAAATGTTTAATTTTTAATCTATTTTTTATCGGTTTTGTGTAAGGCAGGCTGCTAATATACCAAAAGAATTTTTACTATTGCATTTTATGTGCAGGAAGTTTGCAATAATAAAAGCTGTAACAAAATAAAATAAGGTATGTTCCCTTAAGAAAACGAACATTGCTTTAGCTCAAAACACAGGTCAATGTCCTTGTTACAGGACATGGACTATATGGGTCAATTTTACAATATTGTTTGCAGGTGGCAGTCTATTTGCAGACTTCATATCATCCCGGGAATCACACGACTTAACTTGCAGATGTATTATTGAGACCACATAGAGTTACATCATCTATTTGCACTGCAAATGTCCTTTGAAATGATTCATGGACTCAAAACAATAGTCATTTCAGGATATACTTATCTTTTATGACTCAAACATCTGCCCCACTTTTCAGGGGACCTTGTGATATAGACAATATGTACAGGGGAAAGGTAAATTGTTGTTAAAACACCACAAAAAAGACTGACAAGATTACAGTTGACATCACATGTTTGCATATCTCTCAGCAACTATCAACCCGACTTTTGGTTGCCCTGAAAACGTAACAATCATTGCAGCATAATGAGGGTGCAAAATTTTGAAGCAAAATCTTCTGTTGGGTATTTTTTTTTTTACATACAACGTAGCACAGGGTCTGACACTTTAAAAACAAGATACATGTCCCATTTAACCTGACATGCATCTCCCATTTAACTTGACATGTTCAAATCCTTTTCCCAATCACTCCCTTTGGTAGAACTGCCCGCTACTCCATAGACAGGGTGAGCTGGCAAAGCAGACTGACTGAAGGTGAGAAGAAGCTCAAGCTCTTCAGTCAAAAGCCATCCTGGCAAAGGAGTTGACAAGTGTCCACTGAGACCAAGATGGAAAGGTCAGCACCCCTCACCCAGGGGCAGGGACGGGGAACAAGCCGTGGTCCAGCTATGCTTGTGCACCTGATTACGTGTCCTTCCAGGTCGGAACCCCCCTGAACAGCAGACCCGCACCCGCCATTCTGTCCTGCGCTGGGTCTTCCTGTCTGTTCCAGAGTTGACTTTGTTAAGATACACAGAATAATCTTGCTTCAAACCAACAATATCCCACTTTCCCCAATTTTCCTAACACCAAAACTTCATGCTGTCTAATTCCATGACGAGGGTGGATTTCCTATTACACTTTGCCTTCTGCAGCCTCCATATCACGGCCAGGTCTACCCTACCCCGCAGGGCTAATCCAACTGCAGGTGCAGGTTCCTTCACTGGCGGGACCCTCTCAGAGGCTCTCGCGCTCCAGCGAGTTAAAAATGTGATCTCTTCTCTGGGGAGTCCCGGCAGGTCTGTGTCTTTTCTCTGCTCAACAGGTCACAGTGGAGACTGTTTTGTGAGCTCACTAGCCTGCAGAAATGTTGAAGACACTATGAATAATAATGCTTATTATTCATTATTTTGTTTATTTTATTTCATAGCACTTTAGTTGTTTTATAACTTTATTTATTTTATAGCACTGGATCAACTTACAATTTACAAACAATCCTTCCAACTCTGAGAGGGAGGGCTGACGTTCCAAAGACCTCCGTCTGGATTGCAGACCGTTTGTCCCACACGTCTGTGGAATTTGCTGAGTCTGTTTCCTCCTTCCTCCCCCACGGTAACATATGTGAAAGTGCCTACAATCCAGGTGGGCCTCAGAGCAAGTGTAATCTGGGATGGAGTCCATGGCCACAAGGAATGAAAATCGGAGATTTCATCACTTGCTTAAAAACAACACACAGCTAAGAAATGTGGGACTTGGATTGGAGTGATGGTCCCCCAGGATTAGTCACGGGAATCTTGCTCGGGCGGACTACCAGATCAAAACTATCTGTGCAATTATTCTAACAAATGTTTATAATTATTGTTACAAAATATTGTTATAGTTATAACACGTAATTATTTGTATAATCATTCCAAGACTTTTTTGTCTTTTTCCTGCTTATTCTCTCGTGAATGTACAGTGGAGTATTCCAGAGGTTACGTGATATATGCTGTTGCAACATATTGAATGTAGATGCAGAGAAGAAAACCCAGCTGTCTTGTATTAAGATGAACATTGAAGAGATTTGCAAAAATGTAAAATAACACCATTATTCTCCCTAATTTTTTGGAAAATATAGTTATTTTTCATGAAAATACTAATTCATATTAACATGTAATGGGGTCATTATTCTTATCTTTAAATATAGTAATAAACAAATGTCTTAAAATGTTTATAATTTAAATTTCTAATTTGGTAAATATAGATAAACATAAGCCATATAAATAGCTCTTGGAAAGCTACACAATTTTTAAGAGCATAGAGTGGTCCTGAGACCACAAAGTTTAAGAGCCATTGGATTTGAGCAGTGTTTCTCAAGCTCTAACCAGCATATAAATGACCTGGGGCCTTGTTAAAATGCAGATTGTGGGGCAGCAGGTCCAGGTAGGGCCTGAGAACTTGCATTTCCTGGTGGGTCCCATGCTGTTGCTCTGGGCACCACAATTTGAGTAACAGCAACTAGAACAGTCGTCTGCCATTTGGTCCAGCAATTTTTCCACAATAGATAGAAATAGAAGATCTCTTACGGTCTCGGTCTGACCCTCACCCTTTGTGTTACGAATGTGGGTGTCAGAGCCTAGGACAAGTGGGGGTTAAATTCGAGCCACCTGTCTGCAGTAGAGCTGTGCCCCTGGGAGGAAGGGAAGCCTCTCTAGGTCCTACAAACCTTCTCCAGGGTCCCGCAGTGGGAGGCCTCGTGCATGGGGAAGACGATAAACAAATACCCTGGGCAGGCAGGAGGGGTGGAAACCACGCCAGCAAAGACAAGCTGGTTTCAGGATTGGGGTACCCCGGTTATGCCAGCAGTGTGGGAGACAGGATGTCAATATGGAGGTGGGGGTTGGGGGGATTTTTAGTTTGGGGTTAGGTCCCTCTTGTTCTCATTTACTTTGTTGATTTTTTAATTATTCTTTCTTATTAGTGCCCTCAAAGATAGAGTTCATCACAAAGCATTAGGGGTCTTTTTCTTTCATTTTTTTCCTATCCCTCCACTAAAAGTTATTAGTTTAAATCAATAAACACAGACATATTGTCTCCTCCAAATTCATTAACACGTAACGAGAACTGGTTGATGGCAGGGCAGGGCTCCAGGGTCTTGCCCACTGAGTGCATAAATGTCGAAGGCGGTCGGGTACGTCCAAGCAGCACGACAGAACCGCTCCAGTGGTTCCGGGGAGGGGGGTGGAGGAACGGAAAGGCGGGAGGGCTGGGGAAGAGAAAGGCTTTGAACTCAGATTACTTTCACTTTACCAGCCGTGACGTCACGTAAACATCCAACACTCGCAGGATTTCCTCATTTGCTGCTCATCCTGAGCCCAGACTCACGAGAACAGAGGTGAGGAACTGGTCTCAGGGTCTACACCGTCGTAAAGGAAGAGCACTCTAGGTCTTCAATCTTGTGAGAACACTGCTCAGCCTCTTCAAGCAAACGTGGTTAAAAAATAAGAGAGGCGTGCTGTCGCCTAAACACGTTGGGTTCATTTGGTGGACAAAATGCTCTGTTCACTGTGAAATAAATATCTCCGCTGAGAGACTCCGTACGTCGCTTCCCATTACTGCTGACAGGGGTTGAACGCCTATTTCCTATGCTCTGATTGTAAATATCCCTTAAGCACGCTTCTAAACAGGACTGTCTTAAATATTAATAAAACCTGTATTTGGGAAAAGGGGCACCGTTGGAGTTACTTTTCTCTTTCACTGACTTGCGTTTTGTCGAGCAACCCAAGCAGTGATGCCTCAGTCTCCTCGAGCAAGGCGGTCGTCAGCACAGGCCCCACACACGCGGCTCTGTGCTGCGAATAAGGCTCGGACCCTGCAGTGAATGCAGAGGGTTCACAGCCGAGTTCAGGGTACGCCCCTTAAAACAAATCTGTGGCAGACAGAAACTCGTGCATTTCTGTGCGACTAGCAAACTCTATGCTTAACCTTTGTGAAGTTTCCAGTAACCTTTCAGTATGAAGATTTTTCAAAGTATTTTGTAGGAGTAGAGGCGAGAACGTGGTTTAACCGTTCACCTTTGTCATGTGCACGTTCACCCTGCTGCAAGTAGAAGGAGGACCACGAGCTTCAGAGGGGTCTGCATTTTAAACCCCTCACCCCAAAATAGGAACCGCCTCTGAGTGAAGAGAAGACACGGTGTGTGAGTTCCTTCTGAACAGCACAAAAGGCAAGAAGTGGACAACACTGCAACAGCGGGAGCCCAGACGAGTCCGTTACAGAGTCAGATATTTCCAGGTCGGGCCACAACGGGGGCCGGGCCTGGGACACAGGTGCTCCCAGCCCCACTGCGGCTCTCTAGGCCACGAACCTCACCACACAGTGGTCACGGCCACAGCCTCCAGCTGCCACGCCGAGTCCAGCCTGCTCCGCTCCGACACATTTGGGGGAGGCGACTGCACAATTAAACTCCTTTAAAAAGTGAGCGTTTTCCTCAAGTAAGTCACAGCCCTGGCAGCCTTTGGTGCTCCCTGTTGTCTCAAGGATAACCAGGGACTTTCTTACCCAGATATCAAAGCCCTGGACGAATGAGCCGGTGCCCATCCTGCCTCTACCCCTCATCCCCTCTGCTCCCACCCCGTCCTTCCCCCTTTAGTCGGGCTGGTGGTTGTGTCACGAGGAAAATCCGCCCGATCACCCGTCTCCAGCAACCTGCCACCACCTAGAGTCCATCTGGGGGAGGGTCCCAGTAATTGCCCCAAGTGACACTTTACCCGGTTGCCTTCATCCCCGAAATCAGGAAGTGTTTAGATATAAATTGCACGTAATTCAGCACTTCATTATGTTTGGGTATTAGTTCCGCAATTTCACATGTGTTAGTTTTGTCTTCCTAACCTAGATACAAGATCCGGGACACCTCAATCATCCCTAATATTTCTCCTGCATCCCCCATGGGACCTGGAACAGAACGGAGCAGGAGCGCAAAATATAGAGACCAACTGGCTTATTTATTGATGTGACTGAGAGGTTCTCGTAACAAGCTAAAAACATGAGGTCAAAACATTCATGAGATAAAGACATCAGGCCGGGCACAGTGGCTCAGACCTGTAATCCCAGCACTCTGGGAGGCCGAGGTGGGAGGCTTTTGAGGCCGGGAGTCGGAGGCTGCAGTGAGCTACGATGACCCTGCTGCACTCCAGCCCGGGCGACAGCGCAAGAGCCTGAGAAAGAAAGAGGAGGCACAAGATCAACCTTGCGAAGAGAAGAAAGCGTTTGGCCCAGCACTAAGGAGATTTGTTTTAGGCAGAATTTTTAAAAAATCAACAAACATTTTCAAACGCTGACAAGGAAGTAGGAGACCAGAGGGAACCCTGTTTTATCGATTGGTTGGAAAGAAAGGGTGGATCTAAAGTTAAGGGCCAGTAAATATAAACAAGTAAATAATAAAAATTGTGATTGTGCTCAGAGGGTTGGCATAAGATTCAGACAATAAAATGACTGGTATTTTACATCTACATTAACTAAGAAATGTCTTCAAAGTCAAATAATTGGCTCTGCGGTGAGTGAACCAGGAGAAACAGTTTACAGAGAAGAATGAAGGGCGTAACATTTCCAAACAGGACGGTGCGCTCAGAACGTTTGTTGAAAAGACACAGAGAGACAACGGCTGTTTTAAAATGTAGTGTGTTAATAGCAAACTTGAGTTACGCTGAGGCCAAGAACTCAGGAGACAACTGCCATCGAGAAAGTGGCTTGTCACTCCCAGACCTGGACAGGAGGTGGCGGGGCCATCCGGGGCCACACGGGGAAGCATCGAGGCTGGTCGGGGGCACGGGGAGAGTGGAAAAATGACAAGAGCGTGTCATGGTTCTGCAGGAAGGGGCGGGCAAGGCAGGGTGATTGGGCCTAGGATTGGCTGGTTTGGATAATTTCTGAGGGCCCTGGGTCATGGGACTGTCCCTAGCTGTCTGGAACCTGGCCCTGGAGTGATGGGGCAGGTGGATGTTGCATGGAGGGTGACAGCCTGAGAAGGAACGCAGTGGGGTGTGGGCTCCTGGGAGCAGGCCTGGTAGGACCCCCCACCAGGGCGGGCGGCAGCCGAGGCAAGGTGACTCGGGCACATCACGGGGTCATCCAGAACAAGGTGTGTCCAGTGCAGGCACATGTGAAAGCATCAAGCTTGCACAGCTAGAAACGTGGTTCATACGATGGCATGGATAGAACAACTGTTAGGGAATACAGAAAAAAGAACAAAAAAAGATAACTGTATGAATATAATAACTATTTCACCACGAAGAGGTCTGAGCGTCAGGTCGCTGTTGAGAGAGCAGAAAGCTGCCTGCTTCTGAGACATGGGATAAAGCCTCCCCGCACACTGGCCTGCTCCCCGAACGAAGCTTTGCCCCATAAATGAAGCCAATATACAAGCAAGCTCGAGAAAGCTAACAAGTGACCAAAATAGATTGTGATTGTAAGTGAAATAAACTGTAACTACAACATTGAGCCCGTAACCTTGGTAGTAACATACAGTGAAGTGGAAGGAGCCGGGCAGCAGTAACAATTTAATATTCACCAGATTGCAAAGCGAAGCTAGGAGGAATCGCTGCACACGCAAGAAGAAAATTACCGCCCGATGTTCATGGCCGCCCAGAGAGCCCCAAAATCTGAACGGTGATTTTCTTTACAATGACGGCCGGGCGCTGCTGGCGCCTGATTTATTTCTCCGTGCCCTCCAGAGCAGAATACGCCGTACCTGCTTCAAAGGTGCCTCACCATGAGGAGAGGGGGCGTGGGCTGCCCGGGTCGCAGGAAGAGATGGGACTTCACCGATGGGTCGTCGAGCAGGTGCATGGTGGAGGGACTTTGGTCCAATCTCAGGAGGCCTGGGTTCTGCCCAGAGCCCTGCCTGTAGGCAGCTGTTTGATCCTGAGCAATAACTTAACTGTCTTCTCAACAAAATAATGGGGTTTTTCCATCTCTCAGAGGGGTGGGTAGAAGTAAACGATTTTTAAACTTTCTTCCAAAAAAAAATCACATCTGCCTGTGGCTGTCACACCCGGGTGTGGGGTGTAGGAGTGCAGGCGTATGCCGCACTGCCTAGACCACCCCTCCTCCTCTGTCCCCTGGCAGGGACGCCCCACGTCACTGCATTGCACCTTAGAACTCATTTAAAACATCCACAGGCAACTCCGCAGGGCTGCCTTACCCTCTGGGAAGGGACAGACGTGCAGCCACTCCGAGTAAGACGATCTTACCATTGGACCACCGTGAACACACTCGGCATTCCAAGCATGGTGCAGAGTCGTCTGCCATTGAGTTGCCTGTTAGTCCATTTGGAACTAACCTCGTGGACACACAGGAGTCCCTGTGCTCTCCCCTCAGGATAACAGAAAGTCCATCTCTGGACCTCTGACCCTGCACCAGCACCCTGGCTGCATGTTGGAAGAGCAGCACTAAGTATTGTAGAATGTCAACTTTGCGTAGTGCATCTCTGGAGACTTTTGGTTCCTCAGAATTACACCCTACCGAAGATCCCCACCCTGCCTGGGGCTGGAGGGAGGGAGGGAGGAGGAGGGAAGGAAGGAGGGAGGGAGGGAGGGAGGAAGGAGGGAGGGAAGGAGGGAAGGAAGGAGGGAGGGAGAGGGGGAGGAAGAGGAGGGGGGAGAAGAGGAAGGGAGGGGGAAGAGAAGGGGAGAGGAGGGGGAGGAAGGGGGAAGGAGGGGAGGGAGAGGGGAGGGAAGAGAAGGAGAGAAGGGAGAAGGGGGAGGAGGAGAAGGGGGGAGAGGGGAAGGGAGAGAGAGGAAGGAGGGGGGAGGAGAAGGAGGGAGGAAGGAAGGGAGGGAGGGAGGGAGGGAGGGAAGGAAGGAGGAGGGAAGGAGGGAAGGAGGAGGGAGGGAGGGAGGGAGGAAAGAAGGAGGGAAGGAAACAGGGAAGGAGGAAAGGACAGAGAGACGTGGATTAGGGGAGAAAGGCCCACCCCTAGGTTAGCGAAGTGACTTTGTGGAGAAACTACGCTGCCGTTTGAACATGAGATTGTCCTGACACTCGGGTTTGCATCACTCAGACCTTCGCCAGCTGTCACTGGGCTTGACGCCGTGAGGGTGTCATCTGCTCCCTGGTCTGGCAGGTGACATACTTGGCCTCAATTTTAGAATCTTCATGATCTGGGCGCCTACCGTTAGACTCTATAAATTGCTAATTCTTGCTCTTGGTAAACAGGTGAGCACATTGTTTTCCTTCCCTTGTGGTGTCTACATTAGCCGTGCTTATTTGGGATGGTCGTTCTTTGAAGACAGGAAATAAAAGACCATTCTTTCTCCTTCAGTGTTAAAATTCCCTATTTCAAGTGCTCCTTACAGTATTCTGTGCCTTTTGTGTCCTTGGCAAATATTACTAGAGAACTCTCTAGAAGAACTGGAAGTACTCTTGTCCTGACTTTGGTTTTTCACGGACAGGCAGGTCCACTTCTCTGCCTGACACCCCCACTGCCTCGATCTCTACCGCACCTGGATGGCGCGAACACCTCGAAACTGGCCTTCGTATCTGGAATCCCACTGGGGTTCTCACTCTGACCAGGCTGTCACTGAACAAGCCTCGCCCTTCTGCAAGGTCAGCCCATTTATTTAGAAGGGTCTGCTGCCTCCCTCCCAGAGCACCCCCAGCACCCCCACTGCCACGTGCCTGGGCCTCCCCGAGCTGCTCCCCACACCGTGCTCCCTAGCGTTTGCAAACTTGTGTGTGGATTTATTTCTCCCACTGAAAATATCTGTGAGGTTAGATCTATGTGTAATTAATATCTATACACTCCAGCACACCAGGCCCTTGGGGGTCCCCAAATAGACATTTATCAAATTCATACAAATTATCTCCGAGACTGTCGCAGCAGGTGGAACCTCTGTGTTCGCATCGAAGCATCCTCCTTTCTGCCCCGACTCTCCACCCTGTCACCAGAGGCAGGGAGGTGGCGGGTTGGAAAGAGAGCCTTGCAGACCCAAGCTCTGGTTCCCCTTCTGTCGTTAAGTCACCTTACCCTGCAGTTGTGCAATCAGGGTTTCCAGCAGCCTTCCCAGGAGGAGACCTGAAGCCCCCTGGGGGCACACGGCCAGCAGGCAGGTGCGGCCAGCCTCCCCCCTGCCCAGCAGAGCAGCCCCCCATCACTGCTTTGCCTGCGTCGTCCCACACGTAGTCTCACTTAGGAATTGGCTTCCACAGAAAACTCAAAAGTTTGAAGACGTCTGGTCCAGGTGATCCCGCAAGGTCCGCTCAGCAACCTGGTGTGAATATTATGACCCCAGCAGCACTTTGCTGCGCAGGGAGCGAGGTCCACCCAGGAGGGAACACAGGGTTAGAGGCCCACAGACAGAGGGAAAGACCCTCGGCCTTACCAGTGGTTACGGAAACGCAAGTCAAAACCACAAGGAGACACCATTTCACACCCGTTAGGACGGCTGCTACAACAACAAAGAGCAGAAAATAAAAAGTATGGTAGGATGTGGAGAAATTGAAACCCTGTGCACTGCTAGTGGGAAAGTGAAATGGTGCCCCCACTGTAGAAAACAGTCTGGCAGTTCCTCAAAAAATGAAACCTAGAATGATCCAGCAATTCCACTTCTGAATATATACCACACGTAATGGAAAGCAGGAATGCAGATCTGCGCCCCTCCACGCTTACATGAATAGCACCGTTCTTCACAATAGGCAAGGGTGGAAACATCCCAGGTGTCCATCAACAGGTGAATGGACAAGCAAAATATCATATATCCTTGCAATGGAATATTATTCAGCTAAGAAAAAGGAAGTTCTGACACCTGCTACAACATGGATAAACCTTGAGGACATTATGCTAAGTGAAACAGGCCAGTCACGGAAAGACAAATACTGTCTGGCTCCACGTCCCTAAAGTCCTCACATTCATAGAGGCAGAAAGCACAATGCTGGTTGCCAAGGGCTGGGGGCAGGTGGTGGGGAGTTAGTGTTTAACGGGGACGGAGTTTCAGTTTGAGAAGATTAAAAAGTTCCGGGATAGGATGGTGGTGATGGTTGCACAACAGTATGAATATACTGAGTGCTACTGAACAGTGCACTTTAAAATGATTAAAATGGTAAATTTTATGTTTTATCTATTTTATCATATTCAAGTAAAAGCCCTCTGAATCTCATTTTCTGGGAAGGATGACCTGACAGATAGCAATGAGAATATTCATCCTGGAATAACAGCTGGGATGCTCTAGCTGGTGGTATTTATTGACCAGACTTGTGCGTGTCTCCTCTTTTTGGCAGCAGAGACCAGCCACCGTGGTGGCCAGGCTGTGGGGAATAAAAATAGAACCTCCACTTTTAGCAGTGTTTTTCATAAGTTGGAAGCACTGACACTTTTATGCAAAAAGCAACATTTTCTTCTTGTGCTGTCTTAAAAGGAGTCACTTCATAAAGAATAGCTCTTGATTTTGTATAACCCAACTGAGGAACACCATAGAAATTAAATGTATGCATCCCAACTAGATTTCCTGGCTTGTGCCATTTGGCTCCTACCACTTCTCTGGAGCTTCTGAACATTTTATTTTCCAAACTACATTTTAACCACAAACCTGCCCAAGTAGCAAACTCGGTAAGTTTGGCACAGTCCCACATACCTACCCACCCAAGCACAGCTTTATGGAGGTTGCCCAAGCTGGCAGGAGCTATGCCCACCCAACAGGGCTGAGGGTTCAACAGAGTTACCTGGATGCCAACTTATTTTTGCTTTTTAGGTACAAATGACATGTGATTCTTCAACATCCTAAAATTATACCCTACTCATTACAGACACATATCTGATGTTTTGCTTATCTGCTCAGTACAACATAGCTTCATACGTTCAAGTATAAATTCTATGACAGCAAGCACCTAAACTGTGTTTTTTCAGCTCTGTACCACCAGCACCGGGTTTATGAAAGGAACCCAAGAGATGGGGGCAGCATTAGGACTTCTGTGGCCCTAGGCACTCTTTTCTGGGGAATGGGGGCTTCCTCCATATAAATATTAAAAGATATTTTATGACTGAGTTGATAGAAAGATGGATATAATCCAAGCTGAAGTTATTATTACTATATCCACTTATTTCTTCTTATTTTAGAAAAAATTAGAGTGAAGGTATTTCCATGGGCTTCTAACAGCACCACGGCCCTGGCACTGTGCCTACCTCACCCGGTGGCGGACCTGGTCCTCAATACTCGTTGGGTAACGGTGGCGCAGCGGAAGAGAGCAAGCCCTTCCCTCCTTGGTCCTGGGTGGTTTTGAAGCTCTAAGGGACAGGAAGCAGGTGATTGTGGCCAGCTGCAACCCTGCAGGGGCACAGTAGGCCCATCCATCCACTGCCGTGTATGTTTTACAGGTGAGAAGCCCAAAGGTCGGAGGGGTCAAACTTTTCCAGGGTCACAGGCTGGTTAGTAGAACAGGGACTAGAACCTGAGTCAGTGCTTCCCACCTGCACCCCACGGCTTGTGTTCCTGGGTGAGCACCAGCTCTTCTGCCTTCAGCCTGCTTTTTGGAACTCTGTCCCACTTCCCCCAAATTCTCTAACAGCCAAATTTCTCAGCTCTGTGAAACATACTTGTGAACATAGAGCGGATAGTTACGCAGCAACTACCACAGCCGGGCATGGCTGTGAGGGCGAGAAAGTAAAAACAAGTAAGATGCAGACTCACAGCCTCCATGTCTTTGTTCCTGTCCCATTTCTGGAATGTTCTTCAGACTGTCTCTACCTTTTAAATCCTAAATGGTCTTTTAAAGTGAACTCAAATCATGTCTTCTCTGTGAAGCCTTTTTCGAAGCGGTCATAATTAGCCTTTCTCCTCTGTCAACTCCCAGATTATTGATGGCAGGGTGGCCCTTCTGTTTTGTATTAAAGATGGTTGCAAAGAGTTTATCTTCCCCTTTGTATTGCAAATTCCTTGAGACAAGGGATGAATTTAATTACTTAATCAGACTACCCACGCATGGGCCCTGCATTCATTCATTTAGCCATTCATTCATTTTTTTTTCTAATGAAATATTTATTAGGGTCCTACAATATATCATGTGCTCCATAAATAGAAAAAAAAAGGTGATTAATTTTTCAGCTCCCACATCTGACTATTTGCCCTTCATAGTGTGATGCCAAATGAGAGGCGGGAAGGAGCTGGTCCCCTGTTACTTTTTTGGAGTCATTGGTCCTTTGTACACTCCCCATGTATGGCGCTAAGTGGTGCATAAAATAAACACACACTGTATATGAGAGATGAGTGGGAGCATTTGGACAAGGGTTCTCTACGATTTCAAGAAGATATGGTGGTTTCCCGGGCGTGGGCTGACTGGCAAATAGGACTGGGCAGGTTGTTCGAGGGAGCAGAGCTGATTAAATGCGCCAGGCGGCAGGGAGATGCAGCCAGGAGGGTGAGAGGAAACCAAAGAGAGGAGGAGGCGCCTGTTGGAAAGCTTTGCAGAAGAATTAGCATGGGTAGGACCAGGGCCAGATTTAGGGCTTTGAAAGAGAAGCAGACAACTTGCATTTTGACAGGGATAAAACCCTGTGATGAAGTATCGAGCCTCTAAAAGTGGAAATTCAAGTAATAACTTGGTTCACTCTGTTGACTGGGAGTTGTGACCCGGCTCCAGAAAAACCAATGGCGCTGTCTTGATTCTTTTCATTCCTAAGCCTCCTTGCACAGCCCTGCACTGAGTGGGCAGGCGGCGCCTGGGGGCTGCCCCAGGAGGAAGCAAACTGCATCGCAGGGCGTCCCCGCAGGCCCACCGCCCTCCGCACCCTCCCGAGCTCAGCTCTCTGCCGCGTGTGGGGCCTGGTTTGAAGGCTCCGAGAGGCAAGGAGGATGCTTTCAGCTGTTGCCTGGTTTTTCTTCACTCCCCTTTTCCCGAGCCAACGCAAACTGAGAAAGAGCTTTCTTAGTTCTGTTTCTTCCCTTCCTTAGAGACCTACGCAGCCACCAGGAGGCACCTCACCCGACTGGTCTCACCTGAGTCGTAGGTCACATTCTGCTCATCACACAGGTAAGGGACTGGGTGGACAGATGAACAAGCCCACAGGACTCAGGCCCCCAGGAGTCGGCAGCTCCAGCAACTTGGAACCCCTTGCCCCACCCGCGTCTCTCCCCGTGGCCTCTCCAAAGTTTTGCTTTCGCCGCCATGGCTTCCTCTGGGACAACTTGCATGTGTTGGAATAGAATCTCCAAAGTCCTTACCTGCCACATCCCCCTTCTTTCTCTCTGCCTCTTCTTTGCCGTTCCAAAACACCAGTTGGCGGAGGGGATCAGAGTAAGAATTTGGAACAAAAAAGAGTTATGGTCAAGGAAGATTAGAAGAAAGGAAGATTTTGTTTTCTTCCAAAATCATTTGAGACAATGAAATAATGTAAGAGTGGTGGAATTCAAGGAGCAATATTTTCTTTTTTCTCCCCAAACAATTGACTTATAATAAAAATTCTCAGATTCAGCCCTAAAGAGAAATGAAGTTACAAGACATAAGGTTTAAAATGCCTGTGCCTTACACTACAACATAGAGATTTTTCAAATAATCATAACATTTTCTTTCTGATTAAAAAACGTTAATTTATTCTAGTAATCCAGAATCTTTGTAGGTGGTGAAATGAAATTCTATTATTGTTCAGTTAATGTACTATGGTTGTTTTCATAATTTAAAAAATTAAATTCCCATGAAACTTGCTCTAAAGAATTTTCATAAAATAACAGTGTGATTCTTTTGCCATATCCATAAAGAATATATTTATATATTTTTTCATTTAGATTAATTTCTGCTTAGGTTTACAGTGACAATTTTCTTGCTTGGCACTGTCTTGAGAAAGCAAACCTCTTCTATCACAAGAAAAAACTGTTACAAGCGGTGCATAATTATATTTATTTAGATCCTTTACCTAAACTCTATTTTAAAATTTGTATTACTAAAGCAGAACCTACTGGCAAAAGGAAAAGAAAAGAATAGAATCCTACATTTATAGAACACATTTCTAACTTAAGTAGCATTTTTCTGCATTGTGAAATTTTAATGTGGACTAGTTATACAACAGTTCAACTATTTCCAATACTGTATGAAGCTGGGTTCCCACCTTTAAATATCGAGTAATCTCCTTTAGAATGGACATCAGCTGAGAGACTTCCAAACAGTAGTGTTGCAGAAAGAAATTGTAACTGACTATAACACATGAAAAGGTAAACCCAAATATGCACGTGGAATGGGGGAAAACTTTGAGTTGTCGAGGAAGATGCTGTGGCTCTCTGCTTCCACTGGTTTTGTCTCTCAGCCTCTTCTGTGGAATGCCGCCACTGTCCCCTACTAATTGCAGGGTTTCCACTTAATGAAGCTGAACATCTGTAGCAGGCCTACAGTTATGTATCTCCAGGAATGTATTGTGTCAAAAAGTGAACACGCCACTATATTAGAACGGATAGTGTATCTTTGTTAATGTGGATTCTTAGGAACAAAAACATATTCTCGATAAACAAAATGGAAACTTTTGTTTCCATTTGCTAGGTTCACATGTGAACCTCCCAACTGAAAGATTTGACGACAGGTAAATTTGGAAGCCCGTAATATCCATGCAATTTTAGGAAGTAGTAAAAGTCAAAACCATCTAGGCGAAGGAAAGCGTTGTACACACATGGGGATTATAAATGCATATTTTGTTGTAGTCTCAGGGAGTTCCTAAGATTGATTAGTCTGCTAACATCAGGTACAAGGTTGGCCCCAGATTTAATGAACTTTGCTTATGTCAAATTTACTAAAATCCATGAGGTTAGCCAAATCTCTGCTAATTTGAAGCACCTGGGATCTCTCCTGTCCATATGCTTTCATTTAAAGGCCAATTTACTCCAAAAGAGCTCCAAAAAAGTTCTAAAATGTATTGCCACAGCATTACATTTAACCAGCTGGCATGCACTTAAGCAATATGTAGACATTTCACCTGATATGTATAAATCCTTTATTAACAGTGTCAGCTGTTGACAAATTATATGTGATTCTGGCATGGCAGCAAACATATGCATATGCCACGTCGACTACATCTATGTTAGTGGGGAAAGAACGCACAGTGTTCAGGGGCTCAGATCAATAAGAACTGTCTGTACGAAAGACCTTATTTAAATGATAATGGTGTTGTATGCCCTATGAATATCTATTAGACACTAAAACTGCCCGATTTGATGCCTAATCTGCGAACAAATCATTGTACTGGGTTGAGGATGGCTCCTAGCGGCTTGTTACTTCGTACTTTTATGTCTAACCGAGATGCCCGAATGAGCAGAGGTGCTCTGCGGTGTTGTTGCTGGCATCCTACCAGCAGTCCAAGGCCCCTTATTGGTCTAAAGAACTGGCACAACAATTGCTCCATTGTCACTCTCATGTGCTCGCGGTGTGGGACAGCTTCACACTTCAAACGCAAGATCAAAATGAGCATAACTAATGAAGCCATCAAAGAAATCAGTTTAAAGTCCCGATTTGAAAACACCCACACATTGCACATTCCTCATCAGGGCTTTTCCCAGGGGAAACATGGCCTAGAAAGGCGGGTGGGACACAGCCAAGAAGCCCGAAGCCTGCTCTGTGCCGGTTGCCCTCTCTGCACTTTCATCATGCTGGGTCATCCCGGTCAATGTGGGGATCCCACGGGAGACAGAAGGAGGCTGCAGAGTGCCCAGGTTTCTCACACGTCCCAGTGAGCACGGTGGCAGGGAGCACCCTTGGCATTGTGTCTGACGGGGCTCGGAGGAGACCCACATTGGTGTCCCCGTGGTGCTGAGGTGGAGGGCGCTGGGACACAAAGCCGGTACAATGGGAGAATGTGGCCAGGATGAAAAGAAGCTCACATTCAAATGGGGGAAACAGTGCACAGTTTGGGCAAAGGAGCCAGTTTCCCACCCTATGCAAATGTGTAGAATCAGCTGCTCAAGAAAGGAGTCGTAACCATGGTATTTGTACCAACTTTAAAACCAAGTCTGGAAAGAGTTCCTGAAAGCACGGTGGCACACTTACCCGGAAGGGCTGGGAGAATCCCTTGTGAGTCCAGGCAAGGGGAAAGAGCGCTCAAACTCAATTTTAACAAGAACCGACTCCGTCGGAATGGATCAAGAGAAGTCAGTCACTTGTAGGCAAATTGAAATTACGTTTAAGACAGACACAATGATTTTATGACAGTTTTGCAACTTCTTAAGAAATGACCCAAGAGATTTGGTAACAGATCAAATAGTTACAAACTGTAGAGTTCCTTAGGGATGCCCTGCTGGACTGCAAACCTATTCCAGTGAACTAAATTAAGTGAATTAGTGGAGTTGTCGGCATGAGCGGCGAGTCATAGGTGCCGTCCGTGCCACTAGATGGCACTTCCAGACAACGCCACTCCACTACGCGTTCACGTGTTGTTTCCCTGCATAGGCGTGCACACTTTCAACATGCGAAGTGGAAAGAGCTGATGTTGCATTCTCCAGTTTTACTCATTCTAGTCTCACTTTCTGTGCCACTTTCCAGGTGGCGGGGCTGAGGGGTAAGGGGGAGTGTGTTCCCAAAATGCTCCCTCCTCCCACCTGAGAGAAAAGCAGCCCCGAACCAACATCCAGGACCGAGGCTGGACCTTCAGCCAAGCCTGGATGCTGACCCCATGGCTATACACAATTTCACTCAACACCAGCATCAGACAAGGCCACTCTGAGACAGGTTGAATCAAGATAAAAACAAGACCTCCATGTAATCATTTCTGAACACAGACAAAATATGAACATTGAACAACCCATGAAAATAACCCAACATCCCATGGTCCTGGCTAATAGGTGTGACTGCTACTTCTTTACTAATTATGATATATGGTCTTGTTGCAGACTGCCCTGCTTGTAGACAAGATTGATGAGGATTCACCATCATGGAATCACCCCTGCTTCCCCCTGGTGCTCAGTCCACAGTGGACCCCCTTCCTGCAACCGTCCCCCAAACCACCCAACACTAGCCCGATTTCTACAAGTCTTTTCTTGCACCCTCTTGCTAAAGTGCATCACACTTTCCAGGGTGTGTGTTCTCCCTCCCTGTGGCCTGTTCAACCGGGGGTGTCCTGAGTGGGGGTCTCTGGCTGGAGGAACCGACGTCCACCCTCCCGTGGGCTTCCTGGACCCCGGCCAGGGCTCCAACACTTGTCTCTGGTCGACAGCTATGAATCTCCATCTCTAGCACTAACCTCTCGTTTGGATCAGACTCAAATTGTCACACGCCTGCTGACTATTCCCAGATGCAATGTTGCTGGGAATTCAAATTCAATTTGCCCTAAACGAAACTCATCATCTTTTTTCCGCATAACACCCTCTCTACTTCCCTGCAGCTCCTGTGTCACGAAACGGTACTGACGAGTGTGTCGTCTCTCAGGCTCCAAATAGGAAAGAGAACCTAAAGAAAGTTAAAAGTTGCTGGATAATACATCAGGAACACTTCAACTGTTAACCAAGTGTGAAAGTGTTCTTAGGAAATGTCAAAGAAAAAATTATTCTGACACCTGTTAAAGACTTGGGTAAGGAAGACCGTTGGGAAAGAAACCACTGCAAAGGGGTTCTGCAGAAGGGAAAAGAGAGATTTTGGTCAACTCCGGATAAAGCAAGGACGCATGGGGGTTTACAGCCAAGGACGTGTGAGAAGCTGGAGCTATACGTGAAAAACACAAAGCAAAACGAGAAGTTCTTCCAGGTGCTGCTGGTGTTCAGCAGGACCCAGAAATTACTTATTCAACAAAACAATTTACATTCTGGATCTAGCGTTTGGGCCAATACAATACATTCTACCTATTATCCTTTAAAATATGAAATTGGGTCCCTTAAAAGCCCTTTCCAAATCCTCTTTCTGTTCCTCAGTATCAGGGCAGCTCTTCCAAATAGTTTTTTAGTATTTTTTTTCCTTCACATAAAGGGCTGTCTATTGGCACGTCTGTTCTGTTATTCCCGATGGCATCTGGTTTGCCTTCTCTGTCAGTTCCTATGTTCAAGTAGCCAATTAGAAAGGTAGAATTTACTTTCATCAGATTCTTAAGTTCTTAAGGGCAATTTACTTTCATCAGATTCGTAAGTTCCTATGGGAAAAATTATTCCCATCCTTTTCATTGCTACATCCCGGCTGCATTTAATGGCATTTAATCCGACGTCTGTGCTATTTGTTAACTGAACACGTAAGGAATGAACGGACACGTTCACATTCCAGCAGGTGGGTCTCATCTTCACGTCGGGGTCCCTGACCGCACCTGTCTTTCCTGACCAGAATGAGGTTTACCCTTTTGTCTAGCCCCCTTACAAGAAGGGGGTCTTAATGGCACGCACTGTAATTTGAAAAGCTTATTGACAGTGTGATATAAATGTGAGCTCACGTGATATCAAGAAGCATTGGATCATATATTCGCCGCTAATTTAATTGTGTGAACTTTTACTCTGCCTTTCAACTTTATAGGCCTCGATTTCCTCATGTGCAAGTACTATAGGGGGTAGATCACATTACCTTTAGCATCCTTAGCAGTTTGGTGATTTTTTAATAGAAATTTTTTAATCAAATGACAGAAGTGATAACATAAATCCTGTCATTTTTTATAAAATAAAGGGAAAAACTGAGATGCCTGTGGTCACATTGATTTTACATAAAACGTCATTCTTCAATCCCTTTTTCTATTCTTGTCACTGTGTTTCTCTATCGTTTTACTTTTCCAGTGTCTTAGAAATGCTCCTTCTGTGAATCGCACTTGTCGCATGACCCTCACTAATCTGCGTGATTATCCTTCTTTCTGGACTTTCAGGTTTGGAGGGTCAGACCCCTGCACCCCTCGCCCACCACGGCAAGGCTGTCCCACAGGGGCGCAGCACAGTCTTCGTGACCAGAAGGAGCGAGTGAATAAACACATGAATGAAGACACAGATTGTCGCTGAGAAAGCAAGAAAAGCACAGAAGCAGCTTAGCACTGCTCGATACTACAAAACGTGAAAAACTTTATTAACTTTTACATGTTTAAAATGTGGCAAAAGACACACAACATAAAATTTACAATCTTAACCATTTTTAAGTGTACAATTCAGTGGCATTAAGGACATTCACACTGTTGCACCAACACTACCACCCATCCATTTTCAGAACTCTTTTTATCTTCCCAAACTGAAAATCTGCACCTCCCCATCTGCCTCCTCCAGCCCCTGGTGACCACTGGACACTTGGGCTGTGCCCACCGTTTGGCTACTGTAAATAATGCTGTGGTGAAGATGGGCGTACAAGTATCTGTTGGAGAGCTGGCTTGTCACCCTTTTTGGTATGTCTTAGTCTGTTCGTGTTGCTATGAAGGAATACCTGAGGCTGGATAATTTATAAAGGAAAGAGGTTTATTGGGCTCACGGTTCTGCAGGCTGTCTAAGAAGCATGATGTCAGCTTCGGCTTCTGGTGAGGGCCTCAGGGAGCTTCTATTCATGGCAGAAGGCAAAGGGGAGCCTGTGTGTGCAGAAAACATAGTAAGGGGGGCGAGAGAGAGAGGAGGGAGGTGCCAGGCACTTTCCAACAGTCACATTTCTCTGGAGGGCACAAGAGGTGAGAACTCATTCAATGCCTGCAGAAGGGCTCCAAGCCATTCATGAAGGACTGGCCATGATTGTTAGGTAGATAGTTAGGGTTCTGGCCCTTCTTGGGACAAGGATGCCCTGCTTTCATGCTGTCTAGAGCAATTGCTCACCTGGGAAGAAGGACAAGGGTGAGCACTCCATTTTGGTGTTGCCCCACCCTTAATCCTATCCTGAGCAACTGCCACACCTGGGGAAGGAGGGGATGCTTTATCAATCTGGGAATCCCCCAGCCCAGCATGATAGGATTTAGAAAGTGACCTAGAGTAACCTAAGGGTAATTATTATGCCATTGGCTTGAATCTGCATTGTGGTTCACCACCCCAGGTGGGCTTTATATATGTAGATGGAATTTTGAAGACACCTGTTGATCATTTGATAACATCCCACACTTCCCAAGAGCCCACCCCCAGACTGGGCTAATAAAAGGAAACAATCTGAGAAGTCAGGAAGAAGTGAGTGTGTCAGCCAGTGAGAGTTGGTCTGTCTCTCTCCCCTTGCAGAAATGGACCTTTTTTATTCTACAATAAAGAGCTGCTCTTGTGAAACTCTTTCCTGCCTGAGGTTACTCCATTGTATTGGCCTTGCTGGTGATGTTTCCAAGCAAGGAGTCAGAGGACCAGGATAATAGTCTGGACTTGACACTCTGGTGTGTCTGGTCATTCTTCAGCCAAGAGCACACCAAGAACCAAGGGCAGACTCCCACCCTGACATCTTTGGTGCCAAAACCTGGGATTCTAACATCGTGACCCAAACATCTCCAACCAGGACACACCTTCAACACTGGGGATCAAATTTCAACATGAGATTTGGAGGAGACAAATATCCAAACCATATCAGTGCGTACACCCATCAGTGGGATTACTGGATCATATAGTAATTCCACATTTCATCTTTTGAGGTGCCTCTACACTGTTTCTCACAGTGGCTGTGCCATTTTCCCATCCCACTAACAGCGCACCAACTTCTCAATAGGATTCCAATTTCTCTGAATCATCATTAACACTTGCTGTTTTCTATTTTTTTTTTTTGGTAGTAGCCATCCTAGTGGGTGTGAAGTGGTATCTATCCTGTCATGGCTTGGATTTGCACTTCTCTAATGATTAGATCTGGAGCATCTTTCATGTGCTTATCAGCCATTTGTTATGATTTATGTTTTTGGTGGGTTTATGGTCATCAGCCCATATACATATATTTGAACTTCTGGTTCACACAATTCACGTCCTGAGTTACTGTTCACGTGGTCTGTGACTGGCACGCATTGTGGTACTGTGGGCCAGTGGTCAGCCTGCTACTAGAGGTTTGCATCTCTCATTTGATTCTCGCCAGACTGGGAGTGGCTGTGCTGTCGTCCCCATTGTGGAGATGAGACCGGGTCAAACTTAGGGGTTTCTACAAGGCAGCATCACTAGGTACTGACACATATGTAATTCAAACTCTGGGTGTCTAACGCTAAGATAATTTATTGGCATGAACGTGTTCTGCTCACAGTGGATAAGCCATGTGGGCACTCACCACTCAAGAGAAAGCAAAACCTTCAAATAATTTGAATATTCTTTTGTATTTAGACTCCAGTAAGAGAGAACCCTGAAAAGGAAATGTAGATGGATGCAGGTAATCCTGGGTAATCCTAACCCTAAAGCATAGGTGCCTGACGTTATGCCTACACACAACCTAAAAGAGTTATTTAAGTTTTAATACAGATGGTCCTTCAGCTTGATTTATGCTGTTAAGTAAAATGCTGTTATGCATAAAGGAGAAAAAAAGAAAGGGATCTAGTTAAGCACTTTTTTTTTTTAATCAGCCTTCGGGCATGTTCATTAACCATGCTGAAACTGTTTTGCGTAATTTATGCATTATATGCATGTACATATAGTGCCATATAAAATAGATCATTTACCCAATTAATAAAAGCAGCGTCATCTCTCCTGCTAGATTGAGGAATCTATCAGTCTATCTCTTATAAATCTAGTCTTCGGTTGCTTACGCGTAGAAACGACATTCCATTAAGAAGCATACATTTGGGTTTGGAAAAGGTCAAAGTGCCTTTTTAAGCAGAAAATTACTGAATCAGGATCTTTAGCAGCTTTGAGCATTCAGTATTCCCCTCATGCCTTCCTGCCCCCACCACCTTAGACACTGTGCTTCCAGGATTGAAATCAATTTCCTCGGCTGATTCATTTTCCCCATCTGCTGGCTTAGCAGCCTCCTCAAAGACCATTTTTTAAAAAGAACTTCAGATAATTTCCAGAGGGTTTCATCACAGGCGGCTTTCTTCTAATGGCTCTTAGTAACTCTTGGATCTCTGGGTCTGTTTGTGAACTGATTTTTTTTTAAAGTGACACTGGGTTCATTCCATTTAGAAAGGAGCCCATTGTCTTTCAGGGTGTCTTGCGAATATTACACACACTCCAGAGAGAGTGTTGAGTGTGGCCATCGCCCCACGTCCCTCTGCCACGTGGCCTCTGCTCTCCTCTCGGAGGACAGAGCTGATGGTGTCTCGCACTGGAGGGGCAGCAGCTCCAACATCCTCCTGCCGCATCTGGGCAAATCCTCTCAAGGGCTTGGCAATTCTTGTCAGAGGAAAATAAAGTATTAACTAGCACAAGGACAGAGATATTTCTGTCCCATTGCAGACCATGGTCACCCAGTCAAAAACTGGGATGAGTTAGGACATTTGGTGGAAAAGGAGATTGACCCAGGACACTGAGATGGCTGAAGGCCGTTTGGACAGCACCAAATTTCTTAGCGAAATAGCTGATGCTTAAAGAGCAAAGGGGCCGTGAAGGTGCCAGGTGCACTGGAAGATAAATGTTTGATTTCACACGTTCACCTGGTGCCCAGTGACCTTCCAGAAATGGGCTCAGTGTGCAGGCAGGTCCGCTGAGATGAGGTCAGCGTGTGTTCCAAATAAAACATGTGTTTGTGCGGGAATGGGAGCGATTTCTGAACTCCCGAGTATCTGTGAAAGGAGGTTAGGCAGTGTTAAAGGAACGCTTCAGGAAACGCCCCCGCCCCACCTGGCCACGGAGCTCGGGGATGGTGGCTGGTCCAAATTAAGGTGCTCATACGTGCAAGAATGGACACTGGATTTCTTAGTCTTAACACGAACAAAGGAGTGTAAAATGTCTCATTAATATTTCCATATTGATTACTTGTTAAGGTGATAAGATTTTGAATACATTTGGGGTAAATATATTATTAAAATTCATTTTATCTGTTCCTTTTTACTTTTTCCAAGGTGATTATGAGAAAAGTTGACATGGCATTTGTGATCCGTGTTTCTTATTGGCCAGTACTCACATAGGAGTTCTCGAAATCTCTGATATGCTAACTGGCCTTGTGTGTCCCTAAGAGATGATGCAGCAGTCAGCACTTCCCAGACTAACACGACCCCTAAACTCTACTTTGTAGAGCATTTATAAATCTTCCTTGAAACACCAACTTTCCATTGTAAATGGTTTTAGAAACCTGTCATAATAACATTTTTGTCTTTGGCTCAGGCTAATTCAGACTCAACTACATGTCACATTCAGGCTTCCGACACACCCACAACAATTTCATGTGAATTTGACATATTTGTTAACTGAAAAGAGGGTCAAGATGCAACCAGCGAGGCAGGTGCTGTTAACGATACCTTTTTTAAAGCTCAAATCATTAATCTTATAATCTGTTAAACAATTACTACTCTTTAAATATTAAACATCAGTATCTCTCTAAATATGTACACATCTTTACAGGTATTTAAACATTCAGTACTAAGGTATCCAATTCAACTCTCAAGAGCATAATTAAAACCACCAGTCCATTATATAAAATTATTTTAAATCCTTTAATCATCTTAAAAATATATACAGAAAAAATATAGACAATACCAAATGAATTATAAGAGGCATTACTAGAAACCTGTCATTCAACTGGCTTCAAAAGTATTAATATTTAAATTCTACTTCAATTAGCAGGTGGATTTTTACATATATGGGACAGTTAGGCACAGAGTATGTCAGAAAAGTAGAGGGAGCAAAGGCACAACAGGAAAACAAAGCCAGCTCAGCAAGTGGGAAGTGCCATGTTCTCTCATACAGCAGGAGACACAGACACGGCAGGTGTCCCGTCGGCAAGGCCACCCCTGGAAGGCCTGGGACCATCACAGCACCCTGATGCTGCGATGCTGTAGGCTCCCACCTGGCAAAGCTTCAGCAGAAAGACACAAAAAAACATCGGGTATTCATTTCTTTAGGAAACTAAAATAAAATTTCGTACCATAAAATACATTTTGAAAAATTTTTGCATTTTATAGCAAAAAAGTTCTGAACATTTACTTGGACATCAGCTGACAAATTAATACATTGATTGAGTTAAGTGCGACCGACTCTGGAATTCGTGGATTACCTTTCTTTTTAAATACACACGGTTTATAGCCTCCAAGTAAAAAAGGCAAACCAAAGATTTGAATTTTCCCAAGCTTGAAATATTTGAAAATTATTTGGAAAGGAAATGACATCTACTTTCTGCCCCATTCAATGATCCCTACCTGAGCTCCACTGGAGTAAATCGTTCTACGAATGACTCTTCCTGCACATGGATTTGTTTTCTTCCGAAACACTGGCACCTGTTCACAAAGCCAGCTGGCAAAATGATAACCAAAAGATATAATCTGTCTCTTTAACTCATTCTGGATCATTAAGTCACACCCCAGCAGAGGCCTGGAGTCACTGTGAGCTGGCGAGGCTGCGGCTGCTCCTGGGTCCCTTTTGCCCAACTCCATCATCTTTGTAAAGTTCCTGTCCCACCACTGAGATGAAAGAGCTTGGAATCTTGGCCAGACAGCCGGGTGCAAATCTGGCACTTCTCTTACTGTCACAGAGCCTTTGCTGTGTCACCCACCTGTGTGTGTGTTGTGAGCATCAACCAGGTCAGCAGACATAAAACAGATTCCAGGGGCCAGGGAGGAGCAGAAGCCACAGTCTCACCACCAGTAAACACACCTTCTGCCCTGCTAGTGCAGCCTACATAATTCTGCAGCCCAATGCAAAGTCAAAAGAGAAGGCCCCTTGTTCAAAAGCTGTTAGGAATCTTAAGCTGCGGAGAGCGGAGCCCTGTGCAAAGGCCCTGCCTCCTCATGCTCGGTGGTGGAAAAGTTTGAGAAGCCTGGAGTATTTTATCTCTGTGTTTCTTGTAAATAAAAGATTCTTTGATCCTCCTTTGGTGGCCCAGTGATTTTCCTGTGTTGGATCCATAGAATTGTCCGTATAATTCTGTGTTACCCCCTCACATCCCCGAGCCGTGGGAATTAGAATGATGATGACAACAGCTCTCACTTGCTGAGCACTGGCAGTCCCCAGTGACTACGCCAGGACTTCCTCGCACCTGTGCTTCATCTTTACAAGATGCCTGCAACGTGGATGTTGTTCAGACCCCCCCCCCACACACACACACACACCCCTGTAGGATAGAGAAGCCAGTCGGGGGAGCTGAGCAGCTGACAGCCCTTCAGTGGCATCCCAGGAAACTTGAACCCAGTTTATTCTGGGCCCAAACCCTGTGCTCTTTGTCGCTCTACCACGTATAGAGAAAAGCTGATTAAGAAGCAAACATCTTCGCCTCAATTCTATGTCCTATCATTTTTTTTTTTTTACAGGAAACAACCTTAGAAATTTTTGTATCAATGAGCAAAATAAAGGCTATGGCACCCCAGCTCCCTGTGGGACAGACACAAAGGGCGGCTTTGAGCCTGCGCTGGGCCGGGCGCATGTGCAGGGCGCGGAGGGGGAGGCGGGGGCCTGCGCTCCCCAATGAGGGCCTTGGCCGTGCCCCGTTCTTGTGTTTCTTCTGCCCTCGTTAAAGTGCATGAAGCTTTGTTACATTTACAACTCCTTCCATTTTCTAAGCTGGGTTGATTCCTGATAAGCTCCCCTTTTAATTGTTCATCAACATTTATTGCCTTTCCTTGTTCAGAAGTGCTATTGAGCTTAAGAATTCTGCCTTTTCTTTCCCCGAAGCAATTTAGTGCCCCTGGCTTTCCAGCCCCTTCCCGAATTTCAGCTGTCCACGGAGTCCAGTTACTGGGGCAGCAGGGGATTGATCTCCCCTGCACAGTTACACCGGCGGCGAATCTGGGGCCTGGCTCAGCTTCCAAAACTTCTCATCCGAGAAGAGGTTTTATAGCCTTGTGAACAGCTACGTCAGCAAAAGTATCCCTGTTCAAATGGCCAAATGAAGTAAGGCAGGGCTCATTTGATTTTTTTTTTAAGTGGCCAGATGCTTTTAGAAAAGAATCATTAACCCTAATTAGATTTATTTAAGTTGATTAGTTATAACATATTATTGGTGTAGGAATGGCATTGCACATCTCTGTGTGCAAAGAAGCAATTTTGGTAAACTGGGATCATTTCTGATCCATACTTAAGTCTATCCTTTATCTAGAGAGCAATTTATCCTCTTCCTTCTTCCTTATGTCATTAATCTATATAATAAAGCCTCGCTCTTAATCACATTGCTGCATATCACATCTCAGCCGGAGACGGCTTTAGTGCCGGAGACACAATGCACCCCCTTCAGTAATGGAATCACAGGTCTGATATGCAGACTTTCTCATTTAGATTGACAGATACAGCATGTGCCTTTCCCTACAGACCAAAGTAAGGGTTTGTATTTTTTATTTTAATCTCCAGGACTGTCAGCTAATAATGTAGTTGTTCCAATTACGGGTGCTACCTGAAACTAGAACCGTATGGGTGAAAACCTCATTCAGGAGAGCCGGGTCATAAATGTTCAGGTTTGACAGCTGAATTTCATCCACTTATTAGATTTATATAACATCTTTTCTTATATATGTTGAAAAAGTACCCTGTTATCTTGACAAGAGCTCTATAAAGCAAGAAGTTAGGGGAGACAGAGAGAGATGAACAAGAAGGAAATGTTGCTACCTGAGGCTACTTTGCACCTGAATTTGCTCACTGTTATTTCAGGAGGGACGATCCTGGGGCGGGTGTGGATCTTGAACCTCTTTCTTCTGCACAGAAGCGGATGAAGGCCTGGGACCCCACAGCTTTGGGGAAAAGGCCAAATACAACGTAGGGGCAGAGAGAGGGATGTGGGGTCAGAAGGTCGGGGCCCGGGCTGCCCACCCTGCCAGCTCTCTGAACTGCAGACCTCAGAAAATGATGCCCCCCACGTGGCGCTGTGGATGCTGAACTGAAGCAGCAGCTGGAGGCCTCACTGAGACGCCCTCCCCATCCCCCCATCCTCTGCCTCTCCCAACGCACAGGAGGAGGCTGCTGTCTGGTGTTCCCTCCTCCACCTAGAAACCAGACCCCCAAAGGGCAACACCACTGCCTTCAATCCCCTCCCTGAAATTTTGTTAACTCAGCACATGAAAACTCCTACCCCAGAGGAAGAGGCTAAAAATTAAACATCACACCTGGAGCGCGCAGACCAACGTTGTCCCGAACTGTCGTCTGTTCCCTGGTCCCATTCAGTGTCCACAGAGAATCATCTACTTACCATTGTCGAAGTTTTGGGCCCATTCATTTCCCCTAAAAATAAAAATTATTTACTTTTTTTTTTTCCCAAAATTATCACAGTTTCCTCCTCTCCCCTTCCGTCACGAAGAAGGGATAGAACCCCCTGGCCCCTGCTGGGTTATGTGGAAATTGTCCCCCGAGACCCCCCTGCTTATGCGTGTTAAATGTGTTTGCCTTTTTCTCCTGTTACTTTGTCTATTATCAGTTCATTTTGAGTGAGCCTTTAGAGGGCAGAGGAGGAGCTTTCCCTTGGCCCCTACAAACCCCTCAGGACTCAGTTTCCCCACTTATAAAATAGGAATAAAAATAGCATGCCCCTTAGAGTGCAGTTGCAAACACTAAATGGGATGCTGTGTGTGAAGTACTTCGTGTAGCTCTCTGCACAGAGAAAGTGCTAACCTGGGCAGTGCTGAGTAGATGCCCATCCCCTCACCTACCTGGCCCCTGGGCAGCTCGATTTCCTTCACTGCTTTTGCTTTACCTGAAGCAGCTCGGCCAGTTAGTGCTGAGTTTCGGGAGAAATTCCCTTCAATTAATCCACAAAAATTAGTGTCTCCTTTGGACTTAGATCCATATTAAGAATTAAAAACAACATCTTTGGCTTCCATCCTATAGGAAAATTGTAAACTAAGCTCTGAGACAGGACAGAGGCGTAATAATGGTTTTATTATATATAACTAAATATTGAGGAACACGAAAGTATATGAAATGGTACTTAAAATAGTCCATAAAACCAATGTCGCACAAAAAGAGAAAAACAGCAAACAAGACAGTTTATTGTGGAGTTGCTAAATTTAGAGGAACAAATCACTCAGAAACTCTTACCCACACTGGAATGTTTACTCTCAAGGACGAGGAAACGCGGGGATTGGAGTCACCCGAGAAGGGCTTGGCATGGCACAGCGGATTGGGGATCCGGCTGGTTATTTCCTGCCCACCTTTGCCACCAGCTGTGTTAAGGTTGTGGGGGAGACAGCGGCGGACGACAGGAACTAGAAGTGGGACAGTGGCGCGGGGTGGAGGTCCTGGGCTCAGACTCTGCAAGAAGATTGATGCCGACTGGGCAAGGACCCCTCCTGGGGAAAGCGCAGAGAGGTGCCGCCACGGGGCGGGGATCTCTGCTGTGCAAGGCTCTGGCTCAGGGACCTGCTGACTTTCTGTTGCGTCCCACGAGCCACCCTGACACAGGCCATTTATCTCCCAAGCACCGTTCGCCAGGGAAGACTGGGCAAGACAGACGTTCCAGACTGCATAAGAAGCTTACACCAGGAAAATCTCAAAACACATGGGAAAGGTGACAGCATATCCTATACAAAGATAAATAAAAATCAGTTTAAATGGAATGATTATAGTACTGTCAAGATAAAAATCACTTTTTTTTTTTTCTTGCAAGCGTCACCTGTAGGTCCAGTTTTCATTTTCTGCAGGAGAGCGCCTCCAGGACTCCCTTTGGGGTTTGGGCCTCTGCCGGCGCCACCTCGCTGGGTGGGCTTCTGCTACCCACGGCTTCTTCCAGGACTTCCAACCCAGGGGCGCCGTGGCCCCTTCCTGGCCGTGTCATTACTCTCATTTCGGCCCTTCAGGTGCTCTCTAGCCAGGACACCCTGTTTGCCACCCTTGGCCGTGTGGCTCCTCGCTGCAGCTGTACCTGTCACTGAGACCCATCCACACTGGTGATAGCACAGTTCCCATGGCAACTAATGTACTTCAACCAGGGGAAATGGAGGGTTCTCAAGTATAAGTACAGTGAAAATTGAAGAAAATGAGGAGTGAAACCAAGTGCAGGTGACAGGCTGTGCTTGTGGGAGAGGGAGGTTGCATATTTAGCATAAGGGCCACTTTTAAGGGCAGCTTCCAAGGCTTGCCCTGTTGCAGCTGTCAAATTCCAGGGCAGCCTCATCTCTGTCACCATCATTGTCCTGTTCATGTTCATCCAGTGCACGCAAGTACTTAGCTACATCCAGGGAAAATCATTCTCTCCAGATATATATATTTTATTTTTTTACCAGATTAAGACAATAATTATAAAAGACTCTGCAAAATTTTAATATCGTTATATGCAAATTACCAAGGATAATACAACTGAGGGCTGAAATAAATGTCTTGCTCAATGAGCCATTGTTTCTTAAGAAAAAGAGCAAGAAAGTCACTATAGTTAGCAGGAGGCTGACATGGGTGCGAGGCAGAATGTGACCTGAAGCAAAGTCGCTTAAACGCATGGAACTGACTCTATGGGAGATGCAAGTAGAAAAATCCCAACATCTAGATGAGCATCCGTAGCACATATTTCTTTACAACTGCCTTTATGCATACTGTCTACCCTGGAGGGGAAAAATAATTACAATTTAGAGCATCAATTATTCAGACAAATCACGGGGGCACAGGTTTGGTGGAGGCCTTGAAAGACCAACCCGTTCTCTCCCCTCCTCCGGGCGGAATTGTATTAGAGCGTCCAGGACGGCCCGGTTTCCATCACGATCTGCCGTGATCGATCAATCATCCGTCATAACAAACATCCAGACAAAGACCCCTCTAGTTCCTCGGGAGCTGTTCAGTCTCTTCTCAGTTTTTAAAATTTTAATCCCGATGTTGGTTTTGTTTTACACACAATCCCAGCCTCGGTGAATTCTTTGACAAAATCTTGTGATCATCTTTCCTACTACATTTTAACTCAACACCTTCTTCTTTTATTCTCAGAAATGTGGGCAGTATTTGTTCATCATTCACGTATTTGCAGCTATCATTGAGTCTCCCAGGGTTCACTAAAACCTCATTTTATGACAAAGAAAAATATTCACAACATGTGGTTACCTGAAAAAAAAAACAAACTCATATTTCTGGGGGAAAAAACAGCAATAAAGGGGAAAACAAGGCAGTTAAATAATTACATCCTGGTACAGAGAGAGAAGACCAGGAGGGTTTTGCCAGACGTTAATAGTTGCTATCTCTGGATGCTTGAAGAAACTGGTACGTTATTGGACACAATTTCAAGTTTTTTTGTTTCTTGCTGAGGATTTCATGAATTTCAACCTATCTTTACAAAAACAGAAGAGCTGTGTGTAACTAAAAAGCGTATTACAAATCCAAGGTCTAAATAAATGGGAAACCGTGCTATGTCCAAGGATTGGAAGACTCAACATAGACAAGACGCTTTTCTCTCCAGATTGGGCTTTGCAATTCCCACCAAAATCCCGGCACAGTGCCTTATTGATATAGACAGGTTTATGCTAAAGTTTCTGTGGAAATAAAAAGAAACTGGGGTGATTCAAATAATTTTGAAACAAAAAAAGAATAAAGCAGAAGGATCTACTTTATTTGGTTTCTGGACTTATTACAGAGCTACAATAATCAGGAGGGTGTAATATTGGTGGAGGGATAGACACGTAGCTCAAGGGAACACAGTGGAAAACCCAGAAATAGAACAACACAAATACACCAAATAGATTTTTGTCAAAGGGGCAAAAGTAATTTAGCGGAGGAAGGTTAGTTTTTTAAACAATGGTCCCAGGCATTTGGATTGCTTCCACCTCTTGGCTACTGGGAAAAATGCTGCTATGAGTGTGGTGTGCAAATCTCTCTTCAAGATCTGCTTTCACATCTTTTGTATAAACACAATCTGCTCTATACCTACAAGGGAATATTATTCAGTCTTAAAAAGAAAAGAAATTCTGACACATGAGACAACATGGGTGAACCTGAGGATGTTAAGCTAACTGCAATAAGCCAGTCACAAAGGACAGCTATTGTTTGATTCTGCTGATATGAGGTATCCAGAGTAGCCGAATTCATAGCTACAGAAAGTAGAGTGGCAGTGACCAGAGGCTGGGGGTGGAGAAATGAGGAGTTATTGTTTAATGAGTTCACAGTTTCATTAGAAAGATGAAATTCTGTGGATGGAGGGTGGTGATGGTTGCGCAACAATGTGAATGTGCTCAATGCCATTGAACTTAAAAATGGTCAACATAGTAAATTTTATATTATGTGTTTTTTAACACAAATCTTTTAAATGGTTCTAGAACTACTACATATATAAAAGGAAAAAAAAAAAAAAGAACTTTGGCCTAACCTGACCTTACACTGCATAAAAACTTAATTCAAAATGGGTCATAAATTTAAATGTAAAATGTAAAACATAAAACTTTTAGAAGAAAAAAATGGAAGGCAATCTTCAGGAACTAAATCTGAGCAAACAGTTTGGAGACATGACACCAAACACATGAACCAAAAGAAAAAAATAGATAAGGTGGACTTCATCAAAATTGAAGAATTTTGTATTCTGAAAATTCCTGTTGGGAGGATGAAAGACACACTGCAGACTGGGAGATACTCCTTGCAAACCTCATATCTGACAAAGGACTTGTATCTGGAATACATGAAGAACTCTCAAATCTTAATAGTAAAAAACCAAACAACCCATTCAGGAAATATTTCACTGAAGAGGAGATACGGATGGTAAATAACCACATGGAAAGATGTTCAAAACTATTAGCCATTAGAGACATGAAAATTAAAAGGCACAATGAGCTATCACTACTCACCTATTAGGACATTTAAAATAAAAAATAGTCACAACACCAAGTGCTGGTGAGGATGTGGAGAAACTGAATCACTCATGCATGGCTGCTAGGAATGGACATGGTACAGCTACTCCAGAAAACAGGTTGGCATTTTCTTGCAACACTAAATAGGTGCCTCCCACCTAACCCAGCAAGTGTACTCTGCGGCATTTATCCCAGAGAAGTGAAAACTTATCCACCAAAAGAGCTGTACATGAATGCTTAAAGCAGACTTCTTTGTAACAGAAAAAACTAGAACAACATAAATTTCCTTCAGTGGGTGAAAGGTTGTACAAACTGTGGTTCATCCGTAGAACAGACTGCTACTTAGCAACAAAAAGGAACAACCTCATGACACATGCTGCAACCTGGATGGATCTCGAGGGCATTAGGTTTGATGGGAAATGTCAATCTCAAAAAGTCCCATATTATGTGATTCCATTTATGGAACTCTCCCAAAATGACACTAGAGATGGAGAACGGATCTGTGGTTGCCTGGGGACAGGGATGTGGGCAGCGTGAAGGAGCTCCTCATGGGGGTGGCACAGGTCTATGATTTGGTTGTGATGGTGGTTACAGAAATCTACTCACAGGATGAGACAGTACCAGACACACACACAGGCACACGCATGAATTCATGGAAAACCAGTAAATGCTGAATAAGGTCTGTGTGGTCCAGTTAACAGGGATGTACCAATGCCATCATCCGGGCTTTGACCTGGTACTACAGCTATATGAGGGGACGTCATGGGGCAGGGCGGTGGGCACACGTAGGGACCTGAGACTCTGAAGAGTTTTTACAACTTCCTGTTACTCTCTAATTATTCCCAAATACAAAGTATTTTTTCCTTTTGTTTTTAGTTGACACACAATGGAGGTACATATTTATAGGATACAGAGTGATATTTCGATACCTGTATATAACATGTGTGAGGATCAAATCAGGGTGATTAGCATATTCATCACCTCGCATGTTTAGCATTTCTTTGTACTACGAACATACAGAATCTTTTCTTCCAGCTTTGTGAAAATACACACTAAATTATTGTGGACCACGTCCACCCTACAGAACACGAGGACGAACTGCTCCCATTTAGCTGTAACTTCAAAACAAAGTGTGTTTTAGAAACCTCATGACAACACAGTGCCCATGAACAGCCAAATGAACGACACCAATAGAGTCTACAGACGCTGGTTGGACCTGAGATAATTATTCCTCTCCTTCCCCCAAGCCTCTCATTTCATGACCTCGAAGTTTCTGAAAGATGGAAAATATTAAGAAACAAATTTATTTATTTAGAAAACATATGTAACTGGGTAATTGGGTTTTTTTTTTTTTAGGGCCTGTGCAGGCTCCCCAAAGCCCACCCGGGATTTATCTGGAACCCGAGGACAGGAGATGACGTGAGATTCTCCAGAGAACAGCGTCTGGGAGAACACACTTGCCATCTGCTCTTGGTCGTGTCCTGTCTTCTCTGGCTTTCCTTGGGGAGGTGGGGGGGGTCGTCTTGTGCTCAAACCCACGGCCTCTGGCACTGAGCTGTCAGCTGTGACCCCGCTGCAGCGGCTCCCTCCCTCCGCTCCTGCCATGTGACAGCCAGCACCATGCCCCCGCGCTGGCGCTGGCAGCCCGGGCCACACGATCCGATGAATACATAACCTTCTGATTCAGAGATGTGCCACTCTTGGCAAGGGACAAATGGCGCATTTTTCACTAAGTGCAAAAATATTGTCAGCGCTGCAGATATTTTCTGAGTGGAGACAAGCTGCAGAAAAGGGATATAAATGACACGTAGAGACCCTCTTGTGAAATGTATTCTGAAAACCAACACTCTCTTCCTATTATGTATGCATGTGGCTTTTAGAAATATATTGTCATTTTTGCTATCACTACTAAACTCATCGGTGAAGTAACCTCAGGTAACCTGCAAGGACAGGCCAAGGGATGGGAATAGGAATGAAAACACCAACTCATGCAGAGCATTTCCTTTAATTGCAGAAGGAAAAAGGACTATGGGAGCAATGACTTAGGGCTAAATTTCCATCTTACAAGCTGTGGCTTTCAGAAGATATGTGTCTGAAATCTTTCAATGGATAATAACAAAACAGATTTGCTCTGATCTACCGGGAAGATCCTCCGTCAGTAGCTCGCATAGACTCTACCCAACACTTCCCAGTGCTGCTCGCAGATGTAATTACCTTCTGTGCAAGTCAGTCCTTGGAAATTCAGTTGACGCCGAGCATAGAGCACCACCAGACAGCCATATGGCTCTCCCTCTCCCGCTGCGATATTTTTATACAGAAATTTCCGGGCAGGCCCCGGTTTTTGGCTGTAAGATTCCTGAATCTGTCTTGTGGGGCCTCCTTGCCCACGGTGAAGCCTAGGAGCTGCCTTTGGATACAGGGAAAAATGATTCATAATTGAACCAAAGAGATTCTTTTAATGAACTTGCCCCAGGGGATATCAAGCTCTTTTTATGAGCAAATTTAATGAATCATAATGAATTTCATCATATGAAAATGATGTGTATACCCCATAAAGGAGCCACAGAGCTAACTAGCCCAGACCCACATTTGCAAGGAACACATATGGGCACAAAATGAGGAAGGTAATATTTTATGTGGATCTTAAATATTCATAATGAGGTACGTAGATACAACATGAATGATCTCTAATTTTCAACAAAAAAATAATGATAGGTGCAAATTACCATAGTACTTTTTTATAAGGGCTTTTAAACCTTTTTTTCCGTCTTTGTGTTTTAGAGAAAAGAATTTCTTTCCTATCAGATGTTATTCCAATGTCGACTCCCTGATGAAGCTTCTCCAGCTCCCTCTCTGACGCTCTACGACTGTCTGGGCTCCCACAGCCGGAGTCCCCAGCTTGTCTGTCTCTGCCGTCAGGGCAGAGCACGCGTCCCTAAAATCAGGGACATCCCAAGTGCAGCGAGAGCGCGTGGGGTCTTCCTCCCCGGCTCCTGCAGCGGCGGCCCCAGCGCGACCCCATCCCCGCGGCCCCATCCCTCGCTGGTTACCTGCGCCCGGCCCACACCTGGACAGTCTGTCCATTGCGTTCCTCGGATACACAGCCTTGGGGGGTACCTGTTTCTACGAGGCGGGTGAGACGTGAACAGGACCCGTCTGGGATGAATCAGAGAAATGGGCGAGGCAGGCGCTCGGGACGCAGAGCAAAGGGGAAGACGCGTGGAGAGCGGGGAGAAACGGGGCCGGTGGCATCCCACGCGCCCTGCTCACCCGAGGGCTGGGGCAGCTGCTCCAGGCACCCCCCTGCGGAAAAAGCCGGAGAAGGGCGGTCGCTAACTCCGGTCTGCTTCTCCACGCACGGAACCGGGGTGCGGGTACCGGCGGGCGGCTCAGGAAGCAGGCGACGTCCTCGAGCAGAGCCTCACCTGACGCGCGCTGCGGCCGCGCAGACCGACGGCGCCGTGGCGTTTCCGTCCCTGTTCTGCTCACTGAGTCCAACCTGGGCCGCACCGACGATGCCGATGGCGCTCGTGGGTGGCCAGGGAAAGGTGGCAAACGATTTGTTGAATATAAGGACACTGCAAAATGAAGACATGTAAGATGGTAATTTTGTGACTATTCAGTGTGTCTAGTAAATAGCTTATTTTATACAGAAAAGGCGATGATCTTTGCTAAAAACACAACAGTTTCTCACTTTCTCCATTAAATGAATGTTGAACAAATTTCAAAAGAAGTAGATTGGAAAGGTTGCCAAATTACAGGCTTGAGTAGGGCACTTGTGTGTCTCCTGCCAATCCTAAAAGAAAAGGGAACCCGTTGGAATGTTGTAGGAAATGGATTGACAAGAGCAAATCTTAATTTTAGGAAGATGGCTGTGGCTCCTGAGCAGAAGGGTGTGCACTTGGTCTGGCTGGCGAGGACACAGGCTGAGCAGGTGGGAGGCCGTTGCTGTCATCCTGATGAACGGCAGCTGAGCGAAGATGGTCACACGGGGATGGAGACGAGGATGGAGCGGGAGGAGCCAAGGCAGGGAATGGACGGGGCCGGGAACAACCAGCCTCGGGCGTCCAGGAAGCTCCCACATGTCCACCTGCACCGCTGGGGCTGTTGGTGCCATTCCCAAGGCAGAGGCGCAGCAGGGCCGGAGCTCTCGGACACCAAACAGGGATGGAGCAACTGAAAACTCAACTGTCTGGGAGAAAAATAGAAAGGTAAAATATTTTCCGCTTTCTCTTTAGGTGTCACAACCACAAACATCTTGGTTCCTTGTGTGTGTTATTTCCACCTGGACGTTTGAGACAGGTATGGCTGTCTTTACCTTGTTGCTGCATTCCCATATTTTTAAGCCTAGGAGAGATGAACACTCATTGGCATTTGGGATTAGATACCTTTCATGAAAAGAGGAAAAATACAATTGCGTTTAGGACTCCTCGAGTGATAGGATTAGATGGAAAACTGCACTGACCACAGGAAGGTGAAGGAGAACAGAGCAAAGACACAAAACAGTAAATCTCTGGTGGGGGCGTCAGGAGGGTGTGTGACGCGGTGCGGGCGTCCGTTGATGAAGAAGGCAAAGTCAGCTTTGTTGTACGGGATAGCAAGTCCCCAAAGCATGGGATACAACATGCAGCTGCTGAACTGAAGACAGACAAAGACCTTTTGTTATTCTTATTCTTCTGGAACATAAGAAACTCGACGGGAACTCAAGGCAGAGGATGTGCAATTCTTCCTATTGGCGACACGGGTAATTCTTCACTAAGATTTTTATTTATATATCTTATACAATAAACAGCTTTGCAGGGAGAAGAAGAACAGGATTTAGGTTATTTCTTTTGACTTGGTTTGTTTCCTTGGGAAGAGAGGCAACTTTTAACTCAAGATTGTGATCACCACTTCCCTTATGTTTTGCAAAATATTGTTGTCTAGAAGAACATTCTTTTAGCCTTGGCAGAGAAAATGGGGGAACAGGAGGTTTGTATAAGAAAGACAGGAGGTTTGTATAAGAAGAAATTCATGTAGGTACTTAGGCTGTAAATCAATCAATAGCCAACACAGCAGGCTTTGGGTCAAAATCCACACAGATAAAATAGCCTGGCAATCGGCTCATAATAAGCGCTAGACATCCATTGCTTCCATCTCTGTAACAGGCAAGAGTATGAAACCGTGGACAAGCAATTGCACAGGAATCCGGTGACCCAGTTTCTCGGTCTGCTCAATCTCAAACCATCTGTGCAGCATTATCATCGCTTTAATCCTCTGGGGCAGGTTTTCTTTACCTGCGTCTGGAGCATGTGATGTCCGTGGAACCTCCCAATTTCAGTGTGTCCTCTGCACGAGGTTCTGTGTGGACTATAAGGAGTGATAAAAGTGATTTCCTTCAGGAAGCTGCAGTTTCTGATGGAGACATGATATTATATGTACATATGCATACACACACAGGTATATAATCTCATAAAACATAGCTGTGGATATTTTATGTGGTTTCTCATGAGTAGTGTACATAGTGAAATTATTACATTTTTCTATTTCTATATACCTAATGCATCACATATGTGACCCATTTTTGCAATGAGGAGTTGAACTCTGGGCCGTGCCACACTGTAAGACACAGAGAGCTATCCAAGTGTCACGTGCTCTGCTTAGATGTCACAGAGCGCTACACGAACCCAGACAGGAAGCTCGCAGGGGGCCGGGGAGAGAAGGGAGGTGCCACAGAAGAGGAAGAGTGACTTGTTGTGCAGAATAAATTTTTTAAAAAAGTCAGACAGGTAGAGAGCAAGAGACCGGGATGCGTCAGGGTGATGCTTCCTTCAGAAAGCAGAAGCCCGTGACAAAGAGCCAGGCAGCGGGCAAGCCCAAGACACGTTCAGACGTCGGCACAGGCAGAAAGCCGCAGGCGTGCACAGAGAGGGAGAACTGGAGACCAGGTTGGGAGGAGAGTCGAAGCCAGATGACAGAAGGTGTTGAAAAGACCTTGGACTTTATGCGGCCGGCTGGAGGGCCCAGGGCAACCGCTGCCACTCTGCTCATGAAGCAGCGCCGTGGGCAGGATGGGGCCCAGGAGCCTGGCTGGGAAGCCAAGGTGGTGCTTCCATGGAGCATGATCACACCCGGGCGAGGCGCCGGTCCTTGGGGCACGATCATGTCACCAACTGCCCCACCACTTCCTTTCCCTCTGGCTCTCTCTCCCCACCGCTGTAGACATAAGCTGATTCCAGCTACCTGGAAGTAATGATGGGGATGAAATTATGTCTTTTGGAAGTTTCCTTAAATCTTTAGAGATTTTAACTCTGGCTGTTACCTGGCTCAAACATGCATGGTTTGGTTTGTTTATACTGGTATGAAATGTATTTGCTTTGAAGTTGTGGACTGAACCAACTAATCCACAGTAGCTAATTGGCGTGAAGTCGTCTTATTACCAGCACCAGCAAGTAGTTGTGCCATGTGGAGATGATGAATAAACTAAAGCCTGAATTCCCTCAAGACACCTGGGGCTGGCAGTCCTGAAATGATGACCCAGATGGAGATTTTTTAAGCACATTTGGTGCACCGTATTTTCCTTTTGGTGAACATGTGCCAAAGTCACTAGAAGACCTTTTGAAATCATTCTCCTAAGGACATCCAAACTTGGCCGCCTCTCTCAAGTGTCCCTTTCTAGTGGCACTTAAAGGAAAAGAAAGTGGATGAGTTTCCTGTGGCTGCCACAAAAAATTGCCACAAATTGGGTGTCCATGTTTTCTCTCACAGTTCTGGAGGCCAGATGTTCAAAATCAAGGTGTCGGCAGGGCCACCCTCTCTGAAGGCTCCAGGAGGGGACCCTCCCTGTCTCTCCCATCCCCTGGTGCCCCCGGCTTGCAGCTGCGTCCCTCTCGCCCCTGCCTCTGCCGCCATGTGGCCTTCCCCCATCTTCTGTGACATTCTTATAAAGAAACTAGTCATTGGATTAAGGCCCACCCTAATCCAATAGGCCTCGTCTTAATCTAGCTGATTACATTTGCAAAGACCTTATTTCCAAATAAGGTCTTGTTCTGAGGTTCCAGGTGATCATGGATTTTGGAAGGACACTATTCAACCCACTATAATAAGAAAAAATGATTTCTTTCAGGACTTTGCCTGGACTCTCACTTTATTTATTCATGGCCCACTTGCACTCACCCTTGCAGCCTGACTTTCAGATTCCTGTGTACAAATCAGGCATGTGATCGTGCACTGCAGCAGCTCGCAGAGACACCTGCGGCAGCCTCAGAGAGCTCAGACTAGGGAAAGGACGCACCCGGGGGGGCCAAAGGAGGCTCATGGTGTCTCCTCCCAACTCTGTGCTCAGTGATGTCACCTCGGCAGCTTGAACTGGCAATGGTGGGTGTACGTACACCATGGAAATTGGCAATTGCTGCAATTTAGCACATTTTCTGGAGAGCCTGTTTTTTAGCATAGACCTGGACACAACCTATGTCTTAGTCTGTTTTCTGTTTCTTATAAAGGAATACCTGAAACTGGGCAATTTATGAAGGAAAGGAATTTACTTTTTAGAGTTCTGGAGGCTGAGAAGTCCTAGGTCGAGGGGACACACCTGGTGGGGACTCTCTCCAGAGTCCCAAGGTGGCACAGGGCGTCACCCAGCAAGGGGGCTGAGCTAGCTCACATGCTAACTCAGGTCTTTCTTCCTCTTCTTATAAAGCCACCAGTCCCTCTTCTGTGGTCACCCATTAACTCATTCACCCATGAACCCATTCCTGAGGCAGAGCCCTCATGGCCCTATCACCTCCTAAAGTCTCCACCTCTCAGTACTGCCACATCGCGGATTGAGTTTCAACGTGAGTTTTGGAGGGGAAAGGCATGCAAGCCACAACACCCTATTGCAGTGCACAGCTCCATCCCCTGAGACCAGAATCCCTAAACTCCTGTCAATCACTCTGGTGCCAATTACCAGCAAATTCTGGGGGCTGCCTAGTCTTTATTCAACCTACTGGAGCCCAGATTCTTGTGACACCAGCCCCAGGCCCATAGTCAGGCACCAAAGGCTTGCAGAGCCCTGGAACACCACCCAAGCCCTGCCAGCAATGGCCACCAGCTCCGCTCCTTCCTCTGCCCAGGACAGCACCTGAGAGTGGTGGGGCTGCCCGTGTCCACACGGTTTCACTGGAGATCACCAAGCAGCAGCTGGGGAGTCCAGTCCAGCCTGAGGTTGTGTCCTGTTTGGCCCACACAGTAGTTTAATTGAAATAGTTGTCAAAATTTTTAAATTAGGAGATGTCACATTTTTTAAATATCCAGATTTCCAAAGTCTTGATAATCTGGAGGTGTGCCCCTTCCTTCCAACATTTTAACACCTATCTTCAAAGCTGAGAAGCTGCTTTCCACCAGAGCAGGACCAGGTGGCCCTCAGCCTGCCACTGTCCCCAAAACAAGACTCCTGTTCGTGGCACTTACACCTGCCGTGTCCACCCCCACGGTACCTGCCAGCCCCAGTGGCATCTGATTCTGCAGCAGCAGGTGAACGTCCTTCCCTGTGCCAGTGCATGTGCCCACGCCACCACCACCTTCCTCAGCAAAGTCTTTATCTCATAGGACCCAGCCTCCTGAGCTCCAAAGAAAGAAAGTCCAAGTTTCAGTTCAGCAAGACACCAGTGATATCTCTCCACACCCTGATGCACACGGCACCCGTCACTCACAAACCCAAGGCTGAAAGGGCTTCAGTCTCACCCAACAAGTGACACAGCCCGTCTACCCACTTCTCCACCAAAAGTTTGTCAACATCCATTCACTGCATTCTTCCACCCAGTACACGACATTTCTTATCAACCAACGCTTCTGTCCCCACGGGTCCCGAGCATCCCCATGCACCACCTCCCCTTCAGAAGTCAGGGTACCTGGGAATTACACCTGCCCAAGAGATGCAGTGAGACACTCTTCCCTGAGCAATGAAGGTGCCCTTCACGCACACTACACCACCAGGTATTGGGAGAGGTGTCCTGATGAGACAGCCCACCAGCTGGGTGTGTGAATTTAAAACACATTAACTGGCAGTGCTATAACCTAGAAGCTTGCTCCTTGGACCCACACAAGGCCGTGGACATCATTAGCCCTGTAGACCTTCAACCCCAGTGACCACAGCTTGGGCATCGAACCCCCCCCAGCATCCTGGAGCCTCCTGGGCCCCACCCCCATTCTGCATGTTGCCGCTCGGGCCCTAAGTCTGAAAAGGAACACCTGATCCCGGTGTGGAAGAAGTTCAGGATGCTCCTGCTTAATAATGTCCCATCCAGGTGCTCTGGGCCCCGGAAAGGACAAAGGCTGAGAGAACATGCCTGGAGTTTCCCTCCTGCCCCAGGAGCCCCAGCGCAGTGGGTTCTCATGAGTGGGCCCAGCGGCCTCCTGCTCCCAGGGTGGGGAGTGGTGGGTGAGGTGCAGCCGGGACATGAAGGCTCTCCCGGGCATGTCCCTGCCTCTTGCTGCTTCACACCCACTTGCTTGTTCTTGGTTCCCAGACCCCCGGCTTCACACACCAAATCTTCCATCTGCTTCCGGTACTTGCAGACTCTGCCGTCAGTTCCTTGCAGGTGAGTTCCCCACTCACCTCTTGTTTCTGCTCCTCTGCCACTTAAGTGTCTCCTGTGGCTTCAAATAAATAGGCCTCTATCCCCTGGGGCCCAGTCCAGTCAGCCACACCGCCCAAATCCAGCCACTCTGCAGGGCACGCCAAGCCGCTTCCCAAGGGCATCCCCAGCTCTAGCGTGGACCGTCACACCAGCCCTTCAATCCTTGACCCAGCCTCCCAGAAACTAAACTTGGTATTAACCTGGATCTCATTTCCATTACAAATTTTTTTAAAAAATCAAAAGGTACTAAGCCCCTTGTCATGAAATCCCAGCAGTGTACTTGTTATGGAAAATTCATTAATAAACAAATATGCAAATTAGACAATGACTACATTTTACAATGTAAAAACATATATAAAGGGAGAAGTGTTAGAAAGCTGAATCAAGCCTCCTTTAGTTGTTCAAAGACCAAGCATGTTTGTTTCCTTCGTCATGGAAAAAGCTCCCTTGAGAGACAGTAACCGAAAAACAAAAGGCGGGGGCTGTCGGTGTGGAAAGAAAAAGTGAATGACTTTAAGAACAGTCGGGCCTAATAACAAACACAGAACAAGGAATACGCAGCCATGAGGAACACGTTTAAATGTAATATAGTCACAAATGATCCACTTTGTCTGCATTTGCATGAGTAAAACTGATAAGAAATTTGAAGCAATTATTTGGAAAACATCATGAGTGAGAAAAGGCTCTAACCAGAAAAAAGGCAGGTTGAGATCTGAATTGTCCGGCCGGTCACCTGTATCGACTTGGCTAATTGCATACTTTATTTTACTGCGCTGGAGTGAGTAAACCCTAGATGAACTTAATAAACCAACCGACAAAAAGAAGAACGGTGTATTTGGTATAGATCTTTAATTGAAATTATAGATGGAGAAGTATTTAAATGGCCCCTTCTTCTACCTAAGTTTTCATATCTCTTTCAGCTGATAAAGTCATGTAATTAACTGGAGATTTTGGTTTTCATTCAGACACCAATCCAAATTCATCTTCCGTAAATCCTGGTATCAATGGATGATAAATAGCAAGGTGATGTTAGAAACTTGAGCATATAAAACGACTTATTCTAGAAGGAAAGAAGAAGGAAAGACAAAAAGAAGTAAAGAAAGACAAAACAAAGAAAAAGGGAAAGCAGAAAGGAAAGCAGGGAAGGAGGGAAGGAGGGAGGGAAAAAAAACAATTTTTTGTCCTATCTGTGCTCCGCATGGTGGAATATGGATATGTGCCACAGCAGAGTCCACAGGAGGAAAGGGCTCCGTGGCAAAAACCCGTCTGAACACCACGGAACCCCATCCCATCTCCCCAGCGGGACACCTGCTCACGTATTTGGACACGTCCTTGCTCAGACGCCAATATTTGTTCTACTTTCGTCGCTTCCCGGGATGTGACTCTCCAGAACTGTCACTCAAAGTTTTCTGAATATCCGTCGTTATGCTCGGACCAGCCAATTTCCAAGCCTTGCAAACCTCTTTAGTCTGCCAACCTGAACATTTCCGAGGGAAACAATTGGGATTCAACTTTAGCAAAGCCCATTTCCTTGAAGTGAGCAGTCTTTGTGTTTGTGCCTGGTGAAAGGTAGTCAGTGCTTTAAAGGGTATTTTCCAGAAAGCGCTAAGACTTTATAAGACAAATAACCTAGACAATTTTTAACAATTTATGAGAGTTAAGTTTAGGTGTAAATTGTTCTTCTGAAAAACACAAATTGTAGAAATTATTCAAACAAACTTTACTTTCATGTAATTTATTGGAAAATGCATTTTCTACATGTTTGTCAGGAGCCCTTCAGAAGATGCAGCAATTACTAAATAAATATACAATAGCCCATGTAGGAATCAATTTGACATTCAGTAATTACTTAATGCCCATAAAGGCAGAATCATTTTTAAAAGACTAAAATTAGTGAATTATTTGTGGATTTAACTAAATACAGTTTAAATGTTTCTTTTGACTTGATTTTTAAAATGGGACTTCATGTTTCCTTTGTTTGTTAGAAATGACAGATAATAATATTCTGGATAGCAGGTTGAATGTTTTAATAACTTAAGGATCCTCTGATTAAAAAGAAATACAAAAAACCTTTGGATCTGAAATTGAAAAGTCAGAATTCTGGCAGTTATAGAATTAAAAACTCATTCTAGACACTGGATTTTTATTGGATATCAAAACTTGCTTCCTTTTTTAAATAATTAAATTCAATAAATTAGACACTTTCAAACCAACAAAAATGCCCTGTTTCACTGGTTGAGACCTCACTCTTGGAAAATACAAAGCTAAGGTTTTAACTTTAAGCCTCATCATTTACAGCAGCTTGTTTGGGGACAAGTACTTAGGTGATTTGAGACTTTCCTAATCTGTACAACAAAGTTCATAGAAACCATCCCACAGATGCTGTGAAGATAAAAATCTATTAAATTCTACATACATCCTATTTAAATCTATATATTCTATAACACATATAAAATATATAATCAACAATATTTAAATCTCTGCCCCTAGTAGCCTTGAAATAGTATTTTGTAACTCTATAAATGGGTTTAATTTTTTATCTTTTATTTATTCAACAGATGAATTTATATCGTTGTATAGCAGCAAAGTCTATAAACTTTGTCTCACTAAACATAGATATAGATGCATTCATTTGTTCATTCATTCTTTCAACTCCTATTTTTTGAGTAGCTACATTGTCCCAGGCACTGTTCCAGATGCGTGAAACACACCAATAAAGAAAAGAGAGAAAATCCCTCATTTCATCGAGCGTACATTCTACTGGGAGAGTCAATACATAATACATATAATAAATAAGTAAATTATGTCACGTGGTCTAAATTGTTAAGTGAGACAGAAAACGACTCGAAGGATGAAGCTGGGGTGAAGCACACACAGAAATCGCAACACAGTGCTCAGAGTAAACGTGTTGGATGAGGTGGCCTTTAAACAGAATTCGACGGAGCAGAGGGAGCGCGTCTGAAGGCGTCTGGGAGAGGGCACTGCTGGCGGGAGGGTCGCCACAGCAGACCTCCGGACTGGAGAGAAATCGCAGGAGGCGAGATCAGAAGGGAACAGGAACCACCACCCAGGAGCATCTCAGAACAGTCTCCCAGACTTTGACTCGTAAGATAATCAATACGGAAAGTTATTGGAGGGATCAAACGAGGGAGCGACGGGGTCTGACGTGTGTCTAACGGGGTCACTCCCGCCTTCGTGTCAAAACGAGAGCCGAAGGAGTTCAGAGGTTGTCATGGTAACCCAGACGAAGAAACTAAGGTGGCTCAGGCCCACTTGGTGGCGGGAGAAGGAGCGAGAAGGCGTTGGGTGTCCGGCATGTTTTTCGGGGAGAAATGAATGGCTTTGCTGAATGATCAAATGCAGGGTGTGACTGAGAGAAAGGTTCACGTTTCTAATCAAGGTGTGGCCTGCACAACCGGGGGGGACGGGAGCGCCACGGCCGGGGAGGGGAAGACAGAGTCCAAAGCAGGTGGGTGAGGAAGGTCCAGTCCGGCTTTGCTTGTGCTGAGGCCGAAACTTCTGCGAGACGCACACGCGGATGGGCCTGCAGAGCCAGGGCCCGCCTGGGGACACTGACACACTATCAGCATAAAAATATTTTCTGCCCCAGAATGAGTGAGGTCACACCGGACGTGCATGTGGAAAAAGAGGAGGCAGGACCGATGCTGGAGCTTGGGCGCCCCAAGCACAAGAGGGAGGGAGAAGGGAGAAGCCAGCCAAGGAGACAGGGTAGGAGCCTTGCGGTGACAGGACGAACAGGCACCCCTGGAAGCTGGAGAGAGAGGGTCAGCGACCCTGGAGAGTGGTTCTTGTGAGGTGGGGGGGCAAAGTCCAACGAAAGTGGGTCTAAGATAAAATGGAAGCAACCGATTTGGAGACCGTGAGTAAAGACAGCCCTTTCCAGGAGTTTCGCTGCCAAAGGAAAGCACGAAATGGCCCAAAGCTGGGTGGAGAGGCAGGATGGGGAAGCGCTTGCTGGTTCGTCTGTCAGTTTGTTTTTGAGGGTGGGAGAAACTCCTGCCCTCCCCGTGCTCTTGGGAATGAGGGAAGCAGGAGCCAGAGAGCAGAACTGAGACGCAGAGCCGGCTGCGGGACGGGGGTCGTCTGGGCGGGAGCAGGCGGCACGTGGGTGGCAGTGGGAAGGTGGCGCGGCGTCCGCAGCCGTCGGTGTCTGACGTCTTCAGGGTTCTGAGTAACGCGGGAGGCTAGAGCGGCGGCCGAGAGTCAGATACAGGAGGAAGCGTTGAAGGTTTGAGGAAAACAGGGATGAAACGGGCGTCTTGAAGAGCAGGCAGGTTGAGGGGCGCAGAGTCAATGGACTGGGGTGATTGCCGGGTGGCATTCAGGGCCACGAATATGACTGGTCAGTGCGGGTAGAGGCTTTTCTGCAGCCACATTGAACTGTGTGGACACCGCTGCGGAGAAGTAAGAGAAGTGGTTTTGCTCAAGACTGTGATGTTTCCACGCGAGGAGCGCAGAGCGAGGAGAGAGAGAGACGGAGGGTCAAGGTGCGCGAAGGGAGGGTCGGGATTACTGGCTGGGGGATGAAGCTGGGCCGTCCGGCGGGCACAGGTACGGAGCAAACGGCAGGGCCAGGGCATGGGATGTCCCGGCAGGGCTGAGGGGCTGTGAAGAGCTGCCCAGAGTAAGGTGGTGATCAAAGAGTGGATTGGGAAGGGGAGATTATGGGGAAGTTGAGAGCTTAGCTTATGACAAGGTCTCAGGTTTTGAACGTGGGGTTCTCGGATGGACTCGAGGACATGTTTGAGTTCTGAATTGCAGAGAGCATAGTGGACGGGTTTTAGGAATGGGGGGCAGGCGATGGAGACAGAACAGAGCAGGAGGAGGGTTATTTGAGAAGCAAAGTGCTAAAGACTAGTATGTGAACGAGGAGTCTGGGCTTCTTGTGGTGACTGACGCAGAAGGACCATGCAGAATAATATTCATTCCAGCCGCACCAAAGCGAGGGTGGTAGCAGGTGTGTGGGTTCCCCCTGAACCGTGGTCTCAGAGGTGCACACGACAGTCTTAGTGTTTGGTCTTTCCCTTTCTGTCTTCCATTGTCATGCCTTCATACCTCCCTCCAGTGCCTAGAACAGTTGGCACGCCATAAGTATGTGATGATTAGTGAATGAATAAATGAACAAACAACTATTTCTGTTCCATCAAATTGTTGCTTCCAGCTTTGGAGGCTTTGCTTAAATTTCATATTTCATACTTGTACGTATTCTTGAAGACCCGGTTCAGGGATACTTCCTCTGGGAGGCAACTTGATCATCCTCATTCCACTTTCTATCCCTTCTTTTTTCTGTTATCACTCAACAAAATTATTTGCACTTTGTACATCACTTTGCACTTGGTGATAGTTACTTTGAGCTTCATCTCCATTTTTAGAAATCGTAACCAATGAGCATAGTTTGACCACCCAGGTGATGGCTTTGTACTGTGTCTACTTGGGTCAGCAGAGCTACATTTCCCCAAATCCTCTTTTTTGCATGATTCTGATTAGGATAGACCACAGGGAGGGTCTTGTGAGGTTTGCAGGGTGGAATGGAGGCAAAGCCCCTTTTGGAGCTGCACATGTTTTTGACGATCTCCTGACTTGCCTCTGCAGCATGAAGCAGCAGCTGGGCCTGCAACCACTCTACCTTCCCTGGATTTCCCTTCAGTCTCTGGATTCTTGGGCCACATGTATGTGTTTAGCTTCATGACAAAGGGCCCAAGCTCCAGGAGGATTCCTCTTTATCACCAAGGTCAGAGGCAACAAGAACGACTTGGGTTTTGGTCTGCCCCCGTGGGAGCTCCGGCTCATGAACTCCAGCCTGCAGGTGACTGTGGACTTCATACACCATCAAACATGGAGACACAGCCCTACAGAGACCACCTCATCAGCTCCACACCTGTGTGAGCCATTTTCCTGGAACAAATTCTTACTGGTTCTGCTTTTCTGATTGAACCTTGACTGATCACCCCACTATGCCAAGTTCCAGGCTCTGGAGAGTCTAAGAGTTTTATGGCATGATTCTTGACCACCTAAAGACAATCAAAATATAAATGAAAGGAGTTTGAAATCATGTATATGTGGTTTGTTTTCTCAAATAGATTGGATACTCCTTGAGGGAGAAAACCAAGTTTTCTATATGGAATGGAGTTCCTTACTGAAGCTCCTCAGGGCCAATGTGGTGGGAGGAATTTAGAAATACTTCCAAGCCAAAGTGCTGTCTTCCCAGGTAAAGATTAGCAATTCACCAGACACCTCTTGGAGGGAAGGTCTCATTCAAAGCGTCACCAAATCAGGGTAGATGGGAAGTAGCTGATTTTACAGCAGGCCCCCTTCAGACTCTGCCACACCAATGGCTCCATGTCTGCACAGGACTTAGCTTGAGCCACTGCGGGACACGCCAGCTAAGCTGCTGTAAGTTTTCCCCTGAAATCAGCGCACACCGTGTTCCAGGACAAAAAACCCTAGAGAAAGAAGAGAGCAGTTATTTCAAAAGCCTTGGTGATTTTTCTCTGGCCCCTCCTCAAACAGTAAGAATAAAGCCTTCATGTGAGTGTCTCACAGAAAACCAGTCACAGGCAGCTCCACAGAGCTCCAGCTATCTGCGCATCTTGCAAAAATAGAACAGCATGTTGTGGCTCAGGGATTTATTTCCAGAGTCTGCCTGTTCCTTTCTGGAGGTATAAATTGGGTTCTTTTCAGTAACATTAAGAGGAGCCTTATTGTGTAATTGATTCCATGCAGACTTTTCTACCTTTAACAATTCTGGCCTTGTTGAAAGCAAAAGCCAATTTTACCATGATTGAGATAATATGGTGTTTTGTGCAAACACAACCCCTTTATCAGGGAAGAGCACAGTCATTATTTCTAACGCACTTTTCACGACAACCTGCAAAGGAGGTGGGTGGTGGGTATTATTATTCATCACAGATGGAAAAGCACAGACAAGAACAGAACTAGTTATTCTGACTCTGCGATAACTCTTTCTCACCTTTTCTTTCCTAATTGTCCTTTTCCCCTGCCTCTTGTTATAAGGGCACTAATTCCACCATGGGAGCCCACCCCCATGGCCTCCTCTAAAGCTAATCATTGCCCAAAGATCCTGTGAAGGGGAAGTGCACCATGCACCAGTTACCAACCCCAGGAGAGGACCCTAAACACCTTGCCAATTCCTGCTAAGGGTCCTGGATCAGCAGGACTCTGACCACCTTATCAGATCTACAAAGGCCCCTAGATCTGGCAAGACTCTAAGCACCTCACCACATCTGGTAGGAGGTTTTGCACAAACCCAGCCACCGGAGCATGAGGCCGGTGAAACAGAACACTCGTACAACACATCACGCAAAGCACATTTATTACTCACACAGGCAGCAAGAAGGAACAGAAGCCTATGCTCCTTGGCCAGCCCAGACCCCAAGGCCCACGGGAGTTTCCCAGGGTGGAAGGAGTCACATGTGCATGTGCCCCACCTGCACGGCAGCTGAGGGACCCCTGAAGCAGACGCCTGCCTTCTTGCTCTGGGTTTTATGCCCTGGGGAGCTTGGATCACTGAGCTAAAGCATTGCAGGATGTCTTGTTCTAGGACAAGCGAGGACAGAGCCCAGACATTCCAGGTATTCCCTAGTGCCACACCTAGACACCACTCCTTTGCCCTCCTGGGAGCACCCTGCTCCTCTGGCAACATGGCGCATGGCTCCATCCGCCTCTTCATCCTGGGGCTCACCTGCTGCCAGTTCCTCCTTCCCACATGGGCAGGGCTTGGACTTCTCTCCCACAGCGGTGGGCCCTGCTCTAAGTCCAGCCACAATTTTGTGTGAGCTGAATTTCCCTGTGGGTGATGCCTCCAGGAGCTTGACCTCAGTTCCCTGTTCTGGTCACTCTGTCTGCTTGTGAATGGGGCTTACCCGCTGACTCCCATAGTCGTACGCCTGGGGGAGATGCACCTTTGTTGAATTCTGTGCTCCAGCCACACCCACTTGTCCCTCCAGCTTCTGGGACGACCACACAGCTACTCACTTTTCCTGGAGGTGCCAATCCGTCTTCCGCCCCACCCCTTCCCTCAGTCCCCTGTACCCCGGCTGTGCATCCATCTGAGTGAGCAGGGTTAGGTGGCATCGCAGTTAAAGAACTGCGGCTAATATTCTAAATTCCCTCTGCCCACTGTTTCCATCTGAAATGCCCAACTCTTGAAGGAACCGAGCTATCCGCTGTGCTATGTCTACACACACGGGCTGCTGGGAACTGCTGGAGAAATCGACCAGAGAGGTCAGCATCTCCGTCCACGGGTGGTCCCCAGCCCTGGCGGGCCCGCTTCACTCCTGTTCCCATCAGATGCTCTGCTTCACTGTGACAAAGTCAGTCACCAGAGGGACAGGCCCTCCCTTCTGCCCACCCCTCCACGAGGCAGGCTCTGTCCTCACGATCACTGCTCTGCTCCATTCGTCACAGAAGCTGTTAGAAAACGTGACATTAGCCTCACATTTTTACGTCTGCGCCTTGCTCTGCCCTAACTCTGCCTTTTACCAGTTTCCTATTCTACAGGGAAATAGCAAGCATTAGATGAACATTCCCTAGCCTACCACCAACTAATCTGCATACTCTCTGCACCTTTTCCTGGTTTCTTATCTCTGGTCTTCTTCCTGTGTTTCTAACTTCTTCTTTATTAACTTTCCCATTAGCATTTAAATATGCTCCATGTCTCCCACTTCACAACCAATAAACACCCCTCCTGGCCTCGTGCTGTCTGTAGCTGCTGCCTGGCCTGCGCCTTCTTCTTCCCCCGTGTCCAAATGCGTTCAGAGCATCTTTCAAACTCACTGTCATTTTCTCGCCGTTACCCCGGGACATTCCATTGCAGCCAGCAAATGTCTTGACCGCAGCATGCCACTGCTCGCACCAAAACCAATGCCAAAGACTCCACGTTTCGTAAATCGTCACCTTCTTGCCAGCCCAGCAGTGTGCCTGGTGCTTAGTAAGCTTTTGATAAATGTTTGCTGAATAAATTGTACATACGTCTCAGACGAGATCCAAGTATTAAGAACAGGATATCTTTTGTGAGTAATTCAAGTATTTTCCCTTAGAAAAGGTAGATTCATAGATTTATTTATCCAGTATTCATTGAGTCACTCATTTAACAAACACTGACTGACCACATGCCATATGTCAGTATCTGGTTAGATGCTACAATGATAGAATTAATAAAACCATCCCGTGCTCACAGGGACAATATGCCGGAGAGAGAAGCATGCTTGCAGTTAGTATAACAATGTGCTTAAATGCAGTAACAGATACACACATAAAATGTTCTATGATGCCAGTGGATAAAGAGGATATAAACGATGAGAAGGACTTATAAAATGGGGAATTACTAAAGAACCAAGTTTCTTGAGATAGATATTCTACCTCCGAAGGAAGTATAGGAGAACCTTGGGAATGCCTGGTCGTGTCTCAATCGCTGGAAAAATTAGAGAATGACTCCTCTTAGACATCTAACTGTATCAAGCCCTGGGGGTGGGGAGTATTTAAATTGAATCTAGTATTATTTATTTATTTTTTAGGTAAAATATGATGACGAGGCTGTTTCAACATTATCCATTGAAAAAGCACAGGTGCATAGTGATGCAGACTCCAAACTCTCTACATAGCCTTTTTTTCTCTTCCGGTCAACCATGATGAGACTGTACTGTATTCTGTGATGATTTTCTTTTCTTTACAATAAAAAAAATGCTGTCAAAATAAGAAAAAGTATTCATCAAGGATGTCTACATTTATCACGATTGGGTTTGGCAACCAGTATGAAGCTTGAAGTATATCGGTTTAGCAATTTAACTATGTCTAAATAAAACGTAATAATCACAAGTGATTGTTGACACCCCAAATTTTCTTTTTTGTCATCCACACTTTGAACAGGATCTTGATCTTTATCCCAAGCTGCACAACGGATCATGGTATCTTGAACTCTCACGGGGGACACAAAAGAAATAGCAATGTCTACACAGATTATTTTAATTTTCATGTAAAAAATAGATGCAACTCTCAGAAAGAAAGAGGACACCTGGAATCGAATAGCGCTAGGATATCACCGCTGTTAACAAGACTGCTTGCGTAGTTAATTCAAGATTGGAAAAATAAGGGTGACGCACATCAGATCTACCGTCACGCCTCGTCGTCTGAAACTGCCGCTACCGGGAGGCGATTAGCAGACCACAAAGCCAGTTAGTGTCTGCGGAGGGTCTCTCGCCACAGGCCACAAAGGTATGTAAGCGCGTTGTTTAATTGGTCGTGGTACACGTGTTGAGGAGAGGTCATCTGGAACTGGGTTCGGCACAAGGCTGACCTTTCGCCTCACAGTTTTAACTCAGTATCGTGAGCTCGTTCCCTTCCGCCCCCTTCCTTGGTCTTCCTTCCTCTCTTTCCTCCACCTGTGCCTTTGTTTCTCTCCTTTTCTCAGTACTTTGTCTCATAACAATGGTTCAGTATTTTCCCCTGGATTATTTAAGAAATTAAGAAAAGCTCTCTGCCTTCCTTCATTTGTTCACAGCCTTTTATTAAGTTGTTGAAGGAAATAAACAAAAAGAAAACTGGCCGTAGTAAAAATCACACATGGTAAAGTTTGCTGTTGGCTGAAAACAAGCAGAAGGATCAAATTCCAAACAATTTGAAAGCTTCGTAGTTTATCTAAAGGAAAATGGGGCTCCCTCTTCCAGGATCACGGTTACACAGAACACTGATCACGCAGAAGCTCCGATCGGTAAAATTTGATATTGGCAAAAAGTTGATCAATGAAATCAACCTATAATAAATATTTAAACAGAAAAAAGATAAAAGCAAATAGAATAATTTCATGAAAAATGGGCTTTATTCAAATGGTACACAAAGTTTAGAAATAAATCAGATTGCTTTAATGGAATTCACTTTATTTATGCAAATTTGTCAATCTCGCCAAAAATTTGATTAGAATATGTTTTTACATGGAAGAAATGCTTATGAGTACAGAAAGCCTGAGAGGTTATATACCCAGAAATTGCAGTAATTTTCCCTTCTAGCACTGTCTTCTGGTATTTACACACATACACACACACACACACACACACGTTGTTTTGTTAAAATGGAATTAAATCAATGAGGGCGACACAATAACTTTTTTGTATTTCAAGTAAGAGACTTCTCCCCCAATAATGGAAAACTAATATTTTGGGCTAAATTGTGTCCCCCTAAAATTTATATGTTGAAGCCCTAGTCCCCACTACCCCAGAATGTGACTGTATTTAGAGGTAGGGTCTTTAAAGAGGTAATTAAGTTAAAACAAAGCTGACTGGGTGGACTCCCATCCAATTTGACTGGTGTCCATTGAAGAGGAAATTTGGACATGCAGAGACATCAGGAGAGTACTTGCAAAGAGAGACAACCGTGTGAGGAGACAGCTGCCTGCACACCACGGAGAGAGGCCTCGGAAGAAACCAAACCTGTGGACACCTTGATCCTGGACTCCCAACCTCCAGATAAATGTCTTTCTTTTAAGCCACCCAGTTGATGGCATTTTGTTAGGCAGCAGGAGCAAACTAATACAACTAGGTAAAACTAGGTAGAACAGCTAAAGAAAGAGAACAAAGTATATTTAATGTGTTTGAAATCATTGGCGAGATGACAAGGCAGTGGAAATAACATCTGGAAGAATAGGAAACCCATACTGAGGAACCTCACGTTTTGGGACATTTTCCCCCAAGGAGTTCTGCTGAGTCTCACAAAGGGGGTTGAGGAGCTTAGGAGCTGAGCAAAGCCTTTGGCAGCCTCATAGGGAAAAGGGCAAAACTCAGAGTCTACATACCTCATTAAATAAAATAGTTATTAAAAAGATAAAAACAGAAACTCTCAACATCATTTTAGACCTCTGTGTACAGCTACCTCTTCACAAACCCAGGGCCTCCATTGGCTTTGGAGAATAGATCTCTAATAACTATCAGTAATAGCAATACAGTGTCCTCTGTAACGAGAGTGCTGTACTGGACACGTAGCTACACATTCTAGATGGGATCAGCGAACTTAGGAAAGTAAGTTTGACTTATCCTGTTTGTCCTGAGCAACACTGTCCCCACGGGGGCTAAGCGCACCGATGGAGTCGTGCTGATCAGCATCTGAGAATGTTTATGGAGCTTTGAGAAGCATTTTGGAGAACAGAAGAAAGGTTAGTCCTTGCCCACTGGGAGCTTATGATCTGTGGCTGAAATTATTCCCATTTGTTTGGCTACTGACTGTTTCTCTGACTTTTGCCAAATTCATCTACACATGAAGCGAATTTGAAAAGTGGAGTGTCAAGCAATTCCTAAATAGCTAGGGAAAAAACCCGAGCAGGAAACTGTGGATCAGGTGCCATCAGCCGAACCTGCCGTAGCGACCTGCTGTGTACGGTGGCACGCTCAAGCCAAGGTTTCCATCAAAAGCATGGCAGGTGCTCAGAGCCACCTGTGTGGTTTTTTTCTTTTCTATAATGTCACCAGCCAAAGTAATTTTAAATGAGTAACAAAATCAAAAGGTTTACAACCAGGCACCCCCTAGGAAGGAAGTCTCTCCACGTCTGCTATCGTTCTGCCCTTGTCCTCAATTCCACACAACTTGCTTTGAAATGTTAGTTCATATGAATGTCACATTTATAAAGAGAAAAATTCAGGAAAGTGAGTTATTTTTAGAGTAAATTTTGCTCAAGAGAAAGGTTGTCGTATAAAGTCTGCTCGTATCAAAGACAAGATTCACGTTAAGACTTTGTTCTGTCTGCTGCTGGTGGTCCAGTTACAAGGACATCTTAAGGGACGCCTTCTCTGCCTCCTTGCTGCCTGCATCTCGCTTGCAGGCATGGGTCTCACTGTGCTGAATGCCCTAAAGCTCAGCTCACGGGAAGCTCTTTCTTTATTAAGAACTATTCCGAGCATCGCAAAAAACACAGAGAACAACATAAAAAAGACTCGTAATCTAGCATTATCAAAAACAATATTCTGCACCATTACTTCAGTTCTTTTTATTTTAAAGGAATAGATCAGTATAGTTACAGCTTAAAGCTCCCATATACACCTCCCTAATTCTATTTTATCCTTCCGAAAAGATAACTATTATCATGGATTTGGTATATAATTAGTTCCAATAATGCTTTGATGTTTTTAGTGTATGTGAAAGTATGTACCCATGAATAGTAAATTAAGCTTTATATAGATGGCAGAATACTGTGTCATTTTATATCTTGTACTTTTCATTCAACATTTTTTGTGATTTATCCACATTGATAAATTAAATTCTAATTCATTCATTTTAACTACAGAAAAAATGTCATTATATAAATGTACCAAAATGTAAGTGTTCATTCTACTGCCCACAAACACTTAAGTTATTTCCAACATCTTTCCATGAGCAGTAAAGCTGCAGCAAATATTCTTATGTGCGTCTCATTGTGCACCTGCGTGAGTGTTTCTCTAGGGGACATCCATAGCAGTGCAACTTTGGGGTCATAAAGTGTGCACCTTCATTGTGTTAAATATTGCCAAATTGCTCTCCAAAGAGGTGGAATGACCTCATAGTAAGCTCTAAATGAATATTTTGTCAGGCTGACTTGATGTATCCAGAGCAAGCAGACACCTCTAATTCCAGCCTGGCCAGGTCGTATCTGGGCAGGTGGCAATTCTAACTTAATCAATAATCTTTACTGACCTCTGCCCACAGAACAAGACTCTGACATGAAGCTAGAATGTACTTAGGATTGTGTGTGATGAGATGTTTAATCCCAGTTTACATGACGTGACAGACAAGTGATTAACTGGCTGATGTATATCAAAAACTAATCTAACTGAAAGTCAGCACACCATGTTACATAACTGGACTGCATTCTGTAAAGTTTAATTAGATTGTCACTGGCCAGCCCCTGGAGTTTTATTTATTTAATGACATCAAAATCAGATGGCCCTAGTGTTGTTGTAAAAACATTTCTGGCTGTCTTGGAACAGGAGCATCACACTCTTCAGTGCAGCCCTGAGAGACCTGCCTTGCCGTCCTAGACCCTCCCAGGAGAGAACCCACATGCCAAGCAGGAGCCACGTGGGACAGATGGGCAGGTGTGCAGAGGGAGTGAGGGGGAGGGGTGCCATCCGGACACTCTGGGATCAGGCTCAGAGCCCTGCCACGGAGCAGCATGAGGCCACTTCCTGCGGCACAAATGCAGCCCCACGTTTGCTACTCTCCGTGCAGCCTGGAGCAGGTACGTGACCTATCTAGGCCTCAGCATCCCCATCTGTAAGACGGGAGACTAATAATACTGACTTTACGGGTATGTCGTGAGAACCAGATGGGCCGAGTGCTCACAGCTGTGCCTCTCCAAGCACCTGCTCTGGTCATCACTTTGTATTACTGGGAAGTGTGGTGTGAAAAAGCAGTGCGTTCCCGCCCCAGGTGCACCCAAGCTCAGATCCCCTTCTTGCTAGTTACCGAATGAACGAGCTGCTGGGTCGTGCTGTCTTCCTGGGTCTGGGCTTTCTCCTCTGCCCATTCGGGCTGCCCCTCTGTGACCCATCAGACCAGACACGCAGGGCGCCTCTCACCCTCCTTCTCCCCAGGTTGCAGGGTTTGTGTGACCTGTGTCTACGGCACCGTCCGTGGCTCCTGAGGCCACCCAAGGAGCACAGACCACCCCACAAAACCCAGAGACGGGGACTAGAAGCGCATGGGGCAGATCAAAGCAGTGCTTCTCCCGCGCTCTGTCTTGCTCAGGGACAGGAGGGCCAGGGACCCCCGGCTCCCTCACTGCCTCGCATGGATCGCAGCACCACCAGCCCGGGGGCTGATTCCTCCTGGAGTCCAGTGCGTCACAAACACCTGCGTGGGACCCATCACGGTTCCCAACACTGACTGCACTTCCCTTGGTCCCCAGCAGGATGGGACGTTACACTTGTTCAGAGTCCAGGAAATATGAAAATCCTTTTCACACATTCTGCCGTCTGGAGGGGTGGCGTTTTGTTGGGGGGAGTCGGGGTGAAGCGGGGACATGGCCCCAAAGCTCAGCACACGAGCAGGGGCTTGCCAAAATGTGAAGAAAAGGAGGTTTCTGGATGTGGGGAGGAGACGCCTGCCGACAGCCTCTCCGGGATCCTCCTGCTCCTGTGCATGTTCTTCCCGCCCTTTGCCCTCTGAGCCCCCAGCCCAGCCCCACATGGGCATGCGGTGCTCAGACCCCCCAGGTGGCCCCTCCCACCAGCCCATCGGCAGTGCTGTTTGCCCTAGAGCTGGGGCAGTGACTGTGCCCTGCAGACGGTGGGCGTTTTTAACAAGTCTGGTAACTTTTCATTATTGCTGCTGTGTTGCCAGCAGATTGTAGAGTATGTTTCTCCCTCCAAATGCTCTCTCCTCGGTTTGCTTTTGCAAAGAGAAAATTCCTCCCAAGTCTCTCCCACCCCCTAAAAGGAGATAGAGATGGAAACATTCCCAGCAGCAGGTGACATCTGCAGGGTAATCTCCGTTGAGATTTCATGATGACGGTGATGAGTAATGAATCCCCTAACTGCGCACGGCCCTCTACTGGGCGCCACACGGTGACCGTGGCCTGTGGACCTGGCTCCCACCCCCTGGAGGTTCAATTGCACCAGCGCCAAGCTCGGGAACGTCTCCCCCATCTCCGAGTTTCTGTCTTGTCCAGCCCACCCCTCCCCAAGTCAGAGACAAGTTTGACCCTTTCTCCTAGATAGGGGGACCTAGAGAATGAAACCTAAATACTGAACCTAAATTTAAACAACCACAAAAGAGGAGGAACAGCTACTGCTCCCAGTAAGACTTGAAAGCCACGTCCCAACCTGGGCCTGGGAGTTGGCAGGGCCAGCAGTGACCCCTGTGTGCCTCAAGCCCCATGAGCCAAAGCAGAAGTGGCCATCTCTCTTGTCCTTGTTCCGAAACAGGACTGGGTTTTGAGGCCGAGGTCAGGCCTAGGACATTTCCCAGCCGATAGCCAGGCGGGGCCGAGCCTGCCCCACCTGCCGCTCGGTTCCCCTCCTGGTGGCCTCGTTCCCTGGGCAGCACCTCAGCTGTCCCCATCCCTGCTTTGCCTGGCCAGCCCCTGGCTCCTGCCTCCACCCCACTGTTAAATTTAAGAATGATTTAGTGCCATGCCAGGGAATACAGTTGCATTTGAATAGGGGCTTCTTGGAGACAATATACAGAAATCGCGCTACTTACTCATGGAAACTTCAATTTGGCAGCTGGCCCCCCTCTCTCGCTCCACCGGGAGTTGTCCCAGCTTGGGTCACGTGCAGCTCTGTCTTGTCACGCCGCAATCACACGACTGAGCTCTGCAGTCTCCAATCTCCAGTCTTCCAACCTGCAGGCGGGATAAGGAATCTCACTCGCCACGTCAGTGTGGGGACCCAAGATACTCCTGACTGGAAAGACCACAGGAGCCTCTCGTAATGTCATTTTCCTCCTTCCTCCCTATGCTGTAGGCGTCTTCCCTCTCCGAGTCCAATCCCAGGCCGGCAAATTGCCTGAACATGCACTAAGCCCAGCCTCACCTTTGCCACGCCGAGAAAGTGCCTCAGATCCGAGTTTGTTCTTCCTGGGGCAGCATGGATTATAGAGGCAGCAACCCCGAACTCCTAGGGTTCACACACCAAATCAATCTGCCCCTTAAATGCTCTCGCCATCCCCTCACCCTGCATTCCCCACTGGATGAATAATCACATCCCAAATACCGTCCCACACGGTGCATGTATCTCAAGAACATCCCAACTTCTGGCATCACCTTCTGATTTTAACACAGGATCTTGGAGGAAATTGACTGACATTCTTGCTGCCTTATTTTCTCAACTGGACACACTATTGCACGTCACACGGGGGAGTTGTCACAGTTCGTGGGGTGCCTTAGGATGAAAAAGGTGTCCTTGTTATGTGCACATCTCTACTCATTCCCTCAGACCCTTTGTGAGAGACTCCACCACGCAGAAAGAAGAGACATAGATACTCTTGGGGGTTCTGATGTTGCACAAATACTGGTCTATTTTTTTGTTAATGGTAGCAGTGTTCATGATTCACGTCCTGTTGTGATTAACTGCGTCCTGGTGCCAGCTCCAGCGTTAGCTAAGGTAGACTTATCTTTCAAGTTAACGTGTTGTAAATGAAACAAGAGGCTAATGCATCTCACCTTGCAGAGAGGTGCCGTCCACTTTGCCCGCTGGAAACGGATGCCGCATTCCAGACGAGAGGCCAAGTCTCAGGGAGGGTGGAAGAAAGGGCACCCAGGTTTTTAAGAATGCCGGGGTGATCTTAACGGTGAAAAAATGCTTCCTCAAAGCTGCTTCAAGAAGAGTTCCATTCCTTTGTCTTCATCCACGTGTGGGTGGAGAGAACCGCTCCCCGACTCCCTCACCAGCTGCAAACGTCCCCCGTGGGCATGTTTGCAGTCAAATGAACCTCATCCCATCAGTCACTTGGACACTTCATGAAATGAATAATTAAAACCCAAATAGCACAGAGAATCCTTCCATGTTCTTAATAAACTTTGGGAAACTCCAATTTAAAATGTACAGTTCTGTTAATATTTCTGGGGAATAAATGAGGCTAAATGCCCCGTGGCTGCCCAAACAATGGTGTCGTTTGCCTTCCTTGTCTGTTAAAAGCCCGACCCACCCTTCTGACATGAAAAGGCCAGAAGGACACCGTCCGTGAGTGCAGCCCTCCCTGCACCAAGCTTGACTCCCAGAGTTTGCAATGAGACCCTCTAAGCGGCTTGGCAACGATGACTTTGCTGAAAATCCTTCTTTTCACTTAGGTCCTCTCCTTTCTCATTTTTTTTTTAACCAAGAAAGAGAATGAACGAGTCGCCTTTGATGGACCACAGCAAAAATGCCTGTTGGACACGACGTTTTGATGACAACATGTCCTTTTGCGTGAAGCTGCTCAGGTCCCCGGAAACAACAGCAACGGCTCGCTGCCTTGTGTTTCCAGGGACCTCGGCATCACTGCTTCAACCCTGGACACGGGCGTGGGGCGTGGCTGTTCTTTTCTTTTCTTTTCTTCTTTGGAAACACCGTTGGTCCGTTTTTTGTGGTAGAAAACCTGACTTTGTGATTAACAATTCTGAACCAGTGATGGATTCCGAAGGATTATCTGGTAAGGATTTCAAAGGACAACGTATACAAAATACGTTATTTGGAAGCCAGTTGTGGCTTGTCGTTTGTAAGCAGAACTTGAGCTTTGCTGTCTGAGCTCTGCCTTTGGCCTTTCAGCCTCTGACTCTGTTCACTGTGAGTCAAGGCAGCAAGGAAAATATTAGCCTTGAAAATATCTTTTTCGTGAAATCTTTCTTTCTGTATTACTGTAACCAGCCCCACGAGCACACACAGGATGAACCCACAGACGCATTGTCTCCGCAGCTTTCTCACGCTGTAGACTCCCAGGCCAGCGGGGCTTGACGACCAGAACCCTGTCACTTTTGACGAACTACTTGGCCTTTTGAGTATTTTCCCAGAAACAGTGGGGTTTCTGCAAGATAAAGGAATTAGGACTTTGGGGGACTGTTGGGAAACAACGTGAGAAGGACAAAGACCTGGTCCCCAGTGGGAGGTGCTGGGTGGCGGCAGCGGGTGCGTCCCACGTGGCGTGGCGCCCTCCCCGAGCTGGGGAGTCGGTCCTCGCCGTACCGGCGCACGGGGGAGCCGGCCGCTCCTCCCCGCTCCCACGCCTTCTCTCGATGCCTGCTCCCCCCTCGCCTGTGCCTTGACTGGAAACTCCCCGAGGCCCTCCCCAGAAGCACATGCTGGCGCTTGCACAGCCTGCAGAGCCGTGAGCCAAACAAACCTCATTTCCTTATGAATCACCTGGTCTCAGATATCCCTATTGGCAGCACGAAACGGACCAACACAGTAAATTGGTTCCAAGAGTGGAGTGTTGCTGTGAAAATACCAGAAAATGTGGAAGCCAGGTTACCACGGATCTGGGTCACGGGCAGAGGCTGGATGCATTTGAGGGGCTCAGAAGACAGGAACATGGGGGAAAGTTTGGAACTCCTTAGAGACTTGCTAAGTGGTTGTGACCAAGATGCTGATGGAAATATGGTCAGTGAAGGCCAGGGATGAGGTCTCAGGTGGAGATGAGGAATTTATTGGGAACTGGAGCAAAGGTTGCCCTTGTTACACCATAGCAAAGAACGTGGCTACGTTAGGTCTGTGCCCTAGGGCTCTGTGGAAGGCCAAACTTAAGAGTGATGACCTAGGGTAACACATATCCTGGTGGAAGAAATATCTAAGCAGCAAAGGGTTCAAGGGGTGGTGTGGCTGCTTCTAACAGCCTACGACCAGACACAGGAGCAAAGGAATGACTTAAAGATGGAACTTACAATAGAAAGAGAAGCAGAACATAAAAATTTGGCAAATTTGCAGCCTGCCCATGTGGGAGGGAAGAGAAGTGTTTTCAGGGGAGAAATCCAAGCAGGCTACAGATATGGCCCCCCCATAGCAGGCCCAGAGGCCCAGGAGGCAGCACAGTTTTGGGGGCCAGACCCAGAGCACCACCACCTTGTGCCACCTCAGGAGGCTTTTCCCCACATCCCTGCTGCTCCAGCTCCAGCCACAGTGCAAAGGTCCCCAGATATAGCCCAGCCACTGCACCAGAGGATGCAGGCCATGGGCCTTGGTGGTGTCCATGTGTTACCAGGTCTGCAGGAGCAAAATCCTGGGTGCCCAGGCAGAAGCCCGCCGCAGGGTGGTGCCCCAGCAGAGAGACTCCACTAGGGTGCTGCTGGTGAGGAATGTGGGGCCACAGCTCCCCCACAGAGCCCCCACCGGGCACAGCCTAGTGGAGCTGTGGGCAGGGGCCGCCACCCTCCAGACCCCAGAATGGTGGCGCCACCGGCAGCCTGCACCCCTAGCCTGGCGGGGCCACAGGCATCAGCCCTGGAGAGCAGCTGCACGGGCCGCGCCCAGCAAAGCCATGGGTGGGGCTGCCCGAGGTCTGGTGCCCAGGATGTGGAGCCCCTTTCTTTTGGCTGATTTCTCCCTTTTGGACTGGGAATGTCTGCCCAATGCCTGCACCACCATTGCATCTTAGAAGTACGTAACTTGTTTTTGATCTTACAGACTCTCAGGTGGCAGGAACTTGCCTTGAGTCTCAGGTGAGACTTTGGACTTTGGACTTTTGAGTTCATCTCACCCCTCAACCCCTCACGAACGCCCCCCCTCTTGCTCCGTTAGTTGGCATTGACGTATTCGAGGCCCCCACTCTCCCAGCTGGTGTCACTCGTACTAAAACAGTTCCCTCCTTCCTTGGCAGTCCTCACTCTCCCAGTAATTGGCTTTCTGGGCAACGAGCACCAAGACCTGGGCCAGAAGCCCCTTGCGATGTTGGTGACATTACAGTCAAGGACACAGCTCTCTTTCCTTATTCTTATTCACAAGGTCCAAAAGGAAAAATCAGCACAGCAAAATGACATCAAAGTGCCACCTCTCCACTTGCTGCCATGTGCCTTTATTCCAGGAAAGCTGGTGGAGCTGGAACATCACGTGGTCTGCGTTCGTCCTCCTGGTACAGGAAATGCCCGGCTTGGGGAGGCCCAGTTTACCTGCACCAAGCCTTCTCCCAGGCCGGTGCATACCCAGTGTCTCCAGCAACAGCTGCACCTGCCTCTCTCCTGCACACCTGGAGGGGAGGTGGGAGGACACGCCCTGGAGCCTCGGGGACAGCGTGGGGGACCACAGCACAGCCCGCCAACCCCCACTCCCCTCCTGGCGGCACCCCCTTCCACTTACCACTCCAAATGAGACTTCCCCTGGTTGGGGAGGAGGGGAGCTTATATTAGGATGGAGCCTAAGGCAGACGAGAACGTGGGCCTGCCTCTCCCAGCCTCCAGAGTCAGCCGCAGTCCTGTCTCACCTGCAACGAGCATCTAAAACAAACTGGAACTGAAGTCTGTTTCTTCCTCTCTCCTGTGAAGTTGAAACACCTCGCAGAAGGCATTTGGTAGATCAAAACTATTGATGAGTTTCTTCTCAGTATCTTCCTTTTAAAATTATATGTGCGTGTGTGTGGTGTCACCGACATCACCAATGAAAAGAGCTTTTGAGAACACATCACAGCTATTTCTTCTCAAATACTTTTTCCCCTAGCATGAAAAACAGATTGCTGAGCCAGCTGTTTATGAGAAATAATTGTTGCTCCCTGCCAGCACCTAGGAGCGAAGGGAGAGAATGTTTAAGAAGAAGAAAGCACTCTATTTCAGAAGATTTTGCTGATTAATTTCCTCACTACTTGCCTTCAGTCGGCTTGCTTGCTCCAGAAATGGGTTTCTAAACTGGAAAAAAAAGAACACAAAGGGTGAGAGGAATAGAGCTTGTTTCCCAGGCAGCATTTTGCAACAGAACCATCATTTCCAAATGTCTCCTCTGCAGTTAGAACACCTTGAACCCTCTGCTTCGGGGCTTCACCTTTCGTGTCTTTTAAACAGTAAACACAGAGGCTGGCATATGTCAAGGAAAGCACATGGAGAAACATCCTTTCCCCCAGATGACCGAGGAGAAAAGCAGTAATTGTTATTTATGTCGCTATTGTTCACAGTGTGCTCACTGTTTATAGTTAATTGTATAGAAACAGCCCATCATTTACCGGGGAAGAGTGTAAAAATGCATTCACCCAAAGCAATGTTCCTTAGAGATAATCTATGCCTCTCCTGCCCTCCAACACGTGAACACGCACGTACACACGCGCACACCCCCCAGCTCAAAAGCTGATGGAGAAGAAACTTGATGAGCAGAAATAGTGTCCGCTTCTGTTTTATGTGGCATTTTAACTTGAGATATTCCCATATTCCCAGTGAGTTTTCTCATTCCAAGCATTTGATTGAGCTTGGAAGTTTCTTGGACACCGGCCTTGGATTTAGTTCTATTCCCCCTTGTTCAAAACGTCTTCCTGGAATCTGTTTCCTCATCTCTAAACTGGAACTGTATAAGACCTGCGCCACTCACTTCATGAGCTTCTCCCAAACGAGACGATGGTTTTAAAATTTCTTTGATAACTTCTAAATCCTATTGGAATGTTGTAAGATTTGCTGTTATTTTGGAAATATTTGAAGCAGGAGTATTTTACTTTTTGGCACTCACGTACTAAGGCTTTAAAATAATTTACATTAAAATAATTGATCTGATTGTTTTTACTCCCTATTTGAATAGTAGTTATTTCTTTTCCAGCTGATGTGAGATAAAAGCATACACCATGTTTGTCTTCACACAGCAATAATAACTTATATGTGTGAGGGCTTACTACTTGCCAGACACTATCCTAAGTGTTTTCACAGATTCACTCATTTGAGCCTCCCAATAATCCTGTAAGTACTGTTATTCCTGTTTTACAGCTGGGGAAAGGGAGGCACAGGAAACTGAAGTAGCTTGGTCACAGTTGCACAGCCAGTGAGTGACAAAACCAGAGTATGAATGTGGGCCGTCCGATCCCAGAGTCTGAATTCTTTAAATGCCACAGATACCCATTTTATTCTATATTATCAAAGAAACTCAGAACAAATTTGTATTATTGGGTATGGAAATTTCTAAATTGCCTTATATTATAATAACCCAACTTAATTTATTGTTTATAAAGGAAAGGTAGTGTTATTCCATTTTAGAAAAGAAAAGAAACTGTTAAAAAAAGTGAAATCATTTGTCCAAATTGATCTACTAGCAGCCCTGGGATTAAAAGCTGTGGTCTCTAATGCTTTGGCTGGTTGACAATGAGCCACTGAAATGGTCAATTATGTGCCATTTTATGGTAAAAGTGGAACAGAGAACTGGGATTTGAGGAAGCTGGCCCAGCTCGGAACTCAGGCCCCGGAGCCCGAGACTACACCTGCCTGGGGCTAGTGGGTCCTCCGAGCTGGTGCCAGAGTAGACTCGAGCTGCGCTGGCTCCTGCTCAGACTACGTGACCCTATCAGTCAGACTTCAGTGCGGGAAACTGGGCTTTTGAGGAGGAAGAGGTTTAACACAGGAGAGCCAGCCCTGAGAAGGCCAGGAAGGGACCTGCCAGGGCCTGGACATTCGGAGACCACGGGAGGCTCCTTCTTCTCAGGAAAAGGCCCGACAGCCCTGGGCAAAGCCCCAAGAGCGGCACCTTCTGGGCCCACGTTCCCACAGGCAGCCATGCCTAGAGCATCATGGCTTCTGCCTTCCTCCCGCCAGGCGAGAAGGTGGCGAGAAGGTGACGAGGGTGTCAGGCGTAGGAGTGTGGAGGGTGGGCAGGGCCCAGGGAGCTGACAGGGTGGATGCAGTGTCAGCCCAGGGCAGCCACCATCTGCGGTTCTCCACCAGACCGTCGTCCCCCCGCACAGGCCCTGCCCTCACGCGGCGTGGGGTGCTGCATGCACTTCTAGACCCTGCCCCCCGACCCACGTTGTTGGAAAGAAAGGAGCAACAATTTAAAATAACCATGATGACAATTCATATTTAAAAAAAAAGTTTGTTCACTCTATACTGTCCCATGTAGACTTCAAGATGGACCAGGGACCAGTTAAGCTTCCGTGAGCATTTGTGTGCTTTCTCAGTGCCAGGCCAGCTTCCAAGCACTGGGGATGCATCAGGGAAGACGTCCTCCAAGTCCCTGCCCCAGGAACTCAGCTTCCACCAGAGGCAGTCAGGCCACCAGCAAACAGATTTTAAATGTCAAGTGGGGAGGGTGCCACGGGGAAAACAGGGAGGATCACAGGACGAGGAGGACGACCCGGGAGGTTGAGGTGGCATCCAAGGAGGGACCTGCAGGGACACGTGAGGGGCAGAGCGGGGCCCACGTCAGCGGGACAGGGGGACACAGCACGCAGGTGCCGCAGACTGTGCCGAGGATCTTGCATTGTGCTGGGAGCACTGACCCATCACGTCAAGTGGTCCCGCTGACTATACCGCCAGGAAACAGAGCCCAGCAGGGACAGGAGGGCGGGACGGTCAGGAAGGCAGAAGCTGGGGGGCTCATCTGGGACAGGGCAGCAGCAGTGCAGGGGGAGCACGTCCCCCACAGTGAGATGGGACTTCCGTTTGCATCGGACGTCAGTGGGATAGGGACCTGCCAAGCTGACGGGGGCAGGGCTGGCCTCACAGGCGAGTGACCTGGGCAGCGCACAGCAGCCACGTCGAGGAGGGCCCTGTGCTTGGTCTGGTGCTCTGCTGGGTCACCTTGAAACCCTTCATTATTTTTAAACAGGGGGCTTGTCTTAGCCTGCTCAGGCTGCTGTCCGTAGCAAAGCGCCACAGACCAGACGTCTTCAACAACATTGATTCTGTCACAGTCCTGGGGCTGCATGTCCCGGATCGAGGTGTCAGCAGGGCTGGTTCCTCCTGAGGCCTCTCCTTGGCGTGCAGACGCTGTCCCTTCCCTGTGTCCTCACAGGCCCGTCCCCCTGTGCCTATGTCCTCATTGCTCCTTCTTTCCCACAAGGACACCATCCTGGGGCAGGGCCCTCACGGCCTCACTTTAGCTTCAGCACCTCCGTGAAGACCCCGTCTCCAAACACAGTCACATCCTCTGCTCCTGGGGCTGGGACTCAGCGTATGATTGTAGGGGGACAAAATTCAGCCAGTGATAGGGGCTCTTCACTCTCGCTTGGCCTGAGCAGCTGGGAGGAGGGAGTCCCTGGTTACTAAGTTGGGGAGACCGAGTCCAGCTTTCCTGGGGGGAGGAAATGCAGGAGTTTGGACTTGCTGAGTCTAAAAGGAAAACGTGCAGCCATCTAGTGGACGCGGACACACAGTGTGCTGATCCGGGAGACAGGAGCTGGGGGCAGACGTGGGAATAAGCTGGCATAGATTTTAAGTGAAGCCCCCTCGGCGGTAGACCATGGGCAGGAAGAGGGGCCCAGTCCGGCAGGACACACGTGTCCCTACTGGGTGCAGCACTGGCCACCAGGGGCTTGGGAAGTGGCCACTCCAGGGCGGGTCCCCGTTCACGCTGCAGGAGGCACATCTCTAGCCTTTGTTAAGCCCTCTGTTCTCATCGTCATGAGTCACACAGAAGCAGGAGGTGCCGTACCATAGAGATATTTGATAACCTACTTAATTACTTTTAGTTGCCAACAGCAATTGTGGTATTCCTATAGTAGGTACAATTACTTGTGATACTCCACAACCGGTAGTGTTACGGCCACAGGTGTCACCTGCAGGCTGAGCACAGCTGCGCGGCACGGCACAGGTGCTCTGCCCAAGCCCACGTTGCCGCAGGGCGCCCCCCACCTGGACGCGATGGAGGCGGAGGAGAATCCCAGCTTCTGATCTGACGCAGATGTGGTACTTGACTGCGGCCGCTGCACCCTGAACAACTTCGTCGGCACGTCACGTAATGCTGGCTGCAGGCAACAGGAAGGAAATCGTGTACTGGAATTTGTGCCTGACATGTCTCCAGAGCCAATAAATGCTGAATTTTAAAAACAGATAAATGTTTGTGGAAAAAGAAGAATAAACCAGGTATAGGTGCACATATGTATCACATCCACAGATTTAACACATATGTGTGTGTACAAATTTGTATACACACTTGTACACACATGTATGTATATACATACACATAGCTGTAATGTACTCGCCACTGTTTTCTCAATTCTATTTGTGACTTTTATAATAATAAACTGCCCTCCAGCATAGCAATACCAGGTCCCTTATAAATATTTATGGTGACATCCAGCTCTTCGGAAAGCAGCCCTTCTGCCACGCGACTGCACCACTGAGGGAGGTAAAAGGAGGTCCCAAGTTGGCTTTTCAGTTCTGATGTGACACTGGCTGTGGCACATCTCCATGGACCAGCGACTGTGGGATGTTCCCTCCAGTTCACTTCTGGCGAGCCGAGGGTGGAAACCCTGCGTGCAGCGCTTAGAAACAAAACCAGGTCCCTTGTGTTTTCTTCTAAGCACTGCATTGGAGCAGTTAACATAACATGAACATTTCCCCATTTACTTGGTGTGTGCTGCACTAAATTACACTTGGAAAATGCTAAATCAAAATAACACGCAGTAGAATGATCGTATATAGGAACTCTCTATACTTTCTGCTCAAGTTTTCTGGAAACCTAAGACTGCTCTAAAAAAGTACATGAGACATGGCTTGCATTTGCAGACAGAAGAATTACAGCCACCTGCAGTTCTACCTCCAAGAAAGCCTAGTTATGCCTTTATTTGATTAACCCAGTGTTCACCAGGGAGGAGATCAGTGAGTGCCCCCAACTTGGCTTCTGAGTGTGGCCTCAGAACCAGCTGAGGAGCCATGGTGGCCGTGAGTCCCGCAGGGTGACACAGCGGGTACTCAGGTGATTCACAGAATATCCGAAGCGGAAAGACGTTTAGTTTTGCATTTTCTCTATTTTTTTATCACAACGTTTTCAGGTTCACTATAGTTTTGAAAACTCAGAACAATACATATAATGAAATAAAAATCACCAGCTATACACTTGTTTTTAAAATAAACATTCTCAAGACTTGGTGTCTATTTTTCTTAACATTTTTCTTTCGGTACATGTTTATCTTTTTCCATAGTTAGGATGACATTGCACTTGCAGTTTGGATTTCTTCTTTCCATTTCATTTACCATTATATGGCAAACATTTTCCCATAGTATAAAATATTTTAAAAGTATAGGTTTTAAGGCTCATCAGATATATATTGTAATGTATTTAACTCTGCCCAATTTTTTAAAATATTTAAGTAGCTTCTGGGTTGAAATATTGTGAATTACACTGCAATAAATGTGTTTATCATTGACACAGACATCTCTGTATTTCTAAAGGTCGAAGATAAATTCTTAATGCTCTTGATAAATACTGCCACACTGACCCCTTAAAAGATTTTGATACTGTATTTGAACATTGAAGATTTTGATATTATGTATTTGACAATATAATAGGACACTCAGCATTTAATGTTAGGCACATTAAAACTTTTACCAATTTAATAAATGAACATTGATATCTTTGTTTATATTTGAGTATCTTTGCTATCCATTGGCTGGTTGGCCATCTGCACGTCTTTCATTAATTGCCTGTTAAGGCAGCTGTCGACAATCTTCCCCATGTATCTGTTGAACTTTTTTCCTTTTGGCTTGGCAATAACTCTTTACACACTATGCTGATTTTTGTCTTCTTTTCCAATCTGATTTAAAATCGCAATGGTACCCTGGCTGTTTAGAAATTTGCAAATAGAACTCGGAAGAACATGTGTCCAAGGAAGAAACCGTAAAGGTCATCTAACCTTTGCATTTTGTATATTAAGACATTTACTTTAGAGATGTTACACAATTTCTTCAAAATCTCATAGCCAGGTACTGACCACCTGGGATGAGAAGTTACAGCTCCTGGCCACCAAGTCAGTATTCTTTGGTGACACCTTTGCCCTGAGGACTGACTGCAGATAGCACCACGCTAAGCAGCTGACATCACCTTCTCACTGAACCCAGCAAAGAATAGTGTGAGACAGGAATTATTGTTCCCATTTTACAGAAAAGACAAATAAATTGCCCTCAGTTTCACAGACAGTAAATTGCAGAAGCGTTCGGTAGCCAGCGCATCTTATCTTAAGCCCCTTATTCTTAACAAATAGTCCCAAGGATGTTCAGAGAACTCCAAGTAGTTAAGTAATGTCCTTATATGTCTCCTCCCCCGTTTTCTCACCTAAGAAACGGCACAAGAAATAGTACTAACGAAGCCTTTCTTTAAAAGACTGCTCTGAAGGTGGCACGGGCTGACCCCCGGGGCAGACGTGGGCGAGGCTGCAGAGAGGGCCGCCAACCGCCCCTGCCCCTCGCCCTGGTGGGGTCTGTCCCCTCGCTGCGAATCCCAGCTCACCTGGCGACTTCCGATGCAGTGGGAGCCACACCCATAAGAGACTCAGCAAGCACTTACTCATTCACTCCCTTGGAGCCCCAGAACAATGCAAAAAGAACACACAGGAAGGGGACAGCGAGGCCTGGGGACCCCTGCTGGGATGCCTACACGAGGGGAGGCTGAGCACAGCCACCGGCAAGCCCACCACCATCCACCCACACATCTGTGAGAATTGATCAACTCTTGCCTGGAGTCCTAAGTTTAGGGTCTGTTGTGCGTGCAGGGAGAGGTGACTGGTACCTGTCCACAGACCTCTTCACTGGCGGCCAAGAGCAGGTGTTCAGTGAACAGGCATGCCCTTCACGTCCCCGGCCTTGTCTTTCTGAAGACAGACTAGACCAGGAGGGCGGGAATGTGCCTGCTGCGCTCCCCTCTGTATTCCGGGGCCTAGCAGTGCACCTGCCATAGGAAGATGTTGAGTAAAAGCAACTCAGCTCTCTCTGTAAAAAGAACTAAGCCTTAAGATACGTTTAAACTTTCAGACTGGCCTTCAGTCGACTAAAGTTTGAGAAGTTATGGTGACACAGCAGACTTGTCTCAACGTAACTTTAAGTATTACTTGTTCATTAATTACATTGTAAAGTCGATGTAAGATTCTATGAATTGCTCACCACAGATAGTTTTATTTGGACTGATTGAAACCTTTTTCTAAAGCAAAATCCTGGACCAATCTCTACATCTGTAGTATCAAATAGATTTTCTATGTTCCTTTGTCAAACATGTGCTGCTTTGCATCAGCTCCTGCATTATCCAGAAGTTTTTATATTTTGCCACTTAAATGCTCAACGTTTATGAAGGATTCAACTCCTTGAGAACAAGGGCATGCGCCGTAATTGCTTAAAATCCACAGTAGCACTTAGCAGAGTCCCTGTCGTGAACAGGGACTTAATAAATGTGTTGCTGTTCTTAAGAGCCAGAGGATGCTTAAGAAATATTTACTGATGATCACGAGTTGGCACAGGTTATTTCAAAACAAAGATGTGTAAACTTTGTTCATTTTTAAGGACAGGAGAATATTTTTAACAAGAAAAGAAGAACATTAGTTAATTTCATTTTTAAAAAATAGAGGACAGTTTGTGTGTGTACATCCTTGCCTCTCTGATGGTATTATTTATGAACATATGCACAACCGTGGGCTGAAATCAGGTAGTTGAGCATTGCCAACGGTGAAAGGTAGTAACAACATTGAAATTTTTGGTGTCAAAATGTTCCCCTTTATTTACTGCAGTGTAAGCCAACAGCCCTTATTATGGCCCATAAACAACAGCAACAACAACAACAAAAAACCCTATAAAAATTAAATTGTGAAAACTAAATTATTTATGTGATTTCATTTGTGGGATGTATTCTGTGCCACTGAGCCAAGCTTCTTTCTAATGTCATAAGACTATTAGGAACTGTAATAATCTTCAGGGGCTATGAGATTTATCAACTCTTGCAGAATAGGATGGGAGCCAAGGAAGGAGGTTAAAGGGAACTGGTGAAATTAATCAAGTTTTTCTCTGTGTGCTGGCCAAGAGAATGCAGTAGGTTATTATTTGAGCATTTTACACAGTAGGAACACAATTTGACCACTACCATATGTTGAATTTAAAATTACATGTTAGTCTTTTCCAAAAACAATCCCATAAAAATGTCAATGGCTTTATCCACTAAAAAGGAGGTTTTACTTGATATTCACTAGCTCACTGGGAGACATTACAGTTTAATCCTGCTACAGAAGCCGACTGGCTGATCTGCAAACCCACAGTGAAGGAGAGACACAGGCAAAGAGCCTCTAATATGTCACTGTTTCCCGTAAGAGGAACCAGCCTCTGTCCCCTCGTGGAATATGAACAGCCTCCCGTCAGCGGCTGTGAAATATGAGCCTTTGCTTTTCACTTGAGGCAATATTGAAGTTTTCTGGAATAGATAGAAGCCATCATTCCAGTCCTAACACAAAACAAAAGCATCACTGTGGGAGTAATTTTGAAAATGTATGAACTTCATAAAATCTTCTATTTTCCATGTCGTGAGTTTGGCACAATCAGAACATCAAAGCCTGGGAAAACTATCTATTAAGTCCTCAACTATTTACACCTATTTCTATGATACTAACAGAGAATAAAGTATTTGCCCTACAGAACGTTCACTGATAATGAGTTGGGAAATAAATATGCTACTTTACATGCCATGAAAAAGCAGAGGATGAAGTAGCCAGCAAGTTCAGAGGTATTTCCCAATGAGGCTGTTACACATTTACATTTATTGGTAAAACCATATTTTAAATTTCCATATGATGAGGTTTACAAAGGGTCTCCATTAGGGCTACATTAAAAGTGGCTGCCTTATACTATCAGTTAAAAAAAGGAATATAAATTTGTTGGTTAATTTTTTTTGTTCCAGAATGAATCAGTAGCTCCAATGCACTTCAAAAGAAAATAAACATTAAAAATAAACTGACACCATAAATTATTGTGGTGAGCATACAGATGGTAAATCTCCCAGCCTTTTATTCAGGTTTCTAAATATAATAAATGTGGATGGCTTTGAAGGAAAACCAGGGTTTCTTGAAAGACATTCACTCACCAAGAACCCTACTTGTTTCTCCCGACAGAGTCAAAAGGACTCTAATGGTTGTCAGTTGAGGACACAGCTCAGTAGAGAGTCCTTGACCACGCAGGTAGATGGCCTCTGACCCAATGACCAGGTGCTAACAGAAACAAGCAAGTGAAGAACCATGAAAGGTGCTCCAATTTTGTGAAGTATTTTGGAATTGTTTTTCAATTGACATTCATCGTTTTGTCGACCGCACTGTGAATTTTCTGACCGGAAGAACCACGTCGGCCTCTACAGAGATACTCACACACCCATGCACGCAGCTGCTTTAAAACTCAAGTCAGCCCGCAAATAACATAGATGTGGGATGTGTTTGTTTGTGGGGCGTGTGTGTTTCCCACACAGAAAGGATTTTATAACCTAATTTGACCTGTGGGTGCAGCAGGAGAAGGAAGGTAGGAATGAGATGTTTTTGCTTATTTTTCAAATCTGTATTTTAAAATAGCTATGGATTCCTAGGAAGTTGAAAAGATAGTACAGAGACGTTTACGGTTTCCCCAGCGGTGGCATCTGCCATGATTACAGTGCAGCACAAGCCCGGGAAGCTGGCACCAGTACAACGTGTGCCTGGTTCTTTGTTACTTTACCACCTGTGCACATTTGTGCAGCCACCACTGTGACCAACATGCAAGACATTTCATCACCACAAACATCTCCCTGGAACTACCCTGTTCAATTGTGTTCTGCAAAAAGACACGTTGGAGTGAAGTCCTCACCCCAGTCACTGTGAATGTGACCTTATTTGAAAATACGATCTTTATAGATATGATCAACAGAAGATGCAAGAGGTAAAATTGGGTTAGGGTGGGCCCTGCACCCAATGCTGGTGTCCTTCTAAGAAGAGAAGAGACAGGGACACCCACACAGGAGAAGGCCACGTGAAACTGGACTGATGCACCTGCAAGCCAGGGATGCCGGGGATAACCAGGAGCCCCTGGAAGTTGGAGGAGGCAAGACAGCATCCGGAGCCTTCAGGGGAAGCATGGCCCTGCCAACACCACGATTTTGGACTCAGCCTTCAGAACTGTGAGAGAATAAATTTCAATTATTTTAAGCCACCCAGTTTGTGATCATGTGTTGTGGTAGCCCAGGAAGGCAGTACCTACCCATTCACAGTCACACCCACCTCCCCTGCCCACCACCGTCTCCAACTCCTGGCAACCACCACTCTGTTTCCCATTGCTGTGATTTTGTCGTTTTGATGATGTTCCATAAATAGAATTACACAGTGTGTGACCTTTTAAGATTGGCTTTTCTTACTCAGCATAATGCCCTTGGGATCAGTCCAGGTTTTTTTGTGTATCCATTGTCTGTCACTTTCTTTGTTGAGCAATATCCCCTGGTATGGATGCACCAGTTTGTTTAACCAAAAACAAGTCCCTAGTGAAAGACTTTTGATTTTTTTCCAGTTTTTGGCTATTACAAATAAATTCATGATTGCTATGAATAATTTTGCATGTAACAAAACTATTCATGATTGCTATGAACAATCAAGTACAGTTATTTGTGCCAACAGAAGTTTTCGTTTCTCTGGAGTAAATGCCCAGGAGAGCAACTGCTGGGTCATATTGGTAAGTGTGAGTCTAGTTTTTAAGAAACTACCCATTCCCAGAGCGGTGCGCACCATTGTGTGTCTCTGCCAGCAATGTATTATGACCCAGTTTCTCCACATCCTCACCAGCATTTGGTGTCATTGCTATTTTTTATTTTAGGTGATCCAATAGGTGTGTAATAATAATAATTGGTTGTATCTCCACAATAGCTAGCAGTGTTGAATGTCTTTCCATGTGTTTTTTTGCTATCCGTATATTCTTTTCAGTGAAATGTTTCTTCATGTCTTTTGTCTGTTTTCTAATTGGATTGTTTATTTTAGTGTTGAGTTTAAGAGTTCTTTCTTTTTCTTTTTTTGGAGATAGGTTCTTGCTCTGTCTCCCTGGGGAGAGTGCAGTGGTGTCATCACAGCTCACTGCAACCTCAAATTCTTGGGCTCCAGTGGCCCTCCTGCCTCGGCCTCCTGAGTAGCTGGGACTAGGGGGGCATGTCACCAAGCCTGGCTATTTTTTATATTTTTTGCAGAGATGGGGTCTTGCTCTTGCTCAAGCTGGTCTTGAACTCCTGGCCTCAAGTGCTCCTCCCTCCCTGGCCTCCCATGGTGCTGGGATTACAGGCGTGAGCCACTGCGCCCGGCCAAGAGTTCTTTATATATCTAGATACTAGTCATTCGTCAGATGTGTGGTTTGCAAACACTTTCTCCCAGCTGTAGCTTGTCTCGACAGGATCTTTCTCTTAACACGGCCTTAAGGCTCTTAACAAGGTCCTTCACAGAGAAAAAGGTTTTAATTTGATGAAGTCCAATTTATTGACTCTTTTTATGGATTGGTGACCTGTTTAAGAATCCCGGGCCTTGAAGATGTTTTCCCGTGTTAGTTTCTAAGCATACAGTCTTGGGTTTTGCATTGAAACCTATGATCCATTTTTAGTTAACTTCTGTAGAAGGTGCAAGGACAAGGATGAGGCCCCTCTTGGTTCGGCGCGTAGATTTCAGGTTTCTTCCCAGTCTTGTTTACTGACACACTTCTTACTCCAAAGTTCAAATGAATGATTCTTTAACCATTTTCTTCATTTTCCTCCTGGACCATGTAAACACTGTCAGCCGCTCACCTCTGACCTCATCCAGCGCTTCGCCTGATGCGACTCTAGGGAGCTGACACCAAAGCACATTTCTACAGATTCGGACAGTTGGCTGAGCTTCGTTATCAGGAAACTATTTCTGGAACAAGGCAAGATAGTAACAAAGAAGATATGTTTTAAAAGAGCAGGAAATTAATCTAAAATCCAGGAAGTGGTTGGACCATAGTAAGAATACTCAGAGCGGCAAGCACGGGGTGGGGGTGGGGGTGGCCCGTGTAAATTGACTTCCTTCCTGGGGGCACCTGTTGCTAGCATCAGCCACCTCGGGAGGTTAAGCCATCTATCTCCATTTGATTTCCAAACACCCTCTTGGTATCTACAGGAACCCCCTTTTAGAATTGCCCCAGTTCTACAAGAAACTACCGCCAGTTTCTTTAATTATGCTCATGCACACTCACACACAGAGTTATCAAAAATGACACCATGCTAACTGAGCATTTCCTACCCACCACACTTTGAATCTAACTTTTGCCTGTTTTCAAAGAATCAACTCCACTTTCAGAGGATACATTGCTAGGGTTTAAAAGAGAAAGAGAGAGAGACTCCGAAATGTTTTTTGTAACGCAAGCTGCCTCATTTTGGAAGTACGTACCCTTCATTATAAAATGCCGAAAATGGTTTTTTGAAAGATGTAAATTCACAATGATTTTTTTAAAAAGAGGGTAGGAAAGAGCGGCAGCCCCATTCTGGAAGTGAAGCAGAGAAAGTTGCATTTCCATCAGTAAGGCACACCAGGTTATTCAGATCAATTCTCCCTTTGCAAGTAATAAAATGCTGAATGAACTCTAAAGGAGCTTATTTAAAAATTATCGACCAGCTGACATGATGGGGTGGCTGTCGGGGCAGAGTACAAGCCTGCGACACAGAGAGCTCAGCCACGCCCGGGGCGGCTCTTGTCCTGAGGGCACCAGGCAAACCAAGCAAGAGTGAACTGAAACCTCATGAGCTCTCAAAGTCAAGAGACAGGCAAACGTGGGGGCTTCACCAGGGAATCCTCTCCTCGTAAAGCTCAGCAGAAGAGTAAAACCAACCCCAAAACACAGAATCTATTCCTGGGCTTGGAATATAAGGAAATGCCCTAAATCTAACAAAGCACAGATACAACACAAAATGATGACAAAACAAAAACTGCAGCAAATTCCTACCTACTGTTAAATGTTGAGCTCTGCCCCCAATAAGGGTGGTCGCTCTGGACTCTGGCATCATGCTCATTGGAAGAGTAAGGTAAGAAAAATAGGCAAAAGGAGGGGAAAAAACAAGGAAAATGCATATAATCTGCATTTTCAAATTATACGATTGTGACCATAGGAAAAAAAAATTTTAAATAAGAGAATCAAGAAGAGAGTTTGTCCAATTTTCTAACTGCTAAAGTGGAACACGTGGGGGAGCAGGCAGTGACCGCAGGTGGAGACGCAGATGTGGCTGTGGAAACATGGAGGCGCGTGGGACGTTGGTCTGGGTTCCTCCACTGAGGGGAAGAAGGTGAAGGCCAAGGATCTAGACAATGGAGTGGCCCCTGGAGACATGTCATTAGTAAGGAAACAAGAGACTCAGCAGGGAGGGCCCAGGGGGCAGGCGGAGGCCATGGGGCTGGGCCCGTGGGGGTTCGAGGAAGGGTGAACCGTGGCCGGGAGCAGGAGCATGGCCTGCTGGATGCACTGATGGCTGGTCCAGGAGAGACAGAAATCAAGGGCGATTTTTAAGTTTGTGTCTTAAATGAAAGGCAAATAATGATGCTCTTTACAGAAACGGGGAGGGTGGGAGTCAAGACAGTGCAGGGAGCAAACGCCAAGGTGCGGCACCACCCAGGGTGGCCTCTGCTCTGGGCCGAGGGGTGGCCTCCAGCACACGGCTGGCCGCAGCCGCTGTCCCTCCCCAGCCCCCTGCTGACTCCAGGACCCTCCCTTCCCTCCTCAAACCCTGAGTGGCGTCGGGACCCGCCAACATCACGTCCATCCACTCTCCGCTTCCTGGAGCGGGAGGCGCTGGCTCTGGTCCCAGTCATTCCCCCAACATGTGCCCTGGGCCCGGCCCCTCACACGAGTTTAAGAGCTTTTCTGCAGCCGTCCTGTCCCCTTGAGGTCATTACGTGTCCTCTCTATTGAATCATTCCCATCAGCATAAAAGACTGTGTAACACCTCAGTGTTTATACAAAATCACCCTGTCTGCGCCACACTCCCCTCCAGCTGCTGCCTCAGTTTCCCACGGTAGACACTATCTCAGTGTCTACCAAATCTCTTCACCATGGGTATTAGTCAGGGTTCTCCAGAGAAACAGAACCAGTAGGAGACAGGTGTATTTATCCAAAATGGTATTTATTGTAAGGAATTGGCTCATGTGATTATGAAGTCTAAGAAACCCCACAATTGACCATCTGCCAATTAGAGACCCCAGAGAGCCAAGGGGGAAGGCCCAGCCCATGGGCAGAGGACCGGTGCCTCCTCCAGCAGCCAGACAAAGAGAGGAGTCCTCCCCTCCTCCGCCTTCTTGGCCTACTCAGGACCTCACTGGACAGGACGCCCACCCATGCTGGGGAGGGCCTTCTGCGTTACTCAGTCCACCAGCTCAAATTCTACCCTCATCCGGAAACACCCTCACAGACACACTCAGACATACTGTCCTGCAGCAACCTGGGCATCCCTTAGCCCAGTCAAGTTGGCACACAAAACTGACCACCATGCTGTGCTTCCCAGTGAGACAGCATCTCTAAACTTCCCTCGCAGTCGGGGCCAGACACACCACTGCGTCCCGGGTCTCCAAGTGCACCTGGCAGGGCCCAACTCCTCCTGACCCAATGAACACCAGCACCACAAGTTACAGTCCCGTGTGCAGCCACATGGAGGGGACCCAAGGCCTTACACTCAGGCAGAGCTCCCAGATGTGAAGGGGGATGTCCTCACCAGACTGTGGGGGACAGAGATTTCTCAGTGCCATCCCCCCAAACTCCCACCCCATTAGACTCTACCTGAGCAAAAGATAAAATGTTCTGTTTGGTCACAGAGATGTTGGGGCTATTTGTCAGAGAGGCCAGCATCGCGTACCCTAACTGAGAGACACCCCCAAAGCTGTCTGATCTGCTGTTTCTGTTCCTTTCTTCCAATTTTTTGAGCTACTCTGGTTGATTGCACCCCTGCTGGTCCACAAAGACAGCTCTTGCCAGGCCTGCCAGGGGCATCCACCTGGCTACACCTGCAGGGAACATGGAGCCCTCCCCTTCCCTGACTTCTCAGCACATGGGGCACAGCTGGCCCCCACCAGGGTTCCAGGACCCCACACCTCTCTGCCTTCCCTCCTGCCTCACCGGCTGCTCCTCTTTGCTGCTCAGTCAGGTGTTAAGAGGAAGGGGCGAGGCTGTGGGGAGGGGTTGTTGTTGATGAGAATTTCACACGGCCCAGGGAAGTCTTGCAGGAGGTAATCTTGGGTCCGGGTGGGAGCTGGGCAGAACCGTAAGGGGTCTTGGGCGTCACGTGGGTCCCCGGTTAACAAGGATGCCGGGCAGGCTGGCCACAGTGGCTTCCGGGAGGAGGTGCGTGATCAGTTCCCAGCAGAGCCTGCTCCGTGGACTCCGAGGCCAGCACAGGTGAGGGGCCCGTTGCAGCCGGGAATGAGGTGTGTGCACAGGCGTCCTCCAACCCCGGGAGCTCGGAAGGTCCATGGGCCTCCCTGCATTCCTCTCAGTCTTGTGCAGACTGTGTGTGACTGAAATCCTGACTCTGCTACGATTAATAACCATGAGCAGGTGTCAGGAGAGGGCTCTTCATCACCGGCTGCCTTTTCACGTCGTCATTGTTCATGTCCTTTGTCACTCACATCACGATCTCTTCACTGGGCCTCTCTTTTTGCCACTTGCACCCCAACCCTCTGCGCCTCCCTCTCTGTTCTTTCTTCGTGGCCGTGGCCTTCCTCGGGGACTCTTGCTCTATTGGCAGGTGGCCTTGTCAGATGTGAACTTCATCTGGGAATTAGGGTGAACAATGTCCTAAACTATGTTAGCTGGTTGTTGTAGAACCAAGATAAAATAAGAGCAATAAAAAGAGCATTGGCAAAGATTAAGCACCTTACAAACATAGGATATTACAAATATTGCTATTTTTGTCCCTGAGCTAATTTCCTGTTTAGAGATTCATAGAGCAAGTGAAATAACCGTACAGATTTTAGGGCAATCAGTGGTTCTTCCATGTAATTTATTCGCTCTCTGTGAGTTTGTCCTTTGTGTTCACTGGAAATAAAAGGCACATGGTAAGGCCAAGTGTTTCTATTAGAGTGGTGCAAAAATATTCTAAAATTTATTAAAAAACTAGTTGAAAGGGGAATTAAGAAAATAAATTATTTATAAAAAGAACATGGAGGATGCAAAAGAACATAACCCTCTGCATACGGGGGAGAGTTGCCTCTTCTTTCTTTAAAAATGAAGAGTCCCCAGGTGTCCTAGAGTCAAGGGAGATAACACAGGTGTGCCTGAGAAACACCGGAATGCGCGGGAAACCTACTGCAGTATTACAACAGGAGGCCAAGCTTTGTTTAGGTGTAAGAACTGTAACAAAAGAGATGTAAATCAGTGAAGTTCCAAAAGATTCTTATCACACTTTGATCACCCCCCAAGGCTAAAGTGAGACAAAAGCCTTTATAGGTTCTTTATATCAAAGAAAAACTCTTATCAGCTTTATATAGCATCAGTTTAGCTTGCACTAATGATTGGATTTTTCTCCCTAGGATTGTGTGTGTGAGAGACAGAGAATTAGGTATGGTTGATCAAAACGTAAGCAGAGAAAGAGCTTAGGAAATTGTTTTATTTTATAATATTTTTTAAATTAATATTTAAGTGAGTGTACCTCTCATTTTAACAGTAATTCTTTTAAATGGGAATTTATTATAAGCAAATACCATAACCATAACTCTTCTTTAAGTATCATATACACGTTGGGCTGGGAGCACTGTTAATAATTCCAGACTTCCCTTCCTTCCCCTCTCATCCTGCTGCCTGGGCTTAAGGTGTTAACGTGAAAGAATAGAAATTGCGCAAATAGTGCTCTTTTGCTACAATATTAAAATCACACAGGGATATGGGCTATCAACCCTTTTAGGATTATCAATGCCCTTTTAGGGCAATGAAGTATGTTAGGAAGTGGAGGCCACATCGGTCACATCAGAATAATCCCTCCGATTGACTCCGGCCTCTTGCCCACCTCCGCACACAATGTTCCCACAGCACTGCCCGCCTCCACCCACCGGGACCTCCCCGTTAACACGGACCAACAGCATCTCCATTTTTATTAGAGAAATCCCTTGGTGAAATCTGTGTGGGATGTAACAACAAATGGTAACAGGAAATCATCTGGTTTACATTGTAATTCAGATGCCAGGAAGACTTTGTTGATTGACTCCTGTATGTATTTTCCACAATGGGCAAAGTCATTAGTGGTGAGAATGTCACTTACGCAGCAAAGAATTACCAGAGGAAAAAAATTCACTCCACTCAAGTGAAATGATGCTCCACTTGACCAATTTAAATATCAAAACCTTGGGATGGAGCTGGGGCTTCTCCTTCCTTCCTTCTTGGAGTAGTTTATAGAACCTCTAAAGCCAGAACTGGGGAGAGCATTACATGGACAGATGAAAACTCTGATGGGTTCGTAAGTCAGTTCTCTTACTATTCACCAAAACTTCTATCCGTATTCACCCTGGAATATTTAAATCCGTACAGATCGGAATTGTACTCCAGAGACTGGGAACATTATGCAATGCACGCCAGATCCCTGCTTTTATGCAAATGAAAGATCCTTCACTTTTACCCCAGCTATTAACTTAATTGGCCAAGTTTCTCTGAGCACTTGCTCACTGGCTCCAAGCTGGTGACGACTGGCTTCATCCTCTCCTAGATTGTCCTTAATAAGCTGCAAGTGAAGAAGGTAAAGAGAAAGCGTGAGAAGCAAACCCAGTAAAGCAGGATTCAGGGAGAGCTGGGGTTTCGGCAGCCAGCCAGCACCGACAGCGCTGCTCCTGCCATCACAGGACGCGGCTGTTTAAGAAGAAATGCGGATTTTGCTCTTACCTGATGATGCTTTGTCATTTTTAAAGAACATCATACTGTGATCGCCATGGTTGCATTAAAAGATAATGTGTTACTTTTAGCATGAAGCATAAAATAAAATCAGAAGTTAGGCAATATGATTCTCACACCTCCTGGCTGTCTCGCTAAAATGGTGTGTTTCCCCTCAGAGGTTAACTCAGTAAGCAAGGTTTAAATTTTTTCATCAGGCTCCATAGAATTGCCATACAAGAAATAATTTTGAAAACAAATCCTTTAGTCAGAGACTGTGGCTTGCACCGTGACAGTAAAATCCCTGACTTGACATGGAGAGAGGAAATGGCCTTCAAATGAAAGGTGTTTGGAATTTTCAGTGTTATAATTAAGGAATCAGAAGGTCTCTACTCAGCTAGAAAGTAACCATTGGATGAAATTATTCTGTCTTTTGAATTAACCAGTATCAGCTTAGTAACATTTCACCATATAAGGAAGTTGTGAATATTAATCCTTATTTTGAACCCAGGTTGAGTATTACTGCTTCAAATGGAAAAAGCTGAGATTCTGAGAATAAGACCAGCTCTAAATTAGTCCAAATTGTTTTATAACTGGCGAATAGGCAGACCTGTGATAAAACAGTGCTCATTTTCTCCACCCCGTGCTATTTCAATATCCTACATAATTTTTCATGGCTCAAAGCCTTCCCAGGGTACCCTTATGAATAAGTCCCTGAAACAACAAATAAATAAAAACCGTTCTCTAATGAATGGCGGTGTTCATTCCCTGCAGTTGAGATGCAAATAGTCTTATCTAATTGTGACTCTGTGAGGCTTCTGGACCCATCCACACAATTTTCTCCACTGGAGTAAGGCTGGGCACCTCATTCCTCTGCAGATCCAAAAGGCAGGGCTGAAGAAACCCCCATTGTGGGGTTATGACTTTCAAACAACACCTTGTTCAAAGATGTGCTGGCCAAAACCCAGAATGGTTAAGGACAACTGTGTTTGTGTGACTGCTGGCCTGGAGGCCCAGCTGCCCCAACATTTTTCTCAGGTTTTACTGTACATCCTAACGCTTTCTGCCAACAAACTGGCCGACTTTGCCTAAAACATTGCTCTTTTTCCTGAAGAAGATCACATCAATGTACAACACTGAATTTCCTAGTTCATCCAATTTTTTTAAAAACTGTCTTGGATAACAGGCACTCCCAGAATAGACCAGGTTATGCATGGAGTGACCGAAATCAATGGAAAGGTTGAAAAATTCTTCTTGAACCAAGTGGATCTAGATATTGAACTGCATCTACTGGTCCAGCTTGCAAACTGATGGGCTATGTGACCCTCACAAGGCCAGTGTCCTGTGTGTGAGTCAGAATTGCTCATGGCTTTCCAAACGGGTTGGTGTGACACCAGATTATTGCCATGGAATGACTAAGGTATAACTGTGGCCTCCTTGAGAATAAATGATTTCATAGCAAAAGCCACGTGTCCAGGGATGCCCAAACTGAACTGAGCCCTGGTCCCAAAAAGCGGCAGTCCCAGGAAGTCACACGTCAGATAGAGTAGACTTGGGACAACCTGGATCTCACTTCATGACCTGTCCAGGTTCAAGGGACAAGAGATTTAATTGCATTTATGAGGTCATATCTAGGGTCATTTCCCCCATATTTCATGGTCCCTGCCATAGACTGAATATCTATGTCCCCCTAAAATTCATATGTTGAAATCCTAATTCCCAAGGTGATGGTGTTAGGAGGTAGAGCCTTTGGGAAGCCGCACCTGGATTAGATCTTGAAGGTGGGACCTTATTAAGGAGGGTCAGCACTCCCAGGTGGGTCTCATACTGCCTCTGGAACTGGCTGACCTGGGAGGGGTGGTCCCTCCAGGGTCCACAAGGCCCCAGATGCCAAAGAAACAGGACACAGGAAATAAAAGACCTGGTTAATACACCCAGGCATTGCATTATCACACAGTCATTTAAAAAACTAAGACTTGTTTCTCAAAACAGCCCTAGCAAATACATCTACCTTTCATGTCTCCCACTGTCCCATTAAAATAACAGAAAAGTTTCATCCAGAACAAATCAAATCAAACCGTCATGAAAAACTATTCGGTGGCAGGAGAGAATTAGAAAGACTGTGGGAGAAGATGGAACTGTGTTGATGAAGAAAACCTGGCCCCAAACTTCAGAGGCAAAGTGGGTACAGTGGTAGGATCCAGAGAAGCGCCCAGCTCAGAGTAAAGAACAAAGCGCAGGAGCTGCTGGTGGTGGAGGTGCCGTGATAATTATTGTAGGAAACTCCATCTGGAGCAGCTGGACCAGTAGACGTCTCTCCCAGCATCTCCCAGATGTGCTAAGGCTGTGGATCATCTACCTGGGGAGGAAAGCCAAGCTGCGGAGGCCTGAGAGAAGCAGAGAAAAGTGAAGAAGACTTCAGTTCTGTTCACATGACACAACACTCTCTTTTCATAAGTTTTTAACTGAGAAAATTCCATGGAGACAAATAAAGCTGTCTTCCTGCTCCATCCCCCACCACCCCAGGAAGAGCGTATCCACCATCCTGTCCACAAATACATGGTATCAAGGGTCACATTTATTTGATTTTATGATAATACATGTGAGCAAAAGATACATTTTAGAACCTAACTGCTTGGGAGTCCAAAGATTTTATTATTTTTCCTAGAGTGTCTAGAATTTACATATTGAGGAATGATTTATTAGGTATACATTTCTAGAAGAAACTGAATTTAGACAAAGTACTGATTACATAATTATATTTATAGAACAGATCTAAATGATATAAGTTTTGAAAATATAAAGACAATATAACTTAAAAAAATCAGGAGACAGAGGAAGAAAAGATGGAAAATATATACATTTGCTAAGTTCCTCATATTTCATACAAAGTCTATATAGAGATGATTGATATGTTTTGAAAAGTCATTTTTAAGTGAACTATTTCAAGGTATGCATTAACCCCTGGAAGAATAAGAGGATAATAAGGAAATTACGAAAAAGCAGAAGGCTTGGCTAGGAGCTGCCATACAAGCTTGTCAATCCTCCTAAACAGGCATTGACAGACGCTGGCTGATACTGAGCAATTGAGAAACAGACACAGAAGTTGTCAAAAGTGGTTTTATATGAGGCATGAGACTAAGAATCATGGAGATTTTATTTTTCACCACAGAAATTTCTAAATGGTTTAAGAGCTTAACCATATGCATGTATTAACCCTATGATTTAAAATAAATATAAATAATTATAGTATATTCACAATAATAAGTGTATGGATAGAGAAAAGTATTCAAGATATATTTTTATGACTAATTTTTTTACTGTGGTAAAACTCATATCATAAATTTTACCATCTTAACCATTTTTAAGTGTATGGTTCATACTGTTCATTCACATTGTTATGCAACCAATATTCAGAACTCTTTCATCTTCCCTAACTGAAACTCTACCCCAGCCCCTAGCAACTATTAAATACTATTCTACTTTCCATTTCTATGATTTTGAAGACTCTAAGTACTTCATCTGACTGAAATTATACAGTATTTGTCTTTTTGTGTCTGGCTTATTCACTTAGCACAATGTCCTCAAGGTTCACCAATGCTGTAGCAGGTGTCAGAACTTCCTTCCTCTTTAAGGCCGGATAATATTGCGTTGTGTGGATAGACCACATGTTGTTTGTCCGTTCATCTCTCGATGCGCACTTGGGTTGCTGCAACCTTTTGGCTACTGTGAATAATGCTGCTATGAATACGCATGTGCAAATACCTCTTTGAGATCTAGCTTTCAATTCTTTTGGGTATATATTCAGAAGTGGAATTGCTGTATCATATGGTAAGTTTACGTTTAATTTTTTGAGGAATCTGAAGACATATTTTTAAGTAAGAAAGTTAGTTTCAAAAATGTGTGTGTGATTGCATTTTTGGTAAGATGTTGAAAATATTAAGAACAAATATATGTGTGCAGAATGCAGAGTGTTTCTGTGGGGGCATACTCGCCAATGTGGGCTCATGAAAGAGGTCGCGTGGTCTACCTCACCTGCAGCAGCGCACATCTGGCCCCATCGCTTGCTGCCCACCCTGCGCAGCACCCATGGTTTACCTCCAGTGGCCACACTCACCACCGTCCCTGGGCTGTGAGTTACAGAAGGACCGCTTTGCCCCTGCATCCCCAGTACCTGCAGCAGCTCTTGTGGCAGGAATTTAATAGTCACTGTTGAGTGAATGAATGAATATTCACAATGGCTATACCAGGCCAAAAAAAACAAAACAAAAAAAACCCCAAGAAATTAAGGAAATGAAACTTACTACTTTTCACTTTTAATTCTATGATATTTAACATCTATAGCAAGTATTATATCATAATTTTTAAAACTTTAAAAATGACAAATCCTAGAACTCAATAACCCTTAATTCAAAAGGGGAACCTTTATTGGGGTCTTTCAGGTATTCTCAGGCAGCTTGAGGAGCTCCCAGCTATGCCCCCGAATCTCTCACACGTCTCAAGAACGCGTGTAGCCAGGGCTACGCAGATCCTGACCTGGTCTGGGGCCACCTTTCCTCCACCGTGAGGAGAGACAGGTAAGGCGGGAGGGACTAGAGTGTGTGCTGCAGACACGGCCGGTGGGCCAGCTGGCCCTGTCTCGCTGAGGCTCTCGGGGCTGTGTGTGTGACCACAAACAGACACTAATGACACTGCAAGGTGGTATCACCAACCGCAGGGCAGGCAGGCAGCAGGTGGCTGCTGGCAGGTAGAAACTTCCTTTATGTGTCAAGGAATAGCTGCCAATATGAAGCCGGCATGAAAGAAACGTGCTGCGTATCATTAATTTAATTGAGGTCTGTTTTAATTTATGTTGTGTCTAGAAAGCTGAGTATGCCTTACTGTGGAGAACTGGATTGTGTGGCTTGGTTCTGTTGGGAAAAGCTGTGTAGGGGAAGAGGGTTGAAATGTTAAACAAAGAAAAGGTTCTGAGAAGGGCCGAGACAACATCCTGTTGTTCTGTGAGTCCCCAAAAAGAACACTGTGCCGGGGCCTTGATGGAGAAGGCTCAGGGTGGTTGTTCATACAAATACGAGTTGTCAGAGGAAGCAATTAGACAAGCAGGTCAGGGGAGGTGGTGCCTCCACCCCGCCAGGCACTTCTAGTTCATGTGTTGCAGGCAGAAGTTGCAAAACAGGGAAAAAAACAAAAAACAAAAAACATTGTCAAATGGCAAAAGGAAGGCAAAAGTCACACTCGGCTTCCTGGAAGGCAACAAAATGAATGGCCATGGGGACCTAATAACTTCCCTTTTTGGAGGAATAGATCTGAAAAATAAACAAACAGAAACAGAGACTTTGGCAAGTTGGGAGTTAGGGGATTCGATACACGGCCCGGGGTCACCTGCAGGGAGCCCACAGTGTGCCGACAGGCTGGCTTTGCTGAACTGACGTGTGAAAACTGAGCCCTGTGGTTCTCTGGCAGTGGGGAAGCTTCTGGGTGTTGAGCTCTTGAGGCCAAGGACTGGAAGGTGCCTCCTCCCTGCCAGCCAAGTGCCCCCATGGGTCCCGGGTCCATCCATTCTGCCAGAATCGCAGAGACAATCGTCTGCCCGCCGAGGGCCACAGACGGCCCTGTGCCGCTCTTGTCCGTCATTTCCCTGATGGGCTCTGGTGGTGCTTTAGGGAGGCTCTTCTCTTGTGAGAAGTAGCCTGTGGAAGCATCCAGAGCAGCAGGATGGGGCAATGCACGTGAGCACACACCTGCACTCACAGACAGTGAGGCAGGAGCGTGTCCAGGAAGACTGCCCCAAGCCGCCTACCTCCGTCTCACCACAGAACGGATGGAAGGTTTGCTTTGCACAAAAGTCAGTCCTCTGGCAAGTCCTGGATTGCCTGTGTGTGGTGGAAGGTCCAGCTTTAAGAAACAATTGGTGGGTGTTGGTTCTTGTCCACCTCTGGGTTAGCAACGCCTACCTGCCAACACGCTTCACCTCCCCTACAGGGTCTCTCTTCAGTCCAAGGGTCTTGGTGTGTGTGTTTCCTTCAGAAGGACACAGCTTTCCTCTGGTTTTCCAGGCTGCTGCAAGGACAGTCCATGCTGGTTTAAAATCACACGGCATTCGTGTACAAAACACCAGCATCGTGACAGAAAGGCAAGGTGCGTGTTCCTCACCAGCCTGCCTCTTCAGAAGTCTTCCCCACTAGAGTTGGGCACACAGTTCGGCCAATTCTTCCTCTGATTTGGGGATCAGCTTCTTCCCTCTAATTATCAGATTTGTAAGACGTGTGTGTTTTCAGTAGCAATACTATTTTCCCAGTCCCCACAGCATTCAGCTAGCAGGCCCTGGTTCATCCTCAGATCACCTGATACAGCAACACTCAGACAGCGATTTCCGTGATGTGTTGCTGTTGCTATGGTCTTGATAGTCACAAAGCACTCATCACTGGAATACCCTTACGGCCGAGGCATACCCATCGTGCCGGCAGTGACTTGCCAAGGTCACCCAGCTAGCGGGTGATGTAATTCAGACTTGAACCCAGGTATGTCTCACTCCAAAGCTGTCAACTGCTTTGATCTATTTCTGGCACTGGTTTCACAAACAGACCCGGAACTGCAAACAGGTGTCCCATCAACTCACTCTGAAGGGCCTGAGCCCCGCGCATGGAGAAGGCAGATCTGCAAGGCATCCCACCAAGACCGCAGGCTCCTGCACACCAAAGACTCCTGACTGTCTTCTTTCCCTCCTTCCCTCCTCCTCTTCCTCCTCCTTGTTCTGGCAAAATATCCTCAGGAGCTTCCAAAGCTGCGCCGCACAGCAAAGGTCCGCCTTGTCTCTCAAATGTTGACTTCCTATAAGGTTAATAGAGCGGGGTATTCCACTAGTAGAGTCTCGGTTACATAAGCACTGCTGAATTACTCCCACTGGCTTGTGAAGTTCTTTATGTAAAATACGAGCTTATTTCCCTGCTCCATGTCTCAATAAACAGATGTCAGTGATCCTACTCCAAATCCGCTTAATGATTTCAGACTATTCAATACCCTGGGTCATCATCCCAAATATAAATCTCATCAACCTTTAAATTAGATGTAGAGTAGGAGTTTATACCAGAAAAAGCCAGCATAGGGAGATACACACAACATAGTTTCTTAGATCAGCCCATAACGTGACCCATTTTCCTTGAGATTTAGCTCTTGTTTCTAAATATGGAAGGCGGCTAGCAAGCAAAAGGTAAGCTAATTGGTCATCCAGATTCGTTGAGTTCTGGTTTATTTGAAGAGATGTCCATTTCATCTCAGCCCTTAAAACACACAAAAGCAGCCTGGGCAACATAGTGAGACCCTATCTCTACAAAAAAATAGAAAAATCAGCCGGGCACGGTGGTGCATACCTGTAGTCCCAGCTACTCAGGAGGCTGAGGCAAGAGGATGGCTCGAGCCCAGGTTTTCGAGGCTGCAGTGAGCTGTGATCATGTCACTGCACTCCAGCCTGGGTGACAGAGTGAGACCCTTGTCTCAAAAAAACAAGCAAACAAAAACACACACACGAGTTACCCACTTGCTGAAGATCAGCTCCTCAGAGCCACACAACATTACCACGGCTTTGTATCCAGCCAATGCAAAAGGGAACGTGCAAGAGAGACAGCTCCTTCCAGGCACTGCTTTTCTCTTTAGATAATTATTTTTTTAAAAAATCTCTCAATAACCTCTCCACTGAAGAGCATTTTGATACACATCTTTCTATTTGCAAATTTTTGTTTGAGCCGTCAAAATCTCTACCTAAGCAGGTCTCCAGGTATTGTGCCCACAGCTGAATGCATCTGATATGGAATAAACCTGAGTTATCACCACGGGCTCTGAAGTCAGCATCTAAGAAATGACATTTGGAGTGAAGATGAACAATCCCTTGAGCCAACATCTAACAATGGTTCTGATAAGGTTCTGGGTCTTCTTGCCCTCGCTGTGTGCAGAAATGTTTGAGTAAAATCAGATCAGATGAAAGGTCTCTCCCTGTTCCCTCAGCCAAATCATCTTTCACTTAGTGTAGTTAAACAAATATTGGATTTAATCTTTGTAAATGTACACTGTGCGTTTATCTCTCTTTTGTTGGGAAGAGAATGGCACTTTTGAATTCAGAGTTCCGCCTCCCCCAGGACTTCCCTGACAATCTCCACGAGAGACCTCCGTCTCCCCGCCCTGTGGTTTAGGTCTGGATGGAAAGTTAGGGAAAGAGAACCGGATCACTTTCCCAGGGTGCCTGACAAGCGTCCGCAGTACTGAAATATCTCGCACAGAGAGAAGCCACCAGAATGCTCTCCAGCTTGGCGTGGAATCAAAACATGCCAAACGGGACCTGACGAACCATCTGGTCCGGGCCACGAGATTTGAGGTGACCTCGGCTTCCTCCTGAATGAGAGGACTTGGCCACGGGGCTCGGGGCCTCAGGCTCAGCTTTCTTACAGGGAAAATGAGGGAGGGAAGAGGAGGCTGTGAAAATTAATCACAATAATGAAGTACTCGCCCCAGTGTAGGGGACTCTGGACGCAGCCCTCAGGTTTTGCAGGCCCCAGGTGCACCGTGTTAGCTTCTGCACGGGACTAGCAGCCGGGTTCTTTCTGTGCACCATCCAGTAGGCCCCAAGGTGGGAGCCCCTGGGGACGGGCCGACTCAGCCTCCATCCAGGTGCTCGGGGCCTCTCCCGCTTCCCACAACCATCGCGGATCTAGCCGGCTCTCAATCCCACCAGGAATCTCTGTGAACCCACGGGGCGGGAGCACCTATGAGCCACCCCTGCGCCCCGACCACGTCTCCAAATTCAGCTCCTTCCGTGGCATCCTGCCGAGCCGGGTTTAGCAGCAGAACAAAGAGTCGAGCAATCTAGCCAGGCGTGTCAGCCCTAGAGTATGTGAAGCTCCTGCCCCAAGGCCTGGAGTCACACTATCTTCTGCACCTGGGGCACCCCGGGATCTCCACAGCCCCCCTCATCCCTCCAGGTGTCTGTTTAAATGGTGTTTCCTCAGACACCCCCGGTCTAGGTCAGCACTCTGGTTATACACCTGTGTAGCACCTTGTGATTTCATCTTCAACACACTTGTAATTATGAACGTGGGTGTTTTCATTTATCATGAAAAGTGCCTTATTTACACATACTGTATGATTCCACTTATTTGAGGTCCCTGGAGTAGTCAAATTCATAGAGACGAAGTAGAATGGGGGTTGCCCAGGGCTGGGGCTGGGCAGAAGGGTTAGTGTTGAACAGGGCAGTTTCAGTTTTAGAAGATGAGAAAGTTCTGCAGGTAGATGGTGGTGATGGTTGCACCACAATGTGAGTGTTCTCAACACCACAGAACTGTGCACTTACAAATGGTTAAGATGATAAATGTTATACTGTGTATATTTTACCATAATTTTTAAAGTACTTTATTAGTTTACTGAAAGGTCCTTATATGCACTACATTGTAAACCCTGGGAAATGGGGACACTTGTCTGGCTCATCATAGAGCATGCATAAGTTGCTTAAATATATTCATTGTGTGAATTAATACTGGGTATATAATTATTTAAACCTAAATCTGACACATTCTCCACCCTGGGGATCCCTTTCCCACTAACAGAAGAGGAAAATACACTTTTCTGTGTACTAGCACTTCCTTTTCCTTGCCCAGGACTTTCAGACCCAAATCACTCAGAGGGATCAGCTCAGAAAGCAAACTCAGGTGTTTCAGGGCATCACCAGGAAGTGTTATGGGAAGCAAGTTGCCAAAGCACTATAGCACCACTCAGGTCCTTCTGGAAGTACCTAAAGTGGACATGTTCTCTCTTTCCCCTCCCAAGAGCTTATGACATTGTTGAAAACCTAATATGGGAGGAAAGACATGGGCTTAGCAGTCAGTACACAGGGCTGAGCTCCTGGCTTCATGCTTTCTCTGCAACATGACCTGTTAGCGGACCTCTCTAAGTTTAGTTGTCTCAAACAAAAAAGGCGGCTAGTGATGCCGCTCAGTTAACAACTTGTAGAGAACCATGTGATTTAACAACAAGTGGAAAATGAGGACACAATGCTATGGATGGAGTATTGTAAGCACCAGATTATGTTAACTGTGCATGTGCACGTACATGTGTGATTACAATGGAAAATACCTGTGAAGGAAAACAACCAGGCTGGAAGAAAAGTGGCCACTTCTGGGTTGTGGGGTAATGAACAAGTTCAGCTTCCTTCCTCCTACCTTTCTGTGCTTTTTATGTTTTTAACAGTGACTGTGAGAGGTGCTGGGTGGGCTGGCTCAGCAGTGCCTGGCTGCAGCCTCACTGGCAAAGTTAATAATGCCCAACCTCTCTGGGCTACAAGTTCCTCAGCTAAAGAGGGCAGTGGGAAGCTGCTACCTTAGAGAGGTGTTGGGAGGATTTAATCAAATGACATACACAAGCACAGAGCATGATGCCAGGAACCCAGCAATAAATTACCAGAAGTGAAGGCAAAGAGGTGTGCTCTGGACTGGAAGGTGTGCAGTGGGGCAGAGGCCAAGGGCCCCCAGCAGCAGCTATACCAGCAGAAGCCATGCTGAGGTCAGTACTTTATTCTGAGAAATGCAAAAGTGACAACAAACCCCAGACAGTATGTCCCTCTCACCAAAAAGTTTCTACCTTGTCACTAGCTGTTAATTAACTTCTGATAATATATGACTGCTGTTAGTGGTGGAACTCAATCGTGCACGGCCTGCTTTGTGAGCATGACCTGTTGTTTCAAGCTATCATGTCCACTTTGCAGCACTGTGGAGGGGGTAAGCGTGAGCGTTGGTGAAGTGTCAAGTATTGCAGGCAAGTGCTCTAGTTCTGTCTTTCCTCCGTCCCCTTGGCCCGGGGTGACATACAAGAGCAAAGCAAAGACCCAGGTAAAAACGGCCCCTGCTTCCCTGCTCATTGCCTTGACGGGGGTGGGTTGGGAGAGGGGAGGGAAGTCCCATCACTTGTCTAAGAAGCTCCTGTGACTCCTGCCACCGAGTTGCTGAAAATGACATCATTGTGCAGGCAGCTCAGGGAGGAGCAACCTTACTGGAGCCTCTTCTTAATAACAGTGGAGCGAGACCCCTTGGGATGGAACCGGCCCATTTTGCCTGGGCTAAGAACACAGCCATTTAGCTAGTGTTCCATAAAACAGGGTCTTCGGGACTCTAATAAAATCCCAGGGAACTTCACACCATGATAAAGCGCAACTTTTTTGTCACTTTCCATTTTCTAGGAAGACTTCCGTAGTTAAGAGTTTTAAAGACACAATCGCCGAAAGCAAACTCAGTGAGGAGACTTTAGGTGAATCCCCATTAATTACTGAATAGTAGATAGTTCACAAAAATTAGGAGCTGAACTGCAGCTTGTGAAGTGCAGACAAGGAAAAGGGCAGGACTGTGTGCTGATGGACACTGAGCTGTGTACAGTCCCTCTGTCCGGTTTTGTCATTTCTCCCTGACAGACTCCGATGGCCCAAGGCACGTCTTGCCCCATGATGCGGCAAATGCCAGGGCGGCGGGGAGAGCTGCGCCCGCACACGTGTGGTGCTCAGAGCCGGACAGCGCTGGTTCCTCCTCGACTTCCTGCTTTGGCCGCTGCGACTGGGGGAGAAAAGCACCACGTCGCTGAGCCCTGCCCGTCGGGTGCCGGCGTCTTCCTGGCAGCCCCGAGTCCTGTGGAGTTGCTGGTTATTTTAATTGGATGCTGAAGGATGTGGCTGTGAATGGATTTTACAGCCTGGTAGGCCTAAGGCAAGGATTATACAGGAAAGAGAGTCTTTTTAGTGCAAATTTATGATCCACTCAAGACTCACAACTAATAACAGGACTAGGAACTCAGCTGAGCCGGCTCCCTTAGGAAACCCCTGGTCCTCTAAACAGGTTTTTCCTGACATTTGCGTTAAGTAAGGAGGCCGTGGATCAGGAAGACGAGCACAGACCAAGTTTGCAGATGGATTCCAGGCTCGCGCTTAGCTGATCCGCTCTGCAAACCTCGGCAATGCCTCAATGCCTTGGCCTCTTTGTTCTCAGCTGTTCTGATTTAAAAGACAAGCTGGCTGGCCTGGGCTCTCTCCAAAAAGAATCCCTTCGAACTCTGAGGACACATTTCACTTCTTCTCTGTGGGATGCTGATCAGATGGTGCAGTGACATGTGGTGGCAGGAAAAGCGAGTTAGAGCCACTGGCCAACCGCGCCAGGAGAGGCTGGGTGTGTCCTTCCTTGCGCCCGCCCACGTGGGGCCCTGGCTCTGTCCTCTAGAGCGCACCGGGACAGAGATCAAATGAAAAACCGTGTCTGCCTGTACGTGAGGAAGGGAAGCAGATAGTAAACCAGGAGGAAAGCCGCATGGACCTCTCTGCTTGTCCTCTGTGAGGGACGCCGGCTGGGACGGAAGCCCAGGCTGGGCCAGGGAGGCGTCTCCTGCCCGAAAGCGCACGTCCACCGCACAGACAGTGGGACAGCAGACGGCGTTCGCACCTCGGTCTCTTCCCTCCCTAAACATTTAATTTTAACATTCTTCTGGCAAAAGCCAGGCTGCGGGGACAGTCTTCCCCTTCCCTCCAGGAGATGTGATTTCAAAGAACACATCTCACCCCTCTGAGAAGGTGTTAACATCACAGAATTCCAAACCTGAAGGCAGAGCCCTGATCCCAAGAAGGTTTTGTTGAGTTGGGGGCAGTATTCCTTCACCCATCCTTCATCAATAAGGAAAATGAGTAAAATAGATATTAAAATGGTCTCTCCCATCTCCCTGAGCCTCCAGACACGGGTAACCGTAGCAACGGGATGCCTAGAAAGTTGGGGGGAGGCAGCAACGGGGACCCCTCAGCCCCGGGGGCCGGGATGTCGTGGCCGATCCCCTCTGTGCCTCACTTTTCTCTTCTGGATTTTGGTGGAGAATATTTTCACCTTTCTCTCAAGATTATCAGAAAGAAAAATAGACATATGAACCATTTCACAAACATAGTATTGAAGGAAGAGGAAAATGAAGACTAGCAGAAAGATTAGATGCTGCTCACACTCATACCCCAGACCGACGGGTAGCCCCAGCGGTGAAAAGATCGTCCAAGTGAGTTAAAAAATAGTATTTGCTGCAAGTGCTTCCAAAGAGATCAGAAATAAAAACCAGGCCACTGGGATCTTTTCCAAAAATGATCTCCCATTGTGCAGCTCCTGACATCCCCACCGTTCAGGTAAGATCCCCTGGGTCCTTGTGCTCACCCTGGGGCTGTCCTGGCTGAGACACCTGCTTCACCAGGTGGGGAGAAAAGCTTTTCAGGAAAGCGAGCTTGGGAACCCCTACCCTCCCTGGTGCCCCCAAAACCCCAAGAGCCTGCACCAGCCCGGCCCAGTCTCCCCTCGGACGGCAGCTTCCCTTGCCTAGTTTCAAACTCCTCAGTTTGAAAGTTCCTCGACATACATGTTGATTTAATACAGTATGTTCTAAATATACGTATATTCCATCAAACCCGAACCTTAAAGGCAAGTGTGCATGTACAATAAATGTATGTCAAAAACCCCAATAAATGTATGTCTATTAAGTTGAAATAGATGTTCAATTAAATTTGAGACTATGAACTAATCACAAAACCAGCCTATTCAAAGGGGTGGCTGTCTGCAGACAGGTGCTACGTCATCTTGGTATCACCAGTGTTAGATGTTTAGGACCAAAGTTCTGTACTCACATCTGTTTTAATTTATAAATGGCATTATAAACTGAGTTTTAAAAAAATTACAAACTGCTGGAAAATTCAATCTACTTAAGTATATCTCATTAAGAAGGAGAGACATTTCAGGTTGGAGGGATGGATTTGCTCCTCAAGACGTCTCATCAAAAAGGATGTCAACCCCAAACCAGGGTTGAGTGTGAGGAAATAGTTCTCTGGGACACTGGAAAGCCACAGGCTGTAGGTTTAGATTCCCCGGGCTGTGGACTAGACTGCCTCCCTCTCTGCTGCTATCCAAGGCTCAGTCAATTTAAGAAAGCAAAGAGCAGTATGTTTACAATCATTCCTTTAAATACAAGCAAATACATTGTTTTGTTTGTTGGTTGGTTGGTTGGTTGGTTTTCCTGAATGGTTCAGTAAGCTCTGCATATCCAGGGCACTTTTGCTACAAGCACCGAGCTCAGATATGGCCCGGCCCAGAATTGCTGTGTCTCCACTCTAAGTTCTGTGGCCACTGGAGGCTGGATACACATAGGCCACGTATGTTCCTGTCTGAAAATGCAGGTCTCTTTTGTCCATATTTTGTATCCTTTGGTTAATTGCATGAAGTATTAATCTAGTCTCATAGTGCGGGAAATCTGTGTACCGTGTGTGTATCGCTGACTCTTGCTGGCAACCCATAGGCGGGCTGAAATATTGCAAAATCATTTTTAAAGAGTCAGATTTAAATATAATGAAAATTGTTTCTAAAGAATAAAATCATTACATAACTTTTGACCCCTTTAACAAATAACAGAAGTAACTCAATGTCATAAAAAAGGCCAAACAGATCGCATAACAGCAGCTAGCAGGCAGGATGTTTGATGATCGGAATCTGTGCTCAGGACGGCCAAAGGGCACTGCTCTTTTAGCATCTTTGAAATAAATTTTTTGGATGAGAACAGCTAAGAGTTGACCATTGCTTCCTCACTCCAAACCATGTCCTCTTAATACGGAAAGAGGATTTACAAGCTTCATCATCTACATATGGCTTGTTAAAAATCAAATTTTTGTTTATTTCAGAAAAGCAGTACTCAAATTATTTTATTAGACTTGATGGAAAGAGGCCTGATCGAGTTCAGAGCCCTTGATTCCTATTTTAGCTCTCAAACTTCTCTGCTATTGCTCTTGCAGGTTCTGTTTGTAAATGCAGAGGTAAAGAAACAAATCTCCCGTAGCATGAAAACATAGGAGGGCAGGGTGCATGGGTAAATTAGTAGATGTGAAGATGACAGACAGGCAGATGGACAGGCAGATGAGCGGGTGGATGGGTGGATAACGGACAGATGATAGGCAGCTGGATAGAGATAGATAGACAGATAAAGGGACATGTTAAATGAGCTGTAAGATTTACTCCTCCTCTATGGCGTGTTATGTATTCATAAGGAAAGATGTCAGCCAGCAATTCTTTAAATAAGAAGTTAGAAGTCTTCCGTGTCAGGTAAATCCCAAATGTTTAAACTATTATCACTAATTATAATCTGATACAAACAAGACAACAGACCAGTGACTCTCCTTAAAATAACTCTGAATAAAAGAATACCCTGCAGATATTGTTAACCAAGTTGCCAAGTTGTCATTGATGTATAAACATTTTTTGTCTTAAAGATCACTATGTACACGAAAGCATTATACCTCCCTTTCACTATGTCAGACATGACCATTTTTAACGAAGAGTTGATAAACATGCTTGTGGGAATGGGAAATATTTCTTCAGTCACGTATACTATCTGGTTAAGTCTCCCCGAATCTATTGGCTAAAATCCCCAGGTGGGGAATTCCTATACTCAACCTGAGGAGAGGTGAGTGCACATTCAGTGCAAATGTACAGAAAAGCTATTTTTGAAGAAAGATTTGAAGACAGAATTCCAACAATAATTTTGAATATTTGAAGGTTCTAAGTTTGTTTAGCACAGATAGAATTGAAGTGAACACATAAAGAGGAGAAAGAAAAATGAGCATTTTTCAAGATAATGTTCAGACTTTGCAAGCAACTATGCTGTAAACAGGAACAACAACAAGCCAGAACAGCGGACAGCTGTAACTTGGCTATGTGGGTTGAGATTTCCAATACAGTAGAGAGAGAGAGAGGAAGGTTGGTGACGGATTACTCTGTTTATATTTCTTTTACTTATAATTGAGATTTTAGACTTTACTTTGTATTTTGCTCTGTCTGTATTTCTTTTACTTATAATTGAGATTATAGACTTTACTTTGTATTTTGCTTAATTTTTTCCTTTGTCTATACACAAGTATAGACAAAGTTGGAAACATGGGTTGACAAATAGGTGTTCATTATTTAGAAGAACTAATATAAGATTTAAATTCTGGTAGCGCATTAAGTTTTTGCTTATTTGTTTGTTTGTTTAGAGACAGAGTCTTGCTCTTTTGCCCAGGCTAGAGTGCAGTGGCGTCATCATAGCTCACTGCAGCCTCCAACTCCTGGGCTCAAGTGATCCTCCTGCCTCAGCCTCCCAAGCAGCTGGGACTTCAGGCATGTGCCATGACACCCAGCTAATTGTTTTGTAGAAATGGGGTCTCACTATGTCGCCCAGGCTAGTCTCCAACTCCTGGCCTCAAGTGATCTTCCCACCTTGGCCTCCCAAAGTGCTGGGATTACAGGTGTGAATCACCATGACCAGCCTGCATTAAGATTAACTTAGTTTGTATACTCAGGAGACCTAACATGTAGGGATTTGAAGAGATACATTTTGTGAGCTTTTGTAAATATCTATAAAAAACAGAATTTCAGAGTTCATAAAAACTTAAAGTTGAACAAAACAGGGATTTAAGTAGTATCATTAAAGATGTCAAATTCTCAACTTGGAAAACAAAGAAAAAGTTGGTGAAGCAAACAGTGTTGCAGGTAACATTTGTGAAGCTGGAACGCACACACCCCAAGTGGCATTTGGACTCTTGATGTCTCGTAGCTGACGTTGCGCTGTGCTGTAGGTGTTGCCTGCTAGATGCCTCCGTCTTTGGAAAATAGGATTTGAATTGCAGATGCCGATGACCAACGGACTGAGAGACCAGACTGCATCATCCTGAGAGACCAGACTGCATCATCTGAAAATCTGTCAAAGAAGGGAAAAAACGTTGGCGTTCCCAAAACTTGAGAAACAACTTTAGTTGGTGGCACCATTTCTCAGTTGACTTTGTATCCAGCAGAAACAGATTGAAGTTCATCACGGCTCTCAGCCAGACACGCCTGCTTTAGATTTAGCAGCATCGGGAAATGACTAACCGCTTCCAGCCCTTTCACATGACAGCTGTGTCACACGCCTTTGAAGAGGCTCCACGTCCCTCGTGGTTTGAGGGTTGGAGACAAGAGCAAGGGAACCCTGTGGGGCTGCCCGACAGGCTGTGGGAGAGCACAGCCAAGTCCCAGAGAAGGTTCTGGAAGGAAGGCTCATTCTGAGGAAGAAGAGAGAGAAGAACCAGGAACATTGTCTTATTAAGGATAAGAGAAGCAGAACATGAGCAGCGGGTGGTTGCAGAAGCTTTAGAGGCTTTGAAGAATGATGCAGTTAGCTTGGGTGGGGAAATAGTGGTATGTCATGTCCTCAGTTCCCTCTGCCTGTTCCCACTAATTGCGTATCCTCACAAACACCAGAACAGAAGAGCATAGGGAAGTTAAAACAGGCAGTTGAACTGCTGGTCTTCCCTTTGGTTGCTCAACTGTGATTCAGGGTCCTGCTATCTGATTATGGGATCATTTATACCATTCAGAAATATTGGGGAGGGTCTGTAGGTGTGGGATGGTTCAAGAGCCAGGACACATGGCCAGAAGTCTTGGGACAAGCCCAGCTCCATCCCCATGCTCTTGGCGAAGGCCTGGCATCAGTGTCCTCTTCTAATATGTGGGGATGTCCACCTGTCCTTCTCATAGGATTTTTGTGAGAATCCAATGAGGCAAAACACTTAGTAAATTTTTAGCTCTGTGTAAAGCACAGATTTAATACAAAGCTTTGTCATTATTATTTCCTGGACATAGATAATTTCACAAATTCTGGTTGATATTGTTTTCCTTGTGTCTACTGCCTCAGCACTTGATGTTTGAAGCTTCAGCTCCACCCAGCCTTGAGTAGAAAATGAGCAGGACCAGAAGGTTTGTGGACAAGTTCATCACTCGGGTGGGCACACCAGGCTCAAGCCAAAGGCAGGGCACAAAGCTCTTTGCAAAGATAGTAAAGATGATAATGAAACATCCCAGTCACAGAGCATAATTTTACCTTTTGCCTCAATGCAAGAATCAAATAGTCTGTTTTACATATGCCAACATGCCATGTATAACAATGTATATATCACAAAATTGACATTAAGTTGGTTATACTCAAAAGTTTCCTAGCCTCACATCCATTGAACTGTGAACTCCCGTAATCAAACATGTGCATCTGGGAATGTCCTTGGATCTGCAATGATAAGATAGTTACTTTAGTAATTTCAGAAGCTCAACCATCATTTAATTGCTATTGATTACCCTACAAGTCCTGATGGTCATACCTGGTGCAGACGGGGGTCCTGGAAGAAATTCTTAACTGGAAAGAAACAGCAATCAAGAGACAGAACTCAATGGTACTTTCTAATGAAATTTCTATGACATTTAACTATTAACTAAACAGCACTGTGTAGCTTTAGAAAATTAAATCTAGCCAGCAAATGCAAGTACTTTACAGGATTATCAAACTAACTGCCACTTTGACACTCAGAACTGCTTATTTCTGTCATTTATATTGCTCTGATTTTAATTCTAAATTACTTGATTTCTTGAATGTCACAAGACACTCTGGTTTTTGTATGAATAAAAGTCATGAGAGACAAATCTGTTAAGCTGGATCTCACGTTACAAAATATTTATATTTCTGAGAAGTTTCAGGCCAAACATAAAATACGTTAGAGGAATTGAGCCAAGTTAACTGTTTCAGGGAACTTTCATTGAATCATTGAATCGAACAGACAACAGTCGGGACCCTCTCCTCGTTATCCACCAGGAAACAGCGTCCCTTACAAATTTCAGAATTGCAATTGCAAACCTTATTTAGCCCTTTATTCGTAAAGTATTTTGCTCTGGGATTCTTCTATAGAGAGACGAGAAGACAAATTGAATTAAAGAATTGTATAAGAAAACATTTATTCCTCTTGCTGGATCTTAATTTTTAAGTGAAGCACTAAATCTGTGGGAAGTGAAAACTGTTTTTCATCCAAGCAACTGTTAAAGAACAATAATTCTAAACCAAAATTGAGTCGGTGCATCTCCGAGTTTGAGCACCACACCTACCTTGTCATTTTTTCTAGGATTCTCCTCGGTTTCTATGAAAACAACCAGACACCCATGCTGATTACAGAGCAGAAACCACAGCAAAGGATGAGCTGAGTCAGAGACTCCATTAACCACTCTCTGGATTGCTACTTACTCACAGGAAAAAAAAAAAAACCAGGGGAGAACAAATCCTTGCAAACTGCCCTAATCACAGGCTTGTGTCAAGCAAATATATTGTGAAATGGGTTCTTTCTTAAAGTAAGAATAGATTTACAGCACATCATTGGAATGAATATACTGAAAAAATACAATTTAACCTAGCAAAGGAAAAGCAACATAAAGTTAAAAGGTCATTCATTCACCGACTCAACAGCTCAGAGCCGTGAGACGTCACAGAGGAGATTGAATCCAGTATTTCCTTTCTCCAGTGCCTGACTTTCCTTCCTTCCCTCTGCTATAACGTTCACTTTGTCTTATTTGGAATAGAAACTGCACAGCCTGCATGCTTTCCGGGTAGGAAAATGTCCACTGGGTGGGTACAAATGTTAGCTCTGTTTTTACTAATAAAAACACTACTCATAGTAGATGGTAAATATTTTTTAAAAAGATAGGGAAGGAACGAAGAAACAATGAACAAATGAACAAATGAACGTAGTTGATGATCCGGTTTGATATTTTAAGAGGCAACTGAAATAAATATAAATCTTAATACATATTTTGGCATAATGAGATATCATCTTACCCCACTCAGAATGGCTATTATTAAAAAGTCAAAAAATTACAGATGTTGGCGAGGATGCAGAGAAAAGGGAACACTACTGGTGGGAATGTAAATTAGTACAACTTCTATGGAAAACAGTATGGAGATTTCTCAAAAAACTAAAAGTAGATCTACCATTTGATCCAGCAATCCCACTACTGGGTGTCTACCCAAAGGAAAAGAAATCATTGCAGCAAAAAAGACCCACACTCATATGTTTATTGCAGCACTATTCACAATAGCACAGATATGGAATCAACCTACATGCCATCAGTGGATGATCGGATAAGGAAAATGTGGCACACGCGCACACACACGCACACACACAGAAAATGGAATACTCTTCAGCCATAAAAAACCATGAAATCATGTCTTTTGCAGTAATAAGAATGGAACTGGAGGCCATTATCTTAAACAAAATAACTCAGAAACAGTCAAATACCACTTGTTCTCACTTATAAGTGGGAGCTAAATAATGTGCACACATAGACATAGAACGTGGAATCACAGACATTGGAGACTTGGAAGGGTGGGAGGGCAGAAGGGGGTGAAGGATGAGGAATTATTTACTGGGTACAAGGTACACTATTCAGGTGATGGTTACACTAAAAGCCCACACTTCACCACTAGGCAATATACCCATGTAACAAAACTGCACTTGTATCTCAAATTTATATAAACAAAAAAATTGTGATTCAATCCCTTCTTATTTTTAGGGGAAAAAAATCCAGATGTGGGAGCCCACGTATATGCTGCTTAGAATATATTAATATTTCATTGCGTCAGTAGCTATCAAACCCTTCAACTAGATTTTACATCATGAGCCAGCACATACACATAAAAGTCCCTGAGATGGTGCTTTATCGCGTGCATTGCACTTAGATACTTTCTATTCCAGGTCCTTCCTTCCTTCCTCTTCCTCAGCGCTAGTACAGGCCCACTGAACCGACTCCATGAGCCCAGTGGGTCAGGACCCACGATTTGAAAAACACTGCTCAAGGTGACAATGCTGAGCTGCAGGGGGCCACAGACATGACCAGCCGTGCAGCTGCGGTGGCCTGTGTACCCGCAGTGAGGTGCGAGGCCGCCTTGACGTGGACGTTGGGTCTGAGCTTAAGTGGACCGGGAACGCCCGGCTCATGTGGGGAGGGGACAGGAAGTGGAAGGGGAAGAAGAAGACAGGAGTGGACGTTCATTGAGGCCGTCTTGCCTCACTAGACACCCAGCAAAGGCTCAGGATAGGAACAGACTGTTTCAGACCAAGCAGGGCTGGAACATGGGCCGCTGGAACTCGGGCAGCCGTGTCCCAAGACAGCTGGCGTCTGCGTGGCTCTCCGTGGTCCCCATCTCTGCCCCACCTGAGGTCACTGAGCCCGCCTTCCCACTGCCACTGTCCTCAGTAAATCTCTGCCTCATTTGCGTGAAGTTCAGAAATCAGCCCTTGCCTTTCACCAGAAAAACCACATCCAGGTGTTAGGAGATGCTTCGTTTCTGCCCTGAGACTCCAGAGCCTTAGCAGCCAGTGAGACCCCGGGATGTGCCTCTCCAGCTGTGACGGGACGTCTAGAGAGACCCTGGGGATGAAGCCAGGCTGGAGCCCCGGGCCACGCCTTGAGGACCAGGACTGTCTCTAGCAAGGAGAGGGTCACTCAGCTCACTCCTGCATAAACACGGCTGCAGAGCTCTGGGGCGCAGACATCGACATGAGGTGCTTTTCTGACCCGTGGATTTCTGTGCTCCCCCTCTGGACCCAAATTGTCAGAAGGAAAGCACCTGGGTACATCTTGCCGTTTACATTACCATGCAAACCATATGGAGGATGACACTTTAACAATTTCTTGACTAGATCACTAAGAGTTGAGAATAGGGGAAAAAAGTTTTTATCTTTCCCAAGAACCCCAGTTTTAGGAGCTTAAATTCAGTGTTAATTTGAGTAACAGTGATCTGGGAAGTAAAGCACAGTCACTTTCTGAAGGTGCTTTTGCTCCATCACGGGGTCCCTGCTGCTCATGAAAAACCAAAGGTGGCAGAGGGAGGGAGACCAAGGTCAGAGGCATGTGCCAGCACCAGCTCCGGGCGGTCACTCAGCTGGGGGACAAAGAGACTGCAGCTCCTGTCTCTCATCTAGGCTACAGGAATCAGATTTCTGAACTTTATTTATTGGATTGACTGGACATCCCGATGAATGATAAAACTCCTTTTTACGTTTGAAAGGTCAAATCAAGATTAAGCAAGTTAGAGAAACGTGTAAGAATATCCCCATAACTGCTCACAAACCACAAGTATCATTCTGGGTTTGTTCTCTGTGACTTAAGACTCAGCGGATAAAGCAGGAGACCTTCCTTATTTGTTCAGTTAATGTATTCATTAAAAATAATGAAACTATTACCTATCTACACCCCATTACCATTGTACTCTACAGTATTGTATCGTCTCTCCTACTGTGTCTTCTGTCAGGGTTTTTACACTTGAGCCCCTCTCCCCAGGGCGTGAAGGCTCCCGAGGAGCAGGACGATGCTTTGCTTCCCTCCCCGCTCCCTGTGCACAGCACTGTGCTCCCCACAGACCTGGGGCCAGCATGTGTTCAGTAACCTGATTTATTTTTTTTAGAAGGAAAGGGCTGCATATTCCCAACTCTTTCACAAAATCTTTCTCTTAATTTCTTCATCTGATGTCAGGTAAATTTCTATAACATAAATAAAATAGAAGTCCAGGGAAATGGTTGCTCTTGGCATCTGCATTCCAGGGAGCAAGTAGCTTTATTAATGAATTCCTGTCAAAATCAAAACTTCTGGCACAGATGGCAGCCTCTGTGAGCTCAGGACTGTTGGATGCCAGTCACCTGAGGCTGAAATATTGGCAAACATTAACGGGAATAATAATTTAGCTATGAGAATGTAAGAAAGCCAATTGGCCCCCGTAACTGTGCCATGCCCTTCATCCGCACTCATTGTGCTAAGGAGCTGTCAGGGCCCAGGACCCAGAGGCCATGGATGCCCAACCGCTGTCCTCGTGCTGCTAGAGTTTCGTCGTTACTCACTTCCAAGGGAGCCAGGACTCATTTGCCAGGTTGGAGCATCATATGCAGTCACTCCTGGACTCACCTGTGCCCCACTGGACTATTCCTGTATATGGTAACCAGATGGGCCCAGTAAACTCATAAAGGACGCAGTTGGCCCTGACTGTGCTGTGCAGGCTCCTTGTGTCCCCAGGCCCTCCCGAGGCACCGCGACTCCTGCAGGTTTTACCTACCCTCTCTCTCACTCACCTTCCCCCAGGTCCATGCCCCACCCCTGCTGCACTCCTCAAAGCCTGGCAGGCGGATTGCACTCGGCTACAAGTGGTAGGGGGTCTCTAGCGGGTCTCTTATGCCTGACATGTTTAGCCCCTGACTTGGCCATGGCTTTGATGACTGCCCTGGAATCACTACACCTTTGGTGACCTCATCTGCCCGACACATCCTCACTGATGCCCTTTGGCGATGAAACCCTGGCTTCCCCCATGACTCAGGGCTCCATGGCGTGGGGAGCTGGGCTTCTCCTTGGTTTTCCCATTGTGCAGTGATGGGTGGGAGACTCCCTGCTGCAACCTCTGAGCCGTAGCATCCCAGTCCTGTCCAACCTCCATGGGGGAAAGAGAAGCACCATCCCATCACCCGGTGGGCTGCTGCTTAGAGGAAGTCATTTGTGCATACACAATGGCTTTTAAAGACCGAATGTTTTGGTTCAAAGGATGGAATCAACCAATGGGGCTCTCTGGCTCCCCAACACGAGGAGGAGAACACGTTTGCACATAGATTTCTAGCACCTACCGCAGTTGGCCTTGTGGACACTTGTCATTTCTTGGTACATCTGAGGTTGGCTCTGTAGCACCCAATACTTTTGAGGCTAAAAGTCCATCTTCTTAAAAGGACAGCATAGAAGAATTAGGTCCACTAAGGCAAAAGCTCTGCAAAGCTAAGTGGTTGAGAATGACCTCGATCGGAACAACACACAAGACAAAAAGGTTGAAAAAATTTCTAGTCTAAGTCCTTAGAGACCAACACTTCATCAGGATTCTTTCAGTGAAAGTTTTATTTATCATGAGATTAAGGCTATTAAGAAAATTTGCTAAAATAAACAAAGAACTTGTGCCCTGCAGTAATGGTGAAATTGCTGGTTATCACTGAGTAAAAACAACTGAAGAACAGGATGAAGCCAGTAATCATTTCACTTACGTGAAGTACCCCCGCAGGTAATGACCTAACCAAAATAAAGACAGGGTACAGCTTTGGTTTATGGACATAAAAGGAAGTAATAACAAGTATGTGTCAATGTAAAACCTAGTGAAGCAAAGAAAGATGATTAACCTGGGAGCTGTGTTCATACTTAGTATTTGAAAAGGCTTTTGTTAAATCCTTAAGGCAGCTTCGGTGACCTCCCTAAGAACACAGACACCAAGGCAGGAAACTGGAGCCATGAGTCCTAGAGAGTTGTGGATCTCCCACCAGGAATCCCCCTTGTTGTGCGGGGATCCCCTTGCCCACCAAAGGAGGATGTCACAACGTCACAGCCCAAGAGGGGCTTCAAGCTACCTTCTCACTTGGACATCTTTTATCCGTGAGAAAGGACATCGCAAATTTACAAAGACCAGAGCTTATCCTACTCTGAAAACTGTCTCACATGAGAAAAAGGTAAAAAATCACATGGCCAACAACAAGGAATAGCACGTTTAATCCACAGAAGGTGGGGTGTTTCCCTGGCAGGAGATAAAGGCTCGTGGCATGAAGCTCTGATCAACAGCAGATCTGGAGCGTGTTTGGGGACGGGCTGGGAGCCAGGTCCCATCGTGGGGGCGTCTTGGGAAAAGTGAGACACTGAAGCTAAAGTTTTGAAAATCTGAGTATCAAGATATTTGGCATCGTGCAGACAAACACATCTGTATTTGGGATGTACATTTCCTGTTTGCATTCAAAACATTATCAATAGGCACAGCTGTACTCTATCATCTTAGGAAATTATCTAATTTCTCCAACTTTCATTTTTACATATTTCCCTCTCAGTTTATTAACTCTGAAAGACAACAGTTCCCTCACGGATCACTGTGACCTGTAAGAATTTTAGGTATTTTGTCAGCTTCTTGAGACTTTGGGGCCAGCAGGGATGAAATCATTTGCACTTTTAGTGATTCACTTAACAACACTGCAGGTGGGGGCAGAAATACCTGGGAAGTCACAGAATTCTTCAAGCTGTGTTTCTAGCACGATTGTATTAAACATACTAGTAAACACATATTTTTTTTAATTCTGAGAGAGAACGCTCTCGCTGTTTGTTTGCTGTTGTGAAGTTCTCCCTGTCCACTCGCTTCCCACTGATGTTTGACGTTGGTGCTGAGCAATGGCGCTCACGTTGTTTGGCTTCCTTAGGTGAAGGCACTCGCTGGCTGGAGACGTCCAGGAGACAACTGCCCACCCTGCCTGTGGGAACACCTGCCCCAAGACCTCAGGGAGAGCCCGGCCTCGGGGACGTCACCTGGGAGTGTCCTCCCGGCCAGACGGTACCTGAGACTCCTCGTCCAAATCAGCCTCACCCAGCCACTCAGGACGCAGAACCCCTCCGGGGAGTCCTTTCTGCTCCGGGAAGGCTGACGCCGGTGGGAGGTTGGCCAGGAAGTGTTCTGAGCTCTCGGTTCCGAAAATGAGGTTCGGGGCATGTGAGGGAACGTGGCAAGACAGCAAAGGATCCCTCAGGCGTGTGGGCGCGTCCTCCTGGTGTCATCCATGAACAGCTCTCCCTCCTCCTGTACCTGCACCTCCCTCCCTCTCTCTCCATCTTGTCCACAACGTACACACACCACACACACCACACAGACACACACACACACCACACACACACACAAAGACACACATCACATACACCACACACACACACACCCCATACACACCACATAGACCATACACACACACACACCCATACACACCACATAGACACACACACCCCACACCACACGTACACACCCCATACACAAAGACACACCACATACCACACACACCACACACACAAAGACACACACCACACACATAGACACACACCACACACACAGACACGCACACTTCCAGAATTCTTCCAACTGAGCCTCCAGCGTTTCACAGGACGCCGGGCTGGGTGAACAGAGCCGCAGAAGCGCAGCTGCGCAGAGCAGCAGGTCCTTGGTTACAGTGGCCGCCTGGCGTCTTCCCGCCGAGACCCTCCTTCTTCCACACCCGACCCTCTTCCCTCCTTTCTCTTCTGAGATAACCAGTGTGCTGTCTCGTTCCTGTTGTCCCTACGCAGCCAGATGCGGCTTACAGAGCAGGGGCCGTTCCAGGTAAACCTACCTGTTCTCACACATGTCTGTGCGTGTGCACATGTGCAGGCATGTGTGTACATGTGTGCATTCGTGTGTGCCTATACATGTGTATGTGTGCCCATGTGTGTGAACATGTGTATGTATAAGTGTGCGTTTACGTGTGTGTGAACATGTGTGTAGGTGAATGTGTGTACATGCACGTGCCTCAGTGCCACATTTCACACACAGAGCCCTGGGGTTAGTGGCTGCGTGTGCAGAACTTGGACTGTCTTGTTTTGGTGCTGACGCTTTGTGGACTCGTAGTAAGTTGACGTAATGGCAGACTTGAGTGCACCCTCAGCACCACAGCCTAACACGCCCGATTTGTTCGGCGTGAATTAATGCGGGCTGCGAGGGTCTCAGAGTAAATCGGGACTTCACGGAGACCTGGCTGCTCCCAGAGGCACCCAGAGCAGCCTGACATGACATAATATCACTGTCATGGTAACATGGATATTTGCTACCAGATCACAACTATATATCACCAATTTAGTGCTCGACTAAACCCAAAATAATACCTCCTCTAATGATGCTGGGCTGTGGTTCCTGGAAATATGGAGCCCCTGCAGCAAGTGCCAAGTTGCAGAAAGAAGTCCCCCGGCTGTGCAGTCACAGGGGCCTCGGCGGTGTGAAAGGCTGCAGCTGTTTGTAACAGTTCCCAATAAGAAGTTGTGTAGCAAATTGCACCTGCAACCACTGGTGCAATTCTGCAGACCCAGGGTCAGTGAGATGGGAAACCAGCCTGGATCTGAGAATCGTGGCCAGTGACTGCAAAGGCTTGTCCTCGTTCCAGCCGGCTTTGAATAATCATTTCTGGTGAAGAGCACCCCCCCACATAGGGGACGGGCGGGTCTGCCCATGAAATGGCAGGAGGGCTTCCGCAAGGCAGCCCGGGGACGGCTCGGGGAGCCCGGCCTCCCCCTATTTTTACTCCCTGGCTGGTAGACGCCTGCCCAGCTGTGACATCCTCACTCTCCTGGCTGCACTGCTTATTTCCCAAACTCATTTTCATTTGATCTCGATTGGTTCAGAAAACATCCTGCTTGGTGAAGCCTAAGTAGTCTCGACGTGTCATCTGTGTGGAATCGCTCCACTTCAGCGACGGAGCTGAATTGTAAAGCAAGCTCTAGATTGTCTGAATTCCTACCTCTTGCTTTTTGGATTTTCCTAAAAAAGGGGGAAAAAATCCTATCCTTAACCCTATCCTTAACAGTTGGCCGCTCGAAGGGCCAGCGCGGGAGGCGTCTATGTCTTGGAACCAAACAGGCCATTTTGAAACCCATTTTGACTTTGAGCTTGGCTTTGAAAAAGTTACAAAATCACTCTAAGCCTTCATTTTCTTGTCAGTAAAATAGAGACAGTTTGCGTGAGAAGGGGCTGAGGCCACCCACATCTGCCCACACCTGCGGGTGCTCACCTGCGGCCCCCTCCAGCTCACCTGCGGACCCTCACTCTCCTGGCCATGTCAGCTTTATTCTGTTCTGCGGGGGATCTCCCTCAGCCTCCCTCAAGAGTCTCCGGGGTCTGCACAGGAGGGTGACCCTGGGCCTGGCCCCGAGGGCGCAGGAGGAAGCTGGCCAGGGGACAGGGGTGTGGCCGCCAGGCGAGGCAGCGCTGCACCTCACTCCCTCAATGAGCTTCAAAAAAGACATTTTTCTGTAGTTGAGAATCATGGTTTCACTAAACGGTGAAATAATTTTATGCCATTTCCCCCTAGTAATTACCATCTCATTATTATTGGAGAGGATGGTTTCCTTGAAATCTAGAAAATTTCGTTGAGTGCATCCCAAGGGCGCGGGAGGAGGGGCGCGGCCTCTGCTCCCGGGGAGACGGCGGCACCTAGTGCCGGGTGGCGCGGGTGCGACGCCCACACCTGTGCGCGGGGCGGGCGCGTCCTCGGCCCTGCGGGTTGGCAGAGCAGAGAGGACGGCGCACGCCCCGGGTCTTCGGAACTTCGAAGTTCCTCGGGGCGCACGACCCGCCCGTGTGAGCCACTTGCTGATCCTGGAGCGACCAAGCGACGGTGCGGGTGCCGGGTCCCCAGACCACGGTGTCACCGCTCTCTCGCGTCCCCAAGACTCCCCCCTTCAACAGCAGCGTCCTGGCTAAAGTGGCATCGCGGCCAGGACGTACTGAAACGTTCCCTCTGCTGCGCGCCAGCCGGTGACCGGGACGTGGGGGGCCGACCGCCCGCAGCCCCCGCGCCGCCACCTGCCCACACCGCGCATCCCGCACAGCGTTCCCCACGGAGGTGACCTCAGCTTCCCGCGGCGGCCAGGACGCTGCTGGTCGTTCCTCCTCCTCCGAAGTGGGAAAAGATTTGTTCCTTCTGCTCTGGAATCTTTGCTGTAAGAACGAGTTTTGACCATGTTGGCAGCACATCCCTAAGCAAGGTGGTTTATATACTGAATCCATTTTCCCTGCATCCAAAAATGAAAAGACAAGGAGGAAAACGTGAAAGTGAGACAGGAAGTCAGGCTGGGTGTGCTCAGGTGGGACGACGCTGGTGCTGCTGCGGGACTCCCAGCGGGAGGGGCCCGGGCGTGCCTGGTACCGGGGAAAGCAACAAGGGGACCCGGCATGACCAAGCAGAGAAGCCTCGCCCTCCGCCGCCTTCCCCAGGGCCTGGGGCATCCTCACCCGGCATCTGCTCTCTCTCAGAACCCCGCGGTGGTTTGCTGCCCGCCCCATCCCCTCACTCTGCCACTGCAGGGCTGCGCAGCCCAGATCCAGGCCATCTGGCTGGACCGGCGCTGCCCGAGCCCTTGTGCCCACAGGTGCCGAGAACCACGTGTCCTTTGGGGGTCGTGGGGTCGGCGCTGTGGGTGGGACTGCTGCGGGTGACCCTCACTTGCGTCTGGGAGCCACTGTGCTCGCCTGCAAATGTGCTTGGAGCCCCGGATGACAGCCGGGGGGGCAGAGGCTGCCGGTGTAGGACCCCCAGTGCTGACATGCCCCGCTGCAGGCCCTGCTGCTGGCAGCAAAGTAGGAGCAAGGAGAGGTGGAGGCGGGGAATTTCTTTTGCAAACAGACTTCCTAACCCAAGGTGAAGGCTCCACTTCCAGACCAAAGCAGGGTTCTCCTCTCGGCCCCTTCTCTGCCACAGGAGCTGCCTGTCGGGTCTGGTGTCCACGTGGCCTGTGCAGTGCAGAGCGTGCGCACAGCCACCCCAGCTCTGGGCGCCCGCCTGGGGTGGACGTGCCGCTGCAGCAACCTCCGCAAACATGCCCAGCTCATCTACCATCTTGAAATCAGTGTTGCTGGAAAGTCCTGGGACCAGGCTGGCATTCTGGCCTGTCCTGAGGTTACAGATGTCAATTGGCTCCATCCATTTCTCCTTAATTCTCTAATTAAGACAACAATTGTGCAGTGGTTAGCTTCCACATGAAAAGTGGAGTGTGACCACGCTGCCTGATGGGAGGCTGTAAAACAAAACAAAAACAAAGCATCATCGTACTCTAGGCCCAGAGTCTCCTCCCCCACAAGCCTCCCTGAGGCCTGCCTGTGGGGGTGAGGCCCCCGTGTGGACCTCCGCTCTGCCCCACCTCTGCCCTGGGCTCCTCTCAGGCCCAAGAGGTCCCCTCTGCTCTAACCGTTGCCTGTTCTGGAGGAATGCCGGTGGTAATGACCTCCCCGAATCATGGCTACAGGCAGTGGTTGGCTGGCGGAGGCAGGTGGCCAGGTAGCCTAGGCCGGTCTGCACCCACCTGCTTTCCAGCAGCTGGGAACGGGCTGGGAATGTGGGGAGACTCCAGACGGCACCCTGACAGGACAGTGACACTCCGCCCAGCACCTCACATCACACAGCCACCCTGTAGCGTGAGTATAAGGCTGGAGATTTAAAATAGACATAGACAGGTGTCAGGCCATCCCGTCGCAGCCACGGCTCACTTCTGGTGCTGGCTGTCAGAGACCTGCTCCACTGTGAGGAAACAGAGCAAAAATACATGTTACAGATACTCATTTTCAAGCACACGTTATATACGTTCTGAAACATCAATAGGATTTGCACCCGGTCCAGGACACTTGTCTTAAATGTAATTCAGCGAGCAGCCTGGGGAGTGTCATTTTGTAAAAAGGATTCTGTGCTATAAATAACTGTCCCTCAAACCTAGGAGTGGGAAGGCTTGTGAATAACACATGAGCTGCGCGGTGGCTCTGCCCTTTGAATCAGAGAACATGTGTTCCCCGGTCTCAAGAGGGAGGAAGCCTTCTTTCTAGCCCCCTTTAAATCCGTGGCTTGGAACAAGCTCAGCTCCTTCTGGGGTGATCCCACCCTGCACACAGCACCCCTTCCCTCCTCATGGCTCCTTGCTCCACTGCAGAAGGCCACAGGCCCTGGGTGTGAGGGTCGTCACGACCATAGCCCCCCCACCCACACCCAGGCACCCTGTCCGTTTTTCTATGGTTTAGGAACACACCCGTGATTCTGGTGCCGGGGAGCCCAGCCCAGCTGGTGGAAGACACACGGCTGCTCTGTCCCCACCCTGACTCAGGCCGGCTGCTCTTCACCTTTGCCAGGCGACTCCAGGCCACTGGCCACCTCCCACGGCCCATGCAGGAGCCAGGTGACAGGCCGGGGAGCTGCCAGCCAGTGTGACCGCTGAAAAAGACGTGCTGCTCTCTGCTATGCTAGCTGAGGCCTGCATGGGAAGGAAGGTCGGAAGCCGCAGAATCTTGGGCTGGGAGGAAGCTATTGTCGAGGAAGGTGGTGCAGACTGGGGAAGGTGACATTTCCAGGTACGTGGAGATGGTCCCAGAACCAGATCCTGACCCATCGATGCCTGGGACCAGGAAACAGTGGTGGAACTAGTGAATGAATGAATGGCTTTTCCTGTGCTAACTGTCTGTCTGCCGTATCCCTGGCCCCATCCAATAAAACCTCTGGTGCTGGACGCTGCCTGGAGCCACTCCAGAGAAGGGGGGCCCTGGGGTGCAGGTTGCCCCCAAAGGTGACACTCGGGGGCCTGTTCTCGCAGGAGCTCGAGTGCAGAGAGGCCAGCGAGGCACCTCACTGGGCACAAAATCTGCCATGAAGGTAAACTCCATTTTAATGCAATATGTTTTAAAAAATCAAAATCAATGCAAAAACCAATGACAAAATAGTGAAATTTTAAAGACAGGATCACTATTCCTCATTTATTTTCCCCTTGGGCTCCAGGATGGCTCAGCACGGCACTGGGCCTTTGTGTCACATTTTCATATTTCATTCATGTGATTTTTGGTGTAAAGGCAGATGCCTCTGCCGCTCCCTGTCCTTACCTGCCAGTTCTCTGCTCCACACCCTTGACCTCGGTGAAGCACTTGGTAGCCCCTGACAACCTCCACAGAGACGCACCCACACAGGGCCTGGTCCTCAATGACTGTTTGTTGAGTGAATAAATGATCCCACGAATCTATCCATCTGTGCCTCCCCCCCACTGAGCTTGCTGGTTCAGACGGGATCCAGATGACCACGGGCATGTGCTTCTCCATCCCCTTCCACAGACTCCAGGAGTAACCCTGGGATCCTGTCTCCCCCTCCTGCCTCCAGACACGCACACACCCCACCCCTGAACTAGCAAAGCCACCAGGTTGGGGGTGCCTGCTGGTGAAGTCCCCTCCTGGGGTGGGTGGCTCAGATAACCTGACTCTGAGCAAGGTGTTACTCGAAACCCATTTCCTGTTTGGTGTCTGCTTAATGTTTTGCTCAAGTAAAATGGTCGTTGATTGGAATTGCCAAGAACCCAGTTACATGTGAATTTCAGATCAACAATGAATAATGTTTTAGTGTAAGTTTGTCCCACATATTGCATGGGACATACTGAAACATTCATGAGTTGTTCATCTGAGATTCACATCTGACTGGTGCCCTGTGTTTCTATTTGCTGAAGCTGGGGACTCTGTCATTGAAGTGCAGTTTCAAAACATTGAACTTCACTTTGGCAACAGCACGGTGACCCCATCCCCGGGCCCCAGCTGTGCCTTCGCGTCGCCTGTAAAACTGCATCTTTTTCAACAACCGAAAGGCTCCTGATCCTTTTATGTATGATATTCATCATCTAAGTCCATATCTGCAAGACAGCAGCAAATACTGCAGGAAGGAGAAAAGTTTCCCACAATTAACTGGACTTTCCCTCAAAAACGTTTCATCACAAAACAATATATATTTCGAGGAAGACCCGAGTTTCCTGACGAATCCTGGGCCTGCTCACGTGTCCGGCCGGCCCGTCTTCTTCCTCTTTCGCTGACTTCACTCCTCCTTCCCGTAATGACGGGCCCTGTTTCCTACAAGGATGTCCCCGCCGCTGTGAATAACCAGAGACTGAAAAGGAAAGTGTTGTCCCCGTATCGCGCCTTAAGTCATGAAGGGGAAACTCTTAGTGGGTCGTATAAGAACGTAAAGGGGTGTCCGATCTACAAAAGTCTTAGAACAATAAAGCAGTTTTGAAAGATACGTTTTTGGTATAAGATAATAAACAGAGTATTAACCTGAACACCAGTCATGTTAGCCGCAATTCCCAGACCCCTGTGCACACATGCAGGTCCAGGTGCACCTGGTGGGGTTATCTGCAGCCCTGCACTGGGCCCCTTGTCCTGCCCTGCCCCACACATTCCCTGCTCCTGCTCCTAAGCCATCCGACACGTCCCAGACAGACGCGCAGACAGAGCAGAGGGATCCACTGAAGCAGAGGGGGGCACATTAGCCAAGTCCTCAGCTGCCCCAAATGGATGGTGCACCCCCTGCCAAGGACAGAGCCCCTGGGAGAAAAGCCCTCGCAGCCCAGCCCCAAAGGCACGTCAGCCTTGGGCAATAGAGACAATGCCAGCCAGCAGCCAATGGGGCTCGGGGGCCCGGGGGGTGGAGGCAGCAGTGCCTCACTGCCTAGAGCACTCTGAGCCCGATGAATAAAGGTGCTATTTCATTTCACAAAAATTATTATTACTTAATGGAGTAAGAATCTCTGCTCAAGGATTACAAACTGTCTCCAGGAGGACTTTCGCCGAGGACTGCAGGGGGGAGGGAGATTGTTTTATCATCATTGTTAAGGTCCTTCCTAGCAAAGTGCTGGAAATTGTGATAGAGAAAGTATAAACCTTTCTCTGTCTGTGAAGGAAAATTGTTATTGCTACTGAATATATGAATTGCAAAATGCCATAACCCAAAGATTTTTAATGCATTTCTGTCATATGGAGGGAGAGTAGAAGTTGCTTGAATTTATTTAAACATTGTTGACAGGAAACTGCTGTCTTTAGAAGCCTAGCCATGGATTAAGATTCATATATATACATATATATATATGCAAATTAAAATGTTGGGAAAGAGACACTTGTCAACATAACCTTTAGAAAACCAAGAAAATCTTATAACCTGAGAGCATAATCATGGTAGAAAAGGCAGAAATAGTCTGCAAGGGAAAATTCACAAACACCTCGTCTGACCTCCGCCCGTAGGAGCTGTGAGGTGGGCGCGTCACTAGACCGGGAGCCAGGACATAGGACCAGGTTCCAGCATTATCCCTTCCCCTGCTGGCACCACGAGGACTGGGCATGTGACCCAAGCCCCCTGAATCTCAGTGTCCCCTCCGTGGGCATATCGGCTTGAGACGGAACCTCTCTAATGCGTCCTCACGCTCCCGAGTCCCAAGTCTATGATGTTGTCTAATTCTTACGCCTGCTAAAAACCACAGTGAGAAACGTCAACCCACGTCCATTTTTTTGCCTTCCTAGAAAAAATAACAAAATGTGTCTGCCAAATAAAATATTGTATTAAAGGATTTATTTCAAAAGGCAGTCTTCTGTGCCCTCAGTATGTGTTGAAAGTAATGCCTCATGTTACGTGGAGTTTTTGTGGTGCGGGGGAGAGATGAGGGCTGCCTGGGAAACTCCCGCATAACCGTGACATCGAGCCTGTGCTGGGGTGTGGCACAGGGAAGGGGCAGCCAGGCAGCCCAGAGCGGTGGAAAAAGAGAAAGCGATCCCAGGAGAAGAGCAATCCTGTGAACCGCATGCAGGAGACCTGCAACCCTCGATACCACATCCACATACATGTGAGAAACAAGGTGAACTTGAGATAACAGAGACAAGTCACATCAGTGTCCTAAGCGTGTGACAGGACAGTACCAGACTGGGCACAGAGTCACACATGTGCACACACTTTATGAAAAAATCCATTTTGGGGGGATCATTTTTCGGGCAGGCAAAGACAGAGAGGGAAGCGTGTCAGGGGCATCCGGCAGGAAGTGAGTGGAGACTTTCAACTCGATGACGACACTTGGACTATGGACCCGGTGTGTCTGCTGGACAAAATGGGGGAAATAGAACAAGAAGATAGAAGCAAAGATGACTTAAGTTGTATCAGCAGAGAAAACTTACTATTAACTTCGTCCATGAGTTGCTTTCTGATTTTTCTTTGCATTTGTAACCTGGATCATGTGCCATGTTTCTTTTCTTTAACATGACATGATATCATGAGCTTTTTCTTTTATTTTGTTTTCCAAATATCCCATAAGCGTGTGTCATCTGTGGGATCCATCACAGGACTTCTGCAGCTGCGCTGCCGGCGTCGAAACCTGCAGAGCCGCTGCCACCTGCGGACGCCACGATGGGCTCCCAGCCAGAGGTGTCTTTGCCACCCCATCCACAGAGGAGGGGATGGAGGCTCGGAGGCGGTGCCGTCACAGAGTCGGACGGAAGGTGTACAAATCTGGTTGTCTCAATTCGACACTGGGATCGATCTTGCTGCCCCTGGTACCTGCTGTGCTTGGGTTCCCCTGCTTCCCCGCCCTCTCTCAAGCCCCAGTGCCACTGTCTCCCGCCAGCAAGGGCCTCGCAAGCACTTCCTGGGCCCCAGGCTCACCCGCCACCCCACAAGGTGGGCTCTGACCCTGACCTCGGGTGGGCGCTTGCCTTTGTCAGGTGTTAGCTGTGGCACAGACGCATCATCTTCTCTTTGCCTCAGTTTCTTTACATGTGAACAGGCACTGCTGCCTCATAACATGGCTGTGAGGATGAAACCACAGCGTCCACACGTGGCTTTATCTCCATGCCACTCGGTCATACTCTGGAGGGTGGGACACGTCTCTGATTTGTCCTCGAGCTGCCACAGAACCTAGCACAGGGCCTCGCCCTGTTAGGGAAGTAGGAAAGACTCACTTTTCCTATTTCCCGGTTCTTCCCCAGCCCTGCGTTTGGAGCTCCGGGGTTCTGAGGAGCCTCGTGGTGACCTTCTGACTGTCGTCACCTTCTCTCCCCCTTCCTCGTCTTCCCGGCGGTGGCCGTCAGGAAGCGGATGCCCAGAGAGAAACGATAGAGCAAATTCCTCGCTCTCACGTTTCGAAGGCTGAGGTGTAGGCAGAACAATAATTCGGAAGGATATTTTTATCCGTGAGAGCCAGTTTCACCCCTGCTTCCAGACTAGAGGTGTTTCCCTAACTGGGAGGAGCGGGGAAGAGCGTCAGTAAGGAGAAAAAGGACACAGCTGCGTGCAACGGGCTCCGGAGAAGGGGGGCGTTGGCACTATCCCCCACCCCCGAGGCTCCCAAGGAGGAAATGACAAAATTCCCACATGGGGCAGGGACCCAAAGCACAGAGAAACGGTGGCCACCTGCCTCGGGCACGTCTCAGGGAGGCACAGGCGCCCTGGCTTTCAACCCGCTGAAAAAGACCCTGTGCTCCGCGGCGGGGAGAGGGCACGGGAGAGGCATTTCCTCGGCACCCCGAAATAGAGGCTGGAGTGGGAGAAAATTGAGGAAGACGGATATGGAAAAGCCTTTGGGTAGGAAAAAGAGACACAGCGGCGCTGACCGACGGCTGGCTAGGGGTGACCTGTGAGAGAAGATGCAGAGAGCGGGGTGACAGGTGACGACAGCACGGGGGCCGGGGTTACCTGAGCATGGCTGTAGGTGTCCCTGTCCCACCAGGTAGAGGGGGACTCACTGGAGGTGACGTTTGTATACAAACCTGCACCTGCTCTTCTGGCCTGAATCCTGGCCCAACACGGCTTTACAAGCGAGGCCGGTCTCAGCCCCGGCCCCTCCGCACGACGGGGGCTCACTCGGGTTGGGGCCCCACGTGTGGCAGAGGCAGGACTCAGAACAGACAGAACATCACGGGCACAGGATGGGACCTCGTCCAACAGCAGTTCTCAGCTCGTCATCTACAGCCGACGCCCCGCTGCTCATACGAGGTTCGTGTGAGGCTCGTGTCTCTCTGACAACCACACCGCACACTCCTCACCGCGAGAACGGGAGCCCCCTGGTCCTGTTTTCTGCTGTGCCGGAGCAGAGCAGGTGTTCAATCACTACATTGTTGAGTGAATGACTAACACAAACGTGAATGCACAGCTTGATAAATAGAAAGACATACCCATTCTCCCCCTAGGCTAGCCATGGAAACTAGAACCCCTTTTTCTCAAAAACCAACCATAAAACCTAAAATTACTCTGTGTAAAAACTGGCCATAAAGAAATTCTCTGACCTACCCTGTTTGACTATAGGTCATGAGACCCCTGTTCCAGAGATGGTCCCGCCCCACACCCTGAAGGAAGGATGCTGCTCACAGAGGCCAAGAAGAATCTAGACAGATAAACAGGCCTTGCTGGGTCCCCCACTCAGTCGGCCAGCATCAGATCATACCCTTTTGGTCCAGTGATATTTCTAGACGGCTGACCACATCTTACTGAACCTAAGCATAAAAATGGACAATTTCCCCTGAATCTTTGGGTCTTCCTTCTGAGGGCTCCCATGTATACACAGTTAAATAAATTTGTATGCCTATTCTCCTACTAATCCACCCACCTCATGTCAGTGATTTTTCAGTGAACCTTTAGGTAAGGGCCTTGGTTCTACACCACTCACACACAGGCATGAAGCTCTCTGCAGAAAATATCACGTAGGTTAACACCTCTTTGGAAGACAAAGAGGCACCCTCCCTAACCCTCTAGCTGGTCCCTTAATTCTCACAACAGGTACTTTGAAACTCAGAGAATGAATGACAGAAATGTACTTTCTGGAAACAAAGTGCTGTTTTCATAAACTCCTGCACCATAAACCCCAAGATTCCCCAGCATCTGTGGAAGATGAGTCAACATTGCCACAATGATTACTGTGGTTTTGGTGAAGCTGAGGACACAGCTATGAGGGAACTTGCAGCGAGCGACACAGATCCATTTATTCCTCCCATTTGCTTATGCTTTCTTGGCAAAATGAAACATTTCTGGGATTTGCTTTTAAATAATCTCAGTGGTGAGAAGGAAGAAAGAGTAAGTCAAGCGTGGATGAAACAAAGTCAGCCATGAGTTGATAGTTCAGAAATCTGGCTGATAAGTATGTGGGGGGTTATTATAATTCTGTTTACTTTTGCACATGTCTGAAATTTCCCGTGCAAAAATTTTTTTGTTTTTTAAATTCACATCTGTGCCTTGGGGTGTGCCAGCAACTCCCACCTTTGTGGTGACAACACATCCCATCTGTCCTCTCATGGCTTGTCAGAGCACATTTTCAGGCTGCTGTGCTCTAAGTTCCAGAAATACTCAGGACACTGTGACTTCCAAGCCTTGTACCTGAGATAATTAGGAAAAAAAGTCAGTGTTCATGTGTCCAAGATCACTAAAGAATTTAGGAAGCCAAAGCAAAATGAAAATAAAACAAAACAAAATCTTTCCTTTGATTGACTGTGATGATCCCAAATCTATGTTATTTTTATATGTGAACTTTCCAAAATGCATGATATTTATGTCCAGCAAAGAATGTCTTCTCTTAGCCCAATAAAAATAAGAAGGGTGACATCGAGCTGGCCAGGAAGGAGCGGAAAGAGTCTGTGTGTTCGCGACGTGTGAGCCAAGCAGCCTTCCATGGTGGGCTGATTTCTGAGCCACTCCTCAGTCTGACCTCAGATCGGTAACCTCAGGGAGCCATCGTGGAAGTGCCAATACTTACAAAAGCAGAGCTGCTACAGACCTGTGGAAAAGAACCGGCACCCTCACAGTTCCCTGCAGAGCCCAGCCGCCTGTTGGATCATTCATGTCTCCCGAGCAGATCCCTGAATTTATAGAAAAATCAACCACAGAATCAACGCCATCACCTTTGCAGGGAAAAAGGTAAATGATGAGGCAAAAAGTGACTCTGACTCTAGGGGGTAAGGTTTGTTGTGTGAAGTAATGGCACTTCCAGATGACGGGGACATGAGGACAGAACGTTTTGAGCAGGGACCATGCTACACCCGACTTGTCCCTTTCCTTGTCTTATGTTCTGGCACTGAGTTTAGGTCTCATTTATTCATTATTCACTTACTTTTTGTCTTTTTCAAGACGAGATTAAAGAGAGTTATAACAATACATGGACTTTAGAAAGCATGAAGTGAACGATGAAATCAGAACAAGAGGAAAGATAGAAAAAGAAGAAAAAGCAAATAAGAGATTCTACACACCCGTCAGAAACAAGCCACAGACTGGGCTCTGAGCTGTCAACAGATGCTCCAAACAAGAAAACACACCCGAGACAGGCCAGGAGTGTGCATAAGATGCATCCAAACTCGCTGGTGGGAGACACATTCCTGGAGCGCAATCAGAGAGAAATTCCTCTTGCGAGTCTCTTGTTGAGAGAGTGAGGGGGCCATCTTTTCTTCCAAGGAATGTGCTTCACAGTGGGAGGAGAGGGCGTGAGAAAGGCAGAGTTCATGATACAATGTACAAAATGTGAAGCAATTTTAAGTGATCCTAACTCTTTCTTTGGAGAGGGATGTTTGCAAATAGTAGCACATCTAGCTAAACATTGACTCTGTCTTCCTTAGGAAATTCATGTACCTGATCCTTGGCCTCCTTTTGGGATACACACCTTTGGATACAAGCACAGACAGCTGGGCTTCTCTGCTCCGGGGTCCTGCTCTGTGAAAATGGGGCAAGAACCACCCACCACCAACACCATCACCATCACCATCACCATCACCATCATCACCACCATCACTGTCACCACCACCATCACCATCATCACTGTCACCATCACCATCACCAGCACCATCACCATCATCACCACCACACACCAACACCATCACCACCATCACCAACACCATCACCATCATCATCACCATCATCACCATCACCACCATCACTGTCACTGTCACCATCACCAACACATTCACCATCATCATCACCACCATCACCGTCACCAACACCAACACCAACACCATCACCATCACCACCAGCACCATCATCATCACTGTCACCAATACTGTAACAAACACCAGTGCTATCAGAAACACCATCACCAACAGCAAAACCATCCTTATCATCATATCATCAACACAATCAGAAATGCCATCCCCACCATCATCATCACCACCAACACCAATACCACAACACCATCACCATCATCATCACCACCAACACCATCATGACCATCACCATCACCATCATGATCACCACCAACACCAATACCACATCACCATCACCATCATCCCCATCCCCACCACCAACACTATCAGAAACACCATCACCAACAGTGAAATCATCACCACCCTCATCACCAATGCCAACATGGTCACCGTCACCACCTCCACCATAGCTACCCTCAGCAACACCATCACTATCACCAGCAGTATCTATGACACTTAGGTGGGGACTAAACATCCCAAAAAAAAAAATCAAACCTGTAAGGAAGTCAGACATCAGCCTATCTCCTTATAGCACATTCTAGAAAATGGAGCCCCCTCACTTACACAGCCCTGTGTGTGAAGACAACAATGGGGTGAAATCAACACTGGCATTTTACTTGAAAATAGGGTTTTTTTAAAGTAGAGCTTTAGCATTGGCTCAAAGAGATATTGAACCAAGGAGTGAGTTGAAAATAAAGACTCTGCATCAGAGGATAAGAAAGAGACCAGGTACAGGCCAGTGAGTGTGGGGCTGCCTGGTGACAGGATTAGGCTTCACACAGCAAGGGCAGGCCCCCCAGTCAACGCTCCCCTTGTTATCTCTCTTCACCTTGTCGTCACAGGCACTCAGGCTTCCCACATCTGGCTTTGCTTGAGGATGAGTTAAGAGAGAACAAACAAAACAAGACCTAACAAACAAACAAACAAACAAGAAAAGGTGTGTTTTTAGTGTGCCGGGGGTTGAGGGTCAGGGCACGGACTCACCTGTGGAAGTGACGTGCAGTGGGACCCAGGAGGGGCTCCGGGTGCCCTTTGGGAGACCTCACAAGGAGGTGACTTCCATGCAGGGGAGCAGACAGCCAGAGGGACAAAGGGGTGGGGGAAAACAGTGGAACATGTGAGTAGAAACCACCGCTTAGAAGGACCTCTTTCCAGTGGCACATCTGAATCTGAAAATAGACCACTACGAGACTGGCCCAAGAGCTGAATTTAGGGCCCAAACAAAACAGACAGAAGAGTTAAAATGTGTTTGGAGCCGTAAATAACAAGATTGCTGCTGCTGACTAATTAAGCCAGTCACTTGGTAAATAAGCTCAGGGATGCTGAGGAAGAGGATGGAGAGACGAATAGTGGGTAACATGACCCCCGGGGTAAACGACAGGGAACAGGGAGTCGACATATGAATAAGTAACTTTCTAGAGGAAAGGCCAGAAAGCATAGGGGAAAAAAGCAAATAGCAAAGAAAAAACTAAAAGCAGACATTTTGGGGGATGTGCGTTCAGTGCTCACAATGTGTTAGGCAATATCATTCTGGCAACATTTTTAAACAAACCATTAGGTAGATAGTTAGGATCTCCGGCCCTTCTCGGGACAGGGGTGCCCTGCTATGGTGCTGTCTCGAGCAATTGCCCCACCTGGGAAGAAGGATAAGGGTGGGCACTCCATTTGGTGTTGTCCCACCCTTAATCCTATCCCGAGCACCTGCTACACCTGGGGAAGGAGGGAATGCTTCATCCATCTGGGAATCCCCCAGCCCAGCATGATAGGATTTAGAAAGTGACCTAGAGTAACCTAAGGGTAATTATCATGCCATTGGCTTGAATCTGCATGTGGTTCCCCATCCCTCCAGGTGGGCTTTCTTAGAGGGAGCTCCTATATGCAGATGGAATTTTGAGGACACTTTTCATCATTTGATAACATTCCACACCTCCTGAGAGCCCGCCCCCAGACTGGGCTAATAAAAGGAAACAATCCGCAAAGTCAGCGAGAGAGTGAATCAGTTTGTCTCTCTCCACTTGCGGAGACAGACCCGTTTTCTTCTACAATAAAGAGCAGCTCTTGTGAAACTGCTCCCTGCCTGAGGTTACTCCATCGTATTGGCCCTGCTGGTGATGTTTCCAAGCAAGGAGCCAGAGGACCAGGATAATAGTCTGGACTTGACACTTTGGTGTGTCTGGTCATTCTTCAGCCAAGAGCACACCAAGATCCAAGGGCAGACTCCCACCCTGACATCTTTGGTGCTGAAACCTGGGATTCTGGCATCTTTGGTGCCCTGACTCAGATTTCCCTGACAAAACAAATGAATGGATGATAAGATTTAAAGGAAACAATTCTGCAAATATGCAGATTTTGGCATAGGGTGGAGGGGAGGACAGAAAAAGTAGGAACAGAATATTAGTTTTGTTCATGTACAAAGAAGCACATAAAAATGCTGATATATTATAACATGAATATAAACTGTCATAAATGAAGGGCAGTTCTGCAGAGTGTTTGGCCTGAGAATTTTACACCTTCTGTGAAGACGGTGGAGAGATAATCCTACGTGTCCAAGACCTGCATGTATGCCAGATACTCTTTCTGAGCATGCTCGAGGTGCCTGAACACTCATGGAGGGTCAAGAACCCAGCATGGGAGTGACAAGGGTGGAGTCGGCGGGGAGAGTCTCCTGTCTGCAGGGGTCCAGCCGTGGTCCTTGAGCTGAGCAAAGGGAAAACCATTTGGGCAGCTGGAGAGGTCAGTGTTCTGTTTTCATAAACTCCTTTTCACCCTTTTCCTGTTAGGAAGTTTGGTTTGCATAGCAAGCCTAACCCACACAATGAGACAGGCACATTTTTCAATTTCATCTCCAAAGAGTAAGGTTTATTTGAGTTGTTAGCAATGTGTGACATTGTTTAAAGGAAAATGTCAAATGCAATTACAGTAGCACCAAAACTGACCTATTTTAAAGCTGATTTGACTTAAGAATGATCTATCATTTTCTAAACTATTGGTATCTTAGCAGGAAATTTTGAAATAATAAACAGTTCTGAGGCTACATTACAAAGCTAAAAGAGAAACCATAATTTTGGCCCAAACTTCTAGACTTGGGGTTTACCTCAGCGATGACAACATCTGTGGGCTGAGTACAAGGCAAAAATAAATATGAGGAATAGCACAGATTGCCAAAAGAGAAAATTATTAAGGGAAAAGTTTGCTCTCCAAATAGAAGACGCATGACTAGTTCAACAATTTCGAATCATTTAATGATAACACGACTCTGCGTCACTAAAAGGTCGACAGCAACTCCTGGCTTGTTAAAGTGGAGTCTGACTCAGGGGTGCACCTTTGCCAGGGCTGTGCTGGGGCAGCAGGCGTCTTCCCTCTGCTCAGAGGAGGCTCTCGCCTTGGGCTTGAGGGTGCGCGGCGGGGAGGGGAGTCCTGGCATCCATTCCTGCAACTGTGGTTCTTCCCCCAGGTCTGTCGGATTCAGGGGAGGGGTGACGGGCACCCCCACTCCCCGTGTGGAGCCACGGTCAGGGGACCCCGACAGCCTCCTCTCTGCCTCTTGTCCTATCAGAGGCAACACCCCTTGCATTCTTTCATGTAGTCGACAAACTTTTCTGAATATCTATAGGGTACCTGTGCTAGGTGCTAAGACTATAGAGTTATTCACCTTTATATTCCCCTCACTCCTGTCCAATATGTAAAAATATATGTTCATGAAATGTGTCAAAGAGTCCCTAGGGCCTTGTGCAGGGTGGTGGAAGTGATGAGGTTGGCAATGCTCAGATGTCGCGCACATTACCATTGCTCCCTGACCCTCGGACTCCACAGTGGGGTGCAGACCTGCACCACCACGTGAGCTCTGAGAGATGCCTCCGTGGATGAACCTATTCACAAAGACTCTAGCTGTGCTCTCCCAAATAATCGGCCAGCTGGGAAAGTCTTCCTGGGGCATTTCAACCACTCTGCCATGGGTCTGAGGTCCACGTGCCCCAAAACCCCCAAAACATGGAGGCCACTCTTCCTTCCCTCACCTCTGAAGAGCTGCACAACTGTGCTTCAATATCTCAAGTTTACTGTCTCGATCAATAACGGATGCTTCATCAAAATAGATGATTAAACACTATTTTCCATAATACAATGACTGATAAAATCCCAACACAACTGAATCACATCATTCAGTCCATGCCCCCCTGACTGAGGCAGCGACATCACCATACACTGATTAGGCAAAGCCAGGCCACCCTCCTGATGTGACAACTCCCTGTGGATAACACACAACGCCTTAAACATCACTCCCAATAAAGTCAGTTCAGTCATCTACGTGGCCCCTTTATAGTTTCAGTATAATTTCAAAATCTCAGCAAAGTTAATGGTGGGAAAGAAGAGAGTTGGTTATTTGCTCAAAGAAAAAACAAACTAATGAAAATAAGTCAGTTATTTGCTAAACGTGGTATATGTTTAAGGCAGCAGGTTAAGTCAGATATCTGAGTTGCACAAGTGGGAGCTGCTTCTTCAGGTCAGTGATCTCTTTATGTGCCCATCTTATGGAAATCGCAAGTTAGAACATGATTTGTCCTTCCTTCAGCCCTTTTTATTTGGAAGGAGTCACGTGAGGTCTCGCAGGAGCCCGTGGTAGCTCCCTCCTTGCCACCCCTGCCTGCCCCCTGTACTCAGGGTCATCATAGATCCAGCGACTCACGCGCATTAGGGCCGGAGGGAGCTCCAGGTATCCCCTGCCCAAACACTTCTGTTTACAGACAAGAAACCCCAACCCCGGGGCCTGGAAAAGTTTCTCTTTCCTCTTAATATCTTGCCTCCCCTGCTACCCTATGTTAAGCCACTCTGTCTCCTGTTTGCTAAGACTCTGTGTTTCCTTCCTCACCTCCAGCCCCCGGCAGGGCAGCCCCCCTCTAAGGTCTGAGCAGAGAGACCAGCTTGCCAGCTGCACTGAGGGGGCCCTTGGCACAACTTCTTTCCTGCTCCTGTATTATTAGTTTCTGTTATCCTAGTTATTGCCAAAGCCTAGAAATTAACCATCCCATCTCTGGAGGGGATTGCTGTGGCTTGCTTGCCTAATCAGAGCAGAGCACCCAGGGGATGAACATCAAGAAGATGTAGAACCGTGAGTCCTTCCTGGGGCCGACATTAGTCACTCTGGAGTCACAGCCTAATGAGTGTGCGGTGCAATGGGCTCTTCTTCCTCCACTCACCTTCCCTTTCCTGCTCTCCCTCTTCCTCTCTTTCTGCATGTCTACTCCCACCTAAGTCTCTCTGGTGATTCAAACCATCTGTAAATAGTTCTTGGCAGTGGTGAGCAGTATAGGTTCCACCTGCTAAGGTAGCATCTTGACAAGCTCCCGCAACAACTAGAACTGTGATTGATACAAGATAGACATCCAAAGAAATATTTTGTTACCGACTGCATGAATTGGAATTAATTAGTGAAATTCCTGGAAGCTACTTGCAGAGAAAGTTTGTTGATTCATAATTGACTTCATGTCTCCTCATTTGCATTTCATTTGATGTGCCCTTATTAATGAAAGACTGATTGAAAGAGCTGTAATGTGATTGAAATCTGAATTAATATATTTTAATAATTTATTGCTTTTATAATTCCGAGACAATAGGATCAGTGGAATGGACCTCTCGTTCTTAGACCAATGGAATTCAAAATGAAAAACACATTTCACCTTCATTTCCACATAAATCTCTCAGTGAAAATTTGCTTGTCCAACTACAATAATTTTCCTCGGTGGTGACAAGTAGGTAAATTTTCTAGCTGCAGCTATGGAAGCCCTGTTTTTCTAAGTCTGCATAGCTGTCCTTTGGTGTTATGAATAACAATGCATGCAATTCAATGCACTAGTGAGGCTGTAATTCAGTCTTGAGAATCTATCCAAAGGTGTGAACTCCCTCATGGTTCACAAGGGCAGCAAATCCTCAACTGAATTATGTTTTCAGTCTGACCACAACACTGGCCTGTGTATTTCTCCTATATAAGCAGCATTGAGAGTATACTGTATGCACTCACTACTGCTGCTGTTCAATAAAACACCTGTCTTGTTTTTCTTTGTAAATAGATGGAAGCTACACAAAATGAAATTAGAATAATAATCCTAGGAGAATCAAGTTCAATTATCATTGTAATAATACACTGAGTGTTGAAAAATCTACATAAGTATGTTGAGTACCATGGACTGAAGTTTGCACATGGACAGCTTTTTTAACTTATTTAGTCAAACGCACTTCAAGTTTTAAATTATCTGATTTGAGCATTTTTACATGTCAACAGCTAATTTAATTTAGCTAAAATGCATTAAGTTTGTGTAAAGTCTTGTGTAAGACACTACCATGGGCATGGTGAAAAATGGCAAATTAAACTACAAGCACTTTCACAATGAGAAGACAGGTTTAATTTCTTAAATATATACATTTGAGACCTTGTCCATTATCTGTGTTAAAATACTTGTAACAATTGCTTAAAAACCGATCTACCATTCAATCACTCAGCATATGAGTTTGGTAACACGATGCCAGATCACAAATTATACTATCTGCCTTTTCTTGAATGATTTAAATAGATTGGTTATACTTTTTGACCCCAATGGTGACTACAGTTAATAATTGTATATTGTATACTTGAAATTTGATAAAAGAGTAAATCTTAAATGCTCTCATGACAAAAAAGTTAACTATGTGAGGTGATATGTTAATTAGCTTTATTGTGATGAACATTTTATAATTATAAAACATCACATTGTACCCCTGAAATATATACAATTTTTATTGTCACATATATCTCAATAAAGCTAGGAAAATAGATAGATAGATGATGGGATGGATGGATGGATAGATGGATAATAGAATGGATGAATGGATGGATGGGTGGTTGGATGGTAGGATGGATGGAGGGAAAGATGGTTGAATGGATGGACAGACAGACAGTAGATACTTGCCTTAGGTAGACACAAAACTATACCAAATTAATATCCACAAGACATTCACAGTCACACAAGTCTGAACTGCAAACCCACATGGGGCACATAAAACTTGGAGGTATACAAAAGAAAGTCAAAAACATAATGAATGGCCTTTAAAACAAGCCATAACCAAAGCATAAAGGCACTAGAGAGCAAGCACTTTCTGACTGACAGTAAAATTCTGTAATTAAGCTATAGCTATCTATCACAGCTACTGTCAAAATTCTTGGTAAAAATTCAAATGCTTCATGATTTTTAAAAAATTATTATCTATATTAACACACAAAAACACCCTCTGATAAAACTCTGTAGTTTGAAAGAATTACTTTTATCAATTATTTTCCGAGAATTACTTTTATGAACCACATTCCAACATAGCTCCTTCCTGTTCTCAAGATGGCGAGTACGTGGCAGGTGCATCCTCCTGTGGCCACTGCTGCTGGCACGAGGCTGCCCCACCCCCTCACATGCAGGGTGGACGTTGAGGCAGCAGTTTTCTGTAACAAAGATCCCCTCACTCCAGGGATCCTGTCAGAACAGTGCTTAAATCTCTGTTATCCTAGGAACCCATGGACTGCAAGGGCACTGTCTTTTTAATCCTGACATTTCTTTTGATAAAACGTTATTTTTGATTCTGTTGATAATGAGTAAAATTGGTAGTGTTGGCATATACTAGATGGTTAGTAAAAACTAATTATCAGTTTATGTTAATTACCTAGGGACCACTCTTTCATAGTCATTGAGTATTTACTTTTGAATATACTTAAATACTTTTGAATATATACATGGCATATAATTAGAATATATTAAAGGATATATACAGGGAAGTTTGCATCTTCTAATCATTCATGGTCAACAGTTTCTGCTGTATTCTTCCAGATAACCTAGTTTTTCTATATTTATGAATTTTTATTCTTTACTCAGTACTGTTAGACTGTTGTGGATCTTACCTCCATCATATGTTATGCTTTCTGAGATTTTGTTATTCATTTAAAAAAATTTTTAATTGTAGTAAAATACACATAATGTAAAATTTCCAATCTTAACCATTTTGAAGTATGCAGTTCAGTGGCCTTCGGTACACTGTTGTGCCACCATCACCACCACCCATCTCCAGAATTCTTCATCTTCCCAAACTGAGGCTCTGTGCCCATGAAACACTAACTGCCCATCCCCTCCCCAGCCCTGCAGTGGCCGTTCTGTTATCTGTCTCTGTGATTTTCACTACTCTAGCGACATCCTATTAGGGGAGTCACACAGTACTTGTCTTTTGGGACTGACTGACTTCACTTAGCTTAATGTCCTCAAGTCTCATCCATGTTGTGGCATGTGTCAGAATTTTCTTCCTTCCGAAGGCTGAATGACTTCCCATTGTGTGTGTGCACCACATTTTGTTTATCGATAGGCACTTGGGTGGCTTCCACATTTTAGCTATTGTGAGTAATGCTGATTTGAACATGAGTATACAAATATCTCTTTCAGATGCTGCTTTTTAATTATTTTGGGAATAGACACAGAAGTGAAATTGCTGAATCATGTGGCAGTTCTGTCTTAATTTCGCCCTCTGTTTTTAATGCTGCTTCTCTTCCTTTTCCTTCTTAAATCAGTCACCACTTGGCCTATGAGTGTGGTCTTTCTTTCACATGTGCTTTTGTGGGGTTTTCTTCTTTCATGCTAATTTGAAATTCTTGTATTTTGTTCTTAGTTCTTTTACTGGACATTTTAAAAACTAACTTTGTGTGATACACTTTCTCCTCTCCCTGTCTTTCTGACAGTGTCTCCAGACTTCCTATCACGGATCCATATGGAATTATCTATTTCTAACTTCTCACCTCCTTTTCTTGCCTGCAATAATTTTAGTTTATTATTTTATTATTCTTAGTTCTTCTAATGCTTTCTACTTTCAAATAAGTGTGATTTGTCAGTTTCATATGCTATTTTTAAACACCAGACTGGACGAGAAGAGGAGCCCACACGGGTGTCCACCCTCCAGCCGTGCCCCGCATTCCCGGGGCAGCGTCTCATTTATAACCTTCGCTATGATAATATTCTCTTATTTACCGTAATCCTCAGAGTGGGCTTAGCCTTATTGCCACATGGGACGTCTTCAGTGCTCACTGCTCACTTTTCATTTCTGTCTCCATTCACCTCATGGTCACTTCCGGAAGGGTCTTCAAGAGGGATGCGCCAGAGCTACATCCTCGGCCTCGCCTGCCTTAGGTGACTTTGCAACTAAATGGCAGTTTGGTCTGCTCCCTCCCAGAGTCAGCAGAAGTAAATATCGTCCTGAAGCATGAGGGCGGCTCGTTGTTGCCTTTATAAATGTCTTGTTCTCGGCCTGAATACCTAAATAAACGTCTCTTCATCTTTAAATACACATATCTGCGGCCCATACTTTGTCCATTTTTTCTTAGTGTCTGGCATGTTGTTGCATTTTAGAGACTGCGATTCGCTTTTATTTCTGTATCAGCTTGATTTACGTCTTCACCTCTCGGCCGCCTTCTGCTCCTTGGGCGCGGCCTCATTTGTCCTCTCGCTGCTGCTGGCGTCTGGCCCTGCGTCCTCCACCACCCTTTCTCCTCCCGCTGGCTCTGCTGCCGGCCGTTTCTGAAACGAGGTCGGTCTTCTCCTCCACTTGCTTGCTGAGGGGTGCCCGCGGGGTCTTTATCTCCTCGTCTTGTTTAGACTTTCCTCCCCGGAGCTCTGACTCCCTACGGCAGCCTTGTGAAAAGACGATTTCGCTGAGCTCGCTGCAGCGCTCGGTCTCGCTTCTGGCTGCGTGTGGTCTTCACCCTCCATGCATTTTTCCCCTTGCTTTCTGCGTTTATTTTTATATATCGTGGAGCCTATGCGCTCTTCATTTCTTATTAAATTCTTTCACTAAATTGAGTCTTTTCTGGGTCAATTATTTACACAAGGTACAAATACGGGAGAGGCCAGGTCAGAGTTTTCCCCAGCTTGGACTAAAGCTCCCGTGACTCAGGGACTGTGTGCATGTATGTGCATGTATATGTGAGTGTGCATGTATGGATGTGCATGTGTGTGTATGTGCGTGTGCATGTGTACCGTGTGTGCACACCTGTGTGTGCGTAGGGGCCAAGACCCTTTGGCCTCTAAAGGTTCACTAAAAAATCACTGACATGAGGCAGATTGATTAAAAGGAGAAAAGACATAAAATTTATTTAACCGTGCATACACGGGAGCCTTCAGAATGAAGACCCAAAGATACAGGGGAAATTGTCCATTTTTATGCTTAGGTTCAACTAAGTCTATACAGCAGTATAGAAATATGATTGACAAAAAGGGTATGATCCAATACTAATAGACTGAGTGGGAAACCCAGCAAGGCCTGTCTGTCTTCTCAGCATCTCTGAGTGGCATCCTTCCTTCTGGGTGTGGGACAGGACCCTCTCTGGAATGGGGGTCTCATGACCTACAGTCAAACAGGGTAGGTCAGAGAATTTCTTCATGGTCAGTTTATACACAGAAAGGTGTGGGAAAAGTTAGAGTCCTATTTTTAGGTTTTATGGCTGGCTTTGGGGAAAAGGAGTTCTGGCTTCTGTGCCCGCCTTGGGGAAGAGGGATGCTGGTTCTGTGGCTGGCCTCGGGAGAGAGCAGGACTGAGAGACGGGGGGCAGGAGAAGGGAACAGAAACTTTTTCTTTTGAGACTGCTTTTGAGGTCTTCATTTTGGGGTACCATTTCCTGAAGCCCAACATGTGTATGTGTTATTGGCTATTATCTCCCCAACTGACAGAAAATGAGGCTGTGGAGTCCAGTCTCTCTCCCACCTTGCTTCATGGTAGATGTAGAGGTCGCTTGTCAAAGAAATGCCGGATGCACTTGGCATAACGTCTGATATATGGTAAATGCCCCAAAAGCACAGGTTTGCTTTTTCCTTTGTGCAGTATCTACTGCTCCTCGTGGTGCCCGGGGAACATTCTAAGCCTTCCTGGCATCAGGCCCCGCTGTTCCAAGCAAGGACTGTCGTTTCTGGCCCAAGGTTGCAGCATCACTTTGGGAAACGTGGCGAGTTGCTGGCGGAGCCCGAGAGCTGCCCTGAGATGACCCTTCTCTACGGTCTCCCTGTGCCCCAGTCGGGTCTTCCCTGCATTCGATGCCCCTTCACACATACCGTATAACTCATGGCTAAGCTGCAAGCTCCATGGAAGATTGAGTTTGCTTTCTGGCTTTTGTTCTTGTTCTCTGGGGACAACTTTAGAAAGGAGAAGATAGAGATGTCTTCACCCTGCTGTCTTAAACTGAAGACAGGAAGTGGCATGGTGTGACCAGGGGCTGAGGGCAGGAGGGAGTGAGGAGCTGGTGTTCGATGGGGACAGACTTTCAGTTCAGGAAAGTGAAAACATCCTGGAGATGGAGGGTGGTGACGGTTGCCCAACAATGTGAATGTGCTTAATGCCATGGAACTCTACACTTAAAAATGGTAAATTTTATGTGATGTGTATTTTACCACAATTGAAAATAAGTATAAATAGATTGATAAAACGATAGGTAGATGATAAATAGATAAATACATGATTGACTGATTGATAGACACAGTCCGGCCCTCGAGAACCCCCGGCGCCTACGGTGCTGACGTCCCTGGGGGCGGTTCTTGCTGTTGTGCGGACCGCTTTTCCTTTGGGAACCTCAACATTTCCATCACTAAACCAGAGGGTGGGACTGACAGTCTCCAGGTTTCGTGACATTCTGCGGCTTTATGACCTTGCTTAATATTGAACCCTTAAAATGACCATAAATATAACAAAGTTGTGATGGCAACAGCCAGGATTTGTCGCACACAACTCCCCCGCATGTAAGGAAGGCTCTGTGTGCACAGACACAGCCCCAAGTGAGAGAGTGGAGTTTTGGAAACGCACGTGGGTGCTGCCCCACGGCCACACCTGCAGGGGACCATCGCCCAGCCTTAGCCCCCAGAAGCAACACTATCTCTTCTCAGGAGAAGTTAGAGCAGCTTAATTTTCAAAAGCATCCAGCCCTTGGCTTTGCTGTGAAGACAGCCAGACCAGGGCTTCGAAAGCCAGAGAATGACAATGAACCAGGAGCCCATAAACATGTCAAAGAGAGCCGGCTGGACCCTGCTTTATGATGCTGGAACCACAGCGGGGAGCAGGATGAAGGATGAGTCTGGGAGGTGGTTTTAAAATGACCAAACTCCTACTAATTTACATCACTTTTTGGCCTAAGCTCTTGTCTCTGGCAGGAGGTTTTATTTCTGTTTCACAGACCCCTCCCGCAAAGGCTTTTCTCTCTGATCAGAAATGATTTTTATTAGCATTTTGGAAAAGAAAAAGGAGGGAAGCAGGGGGTCACGGTCCCACTTCGGTTTGGCTCAGCCTCTGATGGTCGTTACTCACTGAAATTTAAAATAAATAGTTAATCATCTGGAAAGCGAAGAAAATAAAAAACACAGCACGGGCTCGGTGTCACTTGGATGCCGACTCAGGCCGCACGTGTATACCCTGTGCCTGCAGAGCTGGGCTTTGGAGAACTCAGAGGTTCCTCAGTAGGGAGTGCCCGTACCCCCCAGGCATGAGACGCTCCCACCCCCCCATCCAGAACCTCTGCTCCTTACGTGGAGGGACCGACAGCAGCCTGGGTCTATGTCCCCCTCTGCCTGCAGCAAGCAGAGCGGACTTGTCTCGTGGTATCCCAAGATCTCCCGGCCTCAGTTTTCTCAGGCATAAAATGGGAATCACCCCATCATCCGTAGCTACTCTGTGAAACGTGCTGGTGTTTTGTGAGGCTTAAATGCAATCGCACACCAAAGAATCTGGAGAAATCATAAAGCCCATTCTCTTCAAGGGATTCCGAGGGCTGTCAGCGCATTAGGTTAAGGCACTTTTGTCACCTGGGAGGCACATCTTAGTAGGATTCCTGCCACCAACTCCTCCATGCAGCTTTCAAGACTTAGAATCCAGCCCCTGCTTACCTGTCCAGCCTCCCCTCCCACACATCCACCCCCCCAGAGTATTCTCGGACTGCAGCCGTGGAAATGTGCTGTTCCCTGTGTCTGGGCCCCTCATTCCTCTGAGTTGTCAACATCCTTCTTACGCATTGTTACTCACAGAAGCTGCAATAGCCAGAGTGTCCGCATCTTGGGGTGCCAGTTTCCCAAGCCCCACATGGTGACGCAAAGAAGACCAGGTGATGTGGATGTGCGGTGGGCTGTGTTACAGAAGAGAAACCGAGCTTAGGGAACCTGAATCTTTTCCAATGGGCAGGAGGCACAGCTGCCCTTTGCTCCCAGGGACATCCTACCTCCACCTTCTAAGGCTGTTCACTGCCCAGACCTCCTGGAAGGGACAGTGCAGAACAAAGGCAGACCAGGACTCTGCCCCCCACGCGCGAGACGCCCCCACCCCGCCATCCAGAACCTCTGCTCCTTACGTGGAGGGACGGACAGCAGCCTGAGAGTGAGCACAGGAGACATAGGGAGCATCGTCTTCAGAGGGCGGCGTGTTTGGAAGCAAAGTCCTTGGGCATAGTGACCAGCGTACTTTATGGGAGCAGCTAAAGGGCTCAGGCATCCACCCGTCGGTTCATGCAGTCACTCATCATGCAATAAACATTGATTGAGCACAACTGCATACCAGGCATAGAGCCCTGGGGTATTCATATTGGAGGCTTCACCTTATGCCTTTGATGGCAGCTCCACAGTTGTAGTTTATCTTTTCTTTAATCCTCTAAAAACATTCTTAATCTTTGTATAAAGGCTAAGGACCCCTTCTCAGAATAATATTTTTAAATGATTAAAATAAAATACCTAAGAAAAGAAAACACATAAATTAAATGCCTAAGAAATAAGAAGGAAAATATCTAAGAAAATAAAGGAACTATTGTTACTATTATTGAAAACCAGTTGTCAAATATTTTTAAAATATTAAAAACATTTAGGATTAATATACGTGCTTCTCTGAGCATTAAATAAAAAGATCTAGCACTGGGTCTGATTACTATAACTCCAAAGTACCCAAGAGCATAAATAATATTTAGAGACCTGTGAAACAACTGTAACTCAACTCTAAACTGGCTTCCGTGTTCTGGAGCAGTGCCCACAGACAAACGTCTCCTTTCTGGGTCTAGAAATAAGATCCCTTCATACACAGAATCCCAGAGTGGGAGGGTAGAGATAGCCAGGAAGGGACAGCTCAGCCGTCACGGTGTCACACCTGGGAGCCCGGGTGCACACTTGGGTGGAGAAGGCGGGAAATCGTTCTTTGCTCAATTAAATTCTGTTAAATTGAATTTGTCTAACGTTTTTCTTTCAACACAAATCACGCTGAAGAGACAGCCTTCACACCCAGGGTCCCCAGCACCCTGTGGTTTGCGCTGGGACTGCAGGTCGAGTTAGCCACCTTGGTCCTCAACCTCTCTCTACAAGGGTCAAAAGAGCCCTCAGGAGGCGGCAGGGCTGGGGATGTCTGTCGAATGCTCACACGCCTGCCGTGGCTGAGTCTCCCACAACAAGCCACGGCCCTGTTCTCAGTTTCCCAGCATGGAGCTGGCCTGAAACTCACCTTGCTCGTCAGAGCTTGTTAGGGAACCACTTCCCAACTGGTTTGTATATAGACCAGTCTGTGTGGTCAAGGTTCTGGTTTCAGATGGCCTCCCAGCTAATTTTTCATAGAAAATGGGGAAGGAAACAGCACGAAAGAGAAGTCGAAAGAGAAAAATATTCCCCAAAGTGTGTGAGATGCTCTACCCTTTCCAGGGTACTGCACTATTTGAGAACATGGATAATTCAAATATTTTATCTTAGCCAACATTAATTGGCTGTTTCTTCCAGACAGAGGAAGGTTTTAATTTTTTATGTTGGTATAACTAGATCTTGTACAGCGTCTGGCAATCAGTAGGTGCTCTATAAGGATTTTTAAGTAAGCTTTCTTCTCCTGTAAGTTAACAGGGACATTCAAGACATCAGTACAGTGATAATTACATACCTTAGTGAAAAGGTGGTGAAAACTCAAGTGTCCGATAAACAGAAGCCTAAGGAGACTACACTAGCCGCACCTCGGAGGGCACGCTGTGGTGAGGATGGACCACTCTGGGGACAACATGCCTGTGAATAAATGTGCTAACTTAAGTGAGCAAAAATTGTTTGTGTATATGAAACCATTAGAAATTTAAAATGAGCTGAGGAACAGGAAAACAGATTAGAGGGGGAAAAACCTGTTCCTGAATTCATAGACCATATACAACTACTAAAATGAAACTGTGTGCATCAGTCTGAAAAGTTTATTTCTCAAAAGTAAATAGGACCAGGTATGCTGGACACATGACCAGGCATGCTGGACACTTGATTAGGTATGGTGGACACCTGACCAGGTGCGCTGGACACTTGATTAGGTATGGTGGACACCTGACCAGGTGCGCTGGACACTTGATTAGGTATGGTAGACACCCGACCAGGCATAGTGAACCCCTGAGCAGCTGTGGCGGACACCTGACCAGATATGCTGGACACCTCACTGGTTATGCTTCATTCTGATGGACAGGAGGTTATTCCCTGGAGTCACTATTCCTGCTCAGGGCTGATTCCCTGGCAAAGCATTTAAATTCTATTTCCAAGTTGACAAGATATTTTCCATGTGACTTCACAAAAATCTAAAATGATGATAATGGCTATCACTTGTTAAGTATTCACTACATGCCTTGCTCTGAGCTACATGTTTAAAATACATTCTTTCGTTTAATGCTCACGATACTTGTATGAGATACTTTTTTACAAATGAGGAAACAGTCTGAAAATAGTAAAGCAACTGCTCAAAGTTCCATGACTGGCAATCAGTTGATCGGAGCCGAGGTCTGCCCCCCTCCAGCTCTCGGTGGTGTCGCCTCCTGTCCCAGCAATATCACTGGTGTGAGGCTGAGTTTACATCTGTATAACAAGGCCATAAACGAGAATGTCATGAAACACACGCCAGAAGGCAATTTGGGGGACTGGTGAAAGCAGTTCTATAGAAACTTGGAGCTAAGACACAATACTAATTGGTGGCCTCATGACACAAATATTTAAATGTTTATAAATTTTTCACTTGATTGAAAAAGCAGTACTCTCAATTTTGATCTCACATACCACACTAATTTCTCTGTAGATCAGTATACCTCATGTCAGTGGCACAGATGGTACAAACTGTATTTTAATAAAATGCAAACACTGAATGTATTTGTGGGGCCGGGGTTGTATATCCTTCTTCGTGAGCAAAACTTAGGATATTTTTTTCTCTTTAGTGTTTAAGGCAAGCTTGAAATACAAGCTAATGGGACCCAAAGTATCTCTATTTTATGTTATTAAAGGTAATCTTCTTTAATTAACATAATCAGAAGAAAATAATATACTTTGGAGGCCAAAAAAAGTGCATAATCTTAGATCAAAGATTTTTCCTGTTGATTGTGTTTGATTATCTTTTAAAAACATGCACCATAGGAGTTTCTAGAATGCACTTTATTTACTTTATATACTACTAATTCTGACTTTTAAATTATAAGACAATTGTTGTGTCTTTTTATAATGTTTATAATGTTGGTAATCTAGAAGGAGAAAATTGTATATTTTCTTAATTTTTTATGAATAAAATTATTTCTACAACTGTAATTACTGTTTTCGAACAGTTTTTTGAAGAACATAGCATGCCACTCGCTGGCCCCCAAGTTACTGGTGCCTTCCTTGCCCCATCTAGGGGAGGATGAAATGAAAGTCCCAGGCACCCAAGCATATCATGCTCTTATATGTGTGCTCTGAAGAACAGCAAAAGCCTGATTTAGTTAAGACTTTGCATGCAACATGTGGAAGATCTATTGAATGAGGCCCCTGTATAGGTGGTGCAAAGAAAAACCTTGCTAAAGTAGATGACATACACACAAAGTGCTTGTCATGGGCCCAGCCGAGGATGCACCTAGCAGGGAATAGTATTTCCATGTATATTGCACCTGAACTAAGCCTTGCATTTACATAGATTGAAATCTCAGGATAGCCATCTGTCCTCTACAAGAGAACAGAACCTAAATAGAAATAAGACAGAGGAATGAAGAAGTATTTGTGTGCATGGCTGGGGGAGCCCGTGGACGGGGGTGTCTGGAGGTTGACCATTAGGACAATTGCCAGGAAGACAAACCAACCGATTCATGAGTTCACCAAGGCTGCCCCACACCCTGCAATGGTTTGCCTGATTCTGAGCTGGAGGGACTGCAGGCTGTGATAACAAAACCCACAGGCCAGACGGCTTAGACGTCAGAGCTTGCCTTTCTCAGTTCTGGAGGCTGGAAGTCCAAATCGAAGTGTCGTCAGGGTTGGTTCCCGGCTTGCAGATGACCAACTTCTCACTGTGTGCTCACATGGCAGAGAGAGAGACAGAGACAGAGACAGACAGAGATCTCCTTCTCTCATAAAGATACCAGTCCCCTGCGGAATTAGGGCCCCACTCTTACAACCTCAGTTAAGCTTAATTACCTCATTAAAGACCCCATCTCTAAACACATTGGGGTTAGGGCTTCAGCATATGCACTTGGCGGGGACACAATTCAGCCCATACGGGGAGCAAGGGGACACAGACACCCATGCACTAACTTCATTGTTCTCCAGCTCTCCCCCTGCTCTCCAATCTTTTGATAAATCTAGGACCCCTCCCTTCCAAGAAAACACTTTGAGTGTCATGGACAATTTCTCCATACTATATTATGTTTACTAAATGACAGCTCCCTTTAAAGGAGGAAACAACTGACTCTGTGGGAAACGCGCCCTAAATACTCACGGGGCCCAGAGAGAGCGGGCTGGAGCCCCGGCTTCCCGTGCGTCTGCACCCAGGCCTGTCCCTCAGTCTTGAGCCAGCTCGTCAGAGCAGGGCAAAGAGCTTCAGAAAGATGAAACACGATCTGCCCCACTTCTGCGTCTTGTCTCTGAATCCCGGGGGGCAGAGGCGGCAAAGGTTGTCAACCCCAGCAGAACCCTGGAGGGGGGACTGCTTATGTGCTCATCGCGCACACACACACACACACACACACACACACTGCTTGTTCTTCACTTTATCAACAAAATAAAATAAAAATGGGAAACTTAGTCCAAAGGTAAGTCGTGAGTAAGAAAGTCAGGCAATCATAGAATGTTGACTTGCCCAGTCTTTGACTCACCAACCAGAGCTCTTCTCATAAGAGGAAGAGAAGACCCATAACATAGCCGTGTAGAGCAGCGATGTTATCTCTAAAAGAAAAAGAGCAGGACCTTCAGAAAGCTTTTGGATTTGGTCCCATATTCAACAGCCAGTCTGGCCCGTTGCAGCAGCCTCACATGTGGTTTTCTGTTTGTTTGTTAACCTACCTGACCAGATAAAAAGATCTGAAAGGTTTTGTTGGAACAGGGAAACCCAGTCTCAGGTTGGGAGTTCAGGCGATATGCACAATGAACGATGAGGGTGGATTTAGCCAAGGGTGTACGTTACACCAACAACATCGGACGTGCACAAGTGCACCTACCGGAAGGCACCTGAGGTCAATATGTACCAGAGCAATGTGTTCCTTGGGGACTTCATGACACTGGTGCTTCTCACAAATGTAAAGAACTCATGAAAAAAGCAAGGTTTGGACAAAATCATAACCAAGGTGAACAAGAGGAGAGATGGACCTTCAGGGGACCCAGATGGGATGAGGAGGCACAAGCCGGAAGACGCCAGAAGACGAACGTCAGGAGGGCCAGGAAAGAGGTCTCTGAGTGGATCAGGGTGTGAATTGGTGAAGGAGGTTTAGGGATACCTTCCTATGCCAGATAACACAAGCTAAAAATGCAGATGCTCTTAAAGTGTGTTTATGTAAAATAATGAAAGATGCTCCATAACTCCAGGCTCCTCTGATGATGTTTAGGATTTGGGAAACGCAGGAGGAAGAAAACGTAATGAATACAGTCCCTCACTTATGATGGTTCAACTCAGGATTACGTCAATAAATTAAATGAGATATCCAACACTTTATTACACAATAGACTTTGTGTTAGGTGGTTGTGCCCAACTGTAGGCTAATTTAAGTGTTCTAAGCACATTTCCAGTAGCCGAGGCTAACCTAGAATCCTCAGTAGATTAGGTTTATTAAATGCATTTTCAACTTAAACACATCTTCAATTTACAATGGGTTTATCGGGTCGTAACCTTACCATAGGTCAAGGAGCATGTGTACTGGGTTAGACCACCCGTTGTTCTGTTGCCACTTCGCCCCCAGGCCCCTTTAGGATCACAGCAAAAAACAAACCAGTTTAACTTGGCATTGTATTTAATACACAGTAAGATGTGGCCTAAGCGTCAGAGCCAAAACACAGTGTGTAAATTGCGTAATCCCCCATGCAGGACGAGACTTAAAGAACCACCTTCTAAATCATCCCTGATGCACATGGTAGTCACACAGATGTGGAGGTACAATTAATTTGGGATTTATGAAATACTTCTTCTTCCATACCTTTCTTCTTCAGCAAACCTGTGTCCATATTCTTATTCATCTTTGGCTTGTGCATTCCTGTTGTCTCTCAAAGGAGTTCTAATATTTCCTTTTTCATTTTCATAGTATTTTCAGTAGAATATGACCCCAGATTTGAAAACGGTAAAAAGCTATCCAATGTCTGCCTTAGGGAGGAATTACTGGATATCCTTGTGCTGGGACCAGGGAAGGGGTCCACTTGGAGAACACGCTCACCCTCTGTGTACTGCAGAAAGGCCCCGTGTCCTTGTGTGGAATAACTCTTCACCGCCCTCTCCAGAAAGGCAGCAAGGTTTCCAGGACAGTGCAATGCTTCCAGTGGAAACCTCGGAGGCCCTCCTGGGACTTTGGACACTTGCTACTGCCACTGCCCTTCCAATTGCCATTGCTCTGGTTTGGCTGGGATGACTTGTACACTGCTTTGTTAAGTTAATTTTTCTCTTATTATCTGGAACTCCCACCAGAATCTCCCAGCCACTGTTGGCTACACACCCTAGTGAGTCCTTCCAGCACTGATTTTTGATAACAGAAAGTGTGGTCAAATCTATTTGACCCTCTTCTTGGAAAAAAAATGTGAATATATACGCATGCAAGAAAAATTTGTTTGTTTAAAAACATTAAATTCTAATGTTAGAAGGTTTATAGTCCACTGAAGCTTGAACTATTTTGAAAACAGGTCTCCAACCTAAGTAAGAGTGATCATAAGTAACATCCTAGTGCAATTTGTCGCCTGGGTCCTGACAGAGATTAGGACTTTGTGTGTTTTCAAGGCTGTCATTTCAGTTATTGATATATTTGTTTTTAATAAAACTCAATAAAATATATTATCTCAGCATCTCCCTAGGATATTATTTTAAATTTGCTGCATTTGGTTTCTTAATGATTTTTTTAATGGGCTAGAAAAGTAGAGAAAAGTCATTTATTAGCAGAGAGAAAATTAGACAGATAACTGCCATCCTGGAGGTTTGTCCATCTGACTGGCCTATCTTCTTTAATTACCGCTGTGTTAATCATGCCTGACTCCTGTTATCACTCCTGTGGTTGTATCTTCTAAGGGTTTTTACTGTGGTCAGAGGTTTCTAGATATTCTATTGTTATTATCCAAAAGAAACATTCTCATTATCATACCTAACTTGGGACACAGAACAATGAAGAATTTTTAGAAAGGAAGAAATCTAAGAGATATTCAGTTCTTTCATCTTTTTGTTTTGCAAACTTTTTAGTGGCCATTTGCAGACATGGCATCTACCTAGATGACAGGAATTCAAGAAAAATAAATAAGCTCCTGAGAGGCAGGTAGAGCTTGGGAAGCAGAGGGGATGGCGGCTGTGTGTCTTCAGAGAAGCTTCGGAATGTGCCTCAGCGGGGCTCCTGCACCCTCCCGGCTCTCTTTGGATGTTCTGTAATTATCTGCAAGTCTCGAGGTAGTCGTCTGGGCTGTTTACTTGGAATCCTCTGGAAAGCGAAGCATTATTGCATTTCAGATCTCATGGCAAGTATTTTCAAAAATAATGTGTAGGTTCACCTGTGCTCACATATCAGGTATATTATTCACATCCTGGGTTGAGCTCCTGTCGTGTAACAGCTGAATAAGAATTGCACGAGGAATGTATTCAGGGTGCTGGAGAAGCATGGTGGATGGCTATGCCCCGTGCAAGCATTGCTCTGACGTTCTCTAGCATAAGGCCACTCCTGGTTCCTTACCTGGAACAGTATAGATGCGGCTTTCCACGAAACACCCATCGCTGTTTGACTTATAGTCACCCACACAACGAAGTTTGCTGGCATCATGTTTCCGCAGGAGTGTCAGCTTGGAATTCTTTCTCTGCGCCCATCGCAGCCTCCTGTGGTCTCCCCTCACGCTGTACGTGCTTGTGCAGCAGCCGCCGTGCGTGTCGATCATCATCACCTTTCACAAAGCACCTTCGCTCTCCCGCTGGCACTAAGGCTGCTCCGGAGTGGGAACTAACTGACTTATTATACGTCGGTATTTTCAGAGCCCAGCACGTGGCCTGACCCACTCCGTGTCCTGAGTAAGTGTTCGCCGAGTGAAGGAGTGAATGAAATAATGAAATGAAACTGCTTTATTGTGGTTCAGAGACACCTGTGCCAAGTGTGTCCCAGGTGCGCGTTAGCGGTGGGAACGCCCATGGAGACAGCCTACTTTTTCACGCCTTGGCTGACGACGTTTGATGACGGCCCACCTGCCCTTCAGGGTCCTTCTCCTCTCCCGTGTTTGAATTTCTTGCTTGTTTGTTTATTGAATGCTTTTACCCTGAGACCCCTGCCCTCCCCTGTCCCAGTCCCACCAGGACACCTGGTCCCAGCTTGAAAGTCTTGCCGGGACAACCCAAGGAATCAACTCACACTGAGCTGACCGGAGTGATTCAAATGTGCTCCACCAGGCCACAGGGGCTCCAGGCATTTACCTGCCACAGAGACCACCACCGAGGACACCTGCCTTCAGGTCCTGCCTCTGCAGTTAGTTTCAAATGCAGTCACTCCCCTCCGGCCCCTCAGAAAGAAAGTCCCGCTTGATGACATGCAGGGACTGCAGGTAGTAGCAGAATTTGATCCCTAAATGGAGCTTGCAGTGTGATTTGCCCTGTCAGAAGGACTTGAACTTGAGCTTGCCCTGAAAGCCATTTCAAGCACAGATCTTTGTCCCTGCTAAGCCTTAGTTATAACAAGTCAACTCTAAGGAATCCACAAACAGAATACCTCTTAAATTAATGCATTTTTTAGAAGATCCCAGTGAAATTCTGAGCCACAGTTGCTTAAAGATGTGATGGGTGCTCCTCAGCTGCTTCATGAAGGAATGCCACCATCGGTAGGCGCACCCCCGTCTTGATGGGAGCAACCCCCATGTGGGGCCTGTCACCCGGGGCTAGAACAACAGGGACCTGAGGAGTCCCCAGGGTTTCCCCGCAGTGCCCTGGGCAGCAGCAACAGCTGGACCCCTCCTTCCACCCAGTGTCCTGAGCCGGAAGGCCCGGAGATGCTCATAACAGCCCTTAGGCTGGGAGCTCCTGTGACCACCCTTGTGTGTAGAGGAGGAAACTGAGTCATGGGGGAGCAGTGACTTGCCTGGGTCCTGAAGCTCTGAGGGGTGGGGCTGGGCTCAAACCCAGGGATTGGCTCCGGAGCCCACACTGGCAATCCCCAGTGAACACCGGCCTCTGTGCTGCCTCAATGACAAAGCTCACAGGGAAGTGAGGCAGGTGTGGCCCTTCTCCTGGATGACAGACCCTGCACACGACGTCCCAACGGCTGAAGAGGAATCGCTCCCCAGCCCGGCCACAGATCCTCCAAGGCCGGCGCAGGCAGGGGCTGGAGGCCAAGCCCAGGGCTGGACCAACGCCGGGTCTCTCCTGCGTGGGCAGAGCCTGTGGTGGTGGGACTCAGGCCCACACTCAGTGTCTGCTGGCTCCTGCATCCCCATGTCCTGCTACTTAGGACACAAACGTTCAGGTTTCCACTCTTGCCAGCAAGGGTCTGTGCGTCCAGAGGGACCCCGTCCCTACCCACTGGACCCTCCAGGACAGAGTAACAAACAACACTGGAGACAAACAGAGAAAAAGTAAAATGGGACAATTAAATTTCATCTTTCCCTTTGTTTCCCTGCACAGGATTTTGAAGTTCTCAAACATGAATTTTAGGTTTATTTTTAAATTGGGTTAAATTGGACTACAGTTATTCAGAAGATATTTTCCTTTTTTTCTCCTAACTTATTTTCTAATAGGGCTTCATCAATCAATACTAAGCATTGGGAATGTGTTTGTAGGCAGAAACAAGACGCCTGTCACTGGGAAATTGGAATACAGGTGGTGGCATTCAGGTGCCATCAGGGACAAGCCCCTCCACATGTGAAGGACATGTTTTCAGCCCCTCCATCGCCATTTATCTTGGTAGGTCTCCGCTGCTTTTCAGGGAGCATGAGGTTGTTACGGTGATGCAAGTATTTATTTATTGTGTAAATAAACCTCTGTCAAACAGCACCCCTTTGGTTGGATGTGAGATGTCACAGAGTTTACTGCTGTGACGCTGATGGAGACCACGTCCGAGACGTCTACCAAGAAATGATCATCTGCACAAGTTGCTGCCTCTATTCTACTCTCCAGGACACACCAGGGACCTCAGAAACACAAAGTGAATGAAGACTGCCAAAGGAGTGGCATTTCTAGTAACAAAGTTGTTAATGGAAAGAAGCCAAACTCTGTAAAATAATTTAATGAGGTTTATTCTGAGCTGAATATGTGTGACTATGGCCCAGAGAACCATGCCCAAGAAGCCTTGAGCAAGTGGTCTCTGGGGCTGGGTTACAATTTGGTTTTATACATTTCAGGGAGACAGGAATTACTCATAAAGTCATAAATCAATACATGGAAGGCACACATTGGTTTGGTCCTAAAAGGCTGGTCATCTTGAAGTGGGGCATTACAGGTTATAGGTGGGATTATAGATTCTTTGATTTGTAATTGGTTAAAGAAATGAAGTTTTGTCTAAAGGCTTGGAATGTTTTAAGTTAAGATAAGGAAGTCTGTTAATCAGAGACAAGCCACCAGACATATTATGGACATATATTCAGACTCAAGTGATCTGTTAAATAAATTGATGACCTGCGGGTGTGGTTTGAGCTTTGTATTGCATAACGTTAGGCCTGTTAATGAGTTACAAAGGATGTCTCCAAGAGGGGAAGGGGGCATGAAGAGGTGTGTCTGACCCCCCTTCTCATGGCCAGCAACACAGCTTTAGGGTATTTCTGGCATCCCCTGGGCCAAGAGGGGGTCCACTCAGTCATCTGGGGGGCTTAAGATTTTATTTTAGTTCACAAAGGGGTTTGTCCAAAATGATAGCTAGCACATAGTCAAGTCAGAATGTAAACAGATGTTCTTTGCCTTTGTATCTTCAGGAATTTGGGTTGTAAGTGAAAGAAACTGGCTTAAAGCTATGAACTGGGAAAACCCTGGAGTAGAGAGGGCTCCAGGCAAGGGTAAGTGGAGGGTACAACTCATTGTCCCCAGCTCCCACCCTGCCTTGCTCTCTGCAGCTTCATTTCGGAGGGGCTGAGTCCGTTCTCTCAGAAACCCAAGTGAAGAATGAAAATATCTTTCCTAAGAGTCCTCACAAAGTTCTAGAAATGAGTTTTTGCTGACTTGGCTTGAGTCATTTGCTTACTCCTTGGCCATTACCACAGCCGGAGGGATAAAATGCTCTGAAGGGCTGGGCCCAGGGCAAAGAGATTCCTAAATCCTAGGAATGGAGATGATTGTGTGTCTGGGGAGGGCGTGGGAGAAGGCGGTTCTCACCCAGCAGGCAACAAATGCCGAGGAGGCACAGCCAGCACCCGGCCTCTCCAGACCCCAGACCAGCACTTCTCCACATGAAGCACGAAAGGCCGCTGCGCACTGCGGTTGATTCACACGTGGGAAAGATCGGGCCACAGGGCGCAGCAGAAGTTCCTCCCCGCTTTAAAACTCGCCATTGCTTTTCATTTATTTGCAGTGACAATTGCTTTGTTCCACTTATCCTGTTTAAAATGCCAACCTAGCAGAATGAAGTGGTTGTAAGTTTGAATAACTGTCATGAAAGCAATTTGAGTAAAAATAAATAAACCATGTGAAGGACATATTTACTCAAATGCAGAATCCATGCCAAGGAAACTGTAACATTTAAAAGAAAAGGCAGCCATCTAGTGGCTACAGCCTGTTATATAGCTGCTAAAAATCAAATTAAAGGATCTGGGAATACAACTCTATTTAAGGGAAAATTATTTTATCAGTAAGAGAAAATGAAATCACTAAGGAAATTCATTCTTTGCTTCTTCAACAAAAAGCCAAGCTCTATCTGGAAATTCATTGATGGGATAATTATACAGAAACGATTTTTATTTCATTTCATTGTACCTATGTTAAATTAAACCCTGCTGCTCCTGGCTTACGACCTGAACCTGAGATTTTTAGTATATGATTGGTAAAGTTTCCAAGTAGTGTATTTCACTGATTCTAATATGTGTGTTTTTAGTTCACATTTATATGACCCAATAATACCACTATTAGTTTGACATTTAATGATGTGAATACATCTTAGTAATATAACATTAAGTGGAAAGAGCAAGTCTCAAAAATTTACCTACCATATGGTATCATTTTGTGGGGTTAAAATCAAGTAAAATAAGAAATACATGTGTTTTAAGATGGCATGGACATGTAATAAACATATGAGAAGTGGAGGAAGAGAATAGTTATCTTGGGTCAGGGAAAGAGGTATATAGTTTGGGGGAAAATTGTTATTGTCAATATTTTAAAATAATATAAAGTGCACAAATGTAAATATGTGAAATATATTTACAAAGTATAAGTCCTGTCATAGAAACTCTGTAGCCTACCCATCCATCCAGTCCATTTCTCGGCAGAATTTTTGTTGTGTCTGAAGTTACACCAGGCTTAAGCTGCTGCAGGAGAGATTGCCTCAAAGAGGGTGCAGGGGAGAGGGGAGACAGAGAGAAGGGGGCTGGGGAATGGATTCTCCACTAATGCCTACAGGTTTCAAAGAGAAGTGGTACTTGTTTATAAGTAGGTGCTCTGTCCTCACCTAATCATTACTGTGTGACTAATTCATAGCATAACAGAATATTAGAACACAAAGGGAACTTAGAAGACTGCTTCAACCTCTTTATTTAACAGAAAAGGAAACCAAAGCCCAGAGAAATTCTGTGCATTTCTCAGAGCCACACAGCTCAGCAGTAGCAGGGTGTAGAGTTGAACTCCCAGCCCCGTGTTTGTTGAAATACACCTTGCCACTACCTTCCCAGGACAACTCAAGATTGAAATCACATCCATGGCCCTGTTTGGTGTTGCTTTGTTGACATTCAATAACGCATGCAAAATACTTGCCAAAAACCTGGGAAAGAACAGTGTGCCTTTGAAATCACAGAAGGGACATAGGCTATTTGTGGTACAGCCTTGATTTTTAAGGAAACTAAATGGAATGTATAGTGCACAAAAAGACTACTCTTCTTTTTTAAATTTTTCATTAAAATATTTCCATGTACAAATCCATCAATTTTTGATTGTGTATATTAGATTTTTATATAAAGTATTGTATATCAATAATAACATGAGGTGGTTAGATACTCATTATTGAACTATGACAAAAAAAACTCTCCAGAGAAGAGATAAAACAGCCCATTGTATCTAGTATTCAGGGAAAACAAAATAGTATGATACCAAATACAAGGAACCCTGTAATATGTGATTGATGTTAACATAGGCCTGCCATTTACATTTTTAAAAAGCATTAGGCTAAACATTTTGTTAATATAAAAGGCATGCAAAGATTTCATAAAGTAGAAAGCATTGATGATTTGCATTGCTTTTGTTTGCAAATCCTGCAACCCTTTTCACTCCAAATGAAGATGGTCTAATCTCCACGTGACATCCGCTGATTCAGCGCTGACCTTCCGCAGTTGATTCAATTGGCCTGTGTGGATTGCCAGGAATAGTCACTCAAGCTACAAGTACGGAGAGGTCCATCATCAGCATGTGTGTGAGGTAATGAAGAGACTGAATCTCACTCAGGAAAGTTCCTAAAAATCACAGGAAGGCCAGCCTTTATGGAAGTCAACTGTGTCATGCATCTAGGGCAGCTCTGAGGGCTGCAAGGAAGGGCCCTGGGGCCCCATTATTGACAAAATTCAGCTGTGCTATTTTCTGATATACTTTTCCTCACTTCATATGCCAAGTCTTTCTTTGATCTCCAATATAAATTATCAGAGAGGGCTTCTGATTTGCTCAGCTAATAACTATCGATTAATACCATTTGGGAGGGGGGTTTTTGGCATCGAGTCCTTTCTGAGCCCTCAGGCCAGCCTGTGGACAGACTGCCAGTGGCTTGGGGGCCCATTTCTGAATCATTCGGCTGAGGGATCTCGTCCTGAGGCATTGTTGCTGCTGGCTGAGGTTGACCATCCGGCAGAAACTGTGAATGGCCACTGTTTTCTGGGAGGGGGCTGTGGACACGTCAGGCACTGTGATTGATTTTTCTAATATGTGCCTTAATTTAAGAAAATACATTTTTCAGACTTGTAAATGCAGAATTAAGCCTTGTCAAGAAGCATTTAGTAAGGGACATTGCTCATCTGGTCTTTTCACTCTGAGCATTGTAAGGTAATTGTATTGTTCAATCAGTGTCTCTGAAGTCCAGAAATATTTCTATAATAACACTTTAAAGTGTGTGTAATACAGAAACAACCTTACCCAAAGAGCTCTCTGGCCTTTGCCAGCTCCTGGGAGATCACCACCAAGCCCTCCGAATGTCCTATCTGATAAGAGTGTCTTTGTGTACCTGGGCCTTGGGCCACATCCATAGTCTAACAATGTGATTCATGGCAGGGGCTTCGGATCCCTCAGTATCAGCTCAGCTTCACAAAGGGCCAGTGCTATGATTTGAATGGTGGTTTCCTCTCCAAAATTTATGTTGAAACTTTATCCCCAGTGCACAGTAATAACTGGTGTGGCCTTTGGGAGGAGATTAAGTCAAGAGGACTCTGCCCTCATGAATGGGATCAGCCCCTTTTAAAAGGGGTCAAGGTGGAAGGTAGCATGCTCCTGCCCTTCCTTCCCTCCTGCCCTGTGCGGATGTGGCATCCATCCCCTCTGGAGGACGCAGCAACTAGTCTCCACTTGGAAGCGGAGAGCAGCCTTCACCACATACCCATCCTGCTGGCCCCTTGATGTTGGGATCCCCAGCCTCCAGAACCATGAGAAATAAATTTCTGTTCTTTATAAACTACTCAGTCTGAAGTGTAGTCTGAGCAGAACAAACAGACTAACACAGCTGCAGACTATAGGTCAGCCAGGTGGGCAGTCAACCATGTCTACGTGACCAGATCCCAGTAAAAACTCTGGACACAAGGCTTGGGAGACTTCCCTGGCTGTCACATGACGTTTCTGTGAGCCATGAGCACTGCCCACAACCCCACCAGGAGAGGGGAGCTGGGAGCTCTGTGCGTGGAGCTCTCCTGAATGCTGCTCTGGGCGCCTCTTCCCTTGCCTGACTTAACTACGCATCCTTTCTCTGTAATAAGCTATAACCATGAGAGAACAGTTTCCGGCAAGTTCTGTGAGTCTTTCCAGTGCATTTTCAAACCTGAGGGTGGTCCTGGGGACTCCCCAATTCTGCAAAGTGTTATTATCCTTTATTGAACTTTTATGGTTTAAATGATTAACTGAAAATAACTTCAAGAAACAAGCATGTGCAATGTGGCAAGATGACTTAAACATGACCATGTGTGCACAAAAGCGACCACAGTGTATTTCTGGAATGAATTTCCAAGCTTGCACCATGGAGGTCCTGGTGGCATTTCTTCATCAGATGCTGGTGAAGGGCTGGGAGGAACGGCGAGACCCTGCCCAGTTCCCCCGGCTGTCTTCATTGTCCTCGTTCTAGCTCATGTAAGTCCTTTTCTCTGTGCCACATTGTCCTGTGTGGAAATGGTTATGTTTTCATCTTAGTCTCTGTCTGCAGTGGCCCAAACATTTAGCCTGACTCCTGGGATGTGCTGGTGCTGCTTACCAGCGTCTCTGCTTCCTAGGACCTCACATCGCCTGCTGAAGTCATCAGCTGGGGAGTATTCACACCAAGGGAATCTGCAAATGCTACAACCATGGCTTTCCCTCCTCTGACCCCCAGGGCCAATGTTCAACATTTGCCTGCTGAAGGTGAGTCTTTAACAACCCTACTTGCACATGCATTTGCTGTGTTTCGTCACCAGTAGTAAACCACTAGCTATAATTACCTCCTAGACCAGAGTCCCTGTTTCCACTCAACCCACCCCTCATCTGGGCCTTTGTATTTTTCTGCTCCAAGCTGCACCTCTTGGATCACATTATATGGAAAGGGGTTTGTGGCCTCCATCTTTCAGTGGGTGGAAAGGAAAGAACTTCCTGGATGAGAGTCACTTCCAAGTGGCTGAAGGACCTCCTGAAAAAGTCTCTCGCTACATTGAAAACATTCCCCTAAATCAGTACTTTCCAAACTATTTGAGATGAAAGACCAGCTTTGTTTTGTTTTGCTTTAAATTTCCAATCCTGGTAGACTGATACTTTTCTAAAATACAATAAGAACGTATCACTAGGAAATAAAATGAAATAGATATAAAATAGGAGCCTCACATTTTTAATCTTGGATTTAGAGAAATAACAGTTCTGTTAAAGTGTAACAAAAGATTCTAAACTTTCTAAATTCAATTTCTATGCTTAATTTTCTCAATTTTTCAATCTCTAAACTCTTAGTTTCAGAACTTTAACTTCTTCTCAACTCTCAGTTCTTGAACTTACCTCACTGTAGACCAGAAAGAAACTGGACCATATTGATTAGCACAGATCTGGGAGTTTTTCCATCATGTGAGCATGACCACATCAGTGGGAGATTTACTGTTGAACTCTGGTGTGCTTATTTCCATGAAGGTTGCACATTTATACATTTATGTTTTATATCATTAGAAACCAGTTCTAGTGAATGAACATAAATCAAAATTTTGAAACCCGATTTCATTTCAAATAATGATTGCTCATGAACAAGCAATTGAATCCTAACCAGGTTTTTCAATTAGGTAAATTTATCTGTAAATCCACTGCATATTGATTTGCAAGATAAATCTTTCCAATGCAATGAATGAACTCTGTTGGAATTCATTTAGAAGATCACAAGGCAATTAATTAGGTCATCAATCAGTTGATCACCAAATCAATTATAATGACAACCAAGACAGCCCAACTAGGTTCATTGATGGCATATATATTTTCTCTGAATACTAGGTTTAATATTCCTATTGTTGATGAAAAATCACAAAACCTATAAATTTGGAAAGGAAAGCTTTATATCTTAAAAAGGGTTACAACCTGCAGTCTGGGAAATGAAGCCTCCAGCCGAGACCAAAAGAAGGGACTTTGAAGGAGGGAGTTTCTGGCAGGAGCTTCGTGCTGCTCTGGTTGGCTAAACATACATATTCAACAGGTTACAGGAGGAGCTATGAATACTCACGGAGGCGTGCACATGCATAATAAGGAACCGTGTATGATACGTATGTCCACATTCACTTTGGGGTGGTGACTTAACATTAAACTGCATTAAAATTAGGCTCTATATGTCAAAAGGTGAAGCAGAGGACATGAAGATGCTCTATGTGCAGCCTCCACAACCCAGCCAGAACCAGTCTGTGGCTGGTGGCCATTTATCAGGAAGAAATGCATTGTGAAGCCACAAAAGGGAGGGGAGTGCGGCCTCAGTGACCCGCGATCGGTTGCTATTAGCAGAGAAATTAGCTTTTCATTCCTTGTTTCCTCAGGGCTGGGTTCTATTTAACTCTCAGGAGAGAATCTGGTAGAAGTTATCGAGGAAGGGGTTATACTGAGGTGTGACCAACCCCCATCTCATCATGGCCAGAAAACCTCATTTTTAAAGTGTTTCTGGGGTTCCCTTAGCCAAGGAGGCCCATTCACTCAGTTGCGGGGGTGGGGGGAAGGGGGCTTCAGGATTTTATTTTTATTTCACACTCTTTGTAATATTTTAAGAACTTGAATATTCAAAATTCCTTCTAAAAACCAGAATCTGTGTTTAAATAGTGTATCTATAACATATGGTGAAAAAGAGGAAAACCTGAATGAGATATATTAATTCAATGGTTAGATTCTTTAACACAAGTGAATAAATACATGCAAAAAAAGAGCGTGATGATTCATTTAATGTAGATTTAACAGAGATCATTACAATGGGCTACATATTTATTTCTAAAGAAATAGTGGAAAAATATTCATTGAATCTGGACAACTTTCTAAATATACCCTTCCGTAGTATCATACAATTCACGTTAATAGCATAAGTAAAGTGGCAGCAAAGAATTCAGAAGCCCTGGTAAAGGTTAACGGCATTTGTTCAGTGGGTGCCCCCTGGAGAAGCTAAAATACTGTAAGAAAGAATGAGTACAGTAGCCCCTGGGCAGCTCTACTCTCATCTTTTATTACAAGAGCTGTTCCTGGGTACTGTGATTAGCACTTCCAATGCATCATTTCCTTCATTTTTCGCAACATCCTATGAGATGAGTAATATTATTATTAGCTGCCGTTTCATTTTATAATAAGAGCAGTTTCTTGTGATGTGGTTTAAAGGTTCAGGGTATGTCCTGAAAAATCCACAATTTATTTCTTTGGGTTACTTGAAACTGTCTCTAACCATTAATTCCAAATTTAAGTATTTCTAATAGAAGAAATGTTTTATTTTTTTTAATACTGTGAAGGAACAGCAAATTATAAACTGTTGTGTGCTCTTCTTACGTATTTTTAAATGACATTTCTTTACGAAGGAGTAGACCCTTTAAAAATCTGTTAGGAGTAAGTTAGAAGATTGTTAAAATGACTATTATTATTATAATGGCAATTGGTAATATCAGCTTTAAAGCTTTTAAACTACCATTTATTCAGTTCCTATTATGTAAGAGATACTACACTAAATACTTTATATATTCCATAAGGTAGGGCATATTATCCCTATTTTACAAAAAAACTAAAATTTGAAGAATTTAGGTAAAGTCCTGAAGGTCAAATAGCCCAAAAGTTGTGAAACTGAGATCTAAACCCAAATCTTTCTGACTACAAACTTTTATTTACTACAACTACTTCCTCTCAATTTAAAGGATAATCCTAAGCAATTTGGTAGCAATTATATTTTATGCATATGATACAAAAAGTAGTATTCAGATGAAGAAGCCTTATAGGAATAAAGGCCCAATGAAGGGTTTTAGGCATGAAGATTCAGAGCACCTGTTACCTCCTTTTCTGTCTTGAAGTGTGCGAGAGAGGGGGAGGGGAGGGAGGAGGAACAGAGGGAAATAAAGAAAAACAAAAAGAAAGACAGACAGAGACGGAGGTTGAGGAGGGGAAAGTCTTTACCTCTTCTGCGAAGCAAAGAGTGTAGAGTTGGGGAGTTGATCCAAGTTGACATTTTCAGGGATTGGCAAGAAGAGTCAACAACAGCCAACACTGAACGCTTTCTACACGCTGGAAATGGCATTAGGAACAACAGCACTGTTGGGACCCGGGAAACAATACCCAGACTGTGGCGCTTGGACTTGCTGAGCTAAAGCAGCAGCCTCACGGTGTCTCTGACCTTCCTCATGCCCTGCCGCCCCCAGCCCTGCGTCTCTCAAACCCCTGTCTCTGCCAAAGCACAAGATGAGGCTGATCTCGGAGCGTTCCCTCATCTGCCGTAAGCCTGGACTTACCAGGAGAACACAATTGCCTTCCATCCCCTCCCTGAAATCTCATTATCTGTGGAAGAAAAGAAGACTCAGAAATGCCCCAACACCTGGATGGACTTTTCCACAAGATAGTGTCTTCTCTCTTGGGCTCATTGAATTTTCAAAGAGAATCATTCGCAAGATGGTCTCTGCCTCCCGGGCGCACTCATCTCTCCTAAAATCATTTGCTACCACACCCCATGTCTCCTTCCCCTGTGAAGAAAGGTATTGATGGTATTGACCCGTCTGGAGCTCATTGGGTTATTGGGACATCACTCTCCTGTGATTCCTCTGTGCTATTCATGTTAACTAAGTCTGTATGTTTTTTCTCCTACTAATCTATCTATTGTCAGTTCATTTTCAACCTTCAGAGGCTGGAGGGGATGCTTTCCCTTGGCCCTTACACAGAAATATAAATTGTACATGGCCCCTGCCTTCCAGGAGCTCCCAAATGAATGGATAAATATGGTTCTTTCCCAGGAAAACTAATGCAGAAAAACAAAAGCTGTGAGCAGCAAACTTTAATTACAACCAAGAAAACAGCTGTGTAGAAGCCCGAGGCTTTCTTATTTAACATTTTCTATTAATCTACTGCATAGCATACTTACAGAAATTGCACATATTTTTATTTATTATTATTTTTGAAGTAATACTCATGAAAAAAAAAATTTCAGAAGGATTTAAAGTGAAAAGTAAATGTTCTCTATCCTTCACATTCTGTTTCCACTCTCTGGATGTAACCATTATTAACAGATTTTATGCTTCCAGATATTTTAAATTTCTATGATATCTATATCTATATCCATATTTTTATTTTAACTTTTTTTTACTTATAAAAGGATCATACTGATAGTTTCTCAAAAAAAAAAATTAAAGGTAGAATTGCCATATGATCCAGCAATTCCACTTCTAGGTATATACTCCAAAGAATTGAAAGCAGCATCTCAAAGAGATACATGTTCACCTATGTTCACAGCCACATTATTCATGATTGACATAAGGTGGAAGCAAACCAGGTGTACATTGACAGATGAATGGATCAGCAACATCTGGTCTATCATACAATGGAATATCATTCGTTGATATTCTGAAATATAAGGAAAATAAGGAAAAATAAGGAAATTCTGAAAAATTTGGAAATAAGGAAATTTTGAAAAATAAGGAAATTCTGACACATGCTACAACATGGATGAACCTTGAAGACATTACGCTGAGTGAAATAAGCCAGACGGAAAAACACAAATACTGTGATTCTGCAAATATGAGATCCTAGAGTATCACACCCATAGAGACAGAAAGTAGAACGGTGGGTGCCAGGGGCTGGGGGAGGGAAAACGGGGAGTTGTGTTTAGTGGGTACAGAATTTCAGTTTCAGAAGATGGAAAGAGTTCTGAATATTGGTTGCATAACAATGTGGATGTACTTAACAGTGTCGAATCATACACTTAAAAATTGTTAAGATGGTAAATTTTATGTTAAGTGTATTTCACACAGTTACATTTTTCTAAAAAAATTCAAGCTAGGCTCATACTTTTCACAATTTCCTATTTTCAGATAAACATCGATTGGCCATCTTGTCACATCAGCGCATGTAGTTCTGCCACATGGTTACTGTAAAAGGTATTGAAGGGGTTTTCCCTGTTGTTGTTGTTTTGTTTTTTTTTCTTGGAATGTGCTGAAACGAGGGGAGGGGCAGGGTGAGAAGAGGTGAATGACGGTACCAGGGTGCAGGTCCCATGGCAGGGGCCGAGAAGGCCCTTCACACTCTCCCTTCCATTTGGGGTGGCAGCAGAGCCCTTGGCTTGCTGGAGCCACAGGGCAGAGAGGGACGGCTGCCAACTCAAGTCGTGACCCGGAGTAAGGGGCGTTGGGATGTACGAGCGTGGTGTCTGAAAGAGACCGGAAAGCACAGCCTCTCTGTGGGATGGGGAAGGCTGGGGACAGCGGCTGGAACGTAAAACCGCTGTGTGATTGAACTTCACAGAGCTCAGGCCTTCCCCACTTTGTACCTCTAAACTCAGCTCTCTCTAAGACCCTCATGTTGCAAACAGGGCCCCCCTTCCTCTTCCCACTTTAGACTACCTGTGGGGAGATAATAAGACCAAGGTCTTGCCCGCTGGTACCCTTTCTTTGGCACAAATTTATTTGCCTTATAACCCAAAAGAGCCTCACTGTTGCCCCAAGAAGAATGTTTCAACATTATCCATAAAGCCGTAATTTTAATGATTAGAACGTTGGGAGGTGTGTTAAAATGAACCTACTTTAATGACGATATGTTGCCTGAACCAAAAAAGTATCAATTGAGAAGTAACAAAACCAGTTTCCCCCCCAGTGAGCTTCCTATTTTATAAATATGCTATTGCCTCTGGCTTGCTTCCACTGAAAAGGCGTTTCACTAATGAATATTTATTTCACTGCCACAAACAATAATGCATAAAAATGGTGCATAAATGCTATCACGGGCATTCTTTTCCCTCCCCCTTCCTCTCATACACACCCATTTATTCTTTCTATAACTGACAGGTATTTGTTTCAAAGCTCCAAAATGTGATGTCTGAAAATTAAATTATAATATTTGTTTCCTTCTTTCTATTTCTGGCATATCAAAATTCCTCCTTCACACAAATAAGCTAGACTATTGTAGAATGTTTTGCCGAAAATACCAACAATTTGCAACAAAACCTTCATATTTAATGCATACAATAATGATTTTGACCACTAAATGAAACTGAAGAAACAAACTGAGGGGAAAACCTGAAAAAAACATGAATTGATATCAATAGGTTATCTCTTTTTAGGAATATAGATTGGACAATTTTATTCTAAAACATCAACAAAAGATTAGTAAGACATTAATTTTGTTTTATAAACAACTAAATATTTTATGTTTAAAAGTTATTCTGTCTCATAAAACAAGATTTTTAACATTGTGGTAGGCAGAATAATGCCCCCCAAATACATCTGCATTCTAATCCCTAGAACCTGTGACTATGTTATGATAAGTGGCAAGGAGGAATTAAGGTTGCTAATCAGATGACCTTAAAATAAGGAGATTATCCTGGATTTTGGGGTGGGCCCAACGTAATTACAGTGGTCCTTAAATAGAGAAGAGGGAGACAGAGCTTCAGGTCCAGAGAAATGGCTTCAGGAGGAAGACTTGCCCTGCCGCTGGCTCTGCGGATGGAAGGCGGGCCGTGGTCAAGGGATGTGGGCAACCTCTAGATGCTGGAAAAGGCAAGGAAATAGATGCTCCCCTAGAGATTCCAGAAGAGAAAACAGCCCTGCCGACACCTTGATTTTAGCCCAACGAAACCGTGTTGGACTTCTGACCTCCAGAACAATAAGATAATAAATCTGTGTTGTTTTAAGCTACCAAGTTTCTAGTAATTTGTCACAGTTGCAATAGGGAACCCATACACATGTTATGCTGTTGAAAACTCACGATTTTTGGAAAGCCTCATCTATCCTTTTCTCCAGGAAGTCTTTGCTGAGCTATGATTTCGTGATAGGATCTTCGCCCCTATAGGGCAGGTTAGACTGTACAATAGTTTTCTATTTATTTTTCTATACCCTATGTTAGACCAAGGGTTCCATAAATGTAGGGACCACGTCTTTAATCTCTGCCTGAGGTGCTAGTTCCAAAACTTTTATCCAAAAATTAGCAGCAGCAAAATACGTAGCCTATAGTGGGCACTTAATAAATATTTATTCAATCAAAGAGTGATTACTATGAATCTATCTGCACTCTTATTTTGAAACCAACGATCAAAGTATCCTGAAGTGTTGCAACTGTTATAAAACGGCTTGTCACGTAAGAATGTAATCCCTGGCCATACAACAGATACAGGGTCAAGTAAACTTAATAGTGCTAAACTTAATAGTGCTATTTTGCAACCAACTGAGTCAACGGTGGTGCGGTTATACAAGCTTCCAAGTCATTCACAACGGAAACAGTAGCATTCTGAGTTTTTAACAGTGAAAAGTCTGTTGCTTTTTAACAGTAAAAGTCAAAACATCCTAAACAAATTTTGTCTTTGTAAATTCACAGCCTTTATTTTTCCTCTCCATTTGATCATTCCCATTTGGTGGTGGTACCCTTTTACCATTTCCTCAGATACTTGCTAGATCTTTTTTCTTTTCATTAATTTTCCTTGGAGCATTATTCACTCTTAATGTAAATTTAAGTAAATGGATATTTGTATTATAAGCATTTTGCTCAATTTGGAACACAAGATTTTTTTCTCCCATTAAAGGATTTCAAGCGTCCGCAAATGCGTGATAAGGATGAAACACTTGTTAAGGCCGGCAGAGGTCCCTTCTCTGTCTAAACTCCATCCCAGACACTGCACTTTGAATTGGGGGTCCCATCTAATGATTTATTCTGAGGCCATTCTAATCGTGAGAACTTTTTCTGTTACAGAAAGCAGAGACAAAGTTCAAAATATGTGTTTTAAAAGCATGAGTGGGAAAAGTAAAACTTTCAATTTTCTAGAAGAAATAGAAGATGGTATCACCATGGCCTTGGGTAGGTAGAGGGTGATTAGCAGCAGCAATTCTATTTTTTCCCATGCGCATTACAACATTGAATTTGTTCTCTGGAGACCTGCTTCAGTTACATACCACTTCTCTGCGTATGAATGTGTCTCCTCCAGGTAGGAGCGTCTGCTTCCGTCTTCTCTAATTTTCACTTAGCCTCTTTGCCTCTCTCTCTCTCTGTGCCAATATCATGCTGTCTTATTTATGATAGCTTTATAAGACTTAATAAATTTTTAAAAATAAGTCTATAATAAGAAGGCTTGCCTTAATAGCTGGTAGAATAAGTCTTCCACACTGATCTTCTTAAAAATTGACATGTCTGTTCTTGAATCTTTCCTCCTCCTTATATATTTTAGGATCACTAATCTTTTGGGATTTTTACTGGAATTGCATTGCAATTTTGGAGAGTACTGACATCTTTATCATACCGAGTTTTCTATCTATGAACATGGAATGTTTTGCCATTTATTTAGGTTTTTGTAAATGTCTTTCATTAAAGTGTTATGCTAGGTTCACATTTAAAATCTCCTTCGGACTCTTTCCATTCAAAAGGGAGTATTTTTTCCCCCACTCAAGTGAGAGCTTCAGCTTGCATCTAGCATCTAGTTGCTGCTGCTTCTTCCTCTGCTTACTAATTTATAGTCTATATATGCATATATGAAAAATGATATATATTACTATTTTTAGTATCTGCATAACATTTAATTATGTGAATGTGTTACATTTAATTTAAGAAAACTCCTCTTGATAGACTTTTATGGGTTGTTCTATATTTGTTGTAGTCAAAAAAAAGTTGCAGAGAACATTTATTTATACATCATTGTGCCCTTGTAAGAATATAGCTGTAGGATAAATTTCATGAAGTGAAATTTCTGGTGAAAAGTATATGTATTTAAAATTCATATAAATAATGCTAAAGTGCTTTTTAAAAGGCAAAAATAAAATACATAGTATTATATACCTGAAAATACCTGGTCCCTATCACTTCACAATCCTCACTAGCCTTTGTTTTATGAAACAGTTACATCTGATAGATAAAATAATAAATATCCCATTGTTATTGTACCTTTTTTAAAAGTTATGAGTAATCCTGGCCTTTTTTCATATATGTATATATAAATTTCTAAAGTTTACAAAATGTATTAAGAATATTAGCCAAGAGGAATCTTAACAACACCTCAGATTTTCTAAACCAACAACTTAAAACACCCAAAATGAAACTAAATTTAAGGGAAGAGCTGATCTCCATCAAAAGCAGATATCAGGGAACACACCTAGAAGCAGAAATCAAAATCAGCCAAATCAATTTGAATTTTTTAATGGGTCATTTTAAACAGACAGAAACTAAATCGAAGGCTAAGGTCAGTGCTGTGGTCAAGGTCAAAAGTAAGACCCAAGATGATAAGGCTATAGAATGTTAGGGTTGAAAGTAAAGTTTAAAGAACTCTGGTCTCCTCTCTTTTTATAGGTGAGCCCAGTTTTTACAAGTTAAACAGAAAGACAGAATGTTTTATTCAAGTTCATTAGTAGCAACGTTCAGTGGTTGGCAAATAGGTGACACAATAAATATTTGTTGAGTGAAAAAGAAAGAAAGAATGAGTAAGTAGTGCAGGGATGGGAGGCTAGGTTTTCTGAGAAGTATGGGACTTTTTCTTCTTATATTGCATAATTAGTACTGAGTTTGTCAACATTTTATACATTTCTATAATCCTAAATTTGGAAGCACTGAGCTAATACCTTGTATTTAATTACCAACAATCACCACTTTGGGTTTATGATGGACTCAGAAATAAAGGATTTGCAAAAGCATGTATTATGTCAATGGCATGCAATCCTGGAAAACACCATGTTTGGTTAAATCACTTTCATATTTTTCTTTCAGAGGTGGAAGAACCTTGACTTCTCTGTCTTTGTTTGCTAGGGCCGTAACAGAAGTACCCCAAACTGAGTGGCTTAGAGCAACAGAAATTACTGTCTCACAGCTCTGGAGGCTGGAAGTCCAAGATCCAGGTGTCTGCAGGGCTGGTTCCTCCTGAGGCTCTGAGGCAGAATCTGTTCCACACCTCTTCCCTAGCTTTTGGTGGTTTGCTGCAAATCCCTGGCGTTCCTTGGCTTGTAGAAGTATCACCTGGATCCCTGGATCTCTGCCTTTATCTTTGCGTGGTGTTTGTGTATGTATGTGTGGCATTGCATCCAAATTTTCCCTTTTTATAAGGACACTAGTCATATTGGAGTTAGAATCCACCCGAATGACCTCATTTCAGCTTGATTATCTCTATAAAGACCCTGTCTCCAAATAAGTCGCTTTCTGAGGTATTGGGGGTTAAAATTCCAACATATCTTTTTGGGGAGACACAATTCAACCTCTAACACCCCAATACTCACTTGATTGTCCTTCTAAGTCTCAGTTACAATCTATTCTGATTTTTTAAAAAAACTCACTTGCTATCTTACTAGAACAATGGGATTCACTATAACACGGGATATGTTTTTGTAACATAGCAAAGTGCAGAGACAATTTCTGATTTTTCATTTCTACATTAAAATTATTTGTGTTAATATAAACTGAGACTACCATAGAAGTGTTAAAATTAGGTGGAATACTACTGAAAATAATGATTTATAAATGCTTGTTATTTGTGTATATATTTAGTTTATCCATCCATGAGATTGTATCCTATGAGAACACACTAGTAATTACTGCATTTATATAGCATCTATTCTTCAAAGAAACACAAATACTATAACCTCCAGTGCCTCAGTTTCCCACACTCACAATTGGGTTAATAATACCCAGCTGTCTTTCCCAAGATCACAGGGGTGTTGTGACGCGTCGTCCCAGAGGAAAGTCATATGCACAGAGAATGCTCGTATCAGTAGCCTCTTATCATCACCTTTGTTCTGGTTCGTTTGGGTCCATTAGTAAGTAGGCACCGGGTGAACTGCAGGTCGGCTGCACTATGGAGAGGTTTTGGTGGATACTTGGCGACATTTTGCCACGCTGCTGCCAAAGCCTTTACTTGTCCCCAGTGACTGTGGCTGTCCGCTCAGCACTTTTCCCCAGGGCCTCAAGAGGCGGAGGGAGACTTGGGTCCCTTTGTATTGCGGGGACAAGGGGAAAGGAAGAGGGACAAGCATGAAGGAGGAAGCGGAGGCTCTGGGAAACCAGGTCGGAGTCGGTCCCGACCTCTGCCAGGGCCCCCTCAAACCCTTCCCGGCCCTCGGCGGCCGGCCTCGCGAGCCTCTCCCTGCGGGTCCTCTGGTGCCCTTGACACGCAGGTGCAGTCCTCCCCGGCGCCGACGCAGGCACGACAGGTGGGAGAGGGAGTTCTGTGCGGGCCGTTCCCAACACGCCGCACGCCGCGCAGTCGAGGCCCCCGGGACCGGCCCGCGCAGCCCGGGGCCTGACCCGCGAAGCTCCCGGCCCCCGAGGCTCCGGCCCCCGGCGGCGCCCAGGAGGACGGCCCTGCAGCCGGGCGCGCGGACGGCAGGTGCAGGCGCGCACGCCACGCCCGAGAGGACCTGAGGGTCGCGGCCGCCCCCAGGCCTCGCCCATCACCTGCGCAGCCCCGCCGTGGCCACGCCCACAGCACACCTGCACACCCCGCCCTCACCTGCACAGCCCCGCCCTCACCTGCACACCCCGCCCTCACCTGCACAGCCCCGCCCTCACCTGCACAGCTCCGTCCTTACCTGCATAGCCACGCCCCGTGGCCACGCCCACCCACACCTGCACAGCCCCGCCCTCACCACCTCGCCTCACCCCTCCCTGCCCACGCCCCCCTGCTCCCCGCCTATCACCTGTCCACACCCCGCCGCGTCCCATCCGCCTTTCAGCACGACGCCACGCCCCCCCGTCCTGCGCACAGCCCTTCGCCGCGAGTCCCGCCCCGGCGCAGCGGTGCCCCGCCCCTCTCCCCTCCAGCCTATCGGAGAGGACGTCGCCATGGCGCTGACCAATGGGAGTCGCGGCCGGCGCGCCCCGCCCCGCGCCGTGCGTCGGGTTAAATGCCGCGGCCGCGCCAGCCCCTCCGGGTCACACGCCATGTGGCGCTGCGGCGGCCGGGGGGCGCTGGGCGCGCTGCGCGGGCTGGGCGGCAGGTGAGGCGCGGCGGGCGGCGCGTGGGGGCCGCGGGGAGGGGGCCGCCCCCGGAGGTCCTGTCCCGGCCTGGGGTGCGGCAGGGCCAGGCCCGACCGCGACCCCCGCTCTGACCGCGGGGCGTCCGGCTGTGTGCGGTGGGGGTGGTCAGCGAGGCGGGTTTCGCGCGCGGCGGGACTGACGCGCTTTGTGGGTGTCACTAGCGGGCTTGCTCCCGCTTCGCTTTGGTTGCGCGGCGGCGTCCCTGAGAGGCCCGAGGGCTCCGCGCTGTGCTCCCGGTAGACTTGTAGCCTCCTGGAATTAGCTGCTTCTGATGACTCAGTTTGCGGGGGGAAGAGATGACAGAAGATGTTTAGTTGGGGTGCTCATCCCCCGAGCCGCTTTGATTTGTGGCGCAGTTCCACTGCTGTTGTCGCGGGTGAGGAAACTCGGGGTGTCAGGGCTGGGGCGCCCTGGTGCAGTTCGAATTGGCAGCAGAAACAGTAATCGTATGTGCAGTAGGTACCAGAAAGTGGGGGGAGCCCTAGTGTTGCCCCGCAGGGTTTCCATAATACTGTAGTCTTGATGATAAATAATTCCTTCAAATTCTCTGTCTCATGAGTCTAGAATTGGCTTAATCAGTAAGGAAGTATTGGTTGATTGTAGCAAATCTCCATAATATTGCCAAGGACTGAGTCGGTGTTTTTTCCCTATATTTATTATCTTTAAAAGAAATACAAGGGCTGTCCGGAAAGTATCCAGCCATGTACTATGAAAAATAGAGACATTTATTATATTCACAATGGCTGGATATTTCTGTGAGATACAGTGTTAATGTAGAAAAACCCCTAAAACATATAGTACAGTTGAGATAATAATTATTAAAAAATAAGTAGTGTCACCATTTCTAGGCCTAAGATTGCCCCTAACTGATCGTAACTCTCTCCTCCCCTTTAATCACTCACCTGACTTACAGAAATTGTTTCCTTGCTTTTTTTAAATATTTTTAGCACCTGTATACACTCTTTCAGTGGCTGTTTAGAATAATACCGTATCTATGCTTTGTATTGTTTTTGTTTGTTCAGCATTATGTGACCCACATCTGTGTTACATATAGTTGTAGTCCTTTCATTTTTCTTGCTAAGTTTATCTTATTGGATGAATAGTCCACAGTTTATCCATTCTCTGTGGGTAGACCCCTGGGTTGGTTGAGTTTGGGACTATTAGGATTAGTGCCGACATTCTTGTACATGTGTGCTGGTGCGCAAGGATAAAACCTGGAGGATAGGTACATAAAGGGGAGTGAATTATAATCTTTAAGTTTGTTAATTAATGCCAAATGCTTTTCCAAAGTTGTTTGAGTCCGTATTCCTGGTAGCAGTGTATGAGAGTTCCTGGTAATAATTAGGCTTTTGAATTTTCACTGATTTGGTAGATATGTAATGGGCTTTTATTGTAGTTTGCGTTTCTTGCTGTATGGTAAAAGCCTGTCTGAGGACTCTGGAAAGGAGCCATTTTGACATGAGAGCTGTTTTTTATACAGGGGAAATTTGTATCATAATTATTTGTGAACATGTATAATACAAGGTTTTCAACATTTAATTATTGATATTAAGCTTTTGCTGAGTTGAAAAAAAAGATTGTTAAAATGGAAAGAATTTTACTAGAAATTAATTTTCTGGAATGTACAAGATTTTGGAAGATGCAAGATTTAATTTTTCTTTCGATATTATAATAATCTTTATTACATTTTCATTATGTTGCTGAATTATGTTAGCCAAGCAATTTTCCTGCAAATCTTCTAACTTTGGTGACTTTTCTTAAATACAGCAATGCACACCACAAAGTACGGAGGTGGAACAGTAACCCGGCTTGTGAGAGGGCTCTACAGTATAAAGTGGGGGATAAGATCCACGGGTTCACCGTACACCAGGTATGGGTCCATCTCCGCATGCTCTTTACACATCAATGTATGCACAGATGTGGCTTCTGCTAGCACATGGGGTCCTTTGGAGCTGAGACTGGGGTTTTCAGCCTGTGTCCCCAGGCCCTGGCACAGCTCCTGTTTCATGGTAGCTGCTCAGCTGAGCAGAGCTTGCAGATACGATGATCCCCAGTCCCTTCCCGAGGCCTGACATCTTTCCACATTTTAGAAAGTAAAATGTCTAGCGGGGTCTTTGTCATCAAACACACTCATGTTTCTGCAGCCAAACCTGACAATTTACTCTGAGTGTGATTTGTAAAGACTCAGTCAGGTTTTGCCATCAAATCGTTTGCTCTAAACTTATATAGAAACTGTGTTTTCTGAGCTATTTGCATTTCAGAATTATAGAGAAGGGATCACGGACCTATATTTACTTAGATTTATATTAAAATGGATTCATTTGTTTCTTATTTTGTTTTATTGCATAAACCATTCATATTATATTTTTATTTAATAGAATAACCAAAAAATATGTACTTCAGGTATTTGGCTGGCTGTTGGCTTTGTGCTGTGCTTGATACTGTAACACATATGGACACACAGCTTACGATCTGGAAAGACTCACATGCAGCCGGAGCACGAGGCCTGTGATGAGCATCACAGAGATGACAAGTGGGGAGGTGAGGGAGGGGCTTGTGGAGACGTGGCATTTGAGAAAGAAGGCAGTCTGTCCCTTGGCAGGGCACCAGGGCAGTGCCACGGGGGCTTTTAAGCAAGGTCCAAGCGTGGTGAGTCATGAAGGCAGACCAAGAGCATTTGCAAAGTCCCTTGAAGGCCATGCAACTAAGCTTGGATTTTTAATACAAGTTACTGTTAATAAGGGCCTTTTTCAGAGTGGTGGATTCTTTTCCTTTATTTTTAAAATAATATGGAAACTTATCTTGTGATAAACCATGATTCTTGTTTGAGAAATAGTTACTGTGGAAAGCTATTATTAGTCAGACATCTCACTGTAATCTACTGATTTTAAATACATTGATCATCTATTATAAAGCACAGTAAACTTGGAAACATCAGTAATTTAACAGCTGTAAATCATGCAGGTATTAGCAGACCACTTTATGCATGTCATTAATGTGACAAGGCCACTAGATGGGGCTCATAAGACCCGAGGTCTCAGCTCTGCCAGGAACTAGTTGTATAAACATAGACAGGTGACTTTCGTGGCACCTGGAAGAAGGGGTGACAAAAAATGTGGCTATCACTGCGACACAGTGTATAATTGAAGGGAAGAGGGCCAGTTGACCTGGGTGGAAGACAAGACAATTTCCCGAACACCACGGACTATGGACCCTTACCTGGAGGCTCACCTAGGGGAAGAGACAGCCCCCCACCCTGGGAGTGAGGATGCATTCGTTTTTATTGGGACACTTTTACCCTCCTGGCCCCTTGCACTGTTCTAGAGGCCCTGGTTATGATCTTCCCACTGAGGACACGTGGCTGACGACAGCCCAGCGCCCCACTGATTGCTCATCCTAAGCAAGAGGGAGCAAAGGTTATTCCTAGGAACATCCTTCCACTGTCACTGGCTAGCCCGTTCCAGCATGCACCTCCCCTGCAGGGCCATTCTGAGCACTAAAGGAGATGATGTGTGTAAAGGCAGGAGGCATGCAGCAGATACTCCAGATGAGCCATGCTGTGCAGGCGCAGCGAGGTGTCATGGGAAAGGCACAGGCATCAGGGAGAATCTGGCCTCGGGGTGGTCTGCGCAGCTTATTCCATCACCCCAAGCCTCAGTTTTTCATCTGTGAGTGGGGACAAGAATACCTTCCTCACAGGGTTATATGTGATGTGTTTAGAAAATGCCTAGCAAACAGTAAGCACTCGAAAAGATGTATACGTTCTCATCAGCCTTTCTTAGGTCTTAATTTTGTCATTTGTAGGATAAAGGATTTGGACAAGATGGTTCTGTCCCTTTCAGCTCTAAACTGATGTCTTTTTGGCATTGTCTGATTTAGGGCAGAAAAGCCAGTTCTCTCAATGTATTTAAGGTCACCATTCGGAATGCCATCCTATCTAAGATTAGCTGCTCACACTGTTCTTCTTAACTCAGGTGACATCTGTTCCTGAACTGTTCCTAACCGCAGTGAAGCTCAGCCATGACGACACAGGAGCGAGATACTTACACCTTGCAAGAGAAGACACAAATAACTTGTTCAGGTATGGGTGCACTGCAGGAATGTGGGCTTGAATGTTTGTGTTTAGAACATCTACCATTCATGAAGCAGTTTAAAATAATATCTCATTAATGTTATATTTTTATTGACAAAGCATCCTGAAAAAGTAAGGAAAAGATTACATGAATTTATATCTTCATCTAAATATAAAACATTAAGATTTTATAGTCTCAATCAGTGATTTCATACATTTTAGTTAGGAAACATTGTGTTCAGAGATTGTGATGTTAAAACGATTATTTCTAATCATCTGAGGTAGTCATATGTTGAGGAACCGTATCAGACAGTAGTAAGGTTAACCTTTCCCCTTCTGTTTATCCTTTTTTCTTTGCCCTAGTGTGCAGTTCCGCACCACTCCAATGGATAGCACAGGCGTTCCACATATTCTTGAGCACACAGTCCTTTGTGGCTCTCAGAAATATCCGTGTAGAGATCCTTTCTTCAAAATGTTGAACAGGTCATTGTCCACTTTTATGAATGCCTTCACAGGTAAGATGCCCTCAGCTGAAACCACTGTTGGGTTTGCCAGACACACTCACTGGATTTCAGTTAGTTTCTGAGAAAAAGGAGGGTAGTTGGCAATTAATAAATGTACTAGAATAATTTTTGCCATCTCTAGTCTAGTTGAAACATATTAGAAGTTTGATTCTTTAGGAAAGTCACATCATAGTCAGATTACAAAAATTGAATTTTTAGGGAAAGGGTATTTAAGCTTTTTCTAGAAAGGTTCAAAACAATTTTCTTTTGGGAATATTGCTACTGCATTAGGCCTTTGTAGCATCATCATGAATGTCGATGTTGTGTGAGTTTTAGTAAGTCTGAGGAGAATGAATAGGCTGATGGTGTGAACATTCTGTGAAGGAGGGAAATTGAAGCGCAGATGAGATCAGTGCTCTTACTGAACGAGCTTGTCTTTCTAGGTATGGGGAAAAAAATCTGTGGAGGAACTTGGGCTATATGGGCGTTCGCTGAAGAATTAGCACAGGTGCCTCCTAAGTGCCGACCCTGAGTTGGGTCTGGGAAGTCAGGACGCGGTGACGGGCCGGGAGGGCAGCTGAGGTGCGGGCCCAGAGCACGGGTCGCTGCCTTCCTTCTGTGGCCAGTTAAACTCACTGTTAGGGGAAATGAGGCTTGAAAGTAAATAATTTTTGTAGGAATCTGTTGTGTTTTAAAATTTCGCTTTTCATTTGTACCCAGCTAGTGATTATACTCTGTATCCGTTTTCCACACAAAATCCCAAGGATTTTCAGAATCTCCTCTCGGTGTATTTGGATGCAACCTTTTTCCCATGCTTGCGGGAACTGGATTTCTGGTATGTAATGGTTAACTGGTCGATTCAGACTTTAGCATTAGAATTGCTATCATCTTATAATTGTTTGTCATTATTTAGGCAGGAAGGATGGCGACTAGAACATGAGAATCCGAGTGACCCCCAGACGCCCTTGATCTTTAAAGGAGTTGTCTTTAATGAGATGAAGGGAGCATTTGTAAGTTTTCTTCCTTTTTTATATTGTGTTAAACTTACCTGTGTAAAATATTGAAATGTAGTTATGTTTGGAAGATCGTTGACATTTGGTTATTTCATTTAATATTCCCATGTGAGGTAATAACTTCTCAAGTTAGCTGGGGTCAGCACGTGAGTAAAAGCTGCAGGGACAGCAGGGCCAGGCTGCTGTTGGTCCCTGAACCTCTGGCCAGCGGTTCTCAGGCTGTGCCTGGGGACACCGGGTTTGGGTGTGTGATCTGCAGCAGGTCTGCGAGATGAGAAGTATTTTCATACTACTACGATATTGTCTTTTTCACTCTCTCTTGGCCACGTGTGCAGTGGGCTTTCCCAGGAGCTGGGGGCGGGATGTGTGCTGCACAACATGCTAGATGTGGAAGCAGCGGGAGAGCCCAGCCTCCTCTGTGGAGTTAGGCACTAAAGAGGTTTGCGAAGATGCAAGACAGTACCACTCTTCTCAGTAACTTTTTGTATTTTGTTAGGAAAAGTATTTTTCAAAAAATACTTATGGTAATGTGTGATGATGGGTTGGGTTAACAAATGAATAAGTAACTATTTTAAAAATGTCTCAGCTTTAATTTAGAATATAGAAAAATTATATAACTATATACACACACATACGTACATATATACATACAGATGCTTACAGAATCAAAAAACTCCACACAGTCAGAAGGTGTTTGGGGACCTCATCAATCTTTAGGAGTATAGAGGGGTCTTGAGACCATTTTTTTCCCCTTTGAGGACTGTTGTCCTGGGCCATGTCCCCATGTCTCCTCATGACTTTGAAGACCTGCCTGGTCTATCCAGCATCTCTGCCATGTGTGGGGTGACCTGTGCACAAGGCGCTGCTCCCTGGTTCCTATGGCCCCTGTTTCTTATCCTTTCAAACTTAATTTGGGTGTCATTTCTTCCAAGATACTTTCTTGAAACTAAGTTAGATGACAGCTTCTCCCCGTGACCCCTACGGCTAGTGGAGAGAAGGAAGCCTAATGTCCATCCTGTGTCCCCAGGCCCTTCTCCTGGCCTTTAGCTGTACACTTACTGCTCACCCCAGTGTATGTTGAAAAGTACGTTTTCTACTCTTCCAAGAGACCCAGTCCTTGGGTCCCATGCCCAGGTTACGAATAAATTGAAGGCCATGTTAAATAGTGCCTACATGGATGTCCTTGTTTACCATTAGAACAGTTTCATTTGCAAGGTGTTATAGGTATATGCTCTAGAATGTGACTCATTTGATGTATTGTAATGGTCTGTGTGTGTATTATTTTACTTGCATATGTTTTTATTTATTTATTTTCTTTTAATTTCAAGACAGACAACGAGAGGATATTCTCACAGCACCTTCAGAACAGACTTCTTCCTGACCATACTTACTCAGTGGTCTCCGGCGGTGATCCTTTATGCATCCCAGAGCTCACATGGGAACAGCTTAAACAGTTTCACACTACTCATTATCACCCAAGTAATGCTAGGTAATATTTCATTTTGAAAGTTTAGTGGTAGATTTTTAAGAGTTGATTTGTTTGCTTTCTTACACTAAATGACATGGCTTTTCTCACATTTTGAAAAGAAATGTTTGCTTAAGAAATATGTAAGTCTAGATAAGATTGGTTGCTTCAGTGTGCCTGTCTGATTTACTTGGTCATTCATTTTAAACATTTGCAATGATAACTCGGTAGATTCAGTGTGGTGGCTGCGAACACAGCCCTTAGAGTCGCCCTGGAGGAGAGTTCCGGCCCCACTTGCTTACCTCCACGTCCCAGCGTTGTTACAAGTAGAATGGGACTGTGTGGGACTGACCCACAGAGGACATGCGAAGCTCTAAGTCCTATCCTTGGCGTACAGAAGTGCTCTGTGAACAGTGCGTGCAGCTTTCAAACCTTGCATACTTACTTTTTGATGGATTTCTTGTTTCTTAATATCACTAATAATAAAAGACTAATAATTATATTTATAAATGCTAACATGAAATTATATTTGCAAGATTGTTTTGTGTAAAAAAATTAAACTTTTAATTCTGAAAACTTTTATGCATACAGAAAAATAGGCTAGAATAATGAACCCCCCAACATTTATCACATAGATATTCTTTTTCTTTGCTGAGGTTTTTTGAAATAAATTACAGATGTCATCATAATCATTTACCCCTAAGTACTTGAATTTGTTACACTAAAACATGATATTTTCTTACAAAAGATAATACCATATTCACATTTAACAGAATCAAACATACTTTCTTAAAACCACCTATTTCTTTTTCCATATTCAGATTTTCCCGTTGTCTCCAAAATGTTTGATCCAAATGAGGCCCACATGTGGCGTCTTTTCAGCCCCTGGGCACCCACTTGTGGTGTGTAATCAAATGGAATCTATTTATTTATTTTTATGCTCACATTGTCCCAGCTGTGGCCCGTGGGAGTTCCTTTCTGCAGTTTTTGGTCTTCAGTAACTTCTTTGGTTTCTACACCCTGCACCTCCCCAACACCTGCACACCCAGGCTCTTCCTGCTCCAGAGGTGTAGCTGGTCATTCCCCAGGGGGCCCGTGACTTCATGACTGAGCAGAAAGGCTCAGAGACACTGAGAGAGCCAGTGTCTGATTGCTGCTGGGCTGTCTAAACCCAGAGCACGACCTTTGTGTCTAAACCCTTGAGTATAACATTTTTAAAGGCTCTTTAAGGTGCTAGTTCCCCAAATCTTAACCATATTCAGACAACAACATGGTAGGAAAAAGATCAACTCTGTCATTGTAACCTTTTCCTCTGGTTGAATAAGTGTGTTAGCTTAAAACATGTATAGCCTAAAATTTATAGCCTAAAATTGAATTTTGTGAAAAACTTTGTCAGTTGGATTGTGGTATTACTGTAGTTAGGGTCATAAAGAATTTTAACAAATAACTCATTTGGTGTTTGTAATGCCTTTATAGCAGATTTAAAATAAAAGATCAATTTTTGCTGGATTTGCATTTAATTAATTCCTTCTGTACAATTTGTGTTTTGTTTGAACCACCTATCCTATTAAAAGGGCAAAAGCTTTTATTCCATGTCAGTGATTAAACTAAGTAAAAACAAAATGCATTCCTATATAAAGTTCACTTCAATATGGAAACTGGATTGTGTCAGCTGCTATATCCTCCCTTATCCATGGGGATACATTCCAAGACCCCCAGTGGATGCCTGAGACCACAGATGGTGCTGAATCCTACATATACTATGTTTCCTATACATACATACTTCTGAAATCAGTGTAATTTATAAATCAGGCACAGTAAAAGATTAACAATAACTAATAATAAAATAGAACAGTTGTAACAATATACTGTAATAAAAGCTATGTGAGTGCAGTCTCTCTCTCTCTCAAAACTGTAATATTTTCGGACCTTGCCAACCATGGGGAACTGAAACTTTGGAAAGTGAAACCTCAGATAAGGGGGGGATTACTGTGCACTGTATTTCCTCCATTTCATGCAAAAAGCCATCACTGTTGATTTCTAATCTTTTAAACTAAAATACGGTAATATATTCCCTTAAAATTTTAGGTTCTTCACTTATGGTAATTTTCCGTTAGAACAGCATCTGAAACAAATTCATGAAGAAGCACTGAGCAAGTTCCAGAAAATTGAACCAAGCACCACAGTGCCTGCTCAGAAGCTGTGGGACAAGCCTGTGAGTGCCGTCTCGTGTTTTTATCATGCCTGTTAAGTATGCTGAGATATGTGCTAGTAACAGGGTTTTAACTCTGTTGTGGGCTATACAGAGTATGCAGGAGCTTTTCAGCCTAAAAAATGGTAATTTGTTTTACAAGAAAGTTAACTTAGTGAAAAGCATGTCTTGGACCATTTTGTAAATCCAGATAACCTATGGTAGTTTCAAACCATTCAGACTCTGTGCCTACTTAAAGTATCATGTCATTTTACAGAGGGAATTCCAGATAACATGTGGCCCAGATTCATTTGCTACAGATCCCTCTAAACAAACGATGGTCAGTGTTAGCTTCCTCTTACCAGAGTAAGTATATGTGGTTAAAGCCCATATGAGCCAAAAAACAGTGGGAAAATACCCAGATTAGAAGGTTAGGAGGTGAATTCTGCAATCAAGTATTAATTAATGTGCAGTTAGGATTCAAGAGTCAATCAGGTTTTAAGAACAGAGAACAAAATGTCAGGGTTATTAATATCATCTGAAATGGCTTTGGGGGAAAATCGTTTTCAGTAGCCATCCGGAAGAGAAGTGATTTACTTCCTTATTGCATTTTAAAGCTTCCTTCCTACAGAGAGGAGAATGACTGCTTTAGAACAGCAATTGTTAATATTTTTGAGGTCATGGGTCCCTTTGAGTGTGAGAATAATACTATGAACACTTGCCTTGGAAAAGTGTGCCACGTGCAAAACTTTGTCATTCTAGCGGTTTCATGAGACCAGGTGGGAATGTGCCTTGCAGGATGTTCAGGAAAGGAAGGCGGCCACTCTGTGCTCTGCCAGCTTGGTCTGCAGCTTGCTGGCTGTCACCCGTCTCCTTCCTGTTTCTTGTCTCCTTTATCGGGTTGGCGTAGCTACCGTTGAAGTGGTATCTGTGAAAGTTCATGACACACTGTCGTGATAAGCATTCGATATGCAGTTAAACTTATTTTGGGACCAAAAAAACTGCAGTATATAAAAAAAATTCTTTTTTGCCCATATGATTATTAAAATAAATGTTGAAATGCAAGACTTTTTAGCAGAACTTAGGTTGTTTGGAGATAAAAGTGTTAATTTAATAGTGATTTTAAATGACTTTGAAAACTTTTATAAGAGCCAACCATTTTCCCTTGTATCCTTCTCCTCCGCTCTCCCTTTTTGTTCTAATGAAGTATCACTGACACATTTGAGGCCTTCACATTAAGTCTTCTGTCTTCACTCTTGATTGCTGGGCCCAATTCTCCCTTCTACAAAGCCTTGATTGAATCTGGACTTGGCACCGACTTTTCTCCTGATGTTGGGTAAGTTCTGTTATTAGATTAGATCAGTGGTTCCCAGTTGGGGATGATTTTGCTGCCCCCCATCCCCACACTTGATGACCATGTCTGGGGCATTTCTGGGTGTTACAATTGTAGGGTGGAGGCCAAGGGTGCTGCCAAAGGTCCCGCAGTACACAGGACGGCCCGGCCCCCAACAGGAAGCTCTGGACTGTGTTAGGGTTCCAGCCCCAGCTATTTATGTTCCCTGAAAGGGACATTTGGCCAAAAAAAAAAAAAAAATACCCAAAAACAAAGACAGCTTTTCCAAGTTCTCAGGATGTCATACTGCTGCTTGTTTTAAAAGTCAGGTCATTAAGTATTCTTAGAAATCTTAAGATTTTGTAGAACTTAGCAGTTCTCTATTTTTAGATTTATTTTGCTGTGACAAATGTTTAAATTGTATTGATTTTTAGAAATATTAAGGGGACACAAATGTACATGTGACCAGTTATATCTGAGAACACTGCTTTAATGTTTATTGGGCTTTTAGTGGAGGGTCTGGAGTTTAAAGTTCTTCGTCCTGATCTTTAAATACACCATATTACAAGTGAGTGATGAACGTGCGTGGATTCTAATGCATCATCTCTATTTTTGTATTCTAGATATAACGGCTACACGAGAGAGGCCTACTTCAGTGTTGGCCTCCAAGGGATTGCGGAGCAAGACATTCAGACTGTCAGAAACCTTATAGACAGAACAGTGGATGAAGTGGTTGAGTGAGTGTGGCTTGTTTTAGTGACTTGCTTTTGTTCCTCATTGATGCTTTGTGGGCAGGGGCGGGGGCGGGCGGCACTGAGCCTGCACCATCGCTTGGCCCTCTCTGTGCAATAAAACACATATTAGTTCATATTTAGTTGTTTAATTATCTCTGCTATCTTCTTTTTCTAAAACTTTTATTTAGTTTCATTGTCTTAGTTCTTAATTGTGTTCTACAGGAGAGGATTTGAAGATGATCGAATTGAAGCTTTACTTCATAAACTGGAAATACAAATGAAGCATCAGTCCACAAGCTTTGGACTTACCCTGACATCAGTATGTGATTTCTCAACCACTGTGCTTTTGTTTTGGTTTTGGTTTTTTGATCTGTAATTAGTGGTTCTTGATAACACTGAACATACAGATTGATATTGACGGTGCTTTTCATTTGAACCTTGAAAGTTATACTGTTTTGGATCAGATATAAATTTACTTTTTACTCAGTTTTATAATATACTCTCTGTTTTTTTACTAGCTTACTTAATTGACTTTTTGATACCTTATTCTTTTATGTGAAACAGATTTACGCAGTATACTTTAAATGGGTAGGGATTTATGATAACTGGTAATTTGTTGTTAATAATTATTAATATATTTTCTAAAAATAATTAAAACCTGTGCTTTTAGTTGTGTTAGCATAAAACAGGGCTTTAATGAGTTTTTTCCTCCAACCAAAGAATGACTTAATTTTTGTTATAAACAATCATCTGTGGTGTTTTTAAATGTAGAAGCTAGGATGTTAATAAAATATGGGGCCTTTGACATTTACTGGGGTAACATACAGTGTTTGTGGTGCAGTAGTGTTGTGAATGTAAAACTTCTCATCCCAGTACATAGCTTCCTGCTGGAATCATGACGGAGACCCCGTGGAGCTCCTGAAGTTGGGAGATCAGTTGGTTAAATTCAGGCAGTGCCTGAAGGAAAATCCAAAATTTTTGCAAGAAAAAGTAAAACAGTATTTTAAGGTAAGAAAGTTCGAGAATTTATTTCTATAATTTTGGAATTGAATTTTACAACGATGAAAAAATGTTAGGAATGTAATCTATGTGTGTAGGTCAATTTCTGTTATTAGATGGGTGATATAATTCCTTATTACCTAATTAAAAATTTAAAATTTAAATGCTTACATTAACTTAAATTCTGTTTTTTAGATTCTAATGCAAGTTGGTAGTTGGTTTTTTATATGATTATATGTGTGCATTTTTATATATGAATATATGTATGAACAAACCATCTGCATATATTTTTCTAGTAATATTTTGTTAGTAGAAGAATAATGTAAAATGTGAGAACAGTCACCTACATGTAATGAATACTCTGTTATTTTTATGATTGAATTCTTTCGTTGTTTGCTCATTTGATTTCCTAGATTTCCAGGCATTTGTGCGTGGTTGTGTGTTCCTTCTTCTATACTCACTAATATGGTAGAACTTTTTAAAAGTTACTATGGTTGGTGAGATTGTTGTGTGCTTTGGACATTTGACCTACATTTTCTCTAAGTTATGAGTTATTTTACATAAAATTTCTGTTGTATTCCAATTCTTTCATCTCTCTTTGTAGTATTACAAGTGAGCGTTTCGTACATATGTGATTTTGATTATTGAAATAGATAAGAGAAGCACATTAAATCACCTATCGTTTATTTTTATATAAAATCAATATATATTTAGTCCTAATAATTTACAAAGTATTGAATGGAAAATTTAGTTCCGGCCTTTCAGAAATTAATAGTATAATGAACACTAGATAAAAATTAAGTTAGAAGTCTGTGTTATCTTCAATTTAGACTAAAATCAAAGATTTGTAATATTTAAAAGTACAAACCTTTTCACAACCCAAGGGGTAATGAAAATGTTGACTATTGATACATTTATGGTTAAGACATAGTGATCATAACAGTGATGATAATCCTAATAATAATAACAGCTTATAAAAATCATATACATAACTACATAGCAGGTATGGTTGCAAGGATTTTATATGGCGTATATATTAATACTTTAATCTATAATACAATTCTTGAGGCAAGTTCTGTTACCAACATTATTTTAAAACCGGGTAAATGGAACAACAGGACCAAGAATACACCAGCAGAGACTGGGTCAGTATGTTAAGTTTTAAGAAAATCTTGTTTTAACTTGGCTTTTTTTGTTGCTGTGGTTGTTGCAGAGTAACCAGCATAAGTTGACTCTGTCCATGAAACCAGATGACAAGTATCACGAGAAACAAGCACAAATGGAAGCAGAAAAACTAAAGCAAAAGGTCAGGTCTCTGTCCCTGGAAGACAAGCAGCAGGTCTACGAAAAAGGTTAGTATTTAATTTTGTGCTTAGTAACTTCTAAACATTGCCCAGACCTAGTGAACTTTCTAGTGAATTCACAGCTGGAGGCGAGTATTATTTTAACCAACAGGTATTTACTGGGCATCCACAGAGCTCCACGTTTGATGCAGTGGGTTCAACCATGAGGTTTGAGCCTGTTTATCAGGTGCCATAATATGCCAGTGAGATTCATGTTATGTCGCAATGCGTATTGAATGGCCCAGTGAGCCATATAGGCAGTGTAAGCTGCAGGCGCAGAAGAGGCACGTCTCGGTGAAGGCGTGAAGGGCATGTGCTAGCCACTGAGCCCCACTGAGGTTGGCGTGGGGCAGACACAGGTGGACGGTGCACCCCGCTCACGGGGTGATGTGTAGGTGGGTAGAGGGACTACAGCAGCATGGGAGAGACAGCGAGAGTTCGGCCAGACAGGGCAGTGGGAGGGAGGGCCTGGGACAGAAGATGGGGGGGGGGCGGTGGAGCGCAGGTACTTCCCTGTCAAGTCATGAGAGTGAGGAGGCCATGAACAGTGCAATGGTGGTGATATTCAGGATGATTTTGAGGAAGAATAGAGAAAACCATCAAAAGACAGTTAGAAACCTAAGCATGACATGAAGATGTAAGCTGGGACAGCTGGGGTGGGAGGGAAGAGGCCTTGCCGAGGCCAGTGGAGGCTGCCGGGTCAGAAGACTGAGGCAGCAGGAGAGTCAGGAGTCAGGGGAGCTCTCCAGCAAGGGCGTGGGCCTCTGGGAGGAAACATCTGCAGAACTGGTACCTGATACAGGACTGTCTCCAGACTGTATTAAAAACTTTAGCAATTCAGTAATGAGAAAACACAACCCAATTAAAAGATGGCAAAAGATTTTGACAGGTACATCATCTAAGAAGATACACTGATGGCAAATAAGCACATAAATCATTATTTACCTGGGAAATAATCTCATTATTTTCTTAGGGAAATACATCATTACTTATTAGAAAAGTACAAATCAAAACTGTAATCATAGATAATTACCTACTGGATTGGCTAAAAGACATACTGCCAGTACCAATGTCCATCATGTGAAGCAAGTGGAACTCTCATATGTTGCTAATGGAAAAGCAAAATGGTACAGCCACTTAGGAAATCGGTTTTATAATCTCTTACAGTGCCAAACATGTAGTTACCATAAAACTTAGCTCTCTTATTGAGTATTTACCCAAGAGAAATGCAAACCTCCACACAAAGCTTGAAACAACCCAAAATTCCATCAACGTGCATATCCATACAAAGAAATACTACTCAGTCATAAAAAGGAAAAAATAATGATAAATTCAACACTGATGGATCTCAAAAGCAAATTTATGCTGAGTGAAGAAAGCCCCGCACAGAGGAATATGCACAGGATGAGCCTGTTTATGCGAAACCACAGGACGGCCACACTTGCGGGACAGAGGGCGGCGCAGTAGCTCGGGAGGCCAGGAGGGGTGGGGTGGGCTTCAGGGTCATGGGAGAATTTTCTGGGTGATACAGAAAAACGCTCTGTATCATGATGTGGTTACATTCTACATTTGTCAAAACTCATAGAACTTTATCTTTAAAATTGTGAATTTTACTGCTTGTAAATTATATATTAATAAAGCCTATGAAAAAACATATGTATACAACACACACACACAGACACCCTGGCCACCAAAAAGCTGGCCAGGTGGGATTATGTGAGGAATTATCAGGCTCCTCAGGAGGTAGAGTGGACTTTAGGTGGAGAATAAGTAATTCTATTTCAATCATGCTTTTCTGAGGTTACATATCCTAGTAAAGGAAACATTAATGTCAACTTATACCCTATCCTTTATATCTGAACTCTTGTCTAGATGCATAGCTATTGACAAGCTGCAATCTTTAATTTTTAATTAAAGCCATTTGTAAGTACATGAGATAATCCATGCATAAGCAATGGAATGTATGTGCCCTAAATTATCACATATCCGTGGCCTGGCCTTAGAGGTGTACTTTGTTTTAAGAAAACCGATTATACTACACTCTAAACCAGTACGTTCATGAATGATGCTCATATTACAAAAGTGTGCTTTTACTTTACAGATTCACTGCAGAGTCCCTTTAAAGTAGGACACAGTGCTAGTGCCAGTAATGGTTATTTCAGGTCAGTAAGTCTTAAAGCGTGGATGTTAGTGTTAGGAATCACTGTGAATTAAAGGCCAATCACTAGGTGATTTTTTATTTCTCTGTAACATATTAAGTACTTGAAGGGTAGAGCCCTTGCCATCAGGGAGCTTGTGACTTGACTTAGTAAGAGAAAAAAGAAAAAATGCTAGATGTTCTTTACTCTGACTGTGAATGAGTTCAAAGAAGGAGCAGAGTGGGTGTGGGGTGTATTAGATGAGGGCCCTGCACTGCTAGGGACAGCTTGGTTAAGCAGGTCAGGACCAGGGAAGGGAAGCCTTGACCATGGGTAGGTTTGAGCTCAATGACACAGGGAACAGGAGTGTTCCTTGGGGTGATCACCGCTTCTGAGCGAAGGACTGTATTGCTGCAGTGGAGGGCAGGTCCTTTACTCCCGCGGGGCCCGGCGGTACCTGTGGAGAGGGGTCACTGCCTGAGATGCTCTTGGTGCCCCAGAATCCTGCCTCTGAGTGGATCTTGTACACTTGGAGTTTCAAAAAAGTGGAAATGGAAGATTAGGGAAGTTTCTATTCTGCCTTTTAAGGTCAGCACAGTAGAGACCAGCAATACACTTCGCGGAGATTGTGGGTTAAAATAACTCAGCACTGGTGTCCCCTAGGAATCGTGTGTGAAGTCACACATTTGTATGTTTGCCTGACGGCATTTTAAACTCTGAAGTCTTTTTACACATGTACCATTCAGGTCTGTCATTAAAATCCTGCCCCAGCCGTGTGGGTGCTCTCCTCCTCAGACTGGTCTGCAGGGTGATCCTCTGGGAGAGGGGCTGCCTCCTCCCACGAGATGAATAGAAATGTGGTTTTAAGCAGTGGTCCCCAGCCTTTCTGGTACCAGGGACCGTTTTCCTGGAAGACATTTTTCCATGGACCAGAGAGGGAGGGTGGTTTCGGGATGGCTCAAACGCATTCCATTTTTTGTGCACTTTATTTCTATTATTGTTATGTTGATATATATATATATATATGTACATATATAAGGAAATAATTATACAACTCACCAGAGGTTGGGGACCCCTGGTTTTAAGCATTGCTGTAATTTGGGAAATTTATGTGATTACATAAGCATTTAGCTGAAATAAGTGAAAACGCAATAATAGAAAACAAGTGTTAAAGTCATTAAATTTCAGTCCAGCAAGAAATGGTTTGGAAACTCTTAAGAACAAGTTTAATCTGTCTAGTCTAAAATTTTGAGGGGTGGAGGGGGAACTGCTTGCAAAACCAGGCTCCCTAGCAGAACTGCTTTTTTAAGGTAACTGAAGCATGAGAATTAGAGAAAGGGCTACCTGGTGAGCGTACTGTGACGCGTGCAGGTCTGGCCTGCCTGGGAGTGCAGAAGCCTTATAAACCGTAGTGCGGAGGGGCCCACGCTTGGCACGGGGTGGCTAACTGTGAATGTAGGATACTGACAAACAGAGGAGATAAGCCGCATAAAACCCTTCAATTATAGCACTGAATATTCACTTTCCTGGCTCTTTTTAGGTCTAGAGTTACGGACTCAGCAAAGCAAGCCTCAAGATGCCTCTTGCCTGCCGGCGTTGAGAGTTTCGGATATTGAGCCCACCATGCCCGTCACAGAGCTGGACGTGATCCTAGCAGGTCACTGTGAACACTGTCCTCTTCATGCATGATCGGTTCCTCAGTGACATTAAATACCAGGCTCCACACGAAAAGCAGAATCACGTTTTAGATGTTTTCCATAAAACGTCTGCGTGTCCCCAGTTATTTACAGTCCTGCTCCTTTTGTGTCTTGTACATTGTGTAACATTTAGTGACGGTGGCCCTCTGTGCTCAGCCCGTGTCTGTGTTCCTGTGAGCGTCTCTAGCCTGCCTTTTGTGTTTTAACAGTGCTTGTGTTCACCACATCTGATTGATTGGTATGCACGCACGTGTATCTCTGTGTGCGTGCGTGTGCGTGTGCAAGTGAATTCTTTCTTCTGGAAATTGGGGCTAACATCCCACCAATCTTTCAATGCCCCATAATTTTCATTGATTGATGAATTTCCTTACGTGTCCACTAGAACAACAAGTGAAGGTGAATCAGTCGTCAGGGAAAGCTTGGGGCCCTCTTCTGGTTCAGGGCACCGTGCTCAGTAGGGACACGCGGGGTAGGGCACCCCACATACCCCCAGGTACCTGCCCTGAGGCCTGGAATGCACCTGCAGGCACCGAGCCTCACCTGGGGCTGCGCCAGGGCCCGAGGGGGCGAGACCTGTGGGGAAGGGGAGCGGTTTGGGTGGGGCCGATGTCTCGGAGTGGCACTGGGTGCAGGTGGTGGGAGTGGAACCGGCTGGGGTGCTGCGCGGCGCCAGCACTGTCAGAAACCGGCAGAACGGGCCTTGTTCTTCCCACTCTTCAGAAAGCAAGGGCTTCCCTAGCAATGAGGACTGTTCCGGTGCTTTTATCACAATGAAGGCACAACAGGGAAATTTACATAATCTACAGCAAGTCAATAGTACTTTTTTGCTAATACAAGTTTTAAACCTCCATCCTTGGAAAGCAATAGCACTATTTCTTAAATGTTAAAAATGGTTAATGTACTAATAACAGTGAAAGCCATCAAATCGCTCCTGTTTTTCCAGCCGGCGACACCCCTGTGCAGTGCTGTGCGCAGCCCACCAATGGCGTGGTGTACTTCCGGGCCTTCTCCAGCCTGAACTCGCTTCCCGAGGAGCTGAGGCCCTACGTGCCTCTCTTCTGCAGCATCCTCACCAAGTACGAGTGAAGACACACACACGCTTGTGTAGTTCCACATGTCTCTGTATATCTTACTAATACACGCTTTCTGTATGTCTATATTGTTTTAATGCATTAATAGTAATTGCCTTTTAGTGAATCATTTTGTTTTTTCAAACTTTTATAGTGCATAAGTGAAAGTGTACAATTTATTGGTTCACAATTTTTTATGAAAATTATGTTTTCCTACTAAATCACATTAAAATGCTTATGAACCTAGAGTATGAGGTAGTACAGATAATCTGTCTCAGTGATACTAATCTGGTAAGACTTTGGAGAAGAATGGCTGTTAATCAGAAAGTGTAGGTAACTGCCTGAGGAATGTCGGCGGGGCTGCCTTGGACACCCATGCCTGCCGCCTCCTCGCTTCTCCTCTGAGCCAACTGTGCAGTCGCCGCCGTGCCCCACGCACAGGTGTCTGTGGGTAGATTGGGGAATACGCATGTCCCTTTGCCTCTGCCCTGTGTCCGTGCTGAGGGTGGCAGGACAAGCCATGGACAGGGCTGTGGGGGGCACGAGACCACCTCCCAGGTGCCGTTGGCTTCCCTCATGGGGACGGAGCTTCTGCTCGCTGCACAGAGCCGCACAGTGCTGGGGGACTCATGGAAACGCAGAGAGGCTTACGCTTCAGATCCCCCGAGACCACCGGATGTTTGAGCAAATGACGTACATGTCAGAGTGTTGTGGAAGAGGAGTGAGGAACACTCACAGAATACTTAAAAGCTTAGAACTGGACCACACACATTTTAGAATTTTTAGCGCAAATGCTGACTACCCAGGTGCAGGTCCCCAAGTGAGAGAAGCTGGTTCCACCTGGGGGAGAAGGCGCATGAACACTCCAGGGCTGATGCCAGAGTGCTGTCACACTTTATGACCCTCAAAGTATAAAAAACAGAAATTTTTAAAGCTGTGGTTATTTAATTAATTTAAGCAACTTGTAATTCAAGATGCATGATTTTAAAAATGATACGGGAAAGTCTGCCTTGGTAATTCAGGGAAGGTTCTCTGCTGTGTCAGGATGGGCTGCGGTGCTCTCGACTACAGAGAACAAGCTCAGCAGATAGAACTGAAAACCGGAGGGATGGCCGTTTCTCCGCACGTGCTCCCTGACGACTCACATCTGGACACGTATGAGCAGGTAGCCTTTTACTTCTCAAACACAACTGTGCTTAAAAGTTTGTTTCTCCAGTGTCTTTTTTAAAATTATGCTGCAATTAATTTCTTCTTTTGTATTTTTTTCTTTCATGATTTAGGGTGTGCTTTTTTCATCTCTCTGCCTGGATCGAAACCTACCAGACATGATGCATCTATGGACTGAAATATTTAACAAGTAACTTTATTTGCAAATGAGTTAATTCTCAGGGTGTATCAGAGATCTTAGTCTGTAGTGTTCTAAAGTAGATTGCACTTGTGTGGTTGTTGATCACCTAGCCTCATCTTAGTTGTAATTCCTACTGAGGTTGTTGAAATGGTCTGAAAACTTATGCTTAATAAATTTTCCAGGATATAGACGGGGACGTGGCTGGGTCTCCAGGAGTGCATTCTGTTCGTTTTCCTTAGCCCGCGCTTTGAGGAAGAAGAACACTTCAGAGTGTTAGTCAAGATGACCGCTCAGGAACTCTCAAACGGGGTCCCAGACTCCGGGCACCTCTATGCATCCATCAGAGCCAGCAGGACACTCACGCCTGCGGGGGACTTGCAGGAGACCTTCAGCGGCATGGATCAGGTGGGCCGTGGTGAGGGCACGTGTTCTGTTCTGGCTTAGCTGGATCTTCCAGAGTCACTAATGTTCTCTGGGAATAAGTTATTTGTATCTCAAAAAGCTAACTTTCCAATCAACCACATTTCATGGGGAAAAAAATATTTTTTTATACTCACTTTCCTCTTTGTACCACCCCAGCCCCAGCCCCCTATCCCCGAAGCTGGGCACCGAGCCCCTCTTGAGGGTGTTTGGTCTCCAGCCGAGGAGGCCCATCATGGTGTCTGTCCCCGTGGTTCCTCTGTCCAGGTGAGGCTGATGAAGAGCATTGCAGAAATGGCAGACGTCACACCAGTCCTGAGGAAGCTCCCGCGCATCCAGAGGCATCTGCTAAACTGTGATAACATGAGGTGGGATGATGATGTCCATCTGAACAAAGCTCTTACGATTCGTTAAGTGTTACATTTCATTAAGTGTAGTTTTTAGAAATTTTTCACTTGAAGTTATTATTATATAAACTTATCTTTAAGACAGAAAGAATGCTTGGAAAGATGTACATTATAGAATTGATTCTAGACTTCAAATGTTCTTATAAGCTAAAAAAGAATAATATTTTAAGTTCAATAAAAGTTGTGTGAGGTGGGGAAGAAAGCAAGCTAATTTTATCTAGGACTGCAAATAGGTATATTTAGGGCAAATATTTAAAGTTAGTTTCCAAAAGCAAACTCCATAAAGGAGGCATCGGTGAGGGGCAGCAGAGTAACCAACCAGAGCGAAAGTGTTTTCTGTAAAAATAAAGTTATACGACTGTTTGGAGAAGACACCTGACAGCTCAGGCCCACTCCGCACAGTTGGCCTCATGCCCTCAGGTGCACAGGAGTGGAATTTAAAAAATATTAAGTGTGTGTTTTTAGCACCTTACTTATCAGGGTCACTGATTTAGTGTCAGTGATAATCAGTAAGAAAAGACGTTTGTGTAAGTCATTTGTCGTTCTTCATGGAGTCCTGGTACCTTTCTCCAGCCAGTTTTGAGGATCTCCGGCAAGTTCTATAGAATGGTCTGTGCGTAGCAGGAGGCGGGGCTTGGTGGCCAGTCCCACGTGGGCTCTGGGTCAAGCGGGCTGGCGCCCAGCGCTAGGCTGCCCCTCGGTGCTCACACCTAGGCACCCCGTGCAGCCTCACCGCTGGACCTCCTGCGTCCTTCTCCATAAAACCTGACTTTGCAGGTTTATTGTAAGGAATAAAAAGAAATAACATATGCAAAGCTGCTGTCACAGTGCCTGGACTATAGTATTAATTTAATAATACCTGCTGTTAATTTAGCTAAAATAAATTTAGGATTTAGGGCCAAAAGGAAAAAAATATATACTCTGTCAATATATTACAGAGTCCAAGTAAATTTTAATAGGATAGTATTTGTGATTCTGTAGAATTTATAAAGTTCTATTTGTATATAATTTTGAGAACATGGTAACTCTTTGGCACTTTATAAGATAATTTTCTGCGGTAGCAACCAGTTCACATTTTCAAACTGTTGGCTTTTCTTCTGGACAGTAACTTAAAAAGTTTCCAGTCTCTGACAATGTAAGTCTGAAGGCCTATTTGGCACATCTGACTATTCTCTTCATGCTTTTTGCCCTTCAGAAGAGCGGCGCTCAGGTTAGCAGTGCCTGCTCTGAGCTGGGCACACTGGCATGCGTGGACGTCTGTGATGACTTGAGAGCATTGTAGAGAAGGAAGACGGTTGTGATATTTCCACATTTAGCTCCTGTTTCTTTTTAACATTTTTGGGTATTATTTTATACAAAAACCATATAGTATTTACTTTTATTTTGTGTGTTATTTATACGAAATGTGATGAATTAGTAAAACAGGCTTTTTTTTTAACAATAAGTTTTATACATGCATAATTTTTAAACAGATGTTCGGTGAACGCTACTCCGCAGCAGATGTCTCAGGCAGAGAGGGTGGTGGAGAACTTCATCAGGAACCTCGGGCACAGTAAGAAGGAACGGAAGCCTGTGCGCCCACACGTGGTTGAGGTAACGCTGACACATAGCTGGTGTCACTGGGCACCTGGCCAGTACCAGGGCCGGATCTCATTTTTTATGTGTGTTAACCCACTTAAGGTCTCGGGCGATCCAGTGTGCGGTTTAATAGCCCATTGTCCAGATGAGACACTGAGGTTCTGGAGGACTAAGTAACCTGCTCAGTGTCGGCCAGTTAAGATTTGGATTTAAACCCTGTGGTTTGGCCTTGATCCTGTGTTCACCACTTCTCGCTCATGCCTTGCAGCTAGTAGTCTCCCAACAGGGATACGGTGGCGTAAGAACAGCCAGAGACCGTGATCTGAGCAGGTCTCTCTCTGCTGTTTGTGAGGCTTTAGGGGACACAAGGTTGTAAAATCCTTTTCACTGGAACTCATTAGTTCATGGATTTTTCTCTAGATTTAATTATATCAGTGATAACTAATCTAATGAATTTGATTAATTAACAAAGTGGGTTTTAATCTAGTTCATAACATCACTAGAGAAGTATTACCTCTCAGAGGAGAAGGTTGGCAGTTTGTAGGTTTTGCAGAGGATCGTTTCTGACATGTGCATGTCCCTTGTTTCCATCTCAGCTTGGTCTCCCTGTCAGGGCCTGGGAGTCACCTGCTGCTTGGCCCCTCTGACTGGAGCCCGTGCACTTTGCATGGCCTTTTGTCTGGACACAGTTTTATGACTAGAAAGTGCAGAAGAAGCAAAGAAGGCTTAAAATAAAATTTTCTTTGTGATGTACAAAGACTTCTTTTCCATAACTATCGGAAAATCTAATAAAAAGTTTCTTTTTTAAAACATTTAACAAATTAAAACACTTGTCATTTAAAATATGTAAACAAATCTGCCCTAACGCTTTTTATTCTGTGGATTTTATAAAATGTGTATCTTCTTACCCATTTCAAATGAGTTTTGGATTTTTCTCATTTCTCTTGGAATCATTTTATTTTCAGAAACCTGCACACAACAGCTCTGGTGGAAACGCACACGTCCATGGCTCCCAGATCATAAGAAAGCTGATCATAGTAAGTTAACACAACCCGTCCGGCTTCCATGTGAATGGAGCTGGCCCCTCTGCAGCTGTGTCTGTGCGTGTTCCTCTGAGCCATTCCTGGGGCTGCTGTGTCCTTAGGGTTGAGTTAGTTGAGCCTTTTTGTCACTGCCACCCTGAGCTTTTCTCTTTGAGACAGTGCTGAGTGTGTGCCCTGTTCGTGGGTAAGTCTTGCTTGTGCTCGGGAAGACGTTTATTACTCCATGTGGTCTCAGCGTGCAGTTCACCTTTGTGTGAATGTAGCTTACGATGCTGGTCCAGCGTCGGTTAAGCAGTGTGCTCGCTCCCTTTCAACTCACTCAGCTTTGTAATGGTTCGTCATAGCGTGTGGCAATTTCACATGTTCCTGGAGAATCAGCTACAACATAAATGACATAGAATGGAATGTTTTTAATGGAATAATAAATTTTAAAGGTGTCAAGATTGGAATATTTCTTATGAATTTTAAAGTGATAAGTATGGAATGACATAATGTCAGTGCCTTGCTCTTACGTGAGTGCCTAGATAGTGACCTCACGGACGTGGGGCACTCGTATAGTATCTGAGCCTCCAGCGCCTGCGGGCTGTCCTGGTGGTACAGCCTGCTCTGATGCACACCTCTGTCTTACAGGACCCCACCTTCAAGCCCTGCCAGATGAAGACTCACTTCCTGCTGCCCTTCCCAGTGAATTACGTGGGCGAGTGCATCAGAACGGTCCCCTATACGGATCCGGATCACGCCAGGTAGGCAGAGACAGTGCAAGTAGGGCTCTCTCAGGTCTGCGCCTTAGTGAAAAAGTTTGTCGAGCATGTTAGGAATGAGGAGACATGTTCATCACGGGATGTTTTTGCACTGACTTGAGTGTTGGACTCCGTGTCCCATGCTGCAGCTGCTCTGTCACCTGCAGGGTCTGACTCTTTCCGGACTAGACCCAGCCAGCAAGAGCTCATAGAACATTCAGAGTACAGAGCCTGAATGATTTTTAAACAATGACCTCTTTATGAAGAAAATGCCCAACTTTTTAGCTAGTTATTTCTATAAGTGATTTCTATCCCTCAAGTCCTAATAACAAAACAGAAAAACAGATTTGGCCCTAAACACAAACTCCTTTCAAATGCCCAGTTGATCCACCTCATCTGCAGGTAAAAATGGAATAAATTAGGGCTGAGACTTTCTGACAAATGGGGCAGATTGAGCCCATGTGCTTGCGTTCTGAGCCTCTAGCAGCCCCACAGAACAGCAGCCAAGGCATGGAAGCCGCAGGGGAGTGTGGGGAGGAGACTTGATTTTCTGCATTTCTCTTGTCACTCAGTTCTACTCTGGACGTCTCTTGCGATTACTTTGTGTTATTTATAATACTTTCCTGTCAGCTGTATTGTTTTTAACTAGCATTTTTTGATCATTAATTTCAGTCTTAAGATCCTTGCACGTTTGATGACTGCTAAATTCCTGCATGCAGAAATTCGAGAAAAAGGGGGTGCTTATGGTGGAGGTGCAAAGCTGAGCCATGGCGGGGTTTTCACCCTTTACTCCTACAGGTGAGCCTCCCTTTGCTTGGGGTTGAACTCTGTGGATGCGCACACTAAGTTTCACTCGTGTCATGGGCCCCAGTGACGGCCAGGGCTGGTATCTTATCTACTGGAGTGAACTGTAGACAAAGAAAACTGTTTTCACTGTTTGGTTTTTCTCACTTCTCAGGCAGCTTGCCTCACCCAGCACAGTCCTTTGTCACGAGGACTAGGCACAGCCGCGTGCACAGAAGGCATTTGACTTAGTGAACCCTGGTGTGAGAACCAGTATCTCCAGGTGGAGTCCAGGAGCCCCTTCTCTGCGGTTCTGCTTTCTCTGGCTTCAGTTACCCACAGTCAGCCTTGGTCTAAAAACAATAAATGGAAAATTCCAGACATAAACAATTCATAAGTTTAAAATTGTACACCATTCTGAGTGGTGTGATGAAATCTCTTGCTGTCCCGTTCCATCCTGCCCAGGACATGAGTCCTTTGTCCAGCGTCTCCACGCTGTCCATGCCCCCACCCGTAGTCACTTAGTACTTGGTTATCAGATCGACTATCGAGGCACCGCAGTGCTTGTACTCAAGTCACTCTTATTTTTACTTAATAGTGGCCCCAAAGTGCAAGAGTAATGATGCTGGCATGTTGTTATAATTGTTCTATGTAATTATTGTTATTAATCTCACTGTGCCTAACTTATAAATTAAACTTTGTCTTAGGTATGTCATATAGGAGAAAACAGTCTAGATAGCATTCAGTACAATGTGAGGTTTCAGGCATCTCCGGGGGGGGGGCCTTTCCCTGACATGGGGGGACGACTGTACAATCTGAGAGCTTTCTGAGCTCATTTCAATTGTAGAGGCCTAACGTGATACTGATTTCATAGACACAAGCCTATTACCCTTTTATTCAGAGTAATTCCTAATTTTCTGTGGCCCTGCTGCCTGAAGATGACATGTGTTCTGATACTTTAGGAATAGGTGGGTGGTTTGCTGCGGCTGGTGCAGTCCTCCCCTGCTCCCCACTGCTTCAGGCTCTGCCGTCTCACTGGGCGTGTCTGTGCTGGAAGCTGTCCTTCTAGATGAGTTTCTACAGAGAGTGATTGATTTTGCCAGTTGGCTATTTGGACTGTCAAATGTTAAAATAGAGCCATTAACAAATAGAAAATGTTGAAGAATTGTTAAGTCAACACAATTGTCATTATTTTTTCTGTTGGTAAAATGCTTGAATATGTAACTCTGGATTTCCTAGGGATCCGAATTCCATGGAAACGCTCCAGTCTTTTGGGAAGGCTATTGACTGGGCTAAGTCTGGAGGATTCACACAACAGGACATTGACGAGGCCAAGCTTTCTGTCTTCTCGACTGTGGATGCTCCCATTGCCCCTTCAGACAAAGGTACTTGAGCAGATAAATAACGACCGTGACACAGGATCTCACCACTGAGTCGCTCCTGCGTGTGGACCACAGGCAGTGGCACCGCCGTTCCAGCTTCTTCTGTCTTCCTACCCTTGTTATATGATTTTCATATTTGACACCTTAAATATTGATCTTGAAAACTTGCTTCTTCACATTCAGGCAAGAACATCTTAACATTTGCCATTCAAAAGAATCAGATCATCCCATTTCAGAGTTTGAGTGACCTGAGGCCAAACGCCTGGCCCACAACAGCATGACTCGCTTGTTGGGTCGGAGGACGTTGTCCAGACATGGCATGAGAGCAGCCCCGTCGCTCTGCTCCCAGTGTTACCAGCCTTGCTGATTCTTGCTGACTCTGCTTCCAGGCTCCCAGGAGGGAGCTGTGGAGTCAGCGCAGCCTGTGGGAGCTGGAGTTGGGGATCACTCTCCCGGGACCTTTGCTGAAAGGTGCACCTGAAGTGACCATGGGACATCAGCATCCCCACCAGGGCAGCTGCTCCACCCCTTCCTGTGCTTTGTCTTCCAGGAATGGACCACTTCCTGTACGGCCTCTCAGACGAGATGAAGCAGGCACACCGGGAGCGGCTCTTCGCAGTTAACCATGACAGCCTGGTCGCTGTGAGCCATGAGTGAGTGTGCGGGGCCCACGTGCTTATGCGGGAGACTCTGCATTGACCTTGTAGAAGAGAGTCCTGACTTACCACCTGTCTTCCACGCAGGTACCTCGGCACTGGGAGGAGCACGCATGGATTGGCTGTCCTTGGACCAGAGAATGCAAAGATCACTAAGGACCCGTCGTGGATCATAAGATAGCTCACCACAGTGTTTCTGACTGCGCTCGGGAGCTCAGCTGAACTACAGAGGCTCTTAAAAATTAAGTCTCTGGGCTATGTTTAATTTGAAAGGTCAGAAATGTTATTGCTTTTTCCAAAAATCTTAATGTCATTTTTAAAGTTTTGCCGAAGATTTTATTAATGGCAAGTCAGACAAAACCTCTTCTATCTTAAAGGAAGAAATATAGTGACCATGAAGAAATTGAAATAGTCATGCATTAAATGCCAAAGATGCACAAATTAGAATTTTAAAGATAGTGATATGAATACTTTATCGTAAAATATTTATTATAAAAATTTAAAAATAAAGGGCAACTCTGACCCACCTGTGCTGTTTGATATTTTGCCAAAGTGTAGTATGTGTTAGAGCCTTTATTACAAAATGAAGGATTAAAATGAGTCAGTGAACGAGGGTGTTCCAGCATCTGTCTGCACTGATTCAGCAGGTGTGTGATCACACCAAGGCCCTGCAGAAAAGCAGATGTGAGTGGAGCAGGGCAGCCCCACAAACCAGGTGGGTTGTAATTAGTAAGCACTGACTTTGTCAGCTCTTCCTTTACTATTTTATCCTCAGGTTTCCCAAACAGAACTTTCTTTTAACATCCACCTTCCCTCCGTGTGGCTCTTTCCCCCCATTTCTGAGACAGAGGTCTGGGTGTTACCTGATACATTCCTTTAAAGCCCCCCCCTTGGTGATTTTAATGTGCAGCTGGGATTGAACTCAAGAGTGTGCGTGTGTGGGGTCCCTCATCAGGCACACGTTCGTTTCTTTCACGCCTATAGCTCCTCTCTCTTTAAAAAGAGAACACAAGCCTGGCCTTGAGTGACCTCACCTGCCTGCCGTCACGGCCGAGCCTGAGGCCCAGGTGTCCTGGCCCCACTGCAGTAATTAAGCATGGGCCAAGGGGAAGTTGGTGTTTACTTAACGTTAAACATTTGCTATTTGTCAGAATACTTTGTTCTCCTTTTATGACTTTCTACTTGCATACTTCAGTTATCCCTATAAAAATTTTTGCTACCCTTTGCCCTCAAAACTGCTGAGGAAACCTTTAGTAGCCACCCACAAATGCTGAGGTTTTGAACTCCTACTTAAAAAAAAATATATTGAGTACTGTTGGAGTTTTAGCCAAATGTTTAATTTTACTAGATATACACACATTGTAAAGCATGAGACAGAGTACAGCAGACGGCTCACGCCGGCATGAGTGTGGGGTTCGGGGGTCTGATTGGGAGAAGGAAGATGGTGATGGGTGCTCTCGGATTAGGTATTAATGTCAACGATACTTGCATAAAGTGCTGGTAAATAACTTAAGTGTTTGTTACAAAAAAGGACGGTCCCTGGTGAATTCCAGGCCCACGAGTCGAGTAGTTCTGGGGTGGGCACACCGGGTCAGATGGCCGCAGGCTCCCCGTGCGTGCCAGTGCCGCCGCGGTGGTGCATGTGCTCCAGCTGGCCCGCGTCGGACACATCGTAGCTCGTCTTGTACTTGGCCAGGATCTTCATGAGCGGACGCAGCTTCAGCCACCACTGCTCCTTGGGGATCCTGTGCCTGGAGGGAGGGAGCAGCAGTGAGTACCGTGTTTGCCGGCTGGGGACAGCCCCACCTGAAAGATGGGCTGAACAAACTGGAGGAGAAAACAATTTTCATGGCTAAAATGCAACAATTATTTTCATATTTCTAAAATTCTGTCCTGTTTCTAAAAGTCTAGTATTTTTTCACTCAGCTTCAGGAAAGCTGATGGTTCCTTAAAACATCTGAGTGAGCTGCAGCAACTGCCACGGACAAGCCCTCTCCCAGGACCCCAGCCGGGCAGTAGGACTCGGGCTTTGTGTTTCGTTCACTTACTCGAAATCCGTTTCCTTCTTCAGCTCTGCCACGGGTTGAAAAAGGAGATTTCTTTTGCTTATTCCCAGCACACAAACAGAATCATCGGTAACAAATCTTTTTCCTGTAAAAGTTAAAAAGAGATCCGAGAACTAAAACTTGGCACATCAATTGGGCAGAGAGCAGCATATGAAGGGAGAGAAGCAAGTTCACTGATCAGGAGCAAAGTCACACGGCGAGAAGAATTCAGACCCCTCAGAAGCTCCCTGGCCCCGGGTGGGAGCCCGGGGCAGCCCGTGCAGCGTGGCCACGTCCTTCCCAGGCCTTACCCGGGCAGCTCTGCGCCCCAGGGACACGGCCACCAGAGAGGGAGGGAGGGAGGCCTGGAAAGGAGCTTTGTGATCTTACAGTGGAGGTGGATAACTATTGCACTAAATACTGAAATAGAACAACTGGCCTAAGTTGCAGAAAGACTTGAGGTTAGTATTAATAAATTTATGCTCATGAGTGCACACACTATGAGAGGCTGAAAGTTAATGAGAAGTACCCATAGCTAAATTGGCAAAAGAAAATAAATCCAAAAAAAAGAAAAAAATCAATGTAGAAAACCTATTAGAATCAAAGTTGGTTTTTTGAAAAGACTTAACATCAGGTTGAAACTATTTACATTGCCTTTTTTTAATAGATTGTGTCACTTTTATAAGTCGGATTTTGGAAATCGTATGTGGTCTGCCTGCCCTAAAAAATAACACCCCTGGTATGTGAGATAAAAATATTGGCACAAACAACCACTCTCAGGAGCAAACGTGGACTAGAAATGTTGTAGACGTTAAAGAAAAAAGAGAATATTATGAAAAATTTAATGCCAATAGTTTTGAAAATTTAGATGAATTTTTCCTAGAAAGTGTAACTTACAAAATTGATAAACAGGAATAGTTCTCTAAACATGAGAGAAATTCATTTAGCAGTCAAATTTTCTTCAAAGAAAACTGGAAGTTGTGATGGGCGGTTTCACAGGGAGGTCCCACCGAGCATCCAAAAAGCAAATCAAAACTCCCTACTTACACCGTTTCTGAGGTTTGCCCTCCCCCAACCGCGACCCCAACACCTGACAAGGACAGTACTAGCAGGCATGCTGCTGGCAAATGCTCGTGATGGCTGAAGCAAGATGCCAGCATGAAAGACCTACAGGGTGAAGCTAGCAGTGAATCAAAGATAACACATGATGAGCAAGTTGATTTTATCCCAGGAATTCAAGGCTGGTCTTAACATTAGAAAGTCAGCTAAAAAAAAACTAAATGATCGTCTCATTTGATGCAAAATGTTTATAAAATACAATATCCTTTCATGATTAAAAAAAATTCTTAAATAATGAACACTATCAAAGACCAACATATATTAAATTGCAGAAAGAAAGACGCCAGTTAAGTACCAGTAAGAATTCTTAGTCACGAAGCACTGGAAGCACGCCTGTTCCCACCACGGCTGAGAACGAGGTCGCCGCACCTGCTCGGGGCTTACTGGGGAGACGAGCCGGCGCAACGACGCATGGACAGCGAGCATTGGAGACAACGAACAGGCCGTGCGCGGACGGCAGGAACATGCCCCATGGTACAGATAATAAGAACGTGTATGTAAAGAACTAAATGAATCCTCAGATAAGTGCTACAATTCAGTGCAGAAATGCTGCTGTTTGAAAAACAAACAACTGTGCTTGTTTTCTTGTATTTCTATATACCAGCAATAAAAAAGAATTAAATACCATTTACAATATATTTTGTCAAAAATCAAGAACCTAGAAATAAACCTACCAAAAGATATGCAAGATCTTTATGGGAAAAAATAATGCTTTGACAAAAGATAACAAAAGGTCTAAATATATGGAGAGGGATGCAGTGTTCATGAATTAGAAAATTCAATATTGTAAAAATGTCAATTCTTCTCCCACATGGTTTGATTAAATGCAGCCCCCCAACCAAAAAAAAAAAAACAGAATTTTGGTGGCCCTTGACAATCTGACTCAAGGGCAAAGGATGACAAAACACTAGAACGCAGCCCAGTGAGGGGTCGCCCTGTCACATGCCGGTAATTATTTATAAGGCTGGAGTATTGGCAAGGGCAGGTTAACTAACTGCTGTGAGCCGACAACCTACAAGTAGTTCCCGAAGTTTACAGATACCCTATTGATGATGGGAATTACACTGCACAGTGAAAGGAATGAATTCTTTTAAGCAAATGGCACCTAAATAATGGATTATGTACATAGAAGAAAATGAAATTAGACATTAAACTTCATATCGAATGGATTAAAGAACTAAACCTAAATGGAGAATATTTTAGTAACACAAAAAACTCAAACCATAAAGGAAAATGTTGGTAAATTCACTACATTAAAATTCAGAGGACTTCATTAAAAGACAACTTAGAAAAAATGACAAGGCATGCCACAAGATGGGAGAGGAAGTGTTTGCAATGTGTGACTGACAAGGTACAAATATATAAATAATATGTAGAAATTATTATGAAATAATGAACATAACCAATAGAAAAACAGTCAAAATACTTGGGCAGCACACAGAAAAACAAGAATGTCATGCAAACATGTAAGAACCTGCCGTTTCCCTCATCGCCGTGAGACCCCACCCCACCCGCCCAGTACCTGTGAAGGTGTGAGGGCGTCATGCCCAGTGCTGGCCGGACGGGAGCCGGGGGAACAGCACGCCCGGCGGGGAGCGTGGGAAGGACCAAGAGTTTGGAGAACTCGTTCTGGGAGCCCCGTGTGTGCCGGGCAGTGTGTCAGAAGACAAGGACACTCAAGCCAGGGTTGGCAGAGGGGTCAAGCAGCCCCTCAGGCAGCCGAGCGTCAGGTAGTGCACACGCGTCAACAAGGCGCACTCAGAGCCTCAGGCCACAGGAAAGAGGCTTCGCAGGGAAGCAGGCCACAGGCTACAGACCGCAGACAAGCTAGTCTTTGGGGACTTGCACCCGGCAGTAAGGCAGGAGGGAAGCAACGGGGTGGTCGTCACAGAATTCAGAGGCCATTCCTGGCTCCAAGGGAGGAAAACACGACCGAAGAAAGACATGCTGAGGTTTTGAAGGAGGGAGGGAGTCTAGACACCTCCCAATCTGTTGTTTCTCTAAGAAGACACGTTGGCACAATGAGTAAGTCGGAAGTATCTTAAGTGAAAGCATCAAACATCAAAGTTTCCACGTAGCCAAAGAAATAAATAAAGTTCACATTTGACGGTCCTGCTTAACAGTCCAGTGTGTGCACCGTGACTTCCCGGCCAGGAAAGAGCAGGAATGCTGCTAAATTAACTGAATGCCTCCATCACTGATAAGCGGGAACAAAGCATTTCATCTTATTAATTATATTTAATTATAATCTCCAGAGTCATAAACAGCAACACTCAGAGTCTAGCAAGAGTAAAACAATGTTATCAGAACATAAGAAAAGGAATGAACACGCCACACGGTAGGACAGTGCTTTCCCCGCGAGGTCAGCGTGTGCCTCAAGCCTGCGGCCGTCCTGCCCTGAGACCTCCTACCTTTGAACTCTTTCAGTTTCGAGGTGATCCACTCCATGGCTCTGGCAGAGATTTTGGTTCCAAAGTTTCTGTCAAACGGAGAAGGTGCTCCACCCTGTTGGTAGGTAAAGTTACAGGAGATATTCATTATACAACAATACTTTGTTTATTTTTAAAAATTAAATAGAAGTGAAAATTTCTATTATTTAACAAAATTCACATTTTTAAGAGACTCAAATTTGCAAATATGGTTTTGTTTTGTCTTGTTTTTGCATGTTTCTATCTCCTTGTATATAGCAGAGACAGAACAAAACTAAACAAAAATCTGTGATCCCTGTAGTCTGGTAGCAAATACCACACTGCTTTCCCCTGGTGAGACAGGGATTTTAATCAACTACACAAGTCTCCATCTTAATTATTTTAGAATCTCATGTGAGGATTTCTTATACTTACTGTGGGTGTGAACAGGTCACAATTCCTTTTAAGAATCTGATAACCTGTGGACTCACTTTCACAGAAATACACACGCCTACTTCATCATGTGATGTCGGGATTCAGGAGCCCTTTGAAATAAATCAGTGGGCCCTGGATTAAAAGTCCCTACACAACAAGGACCAGGAGGCCGTGATGGAAAAGCACACACATGCGGATTAGGCGGCCTGGGACCACGGTAGCCCAGCTGCAGCTGTGTCATGGGGACACCCCCAAATCCTAAGCCAGAGTGTGCCCCACAGTTAATTCCAGATCGTTCTTTTTGTGTAAATGTCAAGTATTTTTTGTCTGATACTCCATTTTAAGTCTTACAAAGCCCTAATATTAAATTTAATGAAGTATTTAATTTGAATTCAAATTTGAGCAAGTATTTCCAATTCACTGGTGTCACTATTTGCATGAAAACTGATAGTTTTCCTTAAAATCCCCATATACCCAAATATCACAAATGAAAAACAGTCCTAAAGCTGGTGATATGTGGTATGACTCAAATGTTCAGATGTTTTTAATTATCTTAGAATTTACTCATAAACATACATTTTTACCCCAAATGGCTAAAATAAGACATTCATCTAAGAAACAAAGTCAGGTGACTCATGGTTTCCTTCTCCACCTGGTGCCCCAGAGCCCACCTGCTGCATGTGGCCCAGCACGTTCTTCCTGCAGTCAAACACCCCTTTGCCCTCCTCGGAGTACAGCTGGTAAATGAAGTCGGTGGTGTAGTTTTCACTGCAGCTCTCGTTTCTGAAATGAATGGAAAGTAGCCCTGTGTGTTTCCTGAGCGATGGGCGGGGGCTTTCTGGTGGGGTGTCTGCCCGGGGGGCCCAGGGCACACGGCTCCCTGGCTGTGGGTGACACCCTGTGAGGCTGGCTGCCGAGCGTCCTCTGGCCCTCCTGTGACTCTACACACAGCGGTCACCCCCAGCCGAGGTGGTGATTTCCACAGTTTCAGCTACCCACGGTCAACTGAGGTCCAAAACCATTAAATATTGTCTATTTCTGGAATTGTCCGTTTAAGTTTCAGTTTGTGCACCGTTCTGAGTAGCATGATGAACTCTGCACTGGCCTGCCCCGTCCCGCCTGGGGCCTGAATCGTCCCTTTGTCCGGCGTCTCCACACTGTCTACACTGCCTGCCTGACAGTCCCTTTGTCCGGTGTCTCCACACTGTCTACACTGCCCGCCTGACAGTCCCTTGGTGGCCATCTCGGTTATCAGATCAAGGAAACAGTCTACACAGGGGCTGGTACTGTCCACGTCTCAGGCATCCACTGGGGGTCTTGGAATGTGTCCCCCACAGATAAGCGGGGTGGGGGGACAACCATATTTTCTTCCTTTTTCATAAACGTCAGGGGCTTAATTCAGGGGCTTAATTAAGGACTGGGAGATACCTTTAAAAAAACAACAGACTACACAGCAAAAATAAATTTTAAAAATCCCCCTTTAATTATTTAAATGCAGGCAAGTTTTTAACACAACGCACCATGACTCTACTTCCCTATTTCTTCAGTAATCATGGTGAGAATCATAAAATTGACTAAGAACTTGGTCTGAAATGAAGATAAGAGTGGAAAAAGGTTTCCGTTACCTGAGCACAAGGCCCCTCTGGATGGTGGTCTTCATCTTCTCTGTCAGGTGCTCCACGTTGGACTGGAAAAGAGTATTTTGTTAATCATCAGACAATAGACTTTGATTAAGCACCTGTGCGCCAGGCAGTGCGCGGCTGTAAGCACTGGAATAAATGTCGCAGTGAAAAGACACGCAAGGCAGCTGTTCTTGCAGCTTGTATTTTTGTGGAGACAAATAAGGAAATACCAGGTAGCAATAAACGCAGTGACAATAATGCTCGACGGAGCTCGCTTCCCAGCGTGAGGAGGGTTCCCTCCTAAAACGCTGATTTTATTCTGAGCACTTGCCTAATGCCTATACGTTTATCTACTGCTCCTTATTTTCCTGAAAATATGTTCCCAGCACTCGCCAGAGAAAATAACCATCTGCTGCCTGACTTTACACAGAATCTCATCACTCCTAAATTAATGTTTTCTGACCAAGAAAACACTGCATGGGCTCGTTCATACACAAATTTCATAAGAAAAAAGATTGTCCTGAAAGAAGAAATGTACAAAAACATATTTCAGTTCATGTTTGGAGGATTACAAAAGGAAGGTAATTTTCTAATGACCCACCCTAAAAATATGGGTGTTTTTTCATATAATCAAATCTCCGTCATAATTACATTTCTTAAGCATCTACCATGTGCCACGAGCCAGGGTAAGTGCTGGTGAGGTGTCTTTGAAGTGAAGTCATGTGTCACTTGACGGGGGCACATTCTGAGAAACACGTCATTAGGTGAATTCGCCACGGTGCGAACATCCCAGGTGCACCCACACCTGGATGGCAGAGCCTCCTACACGCCCAGGCTGTGTGGTGTAACCTACTGCTCCTGGCCACAAACCTGCACTGCGTGTTGCTGCACTGAATACTGCAGGCAACTGTAACAGTGGTATCTGTATATCTAAACATAGAAATTGTACAGTAAAAATACAGTATAAAAGAAAAAATGGTGCACCTGTACAGGGCAGCTCCATTGTCATTTTTTTTTTTTTTTTGGAGACACAGTCTCACTCTGTCACCCTAAGTAGAGTGCAGTGGTGTCATCACAGCTCACTGCAGCCTCAAACTTCTGAGCTCAAGCCATCCTCCTGCCTCAGCCTCCCGAGTAGCTGGGACTACAGGTGTGTGCCAGGACACCCGGCTAATTTTTTCTATTTTTAGTAGAGATGGGGTCTTGCTCTTGCACAGGCTGGTCTTGAACTCCTCAGCTCAAGTGTCCTCCCACCTCGGCCTCCCAGAGGGCTAGGGTTACAGGCGTGAGCCACCGTGCCCGGCCTCCATTATAATCTTAGGGGACCACCATCATTGACCAAAACATCATTAAATATTTAATTCACTATGGTGGAGAAACTCATGGTTCTCGTGTCCATGTCACAGATAAGTGACAAGTGACCAAGTCTGGTTTATTTGGCTCAGGAACATCCTAACTTTTTGAGGGATGATCACTCAGGTTGCATCCTACCTGCCAATCCCTGTCTTCTTGCACGGAGGTCAGCAACCTTGGACGTTGCCAGGTCCAGGCCTGGACCCAGTTGTGCTGTCCGAGCAGAGGCAGACCCTGGTGCTGGCGTCATGGGCCCAGCCTGGCCTCCCCACCGATGCCACCTGTCCACCACACGCCAAGGCTGCCTGGCTCCCTGGACGCTGCTTCTCCCCCATCCAGCAGCCGAGGAGGCTCTGGCCACGCCTGGGCTGGCCAAGAACTGAGACCTGAGACGGAAGCCGCCTTGGTGGAACCAGCCCTTCACCAAGAAACCGTCAGCCGCCTCCTTTGTCAGTTTAGAAGCAGAGGCTGCATCAAAGGCCTCGAGATTTAGAAGAAGCTGCAGCAACCGCAGAGCGAGCCCTCAGGTAACCATGACTGGGGGAGACCACGTGTCAGTGGCGGCTCATCCATGGGGACGAAAGACCAGTCTGGGGGGTGTGGTTACGGGGGCCTGCGGGAAGGGCGGAGGAGGAATCTCCACACCCACCTTCTACTCAGTTGTTCTGTGAATGTAAAACGGCTCTAAAAAATAAAGTCAGCTAATTTTAAAAACCAATAGATGCATATTTTAAAAGCAGCACGCAGCAGGGAAAAGCGGTAAGTTTGGCTCCTGTTTGTTTCTAACTAGCTGCATGGGTGCCTTCCCCCACCTACAGCGCAGGCATCACCGTCCCTGCAGCTCCAGCCACCTGAGGGCACCTCATGGCCCCTAATTAAACCAGGCCTTTCGAGGCAGACAACAGCTGCTTGTCTTGGGTGCTCTGGGGTAAGGAAGTTCCTTCAGGCTGCTGCAAACCTTCCCAACCTCAGACCACAAAGACCCCGGAAGCCTGGCCTGTCGTAAATATTCCAAAAGGCCTCAGAGAAACTGCTTAAGGTATCAGATCCCACGACATAAGTCAGCATTGTCTTTAAGTGGTTCATGACACACGTAAGAAAAATGGTAACATCCTAACAGACTAAACCAATTATTTACAGACAAAAATGTCTAAGCCTGTGTTGTCACACGTGAGAATCGAAGGTACGCTTGCTGTCACCCTGACACTCAGGAAAACGCACCGGGACACAACAGGTGCGGGATGTGGTGCATGAGCTGGGCCTGTCTGCGACATCATCTCCATCCCCACAAGGAGCCAAACAGACACCCACCGATGCCCCCGCTAGTGCAGCAGCTCTGTGTGGACTCAGCGGCACCCACAGAGCCAAGCCCCCTATGTACCTGCAGATCTCGGATGTCAAATGGCTCCTCGAAGATGTAGGCGGCGTCCGCTCCAGCTGCGAGTCCCCCCATGTTGGCCAGATAGCCGCAGTAGCCTCCCATCGTCTCGATGATGAACACGCGCCTCTTGGTCCCGCTGGCCGACTGCTTGATGCGGTCACACGTCTGCTTACAGATGAGACGTTGCTCATTCCAGCCCAGGGCCGGGCAAGCTCCGCCCCAGAGCCCCCTCCCCGAGCCCGAGCACACGGTCACAGGTGCCGGACACAGGTGAGGGCACGCGGCAGCCAGGACGCCACCTCGGAGCGGGCACCGACGTGCAGCCGCCCGCTGGTGTCTGCAATGCCTGGCCACCCCCACTCCCCCCGCCCAGCACCACAGAGAAGATGGACCCCAGAGCTCCTCCTACTCTGGCCTTTGAACGTGTCCCTGCTAAAGCAACTTCCCCAGGACGTGGACACTGTTAACACGTGTGAATTTAGGTTTTAGGGGAGTGTCAATGTTCCCGCTTAGTTGGTGGGATTCACTGTGCCATTTCATTCTCCGACAAGCTCCCTGTGAAGTTGGGGTTTTGGTCATCTTCAGACTCCCCGCGAGTGTCACCACATTAATGGCACCTCCACCCCAGGCAGACGGTGGCTCCTTAGACACAGGTGTCTGGAGAAGTCTGGACACACAGGCGTCGGGTGTCCTGATGAAATGCCTGCCACCTTCCCACCCGCACCAGTCCAGGCCACCCGGCCCTCAGCCCCACACCGGGACCTCCAGTCGGCTCACGCCAAACTGAGATCCACCTGTGAAAAGCGCCGATCTCGAGATCCAGTTCTCGCCTGGCTCCAACTTGGCTAACTACGTCTCCTTCGCGGTCACGCTGAGGCCTCACATGGAACCAGAACCCTCTCCCCGCCCGCCACACCCCGCCCTCCTCACCCTGGTCTCTGCGCTGATGTCCTCTAGGCTCCGTGTGGACTGGAGAGCGGCCCCAGGGGTCCCAGTCCCCATCCCAGAACCAGAACATTCCTTTACACAGTGACTGAGGTCTTGGGAGGGGAGACCCTGGGTCCTCCCAGCCCAAGTGCCATCACCCGTGTCCTTAAGACCCAGGGCGAGGGGCCGCCTGCAGCTCTGGGAACCGGAAGAGGCACGAAGGCCTCTCCCCTGCGGCCCCCGCTTCAGCCCCACGACGTGTGCCCGCCAGAGCCGTGGGGCGAGTATTGTCCTAAGACACCGAGTCTGTGGTCACTTGTTACAGCGGCCACAGGAGACTGCCTGGCCCCGACTCGGGAAAACAGCACCTGGTCTCCAGGACTGACTGTTCCCTCCGTTAGGGAATCTCGTAAGGAAGGCGTCACGTCCTTTATAGAAACCATCCCAGTGCGTCTTCCTGCAATTACTGTGCGGTTGATGGTTTGGGTGTCTTTTCCTCACCAGACTGTAAATCCCACGCGGGCAGTAATCACGGGCTGGGCGTACACCACCGGCATCGCCAGCACCCAGCCCTGCCCGCACGCAGCAGGCGCTCCCTGAATGCTGGCCCCCGAATGACGTGAACGTGCCGTCACTGGCCATCCCGGCTGTTCAAGGGCCGGCCGTCAGGATTCCCTGAACCAGTCTCTGTGGCTCTCAGTGGAGACACGGCCTGAAGGGCGGGGGCCGCGGGCTCAAGACCAGGGCTCAGGGTCGTGGGGGAGAAGGAAGAGGTTTGTGCACCACAGCACAACACCAGTGCGGAGATTTTCACTTATGTTCTTCGGGTTAAATTTAGAAGAGCACTTTGATTAACAAACACAGGCTCGATTAAGATCATCCCAATCTGTGTTTCCAATTTATCTGATAAATTCTTATACTCCCAATTAATTAGTTGATTTATTCAAAATTCAAGCACTTCTAACTTCTACTAAGCCTCACTGCGTGGCCTCTGTCTTAGAGAATATGGGGGTGGGAAGGTCCCCCCCAGAGGCACAAAACCACCTGGGTTAGTTTTCTGACTTCATCTCCCACGTGCCCCTGAGGTGGGAAAATTACTGTCACTGATTCAGAGAACGTCATAATCACTCAGCAGCAGAATGTGGCTGGCACAGCTGCCGGGAGGCCGATTCGTACACACACGTCCCCGAGTCCCGGTCCTGCCGGGCCATCGGCAGAAGATGAGGAAAAGACCAAGTGGGCCCGAGGACGGAGCCCAGGCCCAGCTGTGTGTCTACCCTGAGTCGCAAACAGTGACAGCGGGGCTGGAACCGTCTGCCCCTGCTCAGAGCTTACAAAACATTTCCAGTCGCTCTGTCTTCATTACCTGGGTTGCAGCTGAAGGGTGGAGCCGTTTCTTCTAAAAGGAGCCATTGCAGCCCCGCATGTTCAATTCCCGAATGGCAGGCTGACAAGGCACAGGCCACAGGGCAAATGCAACCCTGCCACGCCGGGGCACACAGGTGGGAGGAAGGCGGGCAGAGGGTCCTGCCCCCTGCTTGGCACAGGGACAGTGGGGGTGGGGGCGCAACGGGCAGAGCCAGCGCCCGCCCACGCACAGGCAACTGCCCGAGGAAGACCTCTGGGGAGCGTCCCCTGGAGCAAGAGCTCCAAGCTGCAGTTCAAACATCACTAACATCTTGCTACATGGAATTTTTAAGAAATAGAAATTGAATGTGCAAAGATGAGGCGGAGTTCGGTACAGCGTGAAGGTAGAAAGAAGCCACTGGCTTTGATGTGTGGACAGCCTTGCCCCGCTCTGAGCTGGGAGGCTGGGTGCCGCGGGGCCGCATCCCCTCGGGAGCTGAACTGAACACGTGCGGAAGTGGGGTGACCAGACGGGGCGGGGACCAGCAGCCAAGCGCAGACAGCCCTCCAGCAGGGAGTAGAGCTCGTGCCCCATCTGTGACACACGTGCAGGGCGTGAGGGCTAAAGCATGTGCGCGTCAGCAAGGCGTTGAAGGAGAGACAACCGTGGGACCAGGCCTGGACCTGTCGCAAGGCACTCAGTGCAGGGGGTTAAGTGGGGCCCGGGGGAGCCTCTGACTTAGGGACCGGCCACCCCACTGGGGGTGCGGCAAGAACAAGCCAGGGCGGGAGGCAGCGAAGCCAGCCATCAGCTGACAGTCACAGGCTGAGATTCAAGTCCCTGCGAGCAGCTGCCTCCCCCGCTTCCCTGTTCATAATTCAACTCGGAAGGAAGAACCTGGAACCAAACTGCCGTGCTTGAGGTTCTGTTAAGATTTGTCCTCGCAACCTCTGCAGCAACCAGGACGTGCACATCTAAAGTAAAGGCCAGATCTGCCCTCCGGGAGGTGCCGAGCAACTGGGCCACAGGCGCGACGCCACGTGCCTGGCCACCATCCTGTTCTTGTGTGGCAAGGACCGCCCCCACAGCGAAGGCCTGCAGAGCTACCCAAAGTCCTCACGTCTGATGCAGGGACCACACAGACGGGGACAGAGTCCCCGGCACGTCATGTGTACTGCGACGTGGGTGTCGGCACCTGGCACCAGATCCAGGACCAGCAGATCTCTCCCTCCTAACAGGGCGCGTTGACGGTAAAGCTGCCCTCCCGGGGGAGCATGGCTTTAGCTCTCATCTCACCAGGAAGGAGGTTTGTTTCTAAGCCGTGGCCTGTGACTGCCCTTGCACGATCGGCCCTGCTCTGTCTGGAGTGTTGCTGCTTACTTGGCGTCTAAGTATCTGCTTCCTGCACGCAGCCGTGGCCTGCTCTATGATCTAGCTGGGCAGCCCTGGCAGGAGAAGCCTCTGCAGGAAGGGTTCCCACAGCTACCTTGCTCGGGTGGGATGGAAACGTTACCCAAAGGACCATATATAACATCTTATTTTTACTTGACAAAGACAAGCTCTTGTTAAGACAGAGAAGCTAGAAAATCTATCCTGTTATGGCCAGTGTAATAAAAAGCCAAACTAATAGGAAAAAATAGAGTAATAAGTTTGGCTCATTTTTAGGGTGGAAGAAACTGTTAAACAACACAATGAGTGGAAACAGCTCTTACCTCGACAACTGTATTCAGGCCAGTATCAGAACCAAGACTGACTTCTGTGCCTGGGACATTGTTGCTGATAGTAGCAGGCAGGACACAAATGGGGATGCAAAACTCCTCGTGCTGGCCTCGCGCATCAGCGATGTCGATCGCAGCCTGGTAAGCCTGAAGCAGCAGGGCCAAGCGGTTAGCAGTCAGCGTGGGTGCCCGGCCGGTCACCGGCCCGGCACTGGGCATGTGCTGGGTTCCAGGAGGTGACAGGGAAGGTTGGAGTCACGAAGGGAAGCTGTTTTCATGCGGGCCCATGGAGCCAAAGGGTGCTCCGGGTCTGCACCTGGCAGCCGCAGAGTCAAAGCGGGTGCAGCGCACAGCAAAGCAGGCAGCAGGCAGAGGGGCCGAGGTGTCGGCGTGTTAGTCACCAGACGGAACAGCTCATCCTTGGGATCTCGGGGCGGGGGAGGAAGGCCAGTTAGGTTGGAAAGTTTAAGTGCAATGCCAGTCCTGAGAGTTTCTGCAGGTAGGTGGGGGACAGAGAACACGGCTGTAAAGACCACATCAAATGACTGACGTCACCATGCAGAGGCCACCTGCAGACAGGCATGCATGGGGACAGGCATGCCATTGGATCACCTGCAGGCTGCACCTGGAGCCTTGGCTCCTTGGCGAGTCTCACATAAAGTGGGACAGAACAGCAAGAACCAAAGTGAAACCATTTGGCTGTGATGCCACAAAGCTGAGCTGTTCTCGTGTGTGTGGACAGAGGCTTTCCGCTGTCTGTCCCGGGTGTTAACCAAGTTAGTAGGTGGATGCAGGTCCCCGCACCCACCGCCCTACACCCAAGCAGCTCCACACACAACTGTGTCATAATCCACTTAATGGCAAAGATGACCCATTTATAGGCTTTTACTTGCCTCTCTTACGGTGAGGCCCTGCACATTTTGCTGCAGAAATACTAGTGTGGGGTGCAGGGCAGGACCCACCCCCCCCAGGGGTGAGACCACGAGTGCCGTGTCCTGCAACACCCCTGCGAGAGCCCGTGTGGCCTGGGGACTGGGCGGCAGGGCGTGGACCTGCACAGGTTAGTCCTGAGGCTGTCAGCAGAGGGAGGACACGGGGTGACGTGTGAGTGGTCCCCAGGCCCCATGGCCCGGCCTCCAGGGGACGCCAGCCTGGCTCGTGCCCCGCCCCGGCTCTGCCTCTCGGGCTTTGTTATCACAGATTTCACTCGAATCGCCAAGACTACTCCAGGACCGGGAAACACTCGCCTGGGGATGTTCCTGGCCTGGGGCCGGGATCTGGACCCGTGAGCGCTGCTATCGGTGGGCTCCTTAGTGTTCTTTAGAGAGGCGCGTTCACTCACTTTACTGTGGTCCACCCTGGCTCTTGCTGGAGGTCAAAGGGCACAGGCAATTCATGGGCCAAGGGGGCCTGAGGTACGTGGGGTGGGGCAAGTCGAGGGGCGTCAGCACCTTAACTGGATGCAAGTCCCCTGTCCCCTGCCTTGCTCTCTTCCTTCCTTCAATCTCTGAGAAAATGAGGGAAACTTCGGGGTGGGTTGGGGTGGGGGACCCTGCCCAGGACAGCGTAAGACTCTGCAGGTGAAGAAAAGCCGCCAGGCCCCGCGGGGAGCATCAGTGGCTCTACCTGCTTCGGGCTCCAGGTACGGGGATTTCAAACACCACTAAGCTACCCTGGACGCCGGGCGCTGTCCACGCTGAGAAACCACATGATGGTTTTCCTTTCCTTGTGATCTCACCCAGGGCTACTGGCAGGCTGCGGTCACAGCTGCCCTCACGGCGTTCAGCAGGAACACTCAGCCTGCTTTGGTTGTGTTTTGGACCAGAACAAAGTAATGTGAGGATGCTGAGGAAGGAAAAGTTAATTCCAGTTGAAAAGCCCTGCAGCTGTCGTGAGGATTTTCCAAACACCCGCTCTGAGGTATTTTATTGATTCTGCCCTGCCCGGAAGACCCACTAACCACTGTACTGCACACACTGAGATTTCTGGGGATGCGTCTGTAAGCTAAGCTTCAGCGCTGGCAAGAAGGAAATAATTACTCAGGATGATGACAAAGTATGCACAGACCACAATGGCTTAGAACACAACCCCAGCCCAGGGTTTCCCGAGCTCCTCACGGCCGACGTCTGAGCTGGCAACGCGTTGTGGTGGGGACTGCGGAGCGCAGGGTGGGATGTTCAGTGGCTGCTCTGGCCGCCCCTGCTAGACACCAGCAGCAGCCCTCTCCCGGTTCTGACAACTGAAAACGCCCCTGGACCTTGCAAACATCCCCTGGGGTTGGGGATCACCCCCAGCTGAGAACCACTGAACTTTCTGAACAAAAGGAACCACCAGCACTGGAGACGTCCACGGATCCAAGCCTGAATGCTCCCTGGGGCCACGTTAGGAGCCGCGACATACAAAGCACCGGCTGTGGCCTGCAGGGCCTGTCTGGGACGCCTGTTTTAAGATACTGAGATGCAGGTGACCACACACTAACCCACCGTGGGTCCTCCCTGAGGGCTTCCTTACCCACCAGGCGGTGGCCGGAGAGGCCCAGCGTGACCCTGCGTTGGGTCCCCTCACACCCTTGTTTCCTGAGGACGCCGCCAGCCCCTTTGCTTCTCAGGACCAGCGAGCCTCGTTCAGACCCAAATCCAAACCCGCTCGGCAGGATTCGACTTCACTTTGGCTTCAATGAACAGAGCTCCTGAAGCTGATACCACGTCCCGAGTATTTCAGCCTCTCTCCCTTCAGGACGCACAAAGGGACCCCCAGCTGTTTTCTCATCCCTGCCCTGGCCCCTGAGCAGCCAAGGCATTCACCGAGGTCGTCCCGCCCGCCCGGCGTCCCTCAACCGCCGCAAAACCGGAACCGCAGCACCTGCCAGGAGACCCTGCTCCTCAGAGCCCCGGGGACAGCGTGGCAGCAAGGAACACACGCGTCCCCCTACCAAGGACGGCCGCACCCGAGGCCAGCAGCGGAGACAGACCACCTGCCCGCGCCTCCTCCTTCTCCGACGTTACGACCAGTCAGCCGAGCTTGGAGGGACTCCAATGAAAACCTGAATTTTTAAAAATCACGTCATAAATTACAGAATCCCTCTAAAGGAATTAAAAGACAAGTGTCATGGATATTGAATTTTTTCCCCTATAGATTTTGGTTTTTAAATTTTCGACACTACACGTTTATTGTATATTTATAATTTGAAAAAAAGAGTTCTTTATAGCAGAGGACCCTGGAATTATAAAGCAGGAGAATCTTCTCTTCATGCCTGAAAAGGAGGCCGCTGTCACTAGCAGGGCAGGCGCTTGTGACGACTGCCCAACTCTCCGCCCAGGCCCCAGGTGGCCTCTACGTAGCTGACAATTAGGAAAAAAGAGGCTCCAGTTCCTCCTACCACAAGCTCAGCTTATGTGGACTCAAAATCTAGCTAAGGCAGGTAAAAGAGTGATAAAAACAAAGATGAAATCCGCCATGTGAAAGACACTGATCTTTACGTCCACAACTTGAATCCATCGACAGCCCCAAACAGCCAACAGCAGCAAAGCCCAACAGTCCCCGCGAAAGCGCAAGCAACGCCTAAGAACAGGTTAGTGACCGCAAGTAAGTAGAATTAAAGTCTCTTCCAAAGATAGCGAACATATAAAAAACACTGGGCAGTTTTCTTTAGTAAAAAAAAACAAACAAACAAACAAAAAAAAGTGAAGAAAGTTTAAGTTCAGAAAAGCAAGAAACAAGTGCTAAGTATTACTTACCACTTGAGTTGTATTTTTCTTTTTTCTAAAGCTCTTTGTTTTTTATTTACCAGTACTAGAAATAAGTTTGATGTCAAGGGTTTAAGAAAAAAAAAATTGTAGAAAAACATTCACAAAAACTAGGTCTCACAAGGAAAATTGCAACTTGAGAATTATAAAAAATTTTAGACACTGAATTAAAAAAAAAGCATCCTGTGTAAACTACTGATCTTCAATTTCCATGTGAATTATCAATCGTGATTTACAAATATGATAAGAATATGTTTCTATGTTTTGTTATTGCCTCTTGGCAAAAATAGTAAAATAGCATCAATATTTCCTAGATATAATTTAACATCCCCAGTTTACAAAGGGGAAAATGATGTTAACAGCCAAGACCAAATATGTAATAAATGCAAACAATGGATTCAGATCAATGAATAAAATTATAAAATATCTAGTTTAATTTTTACTCTTAAACATTAAGGCAGGGGCCCTGGGACCCAGGACTTATCATAATAGGTGTTATAGGCCCAAAGGTAAATTTGGAGCATCAAAAAACCAAAAAACAAAAAAACCTAATTTTAATGATTATCCAAATCACAAAATATTCCTTGAGCTACAGATGCTGCACACTGTCCCTTAATGAGTCTTGGCAGGGGATCGACATCCCAACAGCTGCACAGAAAAAGAGGCAGTAAAAGCTTTGTGAGCTAGATCAAAGATTTTCAGAGCCTAAAGAACTTTTAATACTTTTCTGGAAAAAACAAGAAAGGCTCTTATTTAGGGTGTCTGTGAGGTGGGACGGGCACGCGGCCGTTCCTAGAGCACTGGTAGATAAAAAGGGCCTGGGCCTGCGGGGTTAGTGTCGCCGGCGCCTGCTTTGCTGGGCACACACACACACTTACGTCGGTGATGGTGTTCAGAGCTGTGTCTGCCCCAATGCTGAAATCGGAACCGGGCACATTGTTGGAGACGGTGGCAGGAACCATAACCATAGGGACACAGAACTCCTCGTATTTCTCCCGGGCTGCTGACAGTTCTAGGAGTCCCAGGTAGGCCTGTCAGACAAGGGCAGGCAATTGTGGGGCTGGGAAGGAGGAGGGAGGGGAGGGGGCGTTGCTGGGAGAGCCACTCCTGCTGCAGCACAGGGGAGCACACTGAGGGACCACGAGACCACTAGAAAATCAACAGAGTCGCGTTAAGACCACAGACAAGAATAAGCAGTGTTTTAAGCACAAAGGAGAAGACAGGACATTATCACTTAGAAGCAAGACAAAATCTCATATTGGTAAAAGTCCCATTATTTGAGGTTCTTACATTTTCTTTAAAAGAAACCAACAGGTTGTCATGGAACTGATCTTTGTTGAATAGAAAAAAAATGAGGACTACAATCCAATGGGTGATTTAAACAAAGTCTAGGCATATAACTAACTTAATCTCTAAGTAGTCAATGGACTTCAGATTCAAGAGTTAGAATCGTTTCTATCGACTTGAAATGCACCAGCTCACCGAGCAGATGAACCCCAGTGAAAGAGTCCAGTTCTGGCTTCCTGACTGAGCTGGGGCACTCCTGCCACCCTGGTACTCTGCTGTGTTACAATCAGCCAGCGGCAAGCGGGCCCAGGAGTCTAGAATCAGATCTCCAGAGTACCCAGCGAGTGCTGTGCTCACACCTGCAGCACAGACAGGCAGGTTATGGCAGAGAAGTAGGAATGTACCTCAAATCCACCAATGATCAGCAGGGCGTGGATGTTGTGGGTGCGCATCTGTGCAGCGATTGCTTCCAAATACTTTCCAGGAAGAACACTAAAAACCGTTAAGTCAAGAGGTGAGGTCAGAAATCGACGTGCTCCACACAGTGCATGACACACATCGCACTGGAAACCCCGCACTGGAAACACTGCCCCACCCAGCCGCCCTCCCGTCTGTGGTACCCAGGGGCAGTGAGCGGACTGTTCCCCTCGTGCCACTGTGGGGGACAGACAGCAGCATGGCTGCACTAGGCAGGAGTGGCCAGGAATCTCATCTCGAAAGAGAGTAATCATAATCTACATTAAAACATCCCATCATCCCCAGCTATGCAGGACACCGACGCTTACTGTGACTCAGAAAAAGGCATTTTTATACTAGAATTCCTGGGTGGAAGAGCTGCTACTCCCACCAACACCAGCCTACTATCGATGGTGCTTTGGGCTTGTTTATAGCACAGTTACCAGGGCTTAGTGACACCCATCACCTTTATGACCTCAGGGGATTTCCTGGCCAATAATTCCTTATTTCCTGGAGCGAGGACAGGGAACCGCCCTGAGCTGTATCCATTAGGAACATTTTTTACAGGAAAACGGCACTTTCCTCTTCCATGAGAGGTCAGGGAGTCAAGATTTGGAAATTACCGTTTTGTCCCCAGAATGGACCCTCCTTGGCCTGTCCAGCCGCCAACATCTGTCCAGCCGATTTCTTTGATCTAACGTGCAAACACAGAATGAGACAGCTAAAGTGAAAAAGAAAAGTGAGTTAGAAGGCTTTAAAAAGAGCTCCGACGTCTGTACCTTCGGCACCTGCCTTCCCGTGAAGATCTGCACAGTGCTGTGGGGTCGTGAGACGCTCCCACAGCGACGCCCAGTGAGCCAAGGCATGATGGGCCCCCCAGGCAACAACTAGCTGAGAGCACCAGGGCGCCGCGTCCCCCCTGCCTGGGGGAACCTGCCGTCAGAGGGGGTTCTGAAGCAGACACTGGGCCTTAAGTAGGAAGGTCCTTATCCTCGCAGTGCCACAGGGGCCTGCACTGCAACCCCAGGCAGGTACTTGGGGGGCAGCCTCCTCACTCCCTGGGCACTCACCTGTCTGCGGCCTCCTGGGCCACTCACCTGGCCTTTGGCAAAGCCGTCGAAGCCATCGTAGATCGCGAGCATCCTGTGGCCGTCGGCAATGCCCACGCGCACGGCCGCGCGCACAGCCGCATTCATCCCCGCCGCAGGCGCACCCACATTGATGACAGCCACGTTGCAATTGCTCTGCAAACAGGAGGAGGTAGCACCAGGTCACCAGCACGTGCAGGTCCCACACGCTGTGCACGCGGCAGTGGCCCATGCCACTCCAGGCCAGGAGACCGGGCCTTGTTCCACAGGAGGACGATGCCAGGGAGGAAGGTCTGCCGGAGAGGTCAGGGTGACCTTCCGGGAGCTGACATTTGGGCTGGGCCTGCGTCCACCAGGCGGAAGGAGACAGGGGCTGCTGCTTACCTTTGGGATCTGATCGTCTGGCAACTTGATGGCGAGACGCTTGTACGTGTTCAGGTTTGTCTCGAAGCTCCTGAAAGAAAAGACGTGGTTGGCCCAGAGTTGAGACTCACAGGCACAACAGGAGGGAGCTCATCAGGGGAGAAGGGGCCACAGACTCCACTCGAGGCAGATCTTCTACAACGTGTCACCTCCCCCCTTCATCTCCTCAGCTCCCGACCAACCCCCGATCTTGCCAGAAAAAACAACCAACTTTAAAAAATAATTTCTCTCTAACTAGTCATATAGGCCATCAACCTGCAGAAACAGTGCCTGTGTATTGCCTGACTTTGCGGCATTTTCACATCAAGACAGAAAAAGCACAACTCCTAGGCACATTCTCAACGGCCAGGCCTAAGGAACACACCTCCCTGGTGAAATAGAGCTCTCGTCATGGTGCCTCACCTCCCTCGCAGTCGTACGGCATCTTTAAATCTTCCCTCGTCCATCGCCTTCTGCACATCCTGGGTCTTTAAAAAAAAGACATTGACAGGAAGGAAAGTGTCAAGACTCAGCCTGTCCATCCCTGGACCCTCCACGGTCGGGGCCGGCCTGTCGCTGCCCAGCTCAGGAGGCTGCCCCGAGAGAGGCGGCCGCGGCACCTGCTGTCTGTGGCCACGAAACCCTAAGGATTTTGCTCCATGAGAGCAAAGCCAGAGGAAATGACTCTCCCAGGCAAGGTTCTGAAAAATTCTCAATTTGATTCTGGTGGGGAAAAACAAAACAAAACAAAACATACTGCCTTGCTGGGGGCTGTGGGACCCAAGCAAGGTCACAGCAGGCCATGGGGTGCAGAGGCCCGGCTGGCCCAAGACAAAGGGCCGGGGACTGACACCCCTGGGCGGCCAGGGGAACTGCAGGGTCTTGGGAGGTTATTTCTCTCTCTGAACTTCAGTTTCCTCATCTGCATGATAAGAAAAACACCCCTACTTCAGGTGAGGTCTGTGGCTATTAAAAACCCGAATGCCTGACAAACAGCAGTCCTCAATGAACGGCTCACCCCCGCTTTTAATAACAAAGCCTCAAAAGGATGGTTTGAAGGACAAACCAAGTCACACCTACCCACGTTCCTCTCCAGACGGAGACACGAGACACGAGAACTGGCTCAGAGTAAACGTATTGCACGTAGAGTGCCACACTCTGACCCTTTGAAGCCTACGGTCCCTCGCAGTCACCCACACACACACAAGAAGACACATGCGCCACCACACACGCTCGAACAGGCATGCACACGCACACACAGAACGCAGACAGACACGGGATCTGGAAGTTATGTTCCCAACGTTACTTTCAACAAATCCCTTGACTTATTACTTAATTGCATCTTTGTGTATGTTACAAAAGGCATATGCCTCGGGTCACTGAAAAAACAGATGAAATGCGAGTCATGAGTTATGCTTTGGAACACAGAGATGACAACAGTTTCTAAGGCAGCTGACTCCACGCCTCCCCAGCTGCTGCTCAGTCGGTTGGAGATTACGACTCCTGTTTCCCTTCCTCCATTTGCAGGCACTCCTGTGGCCCGAGGGGGCATCACAGAGCTGGTGTCCTCGGGGACAGGAGGACGGGAAGTGGCTGACCCTGGAGCAGCTGAGCCAGGCCATGCCTCCTCCCTGGGACAGGCTGCAGCGTGGATCTTGCCAGTGCCCACCTCACCGCAGGTCTCACAGGTGCGGGGTGGGAACAGGAGCCTCCTGCCACCCCCGGGGGCGGCCCACCCGTTCTCAGAAAGGCCGTTGAGCCCACTGGCCCTGGCCTGACAGCAGCGTCTGTCCCCACCACACCTCCCCGCCTCGGCCACGGGGCAGGGCGCACCCCAGCTCACCATCTGCACGCACTCCACCAGCGGCAGGCGCATGGCGTGGTTCCCGCTCAGTGACACGACGCAAGCCGGTGTCTCAGGGGTGGCCTCCAGCAGGGCGATGACTGCCGCCACCCCCATGCGGCTGGCCTGGGAACAACGTCCACACCAGTCAAGGGCAGCCCACCATCCTGTCGTCCCCGCCGCGGCAGAAGGCGCCTCCTGCTTTCTTCCCGGGTCTCGCATGGTCTCAGGTGGGTGCCTGCAGCCCTCCCCACCCCCAGCCACTCTCTCTAGCAAAGCGATTCCAGGTCCATAAGGTCTGGCAGGATGGGAGCAGAGGGCAGGTCAGGCTGAGTGAACGGCAGAAACGTTAAGAGCAGAGAATTGGCCTCAGGATTCCCGCTGCCCCCAGTCTGTCTCTGGAAACCCACACCGAGAATGGCGCCGTCACCCCAGCAGCAGGCTCTCTGCTCCCCGCAGCCGAGTGCTGCGGGCCTAGGGACCCGGCCGTGCTACCAAGTCTGAAAGGACCTTTAAGAGAAGGGCACGGGCCGCCGGCATCTCCGTGGGTGAGTCGCAGCAAGCTTTCCCATAGACTGGCTCCTGTGAGTCTCCAGAAAGGTTTCTTTCCTGGACACCTGGTGAAAATGCCTGGCCCTGTCCTTCCTCACTCACCAGAATCCTGTCAAACGCCGAGGGGGTCCCTCCTCTTTGCACGTGTCCAAGAATGGTCACACGAGTGTCGTAGCCCAGCTGCGTGACGACAAGCTGCAAGGAAACACCCCGTTAAGAAACATGGAGCCATGACATGGGCACGTCAGCTCAGACTGGGAAACAGGTATTGGGTGCTGAGAAAAGATTTTTCTGTTCTTTCTTCAGATCTACATGGGAAAAATGATAATTTCTAAATTTTGCTTCCTGAAGGAATGTTTAATTTAATATTAATAGCTAGCTGGACTATATCTTTTAAGATGATGCTTTTATTATCAAAACAAAACCTTTGTCTCCCATCCTTGCAAATGAATATAAATAACTTGATTTTTTAAAAACACTGTTCCAGTAGCTTCTATTTAAATTATTACTTATATTTTATAAACATGTAAACATTTCCCTTTAACAACCTTAAATGTGTACAGCTGTGGTTTGCACCGCATGACCCAGTAAAATCAAGGTGTTCCCCTCAGCTCTGGGCCACACGCACGCCAGCGGGTGACTAGGCCAGGCCACCGCGCTCCCTGGAACTGCACTCATTCCTCTGTTAAACAGCGGGGCTGGGCTTTATCAATGCCACGGTTCCTCCTTGGTCCATTGTTCCATGATTTAACCTCAATGAAGTGAGCAAGAAAACCTTTGCCTGGACTTTATTGACTACTTTTTACAAATATTGGCAGAAGTCTTCCACAGTACCTACCAGTGTTTTAATATCCAGGTGCAGAGCTGGTATTGGCCTCAGTAAGAGACACGTGTTGCTCCTTAACTGACCATAACTGAGCATAATAAAGAAACCGACTTGCAAAGCCGGGTTGCTGCCGTCTTCTGCCCTGGCCTGCTGCGTGAACCAGAGCCTGTCCACAGCCCCGTCTGCAGCAGGGCCTGGGGACAGCGTCAGAGTCCTGTCGAGACGGGCAGGCACCAGTCTGAACAAGCCCCATGGCAACAAGCCTGCCAGAGTCTGCCACTGCCAGGGCCACAGGGATGCACTCAAGCCCGACATAGCGCTTTCTTTGTGAGTAACAATGTGCTCAGTGGATGCTCGAGGTTGGGAGGAGGAACAGACAATGGGAAGACACCACCTTTCTCTACTGTCCTAAGCTGGCTGCCAAGTGCTCAGGCCTCATTCTCAGAGCGGTGGATGTTTGAGAGCTGCGACTTTCTAATACAAAGACCACGCACGGCCACTCGACCAGAACTCCTCTGTTTCTGTTGGGCAGCTATGTGGCTCCCATGCCATTAAAGTTCTGAGTCATTATGAAAATATTTTTAAATATCAGGGAGAAAATAATTTCAAATGATGATGCAGTGTTCCAAGCCAAAGCCCTCCCCACCATGGGAACACCTCCTATTCCAGCTAGAAAACAGCGTGGGCAGGAGGAGCTGCACACACTCACCTCCTTGACCTCCTCAGAGGTGATAGGATTATTCTTCATATCGATTGCTCCTTCAGCCACAATGATGATATTGAGCCTTTTTTTCCGGGCACGGTTCTAAAGAGACAGAAAATTAAGGCCCTCACATTCCTAATCCATTGTTAACAATGACTACAACAAAAACATAGGAGTTTGTCTCAAATGGAACTGGCCTCTTTCCAGGCAGAAGTCTTTGCCTAACTTCACTACAGCTGTTTATGATAATGCAAGAAGGCAAAAGGTGCTCCGGGTGAGGGCAGGGAGGTTAGGGGTCACTGGAGGAGTGGTCTTTGGGGTTTGGCAGCTCAGGTGACATCACCAAAATAGATGGAAACTCCAGGGTGGGGGTGTCGATTGACAGGGTCCCCCAGGGAGGAACACGAGGCTGGACCCCCAGCAGATGTCTCCTGCAGTCCATGCTGTCTGCCTCCTTCACACCCAAAGCTTCCTGCACTTCCCTGTGAACCCCCCAACACACTCACACCAGAGGCCAAGACGTCCACACCATCATGATTAGGTAATAGTGCCACAGGCAGGGGGGGTGGGTAGCTGGGACACAGGAAAGACAGTGCCAACACCAAGACCAGACAGTGGATCCTGGCCAGCCGCAGCTGTGCCCGAATGGCCAGCATACACTGTTGGGACACTGGGGCTGCTGCCACCACATTGTCACACACAGGCTCATAGTGGTCATGTGAGCCTAAAATGAACCATACAGCAAATACTGAAACCACTCCACAATGCGGATTAATTCATTCTCAGGGAACGTGCTTTCTATAAATCCCAAACAAAAGACCCTCTGGTGGAAAGTATCCACAGGGTCTGTGTGGAGCCCAGAGCAAGCAGTGCCTGAAGCTGCCCCTGCGGGTCAGGGCAGCCCGGGGTGCTCTAAGGAGGCTCACCCTGTCCCAGCATCAGGTGTCACAGACACAGATTTGGTTTTGGTTTTGATAGATATTAAATGTGCTATGTGTTGAAGAATTTATTAATCAAATATTTTCTTAAAAGTATGAAGATATAAGCACAGAGTGATTATTGAAAGAGCAATAATGGAAGTTAAGGATAGCACCCAATAAATGTGAGTTTGGCTAAACAACCATGCTTCCTCCATAAAATGTAATACTCTGAAGTGGTTATAAATAATGGACCATCTATGCATTGGCATGGAAGACAGCCACTTTGGCTCTACAATTTATCGAGGGCCTCCTTGTTCTTTACCTGGATGGGTTAATTGATTCACTAAATCTTCACAAAATCACTAGGAGGACATGGCAGTATTACCTGGTATTATAGATGAGGAACTGGGGACATACAAAGGTGAGGTCATTTGCCCAAAATCACCATTAGTGGTAGAACCAGGACATAGCCCTAGGAATTCTGATGCCTTAGACAGTTCTTCAGTGTAAAAGTAAATTTAAAATAAAATGATTCAAAATAAAATCTATTATACTTAAATATGTGTTTTAATGTATTTTAATATATTTAAAATTTACTGTACTGAAATACATGTGTTTGGGGATGTTCTGGGGGCTTGTTTCTAGGCTAATTTATCCAGCAAGATACTTAGAAAAATTCTTGCAGTGCTACATTACTGACCAATAAAAACACATGATAGATACAATGTTATCAAGTGTTTCCATACACGAGTTAGTTTAAATCATCAGTCCTAACTCTGCTGACACTTAGGGGGCAACCACAGCAGGTTCTTATTCTTGTGATATCTGACAGCCCAGTTTCTAAATTCTGGGACCCACAGAGATTTGCAGATAAGAACATACAGTCAAAGAAATAACCTACAAATCTAAAGTTAGTACCTAAAGTCCGAATGACTGCCCAACCCAACAACCTTACTGCAGACTTTCTGACCTGCCAGGCACTTGGAGCCCATCTCCAAAGGGCTGTCACCAGACCTGTGGCCTGTGACACTGCCGGTGTGGGCCAGGCCAGGGGCCGTGCTGTGGAGGAGGGATGACAGGAGGGGATTAGGCCCGGCCTCTGGGGCAGAGACTGCTGAGGTCACGTCCAGCATGATGGTCACTAACTGGATATTCCCTGCAGCCACACAGAAGTGCCAGTTACAAGGAAAACCACCTCGCACCTCACAGAGCCAGCCACATAGGACCCTGTGCTAAGTGGGTGGCTGAGGGTGCTGCTCCGTCCCCTGGGTCAGGACTTATTCCTTCACTGGTAATACATGTACTCAGCACCCACCACAATCACTGCTTTATTTCAACTAAGACTGTGACCTTCAAAATGTGCATGATTTTTGCCAGTTAAGGTATGGCTTTAATCAACAGTTTCTTACATAGATTCATACATAGATTTTATGTCAGCAAAGCCTGTTTGGTTCATTGTTTGAATTCTTTTCTTGGAATTTGTTACCTTGAAGGCAACAGCAATGTCTTATTGCACATGTGGCCCTGTCACTGATACTGCTTATATGTTTGCTGAATACAACTAAAATTAGTCCAGGCCATAGTGCTTAACACAATTTACCCGTAGAATGTTGATAGGACAATTACAAAAATAAGGGAAGGAAAACTAGCCCACATATCGTGATCTCTGTTCTGAAAGCTAACCATGGTCTTAAATGAGACGTCTACTGCCTTAAGTGTCAGCCTTCTTAGAGGGAAACATGCCCCATGTTAACAGTCCATAGTGTGAAACACAAACATGCAGCAAACTCTAGACAGAAGGAAGAGAAAATCTTGGCTCAAAATAGCTAGCAAACAGACAAGCCTGAAAACCAAACACAGTGGAGACCTCCTAGCTGAACGAAATGTCACAACATCTGACACAAAGTGTTTCGGGGGATTAAAATCAGAGAAGCAAAACACAGGCCTGTTCAAGATCAAGTGCGTAGAAAAAAAATGGGAAACAGATTTTCTCTCCAAACCTGATTTCTTTCAATAGCTGTAATCACAGGGTACCTACTGTACTTGAAACGAGAACCACTGCTTTGAATGCAAAACAAAAATGTTGTAGTTGTTTCTCCATAGAATTACCGTTTGCAACATTAGGAAGTTGACAGACACACAACTGACCTCATTTTACAATCAGAAAGTTCTCATTTGCTTAAAACACTGTCCAAATTGGAAATTCTAAAGGCCACTATGAATCCTGAATACAGTGATGCAACCACAACTACTGGTAACTGATGGCACAGGACACAAGTTACCTCTGAGAGTTTGACACACAAGTGTTCCTCCCAATACTCTTCTGGTGGAGATTCCGGAAGGAACACCCAGTCTGCACCGCAGGCCAATGCGCTCACCAGGGCCAAGTACCTGTGAGGACAAAGCAATAGTGTCATTAGGAGATTTTTACCAAGGACCGAAGCTTCCAATGAGGCTACCTCGGGGCAGCCAAGCTCAGTGACAAATTCGGGCAGATACAACCCTGGAATACAAATCAGAAATGCCGGCTCCTCTGTGAACTCTCCGGGGGAGCGTTCCTGATGGGGAGCAGGGTGCATGAGGGGACAACACCAAGGGTCCTTTCCACCCAAATCGTGCCCGCAGATACGCACCCGCAGTGTCTTCCCATGACCTCGAGAACAAAGGTCCTCTGGTGGCTGGAAAAGAAAGAAAGGCAATGCCACTTACCACTCCTGGGCACAGTGTGGAAAACAAAAAGTGCTTCACCTGCTTGCTGATTGCCATAGATACCTAAGCTTCCAAAAAATGACCTGTCATCTACAAAAGCAAATGCTACTGAAATAGCGTGTCAAACTGTCGCAAGCAAAGGGCTTCAACAGCAGCTGTAATTTCTAGTTACATGTTTACATCTATCTGCTGTGCCCCAAGACACACTTCCATACTTACACTCCTAGGACACTCTCCTATCCTCTTTCCATGATAACGACTACATTGGGCAAAGTCAGTGGCTCCTGTCAAGAGCCACGGGCTGGATGTAACCCACATAAACACCGGGTGTGAGTGTTATGGAATCAGCTTGGTTAACGTCCAGTGACAGTGGTCTTTCCAGGGAATGGAAAAATCCAACTGCCCCGAGCATCCTTCCAACTCTGGAGAGATGATGTGTTCCCCAACGGCTGTGGGGTTCACCCCGTGGGCGGGCTGACTGACGCAGCAGCGTTGTGAACAGGACAAACACAACAGGGCTCTGGAGGCCCCACTCTTGGGGTCCTGGTTTCAACGTTCCAAGTCTCAAGCTCCCATCCACAAAATGGGAGACACCTCTTCTATCCACTATTTCACACGATTTTGAGAAAAGTGCTTCGGAAACTCCAGGTGTCCTGCGGAGAGTTATTGGCAATGATCCATCACGAGTCTAGATCACCTTGGATGAAGTTGTGCTCCAGCCACACTTGGTGAGTCTGTGGTTAGACACACAGCAGTGAGGCCACAGTGGCCCACATCTCGAACAAGAGCGGGGGCAAAATTCACACTACTGTGTTTTACATTTTGCCATCCCGTCAGGACCCCTTGGGGCAGGATGTTAGATAATAATTATTTTGCTTCCTTCTGTTTCCTAAATTCTCTCGAATGAACACACTTTTCTTTTATCAGGTAAAAAAAAAAAAGAGCAATGTTTTAAAATTGAAAACAAAAAGTAGATCAGAGATCAATTTTCTTGCACCAGTTTCTAACACTCAAGTTACAAGACCTGCACCAAGACACCCGTCTGCCGAAGATTCTAGAGACAGCAGGAACATGCACACTGGCTCCCCCTGGTTTCTCTGAGTCCCCCTACCTCTGGGCTGTTGTCATGATGGCGTCAACAACCTCAATGATCCTGTGCAAGGCCGAGTCGGTGCCGATGGTCATATCCGTGCCGCAGAAGTCATTGTCGATGGAGCCCACCATGCCCACCACGTTGAGGCAGGAGTACTTCTGCACGGCTTCCTTGTCGATCTGGCCTGCATTGGAGCAAACAGCAAATCTCATCACCCTGTTCTACAGGTGCCCCACTGGGTGCAAGACAGAATGGCAGAGGGTAAAGACACCAACTGTTCTCAACTCTTTTTCTGGTTATTACTTTACTTTCTCAGAACTACATACAACCTGGTTCTGTATAATTAAGGAAAGCAAAGTCAAATGTGGAAGTAATTACACACAATATGAGCTGTCATTTGGCACTTAGACAAGAGCAGCGAATTATAAAAACAAAAGAAAGGATCCGCATGTTGCAATCAGTGGATAAAAATCTCAATATTACCTGGCAACGGCCGCAGAGAATGATGTGGCTCTGCAAGGGATACGTCACAATCACAGAATTAAGGACCTGAGACCCTATATCATCTTCATACTGGTTTCTCATAGATCTGTGGGAAGCTGCTTAGTCAGTAGGTATCCAGCTGCCACTCTCAGGACAGACCTGGGTGGGGCAATTCTGCATAAAGGAAGTTAGAATGGCCACAGGGCAAACGTGGGCCCGGACTTGTGGCCACCACCTCTCCTGTGCTACAAGTGGGCTTGTGTTCCACCAGAACAGGAGGAAACCGGAAGGCTCTCACTGCTGCCAACCCAGCAGCTGTTCTCCATTTCTTAAAGAGATTTTTACAAAACTTGGGGGCAGCTGCTTTGTCTCAAGTTTACACCTTTCATAAAGTTGCTATGAGTTCCAACAATATGTTTTTGCTGGTCATATTTTATATTACCTTGGAATGATGCCATATCAGTTTTAAGAGATAAGAACTATGTACACATAGGGTTCTCAGAAATCCACTCCTAAGTAGCACCAAAAGTGATAAAGGATGATGTAAAGGCAGATCTTTGTCATCTAAATAAATCAAAGTCTTACAACAATTAAGTATTAACAGTGAGCTGGAGGGATACAGTGTGAGCGCTCAAGTGTGGACGCTGGCGCCCGAGTGCTGGTGTGGACCTGGACCCCTCACAGCGGGGCCACGCGGCTTCCTCTGCAGCCTCTGATTCCTCATCCGTAAAACAGGGATAAATTGAAGACCCTCGAGGGCTGTTGTGAGGATTCCATAAAACTACCTGTGGAAAAGGTCGAACAGTGCCTGGCACATAGTGAGGCTAAACAAACAGCATTCTTATTATTGCTGTTATCATTTGAGGCACAAAAAGTCCTGAGATGGTGAACTGCAATATCTGCAACAACAACAGATGCTCCTGCTACAGTCAGAAGGAAAACGCACCTATTCCAAAGCTCTCTGAAGACAAAGAGAGACAAACGGGGGCAGAGAAAACCCGAGACCCGCAGTCGTGGACGCAGAACTCACCGTTCTTGGCCAGCTCCTCCAGCAGCCCACTCCACTCCTTCCGGAAGATGTTGGCACCGGTGAGGCTGCCGTCCCCACCGATCACACACAGGTTGGTGATGCCCAGCTGGATCAGGTTGCAGGCGGCCTTCAGGCGGCCCTCGCGGCTGCGGAAGTCACTGCAGCGCGCACTGCCGATGATCGTGCCGCCCTGGGAGAGACCAGCAATGAGGGTCACTCGTCTCCTCTCAACCGGACAGAAAGCCAGGTGGGCCAGCCCCGTGCAGACCAACGTACAGACACAGGGCTTTGGAACTCAGGTCTTCCTTTTCGTCATCTTTGGAGTCAGTCAACTGTGAAAGTCTGTGATTTTCCCATTTTCAGTCCCAAACCGGAATTCTTTTATTTTTTTAAAAGAAGGGGTGTGGCTGTGTTGCCCAGGCTGGTCTGGAACTCCTGGCCTCGAGTGATCCCCCCACCTCAGCCTCCCAAAGTGCTGGGATTACAGGTGTGAGCCACTGTGCCCGGCCCTTTTTTTTTCCCCCAAACTAGAATTCTGTGGTCAAAGACACACTCATTGTGCCCAGGAGGGCCACACGCAGCAGCCAGCAGCTAAGTACGTGCCGCGCAAACCAGTCTGCCAGCCACAGCAGTGGCCCCACAGGCCCCCGGGAACACCGTCCTGACGCCGGCCAGGTGAGCTCAACAGGTGCTCAGGGAGCCAGAGACCAGCTGCCCTTCGCAGCCGGTGGAGAGGCAGCTCCGTCAGCAGCCCCCGGAGCCTGGCGCTCCCGTTAGTCCATCTTATTGCTGAGCAAGTGAAAGGAACAGGAATCTGGGGCCCAAAGGGATTTGTTTGCGCTATGTCCCCTCATCCTTTTTAAAGGCTAAATCTTAAGAAATTAAATTTGATCATCTAGACTTCCAGAACAGATAAACCATGATTTGTCACACTTAGTTTTTCAAAATCTAAGAACTGTTTGCGGTATTTAGAAAAATGCAGGATTCCTTTAAATAAATCATGAATGCATTTGTAAAACTCCAATTTGTACTTGAGCCCTCCAGAGCACACTTGCGCGTGGAGACAGACCCCAGTGGGCAGCTGGCTCCCCGAAGGCCCCTCGCGTTTGCGCATAGCGTTTGCTTTGACTCACCGTGGGGCACGCGCACAGCTCATCTGGGCATATGAAGACTCATTCAAACCAGAAAAATTCACCTGTTTTTACATGAAAATCACCACCATTTAATGAGTCAAAGCATTATAAAAAAGTTACCAACAGAAGTGAAGTTCCTCCAGCACCATTCCTACTAACACATCCCAACAAGGATCCTGTGTCACTGTCACCGACACAAGTACTAAGTGTGACCGGGAGGACATTCCGACCTGGCCCGGCAGCAGCCTGGGCTGGAGATGTGGCGTGCGGAGCGGGAGCAGCCGCCCTCCATGCTCGGGTCTGACGGGAGTAGGCGGCTGGGAGCTGCTCCGCCTGGAGTGGGGGTGGTGCCCAGGAGGGCCACGTCCAGGGAGGACGCACAACTCAGGAAGGACACCAGGGCAAGGTGAGCCACCGAGGAGAGGGCGCCCTGCACATAATCTCACACACGCACAGCACGGACATGCAGCACAGAGACACACACATGCACACTCCCTCACACACAGCATAGACACACACATATACAGAAACATACACACTCACACATAAACACACACACCACAGACACACATACACACGCACCACAGACACACACATATACACACATGCACACACACTCCCTCACACACAGCACACACACACATAAACACACCCCACACAGACACACATATACACACTCACACAGCACAGATACACACACACTCCTCACAGACACACAGCACACACATATATCACAGACACAGCACAAATCCCTCACACACAGTCCTCACACACACCCCTACACAGAGACACACATATATACACACACCCCACACACACTTATAAGATGTACACATAAGACACACACCACACACAAATACACCTCTACAGATACACCACACCCAGACACACCACATACATATACACACGTACTCCTTGCACATAAACACACACCTATACAGAGACACACACCACGCACACACCCCTATATACACACACAGCACACATACACTCATTCAACACACCACCCACACAAACGCAGATACTTACACACAGACACACACTCACATGCTCACACTCCCCAGCCACATGCGTATCCCCTTATCCGCCCGTCTCGACCCCAGCAGCAGAGTGGAAATGCTCTTCTGCCTGAAGTCAGCCGTGTGTCCCAGGGGTTTGCAAATATTGCCCAGCTTTGGCGCCACCAGAATTCCCGTCACCCGCTGTGCGGCGCAGAACGCAGAAGGCTCCAGGTGCCGTGTCCGGGTCCGAGACCACCAGCATCTTCAGAGGGAACGCACCAACTTGGTGTCTTTCCATTAAAAAGTGCTCCAAGTCCGTCACAGATTAATACATACGTTTTAAAATACGGAACCACAAGAGCGTTTCGTGAGGCCCATTCGCTCTACACCACCTCTCTCTCGACTGACTTGGTGCCTCCACTAAGCTAAAGTGCTCCGGGAATTTATTCTTTAAACTCAAGGAACACCGCCTGCGGATTTTAAAACTGCCTGTTTCACCTGAAGTGGAAATTACCTCATTTTTTTTGCACACAACAAGGAAATCAGCCCTGATTCGGACCAGAACAGGGATGTTGTGTCCCCATTAAACTCACAGCCCTTGGAGGCTGCCAGGCGGAATCCTTCCCAGGCTTTGCTGTACTAACACTCACGCCAAGGGATGTGCAAAACCCCAACGGGCATGGCCATTCGCAGCTGAACACGCAGCACCAACAAACCAAAGTAGCCTCAACATCAGTAGTCTGGTCTAAACGACAAAACCCACTAGAACTACCAACATAAAGTTATTACACATAACTTTTTACTACAACGATCATTTTAGAGTTTACATTATGCATAGCTTTTCACTTAAAAATTGAATTAAATGAGAAATTAAAAAATGTTTTCTTTCCATGCAAATAGGTAAGGATAATGACAGCACATTAATCTGTTTTAAGCAGTACTGAAGCGCAAGTATAAAGGTTTCAAACTAAGAGTTACCAATTTAGAGAAACAAACAGCAACATAGTACCCACCACTTGGAGGATGCTAGAGACGCTCTCCCAGTCAGCTTCCACAATATTAGTACCTCCGTCTACCATACCTTGGTAACCCTAGACGAGAAAATGAAAACCTTTTTTAAAATGAGTTAAACTGTATTATAACATTAATTGATCCTTATAGACAATGGAAATACAAATGACAATGAACATTAAGTCCCCAAGCATCCGGTAGTCACAGCACAATACAAGTGCTTGGTAGAAATATTAACTTGTGAGAAAGCCTCTTAAATTTAATCTCTAATAATGGGAATTTCTACCCAGACTCATCCAGAGAGTACAACAAGGAATAAAGTGGTTTGCCCAATGGTTCCTGAGAGATTGAAAAGGGACATGTTTACCCTACATGTTTATAACTTAACACAAACTCACACGCATACTGTGCTGTCAACCACATTACAAACATGAAAGCATTTTGTCAGGGGCTCCATCTGCCAAGGCAATCCATGCTGCTTTAGATACACACTAAATATTTTTAAACAGCACGACTTAATAATTCAGTCAGCCTTACCTTCCAATTAGGGACATTTTACTGCATTGGTGAATTAGATATCAATATGCACCTCTGCCTGGAAGCCCAGGGACAATGACCTTTCAGCCCTAATTGCATCTCATTCCCCCACCCCCAAAGAATAGACGAGATCCAGCAGAAATGTCCATTTGCGTCTTAGTCTACGTGACGTACCTTCCACAACATTTAACCTTAAAAGGGAGTAGCTATTAAGCATTTAGAGAAGCTGATCGTGAGGATTACTGCTGGGGATTCATAACCCCCACCTAGTGAAGGAAAAGGAAAAGGAAAAACGGGTTTTAAAAATAAACTGGTCCATTGATTATGGAGCTTTGTGCATAAATTAATCAATAACAGGTATCTTTATGGTTGATCAATTTGTACACTTATATTTATAAATGTAAATTTTCATGAAAAAATATTATATATATGCATGTGTTTGTCTGTGTATATAATCTAGTGTCATGTATGTGATAAAGAGGAAAGCAAAAAACAGTATGGAATGGGACAGAAATAAGAACAGTCCAAGTGGGTTCATTTCCACGCTGGCAAGCGTGACCCGCGTGGTCCTGAGACCCCCCGCCCCAGGCTGCTCACTCACCATGGCCCGCTCAGCCCTTAGACAGGCTGTACAGGGGCCACCCAAATCGGCTGCTCCGCAGCAAAGCCACAGAACATCCTCTAAACACACCCTGGTCTAACTCTAGGGATCACTTACCTTTTTATTAAAGTCTCTCCTGTTCCTGAAAACCTTACAAAGAAGACACTCTTGGCAGATTCCCCTTAGGGTACAGAGCGCAGCACAGTTGTCCCCACGGAGGATGAGGTGTTAAGCAGGAAGGAGACTGATCCAGGCCCCCCCTCTGGTCAGAGCCACTAACTGCATCACGTCCTGGGTGTAAGGTCTGTCCACACCAGGGACCGCACCAGGCACAGCTCACCACTCCCAAAGCCACACCCCCCTCACCCTAAGTGGCTCCTGGGGGTCTTCTTTCTACAGAATATTAAAAGTAGGTAGGTGAGTGGGTAGACGGATGGATGGATGGATGGATAGATAATAGATAACCTAGCCTGAGGGCTGCACTTTTAATTATCTCTGCCATCCCCAGCTCCCAGACTTCTGCTAAGAATCACGCTTCATTCTGTTCATTCTGCATGCGCCACAATGTGCCACAACACACCATTCTTAAGACGCGAGCACAATGCTGAACAAATTACCACTTGTGGCAATCCTGACTCTCCAGGTTCATTTCTACGAAGCTTGCGAGGCAGGGGAACAATGCAGCAGGCATGTGGCCTGGGTCCAGGAGCCAGACGCCACACCACTGTGCTGAGAGGGGCCCTGGCTAGAGGGAGGGTGTCTCGTCAGAAAACGTGTCTGATAAAGAGGCTGGAGCAGCAGGCATAGACCAGGGCCCGCCTGCGCACAGCAGAATGCAGAGCGCTTCCACAAACTAGAAAATGAAGACCTATTAAGCCCCCACACCAAGAGCTGTGCTGTGGTTCCTGTGCATTCAGTTGTCAAGTAAACAAAGAGGCTACGGGAAAGGAGGCAGTCCCAGCCACTGCTCTGCCGAGGAGCAGACTGAGCTTGCTGCAGCATTCTCAGCGCCCGGGGACTGCGCCAGCCGCGCACATCCAACAGCAGCAACTTCCAGATCATTCCTGGAGCGTGCACTGCTCCGCAGTCAGCCACCACACGCCATCCTACTACTTGCTATATTAGTAGGGAACAGAAGAATTTCCTTCCTCCTTATTCACAGAATTTAAACACTGATTTAATAAAATATTTGCTTTCTTTTTTACAATTCTCCCTGCTTCTAGAGTAATAACATGCAACTGTTCTACAAACCATAACACATTTTAAAAAGTAAAGTGTTTTCTAAAAATAATTGGATTATTTTGTGGTGATACATATGGTGAAGGAAGCAATTTAAAAATAAAAAGGGAGGAATTTATTAGTATTGCATTCAAGGCTCTCTTTATTACACATGTGCTAAGCTGCTAGGAAATGACTCATTCTTTAATTTGCAAAGTCATTATACCCATGTTACATTTGAAAAGTAACTACCGACTGCAGTTTTAAGCTGTCTTTTACTAACAAGGAAGATGTTACTAAATTAGAAGGACTAATTTTACCCAAATGTACTATAATGTATAAATTCAGATGAGTTTTTTTCTATTGAAGTCTCCTCGGGAGGCTGAATACTTATTTTAATACAGCCAAAGCCCAAACATTTTCTAAAATTCCCTTTTGGAATTTGCCTTCCAAACCAGTGTTATGACTCACATAAGAAAACAAACCATAAAACCTTCAAATCTATGCTCAGTTTTTGACAAAAATAACACCGTCTGTCTTGTTGATCCTAATTTACGAGGTGAACCTAAGAGCTCCTCATCAGGCTGTGTCAAATCCATCATCCAGTGGAATTTTTTACATCGAGTCATTTGATCACATCTAAGAACATGCCACAGTGTCTGGAGTCATCTTAACTTGTTTGAAATTATTTTGAACAATGTCAAAATAAGCATGACAGCCTCCTAATTGATTATGCAGGAGGCAGTGCTGCATTCAGAGGTGGCTCTGGCCAGTATTTTCAGGCATTTGTTGAATTCGCTATAAATGGAATAAGAGCCAGTCCACCTGTAAATAGCTCTTTCTTCTAGATCCCATATGGAGTTTTAATAATTAAAGACCCAAAGGGAAGTTACAGTCCCACGTTGCGGCAAAGCAGGCCTTTCTCTTAGAATGCTGGTTTGCTGGGTCCATATGTCTTCTCAACCGGGTGACGCTTTTTTCCAATCTGATTTCCTGAATTCTTTTTTTTTCCCCACATTCCTTCAGTAGCTTTGATTAATAGCTCAGAACTTTACTGCATAGGATAATTATTGCTCTTCGATAAAAATTACACTGAAGTTTGCAACTCTACAAATTTCCTGAATTCTTCAGTCAGCAACTAGCTGTTCAAATGGTGAACGTTCCAGCTACCAGAGCAAGCGAGCCACCAAAGGTAACATACTTCAGAAGTGTCTTCTAGGTCTTGTCATCACCTACTTCCTGCAGATAGTTACTGCATTCAGGGGTTTCTCTACTGGCTTTGCTGCTTCCGAGTAAATAAACTTTTTTTTGGTTTTCTACAGAATCAAGGTTTCCCCGGTTTATTCCATAATAATCTACAGCATTCCACTTACAGAACTCAGAGCAAGTGCGCAGAGCAGTCAGCTCTGAACAACTGTCTAGTCTTAGATTTAGTGAACACTGTCATTCAAAACTAGATGCTCATGGACAAGAGGTGGCAGAAGGCTCTGTCAGTGGTTCTCAAAGGTGTCAGGAATTGTGACTTGACTTTGCCCACAGGAAATTCACATGCAGAACCCGAGATTATACAGCTCCTCCCCCACACCCAGAGCCCTGCCCACCTCCCTACCAGGGCCCTGAAGGACTGCTCTCACCCAGAGAACTTACCAGTCGCCCACAAACATGCTCACTGATTCAACTATTCACGGAAAATTCCTACGGAGCACCCTAAGGATTAGTCCCTGGTGAGATTTGGTCAACTCTAAAATTCTAAAATAGGTTAGAACACGACAAATGATTGTGTAGTCCTGTACTCAGTCCCTTGGAAAACGAGTTAATACACCAACATGATTTATTTAGCCCTTAGGCATTCTTAGATTTCCTTAAGCCAAAGCTAAGAGCACATTATTCCAGGCAACTTGTACAACCGACAGCCACAGCAGGGACAGGGCAAGTCGCCCTTCCTGGGCAGTCAGAGGGAGGCCCCCGAGCTCTCCTGCCGCATTGCACACCTCCAGGGGCTCGCCTAGCCCTCACCTAGTGGGGAGGGAGCGCATGCTCTTTGCAACTTGAAAGGTGACTATAACTAGATTGCCCGATGCCACAGGCATGACGTGAATGGTTGTGCGGATTAAGTCAGAGTCTCAGGTGAAGAACTTAGCATGGGTCTGACATAGAGTGAGTGTTTGATACGACATACTGCTTCACCTCTGTAATTATCATCATCATCCCAGATGTGCACTGGCAACACTCCGGTGAGAAGGCAGGAATGCTGGGGAGACCTAGCTCTCATGAATCGGCCTTTTGTGAACCAACTTAAGTACCCTGACCAGCTCGGTGAACGTGCACATGTTAGTGAGAGGGTACAGAGGCTGGACACAGACCTGGTAGAGTTTGGCAGTGAACAGCTACACGTGAGGGACTGCACAGAGATACATTCAACTGCACACTCAAGCATCATTATTATTTTTAGATAGATTTAGGGGTTGAGTAGTTTTGACTTCAAGGTAGATAAAGTGCAGAAGTAGTTATGTTTAAAACCTCCAAGAAACATGACTGCATGAGGGTCAGAGAATCTCAGTTGTACTTTAGAGAACTGCCAGGCCAGAGTCAGGGAGGTGGGGGAGAAAGGATAAAATCAGACCCTCCCCAAAACGCCACTGTCAGTGCTGCAACCTGTTTCCTTCTTGTCAAGCAGTTTCACCAGCCTCCGTTGTGCACACATTCCAAGAACATAGACATTATCCCAATCACAAAACACTCACAGAGAAGTCACCCACACCCCCTCCCCCAGCCGCAAATCAGCCACAGAGAGTCCAGGCTGGGGAGGGGAGCTCCGGCATTCTCGTCAAAGGGTTGGTTTTTGTTTGTTTGTTTGTTTTGTCAAAAGTGTGACATTTCTCACTTTAAACACTGTGAAAGCAGGGGGTTCATCCTATCCAAGAAGAAAAATGATGTTTCTTACGGCACATACCGGGTTTCTACCAGGAAGGGAAAAATGGCACCAATCTACTATTTGATACAATCAAGCTTGTTTATTGGTGAACGAAGTCAAACCATGACGCCCAGGGGCTGAAACAAGGGAAGCTAAGATTACACCCTGACAATCCAAGCTCAGAAAGGTGGCTGGTCTGGGGTGTACCTGGGGCCCCCAGGCACCTGTAGCTGCTCCACGTTGGGGTGAGGACCACAGCACGGCTGCTGCTGCTGTTCTAATGTCCATTGTTCTTTCAAATTAGGGAGACATAACTTACCTAACACATTCACAGTGTGTTGTTTTTAATCATGAAAAGACTAGCTGCAAAAATGACCAGAATTATTCCTAGCCTTTCTTCAGGGTATAGAAGATGACAGGGACAGGCTCTGATAATATTTACAAAAGGCTGTCCAGGGCAGGACCAAGCTGTTAAAAAACTTTTTCAAAGACGACTCTTAAGTTAGTTATATTTAAAGAGCTATAGTAAGAATGATTTTTTTAATCTGCAGAATAACCTTCAACAACAAAATATTAAACCCATAAATCAAACTAAATACAACAAGCTGTTTTTTGCAGCCTCAGTGACAGTGCCCACCTTGGCTCTGATCTACCTAAGCCCAGGGCAATTTATGCCAGGCACCGCCTGTTGTAAAAAGTATTTGACATATCTGCCATCAGCATCTCCAAAAAGCTAAAGCCATTTGTAGGTTTCTAAGGAAAAAACCCTAGCTAAAGAGGAAAAAACCACCCACAATTGGCTCACCAGGTAGAAAAGAATGAGTTAATGGGCAAACCCTTCCACCTCTCCCCAGATGGAGCCCAAAGGCCTGGCAGCACCACACGCAGGCCTGGCCCAGATTTATAGGCACTGGAGCAGTGGCCAGTCAGGACAGCTCAGTCAAGTCAGGCACCACACTTTTAGCAGAAATATCAGTGTTTTCACATACTTTCTACTAAAGGGAAAAAAAAAACTAATTAATACTAACCTGATTAAGTGTTTTGGTCTGTTGGTAACCTGGAAAGCACTAGGTAAACCTAGAAACTAGACTATGAATGAACAAACATGTTGGATAAATTACTAGATGATGCTTTAAAAAAATATAAATATAACCAAACATCTTCTATATTCGAGCCCAAGTAGGTCTAGAACAGTGGTCCCCATAGAGTGATTTTGCCCTCCACTTGCTGACATCTAGAGATATCTCTGACCGTGGTGACTGTGGGGTACAAGGTGCTTCTGGCCTCAAGAGGGGGAGGCAGGGTGCTGCCCAACATCCTACAATGCACAGGACCCCCCCCCCAAGCATTATCCAGCCCCAGCACCATAGCACTGAGGTTAGGAGAGAAGCTCTGGTCTGCGGGTACCACGTGGAGCATGGACCACGAGCCAGCTGGATGTAAGTCCACGAGCAGGTAAAGTCAGGTGAGGACCCTGCTTCCATGCCAGCCACAAACAAGCAGAGTTGAAGGCGTGCACATCTTGTCCTCTGACACACGGTCAAACAGCCCCTGTGACCTGCTGGTGCCCAGAGTTTTCCTAGTACTTTCCACCGGTGAGGCAGGAGGGCAAGTGTTACTTTCATTTGTCAGTTGAGGACACAGGAGTGAAAGGTTAATTTATTTATCCACAGCCCCTGGGCTGCTTACCGTGGGTCACTTATCCAAACCCCAAGAGGGAGAGGCACACCAGAGTTCAGAAGGTTTGGGGTTTGAAAAAGCAGTCTGTTTTTATGGCTGGGGAATAATATTCCATTGTGTATGAAGGCACAGAATTGACCTAAGTGTCCATCAGTGGATGAGTGGATAAAGGAAATGTGGTCTATACACAATAGAGTATTATTCATCCATAAAAAAGGAGGGAATCCTGTCATTTGCAGCAGCATGGATGGAACTGGAGGACATATGTTAAGTGAAATAAGCTGCAAACAGAAGCTATAGGCAGGAGCTTTAAAAAAATTGAGCTCATAGAGACAGGGAGTAGAATGACAGTGACCAGAACATAGCAAGGATGGGGGATTAAGCAGGGCTGGTGAGCGGGTGAAAAATGCAGTGAGACAGAAGGAACAATATCCAGTGATGGGTGGCACAAGGGGGCAGCTACAATTAACAACAATTTATTGTATATTTCAAAATAACTAAAAGAGTAGAAATGGAATTTTCCTAGCATAAAGAACTGATAAATGCTGGAGGTGGTGGAGACCCCAATCGCCCTGATTTGATCACCACACATTGTATGCTTGTGTCCAAACGTCACACACTCCCCATAAATATGTATTATGTACTCATAATAATTAAAAATTAAAAATTAAAAAGCAGTCTGGACATGACCACACCTATAACCCAGGGCTGTCAGGAGCGTGCACACATCAAGCAGAGACAGGCCGGAGCCGTCACACCAGGTAGGGTGAGTGGGTCAGGTGCAGCCTCACTCCGGGCCAGCCAGGGCTTGGTTGACAAGCAAGCAGGGAAAAAACTTGCAGATTTTAGGGTGTTTTGGATTTTGGAATTAAAGATACATGATTTTTACATCTGTAATGGGGAGATGATGATATCCCAAACTTATTCTACTCAATTAGATAACACTTGTTGCCACCACTGAGCAAAAGACCTGCTGCTCGTGCAGGGTCCCACTGACCTGAGGTGGGACGGGGAATTCACGTTTCCAGCAAGCCCTGAGGCACAGCTGGTGCCATGGACCATCTCCTGGAGAGACACAAAGAGCAGGACCCACTCCCTAGACTGTCTCACTTTTTGGGGGGGAGGGGAGGAGGGGTGTCCCGAGAAGCATCCTGTCGTCACCAGACAGGTGATCTCAGTTCTAGCGAGTCGGTCCCCAGGCCGCTCCCATATCCCTCCAGTAAGAGAATTCCAGAAGCCTGATGATTCTTTGTGCCCAAAGTCATAAGTACAACATCCAGCTGTGCTTCGAAATACCCTGAGCCTAAGGTGCCGCCTCCTAGTAAAGCAGTGATCACGAGAACTAGAATGGTCCTGAACGACACGTGCACACAAGGATTCATTTCGGCAACACCCCCACGGAGGAACCACATAAACTCCTTGCATCCCCCTCAAGGAAATGAGACCTGATCAGTCAGGAATCCTCCTTCCCCCGGCGGGCAGAGAGGGGCTCACACTGCCAGCGCCAGGAGGCAGCATCTGCTACCCAGGGGCAGTATGGACCTGCGGGCCCCACCTTTCCTGATTGGTGATGCAGAGAATAAGTCTGTTTTGCCTCAAAAGAAAACCTAAAGCCTTAGGTGTGGGCCTAGGAGATGTGCTGTACATCAATCCCTTAAGTCTGAAACGTGCCATGTCCCAGGGGCATAGGTCTGAAGATATCTAAGTGTCATCAGAACACAGATGGACACAGGGACCAATAAACAGCCAAAGACACACAACAACAACCACAGACACAAAACCCTTAAATCTGAGAAAGTGGACCAGTTCCTGCATCAAAGATCCAGCACTCACACGCACCCCCTCACCCCTGCCTCTCCCCAAGGAACAACATTCAAACCAAATACAGAGGTGGCTCTTGGCTTAATGCAGGGCTCCTCCAGCCTGGCACTGTTGACATTTGGGGCCAGATAATTCTTTGGGGTGGGGCCATGCTGTCCATTGTAGGGTGCTGGGCAGCATCTCTGGCCTCCACCCACTAAGCCAGAAGCAGTTCTCCCCTCCAATAATGGGATAATCAAAAAATGTCTCCAAACATCGGCAAACGCCCCAAGGCTGAATCACTCCTCCCATCCTGGGCTGGCAGTCAGAGGGGTTGACTCTCTTCCCAGTCCGCATGACCAGCCAGTTTCTTTAACCATGAAATAACAGAAATAACTTCCTTCCTTTCTTCTTGCACCCATGGAGCCCCTGTGAGGATTAAGGCGGTCGCTGCCATGAAGGGACTTCGACTCAGTGCACAACCGCCAGTGTCAGAGACACCGAGAACTGCAGCAGGCCATTTAAGTCACAGCTTTCCTGGGGTTTTCTGTGCACTACAAGTCTTCGGTGACTTCAAAAGCATTTTGCCACTAATAATTATAACAGCAAAACCTCATCTGAGGATGCTCCATCCCCAAAGAGCTTTTTACAACCACATTCACTATGAGGAACTGCCCTCAGGCTAGGGTGCAGTGTTCTCTCTCAAGTACAAGGCAGAATGCACACCCGCCCCACCCAAAAGAAAGAAAGAGAAGGCAGAGGAAAGTAACTCAGTATGCACAGGCATGTTCTGCAGCAGGGGCAGGAAAATAAACCAGCCACCACCAGGTGCAGGTGGGAGACCCTCTTGGATGTCTGTGTGCAAGTTCAAGAGCGGGGAGGCGGCGAGGGACTGTGATGTGCAGTCTAATGTGCTCATTCCACCTCAGCGAGCAAGGGACAGCAGGGCCCAGGGATGGAAATTCACCAGGGTGATTTGACCTTACAAAGATCCACATATTAAATGATAAAATAATAATCTGGAAATGCTATGGTTAGACCCATCCTTTTAAAACTGCCCACAAATCAAATAGATACAAACAAAAACCACATAACCACAGTTTAAACAAAGCAAACCAAAACACAGGGAAAAACCTCTTTCCAGCAAATAATAAACAAATGGGTTATACAGACAAACGAGCAAAGAATATGAGCAGACATTTCACAAAAGGGAAAAATGACTTAGGAAGCAGACAGAGGAGGCCGTGCCAGCCCTCGGAGTCAGCCGCACAGAGAGTCGGCAGGGGCTGGCGCGACACTTTCCCTGCACTGGCTGGACAAGGGCTGGAGTGGGTTGAAGAAATCATCTTGGCAGGCATCACCCCAACCCATCATATGATCACCCCTTTTAACACAGTCCATGCCATATCTTGGGACCGAGGTAATGATACAAACATTGACTAGCTTTGAGTATTAATTAGCACAGATCTTGCAGTGTTATGACAGCTTAGAAATGGGAACAACCTCAGTAGTCCAATGATTCGGGACTGGCAGAGCAGACAAAGGGCCAAGGGAACGAGACATCAGTTTGAGGGCACGCTGTGTAGACATTCAAAGCAACAGTCATGGATACTATGTAGCAAGTAGAAAACAGTCATAATGGCAAACAGAAAGCACAGGATGCAAAATATATTTGCTATAATTTTAACAAAGCACATATTTCCTTCTAGTCTTTTATATATATGTAAATACTGTGAGAAATCAGACTAAAATGTTAACAGTGATTTTGGAGGAATTAAGTGATTTTTAAAAACATATTCTCTTCTTCCCATTTTTAAAGCTATATTACATTTTATAAATTTAAATATTATTTTTTCCTAATAGTTTTTGAAATAAATAACGTAGTCCACACTCTACTGGTACCTTCCCTTCAAATACCCCTCAGCCCTGAGTTGCCAGGACCTCCCGAGGGGGTGGTAAGGAATCGTCCCTGTTTGATTGCAGAGCCTTCACTTTGAAGCTAACACGCGAACAGATGCCAGGGAGGTGGTTTGGGTTTTATACTAACAATGAGAAGCTCAAAGTGGCTGTTTCTCCCCATTTCTCTCAGTGTTTCTTCAAACTCAGCCTACACTGGAAACAAACATACCCCCTTCTACAAGAATGAGAGCTACAAGCAAACACAACCGACTGGGGACCACTGATCCCAGCAGTGCAGACCAGGAAGTTGACATTGAAACGGCCTTTTGGGCTCTGTCTCATCCTCTGTCTCCCTTCACTTTAACTCCAAACTCACAGGCCAGGTGTCTGTGGAGCCCAGGGAGCATGGCCTGTCGTGTAAGCACCCCAGCCCAGGGCTCCCGTGGGCTGGGGTGACGCACACTGCCCGGCAGGACCCAGGTGCCCACCCGCCTGGGCTGTGCTCGGCAGGAGCAGGTGGACAGCAGCCTGTGTCTGCAGGGCCCGGGCAAGGGGGAGGCAGGAATCTGAGTCACAGCAACAAGGAACGGGAACAACACTGACCTCGTATATAAAGTACACCTTGGCCCCCACGTATATTCCCATGCGCACCACGGCACGGACAGCAGCGTTCATACCTGCAAAGGGAACAGGGACAACAGTTACTGGGGAGTCCCAGGTAATTCTGGCTCTGCCACCAATTCACTGTGACTGTGGGTAAACTGCACAACCTCCCAGCCACAGTTTCCCAATGTGAGAAATGGGTGCCACATGTGCCTCCAGGATTGGGGTGAGGACTAGGAGAAACAGGGCAAAGCAGGGTGCCCTGCACACCGAGGGTCCCTCCTGAGAGCCTGGAGGACTTTCAGTTCAGAACAACCCTGCCTTGACTTGGCATGGACTCGTAGGCAACTCTGTCCAATCACAAAACGACACAGAGGACAGGCGTTTTTAAATAGTCACCCAAATTCTGTGTCTGAGATTTGGGAAGGAGATGCAAAATTGACTATTTCATCACTAGCTACCAGTGTAAAAAAAAAAAAACCAGGCAAATGGGTTTAAATACAAGATAAATCATGTGATTCTATTAGAAGAAAAATTAAACTAAACTGGCATACTATAAATAATCATACCTAATCAAGGTAAATAAATCAAGGACATTTCCCCCACTTTACTTAAAAGAAACTAAGAGCGGTGCTATGCGAGGTATCATCACATAGGCCCGTGAGACTCAATGTTGCTGTCCACTGAAGTCCACCGTGGGAAGCTGAAAACTTATTTGAATAGCCACTGGCCCCTGGAGCCACCATTTGGGCCTGAAGAATCCTGTCTCGCTGTCTGGGCTGACGGGCTGTGGCCGTTGCCAGAGAAGTGAACAGGTAATAGGGCCTCGTCCAGGCCGCTCGGGAGGAAGGGTGGTTTCAGGGTCTTTCACGCAACACTCCAGCTGCTGTTCCTAGTAAGAGTTCAGGCGCACTAGGGTTAACGCATCAAACAACTCTCGTAAGTATTTCTATGGAAAAATGTAATCCTCCTACCAAGCAAAAGTTTTAATATTTGGAAAGGAACCTCTTCATAATTTGCAAAACTCTAAACCCCAGTCCTCAGGAAAGGTATAATCTTGTTAAGAGAACCAAAAATAAACTTCCAGACAGTCGGGGAACAGTTAAGTAGGAAATACGGGATAATTACTGAAGGTGCAATAGAAAAGACAGATTATTAAATATTTTTTTGATATTACACATTCTAAAATAGTTTGTTACTAAGCTACAGGACAGGTAAGAAAGACAGTCACAAGACAGCCTCTTCCTTGAGGTCAGAGCATCTCTCACGTGCCCACAGCAGTGCCCAGGAAGAAAATGCTGGGTAAACCCATGTTTACCGACTACTCTGAGGTGGGGTTCTCAGTTTCCAAATGCTTCCTGAGATTCTGTTCGGATGAAATTTAAATTGTAATTTTTTTAAAAAAACAAGGAATATATTGATCCTAATGAAACAATGTGGGTCCATCCTTTTATCTCCTGTGTTGTCTGAAGAGTGTCAAATCTCCCCACTTAACTGCTTTTGACAGCATTGAACCCCTTTCCTGCATCTTCCCAGTACTCATAACCACTAGAGTACTAATTCCAATATTTAAATTTCTTTTTGAAAAATAAAGTCAGGTCGCTCACTTCTCTTGCTGGTTTGTCAGAAAGTGAACGTCAGACCCACCCTCTCTTATTCTTGCTACTGGGGTCCTTCCTACAGCTTTCTCTCTAGTGATCCAGGGGCGGGGGGTGTGAATCCAAAGGGGAATTCTGTCGGGGTGCTGGCACCCCAGGTCCAAGTACTCAGGCCGGGCATCTCTCTGGCCTCGTGAGCTGCCCAGGCCAGGGTGTCTTGGGTTGAGGTCAGGGGGAGCTTGAAATAAATCTGTAAAGGGGGGGGTCTTCCCTCAACCACTCTCCCACCACCCCATACATGAGGACCGAGCGTCTCCTGTGGGCCAGGCACTAGGGGAGCACACCACTGACAAAGCAGAAACATGATAAGCAAATCAATTACACCCAAGGCTAGAAGGTCCTAAGCACTAAGGAGAAAGTAGCAGGCGGGGCAGAGGGCGGGGAGTGATGTCTGAGGAGAGGCAGGAGGAAGGTGGGGAGGTTTGCCAAATGGACATCTGGGAAAACACTCAAGCAAAGAGGGGCCTGAGGCTGGAGTGTGGCATAGCGTGCTGCACATCAGCGGTGGCTGCAAGAGCCTGGACAGTGTCAGCTGTCCCCTGAACATCACTCAGAGGCTTCACACAAACACTCAAAGGGACCTTCTAAATATAGGCTGCAACATGCCAGCCATTGCTCTGTGACCACACTGCCCCTTAGAGTAGCCACCGGCCACATGTGTCCTGTCTAAATGGAGATGCTCTATGTCAGTACACATGGGATTTCAAAGACTTAGTAGGGAAAAAAAGAACGTAAAATATCTGATTAATAATCAAGACAATAATTGATTATGTATTAAAATAGTGGGTTAAATAAAATATATTTTATGTTAATTTCACCTGTTGCTTTGACTTTTTTTTTTTTTTAACGTGGCTACTAGATCATTTAAAACTACATACGTAATACAGGCTACCAAGGCAGCCTCACTCCTACTGGACAGAATTGCCTTTGAATCTACTCTTTAAAACTGTACTTGACAGATTGAGTACATCTTGCCCCAGTGATCAAAGCTCCTCATTAAATGCTGATATAAATCCATTCCAGGTGCCACAATGGAATTATTTTCCTATTGATGGTTTTTTGCCGGTTTTCCCTTTCGCTCTTATAAGCACTGTTATGAAGAATACCCTTTGACCAACCTACCTGTGTCTAGCTCTGCGAACATGCTCTGTCTTCCTTCCTGCTGTGATGGGTGAGCTCCTACCCACCCCACGCCCTGACTCACTCAGGCCCCCCCATCCCTCCGAGGGGGGTGCCTGTGGGCACCCAGTGTCCTGCACTCCCCATGACCCTCCATCTGTGGCTGGACCCTGCTCCTCAAGAGACTCCCGCCCCCTCTTCCCCACCTGCTGCCCTTATCAGAGGTAGCTGGTAATCTCCACCTGGCCTCCCAGTTCACAGGTAAATCCAAAGTCCTCCCCTGCCTCCAGCTGCTCCGGGAGCAAGTCAAAGGTCCCTGACCAGGGGCTCCCCAGGCCCCCCATAGACAGGAGCTCCTCTCCCAGCCCAGCTCCTTCTCTACTCACAGAAGGGGCCCCCCTGTGCTGCCTAAAGCCTGCCTTCGCACACAGACGGCTGTGAACACGTGGAAGGGTCATAAACACAGAAACGATATCTTAATAATATTAAACCAGGCTGAAAAGAAGGATGAATGACTGCCTGAGGTTACTATATACCACCCTCCTAATCATCTGCTCATCAGAAAACTTCTGATCACATCACTTACATATATACTTTTAGATAGGGGGTCCAATATTAATGAATCTTCTCAGTCAAAATTCAGGTCAAAGTCAGACTGTTGGGATGGTCTTACCTTGGAGAGACCTCCAAGGAGCTGATCTGCCTGGGTTTGCAAACTGCCCCATGGACCCCCAGCTTGGTATGGCACACAGCCCCCAGGGGGACAGGTCCCCAGGTGTCTAGGCACATTAAGGACGGGGATGGGCTGGCAGGGGCCCAGGGCAGTCCTGCCTTTTCTCTTTTGCCTGAAGACTGTCACGGAGGCTAAGTGCCCAGGAGGAGGGGAGGGGAGAGAGGAGATGAAGACCGAGTGACGCCTTCATTCTGCAAAGGAAAACAACCAAGACCCCATCAGGCCACTTGAGATAGCAGAGCCAGGAAGCAGAACCTATAAATAAGTCTCTGAGTCTCAGTGTTCTGCTCTGCCATGTGTCCTGACAAGCACAATGACTGTAATTCCAAGCAATCTGCTGGGTGATAAGGATGCAGAGAACAGAGGAGCACGGAACACACTTTGGAAAAAATAAAAACACAACACAAGACAGAGCTTGTTGAGAAGAGTAATTCACAAAGGACTCGACTCTTTCCTTGACACAGAGCCACGTGTTCTTTATCCAAATGCACGTTTTTAAGATCACTGCAATTGTAGTGGACTTCCAATTTGGCATCCTGATGTTGCCATGACCGTGTTACTACCTTATCTTCATCGTCCAAATTGTAATTGCTTCTGACAGCCCATCAGATTGTTAAACCTCATTCAAATAGCCCTAATTCTCCCTGATAAAAGGTTGGAGTCCTCCCTCAAAAGCTTTAGTTTTCTGTATCCAAGGGGGAAAACATGTTTTTTTTTTTGAGAGATGACAAAATGTCTAGCTTCTGAGGGTCATCTGAATATGTCACACAAAGCTATTTGCATTCATAGAAAATGATGCGATTTCTCCAATCTCCCACTATATGACAGGCTTACACCATAGATCTAAGACACTGCCTCCTAGAAACAGTGATTTTTGCTAAATTAATTCTTACATTATAAACTGAAAAGATCCCATTAAAGAATGTAGATGCAGAGTTCCGGGATGATGTGCAAGGTGGGAGGCCCACTGTTCTCAGTGTCCCTCTGCATGTTACTGGGCTCTGAGGCAAGCACATCTCTGGGCTCCAAAGGAGCCCACTCAAGACTCTAACTTGGTGCCCAATAAATACATGTGAAATGGAAGAATCAACTTAGCATCTGGGTCAGGTCTTCTGGAACCTCATACTTCTGACTACGGTTTTAAAGTTCTAACATTGAAGTATTAATAGTGCACACATATTGCACTGAGGATAAGACTCCTTTTTGATCAAGATGACAGCTAGAACTCCTAGTCACCTGCCACTTCACCAGTGGAAATTCCAGGCAGGAGACAGTCAACAGACATTTGAGTTCCTGCCAAGCACCCTGCATGGTGCTGGGTGCCGGAAACACACTGGTGAACACACACAGGTGCCCAGAGCCCCTGGGCCTGGCCCCGGCCCCACCACTTAGCTCTGTGAACTCAGGGAAGCCAGCTCATCTCAGCCTTCACTTGCTCATGTGTAAAATGGGAATAAATTATTAATAGTACCTGGGAGTACTTAGTGCCCTACCACATAACCAGGGGTCAATAAACACTAGTTATTCCCACTATGATTGGAAAGACTTCTATGTACTCAATTTATGTGGACTTGCTGTAAACATGGTATCGATGTTCACCTCACCATAGGCAAAAAGGACTCACCTTTCAAATTCAGACTACCCTGAGGATGCATCCTCAGCTCCACCAGGCACCAGGCCCTTCAGAGGCCACAACTTGTGACTAAGACAATGATTCATTTTTGGTGTGGGTGTGGGTACTTAGTCATGGTAAGTCTGTCCATCTAGCAATGTGGAATTATTTCATGTCAAAGTGAAAATCAATTTCAATTTGCAGACATTTCTAGTGACAGAAGATACCCAAAGAATGAGAAAAAATAAATAGCTTCAGATTATACTCTTCTTTAACTTGGGGGCTGGAGAGTCAGGAATACAGATGGGAGATTTTCAGGTTTATTTTATCACTAAATAATATAAATTCCATTGGGGTTAAAAAGCACTCCATCTCACTGGTATCACGTGTTACACCATTTTGCTGCTTTGATTGCTATCACTATAAAAAGGCATTTTCTGTTCCACTGACAAAGCCACCCAAAGATTATCTGTATAATTTTGAGCAAGTTCGGCTTTGCTCACTTTTGAGCATTAACTAGATCACACAGCCTATTGAACATGGTCTAGTGGATGGTACAGTGTTTGGGATTAAGAGCTGAGAGAGCTTGGTTTAAACCCTGCCACAACCATACATGAGCCTCATGGCTTTACCTAAGTGACATCTCTTTGTGGGTCTTTCTCCCACCTCCAAAATGAAGAAACATGTATCTTGTAGCCATGTAATTAGGCCTGGAGATGAGAATTGTAAAGCTCCTACTGCATAAAATGTTCTCAATAAATAGTAGTTATAGCCATCTGAACATCGAATTTTACTACAATTTCATATCTGGTTAGAAAACTACCCTAAAATTAAAGACTTGAATTCATTCTCCTTGATCTCCAGCTACAAGCAAATTCTTCTATCTCAGGGGTAATCAAGTACTGAAATAATGTAGAATCATGATAATATGGTAAAAGAATGGGGGTACAATAGACAACATCTGGATGAATAACCTACTCTAAGGGTCTGCACATCTGCTGCTGCCAAGACCAGGCCCTCTGAGCATGTCTGGATGTGAACTTCAGAAAGAAAGAAATGCATCCAAATGCTCACAGGCTCAAGATAGCATCCCAGAAGGGTAAGGCTGTTTAGGTGGAGTCAGTGCCTTCAGCTCTGTCCCAGGGAGACCGTCCAGACAACCCGCCAAGGCGGGCTCCCCAGGACAGCCCAGATGTGACCCTTGTGAGCCTGACTGGATGCCACCTGCGGAGCTAGGAGCAGCGTCTCTGATCAACCAGAGGCTGTACCATCCACGCAAGGTTTTCTCACAATACTGGTTTTCAAAGTATCCTTTTCCATGGAAGAGAAGACGGCATGGCCGTACTAACCTTTAATGTGCGTGACTCCTCACAAGCGGCAGAACCAGAATAAGTAACGGAGAAAATGGCGATTCTGCCAATTGCACAGTGACCTCACGTGCCTGTACACGAACTGCCAAATATTTTACCAAACTTTTGCACAGGGAGCTCAAAGAATGACCCATAAATATGTTTTCAACAGACACAGCACCTTACTGCTAAAATAACCTTGCTACCCCGACCTTCCAGCCCTGCCGGCTGACAGAGGTCAGTTCCTCTTCCTGTGCCAACGGTCTCTTCTCTTTCGAGGCCCAGGTGGCATCACCCAGAGTCTCAAGGTGCTTCCGGAGCTCGCGAAGCCGTTTGGGAGGCCAGGCGCGGCCCCCCAGAACCCGGGGCGGCGGCCCTGCTCATACACGCTCACCTCCGGGCAAGTTTAAGTAACGCGGGCCCTGTTACTTCTACTTCACTTTCCTCCTAGCCCAATCCCAGCTTTTGCTATGTCACATTTTCCTTCCCTGAGAAACCAGCACCCCCCCAGGGACGTTTGCACCGGGACACCGTTTTACTAGAAGGCTAACGCCGGAGTAATCCCGCTTCCCGCGGACGGAGGAAGGCGGGCGTGGGGCGCGGGCGCGGTGCCCAGCGCGGTGCCCAGGGGTCTCCCTGGGACCCCGGCAGCGCCACTTCCCACGCTCCGGGGACGCTGCCCCGCGCGCCGGGCCAGGGCGCACCGGGAGCGACGGGCTGGGTATCACGTAGGCGCCCGCGGCGGGCGGGGCGGCGCCCAGAGCGCCCCAACCTGCCGCCCCCGCGCCGCCCCGCCCGCTCAAGGGCGAGGGAAGGTCACCGGCAAAGACCGCGGAACTTGAGCGCACCGGGCCCACCCCCGGTCATCCCTTCACGGTGTGTCGTCCCGAAATGCGAGGAAGGAGGCACCGGGCCTGCCACCCATCTGGGGCGGGGGGGGGAATCAAAATCAAACCCGGCTCCGGGAACGTGTCCCCAGCCCGCGCGATGTTCAGGCTTCAAGGGCGAGTTCGCCTCGCCGTCGGTCTCCTGTCAGTGGTTGGCTCTGCCCTAAGCGGGGATTTACATGGACCAGGAAACCCCCCCGTCTGGGAACCCCGGCGCCCCCACGTGCACCCAGGGGTGCACCCCTCTTCTAAATTTTAAGTATTCTCTTAGCGCGTCCGCGGGCCCGGCCCCCGGCCCCCTCCTCCTGGAGACCAGCCCCCGCGTTGGCGGGGAAGGGGGAGCCCGGAGTCCGCGCGCGGTGGCCGGTGACGTCCCGGAGTCTGGCGGGGACGGCCTGCTGACCCATTTTAGTTTTCAGTTTGTCATGAGCCGGAAGGCGACGGGAGGTAAGAGCGGAGGAAACCCTTTTTCAAGCCTCCCAGCGGAAACGTGAGGCGCTGCCGTGGCGCCCGGGAGGGGACCCCGCGCACCCCCACCCGCGCGCCCCGCAGTGCAGCAGCGGGGACCTGCCCGCGCCGCGCGGGGGACGCGAGTCTGCGGGAGGCGCCGCGGGGACCCAGCCGTTTTTTCTACGACATTCCTGGGGCGGGGCGGGAAGAACGAGCTGGGGCTGCGGCCTCGGAAGTGGCCGCGGATACCCAAGCCGAGCGGACGCAAGGCCTCTGCTAGGGCTCAGGTGCGACCTCCGAGCGCGCTCCAGGAGGCCCCGCTGTGGGTATCAATTTAAAAAATAAACGAGGAGGTGGAAAACTCATTGATCCTCCTGATGCAGAATCCTATCGTCATATCCCTTCTCCCCAACCCCACCCTGCCACGAACCCTGCAGCTCCCCGGTGTCTCCCGGCCGCCTCGCACCGGTTTTCCCTGTACGCCCCACCTCCGCCGCCCTCCCTGCGGCCCCCGGCGCCCCCGAGGCGGGCGGGCGCGCACCTTGGGCATCCCCGCCGCTGGTCAGCACGCCGATGGCTTTGCCGGCCCCGGAGAGGTGCTCCAGGAACTTCCGCAGGGAGCCCCTGGTGGCGGCGGAGGCGTCGTCGTCCATGGCGAGCTGGCCGAGGGATGCCGGCTCCCCGGGGTGCGCAGCAGGCAGTGAGGACCCGGCCCGCGCGCGCCAGACTGGGAACCGCCGCCCCGTTGCGCCCCCGCGGGGCCCCAGCGCCAATGGGCGGCGGCGGGCGGGGCCCGTGCGCGCGGGCGGGGCCGGGCTGCGGGGACGCGGGCGGAGGCGCAGGGGCAGGGGAGGTAGCGTCTCAGGGGGGCTGGCGCTGAGCTTGGGGGGCACTGGAGGTGGGGTTAGCACCGCCAGCGGGGGCTGCAGGAAGCATCGCTGTGGGAGGAGCAAGTGGGCGGGTTCTCATCAGTCGGGGAAGGGGGGGCTCCAGGGTGGGATGAAGTGGGTGGAGCGCCACAGGTGGGGGGCATAGAAAGGAAGGCTACTGATGCAGGTGGGGCATAGAGAGGGCTGGAGTGCTGCAGTTGGGGGGGTAGAGAGGGATGGAGTGCTGCAGGTGGAGGGTAGAGAGGGATGAAGTGCTGCAGGTGGGAGGCTAGGGCCTTTGGGGGAGGGGGGAGTTGCAGGGAGCATCGCTTGGGGACGCCGGAGGGCCGGATTTCATCAGTTGGTGTGGGGTGGACTGGGGTGCGCGCAGGCATGGCGCAGGCCCGCGGAGACACCGTCTCTCTGGCGTGGCCACTCCAGTGGTTGGGGACTCAAGGGAGGCAGAGGCGCGCGCCCCACTGGGCACAGGGTTCCTCCTGGGGGCTGCGCTTGGAGCAGCTGGGGGGCGGGACTTGGGTGGGGGAGGCGCCCGGGAGGCTTCCTGCTTCCCACCCCAGGCTTCCCCTGCACCCGAGGTCTGGGAGGAAGGACTGAGAGCGGATCCTCCACCTGGGGCGCGGGGGGGGGGGGGGGGGGGGGTGGGGTGGGGAACCCCGGCGCGCCGGGCGCAGCCCCGCGCTGGGGAGGAGGAGGCGTCGCGCGGAGGCGGGTGTGACACGATCGCGCCAGGCCTGGATGCTGGAGAGGCCGAGAAGGGCCGGAGGGGCGAGGCGGGGATCTAGGACAGCTTTCCTGTCCGAGAACGCCCGCGTGCCTGGACCATCAGCCGGACCTCTGGCGGCTCTGCTGGAAAACTCCCAATCCGATAAGCTGGGTGATTGATCATCGACAGCCAGTTACCCTGCTGTGCTGGAGGGGTGTATCCCCCACAAGGAGCATGGTCTTAGGAGGCACCCAGTCCCTTCAGAGGTCACCCCAAGAAAGAAAGGACTTTCATAAACGCCCCGCTGGACGCTTCATAGGAGGGATGGTGCAGGCCTGAGCCCACTTCCCGCTCAATCAATGCTCCTTTAATAGACAAAAGACGAAAAAAGGAGAGTAAGAAAAGGCTTGTTCTATTAACCAGGAAGTCTGTAAAAGCAACATAAAGGCGCTACTTACTTTAGGGCAGTCCTAGGCAAAAGACTGAGGCACACAAAACTGAGTTGGATGTTTACCTCCTTCTCTGGCTCAGCGTTCTGATCATCAAAAATTATTGCAAAAGAGAAAAAAAAAAAGTGCTTTGGATGAGACCGGATGGTCTGGTCTCTACTCTGGCCAGAATTAATGGAGCCATTCCTAACCCACGATGTTCCTCAGAATCACCTGGCCTGTACAGCGCTCCCCACCACCGCCACTGAAGTCCCGTTTCTGGGAGTGCAGCCAGGCGAGATGTATTTTTAACAAGCCCCCTGGGTTATTCTGATGAGTCAGAGCCTGAGAGCAGCTGCTCTGATGGATGGAGCCTGAGCATCACTCTTCTAATAACGGAGAGGACAGTACTGGGTGTTTTCACTGTGGCCCGTGGGTGGGTGGCCTTTACCTTCCCCAGGCAGGACAGCAGGGCCAGGCTCTAAGCTCCCCCCCAACACACACAGGTGACCCACAGCCCCGGATTTGTGCTGGAAAATAGGAGGGCTACTCGGTCCTGCCTTTCTAGACCAAATTACACTTTAATTTGGTGCACACAATTTTATTTTAGCCAAATGCCCTTTATCCTCTTATAAAATTAGTATTTTTATAAGTTAGAGAATTGGTTATCTGTCATCAAATTGTCTGTAATATAGAAACAGATAGATACAAACTAACAGTTCAAACATGACAACAAGTGAAATAAATTATGAGTAAAAATATACACTGGAATAATATCCAATTGCTGTCACAATTATGAAAATAAATATCTATTGATAGGGAAATATGTTCAGGACATTTAAATAAGTAAAAAGGCAGGCTTGGGAACAATGCGAGCCTGTGTACGTGTGTGCATGTGCATGTGTGTGTGTACATGAATGTGCATATAGATGTAAATGCATCTGGGGTTTTTTTCCTTTCCTTTTGCTTATTATGGGTAATGTATTTTTTCTCCCATGAACAAGTATTGTTTGGGGAATAAATATAGTTAATTAAAACACAGTAAGATTTCGAGTTGTCCAACCCCAAGGCCATGTATATTTTTCAAATCCTTGTCTACACGTAAGGGTCATTCCAGGCACGCAATTGATTCTCCCACTATTCTGATGAGCTCTGGCCTGTTGCTCAGTCAATCAAGGTATGACGAAATGACTATAGCGGTTTCTTTTGCAATACATATATTTTAAGAGTTTGTCAACTGGAAGTATTCTAACTTTGGCCTTAGAAAAGAATCCTCTAATACAAGAGGGAGAAATCGCGTGCCATATTGACTGTGTGGCTTACACCCAGCAGGACATGACTTGTGTGTTCGTTCTTCATTGCCTCCTAAAATTACCCCAAACTTGTGTGGCTCATACCAGCACACACTTACCCCACAGGAGCGACTGTCCAGTGGGCCAGGGGTTCAGGCAGCTTCGCTGGGTCCTCTGCTTCAGGTCTCCCTGAGGCTGCAACAGGTGTTGGCCAGGTCTGAAGTGTCTTCTGAAGGCTCCACGGGGTGGAGCTGAGTGTCAGTGGCAGGATTCAGGCCCCTGCAGGCCTCAGTCCTTCAATGGCCTTGGCTGCAGGCTGCCCCTGCCCTTGGCAGGTGGCCCTCTCCCCCAGAACAAGCTCCTGACAGGAGCTGGGGAGACAGAGTGCCAGTGGACAGAACCCACACCCTTGGTAACCTGATCTCCGGAGGGACAGGCCATCTCTTGAGCTGCTGAGTCCAGCCCTCTCTGGAGGGTCTGGGTGTGAACATGGAGCAGGGGCCACGGGGTGACATGGGGGGGTGCCTAGGACAAGGTAAGGTGGAACATGCGTGTGGGCAAATGCCCTTCACTCCTCCCCTCTGTGGTGAGCTCAGGAGCCACCCATGTGACCTGAAAAGAGTTCTGAGATCCACAAAGGAGGGCGCTCTGGCACGTGGTGTCCTGCACATGTTGGACTCACTGCCCTGCCACCCCGGGCCTGCACATGGAATTGGCATCTCCTGCTGCTCAGCCTGAGCCTTGGGGTGCTTCTCCTCCCAGGCCTCCCAGGCCATCAGGAAGTCCTGACTCGCCCTTCCCGGCCACTCTGCACCGCAGCTCTGGTCCCGCTGGGTCCGAGGCACCGTCCCTGGCCGGGCAGAGCTCTGCCCTGCCTGCGCCCACTCCGCATCTCGGGTGTCCTCACCCGGAAGCTGGAGGAGCCTGGAGGTACCCCGGGCCCTCCTCTGTGGAAGCCCCGCTCCTGGGTCCCACCCGCCTGCCCCTCTGGCCCGGCCGGCTCCCGACCGACCCTTCCCGGAACCGCCAGCAGCCGCTGTCCTCCGCCCACACCCTCCTCCCAGACCCTCCTCCTGTGCTCTGCGCCCACATCCCTGCGCGGCCTGCAGCCACCCGCACTCGCACCCTCCTCCGCCTCTGCTTCAAAGGCCCTTCTGAGTCTCATGGACAGGACGCCTCACCCGCCTGCTTTGCTTCCCGGCAGGTTCTCCCGCCGGACTCCAAGTGCCACGAATACAGGGAATACAGGGATCTTCGTGTATTTACTTCTGCAGCCACAAGGCCCATGGCAGGGCCTGGCACAGAGTGGCGTGTCCCGAGTACTGTTGGATGAAGGGGTGAGTGAGCCAGGGAATAACTGAGTAACGAGCGAGCTTCTCCTGGAAGGACAGAGCCCAGCTGCCTCTGACACCCGTGGGCACAGTGGGACAGGCCTGCTTGGCACCCGCCCTCCACCCAGGACTGGTCCACACACTCTGAAAGAATCTGATCTCACCAGGGTGGTCTCTCGTGAATAATTAGAAACAGCATGTTTTTTCAATATTTAGTATACTCCGGGCACTTTCTTACCTTTCTTGAAAATGCCGGCGTTTTTCAGACCTGGAGTCCGCCACTGCGCTCCCAGGCCCGCGTCCTCCTGCGTGGGCAGCGTTAGCTCAAAGTGAACAATCCGCAGGTCCTGTCAAAGCCGCTCCCTCCACCAGCCTCTCCCCTTCCTGCTTGCATTCTCCTGGGCAGCTTGGTCCGGACGGAGGTCTACAAAATGCCGATGGTGCGTCAAATCTGGATAAAATCCCAATGGTTGAAAAGGCCTGGGTGCTGGGGAGGAGGGCATGGCGCCCGCACCGCCCTCAGCTCCCCTGGGCGCATGCCCTGCAGACCCGACTCCCGCCGCCCCAACCACGGCACCCCTGCTGCACAGCCATCCTCCCGGCCCTCCTGCCTCCCCCACCCTGCTTCGCACCCCCCCTCCTGCTTCCCGAGACTTGGGACAGCCCAGGGATAGAGGAAACCAGCTGCCCTCAGCCCACGCCTCGCCCCCCAGGTTCCTTTCAGGTTCCTTGTCCTTTAAAATCAATTTTGCTTTGCATCTAGCAGCTAAAGTTTATCTATGAAACAATTGGATGTATCCTAAGATTTGATGCAGAATCACGTTGTCCTGAACCAATTAAAGTTAATATCTAGAAACTGGAAAAAATGGAAAGAAAGAAGTCTCCTTATTTCTGTAAATTATGAGGCCATTATGAGTTTTACCTCCGCTAGGACATTTCATCAATGGTGTGACCTGAAGCCTCTCTCACAGAGTAAATTTCTTTCCTTAGTATTTTGGCATACATTGATTAATGGAGACTTCCTCATACTTCCAATACTTTTGGTGTAATATGAAAGTAGCAATAATCATAGGTGTTAAATAGGTGGTGTTAAGGTGGAAGGAATAGATTTGTTCTTTCATGAACATCAACTGAACACTTCCATAATTACCAGTGTTACACCAGAGAATAGGGGAGAGAGAGATAAAATAATTGGTGTGCACCTGTTGCCCCAGCTACTCGGGAGGCTGAGGCAGGAGGATCGCTTGAGCCCAGGAGTTTGAGGTTGCAGTGAGCTGTGATGACGCCATGGCACTCTACCTGGGGCGACAGCGAGACTCTGTCTGAAAAAAAAAATTATACACAAATTTCCCAGTTAGAAAAAGAAATCATGATTTTAGCAGTGTGAGGTGATTTAGTTATAAAATGCTACAGCTGAATATCAATTTACAGGTGTTTTCCATAGACCTGTGACCTCTGTCGGCATGTACAGGTTTGAATTAATAATTACCGGTTCTTGAAACTTCTTTGCTGCCAGCTCAGACCTGAAGAGTCTCGTGGCTCAGGCATCCAGGAGGAAACTAGCTGAAATACTTGAAACCAGAGCCATGTACAATAACGCTTGTCCAATTTGCCGACGTGCACTCCCACAGCTGCATCCCTGTTAGTAGCACGTGCCAGCATCCAGCAGGAGGCTTTACCTTTTTGGCTATAAACTTTGAGATTCTGATATAAGCCACAGGGCCTCTTCCTCTGCCTAAAAGCACACACACACACACACACAACCATGTGTTCCGTAGTTTAGAGAACTTGGGCCTAAGCTGAGTCCACCTGCAGGAGGAGGGGTGAGTGTAGCCAGCACAGGGCCAGGGGCACAGCTGTGGTCCCACATTGAGGGGCAGACAGCTGTGCATTCTTGGGAGGGCCCAGGATGCTCTTATCTTAAAAGTCCAATCCCAGAGCCAGTGGTCTTTGAGCCCGGGGTAAATTGACTCACCAGGGCAGGATGTTGGGCATCTTGGTCCTGAGTGTGTGGGACAGATATTGCCGCTTGCCATGACTCATCCCCCCTTTCCTTTGCAATGCCCTATGTGAAACGTCATCACTTCAAAGCCTTAGCTGTTTATGCAGTTGACCCCTGTACAACACTGGCTTGAACCTCGAGTGTCCATTTACACAGGGATTTTCTTCTGCCTCTGTCCCCTTGAGACAACAAGACCAGCCCCTCCTCTTCCTCCTCCTGAGCCTACTGTAAACTGGAAATAAAATCCTAAGTCCCCTATCAACTGAATGGACCCCTCTTGGTGAAGGTGACCCCAGAGAAACCTTAAAAACTGAGTCCCTGGCCACAGCGGGAAGGGTTGTGGGACCCACCTCCTTGTACCCCCTCACATTTGAAGTTTAGACACCACAGCTGACCAGCATTAATGTTAAAACAGAGATCGTAAGACTGACAGAACAGACTCTTTGTGGCAATAAAGTACCAAATTATAAACAAGACCTAAGACCATGCCACACAGGGGTTAAGTCATGCCTGCAGGCCATCGATCTCACTAACCAGGACATTTTGACCCACTCTGACTAGCATCCTTATCTTAACTTAAACATTCCTTTCTGCTAGCTCCAAGTTTTAGACAAAGCTTCATTCCTTTAACGAATTGCAAATTAAATAATCTCTGAATCCACCTATGACCTGTAAGCCTCTGCTTCAAGGTATCCCACCTTTCCAGGCCTAACCGATGTGTACTTTCCATGTGCGGAAAGTCTTTGCTCATCACTTCTTCCTCCATGAGATGTATAAAACCAGACTGTAACCAAACCATAGCCCAACCCCTCAGGCGCACTTTCTCAAGACTCCTGGAGATGGTTTCCCAGGTCACAGTCACTCACATTAGCTCAGAATAAACCTCTTTGAAATATTTTACAGAGTTTGGTTTTTCTGTTAATGCTACTCAATGGGAAGACGACAGGATGGTCATCTTTATGCAGATCCACTTCCACTTAATGAATGGTAAATATATTTTCCTTTCTTATGATTTTCATACTAACATTTTTCTCTAGCTAACTTTATTGTAAGAATACAGTGTGTAATACATATAACATAAAAAGTATGTATTAATTGAGTATGTTATCAGTAAGGCTTCCAGTCAACAGTAGGCTGTCAGTAGTGAAGTTCAGGGGGAGTCAAAAGCCATCAGCAAATTTTCGACTGTGTGGCAGGTCAGAGCTCCAACCCCCGCCTTGTTCCAGGGTCAACTGTATTGTTTAACAGGCGGTCATTTGAACACTCCTTAGGGGCAGTCTACTGTTTTGTTTTAAAACACTTTTGACCACTATGGGCCACTCGTTTAAGGCATACTCCCTGGACTCTGAGCTTCTGCTACAAGGACCAAGTGCGATCACCTTTGTCACTTCACACACTTGGGGACCCCTTCATCTGCTGCAGGGCCTGCCTCCCACCTTCTGTGCATTGCTCTTCCCCTCTGCCTGTGGTGGTGACGGGCGGCCAGTCCAGCCAGGTCAGCTGGGGAGTTTGGTCCTCTCCGCTGCCCGGGTCGGGGATGGGCGCAGGATGCCCCACCCGCCTCCTGCTAATCCCATTCACTCGGTGGAGAGTCGGCTTGCACGGTGGAGCCAAAGAGAGTGCAAGATGGGGAGAGAGAAGGAGAAGGAGAGAGACAGAGACAAAGAGATAGAGAGACACACAGAGACATACATAGGGAGAGAAGGAAAGAAATGGAGAAAGATGGAGAGAGAAAGAAACAGAGGGAGGCAGGGAGAGAAAGAGAGAGATACACAGAGAGAGACGGAGGAGGGAGAGAGACAAACAGAGGGAAGAGAGAGAGAGAGAAGGAGAGACACAGAGAAATACAGAAGGGGGAGAGAGATGGAGAGAGAAACACAGAGAGAGAGAGGAAGGGGGAGGGGGAGAGAGAGAGAAGCAAAAACACTCCATTCCTTAAATTTGCTCCTCACTCAAGGTACCGTCCTATTTCTGTGCTTCCAGTAGCCACCAAAAATACTTCAGTTGCCCATGCGTCTTCCTCCCATGTCTTCCCCACGTGCTCGTACTTAGTCCTCCCGAAATCTGCCTTCTCAATTTCAATTTCTGTGAAACTTCTCCCCGAAATGTTACCATTTGACTTCCTAACAACCAACAGATTAAAAAGTTCTTTAAAGTAATTACTTCTACTAGTTTTTTAGTTTTTCTGAACTAGATGGTGCTGTTTCTTAACTTCCCTCCAAAATCCTTCTCTCTGGTCACATTTCTTTGTTACATTTTTATGTGAATTAACATGAAAATAGAACACAAAATATTATAGTGAATTTAAATAGACTATCGGAGACATTTTGTGCATGTAATATTATTAGTCATAAACACTATGGAACTGTTTTTAAACCATTTCTTACTGGCTATGGTTTGAATGTGTCCCCCAGAGTTCATGTGTTAGAAACTTAATCCCCAATACAACAGGGTCGAGAGGTGGGACTTTTAGGAAGTTATTAGGTCATGGGGGCTCCCCCCTCATGAGTGCCTTACTGTAGCTATTGCAGGAGTGGGTTTGTTATAAAAGTGTTCGGCCTACTCTCAGGTATTGTGTTATAGCAGCACAAAACAGACCAAGACACAATGTTTTAGGATCCTCTGCCCTCAGAGTTGCAGTGAGAAGCTTATAGCTTTGTTTTGCTTTGTGGCAGGATAAAATGCTAAGTAATAAGCATGAATTTCAAGATTTCTGCTTCCATCCAAATATCTGATTCATTTTTTATTTTTGTGAGACTGGGTGTTGACCCCTGCTTGCTATGTCCCCGAGATTTCTGGGAGAAAACCTTTTAGGAAACCTTGATTAGCCCCATGTGTTCTGTCTTAGCTAAGTGCCTTATAGATACAAAGAAAGCTCTTTCCTGGGGTGCTAAGAGTGTAGCTCAGTTCTGGACACTTTCCTGGAAAAGCTTTCAGAACATAAATAGTCACTCAAAGTACCACAGATTTTAGACTCCATAACAGGTGCCAGAGGGCAGTTAAAGACCATGGAATATTTTGCCTTAATTCCTCCTGTGTTGTGTTGTGGGAACCTTGAAACTCGTCCCACTTTCCACTTGGGTCTCATATTTGTCTTCCCAACACCCAACTGTCCTGTTTTTAAATGATCCCCCAAGAAAACTATTTCTTACAATTATATATAGGTGACATATAAATCTTCCAAATTCAGAAAGAAAAAGAATGCAGAACTAATTCACAGGCACTGGAGTTTTTAATGAGAAGACTTTGCAGTGATGAGGGGGACTCTCTTAAAATCCTGCCACTTCCCTGCATGCTTTTCTCTGTCTGGTCCTTGCAGGTGTTATTCCCCCAGGCTGCCTGTGAATAACCCACACATCCTTCACAGCTCAGAGAAAATGCCATCTGTGGCAGAAATAAGGAGTTCAATGTCCCTCTCCCCTCTCCTGCTTGCCAGATGTGCCCCATTAAATGACTCATTCCCCTACTTTCTCAGCATGTCAGTGTGGGCGTGTGACCCCATTCTGACCCATGTGATGAAAGTGGAATTGTTGAGTAGGGCTTCCAAGAAGGCTCCCTAAAAAAAGCCAAATTGCCAGGTATGGGGTTTTTTTCTTCCTGCTTCTTGGAATGCAGGTGTGATTGTAGGAACAAAGTTGCCTTTTGGAGCATGAGGTCATCTAGAAGCTATAACCACCCTCAGTAGAGGTGGCAGAGGGAATGATGGAAGAAGCTTGGCTCTCTGATACCTTTGTGGATCCACTGCACAGGTGAGGTTTGCCTGCCTTCAGACTCCTTCCCTGTGGAAGGATAGACCTCCATATGTGTAAGCCACCTTTAGCTGGAGTCTTCTGTGTGTGCAGCCTGACCTAACCGTAACTGACACATATCTTCCACTTATATTTCATGGCACTTTCTCAACTCTTAGGTAACTGTGTCCTCCCAGAAACTCACAGAGAGCTGGAAGGGGCTTTTAGGATCACAGGATCCACCCTCTTCATTTGATAAAAAGGACAAAGTACAGAGGAGGGTGTGCCGGCCAAGGCTACACCATGGCTGGATCTCACCCTTGCACGGGAGAGGGGGCTTCTGTCGCACTTCCGTGAGAAAATTAAGTGTAGGAGGACATTTTAGGACTGGGTTGTGTGGTTTCAGAAGGATGTATGTTCGAATGGGGTGGAGGTGAAGTTAGTGCCACGTGGTACCCCTTCAATTGGATCATGCTCGAGGTCTTCCAGTGTGAGCTTGGACATTGCAGCTCTGGGAGGAAGGCTTGTCACCAACTCTCAGGGCTCATGGGTTTCCCCTCCATCCTGCACCAATGCAGCAGCCAGACCTTCCTTACTGTTTCTGTTTGTAGGGTGGGCTTTTATTCTTAAACGTTGGGATCTCAGGTTGTGATATCATTTTGGGGGGCCCTGAGGTTTTGTTTCTGGTGCCCCATGCTCTGTGCAGCTGTCTAAACAGAAGAAACTTTCAGGGTAAGAAAGGGCTTTGGTTCCTGCCAATTCTTTTTTATCGACCTCTGTAGATTCCATCCTTTGATGCCAGCTCAGTCGTGCATTTAAAATGATTTATTTTTGTAGGTTTCATCCAACATTTTAGTTGATTTTGTTGGGAAAGATATTTAGTATATCTTACATTCAAAGATGGGAGCTCCTGACACTTCAAATATCTCTTTGCTCTGTGTTCTCCTTTCTTCTGTCTTAGTGTTTGGGTCCATGCCTGCTTCACTCTGTGACCAGGGTACCTGCTAACTCTGTCTCTAGCATCCATTCTCACGTGCCTTCTTACCCAATAAGAAAGGAGGAAATAGTATTGTTGTTAACATGAAAGACAAAATTATTCTGGGGGCAATGTAATTAGTTACATAGAAATATTAAAATACTTTGATAAATTATTAGAATTAATGAAATTCAGTTAAATGCTAATATTCAAAATAATCACCAACTTTCATGTGCCAGCAATAACCAGACCAAGTAGAAAGAGAGTCCAGTCACAACAGCCCAGTCTCTGCAGAGGGAGGGTGGTCCCTGGTCGGTCAGAGTCTCCCATCCACGGGCCTCAAGCCCAGTGCCAGGGGCTGGGCAAGGAACAAGCCCCATTTAGGTCAGTTCCTCACTTGACCTGTCTCTTGGCTGGAACACATTTGCTCTCCAAGTGTTCTTGCCGTTGGAGCTGCACATAGAGGCCCTTGTTTCCTCCCACTTGCTGAGTGGTTCTGGGCTCAGGGATGTGGTAACTCTGGACTTCTTGGCCACTGCATGTTCTGCTTTGGCTCCAAGATTTTGACCTCAGTTGGGGACTCAGAAACTTTCTTTTTAAACTTTATTCTCAGATTTTGTTTCAAAGTCAGGCAAAAAAAAAAAAAAGACATATATAAAGTAGGGTGAATCATCTACAAGTGTAAAGTTTACAGTATGGAAGGGAACATACATGGCTAGTCCCAGGCAGGGTGGCACCTGCACGCAGGGGCCATGGTTGTCTTTGAGCTTCCTGGGACGCAGACCTAAAAAAGGCAGATAAAAAAAGGAAATGCTAAGACACTGTAAGGTCCCATTTTTTGTTCAATGAGTTTTGCAGATTTTTTTTCTTAATTTCTAGGGATTTGGAGTCATAGAAATAATATAACAGCATCTTTTGCCAGCAGTGGTGAGTTTTTCCAGGTGGGCAGAATAACCAGGTGTACAGATCAGAGGGCAGGTTGGTGTGTGTGGAATGAGTGCAAGGGGTGGTAGGTGATCTTAAGGGGAGTTTCTACCAAGGTGTCAGGGTAGGGAGGACAGAGAGAGGGAGGGAGGGGGAGAGAGGGAGAGATAGAGGGAGGGAGGGAGGGAGAGGGGAGCAATTCATCAGTCCAGAGACCCAGGGCCGATTGTCCAGAGTCTGAACATTCCTTCCCTTAACGGGTTTGGAGAGCGTATCATTTTGATGCACTTGGTCCTGCAGCTCTTCTTCCGGAACACAACCATCCTCTGACTGTTCTATTCTTTACTGTCCATTTTTAAAAATACAGCTCTTGTGATTAGAGCTTGTTTTCGTAGCTTGTTAGCTATATCCTGGTGACATTCCAGGAATGACTTCAATTTTACTGGCATTGGGTCCTCAAATTTCTTTCTATAAACATATAAACTCTTCCAATCTCCAGGGAACTTCTGGAACTCTTCGCTGGAGATGGTCAATTCCAGATAATGTTCATGAATTCCCGAGATTCTCATTCAAAGTTAAATATTTTTCCCTGACTTTTACTCGTTTCTTCATAACTATCTCTATTCTCTGCAGGTCTGGGAGCTGTCCGCTTCTGGCGCCTACAGCCAGTTTACCTGCACACTTGTTTACAGGTGGCTGGGTGTTGTGTATATGTGTGCATGTAGGTGCACGCACATATATGTACACACAGACAAGCACACACGCACACTGTTAGAAGATGAAGCTCACTTCCAGCTGCATTTGTGTTCCTTGTTTTCTGTACTGAACATACACCAGGAAGGTGAGGCCCTGGGGTCTCCCACGCTTCCCTTGCAGCGAGTGACTGCAGGCTCCGGGCTGGGGACCAGCCTGTTTTCCAGGGTCAGGGGCATCCTGCAGGACTCCCACCATCTCCCAGGCCCCCGCCTCATGGACACACCTCCTGTATGTTCCACTCACGATCTCTCTGCCTGGACAGACCCCGGCCAGCCCTGGGAGGCCGCTAAGACTCTGGGATCGGGAGGAATGATAAAAAATCTATAGCAGGGGGTGTGGCAGTGTGTTTGAGGGGTCAAACTGAGTCCTTGGATTAAAGCCGGCTTCCTGGAAGTGGTGGCCTGAGGGACAGGCAGGATTTGGGAATGTGAGGCCTGCTCAGGGAAGAGCTATGTAAAAAGCAGGACCTGTGTGGGAGAACACAGGTTAGGGGAGGGAGCTGGGCAGTGCAGACAGTGTCCAGGAGGGGTGAGGGGGGCTGGGAGTGGAGGGGCAGCCAGGGCAGAGAGCAGGTGGAGGGAGCAGGCCGACATCAGGCAGGGGCCCCATCAGGAAGGACCCTGTCAGTTTCCCATGTCAACTCTGCAGACAGGTCCATGGTGAGCCAAGGAGGGTGAAGTTAGGGAAGAGAGAGCATCCTGGCACTCTGTCAGGCCTTCTCCGTTGGGGCAGGTGTCCTAGGAAGGTCCACCTGGAGACCCCAGGAGGCCGGGACAGGGAGAGGCTCCAGCGCTGCAGGGTGGAGAGCTCAGGTACTGATGTCCATGCATGGCTGCTGCTCCATCTCCAGTCCTGGGGCGATTTACTCTTTTCAGGGACTGCAGAAGTCAATTGCTCATTAGGGGACCCCTGGGGCCTTTCTCCACAGGACGCGATGGAAGCCCTCTGGCCTGATGGCTGGAGAGAGGCCAGCTTCCGCCTGCCCTCGCAGAGCCCTCCCACCCAGCGCAGCAACCTTGGGGCGGGCCTGCCTGGCATGTCCCGCAGAGGAGCCCAGCATCGTGCTGGGTGGGTGATGACTGGCCCCCACCCTCCAGTGTCTGGGGCTCCTCTGGGCAGGTTCCAGAGCCAGGAGGGAGAGAGAAGAGCAGCTATAGTGGCCTCAGGCTGCCCTCCCTCTGCACAGGCTGGTCCTGTGCTGGCAAGCGGGTGGGGGGACGAGTTAGCCAGTTGTGAGTGTCCCAGCCTTAGTCCCTGGGTGGGAAAACCCTCCCGGTAGGTGGTGACCAGCATTCTTTGTTTACCCAAATGCTTCACATTTTGGAAGAGTAACTACTGCTTTCCAAAACTTACTTTAGCTGTGTGAGTCAAACAAGAACCATGTCTGTGTGAGACTCATGCTTTTAAAAAAATAATTTGAGTGAATTTTATTTTAATAAAGGTGTTAAAAGTATTTTGAAAGATTCTTATTGATTTAGGAAATGACACATCTGTTCTCTCTGTCTCTGTCTCTCTCTCCCTCCCTCTCTCCTTCCCTCTTTCCTAGGATGCTATGATACTTCTTTTAAGACTGGGACCACGTCCCAAAGGGCCCACTTTGTATGACACACAGCATGGGGACAGGGCACTGTGTTCATATGGGAACTTCACATGGACTTTACCCCACAACAATGAAAGCCTTTTTGAGTTCAGGGGCTGTGTTTCTTTGCACAGGGGCTGTTTCTTTGTTCATTCAGTAGGGACCCCTTGACCTCCACATCCTGCCTCACACATGAAACATCGTCTACCAGTATTAACTGAACTATGCATGCGTTTCCATTTTTATTATATGGGAACTAACAGGAATCTAGGCACTTGACTTGGCTGTATTCCCTAGCTAGATAGATACATTTGGAATTTAGAAAATATATTCATATACAAAAAGCAAATTTAAATAAATAAGTTTTATATACATGTTACCATGCCTGGAATACTGAGAAAACAAAACCCTGGCCAAGCCGACTTGGAATTTCCTCCATGTTTGGAGAGTCTGGTGAGCTTCAGCTCAGGGGATCCAGTGAGAACCAGCGAGTTCCAGCAAGGAACACCCAGGGTCTCCACCTACTCCAGGATGCCTCAGCCCTGCTCACACGTGGCAGCCCAAGTTATTCCCTGAAATCAGAAGAACATGGCGCTCGTACTTGTGTGATACAATATTGCATAATTCTTTAGATTTAGCTCTAGACATTAAAATCCACCCTTAGCCATTTGTTTTTGTCTCTCTTTACCACCTTCTAAGCCCGTGAGAGATGCAGAATCTAAGGCCCCTCAGACCTGCAGGATCAAAAACTTCATTTAGACAGAACTTTCTGGGTGATTCTTATGCATAGTAAAATTTGAGAATCACTTTAATCACTTCTGTGTGACTGACTATGAAGTGACCAGGGCTTTTTAAGAGGACGTTAATCTTTAGGGAACTGTACTCATCGACACCTTCTCATACCTTTGCCTTGGCCTTCCTGACAGGTGCGTGCAAGCCTCTGACAGGTGCAGTCTTCTTCCTCACCACACGATGGACCCCGAGCCCTACTAAATGCGTGAGGGACACAGGTGTCAACAGTAGCCCCTCAATGGGCATGCAGACTCCCTGATTAAAAGATTAGAAAAGAATGAATAATTCCCCCAAAGAATAGATTTGACGATTTCCCTGGGAATTTTCCTTTCCACACCTGTAGGTATTTACAGGTCCCTGTTAGTTAATGTGGCTTTTTATCCCTTTCAATACAATGTGCTTTCTCGTACGTGATACAGATTTAAAATAAGTCGTAATCAACTTATTATGAGTCTTTATCCTCCTTTAGGGCACCAAGATTTACAGGACCAGTAATACTCTAAGCTCAGTATTTTAGAGTGAATCTGTCTGCCTTCAAATCCAAAAAGACTTGCCATATTTTTGAGGCCCAAAAAGGACAAAAAGAGCTTGTCTTTTTCTGCTATTTTGTTAGTGTTATTCTTTTCTTTTTCCTGGCTTACAGCTTTATTGAGGCATAATTGTTGCGCAGCAAAGTGAACATATTTAAAACTTACAAATGGATGAATTCTGACATATGTACACACCAGTGAAACCTAGACCACAGTCAGGAAAATGGACCTATCTATTGCCCCCCAAATTTCCCTGTGCCCTTTCTCCTTCACCCCTCAACAGAAAGATCTCCCTCCTGTCATGATAGATTTGTTTGCATTTTCCAGAATTTTACAGAATGGAATAACACCGGGTTTCCTTCTGTTGTCAGCTTTTCCGACTCGGCATCACTACCTTGAGATCCAGCCGTGTAGCGTGTGTCAGTGGCTCTTCTTCCTTTTTGTTGGTGAAGAGTCTTCCACGGTATGGACACGTCATAATTTGTTTATCCACTCACTTGCTGATGGATATTTGGATTGTTTCCAGGTTTTAGTTGCAATGAATGTCAGTGTACAAGTCTATGGTTTCTTTTGTGGAAACAGCTAGGACTATAACGACTGTGTTATAGGGAAGGAATATGTTTAAATCTTAAAGAAATGGCCAAATTGTCTTCCCAAATGGTTGTACCATTGCACATTTCCACCAGAAGTATATGCAAGTTCCAGTTCCAATCCTCGCCAACACTTGCTAGGGTCACTTTTAAGCTTTTTGTGTGTGTAGTGTGGTATCTCATGCTAGTTTTAAATGGCATCTCCTTGATGACTATGACACTCTGCATCTTTTCATGTTCTTATTACCATCTGTGTGTCATCTTTAGTGACAAGTCTGTTCGAATCTTTTACCCTTTCTTTTTTGAGACAGGATCTCCCTCTGTCTCCCGGGCTGGAGTGCAGTGGCGTCATCACAGCTCACTGCAGCCTCCAACTCCTGGGCTCAAGCGATCCTCCTGCCTCAGCCTCCCGAGTAGCTGGGAATACAGGTGCCTCCACCACACCCGGCTAATTTTTCTATTTTTTGTAAAGATGGGTCTTGCTCTTGCTCAGGCTGGTCTCAAGCTCCTGCCCTCAGGCAATCCTCCTGCCTTGGCCTCCCAGAGTGCTGGGATTACCGACTTGAGCCATGGCATCCGGCCTACCCATTTTTAATTGGGTTGTTTGTTTTTTAATTATCAAATTTCAAGAGTAATTTAAAATTGTAGGATGAGTCCTTTGTCAGATGTGAGGCAATGTGAGTCCTCCTGCGTGGTTCCTTTTCCTAACAGGGTCACACCACATTTTGAACCCCGCACGGAGATGGCTTTCCAAGGAAACATGTCTGTACCTTCAGTTTTCGTCACGTGTTCTTCTCAACTGGCTTTGTCCATTTGTGGGTTATGCCCGTGAAACTGCTTTTCATTGAATCTTACACTCTATCTACTTTGACACACTACTATTTTATGTACCAGTCAGAAAGAAAGAGTCCTCTGATTGTAAGATGTGTCTTGAGTTAGAGATATTAAAATGTTAAAAAATGTATTTCACATTAATGAAAAACTGTAATTGCTAGAAAATTATGATGATGAGGGAAAATTTATCGTGGTTGCACAGTCCTCAGAGAGTTGGAAAATTTCCTTGACTTCATGAATGAGCAGAATTTCTTTCAGCTAAAACTTTCTGCCTCTCTATAAAAACTAGCAAATGCATCTGTACATTTAGGCAGCTAGATGATTCCTGGTGCCACCTTTCACTGTTTTATTTTGTTTTTTTGGTCCTTAGAGGTGTCTAGATTTCCTTCAATAGTAACCAATTCACTGAACTCACTGGCTGTGTGTACAATGCCTGGCACACAGGCTCACAGACTTTAATTGCTCTTTAAGGGTTCACATCTTGTGGCACCACTGGCTTTGACTTTGGGCTGGTCCACTAACCTTTACCTGACCCCCTCCTCATTAGGTTAATCTGCTTACCACAAGAGAGACTTATCAACTGTACAGTTAACAAGACATGGGTAATTTTGTGAGGCATTTAGAGTTATGGTATTGCCATGTAGATAGAGCTGAAGCTCACTGAGCACATTCTGTGTGCAAGGAATTGGTCTGCACAATTTACTCATATGATCTTATTTAACCTTCTGAATGGTCTTATAAGGTAGGACTTTCAGACCCACCTGTTATTGCCAAGACACAGAGAGGTGAGAGTCTCTCAGGTGGTCACATAGCCATGCTGGGGGACTAGGATTGGGACCTGCACACTGGGCTCCAGAGCCAGGTCCTCACGCACCCAGAACCAGTGTCCTCCCACCCACTTCCACCCCACTAGCAGGTGCCCATGGACTCTGGACACGAGCCTATGTGAATCTAAGCTAGCAATGTCAGAAAAGTCATTCCCCAGCATTTAAATTCTGATAGATGAAGCTTTAAAAACAAACCATAGTTCCAGACTTATCTATATTTGAACAGAAGGTATTTCGTTGCCAATCTGAACTACCTCTACTTCTTTTATTCTTATGGAATAGTTACAGAAAACATAATTTTTTATTCCTTGATATTTGATACTTTTTAAATCTAAGCACAGAAGTAGCAAAGATTTGATATTTGTGACTTCTGATGTATCGACCTGAGTTCTGAATCTAGATGAACGTTCTAGAGCCTAAAATGTTCTAAACTGTCACATTATGAGGAATACTTTCACTGCCCTGATTTGTTTTTCCCCATGTTTTCCTCCTTCCGTGGCTCCCTGACTATGGATTTGTGCATCATTCAATCATAGTCACTGATCACTAAAAGTCCATTCTCTCTTTCCTTTTTGAAGACTTATTACCTGAGGTTCTGAAATGATATAATCATTATAGGGATCAGTTCATTATCTTTCTTATTGTACTGAACATGCCTTTTTATTGCAATGCTTGGGTCCTGCTGATGCTGGAGGGACCGTCCCTTCCACGGTTAGCTAATTCCCAGGGATGATGGACAGCTCGCCAGAGTGCACCTGTCATATGCAACCCGACCCATCCAGGAGCAACTCCCAACCCTCCTGTATCAGGTGCTCATACTCCCTTGAGCACCATCACCTGCCCTCTCACCCCAGGGCCAGACCCCAGACAGCCAGGGGCAGCCCTATGCCCCAGAGCCCACCAAAATTTTTCAAACCAGCCAATCCCAAGCCTGCTCACCCTGCCTCGCCATGACTTCCTGGGGAAACCACAGTAAGAGCTGTGGCCCACGTGCCCCTCACTCCCTCTGCCTCCCAGTGCACCCTGGGGCTGCAATGTGCACCCCCCCAAGCTTGGTGCATCCCCCCTCTCAGAAACCGTGAGTAAGAAACTATCTTTTCAAAGACAGTTGTTTCCTGATCTATTTAGCTTCCATACCTAAATAATAATAAAACATTCATTTTAAGACACTTCTCCAACAAGTATTCCTTTCTCTATAAAGGGAATATGTGCAAACTAAAATAGAACGATATGTGAATACATTCTGAATGATGTGAAAATATGGACACCCTATAAGCTATTAAATTCAAACAGAAATGCTTAAGACTGAAAACTATGTAACTCTATATATTATGCTTCAAGATATTTGCTTTGAGAACAAAATGGCTCATTATTGCTTAAGTGTTTATAAGATAATATATCTTACAAAATATTTTGCTTTGGCAGGAAATAACTTATATAGCTATGTCTTTATTATAATGAACACATAATACCAGTCATTTTTAAATATAGGACAACAACATTTTTCTTCAGAGTCTTAAATTTCAAATTTGCTGAAAAATCTCTATCTGAAGTGGACCATTTTCCTGCACAGATGGTGTTGTACTATTAAAAAAAAAGTAGTTACCCATCATGGTGTAGGTTGAAACTCTTTTATAAAGCTAAGGCAATAATGTTACATAAAACCCTCTCTGCTGAATGGTTCCCATTACACATCTGGTCAGCCAATATATTAATATAAAGATAATCATGAGTTCATAGATGTTTTATAATAATGTTTAACCCACATGACATTGAGCTTGACGTGATTAAACTGTAATGTTTCAAGTAGTACTGGTGTCAGAGTGTGTGTGTTGGGGGAGAAAGTCAGAGAGAGGGAAAGACACACAGGGAGACAGAGACAGAGAGTCCAAGGTTATCACGCATGACATGTCATGGTGCTACTCAAATAAAAGATTCATTTTCAGTTCCTCTTCTAGGTAGAAGTGATTTCCTGGAAAAAGTAAGCCTGAAACCCCACCCTTATTGCCATGGTAGAAATGAAACAAATCCCCTAAGGGGAACACAGAGGAAGTGTGCTCACATTACAGAAGCATAATTTGTATAAGCCGTGTCCAAAATTACCCAGGAGAGCTGCACGGCTCAGCAGGAGTCACTGGATATACAGACGACACCTTGAACTAGTTTATAAGCAAAGACTAAGCTTTGAAACAAAAACCTTGAAAGTAGAAGCAGACATCTCAGTGTGGATGAGGTCTGAGAATTAAGTGAAACCCAGAAAAATTGTGGTCTGCACCAGCAGAGAGGGCTCTTGAAATAACACTGGATAAAGGTCTTTACCCCTCCTGTATTGAGAAGGACTGAGTGGATGGAATCAGAATCTATTTAATGTCTTTATAGCTCATATTCTAATAAGTATGATAAAAAAATTGAGGGTTTTTTTTTTTTGTTTTCATGAAGCTCCATTTAATGAATTGCTTTATATGTACAGGGTTGATGTTACCTGGTAGTGAAGAATCTGGTGCCCAAGAATATAAAACATCAGGTTAAAAGCCCCCATAAGAATCTGGATTTTAAGAAGAAGATTTCTGATTGAGGGTGTGGTGGCATGTAAGGATACTGCATTGTTTTCCATAGTCATCATTACTCAGTCCTAAGTGTTTCTCTTGGTCTAATGCAGACAGTGTTGGCTTTGGAATGATATGAATTAATTATTGCTCTGAGCCCTTTGAATAAACTCTTTAAGATGATGCTGAACCATGATGAATACCTTTTGGTGCTGAGTTCCCTCTGGACGTGAAGTCGCTATGTTTATAGACAAATTTGGCCCGTTAATTACTGAGATGGGGGAAGGGGAGAGACACCTAAGGGTTCATAAAAGAGTGACTTGATTCAACTTTACCAAAAAAAGTTCAAAATCCGAGAAACAATCAGTGTAACTGCTAAAGGAGTGATCAGGCTTCACTGTTACCATTGGGAGCACTGGGAATTTTGCCACTTGTTAATATTAGGTTATTTCACTCCAGGAAGGTGAGAATGTCAACATTTAAAGCTCACGTTGTCAGCCTCAGCTATTGCAACCACAGTGAGCAAATGGAATTCAGTGTCGAACTGAAACGATTAGAAATTAATCATCCTCACTACTTTTCCTGAAACATGGGTTTCCTAATCCTTACAGGAAGAGGGCCATTTTCACTCATTTGACACCTTCAGGTTCCTCAACTTTTCTTATTAAAACAAAGCTACTGTAAAATTATGTGGAAATGAAGAGGAACTTCCAACTATAGCTCTTAACTATCTCAGCTTCCACTTTATTGAACAAGGATATCTTGAAGGTTTGACCTTTACATAATTGAGACTCTTTTCTAAAAATCTTTCGTACTTACTTGATTCAGAAGAAAATTTATATCTTTAAAGTCTCTTTTCATAAGAGATCCCTGGGTGCACTGAGCAACATGGGGCTTTATCTATCATAAAAGGTAAAAATAAGTTTGTTAGCAACCTTTTCTTCTCCCACATAGGTTATGTTTATAAATTACATCCAATGGATACTATGCAGATCCTAATATGATATTATTCAGAGAAATATTGGTCAGTCTGGGGATTTTCTATTAAACAAGCTCAGTACTGGCAAGTGCTGGGTCTCAGTAACATGATCTCAATTTGAATATGGTCTTTCATATTGAGGTTTCCATTTTATTGAAAAGGTTTTCTGTAAGTGTTCTGCTCTGTGCCAGGCACAATGCTAAGCCCTTTAAGCATTTCTAATTCCCAAAATCATCCTAATAACCTCACGAGGAATGTCCTGTGAGTTCCCATTGACTGGACTAGGACAAACCATCTAGTGATTTGCCCAGGATCACGTGACCAGGGGTGGCAGAGACAGGCGTTCTGGGCCCGTGGGCTACATGCTGGGACACACGCTCTGCTGCTGTTCTCGAGAACCTCCTCATGTGCAATCCATCTCGTATTTTTAAATGTAATAGAACATAATTTTTAGGTAAAGAGCTTGGGCTTTGGAGCCAGACTTTGGTTTGAATCTAGCTCAGCTGCTTACTACCTGGGTGAACTTCCAGAACACGTTCATTTTCCTTTGTCTCTTCGTCTTCTTATCTATAACAAAAGTAAGTCAACCTGTAGGGATATTGGGATAATTAGAAACATGCTACACAGCAACAATGGCACCTGGTCCTTAGCAGCACCTTGGTAGGAGCTGTATTAAGATTGATTAAATACTAACAATAGGGCAAAAATATAAGGAGAAAGTGTGGCTAAAAACAGGGGATTTGGAAACCATCTCCCCACCCCAAAATAACTGAGTGCTGTTTTGTTGTCTAACCCTACCAGCCCCAATAACGTATAGACAGTGATGCCTGTACCCGTCAGACACTTAGAGCATCGTCTGGGTGGAAACTGCGCGTGTCTTGGGTGAGGGGTCTTGTTACTGTGTTTACTTTTCCTCCCCCATAGTATCGGTCTCTTGTTTCCTAGCATTGATCAGGTTTGAAATGCCTTCCAAGGTATTTGTGGATTATCAAGCTATCTATTGATGGCAGATATATCTTCGCCCTTCAGCAGGCTCAAAGGAAGAAGCACTGCCCTGGCGTTCAGTCCTCTCTCACCATCCCCTTCCTGAACTGCATTAACATCTGTGCTGCTTTCTTGATGCTGTATTCTCTCTTTCTCTCTCTATATATATACACACACATATATAGATATATACGTACGAGCTGTTGGAAAGTATCCAGCCATTGTTAATATATTTTTCATAACACATGGCTGGATACTTTCCAGACAGCCCTTGTATATTTTTTTATATATATATATATTTTTTTGAGACAGGGTCTTGCTCTGTTGCCCAGGCTGCAGTGCAGTGGCGTGATCACAGCTCACTCTGCCTTGAACTCCTGGGGTCGAGCGATCCTTCAGCATCAGCCCCCTCAGTAGCTGGGACTATAGGTGAATGTCACCATGCCTGGATAATTTTTCCCTTTTTTAAAGAGATGGTATCTCACTACATTGCCCAGGCTGGTCTCAAACTCCTGGCCTCAAGTGATCCTCCATCCTTGGCCTCCCAAAGTGCTGAGATTACCGGTGTGAGCAACTTTGCCTGGCGCTTATTCTATATTTTGTTATCTAACATGCACATATTATGTCCCATACTGGTTTGCAAGTTTCTTTCCAAGGCAGAGGCTGTTGTAGACTTGACTTTCTGACATCACCTAGCACAGTGCCTTGGGTGCTAATGGTTATCAGCTGTGTTATTAGCTTTCAGGTAGGAATCACCCTCAATTTAGTATGCATTCAGCAATTTGAATTGTCACTGTACATTAACCTTAATTTGTAAGGTGTTCCTTTTTCTTTTAGAACTTAATGTAGATAGCTCAGCCCTTAAAGGGAGGGAAGTAACAGGTTACATTTTAAACTAAGAAGCACTTTGTTCATGTTAAATATTTGTAAAGAATCAAATACCATTATCACTGTTGAAAACAATCACTTAGGTTTTAATTTATTTAAAATACTGGTCTGATGGATACTTCTCCTTCCCTAGTACTATCCCATATTTGAACATAAGAATAAAGCCTAGTAAACTTTACTTGTCTGGCCTGATAGGAAACAGCATTTTTTTTTTAGGATCAACTAAAACAATCAATAATTTTTACATTTTTATTGTAATATAATGGCCATGTGGAGTCAATTAAAATCTCACAGCAAGAAGAAAAATCTGTGTTGCATGTATACATTTTACAATATTAATAAAAATAACTGTTTATTAACAATTGTTTGGATATTTTAAAATAGTTTTAAGAATGGATTTCCAAACAATGTAGGTTTCCAGAAACAAAACTCAGAATATACGTGGCATTCCTAAGAGAACTAGTTTGTATTGAACGAGCATCTCCAACCTATTTTTGAACACTTCACTCCATGTAACAAGGACAGCAAGTCTCACCCCTACTCACTCAGGCACCCCTCATCCTGCGTAATCAGAGGAGGTCCCTGGGAAGGCGAGGTGGGCCTCTGGCCAGCAGACGGTCCCCAGAGCTCCAGAAGAAGTGTCAGGGTGGGAGTCTGCCCTCCGTTCTTGGTGTGCTCTTGGCCAAAGAATGACCAGACACACCGAAGTGTCAAGTCCAGACTATCATCTTGAAAAAATCACCAGCAGGGCCAACGCGGTGGAGTCACCCGAGGCAGGAAGCAGCTTCACATGGCAGCTCTTTATTGTAGAACAAAACAGGTCTGTCTCTGCAAGTGGAGAGAGACTGACAGACTGACAGACTGACAGATTGACAGACTGACAGACTGACTGACTGACTGACAGACAGACAGACAGACAGACAGACAGACAGACAGACACTCACTCACTCACTCACTCACTCACTCACTCACTCATCGAATTGTTACCTTTTATTAGCCCAGTCTGGGGGTGGGCTCTCGGGAGGTGTGGGATGTTATTAAATGATCAACAGGTGTCCTCAAAATGCCATCTGCATCTACAAGCTGCCTCTAAGAAAGCCCACCTGGGGGGGGTGAAGCACAATGCAGATTCAAGCTAATGGCATAATAATTACCCTTAGGTTACTCTAGGTCACTTTCTAAATCCTATCATGCTGGGCTGGGGAATCCCCAGATGGATGAAGCATTCCCTCCTTCCCCAGGTGTGGCAGGTGCTCGGGATAGGATTAAGGGTGGGGCAACACCAAAACGGAGTGCCCACCCTTGTCCTTCTTCCCAGGTGGGGCAATTGCTCGAGACAGCACCAAAGCAGGGCACCCTTGTGCCGAGAAGGGCTGGAAATCCTAACTGTCTACCTAACACTATGAGGCTATTTACCATCTATTTATCCCATTTGATGCTAAAAATTTAAATTTAAAGCATTTGATGCTGGGGGATGCTGAATGCAGTCTATAAAAACAATTCTTAGTTTACATGGCCTTTTAGATGTTGTATTCCTAATGGCACCGATAGACATCTTTGCATATATATGTTTTACAGGTGTATAAATATTTAGTTTAATCACTGCCAATTTGTTTGATTTTAAGCCTTCTCTAATCATTATTTATTTATCCTAAATACAACATTGTCCCTGGGAAGCAATATTGTATAAGGAAATAGACTGTAAGCTAGTGTTCAGTTGAGTATGATCAATCTGATCTCCCAAGGCATTTACCTTCAAATTCCAGCAATTCCCATGGGTCTACTGATTAAATTAATAAATTGCACCTGTGATAGAATTAAAGGTCTATATCAACACAGGCATGCACAGGAATATAAGGAGATGGTAACTATGAATATTTCTGTTTTTCCCAAAATGTACTTCAGGGGTGAGCTCTGATTTTGCTCTGAGGAACTGCTGATGAGGAACAAGAAGACAAAATGAGTTATTTTTTGTTAATTTGAATTTATTTGCCTAGTCTAAATGAACTAAAATTGACCATGTTTCATTTTACTTTGGGCTGTACTGGCCCTTCCTTTAACTGGACCTTTTAGTGTTACAGGTGAGTCCCTGCCTACTATGCAGTTTTAATCATAACTGCGGGAATATGCTTGGTGTGTAGAATGACTGGTCCTCTGGATCCTTCTATACAATGCCCCCTGCCCCGTTCTCCCTGCCCCTTGGTTCTCTCGGCCCTGATCACTGTTTGATATTCTGTGTGTTTGTTTTCTGTACATGCCACCCCCTCACTGTCCATAGGGCTGGGATATTTGCTTTGTTTTGTTTTCACTGATTTTTAATAAACAGCTTGAATGGTGCCTGACACATGGCACAAATTGAATATATATTTTTGGAATGAAGTTCATGAATAACTCAGCATGAAAATCAGGAGTGTGGACATTTGCTACCTCCAGAGGCACTCCAGAATTTTGAGGCTTTTGAATACTTTTGAATTTCACAGACCAGTGAAATCTTCAAAATTTTTGGGAATGAAAGAGGTTCATAAATTTAATTTGGCTAATAGGACTTTAAAGCAAACAAACAAAGCTATCATCTGATATTACTATGATTTCATAAAAGGGTTTTAAAATTGGTGCCAAGAAATTATTAATACCATATTCCTGGAATCTGGTAGAATGCATGTATGTCTGTGTGTGTGCAGGTATGTGTGCACAGCGTATCTGCTTAAGCAAAGGTAATATCTTACTTTTGAATACTCTATTCCATTATTCTGGATGTTTCTAGGAGGATGCTTTTGGATGAGATTTACATTTAAATCAGTGGATTTGAGTAAAGCAGATTGCCCCTCCTAATGTGGGTGGGCCTCCACCAATCAGTTTAAGGCCTGAATAGAACAAAAATTCACTTCCCCTGAGAAAGAAGGAATTCTGCAGAGATGGCCTTCAGATTTGAACCACAACTCTTCCCTGGGTCTCCAGCTTGCCACCCACCCTGTAGATTCTGGGCTTGCTAAACTTCCAGAATTTCATGAGCCAATTCCTTAAAATTTCTCTCCCTTCCTCTCTCTCTCTCTCTCTCATGAACTAAAAAAAATCTTAAGCCCCCCCAGCCGACTCAATGGACCCCCTCTTGGCCAAGGGGACTAAAAAAAAACCTTTAAATCTGAGTTTACTTCATTTGAGCTTGCCTGAATTTACATAATTATCAATGCATAAAGGTAAGTTTTCATAATTTATGTTCATATCTAAGACTTTTTGAGAGATTTTTAAAAATAAAAATCTTTTTGAGTGAGTACTTAGAATGTTATGATAGATTCTTGATGTATGTTGAGAGATTAACAGTATTGACTCAAAAACAAAAAACAAATAACTCGAATAAAAATGAGCAAAGGACCTGAGTAGACATTTCTCCAAAGAAAATACGCAAGTGGCCAATAAGCACATGAAGAGGTGCCCAACATCAGCAATCGTTAGGGAAGTCGAATCAAAACCCCAGCGAGATGCCGTTACACACGTCAGGAGGGCCACAGTAACAACAAACAAACAGAAAAACACCCAGGCAACAAGAAGGGCTGGAACACCTGCACATTTCTTGTGGGAATGTAAAATGGTGCCACCACTACAGAAAACAGGATGGCAGCTCCTCAAAAAATTGTAGAAATAGAATTGCCATATGAGCCAGCATTCCACTTCTGAGTATGTGAGAGCTGCCCAGAAAGTATCCAGCCATGTAATATGAAAAATTATATTAACAATGGCTGGATACTTTCCAGACAGTCTGCGTATACCCCAAAGAATTGAGAGCAGAGACTCAAACGGATATCTGTGCACCCATGTTATAGCAGCAACATTCACAGTAGCCAAAAGGTGGAAGCAACCCAAATACCCACTAACAGATGAACGGATAAACACAATGTGGTCTATACACATAATGGAATATTATTCAGTCTTAAAAAGGAAGGAAATTCTGACACCTGCTCCAACACGCATGAACCTTGAGGACATTGTTTCATTAGCATGAAATAAGCCAGACTAAAAAGGACAAATACTATGTGATTCCACTTACATGAGGGACACACAGTAGTTACAATCACGAAGACAGAGAGTAGACTGGTGGTTGTCAAGCTGGCGGATGACAAACGAGGAGTTAGGACTTCATGGGGACAGAATTTCAGTTTTGCAAGATGAAAGAGTTCTGGAGATGGATGGTGGTGATGGTTGCACAGCAGTGTGAATGCACTTAATGCCACTGAAAGGTATACTTAAAATGGTTAAGATGGTGAATTTTATGTCATATATATTCTACCACCATAAAAGAGAGATGAGCATTATTTCTTTCAATCTTAGCTTTCTGGTCCTGGTTTGGTAAGTATTTTTCTTTTTAAGATTATGTCAACTTCATACTTTCAGTTCCTTAAAGCAAGTAGCATTTTTACATAAATTGCACAAGACAACTTCCTAATTTAGTAGATAATCATCTCTGCTAATATTATACATGTTTATCTTGAACACTTTCCAGGAAGTTTCAAAATCATAGATCAAACTTGGGTTAGCAGTCACTGAAAAATTATCGGCTTGTTTAGGCAAAGTTTGAGGAAGGAGAAGGTTGGCATGTTAGCACTGTGTAGTCTTAGGGGTTTAAACAGTGAATTCTAGGCTCTACACTACTCCAAATGTTCCCAGATGATAAGATGCACAAAGCCTCTCTTATGAACTTTTACATGTCTAGCAATGGTCCTTGGCAGTGTAAAATCAATGTTTGGTGAATAAATGATTATATGTCCTTTGAATGTCACTTCTAGAAGGATTAATCTTGAAGACATGTTATATTCATTCTTGCAAAGATTTTCTGAATTCATGTGACCCTTGGTTCTGTGCTACACATTGACATTACAAGGGGGCTTGGACTCCAAGTCGGTTTGACATACATTGCAGAGAGACTCATTCCATGTAGTGGTGGAATATTCTACAGTGAGTAGCAGCTCTCCACAAATGCCTCTGAATATATTCCTGAAAATGTACAGAATGAAGGCTGCTAAGGTGTGCTGCTTTTATACGAGACTGATGGCAACGATGACAAGTTTGGGGCAGTATTGAACTAATAAGACTTTAGCATTTACTTGAAAGAATTAATGATAAATTGGCTTAATCATTTTGCCATTTCTAGGAAAAAAACCCTCTTCTTTTCATTTAAGTAACCATGAATAAAGGTTTCATCCAAATTCATAAGCTTTGTTTATACTCTGTTATCAATTACCAGTTAATTCGATTGAAAAAAATTGTTATTGATTACTTGAATTTCACACCTTCCAAGCAGATCTTTCTGTCACATTGGAGAGAGACGCATGCGCATTTTTCATTTAAAAAGCATTTTAGACACTCGGCACTCCCACTAACTGGCTGCCTGTCTCCTCACACCTCACGAGTGGCCGGGAGTGCAGGGAGAAGGCAGAACCGTGGAGCGGGGCAGGTGGTGGGAGCCCGCTTGGCTGTTGTGCCCACCGCCTTCTTAGTTACCTTATCAGTTAAACCTTCTGTCCGCTCTGGTGTCTATGTCCAGACCTATTACCCCACCCCACAGGCAACCACATTCGTGTGTGATCTGTTTTTCCAATGCACCCTATACAACTCTCTTACCTCGAATTCTCCTGGAAACAGACCCCGAGTCAAGGACTGGGGTCACGTAGTCTGTCTGGGAGGCGACCCCAGGAAATGCAGGGAGGGCGGCAGGGAAGTGAGGCTGGGAGCTGGGGAGGTGCCCCCCAGCGACCCGTTCCCCTGTGAGCAACCGTGCGGCAGGTCCCACAGCCCGGGAAGCAGCAAGCACACCTCGGGGACACACCCCTTGGGGACACACACCTCAGGGACAGCTGGTGCGGGGAGCAGGCGGCACTCACTCACCAGACCCAGGTGTGGGGCCTGAGGGAAGGACGGGGCTGCCCCTGAGAGTGGCAGAGGCCGCAGGTGTTCAGCGTGGAGAGAGCTGAACGGCCGTGGTGGGATCACCACCCTTACATATGTTAAGTCCTTGATGGTGGCACTAATCTCTTCAATCCCTCCAGGAATTCAATATTGCTTTTGGTTTACTACTTTTTGTTTTAGGTGGAGAAAGTTCTAGAGGTTTCCACTTGGTCTTTCCCAGCATAACAGCCTCCAACCCCAAGGTCAGGGAACCAAGGTGGGGACTATGCCAGCTGCTGAGTATCCTATTCCAGCCATGCATCCTGGACCCAGGGAGATAACCCACAGTGGGCTAGAGGACCCCCGGGACCTGCTGAGAGATGGGCCTGGGCTAAACTCCACTGACCTCCTGGCCTCCACCAGCCCCCACTTTGAATCTCGGGAAGGGAGGCTTCCTTCCACTAGCAAGGGGGGGGGGTGGTTTCCGCAGGCCCAGGGAGTTGGGGGAGTTGGGGAAGTCTGGGGTTGGAGGGGTCAAGTTCGTCTACCTTAACATCCCTGGCCAAGGTTGGAAGGACCTACCCCTCCCCTCTTGGGGCCCTGGTTTCAGCACGGGGGACTTGCCACAACTGTGGATCCAGTTCCCAAACACTCATCCCAGGTCTGGTGTTCAGACAAGTCGGCTCTTGGGATAAGGGAGCTGGTCTCTTTAGAAACTTCCAGAAGGGCTTCTTGCTTTCATACTGCCCTGAGTGGACAGTTGACTGGCCTGAGGGTGTCGTTTTCTCCCTTCAGTGCAATGAGCTCCACGATCACTCTTGCCCAGGTCTCCCCATCTGTCAAGACCAGAGATGGTGCAGAGGCCGGCATACCCCTTCCTCCTGAGTGTCCTCCCCACCCGCTGCAGGGAGGGTCTGCGAGTGGCCAGGCTGCAGGAGCCCAGCTCATGCCCGAGGCCCCGCCCTGCAGCAGCGGAGCCTTGCTGCACGGGTCAGGTGAGTGAACTCACCCAGGAGTCCAGCCCTGGAGGTCTGCTTCCCAGGACCAGCGCAGGGGCCAGTGGTCTTCACTGGGTTTCCTCTCGAGGTTTTTAAAGGTTAATCCAGATGGCTGTGTCAACGTGAACAAGCACACGTAGAATTTGTTATTTTAGACTGCTCTGTAGTGGATTCTTATATGTTCACACCAAATTTTATTTTTCTTTATTTTTATTGATGGATATTTAAGATGTTTCCACTCTTTACTCTCATAAACAATGCTTCATTGAGTAATTTTACACAATCATCTCTTTTTATAGCTATGTAAATTTTTTTCTGGCATGCATCTTGGGGCTGCATTGCTGGGCCAATGGATAGACAGATACACAGTTTCCTTAAATAATGCCAAAGTAAACCATGTCACTCTTGAATGGGAAGGAAACTCGTGTTTTGCTACTTCTATACTGTAAGGTGCCGGTGTTTAAAAACATGTATTTTGGTAGATTGCACCACCATTAAATGAACAATTTAATCCCATTGTCTCCCTCTCTCAATTGTCACTGAAGTCTATACTCATGATTTTGTTAGGGAAGCACCCCACGTTTGTGCTTACAGGGAATGTTCATCTAGGTGTGGAATTGTGTATGTGGGTATGAAAAATGTTCTTCTCAGAGAAGAGGAAAATGAGGATTACAAGACAAAACTGGGCAGAGTTTGTGTTAGAAATGCACACATTGTCATTAAGAAAATGAAACATTATTTCTAAGGAGGAACATTAAAATCAGGAAAAAGAAACCATTCAGTTCTCATAGAGCCAGGAGAATTGGAAATGAACTGCAGGAACCAAAGGAACAAAAGAGAAATTGCAGGGTTGCTGTTTACAACTTGCAGAAGCATAATGTTCCGCGGAGAGTACAGTAATGGGAAGGAAGTATGAGAAGCTGGCAAATACAATTTCACTTTATTTTAATGTGTTCTGCACCTACCAGTGAAAGTTCTATTTGTAAGGCAAAGCCTTGCGTGACCTCTGGGAAGCCGTCTAAGCCTCTCTGTCCCTCAATTTCTCCACTTGCCACATTTAGAAAATTGCCTTGGCTCCTGGACGCCGCATAGGCAAGGGTCCCTCTATTTTTCTAAATGTTGTTAGCAGGTACCCATGCTTCTTGAGCAGACGGCTGTGCTCTTGGTGCAATAAACACAGATTCTATGGTTGTAATCACACTTGGCATGAAGTTGGTCTGACTTTACTGCTACACGTAATTATTACTGGGCCTAGAAGTCGGGCACAACGGTCGTAGGCAGTTCACAGCAATGACTTAAACCGCAGCGCTCTCACTGTCAGAGCTACATGCTAGGTTGTTACTTTTCAATTTTTCAGTTTTGTACAAGCTTTCACTGGTAATATGTGCCCTTGAACTGTCTTCCAACATGACTGAAAATAATTTGATATCATTTTATTTAAAAGATAAATGTCCCATACCTGTCCCTTACAGCTATAGTGTCCTTTCTTTAATCCTCACGCCTCTGATCTGAGGCCAGGCTGTGGGACTGGGCATCCGTGTCTGTGAGAGAATGATTGGGCTATGGTGTCAGGGAGGGGGCTGAGGGGACATTCACCCAGCCAGGGGACAGCAGCGGGACTCAAGGGGTGACTCAATCAGAGTATGCACTCTGGGGATTGGTGTGGGGAGAATCAGGTACAGGGACACAGCGGACAGGACTGAGGCCGGGGGCAGAGGAGCTGGCCAGTGTGTCGTAAACTGCAGCCACAAGAACCCAGTGACATTGAGGAACGGCGTCTCCTCTTAATCGGTCCTAAGAAATAAACACCCCATGGTTGCAGCCAAAGTTCACCTTTCCCTGGAAAATTGGAAAGTTGCTAGGCAAAAGAGGGAAAAAATTGAACTGCTGATTCATAGCACAATGGAAAACATTTTGTTCAAGACCAAGTGGCGCTGTGGTCCTGATCTTAGGTGAAAGAGGGCAGAAATGCCCACCTGGGTGTGGAGATCATCTAGGAAATATTGTCACAGTGCAGCTGAGGAAAGAAATGTTGGACAGAAAATCCCAAGGTTCAGATAGGCTGCATATTTTTGGGGGAAATGTACAGTGACTCTGAGAATTTTGCGTAGGTTAGCAAGACCCCACCCTATTTTCTAAAAATCATTTTGTTGTAAAATAAAACAAAGGTGCAGCAAAACACACAGGATGACCATGAGAACTAATGAATTGCCCTGGGGCAAGCAGCCCCGAGTCCAGACGCGAACTTGGCCCTGCACCCGAGGAGCCTGTCGTTGGCGGAGTCCCCACGACCCCAGCACAACTCCCCCCTTCCCCTGCAAGTAGCCATTACCCTGACTTAGGAATGATGACGTTCTGTGGGTTTTTTCAAGAAATAAAGTTACCATCTAGACTGCATCTTGAGACACTATTGTTTAGACTTGCGTCCCCCACACTTTTTTTTTAAGTTTCGACATATCTTTAAGTCTCATCTAATCTGTAATTCCCCTCCTTCCCTTCTTATCCTTACAAATTATTTCTTGAAAAACCGGGGCTGTTTGACCTGTGCAGTCTCTCGGAGTCTGGATTTTGATGTTTTCATTCTCAGGGTGCAGCTTGGCGTGTTTCGCTGTCTTTTGTGTTTCCTGCAAATTGGCAGATGGGTCTGGAAACTGGGTCGGATTCAGGTTCCATCGCTTTGGCAAGGTTGTAGGTGCCGCGTGTCCTTTCATCGGGGGCTATAAAACGCCTGGTTGTTTCTCCTTTTGTGTTAGCAGCTGTGGACGCTCAATTCCTAGTCCTGCACCCACTAGTTCATCGGGAGATGTAAAATGGTGATATTCTAATTTCATCACTTCTTTTTTATTTGTTAATTGGAAAAATTTAATAAAGAGGTGGTTTCCTGTATCTACCATTTGATTACCCACTGGATACCCCAATATAGTAAATGCTTGATCTGGTCGCTATGTAACTAGCTCTCCACATAGTGAATAGGTTCTCTCTCATCCTCTAAGATGACCAGTTGATTGTTATTTAATGTTGTTATGAGCGCATGGACTTAAAGATATTCAATGGGTCTTGATCATTTGAGTTATTATCTCTTCCCATGCTCAAGCTGTCCAACCTCTGCCCAGCAGGAGCCTCTGATTTGACCCCTCCTCCTCCTGACTTCGGCCGTGTTGTGGATGGCAGGGCAGCTGGGCTCATCCCGTCCAATGCCCTCCACCTGGCATTGGCCATTTCTCCAAAGCCATGGGCTCCACTGCAGGGTGGCTGCTTTATTTGCCCTTGTTTGTCACACTGCATCTCCTTTATCCACCTCAAGATGTGGGGGGGGGGGATGGATTAACTCTGATTCATTTTCTCCATTGCACATTTCACGCACAAATCTCAGAATAGCAAGACTAAGACCACCAGCAACACATGACCGAGCACAGGACGGCCCTTTGCTTCTTCCTTGGTGACATTCACCACATCACCATCTACTGTGCTTCTTCCCTGTTGGGAGTAAATTCAGGGAGGGACCCGTGTCTACCCTGCTCATCACTGTGTCTTCTGTGACGTCACAGTGCCTCGCACACAACTGAAACTCACATCCTTATGTGCAGGTTTGGCTGAAAAGAACAGAAAGTCTGATAAGCTAGAGTTGGGGATGGGCAGTCAGGGCTGGGGTGGCCCAGCCTCCCTCTCTCTGCTTTCCCCACTGTATTCACCATCCAGTCCCACAGTCACCTCATGGCCCCAAAATGATTGCCCAGATCCAGCTGTCACATCTGAATTCCTGCCCACAAGAAGGAGAAAAGGCTGAAAATGGGACAAAGGCTTCGAGCTCCCTTTTAAGGAAGGTTCTGGGAAGCTGCCACTTCGCTTTCATCCTGCTTGCCTAACCCGAATCCCCTTCCACACCAGCCTCAAGGAAGGGAAGGCTGGTGTGGCATGGGATTAGCACAGCCAGACAAAAATCAAGGGTGTTTTTTATAAGGAAGAAGGGAAAAACAGCTATTTGGGAATAATTCGTAGCCATTCCACAGGGCTTAAAAATATTTTTTGAATTATAGAGTAAATGTCAGCAGGGAAATAAGGCTTGGGGCTCACTCAGTGAGGGAGGGCCAGAGCGCCGGGCCAAGGTCTCAGCCTCCATCTGCCCCTTCGTGGTGACAACTGCAGCTGGGAGGTAGAGGTCTCCAAGGGAGAGGGTCGAGGGAGAGTCATGAAATAAAGGGTCTTGTGAAGGGACGCGCCATTTCCAGCTGGAAGGAAAACGATGGGTGGAGGAGGAGGAGGAGACCCCCCCCCGGGGCTGGAGCTGCAGAGGGAAGGGCTGCCTCGACGCAGCGCACGCTCCAGCTCTCAAGCTTCCCTGTGCCAGCGTCAGCCGGGCACCTTCTCAGGCAGGGGCTGCGGCCCACCCCGGGGAGGCCCCTTCAGTGGATCTGGGGAGACCCAAATTTGCATCTCTGACTAGTTCCCTGCTCCTTGGATAACGTGTTGAGAACCACTGTTCCAGCACAATGTTTTTGTTTTGCTTTTTGTTTATTTTTAAAATAATGTATTGCTACCTTGTTTACAATTTTACACTCAAATCTTGGAGCTGCAGCTAAGGTGTATGTCTTAGTCTGGTCGGAATGTCATAAAAATATGAATTTGGGGGGGACACAGCATTCAGATCAGAGCAGTACACGAGCCCCAGTCCATTAGGATATTTAAGAATGAGCAGGCGCCAGAAACCTCAACAAATCGCTCCTGTGATATATTTGTCCCCTTCTACCTGATGTTGAATCAGCTCCAACAAGTGAGGGCCCCGCGTGCCAGCCAGACAGAGGAGCGTCAGAGGTGCGGTTGAATCAACATGGGCGCAAGTGTGCTTCCAAAACCCAGTATGAGGTAGTCAGCTCGCCCAATGGTGCAGATGTTTCTAATCAATCAGATGGTTGTCAAGCATGTTCCGTTTGCAGTCACCTGGCTTCCGAGTGACCAGTGTGTGCTTGAGCACAAAGTTGCTTTTAATCCAGAAACTTTGTTTCTGTGTCCCTCACTCTCATGACGAGATTTGATGAACTAAAATACAACCCCCCTCTTCCACTGACTGTGGACACCTTTGTCCTACCGTGGGGCCGTGTTCCTGGGTGGTGAAGCCGAGCGCCTGCGGACGGCAGCCTGGACTTGAATTCAGGCCCTGCTGCCCGCCGAAGCAGCTACGTGGCACAGGGTGTGGCTCAGCCTGCGGCAGTGTGGGAGCAACGCAGTGTCCACTTTGTGAGCACCCACCGAAGTCGTGCGTGGGAAAGCTTCAAACAGCACTGGACCCTAGGCAAACAGCGGCACCACGCGTGGCGAGCAGCACACTGATTCAACATGTGTGAAACACAGGGTGTGTGGAATCCATGGTTAAATCCTGATGGATGTGACCGCGCCACTTTTAAAAAGCCTTGAAATAATGAAAACTGTGGCCTTTACTCTTTCACAGCAGACTCCTTTAAAAAGAAGACAACGACCTGCCAAATCATTTTATTTTAAGTCATTTTAGAAGCAAAAGCCACAGAGCAGACAGAATTTTGCAATACGTTGGATTTCTTCTTGTGTTGAGTGTTGTTTCATAATAATACAACTCAGGAGTGGTTTTCTTACCATCTCTCACCCTGAAGGTCTCTTCACGCAAACTTACATGGACCCCTCAGGCCGCCAGAGGGAGGCAGGACGCTGTGCAACCTGCTGACGCCCTCCGGGGATCAGTCCGTGTTCTTAGCAGGGGGCTGGCCGGGCTCAGCCTCTGACCTCCCTCCCACACTGTGCTCAGCGTGAAGGGCTAATAAAGAAAATACAAATAAATGATGGGAAAAATGGGCAGGTTTGTGAGGCTCACAGTGCACCTTGAAGCTGACTCAAAACAGAAACACAAATATCGCTGGATGAACTGCAGATTGTTTTGCCTTGTTAAGTGAGCCTTAAGAACGCAACCTTTCATCTTCCCAGGGAAGCAAATGCAACAAACACCAAAGAATTATAATTTAAATGCAAAGCCTTTTAAGCAAATGGCCATGGGTTTATTGCTGCATATGTTTTGTTAGGGCTGCAGAAAGTGAACAGTGCACACAGAGGCTTTCTGCCAGGCACACACAGATTTCTTGAGGCATGAGAATTTACGCATGGGAATACATGGTTCTCCTCCTTGCATGGGAATTTAAAGACCTGTTTCTAAACTCCTGCCATGTAGGTCAAGCTACTCTACGGCAGATGGTTCCTTTTCTGTAAATTGTGCAATGCATCCTCCCTCCCTCACTTCTCTGCCTTGCACTGGCCCACGTTCTCTGAACACAGTGAGCTACTTCACAGCTACAGGTTCTTCCCCTGCATGGCATGGTAGAGACGGTATGCAGTTTGGAGTCATTTTGATTATTTGACAGCCACATATAATTCTCACAATGTGCCTGGAAGTATTCAGAGCCCTTTACATGCATTGACTCGTTCAACCTTATGGAAACCATATAAGGAAAGTACAAATACTAAATATATTTTGCAGATGAGGAAACTGAGGCATGGGGAGGGTGAGTCTGGTGTCTAGTGTCACATAACATGTAGGTGACAGAGAACTTAGGTAAGAGATGACATGGGTTTAAATCCTGGCTTTGTTATTCCTGGCTGTGCAATCTTTGCAAATGACTTATCTAGTCTGACACTAAGTTTAATTGTTCATTTAAAAAAATCACCTTTCCATATTGTTTGGGGATTAAAGGAGATAACTTGTATGGGCAAAGCATGGGCCAGACATGCAGTGGGCATCCGTGAGAGCCCCTCTCCTTGCTTGCTCCTGAAAAGGCCTGTGCCCAGAGTGCCTTCAGCTCTGCTCTACATGGTAAAACACCATGGATTCTTTAAAGGCAGCTCCACGCCATCTGTTTGAGAATCGTGGCTCCACTGAACAAGCCCTGGAGCTGAGTTAGCCCCTGGACACGCCATGCCAGTGCCACCTTTGGGTACTGGGCTCTGAGCTCCTCGCTGATGACATCCAGGTGTTGGTCTGTGTATCCCCAAGGCTTGCACAGCGCCTGACATGTTCATGCTGGACACATCCTATGGCCAGAGCTGTCTTCCAGCACCCACCTTGTCTCTCCACTCTGTCTTCTGCCCTGCACTTTGGTTGTCAGCCATGTGGGGTTCACTGAGACACTTTCCAACACCTCCTGCTCTTCCGACCCCTCCCACCTGCAAAGGTGCTCACCTTGACACGGAGGGAGCTGACCTGTCAGGGCCAAACTTTTCTTCAGGGACCATTTCCAAGCCCTCCCCTCCCTGGTCTTCTCTTCTAATGAGTCAGACTGACGTGGGGGCTCCTTTCTTTGAGCTGCTTTGGGCACTTTGCATCTCCTCATGTCCCCAGCCACAGAGTCTCCTGGGTGTTGTAACTGTGGACATTCCTGCACTCTGCTTTTTAGAAGATTATAGACTCTGGACAGGCAGGGGCTCTCGTTCACTCATCTTTGCTGACAGTTAACAAACACTTTTTCTTTTGCTTGGAAAAAATTAGATACTTGTTTTTCTCTAGAAGGGAAATGTGCTGGTGGTTCTTGTATAAGATGGAGTTATCATGGTGTAGTGGAAAGGACTTTGTGCCAACAGTCGGAGATGTGAGTTCTAGAATGGCATTTACTTGTGGGGTCAATGGGGGCTTTTTCTTATTTAGTGCCTCTGCTCCTTAATCTATAAAACAGCAACAGTGTGGCTGCTGTTTCAGAGCTATGCTACGAACCGGAATAGCACATCATGAAGCAGTCTGGAACACACGTGGCCACCTTCCAGGAGTGCGCAGCCCAGGTTAGGAGCCCTACGTGGCCTCCTGGGAGCAGATCATTCTCCACAGTTTAAAGACGAATAAACAAGTTTAGAGAAATTCTGCAACCTCTCCGAGGCTACCCAGCTAGTACTGGGGACAGCTGGAAATAGGGCTCAGGTCTGTGTGTCTTCTAAGTCAGTGGAGGCTTTTAACTGCCATGTTATGCTTTTTGTGTACCCCAGTATAACATGTTGGTGATTTCCACAGAAATGAGTGATTTTTTCTTTTAGATGTGAATATGGCTAAGTTTTATATACCTGAATTACACACATTCTTATTCCCTCATTAATTTATGTGTGAACAAATAGTGCATATCCTTGTAAATATTTGGCAACATAGACATTGTCCTAAAAATATGTGACCAGGGATCTTCAGTTAACCAGGGATATAGCTTGACCATTGTAGTAGTTAATATGCCCCAGAACATGGGAAGGTGGGAGACTGTTTAGCCCTTTGCCTGCTGGTTGTTATGTTGGAGCAGTTTGGGAGGCTTTCATGGAAATATGCAGATATTCAAGATATGACAGTTTCACCATGGAGGAATCAGGAAGTGTTTCAGCCACTGAAACAAATGCTACAAAAGGTGATCATGCTGGGACATTGATTATTATACAGTGTGCAATTAGAGCATCTAAGGCTGGGTAAGGTGCAGTTCACACATCAGATACTGCAGAGTGTTCCACGGAAGTAACACACCTCAAAGCCCATTAATCTTCCAGAATTTTTTTATTTGGTGAAATGGGTTGAATATGAATTAACAATTTGCATCATGAGACAGTCAGAAAAGAAAAATTTGAAGACAGTGGAATGGTAGATTTTTGGAACTTGATGCAAGGAAGACAGGGCAGAGTCCCACCAAGCACAAAACAACAAAAATAGCAACAGAAAGAATATATGATTTTAGAGTCAGTTCATTCACATTTCCTGAGCAAACTGCTTGGAGGTTGTAATTAATTTCACATAGTTGTTAACTTACTGTGATACTTGTAATTAGCATGTGCACTGTGATTCATAAACTGGGACAGTTAGGAAAAGGCACATGTGGGAGCTAAACGAGAGAGTTTTCACCTTGATTTGATGATGAGGGACCACTGCGGAAAGACAGGTTCTGGCACGGGAAGTGCAGAGCTGTGGACGTGGTCTGCAGGCAGAGGGCACGCTGTCATTTGGGCAGTAAGTGGTCAAAGGCCACATGCCTGTCAAAGGCTGATGTTTACTCTCTGAAAGGTGTTTATTTGTAAAAATTGACGTGAATATAAAAGAGAGTTACTAAGTCTGAGAAAAATCTTTCAAAACGTGTCTGGGAACAGGAAGACTCCTGGATTTCTGGACCCAGAGGTGCACACAAGTGCTCAGCCCGTCTGACTCACAAATTGGCAGAGGCAACATGGGTGAGACCCACCCCATTATGTCCTGCGGAGTTGTGTGTGCTTGCTGAGGGCTGTGTCTGCACGGTGGGAGGGATATTACCTTCCTAATACACATAGACATTCCCTGTGCACATCGACCTGAAAGGCCACAGGCCTTACCTGAGCTGCCTTGATGGCTTCATGGCACACCTGGGACTCAGAACAGACTAATATTTGACTATATCTTTTTGCCTCTATCACAGATGGTGGTTAGATGGCAACTGCTGACCCTCAACAGAAATGTTGCAGCATCCAGGGAACACCTAGGAAACTGCTCCCAATTGTGCAGGGGTTTGTTTTCCTAAAGGAGGACAAATCCTGCAGTGCCAGGGAGAAGGCTTTTCAACTGTTAGAGGACAGGAGGATGAACAAAAGAAGAAACCCAGATGGCATGCCCATGCAGGGCCTGGGCAGTGGGTCATGCCCAGTGCGCAGAGGAGGAAGGAGGTGCCTGCGTGATGGGTTCATAAGCCAATGGAGGAGAAGCCAGAAATTAACTCTGCAGTCCTGTGTCCTGATCTCAGATGAGTAGAAGATAGTTTCCTCATCTGTAAAAGGAGGATAAAAATAATCACTGCCATGGAGGGTTATTGTGAGTATTAAATAGGTTTGCATTTGTAGAGAGCTTACCACAGTGCCTGGCACACAGAGAACACAATATAAAAGTTTGTTTGATACACAAAAATAAATGGTTTGTATGTGGAAAATCCTAAGGAATGTACTAAAAACCTATTAGAACCAATAAATGAGTTTGGCAAGTTTGCAGGATCAACATACAAAAATAAACTGTGTTTGTTTGCAATGAACAATCTGAAAACGAACTTAAGAAAATAATTCCAGTCACAATAGCATCAAAAAGAATAAAATACTTACAAATACATTTGACAAAAGAAGTGGAAAACTTACACTCTGGAAACTACAAAACATTATTGAAAGAAATTAAACAAGATCTAAATAAATAGAAAAATATCCATGTTAAGGGATCAGAAGACTTAACATTACTAAGGCAGCAATACTCCCCAACCGATCTACAGAATCAACACAATCCCCATCAGGGTCTCAGCCTTCTTCTTTGCAGAAATCGACAAAGAAGTTGTTTTATTGACTTGTTTAGGCTGTTTTACTATAATCCAAAGCTGGTGTGTGTGTGTTTCCCCAGGCACTTGTGGAGGGGCTGGGGTAGGGAGATGTTGCCAGACTCAACAGAGTTTCAAAACAGGTGACTCTAAGCTTTTTTGGGAAAAAAAATCTGATAAAATAAGTTAGCAAAAATGAAATGAACAACCAATTAGACACTGGGCCACCTTGCATTTCTATTAAGTGGCAATGCATCACTGCAATCCCATCAGAATGACAAACTGACCATGGAAGGAACTTTCAGAAAATAATCTATTGAGAAATGAATAGGTTTGAGAAATGAACCTATTGAGCTTTTTTATTGGAAGACTCTTTGGCTGAGAATGTTTTGTTCTCATTGATGGTGGTTTGAGATACGGTATGATCCAGCCTGTTATTAATATGTATAAAGGAAAAAGTGGTACAGCTGCGTGAGTATAGTAAAAGGCTTTCATTTTTGTTCAGTACTGTGATCTTTCCAGCATTTACTTTGTTCATATTTTAAATTTTTTATAACACTTATAATTTAGCCATTTTAAATAATTGAGTTTACTGGATAAGTCATCAAGCAGTATGCTATGTATACAATATTAACTGCTTACAGATCTCTCAGTGAAATCAGAAAATAAGACCACATTTACCTTATAAGCACATGAAACTCAAGCTCCCACAAGAATATTCCATACCACTATTTTTACTTTAAGTGAGCATAGAAGACAGGGTAAAACCACTCAAGAGATTTAAAAAAATAAAATTCACAACATAAAAACTAGTATGTATTTGGCGAATGATAAAATACCAAGTCCATCAGAATAGACCCTGAAGAGCTTCAAATGATTAACAACCCACTTCAGGAATGGAAACCTTGTTTCAGTTCACTAATAGATACATTCTGTGCTACTGGAATTGTAACAATACAGTGTGTCCAACCATTTGCAAGCCAGAGAGCAACAGAATCATGAAGGGCCTCCAATGCAGATGGGAAATTTACGAATGGCCCCTTCTATTCTCTGCAGCGAGCCTGTGTGGTATGAAATAATCCATTACGATGCCAAGAGGCAGCTATTTTGAATCAGAGCCCTCATATATTGCAGAAAGCACTAGCCAGTGTGGTTTACAGAGGAACGGCTCATTCTGTCGGGTAGAACTGGTGATCCAAAATAAACCTTAGTGCTTTTCTAAATGCAATTTCTAGAATGAGATTATACTCCTTAGATTGCTTCTGATTTCTTCTGGGAAATCAGCTAGCCAGTGGAAAGGGATACCTAAGCACATTCTTTTAGACCACAGGAAAGTAAAGAAGGAATTTTCTTCTGCACAGAGTTGTTTTGGCTAATGTGCGAATGAACATGCTGATTAAAATATTGAGAGTCCACTCATTTTTATGTTTGCTATTATTATGCCATATATTATGTTTTCCTTGTGATAAATATGTTCCATATATTTTCATTTTATTTAAAACAAAATACATATCCTTTTTATAGAGACGCATTTCTCCGTGATGTCTGTTCTCTACATTTATGGTTAGCCAGTTTGGTAGTGGAATTTTAAAGAAATGACACCCCACTAAGAAAACCAGGTGCTAATTATATGTTTAGGCATTTCCTTAATGACTTGAAATTGCATAGTTTTTGAAATAAAGCATTACACATAATCTGTTCCTTAGGTTGTGCACTCAGTTTTTTGAGTAAGCAAGCCAATTACATATATAAAGATATTTAAAATATTTTACATAGCTGTTCTATATACAGTTAATATATGTTGAAATCTTTATAAGTATTTCATTTTAAAACATCATGATAGGAAGTTTTGTTATGTATTAACTTAAGTATATGTATAAGTGATTTCTTGATTATGTGACACACAGCACAGCCTGTCATCATCAGATACGCACCTAGAAGGGAAGTTGGGAAGGGTGAAAAACACATTGCCACATATTAGTAAGGGCTCTCCATATTAAAAAATTGTAGAAACCCAGTGTAAACAGAGTCCATAGGAGCTTTGTGGTGGTGGTTTGTTAGTTTTCTTGGTCCACATGACTGGGAAGTCCAGGGAGGTTCTGAGAGGTACCTGGTGGGATCTGGGCTCCATGTGTGGTCACAGCTCTGTCTGCTCCTCCAGGCTCTGGGCTCTGCTGTGTGCTGTTCCTTCACTCTTGAATGGAAATACAGGGATGTCACACTAAGTATGTATCCTTAAAGGTTGTGAACAAAAAGAGAGACATTCATTCTTGGCATTTTACCCTCAGATATCACGGTTGGTTTTCACTGGTCCTGCTTGGGTCACTTGCCCCTTCCTGAACCGGAGAATAGGGTCCAACCAGCAGCCAGATGCAGAGCCACGTCCACCTGCGTGTCCCAGGTGGGTGGGTGTGGGTGTTGGAAACAAGCCCATCCCAAGCTCCTGGAATGGGATGTCCATAGGCGAGAGGGTTTCCTTACCAGAAGATGGGAAGAAGGGAGTCTGAGGGCCCGACACCATGGAAATCCCCCAGAAATGACTTTCTAGAAGTTGGTCCCAATCTAATGTGGAACATGAGACAAATATTTGAGTTGGAATCAGTTAGAGTTTCACAGAAGAGTGCATATTTTTGATACTAAAGATAATACTTGCAAGTGTTTGATATTTCAAAAGTCACGCGGAGTACTTGTTTTGTGCTGATATGCACTGAGAGACATCTGGTCAATGTTATGAGCCTCAGGTGTGGTCAGGGGAAATTTATAAGCATGTTCATAGAAGTAGAATCAATATTAAATTATTTGGGATCACTATTAACAAGAGGTGTTTTACATTTTTAAGGGAGAAAAATGGTATATAGATTAAATATTAGCAGCAGTGTCCCACAATGGTTGGGGTTGGGAGCATTTCTCTGCTTCTTACTCTTTGGGGACATTTAATCCCAGCCTCTTACTTTCCAGCATGTTCAACTCTTTCTAGGGAGCATGACCAACACTGCTCAGGTATCGAGGAAATATAGTCCGTCTTCATTATTTGTGGATTTTGTAATTGCAAATGTGCATACTTGTTAAAATTAATTTGCAATCTTCAAACCCACAGTTATGGGACTTTTGCAGTTGTTCTCAGACATGAACAGATTGGCAAACATTTGAGTCAGCTGACACACATGACCAGATGAGGTTGAATAAGGGGATACCTTGTGTTCTTGCTCCAGCTCTCATATTGTGAACAAGCTTCCTTTACATGATCTGTTTACTGCCATGTTTTTTGCATTTTTGTGCCTTCTGTTGGTAATCTTGGTGTTTAAACTGGCTCCCGGACATAGCCCTGAGGTGCTATCTGTTGTTCCCAAGCACAAAAGGCTGTGATGTGCCTTATGCAGAAAATAATTGTGTTAGATATGCTTCATTCAGGCATGAGTTATTGTTATAGTGCTATTCGTTGTGAGTTCAATGTTAATATATTTTAAATAAGGGGTCTTTACACAGAGGCACACACAAAACAAGGTTATGTATTGATTGTTTGGTGAAAACGTGACCTGAGTCTCACATGAACCTAACCGTATATTTCCCGTAGGAGCAATGGTTCAGTGTTCACTAATTCTGTGTTCCCAGTAAATTTATAAAACATGACTGCCATGAATAAGGAGAATCAGCTGCATTTCACACCTCCAGTTATGCCCTTGAAACAAAAGGCAACTGTGCCCAGGTGCCAGGACGGTCGGTGGGTGGGCTATGCTGCTGTCCGGATCAGTGATGGACAATGTGCCAGAGTGTGCAGAGCTTTGAACAGCAGAAATGCTTACAGAAGAGGAGAATTAATTAACTTGTCAAGCCCTTCCTCAGTAGATTGCTGTAATGGAAAGTATCATCTCCCAGCAGCGCCAAGTGTCCATTTTCACACTTCTCTTCCTGTTCCCTTTGCACGCGGCGACTGTCTTCAATTTGTAGTTTCAAATCCATTTTACTGCTTAGCTCATAGATATGTAGGTCCCAATATGAGAGTTGTGAGATCTGATAATAATTCTCCACATTGGCAACGAGATGGACCTGAACGCTAGAATTGGGAATAGTTTCACAAAATTAGGTACTAGGATATTTTAAAAATGCAAAAAAGGAGAAAAATTCAGCATTGCCTAATTTTGTTTTTAAAATTCTATATCCGTGATTATAGGTGGAATTTTAAAAATTTTAATAGTTTTAATTGTTTTAAAAGAAAAGTAACATTTCTGAAAACACATTTGAAAATAATTTCAACTCTTCAGATATTTACACTTGAAGTTTCATTTTGATGTGAATATAATCAAGTTTGTCCATTTTGCCTATAAAGACATTTTATTTTTAATCTTTTATATCACAGCTGGCAATGGAACACAAATTATATAAAAAGCTTTATTATAACAAGGATAATTGGTAATTTTGCTTAAATAAAGGAAAGAAAATAATTTTTATTTAAAAAAGCATACAAAAATCCATGAAGTTGTGTATTTTGTCGTTTACCCAAACACTGCTGGCCCTTCCACGGAACGCCGGGGGGCACCCGGAGGGTCCCCGTTAATAACCCGCGACTCTCGCCGGCGCTGGTCGCCGCTGGCTGGGCCCGGGCCCGACTCCACGTCCCGCACCGGGGAGCGGAGGCGGCGCTCGGCTGCCGCGGAAGCAACGGCTCCAGAGCCAGTTTCCAGCCCGGTCCCCCGACCAATGACAGCTGCCGCCGCTGCAGCGCTCCCGCAAGCCAACCAATCAGGGCCAGGCCCTCGCTTCCGGATGTCAGCCAATCAGGGCGGCGCACCTGTGCAAGCGCGTCTGTGAGCCAATCAGGGCCCTGCGTCTGGACACACCCCTGAGGACGGCCCAGCGCCCGAGCCCCGCCCCCTGATGCCCCCCCGCGGTGCCGACCGCGTGTCTCCCATGTGGCGGGGCGGCTCCCACGTGCCCTGCCCCGGCAGCGCGGGTCCCGCACGCGGGACTTCGGGATGGCCGCCCTGCGGCGCCCCATAGCACTGGGCCGGTGGGCCTGCCTCCCCGGGAGCTCCTGTTCTACCGGCAGAGGGCGGGCAGCGGAGGCCGGGAGAGTGCGCCGTGCACTGAGCGCGCCCACCTGAGTGGGTGCCGGGGGTGCGGAGTTCCCCGGGCTGCAGGGACCGGACCGAGGGGAAGTGCCCCGGGTGGAGGGGGCGCGAGCAGCTCGGGGATGGCCTGAGTGGACGTCACCTCGGACGCGCTCGGTGGGTCCCCTCCCTCTGCAGCGAGGGCCGCCCTGTGGGACCAAGAGGGCAGGGCAGAAGTGAGGCTGTGGGTTCTGAGGTGAGGTGGGAAGAGGCCGCGTCCACGCAGACGGTGCGCTGGCTCTCCCCCCCTCCTCTCTGTCTCTCTGTCTCTGTCTGTCTGTCCCCTCCCTGTCCTCTGTCTCTCTGTCTCTGTCTCCCCTCCGTCTCCTTCTCTGTCTCTCTGACACTGTCTCCCTCCCTCCGTCCCTGTCCTTCTGTCTCTCTGACGCTCTCTCTCTGCCCTCCCTGTCCTTCTGTCTCTGCCTCTCTCTGACTCTCTGTCCATTGGCTCCCGGAGAGGCCCCTGCGCGTCCAGCCCATGGGGAGGCCCAGGGGCGAGGACGCTGCCCTCCTTCCTGCTCGGAGTTCCCTCCTGCGTCCTCGCCCGTTGAGCCACGCGCTTTGTGGCTGGGTCTGGAAGACAAGGTGTTCGCAGAGACGAGACGCGAACCCGGGCTTTGCAAGGCGGCGCGTGGGCGGCTCCGCTGTGCGGGAGGAGGCTGCGCCGGGAGGACGAGGAGGCCGAGCTGGAGGCGTTTGCAGGCTGGGAGCCCCGCGGCGTGGCTGGGCTGAGCGCGCAGCAGGCGGGTGTCGAAGACGCTGCGCGGGCCGGGTCTGCTGACGGCTTCGGCAGGCGGGAAGCAGCGTCCCGGGCGGCCTGTTGCCCGTGCTCCTGCCGTCCAGCCCCAGCCCGGCGGTAACAGAGATGCCGGCGGAGCCGCCCCGCGGGAAGCGTGGGGGGACCCGGGGGGGCCTGCCGGCCAAGTGGAGGAAGAAGGGCGCGTGCGCGGTGCCGCAAGGGGTGCTCTGCTGGGCCTTGCTGACACCCGCCCGTCCGTGGCATCTGCGAGGAGGGCCCGGCAGAGGCCCGTGTCCTCGTGTCCTCGTCTGCGACAGCCGGGCCGCGGCCGGAGCAGGCCGGGAGCCCAAACCTCAGCCCCCGACACCAAACCAGGCCAGCCGCAGAGAGACGGGAGGAAGGAGACAGTGCAGGGGGGAGGGGGAGGGAGGGGGAGGAGGGAGGGGAGGAGGGAGGGAGGTCAGGAGAACGCCCTCCTCCCTCCCTCCGCCCCCCGTCCCCTCCAGCCCACTGGAGACAGCGGTGCCAGCAGAGAAAGCCACACACCACGTTGAGCCGTTTGCCCCACGTCCAGTAATCTTCCCATCGTAATCCGGAGTCAGGAAGGAGGAGGAGGATGCTCAGAGTGTGAGGAGCAACTGGCCTGGAATTAGGAGGATTGCAGAGGAGTTTCCCTTTTTGGGGTCCTGCTTAGCTGCAGAATTGCAGAAGCCGAAGCGTGCTGTGCCCGGGATCTTCCTTAGACAGAAAAGCTAAACGCCGTGTGCCCGTCCGTCTGTCTTCCTGACTCGCGGGGATTTGCGCTGGAAGGCGCAGACGAGCTTCACGGGAGGCGACGCGAAGTACCGTACGACTCAGAAAACGGAATCACAGGAGGGTGAGAAGCTGCAGAGAAAACAGGAGAAAAGTAGCAAGAGCAGTTAGGTCCCCCCGGAGCACGCCAGACAGGACAAACGTGAGAGTGTCTGGGGTCTGTCTGCTCCCGGTTTCCGGTCAAACGGCCTCTCCTTCCACGTTCCAATTCCCTTCGAACCAGCGTGGAAAGTATTTAGAAACACGAAACCAGTTCTTTGTCAATATTTACAAAACAGGTTTCATCTTGGCAGAGATTTCTGTAAAACTCTGCCATAACATCCTTTCTGTTTTCTGCCTTCGGGTATAATACGATTCGGGGCCCTACAACAGTAAGTGATAAGGTGGGGATTTCATTATGATGGCAATTTTATTTTTAATGGCCACTACTGATTACACTTTTTATTATAGTGACACTACTCACCTGTACAGGGAGGGGAGCGCAGCACAGGTCAAATATTCGATGTGGAACCAGGAAAAAACAGAAAAGGGGGGAGGAATCAAAAGGTGGACGTGGAGAGAGTGGCTCAGTGTCACAGCCCCAGACATCCAAGTGTCACCTCCCAACGAGGGAGGGGCGGAGGCCGAGAGAAAGAGGGAGGGTGGAGGGGACAGAACTCGGCCCCCTCCAGGGAGGACTGGGGGGAAGCTGGAGTCCAGAAGGACAGACCCTGAGGTTTACGGAGCTGGTAGCTCGTGTGCACATAGTGGGCGCACAGTTGCCAAGTAGCGCTGGCCAGTCTCAGCCCCTGCACGGCGTCCCTCCACGCATGCTCACGACCTTAGGAGGCAGGTGCTGTCCTCCCCCCGCACAGATGAGGAAACTGTGGCGTTCGTTCCAGGTGACCCAACTAGTAGGTGGTGGAGTCAGAGTTCTATTCGTTTGTTCAGACAGTGCACACTTTCAACCACACACTAATCGTCACTCGGATTAAAAGCACACACTTACTCTTAAGCAGTTGACGTTTTTTACCTTTAGTTTCTTTCATCTGCAAAGAGGGGATAACAGGCCGTACCCCACTGTGGTAATGAAATGATTAAAATGAGCCATTTTGTGGAGACTGTCAGAGTCTGGCACGCAGCAAGCTCTGCATTCGCGGCAGGTGCGGCGCAGAAGGAGGCAGTCGTGAGGCGTGTGCTGGGGACGCTGTGCGGACGACGCCAGGTGTGTGAATAGACTCGGTAGGGCTGGGAGAGGAAGACGCTTGAGGAACAGCACCCCGCTCCTTCCCTCAACCCACGCCTCCCGGGAAACCTGAGGCTGGCTGGGTGCGCGTGGATCAGTGGCGTCTAGTCTGGTTGTGTGTCATTTCAATTCTCTGTGCCACAATGTTCTCATCTATAAATTGGAGAAAAGAATTCCCGCTTCCCCATGTCCTTGGGAAGAGTCAATGAGAAAATGTGCACAAAATGCACATGAAAGGACTCAACTGGGAGTGGCATCTTTGTTGGTGCTGTTACCATGGTTCTAATTACTGTATTATTGTCTGAGCTGATGGAATCATCCCAGCTGAAACAGGGAAGCTGCAAGAGCCCCGGATTTCACGGGCTGGGGCTGATTTGGGCTGAGTTGCACATGGAGTTGGGGAAGCCGCCCGCCAAAGCGTGTTCTGTGGTCCTTTCAGTGGCCGTGGTGGGGGATTTCTTGAGCGAAGGCAACCCTCAATGTTCTTTTAGAGGAACAGGCTGATTTCACGTAGCTTATTTCTTATTAAAAACATTGAAACCATCCCTTTCCTGAATCCACCTCATCCCGTGGCTGAACAATGCGTGGCACACCTGGTTTGCTCTGAGCACCTGCTCTGGAAATCCAGAGCCTTGTATTGACCATCTGTTGCTCAACCAAAAACCTGAAAGCAGAAGCTTGAGGAAATGTGCACAAGGCCTTTTTCCAGTGCTGAGACCCCAGGCCTGAAACACCACAGGATTCCGGTTTGCATGGGGATGAGTTGCCAAGAAAACCACCCCCTTTGGGAGGTCCAGGGGCTTCCCAAGGTCATAGCCAAATGGAAGGCAGGCCGGGACACGCTCCTTCTGAGTCTGGGGCTGTGCTGATGCGTGCTGGCAATTCTTCATTCCACACATAACTTTCTGATTGAAGGGCAATCAATTAAAATAAATCCCTTCATTTCATACCGAAGTATCATAATACAGGCAGCATCTAGGGGCTTGCATTCTGACGTTAGGAGAAGTTGTGAAATTACACAGCAATAAATAATAAAGTACTGAGATTAAAATCTCTCATCCTATTCCCAAATTGATTTTAAAAATAAATTTTTTAATTATTTATATAATGATTGGGCAAAACTTAAAGTTCATTAAAATGTCTGAGTCTTTGATTTATTTTTTTAACTGAATTTTCAAATATTTTAAAATGGTCTCTTTTATCCAAATGTGTGGACATAGGGTATATATTGTAAGCCACATGCACTGCTTTGACATCAGTCATAACTTCATGGCAACAAGAACTTGTACCATGTACCTGTGAATAATTGGTATGGATAATTGGTAAAAGCCAGCCATTTTACACCATTTCTGCCTACTGAAATTCAGAATAAATACTGCTAACATCTTTTGTGTGAGGAGGTTCAACTCTAATATTTTGCGAATCTCCATGATGCTGGGATGAATCCAGTGGACATGAGATGCATCGGTGGTTACTTCCTTGAATGACTATCCTGTCTCCAAACATGTGGCTTCTTTCTACCCTCAGAGACTCTAGATGATGTTTAGTCCATTAAACAATCAGAATGTTCAGAGTTATTAACATTATTTATTCAACAACTATTTCCTGGACACAACTATGTGTGAGGTCGTGGGAACATAAGGTTTCCATCGTGCCCTAGGACCCTTCCAGGGCATGGGGGTGGGGGGCGGTGAGGCTGCACTGGCAACCACGTGTCCCCTCTGCAGACGCTGCTGCGTGAACCAAATCTGTCATCATCTCAGACCAGTGTCCGGGGCTCACGGCGCCCAGGCTGGTGGTCAGCTACTCCCCACGGCACCTTGACCAGCTGTCTATTACTGAAAGTTGGCCCATTCAGACCTGTGCCTTCCATATTTGTGAGTGCCATTTTATAGTTTAACTAAATATGAGATTAAACCCATGAAATACAAGACCAGAGAGAATGGATGAGATGTGTTATTCCTGTAGAGTTAATTGAGTGCTTTGGAAGGACTAAATAAAAATGAGTAGCTTAAAAGTGCTGTTGAATTAGGTGTGTGAGAGAAAACTACAGATGATCGAGAAACTTGAAAAAACTAGACAGATTCTCAAGAATCTTTAAATATAATTTAAGTTCTTGATCTGTCTGAAGAAATAACTGGACTTCTCCCGTGCTCAGTGGGTGTGGATTTGGGAAAGGAAAGAAACAGCTGTCAAGGGGCGGAGCCCAGGGGATGGGTCTGGCTTTCCTGGACAGTGTTGAAGAATAACTCACATGTATGCAGATGAGCCTAAAGTATGTTTGTTGGCATTGTTTTCTCTGCTTAATCAATTTTTAAAAATAGGCTTAATTTTTTAAAAAAGTAGTTTTAGGCTCCTAGCACGATTGAGCAGAAGGTACAGAAATTTCCCCCCAATCACCTTGCCCCCCCCAGTGGCTTCCCTACTATCGACACCCCATGCAGGGGGTGCATTTGTTACCATCCATGCACCTGCATCAGTGAAACATCCTTGTCACCCAGAGTCCACCATTCACATCAGGGTTCAGCTTTTCATTTGCTGATAGGACAGAGTGATGACCTCCAAGCTCCTTGTGTGCAGGGGGCTGCTGGAAGCTTTTCTCAACCAGCTTTTAAATCTGACTGACCTCCTACTAATGCAACTCCTGTTGCATAAGAGCTTTGCAAGTTTTAAAAAACACAGACTGATCCCTCTAAAAGGAGCATTACAGTGCTGAGGTTCTGAGATGAAATCACTTGTCACAGCATGGTCACATGAATGTCTGGATGGAGTAGGTGGCACTTTGGCGGCAACTGGAATTCATTCTGTGACCGCCCTGCCCTCTGCTGTGCCCATGAGCGCAGCTTTCAGTGGGGCACGAGGAGCCCGAGAGCCGATCAGGGACGGACCATGTGGACCCTGCTCCTGTGACACCTGTGGATGAATCGCACATACCCAGAGTCGGTCACGTTTTGTGGTATTTTCCATGAGCACCACGCTGCACCCCTCTGGTTCCTGCACTGTTGGTGGAAATCAGGACAATTCCTCTTCGATTGTGCACTGGTCCCACTGGAGAGAACTTGCCGATGGACCATGGACCATGGACCGTGGATAACCAGCAGGATTCAGTTATGTTTCCCAGTTTGAGCAAATGCAACTATCTGGATCGTTTTCTTTAGCTTTGCAGACTGCTTAGCCAGGTCTTTTAAATACCTGAACACTTTATGGTTTTGTTGTGATTTTCCCCATTCTGTTCTCAATGCTCATTTCAAGAGAGGTCTGTCCATCGCCCGTCAGATAGGTTTTGCTGCAGGATTTGGGAGTCACGAAGCCATGAGTGATTTAAACGGCGGGGTCCTGTGGCTCACAAAAGCAGCCCATTGCTAGAAGTCAATGTATGGGTCGTGGGGGAAGATACATCTGAAATAAGACTAATGAAACAATGTTAAAAGTAGTCGAATTTCCCCCGAGTAACTGCATTTGTACAAGAATATTTTTATTTTTCCTCAGAACACCCTCTCAGTCACTCCCTGGCTGTGTCAATCTGGGTAGACAACGGAGCCTCTGTGCCTTAGTTTCCCCTCTGTGAAATGGGGAACCCGATTGTGCTGGCAGCATCGTTTGTTGTGATGGTCAAATACACACAGCTACGTGATGAGGTTACAGCAGTACCCGGCGCATAGGAAGAACTCGGGTGTTACATGTTGTTTCACTTTCCTTTCCGGAGATAAAAGATAAGCCCTGGGATTTGCAAGTTGTCTTGCTCCAAATCGGACTTTTCACAAACCAGAGGACCTGTGAGAACCATTTCTAGCATTTTCTTTACTAGGAAAAACTTACGTGAAATGTCTGGAAAATGCAGTTATTCTATGCAGACTTATCTTCTGTTTCTACCACAGCCTGTTAAAGGAGTCCTGCAATATTTGGGCCAAACTGGCTCAGAGAGTCTTCAGATACAAAAGCTGAATGAAGAATGACTGGGCGTGGGGAACACCCAGCCCCCCAACTCCCCGTCACCCAGCCCCCCCAAACTCCCCGTCACCCAGCCCCCCAAACTCCCCGTCACCCAGCCCCCCCAACTCCCCGTCACCCAGCCCCCCAACTCCCCGTCACCCAGCCCCCCCAACTCCCCTCACCCAGCCCCCAAACTCCCAGTCACCCAGCCCCCCCAAACTCCCCTTCCTCTCTGCAGTCCCCTCGCACCCTGCGGAGCTGCTGGAGCCTCCTCTGGACCCTCTGTGCTCCCAACAGTAATGGTTGGCGATGCTAATGTGTTCATTTTCTCTTTTTTGGCACATACAGTATTATCACAAAGCTACTGATTATGATGGCTTTGTTTAATAATATGGCCTGTTCTGAAACATAAATCAGCTTCCATGTTGAAGTAGAGAATGTCTGAAGTGCTCAGCGTTTGCTCTGCTGTGCTGCTTTCAAATTGAACTCTTCCCTTTGATTATTCCAGAGACAGTAACAAGGTTTATCAATCACGGCTCAAAGCGGGAAGTGAGAATCCCAGCTGGATTGTAAGACACAAAACCAGACTATAACAAGCAACTGGCCAGATGAAGAGCAGAGCTAGGTTTTTACGTTGAAATTTTTCAGAAATATTCCTGGAAATACGTCACTGTACAAAATGCAACCCGAGGTGATCAGACTTGTGAAGCTGCAGTTTACCCAGCTTTCCTAGCGCTCTGGGATCTTAGTCACTTTGTCAGGGAAATTCAAGTCACGGCACCAAAGATGTCAGGGTGGGAGTCTGACCTCGGTTCTGGGTGTGCTCCTGGGGGAAGAACGACCAGACACACCGGAGAGTCAAGTCCAGACTAGTATCCTGGTCCTCTGACTCCCTGCTTGGAAAACTCACCAGCAAGGCCAACGCAATGGAGTTTCACACGAGCTGCTCTTTATTGTAGGAAAAAACAGGTCTGTCTCCACCAGTGGAGAGAGACAGACCCACTGACCGACCCGGTCTCTCTCTCACTGACTCACTGAATTCTCAGGTTGTTCCCTTTTATTAGCCCAGTCTGGGGGCGGGCTCTCGGGAGGTGTGGGATGTTATCAAATGATCAACAGGTGTCCTCAAAATGCCATCTGCATCTACAAGCTCCCTCTAAGAAAGCCCACCTGGGGGTGGTGAAGCACAATGCAGATTCAAGCTAATGGCATGATAATCACCCTTAGGTCACTCTAGGTCACTTTCTAAATCCTATCATGCCTGGGCTGATAAAGCTTTCCCTCCTTCCCCAGGTGTAGCAGGTGTTCGGGATAGGATTAGGGTGGGGCAACACCAAAACGGAGTGCCCACCCTTATCCTTCTTCCCAAGTGGGACAATTGCTGGGGACAGCACCAAAGCAGGGAAACCTTTGTCCCGAGAAGAGCTGGAGACCCTAACTATCTATCTAACAACTTTGAAAAAACAAGAATAATCCACAATTTGTAAAAATGCAGTCCACACTGGATAATTATTTTACTTTTATGGGTTCTTTCTTGGTTATGGTTAAAATTAAAAGTGATTGGGTTCTGCAGCCGCTATGAGACAATTTATGAGGATTTTTTTTATAGAATGTGATGTGTATTCAGCATTTCAGACGCTAGAGGGAAGCACGTGCCTGGGCTGAGGCTGCTCAGGTCTAAGAGAAGGAGAGAGAGAAGCAGAAAACCCAGGTGCTTGTCTGGGATAATGTCCTTTTCGGTTGTTTTCCCCCCGTTTTTCTCTCCTTTCTTTCTTTCCCTCCCTCCTTGCTCAGCTTCCTCTCAAACTGCATCTTCTGTTTTTCTTATAATGGTGATCTTAACAGCTCAAAAGGAGGCTCCTTCTCCTGCGCTTGGAGCACAGGGGACCGGGAGGCCTGTCCTCACCGTGGAGGACGCGCCGCGGTCTGCAGTCGCGGTTCCCGGCTGTGGCTCCTGGACCCCTTCCCAAATGTTCATTAAGTCCGTTGGACCTAGTTTTTAGGGGCTGTGTTTCCTCTCCATTTTTCTCCTGTTCTTTCTTCCGCAGGTGAGATGTTTCCGTCTGACATCCTTGGGAAGCGCAAGCAGCCCCGAAACACCTCCTTCAAAGGACCCCGCTGGGGCTCCAGGGGACATGCAAGTTCCCTGTGGTCCCAGTGGGGGGGAGGCTGCCACACTCCTCCCGAGGTGCAGGCTCCCACACGACTCCAGCGCTTCTTCTCAAACTTCAGAATAGAGTTAATAACGATACTTATTTCGTAGCGCCTTGAGGATTATATGATCGTGGTATCTGGCATACAGACAGTGCTCAATGTTTGTTATTTTTTGTTATTGTTTTTACTAATTCTCGTTATTTTAAAATCCCATTTCTTGTTAAAACAGGTTGGAATTATTGCACTAATAATCTTTCACTTCTCCCTCCTAGATTATATAACGTTCTAGATGGCGAGAACTAGGATTCCTGTTTGACATTTAGCGGAATCACCTAACCAAGACATTTAGGAAGAAGAAATGTCCATTTAAATATACGTGTATTTGACTTAAAATGATCCCCCTATCCCACAAAATTGCTATACTTTCACCTTCTTAATTGCTGAAAAATAATGTAGTAGAGAACATATTTTATAATAAAACTTGACTTAGCGAATCAGGTTTCTGACCCCTGGCAAGACAAGATATTCTGACTCTATGCTGTGAGGTCCAACAGTCTCTGGCCACGTGTGGCTGCTGAGCACTTAAAATGTGCCCCGTCCAAATCGAGATGAACTGTTAGTGGAAAATACACACCAGATTTGGAGACTTAGTATGACAAAGAGTGTAAATATCTCATTAGCATATTTTGTCACATATTAAAATAAGATATCAGATTGAGTTAAAAAGCATGCTATTAAAATTGCTTTCATCTATTTCTTTTAACTGTTTCATGTGCTCTAGAAAATTTAAAAGGGCATCTGTGGCTTGCGTTGTGTTTCTGTTGGACAGTGCCCTCCTGTCTAATTTTGTACCGTCAGAAAGTTCAAAGTGTCATTTATTATATCCTATTATTTTTAAAAGTGAAACAAATGTAGGGAGAAAAAATATGTTGAGGACATAATCACTTGAGAGGTATTTAGAAGAGGTCCACCCAGCAATTCCTGGAACATTCTTTCTCATTTGCTGCTCCTGTCACTTTGGTGACCTCTGAATAATTTGTCTTTACTGAAATGTGGCAGGTAAAGCCTCTTTTCTTCTCTTCTCTGCTTTGCTGGAAAGGCTGAGTCTTAATGTGAATTATCAGTAAATCCATCAAACTTGGACAAAGGAAGGTGCCAAATTCTATTTGCAGGATTTCCTGGGACCTGATGCCATCGTGTAGCTGTCCTCAGCGTATGACTGAGGGCTCTGGGTAGGACACCCAGCGGCTCCTTCGTATTTATGGTTCTCTGTTCCAGCCTCAGTTCATTGAGATCCATCTCCCTGAAATATTCAGGCATTTACTTCTTAAATAAATACATTGCATCACAGGCTGAAGAATACCATGCCACATATTTTTTCTCCCCTTAAAATGTCAGAAAATGTGTATGGTTTATAAAAATTCATTTTCATGTCAGAAAGTTTTTTCCCTTCTTCTCAGGGTGATGAAATCAGTGGTGATAGATGATATTACCCTAATTTTTTTTCTCCTACATGTATTACATTTTAATGAGGTTTACTTCCCTGTTGCTTTCAGTTTATTAAAGATCACCCACCACTAAGAGCCCAGGAGTTCCCGCCTCCCTGGCTCCCTGGGGCCCCACATCTCCGTGTTATTCTAATCTTGTAATTCCCTCCTTCATTACATTCCTGCCTTGCTGGATTTTGTAAGATTCTAGAAAGCATTTTACAATACAGAGGGCAGGAAAGGCATCATTTATAATACATGGTAGTTACTCCTCTTTTATTTATAAATCATTTTGCTTGGAAGGTTTTATTTCTATGCAGGCAGTGAATCCTCAATTCTGTTTAAACAAAGTCACTGGCTCCTCTTTATTTCTATTGGGTTTTTTTTTGACATGACTGCAATATTTTCATAATAAATAATAAAATAATGTTTTTGTCGTGGGTGTCTGCACAACCTACAAACACCTTCTCAGCCAGGCTGCCCCTTACGTCGGCTGTAACGTAGTCAGTTAATCGTGGGCTCTACCACGTGCTGGTCATCCTGCTGTGATTAGATGCAGATTGTGAAGATGACCAGGATAACTGACTGATCTGCCACCTTCTTCAGTCATGGGACACGGTTTGGATACAAAAACACCGCAATTCCTGTTTTCAAACAATTGGAGCTCCTGGGCCTGTGGACTGTCCCCAGAGTGAAAGAAAATGGCCCTGGGGTGCTGGGCATGGTAAAAGGAAGACCCTGGAATTCAAGTCTGAGGCCTCCTGCGGTGACCTGGACCCTTTGACTGGGCTTTTCCAAGCCTCAGTGCTCATACATAAAACGAGGGTAATAAAACACTCACGGGATAGGATGGATAATTATGGGTGAGGATTTAATGTGATGGTATTGGGAAATACCACAGCATGACAGTATGCAACATTATCTCATTTTTATTATTCACATTGCTTTACAAATAATTACCATCTGAAACCTGGTCATCCTTCCATAAGGCTTTGTCAGGAAGTCTTCAGGTTTGTTCATCAAGAAACGAAAGACTGGAAATTGCTGAAGTGCCTGGAGAGATCAATATACCCAGAATATCTCTCTCCCTGGTTCCTGCAAAAGTATGGCTTTGACAAATTTTAAAAGCACATCCAAGTTTTCTGGGACCAATACCAGCATATTGTTGACTTGCAGATTGCCTGGTGGCGGCTTTGGGTGGTGGCTTTGCTACTCACCCCATAGCCCATTTCCCCCCTCCCACCCAGGGCTCTTCAATCCTCAGAGGATTTGATTCTGGGCGCCTGTCCCAGGCAGAGTCCGGGAGGACTGGGTGAGGACCGTGATGGGCACCTGCGTGGCCCTGGGGACAGCATTGCAGGGAGTGAAGGGCCTGAGTCCTGCCGGCTGCTCCGCACCAGTTGGGGGTACAGACCTGAGGGGTCATGCAGACTTCCTGGCTTCAGACTTCTCATCTTCTTAGACCCTCTGTCTCCACTCTAGGGATTGTAGAGTCTCAGGCAAACACATGCAGGACCCGCCAGCTTAAAGCAAGTCATGATCACACTGGAAGAAACAATGTTCCAGTTTGATTTGGAATGAAATTTAATAGCATCAATTAATAATTTGCTATAGATTTTTTAATAGACTATTTTTTAGACCAGTCCTAGGTTCAACAGCAAAATTGAGCAGCAGGTACAGAGATTTCCAATATACCTCCTGTTCCCCCACCTGCATGCTTAGCCTCCATCACTATCAACAGCCCCCACCAGAGTGGTGCATTTGCACAAATGTGCATTTGTCACAATAATGTCACATTATCACCCGGAGTCCACAGTTTACACGAGGGCTCACTCTTGCTGTTGTACCATTCTGTGGTTTGGACAAATGCGTAATGACATGTGCCCACCATCACAGTAGTAGTCTCAAGCCCTAAACATCCTCTGTGCTCTGCTTGTTCATCTATCAATAACTTGCTATAGATTTTCTTATCTTCAATTTTACATCTCAGTTTGACATTTTTCTTATTGAAACCTGAAGGTAACCCTGCACAGTGACTTTGTTCTGATAATTATTATCAGCCAATGAATTAAAGTTCTGCATTTGAATTTTTAAAGTGAACACAGCCATTCTTTGAAGAAGCTAGCAGTGCACTGCATAACAAGTATATTCTGATAGAACTTTCTGTTATGGCATGCGTTTCTGATGGTTGGTGGGATTTAAGAAGCAATTTTGAAGAGTACAGTACTATGAGTGGTATAATTTGGTATTATATTAAATTCTACTTTCCAGAAATAAAAACAAATGTCACCAAGCCACACCTGGCATTTAGAGTCCCTAAAGCAATCGGCTGTGTGAACTCACCTCCGAGGACCTCCCAGGAGGCAGAGGGGCCTGACCCCACCGTCCTGCGGGAACTGGCTGTCTGGGGAGCTGCTTTAATCACTGAGGCTTAGATTTGAAGGGAAATAATACATAAACATTTAATCATGTTTATTGTATGTTCTCCTTATATTACTCAGTAAAATAATGCTCAAGATGATTCTGTTAACCTGGCGGCTTCCCTCAACCCGTTTTTTTTGTTTTTTTTTTTTTAATTTAATCCTCAGCCTGTCTTCCAGTGAATTAAAAGTTCTGATTTATCCCCAGGGCCTTATAAAAAAAACTTGCTGAGAAGCAAAAACTACCTGTAGTGGTGACAGGCAATTAGCAAAGCATTTAGATTTACTATAAAGCACTTGTGAAAGTGGTGTTTTATTTTTCTTTTACAAGAGTTTTAAAAACTCAGAGATAGTGGGCTGAGTTTGCTGGTTTCCCCAGGACCAGCGATCACGCCCAGGTGTGATCTAGGTGTGATCTCTCACTTTTTACATTTCTCAGTTTGACTTTATTTACTTCTTTAAATTCCTCCAATGTATAAAATTGATTTCAAATGACAATGAACACGTGTTGATTCCCAGCACGGTATCGGGCACTGCGGTGGTTTTGTATCGTGTTAAATAAGGCTTCCGGAGAACACCTGTAGGAGGGTATCATCACTTCCTTCCGAGGCCACCAGGTAGCAGTTCAGACTAAATGAGACAACAGTGAGAACCGTCGGGGAAGCTGGGGTTCCGGCCCACGTTCTTTCTGAGGGTGAGCACGCTTCTCTCTTCTGAGCTTGTTCTTTTCTGCCAATAAAATTAATTTCCTCTGATTCTCTTCCAAGTATTCTTCCCCTTCCTAATTTTTACTTTCTTCCAAAGCATCACTTATAATCTTTTCTTCCCAGACCATTTAGGACTAAAACAATTCACCGTGCTCTGTGAGATGTTTCCTGCATTTGTTTTCCTGACATTGAGTCATACTCAACTTTCAGTCAACACTGAAATGGAACCCACAATTACTTTTCCCAAATCGTCTCTCGAGGTAAAAAAAAATATTCTCATGTTCTTTCAAAACTAGTTTTCTCCCAAAGAATATATTTTAGGCACATACAAGCTTATATACATACACATTACAAACATATATACACATACATACATGCACACACATATGTACATATATGAGAAAGTAAACAAGTATTATTATGTCTTTACAATGTAAATGTCATTTTATTTCCTGTACAACACCATTAACAAAAAGTATTGCTAATACTAATAATATAGTATACTATATATTATAATATGTAGCTATTTTGTTATGACTATATTAACAACCACCTTTAATAACTATATTCTTGCAATAACTATGTTATTAATAACCATATCACCGATAACTGTATTATTATAATAACTACAGAGTATATTGTTAATAGCCATAGTCACAGCAGCAGTAATTTACTGAGCACCTTTTCTGCGCCAAGCACTGCACCGCGCCATGGCTAGCGCCACCCCCTCGGCTTCAAGGCAACCCTGTGAGGCCGGCAGGAGAACCCTTTCCAGGTGGGGAGTTTGCGGCCTGCTATACTCCAGGACACCGGAGGGGGTGAGCCTGGGCCTGGCGCCTCTTGCACCTGCAACCCTCACCCTCGTGGTGTTCCTTAGTGCTCAGGGAGTTTGGTTCTTTCTGCAGGGCAACTTTGATGACCCTAAATTCCACATTTTGATTTTTCTTGCCTTTTTCACAGAAGGCCTCTTTCTTTTTGCAGATGCAATGGCCAGTGTCATAGGTGACTTATTAAAAACTCTGCAAATGTGCTGTGTGAAAGTGATCAAATATTCTCAAATACTTAGTGAAGCTTTAATTTCTGGTATCTGTCCCTGCTTTCCTTGAGAGCTACTGAAAATTTCTGTAAGTTCTAATATTTTGGCATCTAATCAACAACTCCTAAATTCCCTTTCATATTAAGAAACAAATATACAAATGTTTTAATCAATATGTTTTCTGATATTTTGTTAATGTAGCAAATGTACAGAATTTGACCTAAGTATTTTGGTGTTGGAGAAAGGGATTTTAAAATATAATTGTTAAAATGTGGTACCAGCATAGATGGAATGCACTGTGTATATACATATGTTTTTAGGATTTTGAAACATTTACAAAGAGTCTTTAATGGCACTGGAAAATGTGGAGCATATGAAATTTATAAACAGCACAATCTCAAACGTTTGAATACTTTTTTTTTTTTATAAAAGGACTGGAAAATACCAAAATGGTAATAGCTGTTTAACAGCTATAATCTTTGGGTCTTGGGATTTCAAATGATTATCTTCTCTTTTATATTTTTGTGCATTTTTAAGATTTTGTACAGTGAGCATGTATTCCTTTTATAATTAAAGAAATATGTTTTTAAACTAAAAAAGCTCACAAAGATTATTAAGTGAAGTTTTACCACATACATTTTATCAGTAAGGATGTTCTGACAGGTACTGTGGCCTCAATTAAAGCCCTTTTAATGTTGATATTTGTACCTATTGCCTTGTAAACCTTCTTTAAGGAAATCATGCAGTATAACTGGCTCCAGCCTTATCAAGAATCTCTGCTCTCTTTTTTGATTCTGGTTTAAAACCATTGTTAAGAAAAACATTTGCAAGAAATTTTTTTCTTGAGGTGTTTTTTCATGACCATTAATTTTCCACATGCATCAAATTTTCCTTTGACTTCAGGAAATTTGATTTTTATTGTCCTCTTAGGAGGCTTGAGGGCATAGGGTATGAATACCCTAGCATTTTCCCCCGTAGACTCTTATTTAAATTTAGATTATGGCCACATGAAAAATTGTTGGTAGAAGTAATCAGTAGGGCCATATGTTAGAGTTTCAAAAATCACCCTAATTTCCATTTAACTCACATCATAAAAATCACCCTCCCATTCAATCAGACTATTATAAGGTGTTTTAGGTGAGTGATGAGTGTATGCCTGCAAAACGCGAGCTAATAAGAAGGCCTTGATCTTCCCAAGAGCTATTAATCTTTGTCTTTCATACATTTCAGTTCCTCTCTCTCTCTCTCACACATGCACACACACACTGCCGAAAGCAAAACCATAAAAAAGAAAGCTCTTAAGAGTCCATAAAAGTGTGAGTAAGACTTTAAATTTTATTTTTATTTACTAGAAATTTATGGAACAAGAGCCGAGGCACAGGATGTGATTCATCCTGTCCTGCCCGCGGCCCTGACACGCTCATGTTCCGTGTGGACTGACTCTCACTCAGGGAAGATCTAGTGCTCACGGGGAGACCCTGTCATGTCTCTGATGACCACCAACCAACATGCATTCTGATGACTTTTATTTTAATGTGTACTGCCATTATAGTTAACAACTCTCTATACGACCCACCCAGGTCAGTTAAAGGAAGGCTTCATTGCTAGTTAGATAATTATGAGATGCAATCCATTTAACATGCCCAGTGATTCATGTTTAATGTCAGTGTCACATGCAGGTTTGAATGACCTGTGTATGGCACTGCGGTATTTATAAAAGATAGCTCATTGCAGGACAGGCCTGTGTTTGGGAAAGCCATCAGCTTCAACAACCATGTTACTTTCTATCTTGCTGTTTAGCTTAACGCTGCTTGCAGCACTGAGTCTGGGGGGTGGACTGGCCTCCTCGTACAGACATCTGATTCTTGCACCACCATGAGTTCTGGAGTGCTTTACGTGTGTTATAAGGACAGCCATCACAACAGGGCATATTTGCATTATCTGTCCTTTCATAGGCTTAAGGAAGCCAGTGGAGTGTGTTTTGTCTACTGCCAGAGGCTATGAATTACACACAAAAATTTTCTGATAATTCAACAACATATCCAGTTAGGCATTAAATATATTTTGCCTGCTATGAAAATTGGCCTGATGAAAAATGATCGTTCCAAGGTGCGTAATGCTGGAGGAATAGGTTCCCAAAGAAAGAAGAATTCAAAATTTTCAGTTTCATTTTCTAACTTTGGCTATTAAACTTTTTCAAATGACTTTATGAAATTACAAATCTACTTGGTTTGGGTGTGTGCTTTACCTGCTGAAGGAATGGACTTTCATCTGGTTTAAACACTTAGGAATTTACTAGAAGCTGTACTTTAGGACTCACTTTTCAGTGGGTTTGTATTAATTTCATGTTAATAAATAACCCCCATGCCCCTCCCCCCTCAAAAAAAAGGTAGTTCTATCCTCAGGTCTCCAGAATGCCCTAAGTGACATGTTAAGTCTTGGGAGTGACTCATTGCCTAGCAGAGCAAACCACATTTTGAATTGAACGTGTACATGGATTTGCAAGGGGACTGAGACGCTCAACTCTGAGATCTTTATTGCAACAATTTTACAGTGTATGTATCTGTTTCTGTTGCTATTCATGCAAACAAAGCAAGGTGCCGCTCAGACGTGGCTGCAGGTGAGGATGGCCCTGGTGGAAGCAGGTGGGACAGTCTCAACTTCCCAGGGTCTTGCAGTCTCACACATCCAGCTACACCAGCATTTTCACGGCAGTGCTTGGACAGGCTCGGACCAGAGTTTTCATTTTCTTCCACATTCAGATGGAGCCCAGACCTCTGGCCACAGAAGTTATATCTAGAAACAACCTAACATGAGAGATTTGACTTTCTGTGGAACACAGGTCTCTCTCTCTCTCTCTATTTCTCTCTCTACATATTCCCTCTCACAATGGACGTTCTTATCACTTTAATTGTTACTTCCTGACAAAATGGGAAATCTTCCTTTCAATAAGATAAAAGAAACAAACTTTTTCAACTGTTTCATTTCTTTTCAAAAGAAATCCTACTGAGTTCTAAAGTAAAAATTTATTACTGAGAAAAGCCTTTAATTTTAAGTAAAAAATCTATTTATTTTTATTTTAGAGCCATTAGAAAACATTTAAAAACCTGCATAAATAAATTAGGGATTTGTGGAAAATATGTGTGTCCCTCATTGCAAACCTCAACTGCACACATGCTATTTAGAAACATTAAAATAAATTACATGCATGCTCTTCCAGTAAACATTTGCTGTGTTCAGAGCTCCGTGTGAATTGTAGAATCATTGCTTTCCTTTTAAGGGTATCAAAATAATGGTGCATTCAGGAAAGGTATGAAGTGTTCTGGGATTTATATCATTTTGCCATCTTTCTTTGAGTTCTGAATAAAATACAAATTAAGATAAAAATAGCCCTGGATCATCATTCAACCAAACTAGCCAGTCGTACCCAAGCTCACCATTAACAAACTCTCCAAACCCTAAGTGTGCATTTTGTTGCCACCTAATGTTTTACTGATGTTTAGAAATACTATCACCATGGGAATTTGCAAATTTTCTCCCTAGGACTTGGGTAAACTGTATTAACATAATTCCAAATCCGATTGCTTTGATGTGGTAAGGATAGAAAGCCATTTTGCTATTTGCAGTCATGAATTTGAGAAGACGAAAGGAACATGGAGAGATCCATGAGGATATTTTGAAAATAATGATAGTTTAGCAAATATATTTATTCTTGATGTAGTATCCTGTAGCCACAATATACCCAGCGTCCACACAATGTCCAAATAACACCTTCATGATTATCCTAAGCAGAGAGAAGAGTATAACACACTCTCATATACCCATAGCTAAATTTCAGCAAATATCAAGGTTTTGCTACATTTGCTTGATTTTCTTTCTTTTCTTTCCTTTTCTTATGGAATTATTTTAATGGAATTCTCATTAAATGTCATTTCTTCCCTACTTACTTCACCACGCATCTTTAAACAAAGTGGCCATTCTGTCTTGATGCTGCTTTCATACTTGCAGTAAGACCGCTCCTTTTGTTATTGTTTAATGCCAAGTTCACACTCAGATTTCCCCCATTGTCTCAGCAATACCTTTTTGCTGTTGATTTCTTTGAGTCAGGATCTAACAAGGTCCACGTACAGTCAGAGGCTCTACACGTCTCTTCCCCTTACTCCTGCCTTTTTCTCCTGCCACCGACTTGAAGATTGCCCCACGTGATGGTGACTTTTATGTGTCAACGTGGCTGCACCACGGAGCTCACGTGTGTGGGCAGACATTGCTCTGGGTCTTTCTGCGAGGGTGTGTGGGGATAAGATTGTCATTTAAATTGGTGGACTCTGAGTAAAGCACAGCTTGTCCTCCCCAAAGGCTGGGCCTTGTCCAAGCAGTCGAGGGCCTGAGTAGAAGAGGAAGGGTCCCTGCGCAGGAAGGATCCTGCAGCAGGTGGCCTCCCGACTTCATCCCTCCGTCCCTGTCTCCAGCCTGCTGGCACGCCCTGTGGATTTGGACTTGCCGACCCCTGTAGTTGTGTGAGCCACTTTTCAAACAATTCTCTCTCTGTCTATACACACTTCCACCTGGGTCTGGGAATCCCGATCTACCTACAATCAGAGTGTGTCTTTTTGCTTTCTTGTGGGGTCTTCGTGAGTTCTCCAGGTTCCTTTGCTCCTGTCAGTGCCCACCAGGCCCAGAACTGCGCATCCACTGCAGTAGGTGCCGTCCACGTGCAGCTGTTTAAATTCAAAAGAACCAGAATGAAACAGAACCAAGAATTTAGTTCTCCAGCGGCACTGGGCATATGTAAGTGCTCAGTAGCTGCTAGACTGGAGACATGGAGACGGGACATAGCCTGCCAGGTGTGCTCCTCAGGGTGCACCTCAGGTGTGTCAGCCAGGTGTGCTGGCCAGGTGTGCACCTCAGGTGTCCTCCTCAGGTGTGTCAGCCAGGTGTGCTCCTCAGGTGTCCTCCTCAGGTGTGTCAGCCAGGTGTGCTGGCCAGGTGTGCTCCTCAGGTATGCCAGCCAGGTGTGCTCCGAGGAGCAGGCTGCAGGGGATTGGGGGGTGGGTGGGTACCCTGTGACCATTTCAAAATAACTGTTAATGCCTGTTTGGAAGCCACAGGAACAAAATAAACAACTTCATGCCCTAAAATGAACAGCATGCTCACTCAAGTAATCACCTTAAAAAATCCTCACATAGTGACCCTATAATAACATCTAACATTGAGCATTGACTAACTACATACACAGTGTTTCACTGAGGTCCTTTAGGGGGACCCCAGGGAGTAAGGGTGCCGGCCTGTCCAGAGCCTGTGGGGTAACTGGCCCTTTCCACAGGAGAGTGGAGGGGAGAGGCTGGATGGTCCCTGCACTGGTGGTTTGGCCTCAAAGCGTGGTCCCTCAGCAGGCCACTGTCCCTTTCATCCTGACCAGCAGTGCAGGGGTCCCTCCCCAGAGAGCCTCCTGCCTCCAGGCCGTGAAGTCTCTTGGTGCGCGTCACCCAGGCTTCCACACGTGGCCGTCCGCTGTAGCAGGCTGAACGGTGCCCCCCTAGAGATACGTCCATCCAGAAGCTTATTTGGAATAAGGGCCCTTGCAGACGTAACCGAGGTAAGAATCTCACGGCGAGACCACCCTGGATTAGGGTGGGCCCCAAATCAATGGCAGGCATAAGGCGGAGGCAGAGATTGGGGTGACCAGTCTGCAAGCCAAGGTGTGACTCTCCCAAAGGCCTCCGGAAGGAACTGACCCTGACAACACCTCAATTTGGACTTCTGGCCTCCAGAACTATGAGAGAATAATAAATGTCATTATTTTAGCCCCCAGTGGGCTAGAATTTGTCACAGCTCCGGGGAAACTAACACAGCAGCTTAAACTAACACTCTCCTTCCAGGCCTCCCCACAGCCAAGGGCTCCTAGACCATTCAGTACCTTTTCCTTTCATTAATTTATCGAGGATTAGACTCAAGAAATGCTTCAGGAAATACTCTCTTTCACTCACGTGTCCTGGGGTGTAAAATTATACCATTAGAGACTCATTCCTTTGGATTTAAAAACACATTACTTCTAACCAGGAGGGACAGTACATCAAGTCTCCAGCATTGTAGGGAGAATTAGATTAGGATAAGCTTTATTCCTCAACAAGAGAGTCTTACGTTTCATGGGAGCCCTCAGTGTGTGGGGGCAGTAGGGACTAGTGGGTGGGACGGGTTGGGGCAGCCCTCCCCGGGCCTCCTGGGCTCCCGCACATCTTGCTGGTTATGCCAAGACTCGAGGCCCTGAGAGCTCTGCGCTCCACACCATTTCTAGTGATGTTTATGCAGCTGGGCACCTCAAGAGAGGAGGTAACGACTCCTTCCTCCCCACGGAAAACAGCAGGCGTCCTTGCTGCTTGTTACAAAAACAGAGGATTCCCGATCTCGAGGTCCCAGGCTGTGATGTAGCACTGGCACTTTGTGTCACGCCATGGGACTCGGGGTAACAGGCCCCACACAGAGCCGGTATACACTGCCCCATGCGCCACGGGCAGTGAAACCGGTTTTGTCCATCCCGGGCATCTCCCGCCTTCTGGCAGCGTCCATGAGGCAGCAAGAGGCTAACCCACCAGCTGGCGAGAAGGGAGGCGCCAAATGTCAGCCTGGCAGGTGTGGGGGTGGACAGGCCAGTCAGCCAGGGGTACTCTTCTGCCAACCACCTCACCTGGAATTTCAGGAACAGGTCATATTCACGTACGCTTTGCTATGTGCCAAGAACTATTTCAAGTGCGCGTGCATGTGTGTTCACTTCTCCCTCCTAGTGAGGGTTTTACTATTTTAATGCTGTGGAAAGTAGGGCACACAGGGCTAAAGAGTTCACCCAAGGCCACCGAGCAGGAAAGTGGCAAGACCAGCACTCGCAGCCGAGAGGCTGGCTCTCAAGTCTGTGCTCTTCTTAGGGCAGGAGACGCGACCCAACGGACTTGAGGCTGAACAGCCGGGGCAGTGGGAGGAACGTGGGCTCCCGTGGACACTGTCATGCATTTGTCGCTGGTTAATCTTTTTTCCAGAACATGAAAGTAGGTGAACAAATACTGAAAATTGAAAAGAGTGTTAAAGCTCTCAACCTTATTTTAAATTGAAATATTTTACTTATACCCAAATGAGATTTTATTATAATTTTACCTTCTTAGCTTGAAAGGTAGCAAAGCCATCAATAACATTTCTAAAACTGACCTCTTTCCTTCCTTACCTCATTTTCGATGGAGCGTCGTGAATTAAGCCAAATGAGAGATAGTGTTCTGGATGGCTTTAAAACGTTACCCAAAGATATGAATGTTCTTCCTAAATTTAAAAGTGAACGAAAAGGAAAGGTAAAGAAATTGGAAACGTACGAACCATGAGATGAGAGTATCAATCATTATGGGAAAAGTGTATCTCGAATAGACGTTCAGGAGATGACAGATATCCTAAGTGAACATTTGAAATGAAGAAATGTAAAATAAAAGTTTTCACACTTTGAATTTTTAATTCAAAAAAGTTATTCTGCATGAATACATCTGATTTTCAAAAAGCAGCCACTGACTCATTCAAAGCAGCCTCTGAAACATTCTGATGATTTAAGTTCTGGACAAATTTCCTCTGAAATAGTTGGTTTTAAGCAACCTACAATGTCCGTAGTTTGCAATATAAAATCAACATCATGTTTGCATCTTCTAAAAGTCACTTGTGAGTTCTGCTTAGTGAAATTTTACTCCCATTTGGAAGTGGACTTGAGAATTTTTAAACAATGTGAGTCACGGTAGTATCCCGGGAAAGAAGTTTTAGTAAATTGAAGTTAATTAAAAAAATGTGAGATTGTTACCTGGTCCAGAGAAATTGCCAAACATGGCAATTCTCCCATGGAAAATGAGGTGAGCAAAGAAGTAGATTTAGAAAATATTATTTATAAGTTTGCTTTCATCAAAGTTGGGAAAGTAAAATCATAATAAATGTTGGTTTGGTATAAATAAAACATTTAAATGTAAAATAATGCTGTGAGTTTTAATACACCCACTTCTAAAATTTTCAATGTTTTTCAACTAGCTTAATATTACAGAAAAAAATCAACTATTAATAAAATCAATGAAAACATGCGTATGAGGTGGGGGCACATCTTTCCTGCACTAGGATCTCATTTGGCTGAAGATAGCATTATTGGGTCCTATCTGTATTGAAAACATTGATATTTTGTTCATGGTGGATTTATTTTGCATTAGTTTTGATTTTTTAAAATATTGCATGAAAATATTACTCATCTTGACGGCTGAGCACCCGGGAGCCCCCAGGAAAGTGCCTTTCCCACCTTCCCCTAAAGCCGGCCTGGTGGAGAGCTGCCGTCCGAGGGCGGGTGCAGTGAGGTGTTCTGTGGTCTCCATTTCCGGCCACTCTGTGCCCAGCATGTTCCCTGGTGCAACTGTGTCTCCAGCACATTCTCCCGGGAAGCTGGGGCTTCCGCGGCACCCATGTGGGGCACCGTAGTGACAGCCCTGGCTGAATCTGACATGGAAACAGCCCCCTGAGAGGGGCACGGATTTGACTGGATCCATTAAGATATCCATTTGGAAATATTTCAAACACTGTGGAGTTGTGAAATATTTGAGGAATCAGGAGATGGTCCGGCTGGAATGACATTCACGTGGGTTAAGCCCCTCTCTTCCCCGTTTAAATGATCCTTCTCTTCAGACAGCTCTCTCGATGGGGAAAACCAGGTTGAAAGTCCTGCTGGTCACGCTGTAGGGAGTCTGATGTCCTCGCTTCACAAATCCTTCCCTGTCGCAGAACTTCCTGGGGGAGCGTTCCAAGCCTGTGTGCTCAGAAATAATGCATCAGGAACAACAGCCACGAGACGCCGTCTCCCTAGGCAGCTGGTGCGGCGAGCTGGGGGCAGGGCTGAGCTCTCCCTCGTGGGTGTGAGACCCCCTGAGGGCCAAAGGCAAGGAGAGGCCAAGCCACCCTCAATAATCCGCCCTGGGCCATTGTTGGTTCTCTAAGGTTAGCAGATTTGTCATAAACTGGGCTGAGCAAGGCAAGGGAGAAGTTTGCCTCGTGGCTGAGTGGTAGAAATTGTTAAACCCGGTGCAGGGTGGAAGACATTTCCTAATTCCTTGGATTTCTTCTTCACACTCGACACCTGACACGAGGCATTCCAGGTGCTGAGCTCACTGCGCAATGACTCTGTCTTTGCCCCGTCGAGGAAGCACTTGCTTCTGGGGGGCTCTCTTATCTATTTCTCCTTGTGAAGTTGTCCCACACGTCCCCTGCGCTGAGAGCCATGCGTTCTTTCGCTTTCCAGTGAATAATATTAAATGTGAAATACACGAAGGGGAGTGAGAAACATAACTATTTTCAGGATCCCAGTTCAGTAACATTCTCTTAAGAAAGCCCATGTTCTATTGTTGGTTAAAACAAGGACAAGAACTGCAAGGACACACTTTCTCGAGTCTGTCCGGAGGGGCGCAGACACTGCTTAGGCGATTTGGCCCCTAGTAAGGAAGCACGCAGCGCATGCGGCATGAGATTCCCGCCTAACTTTGTCCCGTTGGTTCTGCCGTGTTGCGCTTACTGAAAGATACTCTTTTCCCAAGTTCCTGGAGTCTAGTTTAGGATAATAGTTTTCTTTCTCCCCTGTAATCTATGAACCATTTTCTGTACATTCTGTACACGGAAAATTTCTGAACATGAACTGCCATAAACAAGAAGACAGGCCGGGTAGATTCCAAATGCACAAGTGAAGATGATGCTGGTGGAAGGAATCCTTAGATGGGCAGGGAGAAGTCTGAGAAACAGCCACTGTCAAAAAACAGGAGGTTGTGTTTGTTCACATAGAATGTTTTAAAAAGTGCTTTCTGGTGCTTTTCCCTTCAGCGTGACACCCACCTAACACAGCAACACAGGTGTGCTGGGTACAACCGAGTCGCACCAGCACGAGAGGTTGGGATTAGCTTCATTTCCTCATGAGACAGAAGCTCCCTCTCGCCTCCGTGGGGGCTGTGAAACTCTTTCCAAAACGATGCGGTCCACCATTAACCCAGTGGGCCTTGTTGTTACTGTTATAATTTTAATGAGAGTCTGACCTCATTTCTCATTGTCTGGTGAGAATGTGGGAAATTGACCAAGGAGGACTCATGCTGTTACCCTAGATTTTTAAAAAATATGATTCCTCTTTTATAGCCATTTGCTTTTTTCTTCTAAAGGAGAAGAGCAGAAAAATCACAACGAACAAATGATTCTGGTCCAGAGCGTTTTACACTCCTTACATGGGAGAGCTTTCTGACATCTTTCTTTTTTCTTATTTAGCGGATGTTTGCAGAGTTTCTAATAGCTTGTGCAGCCTCTTCATAAGCATTTCATTTGATTGATCCCCTTGGGAAGCCTGTGGGGCAGACAAAGGATGTGGTGGCACTTCTGACGAAGGCTCAGAGGTATTGAATGATGTGCCCAAGATCACACAGCTAATATGCAGTTGTGACTGTATGTGTGCGCTCCCCAATCACGTGTTGAAGCCCCACCCTGCCCACACACCATGTGGCTGTATTTGGAGCGAAGAAGTAACGAAGGTCAGGTGAGGTCACAGGTCTAGGTCCTAATCTGATGACATTAGTGCCCTTACAAGAAGAGACACCGAGAGGCTCTGCTGCTCTCTCTGCACACGGCGAGAAGGCAGCCTCTGCAAGCCGGGAAGAGAGCCCTCCCCAGCCCCAGCCATGCCGGCACCACGTCGGACTTCTACCCTCCAGAGCTCTGAGCCAGGGATGTCTGCTGTCTTAACAAAATACCTAGTCTGCGGTATTTTTCTATGGCAGCCAGAGCAGATTAAGACAGATTTTGGTAGTGGGGCTGGGGCTGCCGGAACAAATACTTAAACATGTGGAAGCAGCTTTGGAACTAGGTGATGGGTAGAGATTGGAGGAATTTTCAGGGACCTGCTGGAAAAAGCCTCGGCGTGACGGGATTGTTGGCAGAAACGCGGACGGTAGAGAAGATTCTGGCGGAGGCTCAGGAGGAAGCAAGGAGGGCTGGAGGGAGAGCCTCTGTCATCGGAGAGACAGTGTCATGAGCGGGACATTGTGGACAGCTGGATGTTGAAGCCCCACTGTGAGGTCTCAGGACGCGAGGACCGAGCTGCTGGGAACTGGAGGCAGGTGGCCCTCGTTATAAAGAGGCAAAGCACCGGGCTGAACTGAGCTCTAAACTGAGTTCCAGTGTCTTGAGGAAGGTAGAACCTGTCAGCGATGAAATGGCATCTTCAGCTGGGGAGATTTCTAAGCAAAGTGTTGAAAGTGCAGCCTGGTTTCTCCTTATCACTTATAATAAAATGTGAAAGGAGAGAGAGAAATTGTAAGAATGATTAAGCAAAAAGGAGCCAGAACGTAAAGATTTGGAAAATTCTCAGCCTATCCATATTGCAAAAAATGAGAAAGCTTGTTCTGAAGGGAACACTGAGGCTGGGTCTGGACAACCGTTTGATACGGAGGTCAGCACAGGTGTGAGCCACGAGTCTAACCAGCCGCCTCAGCAGGAATGGGCGCAGAGATGGGATTATACCAGCACAGACTCTGCCGGCTGGGACTAGAGGACACAGAGAAAATGGGACAACATGAAGGAAGGCGGTCAGGCTGCCGGGATGCTACAGGATGGGACCAGAGAGCTATTCAGTTATACACACGTTTCATCTGCTGAGCCAATGGAAGAAACCCTGGTGGTGATTCAGAGATGATCAGGGCTGCCTCCGTGGTGGCAAAGGGAGAGGCCACCACCTCTGTTTCAACAGGCCAGGATGCCGGGGCACAGAGCCTTGTGGACAGGTGCTAACCAGTCTGGCATTGGGGTGATGGAGTCACTCCAGGGGCCTGGAGGGCAGAGCTTTGAGGCAAAGAGGATTTTCCTCCAGCCTTAGGGTCTAATAGAATTTGCCGTACTAGATTGCAGACTTGCTTGAGATCCATCTCCCCTTCCTCTTTCCTAGCTCTCTTTTCTGGAACGGGAATGTCTGTCCCATGCCTGCCCGCTCCCCCTCCGCTTGTATTCTAGAAACACACAATTTGTCTGGTTTCACCGGTTCCCAGGTGGAGAATTTTGCTTCAAGATGAATCATGCCTGGAATCTCAACCATATCTGATTTAGATGATGTTTAGACAAGACTCTGAACTTTAAACTGATGCTGGAATGAGTTAAGACTTTCAGGGCTGTTGGGATGAAATGAATGTATTTTACCATGGAAGAAGGACATGGATTTTAGAGGGCCATACATTTTTAGGTGGAATGTTATGGACTGAATGTTATGGACCCCAAAATTCATATGTTGAAGCCTTAACCCCCAATGTGGCTGTATTTGGATATAGGGCCTTTACTGAGTAATTAAAGTTATATGAGGTCATAGGGTGGGGTCCTAATCAGATTGGTGTCCTTATAGGAAGAGACATCAGAGAGCTCACTTGCTTTCTCTCTGCTGTGTGAGACACAGGGAGCAGGTGGCTGTCAGCAACCTAGGACACCAACCCTGCTGGCACTTTGATCTTACACTTCTAGTCTCCAGAACCATGAAAAATAACTGTCTGTTGTTTAAGCTACTCGGTCTATGGTATTTTGTTACAGCAGCCTGAACTAACTAATACATATGTTAACATAGCTAATATGCTAACTCTTAACTGGATACAGATCACACTATGCCATTCTGCTTTTTAGTATGTTTCCATGAAAATATGAACAAATGACATATTCCTGATCTCAAGATCTACAAACCTCTGAGTCACTCCCCGATAGTTGGCTGGATATTTGGACGGTACTCTAGCATCTATGCCAATGATTCTAGAAGGATCTGAAGCTTAGTTGTTAAGAGTCTTGACTCAAGTTAGGTTTGAATTTGAGTGATGATTTTACTACTTGCTAAGCATATAGCCTTGGGGAAGTTGCTTAACTTCTTCACCCTCCATCTGTACTGTGATCAGTAACACTAGCAGGTAAGACACAAGGTTACCGTGGGTGTTTAATGCCTGCACAGTGCCTGGTGTGTGGTAAGCACATAGTAAACATTGTTCACCCTGCGGGATTCCGTCACAACCACGGACAACCACCAGCAACACCCCCACGCCTGCGATACTTAGTCGAGACAGCAACCGAGGAAAGAAAAATGGGAAGTAGTTTGAGTACGTGTCCGGCTGCGGGTTACTCCTTTGCATCTGACTTTTTTTTGTTTTTGGTTATACAGGAAGGTTGGTGATAGTGTGAGGAACGGACCCCAGCAGTCGTGAGGCTGGGTGAGGCCGGGGCTGGTGTCCGTCGGGATGGTGTGGGACTTCCACCAGCTCCCACTGCGGGGAAGGTCCACTCTGGACTCAGGCTGCTCCATCCCCCCCCTGCCCCCGCTCCTTCCACCACCCTGAGAAGCACAGTGCTTGCATGAACCTGCAGGGAGAAACAGCAGAACCCCAAAATCTTCCTTCTGGGTCTGAATGAAGATAGCTATTTTCACTGAGGTTTTTAGATTTAAAAAAAAAACCTCTTTGTGTGCTGGCAGACTTTTAAAAAATGTAAATCTTCTATTGATTCCATTCTCCAGTATTAAGGAATTAAAGCCCAACAAAGTTCTCAAATGCTTCTTAACCAGAGATAAGAAAAAGAAAGAATTTGGCTAGTTTTACTTAGATGAGATGTGGCTAAGTCATCATACTTTAGCTCTTTTTCCCCAACAATTAAGCCAAGAGACATAGCTAGACTAATATTTTTTAAAAGCATTCTTTTTCAAAATACATAAAATATATGGAAAAAATGCACGTCCCAGCAAAGGTAAAAATATCAGTGGTATAAATATTATTGATAAAAAAGTCAAACAGCAAGGAGTCCTGGGATGTTATTTAAATATCTATTCCAGATTATCCTGCCATGGGCAGGGGTCAGTGAACCTGCCCACGCACGTGGTGTTCCCTTCCGGGCGCTCTCTGGGCCCTGCATGGGTTCCTGGCGTGGCCGTGGCTGAGGGACCTTACTCCGTCACAAGAAAATTGCTGCCGTCATGTTCACATCCTGGCTTTTTTTAAAAGCTTGGTTACTAGAGTCTGTCTATGTCCATGATCAAAGGATCGTTTTAAATGCTCCCTTCAAATCCAGCAGTTGCTCAGGGCTATAATGAAAGCTTCTGCACTTTCTAGCCTCTGTTGGTCATTTTGACAGACCATTGACCACAGAGTGTAATATCAGCTGTCGGGAGGGTGGGACATTGTCTCTATTAGATGCAAACTTAGATTCACGCTTTCATTAGCCTGCTTTTGGCTTGTTATTTTTGTGGAGACGGAGTCCGGCTGGTATTATTTCCCAATCAGCTACTGTATGGAAATAGTCAATTGAGCAGATGCTGAGTTTGGGACCAACACCTGTGAAAGGAAGGTAGTGGGATGAGGGCAGAGAGAAACGGCAGGAGACACCCGTGGGGCGTCCTGGTGACCCTGCATGTACGTGGCTGGGGTGCTCACCACCAATGGGGCTCCCGGACACTGTGGCTGGACACGTGTCCTCCCTGAAGGGGAGCAGGCGGCACATGGCCACCTCAACCACGTGGGCAAACACGGTGCCCCCAGTCCAGGCAGCCAGAGGTCTCATAGCCCTCACTGTGGCATGAGGCTTGTCACCTCTGGAGTGGCCCTGGCCTCCCCCGCTCAGGGCCCAGCCTCCACCAGACACACTTGTGTGCCAGGAGGTACAGGCAGGTGAGCTGTGAAACTGCTTTTCCTTCAGGACATGTGCTCCTCTTTTCTCCTGAAGATAATGGCGAATCTGCAGAAATGCTGCAGTGCAGGGCGTCCCGGCTGCGGGAACAGACAAGCCTGTCTCAGATCAGAGCCCAAAGGGGGTCCCCTCCTCTGCCTCTGACGTGGCTGACCTGGGCAGAAGTCGAAATGCAGGAGCGCCGAGTGCCCAAGTGGCAGTGGAGGCGGGAAGGACGAAGGTCAAGGAGACGGAGTTTGCACCGAGGCCGATGGCTGACTCTCCAGCCAGGATGTTCGTAAGTGGGTTTAATTTTAGAAAAGGAAAAGGATCATCATTCACATTTGTCGAGTGTGAACCACTTGTGTTTTGTTATAGGTACGTTACACGATCTCCTCTGACCTCCACGAAAGGGTGACGTGAGTGGAATCTGCACAGGTCCGCGGACGGGAAGGGTGGAGCCCTGGTGGAACCCAGGTCTGCTGGGCGTCGCACCTGGCTGTCTCCGTGCAGCCGGCTCAGCGGCAGCTTCTGCAAAGGTTACGTGTGCACCGGTGGGTAAGGCGCTGTGCTGGCGGCTGTGCCCCTGCCTTGGCATGCGCGTGTGCCCGGCCGGTGGGCTTTCTGCTCCTTTATCCGCGTGGCCACTTTGATCTCTTTTCCTTTCATGAAATAAAAAGCTCAGTTCATCGTAATTTTGTTCTTATTCCCTTGCCTCTCGGGCGGCTGGGAGAGCTTTGGGCATGCTGACGACGGTAGGTGCAATCAGAGGCACAATTAGACAGCGATTCACATCATGTAAAAGATTCATCACGCCGATTGATGTGACGTGACAGGCGTCCCGCTTGGCAGTGATTGCCGAGTCCTCCACTCGCAGTGGTTTGGCTGTAATCACTTTTAGGCAAACGCCCTTCCAAGGTGTCATTACTGGCAATCTGACAAGGGGTGTGTGCGTGTGTGTGCGCACGCGTGTGTTGGGATGGAATTTAAGCTCCTCGGTGCACGGGGATCCACGGGGATGTACTCACACGCCTGCTGCCAGGATTTGATTTGGGAGTTTTTGTCCATTTTAATCTATGTCTGTGGGACACGTCGGGATGGGTGCCTGGTCCTAAGGGCCGGCTCATCCCCGAGGGGCCGCACGCGGGGACTCCGCTCCTCTGTTCCCTGCATCTGACCCCCTCCCTTAGATCAGGCGCCTCGGCCTCCCGCGGGCTGCGCGGAGGATGAAGTTCTGGCCCCGCACAGATGGCTTCACAACTTGCTGTTGAAAACCTACAGGACAGACAATCGTTTACAGATTCCAACAACAGAGCTAGATTTTCTACAGATTCAGCACTTGTGCCTCAGGACTTTAGGGAGTCTTTCCTTCCTTCCTTCCTTTCTTTTTAAAAAGTATATTATAGCTTAATATAATTAATTTCGGAAATTAGAGTCCAGTTTTTGCCACTTCAGAGAAAGCAGCAAACTCAGTTGCTTAACAATATGGAAAAGGATGTTATTTTTATCAGAAAAAAAGATCTCCGCTCACTGGATAGACAAAGTCGCCATCCCGGAAGAGGTTGTGCTGAGTTTCGCAGATCGAAATGAACATCAAAGGTGGAAAACGCACTAAGAGAAAGTAACATGGGTAAATACGAAAGATTTTTAGTTAAATTTCCTTTGGAATCATATGCAATGTGAGAAGGCAGATAATGTGAATTTTTACTTCATGAACTTTGGCATAGATAGCACTTCAAAGGCTCCAAAATGGATATTACCAAAAGTAAACAGTTGGTGGACGTTTTTGCGCACCCAAATTATTGGATACATGAAAGCCATTGGGTGGAAAGAGAAGGCCTCTGTCTTGTATGTTTTTATGTTTGATTCATGAGCTATACTGTATTTAGTTAAAATAGATTTCAGTCTTAGAACCCAATGAAAACTCAGGTATATAAATAATTTTTCTCTATTTTCCCCCAAGATTTCAATGTTAAAATGGCAGCATATTTTCATATGCCTACTTGGGAAGGATGACTTTTCTAAAAATTCTGCTTTTAAATAAGACACTGAGGCTTGGGTCCCAAAGGTCTGAATTCTGCAGGCAGTGACCATGGGCTCATTTTGAGAAGATAAAACATAGCTTTGCTTTCTCTCAGTGAGGTTATTGCTCCCAAGTGCTGAGTTAACAAAAATGAACAATTTAGCTTTCTTCTAGAATGTGAATCTTACTAATTGTGGTTATGAAAATGAAATCTGAGCTCTGAACCATTGAATGGAGGACAGAGAAGGCCGACATTTGCAGAAATCGAGACAGGAGCCCAGACCAAAGTTCGTCTTCAGGGAATTTGAAGAGCGTCTGGAGAATGCTGATGTACATGGTGAAATCAAGGGAAATCTTAGGACATCTGTAACCTGTCAAGTGTCTCCTTTCTTTATTTAGGCGAAGTATTAGCAAGTTGATAGGTTTGACTTAGCTGTTCGGAATGTGAAAACACTCACTTTTTAAAGTATAACTCATTTATTCATTTAACACATTTGACAAATAATTTTTACATCTACCATGCGGTGGGCCTTGAGCTAAGAGCCTAAGCGTACTGGCGAACATTTTATGAGGCTTAGATTCCGGCGGGACAGGCAGGTATTAAACAAACAAATGCCATAAGCAAGGGCGTATTACCACTCACAACAGCCGAGATGTGGAATCAGCCCGAGTGTCCGTGGGGATGAAAGGACAGAGAAGTGTGGTGCATACACACAGTGGAGCATTAGGAGATCCTGTCATCTGCAGCAGCATGGATGGAACTGGAGGTCGTTATGTTACAGGGAATAAGCCAGGTGCAGAGACAAACATCGCAGGTTCTCGCTCCTGCGTGGGAGCTAGAACGGCTGATCTTGTGCAGGTGGAGAGCTGAACTTACGCCAGTCTGGGAGGGGCAGGGTGGGTACAAGGACACAGTTGGAGAGAAGGAATAAGTGCTAGTGTTCGACAGCACAGTAGGGTGACGATAGTTGGCAATAACTTACTGCATATCTCAAAATAGCTCAAAGAGAAGACATGAAGAGTTCGCAGTGCAAAGAAATGGTAAGTGTCTTAGGTGGTGGATATCCTAAATACCCTGATTGGATTGTGGCACGATGTACATCTGCATCATAATATCACATGTACCCCACAAATATGAACAATTATTATACATTAATAAAAAAGTTCAGTAATGAACATAAAAACGTATAGATTGTAATGTGGAAGCAGAGCCCCCAGAGAGTCATGAGGGAAGGTGACAGGAACGAGGAACCGCTACTGGAAGGCAAGGGCAGGTCTGCTGCTGGGCTGGGCCTGTGCAAGGTGGGGTGTGGCCTAAGGTTGGGAAACCACACACTGTACCTGGAGAAGGAATATAACCTGGGCCTCGGTGTGTAACCCCCAGGCAAAATATGTCACAAAATAATGCTGAGCATTGGCTCAAAGTGAGTTACTGTTCCTGGGAGAGCATGGCAGTCCATCCCCGCAGGGCTGGAGCTCCTCTTCTGCTCCCTGGGGTCCCTCTGCGTCTGCTCAGACTCCGGTGGGGCTCTCAGACTACCAGCTCCTTCCCTGATGGGCATCCAGGGGCCACCTGAAGCCACCAGCACCACGAAACCAGCAAGTGGACTTTCTGAGAAGCAAAGATGGTGCACGGCTCTGCCGGGATGGCGTGCAAAGCACCACCAGCCACGCGGCTTCCACACAGACACGTGTGCCCCGTGGTCCTGGGGCTGGAAGTGCTGGATCAAGGTGTCTGTCAGCAGGGCTTGTTCCTCCTGAGGCCTCTCTCTTTGGTGTGTAGATGCTGTGTCCTCACAGCGTCGTCCCTCTGTGCGTGTCTGTGTCCTCATCTTTCCTCAGGAGGACCCCAGGCAGATTGGATCCGGGCCCACCCTGGTGACCTCATTTTACCTTCATCATCTCTTTAAAAACCCTGTCCCCAAATCCAGTCTCATTCTGAAGTCCTGGGGGTCTGGACAATACCCTGTGAATTTGGGGGGCACATTCCAGCCCTTAACTGAGGGTGTCTCACAGCCCTAGTCACTCAAGCTCGTGCAGGCGCCTCAGGAGAGGGACCCTCTCCTCCTCAGAGCCTGTAACGTCCTCAAAGTTACGGGCCTCCCTAATCGGCCTCACCTTCCCTGCTTCTGCTATCACAGCGCTCTGTCATCGACACAGGGAGGAGATGGAAGTCAGGACCAAGCGGTGGTGATTCGACAGCAGAGAAAACAGCAACTGCCCGGGAGGGACCCCACCCACAGCAACCCCTGACGACAGCCCCAGTTGGAAAAGGTGCAACCACCCCTAGGATCTGCTTGAGGAGATATGGACGTTTTGAGTGAGTTTTTAGGTATTTCCATCAAAATGCTCAGACTGTGTGTTGGTGCTGATGTGGAAATGAGCAGTTTCTGGGTGTGCCGGTTCCCGTCTCTGCTCTGGGAGGCTGATCTGGCCCCTGCCCGAGGGGGTGGGGTGCTGTTGTCACTTCCCCTGGGCCAGGGTCCCCCAGAAAACCTTGTCACAGGCAAAGATACGGGGTACGCCTGTGTCACTTACTGAAATGGGATGGTTAATTCCCACTGATGCTCTGTCTGGAGTCATCATGCTCTGCAATGGCACTGACCTTAGGGCTCATCTTACTTGCAGACGGGGACCCTCAGATTCACAGAATAGAAGAGGCTCGCCCCCATCAGCAGTGGCAACCGCAGCCTCTGTCCCTCCTTAGGAGGAAAGCGCTCCTGCCCCTGGGTCTCCCCTACCCTCCAGTACCTCGCTCAGGGGTGGTCTCTGCATACATCACAAGCCTCCTCCAGGCTCCCCAGAACAAATGGTGTCCAGCTCAGCCTTTCCCTGGGGTCCGCACTCCCCCACTGTGCGGTGTGGAGTGGAGCGGGTCATGCAGTTCAGGTTGTCCCCCCCACCCCCCATCCTAGGGCCATCTACACACAACAGAATGTTCTGCCTGCTGTGTGACTTTGAGGGATGCAGATTTGTTGTCAATGAGCCTGAGGCTATTAGCATGTAAATGTACGTTGTTGGTGGCTGTTTGCAGGGCCAGAGCGATGGATCTCCTGGGCCAGTCCCCGCTGACTCCACCAGGCTGCCTGGGCCTGCGTTGCTTCTGGCTAAGGCTCCAGATGTTGTTTTCCTCATGCTGTGAGGTCTACATTTTAGCTAAAGGGTCATTTCCCTTCACAAAAGAAACACAGACAAATCTGTGAAAAGAATTTGAGTAAATGTGCCTGTCTACGGAGGGAGCCTCTTGGAACATCAACTGCTCAGCCCTCTGCGTGGACTCCGGGCAGTTCCTCTGTCCTGTGGCTCGGAGACTCTGGGCTGAACCACACGTTCGACTGCCGTTCTACTCGATATTTCCCCACAGGTGGTCCTTTAGCGATGTCCCCAGTGAGACGAGTGTGGGGAACACAATATGCCGCCCTAAAGTATTTAGAGTTGAAGGCAATTGACAAGAAGCAGATATTGGGCCTCTGTCAGGCTGAGCGCAGAACACATGCTGACGAAGGCGAGGTGCCCCCTTCCCCTCCCCCAGGTGCAGGTGACGTCAGCCTGTTACCATCCAAAGCACTGGGGGACCTACACAAACTCCCGCTCATTTGTCTCCTAAAACTTGCTGCTCCAGTGACCCACAGCCCTTTTCTTTTGTCTTGTCACTTCCCTAAACATTTACCGTTTTTGTCGAGGGTGGTGTAGAAGCCAGAGTTCTAAGCCATCTCTTTGAGAACTCGTTCCCTAAGTGTGCCCCATGTACATGTGAAATTCACATTCTAATATGCTTCTGTTTGTTCTTTTCTTTAACCTGCCTTCTGCTTTAGGAACCCCAGCCAATGAACCTAAGCTGGGCGGAAGGAAAAATTACTTTTTCCTCCCCTGCAACAACAATAACTCTATTGTCTTAACAATAGAGTTACGTTTTGTGGATTTCTGTTGAATGAACAGGTACACACACACACAGCACAATGTAACAAGAAAGAAAAATGCAGGGTCTTGATGACATTTTAGGTCGTAGTTGTGTTTTTCCTACCCGTAGAGCCGTGCACATGTTGGAAAATTGTCTCTAAACATTGATAACTTTTTTCCCATGTATATTCTCAATTTTTGGAATTTGTTTTTCTACTGAGATACCTTTTCTAGTTTATTTCCTGTACACTTTCTTGCAAGTCCACAGAACATGCTGGTGAACAGGGTGCTAAATGCACAACCTTGGTCCTTGTCAGTGAATAGAAATTTGGCAATACAGAGGGATCGTGGGCGTTCACAGCCCGGGGATAGAAACAAGATACTGCAATACTGCACAGGCCCGCAGGGTCTACTTGGAGATGTCATCTGCTTTCCGTCTTCCAAAGTCAAGTTTCCAGCTTTGGTCGGGATTGCAGAACCCTTCATTGATTCAGCAAGTGTTTTCTGAGCATGGTTAGCCGTGTTCTCACCTGCTTGCAGTCGGAGGGGAAAAATGGGCGCTAATCCCGTAATCACACCGGTGAGGAAGTGTACCAAAGACGGGGAAGAGGGGTTTCATAACTTCATGCTGTAAAGGGATCTGCTCTGCCCTGGCATGAAGGATGGGAAAAGACGCATTCTGGAAGGGAAAACCAAATGAGGCAGCCTGAACGAGACACAGAGGCTGTTATCGAAGAGGGCAGAGCGTGAGTGCGCAGCAGTCCACACTGAGAGCCCGGGGAAGGATGCCTCCCGCGGGAGGACGTGCCCGGGCATGAGGAACTGAGCAAGGGAGAAAGTGCCGCAAGATGGGGATGGACAGAGGCCAGCGGAGGCTGCGGGCTCCTGTGGCTCCTTCACGTCTGCCCCAGTTGCAATGAGATGGTGTGGAAACCTCTTAGCTGGGGTCGGGGAGTGGGTAGGATGTAATTTGTGTTTCTAAAATGTCACATTGTCTCACAACGTGCATCACGTACGTGGATTCATAAAATAATTTTGTGGGTCTAGCTTATTTCACCAAGCATAATGTCTTCAAGTTTCATCCACGTTGTAGGAAAAGAATTTCCTTCCTTTTTAAGCTGAAAAATATTCCATTGTATGCATCTCACACATGTTGTTCATCCATTCACCCACGGATGTGCACTTGCGTCGCGTCTGCCTTTTGGCTATTGTGATAATACTGTTATGAACATGGTGTACAAATATATCTGTCTGGTCTCTGCTTTGACTTCTTTTGGGTATATTCTCAGAAGAGGAATTGCAGAATCATATGGTGATTCTATGCTTAATTTTTTTTGAGGAATAAAACATAGGTGCTTCTAAGGAACAGAACTTTCATATAAGGAGGGGTAGGGCAGGGACAAATTCCTGTATCTGAAAACTTAGAGTTTTCATTATAAGCTTTGTATAATTATTTTCAAATGATATAGGGAAAAAATGCAAGTGAAGTGTGCAATGAGACTCATTTGGGGCTCGGCACTGGGGACACAGGGAGGAGCCCTCCGTCCTCTGGGGAAGAGGCCGGTGACAGAGCAGTGTCGTCACAGGTGCCCCACGGGGAGGTCTCCAGGTGCAACTGTGACAGAAAATAGCCGTCGAGGGAGGAGCTTCGCGTGCCACATGGGGGTGCCCTACAGGAGCTGGCACTGGCAGTGGAGGGGAAGGGACAACATTCCAAGTTGGAGAACTAGCACACGAAGCTCAGGAAGGATGTCAGCACTGAGATTCTGGAATCGCTTTGCGCAGTTGGCCCTGTCTCAGCACTAACACTCATAACATCTTTTGTTTTTAAGTATTTCCTTTTTAAAATTATTTTTAAATTTCAAATTATCATTTTTTATATGGATAACTCGTATTAATATAAGGCTTAAGTCAGGGCTTTTAGTGTGCCCATCCCCGGAATAGCGTTCACCGTACCCGACAGGTAGCTTTTACCCCCGCCCATTCCGCTTCCTGTTTCCTAGTGTCCTTTACATGTCTCTGTGCCTGTGCAGACCTGGGCACTGTGGATGCACGGAGTCCTGAGACCGCAGTTTGCACAACACCGCTCTGGACCTGGCAACCACACTTTCTCCTGTTTCTCCACTTACCACCTCTGAGCAGCTTCTCGTTGCTGTAAATCCTAATTCCAGAAAGGCCCTGGAATCTCCTTCCCCTGCGCACTCATGCTGCACTCCTTTTGGCTCAGGTCTCCTCACCCCGCTTGTCCCGCTGGGGTCGCCCGAGGGTCCCCCCACTCCAGCCTCAGCCCCCTCAGTTCTGCCTCGATGGTGCGGAAGATGCGCCCTCTAGACCCGCAGGTCTGACCTTAGGATCAGAATGTGAAAGTGCGATGAAACCGTGGGGGTTACCTGGACCAGTCCTCTACTGCGCCCGCAAACCTCTGTGGATAACTTCACTTCAGAGCTCAAAAACCTTGCCCTGCCCACAGAGGCGCCCAGATCGCTTGCTGCGATGTTCCCACCCCTGGCTGCGCTTTTCTGTCTGCATCTCTCATTGCTGCCGCTCTAGCATTTCTCACTCGCTGCACCTTCGTGCACATCAGGTTACTGTTTCTTCCCCACACACGCTCACGTTTTCCCGACACTGGTCTCCTGTCACTCTGCACCCTCTGCTGGAAATGTCATTTTCCAAGATCTGCCTATAGAATTTGCACAGGTTCTTCAAAGTATAACTCAAGTATCACTCATTCCACCAAAGCCCCAGACCCCATCACCTCACCACCCACCCTGCGACCACCTGGTGAAGGTTCTTCTCTCAGGCAGTTGCCTTCATTGGAGGACGGTTCAGCAGGGCAGGAAGGGAGCTTCGACACTGGGAAGCACATTTTCCTCCTGGGGGTGAGAAGTGTCTTAGAAACATCCTCAGTCTCCTTTTTGGTTGTAGAAAGACAGCCCCCAGGGCAGCTCTGGGAGGGAAAGGAAGGGATGCAAGTGAGGGTGTAGACCGAGGTGCCCGGGGGGTGAGTCCACTAGGGAGAAGCAGCCGGAAGGATAAGGCAACAGATAGACAGGAGCAGCCGAGCAATAGGGTCCTTGGAGGGGAACAGGTGACCGGTGACCCTCTCCAGGATGGGGCGGCCAAAGCCCCTGTGAGGACAGGGTGTCCCGTTTCCCCTCTGCGACGTGCTACTGTGACTTCATCACTCACCCAGTCTTCTCCACTCAGTATTTGGCAGAGTAGATTTAGGGGAATTCTAGAAAACAAAGCTGCTTCTGCATTCAGGTTAATAACGGTGGGAAGAAGGAAAGAGCTGCAAGACATAAGTAGGATGGGAAATAGGTGACGACAGGAAAAGCTTGGAAGAGGTCCACCCTCCAAATAAAATCCAATTTTATTGGATGGGAGACTCCAGCTAATTTTATTTGGGTGTCAAAGGACAATGGATCCCCTCAGCTCTCAAATGGGATAAATGATAATATCTTCCCGGAGGGGGAGGTAATAAAGAGGTTATGTGTGCACATGTCTTCAGTCATCATAATTTTGTCCAATTGCTCTTTGTACTTCCACGTCATACATGGAGAACCTGACGCTTATGGACATGAGTTGCTCAAAGTCTCACAGCCAGAAGTGACAGAACACAGATCCCAACCTGTTTGAAATGCCACATACCGAGCTTGTTCCCTCCCTGTGTTGTCACCCCCCTCTGGATTGTCATGTATCTGAAGGAGGTGCAGTATTTCACTCACTTTTGCACCCCCTGTAACACCAGTGAGCAAGCTTTGCTCAGAGGAAAACTGAATATATTGTTGAATTAAGGTGAAAAATAAGTAAAAGACTTAAATCCCACTATCAAAAGGAACAGAGACAGATTTAGTGTCAGCTATGCTAATCAAATCTGTGTTAATATGCACTTTTGTACTTTATGTGGGGAGTAAGACACCAAACACAATTGAAAAAAAAATGAGTCAAGTATAAAAAATTTATCACAAAGGCATGTAGACAGACAGGAGAGCAGCAAGTAGGTTATGAAATGCTCAACATAATCCATTTTAATGAGTTATTAGCTAAAACATGCAAAGCATTCAGGATTTCTGGGAGAAGTGTACAAATATCCCAAATATTTGTCTGACATTTTCTCTACTGATTCTGTCTTTCCGCAGGACTGGGTACATTGTTGACCCTCGGCCTTGGGGGTAAAGACTGCAGCTGCGTCCATACCCTCTCAAAAGCCTTCAGACTGTTTCTATTTTTGTAGAGTAATTTTCCATTAACAACAAATCCCTAAGATTTTCTCAACCAGTAGAGTAGTCGTTGCCAGAGTTCAACTTTCTGATTCCAAGGAATGTGATTTTTGGCTGCCAGCACTGAATATTAATAAATATGGCTTCATACTTAAAGGAGGTCCATCTTTGCTCAACTAGAGAGCAGAGTGTTAAGGCTTCGAGTGGGGTGTTTCCTTGGTCCTTTCTGTGTCACCCTTCTGCTCATGCGGAGCAGACACTGTTCTCAGTGCCTCACGTTTATAAGCTCATTTAATCCTCACACAGCCCTTTCAGATAGATGCTGCTCTTAGCCCCATTTCACAGATGAGGTTAGGTAACTCGTCTAAGGTCGTGGAGCTGCAGGTGGAGCTGGGGTTTGCTCCTGGCCAGTTCCGCCTCAGAGTTCATGCTCCTTTCTCCTGGTGCTTTTGCCAATTACAGCACAAGCAAACATACACACATTGCTGATAATCAAACACGTTTATATGACTCAAGCACAGAAGGAGATTTGTTTTAATTCTGTGTTTCGACCAAGTTAGGGCCCTGCTTTTATCAATACAAGGATGTGTAACCTAGAAAGTGCAGTAAAGGGTCGATGCATCCCATAGCTCTGATTTTCTGCGTGTTGGCTCCATTTTCCTGCCCGCTGTCCCTGCTGGGTGTGTATGACATGATATTGCTGCTGCAGAATCCGAGTGAGCAGATGCCCACGGCCCAGGGGGTGGTTGGATGAGGTTTCCCTGCAGCTCCCAGGAGAGACCCGCTAGTGGCTCACTGCCATTTTCCTGGGTGAGATCTCGGCCTCAGCTAGTGTCCAGCGTGAGTCCTTAATCGGCCCATGCCAGGCAGCGTCTCGGGTCCTGAGCTACAGCCAGGGCGGCTCCCCAGTCGGGCTGCCCCTGCTTCTTTGGTCAGGGAATTTCCCCGACTCCTGGGATTCTGCAGTCAAAAGATTGATCGCAGGGGGGTCTCTAGCAGAGTCCTGGGGCCACTCTAAGAAGTGTCTTTTGTCTGATGTTTAGAAGATATTTTTGGGGAGACAGTTGAAGTGGGAAAATGACATCATCAGGATTATGATTTAAAAAAATACTTTATATTTGAGGCGATGGATATCCCAATCACCCTGATTTGATCATTACACATATACATACAGCAAGTATTATCACATGTACCCCCAAAATACACAGAACTATGGTAGACCAATAAAAAAACTATTAAATTATGTAAAGTCTCTCCAGAAAATGAAATCAAAATTAATAAAAACTGAAAACTCTAGACTCACTTTATGGTGTAGGTTGATAAAGCACCCAGGCTGAGCGCCAGAGCCCGTCCTCACGCTGGGCTGAGGGGTGGAGGGCGTGAGTCGTCCCAGAGTGAGGGCTTGGGGCCACCCAGCTCTGGGGACAGGGTGTCAGCTCCGGGGTCCAGCTCACGCGGCCTTGGGCTGCACAGTGCTCCTCCCTGTTTCTGTTCCTGGTACTGGATGGCCCCAAGGACACCTTGAAATAAGAAATAATCTTTCCTTTTTACCCCACCACCCCTTCAGGGAGGGTCCACCAGCCCCGAAGTCACCAGGGCTCTGGCCAGTCGCTGGCCCATCCCTCCCGGGCTGCGGGCTCTGTGAGGAGGCACATTACGCTAACCGTTGCTTCTCCCAGGAATATTTGTATCTGAAATGGTTGAGAAAAGACAGGAGCTCCTGAAAACGCACCTGTGACGCTGTCATTTCAGGTGGGCGGCACCGGGGTAGGTGACGGCACGTGCAGGGCGCTGCAGGGACAGCTAAGCGGGGCGGGCAGCCGCGCGGCCTTTTCCTCAGAGTGTCCGGGGACTCCCTGGCGTCCACGCGTCTCTGCTCTTCCCTCAAACGACAGGTCAGAGGTCAGGGCATTGTGATCACCTTTATCTCCTCTTTCCCCCACTGAGAGGAAAACCTGCTCTCAGGGCCTTAAGAGATTGACAGTCCATGAAATGCTCTGGGTGGGGGCGTCCTGCGTCTCAGGCACAGGCTCTTTCCTGGAGAGCTGGGCGCATTGTCTACTTCTCTAGAGCTTTCTCTTGCTCCCCAACCCCGTGTTTCTTTCTGTCGGGGATGCCTTGGGAAGGCACTGAAGGCTTTTATCCGTTTTCCTCCGTTTCCTTTTCTCTGAGTGGATTTGAGAACTGCCTCTTGGTTTTTAGTGTTTTTGCTTGTCTGCTCGGTTTTGCCTTTCAAAGCCCCCCGAGTCCCTCCCGGCCTGCGAGCGGTCGCCGTCCCCTTCCCCGTGCGGGCCGGCGCGAAGTCGTCGCCTCCTCACGTGAACGAGCCCTTGCGGAACTGTCCCGCGGAAGCTCGTCACGCGTCTCCGCAGGCTCGGCGTCCACGGCGCGCTCTGTTCAGCCAGCGCGTAACTCAGCCCCGTCGCCCCTGGGCTGACGGCGCCCGGGCCTCCGACGGCATCCCGCCGCGCGTGCGTGGGAAACCTGGTCTCTGCCGTCGGGCACGGCCGGGCAGGCGCCCAGCGCTCGGTGCACCGGGCCGGCTGTGTGGCCTGCGGTCCGTGCCGGCGCCTGCCGATGTCCCCTGGAGCCGTCCGTGCCGGCACCTGCCGAGGTCCCCCGGAGCCGTCCGTGCCGGCACCTGCCGAGGTCCCGCGGAGCCGTCCGTGCTGGCCCCTGCCGAGGTCCCGCGAAGCCGGCCGTGCCGGCACCTGCCGATGTACCGCGAAGCCCTCCGTGCTGGCCCCTGCCGAGGTACCGCGAAGCCGGCGTGCTGGCACCTGCCGTGGTCCGTGCTGGCACCTGCCGAGGTCCCCCGGAGCCGTCCGTGCTGGCCCCTGCCGAGGTCCCCCGGAGCCGTCCGTGCTGGCCCCTGCCGAGGTCCCGCGGAGCGGGCGTGCTGGCGCCACGGCCGGGCTGGCCAGGGCCCGGGATCCGCCCGGGGGCCGCGCTGATGCACACCAGACCCAGCAGCCGGCCCAGGATTCAGATAGTTTGGCTAAATGCCCTGTTTTGGCCCTTCTCGCCGTTTCTGTCACATCCTGCTGAACATATGTTGTGTGACACTCTCAGAGAATAGTTACATATTTTCTTTTTATATAAAAATAGTTAAAAGAAATTTTATATAGAAAATGGGATATTATATGTACATTAACCTTTATGCCTATAAAATACTATAAAAAGAGACAAAAATAAAACATACATGTTTGGGGGAGGAAATTTTTATGTTTAATGGATATGATAAGTGTTAAGGGACACAAAATTTGCAATAATATTTTTGAGAATAATAGTTCAGGCTACTTCTGTGTCACTGATTTAGAGATAGACACTCGAGTTCAACACTTCTGAGTTAATAGATTTTTTTCGATGTATTTTTAAAGCACACTAAAGTACTACACTAATGACATAGTCCCAAATATTCTATAGATTCAACACCCGCCCTCTAGTAATTTGTGATACTGGACAGAAAACAATAACCGTCCTGCGTGCGGGATGCTGGGTTCTGTTCCTGATTATCGGTGCCCTCCCTTCTGGGGACCATGCAGTCCAGCCAGCGGCAGGTGACCTCTGGTGGCTTCTTTCCAGGGCAGTGCGTAGCCCCATCTCACTGCGGAGGGCCTACATTACCAGTCGTTCATTCTGAACCACCGGCCGTGTGACGTCTGACCTAATGGAGTCTGGTGGACGTGCCCTGTGCTACATCCCAGCGGGAGGTCTGAAGCCCTTGTGTTGTTTCTCCATCTGCCGTGAGACTGGCAGGTGCTGGTCCTTCAGCCGGGTCCTTACAGAGAACACAAGGGCAGATCTGGAGCAGACCACGGCACGAGGAGCAAGAGTCAGAAATGCACATTTATTGTGAGCCACTGACATTTTGACTTGTTTGCTTAGGCTGATATATCGAGGTAGTAACGACAGTGAGAATCAACAAAATTAGTGATTTCAAGACTGACGGATTCCTCTCATTGATTATAGATTTCATACATTATTGATACTGAAATTTCATACCCCCGTTTGCTGGCATCTCAATTTACTAGCGTAGACTGTGCTTTTCTGGGTCCTATGGGACCCACTGAAAAAATATGTCTCTTTCTCTGATGGCAGAGCTGGCACGTCACGATTTGTCCCAATCACATAATAGTAATTGATTGAAGAGGCAGCGCAATTAAAAATAAAACTGTTCGATATAGATGGTAAATGCTAACTCACCCTAATTTATTCTATATGTGTTTATGGTCCGTGTTCTGGGGACCCTGTCAGGTACTCTGTCCTCTCCCTTCTCTGCCCGGCACGTGGACCAGAGTCCGGCGTACAGGAGATGCTCATTCAGCTTGATTGTCGACCTACTTCCTGGCCCCACAGGAGCCCCGGAGACTCTGTAGCAGGAGAAGAGTCGGGGCAGCCTCTGTCGGGCTGCTGTGCTCAGAAGAGCGAAGGGCAAAGCCTGTACGCACCCAGAGGTGTTTCCTGGCACCTCCTTTATGACACATGGATGCACCGTTTTAGCTCTGCCCGTGGAAACAACATGGAGTGGGAGGGAGAGTGAGAACAACCCCTTCCAACCCAGGACTGGAAATGCCACCACTTCTGGATGCTCTCGGCAGGGGCGACACAGGGTGTGCATTCCCGGAGCCTGCCCACCTCCACTCGTGAAGCTTTCAAGTGGAGGTGGTTGGGAAGAAGACAAAGCCCATGGTCGAAACAATGCCTGGGCAGTGATGGGTTTATGGGGAGATGACGCGCTCTGGGCTTCCCTAATCGAAGGGCTTGGGAAAGCAGCCTGTGGGGGGCTGGGCACGGGAGCCAGTGCAGATGTGGAGATGTTCTTTCCAGGTGACACTGACTGAGCATCCACTGTGGAAGGTGCCTATGCTCTTACCCGGTTTTCATTATCAGTGTAAGAGTGTAGGAACACGAACCAGGAATGACATACATTAATATAATAAACAAAGTGGAAACATACAAATATTCTTGAGAGAATGGCATTCATTGAATTGTGATATTTGCAAATATCCTGAGTGAAAGGAAATTTAGTTAAGGGAAATAAGGGGGTGCATTTTACTGCTCTCTCTGGTTAGATGTTTCAAGGAGTTAGTTTTGGGGTCCCTATATACCCACACAATCAATTAAAATAGGTAAAATAGTATAGCTTTGATGAAGATGTGTATTACATACTCTTCTAATACAGGCACTATTCTTCAGTATTTAGAAATTTCCTCCCTCCCTTCCTTTATTTCTTTATTCTTTCCTTTAATTTTTTTTTTTTAGAAAAGTGGTCTGTATGTTCAAATGTGAACTCAGAAACATACATTGGTATATGACACCTGTAATAAAGAGCTTTGTAAATGATGAGCAAATACATAATTCCAGAGTTTTCTTCTCCTTTATGCTTCAATTAATGTCAGCATCAGTTCATTCCAAATTAGTGAATACAAAGAAAATAACCCAAAAAGAGTAAGATAATAAAAGGGCATAAGATTCCCAATAGTATCATATTCTTATCTCCAATATTTCAGACAGCTACTGTTTTCTATGTCCAATGCACATTAACCTATTTTTTTGGGTCTTATTTATTTTAACAAAGTTGAACTCTTTCCTTCGCTTTCTAGATTTTTCTAGGCAAGATAACATAATTTTCCACTGTTTTACAGAGGTATGAGGAGTTGGTTTCTTTTTCCTGCCCCCTTGATATAATCAGGCAGCCGACAGCCCACGGAGCCTGCGCTCCAAATGAGGTCTCACACAGAGCAGGAATGACTTTCACTGGCTAATTTGAGATACCTCAATTTATGCTTGACAGGAAGGCATTTTGTCCTGTCTATTCAAGATTCTTTTTAACAGCACCAACTTTGAGACATGTATCCTTTGTTTAGCATCCCTTTAGCCCATTTAAAAAATGTGCATTTCTGCTAAGAGATTTTGCATTTGTGGCATATACATGTATGTATGTATAGATATAATTATAGGGACAGATAAAAGACTTACTTGTATACAAAATACATACAAAATTTATCAACACACTCATGTGCATGGGTTCCCTTCAAATTGGACACTATACAAAAGAGTTTGTATTTCAAGAATACAAAATACATGAGGATACTTTGCAGTCAGAAAGCTCTCAGGACTGGAAAAGAAGGCAGCGTCCAGCAGAGCCGGACACAGCTGGAGATTTATGCTGTAAGTACCAGTTCAGACACCTAAACTGCTGACAACTGCCTCTGAGAACACAGGCAGGCCTGCCAAATGGACTTTGCACATCTACTTGTGCAATTAATCCATTGTTCAGTGCCCTGGAAATGCATCCCGATGACTTTTTGCTGGCAAACAGTTCTATTAAGTGGGCAGGTGGGAGTACCTTCAAAATTTTCTGGTCAGTCGCTCCAACATAATTGCTTTAAGCTAATCCCTTTTTAAAGACCCTTGGAAAGTGGTTGGGGCTTGTGAATTAAATTGAATTCCTCACTTCCAAGATGAGGGAACAGGAGGGCCTGGTTTTGGTGCTGGGCTTGTCTGGGGCTCCCTCCTCTCCCTCCCACTCCCGCCCCGCTCTGCTGTTCTCTCACCTGCCCTAAAACCACCCAGCACACGCTAATCTGACCTGTCTGAATAACAAGCCGCTTCCAGTAGCCGACCTGAAGATCTTTGACACCAAATTTTCGTGTGATTATTTAATCCCCACCCCTCATCCCCAGCTAAGAGACTGGAGTGATGTTCCGGGGGTCCATTTTATGTCCTGATTTTTATTCATGATCATGCCTTCATTTTTGGGCTTCAGGCATTGCAGAAACAATTCCAACCTTGCAAAATGATTTTAATTTGATGGAAGTTTTAGTGTTAAGTCAGGTGTGATGAACATTACTAATTTGGAACCTCATTTCTTTCAGCAAAACTGGATTAAAAAGGTGCCCAGACTTAACTGTTAGTGGTTTCCATAGCTAGGCTTGTCAAATCACAGGAGGCAGAAGCCGTTCACAATCATATATTTCTTTTTTTTTTTTCCCTGCAATGAGCATGTTTTATTTTTCTAATCAGAACAAGAAGAGCGACCAGATGATTGAAAAAGAGTTTTTGCAGAGCAGGGCGCTAGGTGGTTTCTTAGAGCACTTTTTCATTATTTGAATGTTTGAAGGTCGTCTAAGAAACTGTCCTCTCAGCAACAGCCTTCCCAGAAATATGGTGGAGTCAGATTTGGGGTGCGTGACTTTGAGATAGTCCAGAGAGAAAACGTTTTCTCTTGATTTAGTGTTTCTGGACGTGAATTCTAGGGTGGCTGATTCAAATCTGAGATAAACGCCAAGGTGGTGACTGAGTAAAGTTTCTGTTCTGCCCCCGGAGGACTTTGCCAGTCCAGGGCCTTTAGACATACTCAGGCACTTTTGCCTTCCTCCCTATTAGACAAATCCTCTATTTTACACTGCACCCCCAAAGCCACCGCCTAATTCTCCTTTATTTCCATAGCCTGGGATGCTTTCCTCTAAGGATTTGCTCCACCAGAATTGATTCTTCTCTTCAATTTGCAAGTTCAAACTTGGGGTGGACGGTCCAGCCCTGAACGCCAGGTGGCCGCACTCTGTCACTTGGCAGCAAGGCTCTAGAATTTAGTTGTTTAAATTTTCTGTTCATGAATACTGAGAACTGCTCCTGTCAGGAATTATCCTCGGCCGCCTGGGTGTGGGCGACAGGGGTGGGTGGGTCCTGCCAGTGGTGTGCAGGGGCCCCAGACAGACTTCCTATTGCCACTGCCAGACTATTTTACAGATCCCCAGGGATAGAGGTTAACGGGGCAGAAAACGGATAGTAATGCAGTTTTTGCCCGTGGCAATGCAAACGAGGTTCGTCTGGTAGATATCCAATTGATTTCCTTTCTATAGACAGCATAACCACAAACATTATCTTTTCATTGGCCTGTAGGACACTGGCAGCCTTGCCCTGTCAAAAGGTTCTTTCAGGAATCCTACCGCCTGTGTGTGTCTCTGCTTTTCCTGTTTTCCGTGAACGAGTCAATATCTTATTGTTTCCCTCTTATTGTTTATTAATGAGCTAAATACATTCCTTGACATGTGTTGATTTTATTTTTACATGGAAGTCATACTTCTAGCCTTGGGAAATGGTAACTGATCACTCCACATATGGTCGTATGTTCTTTGCATTTTGATTAATCTCTTGTGCTCCCGTGTTCCCCAGTGGCACAAAGCAGTCTCTCCCCCTAGAGCCCTTCCCTCTGTGTTAGTCAGGGTGCCCCAGAGAAACAAAACCAATGAGATGAAGACATATGGGGAGATTTGTTTATTTATTTATCTGGAGACAGGGTCTTGCTCTGTTGTCCAGGCTGGAGTGCGGTGGCATCATCACAGCTCACTGCAGCCTCAGACTCCTGGGCTCAAGGGATCCTCCTGCCTCAGCCTTCTGAATAGCTGGGACTACAGGTGTGTGCTACCATGCCCAGCTAATTTTTAAAAAGTGTTTTTTAGAGACAGGGTCTCGCTATGTTGCCCAGGCTGGTTTTGAATTCCTGGGCCGAAGGACCCTCCTGCCTCGTCCTTTCAAAGTGCTGGGATTATAGGAGCAAGCCACTGCACTCAGCCAGAAGAGATTTATTAGAGGGATCAGCTCATGCGATTATAGAGGCCGAGAGGTGTCCCAAGCTGCTGCCTGCAAGCTGGAGACCTGGGAGAGCTGGTGATGGAGCCCCAGTCTGAGCCCTGAGAACCAGGACTCTGGGTGTCCGAGGGCAGGAGAAGACAGATGTCCCAGCTTATACAGAAAGCAAACTTGCCTTTCTGTCCTTATTGTTCTACTCAGGTCGTCAACTGGTTGGGTAATGTCACCTGCATCCATGAGGGCAGGTCTTCCTTGCTCAGCCCATCGCTCCAAATGCTGATGTCTCCTGGCAACATCCTCACAGAGACTCCCAGAAATCACGTTCCACCAGCTGTCTGGGCATCCTATAGCCCAGGCAAGTTGACACATAGAATCAGCCGTGGTGCCTTCCCCAGCCTCACTGTGGCTTCTCTTAGACTCCAGGGGCTTATATACAACATTCCAAGAGAGAATCAGTGCCCTTTGATTGGCATGCAGCATCCAGCTGAGCTTGGTTCTATGCAGCCCTCAGACGGCCGTCCACCTGCAGCTATGCTGAGTCCCCCAGGTCCCAGACACATCTCTGCAGGAGGTGGGTCTGACCCAAGAAGCCTGTGAGGTTAGTGGCCCGCGACGTTGCTGCCGGGGCACCTCTTCTGACATCCGCAGGCCGGTTCCATCACGCCCTGCGCATGCACTTGGAATTGCACTTTCTCTCCTTTCTGGTAACTGTGGGTGTTTTTTCTTTTACTTTTTCAAAAGCAGTTTCATTCAATTTCCTTAGATTACTGGGGCTATTGTCCTATAGTTGTGTTTCTAAGGAGCAGCAACAACCCTGCTGATTCCAAGATGATTTTTTTCCATTGAAGATAAAACAGTGAAGTACTTGCCACTTTGTTTACTAAAACAGAAAAAAAAACCCATAAATTTAAACTTTATTGGGCACTCCTGATCCGGAGGGCGCCCTGATCAACGACTTTACGTGATTGCAAATCTTAGGCTCTGCTGCACCTGTAGGCTATAAAATAGCAGGTAAGTTTCATTGGCCTGGATGCGTCCAAAAGCTCCGTGTGAGCCCAGGAAGCAGCCCACGCCACCCCCTGCCTTTGTGACTTCAGAGCTCTGCACAATGGACGTCTTGATGGTTACGGTGTAGGCTTCTGCTTCCAAACTAAGAACACCTGCCAGTTGAGAGTGCAATGGACCCCTCATTGCACAGACAAGGAAACTGAGGCTCAGAGAGTCTGTGACGTGCCCGCCGAGGGCATCAGAGGCAGAGCCCAGGCTGTCCCTCATCTCCCTCTTTCACCAATAAGAGCCAGCTGGCCCCGTGCACAGCGTGGCTCCCAAAGCCGAGGGACTTCCCGTGCACATGAGGAATGAGCTCAGGAAGGCCACTGCCCTGGGTTTCTCCCAGAGGAAGAAACCTTGGGGTTATTTCTGAGTCTCCCGGGAGTTCAGGTAAAAGGTTGCCAGGGCTGAAGCACTCACTTGTTGATCCTATGTTGGAGGCCTGAGCTCCTGTGTTTCTCTGTCTCAGAGTTCAGCCTACAGATGAAGAAACTGAACATTTCATTAACCCGCTGCCCAAGGTCCACTGGAGAGTAAAGGGCCCAGAGGTGACTTGAACCCAGGATGCATTTATCTCCTTGGAAGCACACTGACTTCAAATACACTTTTAGCATTTTTAAAGTTCTTCCTTTTGCATTGAAGTATAGAGAGTTTATACACTTCATGCTCAATACTTAAGGGCTTTGATCAGCTCATCTTCAAGAAAATATTCTTTTTTTCCAAAAGCCAGGAGGGCCTGTGTGGGTACAACCACTTTCTTGGGCATGAACATTGCTATTTGGAACTGATGTTCTCATACCAATACAGTAGGAGAGAAGAACGCGAATTTGGAATTTGGGGGACTTGATTCTTGTTTTAGGTATTATTGGAGCCCCTTGGATAATTTCGACCAGGCCTTTAGGCTCCGTGGACTGAGGCTTCCTCGTGCATGAGGGGCTCCTGTCTCAGAGCCCCCATGCTCCTGGGAACCAGGACCCCAGTCTTACCTCTGTGTGGCCTTGTGGCTGAGTCTCAGAAACTTTTCAAGATAAGGATGATTTTTGAGCCCTTTTCAGCTTTAAAAATATAAAATCCATCGGAACAAAATACTCAAAGAGAAGAACTCAGCTCCTCCTTCTTAGCACTTTGGGCTGAGCGGGACTGTACCTCCGATAACCTCAGATGATAGTCTTGACAGAAGTCTTTCTGCTCACAAAGTCTCCACACCCCTAAATTGTGCTTTCCCCAATGCGCAGCTGTGTCAGAAGCTGCTGCTTGAAACGGAGAATTGCATCTGTTAGCTCACGATAGGAAATCTTGAGGGTTTCCAGAAATCAGTCTCCAATTTTCCAGAAGCACAAACAGGACAGACACTGAGGAGGGCTTCAGTCGGCAACGGTGGTCAGAACGGCTTGTTGCCCCACGTGCCAGTGTGCCCACTGGACACAACTGTGACGTGGTGGTCGTCACTGCAGCTGGTCACCAACCCACACACCAGTGTCAGGTGGGATAAATACAGCTCAGCAACTGCTTACCACTGATGTCTGTGCTGTGACTGTTAGTACAAATACAGCCACTGACCACTTTTGTTTCTTGCACCTGTTCAATTAGAAAACCCTTTGAACACAGTGCAAATTACTGCAGAAACAGAATCACACAAGGGGAAATTAAAGAATTTCCTCTGAAAACCCTACTTCTAATCAAGGCTGTAAGCCAGGATGCCACAGAATACCAGAGTTTGAAAAAGAGGGTAGCTGGAGAATCCATCTGAGTTGCGATGCTTAGGGATTCGATTTCATCTCCAACAAAGTGGTGCCTGTGGGCCGCCCACGTGTGAGACCCACACAGCAGCCTCACAAACAACTCGCTGGTGCTTCCTCAATTTAAAAAACAACAACAAAAAACAAACAGGCAAACAAATCAGCATGCCTGACTTTTCTCCACTGAATGAACTATTTGGTTTAACAAATTGTGAAGCTGCACAGACACAGGCTTCCAAATGCTCGTGGTTTTATCAGAAAATTCTAGGACATGATAGTTGCTCTTTTCCATTGTACTTTTAGGTGAACTGTGGATAAAATATGGTCTCAATAGGTGGGTCAAATGTGTAGCAAATCCATAGGGTGGGGCAGGACAGTGTGCTGGCTCAAAGTATAGCTTTTGCATCAGACAAATCTAGGTTCAGAATGTGGCTCTTCCATTTGCTAAAACCATGACTTTGATGACGCTCTAAGGAGGGACATTTCGAATGTGGAAGACCTCAGGTTGGGGTGAGACAGACCTGCCTTCAGGGGCAAAGATGCTCCACTCTTCGAAGCCGCTGTGTGTCCATCCAGGAAACAGGGATAAAGGTGGAAGCCCCTCACACTGCGGCAGAGAGAATGCATGGCGATGCTTACTAAAGGCTGAGCCTACCCACTGTGTCAGGATTAAGGATACAATAATTGCTTTAAGCGATACCTTGCCCATCTAGGCGCTGGTCTGGTGTTTTCCACGAATATGCCAAGGTTCTGTGAGGGTGCTCTTTGAACCATGGGTTCGCAAGCCATGATGCATCCCGCATCCAGGGTTATTAAATAAACGTGACTTGATTCTTCAGGACATCCGGGGATCAAACAACTTGAAAGGAACCAGGGAGAGTTTGTGGCCAAGGTTGAATCTCCACAGCGCACGAAGAGAACCTAACAGCCATGCTCCACTAATAGGAAATCCTTTATGGAGACCTCAGATCCCGGATCTAAATTCTGGAGTCACCTGGACTGAGCAGAAAAAGAACATGTGATCCCCCCTTAAGAGTGGAGGTGACTGAAGGGAATCTCCCTCAAGTTCGGGAGGCCGCTGGAGATGCTGCAGTCTTGGCTTTCAATGTCTCACAGCTTCTTAGTGAACAAACCAATCAGCACAGACTTGGTAATTAAAAGTTGTTAATGTCTCCTTTTCTTTGCCTCATAAATTAAACTGATTTGACGTAGGAAGAAGAGAAGACAGAATTTAGTTATTTTTGGTAATTGCAGTGTCAAATTGATAATTTGCTCAATTTTCTTACAAAATTGCCTAATTGAGAACAACTGAGCAGATGCTTCTTTGTGTTGCTGTGTTCACTTGCTAACCCTGCAGCCAGCTCTGGGCTCACTTCCTGTTCCAGAACAGCTCTGGTGTCGGGGCGAGGCTGATGCAGCCGTGGACAGCCTGCCCCCCAAAAGTCCTGCTTGGGAAGTGGACGTGGGTGCTGCTGGCTACTTCCAGAAGAGGGTGCTCCGAACACACTCACAAGCCTCAGACTGCAAACCTGGTAAGCAGAAACCACTTTAGCTTCAGGCTTCTGAACTGTTTTTCTTCCATAATTGCCAGGTAAAACTCCTTCTTACCTAAAACTTACCCTTTAATTTTTTCTCATCTTTAAAAAAGTTCCCTTTTATCTTGTGATACAAGTCAGGTGAGGAACAGCTGCTTGGGAGTTGGCTGCTGTTTTTGTGGTTGTGCATACAACGGAGGACTTGAAAGTCAACACAAAGTCGACCGCACTCAGCATTTCTTGTTTGGAGGGTGATCCAGTCCTGAGTCACTCACCCTCCAGCCAGTGGGACCCGCACCAGTAGGTGCTCACCTGGAGGGCGGAGGGGCCGGCCTGTAGGTGCAGAGCAGACACGCCCTGTGCGCTGGTGCCCGCTACCTGCTCTCACTTTTCCCGGTTGGTGCTGCAGATGGCCACTGATGTGTCCACGTCACCCGTGAGCTTCCGGTCCATTGTGTGACTGTGTGCCCACCACTTAGACCACTGGCATCTCTAAACCCCACCACACACATGCTGGACCACCAAGGCTGTGGCGGCACTGGTCTTCCATCCTAACCACGCATCAGAATTGTCTTGGAGCTTTATGAGGATAGACAGCCAGCTGCCGCCCTGTGGCTCTATTTTAACAGGTGTGTAGTGGGGTTTGGAACACACACTCACACACCTGAGCTTTATGGATATACCAACAAGCGGTTTTGGGAACTGCTACTCTATGTGGCTGCAGGAGAAGATCAGGGTTGGACACTGACCACCATCCTCACGGTCCACCTCGTCATGCCGGGGGCATCCCAGGGTGGGTTTGCAGAAATTGGTGGAAGCTAGAGAGGATCTTGATGCAGCTCAGACGGTCTCACGGAACTGTGGGAAACCCCACGATCTGTTCCGTCTTTGGCGTGCGACTCCCTGCCCTGGAGTCACAGGTGCAGCTCCTGTCCTGGCTCTGCCGGCCTCACCACGCCCTGCCTCTCAGGCTGGGAGCCCTGCGCCCTGCGTGGTGTTCAAGTTCCCACATGCACCTGGGAAGCCCACCTGTATGTTGTGATCCCTGGAACACACCCACCTGGCTGAATCCATAGCTGTTATTCCAGAGGGGAGTCCCATAGCTGATTTTGTTGTCAACAAGATAAAATTTTCCCCCAAAAGATATCTTTTTCCCTTCTCTGGTTCTACTGGGGCACTTGTTAGGTGGGGTTTTTTTTTCCCTGTAGCACACAGCACTGTTTTGGATGTTGACAGCCTAAGTAAAGCTAGTAAAAATGTCCTGAAAGATGTCAAGGAATGCCTCCTTGAGCTCCTTTTGGGAAATATGGTTTGTACCCAGAATAGAATAAGACTTAAAATGTACTGGAAAAAGATAAGTTGTTGACATACTTATTACGTGTTTGTAATGGCACCCTGTGCTGTGCGGTTGGCATGAGCCGGCCGCCAGGTGCTGTCTATACCGGTGCCTGTCTCAGTCATACAATTCTCACGTCCTGACGGGGCGACGATGTATGTTTCCAATAGTGCGCACAGTCCCGCAAGCGCGCACGGTCCCGCAGGTGCGCACGGTCCTGCGGGGGTGGGTGGGGCAGGGTGTGGCCCGGAGGCGCAGAGTGAAGGTAACAGCATCGAAGACCACAGCAGGTCAGACCACGAGGGAAGAGCCGCCAAGCACCTGTGAAGCTTCCCGGCCCGTGGATGGTGTAAGTCGGTGACAGAAACGTCGAGGGAGCCAGATTTGCAGCGTGGAGGCCGTTCGCATTATGTAAACTCTCCTCTATTCTTAAGAAAGGAATGGTCCCTTCCTTGGAAAAGCAAAAATATTCTGGATGTTAAGTATTGTGGATGTTCAATCACTTTAAATCAGAGTTTTTTATATTTCAAAGCTCTTTTGGCTCTTATACTTTTTAAAATAACATGAGGTCAGTCTTGTATTATAAATGAAAATAGAAACAGCTTAATTTGGTGACAGCTGTAAGAGGTTTTGCTCTTCACAGAGCTCACGAACATCGACCTGAAGGCCACGGTCCACCCACCACATGCTGACTTATTTCTCCAAAGGGATCTCGGGGGGTGACTATGGGCGTGTGGGTGGGATGTTATAAAAACATCTCTCTTTTTCCCTTACTTTGCATGTGAACACAACTATTTCTTCTCAAAATACAGTCTCTCCACACTCAATTGTAAGGGAGAGAGCTGTATGTTGGGCTGAGTATTGCATCCAGGACATTTGAGTGAGGTCTTCCCAAGCCTTCTCCGCTAGTAAGTACGTGCCAAGGAATCCTTTACATTAATCATGTTAAAAATATTCAATTCTGTTTAATTTTTTCTCCTAGTGCATTCATTGCTAGGTAATACGTTAGAAACTGTTTCTTTATTTGTTCATCTGTGAACTTTCCTTCCACATGTTCCCTCTACTCCTTTGTCCTAGATAGCCTCTTGAAGAATTTAAAGATTTTTCTCCAAATAAGGCTGGGGTGAAATAGAATTTTGTTATAGGAATGCAGACAAAAAAAGCTGCTCTCGTGATATTAAATAGCATCCACCTTCAAGTATTCACTTGTGTTCTGTGAAGAGGGAGAAGGTCTCACTTAAAAGGGTCATTCCGAGGCTCCAGCAGAGGCCACAAACCCTCCCTGGGAGGGAGACAGCAGGGTGTGTTGTTCCAGGACTGGACTCGGAAGTTAGACAGTTTAGGATTGGAGTTTGTCAGTTACTGGCTTGGTGTCGGGGCAAGAGCCTTGCTGGGCTCAGTTTCCTCATCTCTGATGTAGGCATAATGACACAGGAATTAGGACAGGATGTCTGTAACGTGCTTAGAACAATACTCAGAGCTTAGTAATACTTGACACGTGCCATTCATTTTTTCTTGACAAATCCCAGTTTCTTTCGTCTTACCACTTCAGTGAGAAATAGATATTTGAATGTGCCTTGTGGCACCAGGTGACCTCAGAGATTTACTCACAAGCCTCCTGAACCTCTGGTTGTATAAGCAAGTACAGGAAATGCAGCAGTGCCTCACTTTCTGTCATTGTCTGACCTTAAATGGTTTCCCTGGGATAAGGAGAACTTTACTAAATTTCCGTCAGGATAACAATCTCAGAATAATTTTCACGGCGTACTTCTCTTGCAATATTCCATTTTGGTCACCTGGAAGTTCACATTTTTTCTTATCTCAGGAAGTTCAGGTCAGTTTATGAAAATATTGCTACAGCAAAGTAAATGATTTGGAAGGAAAAATTCTAACCACTTACACTGGTCATGATAAAAAATAATTGGTGCTGGGTTCTTACGGCTCTCCCCAGCCAGCCCATTGCTCCTGGCCTCATAGAAGGAAGAAACTTCCAAGGTTCACTTAGCCCAAACCTGTCTTTTTACAGATGAGGAAACTGAGGCCCAAAGAGAGGCAGTGAAGTGTCACTGTTTAAATTGAAAGCAGAATCGAGCTTTTAACTTGGGGCCTCTACCCCACAGTCATATATATACATATGGTTTTCATATATGTATGTGTATATAGTTTTCATATACATAGTTTTTTTTTTAAACTACTCAGAGCAAAAGTTACTCCTTTTAGATGGAGGAAGAGAAAAGCTCTAAGGTGCATGGACCAGGTGTGTTTCCAAAATACCATTGTGAGGAATTTGAATTTTAGAACTACATGGGAGCTTTTTGAGAACAATCTATTCATTTGCAAAACTTAAAATAAAGGCCCAGCAGGGAAGTTGTGAAAGTCACTAAGTCTGTTCCCAGAGATCATGGAGGAGGCTCCTCAGGGCTGCTGGGCTGTGGACTTCTTTGTAGATGAAGAAGGAATGTTTTCTTTTTTGAGACTAATTAACTTCAAGTGAAGAAGCCACCTGGGAACAGGGAGGAGACATTCTCCTCCTTCCTCTCAGTCTGCGAATTACCAAGAGGCGGTGGCTGAGGTCACGTTAAATGCCCAGCTCAAACTTTCATGTCACTCGTGCTGACCTAAAAGAAAATAAAGAAACTAACCAAAACATCGTGTTCCTGTCCTTAATGAGGCCTAGGAAGGGAAGATTGCGGCCCGATTCTTCCAGATCAGACTGTAAAGTAGGTTAGCTGGAGCCAGTGCGAGGTGTCCTGCTGGGCAGCGGTCACAGGATTCAGAGGCGGGATGAGGCCGTGGTGTTGCGAGGTTTCGGAAGAACTGGGCCAGAAGTGGCTGAATCAAAAGGAAAGGCTCTAAAATCACCTGCTCTGAGGCAACGGGCTGAGAGTTCCTTTTGGCATAGCAGGTATCAAAAAGAAAGAGGCTCACAGCGACAGTTGGGGTCCCAGTGATGCCAGCATTCCTGCCCCAAATTCCTGGCCGACCAAGAGCCTGCGATGTTTGGTCTTCAACTGCTCCTGGCACAGAGCGTCTCAGACCCTTGTCATTGCCCGAGTGATGGGACCGTGGGGGCAGCTTCTGCTGCAATGTTTGGTCTCAGTCCCAGGTTCTGACGAGACCCTTGGAGTGTCCAGTGGGATGAGTGTCTTCCGTATCCCAGTGAGAGGACTGGGGACTGGGGCCCTAGACAGCCTCAGGGTGGGGGCTGGGAGCCAGAGAGACCAGGGGCAGGACTAGGGGGCTGGAACGTCCAGCCTCAGTCTCAACCTCGGACCTCCCACGGGGAGGGCAGAGGGGTTGGGGATCGAGCTCATCGCTGATAGCCAATGACTCAATCAATCACGCCTATGCAATGACACCCCCACAAAACCCGTAAGTGGTAGGGCTCAGCCTGGTCCTGAGCTGGTGAACACCTTGACGAGCAGGGAGGCCCAGCTCCCCCTCGAACGAAGCTCCTGCACTCGAGACCCTTCCGTACCTCACGCTGGGTGACTGTCCACAAAGGGTGGGAATCACCTCTACCCTTTGTGATGCCTTTAGGATAAGCTGGGCAGGGGAAGTAAAGTGTTTCCTCGGGTGCCATGAACCATTCTAGAAAATTACTGACCTTGAGTTGGGGGCCTCAGGAACCCCCAGTTTCAGCTCAATGGATCAGAACTCAGGAGGCCTGGGGACAGTCTGTGGGGCCAAGACCTTAACCTGTGGGGTCTGCCCTGACTGCAGAATTAGATTAAATTGTAGACCTCCCAGTTAGTGTCCAGAGATTTGGAGAACTGGTCGTTGTGAGGAACGAAGCCCACACACACAGCGGTAGACGTGGTGGTGGAAGAAATAGACCACAGAGCCTGCGCTGTCTGCACAGGTGACGTGATTTGCTTGGTCTGGTCTAATTTCTTTACTAATGGGCATTTGTCTTTAATCTTGGGAAGGCTTAGAATTAAGAAATTAAGAATAGAGAGAGTAAAATAAATCAAACCCATAGTATCAACAGGTTTTGGTTGTTAGGAACAAGCTGTTTATATTTTGTATTTTAAGTAATTGTAATATTTAAGAGAATCTGACACATAGAGTATCCAAGGAATTAGACTCATGATTCCAAATTAAAACGTGTAATTGCATAGTTAACTTTAGACTTGTTATTTTAAACTGAAAAGTGTAAGGTAATTTAGTAACACTTGTACACAGGACTGGAATGTTTAGGGGAACTCGAGAATCACTGTATTTATACATTTAGTTTTTTACATTTACTGGAGTTGTTAAATATGTGGAAAGTTTTTGTTCATAAGCAAGATCATTGAAGTGAATGTAAGGAAGCCGTAATAAATTAAATTCATAAATACAGTTTGAAATGTTTATGAGCACTTAATAAGTAATTGAGTTCTGAAAGCCCCCATAATAATAACTGCTAGATCTTACCATGTTTACACATAGAATAAGATAACATAAATCCCAAAACTTAAGAAAGAATGTTTTTTACTTGATACTCAAAAATCAAATGTTAATAAAATAACAAAAACAAGGAAGAGCAAGTAGTGTGGCCAGGCCTCAAAGCCTCTCTCCAAGGCACCAAGAAACTCATGGTGACATTAACTAAGATTGTTTAAAATGCATTGTTTAAAAGGTATATATGCTTGCTTTTGTTAAACAGAGAATACTCTTATTATTTAATAGAAAAGGTGATGCAAGTTCCCATTTCAGAGGTAGAATGTGCCCCTTGGGAAAACAGAATCCACACACACTAGGTTTCAATCATGCCACAAGCATGTATGGCAGCGCTCTTACCTCCTTGGGCTGTTTCAGGTACCACGGCTGCGCCGCAGTCCTGCTGCCTGGTTCTTGCGTCTTGGGCTTGGGTCTAGTGGGGGTCAGTTCATCAGATAGGCGGATGTGTTGTCGAAACCGCAAGGGGATTTCAGCGTAGGTCCGCTTGCTTATCACATAACAATCCAATTATTGAGACAAGGAGGATTGCCAAGGATGAAAGAAATTTTTTAATACGACAAACGTCTGTCCTGTGGGGAAAATGGGAGCAGCTGCCTGGAATCCGCCTCTCTGACTAGTGGAGATCACAGGCTCCCTTAGGACGCCCAAGGCACGTGGCCCCTTCTTATACAGCCCCAGGGGCTGCAGGGGTCACAGTGGGGAAAGTTTTATTTCCCAAGGCGCCAGATGGGAGTAATTTCTCAAATCCTTCTCTTTGAGAATTTGGGAGAAAGGGTTTTAAAGATAGTTTGGTGGGCAAAGGACTAGGGAATTGAGTCTCCTGATTGGGGGGGATGATCTCATAGGGTTGGGGAGCAGAGATTATCTTCTCAGTTGGGAGATTTCCTGGGTAGGGGGTTCTTGAGGCTGTTGGATCCGTTCCCACCCTATCCACGGTCTGTTGGCATCAGTGGGTCCCCCCGGAATGCAGAGTCTGAAAAATACCTGCAAGATCAGTCTTAGGCCTTCTGATAGCAAAGTTATCTAGACAAGCACAAGTGTTAGGTGTACAATGGCAGTGTTATGTGTAGAAGTGGTGGGAGGAGTCACAAATCTTGCACCTGTCAGGGAGGACGGTGCCATTAGCAGTAACCATTTACAGCAGTAAGGAAGTTAGGGAACAATGACTGGTCAACTTCTGGCTATATCTATACTTTTATAAAAATCAGACTTTGCTTACTATTTATACCGTTTGGCTCTACATTATTTTAATATAGAGGGTTTCCATCTTAAACCATAGGTTGGCTTCCTTCCCAGCCTCTCCAGCGAGGGCGTTAACTAGTGAGGTCAGGACCCTAACACCGCAGGGGCGAGGAGGGGGGAGGCTTCTCCAGGCTGGGAGGGGCGTGGGAGGGGTGAGGCAGCGCAGTGTCTCCACCCTGAGCTTGTCTCTTTCAGGAAATGATGCATGGCTTCTTTTCCACCTCCTCAAGGAATTCCAACTTTCCTAAGCTTTTGTGAGAAAACAAAGGTGGTTGCATGAGAGCACAGAACGGAGAGGTGTTGAGAAGTGTTTCATGTTTCCGGAAGTGCCGTTGCTGGCCTGGCAGCTCGAGGGGTGATCACCCTGCTCTGGCAGGAGCGGACAGATCGGCAGTGGGGGGCTCCCCACTGACCGGGCTGGCACAGTGTCCTCTGTTTAAAATGTGCCTTGTGTCCTCTTGCCCTCCAGCCTTAAAACCAGTTAAGTAGATAAGTAGGCAGTTATTTTCATTGTTATTCTCAGTTTACTGATAAGGAAATAGTTAAGTTGTTTATCCAACAAAGAGGTGTTTCATTTCCTTCTTGAGAGACACCAGCTTCGAGTTCTTCGCACAATGCTAGCACTTGGCACTCCATAAACGCTTGTTAACAGTGAGTGCATAAAGATGACCCCCTTCTCCAATAACTCACAGGGCAGGGTTTAATTAATCTGAAATAGTGTGAGGGAAGACTAGTCTGAATCAGTAAACTTTACTGTGTTTATTTTTTGGACTGGTTTATTATTTTCAAGTACGTGTCTCAAAGGAAGCTTTAAGGAGGAATTTAGGGATACACTTTGATAAATTGATAAGGCTAATTTTGATAAGGATATCAAAGGTACCTGTACACATCAATAACTCTATAATACTTGAAGATACTTGCAAAACTTTTTCTCTTAAATTATTTAAACCTTATCTTGGATGAATTTCTTCCTTCATTTAGGCTCTATGTGAAGCACAGTTCTTGCCAAGAAAGGCAGAACAGTGTAGACCTAGAACAAGCCAGATTAATGACTTCTGGATGAGCTAGGTTTTACTCTACTTCTGAGATCAGAAAGATGATTACCACGTATAAGCGAATGACTGTGTACAAGCTGGAATGGAACATAGACATATGACTTCTATTCTGATTATTTTCCCTCTAATCTGACTTTTAAATAAGAACAATTACTGCGCACTGTCTGATCCCTATAAACAAGCCACAGATAATTACAGCAACAACAATATACAGCAATGATATTACATAATATTCACCTATTATTTGAACCTTGGGCCATCCTTCTCTCTGTGCCGTCACCACAGAATGGATAAAATACTTTCGTCTTCCTGGTCTCTGAGTTTTATCCCCTTCTAAACCAGAAGAAAGGGGATCAGTTACTATTATGTTTCTTTGCTTAAAAAGAGTATAAATTTAAAAATCTGATTTCTTAAACTTGGCCCTGTGGACTTGATTCTCCAGACTTTTACAACCATAACTTACACCAGGAGCTGGGGTCTTCCTGAAATAGCATCGTTGCTTTTTTCTTAAAATGATTCACATTTTTCTTTACTCCTTAGGAATTGCAAATGTCTTTCTGTTGAGAAATTACAACACAAGAGCACAATAACTACTCATGACTAGTACTTATTTCTTCTTGGAGTTTTAATTTTGTTTCTTCTTACTTTTGGTTTTTTTTTTCCCATCATTACGGATTCGACTAAAGCCTGGGGTGTTGTCGTCAGTTCAAAGGCAGAAACACAACGTGGAGACATACTGCTGATACGTGTTTCCCCTCTTTAGTTAATTTTTAGTCTCCTGTTTTAAAATTTCTCATCACAAACTATTGAGAACTGCATTTTGTGGTGTTTGGGCTCTAGGAAATCTTTTTCTCTGTTTTCTCCTCCCCGTTTGTTCCTCAGTGAGAGCCGTGCTTCCTCACGCAGAGGCCCGGGGTTTGCAGGCAGCTGCGTGAAGGCTGCCGGGGGCCGGCCTGCAGGTCTCCCCGTCCTGCCTCCCATGGCTGAGAACGTTTGCAAGCTCAGCTCATACCCCTGAGTGACGGCTGGCCTGTGGGACGCTACTGGAACCCCAGGGGAAGGTGCACCCCTTGCTTTGCGGTTCCCCTTAATCTTTGCGGATTTTGCCTTATGTGGGTGGTGGGAAGTTTTCTTCTGCCCAGTGTCTATTTATTCCTCCCTTTCTACCCACCCTCTAGGTCTGTGGCCCCTTCTGGGTTGTGGCACTGCTGTGCTGGTGGGGCCCCCCCCGTGTGCAGGTGTTTGCAATGTGTTTCCAGATTGGTCCCCCAGCCATCTCTGCCCTGCTCTGTAATTATAGGGAGCTACGTTTTCCAGAGTCTTTGCCGCTGAAGCCCTGGGCGGAGTTGCCGGGGTCTTCTCCTCCTCTGTCTGCTGGAGGCAGCGTTTCCCCAGCCCCATTGGGAAGGCTCCCTGAGGTTTTGCTCTGGTGTCAGGAAACACACCTGCATCCTTTCTCCCCTGCCCTGCCCTTCAGGTGGTGACGGCGTTGTGATCTTGCTGGTGTCTGGGCTGCCTCACTGCTGTTGGTTTCTCAGCTTGTTAATCAGCAAGGTAGCAAATTCCCTATATTAAATTCTCTTCTGAAATTCCTAGAATGGATTCTGTTTCTGACTGGATCCCAAGTGTTCCATCCTGGATTCTGCAGAGTGGAACCCCCAAGACACATCCTTCCATTGCTGACGTTGATCTGATGCCGATCTGTGACTTACCTGCGAGGCTAAAAGACCCTCCTACCTGTGACTTACCTGCGGGGCTGAAAGACCCTCCCTTTGTCAGGGCCAAGGCAGGCAAGGCCTGTGGGGGCGGCCCTGGAAGGACAGGGCAGTACAGAGAGGGGTGGGACGGGAAGCCTCTCCTTGCACATCTCAGGCAGAACAAATGACATTGAGGGATAACGAAGCTCATTTCTTCATTATGTCAACAAATACATGCGTTTACGGGGCAGGTTTTGCTCTTGACCAGTCGCGGCAGCACAGAGCGGCTGTGAGCAACACAGAGGTCCTCTCTCTGCAGCTTATAAGAGGATTACAGACAAGCAGATAAAACTGAAACTTGTTAAGTAGATAAATTCCAAGAAGAAAAATAAAGAGGGTGCGAGGGGAGTGGTTGGGAAGGTTTGTGCGGAGGCTCTTTTCGGGAGTGTTTTCTGTGATGGCTTCTCCTGGGAGGTGATGTTTGGGGAGAGACCTGAATGATTCACGGCCTGGTGCAGCTCCCAGCTCTGATCCCACATCGAGTGACTGAAGGAGCTCAGGAAATTTCACCCCAAAATGTCACTCCTTGGTATAAAGAGTATTTTGAGTTAAAGGCCCTTAGAGTTCAACAGGCCTTGGAAGAGGCTTTTCCCGCTATCTGAATAAAACCAGACGGGACCCATCAAAAACAACAATGGACTTCCCTTCCCCGCCCTGTTATCTCCATACATTGCAGGAAGGAAGAGCAAGGTGCACCAGACCTGGCCCAGCCCATTGTAGAGAACACCTGTCTCTCAGGTTAACTGCGTTTCCAAAGAGTCATTTACAAGTCAGCCTGTTTCCTCCTCACTCATGCTCCCAAGTGTCTGTTCATCCTCCCTGGTAACCGTCTATCGCCACTCAGCAGAATTATCTCTACTCCTCATCCCCCTCCCCACCGAAGGAGGGTGTCTAAACATCTGGACCCCACTGGGATGTCGGGTGGTCACTCTGTGATTGTCCCCATGTGCACGGTAAGCAAATCGCTTTCTCTTATTAATCTGCCTTATTGTGACTTGATTTTTCAGTGAACTCTGCAGGGTGAAGGGGAAGTTTCCCTACACCCCACATGACGAAGAAGAGGATGAACAACATACGCGTTGTCTTCTTCCTCTGTTGTCGGAGTGACCAGGTGTGGTTAGGCACCTAGGTTAGTCTCTATATTTACACAGACATTAGCAAGCAAACTCAGGCTGCCCTGAAACCAGACTCCATGCTTTGTGAGTAAAGAGCAAGGGGGTGACTATCTATTGATACAAAAGCTTTTCCAGTTAGTCTGGCCTAATAAAATGAGATTGTCTGTGGAGATGGGACAGGACAATTAGAATTGACTGCACCATCCTGAGTCATGTCCTTCATGCCACTGTTTCATTAGGGGTGCGTTTGGCTGCACGTAACGAAATGCCTGACAGCAAAAGCTTTAAGAAAAAGTGCAGGCCACAGGAAGTGTGGAGGGTGGCAGAGTTGGGCCAGGGCTGTGCAGACCTCCAGGGGGGACCTGCCCATCCAGGCTGCCCACCCAGACTCAAGGCAGAAATGGGAGGGATTGTGCCAAACACTGACTTTTATCAGAAAAGGCAAATTTCCTAGAAACCCCCACATGACCTCTACCTGTGCCCTGCTGGGCAGCTCTGTGTCCCACAGTGTCTTCCATGCGTCAAGGAGCCTGGGGAAGGAGCTTCAACTCTCAGAGCCTCCATGGGGGGGAGATGGGGGAGGAGTGAGTCCAGCCTTGAGATCTCGTGCAGAGTTGCTGCCCCAGGATTCTGTGCCGTGTTGTGCAGAAGCACTCGTGTTTAAATTAGCAGGTACAAGTCAAGGGGGTGCCCTCTTATTGCTCCTTGCCCCGTGTGTCTACAATGGTTGGTTTCAACTGCGCAAGGCAAAGATTCACAAGCGAGCAGAAGTTCAGCCTTAAAGAGATGTACAGGGGCCGATTAATTTCAGGTTGTCGGCGTGAGTCATTTTGGCCTAGGATAGCATCTCTCATAAATTTGCCATTTCCTGGGGAATGTTATTTTAGAATGTGATTTGTGAGTTGATGCAACAAATGTATCAGAAGGCATTGTAAATCAAAGAAAAACAGCAGCAAAAGAAGTTATTCAGATCACTTGAGCCAGTTTATTTGGAAATCATTTCAGACCAGATATTAGAGAAATCAGAATTCCTTCTGCCTATGGAAGGATGTTAAGTGCAAAAATATCACAAATACGTATACTCGTGTTGGGAATGAAGGAATGCCAGGCCCTTTGCTAGACAGTTCATGTTCATTACCACAGTTACTGGTCCCCAAAGTCCTGGGAGGTGCTTCCGATTCACAGATTAGGGGCTCAGGGTGTTGGAGGAGTGAAGTCAGTGGGCCAAGGTCGCAGGATGAAATGAAATATCCCCAAGTCAGCCTGATCACTAGCCACGGTGACACTTGCCTGCACAAGAAGTATTTGTGTTGTGGCCACGCACAATTGACTCCCGCAGGTGGTGCTGGGCATCTGTGGCTATGCACGTGGATAACTGGACAGCTACCTGTTTGGAAGGATAACGCGCCTTACTTTTGAGTGTGTGAGAGAGGAGGCTGTTAGCAGTCCGTGATATTTACATCCTTTAAGATTTCTTAAAACAGTAACCTTCCTTTTAAAGGACTTGGAGTTAAAGTTTTCAAAAAAAGGACAAAAGCGAACCATATGAATGATTATTTTCTGGGTGTCACAATATCCAGTGCCCAGACAGTTTTATCCCTTAGAGAAAGCTCACGTCCACTTTGCCTTCATGCAACTTCATGGCAGTTGACTGGTTTGTTCACGGTGTTGATGTGCCCTACTTTCTTCCCTATAAGGAGCATTCTTTTTGTATCTTTGTGTTTTCATATAAATAATGCAAGAGCATTCCTAAAAGCCTAGCACCAGGCATTTCTGGGTTGCACATCTTACAGTTCAGGACGGCATGGCAGCTTTCTGCAGAGCCTTATCTCTCAGGCCGAGGAGAAGAGTGGGCCCACCAGAGCGGCATCGCTTCTCATCCGCAGCACACGCTGCGCTGGGGAAGTTCAGCCATCTACGCTTCCGGTGGAGACTTTCAACGGCATTTTAAGAAGTAAAGGGAAGAAAAGGAAACAAATATTGAGCTATTACAAAGAGTTTTTAAGCAAGACGTGCTTATTAAGCAGACTTTATTCTCTCTCACACATTCAAAGACATCTGATTAAACCATCCCGGAGATGTTGACAAAGCTTTTGTCCGTCTGTGTGGGATAGATAAACCGTTCCTGGGCAGATTTTGATCATCTCTCAGGCTGGACACCCAAGGAGAAACTCTGACAGTGCGTCACGTGAGGCAGGAGTGCCAGCCATGCAGAATCTAGACCAGCGCATCCTCGGCCCCTGTCCAGAGCTCATCTGCGGTGCGGCTGAGGGTTGGGACTTGGTGGCACTTGGTAGCCCTGCTGTTGCTTAGAAGTAAGTGGAACTATTTGGGCTGATGCCAAGGACAATCACAGAGACAGATAAAAACATGGCATGGCAGGGAGCAAAACTTTCCAAGTAAGCACATTCTTAGGGCCTTTCTAGAAATACAATTTCATGTCAACAGAGAAACACTTTGCCAGGCATTTGGGGAGCCTGTGTTCAGCATATCGTCCCCTCCTGCTTGCACTGTTTCCAGAACCCTCACCCAGGCCAGTTCTGACAACAATGCAGCTGTTACCCAGACTGGTTAATGGGGGGACTCTGGTAAATCCACTGTTTTCCCTTGTCTGGCCTTTTTGTGTTGACTAGGCAACCTTTCCCTGGCACCGGAACGGCACATTAGGTTCATGCTGAGTTTCTCTTCCTGAGGGCTCCACTGGCTTACACAGATACTATCTTTTAGGTTTTGACAGGCTTCTTTTATTGATATTATTGAATAGATATTTTGGGGCAAAAAGCAAGTAAAGAAAATACTATAAATTAGAATACTTTTTCCCCCCCACTGCGGATCTATCTACTGGTTTTATTTCTTGTGAAATTAAACATTCACATTTCAGGGTAAATCATTCCTAGCATTTTGTCATTTACATATCTTCAAATTTCCATTTTCTTTACTAAGCTTATTCTTCCTGGTATTTTCCATCTTTCATTAGTTTGGTTTTATTGAGTCTAATGATACATTTGTCACTATTTCTAAATGAAAGAGTCAAATAATTGGATTGCGCCCACCCTGGTAATCCAAGGTCATCTCCCCATCTCAAGGTCCTTAATTTACTCACGTCTGCAACGTCCCTTTTGCCAAGGGAGGTAACAGGTTCCCGGGCTCCAGGGATTAGGATGTGGGCATCACTGTGGAGCCCTGTGCCCTCTACCACTGCAGACGCTTCAGTTATTACGACTTCACACACGAGGAACTGAGGCACAGAGAGGTCCAGTACCCAAGTCTCCACAGGTAGATTTTGAACCCAGGCAGTTGGCTTCTATGGCCCATGTTTGTAATCACTATTTTATGCTATAATAAAAAAACCCATATATTTAAAACGTCAGAATTGAGTTGTGCCGAATGTTTCAATGAAATACTAACTCTACGGAAAGATCAGATAACTCTCCAGTACTTGAAACATGACCTGCCAATTATTCTCTCTTACAAAGTTCTTTCTGACACATCTGACGGTTTTGGTGATTTTTTTCCTCCCATTTCACACGTACTAATTATTTTATTTGTGTCTCTTTTTTCCCCTCTCTCTTTCCTACCCTTTCCTCAGCTAGAAGAAGTCAGTAGCTCGATGTTGGTCACTATGGGAATATTTACACCACAGAAGTGGGCAAACACCTCGGATCAGAGGTGTTTTTATTTCTGTTTTTTCCTGGAGAGCTGGTTGTTAACCATTCCCCAGCACACCAGTCCTTGTTCTATTCTTGCTCTATATGCGAAGAATATGGTTTTCTTGAACTTGCACCTGGAGGAGGAGATTGTATCTAAGTGCAGCAGATTGTGACACATCCCTTGACACACTGCACGTGTTCCAAATTCCATGAACAATCATCTTTAGTTTCAATCAGAGCAGTTTGCGTGGGGTGATGAAAACTGAGTTTGGATGTCGTTTCCAATACTATGGAATGAAGGAGCAGGTGAGTGGACACAGGAATGGGAGAGAGAAATCATGGCCGTGACCTTAGATTGCTGTTCCTTCACTCTACGTGTCTTAGTAGGAATCTAGTCTTTTATTACAGTCTTTTATTTATTATTAATAATTTACAAATTATTTTATTTATTGGTACTTTTTTTTGTTACTGAAGTAATAATGCTTTTTGTTTAACAAGAAGAATATTACTAGAGGAAAATTATTTCTATTCATGTAATGCTTCCAGTTTTTAACTTTTAGCTACACGTGCTGAGAATTATGTCATGAATTTATTTGGACAGCTCCCCATCATTCTTCTTTTAAACGACAACAGAAATTCCTAACTATCTATTTTTTGTGGTGGTGTGGAACCAAACTCGAGACATATCCGAGGTACACCTGTACGTGTGTGTATTCAGTAAGCAGTGTGGGCTGGTGGTGTTATGGGCGTTGTGTGGAAGCAGATTGGTTTCACAACCTAAGGCTGGAGAAGAGGAAACTCGTTTGTGTTAAGTAGGAGAAAAACGTTGTTGTAGTGCAGTAAGTTTGTGATTCCCAGAAAGTTATTTTTTTAAGATTTGAGGGATGGAGTTTCTGAGGCATCTTCTGAATAGATTAGATTTCCTGGTTCTGCAGTGGGGGATTCAGTAGACATTCAAGGCAGCTGACTCTTTCCCGGGATGCACCGTAATTCCTTTGTGAACACCACCAACCTTCCTTAGGAACAAAGGAGTTTGTGAGGTCAGTACCTCTAGCAATAAAAATCCCATTTTTCCTGCCCTTATAGAAGGAAATCCTCCCTGAAATCCAGCTGGACACTGACAGTACTAAGGGCTCTGACACCTCGGAGAGGCTGTGCTCGTCTGGAGAGCTGGTCTCCGGGAACTGGTACCAACAGGTGCAAATACCCTTGGGAGAAGTTGTTTCCTGTGGACCTAAAATGATGGTTCTCTGTCCTCAAAGGACTCAAAATGTGGAGGAAGAAGAAATGCATGGACACAAGCAGGTGCAGGGAATGACCACAGATGTCACGGCCAGTAGGAGCCCGAGGAGGGGGAGGGCATCAGTAAAGCCTTGATCATCGGCTGTGGGATGAACTCCCCTTGACAGATGGACACACTGACCCCCTGCATCGTGGGTGGGAGGGAACAGTGGGCCTCGAAGCAAAAAGTGGAGAGGCAGGAGCAGTATGGACTCCAAGTCACCTCATGGTGCATGTGTGTGAGTGTGTGCACGTGTGTGCATGCCACATGATCGACATGTCAGGCTGGCCTCAGATTAGGAAGGACCTTTAAGGGCTCTAAGGGAACTTGGGCCCTGCGCTAAGGTGGTTTGACTCAATCTTACGGGCTAGAGGTAACGAAAGAGGCATCTGGCCCACAGGTGTGATTCGTTTGGTGTGCATGAAGTCAGCTCATAGTATTTTAACTTTATTGGATTGATTTTCAACATTTAAAAACTCTACATATTTTAATTAAAGAAATTCAGATTCCTAGTGTTTCTTGAGAAGTCGAAAGCTGTGGTCTTTCCAGGCCCAGCTGGTTCCTGGATGGTGTCCAGCAGGTGTGCAGTGGCTGCCTCCTCCTTTAGACTGGACAAGTGCCCTCTGCCGCTGTAGCTGTCACCCTGGGCAGTGGGGCTGAGTGCTGACTGCTAGTTGGGACTGAGCTCAGGCTTCTGTTTTGCTCACGCATGGCCTGCTCACGTAGCGTTTGCCCAGCCCGTGAGACACATGACTGTGCAGCTCCTGTGCCAGCAAAGGGGGGCAGCGAAGGGCCTTAGGCTGCGGAGAAGCTCGATCAGACGTGAATTCCCGGAACCTCATTCCGAAGCAGCCTCGGATAGGTGGAGAGGGAGAAGGGGGCAGGGAGGCGTTTGGGAGATTTATTCCGTGACCCAGGAAGTCTATGCCCAGCGGGCTGGAGAGAAGTCGATGTGAAGGAAGCGTGACTTACTGCGTCAACACCACTTCTGAGGCCCAGCTGTGCACTAAGTTTGCACTTCCTGTGTTCTTCTGGGTCACTCTGGTTGCCTGCAGAAGGGTGTGACTCTCTAAGTGCTCTGTCACGTGTCGCCTTGGCTGACCGGGAATGCCTCAAAGCTGGATGCGTCTTCACGCCCCTCCGTCCTCACGCTCTGTCCCGTGGATTGTTGTTTACCAATCCTCAGTCAGTGTCCCTTAAGCAAGGATGTCCAGAAGGGCAGGGGGTAACGGGGCCCTTGACTTCAACCTGGCTCTATTATTTGTTTATTTTCTTTTTCTGTGTTCACACACTGCTGAGACAATAGTCTCTGCTGCCCCTGCTGCTGGGCTGCCCCGAACCCGTCTTTGTGTGCGGTAAGAAACGTGGTTGGGAAAGTCAGGGGGTTGTCTGATGGGGAGCTTGGAGGGGATACGTTGAACTTCATGTTTTATTTTTCCTACTTTTTATTTACACCCCGGTGTCCACCAGCATCTCAGGTTCGACTTATTTAGATCCAAACTCACAATTTACAGACCTCAAGCAATTACAAATTTATACATCCTATTTCTGTTGAGGGCACCCCACCTTCCCAAACATGCGGACGCAAAGCCCTGGTGTTCACGCTGATGTCTCTCGTACATCTTTCCTGCCCTCCCCCATCAAACCTGCTGCCCCTTGCGGAAGCTGTTCATGTCAGCAACCGGCCCTGGCGCCTCCCTTCCTTCCACTGCCTCCCCCAGAGCATCTGTAATCACCTCCAACCCATTCTGCAGAGCCTGCGAGGTCGGCCCTCCTAGAGGACCTCGCTGATGCAGTCAGGCACAAACCCCATTCTCGCTGGGAAGTGTGTTCTCGCCAGTGCCCTTGGTGCCGTCTGTCTGACCGGGGGACAGTCGAACATCCAGCCCCTTGGGGTTCCGGGCTGGATGCGCGCTGGCCTCCTCGCGGCCCTCAGGGTGATCTGCCTTCCAGACTCCACCTCACCTCCCTTCCTTTGGACTCCCCTCATCCTCTCTGCCACCTCGACTTACTTGTCAATCACGTCTCCTTACACTTTTGCATCTTAAAAACAAACATTTGCATATCATCTCCACATGCTTTAGGTTATTTTCTTCTTGATAGCTAAAATGGGATACAATTACGGTAAATACACTAAGCACTGCTCACAGGCTGGGTAAAGAGCTTCTAGACAAACACTCTTTGTCCTGAGGACATTTCCCAGATGTTGTGTCACGTCTCCGAGCCTTTACTCACTTTCTCCTTCCTCTTCTGGACTCGTGGAAGAGCCAGCCTGACCGAGCTCCTAGCCTGAGGCCGGCGGGGCAAGGTGCCAACTCCTGGGTGGCCATCACACTGCCTCTGCTCAGGGACCACGGTTCCAGGGTGGGCTCTGGGGTGTCGGGGATGGACACGCTCCGTGGTCCGTGCTTTGGCGAGCGCCAGTGCAGATCTTAATTGCTTTCCCACTCACGCTCACTTCACTAAGCTAAACACATGACCGATATTCTGGAGAAACTCATTTATTTCCAGATATGCATATTAAATGTTCTGAACAACTAGTTTATCATCCAGAGACATAGGCAAAGGTTTAGAAGGAAAATATTTTTCATAGAGTGAAAATACTTTGGAAAAAGATAAGCTTCTCCTCCTGGACACTGGGGTTAAGCAGAAAATTGAGACAAGGGATGAAGTATTATTTTTCTATTATTGCCAGCCCCCTGATGGTCTAAATCCCCCAATGCCTGAAAATGCAGTTTAAATGACTTTTTTTTTTTAAAGTTCTCCTCAGCTTATAGCTTGAGCTTTAGCTCACACTGATTTTTACAGCTAAATAATAAAGCTCTGACAAAGGGGCTAATAAAGGAAGTGCAGACAGCCCTGGACGGAGCCAGTTCTGAACGCGATGGCAGATCTCGCTGAGGAGACCCAATCAGCCAGAACCACGTGCCGCTGAGGAGCCTTGATCAGGGAGATATTAGACCAAGGCTTATTGTAAGAATTCCTCAATTCATGCAGCTTTTTCAGAGTAGAGAGTCCTGAAGCTTCCAAATATCAAAAGGGTTCAGTATCTCATGGAAGAGGTATTTAAAGAAAATTGGCCCCCAAATCACTGGGCTATTGTCACATGTGCCTCTTCAGTTCACACAAAGGCTAAAGGAGAAGCTATTTTTAAAGGATATTAAAAAAAATTCCTGTCAAGTTCCTTCATCGGGAGGTGAATTTAGCTACTTGTATTTAAGCGGGAGATAACGGGAATGAATTCGGTGTGAACTTGGCTCTTCCTTTTAGGATGCAGAGGCGAGTTCTCTCATCCTGCTTGTCCCCTGGCACGTGGACAGCACAGGACAAAGATGGGGGACAGGGTCCCATGTGCATGGCCTCTCACGCGTGAATGTCGACAGGGAAAAGCTTGGGCTTTGTGTAGAAATGGGAGCAAAAGGGAAAAAACGGGAACCAGAGGGGCCTCCTGACGCAGACAGGTGACCTCTCTGCTCATTGCGATTGCTGGCAGGAGCAGGGTGCGTTTTCCACGCGTGGTCCCCCAGGCACTCCCTCGAGACCCCTCCTGCCACCCTCTGTCGGACGTTGTCTCCTTGACCTTTTCTGGCGCCTTGAGGGCAGGAGATCTTCTCCCTGTTCCTTGGCACGTCCTCAATGCCCATGCAGAGTTCTGTGAGCTCGTTCTGTTCATGGGTAACACAGGTACACGGTAACATGCTCAGAAAACAGGGCTTTATAGCCCTGTGGTTCTAGGATCCTATTATTATAAATCAAGAGGGTTCTGTGGCTGTTTGTTTTTAAAACTACCTGGCAGCTGTTGTTCATGCCTCCTGCCAGCTCTGGATTTTAAATTCCCACCTGTGCCAGTGACTGAGGCAGGCAAGGCCCGGGTGGGGGAGGGCAGAGCAGGTCCTGGCTGTGGTCTTCAGGTCACAGCTGCCAGAGAGAAGCCCCTTGTCCCTCGGGACAGGCAGCGGAAGATCCAGGAGCTTGGCGTGGAGGGAGGGCCTTGTGGCCTTGTGTCACACGGATGTTTTCTGAAGCCTCACTGTTTTCATTATGTGGAAACAATACATGCTTTCGACCAATTTGGAATACAGGATTATTTCGGAAAGTGCCTATTAAAGGGTTTCCAAAGAGTAGAGGTTTGCACTGCAGAAAAAATCTAGAATTTATCTTTTCCTTTTGCAGGAAGCACACGAGTACGGTAAATTACAGAGTTTGCATTAGGTGCTTTGAGATCCTCGGGGGAGGCTGGCTGAGTATTTCCAGGCACTGCCCCTGCCCCGCTGCGTGGCTCGCTCTTTAAAAAATTGATTCCATTACTGACGAAAGAGCAGAGAGAGAGAAGTCCAGGACACAGGTTATATTTTCTGCAGAGGCTTTCAAAAGGCTTTTGATAAAGTATCCTATAGAAGCCTCCCATGAAAGTGAGGATTTATGAATTACAGAAAAAAAGAAGTCATTTGAAAATGAGGTGGAGAGAGAGCAAGGAGCTGTGATTAGTTGCCCTGACAGACAGTCGGGGAAATCGGGCTCAGTGTGGCTGGCTCCCCGAGCTGTCCCTCCGCCGCTGACAGCAGGCGCTGCACACACCGTAAGTCAGGGAGGACGGAGCCCACACGTCTTCTCCTGGGCGAGCACCTTGGTTTCTCCCGAATCTCAGTCTCAGCTGGCGGCCGGGGTCATGTGAGGAGGATGGTTTCAAACGTCCAGGCTTTTCCCAGGGCCTGGTGGCTGCTGCAGCTTGGAGAGCCAGGCAGGAGGTGTGACAGCTGCCGGTCAGTGCTCTGTCCACGTGGGAATAGGTGGTATGTAGGGCGGGGATGCTTTTCTTAAGGTCGTGACTACATGGGGGGGTTACTCTCTCAAAGCACCAGTTCTTTTTAGGAAAACCAGGTCCATTTTGTCCCCTGCTGGGTTCCGTTGGCTCCAGCACCATGGTCTTGCTGGGTCCATTGTGTTCTCAGAGGTTGAGCCGGGCTTTCCCAGTCTCACCCCTTAACTGTCACCCGATGTCCCTGCTCCATGCTCATGTGGCGTCTTCCTCTGTGCACGTCCTGTTGTACTTCGCAAGGGGCGGAAGTGGAGGTGAGTGTTCTGCTCTGGCACGTGACTCAATCGCTGTCGGGCGTTTGGCCACCGTTCACCATCATTCCCAGCTCAGCTTCCTCCTCCTCGTGGTCTGAGCGGCTTTTCTCTGAGCTGCGGGACGCTCCCCCCCCCGGCCGTGCAAGCCGCCAGCTTCCTTTATCACAGGCACAAGCCCGTAAAAGGCTCTCCACGGCGCCGAGTGGGCTGGTCAGGGCAGACCCAGCTCACAGCAGCACAGCCGAGGTTTTTCTCGCATGAAATGCAGAGTATATTCTGAAATGTGTGGGGTCACTAGTCAGCAGCCCAACACTCCCCCAACACACGCTTCTCTCCTGGCTTTTCTTCTGGTCCGTGCATGAGGCGTCTGTGCACATGATTGTCGAAAAACATTAGAAGGATCAAGACATTTGTAAAATATTTTGAAGGTAGTAAAAATTTTAAAATGCTTGCTAATATTTAATACTTACTTGGATGATAAGTATTTTGCCAAGACTAGCCCTTTCCCATGCCTAGCAAAAGGACATTACTGTAATTTTAAACTTTAAAATTGGCTTGGAAATCAATAATCCAGAAATGATTTCATTTCCTTTATCAAATCCACATTTTTTGGGTCCTCACAGCGTTTAAGGCTGTGGACTCTAAATGGAAATTCCACAGGCCCTGAGTGTACTTTGATGAAACATTTGGCAGCTGCCTTTTCACATGTCCATTGGCCGGGCTGTCGGGTTGCAGAAACTTTCGGAAGGGAGTTGTTTTGGATGAACAGTGGGTGATTGGAAAGTTACTGTTCTGTTGTCACAGGCCGATGCTCGGTTCTGCTGTCACCTTCCCACTCTGTGGCCTCGGCTGCCTCAGGAACACAGGAAAGCTGGAGACAGCATCTAAGGCAGTTGTGTCGCCCAGGAGGGCCCCGCGTGCGGCCTTGGAGCAGAGGTGCTGCGGGCACTCAGTTTTGATCCTGACTGTCACAATCATGCGCCTGCAACTGTGATGAACATGATGGGGCACTGCCATCCGTGGGCATGGGCTCGTCAGGTGTAAGGACTCCGAGGGGGGAAATCCCACAAGCAGCAGCACAGGAGAGTAACCAAATGTCTTAGGAGGAGTATGCGGTAAAAATGTGGTTGGAAAAGTCGGGGGGATTGTCTGAGGGAGAGCTTGGCTGCAGGATTCGTGCCCCCTGGACGGTGTTGGTGACCCGCCCGCAGGGAGCAGAGGTCCTCCTGGTAGCTGCCCGCGGGCTGCACGTCCCAGCACCTCCCGCCTCTGACAACGCTGTCAGCAGTTTCTCCTCTTTCAAAGGGGCACTGACCATGCACGTGGCATTGGGGACCCCGGCGCTGCTTCCGACGCTGCACACACGTGGAGCAGCCGCCTTTCCTGGCCTGGGTCCAACTCACCTTTCCTCGACCCCTCCCTCCTTCCCTGTCTTTCTCTGTCCTTTGCTGGTTTCTCTTTCTCTTTCCAGCCTGCAGCTTTGGGTGCTCCGGAACATGCAGTCTCGGGACCTCCCGAAACTGCTCAGACCGTCCGGGAACTGATGTATTTTTAGGGAATCAAACCAGCACCTCCACGCGGTGGTTTCAGAATCAGCGTCCAGTTCTGACTTGCGAGTCGCCGGCCTGAGCCCAGACGTTTCACCCCCGACTGCGCCCGACGGGGCGTCTCCGCCACCCCCCAGCTGCCCCGGCTGTCGGAGCAGCACGGTGTTCCCCGCTCGCGACGTCCTGTTCGTCTCGCGTTGTGCTTTTCTTCGTTTCCCCATCCCAGAGAATTGCCCCGTCCTGTAATTTCTGACATCTCGCTTCCTCTGTAACGGGGTACATTTCACAACCTTCCACGAAACACAGGTTTGAAAATTCAGAGAACATTACTCTTTGCCTTCTGGTATTTCTGTCTCTTTTTGTCAAATATGTTGAATTTTAATATAATATGGAAATCTTAGTCATTCTTTTTCCATAGAGCATGTGTGTGTGTGCTGGGGGGTGTCTGTGCATTTATTTATTTTTTATAGTCCATGTGCTTGTCAACATTCTGTATTGAAAGTGCTAAGTAAGATTTCTTGAGAAAAATATATTTGGAAGAATCAACACTTCAAAGAAAATAAGTAGTTTTCTTCATACTAACAGAGAAATTATATGTATTGTGATTAATGACACATGATAGGTCTACCTACCATTTATTGCTGTGTTATCAATCTATATATATGTTTAAAAGTGAGGATACAGTGGACATTTTTAAAAACATTACTATTAACATTTTCGATGTTGATAAAATGATGAAGAGTAACTTTAAAAATAATGGTCCAGTGGATAACACTGAGGACTTCTCAGAGGAGGTGTTGCTGTTTTTGTTGTGAAACTTCTAAAAATCGTTCTATACACATGGCATGCACTGAGGCAGAAGACATCAGGGAAGAGTCTTAGATGAAACTAAGATGTAAGTAGCACGATGTGGTGTCAGAAATATAATCGATATCAGCTCTGGAAGGTGTTCAAGATTATGTCCAGGAAATCTGGCTCATTTTTCTACTATTTTACTAAAATCACCCAGATATGTTGTAACTAACTGGTTAGTTAATTTTGATGTGGTTCTACCCAAACGAGCATGCAAACTAGAGGTGGTGGGGGATGTCGGCTTTTAAATTAATATATTTAGTTTTTAAAATTTTGCTTTGTATTATAGTTAAAATATATGGGCTCTCCGGTGCGAGCTTTCAAGTATTATGTTGTGAGTCAGTCCAGGATCCAAACCTGGTTTTCGCCTTTCTTTGCAGAGCAGCGGTCCCGACATTTTTGGCACCAGGGACCGACGTCGTGGAAGACGATGTCGCCACAGCCCGGGGTGGGGGACGGGGTGTCGCGGGGGCGGGGGGCGGGGAGTCGCGGGGGTGTGGGGCTCGGGCCGTGCTGCGCGCCCGGGCTCGGGGACCGCGGCTGTGGGCATCTCGGTGTCCGCGGGTCCGTCGGAAGCCGCCCGTGAGCGGAGCGTCTGGCCCCGCCCGGCCCCGCCCTTGCCGCGCACGTGCTCTCGGAGGAGGCGGGGACGACCGTGTTCTCTCACGAAACAAAGGCATTTTGCGTCACTCTTGTCATTCCCCGTTCAGGGACCAGTTCTTAACATGCACCCAAAGCGTATTTGTGACGATTTCCCAGTTCCAGAAACCTCTTATTTCCTTCCAGTGTAAGAACAATTTGTAAATACACTTACACACAAACACACACATGCACACACAAATACACATGTACACTCACAAACACATGTGCATGTAAAATAAACACACAAATACCCCTGCACACACACACACAAACGCACACACACGCACACACACCTGCACACAAATACCCCTGCACACACACACACACATACACACATAAATGCACACACATGCACACAAACACACATGCACACACATGCATACACACCCACACAGGCACACACAAATGCACACACACCTACACACAAATACCCCTGCACACACACACGTGCACACACACAAACACACATGTGTACAGGGGGTATATCTGACATTTCTTCTCCAGGCTTTGCTAGGACCCTGGGGATGAGGAGACGGAATTGTTGCCTCCCTGGGCTGTGCTGTCCTTGGAAGGCTTATCTTATCTGACGCGTTCACAGACCCATAAAATTAAAAGTTAGCCCCTAAGCAGAGATCCTAGGCAGGAGTGTCCACGGGGACAAGTCACCTGGCAGCAGCGTGCAACTGATCCGGTTCCACACAGCTCTGTCCCAAAGAGAAAACTGCTTTACTTTAGTTAAACCGTATCTTTTTTCTTTCTTTATTTTTTCAAACAAACTGGGCTTGCCTTTGAGGAGTAGTTTTTCGGTCCATTTCTCTGCCAGCAGAGTGGCCGGCTTGGGCCCTGGGTCCCTCTTCTCTCCGCTGTTAGGGCGAGGGGTTTCTTTAGGCCTCAGCGTCCTTCTTTGCTATGAGAAGGAAATGAAATCCAGTATTTGCTCAGCCGTGAGTCTGCAAAACCAAGGAGCGGAGTGGATGGCAGGTGCCCCCAGGATGAAGGGAGGCAGGTGCAGTGTCCGCAAGCTCTGCCCAGGTCACCAGCGTCCTGGGCCCTGCTGCTCCTGTCACAGTCCCCGTCCGCAATCAGTCCTCCTGGAGACATCGTTACGAGACGGAGGGAGTGCCTGTCTCTCCAGCCCCGGCAAGGTTCCGGTTCTGAGAGTGTGGGTTTCCTGATCTTCCAGACTGCAGGGCCCCGGCTCCCAGGTAGAAGGGGAGGCTTGAGACCCCTGGAGACTGGCTGAAGCCTGTGCCCTTGCTGTGCTGTTGCAGGAAACCCTCGTTCATTTGCTGCCACCTGGCTGGGAGGAGAATCCCGGGGCAGTCCCTCCTGCGAGAAGACAGTGGGTAGGAGGAACCCAAAGGCACCAGCATTTTCAGCAGAGCACCTGGCGGGTGGCCCGGGAGGCCGGTGGCTCTTAGACCTCCAGGCTGCGAGCGCCCACTGCGGAGCTGCTGTATGAGGCCACTTCCTGGGTGAGGCCACCAGCTCTCCACCGGAGGAGGCTTTGGGGGAGCCTCCTCCTGTCACCTCCCGCTGTGATCCCCTGGACCGCGGGGCTTGGCGGTGCCAGCATCGTTCCAATCACAATCACTTAGCAAATGACTCAGGATTGATGCCTAATTAGCGTGCAGCACAGCAACAATTTTGTGTATCATCAAACATGTGTCAGAGAGACTTTGTTGCTCATTTTATCTGATTAAGATGCTAAAAGCTGTTCACATTTGCCACCTTTGAGTTGTTCCCACATAGGATGGTGCCCTTTGGGCTTGAGTCCACTGTGCAACCCTAAAGGACCACCTGGGGTCTGTCCATGGGGCCCATCTAGGATGCTTCTGTCACCCTTCTAGGGCTCAGGTCTGGAGAACTGAAAGCTACTCTAACCATCTGGGAGGCAGCGTCAAATACTCTTCTTTTCTGCTCCTCAGCAACTGATAATCATTTAATATCTGGCACACACAGGGTGTTGGTTAGTTGGGAATTAGTCGGGAAATGCAAAGTACCATGAAGGATGCCACGTACTTGGGGGCCACATGGAGTGCAGGAAGCTCAGTGGACATTCGGTCTACCCAGCCAGGACAGCTATCACAACACCCAGAGGAAGTCTCCAAAACACCACTGTGAAAAAGACAGTTGAAAAATCAGGTGGGAGGATTTGAACCTGCATATACATTAAGCACGTGTTAGTCTACAGTGAACTTCACACGGTCACATATGATCGACCGTAAGGAGTGAACAATGCATCTGTAGTATTTAATTCCACTGCCTCTCCCATGACCCCGGTGTGGCCCTCTTGTCTCACCGATCTAGACTGCCCTTTGGTTGTAGCACAAGCATTGCTGTGTGTGTGTGTGTGAATGTGTCTATGTGTGTATATGTGTGTGTGTGTTTGTGCATATGTGTTTGTGTTTCTCTATATATGTGCGTGTGTGTACGTGTGTGCATGTGTGCCTGTATGTCTCTGTGTGTGTGCGTGTGGTGTGTGTACATGTTTTGTGTATCTGTATATCTGTGTGTTTGTGTGTTTCATGTTGTTTGTATTCCAAGGTTTCCACAGGTAATTCAACTTAGAAAATCAGCAATTTTAATGTTAATTGCAGCTTAATTCTTTGCCTATATCGTTCAAAGGTCATGTTTTAAACGATGAGGCTCATCAATTTGAATTCCGAGGAAGGTTAATTCTTTCTGCACAGCCTGGGGGTTTCTGCTGTGCTCTCTCTGCCCCCGGAGTCTCCAGTGGGTTTTGAAGTCAGGTTATTATGGTGGGAAGGTCACTTGCAAATTGTTAGCTGAGACCAAGGATTTCCCCTTTTGCTCAGGAGCACGGTTCTGTATTTTCCGTGTAATATCAGTGATCTTCCAGAAGTCCCTCTGGCGGGAGCAGCCGGGGCTTCTTCTGAAGCCCACACATCAGTCGGGGCCCAGGCGGCGTCTCCAGTTGCGGTGCGGCTGCTCATCCCCTCGTGTCCCCAGCCTGGGCAGGGGCTCCCTGGGGGAAGGAGCATTCTGTCACACTCTGACTTTCACCACCTTTGGTCTCATTCCCCCGTATCTGATTATTGATTAGCAGCGAAGACCCTTATTTCAAATCTGTACAAAAGGAGGCCAAATTTGATACTTTCCCTTTCTTTGCATTTTTGGCATAATTCTCTACCTTGTGTGTTCTCATCTATGGCGGAAGAGTGGGATCTGGCTGCACCTGAACAGGGCTATGGGCAGCTGCAGAGGCCACACAAGCTTCCCGCTTGCCCAGGGCCCTCGAGAAGGCCTTCACCTGCTGCAGCTACCCAGGACCTGTGAGCGTGCCAGCAACGCGCTGCTGCAGTCTGCTGCCTGGTCGCTCCAGGGTTTCTGAGGAATCTACCAAGATGCTGGCGTCTGAGGGCCAATACACGACACACCTTTCTTCCACGCAAGTTTAGAATGAATTTGGAGGTAAGGACAGTGTCCGAAAGGGGGAGATTGACAGGCCAGCTTTATTGCTTTTAAGGCTGCCCTGGGGAACCTGGCTTGATGGGCAGCACAGGGGACACCTGAATACATCACCTCGATTCTGAGACCCTCCAACACCACCTCACCCCAAACCCCTGCGGGGGCAGACCTTGAGCCCAGACAGTAGGGACTTGACTGGACACAGACCTGGACATTTGTCCCACGTGACTGGCAGGTTAGGAAACTGAGGTGCTGTCCAGGAGCTGAATAAACTGAGCTCCTCCCTAACCCACACCCTACCCTCCCCATCAGATTACTTCCCCTTCAGGGGAAGGGGGAGGAGACGAGAGAGGTCTGGGTGGGCCCTGCCTGGCCACCTCCATAGGGAAACAGGCACAGCACAAGGACTTTCAGTTGTCCACCCAGAGAGAACTGTGCATTTTACCAAAGAGCACATGTGTAGAACAGGAGGAGACCTGTAATTTCTAATTCTGCATTTACCAAACAGTTCCAGAGAGCTCTAATGAAGGTTAAAGGGTTAATTAAAAAAAACAATTCAATCTACAATTAAATGTAGTGTACTCAGAAGCTGGGGAGAAGTGCAATTTTTTTTTTCCTAAGCCACATGATGCAAATGCTGAAGTACCATAACTGAAAACAACAAGAAATGATCTTTTGGGTGACAGCTTTAGTGAAATTGGTGAGAGTAAATTTCTGAAGGTCTTCTTAGATGTGTAAATATAACTCATTATAATCAGAGTTGGTGCTTAAAAAATTTTTTTTTTGCTTTTTTTTTTTAATGTGGTGCTTTTTGTCATTGTGGAGGTGCTTCCAATTGCTGGGAGGCAGTTCAGCTTGGTGCCTAGACATCGCCCCTGGGATACTGCTTGTATGTTTAGCCAGCTTAGGACACCTTCTTTGTGTTTGCTTCTCTGATGGAAGGTGCAAAGGCCCATTTTAGCTTAGCTCCTGTCCTCATAATTATGGGTACCATGACCTATTTTGTGAGTTAATGAGGTTTGACTGTCGTACTTTAGACCAGCAGTCCTCAACCTTTTTGGCCAGGGACCAGTTTCATGGAAGACAATTTTCCCACAGACCCGGGGGCTGTGGGGGGGTGGATAGTTTTGGGATAATTCAAGTGTACTACACTTATTGTGCACTTTATTTCCCTTATTATTGCATTGTAATATATAATGAAATAATTATACAAGTCACCATAATGCAGAAACGGCAGGAGCACTGAGCTTGTTTTCCTGCAACTAGATGGTCCCATCTGTATTTGCAGCCGCTCCCCAGCACTAGCATCACTGCCTCAGCTCCACCTCAGATCATCAGGCGTTAGATGCTCATAAGGAGCCACAACCCAGATCCCTTGAGTGCGCGGTTCACAGCAGGGTTCACGTCCTATGAGAATCTGATGCACCGCTGATCTGACAGGAGGTGGAGCTCAGGTGGTGATGTGAGCAATTGGGAGCGGCTGTAAATACAGGTGAAGCTTTGCTCCCTTGTCTGCCACCCACCTCTTGCTGTGCAGCCTGGTTCCTAACAGGCCATGGAGCAGTACCAGTCTGAGGCCTGGGGGGTGGGGACTGCAGACTTAGACCAAAGGACACGTCTCTAGAAGAACTGGGCCACTCTAAATGAGTGGGGAAAAACAAAACAAAAAACAAAACTATGTGCCTTTCAACAGTTTTATTTATTTTTGAACTTAACATGTATGTTTGAAAAACATAAATTCTGATTCTGTTTTAAATAATATATTCTGAATGACAAATATTTGATGAAATTGAATATGCTACAATATATTAAGATCAATAAAATCCAGAGACCTTTCTGTTGTAATAAATACCCATTTTAGAGATTTGTGAGAACAAGGAGTATAGGGCTGACCTGGGCAGCATTTTAAATATGACAAGTTTAAATATGAGAGTGGTCTCTGAGGCAAAGGTTGTGCCCTATTGTTCCGAGGCTGGGACATCTCCCAGGTGGGTCTTTGCCAAATTTTCAGGACATGAGCCGAGGCAGCCCCATTGTGAATATGCAAAAATCCCAGGCACGGTGGTGTGTCTTTGACATGTCAGGGGAATGTTCTCAGGTGGTGAATGAAATCTCCTGGGAGGCTCATAAATCCTGTGCAACAAATTATACACTAACAGCTTCTTAGGGGAATTCAAATAAATCCTCACCACCGCTTAGCAGGTAATCTCCAGATCAGATTCCCATTTTTCTTAAGAGCAAAATAATATATGGCTTCTTACACTCTCCTAGTGAAATGCTATATATCAAAGATATGAATTTAGTCGAAATATTGATCTTAAGCCAAAGTGAAACTAAGAGAAAGTTTAATGCTTTTTACCACAAAAGAGGGGTCTCTGCATAAAATGTGCTTTATAAAGTGAAGCGTTCTGGAGGGGAGGGATGGAAAATTCCAGAAGCCTTAAGACTTTCTGACATCGCCCTGTTAAGGAAACACTGCAGAATCGTCTACAGAGCCTCTTCTTGCCCAGCAAGTTGTCATGGAGACGTGCCCTTGCAATTAAAGGACATAAGATAGATTGCAAAGAAAGGACCTATCTTAATGTTGTGTGAAGCATTTTAAATGAGCTTTACTGCATCGCAGATCACATAATATAACAGTATTGGCGTCTGCCCAGTGTCTCGGGGAGGGGCCCGGGGGAGGGCCGCAACGCGGTAGAGTTTGGCAGGACACCCTTGGGTTTGTCGTGGTTAGTGGAGAGTTGAGCAAGTTTCCAAACAATTAGATGAACGCAGATTGCATCAGTGGAAAATTTGGGTTCTCCATTCTTTTCTCCAATAACAGAAACTTGGGACAAGCAAAATAAGGAACATTATCTTCCTTTTCTACCTCAGTTCACCAAAATAAATCAACTCTTGACAAATCTCCTAGGAGCATCTATTAAAATCAGGTGTCACAGGACAAATGTTCACAGAAAAAGTCCTTTTTAACAAAAATTATTTAGTTTTTCTTAGAAGAGTCTTCATAAAGTCATTTATTGTTCAATTTTCTGTATGTTGTCTAGAATTTATGAGTGAACTAGATTTCTGAGTGAAGCAAAGGAAGAAACCCCAACAGAAACGTTGCACTGTGGTATTCACATCAAACACACACATTAGGCAGTGCCTATAATTTTTATTTTTAACGTTTGAAGCACAAGAGATACTGCGATTGCTGTCCTTTGGCTTGAGTTACTAGATGTGACTTATCAGACAGCAGCAGCCAAAGTCCTAGGTAAACCAAAGTAGCTTTTCTAAATAGGCTATTACTTATTTATTTGGGGGATTTATAAAAATGTGGCCATCATGCAGAGCCTCTGGGTGCATGAATAATGCAAAAGTACAAAACATTAAGAAACAGAAACAAACAGAAGCCAGAGACGTGTAGTTCCATCTCTCTCAACAGACAGAAACCACTTTTTTGATCAATACATTGAATTACAAAGAGGAATTGCTAAAAAATGCAAATGGGAATTTAATAGGACATAAAAGGTTTAGTCATCAAACAAATGCTTTCCTGCCATCTTGTATGCACGGCGGCACTGTGGGGACTCCGGGGAGCGCAGGCTGCTGTTGGAGCAAGTGACAACGTAGTTGACTTGCGGGTTTCGTGATGAAGGGGCATGAGTCGGTGGGCGTGCAGTCGGCTCTCTGCTGCTGCACGGGAAGTGTCAGGTGACACGCGCAGGGGCCCGGCCCTGGGAAAGGTCAGAACGTGGACTTTTCAAAGAAGGGGACGTGGCCTGATGCTGTCGTCTTCACGTCGCCGTGGGACCTTGAATCTCGCTCTGGTCCCTTCTCTTGCGTGGCCCTTCCTTGTCAGCTTCCTGGTGCTCTGATCGGCTTGCGCTCGGTGTATAACGCGTCAGTCCCGCTTCCCCAACGCCGGGGCTGTGCGGTTTCTGGCGACTCTATTCTGGCGGCTTGAACGAGTGTTTTGCTAAATGCCTTTTCCTCCTGGATGTGAATCTCTAGCCCTGCGTGGTCTGAGTCACCTGTTACCCTGATTTGCTCAGCACTTCAGATGGTGTTTCCTCAGCTTCTTCCTGCAAACTTCACTCTCCCACTGAAAACGCAGATCCTCTGCCATGTCTCGGGCCTACGGGAAGGGCAGGATTGTGGCTAATTGCACACTGCGGAGGAGGGGAAGAAGGAGGGGGAGAAAGAGAGAGAAAGTAAAGAGCAATTAACCCTCCTACTTTATTGAGAACACTCGTAAATGTTGGGAAGGGACTAGAAATGTAGTCACTAAGACCTAAATACAAGAGAGAAATTGTTGGAGTGAGAGGTAATTACACAAACAGTGTCTGTATTCACTAGTGAGCAAAATTTCACTGCACGTGGAAAGCCGTGTAGGTTACTCATTAGTCTGTTTTAAAGCTGTCCTTTGGGACGGTTGAAACAACGTCGACGGAGTGCCGGGTTGGCCCACGCAGCGCTCCACGGGGACTAGCGTGTGCTCAGGGACGAGGCGGGTGCCTATGCATCCTGAACTCGCGGGGTCTCTCGGGGAGGGAGCACAGTGTCAGGCCGGAGAAGAGACTCTACGTTTTAAGATGATATTTTGAGCCCCCTTTCCGGTCTTTCTTATAAAAATGACCCTAAAATATCAAAATATTTTTAAAATTTCTGGAAAATAGAGTGTTATCAAAAAGCCAGATACCTCGAACCTGTCTGGAGAATGTTCACAACCTGTTCTCACAAGAGCAGGTCGTGAAAAAGGCGGGGACGGCTGCCCGGTGAGGGGGGTCCACCAAGGCGTGTGACAGATGGGCTTCCCCGAGGAACCCCGGGACCTACCCGCTCCACACTCAGGGCTGCGGGCAGGAGGCGTAAGGTGACAAGTGCACAGCTGTGGACGTGGGGAGGCCACGGCTCCTGACTGACCTCACCGAACGCAGCTAAGCAAAACCGACGATGCAATGCAGCAGCGTGGCTGTGGGGTTCAGGGAAGGACGGAGAAACCCAACTCACTCTGGATGACGTCTAATATGGGGGGAACAGTCTGGACGGTTTTAGTCGAGGGGGGTTTGTTTTCATGCTTGGTCTTCCTGGAAACCTCTTTGGTTTTCCACCTGCTGACTACATCTGGGTCTTTCCACACGAGCCTGTATGATCTCATTGCCAGAAGCTGGAGAGGATTCGGGGTCTGGATCAGGGAGCCAAGAATACACTGGAGGTTTCTGAAAGCTCTGCCAGCCCCTCGCATGTAGAGTGATTGAAATTCACCCCTGGGATTCATGTAGTGTCGACATAATGGGAGGGCTTTGTTCCTGTGGGTTTCCAGTAGGGGCAGTTCCGTTTGTTAAACAAGAGGTAGAGTGCTCAGAAATTTCCCTGATGCTGTGGAAATGCTGGGGAATAGAAAAGGCAAAATGCAGAGCCCAGCAGTGAATTCCAAGACCCCAGCACATGGTGGATGCTCAATGGGTATTTGTGGAATAGGGGCTACCTGGATTAAAGAAGGTTCCCTAAGGACTTGGTCTTCACATTACAGGCAGCTGCAGCTCTGACCAACACACGCTTTTAAATTCTGAGTAAAAGCAGGGAAGGGCAGTAACAGGAGCAAGTCCCGACTCTGTGGGACTTCAGGAAAGGGGCCCGCTGGTGGGGTGCACAGCGCAGACGTGGAGGTACCACTGAGGAAAGCAAGCCCCTGTGTTTCTCAGGCTGACAGTGGGACCCCAATTAAGTTAAAGAAAATGAAGACTATGAATTTTCCCTTTCTCCTTGGTCACGACTTTATAGAGTTTAACACCATCTTTGAAAAATTCACTGCTAATTTCTAAGCTGGATAAATGCAGATATTTCTCTGCAAATGAGCAGAGAGAAACCGCTAAATTTGTGAAAACATACACACGTTTTCATAAGGAAGAAGCCACTGGGAAGTTTCAGAACCAGTGTTTCTTTTTGCAATTGGTTTATATCTTGAAAAAATAGGAGCAAAATACCAGCAACTCTCTAAAATTTGTATCATCAAGATTTGGGATTTTATTGCTTCTACCAAAACAGAGCCATCCGGGTTGGGTAAATATTGCTTTTAGATAAAAACCCCAATTTCTGAATTAAAACAGTTGACTATTTACTGCGTAATGAGACAATTTGGAGAAATTATCCCCATACCCAAAAGTAGATAAAGAAGTGGAGAGTATGAGCAGCCGGAGGTGAATGTGTCAAAATGCTCGTTGTGGGGAGCTGAGGTATGGGAGGAGAAACAGCAGTGAGCGCTGAACCGATGAAATGAAGTTATCGCCACCGCAAAGACTGTTGAACTTTTGTTAACTTTAATGTAAATATATGTAAATAATATTTTGTTTATTTTAATCTACATTATGTTTATGTACATATACATGTAAAATGTAATAAAATGTATATATAAATGTAAAATAAATCTAAAATTTTATATTTGTGTATGTATGTAAGTGTAATGTAAAAAGTAAATTTTATGCAAATAAAAATACTTATTAAAAGGAAAGAAACATGTTGCTGGGGTATATTCATGACAACCGCATGAACCACCTGGATCAGTAGCTTAGGTTATTCCAGGGGAATTTGCAAGTGTGTTGCTGGGAAGTGGGTACTAAAAGAACAAAGTTTTGTACCTAGAGGAGTTAACATAAGAGTACTTGATATTCTTGATGTAGAGAATAGGGTTTTAAACATATTTTACGTATCTGTAGAATAAAAAGAAGCCTCATTAATTCCAAGTAACTTGAGAAAAACAAAATGGGAGTATCGGGAAGACTTGAGAAATGCATCAGACAATGGGAAAGTATAAGAATTAATAGTAAGACAGCATTAAACAGCTAAACAAACTGAATCATCATTACGAGGACTGTCAGGATATACCAAGCATATTCATTTTCATGACATTAAAAGACAATTTTCTCATATTGAGTAAGAAGCACAATATGTTATTTATAAAGATATCTGAGAGACCAGAACATAGAAAAGATAGAAATTAAGGGACTAGGAAATATATATCCTGCACATGTAAGTAGAAAAATGCATTGATTAAAATAAGTTATAAAAAGCAGAATTCAAGGCAAAAAACCCTTATCTCCCATGAAGATAAAAGTTATGAATTTTTATTTACTGAATATCATAGTATCATCAAGAACTGTTAGAAGAAAAATTTTAAACTGTGATCATAATGGAAGCTTTCTTTTTCTGACAAACCTAGAAAATAAGCCATGTAAATCAAGAGAAGAAGATGTATTATTAAGCTAAATTCAAGGGATGGATGTAAAGCAATGTACATTGTAAAGAAAATGCACTTTATTTCCTAATGTTTTTGGAACATAAACAAAACTTGGACTCAAAGAAAACATGAATAAATACCCCAAAGTATGAAGTGTATGCAAAAAACATTCCTTAGCTATAGTAAAACTAGCAATGAACAAAAAAGGAGCCAGTTTGGAAAATTTTGAAAAAACTCTACAACTTTTGATTCAATGAGAAAACAGCAATTGCAGCTGTATACAAAGTAGAGACTAGGTACAATAATGTGTTTCAAACACATGATATTCAATAAAATTTGTACTCCAAATAAAATTCATATTTAGAAATGTCTCTATTACTAGAGAGAATGTGTAAGAATAAATCATTTTTTTATACCAGAAGCAAAAACAATAATGCTAAGAGAAATGGAAAAGCAAATATAATATCAAAAATTAAATGAAAGACAAAACATAAGAACTAATAGAGAATTTAGATAATCAATATTTGAAAAACAAGTCAGAAGGTATATGCACATGGACGAAAATTAAAATCCACCAAGATTAATCTAGAAGCAAGGAAAGAAAAGCCACATGCAACATTAGGACTAAGAAAGGGGATATAATAACCAAAGACGAACAAAGATTAAACTCTTATAAGGTTATTCAATGTAAGATTCTAGATAATTTTAATTTTTGTCAAAAAAGAATCCTTTAAAAGGTATGTAGTCAGATTGTTTCACTGTATAAATTCTTTCTTTTTTCTTCTTTTTTCAACAATTGAAATAATATCAATTTAACAGAACAGTTTCATGTAAACACTATAAAGTTTCCTATTTCCTGAACCATTTGATGGTAAGTTGCATCAAAAACACACTTACATTTTTTTAAGTATATATTCTACAAACAAGGGGTTTCTCCTATCTGTCTATGTACCTATCCATCCATCCATCCATCCATCCATCCATCCATCATCTGTTCTGTCATCTACCTATGTATTATCTGTCTGTCCATCCGTCCACATGGCTATCATCTGTTCTGTCTTGTCATCTGCCTGTCTGTCCATCCGCCCACCTGGCTATCATCTGTTCTGTCTTGTCATCTGCCTGTCTGTCCATCCGCCCACACGGCTATCATCTGTTCTGTCTTGTCATCTGCCTGTCTGTCCATCCGCCCACACGGCTACTATTCCCTCCGTCGTCTGTCCATCTAGTCTGTTATTTAGCTCGTCTGTGTATCCATCCACCCGTCATCTATGCTCTCCCCCTGCCATCTATCTACATGTTATCTGTCAGTCATCTCTCATCCATCTGTTTTATCCATCCATCCATCCATCCATCATCTATTCTATCTACATATCAGTCATCTATCTATATGCTGTCTCTCTATCTGATCAATCTATAATCTATCTACTATCTATCCTCTGTCTCACCTATCACCTCATCTATCCATCCACCTGTCAATCATCTCTTCTACCTCTCTGTCGTCTCTTGGATCTATTATGTATTTGTCCATCTTACTATCTCTTATCTATTATCTATCTAATCTAGTGTCTATCTTATCTATTACCTATCTTATCTATCTACCTATCTTAGCTATCTATTACCTATCTGTCTACCTAGCATCTGCTATGCACCTATCTATCTGTAGGACCCACATCCTGTGTGGTGCCACTGCGGGGCCTCTGCCCCACCCTGCGTAGGTGCTTAAGCTCCACTACCCTTCCCTGCCTGGTGCCCCCATTCTGAGGCCCCTCCCCCAGGGACGCCTGTCCACCCTGCTTGGGATCTGACACCTGCACTTGGCACCTACCCACCTGTGTGATGCCCTCTTCACCTGTCTGCACCCCGGCAGCCTCACCGACCCCCTGCACCCTTTTCTGCTCCTGCCCAGGCACTAGCATCTCACCTCACCACCTTGGTGCCCTCCCTGCCCTGGCTTGGCTGGGACTGGTGGCTTTTGGACCTAACTTGGAGAAGGGAACAGAAGAGGAAGATGGAAAGGGAGCAGGAAAGACAAACAGGGAGAGAGGGAGTTAGTTCTTCCAGAAAATGAAAATTCTCGGAGATGCTGTTTAAGCACGTGTCTGTGGTGCAGGGAAAGGAGGAGAGTTTACTCATTTATGTCAAAATCTAAGGTAGCAAGCTGATAATTTTGAAGTGCTACTGTAGATTTTTCTAAAAATTGCCCCTTTGTGCAAAGAGGATGTGAAAACAATCCTGAGCACGGGGGAGAGGCTGGCAAACACTCCCACGTGTGCTCAAATGCATGTGGGGCGTTCTTCCTCCTGCTTCCCTTTGCACTGACGTGCCTGACGTTGTGGGATGGGGAGAAAGGTCGATGACCAAGAAGGATGAGCCGTAGACCACTGATTGTCCAGCGAGTGACTGTCCCAGGACCCTTCCGATAATACTTTTCAGTCTCACGGGAATTATGAAACTGACCCAATCCAAGGGTCCCTAAGGAGCTGCAGTGGTTGCGTATGCCACGTGCGGTGGGGTCACGCGCGGCAGGGCCACCCGCGATGTCCTTCCCCCAGCTCTCGGTGGCTTGGTTCCTCAGTCGCTCAGCAGGACTGATCGAAAGGGGCTTTTCAGGAACTGATTCATATGGTGTTTGTTTTGTTACAGACATCCTCCTGATTAACACTAATAAATCACAACTTGTTTAGGTGACAGTGACTGTTGGATTGTAGTTTTTGCTTCAGGAAAATCTATTATGGAGAAAATCAATTCACATTGTCTGGAAGAAAAGGAATAGGTCAAACAGTGGGACAGAGACAAAAAGTCCTTTAATAGCTATTCAGTCAGTAACCGTGGACTCCTGGCTCTTCCCCGCACACACTCTTTCCAGAGTTTTCCACAGTGACGGTCACGTTTCTGCCATGGGTGGGCGAGAGGCCGCTGTCTTTTTGTTCCTCAACTGACCTTTGAAGACCTTTCTTCCTCCCCTTCCTCGACGTCCAGCTCTTAGTCTCACGTATTGTCCCTTCCGAGTTTTGCTGTCCTCTCGTTTCTCAGCAGTCTTGGGTGGCTTTGAAGTGCCATGTGGCTTCCTTCTCATGTGTACGTGGGGCTCTGTCTCCTTCCTTCACTGCTGCATCCCAAGAAGTGCCCTGAGGGCTGCTCAGCATCTACTTGTTTGGCGCATGCATGGGGCAGACAGTGTCTTTGAAAGGAGACCCCTCTGTGGCCCACTAATGTCACAGTTGTTCAGTGACAAACATGTTGGCATATGGGGCGTGATCCATCTTTGAGTGGAAAAAATATACATCTCATGTCTGTCGTGTTTCTTGTAAGAAATGTTTGCAAGATATGAACACTCAGAGTGGTTTTCCCTGGTGTGTGGGAACATAAGCAGATTTTACATCCTTTTCTGTATTTATTTATTTAATTTTGCAATGAGCATAAAGCCAATAAAGTGAATTTAAAGCCCTCTTAATGAAGATTTCCAATTCCATGCATCCTTTGGATATGTTAACTTCTAGACCTGCCTGCATCCCAACCTCTGCAGGGGCTGTTTTTCCTGAAGTTCCTCTCAGAATGTGGACTCCAGGAAGCTCTATTTAAAATAAATTTCCAAGGTAATTTTTATATAGCCTCCCTCCCAACCCCCTCCTCAAAAAAAAGTATTCAGGATAAGGCTTGGAGGCAAGATCTGTGCAGGCTTCACATGTTACTTGAACATTATACCCACCTCCTTTAAGCCTGGCCACAGCCTACAGCGCTTTGGGGACCACTCACAAAGGAGGAGCCCCACATTGTCTCTTTCCTCAAAACGCCCTTGGGATTTACATTTCGCTCTGACCACTTAGCGCTTAGTGCACCTCCTCCTGTGTTCTTTCTCATTCATGTCTTCTTTGTCCTCAGTGTCTTGTGTATACTTCTCTTGTATCTTTGTATCCCAAATATCTAGCAACAATGGACTTGTGATATGACGAAAACTGGAAAAAAATACCGAGAAAAAAATGATTGTGGATCAAACATGACTTAGAAATGAGATACGATGCCGGGCTGGTCCTCAGTGCCCGGCAGTCTGTGCTCCTCGCGGCTCGGGGTCCCCGTGGGCTGGGGGAGGAGGAGGGAGTTTGTTCGGCTGGGGGCCAGGGGGTGGCACAGAGAAGGAAGCAGGAAATCCACAGGCCGATTTACCAGGGGAAACCGAGAATGCTCGGTGTCGTGGATCCTCTCAAGTGCCAACGGCTGTGAGATAAATAAGCGCATCTTTGAGGATGCAAAGAGGCAGCGGCTGAAGCTAAGGGCAGCGTAGTGATCAAAGACGTCAGTGTGGTCTGGGGGAGCTGACAGTCCACGTCTCTACGGTGACAGTCTCTCCCTTGCTCCGCGGAGAAACTCCGGAATTAGTCTTGACAAAATTCTGGTAAATATTCTGAAATTAAAAAAATAAATTAAAAAAAAATAAATATGTTCATTTAAAAAAAAATTGATTAAGGTAGAAAATGACTCTGTTTCCTTTCTCTTTTTCACTTCATTCCAGTTGCCAGGTTGAACAAAAAAGTCTTATATATAAATCCCCCATTCGCATAGCAAGTGGTAACATAAGTAATTTCTTCAGTTCTATGAGTCTATTATTAGGGTTAGCAAGCCTAAAATGCGAGTTAAAAATGCTTAATGCGAGACTGAACTTTTGTCTCCACACGATGTCATGTCGTATGGCCCCGTATTTGGTATAACACGCCTCTGATTAAGAACTAACGTCCTCCTGGTTGATTATGATATTTAGCAATATTACTTTGGATAAGGCAGACTTCATCAGACCCTGAGCTCCCAGAGAACTTGCTGTTTGTGTCACTCACTTGACAATCATGTACTTTCTTGTGGTGGCTCCAGTATTGTTGCACTGAATAGCTTTCTCTTTTCTTCTTTCTTTTTAAGAGCACTTCGTGGGTTTGTATCTTGCCTCTCCAGGTATATGTAAGTGTCTGGGGGTGACCGCTACTGAGGGGCACCTATCAGTTTTATATGTGGCCAGCCGTTCTGAGTCACAGAAACACCGTGGTTTAGCTAAGAGACACAAAGTCACCACCAAACCCTAATGTTTCATTCACCCATTTAACAACAGATTCAGTGCTGCAGGGATATGGTCGGTGCTTCTCACACATGCCTGTGGATCCTCTGGCTGTTTCTGGGCATTCCGGCTTCACTCCAATGCCCAGCACCTGCGTCTCGGGTGAAATGCTGCCCTTGGGCTCCTGGAACCCAATTTGTACATTGCACATGGCACACACCGAGGTGCCGGGGAATCAGTAGCCCTGACTGCAGCAGAGGGGCGCGCATACCATTCAGTAAGTGCCCTCACTGCCTGCCCCTTTGCTGGAATTCTGGAGCGTGCATCCTCACGATTTCCCAGTTTCACTGTGAGGTTAAGTGTCAGCCCACGGCCTTCATTGTGCAGCCTCTGCTGGTGGCTTCCCCTGCCTGGTCACTCTCTCACTTCTTCTGCCATCCCTGGACCTCCTGATACACTGTGCAGCCAACCTTCACCTCAGTGCCTGCTTCTGGGGGTCCTAGGCCGGCCTGGGGGTGGGATTCTGGGCTTGGGTCACTTGCTGGTCCAGTGGCACCTTGGTGGTAGGTAGGGGTGATAACGTTGCTAAGACACTCTGGAAGGTCTGTGGATATTACCTCATTTATTTCTCATCGTATTACGAGATTGCTCTATTATCCACATTGTACGAGTGAAGAAACTGAGGTTCAGAGGAGGTGAATAACCTCCCCAGGATGACACCCAGGAGGCAGAGCTGGCTCCAAGTCCTGTGTCCCCTCAACATCCCCCAGGCTGTAAACCCTCAGAGACCTATTAATTGACTTGGTCTTACTTGTTGACAATGGATGAGGCTCTGAAAACATCGTTATGTCTTGAGAAAAGATCACCTCGGGAAAGCGAAATGAAATCCTTTTATCGGCTGGTGACCTATATACTGATTAAAATTAAGTAACGTAACAGGTGATGCGTGGCTTAGCCCTTTAAATATATCATAATTGCTCATGTGCTTTGAATCACATCATCCTCCTGTTCTCTCAAGAACAGACTCCACACCTGAGCCAAGTCTCTGATGCGTCCATTGAAGAGCAGCAACCAGGTTATAAAATAGGTCAGTTTTAAATACACGCCTTATAGGTCAGATTTATTTTAAAAAGGCAAAATTGAGGTCAGACACATGAGTCATTGTGCAATTCTTTACTTTTGGATTCTACTTCTAAGAATGAGGGAACCTAAATCTCAACTTATCCGCATAGAAAAGTTCCAGTTCTTGTCTTCATTCTCAACTTGTGGATATGTAATCCCAGGGTTAATTCTCTTTCCTTAATATTTTTTTTCTGGAGGAAATATTGTCATGTTATAAGTTTCTTTATTGATTTTGTTCATTCAATAAACCAGTTCTATGTGCCAGGCGCTGGGCTGCTCACCCATTATGTTGGTCAGGGTCCCAAAAGAAACAGTAGGCACACTCAAACGAGCGTTTGAAAAAGTTTAATAAAGGTGCTATTTATGAAAGGGTGGGCAAATTGTAGGGAAACAAAAAGGCAGTCGGGGACTTATAGGGATAGGGTCAGTGACCACCAGCTCTGGAGGTTGGGGTGATCGTGGTCACGGAATCTCAGAGTCAGTCCAGCTGCACGGACTATGCCAGGAAAGCAGTGGCCTGTGGAGGTCCCATGTGGAGGGACAGTGACAATGAATGCTCCACCTAACTCCTTGCTTTCCTCCCATATCCTGGGGTTCCCCACCCTCCAAGTCCAACCGGAGACCACTGGGGCGTGGTGGAAATCGGTGTGTCAGAGCAAAGAGCTGGGCGGGACGGTGGTGTGCCCCTGAGGGCACTGAAGAAAAACCGCCTGGTCGTCCAGTGATGAGACAGACGTGCGACTGCAGTCTAAAACCTTTCTTCAGTCGAGGCACGTCTAAAGTGAGGTGCATGGTTCTACCGTCTGCCTAGAGAATTAGGAAAGGCTTCCCTAGGAAGCAGTCCTTAAACTGAGACTGAGGAATTCTTCTGTATACATTATCACTCAAGTGTGAAAAATAACAAAAATATTATTGCAAACTTGGGTATTACAACAGTTCTGTAGAATAGCAGGGTGTATGCTAATTTACTGTTCTTTGGCATGGCAATGTGAAAAGGTATATTCATGGGGGAAAAAAGACCCAAAAAAGAAAAGCAGTAAATTCAGATAAAATATGAGAAGATCTCTTAGCACCAGTGCACACCAGGAAAAGGTATTTAAGTAAACTAAAGCAGTAATAGCATCAAATGGTGAATTGGCTTGCAGCAAATCAGTTAAGATAACTGAAATAATTTGCACATAAGCAAAAGGGAACCACATATTAAAAATATGATGAAAATTAAGAAGCCCAGAGTAAACTGATAAAATGAGCACACCAAAAATAATCTATAAATATTTAGTCTGGTTTCTACCAGTAGAAACCAAACAGGTCAAAGAATTGAACATATTGAAGATATCCTACATGTTTACATTTTGGCAAAATTCTGAAGAAATAATTTAAGTGTCTTGGTATGGAGAAAATGGTTGTAAAGAAAAAAAACCCTTAGAATTATATCAAAATCCAAATGATCCAAATGGGTTAATCATTGTTTATAATTCATGCTCAAAAAATATGTTGCCTTATTTTGTAAGACCTGGAAAATAAATTTGCAGCAAGCTCTCTTCCAAGGAGCTTACCATTCTATTGTTGTTAATTTTCTGTGTCGATGTCTCTCCTTTCCCGTTAGACTGTAAGTCCCGTGAAAACAGGAATTCTGACGTATTCCTCTGGCACAGTGACTTGTAACTGCTCCGTAGAAGTTTATGCAGCCACGTTGGTGCTTACTGAGTGTTTACTGAGAGATCAGGCTTCATAAAATACTGCTGGGTTCTTTGTGGAGAGGGTGAACGCTGTCGTAAAGAATCAAGTCATTCTTCAAGTGCTCTTCATGTCTCTGGCAGTGGTTACAAGAAATATACTATCATCGGAAGTTCTCTGACAGTGATGGGTGAAAACTGCTGTATCCAAGACAGGATCTGATGTTATTTACAGCATTTTAATGGGTAAATAGGAAGAGATGTGATGAACAAGAAGTGGAAAGCGGCATGAGAGACAGCAGAATCTATTGTAAATGTGACTGTGGACCAAATGCTGACGGATCTAGCTGAGGATGCTGGTTTGAGATGCGGAGGGATGGTGTCCTCCTACTTGAGGTCTAACTGAGGAGAGAAGAGGCAAGCCATCCAGCCCTGAGAGGAGGAAAATAAATAAGAATCCAAGGAGAATAAAGGTGAATAAGAAAGAGTTATAAAGTTGCTACATTAAATATTTATTATGATTTTTCTAGCTGGGAGGTAGAAAACTCATTCCAGCTAAATTAATCCATCATTCTATTGGGTCACTGCAGCTGTCTCAAAAACAGGTTTTAACAAAAGAGCTATGTGCAAAGACAGTCCAGATTCCTTTTTACTAATTTAACCCGCTGTATTTTTATAGGACTTTACAGGTAATAAAGTGGTTTTTTTTCCAACTTCATGTTTAACCCTCACAATAATCCTATGAAAGGGTTGTTATCTCTATATTACAAATGAGGAAATGGAAACTTGGGGGGATAAATGATTCACACATTCAAACAGAATTCACACATCTACTAATGGCAGGACTGGAGTTCAAACCCAGGCCTTCTGACTATAAGTTTAGTATTCACTCCACTACACTAAAATTTGGTTCTGATGAATGTCTATTGATTGGTTAGAGCTAGCTGTAAAAAATAATTAGTGGTTTTATTGATATTCCTTACAGAAATATAATACAGAAAAATCTTTTTCTCATACCTGAATGATGGACAATAAATCTTTTTTAAAGAAAATAAATCAGAACCCAAGAATATTTTTGAGGATCTCATGTAGAAACTTCACACATAGAGAGGCAGTATAACACAGTGGTTAAAAACACAGCCTTTGTCAGACAGATCTTAGGTTGAGTCCTGGCTTTGTCACTAATTGCTTCCATATCCCGAGTCACTGGAGGGACATCTTTGAGCTTGTTCCCTCATCTTTCAAATGGTTAACTTCCTGATACAGTTGTTCTCTTATTTGAGCAAGATTAAACACAAAGAGCTTGGTAGCATTCTAACTCAACAGTCAATAAACATTAGACAGTATTACTGCATTAGTATTTTCCAGGCATTGTGGTAGATCATAACAGTGGTCACCCCGAGTAGTCATGCCCTCCTGCATCCTGACCCTGCCTGCATATGGACTCCTGGCTTGACCATAGGACCTGCTTTGGCCAATGGGAGATGGGCAAACTTGAAGCAAGCATATTCTTGACAAACGTTTGCATGTCAGGGCTTACCTTCTTGTGAAGCGGAGATGTTTTCTGCCTCCATGTGAAGAAGCCAGGACTTATTCATTGGAGACCAAACCAACTGTCAGGTAAAGTGACTGAGCATGTCTTAGACCAGCAAGCTCCAGTTGAGCCCTCAGATGCTGCACCTACATGTATATGTCTAAGTGAGACCAGGAGAAGAACCGTCCAGCTGAGCCCAGCCCAAGCTACCAACCCACAGAAGTATGAGCTGATGGTTATTTTAAGATACTAAGTTTCAGATTGGTTTGTTATGCAGCAACAAATGAATAAAAAGTAATTGGTAACTTGAAGTGGGGTATTGTAACCAAAACCTCAAAGGTGTGGTGTTGGCTTTGGGACCGGCTGATGAAGGAAGGCTAGAAAAGGAGACTCCTCCAGGAAGCTGGGGAAGAGTGACCTGTATGAGTGGTGTAGGATTGGCAAAAAGGTTGGTGGCTATGTTCTGGAAAAAAAGGAAATGTCCCTATGGGACTTGCTATTTAGGGCTAAAAAATTACATGTTAACAGAATGTTGATAGGTTTTGTTGGGTGCTTGTAGATGTGGGATAAAGTGCTACAAGAGAAAGATGGCTAAAGAAGAAAGTGTTCAGTTTGTCAGCAGAATTTAGAGGAAGCATAAAGAGCTCAGTACTTGCTAGTTGTGAAAAGAAAAGATTCTTAAAGTAGGAAATGATCTCAAGTCCTGATCAAATCAAAGGTGTAGCTATATGACCCTTTGTTAAAACTTAAAGCAAAGCTAGACAAACAAGCTTCTAAGAATCTTAAAGGAGTTGTTTAAAGTGTCAAGGCACACTCAACATAGAAACAGGTCTGTCTCAAAAGGTTTAGGATGTAGCTTTTATGACAGAATAAACTCCCATGACTTACATCAGAAAATCACAAAGTTTCTTTAAAGAAGTTGTATCATCTTAGACTAAAAAGTCTGTCCTGTTCACAAGTGTTAAAAAGGACATTGGGCTTTTGACTTTCTATAAAGAGGCTTTTGGCTGGGAAAGTTACTCGGCTGCAAACACAACTCATTCCTGGAAAAGAAAGAAGGATGTTTCAGAGGATGGAGCCCAGAACCCACAGTGCAGAGCCGAGGTCCATGAAAACAGTGCACTGAGGTGCCACTCGCAGCAAAAGTAGACCCTTAGCAAAGAATATGCCCTCTCCCCTGGGGAAACGACAAGGCTGTCTGGATTTCAGAATTGCCATGGTCTGGTGACTACTACATGCTTCGCATCCCCCCCCTTTTAAACAGGGGCACCTGTTGCACTCACCCTGTTCTCGTCCACATTCATCCAGCCCTTGTTCCACAGCCAAGAGGGGACACGCCTGAGGAGTTGCCCTTGAAGAATTTCATCCCCATCTGAACTTCATGCAGATCATGTGACTGTGGATTTGGGGCCAGATTGAGTGACCGGATAAATTGTGGCATCTTGGGGGAAGGTGAGTATATTTTGTAGATGAAAGAGATACAAATCATTGGGCTGAGGGTGGGCCGTTGTAGACTGTCGCAATGACAGCCTCACTGAATTCCTCCCTGGATCTGCACACTTGTACAGTCCTTGCCATGTAGACTCTGGGCTTGGACATGGGACTTCCTTCGGCCAGTGAAACATTAACAGACATGATGCAAGCAGACACTTGAAATGAGCTTTCCCATTCAGGCATTCCCTCTCTTGATCCTACAAGCTCTTCTGCCTCCACGGGAAGAAGCCCAGGGTGGCCTGCTGGAGATTTATGGCTCAGGCACCTGCCCGTGTCAGCTACCAGACACACGAGTGAGGTCCACCAGAAGACTGCTGCTGCAGGAGTGACCCCGCAGAGACTTGCAGAAGAGTCACCAAGCAGAGCCCAGTCCCAACTAGTGACCCACCGAAGCCCAATCTCATAAAGGATCGTCTGAGCTACTAAGCTTTAAGGTGGTTTGTTATACCACAATTGATGAAACACACGTTAATTATTCAGCAACCATTCTGCCGGCACTCTTATGCTACTAAAAAAGCAGTTAAATAAGAAGTATCCAGGGAGACACTCTTTCAAAGTGAAACCTCCAAATGCCCGGCAACAAAGAACCGGCAAGTAAGAGACAAAGAGCTTGGTGATTGGTCATGCTGCTTTGTGTGTCTTCAGTTTCCCACACAGAACTCTTGTGATTGATTGCCAATGGCTTTAAGTGGCTAACTTTTTTTCCCTGTGAAAATGAATATACTAGGAGAAACAACAAAAGACTGAAGAGGTAATACTACAGAATCAAAACAAGAAGATAGAAAGACAGCATAAAGAGAAGTTAGCTGTGGTAGGTAATAAAAGCTGTGTCCCATTGGTAGACACTTACAGGAGAAGAGATCTAGGGACAGAAAAGACACACACTGGAATCTGCTGGCTCCTTCACCAGTTTTCTCTGACTTGCAGGAGTATAATAGCATCTCAGGGGCAGTGCAAAACCTAGGCTTGCGAAAATAAAGCTCTCTTATAAACAGCACATATATAAAAAGTGATGTTTTGCTCTTTCAGTGGACAGTGGTTAGAGGAGAGTCCCTCATGCTGATGTTGGGGTCAACTGCTCCCATCTTTACCACATGTGCGGAAGGACCCATGTTCTTCCCCTCACATAGTCTCTGCGGAAGTCCACACCGTAGTGACTGCTCCTCGTGGAAGACTGGCAACAGAGCTCTGGCCCTTTGCTCCAGCCCTGAGTGAGGACGCAGGCCTGACTCCTCTGGCGATGAGATTTCAGGAGTTCTGCATAGCCTCTCGGCCCCTTGACCTCCTGTCTCCCAGGCTCACCTGTCTGTCAGAATGGTGTGTTCTTGCTGCCTGAGTTCCCAGAGGTAGATCTGGGGGCTGTCTTTCTCAGTTCTGACTTAAGGAAACTGGGAGCAGATGCCCTTATAACTGGCTGTGTAAATCCATTCTCTGTAGACCTCCTTCTACCCGGTGCAGGTCTGGGCTTGGGGTGGGATAGTAGTAAGAAGTCCATTTTGGAGTGGACCCAAGCCTTGTTCTCTAAACCCTTGTCAGTAGCAACAGAGCAAATGTTTTCTTCTTCATGTTTATTTCTTAAGTTTTTCAGAATCTAGAATGGATAAGCATGTGATCGCACCAGTCACGAATAAACTTTGGTGGTAGGGGTCACATTGGAAATTATGTGTCCTTATAGTAATTGCTAGTTAGGAACTAAATTAAATCTGAGTGGGAAGTATATGGATTGTTCTTCATCAGTTAGTAATAGCTCTCCATTATTGACCAACCACTGTGTGTTACAAACCTCAGATTCATCATAGTGCCCCCAAATCTGCAAAATAGTACTATTGTTCTTATTTTACAGATGAGGAAACCTCTTCGAGACTTTAACTTCTCCAAAGTTCAGAGTTACAGAAGTAGAATTCAAACCCAGACCAGCTTGACTCCACACCGGAGCTTTTCTTTACATGCTGTGCTGCCTCTGTCTCTCCGTTTTCTTCCTCCCTCCCTCCTCCTCTCCTTTCCTCCCTCCCTCCCTTCCTTTTTTCCCTCTCTTCTCTCTCTCTCTCTCTCTCTCTCTCCCCCTCTCCCCCCTCCTCGTATTAAAGAAATCTCAGAAGCAAAATTTCAGATATGGCTCATCCAAAACAACATGAGGGGTGTGTTTCTCTTCTCCATAGCAGTAAACGTAATGGTTAACATGATAAAATTATTCATCTTTGTCACCATTGTCCAGATTAAATAGCCTTATGAACACTGAAACAGCACTTTTGTGATTAGGTTGATTGGTATTTATGATCCTTAATGAGACATAATACAGTCATTTGTGAAAACCACGAGCATATCCTCAACCCAAGCTGTCGTGTAGCCAAGTGGAAATTACACAGGGTAAGCAGAGTGTCACAGCCTGCAGGGGCAGGGTTGAAACAGCTCCAGATACCTAACATGTCCATTCATAACCGACTGCCACTTGTTTCTATTTGAAATCTTTGAATCACTCTATCTAAACATACTTTCCCAATTGTTTTTTTAAATTATATTTTTAAATTGAGATAATCATAGATTTAAATGCATATGTAAGAAATAATACAAAGACCCCGTGTACCCTTTACTCAGATTCCCTCAGTGATAACATTGATTTGGAATTGGCTTTTTGTCACTCAGCGCAATTCCCTGGAGTTTGGTCTAAGTTGTTGCACGTGTTAAGAGATCCTTTCTTTTTATTGTAGAAAAGTACTCTGTGACATGCATGCAATGTAATTTGTTTAACTGTTTACCCATTGAAGGACATTTGAGTTGTTTATAGCTTTTGCTGCTATGAATAAAGATGACAAAATTATTTATGCATGGTTTTTTAAAATGTGTGAATATGTATTTAATTTTCTGGGATAAACGCCTAAGAATGCAATTACTGGGTCATATGCTAATTGCACACCTAGTTTTATAAGAAACTGCTAAACTGTTTTCCAGAGTGGCTGTACCATTGCACATTCCTACCGCGGTGTACGCGTGCTTCACTTATTTTCATTCTTGCCAGCGTTTGGTGTTGTCACTGTGTTTTAAGCCATGCTGACAGGTGTGTCGCGCAGTGGTATCTCATTTTGATTTTAGTCTGTGTTTTTCTGGTGCCAAGTGAAGTGGAGCATCTTTTCCCATGATCCTGTGTCATCTGCATGTCCCCTCCAGTGACATGTCTGCTTAGATCTTCTGCTTATTTTCTAGGTGGATTGTTTCTTACTTTTGCGTTTTTAGAGTTCTTAATGTATTCTAGATAATTGTCCTATTTTATGTGTCTTGACAAAATTTTCTCCCAGTCTATAGTTTTCTTTTCATCCTCCTAACAGGGTTCTTTGCAGAACAAAAGCTTTTAATTGTGATGAAATCAAATTTATAAATTTTCCCTTTTATGGCTTGGGCTATTGGTGTGAAATCTGAGAACTCTTTGCCTAGTCCCAGATTCCAAAGAACTTTTTTCCCATTTTTTGCCTTAAAAGTTTTACAGTTTTACATTTTACATTTAAGTGTGTGATCCACTTTGAGTTAATTCTCGTATAAGATGCAAGACTGTGGTTGACATTTTTATTTTATTTATTTATTTTTTGCCCACAGATGTTCAGTTGCTCGAGCACCATTTGTTGAAAAGCCTAGGTGCTCTGCGTTGTATTGCTTTTGTGCAGTTATGCAAAACGTAACAATAAGTGTGCTATATTTGTGTGGGTCTATTTCTGAATTCTCTGTTTTATTCCCTTTATTTATGTGTCTATCCCTTCACCAGTGTCACACTGTCTGGATTACCATCACTATGTAATAATCCTTCATATCAGGTGGAACGGCTCCCTTCATTTTACTATTCTTTTTCAAGATTGTTTTAGCTATTCTAGGACTTATGCCTTTCCATAAAAATTTTAGAATGTTGGTCTATTGCTACAAAAAAATTTCCTGGGATTTTGATAAAATTGCATTAAACCTATAGGAAAATTTGGAGGAATTGGCTCAATTACTGTTGATCTCCCAATCCATGAATATAAAACGTCTCTCCATTTATTCAGGTCTTCTGTGATTTCTTTATTTTGCTTCTTATAATTTTCAGCATACAGATCCTGAACATGTTTTGTCAAGTTTGTACCTAAGGATTTCATTTCTTTGAAAGAAATTTAAACAGTATTATGTTTTTAGCTTGGATTTTTACATGTGTATTTTTAGTATATATAGACATGGGATTGATTTTTGTGTGCTGATCTTATATTCTGTTACCTTGCTAAATTAAATTGATTGGTACTAGGAGGGTTTTTAAAAAAACATTCTTTGGGATGTTCTGAATAGAGACAATCATGTCACCTGCGAATGGAAACACTTTTGTTTCTTCCTTTTGTATATGTATGAACTTTATTTTTCTTACTGTATTTCAGTGGCCAAAATTGCTGTACTATGTTGAATTAAGAATGGTGAAAATAGACATCCTTGCCTTGTGCCTGATATTAGGGGTGTGGTATTTGGTCTTTCAGTAAGTATAATATTAGCTGTAGGTATTTTTAATTGCTTTTTATCAAATTGCAGCAAGTCCCCCTCTATTTCTAACTTGCTGAGAGTTATTTTTTATCATGAATGGATGTTATATTTTGCCAAGTTTGTTTGTGTGTCAACTGATATGATCATATGATCTTTCTTCTTGGACCTGTTGATGTGGTGGGTTACACTGGCAGATTTTTAAATATTGAATGAGCCTTGCGTACCGGAAATACATCCTACTTGGTCATGGTGTGTAATTCTTTTAGTACATTGTTGGATTTGATTTGTTAATATTTTGTGGAGGAGCTTTGCTTCTAAGTTCATCCGCAAATAGTGGCCTGAGGGTTTTTTTGTTTGTTTTTGTTTTTGTACTGTCCTTGTCCAGCTTTAGTATCAAGGTAATATTGGCCTCATATAATGAGTTGAGAGTTCCCTCCTCTCCATTTTCTGGAAGAGATTGTGTAAGATTGGTGTAAATTCTTATTTAAATGTTTGGTAAAATTCTCCAGTGGAGCCATCTGGGCCTGAGATTTATTGGGAGTATCGTAATTACAGACAAAATTTCTTTAATGGTTAGAGGACTATCAGGGTTGTCTATTTCATCTTGGTTGAGTTTTGATTGTCTGTTGTTTTCAAGGAATTGGTCTAATTCTTCTAAGTTGTCGAATTTGTGACATTCTCCTCTTACCCTTCGAATGGCTGCCTGCGGGATCCGTTGTGATGTTCCGTTTTTACCAACACTGAAGATCTGCACCTTCTCGCTTCTGGTCTTTCTGTCTTGCTAGAGTTTCATCAATGTTATGTATTTTTGCAAAGAAGCAGCATTTGGTTTTATTGATTTTCTCTATTGTTTCCCTATTTGCAATTTTAGTGATTCCTACTCTTACTTTTATTGTCTCCTTCCTTCTGCTTGCTTTGGGTTTCTCTCTCGTCTTTCTTTTTTATTTTTTTGCTCTTTATTTTTTCAAACTTTTAAATTTGAGGTTACAGAGATCATCTCTTTTATATTTGCGTTAAAACACACTTAGTATGTTCCTGGGGGAATGAGCAGAAGCCAGTATTCAGATTGGAAATGTGAGCATTTAGCAAACAAGTATTTGTTGAGCAACAGCCAGTTACTCAGCACAGTTTCTGGTTCACTATGTGTTTTGGTCAATTGGGTCCAAAGGTGCAGAACAGACAGGGCCTGTAGTAGCACCAATGTTAATTTTTAATTAATCATTTGAACATATCATTCCAATATGTGCAGTTTAATTTTATGGCCTTTGGTTGCTCTTCAACAGGTTAATTAAATGTAATATTTAGTATTCAAACTACAGTGACATTAGGAAATGTGTGAATTTTATCATTTACTAGTTGTTTCCTCCAGTACGGATGTAAACTGAGTCAGAAAGCTTTCCAGAACCTTCTTTGACTTTTTACATGTCCCCAAATTATTTTGATGGAATTGATCTGTGAATAAAATGCATACATTAATTTGAAAAGAAATATTAAATTTTATATTAGTGGTGTTTTCTCCTGTCTTACCCCCGTTTGAAAATATTTTCTTTTATCCAACATATTGTATTTAATCTTTTATTAATTTATTCACTGATTTATTTCTTTGTTTAGTATATATTCCTATGCTAAAAGTATTCCTTTAGTATTATTTATTTAGGGAAAAAGCAGTTTACAAATAGAAAAATATCATAGCTTTTATAAAATTTACAGTCTAATGAGGAAGGTAGTAAAAGCAAACTGTTATTAAGTACTTACTATGTACCAGGCACTGTTCTAACTGCGCAACACATATTAACGCATTTTTAATCTTACAATAACCATATAAAGTTTGTACTATTATTTTTCCCATTTTAAATATTAGGAAACTGAGTCACAGAGAACTTGTAATAGGCATTTAATAACTTGCTATTAATCTAAAGATCATAAATTCTTTAAAATTATTTTAAAAAATCACTTTGCAGTGGGATGTGATAATTGTATTTGGTTTATTTTTAAACATCACTATTATAACCATTGTCCAGGCTTGAGTAAGTTTTTTGTTTGCTTGTTTTGGTAAATTCACAAGGAATTTAATGAGTAGACTTTGCCAAACCTGCAGTTCTGTGAGTGCATCAGAAGCAAATCATCCCAACTGCTGCTCGGAGCCAAAGCCCTCCTGCGGCCGTGTCATGACTGAGCCGCCTGCCTAATGGGCTGTGCCAGCCTCCCCATTTGTCCTGCACAAAAATGCAAATATGTACATACGTGTGTGTCTATCTGCACATGCACTGTTTAAAGCAGGCTAAATTTAATGCTAATCAGACAAAAGCACAAATATATGCTTTTCAAAAGAAAAAAAAGTTTTAAAAAGTTAACTAGATAGCTTAAAAGGAAAGAGAAAATGAAGAGGACACTATACATATTTATGATGTCATGGCTGAGAACAGGCCCATAATCTTAGCGCAAGATAGAAAGGAGCAGAGGAAGAGTTCTTTCTTCACGAAGAAATAATTCTATCATAGTCACTTATTCAGTCAAGTCATCTGCAAAAAACAGCCACTTACATTTGATTTGGGCAAATGATGGTGATTCGGTGAAGGCAGGAAAGAAACTCTTGATTTCATGGTTGGGCTGAGGAGAGGAGGACCTTTTTTTTCCTGAGCCATATGAAAGGTTTTAATGCATAAGCAAACAGAACCCCATCAGAAGAACAATGGTACCGTTATCAATATGGCTTAAGGGACCTCATGCCATAATTGGGAAGTGATGTGATTGAAGTCAGTTCAACTCGGTGATAATTTACTGATTACATCTGCAGTGTCCGCCCTGCCTCACCAGACCATGAGGGACACGCAAGAACAGAAGATGGAATCAACCCACCAAACAAGGCCGTCATTTCCTGGGAAACTGAGCAATTATCAAATAAACATTTCTGATCTGAAAGTGATGAGATAGATTTCTCCATCACTGCTAATTCTCTGCTCCATAGACCCTGCGGGATTGCTATGGGAGGAATGTTTGTGTCCCCCAAAAGTCATATATTAAGGCCCAGCCCCCAAGGTGATGGTATTAGGAGGTGGGGACTCTGCAGAATATTGGGTCCTGAGGGTGGAGCCCTCGTGGTAGGATTGGTGCCCGTATAAAAGGGACCCCAGAGCGCTGCCTCGCCCCTTCCACCTGTGAGGACACAGCGAGACGAACCGTCTGTGAACCAGAAAGCTGCCTTCACCAGGCACCGAAGCCGCTGGTACCTTCACCTCGAACTTCCAGCCTCCAGAACTGTGAGAAATTAATTTCTGCAGTTTATAAGCCCCCTAGGCTATGAGATTTTATCGTAGCAGCTTGGACAGACTAAGACAAGACGGGGGCTGTCCTCTTTCTACGGCTGTCCCAGTGGGCTGTGAGTGAAAGTGGCCCTGCACTGTGATGGGCAGCCGGGGGCGCAGGGCCTGCCACGGTGCTGCTCCTGCCTGGCCACACGCGGCTCTGTCTGCACGTTCCCCGGTCGCTCCCGTGCCCGTGTCATCCCAGTATAGACGGCTCGCTGCAGAGACTGGTGGGCCAGCCGCTGCGGTGGGAGGACCACACTGTGTGTCTGTGATTTCGTTTCTCCATCCTCCCTCTTCCCCTGCCGTGCACATTGGTAGTGTTTTTTAACCCCGAGTTCTAATTTTATGGATGAGAAAGGTTTGGATTTTCAATGAAGAAGAGAGTGAATTATATAGCTCCAAAGAAAATCACACAGCAATTCAAGAATCAGGGATAGAAATTTAAAAAGTATATATATTCATATATATATTTTTCAAAATTCTAGTGAGTCCAGATACCTTAAACGCATGTCCCTGGTTTACAAGTGACAGAACACCAAGGGGGCAGGCAGCCCCAACACAAACTGCTCCTTCACTTTACCAGAAGATTTGAGAATCTTTAAAAAAAAAAATTAAAGACATACATATTAGAATACAAATTTTCAAAAATTCTAAAGCTGATACTGTGAAACTTTAAATTGAGTTAGTGTTTGTGAGCAGCTTTTTGGAGTCTCCTTAGGCACCTGCTGCATGGACATTTCTCTGACGGTAATGTTGCATGCCTCAGGGACCTCAAATAACAAACAAATATGAGTCACGGTTACCCCACAGTGTCCTGGGATCCCAGAGAAATCAAGAGCCTGAAGTTAAGTTGGAGAAAAAATTCAAAGCAACACTGAGTAATGCAGCAAATTCCCCTTGACCTTTTATTAATAATTTCACTTTATTACACAGTCATCTCACCAGCTAATAAGCAGTTTTAGAGGATGCTAAAATTTATTTTAACATATTTAGATACATTTTAAAAATTAAAGTATAACTCACATACATAAAAAAACAAAAATCATAAGTATACAGCTTGCTAAGTTCTCACCAAGTCAACGTGCTTGCAAAGCCACGACCCAACTTAAAAGCAGGGCATTACCTGGTCCCCTGCCTCCGCCTGGTCACCAGCCCCTCACAGGAAACCACGCTTCCAACTTCTATGATCATCAGTGCGTAGACCTTGCATGTGACTTTTATATAAGTGGATCATAAGATGCGTATGTTAGGTTTGTGAAGTCCATTGATGTAGCCGTGAGAGATTTATTTGTGAAAAAGACTTTGCCTCCTAAGTTAAATAAATAACTTTTTAGAAAGGGATATCTATTTATATAACTTCCTGCCTTGAGCAGCAGGTTTTTTAACAAGTGATGGGAAGAACAAAAACAAACACACCTCTCCCCTCTCTGATTCCAGCAGATTGCTGGAAAGACGGTTTCCTTACCAGGAATAACCTCCGGCGCACCCCTGTGTTATTCCCAGTCTGTATCTGCGGAAGAGGCGTAAGGGGAAAGACATGTCCATCCTTCTGTAAAACGTAAAGGAACTTGCCCTGAAGTCTTTCTTGTAATGCACAGTCCTCTTCAGCAAAGGTAAGGGATAAGTTGGTTTTGATCGCTCGCTCTGACGAAAACATGGTGTTTATTTCCCTGTTAGCGCTTTTAGGAGATTACTTTTGACGTTTAAATTTGCTTAATTTCTTCTCGGTGATTTCTGTCTGGTCACTTCATAACCAAATGAAATTGGCTGATTCCCTGTAAAAGAAACAACCCAAGTTTGAACTTTAACCCTTTTGATAATCACTTGTCGCTTATATATCATTTTGTCCAGCTCTGCAAGCAGAGCTGTTGCAGCGCGTACTGTCCTCCCGGTCTGGAATCAGGTGTATCGAAGCTGAGGCCATGTCGTGTCGAGATCTGCATATCCGGAGACACGGAAGTTACGCTGAGTTACCAAGACATTTGCCAACTCAGCTTTCCATTTTGCTTTCTGGTGAGACTCATGCACTTGGGATCTTTGCTAGTTTATCGGCCAGCTGGGCTCTTCTTAGTACCAACCTTTTATACCTTGAGAGGATTAATCTTGGTGGAGAGGATGTCTATTATGACGCTTAAATATAAGAGAGAGAGAAATAAGTTTTAGGTTGGTTCAAACTGTTTGAGAAAGTCTTAGAATACGTATTTCACAGACGTGAGTAATGAGGCCATTCATATTGTATAATTTCATTCCTTTTCTCTTTGTTTATATGCCCCAGTATAAATCTCCAGTCAGCACACATGGATCACCTGTGCATACTAATTTCCAGCTATGGCAAGTTATTAGAATATCTCATAATTCTGAGGACATCTATAAATCTTTTCTGAACGATTGTCTCAAGATTTCAGGTTTTTTTCCCCTGACAGCACAGTCTGAGCAAACGTACACTCGACAATCATACGTCTATGTACCTGGGTCTGTTTGCTTCTCAGGATTTAAAGAAGAGAGGAAGCAGTTGCTAGAACATGCTAGAACAAAACCCTGTTTCATATCATGGAATCTTCTTTCTGGGAAATGTTCAAAAATTAGTTAGCTTCCTTATGTCTTTATTGTTTATGTGGAATTGTATGGAAATGTACTCTGCAACATCCCATCAATAGCACATTAAACTCAGAATTGTAATTCTTAAAATGCCATCAGTATTAACATGGTGTGTTTTATTAAACATGATAGCTATTCCAGGGGGTTGTTAATTAAGCATCACTTATTTCTTATTTCCCCAATATGGATCTATCACTGGTGAGTAATTTTAAAATTCCCTTGGGTGTATACAAGTCCTTACCCTGAAATCCTTTTGCTGTAATAACAGTTACTCCCATATGTTAACTAAATGTTATATCAAACTAAACAAATAGCACATTCTTTCTTTTTGAAATTATTTTCTCCAAACTCCCGTTTCACAATTAGAGTCTTTCACGACATAGGGAAACTATTTATTCTCCCCCTCTCTCTTTCTCTTCTTCAGACTACTAGGACCAGGGGAAGGGGGCAGGGAAGAGTTAAAATTTATTTATTTATGATTTTGTTAAAGAATTCCATATAGCTCATCTTCAAAAATATTTCAGTGGACTTTTTCTCCATGTGATTTATTACGTTGTAATCTGACAAGAGCTGTGCTTTTCTTGACCGCATTGAATTGGGATCATCAAAGAAACGTTGACCCGTTAACATGCCAGAGTTTGATTCTCAGGGGATGTTGGGGGTGTGATAGAAGAACCGATAGCAGACAGTTGTGTTCTCAGGGCAGAAGTGATTATATCCATAATCAGATTGTTTATTTATGTGTTTTATTTAGCAAACACAGGTAATACTTGCACTATGCCAGGCACCCAGGCACGGGCCTGAGCTCTCTAAGGTGTTAGTGCATCATCCTCCATAACAACCCTGCACAGCAGGTTCCCTTATGACCCCACTTTGCCTAAGATGAACTGGGGCACAGAGTGGTTGAGTAACTACCCAAGGTCACACAGCTCCTAACTGGTGGGATTCAAACGCTGCTATCTGGCATCAGAGTCCATGAGTTTGACCACTGTGCTGCTCTCCCTGACCTATCTTTTCTAACATGGAAAGAGGTCATCTTAACTAGGTCAGTGAACTTCATAATAGATATACCTACGTCCCTGTTCTCTACTAAAAAAAACATATCAAAACTCAGAATTATAAGAAAAAACGTTACATACTTGGCAGAGTATATTTACAAGGCAAGGAAAGAGGCATTATAAATGAAAATCTTTTTTTTCTTTTTATTTATAATTGGAAAAGTTTTTCAAAGAAGTTCTCAATCTCGCAAAATGCTTTCGATGCTTTTCAGAGGGCCTGAAAGTAAGAAAAATGAAACTGATGATATTAGTTGATTGCATCAATGCCACGTAACCACACCGCCCAGGACAGTGGTGGAGGCACACGCAGACCAGAATTCTTTACCTGGTAGGCTTCACCTCACCCTAGGATTCTTCTTCTTTAAGAAATGCTACCTTTTCTCTTCCTTTGTGATGGAATCAATAGGAAAGTGTATTGAATCAGTGACATTATATCATTTCACTCTGTTTCTGACACAAGATTCTGCTGAAGTTGCAGCTACCAAAAAGTTATAATTCTCACCATGGTTTTGAGTTCAGAGGAACTTGGCCCAGATATCACTGACTTGTGGTAAACGTGCATAGACGATTAAGATAATTATATGTAACTTCTGAAATCATGAAATGTTTGAAGCTATAGAGTTGGTCTCTTTGAAATTTCTATCGGCTGTGAATGGGAAGGGTTTTCCGCAGACATGCGCTCGTGTATGTGGGGAAGGGTGGCAGGAAGAAAACACTGGAATCTTGGTCAGAGACCTTGGTTCAGACGGAAGTCAGCAGTATGCCCGCTGGAATACTAGTCACATTTTTACTCTTTGCCAAGGTTTATTTTGCACTCCCGACTTTAAGAAGTATATTGTGTGATAGTGCACACCCCATTTACCTCACGGGGCTATTGTGTAAATCAAATGAGATTCTGTATGTGAAGCTACCACTAACTGGAGGCCAAAGCGTGTACGTGCAGGCACCCGTGTAGTACATGGGTGCATGAGTGATCTTTTTAATGATCCATGAAGGATGCAGAGGCCTGCAAGAATGCATAAAGTAAGACGATTAATCAAGGCGAGGATGACAGCACAGGAGCGGGAGCCCGGCAGGCAGAGTGAGGATGAGGTGAGAAGGGCACCTTCGTGCCTGTACACCTGCCGGGGACACCAGCGCCCCAGGGCTGCCCTGCCCCTGCGGTCCAGTCCTCGTTCCTCACCTTGCGGAGCCTGGGCTTTGTTTCGGCATCTCTTGCTTGTAACTCAGGGAGGGCAAACCCTGTCTCTGATTGCCCCGGACCAAGAAGGGTGCCACTGTGTCCCCTTTGGTAGCTGGACAAGGAGAGCTGGGGGACAAAGGACCCTAAGACGGAAACCTCGGAGAGACGGAAGCCATTTCCCCTGGATGTCTGCGTGTGAGTCCTGGAACTGTCTCGGCCCCTTAGACACGGGCTTGAGGATGCGACTAGCAAGTGCAGGAAGAGCAGCGAGAGGCCCGCTGGCCGCGCGTGGAGGCAGCCTGTCCCCGACTCTGGGAGACAAACCCCCATTGTCTGAGCTGATCTGAGCCGAGGTTTTTTTTACTTGTAGCCAAAGGAATAGTAACTGATTCAGTCGTAGTCATGCTGCTTTTGGTTGGATGGTTTATAAAGCCCACGAAATACAAACTACAAACTAGTTAACCATGCACGCTGACGAAGTACACCTGTGGCCAGGCTGAAATTCCTCCCGTGGGTCCTGAGAAGAGCTCCCTGGGTGATGTCACCGAAATGCTGTCCTTACCGTAGATGCAACGGGGAGGCGCACAGGGCTCTTCTACGCTGAGCCTCCCTGGAGACACCAGCACCCACCACACCCAAGCCGAAACCACTTGCCGCCACCGCCAGGGCTCAGTGCAGTCCTCTCCCGGCTTGGCGCCATGTGTATACCCCCACACCCCTTAACATTCAGCCAAGCAGTAGTGTCCACGTCCACCTTGGAAGTAGAGGGATCCTGACACGTGCTGGAATGCAAGGCCTGAATCTCAGGAAATAAGAAGAGAAGGCGATTCTCAGTCTGCTTTGAGGTAAGCACAGGAAACACCTAAACCCGGGGCAGGTTTCTCCTGAGAGAGTTTTTTCCGGCTTTTCCCCAGTGCCTAGAAGGCACTCCTGGGCACGTTGTGTGTGCAATACAGCATGGGACAAGACTGCATAGACAGCATTGCCCACATACCCAAAATGTGGTTATATATTAATATAAACCCAGAGAGCTGATAAGAGGAGCAGCCAGAAAAATTATAATAGTTATTACTTTTGGGCAGGGAGGAGCGGTGATATTTCCAATGATTTCTATTTTCTTCTTGGTACGTTTTGATGTGTTTGGATTTTTGAAATGAATACACATCACTTTTATATTAAAAAAATGAATAGCAAGTTGGACAACTTATGAAGACTAAATTTTTTGGTTTTGGAATTTTTATCGAGAGCCTTCTTTCTGATAATACATCTGGTAAAATAATCAGTAGGCTCTTGAGGATATTCAGTTTGAAATAACAAAACCACGTAATTTGGGAAAGTGAGGATTCTTGCCTTTGTGTTCTTTATCACAAGGGGAGGTGCGTGGATCTAATTAAGTCCACAGCAGTATCTTATTATGAGGACAAGCCAGGATTTATTAATGATCAGGACACGATATGAAATCCATCTCGTTGACCTTAAATATCTAGATGACTGGAAAGAAATCCAATTTATTTGCTAAATCAAGAGATTGATTGTCTCACAGCAACATTTTTTCTATGTATCCTAAACCTAGCATTTATGATAATTTATTTTGAAAAATTAGCACATAAATATAATGTCAAGTTTATTTGTTGAGAGCCCACTTGTCTTGATATATTTTCACTTGTTTTGTGAACACAGGTGTGCTGTAAATTTAGATGATGTTGTTGAAAATTTCTAATTATGACGGGACATCACAAACTGTCACAAAGGTGGCTTGTCCTCTCGTCTGTTTGGCCCATAATTACTGGCAAAACTGCAATCTCTAAGTCATGCCACTTTCCATTTCAGTAGGCCTATGCTCGCCTGTATTTTGCAGGAAAACGATTGCTTTGGAGAGAGGCAGATCTGGTTTAAACCCGGTGTCATTACTTTCCATCCCCGTAACCTTGGGCAACCGCTTTAATCTCTTTGAGCCTTCCTGTAAAATGCTGATAATGACACCATTTTAAGATTGATGATAATGTATATATTTTGTCTGCAACAGCATATGTGATCAATAAATAGTAGCTATTATTCCTCGCAAAAAAACGAACTGATGATGGGATATTGGATTAAAAATCAACAAACAAGAATTGAGTAAATAGCTCATTTTTAGACAAAGAAAAAAATGTCATTTAAGGCACAAACACCCATCTTGTTTGACGCAGGAGATGGTATCTCGGCTAACCTTCTGAATCGAGGAGGAGTGTGTGGGAAGATGAGACCAGGTAGGGGACACACAACTCCGTGTGAGAGCAATCGCCTTTGCACTTGGATGCTGAACATTTAACGATGCTTTTAAAAAATTCTGTGTTGATAAAACTTGTGGGTTTTACATGGTTTCAGAACAAAGAGAACCGTGCCTCACGTCTTGCAATGTAGTTGATTTCGTGCTCTATTGTGTTTTAAGAAGATGTGTCGTTTTCTTCCCTCTTTCAGGAGGGTGGGTTTGGCCCTCCAGCGTCCGGGGAGGCGGGCGAGCTGGTCAGCTGGGGGCGCGTACCCCTTGCTGGGGCGCCTCTGACACGCGCGGGGTCTTAGAAGCATGTCTGCTTTTCCAACCTCTTTCTGAAACTGACTCTTACTTGCCTTCAACTTATCCAGCAGCCACCACGACTCCTTCAACAAGGCTCACCGTGGACTTCATCGGTAGCTGCCTCTGCCAAGACGCGGCACAGACCTGGCAGTCGGCTCGTTCCCACCCGGTGCAGAAACCCGAGGACGGGGCAGGTCCTCGAGTCAGCGGCGCTGCGTACGTGGGCCCTTGCCTGGCCGACTCCTGCCCCGGGAGTCCCTCCCCCGGGAAGCTTCCCTGTCTTCCTTACCCACCCCTGTTTGCATCCCGCGTCCGTAGGGCCTTCCCACGCGACGCCACGCCTGGCTCCGGGGTGCTTACTGGGCCGTCCTGCAGTCTTCTGCCCACGCAGCGCTGGCTCGCGGGCCCTGGTGGCGAACACGCGTCGTCTCCCGCATCGCTGCGCCTGCAGTGGCTGGAAGACGGCCGGGCACGCGGGCGCGGCGCGGCAGCCCTCTCGCCGCCGAGCGGACGAGGCCCTAGTCCCGCGTCTGCACCTCGCAGCGGGCCCACCTGGCGAGGACGGAGCCAGTTAGAGTCCGACCCGCGCGGGACGGAGACAGCTGGCCTCGGCGCGTGCAGGTGAGCGTGCAGCCGACCGGGGACGCCCGCACGCTCTTCCGGGACTGAAACCGTGAACTGGGGCCACGCCAGGGAGCCTGGGCCGCGCAGTCCCCCTAGTCAGAGGGCTCGATGAAGACACCGTCGGACTGCGCTCGGGAACAGCGGCGATCTCCAGTGAGCCAGGGGCTGGGCACACTGCGACAACCCAGCTGAAGTGCTTTTGTCCGAAGTACCAGAGCCCAGCTCTGCATGCCGTGAGGGGATAGCACGGGAGGAGCTGAGGATGGAGAAGGTGGCGGGATGCCAGGTGTGGGCACCGGCAGAAGCCCCGCGGAGGGTGCAGCAGCAGGAACAGAATGTGGCACCCAGGTGCGAAGGTGGGCGGAAACCCCGGTAGGGGGCCCAGGTGCGAAGGTGGACGGAAGCCCCGGTAGGGGGCCCAGGTGCGAAGGTGGGTGGAAACCCCGGTAGGGGGCCCAGGTGCGAACGTGGGCGGAAGCCCCGGTAGGGGGCCCAGGTGCGAACGTGGGACGGAAGCCCCGGTAGGGGGCCCAGGTGCGAAGGTGGGCGGAAGCCCCGGTAGGGGGCCCAGGTAGGAGGTGCAGGTGTGAACATGGGTGGAGACCCTGGAGATGGTGCAAGGGCAGGAAGAGAACATGGTAGGAGGCCCAGGTGTGAACATGGGCAGAAACCCTGCAGATAGATGGTGCAGCAGCAGGAACAGAACGTGGTAGGAGGCCCAGGTGTGAACATGGGTGGAACCCTGCAGGTAGTGCAGCAGCAGGAACAGTCACCTCCAGGTGTGGACTTCAGGTGAACCATTGCTATTTGAACGCCTCTGTTTCTCTACTCCCCAAATTCTAGCGACAGTGTTAAAGCATCCTACTGGCCTCGCTTGGGTCCGTGAGGCGGCCTCCCCGTGTAGCCAGGTGCGGACAGCCCACCTGTTGGATGTTCTATTAGACTTCACGTGAGAGAAAGAGGTACTTCCCCGAGGACATCAGATGCTGTGAGCTCTCATTTTGTCCTCCTTCAGCCTCCTTCTCCTTCTAGAAATGCACTTAGGACTCTAATTGTGAGCAAGACTAACAACAAAACACCCATTTTACCCCTTTTTGCTTATTTGTACCTCTTAATCTCTCTCTCCTCATCATGACAGCAATGATACTCCTATAAACATAAATATGACGTTAATAAACCCCAATAATATAAAGCTTTTGGCTGTGACCTTCTTTAACAAAAGAACAAGTGTTTTCCTCATAGAAGAAGCTTTAATGCTACCAAACTGAGGATATTACTGAAGAGTTAAAATTGACTATATATTTTAATATATATATTTTATTCCATAAATGATTGTGTTTTTTGTATGTGTCATCAGCTGATTATATTTCAGAATAAATATGTTGATTAAGTTAAAATGCACAAATGGGAAGTAAAAATTATGTAAATTTCCTTTGTTTTTCTTGTGCTTTTTTTTGTTAAAGAAGAAAACATTTTTCATGAAAATGCATGAGTTGACACTATGTCTAATCATACTTTATCATGTAAATGCATATTTACAATATTTTAAAAAGGTAGATTATGCAAATTATTTTAGGGACATACAAAAAATGTGGATTATTTACCAGCCAGAAAATTATGCATTTAGAAATATGTTGAAAAGCTTATTCTTCAAATGAGAGATCCTAAGTGCTCATCCTTGTTGGAATGGTTGATCACACCAGTGTGTGCTTTATTTAGACAAAATATTCAGAGAAAATTCTTATGCAATGAGAATCTAAATGTGCAAAACAGCAGCCAATTTCCAACGTTCAATGTAATCATTGTTTTAAATTTCCCACACGACTTTCTTTCAAATCAGGAGCCCTATTCTTGGAGACGTTTCTAGGATTTCTTCTCTAGAATATGGAAAAAGCCGTTTGGGGGAATATATAATATTTAGGGGTGAGCTTCCCCTGAACCCCTCTGCCTCAGTGTTTCCAGTTGTAGAGGTTCAGTTTTCCTTATTCCTTGCACCTTTGCCCCTGATGCGGAAGTTCCCTCGGGGAGGGACGGGAAGGCAGGGACGTGCTGGCTGCGGGGTCTGTTCCTCACGTCACTCTGTCCCGCCTGTCGGCCTTCCCCGCAGGATGGGTAGTTGGGCTGCCTTGAGGGCTCACTGGCCTGAGCTGACAGCTGTGTGAGGAGCGGAGGCCGGGGGCTTGGGACAGGGCACAGCCCGAGGCCTGCCGGACTCCTTCTGGGAATGAGGGAGCCGTGATGGCTGCAGGACCCCCACCTCCTGGCTGGGGGACAGGTGCTGGGGGTGTTGTCTCATGAGGTCTGAAGGGTCCACTTAACAACAGGCCTCTTTACCCAAATTTAAGAGCTGATTGAGAGACAGACAGGAGGGCCAGGCAGAGACAGAACAAAATATTATTTTTATAGGAATAAAGCTGGGGAAGAATGTGGCTTGGTAGCCGAGTGGGCGTCTTTGTATTTCACCTCCAAATTAAAAAGACTAATCCGCAAAGTCACAATAAACTGGCCGCAATGACCCATCGCGCAGCGGGGTCTGCCTTTAGGAATCATGGCATAAAGAGGCCGAGTGGGGGTGCGCGTCCCGTGGCCAGCTGGTCTCCACAGTTAAAGGACAAAGTTGGTTTATTTATTCTTACAGAGGTTCTTCCTCTGGGCAGAGGGAGAAAAACAAAGAAATTCCCTCCCTCCCAGACTGTGTCTTTGACAATGGAGAAGCATTAGTCGGTGGGGAGATTAATCTCTGCCCGTAGCCCTGTGCTCTGGCGGAAGGGCTGCGGAGATACGCTCACAACGCGAGGCAGTGTCTGATTTCGGGAGATTGCAGCCAAGCTGCTGTGATAAAACGCAGGGGCATTTAGGGAACAACTCACAACATATTAGTAACTGCTCACATGAAAGAGATGGATGGCGGGGGCTTATGAGCTCAGAGAAAGGGAAGCAGCACTCACGCAGGGTGGCAGCGAGGCCACGCATCCTGGACGGAGCCGGGCTCCTCAGGCAGGGCTGGAAGGACGGGCCGTACCTGGACAGGAGGGCGTGCAGCATGCAGGGATTCCATGTGCAGGCATGTGTGTGCACGTGTGTGCATGTATGTGTGCACACACGCGAGCAGGAATGAGCGCAGTGCGCAGAGGTTGGTGAAGGTCTGGCCTGGCTGCATGGGGGCTGCAGCAGCACAGAAAAGGGAACTGGCGTGGACTTGGGCTGCCTGCCCTTTGGTGTGGGAGTGCACACGCGCCATGGGTGACTGGCCAGCTGACCATGTTCTTTCCCTAGCTCTGCTTCCAGGTGGGAACACACCCCATCACCTTGATGAGGTTGTCTGCCAGCTCCGTACATCGAGTTCAGTCATAGCTTTACAAAGGATCGGCCCTGTCTAATGTAGGGCACCACTGGTGTCTCGTGGTTTTGACAGGAGGAGAAGAAACCAGGTCATGCCTGCCTACTGTGAGGAGTGCTGGTGGGGCCCAGGTCTCAGTGACACATGGCCTCACTGTGTGGGCGGACAGCCCGATGCAGCAAGGTTGAGGGGATGGTGTTGGCAAGAAATGGAAAAGATTCTGCCGGGATCGAGGTATTACTGGAAAATTCCAGCTGTCTAGACAGTGTCAAGAGATATATGATGAAGACTGGGCTTTGATGGGATTTTCTTATGTACACGCCACACTTAAAGTTTGCATCTCTTTCTCACAACTTCAACTTTTCACAACCTTGTGTTGAGTGCCTGTCACGTGTATTGAGAACTGGACTGAGACAGGCTCATCTGTATCCATGTCATTCTCTTTGATTCATGGATTCAGCCAGGAAATATATTTCAGGAGAAATAAATATGAATACAAAGGAGATAATCAAAGAAAAAGGAAGCAAGTTTTTGAAACCACCGAAATATCAGGTAATGGCGTAATAAATTATGCATAGTAGCTTGATGACAAGTAATGAAGCCGTTACATGAATTTATACCGCAACTATATAATAAGTGCCTGTTATTGCCAAGCATGAAGTATTTAACATGGAAACACTTGTGCCATAAAATTATGTGAAAAATGAGACAAAATTATATATGAAATATGCTTATAAGTATGACCATGTAAAAAATTTCCCCAAAATCTGTGCCTTGGGTTAAATAAAGATTTGGAAGGACTACTTTAACAGTGTGTTTCTTTATTTCTCCTCCATAGTTTTTACATTTTTCAAATTCCTTTAATGAAGAAAAAATATTAAATTAAATAAATTTCTGATCTAGAGGGAGTGCGACTAGAAATCAAGTACCATTGTCAATTGTTCTAAATCAGTCCTAGGAGTGAGGCCGGGTGAGGAATTCAGTTCAATTTTCCATTTGCTTTATTCTTATTCCTGATGATGTCAAGGAGTGTGTGTATTCAGCCTATTTATCTTAAATATAGGCTGACCTCAGCACGCCTTGTCACATCCAACATCACTCGGATCCATGGACGGGCTGGGCTCCAGGGCCCTGAACTTGGCAGCTGTCTCCAGTGCTCCATGTGACATACACTGTGTAGGTGGTGTCAATGCTCTTGTGCTACTGCCTGAAAGTGTTCCTTGAGAAGGTCAAATGCTTACAATCAAAAATATATATATATAGCATTATGATCTGGCACATTTTTCTACAGTGCATAAGAACTTTTTGCCTGGTGTCACTGGAGCCTCTCCTTCCTACCAAGAATTACTGCCCACGATCTACAGTCTGAATCCTACTGGGGCAAGATGCCACCCCCCGAACATTCCTGAGCAGAGCTGAGTTGAGCTGAGTTATACCTGCACGTTCAGCACGTGTTTTGGGAGGCCTGAGGTAGAACAGTAGGTGAGTGACAGAGCGTTCATAGAAGGAAGTGTCTGCCACTCGTAATGTGATCGTTGAGGATCTTGAAGATGGAAGGTGCATCAGAGATGGTGTTCCTTGTGTCCGAATGACCTGCAGCACTAAGGAATATACAAGTGATGGAGCTGCAGAAGAGAGTGTTTGGCAGTTGTGAGCGTATATGATGTATATGTCTCATCTCACACTAAGAAGGACCTGCTGCTACAAGCACCAGCACAAGCAGTGGCAAACAAGTCTGTCTAAATCTGCACTTTCAACAGACTTAACTTTCAGTGGCGGGAGACAGCCAATAGCAATTACGCGAGCAAACAAGCCACAGGTATCAGAAGTTTGCACGCCAGGAAGTGACTGTGGCTCTTTAGACTGGGGATTCTCATCTCCTCTACTGGAAAGTGTCATTTAAGGGGAGGTACGAATAAGACCGAGTCAATTACGCAGAGGTCAGAGCTTCCCAGCCAGGCGGAATAGTTACTGGAAAAGCCACCGAGCAGAGTAAACACGAGATGTGTAAGAATTGTGCTTGATGCAAAAAAAAAAAAAAAAGAACCGCAGGCGCTGAGGCAGGAGAAGTGCACGTGGACGGGAGGTGCCACCAGGGCCCTGGGGAAGACCTGGGGTCTTTTTCTGGGTGCATTGTGCGCCCTTGCACGGTCCTAAGCAGGAGCGGGGCTGGATATAAGTTTCATTTAACGTTTCCCTCTGGTTTCTCTGTGGAACGTGGATTGTCAGGAGGACGAGAGCATCGGGGCATCCAGGCAGGGGTCCTTCGGGAAGGGTGTGGGGAGAAGACACTGATGTGTTTTCAGGAAGAGGAAACAGGATACTCCGGCCCGCTGGATGGTGCACACGGGCAAAGGGGGAGTTCAGGTGACGCGGAGGGGTTGGTCTGAGCACTGGGATGCAGGGAGTTGCCACCTCACTGCGCTGAGAAGCAGCTGGGAGGAGTCTGTGCAGGTGGGAAGTGAGTTGGAAGCTCATTTGATCCCATGAGCTTGAGATTCCTATTAAATGTGCCAGTGGAAATGTCGAGCCAGTGGCCGCTTGGGTGAGTCTGAACTTCCGGGCCGAGGTCAGGTTTAGAGACGTAAAGAAGGTGCAGTCAACAGAAGGCCTTGTTATTTTCAAGAAGGTAGACACGGGTATATGTCATGCAGATGAGAATAATCCAAACAGAGCGGGACATTGCCTGTGCAGGTCGGGGGGCTTACGTCCACAAGAGGGGACACGATGGGGAGCGTTGGACTCTCAAAAGCGGCTGAAATGTTCCCTCCGTTTGTGTTGAGGAAGTGAGCAGGCCTTTTCCTGCTGTCCAGCAGGAGTGATTAGGCCCCAAGGTTTGAAGACATCCCGCCAGGCAAACGCCAGACGGGGGCAGTGAGACGCCTCTACCAGCACCGCCGTCCTGCTCTTTACCCAGCTGTCACCACAGACAGGCGCGCCGCAGGGGACCCGCACCCACGTGGGCATGTAGGTGCAGATGCTCGGGCCTCACTCATGGAGAAGCGAGTGTGTACAAGAGGAGACGGAATCTCGTCCCTTGGGGCCAGCTCATGCAGGGGGAAGGAGCAGGGGGCCAGAGAGCAGAGCTCCACTGCTCCGCAGAGTCACAGCGGGTCCAGGAGACACCACGCAGAGGAGCGGGCAGCTAGACCCTTACCCTGGAGGGTTGGCCTGTGTGCCAGGAGCCGGGAGGTGGACCTCAAGGGTGGCAGGGAGGGATCCCGCCAGGCACAGAGCCTCCAGGCAGGTGGCAGCAGCATCGACCCGGGGCTGTCTGGAGTTTCCCGCCCACCAAGAGCAGAGGCTTTGCCCCTCTGCCTTTCCCCTGCGTCCTGTCTACTCCTGCCCAGAAGACTGGCCCAGCCAGGGAGGGTGCGTGGGGTGGGTAGTTAGGGCAGGTGATGTGCTCTCCCCAGGGTCCACCTCTTGGGGCAGATCCAAGGCCAAGCCTGAGTGAAAGTGTGGAGCATGATTGGAAATTTGAATTGGAATTCACTGCACTGGGATGGGCCTTTTCCTACCTGAAAGTGACCAGAGAACTATGTAAGACATTTAAAGAAAATTCATCCTAACAGGCTGAAGGCAGTGGTTATAAAGAACAAAGCCTTTCTGTGTTTTGTTGTGCCCTCGGATGGCCCCTGTCTGGGGATTTAAGGAGATGGTGACTGCATGAGAAATCTAACAGGGAGGAGAAATGGACAAAAATCTAAATACAAATGAAGCGAAACAGACGCTTTCTGGCCAACGCCTGCATCCGCACCCCGTGCTCCCTTCCCCCGAAGGGCACAGAGCTCTCGCTGGCAGCGAGCAGCTTGTCTGCCGCCCTACGTGCGGAGCAGGTGCACCCTACGAATCCTCACCCTTTGAACTGTATCTTGACCAACTAAAATAAAATTCAAGCCCCAATTGAAAGACATTTCTAGAAATCATTTTACCATTTTCTCTAGCAGACCAAGACCCAGCATACTGACCCCGGGAGCAGATTATTTTTTGACACGTTACCCCTCTATGCAGTGAAATTGTTTTTGGTAATAATCAAAATATTAAATATAAAGTAATAATGATGAGCAGAGAACATTACAGAGTGAAAATTTTCTTTTGTTCAGCTTCATGTATATAGAATCATGTTAAGAAAAAATAAGGAAGAAAAAAATTATAGTAACAAAATTTTTGAAAACCCACAATAGCTTTTAAAAGCTTGGACTTTAATGTTTTGATGACAGTCTGATATAATAATATTCTCTGTGAATAACTGTCTGGTAGCCAACAAATTAATTTTTATAAAACCAAGACATGACTAAAGGCAAAATGTAAACAATTAAATCATACCACTGATTTAAGATTTTATATTTCTGGTTTTTAGTTTTGAAAGCAGCAATTAGTAATTTAAAAATGATTAATTTAGATTTTAGATACGTTTTTCTTATTTAGCAAAATATTCCACATATGAACTAAAATTGCATTTGCTAAAAATAGTACCTCAAAATTTAAACTGTTTCACTATTTAAAATTTAAAAAACAAATACCCCAAGTGTTCTCACAGAGTGACAGAACTCACTTTCTCGTCTTCCGCTGTGCAATGACCATGCTGTGGTAGTTCATTTGGAATCTGCTCTTTAAATTCAGAAACACGCAGGACCGCAGGGGCTGGAGACTATAGTGTGCACCCAGGGAGCGGGAACCATTCAGAGCCACTGGGGACGCATCCTGAACCCAGTGGCTGTAGCTGGGTCCACGTGTTGGGGCCAGGGTAGCTGCTGTGGCGTCTGCAGGGTTGAGCAAAGGAGAAGTAACAGAAATATGCCAATTTAAAGCTTGCATATGGTAGCTGTTTAGAACATAAACCAACAAAAGATTTTTTTTTCCCCCTATGAAGCAGTAATGTGTTATTGACAGTGTTTAGCATTTCCAGGGCAGGACGATAACACAAAACAGACCAAGTTTTGCTCAATTTTGTTACTGCTTTTAAAATCCCCAAAGATAGCGCAACCACTTTCTGCTTTCTGGTGATGTTACCCTGCCTGCCCCGGGTGTGCCAAGACTTCCTGAAAGACCTCATAGTCATTTAATTCCTCCTGACGTTTTACAGGGTGCTGCTCATGGAGTTAGGATTAAGTCATGGGAGAAACTGGATCCTGGAGTGCTTTGGAGTTTCCCACAACGCATGCCGACAAGGTGGCCTCATCAGTATGAACAGAACAGCGCTCGGTTCTCACTTCCTCACGTCACTGGGAAATAAAATCACTTTACAATTAGCCTGCAGTTTATACCCTCTTACATAAGGGATGCTGTGTATCTGTACCTCATGGGGGTAGCTCATTGACAACAGCAGAATACATCAATACATCAAGCAAATTGATGGGGGGGAAAATAGCATAATTTTAAAATGAATTACCCACTAACAATATTTCTCCCACAAGCTTATCTGGAATACCAAATAACAGCTGTAGATATAAGTACATTAATTAATACTCACTCAAGGAAACTCAGTTTTCAAGCCTTTATTGTATTTCTGAAGGCACGAAATGTTCCAAATCCCTTACCTGAAATCCTTGAGGCCAAGTACATTTTAGAATTCTAAAGTTTCAGGTTTTAGAATGGCAGAGCTATGCCTGTGTTATGTAATAGGTTGTATAGTGAATGTGCAGAGAAGCACTCAGGAATCAAGTACAGTTGGTCTTCACTATTGGCAGATTTCATATTTATAAATTTTCCTACTGGATAAAATTTACTTGTAACTGTACAATCAACACTCACAGTGCTTTCTTGGTTATTCACAGACATGTGCAGAGCAGCAAAAATAATTTTTTTGAGCCACCTGAGGTGCCCACGTTTCCCGCTGAGGTTGGACAAAGCGACCTTCTGCCTTCTTTTTTCAGCTCGTCCTGGGAACAAGTTTCCTTTATGCTGTCTGTTAGTGTCACGTTTCTTGTTTGTGAAGTTGCTGTTTAAAAGAGCCCCAAGTGTAGTACTGAAGTGCTGTGTGGTTTCCTAAGCACACGGGCTGTGATGTGCCTTATGGAGGAAGTGCATGTGCTAGACACGCTTCCTGCAGGAGTTACAGTGCTGCTGGCTGTGAGTTCAAGGTTCATGAATCCACTGTATATATTAAACATGTGTCTTTAAACAGAAACACATAAAACAAGGTTAGGTATGGATTGCTTGATGAAAATGCTGTGATCAGAAGCTTGCAGGAACCCAACCCCATATTTCCCTAGGAGCAATGGTTCAGTATTTGTCAAATCAGTGTTCACAGTGACTTGATTGAATGACATTACCCAGAATAACCACAATCAGCTGTATGTTGAGATCTGCTCTGAGAAAAGTATGAATATTCACACAATAGGAGAGATAAAAACTTTAAATAGCCTTATATTCGTTTAGGTCAGGTTTTACCATTACAATCATGAGTCATTTAATGGGGACAATACATTCTGAGAAATGCTTCATTAGGTGATTTCATTGTTGTGCAAACATCGTAGAGTGTAGTCACACAGGCCTACGTGGTATGGCCTGCTAGTTGCCTAGGCTATTTGGTACCTTACTGCTCCTAGGCTACACACCTGTACAGCATGTTACTGTACTGAATACTGCAGGCAATCATAACACAATGGTATGTATTTGTATATCTAAACGTAGAAAATGTACAGCAAAAACACGGTATTCTCATCTTATGGGACCACCATGGTATATGTGGTCTTTGGTTGACCAAAACGTTGTTATGCAGCAAATAACTGTAATTTATTTCAGATTAAACCAGGTGCTGCCACCAAATGAGTTAAGGAAAAAAATGTTGGCTTTCAAACTTTCAGGATTTTGGAACTTCAAATAAGAGACTGTGATACTCTATTAGCTGGTATAAGTCCCTATAGTACCTACTTAACAAAATAGTGTGATTAATTCACATAGCATGTTGCTGGTATATCTATATATAAATGCTTAATTTCTTTAAATTTTTCATTAATTACTTAAAACATTCTTACAATTGTTTATATTATTCTTTTGTTTAACAAACCTTTTTTTAAATCACGAGAAAGTTTCAGTTAAGCACTGTTGACTTCACACAGAATCCAAGATAGTAGAGTACAAAGTGTGTAAGAATTATTAAAGCCAACTCTCGCTTTCCTGTGTTAACAGGTGCAGGAAAGCTCAGAAATGTGAAATCAACTATTCAAATCCCACCTAAATTAACAGTTACGACTTCCCTTTCCATCTGATCTTTCATCAGAGCAGCTAATGAGTAGGAAATCGGTTGATTTGAGTTTTACCTCCTGTCTCTCTCCTGCTCTCCCTCAGGGACGGTGCTAATGAGAAGTAAAACACCGGGCAGCAGAGCTGGGGAGAATCTGCAGAGTCCGGCATCTGGACACTGGGCTCTGAAAGATTAAAAACTGACTATAAATCACAAGAAAAATTGGAGAGCTATATACACACATGTGAATGATCTTTTTACAGATTAGGTTTATTTTAGCAATGAATATGTGTACATTTTCAAATAAAAAATAAAATTGAGATAAATTTGTATAATAAATGTTAATTTGGAATTAAGATTTAACACTATAAATTTAAAAGACATAAAATATGCTTTTGCATATTGGTTGCTTGTTCTAAGTACCTTTAATTGTGTAATACAATATATAAAATGTCATATATGTTGTGTGTGTGTGTGTATATATAGAGAGAGAGACTCATCTTAATTCAAGAGGTAGCAACCTCTTTGGCTACTTGAGATCACAGAAGAGTTTAGAGAGAATTGAGGGTCCTTTCTCTTTTTTTGATGAATTTTATTATTTCTAGCTTTAAATACAGCTAGGATAGTAATTATTAGAAAAATCATTTATGAAGTAAATTATTTGAAATATTTTTGTTGTTGGAAGTCTTAAATATATATTGTTCTAAGCATACCTCTAATTTCCTTATTAGTCTTTAGAAATTCATATCATCAATTAAGATTCAATCGTAAATACATGAAGGAATAATAGTTAGAATTTGCTTGTTACGTGAGTACACAAACAAAGGAATTGTGACATATGCTATGTTTCATATAGTATTTTCTAAATAGGTATTTTTCCTTTTACCTTGGGGAAAACAGTATGTCTATCAATAATATATGAAATGACTACTCTGATTTTGAACACAATTCAGTATTTATTCAAACTTTGACAAATAAAAGCCTCATTGTCATAGACATACTGGCAAATAATCTGAGCAGAATGAGAGAAATATTGGAGAATGTAAAGTTTGTCATTATGTGTCTAAAACTCATCCCTGTTTCCTCAATATAAGGGAAGTTCTAAATATGAAAGTGCATGACATCTTGTGCATGACATCACTGTAAATCTCTGGTTTCCATGGCAACACTGCAATGACCCTGGCGTGCCTGCTCTCTCCCTGCTTTTATGACAGTATCTAACCCTGAGGAGACCAGTTGCGGGATGGGGAGGCCCCCCTTTCCTGTGCTGTGGTTACTGCTGCTTCTGTAAAAGCTCTCTCACAGTCAGGGTCTCTTGCTCAGCTTCCTGGACTCAGAGGCAGTGCGAGTGATATTCTTGGGCTTAGGAAAACAATACCGCTTTGGTGTAGCCAGTAGCCAGACACCAGGGTAGGACCGAGATGCTGGGTCCGGGATCTGGCCACAGATAGTGACAGCTCTGTGAGTCCACACCTGTGAGTCCCACTGACATTAAGGAAGTAGAGAATTCAGAACAGCCAGAGAGAACATCAAATAACTGCCCAACTACTAAATAGAGAGCCTGAGAGAGGAGGTGCTTTCTGCGTGGTGAGTGCAGGATTCGGGCCGTGGAACTCCACTGACCTGACTGGGGCTGGAGCGCCATGAGCGGAAAGGAAGCGTCCACAGCCACCCGGGGGTTGGCGTATATGGCTGCTGAGAACTCCGGCTCACATGTTTTTTTAAAGTAAGCCCTTTGTATTAAAAAGTTCCTCTGCCTTTTTGAGTATAAATTTCTCAGTCATGTTCCTTTTCAAAGGGAATTATTTGCATTAAACTCAGACACAGGAGGGCCGTAGCTATTCATATTCTGTTAGAAGACAGTGGATTTCTGCTTCTCTGATCCTCTGTGAGGTACACGCTTCCTGAGAGGGCGCCTTCCCCGTGTCCCAGATGACAGGGGAAGGTACAGTGATCAACTTTCCCCGCTATTTCCCCGAGGATTCATAAGTTACTGGCTATCTCTCAACTCAAACTGACCCGTGATACTACTGCTGTCAGCATATCAGAGGAAGCCTGAAGACTCTTCTTACTGCCTGGGAGATTCATATAGCCAGACTCAGAACACACTCTGGTGGACTTCAGTGTTATTCACAATTTTTTATTCACTCCCCTGGAATATCAGTCCCCATCCTTGGCCACATACCCCCATTAAGGGCTTGGCTGTGTGACTTGCTTAGACCAACAGAACATGAGCAGAGGCGCCCGTGTGAGCAGGACCTGGCAGTGCAGTCGCAAAGTCCAGCACAGCCTCTGGGCCCTGCCCTCTCTCACCGGGACACTGCACCCTCAGTGTGGGTCCTGGAATAAAAGGCACGCCACACAGCCAGCCTGCGGTGGGTCTACAGCCTCGCACAGAGCCCCAGCCAACCTGTAGCTCTTGAGTGAGGTAAGAAAAAATACGTGTTGTTGTGAGCCACTGAGACTTGGGGGATGCTTGTTACACAGAGAGTTTATGTAACTGATGCGCACACTAAAGGGAAGAGGAGAGAATATCACACTAGGCAAGAAACAGAAGAGGATGGAATGGGATAGCCAAGCCAAGTGTCTCCACTCTCTGTTGCTACAATAATGCTACATAATGAACCATGCTAAACTGCAGTGTCTTGAAACGAGAGGCCTGGAGTTAGCTCATGGGTCTGTGTGTCTCAGCAACCGTGGCTGCTCTGGGTTGGGTCATCCTGTGGTCCCAGCTAGGCTTCCCCACCTGTCTGGCCATGGGTTGAATACTGAGAAAGCGATGGGCCCATGAGGGCCTTGTCCTTGGTGGGCCGGCCTGGGCAGGCTTGAGCACAGGGTTAGGGGAATTGCAAGGCTGCATGGAACACCCTGACCAGATGGGAGGGTGCTACAGAAAGAGTGAAGATGTGGGGAAATTTGGCAGTTGGCCACATTGAATTTAGACACATAAAATGGGAGGAAGGGGTCAAATTTAGGTGCAGGAAGAAGCACATTGGGAGGAATTTAAGAGGAAGCATGAGCCTTCAACTACCAGGACACGTCTGATGATTTTCCCGACACCACCCAGTGCTTTCTTTGCAGATGCCAGTGATAATTCTTCATCGTAGGATCTAACCAGGATGCACATTTTAGTTCATGACCAAGCTGGTTAGTATTAGGTAGGGCAAGGGGTTGTGTGCCCTCTGACCTGTCCTCTGCTCAGCCCCTGAGCTCAGAGGTGACAGGAAATGTAAGACAAGGTACACACTATGCCTTGATGACACTAACCATAGTCTATTAGCACAGCTGGAAATTTGTTACTTGGGTGTCTGAGTTTGCTTTTTGATAAACTGTGATTAGCAATAATGGTGAATATTTTGTCCTTCCTCATTGCTTGCAGCACAGTGCCTGACACACAGTGGGTTTGCTGAAGGAAAAAATAACCGAAAGGACTTCATTATGTAAAACACACTGACCAGATATCCTTTCTTCTCTCCAGGAAATAGAACTTGAGAACATGGGCTTACGTTTGTAGAGTTACCTGAAGTTAATTATAAGGAATAACCCTTCTGGTATTTCTGGGAGAGTTTGCTGGGAAAAGTCAAGCACTTTATTTCCCATCAAATATTTAAGATTGGGAAGATTTAATTTTAATCCTACTGGATAGAGCTTGGGTCAAATATAAAATTATAACATTTAAAAAAATCACTTCAAAAGATTTTTCTTTCATGAAGATTATCCTGCTAGGCTTAAAAAAGAAACATGTCATTATTTGAGGAATCATTCTATTGTTATATCCACTCCATAGCTTTGCTAAAGACCATTAACCTTGTCCCAGAGATAATTCACTTGTGATATTCACTGCTTCTGCTGGATCTCAGAGCAAAAGATGAGAAAATTCCTTCTTAGTTTTCTTTTTCTCATGGTCTCTTTTAAAAAAGAAAAAAAATTATTTAGAAGTAGAAATGTCTTTTCCTTTAAATTAACAAAAAATAACATGCTAATGATGAGAGCTTAAAGCCAAAGTCAGGTGTTGGAATACATCCTGAACGTCTAAGGGGGCTCAAAGCGGCTAAGTAATAGTGTTCTCGTAACTAACCAACAGATTTCCAGGTCCAGGCCCAGCTCCTACCCAAGTTCAAACCCAGACAAGTTAAAGTTAATCAAGCACAAAACGGCTTAAATCAGTCCATTTAAAGTGGGTGACTGACGCAGGAGAGAGCCCTGAGGCCACCCCCCAGCCCGTCCCGCACCTGCTTCCCTCCCACCCTCTGAGCTGCTCAGAGGAGAATTGTCAGAACTGCCCCCATGGGGTCTACTCTCGGGGGGGTCCCCGCCCTGCTCCCACCACCCACACCCATGGTGCTGGCAGCAGAGGCCAGCCTCGGGAGACGCATGGATGTTTTCCCCAAAATGGATGATTTCGGCCTCGTTGGTCACAGATTCTGTAGTTTTCCAGTGCTTCATCTCACTATTAATAATGTCAGAGAATTCTAGGCCCTTGAATTAAATAATGACAAATAGGAGGCAGGGTGCGCGCCAGGCTGAGGCCACGCTGTTTATTTCAGTGTGCAGCACTGTCAGGCCTGATAAATCGGATCCCTGAAATAGTTTATAAAGTGCTGGATTGATGTGGCCGCTGGTGAGGGAAAGAACCAATGTTATGAAATAGGCCTGCAGCCTAGATTGGACGGAAGCCGAGGAAAGCCTTTCGTGCCAACGCTATGTCTGTGCGGGAAACGGGTGCCACCAGAGGTGAGGGGCCCACAGGGAACAATGTGCTCCTGTGATCTGGGGGCGGCGGGTCAGGGAGGAGGGCAGGGGCCCCGGCTGGCAGCAGGAGGGGGTCGGGGGCTGCTCATTTATAACCCAAGGCAGGAAGGATGCAGGGCGCGTGGCAGGCCTGCCGCAGGAGAGGAATGAGTCTGTTTAAGGGGGAGTGGAGGCCTCAGTTCTGCGTGGCTGTGCTTACGAGCTTCTCAGAAGAGAACTGCATCCCCCAGGCCCCAAGGTGCACGGAGAGACCCTCCCCATCTCCCCCAGCCCAGGCCGGGCTCAGCACAACCAGCCCATGCCAGCAGATGGCTTAAAAAGCCCAGTTATCCTGTGATAATTACCTCATTAGGTCATTATATAGAAAATAAAGCTGATTTTTTTTTTTTTAGCATTTCTGTAACCAACAACGTTTTTGGAAATGGTTAGATCACATGAGGAACAGGGGGCTTTGGAAATGTGCTAATTTGTAAGTACTATTGAAACATTATTCCCATTATTAATGGCATTTGCCTAAAATTTAAGCTTGAATTCCAATTCCTTTGATGTTGGAAAGGATCATTTTTTTTCAGCGTGTCTCTAGAGCCCACCACGGACCTGAGGATCATCTGGACGTGCAGTGCAGGGCCTACCGAGGTCCCCCGTGGTTTCATTCATTTGAGAGAAGTTCGCAAACGTTTCCTACGGAGCCGATTGGAGCAGATAAACTAAACACCTCATGTTTTTATAACTTCTCATATCACCATGATATTTGAAAAAGTGAGCAGTGTTACATTTTTATCCAAATGGGTTGACCCAAAGGCAGCACCACTGGGAGTCCTGGCCCCTGCTGCGAAGTCCTTGTTCAGGAAGTTTCTTTCCTGTGGGGGCTTTTGTGAATGCCTGTGGGAAAAATGGAAGACGGGGCTCCAGCTGAAGAGTAACTTCTGAGGATGTGTGCTGGAAATGTCCATACACAAATAGCTGGAAAACATCTGAAAACAGCATGTAACTAAATGTTGATGTTTACACTATTTGGCACCATGACAGGGTGGGATTTAGGGTTTCATGGAAGATTTGCTTTTTTGTTTTGTTTTGGTTTTATGGAGCAATGTTTAGAATTTGGGAGAATTTTAGGACAGAGAGAGTCTGATGTGGCTATTCCCCAGTGCCTCACTTCTCTTAAGATTACCGTGGGGTGGCCGGGCACGGTGGCTCACACCTGTAATCCTAGCTTCTCTGGGAGGCCAAGGCAGGTGGATTGCTTGAGCTTCGGGGTTCTAGCCTGAGCAACAGCGAGACCTCGTCTTAAAAAAAAAAACAAAAAAAAAGATTACCGTGGGATACTCATGGGAGACGCGCAGAGAGGGTCCCTGCACGCGTGGCCATGTCGTGCCTCGCTGGCTATGACTGCGCTTTTTCTCAATACAAAGACACCAGGAGAGGATGTCGTGGGGCAGAGAATTCCTGACGGAAGGTCAGCCCGTGGGAGTCTGGAGCCGACGCTTCCTGTACGTGCGTTTCAATGTGTCTGAGCAGGTCCCCACTAAGGCCACTGGGGCTGGTCTGTGATTACAGCGGGAGGATGAGCGGGGATTTCAAGGCACACGTGGGAGGAAACAGAGAGCAAGGACAGCACACTGGGGGATGGCCAGGAGGGTTCCCCGTCTCCCCCCTTCAAAACTCCCTTCTCACCAGGTGTGAATTGCAAAAACCCGATTTAGGTACTGTGAGTGCTTTTCCCACCATAAAGAAGCACCTTCCCCCACACCTGTGTCATCACAGCAAGTAGGATCACCTGCTGTTTACACAGACTGCCTTTTGCCTCCCAGGAACCCCCTCGGTCCTGGCAAACTGGGACAGGCGGTCTCCCTAATAATATAAAAATGTCCCTTATGTTCAACTTGCTCTGAGCTTGGAGCACCAACACAGGCTCAGACTTTTGTCATTTTGGCCAGCTTTTCCCTTTTTGCAGAGTTTACCGTTTTAAATCCTAGTGTCACATGTAAAGGTGCAAACTGCTCACTTCTTCTAATGATAGAGTCACATATAATTTAGCTTTTCCATGACAAGGGAAGATTGGCCCAAACAACATAAGTTATTGCACAAGGTTAACTGTGAAATCTTGCCCCTGTGAAACTGAGAGACCTGCTGGCTTCTCTGGTCCCCTCCTCTGGTTTGTGGGGTTCCTGGGTGCCCTCGGCCATTCCTCTCGGTGCTGTCCACACCCTCTGTGGCTAATTTTCTGCCTCCCTGAATGCGCAGTCCTAATTGAATAGAACTAAAATAGGGATGCCAGCTTCTCCTCCACAGGAAGGGCATGGCATTTTTGTGGCAGGTCTTTTGTTCTTGGAGAATCTTTTCGTTTACTTCCAAGCCAATGGCTACATTCAAGATGTTTGGTGCTGCTGGGAGTCTGATTTCCAAATTGGCTTAATGCTACTCAGCTGTGATTGACAGAAACAGGACAATCTGAAATTTAAAACCATAAAAAGATACAGGGATTGGGCAATTTCTGACCTGAATTAATTTGGCTTGGCTAGTTTGGGTCACTGTTGAGTCAGCTTTTCTTAGTTAAAAATAGTTGCCTCCTTGGTAGTAAGCTCATGGGCTATGTGGTAAGCTAGGAAAAAAAAGTGCTGAACAAAGGAAGATGCAATCAAATACATAATTTTGTTACCTAGATATGTTATTTATACTAGAAAGGCAAGGAATGCCTGCATTCAGCTTGTCAATTGATGTAGGTTTCCTTGATCTCCAAGGGGAGGCATTGACTTCAAGTGCCGTCGTGGGGTGAAGGGTGGAACAGTCTGGATGAACTCCCTCAGTGCTGACCGCGCTTACAGGGCCACCCAACCTGAGCCCAGTTCTACATGTTCAATTTAAAGCACATGGTTAGTTTAACTGGAAGGATCCACCCTGAAGCTTAAGAGTGTGGAACTCTTCGAACTTTCTTCCCTCTTTCTTTCCTGACTGTTGCCGAGCTGTCTAAATTGGGAGTAATCGTGCATAGCCTGTGGGCTCCTTTGTGCGGCCCAACAAGGATAAAATGTGGCAGCAAGTAAGGGGTTGTTAAATGTAATGGACACGCGATGTCAGGAGCAATAAACCAGCAGGACGCACAGGCTTCGAGTGGTGCTTTTATGAACACATCTGGAGCCTTATCCAACAGCAGTCCCAGGCACACCAGCGCAGGGAAGGACGGCAGCAGGCCAGGCTTTATGAGGAGGGAGCAGAAATCTGCTCACTTGGTCCAGCAAATTAAATACCAGATATTCCTCCAGCACAGTGGATTGGATATCAAAGAAGCACGAGACACACCCCTTACTTGGGGGAGTCAATAATTGCAGCTATAGGGAGGCCACGGAGCTAGAAAGACACTACATATAAGGTGGGTAAGGATTTGTCACATGGAGGAGTTAAGATGCTTGAGGAAAGTCCTCTGGCCCTCAAATGTGTTCTCTGTGCTAAATAAGAATAAAGTCCAAACAGTGTCCCATAGCCAGAAAGGCCTGACATGATGTGGGCGCTGTCTGTCTCTTGCAGGAAATCTCACCTCCCTTGTTCAAACACTCACTGGGTGGACACCACGTCGGTCTTCTCTCTGTTGCTCAGTGTGCTGAGATGTTTCCTACCACAGGACCTTTGCACATGCTTACATTCATGTGCCTGCAGCATTCTTTGCCCCCACTCTTTTGAGGGCTTACTTTTTATCTTGGAAATGTCATCTTAATATTGTCTCCCAAACAAGGTATTCCCGTCCTCCATTATACTTCTCAGGCCATCTAGAGAACATATCACAATCTGCAATGATTTTATTCCCTTTACCTGCCTTTTGGTTTTGGCTACAATGTAACATGGATGGAACAGTGTCCATTTTTTAATTTCATTTTTTCATCTCTGCAAAACTAAGACTGAGAACAATGCCTGAAACATAGTAGCTGTTCAGTAAATACCTGCTAAGTGACTGAAACTGTTATTTCTACGTCATTCCTCTTGCGTGATATTACACCATTTAGAGATGCAACCGGCTGCAGAAACATGATTTAAAAAGGCACATGCCATGGGGACCACCAGATACCGTTAGTGCTTTACTATGATTTGGTCCAGTCATCTTTGTTTTATCCTAAATGCTTTTTAGGGCAGGAAAGTGAAATTAGGACACAGAGAAAAAACTAGAATTGTGTCCTTCTGGTGGAGGCCTGAATGGAAACCATGACAAGGCAGCCGGAAAGCAGCGGAGACCTCAGGGCAAAGGCGTGACAGCGCAAGTGGGACCAGGAGGTGCCACAGACCCACGGAGCTTTGTTAAAACTCAGCCCAGCGAGTTCTTGCTTCCCTCTCCATCTTCCGTGTGATTGTTTGTGGAACATGAATAATTTATTATTTTATATTTGTTTTTAACATTTAAAATGAACATGTTTTTATCTTGAAATAGAAATTATATATGTGCGTACACACACATATACATATCTCACACAAAATAAAAATTCTTCTTATGTCTCATCCCCGCAACCTGGCTCCAGTTTCACTCTCCCCTCCTAGGAGAGGTGACTGCTGTTAACAGTTTGGAAGACACACTTTCAAACAATTTTCTGTCCGTTTATATGGTCTCTATTGTATCTATCTATTTTACTGATTCCTGCACTTTTCTTTATTATTTCCTATTGTCTATTTTCTTTGGGTCTATTCTCTTATTCTTTGGGTATATTCTCAAGTTGAATCCTTAACTCATCAATTTCTGCCTTTCCTCTTTTCTATGAGCATTTAAGGCTGAATTTTTCCTAAGGAGTGCTTCCACAGCATACCATGTTTTTTGATATTTTTTATTGCAATCCACTCCTGAGTATTTCTCATTTTTGTTACAATTTCTTCTTTGAGTAATAAAATATTTATAAGTGAGCTTTAAATTTTTGAATTGTTTTGGTTTACTTTCAGGTATTTTGTGATTCATTCCTAAATTAGTTGCACTGTAGTCAGAGAAGTACTACTGACCCTTGAACTACACAGGTTTGAACTGCACACATCCACTTATACATGGATTTTCTGCCACCTCTGCCACTCCTGAGACAGCAAGACCAACCCCTTCTCTTCCTCCTCCTCAAACTACTCAACGTGAAGATGATGAGGATGAAGACCTTTATGATGATCCACTTTCACTTAATTAATAGTGAATATATTTTATCTTCCTTATGATTTTCTTAACATTTCCTTTTCTTTAGCTTACTTTAAAACATACAAAGTATGTGTTAACCGACTGTTTGTTATCACCTAGGCTTCTGGTCAGCAGTAGGTCATCAGTGGTTAAGTTTTGGGGGAATCAAGAGTTATGTATGGATTTTTGACTGTGCAGTGGTCAGTGCCCCAACCGCTGTGTTGTTCAAGGTCACCTGTAATTTGTACTCTTTGATATCTATTAACACTTGCTGTGTATCAGTTTTCACATGTGCATAAAAGGCCTATTGCCATCGTGCAGGTGGGTTTTTCAGCCTCTCTTTACGCTTCTGTCAGGTTTTGCTCTGTGTAGTCTGACGTTTCCCGCTGTATACAAGTTAGACTTGTTACAACTTCTTAGAGGATTCAAATCTCATCATTTCATACAGAGAAGCAGAAGGAAGTAGCAGTTCAGAATATGAGCTCTGAAGTTAGAGATTCTAGCCATGTAACCTCGGGTAAAATATCAAGCCTCTCAGTATTGCTGTTTCTTCTTTTACAAAATAGAGAAAAATAATAGTATTAGCACTCATACTGTCATCATGAGATTTAAATGAGTTAATACGTGTAAGTCATTTAAAATAGGGTTTCATGGGAGGTAAGCAACATAAAACTGTTAATGATAACTACTATTATTACTTCTGCTGCTATTAGTACCACCAATACTACTACTCTTGCTACTACTGCTGCTGCTGTAAGTATCACGATGCTTGCTAACTTTAATGATGTTTTTTGTTTTTACATATTCTGTCTAATCAATATAGCTTTACTAGTTACCTTACTTTTGATTACAATTTGCCTGGTATGTATGTTTTAGTTTTTTATATTCTCTCTCTAAAGCTGTTGTTCTCCTTACTTTCAACCACATAAAGTTTGTCTTTTTTAAGTGGCATTTAGCAATGTTTAAGCGAAGTCGATCTGACAACCCTGTAGCTGCAAGTGTAACCCATTTAGGCTCACCATGTGTGGTTGAACAATATCCACTTTCTCTCCCTGCCCTGTTAAATTTGGGGGAGGCCTTGTACCTCACCTTGGCCAATGAGTGTGGATAGCACTGAAGTCTGTGGGCCACGGCAGAAGTTTGATGCGTGGCTGAGCTGTGGCCTTCTCTATTCCCTCCACCGTGGATATTGGCAATGTTCTTAAAAGCAACTGTTCTGTTGACCCGGGCCCGGGAGTAAAAACAAGGACAAAACAGAGCAGAACCCACCAACTCACACAGGACCTATAACATAGTGACAGATATTTACTTTTTCAAAGTCACCGAGAGGGCTTATGTATTACTGCAGCATAGTGTAGACAGCTTGTGCTGGTGGAACCTGATGTGTGCCATATTAACCTTAACTTCTACCATCTTATTTTGTGTTGAGTCTTTTCTCCATTTTCCTATGCTTTTTAACGTTTGTATCCTTTTATGCCTTCATCTGGATTTGTTAAATGCCTTTTTTAGTACTTTTTTCTGCCTTCCATATAACATACATACAGTAAATGCACAAGTCTTAAGTGGTACCGTTCCATTAGTTGGAACAAATCTGTACACCCAAATCTGTCAAACGATAGAGTATTTCCACCAACCCAAAAGTTCCCCCATGTTTCTTTATAGTCAATCTCTGCCACTCCACCTTGAGACAACCACTGTTCTGACTGATGTTACCTGTTTTGGAATTCATGTAAGTGGAATCATACAATACATACAGCTTTGTATCCTACTTCTTTTGTTCAGTGTAATGTTTTGAGATTCTTCCATGTTATTGAGTGAGGTATTTGCTCCTTTTTAAAAAATCATGGAGTAATATTCAATTGTATAAATATACTACAACTCTATCTTTTCTTGATAGATATTTGTGCTATTTCTAGTTTTTGTTATCAGGAATAAAGTCTTTTTTGTGGACATATATTTTAACTTCTCTTGGGTACACACCTTACAGTGGGACTTCTGATTAATTTGGTATGTGTATGCATAACTATCTAAGAAACTGCCAAACTCTTTTGCAAAGCATCATTTCACACCCTTACCAGAAATGTATGAATGATACTTCCTGTCTAACTTTTTAATTTTAGCCATTCTAGTGCTGGATTTTTGGTTGTAATTTGCACTTTCCTAATGATTAGTAATGTTGAGCGTCTTTGCATATGCTTATGCACCATCAAAATATATTTTGTGAAGTACCTATCTGTTAAAGACTTTTGCTCATCAAAATATGGCCAGAAATAAGGGTCTAGTTTTATTCTTCTGCATATGAATATCCAGTTTTCCCAGCACCATTTATTGAAGAGACTGTCCTTTCCCCACTGCATGTTCTTGGCACCTTTGTCGAAGAGAAGTTCACTATAGATGTGTGGATTTATTTCTGGATTCTCTACTCTGTTCCATTGGTCTCTGTGTCTGTTTTTATGCCAGTTACCATGCTGTTTTGGTTACTACAGCTTCGTAGCATAATTTGAAGTCAGGTAATGTGATTCCTCCAGTTTTGTTCTTTTCGCTTTAATTGCAGAGCTTCATAGAATTAGTCGGGAAGAGCTCCATTTTTGTCTATTCTCTGAAAGAGTTTAATAGGATTGGAAGGATTTCTTCCTCAAATGTTTAATAGAATTTACAAGTGAAGCCATGTGGGCTTGGAGTATTTTTTTGTAAAAAAGGTATTTAATTACAAAGTTAGTTTCTTTACTAGATGTACATTTTCTATTTCATCATGAGATAGTTTTGGTTGTGCCTTCCAAGGAATTTGTCCCTATTATCTAAGTTGTCAATTTACTACATAAACATGTTCATAATATTACCTCATTATTTTTTAAATATATATGGAATTCCTAGTAATGTTTCTTCTTTCATTCCTGATATTGGTGATTTGTGGTTTGTCTTCTTCTTTTTTCTTCTTGATTGGTCTAGATAGGGAGTTGAATTTATTGATCTTTTCAAGTGATCAACTGTTTGTTTTCATTGATTTTCTCTGTATTGTTTTATTTTGTGTAATTTTCAGAGGTACAAGTGCAATTTTATTACAAAGAAATATTACATAGTGGTAAAATCTGGGCTTTTAATGTATCCATCAGCTGAATAACGTACATTGTACCATTAAGTGATTTTTCATCATCCACCTCCTCCCACCCCCTCACGTTTCTGAGTCTCCACGGTCTGTCATTCCACACTCTATGTCCATGTGTGACCATTATGTAGCTCCCACTTATAAGTGAGAACATGCAGTATTTGTCTTTCTGTTTCTGAGTTGTTTCACTTAAGATAATAACCTCCAGTTTCATCTATGTAGCTGCAAAAGACATGATTTCATATTTTATAGCTGAATAGTGTTCCATTGTCTATATATACCACATTTGCTTTATCTATTCATTCACTGATGGACACTTAGGTGGATTCCATGTCTCTGCTATTGTGAATAGTTCTGTGATAAACATATGACTTCACCTATCTTTTTGATATAATGATTTCTTTTCCTTTGGGTAGATGCCCAGTAGTGGGATTGCTGGATGGAATGGTAGTTCTATTTTTAGTTCTTTGAGAAATCTCCATACTGTTCTCCATGGAAATTGTTGTAATCCACATTCCTACCAACAGTGTATAAGTGTTCCCTTTTCTCTGCATCCTCACCAACTTCTATTATTTTTTGTCTTTTTAGTAATGGCCATTCTGACTGGTATAAGATGATACCTTCCCATGTGCAATTGAAAAGAATATGTATTCTTTAATTGCCATAAAGTAATATTTATAAATTTCAATTATTTTAAGTTGATTAATAGTGTTGTTTATATCCTTATAAAGTATAAAATTACTTATATCCTTACTAGTTTATTGTTCACTTGTTCTATCAGTCATTGATAAGAGGAGTGCTAAAATCTGTAATTGTGATCATGAGCTTATCTACTTCTCCCTTGAGTTCTCTTAGTTTTTGCTCCATGCATTGAGACTTTGCTACTGGATACACAAACATTTAGGATTATTATATGTTCTCAATGAGTTGGCCCTTTCACCATTATAAAACATGCCATTTTTATGTATGATAATAATCTTTGTCTTTAAGTTCACTATTCTTTAATTTTCTGTATCCTATCTATTGTGAAGGCTGACTAGTAATTATTGTCTTTCAGATAATGAATTTTTTAGTTTTATTTTTCCTTTTGGTTCTTTTTGTAGTTTTCATTTCTCTACTGAGATTCTCTCTCTATACACTCATCACATCTAACTTTTCATTTAAATTCTAAGTAGAACTATAATAACTGTTTTATAATAACATTTCTGACATAGCTGGGTTTGTCTCTGCTTACTGATAGAATAACTGATAGAATAAGTGGACAATAAACCAGTAAGGATATAAGTATTTTATACTTTATAAGGATATAAACAACACTATTAATCAACTTAAAATAATTGAAATTTATAAATATTACTTTATAGCAATTAAAGAATATATATTCTTTTCAATTGCACATGGGAAGATATCATCTTATACCAGTCAGAATGGCCATTACTAAAAAACTGGGTTTTTCTTTGTGGTTGTGGGTGAGTTTTTCCGCTCATATGGGCATTTTTGGTGGACAAAGACAATGTGGAAGCTACATTTTTAAAAGACTGGAGTTTTGTGCTTTCCTTTAGAGAGTGTTTTGTTTTGAAAGCAGTTCATTTATGGATGGAGGCTTCATTCTTTAGAGGCGTGTTTTTGTTTTGTTTTTGTTTGCTAAGATGGGGCTGGAGTGGCCCTCCTCCTGTGACAGGGCAGTTCTCTGCTTTCAGCCCAGAGCTCCGGGTGTTAGGGACCTCTCCGGTTGGAACCCCACTGAGTGGCTTTAGAAACTCCACCCATCTCTCAGCTTCGCAGGAGCTGTTTCTGCCAGGCTGCACACGGTCCTTCCCAGCATGCGTATGCATGTGGCTGAGTGCTCTGCCAAAGGCTCAAGGGACTCTATGAATATTTTTAGAGATTCTTCTCTATGCAGCTTTTTTCTTTCTAATACCATGCCCCATAAATTCCAGTTGCCTCAGAAACCCCCAAACTCAATCTCTTTCCATCTCCTCAGCTCAGCAAGGTCTTGGTGTCAAGCTTCAGACTGTCTTACGGTTGTTAACATCGAGAGTGCTGGTCCTATACATGTTACTCCCAAATGTATTTTTTTTGGTGTGTGTGTGTTTACATTTTTCCCATGCTATATTTGGCTGGACCACATACATTCTATTATACTTATATTCTTTCAATGTTTAATCATGACATTTATACATGCATCTTTAAACATATGTAATGGGGGCACCAATGCACCCAGGGTCACTCATGGAATAGAGCAGCGTTTATTGGGTGGAAGCACAGCAGGGAAGGAGCAGAGCCCATCATCCCTCCTTCCTCCCCAACCAGGGAGTGAACCTTGGGCCCGATGCAGCTACACAGGAGGATGCCAGGGAGAGCATCCCAGAGCTCCTCGTGCAAGTATGGACCGTCAGTAAGTCATTCATGTGATCGTGGCACCATGCGACCCCCTGACTTTCCTACACAACCTTACTAAAAATCATGAGATTTTGAGTTAGCTAGAATTCAGAAGTTGTGATTAGGATTAGGAAATTACGTTGAAGATAAAATGACTGTGGAGAGAGAGCAATTTATATTGAGTTGAGAAGAGGTACTTGGACAATTCAGTGGAACAGGGTCACTGGAAAGGTCAGGGTGGTCCTGCAGCCTCAGCAGGAGAGAGGGGGAGAGAGGGCTGGAGACCAAACAAGAAGAGGCAAAGTTGGCTTTGGGCAGGGGTCCAAGCAGAAAGCACAGAAGAAAAGAAGTTCCAGGTATCCACATATGACAGAAGGGTCCCAGCAATGCAGGGAAATTAAATGGAGCCGTCTTTGATTCTGACTATTGTCTAAATAGAGGTGTTTATTTTTTATTTATTTATTTTTTGAGACAGGTTCTCGCTCTGTCACCTGGCCTGGACTACAGTGGGGCAATCATAGCTCACTGCAGCCTTGAACACTTGTGCTGGAGCCATCGTCCTGCCTCTGCCTCCTGAGTAGCTGGGACTACAGGTGCACGTGACCACACCCACTAATTTAAAAATTTTTTTGTAGAGATGGGGTGTCACTGTGTTGCCCAGGCTGGTCTCCAACTCCTGGCCTCAAGCGAGCCTCCTGTCTTGGCCTCCCAAAGTGCTGGGATTAAAGGTGTGAGCCTCCATGCCTGGCCTAAATAGAGTTATTTAGAGTGACAAATAATTTGAAGGACTCACCCAAAAACTTTGTAAACAACACTCTTTAGAGAGTGAGGGGTGGTACATTTGGTCACCTTTTTTTTCCATCTTTGCTATTTTTATATTGAGTTATAATACACATACCATGAAATTCACCTTTTAAAAATGCGCAATTCAGTGGTTTTCAGTACATTTATGAGAAAAAGAAACCCTGTACACATTAGCAGTCATTCCCCACTTCTTCCTGCCTCAGTCCCTGGTAATTGCTAATCTATTTTCTGTCTCTACATGTTTGCCCATTCTGGAGGTTTCATACATGTACAACAGAATTATACAATATGTGGTCTTTGCGTTTGGTTTCTTTCGCTTAGCATAAATTTCAAAGTGCATCCGTGCTGCAACTTTATTCTTTTTTATGGCTGAATGAAATTCCATTACACAGACTGGCCACACTTAGTTCACCTGTTCGTCAATTGATGAGCATTGGGTTGTTTCCACTTTTCGTCTATTATCAGTAAAGCTGCTAAACAGTCATTTGTAAGTTTTTGTGTGGATATGACTGTTCGATTAATTTGGGTACATGATAGGAGCAGAACTGCTGGGTAATGTGGCTCCTCTATGTTTAACTTGTTCAGGAACTGCCAAACTGTTTTCCAAAGTGGCTACACTATTTTATATTCCCACCAGCAAGGTATGAGGGTCCTAATTTCTCCACGTCTTTGCCAACACTTACTGATGTCTCTTTTATTATAGCCACAGTGGAGTGAACTGGCATCTCGTGGTTTTGATCTGCCTTCTCCTTGTGGCTAATGATGTTGAGCATCTTTTTATGTGTATCGGTCATCTCTATTTATCTTCTTTAGAGAAACATCTATTGAAATATTTTGCCCATTTTCAAATTGGTTTGTCTTTTAAATCTCCAGAATTTTTCATCTTGCGTAACTGAAGCTCTGTACCCCTTGGCCAACATGTTTCCATATTCCCTCCCCCAGACCCTGGTAACCACGACTGTAATCTCTGCTTAAGTGAGTTTAACTATTTTAGATTCCACGTGTAAGTAAGATCGTGCAGTATTTGTCTTTCTATGTCTGGCTTTTCTCATTTAGCACAATGTCCTGCAGGTTCATCCATGTTGTCACAAATAGCAGAATTTTTTTCCTTTTTTAAGGCTGAAAACTATCCCATTATACATATGTATATTCACCACATTTTCCTTATCCATTTGTCTGTCTGCAGACCTGGAGATTGTTTCCACACCTCGGCTATTGTGAATCATGCTGAAATGAACACGGGAGTGCAGAGACCTCTTTGACATACTGATTTATTTCCTTTGGAGGTACACCAGAGTAAGACTGCTGAATTATATGAGGTAGTTCTGTTTTTTAAATTTTTGAGGAAGCACCATACTGTTTTTCATAATGGCAACAAATTTACATTCCAACCAACAGTGAGCAAGGGTTCCTTTTTCACTTCATCTTCACCGATACTTACGATCTTCCATCTTTGTGGTAATAGCCATTTTAACAGGTGTGGGATAATATCGCACTGTGGCTTCGATTTGCAATTCCCTGATGATTAGTAGGATTAAGAGTTTTTTGTATATATCTGTTGGCCGTCTGTTTGTATGTCTTCCTTTGAGAAATGTCTACTCATTATTATTATTTCTTGTTATTGGGTTCCATGTGTTCCTTATATATTTTGGATATTCATCCCTTATCAGATATGTGGTTTGCAAATATGTTTCTTCCCATTCCGTAGGTTGCCTTTTTTACTCTGTTGATTGTTTTCTCTGCTTTGTAGAAGCTTTTTAGCTTGATGTAATCCCGTTTGTTTATTTTTGCCTTTGTTGTGGTCATATCAAAAATATCATTGCCAGACCAACATCGAAGGCTTTTCACTATGTTCTTCTAGTAGTTTTATGGTTTCAGGTCTTATGTTGAAGTCTTTAATCCATTTTTAGTTGGTTTTTGTATATAACGTGAGCTAAAGGTTCAATTTCATTTTTCTGTATGTGAATATCCAGTTCCAGCACCATTTATTGAAGAGATTACCCTTTTCTTTTAGTTCCTCCGACTGTGTAATTTCAAATGATCTGCCTTTAAATTCACTGATCTTTTCTCTTGAGCAAGTCTGCTGTTAAGGTCTCTTTGGAGGTTTCAATTCAGTCGTTTTTCCTTTATTGCCAGAATTTCTATTTGTTTCTTTTTTACGATTTCTGTCTCTTTGTTGAACTTTAAATTTTGTTGATGTATTGTTTTCCCACATTAGAAATGTCTACTCACCAACTCTCCCAAACTATGGTCACATCTCAGGCCAGGTGCCTCTTCTGATCCGAGCCTGTCTGCGCAGGAGCCTCCTGGAGTTGGGTTACGGGCGTATTAAAACCAACCTGTTCAAAGCCACACCACGGGTCTCTCCTCGCCCTCTCTGTTCTTCCTACCGTCTTCATCTTAGTAAATGACTTCTTCGTTCACCCAGGCTCTCACGTCACACATTGGCATCTTTCCTGAAATATCCATCTTCATCACCATGCTCATAAAAAATGTGTATTTTTTTTACTTCAGAATTTTTCTGGAATCCTCTGCTCTCACTTGAGTCTAAGCCATGCTGTCTCATGCCTTCTTTCTGTCCCTGGTCTATGGCAAGCTCTTTCCCCTTCAGGACATTTGAACATGCTACTTCCTTTCTCTGAAATACTCTCCATTTTGGGGGTGGAGTGGATGGAATGTTTTGTTTTTAATTTAGCATGCTACACTTCAGACAAACATAGAAAAGAACGGCAGTGAACACCCATGACATCCTTGATCAGTGTAAGAGCAGACACATTGACGGTAGGGTCCCGCTGCACCTGCCTGATGCACGTCCCCTCTTGCCTTTAGGTGACAGCTCTCCTGGCAATAGTATTAATCACTCCCTTGCTTTCTTTATATTTTCACCACATACTCACATCCTTAAGCCATAGATTGCTTAGTTTTGCCTAGTTTTGGACTGTAGAGAATTAGAATATGCTGTATATATTGTTCTGTGACTTGCTTCTTTTAGGCAACATTTTGTTTTTGAGAAGCATCCATGTTCACGTATACAGTTATATTAATAGTTCATTTATTTTCATTGCTCTTTTCTATTCTATTGTGCAGTTATACTATAATTAATTTGCCCAGTCTACTATTAATGGGTATTTATTGTCTCCTCACTTTTTTGCCCCATTTTGAATAATGCTATTTATGAATATATTTGTGTATGTCTCCTAGGGTTACATCCTGGAATGAAACATAAAATAATGCTCACGAAGGGAACAGAAAGTAGTTGTGTGCTGCTCGATCATTCAGGATGCATGTGCATGTGCATGTGCATGTGTGTGTGTGTGTGTGTGTGCGTGTGTTGAGCAGGGGTGGGGAAATCAATGTTGACAGAGAAGATGAAGATATCCATCTTGAAGATATCCATCCATCCATGAAGATGACCATATCATAGAGGGTCTTATAGGCCATTCTAGGAAGTTTTAATTCTTAGCTTGAAGTAGTCTGGCACCCACAAAAGTGCTCTAGGCTGGGCATTAGATTTAAGAGTCACCAATCTACAGATAGAATCGAAGTCCTGGCTCTGGATAATCTCCTAGGGACAGTCTATATAGAGAGAAGGAAGCAGATCTGCCCTTCCACAGTTGAGGCGATGAGCATCTCTCATAAAGACTTAAGTCCACTACACTTCCAATGCGTATGGACAGAGAGTGGAGCAGTGATTTTACATTTTCAAGTGGGTTTTCTCACTGTAAATAAAATTGTAAAACTAATAATCATAATTTCTAACCATACCATTTAGAGATTAAGTAGGAACCAAAATATGTCTTTAAAATGTGTAAATATATCTGGAGAATAATAAACTTAACAGTTATTATCTCTGATTATTAAACTGCTATTTTGACTTTAAAATATTTAATGAGAATTTCTCACATCATTAATTAGTATTATAAAATTTCCTTTTGAAAGGCTATTTATATTTCACTGTATGAATGAGCCCTCATTTGTTTAAACAATTTTCCTGTTGTTAAACAAGTTGTATAAGTAATTCCATAAGGTTCTTTTTAATTTTTGCCACAAAATCTTGTAAATTCGGTTTTTTAGATCTCTTGCTTTTTCTTTAAGAAAGATTTCTAGAAATGGAATTTCTGGCCCTGTGGATATAAATGTTGTGAGGACTTTTGTGCACACAGTGACGATGCCACTCCAGAAAGCTGGTCCCGGCTGGACCCCCACCCCGGCAGGAGTGTGCTGACCGGGACTGGCTGGAGTGGAGAGCTCCACGGGTGTCCTCTCGGGCCAGGACCTGGGTTCCCAGAAAAGCCCGCAGGTCTTACTCTTCCCCAGCCACTGCTCTGTCTGCCCCGATGTCACTCTGCTCCTGGGAGGGCTTCCGTTTGGTTCCTGGGGCCTGGTCCCCTGCCTGATTCATCCTTTCCTCCCTGTACTCATTTGTCTTAGTCCATCAGGGCTGCTACAACAAAATACCACAGAATGGGTGGCTTACAAACAACACACTTGATTTCTTGCATTTCTGGAGGCTGGAAGTCCAAGATCAAGGCGTGGCAGATTTGGCGCCTGGTGAGGGCTGCTTTGTGGTCCATAGAGGGCACCTTCTCGCTGTGTCCTCATGTGGCGGAAGGAGCGAGGCAGCTCGCTGGGGTCCCTCTGGTAGGGTCACAAGTCCCATTCATGAGGGCTCCACCTCATGAATAATCACCTCCCAAAGTCTTCACCTCCTAGTACCATCACCTTGAGGGTGAGGATTTCAACATATAAATTTTTTGGGGGGGGACATGAATATTCAGTCTATAGCATCACTCTTTCAACACATATTTACCACATTCCCATTTGGGGTCAGTCGGTGCTGTAGGTAATGGAAACATAATGGGTCAAAACGCAGACATGAAGTAGAAAAAAATGGATGTTCACCCAAATGCTGCCTGAGGAACCGCAAGTGCCATCGGTGAGGGCCACCACCAAGGAACTTGCAGGACAGGTGTCTGTGCCGTGGACTCAGGGTAGCTTGAAGCCAGAATTGTGGCTCACTCACCTCTGCAGAATGGGTGATCACCTGACGTTTGTTGAATTGACTTCCCAGTGCTCAGTGGCTCAGTGGAGAAGGACGCCCAAGCGTTGGGCTGGGGGAGGAAGAAAGAATCCAGAATGCGAGGGAAGGACAGGCACCAAAGAAAGCCCTTAGGAGAAAATGTCCACTGGCCTTTTCGGTATTCTGTGCTATTTCTTCTGCTATTTAAACACACTAAAAATTTTTTGGAAATTGCAGAGTGATATGCCACCTTTTAAGAAAATTCTAAGGTACAGTGGCAATTGAAAATAAAAATACGCTTTCAGAACTCCTCACGATGGGTGAGATGTGGATCATGCAGACCCTAAAAATGATTTACAAATATGCACTGGCCTTAGGGTGTTCGTGTCTGCCTGGATGTTTTCAAAATAATTTAAAATGTATTAGTATGCTTTTCTTTCCCCAGAGAATGACATTTCATAGAGACATTTAAAATGATTTTTCCAGATTTAACCAGTCTAAGTGGCTCTCAAAGTATCTTGTTCAATTGTGGTTTGAGCTTCAATATAATTGTTACAAGGACACTTATAACTTCAAATTATTTGTCCTGAATCCTTGTTGTTTGAATGAAAAGTTTAATCAATGTGTTGCTTGAGTTTGCTGGCCTGCCCATCATAGAAACCCAAGAGGTGAAGTTGGAAAGAAACAAGACAAATCTTACTAAGAAAAGCTATTTTTTTAGTCCTAGATGTTAAAAAAGAAAAAAAAAATAGGAATTAATGTCTGCCTAACCTTGGCAATAAAGTTTGCTAGTAAATGATGCTCAGGAGAAAGTTGTCATAAGGAATCAACGAAGTTGGCAGTTTGTGGTTTGCAAATCACTGTCTGTTTAACCCTAAGAGCTATGACTCATCCTCTTCATTAGAATAGTAAATTAAGAGGTTCAAAGGAACAGCTCGGTTTGGCTTAGTTTAAGTCCCTTCTCAGAAAATGTGAAGATTAATATGATGTAGAAATCAATATTTTTCAGCTAAAGAGCATCTAATGTTTGGCACACTTCCTTCCACCCTCCCTTTTGCTCTGGCCGTTCGGATTCTCTTCCTATAATCCTTAAATCCTCAGCCTATTCCATCACCATAGAAACACCTGCTGGTGCGATCAGTTTGGACGAGTCGCAGGCTCGCCCTCTGTGGCTGCCGCCAGCCAAACTCTTCTCAGCTGCGGCCCCTGCTACTGAGGGCAAAGGGGGCAGAGGTGGGCAGCCGCCGGCCACACAAAGCTTCCTCCGCTTCCCGTATCTGACTTTCTCCTTAGGGATAAACGAGCCTCTGATGTTTTCTTCTTTCTGTGATGGCAGATGCTTCAGTGCTCACGGGCACAGTCACTTCCGAAATACCTCCCGTAAATTTGGCCAGATCTCAGTCTGCACATGAACCTATCTACCTCCCTGCCCCCCTCTCTCCCTCTCTCTCCCCCCACAAAGTAGAGACTGTTCTCCTTGTTATTATGTTTTCAATTTTATTTTACTGTGGCAAAATACACATAACATAAAATTTACCATCTAAATCATTTTAAGTGCACAGTAGTGTCAAGTATATTCATATCGTTGTGAAACAGACCTATAGAACGTTTTCATCATACAAAACTGAAACTCTACATCCACTAAATAATAATTCTCCATTACCCCTCCCCCCAGACCCCGGCACCCACTGTCCTACTTTCTGTCTCTGAGATTGTGACTATGCTAGAAACCTCACGGCATTTGCCCTTTTGTGACTGGTTTACTTTGTTTGGCATAATGTGCTCAGGTTCATCCACATTGCAGTATGTGTCAGAATGTCCTTCCTTCTTAAGGCTGAATAAAATCCCATTGTGTGTATAGACCACATTGTGATTATCCATTTATCTGCTGACAGACACTTGGTAGCTTTGACACTTTGGCTGTCGAGAGTGGTGTTATGAATGTGGGTACAAATGCTTTTCGGTCCCTTCTTTCGGTTCTTTTGGATATATACTCAGAAGTTGAATTGCTGGATCACAGCATAATTCTGTTTTTAATTTTTGATGAATCTCAATGCTGTTTTTTATAGTGACTATAACATTTCACATTCCCACCAATAATGCATATGGTCCACAAATATTTTCTTCTAATGTGCATGCTGTCTTTTTACTCTGATATTGTTTTCTATATATAAAATTTGTCTATTTTTACTTTTGTTGTCTGTCGTTTTGGTGTCATATCCAAGAAATTATTTCTAAATCTAATGTCATGAAGGTTTTGCCCTATGTCTTCTTATAAGAGTTATATAGTTTTACGTCTTACATTTAGGTCTTTGATACATTTTGAGTTAATTTTTGCACATGGTATCAGGTAATGGTCCAACTTCATTCTCTTGCATGTGGAGATCCAGTTTTCCCAGCATCATTTGTTGAAAAGACTGTCCTTCCCCCTTTGAATGACCTTGGCACCCTTGTCAAAAATCATTTGACCATATATGTGAGGATTTATTTCTGTCTCTTTATTCTGTTCTGTTGGTCTATGTTTCTCTTTTTGCCAATGCCACACTATTTTGATTACTGTAGCTTTGTCGTAAGTTTTGAAATCAGCAAGTGTGAGTCCTCCAGCTATATTCTTTTCCACAATTGTTTTGGCTATTCAGGGTTCCTTGAAATTAAATATGAATTTTAGGATTTTTTTTCTGTAACAAATGTCATTGAGATTTTGACAGGAATTGCATTAAGTCTGTAGATAACTTTGGGTAATATTGACAGCTTTGCAATATTACATTTTCCAATCCACAGACATGGAATGTATTTCTATTTATTTATGTCCTTTCAAATTTATTTCAGAAATATTCTACAGTTTTCATTGTACCAGTCTTTTACCTCCTTGGTTAAATTAATTTCTAAGTATTTTATTCTTTTTGATGCTATTGTGAATGAAATTGTTGTGTAATTTCTTTATCAGATTGTTCATTTCTAGAATATATAAATTAAACTGATATGTGCATCTTGACTTTATATCTTACTACTTTATTGATTTCATTTATTATCCCTGACAGTTTTTTTTTTTTTTCATGGAATCATTAGGGCTTTCCTCAGACAAGATCATATCGTCTGTGAAAAGAGATTATTTTTACTTTTTTCTTTCCAACTTGTATGCCTTTTAATTATTTTTCATGCCTAATTGCTTTGGCTAAAACCTCTAGTACTATGTTAAATAGAAGTGATGAAAGTGGGCATCCTCTTCTTGTTCTAGATCTTAGAGGAAAAGATTTTCAGATGTTTTCTATGGGTCTTTCATAGATGGCTTTTATTATGCTGAGTAGTTTCCTTCTATCTGTAGTTTGTTGAGTGTTTTTATTATGAAAGGGTGTTAACTTTTGTTAAATGCTTTTTCTGCATCAATTGTGATAATCATGTGTTTTATTTTTGTCATTCTGTAAATGTGCTGTATGACTTATTACCTTGATTGATTTTCATATGATGAACCATCTTCACGTTCTAGGAATAAAATCCCACTTGATCATGATGTATAATCCTTTAAATATGCTGCTGGATTCAGTTAGCTAGTATTTTGTTGAGGACTTATGCATCAATGTTTATACATTTTCTTTCTTGTAGTTTTCTTTTCTTGTAGTGTCTTTGCCTGGCTTTGGTATCAGAGTCATTCTGGCTTCCTAGAAGGAGTGAGGAAGTGTTCTCTCCTTTTCAATTTTTTGGAAAAGTTTCAGAAAGATTGATGTCAGTTCTTTAAATATTTGACAACATTCACCAGTGAAGCCTTCAGGTCCAGGGCTTTTCTTTGTCAGGAGATTTTCGATTGCTGATTCAACTTCCTTACTAGTTATATGTCTATTCAGATTTTCTGTTTCTTTGTGATTTAGTCTTGGTAGGTTTTGTAGTTCTAGGAATTTTTCCTTTTCTTCTAGTTTATCCAATTTTCTGGCAAACAATTGTTCATGTAATCTCTTATAATTCCTTTTTATTTCTGTAGAATCAGAATCAACTTTGGGTTTCATTTATTCTCTCTGGTGTTTTTGTATGCTTTATTTCATTTATCTCTGCTCTAATATTTATTATTTCCTTCCTTTTGCTAGCTTTGGGTTTAGATTGTTTTTACTTTCCTAGTTTCTTATTGTAAAGTTAGGTTGTTGATTTGACATCCTTATTGTCTTTTAATGTAGGTGTTTACAGCTATAAATTCCCCCCTTGATACCACTTTCTTAAGTGTTGGCACGTTGTGTTTTTGCTTTCATTCATTTCTAAATAATTTTTAATTTTCCTTGTGATTTTTTTCTTTGATCCATTGGTTGTTTAAGAGAATATTGTTTAATTGTTTAATTTTAAAATTTGTAAATTTTCACATTTTATTCTGTTTTTGATTTCTAACTTTATTCTGTTGTGGTCAGAGAAGATACTTTGTATAACAGCTATCTTTTAAAATCTATTGAGACTTAATTGTGACCTAGCACATGATCTATTCTGGGTCATAGTCCATGCATACTTGAGAAGAATATGTAAGCTGTTGTTGGGTAGTGTGTTCTGTATACTACTGTTAGATCCAGTTGATTTTATTGTGTTGTTTAAATCCTTTCTTTCCTTAGTGCTCTTTTGCATGGGTTTCCCATTTATTCTTAAAAGTGGGATATTGAAGTCTTCCACTATTATTTTAGAACAATTTCTCTCTTTAATTCCATTAGTTTTGCTTCATATATTTTGATGACCTCTCATGAGGTGTGTGAATGTTTATAATTTTATATCTTCATGCTGTATTGTAACTTTTATTAATATGTAATGTCCTTCTTTGCCTCATGTAAACTTTTTTGGTTAAAAGTCTGTTTCGTTGGATATTGTTAACAGTACAGCCACCTCTGCTCTCTTGGTTACTATTTTCATGAAGTGTCTTCTCTCATCTTTTGACTTTCAATCTATTTGTGTCTTTGGATCTGAAGTGAGTCTCGTGTGGACGGCATATAGTTAGATCATGCCACATCATAACAATCTCAGTCTTTCGATTGGAGAGTTTAATCCATTTACATTTAAAGTAATTACTGATAAAGAGGGACTTTTGTAATTTTGCTTTTTGTTTTTTATATACCTTATAGCTGTTGTCCCCCTTATTTTTTGCATTAATGTCTTCTTTTGTATTTAGTTGATTTTTTGTAGTGAAATGCTTAAATTTGTTTTTCCTTTTATCTTGTGTGTAGTCCCCATACCTTTCATTTGTGATTACCATGGAGATTACATTTAATATTCTAAAGTTATTATTCTGATTGAATTTATACCAGCTTAACTTCAATAACATACAAAAACTCTGCTTCTTTATAGCTCCATCCCAATCCCTTTTGGTTTTTAGTTTCACACAATTACATTTTTATACAATATGTGCCCCAAAACATAAAGTAACAAATTTTTTAAATGCATTAGTTTCTTTATTATGTGGAAAACAAAATGTAGAGTTACAAGCCAAAGTTACAATGATACTAACTTTTATTTTTAAAACGTATTAGTGTTTTAAATCAGAATTTTTTTTAAAAGTAGAGTTACAAACTGTTATTACAATAATACTAGCTTTTATAATTATCATATATTTACCTTTATTGAGATCTTTATTTCTTCATATGGCTTCAAGGTACTTTCTAGTGTCCTTTCATTTCACCTTTCAGGACATCCCTGAATATTTCTTACTGGGCAGTCCAGTAGTAAAGTACTCCCTCAGCTTTTGTTTATCTAGGAATGTCTTCATTTCTCCTTCACTTTTGAAGGACAGTTTTGCTAGATATAGGATTCTTGGTTGCTTTTTAAATTTCCTTTAGCACTTTGAATATATTGGCTCACTACCTTCTGGCCTCCAAAGTTTCTGATGAAAAATCTGCTGACAATCTTATTGAAGATCCTCACATGTTCAAGTCACTCCTCTCTTGCAACTTTCAGGATTCAATCTTTGTCTTTGGCTTTTGAATGTTTGATCATAATGTGTCTTGGTGTGAGTCTTCAAGTTCATCTTACTTGGAGTTTGTTGAGCTTTTGGATGTTTGTATTTGTTTTATCAATCTGGGGAGTTTTCAGCCATTATTTTATTGAATATTGTTTCTCCCTTTCTTTTCTTCTCCTTCTGGGACTCCAACATGCATATGTCGGTCTTTTTGATGGTGTTCTAAATGTTCCCTAGGCACTGTTTACTTTTTTACAATCATATTTTACTGATACTCAATCAATTATTTCCACAGTCCTATCTTCAAGTTCACTGATTCTTTCTTCTGCCTGCTCAAATCTTCCTCTGACTCCCTCTAGTGAATTTTTCATTTCAGTTATTGCAGATTTCAGCTCCAAAATTTCCTTTTGTTTTCTTTTTAGGTTTTCTACCCTTTTATTGATATTTCCATTTTGTTTATACATGGTTCTGATTTTCTCCACATAATTCTTTAGTTCTTTGTGAATCCCTAAGACAGTTGTTTTAAAGTCTTTGTCCAGTAGATCTGCCATCAGGTCTTTTTCAGGAACAGTTTCTGTCATTTATATAATTTTTTTTTCCTGTGAATGGGCCATGCTTTCCTGTTTCTTTGTATGCCTTGTGGTTTTTGTTGAAAACTATGCATTTGTTTATAACAATCTAATATCCTTCCCCAGAGTTTTCTGGGTTTTATTAGTTTTTGTTTGTTGTTTTTTTATTGTTGTAGGATCTCTTCTATGTCCAAATAATGTCACATTTGGAAAAAAAAGTGTGTATTCATGCTAAGGGTCAGCCTGGGGTCTAAATGTAAGGTCTTCTCAGTTCTTTCCTGAGCCTTTTCCTGGGCATATGTGGTCAATTTCTAATTTTCCCTATACATACGTTTTGAATGTCCTAGTCTTGAATGTTGGGCTACCAAAAGGGGGAAAAAAGAAAAATGAAGGAAGGGGGAAAGGGCATCAACCCTTAAATCTCCTGGGAGTCACTTTAGCCAGGGGGGGAAAGGCTTGCAAAAAATGGAGGGAGGTGCCACAATAGTCATTGACTCTTTGCACCTCTGTGAGCAGAAGCAGCAGTCAGCAATCAGAGCAGGGATCCCTGACGTTCAGAGCACTGGGTCCTTATTTCCCCCCCTGGATCCTGGAAGCTGTGTGCAGGTTGATCCAGAAACATGTAGACAGCCACCTGCCATGCACTTGGGGATGGAAGATGGTTAGCTGCCAGCTGAAACTGACCAAAATTAACTGCAGTTTACCATCCAAGCCTTTTCCTGGAAGTTAGTGGTAAACCTTCAGAAGACTCTAGAGCTCTAAAGCAGTTGTATCAGATAGGTTCTGCCAGTGCAGTTGTCATCAGGTGCCGAGACAGATTCCTGGTGCTTCCTGCTCTGCCATTGCCCTCCCCTTATTCTTACACCTTCTCTCACTTTAAAGTTTCCATTGTTCTAAGAATACCCCTGGGTATACAGAAAATAAGGTTGGGAAAGGCTTTTTTTTAAATAATGGTTTTAGCCTTAAACCAAGACCTTCATAAATTTGCACGTTTGTGCAGGTTGCATCAAGGGTAGTTGTAGGATATAGAGATGGGGAGCTATCAGTCCAGCTATTTAATCTCAGCTCCAGTTCCTAGTACAAAACATAGGATGAACTTCTTGAAATTCTGAAATATATGCAATGAGTCTGAAATATGTGCAGATTAAACATAAATATCAAAGGAGAAAGGAAAACTACACAGATGCAATGATTACATTGGGTCATTAAATTGATTTGGTCATTTCAGTCACTGTAACAATTGATGAGGATTGTGGCAGGATTGATTCAGCTGCAGCAAATGGTATTGATCATTACAATAGCAAAAGAGGTAAGACCCTCATGTCACAGTGCAAAATGAAGTGCAGATTTGCCAATTATTCTCTTAATTTGATACATACACAGTTGTCATTGTTTCTCTTTATGTCAGTATCATCAATTCTCTTTTTGGATGAAATATTTTCAATGTTTGCCCTAAAGTGCTTATAAACTCAGCCTGATCTTTCTTGCAAGATATATCTCACACTTTGAGACCACTGCCAGCCAATTTGAATTGGACTAGGTGATGAAGTGAAAATGGCAAATGTGTGATTGACCAGGAAGTTTAATAATGATGTCCAAGAAAGGAACAATTATGCCTAAGAAGGGAAAAAATTTTTGAAAACTATCCAAAAGGGCATAGAAAAAAATTCATGGGGATTAAGTATACTTTTTTAGACAAAATATCTCTTTCTCTGAAAAACTACATTGTTTTCATCAAAAGGAACAAATAGAATTCATTCATAGTAAATAGCCTGATCAGATAACTGTTAACCAAACTGTAAATTTGTGAATGAGTCGTATTAATTGGGGAAGAAGGGAGGGATATGATTGCTTTAAGTCCTGTTTGCAGTTAAGTTCTGCTTAGCTAATCAGATTGCTCATGCAGTTACCCACACTGGCTGTTAACACAGCCAAACCACCAACACCACCACATCTCTGCCTAGTGTTTTCTTCTCTCTAGTAAATATATCGTAATTTGACTAAGTAAAAAATTCCTTAACCAGAATTTCCAAGGAACAAGTGATATTAAAGACTGTACATTGCTTTTTTCCTCCCATGTAATTACACAGTACAGCTAAAGCTATTTAAAAGGTATAATGGCCTCAGCAAAAAATTTATTTCTTAATGTAGTACTAGCCACATGCTAACAAACAAAGACAAAAACAAAAGCAAAAACCAAAACAAAACAAAAAACCCACAGGGTTTTGTTGATGTTTCTGGTATTAGCTCTTGATTTTCAGATGGGATGGGGTGATACTATGAATTTATGACCAAAGTTCCTTGGTTAAATTAGAAAATAAATATCATTTCCTATATGACAACACTTTTGAAGACAGATTTCATTTCTTGTCCAATTTGTACCTCTTTGTGAGACTTGATAAGCACAAATTTATCAATTTATCATGAATTGTTTCTATTTATCCCAAAATGCCTTTCTAACCAAACTGCCCCAAATTCTCATCATGAACATCATTATGGTGGGTCACAATAATTTATGTAGTGGATAGATATTAAAATGTAAACATTATTCAAGATGGAAGAATCCATTTACTAGTTATGTGGAACTCGGTTCATTTATCAGGTTAGGGATTAGTGAGTAGGACCCAAGGAAATGAAAAAAAATCTTTGCTTCTCCAGGGAGGAACAGAGAGAAGAAGGTCGGTTCAGGCAACCAGAGAGCCTGCAGTGAGAGGGGAGTATGTACACACGTGTGTGCTAATGGCAGTGGGCTGGCACAATATCCAAATTCCACAGGTTTTCCTTTTCTTAATAACCAGACTTGTCCGTTACGTCCACTCCCTGGTGTTTGTGGGGCACAGGGGTGCCAAATTTTAGTAACCCAATGTGTGTCGAAACTCCTACCCCTTCATGCAGACTCTCTGTGGGCAGGCAAACTTTTCCAATAGTCCTGATTTTTTTTCTGGGTCTTAAAGGAAACACTATCAGTACCTCGAGGGGAACTGCACACACTGGGTCAGCATTGCAAACTCTGAATGGCCCAGCTGGGTGACGCTTCTGTGGAGGAGTCACTCCCGGGAGGGGTTAGTCATAAAACCAATTTGGAGGTTACAGAACGGGTCTGCATCGGGGCTTCCTGTTGATGCAGATTGTGGCAATCATCCACACTGACCACACAGGATCATTCACATCTTGTCCTTGCAAAGGAATTAATGGATCCTGACTCTCGAGGCCTCCAGGACATCCTACTGCTTCCCAAACACGATCCCCTCCCAAGCCCACTTGGCTAAATAGGCGCTAAATGAAAAGGCTGATGTTTGAAGCTAACACCACAAACTGAATTTCAAACACCTAATAAGATCCTGAAAATTACCTCAAGCTTTCAAATGTCACATACTGTAAAAATACAAATTAGGCTGCAAATGCAGCCCAGCCACGATTAACACCGCGATATGTTCAAATAATCAAGCTCTCCTTCTGTGGAGTCTATTGACAGAGATTATTATGAGCCATCGTTCACTAATGGTTATGTGACAACTATTTCTGTTGCATTGATCTGCCAGCCTTGCCTGTTCTGTCTGTCGGTGCTGCTCACGCGTTCCGAGAAGGTGATATTTCCCACACGGAGACGGCCTCCCCGGAGCTCTGGCTGACAGCACCCTTTGCTGGCCGCCATCCCCTGCACTCAACCCGCTCCCTGTGAGTCAGAGGAGCAGGGAAAATGCAACTGGATGGCTTTCCCTTCCAATCATGTCTCACCTCGCCCCGGCCAATGCGTTATCAGGAAATAATGGATTTTTATCTGTGAAAGTGAAAGGGCAGGTTTAAGATTTTCAAATTTGAAAATGTTCTCCTTCTGCATTTTATGTGGTAAATGGAAGGGTTTCTTTGATGGAAAGAGGAAAGTTTCATTTTCTTCTAATGTAAAAGAGTTCTTTCAAGATAGAAAATCCAGTTAGTTTTTATCCTAAGAAGAAGGCGCTCACTGTGCGTGGAGGTTTTGTAAGAAAAGTTGAATATACATTCCTAAATGTGTGGTTTTGGAAGGATGGTGGTCATTGAACTTCTTTCCCATGCAGAGCACGCGGGTCACTTGCAGATGCACCCCAGAATTTTCTGTATGGATTGCACTTGGCAGGAGGTGTGGTTCTCAGCCCTGGACTCTGCCTGTCTGTTATAACACCACACACTCAGCTCTCACTGAGGGTCCCTGGGGAAGTGCAAACATCTTTAAATATGGACGTCTCTTTTTCTGATTTTTTTCCTACAACAACCGTCCCCCGTGTCCTTCCATGGTGTTTGGTAGTGTTCTCGGTTCTTGCTGTAAGCATCACAGAGTGCCTTAGCCTCTTCTTGTCTCAGACCTGAAAACATCCATTTTTCCATGGAGGTCTGATTTCCTCACAGTGGAAAACAGTGTTCAGTAACCACCGTCCAGGCTCCGAAAAAGCTGTTGCTGCAGAGCGCTCATTTATAGTTGTCAGAATGAGACATGTGCATTTTTTAGAAAGGTAAGTCATGCGTTCATACAGATACAGGTGATTCAAACCAAAGATTAGAAGGCTTTCCTCTAACTTCTTTGACTTTGTATTGTAATTTTTTTCTCTTAACATGAAAATTTTCTTCCTAATGGCATTAACATAATTACTCATTTGCTTATCCTAATAGTTTTAAAATAACATTCAAAATAGTCTCAAAATAATGTTATTATTGGTATTGCCAGTCAGGACACTGAGTGAACATCATGATTTCTTCCTGGTTCTTTCTGTGCTTTTATCACACTGGGGATGTGCAGTTAGAACACTGCCTTGCAAAGTCAGTGGAAGTGATTGCCTTTGTGGTTAAGCTTCCTGCCTGAAATACATTGCTTAATTATTTCAATCTGTGTTCAGTTTTTTAAGGTATTGCTTAAGTATATTTTTCCTTTATTTGATTTAATTTGATTTTTAAAAATCACGTAACATTTGTACATGTTTCCATACTCAACATTATAAAACAAGATAAATCTAGTGTTCTTTCTATTCTTACCTCTTTCTTCCCTCCCCCGGAGGCAACCGTTTAGGTTAATTTCTAGGGTTTTTTTTTTTCTGATTATTGCTCTTTTGTAAGGCAGTTTAGCTGTTTTGTGGCAAACAGCAAGAGCTCAAGGATGGTTAGTTGCTCTCACTCTCTTACTTGTTGTACAGCTGAGTCTGCAGAGGCCGGGAAGGTCGCGTCGTTGTCCCGGAGACCTGTGGTGGTCCAGCCGGTGTCGAGGTGGTGTCCTGCTTCCTGACTCCATGTCCAGGCCTTCCCACCTGTGCAGGTCTCTGCTCCCCAACTGGGCAGATGTCGACTGTCTTGTTGCTGGTGGCCAGGCCTGGTTCCCAGGCCTGCTGAGCGTGAGTGACGCCGGTGGTCTTTCTGATGGCAGTAATCCAATATTTCCCCTTTCAGTTCCAATGCAAACTACATGATTTCTATGACAAGGAATGAGTGGGTGAACATCTCTTGTAACATTCTGTTTCATATATATTTGATATGTAGAAACAGAGAGTGGAAATTGCTCTGAACTAAGTTCAAGCCTGAAAAGTGGTCATTTTTGACAGTTGAGTTAACTTCAGCTCACCGCTTTGGTTAATAAATCGTCTCCAACTCTTGACAGACAGGAGAAAGCCGCCGTTGTACCGCGTAACCGCCTTTGGTAATTGCGTTTTCCCACCTGCTGTAACTCTGCTCTCCCTGGCACACGAAGAAAAGATAATACGTGATATTGCTTTTCCCACCTTTCTGCAGGGCAAGGTGACCTTTTATGACACGATCTCCAAATTAATTTCATAGTCAGATGACAGAGTCACGAGGGCTTTTTATCTCTGTCTCGTCCTTTGTTTTTTCCTATTTTATCCCCTTCTCTCTTTCTTAAAATTAAGGGATGCCGGTAGTACGTGTTTGTAATTAATAAATGGCATTTTTCTGCAAAATATTCTAACCCACTCATTTTGTACCTGCGGAAATTTAGTACCAGATTCTTACTGCATTTCCAGTCCACGAGTGAGTATAAAACTGTTTCCAGAGGGATGATGCTACAACTCCAGCACAAGCACAGAATCGCCCCACGTCTGGGTCCTTCCTTTCTGCCGTCCTCATCTTCCTCGCGGTCAGCACACCCCGAGAGCCCACCTGCTAATCGCCTCTCCACACGGCCGTAACCTCTGCGTGATTCTTCTCCTACTGCCGATCCTTCTTCCGGTCCTCTGTTTCACTTTGCCCTCCCCCCACACCATGATTCTAGCTTTAATTAATTTGAAAGTATGGACTTGAATTTATTTAGGTTTTTGGTTTGCTTTTCCCTGGGAAGTCATCGCCCCCTTTTGCTTGTTATTTGCTCATTGTCCATTTTATTTATTTCCATGTATTTTTTATAGCGTGTATGCATAGGTCCCATAATAGCGCCTTTCTGGTTATCCCAGGGAATGCACGTTGCTACTTCTGCTCTTGGTTTAGGCATCGCATTTGCTTGTAGGAGGTGCAGGTTGCACGAGAAATGCTGGGGGACGGTGGGAGTTTGGACTGGGTGTTTTCCCTCGGAACGTTGTACTCACCAGATCCCCATCTATCTGTCCTACTCACCAGGTTCCCCATCCATCTGTCCTACCAATTCTGAGTGCTGTAAGTGCCCATGTCACCTCTTCCCGTGCACACTGGGACCATGCTGACGCAGCCACCACGCCTCCCTGGGTTACTCCGGCAGTCCCCACCCTGCCTCTTCCATTCCCTCTGCCTGCTTCAGTCAGCATGATTCTTGTAAATGTGAGTCAGAACACATTGCCCTCCGGTCCAAAATCTTTTAAAGGTTTCTGTTGTTCCAAGGATCCCGTACAAACCCGTCAACATGACCTAGAAGGCTTTTTGGTTCTTGCACTGCTGACTCCTCTGGAGTCACCCACCATGTCTCCTGCCATCGCATGAAACACCCCACGCCTCTCCGAGCCCAGTGAAGCTCTCGCTGTTCCTCGAAGGCCCCAGGCTTGCTCAGGCTTCCAGGCCTTTGCACACTCTGTTCTTACTGTCTGGAAACGTCTCCCGCCACAGTCTCCCCCTGCTCCTCCTGAGATCAGCCTTCACTTCCCCAGGAAGGTTTATCTGACCCAAATCCAAATCTTTCCTTTCTCCTGCCTCCCTTTTATTGAATTTCACAGGTCATAGTTAGAACTTGCTTGATTTTTGTCTTTCATATTAGAAAAGCTTGGTGAGGGCCGGGTGTGTGCCCGTCTTTTTCTCCGCACCTAACGCTAAGTTGTAACAAGTGCAGGCTGGCTCCGTGGTGGATGGATGTGGAGAGTAGCAGGAGTGGCCAGCAGAAGTCCTGCGTATCCTGTTGCAGGTTTTTAGGTTTTATTCTGCATAGGATGCCTTTGAGGGTTTTAAGCAAAAGAACAATGAGCAGGTTTTCATTTTATTAAATATCTTTCCAGCATCCTTGTTCAGAAACATATCAGAGCAAAATGAAGGCCCGGGGACCCAGCGGACGAACAGACTGTTGTGATGACACCTGTGTGGAGGGTGCGGCTCTGGGGGGCGGCCGTGGGGCCGGAGGGTTGAGGGAGATCAGAGACTTGGCCGCCAGCAGGACGTGGGGACTAGAACGGAGGGAGAAATCTGCAGGGCTCTCCACTTCCGGGCTTGGGGGGCTGCAGGGAGAGACGTGGCGCACTGAGACGGGGAGCGTGGGCGGGGAGGAGACACCTGGGGGACGGTGGCCTCTTCAAGACGCGGGGCTGGTGCGTGGTGAGGGGTCCAAGCACGAAGGAGGTGCGGAGAGGTGGGAGGAAGCAGAGGAGGCAGAAGGATGGGGTCTGGCCCCACCTCTCACCAGCTGTGTGCCCTCGACACGATGACTACCCACTGCCAGCCTCAGTTTCTTCTTCTGCATAATGGGCATAATAATAATACCTCATCCACAGGAAAGATTTCTGATTAAAAACAATGACATGCGCAAAGGATTCAGCTGTGTCTAGCCATAAGGAGTGATCAGAAAAGCTAATGACTATGAACTGACGCTGAAGATACATGTTTAGTGTCGTGAGTCGAGGGGTGATAATCGTAGCAGTGGGAGTGGATGAGAAAACTTAGGCAAGGTGTAAAAATAAGAGCGTTGATGACAGAATTCTGTGGGGACAGTAACATTTAAGGGGAGAGTGAAACTAGAGAGGTCAACAAGAGACTGATTGTAGTTCTCATTAACACAGAGACATCTGGAGACCCCAGGACAGAACCGCCGGAGGGCAGGGGGTCTGGGATGAAGAAATGCCCCGGGATAGAGGCGGGAGGCGACGACAGAAAGACAGGCCAGGGTTCAGGATTCGGCAGCGTGGAGACGAGTTTATGGGAGCAGGAAGACAGAAGAATTGGATGGATCAGAGATTACATAAGATGATGGAAAACTAAGGACACATTTACCAGATGGAGATTCTGGGGTGATCTCAAGGATCTAGGTCTCTTCTGTATTCTGGGGGCCACGGGGCTGCTTGGCAAAGCCCCACCGGCCAAAAAACACGCTTTTAGATTTTCCCATCTTTACCGGGTAGCTACACGTTCATTTTGAAACAGCCTCCTTGCAGTCTACAGTGTCACTGCAAACTCGTGTGACCATTTTCCTGCTCTTTGTTTTGTGGAAATGAGCTTTCCCATTACGTGTCAGCCTCTTTCTCTCTTATGTGCTTATGCTGTCCGAATAGCTTGGTTAGGGTGGAAAAAAACACCAATGTGAAGGTGCTTGCTGTGAAGGCCTGCAAGTGGGTGTCCAGGAATTGTTTAAAACACCAAAATTGATGTTTAATAACCAATTTAATAAGAGCTATATTGATATTCTACATGTTTTATCTTGTAGTGATACTTCGCATGACTTTAAGGGAGCTAAAATGATTTATTTAGTCAATAACTGCCCTTTGAAACACTGGTCATTCAAATAAAATAAATTGGATTGATAAAAACTATCATTTTTATTTGAAAACTTAAAATATCTCCCTTATTCTAATCATCTCCACTTGGGTAATCTCAAGTTTTTTTAAAAAATGAAGTCTTCAAAAAAATACAATTGAAGCTTATGACAATTAAAGATATAAGGGACAGCACAGTGGATTATCAGGGGAAAAGTAATTCATTCAAGTCTGAAATCTGCCAGTTAGCAGCTGTTTATTAAAGTTGCATTTAAGTTCTCTGAGTCTGCTCTCATGAAATAAGTAAGTTAAATTATATGGTATTTAAGACCCTTTCTGGTGCCCTGCTACATTTCTAGAAAAATAAACAGCAATGTGGTTTGAATTTACAAAACTAGCCCACTAAATCTGGGGTTGCTAAACTTAGAAAACACCTTATTAATTGTGAACGATGTAGATTTAAGGGCAAAAACGGTAGTACTGTTTGATGCAATGAGTAACAACCTTTGGAAACTCATTATTTCCACATATGATCATATTTTCTCCCTCTTTCCTGGGGCACCCACTAGTATGATAGTAACACAGAAAATAAAAAGCCCAAATACACAAGGACAAACCAAACACAGGAAGAGAGGTTGTGGTAATAAATTTCAGCTGGGCTGATGGAGAGACGGTAACTGTATCTGCAGAGGAGAAAATGAAAATCCAAAGCTCCTGCACGGCGGGGGGGATGTTGGAGGCAATCGGGAGACTCACCAAGAGAACCCCACGTTGTCTGGAAGTGGCGGGGCGGAGAGGCTGAGGGGTTATGCCCTGGAGAAGGCAGGGCAGAGACTGGAAGGTTATGCTCTGGAGAAATGGAACAGCATGCTCAGTCCCTGGAACGGGGGTGGGAGAAGTCACGAAACCTTCTGTAACGGGTCGGGGGGCCTCCTGCTGCCTTCCCCTACTGAAAGCCTCAGTTTCTCCTTCTGCGTAATGGGCAAAATAATAGTGCCTCACCCAGAGGAAAGATTATGGATTAAAAGAGGTGATATGTGCAAAGGGTTTAGCCACGTCCAGCAATAGTAAGTGCTCAAGAAGGCTAATTACTGTGACTATTAACTGATGCTGGAGATATTTATCCAGGGGAATCCAGCAGTCACGCAGATGTTCCTCAAGGAGGAGATTGTGGAGGTTCTTCTCTGTAGGAAGAACTGAACAGCCCCAGGAGAAATCCAAGCTCTCTGTTCTGAAACGCCCCAACCTGCTCCCACTCATCAACCTTCCTATAAAGCCCCAAATTGAAACGCTGCGCCCCCGTACACAGACCACCTGACCAAGGTCTGGTGCTTCACCCTCAATGTTGAGCGGACAGCCAAAGATGACCAGGCATGAAAAGAAAGTTTCCAGACATGAGAGGGAAAGACCAAACTAAACAGAGAAAGAAACACACAGGAAGCAGAGATTACAAAGGGGGAAGAGAACCCTGAAAGTTTCATGCTTAGAGAAATGAGATGAACAAAATGCTATAAAATGGAAGAAAAAGAAAATAATCAGAACATAAGAAATATCTCTTGGGCATTTAACATATGATAGAGAAAATAAAAGGAAGTCGGTATAAAAGTTGGATGATAAAGACAAGGATATCTCTCATACAGTAAATAAAAGAGATAAAAAGTAGAAAATTAGAGGGGCAGTGCAGAAGTCCAAGTTCTAACCAAGATAATTCCTGAAAAAGTGAAACACGAAAAGGGATAGAAAGGAAATTATAAAAGTTTGATACAAGAACTTAGTATTAAGAACCTGCGTTTTCAAACCTGAAACAGCCCATTGGGTACTCAGCAAACTGGAAGAAAAAGAGACCAACTAATTATAAATAATTACAAAATTTTAGAGCTTCAGCAATGAACAGAATAGATTCAAGGCTTCTAGGGAGACTTTAGTGTTGGAAAACAGGAGTCAGCATGGAATTGGACATCCCGGAATTAATTTTGGATGCTATAAACGAATGACTTTTAACTAAGAATTCTATACCCACACAACTATCACTCATGCTTGAGAAACGGATAAAGGTATTTTAAAGTTGCAAAGACTAACCAATTTATTTTCATTCACTTTTTCTTAGGAAGGTGCTGAATTATGTGTTTCAGAAATAATAGACATTAATCCATGAAAAACTCTGAAAGGATGGCTCTCACTCAGGAGGCGGCAGGAGTCACTCCTGGGATAAGAGCAGTCTGGAACCCGCAGGAGAGGCAAGTCCCAGCTGGAGAGAAGGATGAAATTACAAGGAATCAATCAATTATCTGATGTACCTGAGTATTTGGGAAAATATTGATAGGCATGGGCCACTCTGATGGGAAAAATAAGAACAGGTATATACAAGACTCAGCAAATAAAAAATAGGAGGCAATTACTAACTTTGGGAAGAACAAATGTTATAGGAATTCAAATATAATCATAGGTCACCACTGCTGCTAGAATGATCACCACTTACATGATTAAAATAACATAAACACAGCCTATTGTTTTAAGCAAAAGTTGTCATATAACTGCAGGAAAAATAGAAAAGGACATTGTGGGTGTAAAAGATCTACATTTTCATGTACCATTAGAAGAATCAGTCAATAATCATTAAATTGGAAAATCAAGAAATAACGATATAAATATCTCATGTAAAATTAATGAGGGCCGGGCGAGGTGGCGCACGCCTGTGGTATGGAACGCTGTGTGCAACCCCTTAAGTCACGACATACACATTGTGGTGCTGTCTATATGGTGCTTAGCTAACCCTCCCCCGCAGGAAAGACACTTGTGACGCCTTCATATTGTTAGAGCTTCCGCCTACATCCAACTGCAGCTCATTGTTACTTCTGCATTTCCCTGCAAGGGTTCTCAGTGAAAGTGACATTTATTAGCCAGCATGATGCTGTTCCTTTTCCTTTTGAAGAAAGATTCAGCATTATCATTTGCACACCTTGTGTCAGAGTGTATATATAAAATATATAAATATAGATGTATAAAATATGAATGGATGACACTCTGACACATAACTATGTGTGCATCTCATACATCTATGATAGATATGTATATATTATATACATTACATATATACATACACACATATGGAATACCAGGCCATACTGCTCTCACAGATTTTTAAATTTTTAAATTGTTTTTAGGAACATGCTCACAGATAAATTATGACTAATCATTAATTAGCTTTTCATTTAATTATGATTAAATTAATTCATATGGCAAAAGGCAGCTTCAAATGGGTTAGGATTGTATTTGAAGGCACTTCAAAAGGGAATATAGAAGAATGCATTCTCAAAAAAATTTCTCCCTAGCCCATGCATTTTCTTGTCTACTGGGAGCTCTGACCCCCCATAGGCCAGGTCACCCCTATTAACCTTAATGTGTTGCGTGGCAACCACATTATGCACAGGGCGACTTTTGAAGCAAGGTGTGTACTATCGTGGACTTTCAATTGGGCATTTTCTTTCCTTATCTATATGATTATATTTGCTGAGTTTTCTTACAAAGCGGCAGGGCAAGACGAGAGTGGGAATACAGCACTGATATATTCGGTTACGCTTAGTGGCCTTATGGAGAAGCTCCTCTTACGAAAGTATCTTAACGGCTAAATTCAGACGTAGAATGAGGATCTTTGTTACTGTTGCCATTTTTGAGACCCACTGTCACTTTTTAAGATGACTTATTATAAGAAACATTTATCTCACATTTGGAGAGTCTCATAAATTGTGTATAAGTCAAGTTTCTACCAACTAACTTATTATAAATTTCTATGGAAACCTCACTATTTGAAGTGCAGGCTTCTTTAAAATGATCTGTCATTAAATACAAAACTTACCCTTTGCTATTGATTTGTTTGGTTTAGATTTGCACACGTCAAAAAGACTGAACCAACTACTGTTAGTTTATTCTGATACATCTTGGAAAATTAGCTGTAAAACGTGGTCTGATAAAATTGCAAGACTGCCCTGGGGGGACCAGAGAAGCTGGACTGCGCTCCGACCCGACCCTGGGGGGACCGGCGAAGCTGGACTGCGCTCCGACCCGACCCTGGGGGACGAGAGAAGCTGGACTGCGCTCCGACCCGACCCTGGGGGACGAGAGAAGCTGGACTGCGCTCCGACCCGACCCTGGGGGACGAGAGAAGCTGGACTGCGCTCCGACCCGACCCTGGGGGGACGAGAGAAGCTGGACTGCGCTCCGACCCGACCCTGGGGGGACCGGAGAAGCTGGACTGCGCTCCGACCCGACCCTGGGGGACGAGAGAAGCTGGACTGCGCTCCGACCCGACCCTGGGGGACGAGAGAAGCTGGACTGCGCTCCGACCCGACCCTGGGGGACGAGAGAAGCTGGACTGCGCTCCGACCCGACCGCTTCGCTCCGACGGTGCTGGCACCTGCTGCAGAGGCGCGAGGGTGGGGCTTGGCCGTTTGGCCATCACACGAACCCCTGGCTCTAACGCTGGTTCGGCCCGTTCCTGGAATTCACTTTAATGCTTTCACAACCAACCCGCCTCCCTCCTGTTCTGAAATTTTTTTCCGTAAAGAAAAGGCATAAAGAGACTCCTCTAATGGCTCTGATTTGCTAATAATGGGTTTTGTTCAAAACAGACATTGGTCCTGCGGAGGGGGCGACCTCTTTTCTCCTCCTCCGGCGCTCTGTGCTGCGGCAGGGGCCCCGCTCGGTCCCGCGGGCTCACTTCACTGCGAAGGTAATTACAGTTAGAATTAAAGCCCGTGGACGGCGCGCAGGGAGGCTGGGTCCTGCGTGCTCACCTCTTGTTGGGAACGTTCACGTTTGTCTAATGCGCAGGCAATAGAGTCAATATTATGGTCGGGGAAAGAGCGGGGGCTGCTGACGATCTAGCCCCGGCCGCGCTCCGCCGGCTCAGAAGCCACTTAGCGGCTCTCAAGGCCCGTCTCCCCTCGCCCACCATTTATCCCGTCTGAGATGTTCAGCCGCGGGATGTTCTACAGCATTTTAACACAGGTCGGAGCTGAAACACCGTTAAGACAGGGATGGCCTGAAGCAGAAGCGCTGCCATCCCAGGCCAGGCCCAGGCCTCACCTGGCCACATGTGGATTTGGGAGTGGTCACCGTGGGGGGCGTGGGGGCAGCCGGCAGGAGGGGGACAGAGCGAGGCGGTTAGTACTTTGCAGAACCACAGGTCTTAGCGCCTCCGGGACTCCTTCCTCTGAACCCCGCTGTAAGGCAGGTGATGTGGTGTGATCCACGTTTCACACTGACCCGGTGCTGGGGCAGAGAGAGTCCAAGGGACTCAGTCAAAACTGTTTATATACAGTATCAGTCAAGTTTCTCCAGGGAAACAGAAACAAGAGGACAATTACATATATAAAAATATATATGTGTTTATATATTATATATGTTTATATAATTTACACATGTTTATATAGTAATATATTTTTATATATGTTTACATATACAGGGTGTCCCAAAAGTCTCCATACAAAGGAAAAATTTTGTAATGAATGTTTTGTAAATAAAGGTACATTTAGCGATAATTTCCCACTTTCCCTATCTATGGTGACTTTTGGGACACCCTGTATAGATACACATACATATACAGTTTAAAATAAATTTATTATAAGGAACTGGCTCCCATGATGAGGCGGGTGAGTCCCAGGGCTGCAGTAGAAAGGCCGGAGACCTAGGAAAAGCTGATGATTCAGTTTGAGTCTGAAGGCAGGCAAACCCCCAGAAGACTGTCAGGCAGACTGGATTCTCCCTTGCTCTGGGCAGGGTCAGCCGTTTATTCTGTTTGGTCTTCCACTGATGGGACGAGGCCCACCCACACTGGGGAGGGGGTTCCGCTGTACTCTGTCCACAGATGCAAAGTCAACCTCATCCAGAAACACCCTCACAAGCACACCCAGAACAATGCTTAACCAAATATCTGGGCACCCTGGGGCCCAGGCAAAAGTTTGCACATAAAATCAACCATTACAAATATATATATACACACACAGAGACCTTTTTATATATTATATATATAGTTACATTTGTTTATTTTTGGACTATAAGAATACGCATATATTCTTCTTATAGCTCCAAAATAGATGACATAGAGTCTCCATTTCTTACCTCCCCATCCCCTAATTTTTAATAAGAACAAACAGGTTAGGCATCTCCCTTAGCAATTCCACATATTTCACAGCAGTGAAAGCTGAGGCTCCCACGTGCTGGGGGAAGTTATCTGATATTGATTTCTCTGGGCGGTTAATTAATCTCACTCCCTCTTGTGGGGATCCAATTTCCCATTTTTTTCTAACGAATGTTTGTTTCTCATGAACCTACGGAGAAATGGGGCTTCTGTGTATACGGCGATGCTCCCTTTTGTGGGTACTCAGCATGGCCAGTTTTGGGAGAACTGCTGGACCTACAAAGCCTGGGACAGAGGCCATGTGGGGCAGGGTGATGCACGTTTTGCGTTTGCGCCATTTCCCACCTGGACCAGTGTGGGCTGCAGCGCAGGCGTGGCAGCAGGTGCGCAGAGCTGGGAGGTGCAGGAGCAACAGGAGTTCTTGGACCCGTGGTCGGTCGTCTGACAAGCAGGAGCCCACGGCTGACTTGCTGACGTAGAAACACATGAGAGAAGATGATTCATGGACAGATTGTGAAGAATATTCGTGAAAGGACAATCGCAAGAAAGCTTTCTCTTATTTTTTTCGTTTTTCCAAATAGAAGATAGGCGGGAGCTCCACGAGGGAAAACTTCTCTTACAGAGTGAAGCAGACAGAACAGCAGGAGCAGGAAATACTGGACAAGGAAAGAGGACTCACAGGCAATGTAAGAAGGCAATGGAGAAAGTAGTGGGGTCTTTAGGGAAAAAGAGTGTCCTCGCTAGGTCAGGCACGTGCACGAATCCTCCACGCGGCCTGCCGTGCTCCGAGGGAGTGAGCCGATGCCTCATAGTGAATTCTGCGGCTGCTGCCCACACGGAGATCGCCAGGCCCATGTGCGCCACTGGGGAGATTCCAGCCCCTTCCCAGCCACCCTCCCCAGTGCCTATCTGTGCTTTGTGCATTAATCATCCACGCATGGCACTGCCTGTTTAATCACTTGGCAATTATCTGGTTTATATCTTCTGTTTTCATCTCCTAAACAAGACTTGCCTCATCAGATCTTAAAATTGCATTTGACATGGTAACGAAGAGTTGAATTATTTGTTCCCTACAAATGTAATTATTTACCATGTAATTTTCAGGAAGACACAGCTTCCAAGTGTTCATATAGAATTTACTATGCAATTATCAGCCGCGCCGACATCCTGCCTCTCAGCTGAAATGGCCGTCAAGGGTGGGTGCCGGGAGGAGAGAGACAGCGCCACGGGCCAGCGTCGGGGACAAAGTCCTGTCTGTGCATGGAGGAGGTGGCTGCCTGTGAGCTGCAGCTGTGCTTTATGAACACCTGGGGAATTCATTTAATTTCTCTTTGTTTCAGTCTCTTCATCTAGAACATGAAGTGACAAGAGAGAAGGAAGGTTGTAGTGAATAATTAGGAAGAACAAAGAAGAATTAGGAGAAAATGCAGATGTCATGGTGAAAGATATTCTCCATTTTGGTACAATTCTCCCCCAGTGCAGGTGAGGGAAGAGGCAGGGTTCTTACAAGGAGAGATGAGTTAGGACCCTCCTAGGAGTGCCTGGAGGCTGGAAAGTCCTGCCTTTGGGGCCAAGGAGAAGATGTGCCCTGGAGCAACCAGGAGCTACCTGGAGGCCTCTCACCTGCACAGCAGGCCAGGCCGGGAACGCTAGTGCCAAAGAGTAGCAGGAAACATTCAGAGAATGGTGATATGGCTTAACAAGGAGACATGAATAGTTCAAGGTTAAATGTATGAGAGACAAGGTGGGAAGTGGTGGTTACACCAGATGCTCATCTAAGCCATCACACTGTTGGGATCATCAGCTCTTATGTAAATCGCAGCCCCTGATCCCTTCTTTGGCTGTTTTGGTCCTATATTTGGTCATGGGAATCCTTTGGTGGTCTCTCTGTGTGGTGCACATGCCTGCACGTGTGTAGCACGGGAAGTGGCTCAGACCGTGGGCACCTATTCGTCGCTGCCTGGGTTCCTCACCCGATTCCACTATTTTCTAGGTCCCTGACGTTTGGACAACCACTTAAGCACCATAAATTTTATATGCTCATTTAAAAATCCTTCTGTGGCTAAGGAGATCATTAGGTGAAATGCTCATCGCAGCGTCAATGCTTATTAAATATTGCAAAATTACTTCATTATTAGTTTAGTCAGTTCATAACATTTTACAGGAGAATTTCACAATGTTTTGGGCATTCCACAGGGGAAGCAGATATCGGGTCCTCACGAGCTTGGACTTTCATTTTTTATTCCTTCCAGCCTAGTTAAGGCACAATTTGCAAATATCTGGTTGATTCAATGGTTTTCTCTCCTGAATGCAAATACTTTTCCCTCCTTTCGGGCCTGTCATCCCAGGCCCTGTCATTTCTTGCGTGGTCCACGAGAAAAGCCCTAACTGCTCTCCCGCCCCGCAGTCCTTCGCCTCTGCAGTCTGCCGTGCACCAGTTTCCTGGCTACGCATTTCTGAAGCACAGCTATGACGCTGCCGCTGCACGACTGCGTCATCTGTTGACCGAGAGTGTAGGTGTGAACCACTTAGTGCAGGATTCATGACAGACGCCCTGGGCCGGCTCCCTCGGTTCCCATCCCCCCGCCCCTTTCTTTCCTGTGCCACAGAGGCTAAGCCGTCAGTTCAACAGCCTCCCTCGCATTGAGGACACCCGCGCTGTGCAGTGCTGGCCAGTGAGCTGGGACCACAGGTGTGCGCTACCACGCCCGCTGGGTTTTCAAAAATTTTTTTGTAGTGAGGAAGTCTTGCTATGTAGCCCAGGCTGGTCTTGAACTCCTGGCCTCAAGTGATCCTCCCTTCTTGGCCTCTCACGGTGTAGGGATGACAGGTATGAACCACCGTGCCTGGCCAAGATGGTAAATGTTATGTTGTATTTTTTTTTTAACCACAATTCAAAATTTTTAAAAGGAAAAAAATTAATAACAAAGATTTTCCCATCGGCGTGGTCTGCAGTAGTTTTGCACCCATTCTCTTTTAAATGCTCTTCACTGACGCTTTTCTGCTCACGGCCGCTGACCCTGCCTTGGCCGAGTCTGCCACGCTCTCTGCTCCGCATCCCGCGCAGTCCCGGCCCTCGCTGGCCGGCGTGGCCGCAGCGCTTGGTGCGGCTGGTTCCTCCCTCCTCGCCTCTGCCTTGTGTCTCGGAGGTCACACCCTCCTCGTGTTTCTGCTCCCTGCAGGGCTTCTTTCTGAAGAGTCCTCTCTGCCTCTGTGACCTCCAAATTTGGAGGCCCGGGTTTCAGTCCTTAAATGTTTATCATCTACACTCACGCCGTTAGTGATCTCACCCAGGCTCTGGGGTTCAATCACCAGGTGCAACGATGCTGACGACTCTCTGTGTGTCCACCTGGTTCGGCCTTGCTCAACTCCAGAACCACCTACTCCGCCCCTGCACCCTCACTGGGATGACTGGGGATGTCTCAACCCTAACGTTTCCTGCGGGGACGTCCTGGTCCCTGTCCTCCCCTAGAACCAGCCTTCCAGTTCCTTAAGTCAAAATTTGTAGCATCATCTTTAACTCCTCTCACGTTTTTGTCAAGAAATCTTGTTGGTTGTACCTTAAAGATATACCCAGAGCCAGCTTCTTCTCACCACATCTGCAGAATTTTATCACTCTTGTCCCAACCACCGTCCACTCTCGCTTGGGTGACGGCGTTCTCCACGGAGCAGCCAGGCTGGTTCCTCTCCAAATCTCCAGCGTCCTCGCTTCACTCAGAGTAAAAGTCTGACGGAGGCTGTGTAACAAGCGGGTCCCCTGATCCGCTTTCTGACAGCACCCCCTCCTGCACGCACCCACCACCCCTTGCTCACCGCCCTTCAGACATACCACCCTCCTGCTTTAGGGGCTTGACAACCGGTCCCCCTGCCAGAAATGCCTTTTCTAATTATCTTCATGGCTTGCTGCTTCTCCTTCAAGCCTCTGCTCAATTGTTAATTGTCTCAGTGAGACTCTCCCTGTCAACCTGATTTAAAATTGTGACACCAACCCTGATATTCCCCATCTTCTTTCCTTGCTGTGTTTTTCTCATAGTATTTCTCATCTTCTAATGTACCATTTGAGTTTTCCTTTCTTTTGGGTCTTTCCCAGTAGAATTAAAGCTCCCTGAGGACAGGGACGTTTTGGGGTTTTGTTTGCTGCTGTGTTCTTGGGCCTAGGGCAGCACCAGACTCAAATCAGTGGTTCAGTGTCTATGTATTGCATGAATAAATTGAAAGAAAAGCAGAATCAATCATTCTATAAGCCCAAGTTAACCTTTTCTGGAGAAGGGTACACTAGAAAACTGTGCCTCAGCTTCTACGAGCAATGAAAACCCTGGCCCTTCCACCCCAGTGAGGTGGGCGGGCTGTCCTGAGATTAGCTTTAAGATGCCAGGCCTAGCTCGTGTGGAACAGATCTCCAGTTGATATTCCTTTTGTGGGATTTACTCAAAATTACTAATAATGCTGCAGGAAAACTAAAGAGAAAAAGCCGGAGGACTGCACTGCCTCTTTTTGTTCTGCTTACCCAGTACATGGCTGCAGAGCCACGTTGTTTTCCTCGCCACTCTTTTCGCGCACACACATTTCCCTACGTGGAAACGTTTGCTCTGGATGGGAGAACTCAGATGGGGAAGTAACTCATCAATCCATTGATCCAGATGGGACATTTAGCCTGGCCAAGAACATGTATTATGCGTATATACATGCATGAGTGTGTATATATATTAAAAACCTCAATTGTTAAAAGCCTCAGGTAGTAAAAAAAGAATCAGAACTCTTTTCCTGTGTGTGTGTCTAGTTTTATATGTCACTTTTAAGAAAAACATCTCTCATTCCACCAGCAGCTGTACCTGTTAAACACCTTTGATTTTTAACAATGTCACATTCAGGAAGACAAAGTCTTCAAACATATTATATTTGGTTAGCAAACATAAAAAGCTGTGAGATAGGATACAATGCAAACTATTTGCAAATTGGGTCCAGGAATTAGAGTGACAGAGGGAATGAATTCCAGATTTGAAGAGCAAACATTAAATGTGGCATGTTCATTGTTGGCCAACTTGATTAGATTAAATGCCATATTTTTATGCACAGTTTAAATATTGAGCTTCATCTCTATTCTTTTGATTAAAGTTGTTTGCTTGGCTCTGATGATTAAATAAGGGTTAATAAATATAACCTTTGTTTAATCCATTGTAACCAAATTTCTCACTCTTCCTGTGTTGGAGAAATAACAGCTAGAGATGGATCTATGAGTCAGGACTATTAGACCCACCATTTTATAAACTTGAGGATGGGAAATAGTTTTCTATATAGTGGATACCTGCAAATGTACCACACAAGGCAGCGGCACAACATTGACACCATCGCAAACACTGTCATGACTTCCCTCTGTTCCTGTCCCTGCGCTGGCTCCCCAAGGTGATAACCACCACCTGGAATTCAGTATGTATATATTAGGGGCTGTACTGTGTCCCCCCAAACTTCATGTGTTGGGGTCTCAACTCCCAGGACCTCAGAATGTGACCATATTTGGAGATAAGGTCTCTAAAGAGGGGATTAAGTTACAACGTGGCCCTAAGACTGGCCCCCAATCCAATGTGCCTGGTGTCCTTAGGATAAGAGGAAGAGACACCTGGTGCTCACAGTAAAAGGCCACATGAGGACACGGCCGTCTGCAAGCCGACGAGAGAGGCCCCAGGAGGAACCAACCCTGTGGACACCTCGATCTCCGACTTCCAGCCCCCAGACAGCAAGAGAGTAAATTTCTGCTGTTCAAACTGCATAGTCCATGGTATTTGTTGTGACACCTCTAGCAAACAAATACAGTAGTATTCTATTTAGTTTTGCTTGGTTTTGACCTTCTAAAAATGCCAAAGTTCTCTGTGACTATTTTTTACTCAATGTTTTATTTGGAGAACTCAGACATGGAGCCATGGATAGCTGAAGTTCATGAATTTTCCCTAATATATAATATTCTACTGTTTCAGTGCACCAGCTTTTAGTTACCTATTATTGATTGATGTGTGGGTTAATTCCAGCACTTTTGCTCTTAGCAATGGCGTTGCTATGAGCTTTCTCACCCACGTACCCTCGTGCACAGGAGAAAGAGTGTTGCAGGGTCTTCAGGTGACGAAATCTTGCTCTCACGCAATCCCCGGGAAGCTGAGTCAGCTCAATGGCTCAAGCTAAGTAGAGGTTTGTTCTCTGTCATGTTTTTGCTCTACCTGGTTGCTCTGTCCTCCAGTGGTTGGTCTTTTCTGGAGATTGGTTGGGGCCAGATCCATGTTACATCTACTTTCCCGCCTTTGGGAAGGAATCAAGTACTCAATTCAGAGAAAGTGGCTCATCTTTAAGTTGGAGATGACTTGGGCATCTTGTTTTTGTTTGTATCCCCTTGACCACATGGGTCATGTTGCCACTCAGCTGACAGCAGGCCAGGAAGCGTGGTTCGGGGTGGGCAGTCAGGTAGACCTGGGACTGTAGATTGTTTAGACACAAATAGCAGTCAGACACATCGACCATCACACCCGGATATGTGCTTTAAAAAAAAAGCATATATAAAGCATATATATGTAACTTGATTCTTAATTGAAGAATGACCTCAATGGAGAATTATTCTTCAGGTGGTATAAAAACTGTTGACTATGCCATTGAACAATAATCAGGCAGTAAAATGATGTTCTTTGGGATTTATTTTACTTTCTGCTTGCTTGTAGAGTAGAACGTTTTATGGGAGTGTCTTCCTCTCCAGATTTACATTCTCCAGTCGTTTTCCACCATATTTAGTATAAACTCCAAAGTTCTTAACAAGGAGACCTATGACACTCCATGGGTCATGCCCTGCCTATGCCCACACCCCCGTCATCTCCCTTTGTTACTCTGCTTAAGCCGCAGGACATGGGTTTGGCTGCCACGCTCACTCCTACTCAAGGCCACCCTGCTGCCGGCCACTCAGCCTGAGCTACCGTTTCTCGGACTTCTCTCCTGCTCAGGCTCCTCCAGGCTCAATGCTGTTCCACAGGGAAGCCTGTCCTGACCATCCTGCGAAGGAGCAGCCTCCGCACCCCTGTACATACTCCACCCTTCATTTTCCTTATAGCACCTGTGACATCAACCTCTAAATCATCCAGATTACTGATATTGGTAATTTTTTCATTGCCTGTCTACTCACTGTAGAATATAAGCACTATGAGGGTGAGGACCTTGTGTGAGTTACTTTCTGCCAGGTAGCCAGAGCCAAAAAGAATGACTGGAACAAAGTAGGCACTCGGATGCCCGCTCTAGAATGGACATGCACAAGGGAGGGAGGGTTTGCCCTTCTGTGGACTTCTGCATTTCATCACCTTGGGCACCGTCCACCCGACTTCGTTTGTAGACTTAATGTGATGAAAGCTGATATGGTCAGTGTCACCTACCATATCAAGGTGCCTAATTTTAGCATTTAACTTTTGTATTATACTTAACACAAAACATTCTCTTATACCATTTTGTTTTAGTCTCCAAATTTTTGAGACAGAATAGACCATTCACTTTTACAAACAAAGAACCTGTATCTCAGAAGCCTTCACAAATTTCTCAGTTCATTTAGTTGGTGTAAAAAGCAAAAACAATGACTGGAGTTGATGTTTTCTGGCACCAAATCTAGGAATTATCCCACATACCTCCTGTGTTTAAGCAACATGTACAAAAATTTTCTGGGTCCATAAAATAAAATTATTGATTTTTCAAAAATGAGATAAAATGGGAAAATAATGAAAGTTGAAACAATAGCACCTATCTGGAGAAAGCCAATGTTCTCTCACATTTTAGATATTATCTCTTCCGCCCACTGCTTGGTAGCTGTGATGGGTGATTGATGAGGGAAGAGACAGGTATAGATGAGAAGTTAGTGCAGACACTTTTCTCCTCTCCCCAGTGCAGAATGTGTTCTGTGTGTCAGGGGGCGGGTGCGGGGACGGGAAGGCACAGTGTCCCCTTGTGTGGTTCATGGGCGGTAGTTGTAGCGCAACATGAAGGCAGACAGGTCTTCTCTGGCTGCCTGCACCACCGGCTGCTGCTTTAGAGCAGTTGCATGGGAAACGAGCGTCTACCCCAGAGGCAGTACTTACCCGGATGTAGGGACAAGTGTGACCATCCTGTCATTGTATGGAAAGTACTGTGTGTGTTTTATTTTTCCCGAGGAGAGAGACCATACCTTTCATCAAATCTATATGGGTTCATGACCAAATAAAAAATTAAGGTCTACTATGATTTTGACTCTCTCATTCTTTGGGAGTTATTTTAGTACAACAAATAATGAGTAAAGGACTTCTATACATAGGGCAAGAACAAGGTATCTGAGATCTCCTGAAGAATAACAGATAGGTCATGATCAGGGAATTTATAATTTGGGAAGAAGAGCACAATACAAGGCACAAGAGAAAAGTGACCCTGCTGGTGGGTGGGAAGTGCGGGAAGCAGGTCAGTCGGGGCCTGTGTAGCTGGGCCCTGAGCCGTGAGGGGTGCAGGTGAGGTGCGCTCAGGCAGATCAAGGTCACAGGCAGAAGCTGGGACAAAGAAAGAAAGGAGTCACGAAGGAAAACTAAACATAAGGAAAACTCGTGCCAAATATCAGAGACAGGTTTAGAAAAGTAGGTGGAAGACAGAATATATACACATATTTTGAATGCTCTGCTAAGGTAACTGCCTTGACGATGTTGGCAGCAAAGACACACGGATGTTTTCCGAGCTGCAGAGAAACATGATGACATAATAATGAACATAATGAGGACAAAGATGGGAAATGAGGAAGGAGAAAATTAGATTACCGTAAAAAGCTAGAAAAGCCACTTGTGAGTTACCCAATCAATTGAACTGAGTTCACTCATGAATTCAACAGACACCTTTTGACCTGTTCTTTTCGTCAGGCACAGGTTAGACGGGAGGGAACCAGGCAAAGGAAGACGCTGTGCCTCTGAAGCACTCAGGGAGTCGGGGAGGATGCTCGAGGGCCGCGCTGACGCTTGGAAGGCGCTCGACAGGGGCACTCCCTGCGCTCACAACTCACAGCTGTCTCGCTGCGGCATTGAAAAAAATGTTTCTTAATTTTTCTCTTAAAATGATACCATCAAAACTGTCATAACAGTCTGATTTTATTTTCCTTATTTCTGCTCTGACCTTTATTGTTTCTTTTCTTTTACTAATTTTGGGTTTGGTTTGCTCTTGTTTTTCTAGTTCTTTGAGATGCAGCATTAGGTTTTTTATTTGAAGTTTTGCTACTTTTTTTGATGTAGGCACTTATTCCTATAAACTTTCCTCTTAGTACTGCTTTTGTGGTATCCCATAGGTTTGGTATGTTGTGTTTTCATTTATTTTCATTTGTTTCAATAATTTTTAAAAATTTCCTTCCTAATCTCTTTATTGACCTAATGGTCATTCAGGATCATATTCTTTAATTTCCATGTGTTTGTACAGTTTCCAAAGTTCCTCTTGTTCTTGATTTCTAGTTTTATTCCATTGTGGTCAGAGAAAATACCTAATATAAATTCAATTTTTTTGAATTTTTCAAGACTTCTTTTGTAACATAACATATGGTCTGTCCTTGCAAATGAATCATGTGTTGAGGAGAAGAATGTGTATTCTGCAGCTGTCGGATGAAATGTTCTGTATATTTCTATTAGGACCATTTGGTCTGTAGTGCAGATTTAGTCCAATGTTTCTTTGTTGATTTTCTGTCTGGATGATCTGTCCAGTGCTGAAAGTGGGGTGTTTAGGTCTCCAACTCTTATGGTATTAGGGTCTATCTCTCTCATTAGTTCTGATAATATTTGCTTTATATATCTGGGTGCTCCAGTGTTGGGTGCATATATATTAAGAATTGTTATATCCTCTTACTGAGTTGACCCCTTTATCATTATATAATGACATTCTTGGTCTCTTTTTACAGTTTTTGTCTTGAAATATATTTTATCTGATGGCGATATAGCTACTCCTGATCTTTTTTGGTTTCTATTTGCATGGAATGTCTTTTCCCAACCCTCTGTTTTCAGTCTATGTGTGTCTTTATAGATGAAGTGAGTTTCCTGTAGACAACATATAGTTGGGTCTTGTTTTCTGTCTATTCAGCCACTCTATGACTTTTGATTGGGGAGTTTGGTCCATTTACATTCACTGTTATTATTGATAGGTAAGAACTTACTCCTGCCATGTTGTTATTTGACTTCGGGTTGTTTTGTGGTCCTTCTTTGTGGTCCTTCCTTCCTTCTTTCCTTGTCTTCCTTGTCCCCCTTCCTTCCTTGTCTTCCTTCCTTCCTTGTCTTCCTTCCTTCCTTGTCTTCCTTTGTGTAAAAGTGATGTCCTTTGGTAGTGTGTTTTAACTTCTTGCTTTTCATTTTAGTTTATCTGTTGTAGGTTTTTTGATTTGGGATTACCATGAGGCTTGCAACCTTATAATGAATTATTTTAAAAAAGATGACAACTTAACTCTGCTTACAAGAAACAAACAAAAAACAAACCAGCAGAGAAACGTAAAAGAAATTCTACCCTTTAGCTGCATTCCTCCCTCCCACTTTTTGTTGTTTCTATTTATATCTTTCTATACTATCTATCTATTAAAACACTATTTTAGTTATTATTTATCATAGGTTTGTCTTTTAAGTCTGCCTACTAAAGACATAAATGGTTATACACTGCAATTGCAATGATAGAGTATTCTGTATTTATGTACTTACTGTTACCAGTGAGTTTTATACCTTCAGATGATTTCTTATTATTTGTTAACTTTTTTTTCTTTTGGATTGAAGAACTCCCTTTAGCATTTCTTCTAGGGCAGGTCTGGTTTTGACAAAATCCCTCAGCTTTTGTTTGTCTGGGAAAGTCTTTATTTCTCCTTTATGTTTGAAGGATATTTTTGTAGAATATAATATTCTTAGATTAAGGTGTTTTTTCTTGGATATATCATGCCACTCTTTCCTGGCCTATAAGGTTTCCACTGAGAAGTCTGCTGCCAGGCATATTGAAGCTCCATTATATGTTATTTTTTTCTTTTTTATTCCTTCCTTTAGGACCCTTTCTTTTTCCATAACCTTTGGGAGGTTGATTATTAAATGCCTTGAGGTAGTCTTGTTTGGGTTAAATCTTCCTGGTGTTCCATGACCTTCTTATACCTGAATATTGATATCTTTCTCTAGGTTTGGAAAGTTCTCTGTTATTATTTCTTTAAATAAACTTTCTACCCTAATCTCCCTCTCTCTATCTCCTCTTTAAGGGCAATAACAGATTTTCCATTTTCAGGCTATTTTATAGATGTTGTAGGCATGCTTCATTATTTTTTATTCTTTTCTCTTTTTTTCTGTTTTGACTATATATTTTCATATAGCCTATTTCAAGCTTATTAATTCTTTCTTCTGCTTGATCAATTCTGCTGTTAAGAGACTCTGATGTATTTTTCAGTTTGTCATTTAAATTTTCAGCTCCAGAATTTCTGCCTGATTTTTTTCTATTATTTCAATCTTTTTGTTAAATTTCTCTAATAGGCTTCTGAATTCCTTCTCTGTGTCGTCTTGAGGTTCATTGAGCTTCTTCAGGACAGCTATTTTGAATTCTCTCTCTGAAAGCTCACATATCCCCATCACTCTGGGATTGGTCACTGGTACTTTATTTAGCTCATTTGCTGAGGTCATGTTTTCCTGGATGTTCTTGATGCTGATGGATATTTGTCAGTGTCTGGGCATTGAAGAGTTAGGCATTTATCTTAATATTTACAGTCTGGAATTGTTTGTACCCATCCTTCTTGAAAAGGATTTCCAGGTATTCAAAGGGAATTGAGTGCTGTTATCTAAGTCTTTGGTCACTGCAGCTGTATCAGCACTGGGGATGTCCCAAGGCCAGTAATGACTCTTGCAGACTCCTGGTGGTACCACCTTGGCAAACTTGTGTAAGATACAGGAGAATTCGCTGGATTGCCAGGCAAAGTCTCGCACTCTCTTCCCTCACTCTGTGCTGGGCTGCTGGATTTTGGGCAGGAGTGATGTGGGCACTCCCTCATGGCCACCAGCCCCAGGTCATACCTGAAGTCAGCCCAGTCTCTCCCAAAGCCCATGGTGACTGTTGCCTGCCTACCTCTGATGTTTATTCAAAACCCAAGGGCTCTTTAGTCAGCAGGTGGTGAATTATGCCAGGACTGGGTCTTTCCTTTCAGGGCAGTGGATTTTCTTCTGGCCCAGAGTGGGTCTAGAAATGCTGTCCAGGAACTAAGGCCTGGACTAAGGGGCTTCAGGAATCTACTTGGTACTTTATTTTGCTGTGGCTGAGCTGGTACCCAAGTTGCAAAACAAAGTCCTCTGAGCTCTTTCCTTTCCCCAAGTGGAAGAAGACTCTTCCTGAGCTGCCCTGCCTGTAGTTGGGGGGAGAGGGTGACACAGGCACTGGCTTGGCTGCCACAGCTGATGTCTCTCTGTGTCACCACAAGTCCACTGGCTCAGAGCCAGAACACCCACAGGAATTTCCCAAGGTCTGCAGTCTTTGTGTCCCAACTACTTTACAAATTTATTACAGGTCCCAGGCTGCTTTTTGTCAGCTGGGGGAGGGGCTAGCCGGAACTTGGGTTTTCGGGAGGAGGATTTTCTTCCCTCTGGCCGGGCTGGCCTAAATGCTCCCTCCATGGGCACCAGCTGAATTCTGCCCTATGCTGTGTTCCCTTGTGCCAGGGTGGCCCTGAGTTCCAATGCAAAGTTCCACAATCACTTCACACTCCCTCCCCGGAGCACACAGATTCTCTCTCCACCCAGCGCCTGCATGGTGCTGCCAGGGGATGGGGTAAGTGTGGCAGAAGCAATGCAAGACTGTCTCTTCTGCCCTCTTCAGTGCCTGTTTCTTCCATACAATGTTAAAACCAGGTACTGTAATTGCTCACCTGATTTTTGCTTCTTATCAAGATGTTTTCTTGTGGGGATAGCTGTCCAATTTGGTGTTCCTGCGTGGCAATGACTGCTGGAGGGTTCTAATTGGCCATCTTGTTCTGCCTCCTCCTAATTATTTTTTATTTTATTTTTTCCTTCTAATTTTTAATCTCTTAATTATCTAAAGACATTATCTGTGGTATTTATTTACTCTTGTGTTTCTTTTAGTAAGTCAATAATTCTGAAATAATTTCTTCCTATGTTTCTGGTTTTTTTCCTTACTCTATTACCAATTATTTTATTCTTGTATTTTTCTGAATCTTTATTCTATTATTTCATGTCTTATACTATTCTCTTAATTTTTTAAATTTTGTTTTGAAATAGTAGGTTATACATTTCATTTGTTTTGTAGGCATGTCTGTCTGGTATGCTTTTTTTGACAGTAGGATATTTATTCGGTTTTTATTCTTTCTTCTTTTAAGAATGTTTCATGAGATAAGTGCTCAATCATCTTCTGTTGCTTCCTTTATGTGAAAGAGTTTTTCCTGAACTTTTAGAAGAATTTGAGACTCAAGATATCTTTCTTCATGGCTCTTGAATTCCCTCTTTTGTGTGTTCGTGTGGTTTCAAAAATACGGCGGCCCGCTTTGTATGGTCCTGGGTGTTTCTGTGCTCCTACTTTTTCTCCAGATGTTTTTTACCTGTGACTCTATTGCTGCCCTGCTCAATTTCAGTTATTTGCCTGTTTCTTCTGAATATGGGGCTTTATCCTGGAAGTGAGGTTGATTGGTTAATTTTGAGAATTCATTTGTAGAATTTTCTTTTTATTCTTGGAGTCTCCATTTCTCTGCTTCCACTACCTATTTACAGTTCCCTGTCTGACAACTTCAACATCTGTGTCATATCTGAATACTTTGTCTTTTCAGTCTTTGTTTTTTCTTGTCTTTCAGCATGGCTGGTAATTTTTTTGTGGAAAGTCAAACTTCTTGTATCGGGGATAGGAATTAAGAGAAATGGGCACTTCGTGTGAGGATGTGTGCTAACGTGGCTATGAGTGAACTGCGGTTATTGGTGGCTATATTATGGGTGCCAGGGGCTTCATATTTCTAAGTTCTTCTCCTGTTTCCCTCCTTGACTTTAGGTGTCTCTGGATCTTCCTCCTCAGAGAGAGCCTGTGTCTGGCAGAGCTGTTGGCTGTGAGCACTGTCACTCCACGGGGACCCTGATAGTGTGCTGGTGCCCTGTTAGGGAGGGGAACCCTGTATAACTTTCTGATTAAATTTCAGTGTTTTATCGGGTCTATGTCTTGGGGAGGTGACTTCCACGAATGGTTCTCCAGAGGTAGAGACTTCTTTCCCCTGCTCCTTCCTTCTCTCCTGGCTGCCCTGTTCCCACTCAGGACAGGGAAGCCCTGGCCCCTGTTGACTGTGGTTTCTGCCCCCTGAGGACAGACAGGGAGGCTAGAGGAGGTGGGGCAGCATCGCCCTGCCCAGCTGGGACCAGGCTCTGGCAGTCTTTCCCCTGGAGAGCTGCTGTGGAGATGGCCCTGGGAGCTTCCACATGGGAGATCCTTCTCAGATGTTCACCGGAAGAACCGGTGGGGCTCATGGAGACAAAACCCATGAAAGTGGAGCTCCCCTAAGTCAGCAGCAGAGTTTTTCATGCTCCTGCTCATCCACACTCAGCCTCCAGCAGTTCATCAGAATGACCACGTAAGGGCTGCTACCCACAGTGGCTCCAGCACCTTCTGCTCTAGGTAAAGCAGGTACAGATCATCTCTCTTGATTTCTGGGTGGTGGTCAGCTCTGAGGCCTCAGTTCTCTCCTGGGAGAGTCACTGATTCTTAACATGTCTAGCTTTCCTCACTGCAAGGACTGCTGTGATAACATCCAAGCTCTTAAAACACTGGAGCCAAAGACAGAATGTCCAATTTGGAGACTCTATGAGATGCAGACTGCTCCAGCCTCGTCAGAGTTTACTTGGATATTTTGTATGCAGCTTCTACTGTAGTTTGAAAACACCTCCCATCTTTAGCTCTTGCTCTTGACTGCCCATGGCTTCTGATGTTGGGAATCTGGGGGCTGCCAGGTCCATCGGACGCCCATGGCATCCTTCTGCTTTCTTTACACAGTTGCTGAGTCACACAGGGTTTGTCATTGATGCTTTTCCCCACCTGCCTGTATTTTGGGTTTTGTGTGGAAATCTTGACATTTACTTCCTTTGAAGCTACTGTCCATGGATATACAGTTTTGATATTATAGTTCCTCTCTCATTCTCTGGGGAGAAATGGGTCAATACAAAAACTAAATTGCAGCACTGCTCCTATTTTCCTAGACTCTCCTGACTATTTGTATTTTAATAGGTGATTTTGAAGTCCAAAAGACCTTCAAGATTCACGGGAATTGTTTGATTTCGTACCATATGACTAATTGTTGGAGAAAAGTATCTTGGGAAGCCCATGGAATATCCTTCAAACTGCAGTTTGTTGATGCCTATCTACTCAGTCCAGTCCTCAACCTAGCCAGTGCTGTAGGGTGGGGCAGAGCTCCTGAATGGATCCCATCTTATCCTTTCCTATGCAAATGATTTTAGGTCATTCTGACCTGATTTTAAGCACTGGTGTTCTTTTCTGACTTGTCTCTAATTTTGATTGTTCATATTGTTCTAAGCCAGAGTAAATGTTCCCCAGAGATGGAAGACATAAAGCTTGTCACAGGGTCTGCATCTGATTCATTGCCTGACCTTATGGTTCTTTGTGTAGTGCTATGCACCCTAGGGTTTGCAATAAATATTAATTGAATGGAGTTGAATTGAATTTATACTTTGCTCATTTCACAAATAGGTTAAGTGAAGATTAACAACTTCACAGCAGTACTAGCAGACTGAATTAAAGAATATCTGTGTATATCTGTAATGTCTTGAATTAGTACAATAAAAGTAACTCACTATGGAAAAATCTATAGTTATGGGAAAAATTGTTCTTTAGACCTTACCTACACTTGCTCATAGAAACAGCTGTGAACATTCACACCATGATTCTTCATTTCTCCTTAATAACAAGAGATTGCAAAAAATTCCTTAAGGACTTAACAATTTCTCTATATTATTTCCTAGTTAATTTTTGACAAGTAAACAAGGTGAAACAGACATGGCATACCACAAATTAGAAAATTAAGTCTGTGCCATGAAACAATCTGCTGAACACTCTGCTAGGTCAGGGATTTCTGTGTTAAATGTACGACTAAAGATGTCTGGCTTCCTTCCTTTTTCTTACTTTGATTTATGCCTTTCTACAAATGAAGCAAAGGGTGAAAGACAGGCTAGCTCTGACTTTTGCACATCTACATTTTATAAAGACAGTTTTCAATCTGGAGCTACCAGAACTTCCTTATTCCCCTGAAAAGAAATTGACTGGGTTTACAAAAATATCACACGTGGAAAAGCTACAAAAATGCAGTACCAAGAACATTTTTTAAATGTCATTGTATTTTTAAATCTATCATTATATTATTAAATTTCCTACATTTGGTTTCCTCTTATATTTGAGAACCTATAGTACCAGCTACTCAGGAGGCTGAAGCTGGAGGATCACTTGAGCCCAGGAGTTCAAGGCTGCAGTGCCCTATGACGGCACCTATGAATAGCCACTGCATTCCAGTCTGGGTGACACAGTGAGATCTTGTCTCCAAACAACACATACACTTAAACAAAATAAAGTAAATTTAAAAATCAAACATCTTGCTGATCAAACCCCCAAACTTCCAATACTGAGTTAAACTTTTCCTCGATTAATTAGTAGACATAGATGTGCCTTGTGAAAAGTGGTCTGTGATCAAGTAAGAATTGGGAAAAATGTATTATATCATAATTTTGTAGGTTCACAATATAGATTATATTTTATGTCTCTGAAAAGTTTGACAGAAAAGAAAGTGTGAAATTATTTTCCTAACATTTGAATAGTGAATACTTTACCATGAAATATATATTGCTATTTTGAGAAGCTGTCATTTGCCAGTTTGGGAAATGTGTTCTAGGTCCAAAAGACTCCTTCTTCCATGAACTCATTAATAATTCTACACAGAACACTAAACGGAAATTCAACTGCTCTCTAATTTCAACTGGGAAATTAATGTCTCAAAATTTTGAGATCCGGTGACTTTGCCTAGCCAAATAATATTTATCTTTTTACACTCAATTTGAGTGTCTCTGATACTATTCCACATAGAAAAGTGCCTTGAAGAAATATCCTCTCTTTGCTCTTCCTCCCACGCCCTAAACATTTCTAAACAGTAAGCATTCATTTTTAATAGCATATCATTTAAATAAAATGTTGAAATCAAGGAGAGATGTCTTAATGATAGGGACTTTATTTTCCGCTTTCCTACCTTGACACTCGAGAGAAAGGAGGATTACCTATAAAAATGATGACTTAATCCCTTAGAAAATGGGACTTGGGTTTGGTCACTACAGGCAGTGTTGGGGACAGAGTTGACCCTGGCCAAATTCTCCACAGTTTTCCTCGTAAGTGAAATTAATTGAGAAGCACTGCACAACAGGAGAATTCTAAAACCCTGCCCTAATAGAGACACATTCAAATGTAGGTGTAGATACAGATGATTTACGTCAGAAAGAGTCTAGAGCTCTTACGTTGCATTTCCTTCTCAGAAGCATCATAGAAATATATAATAATGTACAAAATATACAATGAACATAACAATCATGTTTCCATATGAAATTATGACAAAACTGCAAATGGAAACGTCTGTGGGTGGAATGATTTAGCAATGTTCAAAGACACTGTACAATGTGACGTTAATTCTTTAACGTCTTCATATTCAACACCCGGCGTGGCGGCACGACCTTACTCCTGGATCTCTCTGGAACTCACGTTGAGGCGGCGGGTTCGCCGCTCCCTTTGGCTGGGAGAACGCAGCCCCACCCGGCGTGACGTCAGGCCTGCTAGCTCTGCCCACCGCCCGGCTCGCCAGGCCGCGCACTCGCCCGCCGCCCGCCTGCTGCCCATCCGGCGTCCCCGGGCGCCTCTCTCCAAGCGGCGTTTCATGCGTTCGACGAGTATCTGGACGTTCCACGCGCTGTCCTGACGGGTACCTGGACGTTCCGCGCTGTCCTGTAGGGTACCTGGGCGTTCCGCGCTGTCCTGACGCGTTACAGCGCACGCAGACGCTTCCATCCTCCCGGCTAGGTGACGCGCTGGGGACGCCAGAGCGAGAGCGCGCCCTTCCCTGAGTGACGCGCCCGTCCGTCCATCCGCTGGGGAGACGTTCTGACGGGAATAAGCGCGTCCGCTGCAGGGGTCGAGCGTGGTCGCCCTGCTCGCCAGGGACCCCGGAAGGACTTCAGAGGCGGCGACGATCCACCTGAATGTTGACGACTGTGACCTGTGACCGCACCGGACCAATCGGCTCAACTTTCACGTCGGCAGCTGGGGGCCGTTTTCCAGTTGCCAGGGACCCCCGGGTCGAAGGTCATGTAACCCGAGCATGCCCAGATGCACCAAGCAGACAACCACAGGTGGCGCCTAAGTGCTCCGGCCGACCGAAGAGCGTGGACTGAATTGAGGCGGACACCGCATTGCAGGATCCAGGACCCAATCAGATCAAGCCCTGTTGTCACCCCGTGGCAGGAGCCAATCGGGCCGAGCCCTGGCGTCACCCCGTGGTAGGAGCCAATCGGGCCGAGCCCTGGCGTCACCCCGTGGCAGGAGCCAATCAGTTCACACCTCATTACCCTATGCCTATAAAAGCTGACCCACACCCCAGCTCGGGGAGACAGATCTGAGCGTTTCCCCGTCTCCTCGCTAGTGGACGGGCAACAGAGGTTCTTCCCGAAGGTCGCCGCGCGGTCTGGCTGCGTGCAGGGCGGGCAGCGAGCGCGCTGCGTGCTCAGTGACGGGAGGCAGGCGGTGGAGAGCGAGGGGGAGCGAGTGTGGCAGGTGGAGCCCGGAGCGAGTGCGACTCCCCGGCGCGGAGCCGCGGTCAGCAGGGCCGGGCGAGGGCAGCTGGGCACGCTCAGACCTGCCTGGGGGGCAGACCAGCCAGGCCTCTGAATTGTAACTAACAGAGAGTAAGCTGTCTCAAAACAAGACCAAAAGAAGGCAAGGTAATTAAATTGAGAAGAAACTACCAAAAAAAGAGAGAAATCATCGGCATCCTAGTAAGATCCATCATCTAAATGAAATTAGAATAATATTTGCATAGAATAATGTCCTTAGGAGTCACCGTCACAGCCAAAGAACACAAACAAAATGTTTTCATGGAATTGTGGGAATGGCTGCTCAGATCCTCCCTTGCACCGGGGGCGGAGCTCTAACCTGGATCCCGCGCACTGGAATCCCTCGACCGCGGGCACGCAGATGACTGCGCAGCCCGCCAACTTCCCAGCAGCTCAACCTGCTTCTGGGTGGACGTTCGGAAGCCTCTGCCTAGGTATAAAACAAAACGCTTGTGGAAATCAAATATTCCTTAGTTTCTTCAGGTGTAAAATGTGGATGGTTATGTTGCTCACCTTACAGAGTAATTCTGAGGATTCAATGAGCTACTTCACCTGAGACACTAACAACGTTGCCTGACTTAGCAAAAGCTCAAGGAATGTTGTTATTATTAGTGGTAATATCACTATTACCTATGAGTATAATAAAAAGAAAATAACCTTTTATAAATTAATATTTTGTCTTAAAAGCACAATCAACTGAAACATAATAAATTTTCCATTTGTTCTACTATTGTGTGGACATTAGCTGCTTTTGATCTTTAGAGTTGACATCTGTATTATAATTAACTTCAGGAAAAAGTTTTCTATAAAGTGGTAGAAGAAAATGAATAAAAGAAAAGAATAAGGCGAGATAGGTCAGCTATTGATTGAAGGCAACATTTTTCATGTCAAGAATAAATAGTCTAGGGAGTTTAATCCTCTGCCTTAGGAAGTATATTAAAATTCTCAATGAACTTTTAGCATCTTAAACAATTTCATATAACTGTCTGTAAAAAATCACCAAGCCAGTTGCATGTTATGTTAGTTTCTGGCTAAGGGGGACTAACTTCAATGTATGCATGCTGACACATTAGGAACAGGCTGTCATCTTTAAGGAAAAAGTCTTCTATGTCACATTATGTAAGTGTCAAAGATTTTGTTATTGTTTGTACAGTGGCTGTCAGAAAAAAGCAAGGTATATGCCTCTTTTTTCTTGATACAATTGATTAAAGAGCATATTGATAGCTTTTAAATGAATGAGCCATTTTGAATTTTTTGGTTTGGGTTTTCTTAAAAAAATAAAAACAGCAAATTTCAGATTAGGATATTTTTTAGAGTCAATAAAAATGTATAGTTAATAGTGAAAAATATATATCCTAGTAGGTTATTTTTTAAAACAATGACTTTTTAATTGCTCTATATGTGTAAATGTAGTTTCCTTAGTAAGAACCGTTGAAAACTGGACATCCTCATGTGTTTTTCATACACATCTGATGACTGGAAATTACTACCTAGGTCCAGAACACAGTCAATGGAAGGGACGTTTGCCGCCATCCCTCTGCCGAGCTCTTGTTTTCTCACCACCGTTCCGTGTGCTGTCTCTGAAGTCAGCCTCATCTCCAGAGGCTTTTGGTTTTGGAGAGAACCAAATGTCATTGGTGGTTTTCTGTGACAAACAGCAGTATTAACACAGACATTTGTACTCCTTCTTTCAGCCCACCAATACTTATTTAACTGCCTATTCTATATCTGGCACTTATTTTCTGCCCAGTAAATAATCCCAAACAAAATACAAAATAAGAAGAATTGCAATAAATTACGCATTGCAAATTACTCCATGCCATATATTTTATAAAGCTATGGAAAGCCTTGTTTTCAAGGCTGATTTCATGACATGCTTATATAAAGCAAATATAAGCAAAACTTGCATTTGAATTGTTCTGAGTACATGTAGGATTTGTTAATTAGGCTCGACCAGTTATTTCTGGCACAAGTAACCATTTCCAACCTATTGAAAAATCTAAATCTATATAATATTTGATAAACATTTTAAAAAGATAATTAAAGATATGAATGAAAGGATCTGGTTCTAGCATTTATTATGAACAATAATACTTTAAACATTTGGCAAATTGGACATACCAAGGAAAGGAGTGATAGAGCCTTTAATGATTCAGTGATTTGTCTCTTAAATTTAATAGGCTTTGAAACATAGTTAAAGGCCTCAGAAAACTCCCTGTGATCCACCAACCTTATTTTAGCCCATGATTAAATCACATTATTGAAAAGACCTCAGAAAATGCCTTTTGATGAGAAACTATTCAATTAATAATCTGAAAGATGAATCCCACCCTCATGAAAGTATTTCCTTAAAATCCTCAGAAAATATTCCTAAGGTAGACATATATTGTAATTTCCTCCTCTTCTCTGATCCAAAATTATAGATAATATGCCAATTTTTTCCTCATATTTTAAGCCAGCTTTATTCTTAATAATGACAATCCTCTGCCAAATATGCTACATAGAAATAGGAAATATTTAGTAAAAACTTTCCTATTTATCATGACCACATTATTTTTCTTAATTGAGACCATGGCTGAGAAAATTTTCAAATTATTTGCAGCACTTATTAGTCTAATAATCAGTTTTTGGCATTTTAGAGTAGAAGTAGTTATAGGCCAAAGTACTACACAGGTAAAGATTCCAGAATTTTAATATTCTTTCAGAGCCTTCATTACAGTATCATTTTAAGACTTGGAGGGTAACTGACTAGATCTTTGGCAGAACAATTTTCAAGACTGAAATTTTAAGGCAAACTTGTCCTTTTATTGCACTTTTTTATACTTGAATCTAACCCATGTCCACATAGAACCATAGACACATGCTTCTTGGCCACATTTACAAAAGGATAGATTTCCTTTTCATTAGCACATTTTCTGGTGAATTGTCCCCATTCCCAGCCTTTTTTGAAGGGGCAGTCCCAAGTGGCCAGGTTGGTGTTATTGTGGCCCCAGGCTCAACAACGGCTGAGCAGGGCCTACACAGAAACAAGCCAGTAAAGCAAGCAGAACTGGACCCTTCACCCTCTCTTTTGAGAACTGGTACTTTAAATCAAGTAGTGAGACATCTGGAAGAATGAGAGATGATTTCAACCAACAGTTTTTGCCAATGATTTATCTGGGAATGCATCCTGCAGTTTGCTCATCCCCCTGGGTATATGCATATAGAGTTTTATCAACATTAAAATGCCACAGATACTGTTTTCTAAAACCATAACCAATTGGTGGCTTTTGTCCTGGTAGGAAATAAACCATATATCTTTCAGAAAGAATTCTCAGTGTTGGAGTCACAGCGAAACAGGCATGCTAATATACTTCTGGAGACAATAAAAATTGCTCCTTTTTTTTTTGAAAAAATTTTGCCATACGTATCAAAAGCCTCAACATTTTCAATACAGTCTGACTCAGAGATTTTACTTATAAAAATCAATACAAAGACATATTTTCAAATTGAGAACATAAATCACACCCTAAGATGTTCATTGTGAAATTATTCATTATATAATAACAACAAGAAAAAACTATCCAACAAGAGGTAGAGTCATGAAATGTGGTAAATCCATATGATCACATATTATATAACCTGAATGGCTATTTGGAAGAATTTCTAATTGCATGGAATAGAGCTTACAATATATTATTATAAAAACACAATATTTCATGAGCAATAGCCTCATTCCTAATATTTTTAATAGGGGGGGAAGTTCCCTAGATAGACAACACTGGTTATCTCTGGGTTGTGAGGTTATAGGATCAATTTATTTTCCTGCACACACAAACACAATATATACATATAAACATTATCTCAAGTTTTGTAAAACAAGCGTGTGTTTTACAAACGCAAAAATATAGAGACATATTTATATCTGTGTGTATGTGTTTGTATGTAAATACGTATGTGTGCGTGTGTATATGTGTGTATATCTCATTTTGTCAGATTTTCATCACTGTCATGAATATCACCTGGAACTTCATTCTTTGACCTGATACTTATTCAAGCATAAGAATAGACCCACAACTTTTTTCGAATGAAAAGTTTTGGCTTTGTCCACAGGTTCTCCTGTAGCCACCGTCTACACAAAGACAGCTCCACCCTCTATTTGGGCAAGACAGGAGGCTGGCTCGCCCCGGACAGCCGCAACTAGTGACCTACCGTTGGTTGGAAATGCCGGGGTCGCGGCGGCGCCGGGGCATGGGCGGCTGAGGGGCAGCAGCGGCGCGCCGCGTCCACGGTGTGGAGGAGGCGGCGGCCCGCGCGGCCCTGGCCCGAGCGGGCGCCCAGCTCCGAGGCCAGGCCGCGCGCAGGGGTCCAGGTGGCCGGAGGGCTCTCGCCAGCAGCCGGGAAAGCGCCGACCGGGGAGGCCCGCGGGCCGGTCGCGGCGGCTCCAGCGGTCCCGAGCTGTCCTGGCCGTCGGGTCTGCGCCATGCGCACCGCCGCCCGGAGGCGGGGACGACGAACCCGCGCCCTGCGTCCCCCGTGCCCTGCGCCCTGGCCGCGCCCTCGCACGCGCTTCGCCGGGCTGGTGAGTCCGTCCCGCGCCTTTCGCGCCTTCCGGGTGCCCCGCCGGTCGCGCCACGTGCCCCGGCCGGCCTGCTGCCCCGCGCTGGACGCCCCTCGGCGAGAGCTCAGGGGTGAGGAGGGGGCTGATTGAGGCCGAGGTGGGGGGTGAGGAGGGGGCTGGCGTGGGGCCGAGGTGGGGGGTGAGGAGGGGGCTGATTGAGGCCGAGGTGGGGGGTGAGGAGGGGGCTGGCGTGGGGCCGAGGTGGGGGTGAGGAGGGGGCTGGCGTGCGGCGAGGTGGGGGTGAGGAGGGGGCTGGCGTGGGGCGGAGGGTGGGAGGTGAGGAGGGGCTGGCGTGGGCGAGGTGGGGGTGAGGAGGGGGCTGGCGTGGGGAGGTGGGAGGTGAGGAGGGGGCTGCGTGGGCGAGGTGGGGGTGAGGAGGGGGCTGGTGGCCGAGGTGGGAGGTGAGGAGGGGGCTGCGTGGGGCGAGGTGGGAGGTGAGGGGGGGGGCGTGGGCGAGTGGGTGAGGAGGGGCTGGGCGAGGTGGGGGTGAGAGGGCTGCGTGGGCGAGGTGGGAGGTGAGGAGGGGCTGCGTGGGGCGAGGGGGGTGGGCGAGGTGGGGGTGAGGAGGGGGCTGCGTGGGGAGGTGGGGGTGAGGAGGGCTGGGCGGTGGGGGGAGGAGGGGGCTGGCGAGGGGGGGGAGGGGGGTGGGGGGGGGAGTGGGAGTAGGGGGGGGGGCCGTGGGGGCTGGGTGGGCAGGGTGAGGGGCTGACTGCGGCCGAGGTGGGAGGTGAGGAGGGGGCTGGCGTGAGGCGGAGGTGGGAGGTGAGGAGGGGGCTGACGTGGGCCGAGGTGGGGGTGAGGAGGGGGCTGGCGTGAGGCGGAGGTGGGAGGTGAGGAGGGGGCTGACGTGCGGCCGAGGTGGGGGCTGAGGGGGCCGAGGCGGGCCGGCGCGCTGAACTGCGGCCGGGGCGCGGCTGAACACCCAGCGGGGCTGCCCTGAGGCTGGGGGCCGCCCTGGTCACGGTCTGGGGCGTGGCCGGACCCCCTGGGTGCGGTGAGCGCTTCACCCATGGCCCGTGGCGCCGTAGGCGCGGGAAGGCGCCTGTGGCCCGACAGCGCCGGGCGGGACGCGCTCCGGGGCCTCGCTGGGGCCTGCTGCTTTCGGGGAAGCAGCAACTCAGCTCTAGAAAAACGCCAGACGCTTGCGATGCGGCCTCTCTTCAGGGCTCCTGTGAGGAGCCGGGACGTCGGGTCTTTGCGGGAAAGGCGCTGGGCCCGCCCGCGGCTCTCCCGCTGTGTCTGGGCGAGTCCCCGGGAAGCGGGGCCCGTTATTTCAGCCGCTTGAGGAAATGTTCCTCCTTCTGCAAGTTACCAGTCTGGGTCGTTGCCTGCAGCTGAGCTCACGCCGGCGTGTGGACACCTGCCTTTCGGTCTTCCCGACGAACAAAAGCCATTTACACTGAAAATGCTTCAGAAAATGGGTTTCAGAAGAAGATGGTGTTATCTGTAAATCACACATATTTGTACAGTTCAGGAATACCTCCTATTGCTGACAGTGTGATTGTAAACAAGGAATTTATCAGCCCATAGGCGGTCATCTATATTTGAATTTAATTTATATATTTTCTAATAATTATTCCTGATTTATATTTATTAGTTGCCATTTTATTTTTAGCCAGTTTAAAGGAATATTTGTAGAACTAACAAATAATTTACAAGAGTAATTTCAAAAATTAGGATGTATTCAGATCAATAACTAAAAAAAAAATCCTGTCGTTCTTTTGTATGCTAAAGGGTATTGGATGCATTATATTATACTTTTTCCTCTACCTGGCCCCAGTAAATATTCTTGCTAGAGGCAGTGTGCTAAGCCCTGTTTGCATTCATTTTTCATAAACATTTCTCTGTAATGATTGGGTACTTGAATAATGATTAAGCATCACAAACATTTCCCCGTTAGTCTTACAAGCATACTGGGAAATGTGTGAATTTAGAAATAGGACTGTAAATTATTTTCATGATTTTTCCAACTTGTGATCTATCTCTCCAATAGAACATAAACTGTCAAATGCTAATTGTTACCTGAAGTTGTTTCTTTCCTTAAAGTAAGCTCACAAATATATTTTTTTATTTCTCTTTTACATGTAAATGTGAATACACACTCACAAAATAATGGGGCTTTGTTGTCGTAGAAAACTGTTTAATCACATATGCTTCATTTCTTAGGTTTAAAAAAAGCACCGATGTGTCAGGAGAATAGAATTAAAAACCTTGGAAATATATTGGTTGATTATTATAAGTCAGAAGCTTCTAAGACATATGTTTTCTTACTGAAGGGTGAGAGACTACTATTCTAAAGAATTTGCATAGGTATCCCAGGTAGAATTCTTACATTGCCTGAAGCCTTATACATCAAATTTTACTGCAATGTAATGCCATTTACTGCATATTACTTTCTGGGAATACTTTGGAAATATCACTGAAAATCACATGAGGCTGTGAGTTCTGACTAAATTACAATCATAATCCTGCCATGATCTTTGAGGAACTTGTACTATTTTATTAAGTAGCCACTTAGGTATACACCAGGCTAATAATGAACTTCTAATCTCACTGTTCACATAAAGAAGATGATAAGTTAAAAATATTTTGAAATTATTTAATGTAGCTATTTTCGAGAACTATTGTATATGAAGAAGGCACTCATAGAAACTATCTTTGAGAGCTAGGTACAGTGTAAAAGGCACACTTAGCTATGCTAAGAATCATTCTGTGTTCAGCAGAAGTAGCTACCCCAGGTGCCTACAGCAGCCTCGAGGGTGACATGAGAAGAAATCATGTCAGAAATCAGCACATGTGCAGATATCGGGTGAGGCTTGGAGCCAAGGCACTGGGAGGACACATCCCACCTGAACAATTAATCAGCCCCTGCAGACTTTAGCCATGAAGGAATGGGGGGTTTCCTGTGGTAAGACTTGATTTTTAGAGAGAAGCCAGACATTTAGGTTTTACCTATAAAAATGGAAATTTTTGGCTGTATTTTGTAAAACACATGAGCACTAAACAAACCTATCTCTAGGTTTTACTTGAATTCTGGATGCTAGTTTGTGGTCTCTAAACAACGCATCTGAATAAATGTTTGAATAAGAAAAAATATTTTAATTTTGAAATACAAAATAGTAAAAACTGATCATATGAAAAAATATTGTGTAAAGTATCTTGGAAAGACATATGCTCAGGCTTCGCTAGGAAGCAGAAACCCTGCCAAGAAAAGTGAGTACCTCAGAATCACCGGTTACTGATGTGTCACCCACAGGTATTTGTTGAGTACCTGCTATGAGCTTGCAGACTTGGCAAGGCGAGGTTGCCTTCCAGGAGGTCAACTCCAGTTGTAACCCTCACGGTGCTCCTCACCCACATCCTTCCTCTGCCAGCAGTGCCTGGGAGGTCCCAGGCTCTCCCATGGCCTCAACAAACACCCTCTCCCTTCACTGGTTTGCAGGGAGCAATCTGTCATAGAAGTAACCCCTCTGTCACACCATTAATACACATTGAGACATACATGGTTTACACTGATTTCATATTTTACCTTCAAGGATACTTGAGATTTTCAAAAGGTGCTGGTGTAGCTTCCAGCCTGGGCTAGTCATGTTGGATTTTCCCCTGTGGGGAAGAGGAGAGGCTACATCAGCCCCTTCCAGACGGTTTGCATTTCTGTTTTTCGTTTTTGTTTTAGCTGTTTTGCCAGAAAGAAAGTGGATTCAATTGTGTAATTTCAGGAAAATTGTTTCAGGTCTCTGACATTCAGCTTCTCCCTCTTCATATGTACCGTGGGGATAACTCTAAGCACCTTCTCATGTGATTCCATCTGGCCCTTACACACGATGGCATGTTAGCTAAGGTGTGATAAAGAAAGGAGTGCCATAAAATACTGGTTTTCTGCCATATAAGGATATGGGGGATATTTGACAATATGAAATAAAACTATATCACAGAGCTCTAGATGGCCTTTTACTTTTTAATTTTTTAATGAAAAAAGGAAAATTTTCTTTCACCATTCTGTTTTAATATTTTTTGTTTGATTATTTCTAATTAGGGACTACTGCTTTCAGTAACGGAAGAAAACAAATCACCAAATAGCTCTTCGTTTGATTCAGTTGGTGCTTTGAGAATCCCATTCGAGGACCTGCTATTTCTGTGGTCTTCAGAGCTGCTATGTGACTCCAACTTTGGAAAGGTGAGTACATTCAGGAAAAGTACAATCCAACAGGTAAACCACAGCCCTGCCCTTGATACAACCATTATTGAAAGTTGAGAATTGACCATACAAATTCTAGAAACAAAAAACTTGCAACTTATATTTCTTTATTAGTTACTCTTATGATTTTAACTTCTGTAGAACCATGAACTTACCTTAACTAGTGTAAAAAATGCAAAAGTTTATTATAAAAAAGTAATTTTTATCCGTTTTACACTTCTGATGTAACCAAGTTTACCTACCTGGTTTTTATACTTCCAAAACTTTCTCTATCCACTGTCAAACATAAATATGCAAACACATACATGTATGCGCGCGTGCACACACACACACACACACATATACACACAGAGCTTTTTTTTTTTTTTTTTTACAAAAGTGAAGGTGTGCACATGACTCTGCACCCTGGTTTTTTTCACTTGAGTATAGAGTCCTTGCGTCCATCCATCAATCCATGTCTATCTATCCATCCATCCATCCATCCACCCATTCATCTTTCTCCAAGTCAATAATGTATAATTCATTTTTGGAATACCTGTATAATATTCTTTATAATATGGAAGTTTTGGTTTGTTTCACCAGTTCTTTATTGATAGACATTTCTGTTTTTGTTTTGTTTTGTTTCCATTACAAATAATGCTATAATGAGCATCCATATATTCTTGTACCTTTAGCCTTTTTTTTTCCCTGTAAAAGAGCTATCAAAAGTGGGATTGTCGGGTCCAGGGATTAGTCTACTTCTTCTTATGATAGATGTCCTCACATGCCTTTCTTAAAGGGAAGTTCTCACTCTTACCACATCAAGTATGAGAGCACAATTTTGCATATAACCTTGTCCCTACTGAATGTTATGACTTTTAAAAAACTTTTCTGATCTTCTTTAGTGAAAAATTATCTATATTAACTTTAATTTTTATTAATTTGATAAACAGTTATCACTACATATTTTCATATGTTTATTAGTCATTTTATTTTTTTTTTAATTCTGGAAATTGTTAATGCCTTTTATTTTCTATTATGGCTTTTGAGTTTCTATCTCATGAAAAAAGTAATTTTGGAATTTTTTCCCTAGTAGCTATAGGGGTTTCAAAGTATAGGCCATATTGGATCTAATAGATAATGGGTTTTCTAATATTTATACCAATTGTTTAATACAATTTATTTTTATGATTATTTCATGGATGCTAGCAAAAAGAATGTGTATTACCTGGAGGGTTCAAGTCCTCCACCCTAATGCCTTCACTCTCCTCAATTGTACTGATTTAATTTCTTTTCTTTTCCTTTTTTATAAATTCCAGGGTCTCCCTTATGACATGTAGCCTTTTGTATTCAAATATCTTTGCTTAACTTATTACCATTGCTACACTTACTATAAATTCTGAGTCACACTTAGTGATAAACTATATAACTATGTACATGGGGGAAGATGGGTGGTTGATCACAGTGTCACTGTCTTCCTGTACTTCAGATTAGGTTTGTGGGCTGTCCCCACTCCCTCAGACCCCTCTTCCTCCAGGGCTATTGCAGAGTATCTGCACTAGTAAAGTACAGGGAAGAATTCATAGCCACTCCCTCCCTCTGCCAGGTGTTCTTGGGCAGGCCACAACCTGCTCGACTGTACCTGAGCAGCTCTGTAAGTGGTAGATTTTCTGAATCCCTAAATATCAATACAACCATAGATATAGAATCTCTCACTAATTTATGAACTTTTGGCTGGTACAACATTTTAGGATTACAGTCTTTTCTCTCACTTTCCTGGTTGATTGCTGTATGATTCTAGAGAGGAAGATAAGAGACAGGGATTTAGAGATGCGCAGCCACACTGCCGTTTTTGCTTGATTCTGATGTGAAATAGAAGAAATCTGGAGAATAGGGAGGGAGAGTGAGCTCCCTACGCAACCTGAACACCACAGCCTCGGGGGTCACTGTGGCTTAGGGCTTCTTTTGAGCAGAGATAATAACAGTAAAAGCACAACTGTTCCTTAGTGTGTGTCCAGCTCTGCACTCTGCACTTTACATATATTCATCTTATTGAGCCACTCAGTTCTCAAAATCATCCTACTAGGTTGGGTACTATTGTTATCTCTGCTTTGTAGATGTGATACTGAGGAACAGAATGACTGTTTTCCCCAAATTTAAGTAGTAGGATTAGGATTTGAATCCAAGCAGTCTGGCCCCAGAGTCTGTGCTTGACTCACTGCGGCCTTCTGATGTCAAGATTGTTCTTTTTTAAGCACAAAGGAGGCAAGAAAGGCCTCATCTTTCTCTGCTGCACCGCTTTTAATAAAAGAATTTGTTCTGTAAAACTTGGATTTAGTCATAAGGCAGCACTTAAGGACCTAGAAGGCCACATTTTGCCTTAAGGCTGCAGGTTCCCCACCCCTTGGGATGCAAATAAGTGTTTGTTTTTTTTTCCGTTTATTACATGGTTCCACAATGAATTATTCTGTTTCACTATACAAAGCTGGGTTTGTACACAGCCTATCTGGTTAAATTGATTATTATACACATTGGAGGTAACTTGATCTTACAAAAGCATTTGGATGAATGCGTTTTCACATAATCAGATAATTTCAGTTGATAATAGCTAATGATAACTGCCGTGTACTGAGTACTTTCCTACACTAAGGCATCATGCTGGCTGTTCCATATACATTATTTTTCAACCTCAGAACACACTGCAAAGAAAATATTATCCTCATGGAGAGAAAACTGAAGCACTGAAGAGCTTTTTGTAAAGAGTGATTGTCAGTGTCACCTGTAGTCACATAATGGGATAATATGCAAGACTTTTGTGACTATCTTATAGGAAGGGGAAAGGGAAAAACCCCGAAAACAGAACCCTCCTGTGGTTGACCCTAAACTGATGTTCCACTGGGGGGGTGTTCATGAGAGAGCACAGGAAACAAGAACAAGGAGAAGAAAGAAAGAGAAAAATAGAGAGAGAGACACACAGGGAAAACAAGGGCAACAGAGAACAATTGTGTTTTGGGAGGCAGGTTGTCCTAAGGACAGGCAAGCTCTGCTATTTTCCATCAATGCTACGAACAATGAAGGATCGAAGACTGTCTAGGAATGTCTGGAGGCTGCCCGCACTCATCAGTGGTCGTGAGCAGAGATAAGATGGCTCGCAGTGAGGAACAAATGAACAGCATGTCATGCACGTGTCTCGAGTAATTAATATCACAGGGATGTGAGTGCCGGCGCTACAGTCTGCCCTGGTTCCCTCTTTATTTCCTGACTGCACTATTGAAAAATGAATCACGCACACCTCCACAGCATTTTGTCAGGATAATGATAAGCCTTTTTAAAATAACTCACTGTGGCTCTGGGTCAGCCACGTGGACTGCCCTAAGTTCCACGGAGGAGGAAAATGTCCCTGTGACAGCCACATGGGGCTGAGATGGATAGGGCAGATAGGCAGCTTTGCTTTCTGCAGAAGGTAGCAGTTTCCTGAAAGCAAGAACTGTTCCTAATGTGCTAATAGCTTCCATTTTATTTAAAGATTCAACACACCTTGAATTTGTCTGTTGATTAAATAATATGGTCCCCATTATACACATCATTTAATGATTTTTTTGGGGGGGTGTAAGCCATAAGGATTTGCTTAGATGGTTTAATTCAATGACTCATTTTCTTAATGACCTGTAAGAATAACAAAGTTGTTTTTAACCTTGTCTCGGGCAAAAAGCTATGGAGACATGCAAGAAAATTTGAAGAAACTATCCATATTACATATATATATACATATATAAATAGTATGCAGTATTTTTCAGCATTTGGGTTATCAGAATATAGATTTGCCATTCTTATTTTAAATTCACAATAGGATTGCAAACATGCATTTTTGCACAGTAAAATGTGTAGTGTATGGGAGATAACTCTACTTGCCATGCTCTGTCCTGATTGGAATGTTCCGTTCTTATCCATTGAAACTCCAAACCAAAACGTTAATCACTGTCTGTCCTTCAGGTCTCCCAGGACTGCCACATATGATGTGCACCAATAAAACAAGCGGGCAAGAAAAGTAATTGATAGTTACAAATTATATACATAATGGATCTGTGAATGAGTGCCTAAAATGAGCAATACCTAACCAGTTTCCCATAACTAACACCTGTAGGTAGGTGGCTTCAACCAAGGGGCCAAGTTCTGGACTGTCCTCACTCTCACTGTAGACTTTCTGCCTGACCTCGAGAAATTCAACCTGTCAAATGTGTTCGCGTCACCTCATTTCTTATGGAGCACCGTCTGCACCCATGCTCGGTGCTCTTGCGGGAGTCAGGAGTAAGAATGACGGGTTGAATTGTGACACCCTGCTACAGTAGCATGTGTGAAAACTGACCAGAATTCCAGGGAAACGAGACAAGGCCTGCCATGGAGATACCAGCGTGTAGCTGTGAGAGGAAAAAAGTATAATTAAGTCTGATGAGAAGTCCAGGAAGACCTCATAGAGGAAGGACAGAAATGGGGGTTTCTAATTGTCCAGGAAAAGTCCAAGGATTGCTCTGGAAGCCCACGCATGGGGGCAGCCCACCTCCCACAGTGCCCGCCCCCACTCCCAGAACATCCCCTGCACAGTGCCTGGTGCAGCCCCACACCACCCGCCGGGGCTGGCACAGGGCCCCCGTGGACTTCACTTGTGCACAATCCCTCCTGCCCTCAGAATGTGACCCTTTGTACAAACACAGAGGTTACTGCCCGCTGCTTGTGGGAAGGAAATATTTACAGAAGGAAGGTCAAGCCCTTCCATGCTGGGCTCCCCTCTCCCAGGTGAGAATGATGTTCTAGGTGCCCTCCCCTGCACCCTGCTCCATGACCCTGTGTGGGTGTGTCTGCCTTTCTCTCCTGGAGTTTGCTTTCCTTTGGGGTGAATTTTATTGGGGGTGGCATGTTACCAGGGAGAGTTCAGTAAACTACAGGCTCCAGAAGGCAGGAGAGGGCATGAGATGGTGCAGGAAGGGGAGGAGATGGCTTTAGAGAGGGCAGGTGCTGAATTTAAAGATTCTGCCCATTTATGGCTCCTGAGGACCCGTCCTTTGCATGCACGTTGTCATGTTCCCAGTGGGCTCTCATGAAGGCTAACAGATGATGCCCAAGCCAGGAGAAAGGTGTATGAAAAGCACATGATACATCCCACTCTGTTCTCAAAAGATAGCCTTCCCTCTTTTATGGTCTTTAAACTTAAAATGTGCTTTCATGTAACAGAATTGCTTGGAGATTAGCTGCATCTCTCCTGCGTCTTGATAGCTAGGATGCTTTTGCTCAGTACCCTCTTGAAAGGATTAGGAATTGCATCCCTCTTCTACTCTGGTCCCTAATTTCACGCTGCCTGGGCTTTTGCTGAATGCCTTCTTTCTCCTGCACACTAATTGCTTAGCTCTTAATAATTGATATAGAGGTGCTGGGCAAATTAATTGGTTAATGTTCATGAAAGGATGCACTCCTCGAATGCAAGGTAGTCTAAAACAGGATTTTCATTTAGTGTTTGCATCACAACTTGATTTGTGTTTCTTTGTTGCCTTTGTATTTCTACAACATTAATTGTTTCACATAGACATAAACAGCTTGATTTACAAGCAGGCGCAGGGTGCAGTAGGCTTGGCTGGTCTGACCTAAGGAGAGGCACTTTGCCACCCAAATCTGCAACCCCCAACCCTGCCGCTCCTCCATCAAGTCGTCTGTTTTTTGGAGCTTCAGATTTGTTTTTTTGTTTGTTTTTCTTCATCACAAGTCCACTTTTAGCACACAGATATCTCCTAATAAGGCTTGTGTTTAACATGCTAAAGCTTTCTCCTGCTGACACCCCCCTCCTTAGCAGAGGTGGGTTTAGCAGCCAGCTGAGGGCTAAGAGGGGCAAGGAGAGGAGGAGAGTTTAGTGCCTACTGAATGCCTGGTTCTGCCTCAGCACCCACGTCGGTGTCTTGCGGTTGGGCAGAATTCTGTGTCTAATTCTGGCCAGTGGTCAACAGCAGATGTGTGCGTGGCACAAGGAGTAGAGAAGCTCTCTTCTCTCTCTTTTTTATTTCTTGTTTCAGAATATTATGGGCACAAACGTTTGTTTACATAATTTGCTTTTGTACAGTTTGAGTCGAAGTTATGAGTGTCCATCACCCAGATAGTGTGCATTGCACCCGTCAGGTGTGAATTTACCCATCCCCTCCCCCCACCTGCTTGATTTCCGTTAAGTTTTACTTCCATATGTGCACGTAAGTGTTGATCCATTAGGTCCAATTTAGTAGTGAGTACATGTGGTGTTTGTTTTTCCATTCTTGTGATATTTCACTTAGAAGAATGGTCTTCAGTTCCATCTGGGATAATACAAGAGGTATTAGTTCACTTTTTTATGGCTGAGTAGTACTCCATGGTATACATATACCACATTCTATTAATCCACTCATGGATTGATGGGCACTTGGGTTGTTTCCACATGTTTGCAATTGTGAATTGTGCTGCTATGAGCATTAGAGTGCAGGTGTCTTTTTTATAAAATGTCTTTTTTCCCTTTGGGTAAATACCCGGTAGTGGAATTGCTGGATCAAATGGTAGGTCCACTTTCAGTTCTTTGAGGTATCTCCGTGCTACTTTCTGTAGAGGCTGTGCTGGTTTGCAGTCCCACCAGCAGTGTCTCTTCTCTCGTCCCCTGTCTTCCCCTCAGGGGCGATGGGCAGTGGAGTCTCCGTCAGGTCAGCCTGGGGCCCGAGAGAGCGCGTGGAACACAGCCCTCCCCAGCGACTCCTAGTGGAGATGTGCTGTAGGCGGGAAATACGCCTTTCTTGTAACATCACTGAGATTTTTCAGGGTTAATTTGTTAACTCTGAAACAATAAGCATAACCTGGCACATCCTGAATAATAACAGGAATGTGTGGGGCGTGATGTCGCTGCAAGAAGTGTCCCGAGAAAGCAGAAGGCTTTGCCTGGGTTGTGTAGGAACCGCTCTGTGTCGTGTCATTGTTCTCCCTCCCTCCCTCCCTCCTTCCGTGCTTCTCTCTGTCGCTGTCATTTAGCAGCTGTGGGCGCTGCCCTGCCCCCCCCACATGCACCCATTCTCCCACCCGGTGTTCACCGGATGCCAATCATAGGGTGCACGCTGTGCTTAGGTGCAGAGGGATGAAAACGTTTCCCTCCTCAGGAGGCCTCAGTGTAACCAAGAAAACAGAAAACCATAAAATAATCAAAACACAGTGTGAAACGTGCTAATAGAGACACATATGAAATTATGTCAGTCCCAAGAACGAGAAAAGAAGAGGCTTCAACATCGTTATAATATTTCCAAGGCACATGAGGAAATTTCTTGGGGGAGGAAAGGTTTCTGGGCAAAGGACGACCAAGGGTGTGCTCAGCACCCCTCACAATGCTCACCCCCTTCCCTCCCTCCTTCCCCAAGACACGGAGGGTCCCTCAGGACAGTGACACCTTCCTACGTCTCTGTCTTCCTGGAGCCTCTCAGTATCACCACGCTGGTGTGGAGGCCCAGCCTCTGGCTGTCCAGGCTGGAGGACGCTCAACCTCCATCAGGTTGTGTTTAAACTCAGTCGTGTCAACCTTGATGGACCCTCGTCCCACAAATGTGGAGCATTTCCCAACCCCATTTGTTTTCTGCTGTCCTGGATGATGCACCTCTTCTTCCTGTGCACCAGCTCCTGCTCCCTGAGCCTCCAGCCTCGCTCTCCACGGATAGCTGTGCCCCCTGCTTCCCTGGGAGATCCCAAGTGCCTGGCATTGGCCGGCCCACCTCCCTGCACCTTGGCTCCATGCTGTGGCTCCCTCCTGAGGTTCCGGGTCCTCCCTCTCTGCTCCATGTGGGACAAACCCTCCACTCATGCAGAAGCCCCTTCCCTCTGGCCTCCTCGAGGATATCGTGCAGCCTTCACCACTGTGGCGCGTCTCATCTTGTTTCCTGTTGTCTCCAGGCCCTGGCCTGCGCCTGTTCCTAGTGCTGTTGTGAATTTGTTCAGTTCTGTTCAAATGTGATATTCGGATGTGAGTAGGTACATGCAATTGGACAAGAGCTTCAGCCATTTTATCCACTGCTGGTGGACATTGTGCTGTCTCTCATTTTTTTGGTTATTTATTTTAAAAAATGCTTCCATAAACATATCTTTTAGCAGAGGTGCATTGCCATCAGATAGAACCACCAACATAGAGTTACATAGTGATGAATATTGCTAAGTTGCCTTTCACAAAGACTTCAGCAACATACCCTCGCCATTTTTCAGCTTCTGTACCACCACACTATATTAGTCTTCAGAATTTCTGACAACACGATAAGCAAAAGATCTCAATTTTGTTTTATTTTGCAATCACCTTTGTATTAGTAAAATTGATCATCTTTCATGTGTTTATTGGCCATTTGTATTTTTTCTTTTAATTGCCCTTTTATAGGCTTTGACTATTTTCTTTTTTGCCTTTTTCTTTATTTTGTGGGAGCTTTTTAAATATTCTGCTGATTAATTCTTTTCATATGGATTTGCTGCAAATAATCCCTCCCAGTCTGTGTGGCTTGCCTCTCAACTTGCTTGTTGTGATTTTTAATGAATTTGTACCATCTCAGTTGACTTTCCAAATGGTAGGGCCACACACACACACACACACACACACACGCACACTGCTATAGATGCAAAATCTTAATGGGTGTGAAGTGCCAATCCGGGCAGAAGTAGATGTGCAATGTCCCACTGCAGCCTCTGGGCTTGCCAACTCCCTTCCAGGGACATGCGGCTGCCAGTGAGAGTGGAGAAAATATTAACAAATGTCCAGTTTTTTGTATTTTGTTTTGTTTTTACAATTCTACCAGTGTTTACTATCAGGCTTATATATCTTTCTGAAATGAACCAGGCAACTTGGTTTTTCTATTTTTTGGAATATGTCAAAGAGGCCAAGGCAGCAGAAGACATTTTGTGTCTCGTGGTCCACCAGACGGCAGTTTACAGACTCAAGAGGAACAGTGCATGGTGACTGCTTTAAGCCATAATATTTAAGGTGGTGCGTTGGGCAGCAAAGCTGAGTGATGGGAGCTGCAGCCTGGGGCAGGTGGGGAGAGCAGAGGAGACAGCAGTGTCTGTTGTGAGGGAGGCCTCTGAGGGGACATCATGAGACCCCTGGGATAGTCCAGATCTTGTGACAAGCACAAACTTGAGGAGGTGCCAGAAAAGTCCTTCCTCTCCAGTTTCACTTAGGGTTAGATTTAGCTAGAAATATGTCTTGGGAAAGAAAATACTGTCCACTAAATGTATGCTAATTTTACTGCTAACTTTAATGCTATTCTGGAGTATCTCCTCAGATATTACAAATAACTTTTCAAGTTCCTTTTTTGTGCCCTCAGACTTAAGCTGTAGTAATCATCACTTGTTAACTGCTCTGGATGGAACAAAACCTGAAATGTAATTTATTTTAAGAATATAATCACTTATTGATTGCTATTTTTTCTCAAGGAGATAGAATCAGTGTATAAGCTTTTATCTAAGAAAGTCCAGGATGGTTTTTATACTCTATATTTAGTTCAAATTTATTTGAATCTTCCTTATAAAACTAGCATTTCAGGCATTGTGTTGCAGATAATCATTATTTTTAAAAAGGATTCATCATGCTGCTTATGTGAAAAATTCACTGTAGGCAGACAATATTTAATAAGTAAATCAATAATGTTCATTTCAGGGAAAAATTAGGTATAGAATATAGCTGAAGAAGATAATAAAACAAGATCAAATACTAAATCTCAGGACTGATGAACCATTAGGGATAATGCAATTCACTGCAGTGCTGGGCTGCAGTGTTATTAGGAAGCTTACATCATAAAATGCTGTGTAAATGCAAATTCAATCTAATTTGTCATATGATTAAAACACAAGGAAAAAGAAGTCCCGCTGTAATTGAATGTAACATTTCCTACTTTAGTGAAGCAACACTGAGGAGGAGAGCTTCCTCAGCTTGGAAAAGTTTTATATTATCCATGAGTTCCTCTAAATATTTATGATAAGATATAATTAAAAATCTTAAAATTAGGAGGAGCCCTCCGTATCTTCTAGTCCCATCTCTTCTCACCTCCTGCAAAGGTGCCACCTAGAACATTGCTGATGGGAAACCACCTCACTGCTTCTTAAACAGGGAGCCTGGTCTGCTGCTTCAAAGCTGGTATTGTCAAAGTGCTTTGTACTTCATGGGTCTGAACTTAATTCTCTATAGCTTCCAGTTATTAATGTTAGTGCAGGTTAAGTATCCCTTATTCGAAATGCTTGGGGCCAGAAGTATTTTGGATGTTGGACTTTTTTAAAATTTTGGAATATTTGCATTACATAATGAGATATCTTGAGGATGGGACCCAAGTCTAAACACAAAATTTATTTATGTTTTACACACATAGCCTGAAGGTAATTCTATACAATGTTTTTCATAATTTTGTGCATGAAACAGTTTGTGCACATTGAACTATCGAAAAGCAAAAGTGTCACTGTCTGAGACACCCACATGGACAGTCTGTGGTTGTTTGCAGTCACCATCCTTCCTGACTCTGAATTTACCTGCTACCAATAAGCAATCATTTTCTTACACTTGTTCACATGCAAGTACTTATCAGTGAAAAATATGACATACCATTAATACAGTAAAGAACTAATGTGTTCAGGGTAACTAAGCAGCGCAGCAGCGCCACCAGAGCACCTGTGGCAGCTGTGATACAACAGCAACATCAAACATCAGCAGGCTTCCAGGCTGTACCCACAATGCTGTGTTTTGATTAAAAGGTGACTGTACTTGTGTTTTATTTTTGTAGGTGGGAAGAAACATCAGAAGCAGTTAAGGGACCAGGAAGGTGTGGGTCCTCTAGGGAGGAGGAGTCATTCTGCTGGCTTTTTAAAATGTTTTCTCCAGAGTCATCTGCCTCATTAACAGTGGTTTTCGTCTTAGAAGTTTCTCTCTGATTTTATAAACTGACATGATTTCTTGTTCTGTTATGATTGCACGCTGCTTTAGTCATTCAAGGCCATATAAGACAAACCATATTGAACATCATACTGAGCAGGGAACAGTTGAAAGCTTTTCCTGTAAGAACTGGAACAAGAAAAGGATGCCACTTTCACCACTTCTATTCAAAGTCTGGAGTCCCAGCCAGAGGAATCAGGCAAGAGAAATAAATAGAAGACATCCAGATTAGAAAGGAGGAAGCCAAATTGTCCTTTTTTGCAGATGACATGATCTTATATATAGAATAACTTAAAGACTCCATTAAAAAAACTCTTAGAATTGATAAACAAATTCAGTAAAGTTTCAGGATACAAAAGTCAATGTGCAAAAATCAGCAGCATTCCTATACACGAATAACAAGCTAGCTGACAGAGAAATCAAGATATCAGTCCCAATTACGATAGCTACAAAGAATAATAAAATACCTAGGAATATATATAGCCAAGAAGGTGAAAGGCCTCTCCAAAGAAAAGTACAAAATACTCATGAAAGAAATTAAAGAGGACACAAACAAGTGGAAAGACATACCATGCTCATGGATCAAAAGAATTTATATGGTTAAAGTGACCATACTATCCAAATCTATAAATTCAAAGCAATCCCTATCAGAATAGCAGTGACGTTCTTCTCAGAGTAGAAAAACAATCCTGTATCTTTTATGAAACCACAAAAGACCCAGAATAGCCAAAGCAACACTGAGCACAATGAACAAAGCTAGAAGCATCCCACTACCTGACTTCAAAATATACTATAAAGGTACAGTAAGCAAAACAACATGGTATTGGCATAAACACAGACACATAGACCAATGGAACAGAATAAAGAACCAAGGAATATATCCATGCATTTACATCCAACCAATTTTTGACAAAGGCATAGAGAACATACATTGGAAAAAAGATACCCTCTTCAATAAATGGTGCTGGGAATACTGGATATCCATGTATAGAAAAGTAAAACTAGACCACCCTCTCTCACCGTATACAAAAATCAACTCAAAATGGATTACACACTTAAACATAAAACCCAAAACTGTAAAACTACCAGAAGAAAACAGGGAAAACACTTCAGGACATTGGTCTAAGCAAAGATTTTCTGGCTAAGCACAGGCAACAAAAATAAAAATAGACAAATGGGGCTACATTAAACCAAAAAAGCTTCTGCACAGCAAAAGATCAACAGAATGAAGAGACAACCTGTAGAATGGGAGAAGATATTTGCAAATTATTTATGTGATAAGGAACTTTATTCAGAATATATAAGGAACTCAAACAACTCAACAGCAAAAAAAGTCAAATAATTCCATTTAAAACTGGGCAAAGGATCTGAATCGACATTTCTCAAAAATAGACACACAAATGGCCAACAGGTATATGAAAAATGTTCAACATCACTACTCATCAGAGAAATGCAAATCATAACCACAATGAGATATCACCTCACCCCAGTTAGAATGGCTATTATCAAAAACACAAAAAATAACAAATGCTGGTAAGGATGTAGAGAAATGGACACTCTTATATACTGTTGGTGGGAATGTAAATCAATATGGTCATTATGGAAAACATTATGAATTCGTCTCAAAAAACTAAAAATAGAACTACCATATGATCCAGCAATCTTACTATTGGGTATTTATGCAAAGGAAAGGCAATCAGTATATCAAAGGGATACCTGCATCCTCATGTTATTGCAGCACTGTTCACAACAGCCAAGATATGGAACCAGCCGATGTGTCCATCAGCAGTTGAATGAATAAAGAAAATGTGGTACGTACACAATGGAATATTATTCAGCCATAAGAAAGAATGAAATCCAGTCATTTGCAGCAACATGGGTGGAACTGGCAGTCATTATGTTAAGTGAAATAAGCCAGGCACAGGAAGACTAGTATCACATGTTTTCACTTATACATGGGAGCTCAAAAGGCTGATCTCATGGAGATGGTGAATAGAATGAAGGTTGCCAGAGGCTGGGAAAGATAGTGGGGAGAGGGGACGAATAGAGTTTGGTTACTGGGTACAAACATGCAGTTAGAGAGGAGTAAGTTCTAGTGTTCGATAGCACAGTAGGTGTCTGTAGTTAAAAATAATTTGTTGTATATTTCAAAATTGCTAGAAGAGAAGATTTGGAATGTTCCCAACAAAAGGAAATGATAAATATTTGAGGTGATGTTTATCCTAAATACCCTGATTGATCATTACACATTTTATGCATGCACCAAAATATCACATGTGCCCCATAAATAAGCACAATTATTATATATCAATTTTAAAAAGGGCAGAAAAAGTAGGAAGTAGGAACTGGAAAGGTGTCCTCCAAAATCTCTTGCAATGTTGATATTCTTTGGTTGGAGGACTGGCCTGCCTTGGGTAGAGCTCAAGCTATCTCAAATTAAGTTTCATAGTTTTGCACCCTAGTTCCTGTCAAGTCATGTCCCTAACGTCCTCTGGCCTTGTCTGGTGTTTAGGATATAATTAACTTAATTGACAATTGTTTCTATAAAATTATTTTAACATACTTTTTAAAAATGCTTTTGGTGACCTGACCCCTGCTCTTTTCTTTGTAGGACCAAAGTCTTCACGTTGGGCTTTGGGGTCAGAGCAATGCAGTCTAGCTACTTAGAGCAGAGGGTTCTGCAATCTGAACTGCTTTCTCCCAGTAGTAAGCTCCAGGTCTTTCAGAGCAAGCTCTCCAATCAGATTTCTCTGCTTCAAATTACTAACAGCTATCACTGCCACTACAAGTAAGACTTACTTCATCTTGCACCATTTTTAGCAGGTGATGGCTAATTTTAAACTTCCTGGATAGCAGGTCAAGAGGAGGAAAGCTCTTGTGTTCCTGGAAAAGAGCTTTAACCCATCTCAACTTGCACCCTTCAAAATATTCAGCAATTTCTCATTTGCTTATTCACCCTCATAAAGATAGTTAGGTATGGTAATCATGCTGCCTGAGCCAAAAACTAAGATGCTGGTCTGACCAGAACAATACTTTGTGCTTATTTTGTGCTAGGAGAAATAATATGGCAGAGAAACACTAAGTGTATTCAACATAGAATAACTGGTGGTTTTAAGGGGTAATAGAACATGTTATTTGAAATCAAGGCTGTTTGGCACCATAAAGCATATGTAGAACATACACACACACATTCCTTCTATGAACAAGAATAGGGAGTACATGTGCACTTGCTCTCTGGGGTAACTGAGGTTACTGTTGATGTTCTAGTTCAGCGGCCCTAGCGATTTCCAGGGGAATCTGAACCTGGGGACTCACTGAAATGCAAGAATGTGGTAAAGAAACCTGAATCACTTGCCTGCTTTGTGGCCAATGCCCAGGTTTTACATGCTGTTGAACATTATCATTTCTCCCAGTTCAAGTCAGTGTTTCTTAACACTGTATGAGAATTAGAATCATCTGGACAACTTAGGAGCCTGACAGTCCTGACTCTCAACCAGAGTCTACGGGGTTGGATCTGGCTGCTTGGCGATTTTAAAAGCTTTCCGTATGATTCTCACAGATAGCTAAGGCTCAGAATCACTATTCTGTATAGGATAAAATAGAGTTCTGTCTCTTGAAAATACTCAGTATTGTCCTAACAAACATGGCACCATAAAGACCTAACCAAAAAAATTAAATTAAATTAAATAGAGAGAAAATAGGGTTGGCTTAACTGAATTTCCTTATACCCAGAGCAGTGATTCTGGTTGGTCTCTGTGTTTCCCCTTTTCAAGCTTTAAGTATCTGCTGTGTTTTATAGATGATTTATCTGCTATGCTATACTGTGGAGATGTTTGGTTGCTTCTGGGTAATTTACCTTTCCATAAGAATTTTAATTGCCCAACTTTTTCTAGATCCTGTAGAAGAATTCCCATTTTAGCCTGTTCAAGTGGAAGCAGAAACATGTCAATTAAGTGGTTGGCCTGATTGCAGAGAGTTTTATAGGAAATAAGCACTTCATGCTGATGAATATTTTAATGATAGGCATATCTTAACTGAGTCAGAGCTGTGGTTACATAGAAAAATAAACTAAAATTTACATGCATTTCTTCTTCCAGTGCCAAAACATGTTAAGAAATGAGTTATTCATATTTGTCTAAGACTTTGATTTATCTATCAATTCTGTAGAGCACAAGTATTTAAAGTGTAATAAAATCCCCTAAACTGGAATACTGCCAGTCAGATCCCCTAGGTTATTACAGTATTTGAAATATAGAAATATACATATACATTTGTCTATGTAATACACATGCACACACACACTACGTAGTTAGTGACAATAATGACTATAAAAACTCTATCTCCCTGTGAATTGGTCTCATATGTTTTCTCCAACATGTATCACATTTAATATGGTACATGTATTACTTATTTATCTTACTGGTTTTCCACTTCCCCCATAAGAATGTGAGCTCTCGGAGGGAAGGGGTTTTGTCTGTCTGCTCACTACTAGATCCTCAAGTATCACTTACTGGCATAGAGTGTATCCCTCAATAACTAATTGTTATTGATTGAATATTAGGGAGTCAGAAAAGCAATTTCTGGAGATTTTGTTGGACACCATACACATCAGTCCAATCTCATATGCTCTGTTCACAATATGGTGAGGCTGAATAATTGTGATATTCAGAGTCAGCAAACCTGGTTTTGAGTTCTGGCTGTGCCACATACTGGGTGAATTTGTGTAATCAATAATCTCATCTGGAAAGTATAGTAAAATGAGCAATAACGATACTTTTTTCTATATCATAGGGAAGTTCTACTGGGCAAATAAACTAGTTTGTTGGCAATTACTTTGCAATTTATCAAGGACTGTGTTACGATAGTTCGCTTACTGCTATCGCGTTGGTAATACTATACCCTGAGAATAACAGTGTACCAGTACGAACAGTAATCCTCACAGCCAGTAAGAGAAAAAATAATCTAAAAATGTTTAATCTCCCAAGTCTCACCCTAGCCTCCCAGGTCTCACCCTAGCTCTCACCCCGTCCCCATCCTCCGCCTGGTGCGGGTGTGACTGCGTGCTTGATTGGCACTGTGTGTAGGCACACAACCCGGCACTTACTGCGTTACATTGACGTCTCTGTTAAAGTACCTCTCATTTCACTACAATGTAAGCATTTTGGAGAGTGGGAAAAACAGGTTATTTTCTATATCCACATCTCCTGCAATGCCTGTGTGCAAGAATGTGACAACTCAGTTGATCAACCCGTGTTTGTTGACTCAAATGGAGACATTCTCCATTTACCATTTTTCATTTCATAATCTCACCAACAAAGCATTTATTCTGTGCCCAGTTCCCCCTGGACTTCCTCGAAGCACTCGCACAATGAAATAAAATGAAATAAAGTGTTCAGCCTTACAGATATGTGCTGGGATAGCTTAGGGAGCACAGAACACAGACTTAATGCAGTGAGCTGTCCTAAATAGCCCAGTGGAGCCCCGGTTTTCACTTCTAACCTCATTTTCTTTGATGCCATGGTATTGGTGACCATCAGAAGAAATGCAATTAGAGAAGATGGTCTTTATTTTTCATTCACAAAGGAGCAGCTTGAGGAGCATGAAGAGGGGACAAGACAGCAGGTGCTTATTGTGTATTAACTGTAGAAATCAACTCATTAGGTTGAGAAAAGATCTTCAAGTATAAAAATTCTTTATAACCCCAGTTTTACTGAAAGCTATAATTTCTTGACAGTTGTTTACCAAATTGTTTGATTCTCTTATTTTAGCTCAAAATTGAGTGAGATGCAGGGACAAACTATGAGAAGACTTTTTAAAAAAAATTACCCATTTATGTATCCACACAACAAATTTCAATATAATTTTCACGAGGTTATATTTTTAGGTGTGGACGGCAAAACCACGTGCTCTAGAGTTAGAAAGAGCCCAACGTGAATCCTGGCTTTGTCACTCAATAGCTGCATGACCTTAGGTTAGTCACTTAACTTCTCTGAGCCTCTATTTATTTACGTTACAAAATAGATAACATATCTAAAAATAGATACTTACCTGAAAATTAATATATCGATTAACTTTGCTGAAGTAACAAACCCCCCAAATATCAATGTCTGACAACAACATTCTTTTCTCGTATTATGTGAGAAATGCAGGTTTGCTGTGGCTCTGCTTCAGCCTCTGGGTCTTCCGTTTCTTCTCATTTGGGAGCTCAGGCTGAAAAATGCAGCCCTAGTCCAGGACGGGCTCATTTTCTTGACAGAGGAGGAAAGAGAGAGAGAGAGAGAGGTAGAGCCAGCACACACAAACTCATATGTCACATCCTCCCTCATCCCATTGGTGAAAACATGTCACGTGGCTAAGATCAAAGTCCATGGGGCAGAATATAGATCCAGATCCCAGGGGGCAACTGAGTCACATGGTGACTAAGGTAGATTTTGGTGCATAACAAATTTAAAACAAAAATCATGTATTCAGTCCACTGTTATTCAGGTTGCCACCTTGGCTGGGCTCAGCAGGGTGGTTCTTCTTCCTGCGTATGTGTTCAGTTGGGCTCTGGCGGTCCCCACATGGCCTCACCGACATGTCTTGTTTTTGGTTGACTTTCAGCTAGGGCAAGGAATTTACTACACCACAAGTCTTTCTTCATCGAGTCGGGAAGCCTGGGTGTCTTAGATTGAGAACAGAGTTTAAAGGGCAACAAGAGGCCAGCACCAAAGCTGAAGTCCCTGTCACATCTCTACCTGGGTCATGCTTGTTATTGCTCCATTAAGCAAAGGATGTCTCATGGACCAGAGAAAGTGTGGGGAATAGCTAATGGGAGGAGCTGGCTGACCCACTGCAGACGGCTGTGAATAGATAAAAAAGAAATAATTTGTGGCCACTGTTTATAATCTGTTATACATGGTAATGGGGTATAAAATGCTCTCACAGAAAGAAGGATTGAATAATTGTGAAATAGTAATATATGGTGATCTACCATTGCCTTCTGTCTTGATCATAAATATTTACCTTCTTTACACTCACAAATTAAACCCACCCCTCCAAAGGAAGGAACCCCAAAAGTCACATTAAATTAAAAGTCAGCATCAGCCTCAAAATGCAGATCTCAGGATGATGTCTACATTGTTTCAGATGTGGCTCCCCCTGATCTGGGGACCCGAGGAACTAAACAGGCACGCTCTCTGCATACCTGCCTCACCTGTGCCCGCCGCAGTGATGGAACACGGCCAGAATAACCACCATAAAGGCTCCCGTTCAGAGAAGGAAGGGAGCAATAGGAACCACTGCAGTTACTGATCCACAGAAAGTCGTGAATTCCTGGTGGGAAAATGTTGACGGTTTTGCTACTTGGTGATGGAGAATGCTCCTTGTGGAGGTCCAGTTGTCATCGTTCTCCTTGGACATATCTGAAGGCAGCGTTGGGGACTATGCCTCCTTCAGATGCCAAGAAGCTTTATTAGCTGCATCCTGCCCACAGGTTGGGGACCCAGGGGTTGCTTTAGACCTCAGACAGTGACCATTTATTTTAATGCTGTTGGCAGTACCACTCCTCTCTCTCTCGCCCTCTCTCTCCTGCTCTTTCTCTCTCTCCCCCCTTAATTATAGTTGTCTTAAGTTTCAGGCTTTTGTAAGAGCATAACATAATCTATTTTCCTTAAGCTATTTTTTTTTCCAGTGGCAAATATTTTCTGAGGACCACCTTAAACAAAGGTGTTTAAACAAATATACGAAAGTTAGACTCTTGAATTGTTCTTTGCTTTAATCTCATGTCTTTATTTAAATCTTAATCAGACTGTTTGGCTCAAAAACTTTCTCAATTTTATTTTATTTTTTTCTTATTAGAGATAATCAATAGTTCCTTTTCTAATCCTGAATTTCCCAGAATTTCTAAGCAATCATTTCTTTCCCCTTTATCTCTTCTTGCAAACAGGCCTATTTTTTTCTGAGCTCATATTTCTTTACTATGGCTAATATCAACCAATTGTGGTAATAACGTTGTTTTAAAAACCTCTTCTACCAAAGCCATGAGTTAATTGGGTACGTTATGTGCCTTCCTGGTTACCACACATGACAGTTTTACCAAATGCTTCACTATTGCCTGGTTGTCAGCTTTTCAGGGTCTGTTAATGACAGTTCTTTTGCCACGTTTTATCGGGCCCTGAAACCAACCTTAACATTTTAGCTTCTTTGTTTTATCAGCATCCCATTCGTACTACCAATTATTTTATTAGCTTGCTTTGCTCTGGTATCAAACTACATCTAAGTCTTAGTGGCATTCGACAATATGCGTTTATTTGTTGCAGATTTTATAGGAGAACTATGGGTTGAATATGGATCTGTTTCCAGCTGAAGCTCTGCCCACGCTCCGTGCTGAGTTGGTCTAAATTGTGGGCCTGTCCCCGGTTTTTAATGTATCTTCTTATTCTGGGACTCAGGCAGAAGGAGCATCCCTGATCCCATCTCACGGCAGGGCGGCACAGCAGGGAGAGGCCGTCACACAGACGTCATCTACAGTAGTGGAACTTATATGACACCTGCTCCATTCCAGTGGCCAAGCCCATCACATGACCAAGTGCAGCATCCATGAGGTGGATGTCTTCCTGTAGACGACAGGTGAACCATAGGGTCAAGGATGGGGATGGGTGGCCCTATTGTGGGGACTGGCCCTACTGGAGGGAAAGATAATAAAAATCCACCACAATCACAGGGAATAATTGTGAGAATTCAACAATACAATTTTTTAGTATACCACTTAACGAACCTTCACAAACTGAACGTACCTTTGTAACCAGTCCCTATAGCAAGAAAGAGATTATCATCAGCCTAAAAGTGTTCCTCACGTACCTCCAGGCAGACTGACACCAAGCGAACTCACCGCTCCCGGACGTCTAATGGGTGGATGCTTGTGTCCCTCTTCCTCCTGTTGTGATGGAGCCCACAGTGTGCCCTCTGCTATGCTGGCTTCTCTCCCTTCTCCTGAGGTGTATGAGTGCCCCCCCGCCACTGCTGATGCAGTCACAGACTGTTCACGCTCCTGGCTCCATCGTATTCCATCGTGTGCATGCACCACAATTTCTAAACCTGTGTCACTATTGATTGTATTTGGGAAGTTAGGATTTAAGAGCTGCCTGGCATATATGTGGTGGTTCCATAATAAATTTTAGTGTTCTTTGGTCCTCTCCCTCTCATGTACCAATGTTTGTGCCTAAAATAAATATCCAAATGCCTTACATTAACTCGAGGCCCAAGATAGCTGCATCTGAAAGGTTGAAGAAGGAGCGTAAGTCTGTATCGGGCTAGAAATTAGGTAGCACAGTAAAGAATAGTCTAATTTATCAAGGACGGCTCTCCTGGGAGCATGTGCAGTAGGGTGGCGTCTGGGGGCTCATTTGCCCGGGTTCCTGGTCCTAATCAGTGCGGTTAAACCAATCCTCAGAGTCCCTGATTCCATCTTAGAGTTAGCACAAAGCCCACGTTTATGCGAGGAAGACATAAAACATAAGTTGTGTCTTAACTTTCTTCTTTTTTCCCCCAAACTTTATATCTACTTAGTATCTTCTTCCAGATAAATTTGACCTTGGCAGGAGCAACTTTTTCATCTTCATGTTTTTAACTTTAAAAAAAAATTTTACTGGTCTTACACTCAATAATTCTAATAAAAGGTTATTGTCTCATCTTTCTAAATTTAGTATAAATCTGGGATTATAACTTATTTTATTACATATTATTCAAAATTAATTTTTAAAGTGAAATCATTCATATTTACCATCTTAGAATCAGTTCAATAGAATCCACCTGGACTATTTTGTTTTAGGCAATGAAAATAAAAGTTTTAGTTTTTGGTATATATTTTTCTTTTTCTCTTATTGCCCTTTTGCTCCCTTAGTGTGTGAAAGCAAGTACTGTCTGAAAGTATTTTCAGCCAAGCCTGATTTAATGGCTTGCTCAGGGCATGGCTTCTGACTGCATGTCACTTAGGGACGACCAGGGCAAACGTGTATTACACTCTCTGGTCACATCCTGGGTCTTCCCTGAAGGTAATTTCAGCACTAATCAAATCGGACTTGTAGCAAGGTCTTTTGTCTGCAGTCGCTTCTTCAGAAAACTTTTCAGCTTCGATATTTTTTGCCTTCAAGGCAAACACAAAAGAAGCATACCCTTTTTCTTTTGTTTTAAACCAAGCTAAAACATGTGCTTACTTCTAAATGATTCTGTTCCTGACATGCCAACTGTAAAGCTGTTCCAAAAACCTGATCTGGATGATAGTGAGAATTATGCTGCGGTGGAATAGTAACAATGATACAAGCGATACTAATCCCCGTAATAGCAGTTAGTAGCTACTGAGTGGTTATAATATTCCACGTGCCAAAGTGCTAGGGTGCTGCGAGACATGGGCTCTTCCTTCAGGAATCTCACTGAGCGCATGGAAACAATTACAGATCAGTGTGGTCCATGAGATGGTAAAGACATTCTTCGCATGTTAGGCAAGTACAGAAGTGGAGGTCCTGAGCCCAGTCTACTTTAACATCAGAGAAAAAAATATTTCTATAATGGTCAAAATCACAAGAAAAACATCACAAGTATATGAAAGAGACTGTGTACATTTTGAAACAATGTCATGGTCCTTGTAGTTCTGAGACAATGTAAAATGGCAGAACTCCTTTCAAAATAGGCCGTATAAACAAAGAATGTCTTTGAGTTTCAAGGAAAAACTGAGGTTAAGTTTTCTCTGTGCCAAGAGACTTTACCTTCTGAGTCTTTGCCTACATAGCCCAGTCTCTGCAAATCCATGCTCGCTGTGTTTATCACAAGTTAACTTCATATTTCTACTGTTAATATTTTTATCAATAATTGACATTTTTGTGTATGATATGATCCTTTGCATCTCTTGTGCATTAGGTAGGACTCAATTGTCTGTTTTCTAAGAGATTTCTATATGCACATTAGGAACCATCCGTCCTATGCACTGGACATTTAAGACCATTTACACATAGAATTTGACTTCATGTTTGTGTAAAATTCTTTGTTCTTAGGCAGAGAAGTCAGCAATATCATTCAGTCAAAAGCTAGATGGCAAATATTTTAGGCTTTGAGGCCCAGGAGGCAAAGCCTAAAGTACTGTGTAGGAACATATAGAATCACTTAAAATTGTAAAAACCATTTTTAGCCTCTGTGCTTTACAAAAGCAGGTGGCAGGCTGGATTGGGCCATTGGTCCAAACCCAAATGTTACGTCTACAGATTATCATAATCAAATACATAATGCACATTGTATCGACACAGTGTTCTTATATGTATCAGCTTTAAACATCAACAATGATTTAAAATAATGCACTATATATAATAGTGATAGTTTTAGGAACTATTTGTTTTCCCCCCTTGGTAGAAAATATGTTTTCAATGTCTTCTGCAAACATTTAATTCATTCAAAATATTTATAAGAAAGGGACAACTTTGGGCAGTGTGTCTGTATTATTATTATTATATTCTTTAGCATTACTTATAGCATTGCTTTGGTATTATGCACAGAGAGTATTTGAAATCGGGAAACTGTGAAGCAGGAGGGTTTGCTGTATTCAACAAAGGGGCAAAATCAATTTGCAACCTGTCCCCTGCTGAGCCTCCCTGTGACACCTCAGCAGCAAAGCCAGTGGCTGCCCGGCTGAATCAGCTGAGGTTAAAATCTGTCTCCGCAGACGCCAGCATCTTTTAAAAGAGCTAACCTTGTACATGCTAGACATACATGTCTTCTCTGCTTTAGAGGAAGAAGGCTGTAAGAATTGTAGTTTCCTTTATCCACACACACGTGTGTGTGAAATCATCCAAGTGCAGCGGGAGCAAGCTCCCCACATTAAAACGGAAGGAAGGTCAGAGGATGCAAATGATGTGAGGCTCTGCCTTAATCTTTGTTGAAATTCTTTGCTTTTCCTTTCAGGCAATCATTTGCCATTCTCTGAGCTATTTGTCAGCAGGGGAGGTTGTCATTGTTATGGAGATGATCTCTTACCCCACCTGTCTTCCTATCAGTGTAGCTGAAGCTAATTTGGTGCATTGATGTAAGATTATTATCGGGTTGAGCACTTATCTGACAAAATTTATGGTGATGAGTCCAGTACACATTGGTTATGCCAGTGCTCCCTGATCGTGAGTTTTTGTGGCATTCCCATTAGCTGGTGACAGCTGTCAAAAATGCACTTGTTATCATTTTATTTACTTCTGACATTTGAAGGTCACTTATAGTTTTAATTAAATTTTTCCTTTGTCAACTCAGAAATACCACTCAATTGAGCTCTCTTTGGTCTTGAAGCTGGAATGGTATTCCAGGATCCGGTCATTTTAAGATTGCATCGCCAAACTAGTTATTGCTGTGATAATGATTATTAAATGCCACAAATATATTGGTGACTACATACAATAGAGAAATAGATTAAAGGTCCATCAGGTGGACCTAGCCTCTGTGTGGGAGACACCCCTCCTTCCATTCCCTGCTCCTCTAACCAGGGGTTGATGAACTTGCGGTGGTCTCCTTCCAGGTGACTGAGCGTGCCACGTCCTCTCCGGCTGCTGCAGGGCTCTTGCGTGAGCACTTCCAGCTTAAGTGATGCCCTCTGTGTTAGGAGGACACAGCTTCTTCCCCACTCCTGATATTGTTTTCCTTACACATTGGCTGAGAACATTAGGAAACACCGAGAAGTACGAGTTTTAGAAACAAATTAAAAGCAGGAGATTAAAGCTTTATTGGGGCCAGAGTATTTTGACTTGGTGTTTCACAGTGGCTGGCATTTCCAAGTAGCTGGCCCGCACTGGTGGTGTTGGGACGCAGCGGCTGGCTAAGAAGAACCTAGACCTTGGACAATATCACAGTTTGTGGCAATTTTGACCATGTGCGAGTGAACCCCGGCAGCCTTGCGCCAAAATGGAGGTGGGGCTGGTTAGAGTGCTGATTTCTGGGTCCCACAGCCTCACCATCTCCCAAGCAGGGTAACCAAGGCAGGGATTTAACCGCAGGAACATAAAAAGTCTTTCCAACCATAGGGCTTTTAGAGTTCAGGGATGAAACAATAATTGCTAGCTTTAAACTGTGAGACAATTGCAGTGTTCCCTGAATTAGTGAGCGTTGCCTTAAATGGGTAAAGCCAGGTCTAGCTAGTCAGGCATAGACGTGCTACCCCAAATTCCATTCCACTCCCGGAACCAGGGAAGAAAGTATGGAGGTTTCAGTGTTGGATTCACGTGTTTAAGTGTCAGTCCCCACCTATGACTCCCAGTTGACTCTGGTCTAGTTGATTACCGATGAAGGAGAGCCCTGCCCCCGGCAGCAGGTCTCCTGGTCCTGAGCAGTTCCACGCAGGAGGCCGTGGAAACCACAGCAGGTGCTGCCTACCAGGGGGAGGACCCTTGTCACTCGGCAGAGCCCACTACCAACGACACGTGGTCCCCCCCGCCAGACATGATGACATAGCACCCAACCAACATCTTGATAGGATGTTCCCAATTTATTTTATGGCCGCAGCATAGAGACTTCAGACAACTGTGTTCCAGGAGCTAAACGAGAATGATTTGCTGTTTGTACATTCTTTCATGGATCCACTTAATGGCTAAGTGAAAATAATTAAGTGAACCAACAGGAATGTTGGGGAGCTGTCTCCCTACACCTGAGAGTCCCACAAACCCTCGAGGCTAACATTCTGGGCTTTTCTCCACTTTCCTCACTTCCTTCCAGATGAGGAGTGTCGGCCTGGTGAGTGTGGAAGGAACACGCAGGTGGGTAGAGCCCTTTCCTCTCTTCCGAGGAATGAGCTGCCTGCGGGGAGAAGCTTGTGCTTCTGCTCCTCAAAGCCAGAAGCTTCCAGAGCTGCCTGCCTGGGTCCAGGGGAGCCTGACATGGATAAGTCTGTCCCATTCTTGAATTCATTATTAAGAGGTACACTTGCCACGGAGGTGAGACATGTTTTCCACGTCGATTTTATCAGTGTTAGACTCTCACCTGCTGTTTCCTTTATTGAACAATGGGCTCCAAATGAGGACAGAGAAAGGCTGTTTGGGGGCCCTCTTGAATGCTACAGTGTCCCATGATGACACCGCACTCTGTTTCTCCTTTTGAAACTTCATTACATTCATAATTATTTGGTTAATGTCTGTAGTCTACTTTATAAAAGTTCATGAGGGCAGAAGCTTCATCTTGGTAAGAATGACAGCTGCATTTATTGACTCTTACTGCAGGCCGGGTGCAGGGACACCTCATTTTATTGCACTTCACTTTATTGCAAGCCACAGATACTGCGTTTTTTACAAATTGAAGGTTTGTGGCAACTCTGTGTTCAGCAAGTCTGTTGGTGCTGTTTTTCCAATAGCATGCGCTCTCTTTGTCAGCCTCTTTTTAATCAATATTTTAAAATTAAGGTATGTACGTTTTTCAAATATAATGCTATTTCACACTTTATTGACTATAGTACAGTGTAAACATAATTTTTATATGCACTGGGAAGCCAAAAAATTCATGTGACCTGTTTTATTGTGACATTCACTTTATTGTGGTGATCTGGAAACTAACCCACAATATCTCTGTGGTTTGCCTGAACTCTGCTAATAAGTTCACATCTTTCTCATGTAATGATTCCCCAAACTTTGTGCAGGCAGCACGGCTCTTGTTTTTATTTACTGGTACAGAAACTGAAAGCCTTTGAAGTTCAGCCATGTGCCCAAGTCAGAGGAAGTGGCAGAGCTGACATCTGGCCCACATGGTTTGACTGTGATCACCCGAGTACCTGCACCACTACCTCTCTTTACTGCTCCTACCCACTGCTCCGCCCACTGCTGCCACACGGCTGGGGGAATTTGCTGAGGCACTGAGTCAGCACAAGGCTGTAGGAAGAGGCAGTGGCTGACGTGAGAGACACGAGTCAGTGAGGAAGACCTTTCCGTGCTTCTCCTGAGAGATTCCTTGGCTGGGCTTCAGCCCATAGCATGATGAAGAGGACATCCATGAGATGGGTTGGTGTATTAAAAGGAAATTTTAATTGAAATCAAGAAGACAACATAGTAACGATGTTTTGAAAGAAGTTTCTTGAGCCAGGGCCTTGGGCAGTTTCCAGAGGCAGCACATCCAGCAGACTGGAACTCACGGAAGGTCAGAGGAAGGGTGCATGAGGCCCCCAGTCTGTCACCATTCCCAGGAGAGGTATTTGGGGTGGGAGGAAGGCAAGGCAGGGTGCTGGGAGGCAGACTGGTTGGTGGCAACTAATGTTTTGCAGCTGGAGTCTTGCATATCAGGTCTGGTGGCACATGCGCCCTCATGGGAAACTGAGTTCATGCTGCTCACTCCACGAGAGGTGGGGGGACCTGGCCTCTGCCCACTCGATGCCACCACCATGATCCTGTGATCATTCTTCTCCCCCACAATCAGTGAGAAACCAGAAAATCTTTCAGCATTCAAGTGTTTTGTTATGCCTATGACTACTGCATCCATTATCTGTTGTTAAATAACAAATTATCACATACTTGGTAGCTTAGAAAAAAACCACCTGAAGTGATGTCAGCAAGATGATGGATGGAAAGTTCAGGCCCTCATTGCTCCAAGGACAATTAAATGGACAACTACAGATTGACTGAAATAACTTTGTAGGAGATCTGGAAACCAGTCAAAGAGTCACAGCAACCAAGTCAACACCCAAAGAGGAAGAAGTCATGTTCAGATGGGAGGAAACTTTGTGGCATTGTCGCTCACCCTTAACCCACAGGCTGCATGGTCAGGAGGATGTGGCCCAATCCTTGCTTCTCTCCCTCGAGATGAAAAGAGAGAGTGGAACCTGTCTGCAACATCCTGGACTATCTGTGGGTGTCTGAGGTGCTGTCTTCTGTGTTGCTTGACTTGGAGATAAGACGGCAATGCCAGCAGAGTTTGGATATCAGATTGGAAGTCACGGAGGGCAGTGGCAGCTGCTGTGGTGTGTGCAAACTGCCAGAGAATTGCAGACCCATAGATGTCTGTGAACAAGAGACCACAAGCAGAGAAATACAATAGAACATCTAAGGCCTTAAGAAGAAGCAAGGAGACACTTAGGGAAATAAAGACTTTTAAAAGCATCCATGTATGTGGAGGAATTGGGGAAAAGCATACTTAAAGACCCAGAGAAGACACACAACACACAAAGGCCTTAAAAGATCTTAGGTATTCATCTCAGGCTGTTCCCAAGGCTTACAGGCTTGATAATTATTGAGGATCTTCCACATCTGTTTTTCAGAGACTGAAAGAGGTGACTGTTTTTTCAAATATCTAATTTTTGGCAAAAGATCACAAGACATACAAAGAAACAGGGAAACATGGTCCATTCAAATGAATAAAATATATCTCCAGGAACCAACCCTAAAAAACATAGGCTTCAAACATACTGTACAAAGACCTCAAAACAATGATCTTAAATATGCTCAAAGAGCTAATGAGAAACACAGACAAATAACTAAAAGAAATCAGGAAAACCGTATATGAACAAAATGAGAATATCAACAAAGAGATAGAAATTATATAAAAAAAGAATCAAACAGAAATTCTGGAGCTAAAAAAATGCAACTGAATTGAAAACATCAGGTTTAAACAGGCAGAAGAAAGAATCAATGAATTTATAGACAAGTTGTCTGAAATGATCAAGTTTGAGGAGAAAAAAGGAACGAAGAAAAGAGAATAGGTCCCAGGAGACTTATGGGACATCAGCAACTGAACCGATTTTTGTATTTTTGGAGTTCCAAAAGAAGACGAGAGAGAGGGAGGGGGCAGAGAGATTACTTGAAGAAATAATGGCTGAAAACGTCCCAAATTTGGTTAATACATGGATATACAAATCCAAGAAGTTCAGTGAACTCCAACAAAATAAACTCAAAGAGACTCACACTGAGACACATTAAAATCAGGTCAAAAGCTACAGACAAAGAGGAGTATTGACAGCAGCAAGGGGAAAATGGCTTCTCACAGCCAGGAGATTTCTCAGCAGAAACCTGCAGCCAGAAGGCAGTGGGATTATATATATATATATATAGAGAGAGAGAGAGAGAGAGAGAGCGAGCGAGCGCGCGCTAAAAGAAAACAAAAAATCTGTCAACTGATAATTCTGTATCTGACAAAACTGTCCTTCAAAAATGAGGGACAAATTAAGACATTTCCAGACAAAGACTGAAAAGGTCATCACTATCTGAGTGGGCTCAAGTAAGGGAGGTACTGAGGTGCAGTCTCAGGGAACTAAGGGAATCTGCAAGTCAGACACAAAAAAATTCTAAACAGCAACATGAAACCCTATAGAAATATAAAGTCCTCCAGTAAAGGTAAATACATGAAAAAAAATATATATATAAGAAACCAGTATTATTGTAATTTTGATTTGTAATGGCACTTTTTATCTTCTGCAGCACTTAAAAGACAAATGCATACAAATAAATATAAATCCATGTTAATGGGTACGCGACATAAAGATGTGACTTGTGACATCAATTACAAAATGGGGAAGCAGTGCCATGAAGTCAAGTTGTATGTAATTGAGGTTAACTTAGTATCAATTCAATTAGATCATTGTAACTTTATAATATTTTATATATATATATATAAAAATAAAATACCCGTGGGAACCACAAAGAAAATATTTATAGAATATATGCAAGAAGAAGTAATAAGGAGATAAAAATATGTCACTGTAAAGACACCAGCTAAACACAAAGGATGCCAGTAATAGAGGAAAGGAGGTGCAAAAAAGCTACAAGAAATGCAAAACACAAATAACAAATGGCAGAAGTCAGTCCCGCCCTATCAGTAGTTACTGTGAATGTGAACAGATTAAAAGACATAGATAGGCAGAATGGATTAAAAAAATAGAATTCAGTTATGTGGTGTCTACAGGAGACTCACTGTAGACCTGAGGATATGTAGTTTGAAAGTGAAAGAATGGAAAATATATATTTTATGCAAATGGCAACCAAATGAGCAGGCATGGCTATACTAATGTCAGACAAAATAGACTTTAAGTCAAAATTCGTACAAGGGACAAAGAAGGTCATTATATATTAATAAATGTTTTAATACAGCAATAAGATATAATTATAAATCTATATGCACCAAACATCAGAGATTCAAGATATATAAGGCATACATTGACATAATTGTAAAGGAGAAATAAACAACTGTACAGTAATAGGAGGAGAACTTAAAAACCCACTTTTGATAATGAATAGGACAACTAGACAGGAGATAAATAAGAAAATAGAGGAATAACCCTATAGACCACTTGGTTCTGACAGACATACACAGAAAATTCCACCTAATAACAGTAGAATAAATAGTTTTCTCAAGTGTACATGTGAAATTTTTGAGGATATACCATATGTCAGGTCCTAAACAAGTCTTAATAAGTTTAAAAAGATGGATATCATATAAAGTATTATATTGATCACAATGGAGTGAAACTATAAATCAATAGCAGAAAGAAAAAACTGGAATATTAAAAAATATGTGAAATTAAACAACACAGTCTTTTAAAAAAATGGAACAAAGAAGAAATCACAAGGAAAATTAGAAAATACCTTGAGACAAATAAAAATGAAAGGACAACATACCAAAATATATGGGATACTGTGAAAGAAATGTTAATAGGGAAGTTTATAGCAGTAAAAATGTACATTGAAAAAGAAGAAAAGTCTCAAATCAACAACTTAACTTTATACAGTAAAGAAAGAGAGAAAGAATAACAACCTAAATCCAAAGCTAGCAGAAAAAATGAAATAACAAAAATTAGAGCAGAGTTAAATAAAATAGAGAATAAAATATACAGAAAATTAATGAGACCAAAGAGTTTATTCTTGGAAAAGATCAACAAATTTGACAAACAATTAGCTAGACTGATAAAGCAAAAATAAAAGAAGACTCAAGTAACTAAAGTCAGAAATAGAAGAGTGGACATTACTCCTGATTTTACAGGAATATAAAGGATTTTACAAAGTACTATGAACATTTGTACACCAGTAAATTGGATAACCCAGATGAAATGGACAAATTACCAAAACACACAATCTACCAAGACTGAATCATGAAGATGTGGAAAATCTTAAAGATAGTAAAGATATTGAATCAATAATCAAAAGCTGCCCAATAAAGAAACGCTGGTGATTAGATGGCTTCACTGGTGAATTCTGTCACACACGTTAAGAAAGAGTTAGCATCAGCCCTCCACAAACTCTTCTCTAATCTGAATAGGAAGTGACACTTCACGTCTCGTTCTGTGAGGCCAGCGTTGCTCTGACACCAAAGCCAGACGTAGACCCTGCAGGAAGGGAAACCCACAGACCAATATCTGTTATAAGTTTGATGCAAAAAATCTATAACATAATATTAAAAAATTATATTCAACTATATATTAAAAGTATTATAAACCATGACCAAGTGGGATTTGTTCTTGGGATGAAAGGATGGTCCGATATGCACATATCAATGAATGTAATGCATCACACTGGCAGAATGAAAACACACACACATCCCCCCCACACACGATCAATCGATGCAGAAGAAAACTTTCGACAAAATGCAGCAGCCTTTCATGATAAAAACACTCAATCAACTAAGGATAGAAGGGAAGTTCCTCAATGTAATAAAGACCATATATGAAAAACCCGCAGCTAAAGAACTACTACAATTCAATAGCAACAACAACAACAAAACCCCCAAATAACTTGATTTTAAATTTGGCAAAATACTTGAATAGACATTTCTCCAATAAAGACATACATATGGGAAATAAACACATGGGAAGATGCTCAGCATCGCTAATCATTAGGCAAATGCAAATCAAAACCATAATGAGATACCACTTCATGCCCATTTGGTCAGCTGTTATTATAAGGAATGTTGGTGAGGGTGTGACAAAGTGAAACCCTGTGCATTGCTGGTGGGAATGCACAATAGTGCAGCTACTGTGGAAAACACTATGGCAACTTCTTGAAAGAGTGAACCTGGAGTTGCCATATGACCCAGCAATTCCGTTTCAGGGTATGTATCCAAAGAATTGAAAGTAGGGACTGAAAAAGACATTGCCCACCCATGTTCATAGCAGCACCATTCACAGGAACTGAAGTGTTGAAGCAACCTGTGTCCATGGGCAGGTGAATGAACAAACACCCTGTGCTCTACCCACGCGGTAGAGTATAACTCAGCCTCAGGAGGAAGTTTCGACACATTCTACGGCATGGATGAAACTTGAAGTGAAATAAATCAGTCAAATATCTTATGATTCCACTTACATGAGGTACATAGAGTAGTGAAATTCATAAAGACAAAAAATAGAAAGGTCATTACCAGGGGTTGGGGAGAGTGAATGTGGGAATTTATTGTTTAATAGAGACAGAGTTTTAGTTTTCCAAGCTAAGAATTTCTGTGGATAGATGATGGTGATGGTTGCACAACATTGTGAATATACTGATGTCACAGAATCATACACTTAAAAATAGTTAAAAATGGTAAATTTTATATTATGTATATTTTATGATAAAACCAATCAACTAAATAAAATGAGCTCAGGAAGGAAAAAAAGCTCACATTCGTTCGTGAGTATACCCTAACACGTTGGGTGGTTCTCCTGATCTGAGCCAGGCTTTGATGATACTAGCTGGGCTCGCTCCTCTGAGGGTCTGGCTTCATGGGCATGGACCTGAGTGTGCTCAGAAGGTCCCCTGGTCTTTCTTCTGTCACTGTCTTGAAGTTCTTAATAACTTTTGGACTAGAGAGCTCATGTTTTCATTTTGCACTGGCTCTGTGTCTGCAGTGCACCATTGGGTCAGCGACAGCATGCCCTCACGGGTGGGGTTCAGTGTCTGTGGACTGGAGTAAGGGGGCGAAGTCATCACCATGAGCACCTACAGGCGTAGCCCAGGATCGTGCAGATTGTGGGCTCAGAGTTCGGAGATGGGGAGTGTGTGGTGAGAGAAAAGAGGTGCTCTTTCCTCTGCAGGGCACATATGCTTCAGAGAGTCTGTCTATCATTCTAGAGACAGGGACTGCGTGAGGGCTCCTTAGGGGAATGTAGGATGCCGTCGGATCTGGGAGAACCCTCAAAAGGGGGCACATACTACTAATAATACTAAGCCAGGGATATGGCCGGTGCTTTCCATATTTCAGAGTCCCTCATCTCTCTGAGGTCACATTATCCTTGCAGTCACTTAAAACCCCCAAGTCTATTTTACACCAAACACGTTCAAGCAACTCTCCCTTATGCCATAGATGAAATTGATTTTCTGAATGAGAACACAAGATTTTTAAAGTTTATCTATCTTCAAGTTTTTACATTACTATTTTTAGTTGAAAAGTTTCAAAATAAGATTCCTACTTATTAACTATCTCATCTTTGTGTTGTTGAGTCTGAACATAAATGAGACTGGAGTTATTAATGTGAAAAAAGTATAGTCCAGCACCATTTACTTTAAATAGAAAATAAGCCCATATTACCAAAAGAATTGATGGAAGGAAGATGCTCGCAGGAGAGCCAGCGGGATGGTCTGTAAACTGGCGAAACACTTGACTTTGCGTGTTGAATACCGAGTGCTGGTGTGCGTTGGCGAAGTCACCTTCCCTCAATTATTTTACAAGCGAACTCTGCGGGTAAATGAGCCAAGGTCTACGGAAGCCTCAGGGATGCGTGTGCCTCCACCCCCACGAGCCTCCTGCTCCAGTCGTCTCTACTCAGTCACATTGACTCTGGCCCGACTGTTTTGCCTCCTAAATGCTATGCTATGCTTCAGTGCTTAAAGCAATCTTTCCAGTATTGCTTACATTTAAATATTTGTTTATCTGACAGAGATTCAAACAGATGCAGTCTTCTCTCTGAATATGCAAGACCCTCAGGAGCTCAGATTTGAAAGAAAGCAACCCAAATCTGTTTCTTTAATATGGGGCACAGGTATGTGCATTACACACCACACATGCAGAGACACACACACACACCTGTGCATGAACATGCACACACACATACACACATAAGACTAAATTCACAGCAGAACAGCACTTTCTCTTTTTGTAATGCGCTGTAGGTCTGTTCTGGTAATTTTCCTAACTGTTAATTATCATAATAATTACTCACCTGTGGAAGTTTGGGAGGTCTTGGACAACCCATAGTTATATTGTACTCTGTAGACGGGGGAAGTGTGAAGGGATTAATTACACCATGTTAGGTAGGCAATGACGTCTTTGTCTGGTTGAAACCATGAGTATTTGGAGTTGGAGCTTTGCATTTGACTTGGAATGTTAAGGCTTTCTAAAAGTGGGTTATAAAGAACAGAGATTTTCCCCCAATCCTTATCAGAGACAGACAAGACTGTAATGGATCCCAAACAATTTAACAGATATAATGCAAAATTTTGAGTGTGTTCACACCCCAAATTTGTTGATTTTTTAAAAACATCAAGTATAGTTTTTATGGTTCATGGCCCTTTTTAAATTCTGAGCTATTCCTTGTCCTAACCTCTTTGCATTTTTGAATTCCATTCTTTGGTAGACAGGAATGTACTTTCCCATCAGGGAGGTCACTAAACCTCCTCAATGCTATGCTTTGCTTCAGTGCGTAAAGCAATCTCTCCAACATTGCTGGGCTTAAAATCCCAATATTGCTGGGCTGCTCTGCACACCGTCTTCACCACTCTGTACACATGTTAGTACTTCTGTAAGGTAGCGATTTCTTAAGCAAATATTAATATAATCACGTGTGCCTTGTAAGTGCTCTGAAAGCATTCAGAGAGACTCATGCAGGATGATGTGAGTTGGGGGAGAACAGTCGCAGGTTTGCTTTTTGTGAGGTGAGAAGGAGAGATGACCCGGTGGAAGAAAGGAGGTATGTGAGAAAACACGGTGCTATTGGCTGCTCTATTTAAAGATAAAATTTGAATTAACCAACATGATAAAAATTAAAGTTTTGAGTATTCTGTCAATTTAAATTATCCAAACAAACCCTATCCTCTATTACTACCAGAAATCAAGATTTTTCTCTATAATGCTTTTTTGACTCTTCTCTTTAAAACTATATTCATGTGTTGCTTAATGAGAGGGATATGTTCTAAGGAGTGTGTTGTCAGGTGATTTTGTCATTGTGTGAACATCACAGAGTGTACTTACACAAATCTAGATGCTATATATATTTGCATTTATATATATTTTTTCATATGGAAAATGAAATAGCCCAACACCATTACTGACTGTCGATCATTTTCCCTGCCCGATCTGCAATGCCCACATCAGGTATCATATATCAGTGTTCTACATACACTCCGTTCTCATCTTATGGGACCACTGCTGCATATACCAGCATCATTGATGGAAGTGCCATTGTGTGACACACGACTGCAGTCTAGACCCAATCAGGGCCAAACTCCCTTACAGGCTCAGTTCTCTGAATAATTATGTAGCACACAGAATACCCTTAACCTCCACTCCCAACATCCTTTTGTCCTCGTTGGGTGTTCTGTCAGGGGCCCAGTTTGCTTACAATCACTTTTTCCTTTCACCCGTCTGACCTGCTGTCAGAGAATAATTTGATAAATTAATTTAAAGCAAGATTAACTATTCAGTCTTAAAGTCTTACTCCTGTTAGCAAGGAGTGAACAAGATCTCAAAGGCAGAAGCTCATATATTGGCAAACCAGAAGGGGACGGGGAAGGCGTCCCTGAATTCGGACACATGTCCCATGGACCAGCTCTTCTACCGTTCTGAGGCTGTTCTTCCTGTTCCTCCTAGAGTCCACAAGATCATCTCCTGAAGGAATCGAAACATTTCCCAGGATTAGTCTTTAGAACAAGCTTGTTCTAAAATCAGAAACTATAATTTCCATTTTAGGGGAAACATTTAGTGGAAACGTTGAGGTTCAGGGAGTTGGGCGAGCCTGAGAGCGGGTTCTCGAAACCCATCGCCCCACCAGCAGCTCCCAGGGTTTAGTGGCCAAATCTCATGTGGAAGGTGAGTAGGGATGTGGACAGGAAGAACGGGAAAAACTGCTCCTGGGTCAGAGCAAACAGCTACTTCCGCCCCAGAAATGTGTCGCAGGAGCCATTCTCTCCACGATTCTAGACATTTGCCAATATTGTGGACAGCAGCTGTGGTCCTGCCCCTGGGCACATCCGTCCAAACACTTCCGGAGCCCTGATCACAGCACAGAGGAACAATTCTCCTGCGTGGAGCTGTGCTGGACGGGGCAGCGCAGCACTTTGACTGCAGAGCAGGATGTGGCCCTTCCGTGAGGCTGTCTCTGCTTTGGTGGCTCTTGACATGAAGCATAATTGAGTAGATAAATCATCCATACTTCTCTGTGAGTAGTTACTGAACCTTTTATATTTCCATGGAAGTTGCTGGAAAAAAAACCCTGAAAAAATGTATGCTCGCCTTGGCTAGAGTTCACAGAAATTCTGTCTCCAATTCTTCTTTTGACAATGTGGAGATTTTTTTTTTCAACTCATGCTGATGCAAAGAGAATTTGAGAATTTCTCCCTTTTGCCCTCGCTTTAATTTGTCATCATCTCTCCCTCCACCCTAAAGGATGACTAGAAATTGGTGTTCTGAACAATGATGTTTGCTGACATTTTAAAAAGAATAGCTGTCAAAACAGCCAGGATTTTTTTTTCATATTTAAAATATTCTCTAGATGATTCTGAACTTGTCTTTCATGGTTTTTTTTTTTTTTTAGCCAGTATAATGTTGGAGGCCAACAGAAGATCATTTTCAAGTGACAGGGTGGTCTCCAAATGAAGAGCTCATCACACAAAGTCTCCCCTTGCTCTTGTCATCTTGACAGCGGTTACTGTTGATGAATTACAAGATGATTTTTAGGTCCTGGTGATAATTTTCTTAGCACCCGTTTGGAGGTTTTAGAGATAGATTTGTTTTAAAAACGAGCAAGCCACAATGGCTTCGGCTTCCTGGGTGTGTCTATTTCAGGTGCTCATTGTGTACTTTACCACATTCGTAAGACATGGTAAGTACACAATGTCTGGCGTTTGAGCACGTTTGGGAAATAGAGTGGATGACAGTCCTCACACTAAGCACTAAGGAGATGTAGACTAGGATACGCTGAGGTTCAGTGCCAGAGAAATAGGAGGCCCAGTAGTCACCAGCCAGGTGCACCATCATCATGTCGCTTGCTGTCAGGGACCCCCTCGAGGCCCCAGATGTGCGCTGAGGGAGCAGAGTGGCCAGGACGATGACCTGGAGTTGTCCTGGGAGGTGGCCTGGAGTCTGCACGACCTGGAGTATGCTGCTCACTCGAGCCCAGACACACACCTTGTCTGTCCAGGAGGGCTAGTTGCAGGGCACACCCCACCCCAGCTCACAATGAGCAGTTGTGGGTCACAGCCACCATGTGCTCCGTCTCTCCCAGGGGCTGGTTGCATTCCATGCATTCTTTTGCAAGAGGCGTATGATTCTCTGATCTCCATGGCATGGCTTTGTTCCAGAATTCTAGGAATTTGCATTGTGATCCCGCCACTGAGATCTGCCATGAACCCCACAGGATGTCTTTTCCCACTACTCTGATACCACGTGGCCCCTAGGTCATGTGGATCAGGAGGTAGGGTAGCTTTCACCACAGCCTGTACCTGCTGCAGAGCCTTTTCCTGCTCTGAGCCCCACTCAAAGGTGACAGTGGCCTTTTGAGTCTCCCAGTGTATGGTTTGAATTGTGCTCCCAGATGTGGAGCTTCCAGAACCCAAAGAGACCCTCCAGACACCACACTTCCTTCTTGGATGTGAGAGGTGCATGATGCAATGGTTTCCCTTTATTTAGATAGGGCACCACCCTGTGCCCCTGACCACTGGCCCTCCAGGGACCTGGCTGAGGTGGCAGTCCCTGGGTCTGTGCAGGGTGAGCTACTACCTTCCAGAGCTCGTGTGTTCCATTGAGAGCTCCGAGGTGCTCACAGCTTCCTGGGCATCCCATCTGCTCTGCACAACTCATCCCTACAGCAGCTTGAGGTGTTATGCTGAGGGACATTCAGGTGGCCCAGGTCTCTTTGGACAATGTTATGAAAGAGGGCAAAGATGTTACCATAACCATGAGATGGAATTGAACATACATGTTATTCTATGTTCCACTTGACTGTTCCATGTTCATTGTTTCTGACCCCCTTAGAGAAATTGAAACCAAGATTTTCACCCAGTTGGCAGCCACATGCCATGCAATGGGAGGTGTGATCATTAGTTCTAGCATGAATGATCACATCTGGCTGGTGGCAGCAGCACCGACTGCTCAGTGTGCAGCAGTCTGCCATCTCTCTGCAGGGTCCGTGTGACTTCTGCAGGTCCCCCTCCTCCTCCACCTGGGTTCCAGGTCTCAGAACTGACTCAGGTCAAGACATTGGCTGAGGAATCACTCTACTGGGGCTACTGCATTGTTTCCTGCTCATCATCCACTTGGTGTCTTCCGTTGGGACAGATTGAGAGGTACTTTGTCAGCTGCCCAGCTATTTTGCCCCTGGAAACGCCATATTCACTTAACCAGCCTCAGAACTCTCTGTGGATCGGCACCACCTTCCTGCCTTGCCATCGTGAAATTATTACATCCACCTGGCGGCGACTAGCTGCTAAGTGCCACCACCTGGCCATTTCACACTTTTATTGGCAGTATTTTTTTCTGTCAATAATAATGCACCTTAGTTGCATTGAAATACAAGATGCGATTCCTTCTTTTTCAGGTTCCTTCAGCAAACAAATTTCAGTTTTATCATCATAGCACCCTGGGGTATTTCAGCCCCCTCTTTGTTACATGCTCAGGATTGCCTTGAAGAAGAGACATTCTCTTTGATATATCTGTCTGGAGTTCTCCAAATAATATCTTTTGTATAATTGTATATTATATAATATACCTTTTAATAGGAATTATAAATGTATTTTAGGTAACATTATAATGTGTTCATTTCCTAGTTTATTTAATATATTATATTGCCAGTGTTTTCCTGATGTCCAATGCAATAACAATATTATTAACACCATCACTGATAACGGTAGTTAATATTTATTTGTGCCAGGTACTCTTTACTTACTTGATACACAAATACAATCATTCCCCCTCCCCATTTTCAGCTGTACAAATGGGGCACCGAGAGATTTTAAGTTGCCTAAAGACTCCAGATTATGTCTGTTTGGAAATATCCTAGCTTGACGATCATTATCCTGCATCCTATATACACTGTATATACTGTAAAGAAACTATGCTGGGTTTTTTTTCTGTTGAAGTTATTGCAAAAGGCAGGATCCAAGTGCCAGTCAAATAATTGGCCCTGTTTTAAGTAACCTTCAGTGTTATTCTTTCCAGACGTATAGTCTTTTTACAGCTCATTGTGTCCTGGCTTTTTTTTCTTTTTAAATTAATATCTTTCTGAGCCCAGTGCTGAACTCACTCAAGTCAGAAGTTATGAAAAAGCAGAATGGGATTTTCATTAAAAGCCTTGTTTCTAGCAAGTCATTTAAATGAAGCAGCTGATCGTTTACAACATAGGAAAGAATAGATCATTTTGAATTAAAAAAAGAGTAAGTCGCATTCAAATGTTTCCCTTGATCTTAATACTCCTTCAAGCTTGGGCAAGGTGGTGGTGGCCTGTCACTCAAAATTGAGAGCTGTCATTTTCCAGGGACGCCACCACCCCTGCCATGGACACACAACAGGAGTGCGCCAACCCATGGCTTCTCTTGAAGCTGACGTTTGCTTCACAGTACAAAGTAACGCTTCTTGTTGTCTTTTGATTGTTAGAACACCTCCTGTTAATTGAGGGACACTTGGAAAAACAAGGAAAATTGAAATTACCTTAATGTTAATATTCTGAGCTAAGCATTTAAAACAGCTTCTTTCCTGTCCCTCTCAAGGTCTTCACATCAAAGTGAGCCCTGCTGTTGCAAGCAGAAAATGACGCATGGAGATACAAACCAGAGTCTCACAGTCACAGGCACAGAGCGTCTCCCTTCTCCAGCCTCTCCCTCTCCCAAGGCTGCTGGCACTTGCAGGCACACACACAGGCACACATACACGCACCCCACACACATACACAGATATACACACATGCATATGGAGGCACGCACACACTGGCACATACACACATATGCCCGCCTGCACACACACATACACACATGCACATGGAGGCGCACACACACACCTCTTGACATGCACACAAATGCCCCCCACGTACATGCACAGACATACACATATGCACATGCATGCACACACTGGCATGTACACATACATGTCTCCACATACATGCACACACATACACACATGCACATGCAGGCACACACACAACAGCACATGCACATGCCCCCTTCCACGTGCAAGTGCATGCACACACACAAATACCCCTATGCATGTACATATACTTGTGCACACACAGACACATACAAAACACACACGTGCACATACACAGGTCAACCTGTGGCAAGGGGGCATGTAATTGCCACAGGGGATGGGCCTCCACTGTGACCCCACTCCTGTGACCTGGGCCTTGTCTAGAGTGACCTGGAGCACTCTTCCCCCTGCAGACCCTATCAGCCCCTTCCTCTTTCCCATGCAGGAAGAGCCCAGGGATCTGATTTAACACAAGTCAGCTTCAGGAAGAAGAATCCAAAAGGAAGGATGATTTTTCCCAGAAGCAGCTTATGTTTATCCTTCTCTATTAATTCTCTGCCCACTTGGGATGGGGCAAATCAAAGACCTTGAACTTCCCTTATTTGGGCTACTTTTTGGAAATCGGTGCTTGGGTCAAGGTGAAAAAGATTTGCTGTTTTCCCCAGCCCCATTCATGTGGTTAAAGTCCCTGTTGTTGAACAAAGAGATCTTCATCATCATCATTCACGGTCACAACCTGCATCGTGCTGTGCCGTACTCGTCGACTCACACGTACGTCTTCGTGAGCGTCACTGATTCAGACTCGAGGGAACTTTCTGCAAAGGGAATCTGAGTAGATGAATGTCTTTAATGCCTCTGAAACTCATTGCCACCTTGTCTTCCCCAATATTATAGTAACTACAAATGCAGTAGTGGTATTGCCAGTGGGTGAAGTAGCAGGTCACATCTGTGAGTTTTTAGTGTGAACCAGGCTCTAGTCTGAGAAATTTACATGTTTTCTGTAAATTTGGTTTTTTTCTTTAATAATTTTATTAGAACAGTTTTAGATTTATAGAAAAACCGAGGAAATATGGAGTTCGCCTATATTCGCCACACAGCTCCCTTGGGATCGACACCTCCCATCAGCATAGTGCATTAGTTACAACCAATGAATAGTTATTACATGTTAACTAAAATCCACGGTTTGTTTCTATTTCCTTAGCTCCCCCCCGATGTCCTCTGTCTGTCCCAGGACCCCAGGAGTACCCTGCACTATCTGTGGTGGTCCTGCCTCCTTAGCTCCTCATAGCTGTGAGTTTCTCAGATTTTCTTTGTTTTATGCTCTTTATTTAGGTCACATGGGCTTGGATATTTGTTTCATATTTTGGGTTGTGCCTGTTTATTTATATATTTTTGCTCAAAGTGTTCAGCTATGGCCGTCAGGAACTCTTTCAGTTTGCCCCTCCACATACTCCCATCAAGTAGGGGTGGTTTGGGTTTGTTTTCTGACTGGTTATTTGAATATGCCCTTCCTTTCTGACACTGTATGATGCTCCAGGCACATCTTGTGTATTTCTCCAAGGACCAGCCGGTTCTCCAAGGAGCCCTGGATCCTTTCACTGGAGAGAGGGGTTAGAAACCAGGATCTGGGTGCTGGGTGGGCTTGGTGCTAGTGGGGTGTTGTTTCTTTAGGTTCTCTCAGCTGACTGGGCCAAGAAATGTATGTGTGTGTTAACCTGTGCATGTATACATTCTTGTAAATATTTCTGTATGCAACCTTTTCTACGTAAAGCTAAACTCGAGTTCTTACTATGTCCCCAATTCTAAGCTATCATCATGTGGATTGTTCATTCTAGCCTCCTTCCCTTGTTACTCTGTAACTCCTGCTCCAACAGTGAGAAACCTGGCTCCTATTGTATGGCGTGGTGTCCAGGTGGCTATAGTTAATACCAATGCATAGCAGTCTCAAAAATTGCTAAGAGAGTAGATTTTAAGTATTGTCACCACGAAAAAAATAAATAATAACTATGTGAGGTGGTGCATAAACATATGGCTTGATTTAACCATTCCACAATATATATGTATTTCAAAACATCATGTTGTACTCAATAAATATGTACAATTTGTATTTGTCAATTAAAAATAAATTAATTCATTAAAAAAGAAACTTGGCTTTTACCATGCACCATCTATTCACTTAATTGTTCAATTCCTGTATACATGTGGAGTAGCATCAGAATTGTTAACGCGTACCCTGTGGGAACAACTTTATCCACTAAATGACAATATTAAGTGCAGCTCCTTTTTCCTGTAGTCCTAGGGACATGTTCATTTTCAAATTTACTGAGGTCAGACCTCTCCCTACCTGCTTCAGGGAGGTTGTTTCATACATCTGCAACACAGTTAAGGTCTCTGCTACAGTCTGCATTTTTTCCTGGGATCCCCCAAATACACTTTTCATTTAATATTCACTATAACCCTGTGAGGTTCATAATATTTTATCAACTTCATTCAGATAAAAATTATTAATATTTTAACTTGCATTTTATAAGTTACTTGTGAATTTCATCCTTTTTTCATCTTGTTCATATTTTCTCCTTTGTTAATTGTCTCTTCAAGGAACTTTGCTGATTCTTTTTGTTAAGATGTTATTCTTTTTCTTTTTGATTTGTAAGAACTATTTATGTAGTTATTACTATGTTAATTTTCAGATATATTGCAAATAATTCTCCTTTTTTTGTTGTTATTCTTTAAACTGGTATTTGATAGAAGGTTTAAAGTTTTCTGTCATTTACTAATTATATGATACCAAGTTTCTACAACTATACAATTTTCTCCTAAAGTATACAAAATGTACTTTGAGGTCCTTCAAATTCTTAATTTTTATAGGTCAAAGTCCCTGTGAAAATCTTGTGCAAGCTATGAACCTCTTTCTAGAAAAAATATGCAGGCACACATATACACGAAGTTTTATATATGATTTTCTGAGTCTATGGGTACCAGAATTAGGATCCAAATCTAGTCCATTCTTTTTACTTTATTGTTAAGGAATACTTTAAAATCCAGAGCAATTGATTGACTTTCCCAGCCTTCTGTAACAAGTAAGTAGGAGTTAATACTAGAACCCAGGTTCCCCGAGTTCCAGTCAAGGGTCTTTTCTCTCCACATTGTGCTTCCTAATTATTTGGGCAATCTGGTGACACAGTAACTTAACTGAGAATAGTTCAATAATGATTTAAATATTTGAAACTTCCTTATAACTATCATACAAAACATTCTCTAAAGTCTAGCAATGGCAAAGTTCAATGTAAAATGTGAGCACAAAGGTGAATGAAAATTTATACACATGGTTTCATTTTCTGCCAGTGAAATGATACCTCTCCTCTCTCCAGCCATCACTTTCCTCTGTTAGAATGGACTTCTTACTGCTTACAGTGGCTTTATTTATTTATTAATACTGTTTTTGTTTGCCTTGCTTTTATCAGGGCTAACACTTTATGTTGAAAGGATTAAGTCCCAAGGGTGGAATCATAAAGAACAGCCAGCAGAGAATGTGCTTCCCTGTAAAACCAGAGCTTCCCAGGTGTGGTCCACCTGCCTGTGTGTGGGGTGGGCATGGGCAGGTGGGGGCCCTGGCTCAAGCTCTGCCTTGACTCCGAGTCCCGTGTGGACTTTTTTACATGCCTAGTAAGACTGTGCATATGGGAATCAGTAGCAAACTGAATTTCCAAAAATAAAAAAAATAGAAAGTTTAAAAAAGTTTTTGATCCTACTCAGTATTATATAAATGACAAATGTGTAAAATGTACAATAAGTGAGGAAGAAATGTAGATATGGCAGAAAGTAGTTATGTGTTATTTACACATCCTTTATATGAAATGTGTGTATATTTGTTTGTGGACACATGTGGACATATGTACATTATCCCTGATGGCATAATGAAAAACACATCTTGAGAAATGATGTGAAAGGATAGTGTTAAGTGGGAAAGACTAAAAAAATAATAATGCGTATATTATCATTAATCTTGATTCAAAATGCAAAGAATCAAAATGCTTTATTAAAGTTACTTAGTAACTCTCATGCTCCCATATTTAATAAGGTTTTAGTCCTCCAATAATCTTGTGTTTGTTTTATGGCAGTGAAATTTTTTATTATATTCTTGGAACAATATCTGGGAAACTGTTGATTTCCTTTTTTTTTTAAAAAAAGGTTAGAACCATTTTCATAATGTTCTGTTCTATAATAAAAGAATACACACAATTTTGAATAAATTTATAAATTCATCCTTCAGAAAGGTGAGGAACTTTTTATTTTTGATGTTTAGTGTCATTAAACATTCCAATTGTATTATTATTATTTATTGTGTGAAATAATTTTAATTTGCATTATAAGCAGAATATTTATAGCTTCTTAAAAGAATGTATACCCAGAGAATATATGGATAGAAGGAGAAATTGAGGAATAATATATATTTTTAAGAGTTAATCTTTCTAACAGGTAATACAATCCCAATTAACTTCTCTTGTAGATCTCGGGCAGATTACACTCTGTTATGTCAATATGGTGGAGCAGACCAGGGCCTGAGTTTGTGAGGAAAGGTTCCCACTCACTCTATCTTCTTTTTATTGTAATTCTATTTCTGGAGTCAAGTGTCTGTATTTATTTATTAGGATTTATTGAAACACAGCCACGCCACGTTTTGAAATGTAAACCAATCAGCAGCTGGTCTCATGGAGCAAGGGTTGACAACAGTGACTGTGGATTAAAGGTGAATTTGAAAGTGAGGTGTGAAGTGAAACCAAACTTTCAGAGTCAGGAGACCTGAGTGTCACCGTCACTCGCCACTCCACGTACCTGCCATCATCTGAGCTTCACAAAAAACTATCGAAAAATAAGCTGATCTGTAGAGATCAAGTGATGTTCACCTTGTTGCATGCTGAGTTAGAGGCAGAGCTAGGACTAAGCTCTACAACACCTATGTCTGATTCTGCAGTTTTAAAACTTTAACTCGTTCAACAAACATTTGGTTTATTGATCATCTACCAAGCAGCCTGCTGTGCCTGGGGGAGGTGCAGGAGGATACTGGGGTTGATGGAGAAAACCTGCATCCTTTGGTGGTTAGAGCCCATCTTTGATGCTGTCCCTGGAATTCTTTTATGAGACAGAACATAAACTTCTATCCTTTTAAGATGCCCTGTTCCAAGTTTCTTTTTTATTGACAACCAAATATAATAGTGATTAGAGGTTTCACCAACTCATTGACCCATTTAAAGCCTTGGGGTTGAATGAGATCACCTACTGAGAGAATGTTTTTGGCAAGCGGGGCCACAATTCACTCAGATTTTCTTGGCCCCCAAACAGAGCAGCTCCCACCTCCATCTCATAGGAATTGTGAAGCAGGTCCTTAGGGAGACACAGATTGCCCTGTGAACAGGCTGCCTGCCCTTCCCAGCCATGTGCTCTGCTTGTCCACTTAGTAGACACTCGGGGAGAGCCTCCTGCCTGAGAGACCTGGTGTCAGGTCCCTCACCTGTCCTGGGAGCCAGAGCCCCACCCTATCCATCCATCCTGTTACTGACACAGAAATGAGCCCAGAGCAGCATGTGAATCCCACTCCAACCTGTGGATATTAAAACAAAACAAAACAGAAAACAGAAACCTCTTTGTACTTGTTTCTTAGTTCAAAATTCGCACTAGGCTGACATGAACTGTTATATTTTCCGTTATTTGGGAAAAAATAGTCAAATTTTGGAGTCAAAGATTCTTCAAAGAAAAAAAGTTAAACCATTTGAATAGAATTATTTTCTGCTTCTCATTATTTTAATATAAACTATACAGAATTTGATTTAAAGAAAACTAACAGTTATATGCAAAGATTAGATCAATATGTTGTTTTTATCCATTTGGAAGATAACTTTGTGAATTCTAATAGTCGCAATTTTAAGACATTGGAAGAAAAGCCTTAGCTATGTGTCTTATGCAAAGTAAAATCACTTATGCATTATTTTGTGGATGACAGGTGCAATGCTGAGCCTCATGGGCATGCTTACGTTGGCACGTACTCACAGCTGATGCCTGTGAGTGGAGCTGCACTCTGATGTTTTTTCAAAACTGACTCATGTTAACGCAAGATCAGAAATTCATACCAAGAAGATAAGCACCATAGACATTCAAAGGAAGAAAGACAAAAAGAGAGAAGGTAGGATAATTTTTTTAAAGCAAGTATTCTGAAACGCAGGTCTTAAGCAGGAATACATATTTCACTGAAGACGACATACTGATTTTGTGCTGGTGTTTCCTAAGACAAGTCCCAGGTGTTTTCACTAATTCTAAACCACAAGACGTGGTGATCATCAGACGTATGTCAATTCAGACTGTAACTTTGTACGATTCTCGGCATAAAATTTATTTTCCCCACTTATCTCATCTAAAGTTTTAAGTTCTCCAGAGTAGAGAACATACATCTCCCGTAACACTTACTAAATTGCTTGTATGTAGTTTAGTTTAGTTTTTGCAAAAATGTGTAGTGTAATAAACTATAGCTTGATTAAATTCTTAAGCATGTCTATAGACAAGACTTACTTAAAAAAAAGTGACACAGCACTGACAAATTGAATAATCAAAATTAACCAAACTTTTCTAATTTAAATGTCAGCTACCTTTGTATAGATAAAAGTCAAGCATCAGAGTAGTGAGAAAGAAGCTAAAGAGAAACCAGTTGGTAAAATGTTGTCTACAGATAATTCTGGATCATTCTAGTAAAATACAATAATATTTGCATACTGTATGGAGAAATGCCTTACTTTATGTCTGTTAACAAGCTGTATGTAGATTTCTTCAATAAGATGTATTGCTAAACAGAATTAAGATAAAATAAAATGATCTTTGTTGAAAAAATAAATTATCTCTAAGTTCATGTAATTTATTCTTGCTTAGAACAAGACATTTAAAACATTTTCAAGGACACTATGTCTTCAGGCTTTGAAATATCAAGTAATTATTAGATCAATGATCATTTGGGGGAAGTAATGAAGTATGGAAAATAACCCCTTCAAATTTTATAAATCATTAAAACTGATGCCACTGGGAAAACATGTTAAAAGTGAGGATATTAAATGTCTTGAAGTTTGGTAAAAATTGAAATTGTATTCTAAGTAGTTTTTAAGAAATATGTTTAGGTTTTTATACTTTATTATTGATTTAATTTCCTTTTTTCTAGAAAATTAATTCATTAAATAATCCTTATAAAGTACATATAGATTTCATCTCTATTATTTTTGCCATGCAAATATATATTTCAAGTATTATGGGGGAGAAATTCTTTTTAGCATGTGATTCTGGAAGGAATTTAAACTTAAATGTTTATATTGTTTTTGCCCCTCATCCTTAGAAACTAGATGAGGAGGATTGTGGACGTCCCTTGATAGAGAAAAATTCTCTTGCTCTTTCAGGAAGCTTTTCCTGTTAAACAGGTACAATTTTGCATATTTTTACCTGATATTTTTATAGCACACATATTTCCAGGTTTGGTCTGTGAACACTTTATTCTTTGTGGTTTCTTTTTGTATTTTCTTCAGTAATTTCCCACCTCATTTACACGTGTGTCTAGGCTTAGAATGTCTCCGTTATTTGTGTCTCCTCCCTGTGGTCTGCCATGCTGGCCACTGGCCCTGTGGGGACCTGGGGGACTGAGCCCTGCTGGTTCTGGACAGCAGCCACTGCTTGAAATGCAGGTTCCCACAGCTTTCAAGGAGCACAGGATAAACCAGGCTTGTTTGGCATCTGAATCAAGGGACAGGCCTGAATACAGCAGAAGGTCTCTCGAGGGGCATCTAGATTTAAACCCCATCTCCACTGGGAAAGCTGCAAAGGCACAGGCTCCTAAATCCTTCATCCTGAAGAAAGCACAGGATTGGCTAAGATGAAGTCAAATGTCCTGCACGACTCAGACAAGAGCTGCACAGTTCTGGTTTGGTTTAGGATCCTGGGGAAGACTCAGTTTTGGAAATATTTTATACATATCCCATGTAAGGATATGTGTGTATATTCCCTTACTAGTACATATGTGTGGCTATGTGTGCATGTGTACATGTGTGTGTGTATAACATATTCCTACACTGGTGTGTATGTGTATGTTGTGTATGTAATACTGATATTGAAGAAATATGTTGATTTAAATGATGAAACATCCACTACTGGTAGCCAAGCTCAAACTTCACTCATTGCATTCCAAGCATACACTGCATTATTTAAGTATAATCATTTCTACACAAAACACATCTTATAAATTATTACTGATTTAAATTAGATGAGCAACATGAATCTCGCATTTTCAGAAATGAAGAAAACGCTGCCTTGCTGTACTGTGACTAGTCTATGGTGAACTGGGGGCCATCGCTTGGGGATTGGACGAACAAGCCTCTGTATTCCCTTCTAACTCTACCTTCGATGGTGACATTTTAGACACTTGCAAAAGGAAACATGAGGTACGATTTAATACTTAATAGTTGGATTTAATATTATATTGTCAATCTTCAAACATATCTTAAAAATTCAGGTAAAACGGTCTCCTTACAAAATAAAAATGAGGGTATAAAAATATCCACCGTACGTGAAGTTCTATTTTAGCAGTGGAACCACTGAGAGAACGGTGCAGTGTCAACTGTCAACCTTTCGTTAGTACTGTACTTGCTCAATTGAGGACAGAATTCACAGAAATTTAGTTTTTCTAAAATTTAATTCTTTAAATAAATACTATTTATTACAGAACTTGAGATTTCATCTACTGATTCTTAATTTTAAGTGTGATTGTTACATGCACTGCACGTGTTCACCGAATCCGATGGATCCATATTTATTACGATGTTAATTTATTTGACATATATTACTTGAACACATGGCTACTGGATCTCACTTTTTTCCCATATGGTGACCCTTCTGTTTTTAACATGAAAATATGACTCATCATGACTTTTCTTTTTCTGGAAAAAGGTTATTTTGTACTTTTATTGGAAAGTAGCATAATCAATTTGCTTTGTGTAAGTGTAACTGATCACCTGTAGATGTGTGACCCCAAAACGGGTTTGCTGTTATTTTTATTTGGCAAACAGAAAGATGGGTATGCTAGCTGTTCAGCCTCTGCGGACGCGGGTGAAGAGCAGGTGGCCAGGACCACGTGGGTGTCTCTTGTGTGTCAGGTGGAGGTGGAGACAGGCCTTCCAGGGGACCCAGGAGCATGGCCAGGCAGTCATGGCGGGGACCCAGGGCCTGCCCCACCCCTGTGAAGACTCCTGCACAAAATCAGTTTTTAAGCAGCTACTGTAATCTAGCCAAGGACAACTTACCCAGGGTTCCAAAGACCAACAATAAGGAAGAACGGAACCTGACAATTCTCTCTGATCATCTCTTAGAAGGGACGCGGAAGACGGAGGCACTAAGGTGCCTCTGCTGCAGACACAGTGGGTCCGGCCGCTTGGGCTGAGTTCACCAGGTTCCAAGCACACCCCACGGAGGGATATAAGAAAATCAACCTTGAAGCTCCTCCGCCCGGGGTCTCCGGGTTCCCATGCCCGTGTTGGTGCGGCTTACGCGCTGGCCCGTGGCCCAGGCCCAGCTGTCTTTCCCGCCCCGCACCTGCAGCCCACCCTGGCCCCAGCCCCACCCAGTCACCTGCTGGGGTCTGTGCTGTGTTTCCGGTAGCTTCCCTCAACGTGCTCGTTCTCCCTCCTGGGGACGCGTCTCTCTCCACCCACCCTCCCAGATGGAAAACCTATGACCCCACTACAGCCACCGTCTGGGGTCAGCGGCAGGGCCAGCGTCCACGTCTAACGGAGGACGAGAAAGTGCACGGAGCCCTTGCGACGCAGGAGTAACTGGAGCAATGAACGGCAGCCCCGCGCCAAGATGTGTCAGTCACACCGACCCCGTTGTTCCTGTGCGAGGAACGACTGGCGCTCTCAGAGGAGACGTGGCTGCGCAGTGCGTGGTGTCAGGAAAGGTCAAACAACTGGCCTGGCTGGGTTTTGTCGGCTTCGGCCTCAGAGTGGCGCAGGGTCAGTTAACTCCCCTTCGTTGCTGTCAGGTGGACGGCAGCCTGCAGTCTTCCTGGAGCCGGCACTGGCTCGCGTGGTTTCTCTACTCTGCCCGGGCCTTATGCGTTAGAGTGTTATTTATTTATTTTTTATTAATAAAGGTTGTATTTTTATTTCAGAATATTATGGGGGTACAACACTTTGTTTATGTATATTGCCCATGCACTGCCCGTGTCAGAGCCACAATCGTGGTCATCCCCCAAACTGTGCTCCCCGCATCCCTTCAGCGAGAGTTGTCCCATCCCCTCCACCCCCCTCCCGCCTGCCCGCCCCCTGATGAATATTATTGCCCTGTGTGATGTGTTGATCAGTTAGTACCAATTTGGTGGTGAGTACCAGTGGTGCTTGTTTTTCCATTCCTGTGACACTTCGCTTCGAAGAATGGGCTTTAGCTCCAACCAGGGTAATACGAGGTGTGTTAATTCACTATTGTTTTTTATTGCTGAGTAATAATCCATGGTGTACATATACCACATTTTATTAATCCACTCGTGTATTGATAGGCACCTGGATTGTTTCCACATCTTTGCAATTGTGAATTGTGCTGCTATAAACATTTGCATGCAGATGTCTTTATTATAAAATGTCTTTTTTTCCTTTGGGTAAATACCCAGTAGTGGGATTGCTGGGTCAAATGGTAGTTCTACTTTTAATTCATTGAGGTATCTCCATATTACTTTCCATAGAGGTTGTACTAATTTGCAGTCCCACCAGCAGTGTATGAGTGTTCCTATCTGTCCGCATCCCCGCCAACATTTGTTGTTTGCAGATTTTTTGATATGAGCCAATCTCACTGGAGTTAAATGATATCTCATTGTGGTTTTGATTTGAATTTCCCTGATGATTAGAGAAGTTGAGAAATTTTTTATATGTTTGCTGGCCATTATTCTGTCTTCTTTGGAAAAGTTTCTGTTCATGTCTTTTGCCCATTTTTTAATGGGGTTGTTTTATTTTTTCTTGTTGATTTTCCTAAGTTCTGTGTCAATTCTGGTTATCAGACCTTCATGGGATGTGTAGCATGCAAATATTTTCTCCCATTCTGTAGGTTGCCTGTTCACTCTAGTGATAGATTCCTTGGCTGTGCAGAAGCTTTTTAATTTGATCAGGTCCCATGTATTTATTTTTGTTGCTGCTGTGATTGCTTTGGGGGTCTTCTTCATAAATTCTTTGCCTAGGCCAATGTCCATAAGAGTTTTTGTAACGTTTTCTTCGAGAATTCTTATGGTTTCATGTCTTAGGTTTAGATCTGTTATCCATTGTGAGTTGATTTTTGTGAGAGGTGAGAGGTGTGGGTCCAGTTTCAGACTTCTACATATGGCCATCCGGTTTTCCCAGCACCATTTATTGAATAGGGAATCTTTCCCCCACTGTACATTTTTCTGGAATTTGTCAAAGATCAGGTGACTGTATGAGGTTGGTTTTATATTTGGGTTCTCAGTCCTGTTCCATTGGTCTATGTCTCTGTTCTTGTGCCAATACCATGCTGTTTTGGTTACTATAGCCTTGTAGTATAGTTTGAAGTCTGGTAGATAGATGCCTCCCAATTTGTTCTTTTTGCTTAAGATCGCTTTGGCTAGATGGGGTCTTCTCTGGTTCCACACGAAATGTAGAATTATTTTTTCTAGATCAGCAAAAAATGATGTTGGTATTTTGATGGGGACTGCACTGATTCTGTAAATCACTTTAGGTAGTAAAGCCATTTTTACTATGTTGATTCTGCCTATCCAAGAGCATGGTAGGGTTTTCCATCTATTTACATGCTCTGCAATTTCTTTTCTCAGTGTCTTGTAATTCTCTCTATATCAGTCTTTGACCTCCTTAGTTAGATATGTTCCTAAATATTTAATTTTCTTTGGTGCTATTGTGAAAGGTATTGCATCTTTAATTTGTTTCTCAGCTTGATTGTTGTTAGCATATATGAAGGCTATGGATTTGTGTGTATTAATTTTATATCCTGAGACTCTGCTGAATTCATTTATCAATTCCAGTAATCTCTTTGTTGAATCTTTGGGGTTTTCTAGATATAATATCATATTGTCTGCGAATAGTGAAAGTTTGACCTCTTCTGCCCCCATTGGACACCACTGATTCCTCTGTCTTGTCTGATTGCTGTGGCCAGGACTTCCAGCACTATGTTGAATAGAAGTGGAGATAGTGGGCAACCTTGTCTAGTTCCAGTTTTAAGGGGGAATGCTTTCAATTTTTCCCCATTCAGTATGATGTTGGCTGTGGGTTTATCGTATATGGCTTTAATAGTTTCGAGGTATGAGCCATCTATGCCTATATTGTTAAGAGTTCTTATCATAAAAGGGGGCTGGATTTTGTCAAAAGCCTTTTCTGCATCTATTGAAAGGATCATATAATCTTTGTTCTTGCTTTTATTTATATGGTGAATTACATTTATAGATTTGCATATGTTAAATCATCCCTGTATCTCAGGAATAATGCCCACCTGATTGTGATTAATTCTTTTTTTCATGTACATTTGAATTCGGTTTGCAAGGATTTTATTGAGGATTTTTGCATCTATATTCATAAGGGATATTGGTCTGTAATTTTCTTTTCTTATTGTGTCCTTTCCTGGCTTTGGTATCAAGGTGATACTGGCTTCGTAGAATGAGTTTGGGAGGATTCCATCCTTCTGTTTATTTTCAAATAATTTCTGCAGTATAAGCACCAGTTATTCTTTGTAGGCTTGGTAGAATTTAGGTGTGAACCCATCTGGTCCAGGACTTTTTTTTGTTGGAAGATTTTTTATTACTGCTTCAACTTCGATGCTTGATATTGGTCTGTTTAGAAATTCTGTTTCTTCCTGGTTGAACCTAGGGAGGTAGTATGTTTCTAAGAATTTGTCCATTTCCTCCACGTTTTTGTGTTTGTGGGCATAGAGATTTTTGTAGTATTCGAAGATGATGTTTTGTATTTCCATGATATCAGTTGTGACCTCTCCTTTTTCATTTCTAATTGAGCTTATTAGAGTCCTTTCCTTTCTGCTTCTGGTCAACCTGGCAAGTGGCCTATTTTGTTTATCTTTTTAAAGAACCAACTTTTCATTTTATTAATCTTTTGTATTTTTCTTTTGTTCTCAATTTCATTTAATTCTGCTCTGATCTTGGTTATTTCTTTTCTTCTGCTGGGTTTAGAATTGCTTTGCTCTTCCTTTTCCATTTCCTTAAGATGATTCATTAGTTTACTGATTTGTGACCTTTCTGTCTTTTGGATATGGGCATTTAAGGCGATAAGGTTTCTTCTCAGGACTGCTTTTGCTGTATCCCACAGATTTTGATAACTTGTGTCCCCATTATCGTTTAGTTCGAAGAATCTTTTGATTTTCATTTGAATCTCCTCCTTGACCCAATAGTCATTCAGCAACAGATTGTTTAATTTCCATGTTTTTGGAGGAAGATGTGAGTTTCTGTTGGAATTGATTTCTAATTTTATTCCACTGTGGTCTGAAAAGATACATGGTGTGATTTCTATTTTGAGTTTGTTTAGATCTGTTTTGTGGCCTAGGATGTGGTCAATTTTAGAGAAAGTTCCATGAGCTGATGAGAAGAATGCATATTCAGTGTTATTTGGGTGGAGTGTTCTGTAGATATCTGTTAGGCCCAAATGTTCTAGAGTCCTGTTTAGGTCCTTTGTTTCTTTGTTTATTTTTTGTTTGGAGGATCTGTCCAGTTCCATCAGTGGGGTGTTGAAGTCCCCTGCTATTATTGTATTGCAATTTATTATGTTGTCTAGATCAAGCAGTATTTGCTTTATGTACCTGGGCACTCCTATGTTGGGTGCATAAATGTTTAGGATTGTTAAATCCTCCTGTAAGATTTTTCCCTTCACCACTATATAGTGTCCATTTTTGTCCTTCTTTACTTTTGTTGCTTTAAAGTTTATATCATCTGAAATAAGGATGGCTACTCCAGATTTCTTTTGGTTTCCATTAGCCTGGAAAATTGTATTCCATCCTTTCACCTTGAGTCTGAATGCATCTTTGTGTGTAAGGTGTGTTTCCTGAAGACAACAGATACTTGGCTTGTATTTTTTAATCCATTCACCCAGCCTATGTCTCTTCAATGGGAAATTCAAGCCATTCACATTTATTGAGAGAATTGATATTTGGGGTAAATTTCTGATTATTCTATTGGGTGGTGTCTTTTGTTTTACCTCTTGCGTCATTGTGGAATCTGGTTTCTGGGGTTTTAGCTTTTGCGTAGTTTTACATAGGTGGGTGTCTCTTGCGCTGGTTAGTGTATAATGCAGGTCTAAGCACTTCTTGCAAGGCCGGTCTGGATTTCACAAATTCTATCAGTGATTGCTTATCTGGAAAAGTCTTTATTTCTCTCTCATATAAGAAGCTTAGTTTGGCAGGATACAGAATTCTGAGTTGGCCTTTGTTTTGTTTTAGGAGATTGATGATGTCTCCCCATTCCATTCTGGCTTGTAAGGTTTCAGCTGAGAAATCTGCAGTTAATCTGATTGGTTTCCCTTTATAGGTTACCTACTCTTTTTGTCTTACAGCTCTGAGGAGTGCCTTTTTTGTGTTTACTTTGGTCAGTCTAATACTTATGTGGCATGGTGAATGCCTTTTCACGTTGAGTCTCCCAAGAGTTCTGTGTGCTTCTTGTACTTGGATATCGAGATTCCTGGCTAAGCCATGGAAGTTTTCCTCTATTATTCCTTCAAATAGATTTTCCACCCCACACGAATTTTCTTCCTCTCCCTCAGGGATGCCTGTGATCCTTATGTTTGGCCTCTTTACATAATCCCTCATTTCTTGTATGCTTTGTTCATACCTGTTGTTTTTGTGTTCTTTCTCTTCAACTGTTTTATTTAGCACATAGGAGTTGTAGTTGTCTTCTAGCTCTGAAATTCTTTCCTCTGCATGGTCCAGCCTATTCTTAAGGCTTTCCACTGTGTTTTGTAGATCCTTGAATGCTTCTTTCATTTCTAGAATTTCTATTTGATTTTTCCATAATATTTCTATTTCTTTGGAGAATTTTTCATTCATTTCTTGCATTTTTCTTGTGGTTTCTTTGTGCTGGGATTCAATTTTCTCTTGAATTTCATTGAGCTTTCTTATAATCCATAAACAAAATTCCTCTTCTGTCATTCTATCCATTTCATTTGAGTTGGTATCCATTGCTGAGGAACTGATGATTTCTTTTGGGGGTGACTTTTCACTCTGATTTTTCATGTTCCCTGAGTTCTTTTGCTGGTTTTTTCTCATCTGGCCTCTTGGTCGAGAGCTGGGGGTGTTAGGGCTAGTTTATGGCCCTGTCTCCAAGCCCTCGAGGTTCATACCTTGGCAGAGCCAGGGAGAGAAGTAGTGGCCTGTATTGCCTTAGGTGTATTTTAGCAAGTTTGGTGGATCTTGGGTTATCTCTGGCCTGTTGTCTTCTCCTCTTCCTGGTGGAGTTTGGTGAGAATGGCCTCCCAGCTTGGGCTCTAAACTAGTGAATTGTACTTGAGGGTATGAATCCACAGCTCCCTAATAGCTAGGTATTCTTTTATGTCTGTGGCAGACTCTGATCCCCCAGTTGGGGTATGCGAAAGCCCCGTGCTTTGGGAGGGGCCTTGTAGCTCCTAGGGGTTACTTTGACCCTGCTCCTCCTGAGGTGCAGGTAGAAACACAATTTCTTTTGGCTGCAGTGTGAGAGCTGAATTGGGAAAATTGTACACAGCTCAGAGGTTGCTTATCTAGCCATGTGTGTCTGCCCTTCTGATGTGCGTCTCCGCGTGATACTGGCTGATGGGGGATCTCCAGTTGTGCACCCCTTTTCCACCACTAGACCCCAAGGCGAGGCGGGTGGGCATCTCTATCCCCAGCAGTCTCTGCTGGGGGGATGTTCCCACGGGGAGGGTGGAGTAGTGGCCACTGGAAGCGCTCTTGGATGGCACGAAATTCCTAATGAAGTGGGCAGGGTTATGGGGAGCTGCTCTGGTTCAGCCTGTGGCTCTTGAGGTATTTGGTTGTCCTGAGAACTGGCAGTTATACCAAATGAGTGACTGTAGCCAGCAACCTTCAAAATGACCGATCTCTGGGGTACAGGAGGGCTGGGACCTGAAGGGCAGGCACTAGGACCAGCACGTAGGGGACTTGTCGCAGGCCAGAGCCGGGGTAGCAGGACCAGATGGACGAGCTGCAAACTGTTTCCAATACACAAAGGTCCTGCCACTTCAGTTCCGGGATCTCATCCTACCTGGAACCCACGGATGCAGCTGTCCCTGGCCACCACAGGCAAAGCCTGTCTCGCCCCAGCAGAAGAGCCTTGGGCTGGGCCGGGGCGGAGCTAGAGATCCGGCTCACAGCTCTCGGATGGCGGCTTCAAAGATGGCTGCCGCCGCCGGCCTGGCGCACAGCCGGGCTCCGATGGCGCCAGGAGCGCAGCTTTTCTCCGCCGGCCACGGCGGCAGTTGTTAGCAGTCTCTAAGGGCGTGTCCTGCTCTCTGTTAAACTCCTGGGCCCAGTCCTGCTGACTTCTAGTGGCCCAGTGCCGGCCTGCGGGTTCCCGCGCACCGTCCCGGGAAGCTGTATCTCTGCCCGGTCCCTACCCGGCCCTGAGCAGTCCCTGTATATTGGAGCTGAGAGTTCTGTTTGGCTGTCGCAATTGCTTCCTCTCCACAGAGTCTGCTGCCTCCAGCAACAGCTTTGTCCCAACTCTGGGCTTGTTCCTGACTGAGTGGATGGGGACGTGCGTGACCGCTTGTAGGTCAGGTCGCCCTGCGCGGACCTGGTGAGTGCATCCTTCCCGTGCTCTGGGCTCTATTGTGCTCCGTGAGCTCTCTGATCTTTGTGAAAATTTTGTACCGTTTTCTTGGGCTGGGCATTCTGCATTGTTTCTCTGTAATTCACAATGCTGTTTTCGGAGTGAGCGGTCCGTGTTCGCAGGTAGCCGATGACGTTTTTCACCTCCTTCCCTGGGAGTGGTGTGGCGGGAGGACTCTATCAGACCACTATTTTTTTTCCCCCTCTTAGAGTGTTATTTTTTAAAAATAACAAACTTCAGTCCTCTTTTGCCCAAAAGCCTTCACTCTAAACATGCTTCTCTTTCAATAGGAATGAACTCTACTTCTCTTGATTCACAAAGTAATTTCACCTGGTGGTAGAGAGTCATGGTGATACACATATATTTTGTGTTCACGTGAGGCTTTTTTTCTGAATTTCTCTAGACCATACATAAGTTTTGCTATTGTTGTTAAACTCCCTGAATTCGATTGAAATAATAGGAAAATAAAAAATGTACACATCATTGTAACTGTCAGTGACTCAGTGGCAAGAACCTTGCTGGGATGGATAGATGGGTCAATGTGTGAATGGATGGATGAGAGGATGGATGGGTGGACAGAAGGATGGATGGATGGATGGGTGGGAGGATGGATGGGTGGATGGAAGGATGGATGGATGGATGGACATATGGACAGGTGGATGGGTGGGTAGGTGGATGGGTGGATGGATGGGTGGGCAGGAGAACTTAGAGTCTTGCCTTTTGTGGCACTCAAATAGCCATTTAATATTGCTTAGTCATGGCTTCATCATGATTTCCCTCATTCTTAGGAATGACCCTTTATAAAACCTTGAGAAATAAGCAAGTAATGGACATATGAAAGTAAGTGCTTTGAGAAATTAAAAGTGATGTTAAGAAGAAGCCAGAGCTTTCGGAGTCACTTCATACTTCCTGGCATATAGGAGAGTATTTTCCAGACTGAAAACTCTCAAACTCAGTCTTGCAAACTATTCTTTCTGCAGTTGTGAAGTTTGGAAGCTTCTTTATCTATTTTCCATACACTCCACTTTGGCAGGCAATTGTTCAGCTGGCAATGGAAAGGTAAGCAGTTTATTGCGGATGGCAGTTAGCAAGCAGTCAGAGAGCTTGAAGCTTATCCTCACGTGGGAACATGAGTAGTGACCCTGCAGACGTCCTGAAGGATTTCGGAGGAGGCGTTTCAGGGATCAATGGCAGTTCCATTACTGTTTTCATCGTTAATCAATGGAGCACACACTGTGACGTGTCACGGTTCCCAGACGCGGGGCTGCGTCCCGCTGCAGAAGGGGTGTGTGCTCGAGGGAAGGTGGGTCTGAACCGGACAGGAAAGGAGCAACAGTGCTTAGTAAATTTTCTCCTGCACAGCAAAGGAAATCTACAGCTCAGCATGTTTTACTTCAGTACCCAGGGAAGATTAAAACAGAATTGATGACATGGTTGGCAACAAATTGCCCTGTTCTTTGGTGTGGCTGAACAATGCACGTGTCAGATCTGAAGATAAAAAAGCCTTGTTTTAAAGAACAAAAAAATCAATGAAACCCAAAACAAGGCACATTTTAAAGCTTACTAAAAGTGTTTTTAAAAATATTCTTTGTCTTTTTTTCCTTTTATTGTCTTGGAATGTAAATCTTCAGTGTATATTTCAACAAGAAAAAATGTTACTACTTTAAGGAGTACCGACATGCGGAATCTATCTTATATTTAAACTCTTTTCCATTCCAGTTACTGTATCATTTGCTGTGAAGAATAATATCCAATCCTCCATCAGGTAGAGCATGCCAGGTTACTGTAAAATAATGAGACTTTCTATAAAATTTGCTACTTTGTATTCTTAACTATGTTTTTAGAATCTAATGCAGAATAATACCAGACAGTAATATTTTCTGTCTAGTCTTTACACATATTTTCCACAATAATTTCAGTTTATTTTTTTTTAATTTTTACTTCTTGATTTCTCTTATACTACAACTTCCCTGACTCATGGATGATAGTTCAACAACGAAGACTGGGCAGAACTATTCCTGAGACTCTCACGAATAAGAGTGTAAAAATTTGTTGTGTTAATGTCATAACCATATGTAATAGGGAGATTATTCACTTTGCATTTAAATAGGTGACATGTGCCTTTGTGTGTGTGTCTGTAATAAACCCTGGTACAGGGTTTTTCTTAGGAGCACTTCCTAGAAGTGTCACCACACATTCAGACATCCCTGGGTTCTAGACAAAAACCTTCTGGTGGTGTTTGGGGCGTCTCCACCCGTCGTCCTGAGAGTGTGGCGTATCCCAGTCACATTGGACACTGTCCTCATGCAACCTTCCCAGACCTTGGAGTCACGTAGTTGGACCACTGGCTTCCTCAGCTGCCATATCACATATGTCTGCACACTGGAGTTGAGAAAGTTACTGCCAGGATGGATGTTTTCTCCCATTCCTGGCTTCCACGGGGAAGAATTCCCCTAAATGTTTTCACTAGGAGAAAGGAAATGTTCTCTCTGTTTGAACTTACCCTGCTGGTAAATTTGGAAAGAATAACTGGTTTGTCTTGTCTTGTTTTGCTTCCTGGCTCAGTACTGCTGTTCTTCCTCTTGGAAGATCATACTTGGACAGGTCCTGGCAGCTGCCCTCTTTCCGGACCCCCTCAGGCCTTGGGGCAGAATGCCTTCTGTTGTTACCAGCCCTGGTTTTCTGACTATCTCCTTTGTATTTTCCTACACTTGCCCAATTTTTGTAAATATTCACTTTATTAATCATCCTTTGTTTTTCAGCTACAGCTTTTCCTGCCATGATATTCTCTGTATAAAATCAATTTGTAAATTCAAAGTAGTATGGGAAGACTAGGAGATAGCGTTAGTGTTGCTTAATGCCCTGAAATGAACATTCACCTGGTAACCACGCGCTTGGTTAAGCCACTTCCAGTAGAAGAAAACATTGCAAATTGGCTTTCTGTGTTTTGTGTTTCAAAATTACTTCTTGGCTAAATGACGAGTGTTTTTCCTCTTATTGTAGGATAGGGACCATTAAACATATTTCATATAACAAAATTACATTATGTTATTCAGATAGAATATGAATATAGCTATATGTGGGTGTTGTGTTTTTATTAACCTGATATTTTGTTCTTTCATTGAAAAAAAAGCTTCTTGTTCACTTAAACTGTTTAAGATTGAGAAAACCTAAAACTCATGTATTTGACCTGTTGGATTCTTGGATGTGGGTAGGAGTCTCGCTGGTCAGTGTTTCTCAATCTGTATTAATAGGAAAGAAAATCAAATTTATCTTGAGAGTAGTTTAAATATATAATATGCATTGAAATCTTTTCCTAGTCTGTTTACACACTTAAGTGGTTAAGAAAACTGCATCCAAATTAGAAAATAAAGTAGTATTACTGTAATAAGTAGTCTTTTTATCTCTGACACAGGAGTCTTCTGTCCCCTGCCAGCATCCGTGAAACTGTAGAAAGCTCATGTGTTAGCTTTCAAGCAGGGCAAAATCTCAGACCTTTCTCAGTTCTTGTCATACCACAGTTGAAAAAGGGTACTATAAATTCCATTTATGGTGGGAAAATATGTAAAACATTTTACATATATGTGTGTGTGTATATATATTTAAATATTTAAAATAGTGTATCCAGTTCATATATTCAGTATCTTGTAATTTTATGATTCCTGCTGACCCTCAAGTCTTACTAAGGTCTGGCCATGACACCCTCAGCTTGTCTTTCCTGATGACTAAGGCTGAGGTCTATGGTCTAGGTTTCATGTCCAGCCTAAGGGTATCTATTTCTCATGGCAGACAAGCTTGCAACAAGCCAGCCCTTCCAGCAACAATGTGGAATGCCAGGGCGTATAAACAAACACTTAAGACACCTGTTTGAAGGTATGTTATTCAGCTTGAGCTGCCGTAGCAAAATACCATGCAGTGGGGGCTTGAACAACAGAAATTTATTTCTCACAGTTCTGGAGGCTGAGAGTCAGAGATCAGGGTGCCGCATGGCTGGATTCCAGTGCGGGCTCTGTTCCTGGTGCAGTATAGATTTCTGTTTCTTCTTCTTCTTCTTATAAGGCTATATTCCTATTGAATTAGGGCCCCGATCTTACAACCCTATTTAAATTCTATTAGCTATTGAAGACCCTATTTCCAAATATAGTAATATTGGAGGTTAGGACTTCAGTGTGTGAATTTTGGGGGAACACACTTTGGTTCATGGAGGAAGGCATCAGAAAGCTATTAAACTATGGGGATTTGAAGAATAAAGGCCTCAGAAAAAACAGGAATATACATGCAGGGCTAACATGTGGTGCCACATTTTTTCCTTGAATATTTCCTTATTTGAAAGGAGAAGCAGCTGAGAATCTTATCAGTATGGAAGCCCAATGATGAAAAAGCTGCGATTGATAGGGACGCAGATGTCCAGGCAGCCTTTGGGGCCAGGAGGAGAAAATGGATTTCAGAACCTATGAAAGTGCAGGGGGACAGCACCCCAGGTCTTTCCCATGAACAACCCAGCTTTATGGAGATTTAAGATCATGTTTGGCTCAATTCAAGCCTGGGCTTGATTAAGGTGGTCTGCACCGACCATAGATGGTTGCCAGAAGCAAACTAAAATCCTATCAGGAGAAAGATAACATATTCATTGTGTCAGATTAGTTCTAAAGTTTTTGTACAGTGTCTGGAATTTAATTTTAAAAATACTTAGCATGCTAAAGATAAAAGCTAACGTCACAAAACTAAAAGAAAGCAAACATAATAGAAAAGATATTCATGTATCTGAGTCATTAGACAGGGTCTTCAAAAAAGAACTAGATGGAGAATTTTAGCATCCAATTATAATATTTAAGAAAGAATTCAATTTCCTGTTAAATACACAGGCTAAGTGACAGCTGGTCAAACAACCGTGTCATTTCAGAGTTCAATTGGATCGTTAATATAGTCTATATTATTTCAAGTTATTTTGGTTTAGACTGTGTGGCTAAGTGTAAGGTTCAGATAAATTTAGATTCATAAGCAACTTAGGATGGGGTAATGCCCAATGGACAGGCCCTTCCACATAACCTTTCTTTAAATTAGACTCAGCACCAATGAGATACTAACCAATATCCCCCAAACCAGATTTCAGATCAGTTCTTAAAGTTTCTTACCTTTTATCTGGAAACTTCCCTTTTAGAATCCTAAGTGAAGGAAATAGAGAAAGGTCTTAGGGTTCTCTTGTTCCCATAGTTTCCAAAAAACTCAGGTGTTGATCTGATCAGACTGGTAATTCCTGCAGATGGGCAGAGAAAAATAACTACAGACAATGATTTAGAGATGTTTTCACACCTTACCCCTTGTGTGCTCAGGTGAAGGGAAAGCAGGGAATCTTAGGTGGCTCTTAAAAATTAGCAAACTTAAATTAAGGGGTTCCATGGAGTCTATTTCCTCATCTTTCTTGCATTTAAATTTCCTGAGTTCTGATCCCTGTTCTCATCCATAAAATAAGGATGCTATCTCAGATGTTTTTATAAAAATTTTAAGAAAAGAGTAAGGATATATGGAGCTATTTGGTTACTGAAAAAACAAACAAAAGTCTTTAATTTTTTGGTATGTATTTTACTCAAGTTGGAAAATGAGGGTAAAGGCATTCTTAACTCTTGGTCAGGGGAACCATGGCCTGGTCTGAGGACTTGGCTCTGATTTCTTCGGGACACAGGAATAGGCAGTTAAAGCAGGAGGGGGGCACAGGTAGTGCCGTCCATCCTGTACCTGTGGGATGCAGACGTGTGGGCAGCAGAAACTTCAGCTTTCACATTGATTGGTAAAGACTCAGGTCAAGACACGGAAATAATGAGTCTAGTCTTGATCTGCTCATCTTATACTTAAAGGGATCTTCTGTACACTTTTGAGATTATACTATATCATTTGAGGATTTCATACAAAGCATCTAGTGCTGGTTTGTCATTCACGTTCTCTCTATAACATTTGTATTCCAAAGTAATAGTTGCCTGTTTTTGAAAACAGTACTAAATAAAACCAAAATTCTCATATCACACATACTAGAATTTAATGCAATTAGCATTGTGGGTAGGGGATTTAGTACTACACCTGAATCCAAGTAAAAGTTTATTTTCCTGGGTTACCATGCTTCTGCAATCATTTTCCTATTAGATTTTTTAAAAATTATGTGCTTAATGGGGAAAGAAAAACTAACACAAGGGCTTGATTTACTTAAGATTGCTTTCAACTTAAATGCATTTACCTGTAAAGCAGGCCCATGTTATTAGGAAACTTAATTACATTACTCATAGTATACTTAAATATTTTAGAATGGGTACGTATGTTATTTCCAATTTATTTGCTGAAAATATGAACAAAAGAAAATAAAGTAATATGTTTGCCCCAATGATTTGAATACAAGTTATTGAAACAGAAAATTCATTTTAAGAAAAAATAAGAATCATTTTCCCTGTTCTGCTAGATGCTACATAATTTGCTGGAGGCGATGTTGTGTGGTTCCACGCGCTTGCTGAAATCAGCAAGATAAAAAATTCTAATAATTTTACATGCATGATTAAGGAAATTGAGTTCTAAAAACCTATAGATTCTAAAAATTAATGAACTGCAGTAAAAGTATGCTTTGCAAGAATGAATAATTTAAAGTAGAGAAGGAGTAAAACAGATATAGGCTTTTTCTAATAAGGTTATTCTCTGAGAATTCCTAGATGATTTTAAGATGCTATTCAATAATGCTATAGAAAAATAAGTGATACCTTTTAATCAGGATTTTCAATTATAGTCTCACATTTAGCAGAAAATGTCTTATAACTGATTTTCATTTTTATAACTATTATTGAAAATAAAGTGAATGTCTTATTTTCAAAATATTTATCTAATTCAAGTATAATCAAATATAAACGTGAATGTTAACAATATATTTTCATATAAAATATCATTTTTCTCTTCTTAATTATCAGTTTTACCAAAGCCAGGTCTATTTGTATTTTTTCTTTCACTATTTTTCCCTCATATATCTCTAGAGCAATAAAGGCAAATAAAGTATAAGTTGCTGTCAGGATAACAGAAACCTTTGAACCCTATTGCTGATTTCAAAACCAAGTAACCAGCATTAAAATAAATAATTTACACTGATTATATGCATTAGCCAGTTGCTTATTTCTTAACTTTTTACATGAACCCTTTCCTGGTAACTGTCCCATCTGCGACGCTCAGGTAGACTCGATTGCTACGTCTTTCTGCCCTATGTTTGGTTATAAAAGACAAAAACTAACTCTGAATCCTTTAAGCAGAAAAGGAATTTATTGGCCAGGCCAGTGGGGTCTTTGTTGCCACTTACTATCGTGCTGTTTTCTGGCTAACTCTGGACCTTACCACCATGGGTCTCAGCTCCATGGGGAGCATGGCAAGTAATCTTTAAATGTCCATATGTCTTTATAGTCCTCCAAATGCAAATTCCCAGGAAGAAACATCTGGTTGGCTTACTTAGCTATGAGCATATGCTGTAGCTGCCAAGGTATAGGGAGAAGGAAGGTCCCCCGGCTGCCATGGTAGGTGGGTCCTGGCTCCTCACCTGCCCTAAGGGATCTCCTCAACAGTCAGGTGTCTGCATGTCACGTGCTCCACAGCCAACGTGATACAGATGCAGCTGCTGCCCAACACCCACACACCCTCCTTTCTAGATGTAGGTTCACAGCAGTTGCTCACACCTAGGCTAGTACTGTTCTCTCTTATCCACTCCGTTTGCCCTATACAAGGAAAGACAACCCAGTATTTTATAAGTTGACGCATACAGTATCAAGTCTCCAGGGGACATCTGTTCCTTCTTGAGTTCTATCAGAATCTTTTTTTGATATTATTAAGTCATAAACTAAATTTTAAACTAAATTATCACCAACATGCCCTATATAAAATAGTAGCAAAGAGACAGAAATAAGTATAGCAAATTAGTATAAAATATATATATTCACACACACACACACACCTCCCCCATATACTATGATGCTTAAAAATAATGAGTAAATGTTAAAATCACAATTTTTATAGCTCCTCAGGTCATGATAAATCTTCATAATATTCCTTTTCTAATATGAGTCCGTGTTCTCTTTGTTTTCTGCTAGCCATTTAGATGTCAGGTTTCTTGATCCATCGAGGTGACACGAATTTGTATTTCTAAGGGCTCTGAGATTTAGCTGTTCCTGCTGAACAAAGCTATGGTGGTCTTCTATTAACTGTTGAGACACTGGGTATGGTCATAGAAGAATCCTTCCAGGATATTTCTTTGGCTACATCATTCTTCTTGTCTTTCCTGTGTGGCGGCGCCAACATGTTTACACTCCCCGTGAGTAGGTGGAAAACACTCTGTGGCACACCGCAGGGTGGGAGTGTGTGTGCTCGTGTGCCACATCGCAGGGGTGCTACTGCTCTTGCCGTCAGTAGGTGGAGTCTATCTCTTCACACCCTTGAGTCTGAGCTGGCCTCATGACTTGCTTTGACAGTTTGGGGTTTGAAGTCTAGGCTTTAAGAGGCTCTGAAAGTCTACGCTCCCTTTCTTGCCACCATGAACACGTCTGAACTGGCCTTCTGGAGATGCCCGTTGGAGGAGCACCCAGCGGCCCAGCTGATGTGTTAGTGGGCTCTGTCCATCCACCTGGGCCTGCTGAGCTGCTGGAGGACTCATCACACGAGTTACCCCAGACAAGGGGAGCAGAAGAACCTCCCAGCTAACCCAGCCAAAATTGCTGAGCCACTAAATTGTGAGTAAATGAAACACCTGCTGATTTAGCCCAGTTTTCATATGACTGTTTTATACAGCAATAGGCAGCTGTTACAATTCCCCCTCATTCTGGGCCCTTCCTGTGCAAGTTCACAGTACATTTTGGGACCTCCCTCCTGGACTGGATGCCTCCGAGCGTGGAGGAGGGTGTGATGTTTCTCCTTGGAAATGCGGAAGGAAGCCTGAGCATGTTCATCACAGTTCTGCTCTTGTTCCTCCGGGGAACAGTCTGCCTGCGGAGCAGGAAGGTTTCTTCAGCTGCCCATGCTGCCAGTTCCACGCGGCCAGCGTCCTCCTGTGCTTGCTGCCACTGCCTGTGAAATCCGAATCTGGGGCTCAGCCAGGTCCTCGGGCTGTCACACCCAGCTGCTGACTCATGCCCACCTGCCTCAATTGTGAAGGGGATGTCTCGGTCTCCATTTACACTTGTTTTCCAAATTCTTCAGAACCCAGGGGAAGGCTGGTTTAACATATTGACCCCACCTAAGCTAGATGTCTTATGACAGTGGCAAGTGGTGATGCCAGCTCAGCCTTGTTGTGTGGGATTTTGGATACAGAGGATACACTGGATACATGGATATACTATGGCCACTGCTGCAGCTCAGAGTCCAGAAGGGTGACAAATGTCTGCAGGTCATCTCCTAACCAGGGAGAGAAGGTCTTGGATATTCCTATTATTACTCATGCCAGTGGCAGGAAAATTCATGAGGGAGGGGTCCCTTGGGACTTGGAAATAAGGTGGGCAGGTTGGGTGCTTAGAGGTTTGCTGACTGTGAGTAACTGTCCAGGGTCCTGCACACAGCCCGAAGAGGAGGGGCATTGCTCAGACTCTAATCTGTCCACACCCCTCCTTGGTAGCACCTGCAGCGGCAGTGTCCTAGAGCACATGTCCCCAGTGCCCCACGGGGACAGCAGTGGGACTGGGTGGCCCCCCTCCCCACCCTGGGAGAGCATTCATTCCAGCTGTAGCAAGAGAGCTAGCTGTAGGCACAGATGGAGGAATGGTGTGGTGTGCTGTCGTGTGCACTTGTGTGTGAACATACATGCAGGTTAAAATCCGCATGCCCTGGGAGCCAGGTCTATAGCCTGTGGGGTGAAGGAAAGCTGATTTCCTGTCCCCCCCTTTGTGACATGCGCTTAGTCACCATGGCAGACAGAGACCGTGTGTGCACAACTGCAAGTGTGGCAGAAGCCAGATGGCCAGATGTCAGGGTGCACGTGGGGGAGAAAGCCGGACTTCCTCCAGGATGAATCAGCACGCTCACGTTAGCTGTCCCCAGGACAGAAAGCTTGGCTTTCTTGCAATTGTCAAATGAGTGTTAGCAGTTCTTTAATTTAATATCAAATTTTATTTGACCTCATTTTAAACATTGCAAATTGGTAGAATAGGAAATGTCAAGTATTCTTCTATACCATCCTGAACAGACTGTTAGTGGTGATACCTTGAGTCTAGGAGTGTTGGAACAGGTGTGGGGACAGGCTGTAATTATAATGCTTAATTGTCAAGAAAAAGGAACTTGCCCTAAGTCTGAAGAGGGCAAAGGAAGATTCTTCACAGTTTCTCCTTCTCATGTGTGAAAAATTGAAAAGACAAAGTTAATAACAGGCTCCCTCTCAACCCACCGTGCAGTCCTTATTCTGGATACTAAAATTAAAATTTCACCAATTTCCCTTAGGTCTGTGTGGGAATTGCCTCAATTGCATTAATCTGCATTTTCTACTATGCAATGCTAATGCATTGATTTCCTTATTTGTTTTTAAACTGTGAAGAATGCATGATTTGAGCCTGGCAAAGTGCTTAGCATGCATATGTATTTTTTCAGACCTTTCTCCTATTTGTGACTATGATTATATGGCTATCAAAAGTAAAAGGGACAGGCAATGAAAATATAATTGAAGGTCTTAGAACACCTCCATCAGCAAGTCAACAAGCATTCCCGAGCAAGTGCAGTTATTCTGAATGCAGTAAAGTATAAGTGGATCAAATCTGGAAATATTTTAGAAAATTTTTTTTCCACTCATCTGAAGATCTGAGATGTTTTTCCCCCCAAAAAACATTGTGTCCTGGCCCTGGAAATCACCCCATTTGTGCTCCCTGCAAATCACGGGGTGGCTTGGTTTTCGCTGCTGACGGCGCTTTGCTTTCACTCTTGAGTCCTGGACCAGTGACTGTGGAAGCTTTAACAGCAGCACTGTTTTGCCCTGCAAGACAAATAGCTAATTGTGTCGTGGGAGACAGTTTCATCAATTGCAGCCGACTACGTTTTTATTGGGAAGAAAATTGATGAGGTGAAGATAGAAATTTTGAAACTTAGGCAACCAGATGTTAAGTTTCTTGCTATTGTTTTTCTTTTCTTTTCTTCTTTTTTTTTTGAAGTGAAAATCTCCCCTTGATGGTCTGACTTAGCCATTATTTTCTCTCTTCTTCGTTGAAGAGAGAAAGGATTTGTTGGATCGTTGCAGTGGCAGCGACAGGGGGAAGGCTTGGGGCGAGTACCGACAGGAAGGACCCTGCTTTTCTCGGCCTCCTTTTCAGATCTGTCCTCCCTCTGTATGGACCAAAGTAGGACTAACAGACACAAGCAGGACACAAGAGGCATTGACTATCTACGGATGAAGCCCAATTCTCACGTTTATTTTCCTTTAATATATAAGAGAGTAGATTCCTCAAGTAGAAATAAAATTTTACTTCATTTTCTCTCTGTATAAAGGAGAGAGAAATGCTCTGCATTTTACTGTAGAAGTGGCTCATCCTCCAACCCCTTTTAGCATCTTCACACGTCCTTGAGTGGAAAATAGAGACGGAGATGTGAGCAATGCGGCCCCGCCGGGCGGACACTGCCCTCGCTCCGAGGCTGAGGGCGGGATTTCCTGGGCCCTGTCAGTCCCCAGCCTAGATAGCAGGCTGCGGCCAGGAAAAGCAGCCCTCCCTGTTTTTGTACCATTTGCTAGTCTAAGTTCATTCTTGGAGTGAAGAGTGAGTTTTGGAGGAAAAATCTTTAAATACATTTACATAAATATAATTAAAAGTCTCCAGATTGTACACATCAACTGCCCTTAAATGAGTTGCTCTTATGTTACCCATCATAAATGCCACGCACACTAAGGCCAGTACTAAGGGAAATGCTGGTCTAAGCAGACAAGGTCTCTCCTTTCACTGAATTTATAACCTCACGGGGATTAGAAAATGCCATTACGGGCATTGCCCTGCAACAGAAGGATGCAGTGCCCCCCCCACAAGCCCCCCATAAGCCTGTGGAAGGTGCTGTTGCATGGGGCCTCTGTACAGCATCCTGTAGGAAATAACAAAGTTCCCATGTGAATGATAAAAAAATGGAGACTTTAAAACATATTTCTTGAGCAATAACTGTGTTCTAGGATTGTGCCTCATGTATACAGAAGAGCACTTCAAACTTATATAACTCCAGGAAAAAGTGACACAATGGTAGGTGTTTTATTTCTTGCTTATAGACCTAATTTTGTTTCTCGCGTATCAGGTCATGCTGGCGTTTTCATCAGAGGGTCTTCCTTTGCTCTTTGGCCCTTCCATCAGCATGCTACCTTGTGAGTGTCTACCTCGAAATGACAGAGCCAGGATTTGTTACTGAGGAAAATGATGGTGCATCAGTCTGTCCTGTCCCTGTTCCCTCCATTTCCATCTTGTGACTCTGTGGAGAGTCCTCCCATGGGTGCTCCTCTGTACCCCCTTCCAGATACATGTGTACAGTTGAGTCAGCCTCAATCCCTGAACCAGGGTCCAGGAGGAAGAGCATCGTGGACCCTGGGTCCCCTTACGAAGAAGGGAGTGCTGCACCTTGGTGCCTGCTTTAGAGGTTTTTCAACCACCTGGAGGAAGGGTGAAGGGGCCACTGTCCTTGCCACTGTCTAGGTAATTTCGACTGGCTGTGCAGCATCTTGCTGCTGGAGACAGGGTGTCTATCACACCAGCATGTGTCCACAGCATCTCTGCAGCCTCCTGTTGTGCTGTTGCTCAACTGCTGCCTTCTTCTCATTACCTGCTCTGTCCTGCTTTGTTAGACAGAGGCCACATCAAGATGGTGAGATGCTCTTTCTCTCATGTTCAGATTCTTCCAACTTTTATTATTTTTATTTTTTGTCTTGTGTATTAACCATACTTGAACATTAATTTTCAATCTATTGACTTTTGATCACAGTGCTAATTAGCGCCATTTTTGGGGAACGCTGTTATTCCTACACTGGATTGTCCTTGCCCCTTTTTTAAAAATATGTTGAACATACTTGGATGTATTTCAGGGCCCTCTGTTCTGCTCCATTGACCGATGTGTCTGTCTGTCTTTACACCAGTGCACACAGATTTGATTACTGTGATTACTAGAGCTGTATAATGAATGCTCATATCAAATAGACTGATCATTCCTGCTTTCTTCTTTTTTCCTAAATTGTTTCACATATTCTAGTTACTTTGCCATTCCATGTCCATTTTATTATAATCTAGTCTATATTCACAAAAATTCTTCTTGAGATATTGATAGGAATTGTATCAAACTTGTGTATTAATTTGAGAGTAGAAATTTTTTATATGTCGAGTCTTTCAATTCATAACCAAGGTATGTCTCTCCAGTTATTTAGATATTCTCTGATTTCTTTCACCACCATTGTATAGTTTTGTTAGATTTACACAGGTATAACTTTTGTGGTTTTATTTTTTTTTAGTGATTTTAAATGGTATTGTATTTTTTAATTTTGGTGACCACATATTCATTGCTAATATATAGAAATATAATTGATTTTTGTATGTTTATCTTATATTCTGCAACTCTACTGAACTCACTGCTTAGTTTTAGGAATTTTTTTTGGTAGATTCTTTGGGATTTTGTATGTAGACAATCATGTCCTCCCAAATATAAACAGTTTTATTTCTTCAATCATCAAACATAATTTAGAAACCAAAGAAGAGAATGAAGGAAAATCTATTGTATTTATCTGTATTTTTGCTTATTACTTTCATCCCCAATGTTTCAAGTTTCCTTCTTTGACTGTCTCCTTCCTATTTGGAGAACTCCCTTTAGCCATTCTTCCAGGGTAGGGCTGCTGGCGAATAGCTCTCTCGGTTTTTATGCACTTGAGAAGGTCTTGATTTCCCCTTCATTTTTGAAGGTGATATTTTTACTGGGCATAGGATTCCAGAGTGACATTTCTTTGCTCATCTGAAAAATATTGTGCCATTTCCTTCCAGCCTGCATAGTTTCTGATAAAAATCTGCTGCCATTCACACTGTTTTACTCGTAGATAAAGCGTCATTCTTCTCCACTGCTTTCAAGATTTTCTCTTTTTTCCCCCTGAGGCTTTATACATTTTCGTTTGTTTTCAAGCAGGTCTGTAATTGCTCATTGCAGCATTTTTACCATGGCTGCATTATAATCTTTTTCAGGTGATTCTAACATATCTGTCATCTCAGTATTGTCATCTTTGTCTTTTTCATTCAGTTTAATATCATCTCAATTCTTGCTGTGGAGAGTGATTGAAACCTGGAAATTTTCATTTTGTGTTATAAGACTCTGGATTCTGTTGAACTCTTTGTCCTGACAGTTGCTTTCTGATGCTGTGCTGGCCACGGAAGGGGAAGTGCTGCCTCATTACTGCTAAGTGGAGGAAGAAGTCTGGGCTTCCCCCTCAGTGTCCATTGGCACTGGGGTGGGGGGAGCCTTTTTACTGGTGGGGGGGTGGGAGTTCTAGCTGCCTCTGTGGTCTCACTGTCATCACAGTGGGGGTGACCTCATTATCACTGGACAGTAGTTAAAGTTCTGACTCTCCACTAGGCCTCCTCCGACAGCACCTCAGTGGGTACTGGGAAGGACACCTTGTCACTGCTAGACGAAGGCAGAAGACCAGGCTCTGTGCTATGGTGCTGGGGCTCAGTAGTGACCAGGAGGTTGCTCCAACTTGGAGCTCCAACTTGGCTTTCCAAGTTATGGATCCAACTTGGCCTTCTTTGACAACACCCCAGCAGGGGTCTTGGAATGCCCCCTCACAACCTTGCTCTTTGATGAGTGGGTGGTGGTGAGACACACATTTGCCTGTGGTGTTTGCCAGGAGTAGAAACATTATCATCTAAGAGATTTCTGTCTTGGTAGTTTTCCCTTTCCCAGGCTTTTTGGGGATTTTTTTTTTGGTCTGCATCTATTGGTGTTTCTGGGTTGCCAGATTATTCAACAACAAGTCTGAAATATACAAAGTAAAAGGAAAGCCCATGGAATTCACCACTGTTTTGCTTTGGGTCCTGAGATTATAGTTAGCCTGTGTTCTTCTCTTCCCCTTTTAGAGACTGTGTATGCTCATTTTATGTATAGTATCCAGGGGTTTTAGTTGTGCTTAGTGTGAGGAACAGGCAGAAGTATGTCTCTTCTCATTTTGGTTTTATTTTTCCATTTTCCTGAGTGTTAGTCTATTTAGGTTGCCTTAAAAAATACCAGAGACTGTGTAGTTTAAAAGAGAAATTTATTTCTCACAGTTCTGGGTCTGGAAGTCCAAGATCAAGGTGTCAGACAATTTGGTTCTTGGTGAGGTCTTTCTTCCTGGTTTACAGATGGATAACTTCTCCCTGTGTCTTCACATGGCCTTGATGGCCTCTCCTCAGTGTATCTGCAGAGAGAGAGGGGGCAAGAGAGAGAGAATGCAGAGAGAGAGAGAGAGAGAATGCAGAGAGAGAGAGAGAGAATGCAGAGAGAGAGAGAGAATGTAGAGAGAGAGAGAGAGAATGCAGAGAGAGAGAGAGAATGCAGAGAGAGAGAGAGAGAGAATGCAGAGAGAGAGAGAGAGAGAATGCAGAGAGAGAGAGAATGCAGAGAGAGAGATGCAGAGAGAGAGAGAGAGAGAGAGAGAGAGAGAGAGAATGCAGAGAGAGAGAGAATGCAGAGAGAGAGAGAGTGCAGAGAGAGAGAGAGATGCAATAGAGAGAGAGAATCAGAGAGGAAGCAGGAGAGAAGTAGCAGAGAGAGAGAGAGAGAAATGCATGATGGAGAAGAGATTATGCTGCAGTAAATGAGATGAGAGATTGCAGAAAGTGAGAAGACAAGTGCGAGATGAGAGAGAGATGGATGAGAGAATCTCACTGGATGATGATTGATGCAGATAGGCAGTAAACATGAGAAAGATTGAGAATTATGAGCATATAGTCTGTGTCTAGAGAGGTGAAGAAGGATGTCTTCCAAACGAGAAGACAATTAAGATTTGAGGTAAAGTCGCGACACTAGAGAGAATGAGTGCGAGAAGACAGTTGCTGCACTCTATGTGTCTTGTGCTCCTATGTGGCATGTTATCCCATTATATTTTAAAAATTTCATGATTAGCTCTTCTAAAGTGTGTACCAATAATAAATTCCAAAATCATCTTGAAAATGGAAACCAAAATATTATATCTTATGTACATGGCAGTGACAAATAATTGGAATTACGAGTTTCAACCTGATATCTTGCAGTCTTGAATCTTTGTGTGTAGCAACATGTAAGTGATGTTATTTTCCCCAAACTATTTTTCTTCACTCTTCAACATTTCTATTTCAATAAGTCTATTCATAAAAATATTAACAATGGACTAAAGTCATTATTGAAACTGTCTAAAACTTTCATCGTTTACACTGGAGGTTGTAAGAAGTGATTCTGTTTTTCTCTAATATATCTGGTTTGTAATCCTGTTCATTAGTTAGATACATTAAATTGGGTTTATAGAAGATCCTCTTTAAAGTGTCAAATATTGTACTTCCAAAGTCTAGTGTCATAGCTAATATTTATGTAAAGCTTTCTTTTTGCTTTTTGCCTTTTTTCTTTTTCTTTCTTCCTTCCTTCCTTCCTTTCATCTTTTCATTTATATTTCAGGCACGTCAGGTATTACAAAGGTGAAACATGTTAAACCTTTCTTCAAGGAGTTTAAAGTTCATTTGTGGAAATAAATACAAGCAATAATGATTATAATACAAGGTGAAAGTAAGAGGAGCAATACAAAGAAATATGAAACTGAGAGTTGCCATGAGAAAATGTGTACATACACTCGCACAGCCTCCAGCGAGAGGCCCAGGATAGGTGCAGCTGTGTTAGTATTCCACAGCTGGTGACATGCTGGCTGGTTACCTGAGCACCGTCTCCTATTAAGTATTTTAAATGCCAACTCAGGGATGAGATTTTTAGTGTATAAGTGCAAAAGTTACTTCAATTCTGCTAAAGCTTTTTGGAAGGAAAGAAAAAACGGAAATACGATCAGAATAGTAGGTGGGGTCGTGAAGTGTCTGTCAGTTGAAAGGTGACAATCTGGAACTGGGGCTATAATCTACAGGAAAGGCAACACTCTGAAAGTTCTTGAATGAGAAAATGACATGGCCATAGCTATGACTCAAGGTATAGTGGAGCCTAAAAATAAAGTTTTTATTAAATAGAAAATTTAAATTAAGAAAACATTGCTCAAATATCTATATTTATATACAAATGGAAATACTTAAAAGTATTTCTTGAGGCTTTGGAAAAGTATAAGATTAAGACTTTTGTTCTATTCAAATCTTTCCATCACATCTACCAAGATTAAGGCAGATAGGTTTTGATGTGAGTATTTACACTTACTGCTCAACATATTCAAATGTTAGCAAAGTAGATAAAAATCTTTTAATATTCTTTTTTTCCCAGCTTTATTGAGGCATAATTGACAAATATAAATTGGATTTGTTCAAGGTATATAACATTATGATTTGATATAGATATATACTATTATTAGTCTCATATTAGAGTTAACGAGTAAACTAACTTAAAAATACTGTCACGGTCTGGTGTCCATGGCTGGACTTTGAAGTTTTGCCCCAGTTCTTGGGCTCCTGGCTTGGAGGAATTGCAAGCCGGGCCCGCACGACAGAGAGAGAGATGACAGACACTCAGCGAGTATGCGTGAGGATTTATTGGAAATAGTGAAGTTATAGGATAGGATAGGGAAGAAAGCACAGACGTTTCCTAAGGGGAAACGGGTCTGTCTCCGTGAGTGGAGAAGACGCTAATTAACTGTAAACTTCCTCCTTTTATATGTTAGCAATTTATGTTGATGTAAAGGTTAGTAAGGTTAGTCATAATCCCCTATGACTATACGTCACAAGGTTTGGGGACTGAATTATACGTGTGATAGAGAAAGTCACCGTTTAGGGTGTTTTTCTATTTTCTAATTGGTGGTCAGTGTTCCATGTTTAACTACCCCATTCTCTAAGGCTGAAAGAACTGTTTCTCCTGGTTATTTTTCTGTAGCCATTTCCTTCTTATTGTTTTTCTATAAGTGCTTTCTCCTTTCTGCTTTTCTGATTTCCATTACCTGTCACTTGTTTTTCTGTCCCTAACAATACCAACATGAGCATGAAATACTCATAAAATTTGAGATATTTAAAAAACTTTTTAGGTTTATTGTTGTTGTTTTACAAAGTAGTCAACATCTCATGCAAGTAAAATGAAGGAATAAGATGAATTGAAGGAAGAAAGGTTTTATTTTTGTTGTTTTTTACTGTTGATAATGGAAACAAATCTATGGTTGACTAATATAATGATTTATAGTCTGTTTTCTGTTGGACAACATAATCTATTCCTATTTTTCATGGGAGTCTTGATTTTCTGAATGAAAACCATACTTAAAAAATTTGGATGATGTTCTGTAGGATCATCTTTTCCTATTGTACTATACTAAAAAAATATGGTGCATTATAAAGTAACCCATCTTAAAAATAAAACAAAATCCAATTAAAAACTGATTATATATAAAAGAGAAATCTTTTCTATTAGCATGAGGATATGTTGCTGGCAATGAATAACAAAAATTAAATCTGAAATATAATGCAATGTGTTTCATATGTAGAAGGTTTTCTTTTTCTAAGACTATTTCCCAATTGTTGGCTCCCAGAAATATTATATATGATGTTTGGCATAGGAAGAATGGGAATTATAGTATGTACAAAATTATAGTTGATAATATTAAATCAAGCCTAAGAAAAATATTTCTTTCACATATCCTAGATAAGTAAGTGGCAAAATCTAATGATTTTATATTGATAAATAAAACAACTTAATTTTCAAGTTAGCAATATAATAAAATCTATTTTTGCTGGTAGATATTGATTGTTCTGTTCCATGTATAGAACAGTTTTGAGCATTTCCTGTAGTGCCGGTCTAGTGGTAACAAATTCCCTTTGTGTTTTCCTGTCTGGGAAAAACTTTCTTTCTCCTTCATTTATGCACCTTAATTTTGCAGGATATAAAATTCTTGACTGGCAGTTATTCTGTTTAAGAAGACTAAAAATGGGACCCCACTCCCTTCTGGCTTGTAAGGTCTCTGCTGAGAAGTCTGCTGTTAGCCCGACAGGTTTTCCTTTGTAGGTCAGTTGTTGCTTTTGTCTTGCAGCTTGTAGGGTTTTCTCCTTTGCTTTGATTGGCCAGGCTGATGACCATGACCGTGTGCCTGGGAAATGTCCAGCTGGCTATGAATCCTCCAGGTGTTCGGTGACCGCCTTGTTTCTGGATGTCTAAATGTCTAGCAATACCAGGGAACTTTTCCTTCTTTATTCCCTCAAACAGGTTTTGCACATTTGCTTTTTCTTCTTCTCCCTCAGGGATGCCTGTAATTCTTGCACTGGCTTGTTTTACATAGTCTAATATTTCTCTAAATGATTGTGCATTCTTCTTGCTCTTTTCTCTACATTTGTGACTGACTGGGTTAATTCAAAAGCCATGTCTTCAAGTTCTGGAATTCTTTCTTTTGCTTGATCTAACCTGTTGTTAAAGTCTTTTGCTATATTTTGAAATTCCCTAAATGATGTTTTTATTTCTTTAAGTTCTATTATACCTTTTCTTGTGTTATCTGTCTTTTTGGAGAATTTTGCACTGATGTCCTGAATTATTGTTTTGGCTTCTTTGTGTTCGTTTTGAACTTTCTCTTCAATCCCGTTCATGTTATTTGCCATCCATACTCCGAATTCCATGTCTGATATTTGATAACTTCCTTTCGGTTGGGGTACGTTGCTGTAGATCTACTGTGATCCTTTGGGGGTGTCGAATGGCTTGTTTTCTCGTGTTGCCGGAGTTCTCATGCTGGTTCCTTCTCATCTGAAGCCTTCTTTCAACTCAAGGCAAGTAGGTTTGAGGTGCACCTGTCCTCTGCTGGGAGCTCTCCCACTTAGTGAAAAGAAGGAGAGGTGCACTCGTGTCCTACTCCAGATGACTGACCCAGCAGGAGAGGGGCAGACACACCGAGAATCTATAATGCAGCTGTTCTCCTGTGCCGTCCTATTTCCCTGTGGTTGTCACAGTCTGAGCTGGTGCTGGGGGATATTCGTGCAAAGTGGTGGGTTGGTCCCCAGGCTGCTGTTGGAAGCTGAGGCAAGGGGCTGGTCTAGTCCCTCTCCACGGAGGTGAGTGGCAGGGGAGTTTGCTCTGCCTGGGTCTCCCACAGTGCTGGCAGTGGCAGCTGGGCAGAGGCTTATTTAGACAGTGGCCGCAGGTGTCAGGGTTGTGGGCCTTGGCTCCACCCAGGTCCGGGGGCAGTGGTAGCATGGGGAAGGGGGCAGCTCCCAGCGCCCAGGTCTGTGGTAGTGGCTGGGGGGCACACAGCATGGGTGGGGTCGCCCAGGTGCAGGGCGCACAGTGTGGGCAGGGCTGCTGAGGTGTGTGGTATACAGCACTGCCAGGCCAGGGCACATGGCCCATGGGGCCAGTGGGGTGCTCAGCGCATCTGGCTGTGGCAGCTGCTATGGTGCTACGCAGGTGGCCGTGGTGGTGCTATCGAGATGGTGGCAGCGGATCCTGGGGCCTTGAGCACCTGCTCTGCTTGGATCCCTCATTGGTAGAGGGGACACATGGCACCTAGACATGGTGCTTGTGAGAGCGCCTGCCCTCCCCACCTCCTCCCTGCCTGGCAGGGGCAATGGGGAGGCGGCTGCAGTGAGTGACCCCTGTGTGGACCAGGTGTTGTGGGACTGAGAGCTCGGAAGGGCGTCAGTTGCAGCAATCTGGGGTGGGAAGCCAGCACGCCCGCTGTGCCTGCTGTCTGCTGCAAAGCTGCCTTGCCGTCTCCAAGCAGCTCCCTGGTCAGCCCGGAGGCCTGCTGTGGCGGGGGCCCTCTCACAGCTCGGGCCGCAGTGTCTGCAGGGACAGTGTGGAGTCCCAGGGTTCTCTTCCCTGACCTGCAGACCTTGCCAAGTGGCTCACCCCGCCGCCCTCTCCTTCACTGGCTGGGTGTCTCCATTTGCTTCTCTGGTGATTCACAAAGCTCTCTCCAAGACAGTCCATCCACAGCTGAACTTCTACCTGCAACTTTCCATCCTCTCCTTGAGAGCAGCGAGTGTGGGCTTCTAAAATCTATTTTCTATTTTTATGTATCATGTATTTAACATTTACCAATGTCTTTGTTCTACTTTTATACAGAATAGTTTCCAGATATTTATTTATTACACCATGAAAATAGAGGACCAGTATCTTGTTCATATGTTCACCAAGCCTATGATTATCATTTTATGATATTCTAAAGAATTTACTTTGCTATGTTACATAATTACCTTGCTTTGATGAGATGTAACAGACATAAGTAAAAATGATACAAATCAGATGAAATGAACACCTGCTGGAGGCCACATAGTAATATAATATTCAAGGTGACCCAATGCAATTACTCTGCCCACATGAAGATTTTTATTAGCTCCCATATTATTAGCAAAGGTGTAAATAATTATATGTTAAATATTGGCTCATCAGGGATAACAATGGACTAATAAAGCACTTTCATGATTCATATGTCTTTTCAAAGTGCCCATATTATGGGAACAACTTCAGAAATTCTGAAGCACAGTCTCAAATATGCCATTTAACAAATAAGTAAGTTTAGGGTAATTTTATATAATTTTCCAAAAGACCCTAGCTGTGTTCTTTTTGTTAATTTTGCATGAGTTGTGTTTCTTATTGGAGAGCTTGTTTCATGTAAAGTAAAGGAAACAGAAGATAGGGGTTTATGCATATATAAACCTTAGTGAGAGGGACCAATATGTGAGGACCTGAAAAGGAAGATAAATATTACCAGAAATATGTGAAAGGTTTTGCTCACTCATAAGATGGTCCTTTTTTTTTTTTTTTTAACAAGGGAGGCAGTTCTTTTATAATAAAACGTATCTACAGCTGGAATTAAATTTGAGAAAGATATTTTGAATACACATCCCTAATACATGTGGTGACTGTTTCAGGGGCTCCAACAAATAGCATCTCCTTCCACACCTAAGTTTAGAACCACCTGAAGAGACTAGGAAGAGGCAGGTGGAGAAGGAGCCATCACTCTCCTTACAGGTGATGCAGGGATAGAGAAGGTGACCGTGGCATGGTGGTTTGCTCCGGCACAGGATGGTGAGGATGAGGTGTCCATCCCATCACAGGGATGCTAGACACCTGCAGTCCTCCCCGACAGGCTGTGCCTCTCACTTTAATAATAGTGGAGAACAAATACTCCCAGTATGACAGCTGGCTCCAAATAGTCAGGGGAGAGGACAGAGGGGTCACACTCACTTCCTTCTCCCAAATCATGGATGGATGAGTCCCAAGCTCCCTGGTTAGGACAAAGCCCAGGCGGACAGAATCTGAGGGCATCATGCTAAGGGGTGTCCCTTATGGACGTGAAACTCAGGCACAGGCTGCACTGGCCGGCAACACAGGGGTGGGGTGATGTTGGTACATGTGTTTAAAGAATGCAAAGTAAACCCCTAAAGCCTCCATTATTCAAGCTTTTATATCCGTAAACCAAGTCACACAACAAACTGCTTGTGCTATCAGCCTCAGTTTGATTGAGGTCCCTTATTTCTCTACCTGGATCTAAATGGCAGACACACCCTGGAACATGCTGCTTTGGTGGTGCACAATCATAAAATATAATTCTCCAGACTGTCCACTATCAGAGCTTTTATACAATGTTGTGGGCCTTTTCAGAAAACTGATGTTATCAACTCCTAAACAATCTGTAATAACAGCCTGGATATTCATTCACCTCTGTGGCCAAGGTTGTCCAAGGTCATATTCTCTGACAGTGACAGTAGTTTGCATGTGTGGGAGGCCCAGCCAGCCACATCTTGCTCAGACTTCACAAGGAAAACAACCCTCTTCTATAGAGGTACATGGAAAAAGGGGCTTATTCCAAACCACTAACTGGGGCTTGGTTGCCAGGATCCTCAATGTTTTACTTCTTTAAAGTCAGAAGTGAAGCACAATGCATGGGGATGAAAACAAGATATTTTGTTGTTGTTGTTGTTGTTTGTTTGTTCTGCCTATTAGCGGATAATCTTTTCCCTGCCCCTCCATGGACTTAAACGTATGCCGGTATATTTTTGTTCTCTGATAAGACCTAACTTTCACGGCGCTATTTGAGAGTTTGGCTTTGTACGTTGTTGTGCTCTGTGGAAACTTTCTTTGTGCTTATTCACTTGCGTATCATACACATCTGCAGAAGGGACTCAGTGTCCCTCCATGAGATGCACGTGTATTGTTTTCCTTTGCTGCCCTTTGGGATCAAAGAGTAAAGTCCTCACATCCCACGGCCAGTCTGTTCTGCAGGTTCTCACTGTTTAAACTTTTTCAAACTTGATTTGGGTTTTACTTTCTTCTGCTCAGTGTGTCCTTTGGAATGGTGGGTGGAGAGGTGCCAAAGTTGACTTTGTTCTTTCTATTACGACCTGGGTCTTGCTTCTCACCATGATAGCTCGATATCTCCCTTTTTATTACCTGCAACGATTCCCTTCTTCACGATTCTCAAGCTTCCCGTCTGCAGGGGGACCAAGCATCTACGGAAGCATAACCTGTGTATTTAGAAAGTGGAGGTTTGCTTGGTATGTGATTATGCAGGGCAGCTGTCTCTTCACGTGTAAATGTTGGTTTTGACAAGAATAAAGTTGCAGTCACCATGAAAGTCATCTCTTGAAATAGAAACGGGAGGAGTCTTTCCATTGTCTATGTGCAACTTAAGAAAGAATCTAGCCTTTGTATTTATAACTAAATAGGAATTATTATGGGACTTTGAAAGCACAGGAAATAGCCTTTAATATAATCAGATAAATATTGAAAGAAATATAAAACAATAAATACACACAAGTTTGGGCAACCATTTTCAATATAGTCATATTGAGAACATACACTTTCAATTGCTACTATTTTTTAAAAATTATCTTTTGCAATTTTTTTTTTTTGGAATTGCCTTCAAAAGTTCATTTTGAGTAGAATTCATGCCTGCATATGTGTACAAAGTAGATGAAACGTTTATGCCCAAGTCTGGCAAAGAAACATACCATCAAGCTGGATGATGTCATTTTGATGGTAGTGATAACACACATTTCTCAGAAGCTTACCATGTATCAGGCACTATTTTAAGCAACATGCGTGCTTTAACACATTTAATCCTCACCACAGTCCTAGTTGCTGTTATTATCCTTGTGTTACAGATAAGGAAACTGAGGTATAGAGAGATTAGGGAACTTGACCAAAGAGATATAGCCTGTGCTTGAGCCCAAGGAGTCTGGCTTTTGAGTCTGTGTTCTGAAGCTTTCCAACACACTACCTCTCTGAACAACAGTGACACAATACACTGAAGAACTGAGCTGAATTTCCCCATGTGGTTTATGAGTTGATTCATAAACTGAGACAGAAATACAATATCCAAAGAGAATATTTATAAAAATACACATCCCAACTCTATGCTTATAATTTCTGTAAAATGCATGCTTTTTTGTAGAAAACATACAAATAGTGAAATTATCTGTAATAGAAAATCTGAAAAAATATAAACCATGAAAAAAAATTTAAATGTCAAAAGTTACTTCCATGACTGGCTCTGCACTTGAACTCTTTTCATGTTACTGCAACCGGTTTATTTTTTCAGTCTTTCTGAGATATTATAATTTTCATATGACACAAACTGCCACAGATCATTTAAAAAGTGAGGAAGATTTCCAATTTATTTTGTGCAATTAGTTGAATCCTGACATCAGAATCTCTCAAAATATTAAACACAACAATACAGCACAATTTAATTACATAGATGGATGAGAAATCACTAAAGAAAATAACAACCAACCAAGTCCTGCAGCATGTTCAAGATTGTGTTTACAAGCATGCTCTGTGAAGTGTTATTTATCAAATAAAAATGTATAATTAGGGAAAAAACACAGAACTTTTGAAAAAGAGTGAATTTATAAAATTATCACATGCAATAGAATATAATATCGGGAATTAAAATACTGCTGAAAAATTGCTCTAAAATTCAGCCCCAAATTTTTTTTCTCCAAAGTTATTGTAATAAACAATCTAATGTGTAAAGTAGATAGTTAAGTGAGTTTTCCTCCTGCCTCACAACAGGAGCCTGAGGGCACCAGAGAAGCAAAATTAGAAAGCAAATAAATACGTAGCAACATGGAAAAAATGTTATGGAATATTGCTAAACAAATAAAGAAGGCTCCAAAAAAGCTAGCACATTATGATCCCATTTTGTGAAAAAGAATATATATTTAATCCCACAAATAGTGAGTTTCGATTATATGGCAGGAAATACATTTGTGCTGATAATGTTTGTTTTCTTTGTCCTTTCTGTGCTTACCACATTAGTTGGTAATCGGTATAGACACTTTTTCAGCCAGAGTAAATGTGTTTTTAAAGAGGCATTTCAAGGAGTCAAACGTCCCAATTTTATTTACCCTCCTTTCCTTGTGTTGGCTCCTACTCAGGCTCTCACCCCCTAACCCTCGCCCCCACCCCGTGTTTCTATTTTCAAGGTCACAAATAGCCTTCGGGTTGCTAGGTCTCACCACACGTGCTTTCCCATACTCCTTTGTACGGACCTGTCTGCGGCATTTGCTGCATCTTCTACCTCTTCTTGGTCTTTGATTGTTCCTGCCTGGATGTCTACTCTTGGTCTTCTCTGACCGTTCCGCCCAGAGAGCCTTTCCACACAGTGACTTCAGCTGCTATTTGTGTGAGTGTTGTTTCTGAATTAGTATCTTCAGCCCAAAGCTCTCTGTGGAGCTCCAGACCCTGATAAACTTGGCTCGATACCTTCTCTTGAGTGTCCCACGCGTCCTTTATGTTAAGCAGCTTCTGTAAGGAGCGTGTCTTCTCCATAAAACGTCTCTGTGCTTGATAAGGGAAGCTTTGCTCACCTGTTTTCTAAGCCAGGATGCACCCAGAGCCGGTGATGCGCTGAGTGGTATCCGTTCTAACTGAAGTATCTTGTGAATTCTCCTCCTGTCCTTTTCTATTAAAACGTAGTGAAAAAGGAGAAATGAATATAGCCACGAAGAAAAGAATGAAAAAGAGAAGTGCAATTTGCCAAAAAAGTAAAAGTGTAAAATGTTTGGTTACTATAATTTTCAAAACTTATTTTGTACTTTTAACTCAATGCCTTTGTTGTGTTTATTTGAGCTCACATCCTATTGCTATAAAATGAATGTTTTAGCCTTCTTCACCCTTCCTAACAAGAATGCACCAATTATAGTAAGAACTTAACAGATACAATGGGCGTTTGGGGGATAAACAAATAAAGCAGAGAGAGACAGAGAAAGAGAAACTGGCTCACGGAGAGCGACGATGCAATAAGAATAAGATAAAGGATGAAATTAGACCAGGAAAAGAATCATAAAATAAGTGAAGAGCAATGACTTTTATTGAAAACAAATTTCAAGTTTACAAAGAGACAGTCAGTATTCATGACTGTTCCGACTACTACCAAATATTTCTTGACCCTAACTTTTTGGTGCAAGTTAATGAAGTAAAAAAAAAAAAGTATACTACCCCAGGGTTATTTGTTATATAGGAGGTTCAGAAGAAATAATTTGTTTCTTCTAAAGTATAGCACTTGTGCTGGATGAATCTGGGCAACTAAGCTTTACTTCTGAGATGGTTTAATCATATTCCTGTAGTTAATTTTATGGGCCGCGTCTAAAGAGTAAACTATTTCACCTATGCTTTGGGGACATGTGACTTAACTGATCAGGCATTCCTGCTGAACTCGTCTGCCTGCTAGGAGATAGCTTCCGGGACTCCGGACAAGGCCACATAGCTTTGAAAAGTTCCAACAGCAGCACAACGGCAGCTAGGTTTCCTAGCGTTCAGATGGCTTGACGGTCTTCACACTTCAAATACAAAAAAAAAAAAAGCCTCTCCCATCCGGACCTTCTGATCTTAGCAATCATTTCCGTATAAATGGGACATAGACTTAGGAAATGTATTTTTATCCTTTCTAGTTTGTTGAAATTTCATTTAAACATTTGCCAACTATTCAGTTCTAAAACAGCACGAACGTAATTTTGTTTTGGAATTACTAGAAAGAACGAGACGTAGCGTGCCACCCTCACTCTAGCCGAGGTCTCCAGGCTGCGTATCATGATTTCTCCAGGTCACGTGGTTTTTTAGAAACTGCTGCTACAGTTCACCAGGTTAAGCATTCTATCATCATTCTCTGTTCTTATTTTCTGTGCTAGTAATTCACATGAACACAACTTCTCTTTTTCCTTATGGTGGCCTCAACAGCCTCCATGGCATAGCTGCCCAGGCCTCAAATGCTTTGATAGTCTAAACTAATGGGTTAACCTGAAATCTCTGTTTAAAAAAAGGGGGGTGGGGAGAAGGCTTATTTAAAATATGACGTCTTACAAATTATTTTTTTTTTAAACTGTATCATAGCTGACCTGGAAGAGACTCACACACAGTGAATGAAACTACTTGTTATGGTTGAAAGTGTCTTTTTTCCCTGTATTTTATGGGCTGTTTATTCCTTTTTCTCACCACATGATATAAGAAGTTCAACTATTTATGTAGTTCACATTCTTTGGAAAAGTGGAACTCAGGCAGGTTTCCGACCTAGACTTGCTGTGAAACTCTATGGCAAGGTAAACTTTAATTTCACCTGGCCCTGCCATGAATATTCAGTGGCACGTACAGTAGTTTGGGCTGGCTATTTGTGTATTGTATGTTGGCAAGTCTGTAGCCAGAGTCACCTGGACAGTCAAATGAGAGGGTGGTCAGTGGTATATGAAAAACCCTAAGACACTGGAAAAGGATGGTCCCCTCGGGAGCTGTAGGGGACCTGGGAGGGGCGGGAAAACCTCCATCTGGGAGCAGGGCAGGTGTCTACCGCTATGTGTGGCCTTCTTCATGAGCTCCCGTAGTCTTTGACATCAAAGAAACTTTAAAATCTTTTAATGGTGGCTCTCTTTGCCTTTCTTTCAATCAGGCTGCTCTAAGATCCCTGATACAAAGTTAGGTCTTAAGGGACGGGAGATGGTTTATAAAGATTTATTTGAAAGCAGTATCTGCTGTTGTTAAAACAGAACTGCATTTTGAAGCAAATTATTGTATCAAGAAGTGAACGGTTTAAATAAATGTTTTTATTTCAGTGACATGTCATTGAGAAGGGTGTCATTTATAGAAAGCAGCTTCACAATTTGCTGTTTCATAGAAGAATGTCACTGTCTTGGAAAAAATCAAGGTGGCAGGAAAGGGAAGCAAACATATTTATGGAAAACAAAGAAGCTGGCAGGTTTTCAGGGATTTTGTAACTACGAGTAAATGTTGCTGATTAACTGCAGATTTGATCATTGGGGGTTAACTTGGTTGTATTCCTGTCGATTTCCCAACCTGTCGTATTTTATATTTTTCTTCTTCAAATACCTTGTCAGTTATTGCCCGGCAACTGCACTCCTTGCAGAGCTGGCTGCAGGTAATGAGATGCTGATTGGGATTCTAGAATCCACTTGCCGATGATTATGTGTTATTTTAACAGGAGAATGACAATAATTTCCTGTAATGCCACTTGTTAAGGTAATTATGCTATAATTGCCTTATCAAGGTGTCATGGAGGAGAGGGGAGAAATTCCAGGATTTTGCAGCTGCCGTCATGCTCCTTGAAGTGTTGTCTTGAGGCTGCATTGTCAGCCGTTGGGATAAATCCCTCCTAATTGTCTTAAGCCTGAGCATTGTTGTCGTGAATAGGCTATGTGAACTTAAAATGAAATTTTTCAAGAGTTGATTTTTTTAATCTTAATATTACAGCTATGGGGTGAATTAAATGAACAAATATAAAAATATACTTAAATGTGTTTCAATTGCAATAGAACCTGAAGAGTTGATTTGCAGAAAATGTGGATTTAAAAATAAGTTAAATATTAATAAATACAATAGCATGTAATAGATGGCATGTATATTTAAAATATGAGTCAAAAATGTATTTTCTGGTTAAAATCTCATTGAAAATAATGTCCATAGTAGAGAAGACAAATTAGCACTATCTCTGTTTGACTTTATATTGCCATATGAAGGTTAATTATTTGTTCATTTAAATAAGACTTTATGTCTTTATTAAAAAGATCAATAACACAAACATATTCAGTGAATATGGAACCTTGTAAAATATTAAGCAAAGTGCTTCTAAATTTGGGGGATTCAAATATGCCTTCTCCGTACACATTAAGTGTGCATTCTGTTTGGAGGGTTAGACAACAGGAAAGGAAACAAGTAAAACAGTGTGTGAGACAGAGGCAGAAGGCAAGGCTGGAGAGCAAGGCAGAGCGGGCACGTTGGACGTCGGGGTGCAGGAAGGCTGGCATTCTGTATTGGGGGGCAGGTGAGTGAGGCAGCTTTTGGGTTTGACTGAAGGAGTCAGCTACGGGGGGACCTGGTGGAGAGCTTTCACAGACAGCATAGCATATGGGGGCATAGGGAGGGTCACAGCAGGGAAACTGAGGCTGGGTGGGGCGGACGGGGCAAGAGTGGTGGCCCTTGAGGTCAGAGAGAAGGTGCAGCACAGCTGTCTGCTGTGGAGGGCTGGCTTTTGCTGTGGGTGGGATGGGAGGCCACCTGGGGCTTTGGGTGACATCATAGAGCCTACAGTTTTACAGGATGGTGCTGACTGCTGTGCCCAGAGCAGACCACATGCAGGGGAACAGAGGCAGAGGGGGACGCCAGCTAGGGAAGGCCTGGGATGGGGCCATGACTGGAGAAGTGACAGGGAGGCCTGCAGCAAGGAGGTGGTGCAGGAAGGCCGTGACCCCACGCACCGTCCCGACAGACCAGACACAGGGTGGGCTGGGGCCGAGGACCGCATGAGGGCTCTTGGCCTGTTTGCCCAGAAAAATAGAACTGCCAGCATCTGAGCGGAGGGGGTGGAAGGAGGACTTGGTTCAAGTGAAAAATATCAGAAGCTGAGGCTTTGGCATGTTAAGTTCAAGAAGTTATTTAAAAAACTAAATAAAAATATCAAAGAGACAGTTGCATATATGAGTCTGATTTTCAGGGTGGAGGCGGCAGGAATTTGTGTACTTTTATGTTTTAGGAAGAGATATTTTCAAGCCTATGAATGCTAATGAAGCTGATTCAGTAGTAAGGGGATGGTGTAGAGAAGATGGAATCACCCAGAACAAAGCACGTGAAGGATGGAAGTAGGGCTGGGATCAAAGACATGCTCTTGTGATTTCACAGAAGGACACTTTTCCTCTTCTACGATACAGGAAAGAGACGGCGGGTCCAGAAGCAGATAGGGGACACAGGGCATGTTCTGCCTACCACATTTTTGTGGGGTAGTGTTTTGAAAAAATGCCCAATATATGTTCACTTCTCTACAAATTTTAAATCCTACATCCTCCCCTCTAGGCTTTGTTGCCTTAAGTAAAAGAGAACTCAGAGGAACCTAACAAATGTTAACCTCTTGATTTTTGAGCTCCTAATTAGACATTTTAAACAACTAAAGCTGAACAATTATGTGTAAGTCAAAGCACTTTTGATTTCTAGGGGCCAGACTTTGCTGAGAAGGAATTTTATGTCTTCAAATTAAAAATAGCTTAGCTAAAAGTGCCAATAGTAAAACCCAGAGGATTTAGATCATAGGCTGTCACCATATTCCATCGAGTGGAGGATATTCTGAGAATCAGGAAGGCTGTTCCCCTCCCGAAGCCCGAAGCATTCAACGTGAGGCAGCAGGAGACACTGGGGGTGTCCTGTGAACTCAGGGGCTGCCTGGATGTCTGAGGAGGGCTCCAGTGTCTCAGCACCGTGGGGTGAAGCCAGGTGGGAGAGGGTGCTGATACAAATGCCTGGCGGTTTCCAGGTCAGCAAATGGGGAAGCCACTTGCCTCATTTTTCAGCTGTAGCCCAGGGGAAAGCAGTTCTCTTAGGAAAGCCCAGAGTGTTCCTGGCTCCTGGGAGGTAGAAGATGGGCATCCAGAACGCCTGGCGGAGTGGACTGGGGTCCAGCCCTGCAGGAGCCTTTTCACTCCAGTGTACTTTGGGGAGACCTGCCAACCGCGGCTTGAGCGAAGAGAACGCAAGTGAGAAGGCCCTGAAGCCCAGCAGAGACCCAGTGGCCGCACCAGGAGGGTTCGAGCTTGTGAACCAAGCACCAAAAAGGAGGAGGGAGGCTGAGGAGGAGAGAAGGGAACACAGGCCACTCGGACTCTTCCCTCAGAAAGCATAATTTTAAAAAAAGTAAACTCATTGCTCTCATGCAAATGAAAAATGAACACATTTCAGAAGTTTTATTCAAGTTGTTAATTAATAAGGGATGAGTAAGGTTAACATTGGCTTAAAGAGGAATAGGAAAGATAGAAAGACAGCTGGATAGATGGATGGATGCAGGATGGAGTGACAGACGGATAGACGGATGGTGGATAGATGGTTGGATGGAGGTGGATGGGTGATGGATAGATGGATGCATACATACATACATACACAGATACATACATACATACATGTTGAATCCATACTAACAATGGTGACAATGAGAATCTAACTCAAGATTTTATTTGCTGCTTTAAATTTTTAAAACAATGTTACAAACACCACATGTACTCCCTAATAAGTTGGAACTAATCGATGGGCACACACAGGTACAGAGGGAGTAAACGTTGCTGGAAGTCAAGAAGGAGGAGGGGAGGGCTACAAACCTACCCGGCAGGTACAATGAACGCTATCGGGGTGATGAGCACACTAGTAGCCCTAAGTCAAGCAGTATGAAATCTATCCATGTAACAGAAACATTTGTACCCTCTTAGTATTTAAAAATAAATAAGTAAATAATTTTACAAACTTTAGAGTTTTTGTTTTCCTTTCATGTTTCTTTCTTTTTTAAAGAGAAAACTTTAAAAATAGCAATTAACATCAGGAATCTGAAGGCTGATGGGTTTTCCCCAGCTGCCTTGCACAAGAACTTCTGCCAGCATCCTGTGAGGTGAATTCTGAGTTAGTGCCCAAGCAGGGCTCGAGCTGCTCTGAAGGTCCGGGAGGACAGGGGAGAGATACTGACGGGGTCAGGCAAGAGGAACCAGACACAGATTCTTCTACTCCGGCAGGACACCTTTTTCCTAGGCGTTTGGACACTATTAAGACTCAACATCTCCTTCCTAAAAGGAAACAGAAACATGTCTTTGAATTCTAACAGCTCATTTCTAAGATCAATCTCTAAATCTTTGCATTGCCCAGTTTTTGGAACTCTTCTCTTTTTCTGAACCTTTAACCTTAACTTTGGGGTGGCCATCCTGGGACACCCCTCCCAGACTCCCACTGCCACCTGACACACAGTCCTGCCCAAGTGGGGATTTCCAGACCAGGGACAGCCACCCCAGTCTGCCGTGACCACAGTGAAGCCTGGCAATGAGCACAAAGCCACTGGGAGGGCAGGGCCAGAGATGTTAAAAAGTCCTAGTTGGGAGTGGTGGTGGCACCTGTAGCCCCAGAGACTTGGGAGGCTGAGGCAGGAGGACCCCTGGAAGCAAGGAGTTTGGCACCAGCCTGGGCAACACAGCAGGACCCTGCACCGTCAAAGAAGAAAAACCCCATCTCAAAAAAAAAAAAGTGTGGAGGTCAGAGCCATCATCTGGGCTTAAGTTCCCTCTGCCACCTGGGAGCTGTGTGACCTGTTGCAGACGGCGTAGTAACTCTCTGCCTCAGTGTGCTCGACTGTAAAGGTGGCAAAAGTAGAATTTCCCTCACAGGTTTATGAAAATGGAAATTTGTGAACATCGTCTGTGAAATACACAAAATAAAGCAGAAATAGAGAGTCTGAAAGGATCTCAATGTTGCCTGTGGCTCATTGAAACGGGAGGGGAAGGAGGAGGAGGAGAAGGAGCAGGAGGGGGAGGAAGAGGAGGGGGAGGAGGAGCAGGAGGAGCAGCAGGGGGAGGATGGGGGGAGGAGCAGGAGGAAACATACCTGTCTCAGGCACGTGCTTGTTTCCTCCTGGCCAATAAGGAAAAGATTCTAGAGTTTTGAGAGGCACATTTTGTCTACTGATAACTTTTGCCCCCTCCTCCTTTTGTTTCAAGTTACGTATAAAAAGGATTAGAAGGGAACTGTTAATGAATTTCTCTTTAGTCTTGAAACAAGATCAATTGTTTGTTTTACTTCTGCCTGACTATTTGCTTATAATCTGGTACAGTCATGTTTTATAGAGTGGAAAATTATGGAGAGAAATCTTTTATCTTAAAAATTAATATTCTGATACTATCTTTTTGGTTTTATTTATGCTTGTATATGTTATATATGGGTTCAATAAGAAAACAAAACATAGAACAGTATGTTTAGCATTAAAACATTGTGACTTACGAAGTAGCGCGGAGCATGACCTGCGGTGGCGCCTGCAGTTCCATTAGCCAAATAGCGAGGACGCCATAGTGGGACGCCCTGATTAAAGAAGCTGCGAGTCAGACTAGCCATTGTCTCCTTTGCTCTTTTAACTCCTCAGTTAAATAGGTGCCTTGTTTTCCTTGACTGATATATGCTTTGCTTCTTGAATTTTTATTTAAGAATAAGAAAGGTTTAAACACTTGGGATCCTGTGGCTTTATAAGGACAAATACTAGGAGTTAAGATATGAGTAAAACTAAAATCAAGTAGTGTAGCTGTCAATAAGCGTAAGAGCAACCCATAATCACTGCCCCTTGGGCTAACCACAACACAAGACATTACGAAAAAACGCCAGTTGGATATAAAACTTTCTGATGGCGGTGGTAAAGAGTTGGACTTTTGCTGTAGAGTAGAATATTGCCAGAGCATTTTCTTGTCATTGCACTGGCTTTGGTTAGTAATTTTGTTTTTAAAAAAGAGCAGTTTTCTGTCTAGATATGAAATTTACACTTAGCTGCAAAGAATGAGTTCAGGAGTAACACAAATCAGAAGGGTGTAATTATGCCTCTTTTTCCTGGGTAATCTTGCTTTAAACTATCCACTGTACCTGTCTCTTAATGCTCAGCCTTCTCTAGTTGGAAATTATACTTCACTTTTATTCACCAAATGAGTAAAGCAGGATTAATATATTTTAAAAATAAAAACACCCTCCCTAGATCATTCTATTTTGACATGGTATGATTTTAAATAACTGGAACAGAGAAAGGAGAAACAAGATACTAAAAGAGGTGTTTTATAATTTATTTGGCTATTTTTCAGTAGTTCCATACACAGAGATCACTGATGCAATGGTTATTAAGAGACAAAGGCGTTTGATTATTGCACAATTTCCCAATGAATGAGGGAAAATTAATTTATCAGCATTGCATTTAGTAATAAATATTTGGTGGAATATTCCTTTTGAACACATTTAATCCACATACTTTTTAAAGGTATTTTTTTATCATTTACGTAGCATTAACAACATTTTATTCATCATCTAGAGCAGGAGGTCATTTTTCCTTGCTAAGATCTGACTAAATAAAGATATTTCTTGTGATGCTAATACCTATGTTCTAGGTTTGGTGAGTTTGCATCTTGCATCATTTTGCTTTCCTTTTCTTTTAAAAATTATTAGACACAATACATTTGAAATAATCGGGGCAGAAGTAGATAATGTCTATTTCAGAACCAGTATCTTCTTACATGATCCTGACAAATATTTTATAGAGTATATTTTATCTTCTAAAATATTTTATAAATATATGGTATTTTATAGCTATTTGTTGGAGAAAATTTGTTGTTTTTCATTTAAATGAAATTATTACATGAGTAGGTTGAGCCATTTTTCCCAAATGTGAATAATATCTTAGAAATAATAATTTGTGATAGGTTTCTAATTTTTGTTCTCGGAATTTATGTTATAGCACTGGTTCAGGTGGGTTCTATATATACCACATAACCATGTTCCTAGAAAATGTCCATTGGAAGATGGGTTTCAAATATCCATATTTCATTGAATCTAAGATGTCATTGATTGAAAGACATGCCATCATTTTATGGCACATTTAGAAAGAGAAAATATTGCTAATTAAATTGTCACCTAGAATTTCTCATTTAACTTATCAGAAAAAATTTTTGGGTCAAATTGCTTTCTTAAAACTTTTCTCACACTCTGATTTTTCTGAATGCATTTTTCCTTGTGTTCGTGTGTCCACATATTCCCCAATGGCATTGGCATTGATGATTCAGTATTTTCTGTGTGCTTCACTAATGTCCAGAATTTTCTCCCACTCCCCGGACATCCGGATGGTGTGGTGCACGTGCACAGGTAAGGATGACTGTGTTCACAGCACCTGTGAGACGTGAGACACATCCCTTTTCAGATGTGAAAACATGTAGAAGAAAGGCAGGGAAGGAAGGAAGGAGTAGCTTATAATCAGTGACATATGGTAGTTGTGACATTGAGAGTCTCCTTACTTGTCTGGAATAAAGAGAGAACCATGTGGAAAGGTCCCATGAAGGACTCAACCCGGCATGTTTACGGGTGATGGAGGGATCGTGCATCCGGGGAAGGCTGGCGAAAGACGAAGTTAGGGAGGTGGACAGGGAACAAATCAGTTAGGCTTTCTAAGTCGTGGGAGGGAGTTTGGATTTCCCTTCGATGCAATGAAAAGATGCTGATTGGTCTTAGGCAGTTATGGTCACCTACTCTTTAATTTTTCCTGTGATCCTAGGTAGAAAAATGAATCACTGGCTAAGGCAGGCTTGGGGCCAAAGGTGGGATTTTAAGATGAGAGGTATTAGGACACATTTGTGTATTCTTTCTTGAAATGTTCCAAGAAAAGAGGGAAAACTGAGGCTGGAGAAAGAGAAATGAATCTCTTGAGAAATTCAGAATGCACGGACCCTAGAGAGCAAATGTAAATACACAGACGTCTCGGTAAGACTTAAAAACAGGATCATCCCTGATGTCGAGCTAACTATTCTTGTTGCTCTTGTTTTGTTTTGATCTTATGCTCTAATTCAATTACTACAGTTCTGACATCTTTTTTGAGTTTTAATTTTTAATTGATTTTAATTTATATAATTTTTTCGTATTTATTGATTTAAAATTTTTACATGTTTATTTTTAGTTTCACCTAAAAATGATGGTCTGTGAGTGTGCTATTTAGTTTTCAAGGGTGCTTGAGATTTGAGAAACATAGCTTTGAAATACACTTCTGAAACTTCTGTGAATATGGTTCTTTCTTGCCATATCCATGTTAGATCTTGTCTTTTCTTTCCCTTCTACTTTTAATACAGTAACCATCCAACTATTTTCCTTTCTTTTAGTACCTTTGTCTTTAATTCAATGTTCACATTGACCAAAGATTTCATCTATAAGAATAAACTTTTTAATCCCTCCTTAAAATCTGCAACAGTTATTCACAATTCACAGTTAGTGAAAAGAGAGCCCAAGGACCATCCTAATAGGGTTCTTTGGTAAATTTTGGGGGATTGGCATACTGTGTGAGCTTTATAAAAATGCCTATTAACATATGTTTTTATTTAGATGAAACTCTAAAGAGTTATAATTTATTAGTTATAAAGGTAAAACTTCTCTTTGCAGAGGTAATTTTAATTTTTAAAAATAGAAAAAAACTTTTGCTTCTTAAATATATTTGCATTTCTCAATTTAGTGACTACAGATTGACTTTCTGGTGCCAACAGGAATCTTCTCCTCCAAAAGAGAAAGGCTATTCATGTCATTTGAATTTGAGAAAAATTAATTTCATGTTATACAGAGGATAACATAATCCCATCCTGACTTACTTCCTGTCTTGTTCCTACGTGGACCCACTCTAGCAAAACTAAATACAGTCACTGTGATCCCCACAAACTCTTTCCTTTCTGTCTGATGCATTTCCTCTGCCTGGAGACTCTTCCCCTGGGTTCTTTCTGAGGAAAGCCACCCTCTCGGTCAGATGTGAGCAATTCTGGCTGCCTGGCTTCCTACTGATCAGATCCAGAAAAGATTCCTCTGATCTGCCCTCCCCCACCCCACACCTTCCTTCCCTGTTGCTCCCCTGCGGCAGGCATTCCCTCCAATACGAGTGTGCTTTGCCACTTCTGCATGCAGTGACAGGCGGGTTTTGCCATCCAATGTTATAGTTGCTGTACTGTCCAGTTTTGTGTGAGACCCTGTGGTACTAAGTATTTCATTTCCTCATTTTCTATAGTACTGGTACATTACTGGTAGAACACTCTACTTTATCGTATTTAACTGAAATTTTATTTTTGTAAATCAGTCCTCCCCTTAGTTGACCTATTTAGAGAGACAACTGGTATTATTTATTTCCGTTTTTAGAAAGTAAATACTATCTGACATGCAACACCTCAATTGTTGTTTATTGGATGAATTCCATAAATAATGAGATAGGTTGACAATTAGCCCAGCAATTGCTTTTCCCATAAAAATCTGTGTAAACTTTAAATATGCTTACACTATTGTCACTAGCGTCAAAGCAAGATTAAGGAATTTAATTTGAAACTCAGTGTAGAATCAGCTGTGTAGAACTATCTGTAGCTGTGGCCTTGTGGAAGTGTTTTCGCTGTGTGCCCTGATTTTGGTATCTTCACTCTTGCTTAGGCTGCTATGCATTCTTGTGGGAACAGATGCAGCCCAGTCACCACACTGTGCAAGTGGCTGCCTGAGTAAGACATGTTTGGGGATATTCATTCAGGTAATACATGAAGCAATTTGAATTGTTGGCCTTTGGCAAAATTGTTATTTTGAGTAATATTTTTGCTTCTGGTTAAGAAAAATATTTATATTTACCATCATTTAAGAGCAAAATTATTGGTCTCTATTTATTCAATTTATTTATACTTTAACCATAATTGATAATATTATTTTGAAAACTGATACTTGGATTGAAAAGTAAATAATTATCTTCTTATTAAATTATGAAATTATTTTTTAAAGAAGAGGCTTTAAATCTTTTCTCTTAAAAATTACTTAAACCCCAAATATGAAAGTGAATGGTATCTGACATGTAACACCTCTAATTAGCAGTTCCAAATGCAGTCTCTTCCATCTTCCCTAAGTATTCAGAAAAATATAGAAAAGTGAGGATTGTCAATGACATAAATTCAAACTAATTCCACACAAGGAGGAAATGATATTAATTTATGGGAAGAAAGAGCATATTAAGTGTATATATAAAGGTGTGTGTACAATACCTAATGTGTATATGATGCATAGATGTCATGTCTAATGAGGACTGAGCCTCAGAGAGGAGATGCCAAACTGTACAAATCTCTGTCCAGCCCTGCAATATGCATGTCCAAAGTTTTGCTCAAATAGTTTACCTGTGGCTAAGAAGGTAGAGCTGAGATTTCAAAATATAGACTTAGAAATTAATAAAGCACACAGCCTACTAAAAAGAAAAGAAAAAGCAAGATTTAACAGTCCCTACAATGTGTTTTTAATATCCAGGATTAATCCAAAATTTCTAGACATTACTAAAATTGCTAGACATAAAAACAAGTTGGCAAGTGACATTGTCAAAAAAGAAAAAAGAAACAACAAATGGTAAAATGTTATGTGTACTTAAGGCAACTGATAGAGGGGAACCCCAGAACTACCCAGACAAGGATTTAAAAACAGTGTTATAAGTTTGTTCCAAGAGGTTAAAAAAAATGTGTAAAATAATTGGAAGTTTAGGTATTCTCAGCAAAGACATACAAATTATAAATAGGACCACATTTTCTCTAATGGAAAATGCATTATCTCAAATAAAAAATAAATCATTAGATGAGTTCAATACTAGATTGGAAATAAATAGATGAAAAAGTCAATGAACTTGAAGATATATCAGAAACATCATGCAATTTAATGAATAAAGAGAAATAAAAAGTTTAAAGAAAATGAGCAGTGCCTCAAGGGCCTGTAGGATGTTGTCAATAGATCTAACAGACACGTAACTATCATTCCAGAATAAAAGGAGAGAGAAATAGGCAAAATATTAAAAAATAATAGCTGAAAATTCTCAAATTCAGTGAAAGACAATAATTTACAGATTCAATAATCTCAGTAAAATCTAGAGGATAAATTTGAAAAAATAACCCCCTAGCCACATCATAGTAGAGTACTATAAACCAAAAATAATCTTAGAAGAAGCAAGAGAAAACAGACATATTGCATACAGGGGAACTATGATGTGAAATTCTACTGACTTCTCATCAGAAATAATGCAGGTCACAAGACAGTAGAATCACATCTTAAAAACGCTGAAATAAGCTCAGCAAAAGTTAACTCAGAGCCTATAGTCAGCAAAACTATTCTCCAATAACTAATACTAATAAATCCATTATTCTGATAAACAAACAAGTAGAGAATTTATCACTAGCATATCCACACCACCAGTAGTATTAGAGGATATTATTTAGGACAATGAAAAATGATTCCAGATCTGAACTTGGATCTTCAGGAAGAATAAAGAACAGTATCAACTAAGCCTAAACACAATCCAAATCTCGATACCACCAGGATTTTTGTAGAAATTTACAAGCTGATTCTATAATGTATATAGAATGTAAAAAACCTAGAACTTCCAAAGTCATTTTGTAAAAGGAAGAAGGAAAGTTTGGATACTTACTATAAAGCTATAGCAATCAAGATAGTGTGGTCTTGGCACAGGATACTCAGATCAATTACTGTAACAAAACTAGAGAGCCCATAAACATACCATGTTTATATAATCATTTGATTTTCCACAGCTTCCAAAGCAATCCATCAGGAAAAAAAAAAACTTTTTAAAGAAATGGTGGTGGAATTGGCTATATTTATGGAAATAAAAACCTAGATTCTTACCTCCTACAATAACCCAAAAGTAATTCAAGATAGCATATATCTGAACCTGACAATTTAATCTATAAATCTTATAGAAGAAAGCATAGGAGAATACCTTTGTTATTTAGTAGTAGACAAATTCATTTTAGACAGGATTCATAAAGAACAAACATAAGAACAAAATAAATTAGTCTCGGTAAAAATTAAAAACTTCTGCTCATTAGAATTTACAATTATGAAATAGAATAGGTAGCTGTCCATGAGGAGAAGCTATTTCTACTGTGAACACGTGAGCAATGGGGAAGAGGATGTCTAGGCAAGTGGTGAATCTGGTACAACGGAATTGGTACTGAACATGCTGGGGACTTGCATGCTTAGAAAACTTGTAATCAGGAGCGCGAAAGCTAATAATTAAAAAAAAAAAAAAAAGAAACACTTGCAATATCATGTAGCTTATCTATTTCATCTTGTTGTTCAAGTGAACGTGATTTTAAAATAATACTTTGAGGTGGTAATTTTTCTTTCAGGATAAGCAATTATAAGGCTTAATGAGGTAACAGCAGCTAGGGAATTTTGTGGCTGTGGAAAACAGACCAGATATTCAAGTTTCTCCAACCATATTTTATGTAAATTTGGTTTCTTAATACTACATTTTTAGATGAATAATTTATCCTTTATGCTCAGCAAATCAGAAAACCGGACCAAATTATTCTTAGAGACAAGTTATTTCAGATGTCTTCTTAGGATTACCATGGCAATACGATGGTAATAATGGTATGATAATTTGCATGTTGAATATGTTCAACTTCTGCATGGGTCCTACAGTTTGAGGGGACCTACCACAAGCTCTGCTCATCAAAGAGCCACTGGAGCTGGATGCTTAACAGTTGGGGACTCTAGTCTGCCTGCCCTATGTTTTCTGTTTTTCAATCAAATTAGTATGATGTTCTTCAGAAAGGTGTTTTCCACCGTCTTAGTCTGGGCTGCCATTCCAAATTATCTTCCAGAGTCTGGGTGGCTTACACAGCAAATGTTTATGTCTCACAGTTCTGGAGGCTGGAAGCCCAAGATCAAGGTGCTGGCAGACGTGGCATCTGGATTGCAGAATAGGCACCTTCTGTGTCCTCACATAGTGGGGAGAGAGAGGACGTGAGTTTTCTCTCTGGTGTCTCTTCTCAGAAGGGCATTAATCCCATCATGGGGGCTCCACCCTGATGGCCTACTTTCCTCCCAAAGACCCCATCTCCTAATACCATCCCACTGGAGGTTAGGATTTCAACATATAAATCTGGGGGGACACTCACTTCTGTACTCTCAGGTGACATCCCTGCATGCTCACCTCTGTACTCTCAGGTGACATTTCCTTGGGACTCAGTGTTCTGAGTTGGTGTGCTTCATGCCCTGGGCCGTGAGGGAAGGTTTTTGGTTGGGTAGCTCCACACTGCCTTAGGTCACAGTGTCCTGACATCTTGTCAACCTTGGTGGTTTACTTGTTGCTGAGAGCTTTACTGGCAGTGTGATGATGCTGTCACCCTCTCTGCCTTCACGAGGCTTTGAGAGCAGCAAGTGTCCTGCTACACTGAGCCAATTTGAAGACCTTCTGGGGTGTGTGGGTATGTGTGAAACACCACCCCCTGACCCCAAGCTAAATGAGAGAGACTTGATTGGCAATGGAGGGGTAGCTAGGAATGTGACCAGAGGCATATTGTTGATTACTGTGTTTGTGATTTTGTTTCTATCTCAAGGCAGGTATAATCTAGGCAACATGTATTATCCGGCATTAAGCAGAACTGATCTCAGAGACATCAGCAATCCATAATCAGTAGTTGATAAGTAAAAGTGGGAATTGCACTGCCATTTACGCTGTACTTGGAAAGTGCTGAGACTATCAGCACAAGCGTGCAGCTGGTAAGCTTGGTGTTCAAGAGAGCTGGAGGGTCATGATGACCGTCCTTCATCTGGGTTCTCTAAAGGTATTTCCCAGAATTAGAGACTTCTAGAGAACTGGACCACTATACTGCCTTATATTGCACCTCTGCAAAACAAGTTGTGAATGTAGGATACGGCCACTTCCTACAAAATCATCATTTAATTTATTGTACTTCGTTTTCTCTTTTATATTTATTGATTTCAGTTGTATCCATGTATTCCTTGATTTTTATTCTTTAGTTTACCAATATTTATGGAGCATCTACTATGTATTAAGCGTCTTTCTCTGAGTGTGGGAAATAACTGTTAGTATAGCATACTGCTAATAAAAAGTTCCTTCAAAATAATTTCTATTTTTTAAAATGAAATCTATGTAACAATTTATATTTTCTTTTTTCTTTTCAATTTAGTACTCTGCAGAAACAATTTTATTACAGATTCCAGGTATAATTACCTTTTGCTTTCCTTATCTGATTTCTGATTTTTCTTAAATTTTAATTTCAGGCTTTTTTTTTGTATGCAATGTTGTATTGCAGGGTGTAGAATTTTTTTGAAGGCAAGGAGAGTACAGAATACAAATAAGTAAATACCTTTCAATCATACCTAAAGATTTTCCTGTAAGGAAATCAGTGATTTTGAACAATTCTGATTTGATCCAAGTAACAATTTTACTAAGCCAGGAGAATGTCCACCCACACAACCTCTTGGAAAATAGCTTTAATTCAAACAGGCAATGACTGGCGCTATCAAACATGGAACATTGTTCTCCTGAATGACTTTCTAAGTACATTCTTTGGCTGTGTTTGAAATTTCAGCCAAATGCTACCAAATGCATAAAACTTCATGAAAACTTTTTTATGCCATTATTTGTTGTATTGAATTTTGACTACAAGAAATATACTATTCTGTGAAACAGCAGAGAGTTTTAATTTCTTGGATTTTACTATATTTTTGAAGCGTATGCTAGCACTTGTATTCAAAGGTTTCCATTAAATAAATGCATTTAAAAGATTTTGCTGGGTATATATTAATATTTACTCACCAATCTAAAACTCCATGAAAACTATGTAGTGTATGGAGCCTAAAAAGTTGAACTACACCCTAGCCATTGGGTCCCTCGGGGTTACTACTGTGAGGAATACCTCCCTATTGTCATCATTCCATCTTCAATTATGTTATCGCTTTAATTACCACCCAAATAACTAAAGGCACACAGGCAGGGAGTAGCCTATATAAAGGGGAAATGGATGTAATCCCGCTCTCCTGTTCTTATTTTAGCACTACTTGTGTTTTACTCTAAAAACCATAAATAGCTTTATTTCCTGTTAATGGAGTAATTTATATAGTACCTAGTATCTTCATTGACAGCACTTTTTATCCGGTAGCAAATGTGCAGCATTTACCAAATCAATTGCTTGAGTTATGAAGAGGACCAAAGAGCCTCACTGTGCTCCATTCTTTTCCATAACAAAGGAGAAAACACATTAAAATCTAGCATTGATGGGCTGTTGTGAGATTCGGTCAATGCGCTCTCCCAGAGTTGAAATTAAAAGGCAGTTAGGAGAAAATTGTTTTCTCTGGTCATCAGTCACAATGTGAAAGGCCTTTTTCACAATGATTAATTAAAAGCCCAAAAGAAAGAGCCAGAGGAGTGAACTCTAATAAAGTAGCTGGCTGGTTCCCGGGACCAACTTGCGCTAACAGACAGTGGTTTGCCTTGACTAAGTGTTATTGCTCCAGTCCATAATTTCATCTTGAAAATGGGCAAGGGAGTGAATCTTCCTCTTCGTAATTGAGTATTGATTTGAAAATAAATGGCAGTGAAACTCCCACTGAACTGTCAGGATATATTCTGGACGGCACTGACAATAAATGATTTCTGGTTCTTGTGAAAGTTATGGATCAGCTTGGTACTTAAACACATAGAGGACCAGGGCAATCTGTCTTCCGTTTTATCAAGTTTCTGAGGGCAACAGATGACACAACATGGGATGTGGCATCCACGTCCCCGGGGCCCAGCTCAGACTCCATTATGAACCTCTTTTGTAAAATGTTTCCTTGAATTTGGAAAGCAATTTTAAAACAGCAGGTTCAGACATTTGCCTCCTCTTCCAAATAATAGCTTCCTTCTAAATACTGCACTTACAGAATACTTTTCAATGCATTTTCAATGGAAGGGAGTTAAAATGTCATTATAAATGTTTCAATGGGTTTGATAGATTTCCTTTACAAGTGGTAAGTAGCAAAAATTGGGTGTGATCTAACCAGGCACAAAAATCACAAAGGACACTTTTCAACCTGCAGTTTAGTCTCATTCAAAGTGTTTATGGATTGTCCAACTTCATCAATGGGAGACTGCAGTCAATAGTAAAAGGTGATTTCTTGGGGGAAAAAGTATCAAAGGAGATTTAGAAGGATACAATGTGATTTTAAAACAAGAGTGTTCTTTTACAAAATACTGTTTGGTAAATTCCTGGAATAAGATTAGTGCTCACAATACATTTAAAAAGTTATTACCTTTATTTTTCATGATAGTTAAGACTTTTAAAATTAAAACCTCACGTTTTTTATTCATTTCTATAAGATTCCTGAATTGATGTTTACCATTTTCACATTAGCAATTTTATATTATACTAAAATAAGTACAAAATGCTATCATGGGAAAAATGTCTGTCTATCCTCCCTTCTAACTAATCACCAAGCTGTGCGTGGCTGTAGCTGAAAGTGTTTTGTTAATGACACAGGAAGTCTATCTAATGTCTTTTCTGATTGTTTAAAAAAAAAAAGAAAATGCATTCTTGGGTTATTTTCCTTGTTGAGATGGAAGAATTCTTATATTTATTTGACTTTTGAAAAATTTTTCAGGAGGAGTAATAGTTCTTTGGGTGTCCTACAAAAGAGCATTTGAGATGAATAGAAACACAGTGCTCTGAGGCCCTTTGTGTAAATTCTGTGGTCCACATAGCTCCTCTCCCCATTAATATATAGAATTTATTGAACAGTAATAATTTCTGGTTGATACCAATAGAAACAATTGAATGGAATTTTATAAATTGTATTGAACTAATGTGGGCAAGTTGTGCATGGCTAGTAAAGAGCTTTGGTTTAGTCTCCCTAACTCTACATTCCCACCAGAATTACCCAGCCCACATGGGGACAGAGCAGTGGCTCCACTCTATGGACACATCTCCTCGTTATGTGCCTACTATACAGAGCTACTCTTTCAGAAAGTAGTAAAAGTTGCTACTGGTTTTGAAAAGCTTTTACTGCAGTATGAAATGTGGATTTTGAATGAAGCATTATATCATAAGGTTATAAGCAATTTTATGTACTAGATGTATATCTGCAAAGGTATACTTGATACATGAATGAAAAATCATATTTTTCTAATAAAATGAATTAAATGTTAACAGAAGTATTATGAGGTACATACACAACCAAAAATAATTATCCTATAGTTTTACTGATTGTATTTTGAAATGTCATGTGTACACTTTTTAAATATTTCTGAAAATTGCATATATAATATATACAAGACTCTTAGATGTTTATGAGAGCAAGTACTCAAAAATAGTATGGTCTTTGAGGAAGAATAACTGGGAACTATTTTTTTGTGTTTTCAGTTACAATAGTTGTTAATGTCAAGCAGATGTAACTACAACTGGAAAATGAACACTGTTGAACTTTTGTGATTTGTGTGGAAACACTCTAAGCTCTTGACTTTCCTTTCATCTTTGCAAAACACTGTAAGGTGCATATTATCATTCTCCATTATACTGAGACTAAACCCATTAAACTGAGAAAACCCATGCACAGAGTCATACAGACAATATATAGTAGACAAAAGATTCAAACCCAGACCTGAGCAGGCTTCTATACTGCAAATAGAAACTGTGTCTTCCTAAGTCATGAACAGGACGCCAGGATTCTCTCCTCCATGATAAGGCTAGTATTTTGTGTTATTCCCACCCAAAATCCAGCTCAGATGAGAATAGCAGTGGTTGCATTCAAGTGACACCTGCCCTTGCTGTCACTCCACTGTGAGGGGTCAGTGTCTCTCGGGCTGTAATTCTGGGGCACTTCATTCCCATGAGGCTCAAACGCTCTTTTGTAAGAGGTCAGCTTCTCCACCTCACATATTGCGCCGATAATTTACTTGTTTTATGTGGAGACTCACGTGGGTGGGAAAGTCACATGTAAATGATAAAATAGCTATTATTCCCATAGTTAGGAACCTGTTTACATCTATAGTACTTTAAACACAAGATATCACATAAACTAAATAATGTAGAAAAATGTACTTATGTGTTAAAATAGCTTGTTATTACTGGGTTAGAAAAAAAATTTTGAGCTGAGGTCTTCATTTTTCGAATAATCGAATGAAGTCTACAGAATATCAGTCAACTCTCTCAGCTGTTGGCTCTGCTTTCTAAGTAGTCTGGTGGAAATTCTGTGTCCATGGCAGAGCCTGCTTTACAGCACGTGGCTCCGATGGATGGGCGCTGGCTGCCGGATGTCGGCGGAGAGGGCGCTGAGGTCAGTTTCTTTGCTGAGGAGAAAACTGTGCAATGTGAGACTAATGGTGTCTGCAAGAGGCTTCGGAGGGAATGAAGTGCTGCGCCCTCATCTTGTCTGGTATCTGAGCCTGGCTTGGAAGGAGCGCACCTGGAGTGAGAGTCTTGCTGCAGGACTGTGCACCACACCAGGTTCATGCTACGCTTTCGTGGTGCCCCAACTCAGGTTCAACTGAATGAGCCAGGAAGCTCTTCAGTTAAAATCTGACTGTCAGGTCAGGTCTGCAAGTCCTTGCTCTTTGCTGCATGCCGCTCAGGTATATTGTTAATAGAAGAGGAACCCTGAATCCAGCTAATACTTAACATATTTTGAATATTTGAGTCTGAGTTCTCTTACTTTCAGATACTCAGGTCTTCCAAATCAGGGCCTAGGTTTTAATTCATAATTTCTTCTATTTCTGGTTTCCTGCTTCCCTCATATTGTCAGTTTTTAAAAGTCAAGAGCAGACAGAAAAAAAAAACCACAAAAACATCTCTCGTTACCTATTTGATTTTGGAAAAAGAATGTGTTTACCAGGAAAAGAGATGAGCCAATGAACAGACCACATGCTTCTCCCCTTTCCAGTTGATGGACAGCTAGTTAGCTGCAAGTGGACAGGTACACAGCTAGCTAAGTGCAAGTGGACAGGGTACGCAGCTAGCTAGCTGCAAGTAGACAGGTATGCAGCCAGTTAGCTGCTAGTAGACAGGTACCACAGTCAAGCAAGTCATTCCAGATGGCAGGCAAAGTAGTATCTATTGATTTTTGTAAAACTTCAAACAGTAAATGATTTCTAATATATAATTACCTTTACTAATTGTTAGTGTTTTTTTCACAATGAATTTAATTACATAATTTTTATGACTATAAGCATGAAAAATGGTTCATCTGCTTAAGAATAATCAGTAATTGACTGAATATTTTAGCAATAATGTTAGATCAGGAGACTAGGAGAAAGGGCTGAGACCAGATGCAGAGGCTTGCAGCATGGGTGCAGGTATTGAAGTAAACACCCCTCAGGCAGAAGCTAACTAGAGGGGCTGACAACGGCAGGCAAGAACCGGCTTCGACTGGCTCATCAGCTATCTCTGCCACCTCACATGAACTTTGGCTAATTACAATATCATTTACATTGTGGTTTTAAAATTTCTCCACCCTCAAAATCACCATGACAGTTCTGAAACAACCATATAAGGTATGAAAATGGGAGGGAACCCAATTCTAGGAATCACTATCCAAATTCTTAGTAAAAGCCAACCCCTTAACATTGAATATTCCTCCCTTCAATTAATAAGACTTCAAAAGACCAAAACCCACTTCCTGCCAGGGCAGCTACTTTTTGTCCAGCCTGCCTGCTCTCCTCCCTGAGAATGTAAACATAAAATAAAATAAAAGGTTTTACTTGCTTCACTTACATGGTGCATCCTAAAATTCTTTTCTGAAGAACACCAAGAACTTGGAAAAACCTCCATTCAGAGGCCAGCAACAATAGTCCCCGAATCCCTATACTCAGGAAACACCTCTTTAGAGCTAATTTACTCTACCCCTGTCACACTCAGCACCTATTGTTTAATATTCACCAAATAAAAGCATATCTTCATAAAAACCGTTACAGGTTTTAAAATCATTTAACAATTTTTCCTCATCATCAGTATAAATTGATCCACAAAAAAAACCCTCTGGTTAGTCCTACTTTTAGACTAAAGAGTGTTTGAGGCAAAACTGTTCTTCTGTTTAGACAAGCGAGAGAGAGACAGACAGACAGAGAGAAAGAATGTGTACGTGGCCAAAATACGCACTTCAGATTTAACAACAAAATTCTAAAGATCCCAGGGAAAACTTTCATGTCTTTTTTCTAATAGGTTTGTATTTTAATGCAAGTTTTCCAAGGGAACAAAACTCGTGGAGTGTTGATTTCAAAGGAAGCTGGGGAGGCTAAAGAAAACCGTGTTTTTATTTTTAACTAGCCATTAATCCTGATGTTAAAAAACACATTAATTGAACATGCACGTAGATCGTGTTAGAAATATTCCTTTGCAATCTACTGGTCCAATTCACCATGACATTCTCGCATGGTCAGCCCACTCAAGGCCTGTGGCCGTGGTGACTGTTGGTTCTTTCAGTCTGTGTGCTGCTTCAGTATGGAGTTGACCTACACGCTAGACAAATGTGAGTAGGTCAGAATACCAGAATAATAAAATTTTAAGTGTCCAATACTGCTTTGCTCACAGGAGGAAACTGAGGCCTGGTTGACATATTCCAAGGAGGTTTCCTAGCCATTCAACCTGAAGCTGACCACCTTCTCATTGGGACCTTGCCACATGCACTCAGTTTGCCTGGCCATGCATTGGAGGTTCTGGTTTTGACTTTGTTTCTTTGCAGGCTCCAAGACAGGATGGCAGGACTCAAAGGCAGGGGGGGCCTTGGGTCCAGATCTCTGGGCTACAGGAAGCAGGTGGGAAAAGGGATGGTTAACACATGGGAAAGAGTTCCTGGGAAAAGTATTCTGCAGCCTGCCCCAAGCACTGATGACTAAGAAGGGCGATTGTAACTCATTAGGCGCTCACATTAGCATGGGCCTAAAAGTTACTTGGGAAGGATTTCTAAATGCCAATTCCTGTGGATTGAACTTTGTGGACAGGGGATGGAACTCAGGACTCTTCATTTTAAACATCAGTTCAGGTGACTCTGGGGCAGGAGGCTGAGGACAGAGGGACAGACTTGTCCCGTGCCCAATCCCAGGGCTGTCTAGCCCATGGTGTTGTAGGAAAACCCCTGTGGCAACAAGGAGGTGGTGGCACTTACCCAGGACAAGAAACAGAGGTGGGTCTGGCAGTGACTTCCCTGACCGTCCACATTTCAGGGGGTCAACAGCACTTCCAGGAACTTTCTTATTGTTTTCATCTTCCAAGCTGATTTTATGGTTTATTTTAGTGAACTTTCCACTGATAAAAATGTTAAGGAGTGGGGATGCCAAGGAACTTACTCTCCTGACACCAATCCTTCCAGCAGGACGGCCCCATGAAATGTCATGGAGGAACCTGCTTAAAGAGCTGGACCATGTGGTAACAGGCTGGAAAACGGTCTCAGAGGCATTTTCTGGGAGCATTCGCTTTACAGCTATTATAATCTTGGTTGCAATTTGGATTGTAGTTTTTCCCCTGCTCTATGATTCCTGTGCTCATAATCGAGAGAAATTGTTAGACTATTTAAAAAGGGATTCAACCCCAGAATTACCCATTTGTCCTCACTGGCCATTTCATGAATGAACAGAAGGGTAAATAGGAAGTTTAATGCCTTTTTGTGGTCTGGGGAGCTTTCTTAGATTTCAAAAGTGCATTTAGAACTAGTATTGAAGTTTGTTCAGTTAAAATATTTTGTTAATCTCCTGCTTTTACCAGCAATATACTAAATCCCTATGGTACCGCAGCGACTTAACTATGGTTCTGCTTAAAAAAATTGCAGTCTAACTAGTGAGTTAAACAAACATACAATTTTAATACAATGTGGTGAGTGTGTTAATAGAATTTGGAGCACAGCTGTACTAGTAATGATACACATCTTTTCCCATTCACAGCTTGATTTGCTTCTCACAAAAACGGTGTATTAGGAAGAGTCAGTGCATTTGTCCTATTTAACTGAGAAAGGACTAAAATTTGGAGTCTAAATCACCCACCTTCGGTCAGGCACAAATAAGTGACGAGTCTGGGATTATCTCTGGCCTTCTGCCTCCAAACATAATGTGTATCCCACCGGCATTTAAGGAATCTGAAGGTGTGGGAGAGCTTCGTGGCAATTTTGGGTCTGGCCTTCTCTCTGCAGGGGCGGAGGTCCTGCTTGGCAGTCCCTGCTGAGGCTGGCTCTCTGCAAGCTGGCAGGCCTATTCAGGGCATTAGTATTTATGCAAAGATAAAACAGAGCTGCAATTACCTGTTCATCTGTTCCCCAGTCTGACTGTCAATCACTGGGACGCAGCAGTTTAAAAGCCTTGTCAATCAGAGAGTTCATCTCCCATCCAGCTCTGCCTTCCTGCCTTACCAGGCACGGTGCTCCACCTGTGTCTCTTAAACAAATTGCCTACTTCTGAACATTTCCTGCTCTGTCTTGACCTGCACGCTCAAATTAGCTTTATTCCTGTTTTAAAAGGTGGAAACTGTGTGATTTATCCATTTACTAGGCATCCAGTCATAATAGCTAGACACGGAAAAGTGTTCCTGAAATGGGGGTGGCGTCTTTGATAATGTGCCTGTCCAGCATGTCTAACAGGATGGGAACAAGTACATTTTACTCCTCACTTAGTTTCTCAAAGAAGCAAAATTCACCTCCACCTCCATGCATATCTACTTTCTGTTCCTGTGCAATTGGTCTCAGCTTTGTCATTAGCCAGAAAAAGAATTCTTTGCCCCTCATGCTGCCTTCTCCTTAACAAAACGAAACTTTTGCATTACAGTCGGGGCTTCAGGTCAACGGTTAAATTGTTCTTGCTTCAGAAGACAGGTTTTCATGTGCTGAATTGCATCCATGAGATTAGCGCCATTTGTACCTATAATAAAGATACAGGTGGGACAAGGGAAGGAAGCCAGGAAAATATGCTCAAATTCTCCATTTTCTGCCTGGAATTCACTGCTGTAAATTATCTAATTCTCGTTTATTTGGAGACGTTTATTAGCCAGAGTGATTTAACATCATTTGATTTCCCCTTCTTTGAGGACATAGAAGGAGGTTGTAGACTGGCTGGTGCAGCAGCCACAGCCTCAGCTTAGAGTTCAGAAGGGTCCCTGGGAGTCGGAGCCTGGGACTTTACCATGTAACGCTGCGGGGACTCAGGCACCCCATTTGTGAAATGAGCATCGACAGGATGCTTCTGAGATGTCCCCATGTCTGCAAAAGCTGAGCTCTCTGCTAGATACATAGGGACAGAACATATTATAGAAGGGTTTAAATGTCATTCTAAAGTAGCCATGTGTAGAGAACTCTGAGGTTCTTATTGAGGCGGAACTACCATTACTGCTGACCCACACCCCACCCCAAAGATAAACAACTGTGAAGAAACTTTGGAGGGAAAAGACCAAACCCAAAAATTAAAGAAAAAAAAGAAAGACTGGGAGATCCCCTGAGGTGGGAGACACCGCAGAAGAGAGAGGGTGCTGCTTTGTAGGGCGCAGCCCGAAAGGCTAAGCTGCCCCTTCTGGGAAGACACCTCTCTCTGCCCCAGCGTCCACAGGGTGAAGTCAGAGTAGCAGATACAACCTGTGCTTGTGTAGAGTGGACAAGAACAGACGGTCGGAGGTTACCCACCACCCCAGGTGTGGCGAAGGGATTACCTGACAACCCCAGGCACTGCCCTTCTGGACTCATCACTATGTTCACACCAGGGCTGTGTTTCCTCAGCCTGCTTCTAGCCCACAGCTCAGCCCTGTGGGTACCAGTTGTCCCCCACACCTGTGGCCACTGGATTCCTCCTTAATTAAAGGGTGGTTTAGTTCAAGGATCCCTCTTGGGGAGCCTGGTGGTTCTCAAGATGTGGTGCAATTTGAGGCTCTCCCTCCCGTGTCCTTCCTCTGGACTTAGGTGGTCAGACCTGCATCACGTCTGATGGTGCCCTCTGCCAACTCATGGTACCCCAGTTTATCCTCCATGGGCATTTTCCACAATAAACCTCCTGCATGTTAGTCTTCTCTTGACGTCTGTTCCTTTGACCTGAGCTGGACCAGGTGATGCCAGGGTCTCTGTGGGAAAACACATGCTGAGAGGGGCTTTGGGGCTGCACCCCTGACCACCCGCTGTCCAGCAGGCTCCTAGGCAGCCTTGCTCATCCTTGTATGCCTGTACCTAGAGCATGGTCCAGGACACAGGGGTCTCACAACGTGGTTGTGAAGAGATGGATGAAGGAATTAATCAACCCAAGTGAATTAAACCAAACACAATCAACCCACACTAGTTTAAAAGCAGCCACTCAAAGCCCAGGGAGTATGACAGGACTTCTAAACTGACTCCTTGTGCTGTCCCTGTCATCAGGGTCGATATTTGGGATGCAGAGACCTAACAATTGTGCTGTGAGTGTGATTTAAAGCCTTTGGGCCCTTTCATCCAAAGGTGTTCTGTTTGCACATTAAATAATAAACATGTTGATGTCTGTGCAACATATACTAAACATTCCGCAAAGAATCATGAAGTGAAAAAGAGAAGCAGATTGTGTGGTTCCTGCTTCGGAGGTATTGACACTGCTGGGTGAGTGCCACACACTCCCAGACAATTGCCAGTGTAAGGCAGCCTATTATCAAGTGATTGTTGAGTGCTATAGTTATTAACTGCTTTAGAAAAGGAAATAATCAGCACACACAGGGAAGGCATTAGAGAGGGATGACCTCAAGCTAGGGGTAGGAAGTACAAGAGTGCTTTTTTCTCTGCATGTAAATATACATGTAAATATTTACTTTAAAGTAGTCTATGCACAAAGTAAAAAGAAAATGGAGTCCTACAAAAAGGCTTGCCCTGAAAAGTGACGTTGGCCATCCACCCCTTACTCCATCCCCTCTTCCCAAAGGTGGCAGTTGATATGATTCTTAAATGTTTTCTCTGAAAGATTTTCTTGTATGTAAATCAGCAAGATGTCTTTCTTTTTAACACAAGTAGAATCAAACTGCATGTGTGGTTTTGTATATGTTCTGACAATACGTTAGAACCTTTCTTTTTTTTTTTTTTTTTTTTTTTTTTTTTACCCAGAGCCACACCTAGGAAGCCTTGAGCAAGTGGACTCCTGAACCTTTCTTATCAGTACAAATATAAGTATCTCGTTCTGTTTGAAGGTTGATTGTATTTCATTGTATTGAAGTATGTAATTTCAAGATTTATGCAATAAATAATCAGTTTTAATTATAATTTATTTTAATGGCTTTTCTATTAATTGTGTATTTACGTATTTTAGAGGGTTTTTTGTTACCAACAATGTGGGATTCTCTCTCTCTGTGTAAATGTGTGTGTATGTGTGTGCATGTGTGAGTGTGCGAGTATCCATAGGTGTTTGTGTGTGTATATACATGTGCCTGACTGTGTATTTGTGTGTATATGTGTGTGTGTGGGTTTACATATGGGCATGGGCATGTATATGTGTGTGTGTTTGTGTGTATGTGTGATTGCATGTCTATATGTATGTGTGTGAGTGTGTCTTTTATGGGTATGTGTGTGTAAGTGTGTTTGTATATGTATTTGTGCATATACAGGTGTATGTGTGAATGTGTGTATGCATGATTTTGTATGTGCCTGTGTGTAAATGTGTATATGTGTGTAAATGTGCAGGAGTATATGTATATATATGTGTGTGCATGTGTATGTGAGACTGTGGGGGGTGTGTATGTACTTTTGAGCCAACATTTTCTGGTGTCTGTGAAACTTGGGGTTGGTTCTTCTTGGAATTCAACCATACTATGATTTTTTGGATATTAGTAAATGAAAATATCAGGATACCAATATACGATGACTAATCCTTCCTGAATGCACTGTGAACTAATTCCTAGATCTCTCTCTGTTGTTTCCCACCCAATGCCTGAGGATGAGGGTTTGCCGTCCCCCTGCTTGCCTTGGCCTGCAGCTCCCGGGGGGCAGGCGAGCCTGAGCCATCTGTAAGGAGGGGTGTTTCACAGTGCCTCCTCCTCCTTTTGTTTCTCTCAGGGTGGAAGTTGGGTGCATAAGAATTACACAATTATAACTTTTTTGTCTCAGAAGAGAAGAGTATTAAATAAATGTCTGTTAAAGGAGAGAATAGATAAATAATTTTCAAACACAAAAGGGTGGGTTATCATTAAATTATTTGATAAATATAAGTGCAAAGTGAGTAGGGTATCAATCAGGGAATGATGTTTAAAAGAATTTGCAGATGTCATTTATCTCTGGAAAGGCCCCTCAGCTTGGTGTGGCTTGGTCAATGCCAAGAGAATGTAGTGAGAGTTTGTTGATCTTCTTTGTTTCAAGAGGAGAAAAAATTCTTACAGGATAGTGTCAGAGGTTCTCAGGTGAGATTTAAGGAATTTAGCTTTGGTTTTCCTTAAAAATATCAATAATGTCAAATTCTTAGCAATGGAATTAAGATGCCAAAGAAAATGTAATTTTAATTTTGAAAGATATTGGCAAATTAACCTTCAAATGGTGGTACATGTTTATGCTCTTGTGGGTGCATTAAATTCTTGGAAAGAAGTGGGGACTTTCACTGAAAACAGCTCTCGTGGATAATTATATAGTCACTGCTGTGGCAATGGCCACCTGCTGTTGATATGCAATGCTGGGCTGATTGTGGACTTCAGGGTCGAGGGGTCCCACTTTATCCATGGTTTTGCTTTCCATGGTTTCAGTTACCCACAATCAACCACAGTCTGAAAATATAAAATGAAAAATTCCAGAAATAAACAATTCATAGGTTTTAAATTGAGCACCATTCTATGTAGCGTGATAAAATCTCTCACGCTCCTGCTCTGTCCTGCCAGGGCCATGATTTTCCCTGTGTGCAGCATCTCCACGCTGCCCACACCACCAGCCCGTCATCACTGAGCAGCCACCTCCATGTTCAGATCGACTGTCGTGGTGTTGCAACGCTTGTGTTCAAGTGACCCTTATTTTACTTAATAATGGCCCCAAAACACTAAAGTAGTGATGCTGGCAATATGGATGTGCAAAGAGAAGCCATCAAGTGTTTCCTTTAAGTGAAAAGGTGAAAGTTCTCACCTTTCTTTCAAGGAAAGAAAAAAAAAATTGTATACTGAGGTGGCTAAGATCTACAGTAAGAACAAATCTACCCGTGAAATTGTGGACAAGGAAAAAGAAATTCATGCAAGTTTTGTTGCCATAGCTCAGACTGCCCAAGTTATGCCCACAGTGTGTGGGAAGTGCTTAGTTAAGATGGAAAGGCATTAAACGTGTGGGTGGCGACGTGAACAGAAACGTGTTCCAGTTGATGGCAGTCTGGGGTTTCAGACATCCACTGGGGTTCTTGACACATATCCCCAGGACTACGGTAGTTACCAACGCAGAACCTGAATTTGCAATTGACTGAGGAGCTCTTCCTCACATTCCTATGAAGAGGAGTTGTTCAGCGGTGCTTTCGCTGACTGTGATCCTATGGTTCCAGTAATGATTCCAAACTTCCATTTTCTGCCTGTTTAGATTGAAATTCCAATTAAAAATGAAATAACCAGAAATTATTCTTTAGTATACCCCATGAAGATTGGTAACAATTAAAGAGTTAAACCAAATGTCTGCTCCAAGTTTGATTACAAGGTATTATATTGGGACCCATTAATTAAATATCATTCTGGACTATAATCTCTGCTTATTTTATAAAGCTTACATGAAAACTGAAGAGAAAAATTGTAACTATAAGATGCTACGTTATTACATTACTTAACAAGACACAATTTTTTCAAACTGAAAACAATTTAAAAAAGAAACGTTGTCAATGTGTTTTCTGACACACAACAACACATTGTTACAAGACATGATAATCCTAGAGCCTCTGCCAAATTCTAGCACCTGAATTGATACACTGTTTTTGACAAATGCATTGCTAATTACTTTTGGCACCACTCCGCTCTTAGAATGAATAGCTTTGTACACAGTATTACTCTGAAACAGAGTGACACCAAACAGTTATTGTTAGAGAGGAACAGGTGGAACACCCGGCCGTTTCCTTCATTAGTCAGGACAATGACACGTGATTGTGGCGGCCCCATTATGGTTCAATAGTTCAGCTCCTGCACTGCACAATTACACCCCCATGCACGCACACACACACATACATACACACCAACAGCAAATTAGCACAAACTGGATGGATTAAAACAACAAAAATTTATTCTCTCACAGTTCTGGGGACCAGAAGTCCAAAATCAAGACCCCAGCAGAGCTGATTCCTTCTGGAGGCTCAGAGGGACAGCCTGGCCCCGGCCTCTGTCACAGCAGTCAGTGGCTCCTGAAGATCCCTGGCTCTCCGCGGGGCACCAGGCTGATCTCTGCCTCCACCTCCGCATCACCTTCCCCCCTTTGTCTCTCGATGTCTCCTCCGTCTCTGCAAAGAGCCTTATTCCCAGTGTGGTCACATTCTGAGGGGTGGGTGGGCCTGCTTTTTGTTGTTGTTCACCCTGAGAATATTGGGAGAGAATGAGAACATTAACATGTGAGACCTATCACTCTGACTAAAGTTTGTTGAAGATGTAACAGGTATTTGTTGTTGTCATTGTTGTTGAATGAAAAAAATAAACAAATGAATATTCCCCAATACAGCTATTGGGTTTTCAGTGTAGAGTCTTATATTTTTTATAGTAAACTGGCTTTCAGAGCTATAAGAACTTTTATATTGTTTTGACCATATAGCAAATTCTTAATTTCTGTTTATCAAGAACTCTTTGCCATACCTTGGTTTTAACTACACTGAAGAAATATAATATATAGTAATTACAATTAGGAGTTAAGTAATGAAGATCTCATAACAATCAATTCATTTTAAGGTGGTAAACTCATCCATTTAAAGGATAAAATTGAATGGTCTTTGGTATATTCACAGAGCTGCGCATGATCACCAGGATCAATTTTAGAATATTTTCATCATCTCAAAAAGAAGCCCATACCTATAGCTGTCCCTCCCCAATCCCCTCCTCCCAGCTGCAGCTACTTCCTCTCACTATAGATTTTCCTATTGTGGACATTTTATGTAATGGAATTATACAATATGTGACTAGTTTCTTTCACTGAGGACAATGTTTTTAATATTTACTTATGTTGTAGCATGTACCAGTATTTCATTTCTTTTCATTGTTAAGTTTACATTACATGGATATACCACATTTTATTTATCCATTTGTCAATTGAGGGATATTTGGATTATTTATACCTTTTGGTTATTGTGAATAACAATGTGAATATTTGTGTACAAGTTATTGTGTAGGCACAGGTTTTCTGTTGTAGGTCTGTTCAGGTTTTCTACTTTTCCTTGAGTCAATTTCAGTAGTTTGTGGCTTTCTAATAATTTAGCCATTTCATCTAAGTTATTTTTTTTCTGGCATACAGGTATTATGGTATCCCCTTTTAGTCCTTTTTATTTCTCTAAGTTTGGTAGTGATGTCCCCTCTTTCACTCCTGATTTTAGTAATTTGAATCTTCTCTTTTATTTTGCTTGGCCTGTCTAGCTATTAATTTGTCAATATTGTTGATCTTTTCTTAGGACAAACTTTTGGTTTTATTGATTTGCTATAGTTTTTCCATTTTCTGCTTCATCAATTTTTTCTCTAATCTTCAGTATTTCCTTCCTTGTGCTTTTTGAAATTAGTTTGTTCTGTTTGTCCAATGACATAAGGTGGAAGGTTAGGTTGTTGAATTGAGGTCTTCCCTCTTTTATAAGGTAGACGTCTACAGCTATAGATTCCCCTCCAAGCATTTTTTTTTTTTGTTACATAAAAGAAGTTTTAGTATGTTTTGTCCTCATTTTTTTTATGTCAGTTTATTTTCTAATATTGCTTGTGATTTTTCCCTTAACCTGTTGGTTATTTGAGAATGCATTGTTTAATTTCCACAGTGTACATTCCCAAATTTCTTTGTTATTTCTAATTTCACTCAATTGTGGTTGAAGACATACTTTGTATGACTTCAACTCTTTTAAGAATATTAAGACTTGGATTTATGTCATAGCATATTTTCTATCTTGGTGAATGTTCCATGTGTCCCTGAAGAGTGCTTATTCTGCTGTTTGATGGTGTGTTCAATAGATGTCCTTCATGCTTAGGCAGCTTTCAGTTTTGTTCAAGTTTTCTGTTTCCTTGTTGGTCTTCTGCCTAGTTGTTCTATTCACTGTTGAAAATGGGGCACTGAAGTCTCCCAGTATTATTCTTGAAATCTCTCTCTCTCCCTACAATTCTGCCAATCTTTGCTTCATGTATTTTGGGGCTCTATTGTTACATGCATATGTGTTTATAATTGTTATATTTTTCTGATGGATTGAGTTTTATCATTCTATAATGGCTGTCTATATCTCTAGTAGTATTTTCTTTTTTGTTTTAAAATCTTTTTTATATGATATTAGTATAACTGTTTCAGATTTCTTGTAGTCACTATTTGTGTTATGTATTATTTTCATGCTTTTGCTTTCAAGGTATTTGTATCATGAATCTGCTCTGTTTCTCCCACAGACAATATAGAGTTATATTGCTTTGAAATCTAGTTTTACAATATATACATTTTGAGTAGATTGTTTAATCCATTTACCTTTAATATTACCTTCATGCTTAGGTGATATTATTTAATATTATTATTGATATAATCTTTTTAGATCTGCCGTTTTGTTTGTTGCCTACATAGCACATGTCTTAGTGTCCTCTATTCCTCCTTTACTTTTTTCTTTTACACTAAGTGAACATTTTCTAGTGTAAAATACGAATTCCTTTATTTTTCATTACTTCACTGGAAACATCCACAGGGCTGCTCATGCCACTGTTCCATAAGTGAAACTTGCTCTTATTCTTTTAGCACAAGTAAATACTAGGGCCACTTGGTTTTCAGTGAAATATCATGGAAGCTTTGATGTGAGCAAGTCTTTCCCTCAGGTGGAAGGATTGTTATGTTCAGGTGAAGAGAGTCCTCAGAGCAATATCGAGCTCAGGGAATTAAGCTGAAATTTATTTTTGTATTTGGTAAGAATAAAAATGCATCAGTGCTTTGTAGTTGGCAACCATCATAAAGTGCCTATCTTCATATATCAGTGTTAATGATGACATCATGTACCCCAGGGAAGTATAGCAGCAAAGAAACAATTAACTTAACATTTAGTGCCTTCATTTTGCCTGCAGTGAAAGACTAATGAAATAAGAAGTAGCAGCCTTTTGTATGCCTTTTTCTGCATCTGTGGCTGGTGATCAACTCACAATGGCTGAGAATAATAGCAGAGTAGATTACTTCTGTAGAACAGGTATTAGAACAGCTCCAGGTACTCAGGAGCCATCTGCCAGCATTAAAATCTTTTCATTAATTTGTATCAGACTTTTTCCAGCCCATAAAACAGCTAGACTAGAGAGAGATCAGGTAGGCTACAGCAAAACTTCCTCTGGGAGGAGCCAGGTGACAGTGTGCAGGATGCAATCCCGGGATCCTCTGGTGTCAGCTCTGAGAAAGGTGGAGTCAGATCAGAGCTTCTCTCAAGTTCACCCCATTTTAGAAACAAGGGGACCAGAACAAAGAGGAACTGGCATAAGTGTTTTGTTGTTTTAATTGTCATTTTCTTTGGTTAATTTCCTGTTGACTGGGCTATTCTGGTAGCTATATTATTTTTCCTTTTTGGTTTAATGAGAATTTATTTTAGTAAATAGTTTACAAGTCCTTTAATGACAGGTGAATTTATTTTGTGTAAGGTACATTCTGATAACTAATACTTAAAATTTATTGCTTTATTTAGATATTCTATTCTTGTTTTTTGCTTCCAGTGCTTGTTTGTCCCTTGCTGAAAGACCTATTTTCTTTTTAAATCTAGGAATACTGGGTTTTTTAAAATTTTTTTTCCTGTAAATTGCTGCTGTATTACGTTATATATTTCATGTCCATGGTACCCAAGGTATCAGTACAGGAAAATTCATGCCTGTCATACCTGACTTTGTGTAATATATATGCCATGATAAAGCATGGCTCTCTTCTTTCTGCTTATTTTATTTCCAATTATATTTTGTTCCTTATTAAGTGTAAAAACATTTTTTTCTTCTTCTGTTCTTCCGCCTTTTCTTTTTTTTGTACTTCATTCACATAATAGAGTTTGTGGCCCTCATATTACTCTACCTTTTCCACTTTGTCTTTGCTTTTGATGTGTTATATTTAGATAGCATATGGTTTGCTTTTGTTTGTTGAATTAATCTAATTTTTATTCTGTTGGCAGTATTTGTATCATTTAAGTTTTTTGTTTTTGTTTTTGCTTTCTTGCTGTTTGCATTGCAATTTTTTTGCTAGTGGAATAGGTTGTGTTTGCTTTTCTTTCCTTTAGTGAATTTAAGACCTCCAGGTAATCTTCCTCTACCATTTATTGATGTTTTAAATTATATAGTATATATTCAGCTTTCAAGTACTATGGCTCCATGAAATTGAATCACAGAATTTCCTTCCCCCTCTCATCCCAACTGATCACCAAGGGAATACACATGAAATGAATTTTAAGACCCATATAATAGGAGAATGGGGTAAAACCCCCAGTAGAACAATTAGTTATCCAATACCATACATTTCCAAAGCACAAAAGACAAAGAAAATAATCAAATGAGATCCTGGAGCTATGCAACACGGTTCTGAACTTGCCATGAGCTGACAGAGCTGAGGTCCTTACCCCAACAGGTGCTGAAAATTCTCCTCTTGTGCCTGTTTGGATTGGTGTAATAGAAAGAGCTGCTGAGAAAAAGCAGGTGAAATGGATTAAAAATTGCAATTTGCTGATGAGGGACACACCCTTGAGTAGGTGGCATGCACCCTGGTTATAGACATTTAACAGAATCTCAGAAGTCAGAAACATAACATTATTGTTAGTTTGTCAAGTTTTGCAACATGCTTTTCTTTCTCTAGGTGTCGCTTTGACTTCCTTGCCTTAGACCCGGATTTAAATGGATTGAATGCCCACCACGTGGGGACGTCCTGTTTGTTCACCAGGATGCCATCTCCTCTCCTGACTCTCAACTTCCATTCTGTGTTTTGTTTGTCAGTTTGTGTTAAGTTTTTGCATGTCAAAGAATATTTGTTTATCGACTTAATACTAAAAAATGTGGATGGGTTTAGCTGCTCTTTCCTTTAAGAATTTGTAACTGTTGGTGCCTGTCCTGTCAGCAACAACTGCTGCTGTGGAGAACAGGGAGTTCACCCAAAGAGTTTCAGAAATGGGCCGTTGATAGGAGAATGGACCACAGAATTGTATCCCCTGCACGTGATTCTTTCCTTTCACTTCCAGAAATTCTAAGAAAGCCCATCTTTATTCATAAATGCAAATCATTCTACCCCTCCCAGCTAAACATTGGGAACTGGGGAGTTCACCTCCCATCTCTGTGTGTTGTGTTGGGCCATGTGGTCCTCATACTGCTGGGGGCCGGGGATCTATAGCAGCTACAGAATTTTACCTACAAATATCTGGATGTTGGTTGGCTTTGGCTCTGAAAGTATAAGAAACTCCTTGACCTCTGCACTTTGGTGTCCTGTAATTTCTATCTCATTGTGAAAAGCTAAAATAATGTCATGGTATGAGGTAGTCCAATGAAGATAAGGATTTCTGAGTTTGCCAGGCCCTGCAGAACTGGCTAATCTTCATCTACTTTCTCATCTAAACATTTTCCAAGCATCTCTATTTTTTACTACATTGTAAACTCATGAAGAGGAATACATGCCCCTTTATTTTCTTTCAATGCCTAGCACCTATTAGGGATGCAGAATATATTTGTTTCTAAAATGAGAGGCCAGCCCTCTCTATAATCTGAAAGTTCATGTGACACATTTATTGCACTATGTGTTATGTACACTCATTATTGATCACTTAGTATTCAGAACAGCTTGTCGATGAAGGTCAATAGATGACCTTAATATTAACAATAACAGTAAAAAGCATGTCCACATTTTCAGAGGTGAATCATTAGACTAAACCTGCCTCAAAGCAGATTTTCACCTTTGTGATGTTCCTACTAATAGGATCAGAAACACACAATTCAGAAATAAGCTAACTGCCCATTTAATTTACTGCTCGAAGCAAGCAGCTGATGAGCACCCTTTGTGTGTTGGTTAGGATCTGGATTTTGGCAAGTGCGTGTTTTTGTCAGGCAGGAAGAGTAATTGTATGAGCTCATCGCAAGTAGATGCTCTACAAAGGCAGGGGATCTGGCCTCTCTGTGCTTTGTCCTCACGGCGCCTGGTCAGTGGTAGGCGTTCAGTAAAGGCCCATGGGTAACCACGAACAATAATTGAAAGTGTGATAAGTCCTTATAATAGTTATATTATTATACAGTTTTTATGGAAATCACTCTTTTGTCCTTTGGAGGTTTGCCGATACTTCCTCATTTTCTTGGAATTGATTTGCTGTAGGGAAGTTCCTGCTGAAGAAAGATCACAAAAAAAAACTTGTACTGATTATCTTCTGCTGCCTCTGGGAATTGTATTTTCAAATCTGAAAATAATTTTTGCTTCTCATTGTACATTTCTTATCCTATACAAATGTGTTGTTCTTGTTAAATACTGTATTTACTTAATTACATTAAATTCCCTAAATATGTTTTTCTTCTAAATATATACATTATTTCAAATTTAATCATGACTCAAGTTCAGGGGCTTTATCTTAAAGGAAATAATCAATATTCAATATTCCTTATTCAGACCTTTAAAAAATACCACCTTGACACATGTTAACTCAGTGTTTCAACCTGCAAGCATGCATAGCAGCCCTTCGCTTGTGGGGTCCCGGTAACAAGCATAAACATGTGGATGTGCCTCAGAGAATTTATCTGCCTAAAGAATGGAGGGCTCTTCTAAGAAAATCTCTTCATGAGGCAAGAGAAGGAGATTGCAGTGTAGGGTGCTTTGAATACCTGAGGCTGCGTAATTTACAAAGAAAAGGGGTTTATTGGGTTCATGGTTCTTTCGGCTGTACAAGAAGGATGGTGCTGGCATCTGCTTCTGGTGAGGGCCTTGGGGAGCTTCCAATGAAGGTGGAAGGGGAAGGTGAGCCGGTGTGTGCAGAGATCACGTGGTGGGAGAGGCAGCGAGAGAAATGGGGAGGGAGGCATCAGGCTCCTTTTAACAACCAGCTCTCCTGGAAACTAATAGAGTGAGAACTCATTCATTACCTCGAGAAGGAGGATGGCACCAAGCCACTCATGAGGGATCCGTCCCAGGACCCAAACACCTCCCACCAGGCCCCACCTCCAACACTGGGGATCAAATTTCAACACGAGGTTGTGTGGACAAGCATTCAAACTATAGCAGGCCCCAAGGCCTTTAAAGCTCCAGGGATCCCAGCAGTGAGCCACTGCCCTTCAGAATACCTGGGGGAAGAGTGGGCTCTGATGCAGAGTGGCTGAGAGCAGGTGCTCTCACCTGGCTTCACAGGAGTGGAGGCCTCAGGCGGGGATGACACATCAGCAATCGGAGTGGGAGAGGCATGAACCGCAGGCTGCTACTTCAGTGGTGAGGTGTCTTGCTTGTGGGTACATAAATAACACCTCTGTGCAAACCCAGAGATTTTGGGGGACAGCTTGGAAAGGAAGTTGATTTCTGGAGATTTCAGTTTTGGGACTATGGTAAGAGCTCTGAGTGTTCATACTAATTGGTAGCTGTGCTTTCTATCAGATGTCCTGTGGGAAAATGTGGACCTAGAAGTTTACAGCAAGCCAAGCTATTGCTCAGTGAGATATTATGACATTCATGGAATAAGACACTTTTTCTTTCGTGTACCACTTTGGAGAGAATTATCTAGCCTTCTCTCAGCAAACAAAAGGATGAAAAAATTAGTAGAAACTACCAATTACCAAGAGACCAGTAAAAGGAAGACCCTGGATGCTGGTTGTGTGCCTGACACATAATGGACTGGAAGAATTAGTCAGTGGTCTAAGAAGGACGTCTCCAAGCAGCCAAATTGAATCTAATCAATGAAACAAAAGTGAAATGATGCTGATGACATCCCGGATTAAACATGATTCCTCTTCCAAGTTCAACGAATGCTGTAGAAATGTTACAATTACAATCTTGTGGATAAATAAAACCAAAAGAGAAACTTAGTCCATATAAGCAGCAAACAAACTATGTGGGCATGGTTCTGAGAAAATGGTGGATTTTAGGATGCTAGGAGCATTTACCTGGGGTTCACACGGTTCTTGACAAAGGAACCCTGAAGAAAGAAATAATGGTCACGGCACCAAATTCGACCCTGCACTGAGCAATAGTTATATAATTACCATGATAAATTGCATCTGGGAATTTTTTATCTTTTAGAATTAAATGATGTACAAATACAGATCATGTAAAAGTGAATATGGAAATGAATATAAATAATATATTTGACAACATAAAGACAAAATTACAAGTGGCAGAGAATAGGAGGTAATCAATGAAAAACTAAATTAATATCCTCCCCAAATTGAAAGGAAAATGTTAAGGGTCATAGCTGAGTCTAATCCTTACGTTTTATAGTGGGGAACTATAAGTGTTCTCATAAATTGATACATGTGTGTATAAAATAGTGATATATGGTCATCTTGACTATAATAAGAAAATTCTGGGAGCCCTAAGTGAGGGGTGGGGGGTTGAGGCAGGGGTCTGTTGTCTGCCTATCATTTCTCCTGTGTTGTTCTATTTTTTTTAGCACAGTAACAAAAATAAGGAAAAAATGAAAAAAGCTGTCAGTGCAATCTGTTCCTTACTCTTTCAATTGTCCTGACTATCCAGAAACAACAATAAGAAACAGTTGTCTCTCAGCCCCTGCTCCCTGGGCCATGCAGTGTGAGATGTGGAGACACAGAGAGGACCTGCAGGCACCAGAAAGCTGGGTGCCCCGCCAAGATGGGGCCCGGCACCCTGTCTGACTCTGTCCTGCAGGTTCCTTGGCCTATTTTTTTCTTATTATAAATGAAATTCAAAAAAAGTTTAATGAGATTTGTGGTTTCCAAAATATTTTTACCTTTCTTTAGAAGGAATCATTAAGCCTGAAGGCTGTTTGTTGCTATTTCTACCACCTACTGTGGTGATCTGCAAGACCTTGCAATCAAAAGTGATTGTTAAATTTAATTTACATGTGGCTTATTTGTTAAACAAATGTTATATCTATTTTATGTAGAAGTCATTTTCTTCTTGGAAATAATAAATAGTGAAGAAAAGGTTTTACAGAAACTGCCATTTCACCAATCTGTTCTGATATAGATTTTTTTCCTTCTGTAAGTGGTACAACTGCTGGAAAAACTAGCTCCAAATTTATTGAAGACATATTTTAAACAGTTTCACGTAAAAGCCATGATGGATATCAGACTTTGTAGTTATCATTTAAAATTGTTCCTTGTACATTTACTTTTTAAAATAATTATATTTTCTCTTGAAATTTAGATTATTAACTTCATCTGTATTCACTTGACCTATTCAGCTATACATAGTTTAATTCAGCTCTGTGCAGTTATACAGAGTTTCACTTAGTAATCGCAGGTTAATGGGAAAGTGTGAAAATTCTATCACAAACAGGTTAATGAGATAGTGTGAAAATTCTACTACAAAGCTAGCTCTGAATGTTTGGAAGGGCTGAATAGTAATTATGCATTGTCTTTGTTTTATTGTTAAATTGTAGAAAATGATCTCTCGTGCAGTCATTCTTTTTACTTTAACCGATAAATGAAACTAACTACTTTTGATACTCTGTTAATAATACATAAATAACTGCTTTAGGTGATTTCTTGGTTACTATGATGGTGTTTTAAAATCAAGTTACACATAATTAATCATAAATTACATACATACAGTAGGTATGTCTTCTCGCATGTACAATTTATTTGAAGCTATTTTAAAGTTCCTATATAATATAAATAATATTATTTTCATAGCTCAAATTGGTAATATTTAATTTAATTTTTAGTACTCCTTAATTTCTGCCATGTGATCATTTTTCTTGGCCCAGCAGTATATCCAGGGATCCCCTCTGCCCTTTCTTCCTGGATTTGTCCTGACTTCTTCCCCTGTGGCCTGTCTAGTGTCCTCTCCCTGGAGGGCCTGCGTGAATGGAAATTACGTTCCTTACGTAGCTGGTGAATTTCCTTACTCTACAATCTCTATCTTCCAGATAATCAGCAGTGATCAACAGTAGGAAGCAAGTGGCTTTACCACAGCCTGTTCCCTCATGGAAGAGCAACTTCCAAAAGTTGGGGGCAGGAGAGACATAAATCTATTTTTTCTCCGGCCTTGGGGGTGTGAGTGGGAAGCTCGGTGCCCCTGGTTCAGTGGGTGGTGGCGTCTTACTCCCAGGTTTTAAAGACTTGATGCTCTTTACAATTTCACCCTGGGTCCCACCTCCCGATACACATGCCATGTAAAACTTTTCCTGTTCTGATAGGTTCATTTTTTTTTGCTCAAATCCAAATACAGGTGACTTCTCTCCCAATGAGTAGGAATATATAAGCAAGAGTATGATGTTCTGCCAACTGAATCCGAATTTACTCAACTAAAACCACTGTCATGTTAAAAAAAAAAGAGGATGAAGAAGAAGAGGCCGGGCAGGGGGCTCACACCTGTACTCCCAGCACTTCGGGAGGCCGAGGCAGGAGGATCACTTGAGGCCAGGGATTCGAGACCAGTCTGGGCAACATAGGGAGGAGATTCTGTCTCTAAAAAAAAATTTTTTTTTTAATTAGCAAGGTGTGATGGTGGCACCTGTAGTCCCAGCTACTTGGGAGGCTGAGGCAGAGGGATCACTTGAGGTCAGGAGTTCAAGACCAGTGTGAGTAAGAGCGAGACCCTGTCTCTACAAAAAATAGAGAAATTAGCCAGGTGTGGTGGCACATGCCTATAGTCCCGGCTACTCGGGAGGCTGAGGCAGGAGGATGCTTCAGCCCAGGAGTTGGAGGCTGCAGTGAGCTATGATTGCACACTGCACCCCAGCCTGGGCCACAGAACAAGACCCTGTCTCTAAAAAAAAAAGGAGGAGGAGGAGGAGGAGAAAAGAAGAAGGTTCGTCTCCTTGTCTAGGGGTCTGTGCTCGAGCTGCCAGGCTCTCACCAGGCAGCTGCTTAGAGCCCTGACACAGGGACAGCAAACTGAAAGTGTGGGAGGGGCTGTGGGCGATTCTGAGACATGGCAGGGTAGGTTTCCTCCTCTACTACCTTGGTGGACGTGGTAATATTAACTGAATTACAAAAATTGGTTTTGGCATTTATTGGTTTTTACTTTCCGCTTTGATAGAAATGTTGTTCTTTGTATTTTTGCAAACACATGAGAACTATGATCAGTGCTCCAGTGGCTTTGCAGCTGCCTGCACCTTTGTTATTTGTCACTTTCAGTTACTGTTTCCACGAGCGTGTGCTTAAAAAGCACATGTTCTTCTGTCTTCTTCTTACCTAATACTAAACTTACGATCTCAGCACCATGTATAAATCATCTGACAATGTTTCCACTTGAGCTTATTGATTGAGAGGTAAGAAATTTAGGCAAGAATTAGCCTGTCTGGTTAAAAACTAAAATATTGTGATAATAGTACTTAGATTACTAGTACTAACAACAATGTGACTGTATTGTTTTTTATTTTCCCCAAGCCAGTAGATATGACATTTGACTCCTCTGAAAGCCAAGTCATTGAAACAAGGGCTTGGGTTCAGGTTGAGTAATGGGCAGTGGTCCATCCCTAAGCAAGAGTGAGTGAGTAATGAAATTGAGGTGGCCAGGAAAAAATTACATTAAAGGGTGCATTTCAAGGTGACCGTTCTTGGGAACAGTGAGCCTATTCCACATGAGCCCTGAGCAGCAGAGAGAACGCCCTTGCTGAGTGGTCTGCTGTGACAAGAGCTTTGGTTACTTATACACCAGCCACCACTCTCCGTTAGTCCAGGGCTGTGCCCAAAACATGCAGCCCCCTGGGCTTTCGGGCAGAGCCTACATGGGGGTGAGCAGGACCCTTGGTCTCCAGCAAAGGCCCTGGCAGAAGGCGGACAACGTGAAGTGGGGTTTTGTCACTGAGTCTGAGTTTGGATGGAACTGTCCACTCCAAAACTGGCACAAGAACTCACATCTGCCCATCACATCATGCATGAAGTCTAATCTCTCACTCTGTCTTCAACGTGGTGTCTGGTCTCCATGTCTATAAAAAGACTTCACATGGGAAAATAATCTCTATCTATTAATATTACAGATAATCTTCAATGGTGACATTAATCTTTACAGGTTTGAGGACTGTTTTAAAGTGATTCCATAATTTTTCTTCACTAAAGTAAAATAATCTCAATATTCCCTCACTTTTATAATTCTATTGTAAAACATTTTGCCACTCTCTTTATTACTTGGTTATCCTTGAAGGAATCATTAAATAAATAATACATTTCACTGGCTTTTGGATCAACCAACATTAATCTGCGATGGAGATAAGGCTTTACCATGTTTTAAGTTTATTCAATAATGATTATCAAATATTTTCTGGATGCACCGCACTTGGTATGGCTGGCAAATGAGTTAAACAAATATTCTGAACTATGATTTTCACTCATCGGGTACTATCTAAAGTTTTATTTCTTTATTCTCCTTAAGTTGATTATTGTGAAATTCTAAGGATTATCCATGGTAGTTTTCACATGTTATCAATCTTTAACATAATCCAATAAATATAAGTTGTACGTCATAAAAGCAACAATAAAAAGAGTAAGTGAATTTTATAATAGAAGATGATGTTATCTTTATGCATAATGATCAAGTCTGAAAAGGAAAGTCAAATGCAAAAGACACCCAGAAATGGTCTTCAAATTTAGGATCACGTTTTGCAAACTCTAAAGAGAAGATTGGAAAATTACTAAAGTGGAATTCATTGTGAATTGAGTGTGGGCTTCTCCAATGAGGCAAGGCACAGAGGACACTCTGGGTCCGTTATGACAGAGAAAAATGGGACAGCACCCAGGTAGAAAGCCGGGCCCGCAGGCCTCTCCCCCTACCTCACTGCTGTGTTTGCATTTGCACCTGAAATGCTTCACACATGATTTTATCTTATATGCTGATTGTGATAAGGCAAAATGAAAATGAGTTAGACTGTCCCCAACATGCCACCCGCTCTCCCGTCTGTTTATTCCGTTCTCACACGCGTTTGTGCTCCTCTCGAACAGAAGGCTGCGCTTCTGCGGCCGCTGTCCGTGCTTCTCCCCCTCTCCTTTGCCCTCAACTTTCGGGAGTTTAACTGTGATGTGCTTGGCGTGGGTTTGGGGTTATCCCTGGGTTCACGCAGCCTCCTGAAATGTATGATGTGTTCCACCCAATCTGGGATGTCTTCAGATATTATTTCCCTAATACTTTTAATTCTCTTTTGCTTTTCCTTCAGAAACTCCTGTTGTGTAAATGTTAGCTCTTTTGTTAACTGCTTTGTTTTTAATTGTCCCACAGGTCCCTGAGACTGTTCTTTTTTTTTTTCCGTAGTCTATTTTCTCTCTGTCATCCACATTGTTCGGTAAATTCTCTCAGGCTGTCTTCAAATTGACTGATTCTACCTTTCGGCTTCTCTGCTCTACTCTTCAGCCCATCTGCTGAGGTGATTTTGTTGTTGTTTTTTGTCCTTAAATTTTGGTTAATGTATCTTTCAGTTCTATAGAATTTCATTTTTGTTTGTTTGTTTGTTTTAATTTCTATGTCTTTGCTGAGACTTACTATTTTCTAATGTGTTTCAAGTAAATTTATAATTTCTTGTAGATGATTTTTTTTCTTTTTGAGACAGGGTCTCACTCTGTCACCCGTGCTAGAGTGCAGTGGCGTCATCACAGCTCACTGCAGCCTCCAACTCCTGGGCTCAAGCGACCCTCCTGCCTCAGCCTCCCAAGCAGCTGGGACCACAGGCACAGGCCACCACACCCAGCTAGTTTTTTGGGGTTTTTTTCTTTCTATTTTTGGTAGAGATGGGTCTTGCACTTGCTCAGGCTGAACTTGAACTCCTGACCTCAAGAAATCCTCCCACCTTGGCCTTCTACAAGTGCTAGGATCACAGGCATGAGCCACCAGCCCGGCCTCTTGTAGATAATTTTGACATCTGGTCCATCTTGCTATTATTCGCTGATTTGTCATTCAAGTTGTAATGCTCCTGGTTCTTGTTATAGTGAGTCATTTTCAGATATTAAACTATGAGACCCTGAATCTCATTTAATCTTTTATTTTGGCGGGCGATCTCCTGTCGAGGTACGGCTGGAAGGCCAGTTCGGTGGTATGTCTTACTCCCTGCGGGCCGACACACCTGGTCTCCATCCTGAGGGTGGGGGGAGGTCCCGGGGAGGGTGAGCAGCAACTTGCACTGCCACCAAGTTGGGGAGGCCCAGTGCTGCTCTGTGCACCACTGTGGCCGGGGTGTGACAGCAGGTACTGCCCCTCGGGGGAGGCTCAGCGCTGCTCTGTGCGCCGCTGTGGCCGGGATGTGATGGCAGGTGCTGCCCCTCGGGGGAGGCTCAGCGCTGCTCTGTGCGCCGCTATGGCCAGGATGTGATGGCAGGTGCTGATGGCCCTGGCCCTGCCCCCCTGGGGGAGGCTCAGTGCTAGCGGGACCTGCTGACACCCCTGCTGGGGAATCCGAGCACCCTGCCTCTACCAGCTCGGGGGTGGGGAGGTGGGCGTTCCCTGCTTTAGCAAACAGGTGGTGGGGGGAAGATCCACTCCCCACTTGGCACCCCTGAAACTGCCAAAGGGCAGGTTATTCTGGCGGTGTTTGCTGAAGTAGGCCAGGCATTGTCCAAAACGCTTTCTGTTGTGAGGTTGTCCTTTTCCCTGTCCTTTGACTGGGAACCAGGCTCTTCCTGAAGCTACTTTGGTCTGCACCTGTTGGTGGTTCTGAGTTGGAGGCTTTTGAAGCACCTTCTCTGGGTACCGGATAAGAAACACAGCACCTCCACCACAGTCCTGAGGTCCAGGGTGTCCACCCACTGTCTACCCTGAGAGTCCTTCCTGTTTGTTTGTTGTGTTGTGCTTTCTTGTTTTGTTTGTTGTTTATAGGGAGGGGGCCTGACGGGAGTGGGGTGGCTGAACCTTGGCTGGAAACCAAAGTCACCTTATTTTAATCAACAGTCATGCTTTATGATTTATATAATGATGTAGTAGTCAAAAGAAGTATTTTCTCTTCAGGATTCCTATCAATAAAATTAAAATGAGAGTAAGCAAATGTCCCATTACAGAAGATGTACTTTGTGGTTTTTAGTTGCTTTTGGAAAGGGCTGAAAGAAAATTCAAATGAGACCCTACATGCAACTGAAATGCCATCTTGGTTTTTGCATTATATTCTCCCATGTCATGATTTTAAATTCGAATATCTTATTCTGTGAAAATCATATCTCCTTATGTTTCAACGTGTGTTAAAATGAGGCAGCAATTGCAGCTTAAAAGACAGTTACAGAACATGAAATAATCCTCAATAACTCCACACATGAACCCTCTCTGAGATACTGTGAAAGAGGAGCCTTGGTGTAAATACCAAGGTATCAGTTGCATCTGCCGGCTGGGAGAGCCCTTGTCCCCATGACAACGGCAGTGCTCCAGGAAGGTCCAGATCTCACTGTGCGAAGCCAGGTCTCCATGGAGATGCATCACTGTGGGCTGTGGTGTCATCTTTCACCTGAAGTCATGAAAATAGATGAACATACATTTAAAAATATAGTTATTATCTATCAGTGTAATCGGAGCTGTGTATCTCCAACTCAGATTTGGAAAGAAAAGTCCCCCTTGTGATTATTCTGAATCCCTTTTAAATTGCTGTTCTTGAAAAATGAGTGATATGTAGGAAGAACTTTAAACTTTAAAACACACATAGAAGCTAAATTAGACAAACAACTTCCTTTGAAATTTGAAGACAATTTATGTAAAATTCCAGCTTCAAACATACATAATACAGAAATAGCTTTTGGATGTTATTTTCCATTAAATAATGACAATTCTCTCCGACTTTTGAATGGGAAAACCAGATTTATGCTGACAATCTTTAAAAAAGACAAGATGCTTTATAACTAATGCAATAAAAATGTTTTTTCATTGAAATATTTCCTCTACTACATAGATATAATTTTGCCCAGCATTATATATCACTGACAACTAATGTTTTTTAGATTAACAAATTTCTCCAATTCAAAATGGAAACTCAGTGTTTGATAAAATTTTTTAATCGACTTAAAATAGCGCTTAGAATTAAAAGCAACTTTGACATATTCTCTCAAGTAATTCAATGAAAGGAAACTTTTTCTTTTCCCTGTCATTTGAATTTGGAGACTACACCCTGAATTAAAGAATTTCAGTTAGCAACAATGTGAATAATCAGTGTTTCACTGGTCTCCTTTGTGCTTTTTTATGTGTGTGGGATCTAGCTTCACATGTAGGAAACCTTGTTGCAGTTTCCCGTTTAGCTCTTCTTCACGTGCTCTTCAATCTCTTCCTGATGGAGCTTATCTCAGATACTGCACAATTCAGTCAGCAGAGAGTGAAGAGGGATCCGTTGTTGCAAAGGGTGCAGCACTGTGGATTTGCTGTCAGAAATGCTATGGAAACACTGCGGACACATTCACTAAGCCAAACTTTTTTACAGAGCTTTTGGTGAGAGCTTAAAATTGAGCTGGGCTTTGAAGGATGGGAAAACGGGGGTCAATGGGAGTACTGATCAGGGTATTCAAACAGAAGGGAACGCACGAGAGCGCAAAAGTGTGTGGCAGCAGGGCGGAGACCCACGTTCACGGGAGTGGGGCGGCCAGACACCAGCCACAAAACACAGGCCTGTGCTGCCTGACATCTGCGCACAGACGACTTCAAATAGAAGAGTAATGACTTTGTAATTTATTCAGTGGGCACAGAGGAATCGCAGAACGTTTGCGAAAGATAGAAACGTCATCAGAGACACACTTTAAACCGAAAACCACAGTAGCTGTTGGGCACAGACTTGGCTGTCTCCCAGATCGGCAAAGGAAAGCCAGAAATGCTAATCAAATTCAAGATCTTGTCTTTCGCACTGTGCATACATAATTAGAAAATCAGTAAAATGGAAGTCAATGGGAAGTGACTATTTTAAGTATTTTATTTGTATGAAAGTCGTATTTTAGAAACAATTTGTTAATTTCTGCCAAAATAATCTTTCTAAGATTTTCATTGGGATTGCCTTAAGTGTACAGATTGATTTTGGGGGAATTAAATTCTTCACAATGTGAATTATTTAAATCAATGAGCATAGTTTATCTCTCTATTAATTTAGATCTTTTTGAATTGCTTTCATAAATACTTTATAGTTTATAGTATACAAACCCACAAACATTTTCTTAGATTTATTCCTAAGTATCTCATATTTTTAAATTATTATAAAGGTTGTTCTTCAAATTTCAATTTCCTGTTATTCTTTGCTAGTATACAGGAAAACATCATTTTTTACATTAATCTTATATTTGGTAACCTTATATCCATTGATATGTTTATCTGGACGATCATGTCTGCAAATGAAAACAAGTTTATTATTTTAAATCTATATTCCTATTACTTATTTTTCTTGCCTTATTACACTGACTGAGATCTCCAGCATAATGTTGAGTAGAAGTGGCGAGAGCAGGAATCTCTGCCACTTTCTCATTCTCGGGGGAAAAGCGTTCAGTCTTCCACTATTGGGCATGACGGTAGCTGTCGGTTTCTCACAGGTGCAAGGCAAGGGTCCAAGGCTGTCATTCCTGCATGCAAATGTTCAACTTTTCAAGTGATATTTGAAAAATTTATTCCCTTTCTACAGAGTTGCCTTGGTATCATTATGGAAAATCAATTAACCCTATGTGTACGGCTTTCAAATAAGTATTGATTTTAGCTTGTCAAGGAAATTTATCATTTGTGCAATAGTACCTTTTTAATTCCAATAATTAATTTTTTTCTCTTTTTTATAATTTTCATCTCTCTGTTGACAATCCCCATCTGTTTACACATCCACCCTTTCCATTGGATCTATTAACATATTAATCACAGTTATTATAGCTCTTATTGAATAATTATAACATCTGGGCCATTTTTGTATATGGGTCTACTGATTAATTTTTCTTTTAAAAGCTAACTTGTATTCCCTTGGTCTGTTTGTGAGACAATCTCTTAAGATTTAATTGAATTCTGGACATTTTGTTTGGAAGAACAGTAAAGACTGGAAAGTACTGTGTGTGCCTAGGAATGAGCAAGCCTGTATTCCCCCCAGTGGGAGGCAGGGTTGTGCCAATCTGATCAGCATTGCACTATGTTGGGCTTTGCTATTGCTGTCATTGTCATCTTTGCAGGGCAGTCTCGGTATTCCTCCTGCGTGGGTTCCTCTTACTTTGTGCTTGTCACTGAGTCTGGGATACTGAAGGGGTTCTTGGCATTCCTCTTCTACCTCCAGCTCTGGTGGTGCCTGCACTGCCTGGCACAGGTGTCCGTCTCCACCCACCACAGGAACTGTGGCTGCCTGATGCACTTGACCCAGTTGGCCCTTCCTGCTCTCCTGATACAGCCCCAGCCCTGGACCAGCCCCGTGCTCCTGGGCCTCAGTCACCGGTGCAGGTCCCAGCCCATAGGTCTCCCCCAAGGACCTCAGCACTCATCACCTCCTGCAGGTCATGCCCCACCACCCACCACTCCCTGGCTTTCTTACTCTTCTTCATGGTTTTTCTTACAGTTTATAAATTCCATCAAGGTGTAATTTATTATTATTATTTAAAATTTTCTGTATTCTATCTCTAGAGCAGGGATCAGCAAACTTTTTCTGTAAAGGACCAGAAAGTAAATATTTAGACTCTGTGAGCCACACAATGTTTTAATGGAATATTTATCTTGCCTTCCTCCCTTCCTTCCCTCCTTCCCTCCCTCTCTCCTTCTGTCCTTCCTTCTTTCTTTTCCCCTCCCTTTCTTCCTTTCTTTTACAACCTTTTAAATAGGTAAAAATGATTCTTAGCTTCAGGACACACAAAGCGCGTGGCGACCAGGACTTGGCTGGCTGTGGTTGTTGTCCCTGCTCTGTAGCGTCCGTGCCACAAAGGCTGGGCATTTGTATTGTTGCTCCAGAGCCTAAAGTGGTACCTGGCACTTGGGAGGCACATTCAAAAATAGTTGTTGGGAGAATGGGTAAATTATAGTACAGTGAACACCAAGGGGAACCGATACATAAACATTACCTCAATTCTGGGATTTTAAAAACTATTCCAGTTTTCTCTAAAACCACTTCTCTGTTCTGTGGTGAGATTGCTTCCACCAAATGACAAAGGCAGCTGGAAATGTTGAAAAGTCTGATCTTTTTATTACTGAGCTATTGGTTTCTTTTACAGGAGCTATAGCTGTGTTGGTGTTGTGCAGGATATATAATTCCAGGCATTTCCACTTGTATCATTCCCATCGCCAAAAGGAGGCTGAAGTTTAAGAACAAGCATTTCATAGGTGTTTCTGTTTTTCCCAAGTACACTGCTTTCATCTCCCACAGCTATCATCACAGCACAGAGAGGTTTACTCCAGGCACTGGTCAAAATCCGATTCAGAGACATACACAGGGTGAGAGGGAAGCACCAGAGTTGGGGGAGAGAGGCAGAGAGAGAGGAAACGAGAGAGAGGGCGAGGCGGGAGCTTGACTCCCCACGATTCACTGTACAGTCTTGGACTTGGAGTGCACGTGTGGAAACACGCACAGGCATCCATTTTTCCAGGATGGGGAAACGATGTCAGTTAGCTCAGCTTCTATCCCCACAAACATCCTAAACATGGGCTGCCCATATACTCTAGATTTGCAGGCTTGGGAAATACCAAGAAGGGCAGGAAGCTGGGGGCAAGTTCCCAGTCTTTCCAAGTATCTATGCATACATCGCCTGTGTGGTCCTCCTTTCCACACGAAGTCGGCCTCCCAGCTTCTGGTACGCATCTCTCTGGTTCACAGAAAGTTTGCAACTTTGTGGGCTGTTGCACTATTCTGTTTTATTGTGGTTTTCTTATGGAGGTCATCAGAGAAAGAAGACACTAAAGATGAGAGCTAAGCTCTCCCCTGAGAAGAATCAGTATCCTCAAAGATATTTATTCTGGAAAGAAAATAGATAGATAGATGATGGATGGATGGATGGATGAATGGATAGATGGGTGGATGGATGGACAGATGGGTGGATGGATGAATGGATGGATGGATGGATGGATGAATGGATAGATGGATGGATGGATGAATGGATGGATGGGTGGATGGATGGATGAATGGATAGATGGGTGGATGGATGGATGGATGGATGGATGGATGGGTAGATGGGTGGATGGATAGATGGATGGATGGATGGATGGATAGATGGGTGGATGGATAGATAGATGGATGGATGGATGGATGGATGGATGGATGGATGGGTAGATGGGTGGATGGATAGATGGATGGATGGATGGATGGATAGATGGGTGGATGGATAGATAAATGGTTGGATGGATGGATGGATGGATGGGTAGATGGGTGGATGGATAGATAGATCAATTGATCCTGGAACAGGACAGTGCAGCACGTAGCTGGGACTCTGGCCAGTGGAGGGTGAACTTCTTATGCTCTTATCCTATGCCTCATTCCTTCAGCTGGGCTCAGAGGATTTTATTTTTGTCCAGTGGTTCTCTGGAAGTGAGGCAAAGGTGGTCTGTGCCATGGCAGGGGTCCCTTGTTGGGCATGCAGGGAGGGTGGCCTGGGCCCCCAGGACTGGATAACAGGCCTGTCTGCTGGCCAGGCCTGAGGCTCTGGACTTCATTTCTCCTCCACAAATCCCCAGATTCTCAGTGAAATCTGCTCCATGGAGAGCCAACCCCAGAGTGCAGGAGGCGATCGCAGGAGGAAGCCCAGGACCAGAGCAGATGCGGCCAGAGGTCCCGTCTTCCCTCTCCAGCAGGAGATACCTCCTCCACTGCTGCTGCCCCCTCCAGGAAGCTTTTCTATTAGAGAAGCCAGAGTTTCCTTCAACATGATCATGGGGCATTTTGGATAAAACATGGGGCATTGCTGGAAAGTCAGAGTCCACAGGGCCCCTGGTTGTTGCTGCAAAGAGGTGCTGCAGCAGAGAAATTGGGCTGTCAACAAATGAGGCTATAATTAAAATTGAAAACACAACATGCAGCACTGGGCTTATCTCCTGGCCAATTGTGTTTTCTTTGTCAGCTATGCACCTGTGCTGTGACACAAGAACCTGGGATTGCAGAGGAAAGGGGATTTTTTTGGGGGGATACAGTTCAGCAGTCGAGTCTTTATAACAGAGATCGTGACTAAATCATAAAATAATTATCCAAAAAATGTCAAAACATGTCTTAGCATAGCAAGGATTGTGCTTCCAAGATTTTCCAGACTTCTCTTGCTGAGCTGTGTTCCTCTATGCAGGAAGATGAAACACCATTGTGAGTTTCTGTCATGTTGAAACATCAGCCATGACCTGGGAAAATGCTTGACATTAATGTAGGTAATGACACAGAAATCCAAACTGGAGATGGAGTCGGACTGCAATTTTCTTAAAAACACATGGACACATGTACACAGCAAAAAAAGACTGGCAAGAAGCTAAAAAATAGTAATTTTTTTGTGCTTTCTGTACTTTACATATTTTCTACAGTGTCTATGAATTACCTTTATAATCAGAAAAAAAAGTTAAAAAAGCAAGTTTACTTGTAATTTTTGTGTCTTTCCATTAGGAGTTTTAAAATTAGCTAATCTCATTTAAGTCCTCATCATTTATCAACAATGAGAAAACATTTGCCTGATATCTCCCTCACAAGAAAATGTTGCATTTTAAAAAAGAATTTTTATTGTCTCTCTTCCTAACCTATCGTACTGGTTGAAGTTTCAATTTGAGAAGAGTTTGGATCAATCTTCACATTTTGTTTTTCACAGTTCTTCTTTAAAGGACGGTGGTTATTATTCTCTCTATTTGGTGGTTATAGATTGGAAAGCACAAACAGCAGAAGCATAACTGAAAATGAGATTTAGATTTCCTAACTTTTAGCTTCATCTTCCCAACTCTTAGGAGGTTCACCCCTCATCAATTTTGTTATGATGTAGGAATCACAGAACAATCTGCTTGTCCCTTCCTACACACATAATCCCAAAATGCCTGCTGTCTTTCTTTATCATTAGCTTTCCCCATTAAAGATGTAGACACTGTAATTGTTTTCCACTTACCACAATCATCAAGTGAGCAGAGTGCCGAACGTGGATGCTTTTATAAATCTGCCTGTCTGGATGTGGGCACAGCTGTCATCACTCTTCCTAAACTGTGAGCTGTGCAGCTCTGGCTGCAGCAGTATACAGATGACGGATTTGGGGGGAAGTGAGAACATGCATATTAATAGCTCCTTCCCTCTCTCCTATGTCAATGTTTTAGAGAAAATCCAAGTTGAACTTTAGCTCATTCTAGGGCAGAATTCCCAGAATTACAAAAGCAGTGTTGAAAGGTAATTGAATATACTTAGATTTAGGTCTTAATTACCTTTTTGATTGGAGGTTTATCTTTAGCATGGTATTTTGATAATGTAGCAGGACCAATTATTTTGTGTGATCTTCCACTGTGTTAAGGAAATGCAGACTGTAATTTTGAGATAAGTAAGTTCTGTGGGAATAATGTTCTAAAAGTGTATCAATTATGGCAGCGTTTCAGTTATATTTTTACCAGTATTCAAGCATTCCCAGATGATTGGATGTGAACAAGGTCTTGCTCATCTTTTAGTTCTGTATTCTTTGGTAGTAAGAGCCAGTGATGTGATTTGGGATTACAGGGAAGGCTGTAATGCTTAAAATTATGGAGGAAGTGCTTGGAAACTTTTATTTTTTAAAGAAAAGAGAGTTTAACTAATAAGAATGCCCTTTTCAGTGAGACATATAAAGCATTAAGGTGGAAAGAGAATGGATACAGAAGACAGTTGTAAATGGTGACGTGAGCAAGCTTTGAACGCGAAGGTCTCACGGCGAAGCGCTCAGGCCCGGCCCGTCTCCCCTCTGTGGATGCGATCAGGTGCACCCTTGCAGCTGTCGATGAGAAAACGACACAGGGCCACTGCCCAGGCCTCAGAGAGCGTACAACTGCGTCTAGGACACCCCTTTCCTGGCCCAAAAGTCTACAGGAGAACTGTCATATTTCAGATGGAGTTAGGAAAAAAAATTGTTTAGCCTGCTGGTAATTTTAAAGAAATTCTTACTCCATTGGGCTGGTGATTCCAGGCCACCTTCTTCCTTCTTTGTCCCTCCCAGAGCATCTTCCTTCCCAATTCAGCACTCCGTGAAGACTGGGGTTCTGTGGCTGCAGTCTGGGTTGCACCTTGTCAGGGTCAGAATCCACGGGACACGTGGTGGGAAGGCGGCCCCGAGACTCAAAGCATGGCCCAGCCTGGTGGCCACCCTCCCTCAACTCCCCAGTGGCGACGTCCACCCCCTCAAGACTGGGGCTTCCACGAACTGAGGTCTGGGGAGCCACAGGGTGTGCGGTTGCTGCCCACTCGCAGTTTCAGGAAGCCGCCCTCTGCTCTGGTTTTCCAGCAACGTCCCTAGAGACGTATGTTTTAGGACACATTCAATGAAAGGATTTTATGAAGTTGCATTTGTGATCAAACTCCTGTCCCTCCTTTTGTGATTTTGAAAATGTTTAATATCTAAGACCATCACTGTGTGTGTTTATTTAGGTTTGTTTGATGAGTACGGCGAAGGTGTATGTTTACGACCCTCAAACAAAAATCCCTTGTTAAATCCTATCTCCTCTAGGACTGTTTAATTGAAAGACATGCCGGGCCCTTCCCCCCAGTTTGGTGATCTCCGTGACCATGTCTGGAGATCGGGGAAGTGAAGCAGCTTGGCAGGTGCAGCTTCCCATGGAAAGTGACTTTATGCTAAATGTTGAGGTCTGATGGGTAGAAGAGGGGACATTGGAGGCAAAAAGTTTTCCAATAAAAGGAAAAATATATGGCCCTGAGTTCTGGAGGTATAGTAGGATCCTGAGGAATTCAGCAAGGGTCAGATCAGGACAGGTTGCCTGTCTCCTCGAGGAACATGGCCAGAGCTCTCTGAACACTGAGCACTGTACTGTAATTTGGTTCTTAAATGTTTTTCTCCCCCACAAGATACAGAATTCCTTGACAAGATAGGTTTCTTCTTTCTCTCTGTACTATTTGCACATAATGGAGAATCAGTGCGTAGTAAATGCTCACCGTTTTTCCTCTTACTTAAACCGGCATTTGTTTGATTCAAAGGGACCTGCAACATGTACGTGAATTCTTCATATAAATGTTGTCAATATGGGGAAACAAGATCTTGGAAAGGAATGGGTATTTCCCCAAACACTGTTCTATGGTAGTTTGCTAAGAGGTCCCAATGTGTTGGTGTGTAGGTCATGACAATCTGAATTAGACGGGCAAACACAAAAATTGTTTAACTAATTTTGTGTTACTTTTTAATATGTCTTTCTTCTTTGCTTCCACTTACTCCATGTATAACTTATGTTACATTTTTGGAGGAAGTGAACCATAAAAGTTCCAGGTGTTCTAAACATTTAGTCATTCTTTTGTTCATTTGCTCCAGCAACTATTTGACATCTAGTCAGAATTTGACTCCGGAGAAGACAGTGTTTACAAACAGAAAGCCTTCCAAGTGTGCAGTTGGAAAAATGCTGTGTAGGGAATCACAGATGTATCTTTAATGTTGGGTGATGTTAAAAAAATATGAGAGAAAAACAAAGTCAGAGTAAGCTATATAAATACATTTTCACACCTTCAAATGTCTTGTCTCAACCTAAAGAATCCTTAGAATTCCAGTTCATCACAAATTTATACTTTTTATAGAATATTTCATGTATTTTACACAAAGCAAGATCATTTCAAATTAAACTTATTTCCTTGAGACATTTTGATTATATAAATCAAAACTAACACAGGTTATTCTAAAATCTAAATGGATAATGGAAATAAACCTAGCTCAATATGGTTATTTTACTAGTAACATCTGTTCTTAATTTACTATTTTTACCATATTTCTTCACTTATAATTGTTTTCTGGGTTTGAAAAAAAAAATTTACTTTGGTTCATTTCACATTCTTGCTCCTGAGTTCCATCGTAATCACTGCCATGCTTTTCTGGGTAATATTTATCCACCTTTGTGAGCACCGTCTGTAGATATAGCTTCCTGGCCTTTGTGATTATCAGACACTTCAATTTGGTCCTCAGTTAACTGAGCTAACTATTGAACAGAATGACTCCATTTACGAAATGGAAACTATCCCAAGATTACTTTTATAAAAGAATTTAGAATCCCTAGGATCCTTCTTGGAAAGACCCCTTGAGATTGTGTGTTGATTGTCCCAGTTACTTGAGGAATTTCTACAATAGCCCTAACAAAACTAGCCACTTTTTGAGTATGGCTTTGTAAGCAATCCTATTTTATCTGTTAACAGTTCCAACTATGGGACAGTCATATTGCCTTGGTGACTATCAACCACTGAATTTTATAATGATTTACACAAACTTGGTTTCTCCCTTAAAATTCACCAAAAGCAACAAGGAATATGCTTCTCAACAGAACATAAATGTAGGAACTTAGTCCTTGGAATTAATGTCTTGCAAGGTTATGCAAATTGCTTCCCAAAATGAAGTGATTGCCCATGGGAAAAAGATATATTCACAGAAATTACTTGAAGGGAAAATGACTTCCCAGAGCAAATACCCCCCATCTTGTTCCTCCCTGTCCCTCCCCTCAAATATAACACATATATTTGTGTAGACTGGGACCCAAAGTTATTGAAACTATTTTATTTTGTCTTCTCTTTTTGTGTATTAAAATATTGCTAACACTGTTCATACAAGCAGTATGTAAAGAAATAAATGGTGCTTGCGGCCTATTAAGTGTCTTCACTTTTCTTCAGTATTTAATCAAGTGAGAAAGCTATTCATTGCTCCACAGACCTCAAATCATGAACATTATCCTTTTAATTCTATGCAGAATATGAATACCCCAAGACTAGAAGTTTTAATATGAACTTTACATCCAAGAAAGCAGAAAATATAAAGTATTAAATGCAAGGGAGGGAGATAAAAATAATAATATTCCAAATATACTTTGTGAATGTAACACCAAGGTCTTAAGTTGCAATCTTTAAAGAAAATATGCCTCTTAAGACATTTTATTTCAAATTAAGTTTCAAAACACAAGGAAACAGGAAGATACATGTTTAATTTTCCCACTCAGGGAAAAAGTAAGGTTATTTGTGTAAGCAAAAACCTAAGAAATAATCAAGCATCACGTCAACGTGATAATAAGTCACAACAGGGGGATCACTGAACTCCTGATGCAACTGTGTGAGATGGCAATTTTGTGCTGTAAAGGAATGAAACGTACTATAAATTACATAATCTTTTATTTACAGAGTCATTTTTCTCAGCTCTGTAAAATGCAGTGTTATTCAGTAAAGTGAATAACAAAGGGCTATCTTGTGTTCTTAATGGTGAAGTAGATAATGTATGAATGGAGTCCAGATATTTAAACCCTAATGGATCTAAGAAGAATTAAATTACACTCATGAATTAGAGCCCAGAAAAATAATGCAAGGGGAAAATACGAAAAATAAAATTAAGAAAGACAACATAAACACTAGTCATAGGCACAATGGTAAGGTATGACCAAAGATAAGGTTGCTTTTCAGGAAAATGTTTAACATATTCAGCAATTTTTTGTGTATTCTGGATATCTGTGTTATTTTTCATTAAATAAAAGTTTATGTTTTGTGTTAAATTAACAAAATTCGGCTTCTAAGGAGAATTATTGCTAATGTGGAAAGCATTTTCAGTATGAGGGCTCCTCCCTGAGATTCCTCTTCAGTTCTGTAGAACATCATTTGATTTAAATAGGTGATTTTTTAAATGCCATATAAGGAAATTTTTACTTTCTTTTGAACTTGCAATGAGAGTTTTCACTTAAAATCATACTATACATGCTATTGTGTGACTCAAAAAATCATTTTGTTCTGGTCAGTTTTGATGGAATTTGTCATTCATCATGTAGCTAAGTTGAGGTGGGGTTGTTTGAGGAGTAAATTGCTGCATTTTTTGAGTCTATCATAGACTTTATTCTAGTCCTTCATAAGACCCTTTTAGGGTAAAAATGTAATTTTACTATACCAATCAGCTCTGTATTTCATATGTATTTCATAGTGTGACAGAGGAAACTTGATGAATAACATCAGAAATATATAATGAAGTAATTCTCCTCAATGCTGAAACTGTGTCACTTGTGAAATTTCTAAGTCATATTCTTGCTTGCTTATTGACCATCACACCATCAAAGGTGAAAGAAAACTCAATGTAATTATAGATGTCCTTTGATAGGTTCCACAGACTTTAAAGAATCTGTCATTTTAAGTCTTGCATAGGTGTGTTTATTTATAGACACACACAAATATGTAAATATATATATAATATATGTAAAATCAATTTTAGATAGGTAATTAGGATACTCAGGTTTAGGACTTCAGCATCACTGGTAAACTTTTATGAAATAGAATCATAAAGCAACTTCACATCAATATGAGTGATGACAAGATAATTAAAGGGAGAATTCTGGGTTGTAACTGTATCTATAAGCAGGTAGAAAAGTCATAAATAGAGAAATATTAATAATACTGGTTTTAGCTGGTAAAAGCTGACGTTTATAGGGCACATATGATGAGCCAAACACTCCCAATGTCTCCTGCACACGGTCCCCTGAGTCACACATCATCAAGGCCTCGGAGAAATGCGGGCGCCCAGCCGCCGGGGCTGAGTGGTGCGTGTGCGGCTCCAGCCCACCGCATGTCTAACCGCAAAGCCCCCATCTCTTTCTTGCTGACGAAAACAAGAAACCTCCTAGCTGGGCTATGGAAAAGGGAAGGCCGTCGAGATGGTAAAAATCTATCCCACAAGGAGGAGAGACGGCGGCGGAGCCCGGCGCAGTCCCCGCTCGTGCGCAGGGAAGGTGGGCTTGCACCCCCGGTGCGCGTCGCGGCATCCTCTGCTAACTTGCCCCTGCCTCTAAATACCAGCAAACTCATGTACAATAGTTGCAGCAATTTATCAGTAATTTCCTTGTCAGAATTTGTTTTTTAGAAACCACAGTCGTGGCAACATTAAGGAACGTTGTAAGAAACCAGGCGTCGGCCCTTCGCCGGGACACAGAGGTGGCAGCTGTTTCTCTGACTCGGTTCTGCTTGTTACTCGACAACGGATAAACGTCCGTAGGCGTTTCGCCGCGAGGACGGTGCCGGCGGTCCCGGAGGACGCCAGGGCAAGACTCGGCACCGTGCGTGGCGCGAAGCACTGAACTGGGGGCTGGATGCGAACGTTGCGCACCACACCCGCTAACCGGTCACCCGGAACTGCAGAGCCCGGGGCGCCCGGCGGCAGCGGGTCCTCTTGATTGGGGCGTCGGAATCTCGCTGCTGCGTCTCTGAAGTTGCATCACCTTCGAATTTCTTAACATGCTGTGCGCTAACAGCGTCATTTACTGTGCATACCAAAACCTCTGGAAAGTTCTTACGCGCAAGTGGCCGTTTAAACGAGCCTTCCCTGACTCTACGTGTGTAGTTGTTTCCGTCTAAATTCTGGATCTCATTTTAGTTTTCCAATTAATTGAAACGTTTATTACGCGAGCCACACATGTGTGAGTGTATCCTCCTGGAAAGTAACATCGCGGAGAGCGCCCCGCGCCCGCAGCTGCCCACGCACGCGTGGCGCTGGTCCCCGGCCCTTCTCAGGCCTGGGTCTGCCCGTGAGTCTCCCACACTATGGGTTTACTTCTCTAATATTAAGGATCGCACACTTGCTTTTTTGTTGTTTTGCTTTTTGGATTTGTTTTTAATTAATGGATTGTAAATTTTAGAGCAGTCTTAGGTTTACAGAAGAGTTGAGCAGGATGTACAGAGTTCCCCCACACTCCCTAATCACCCCCCAACACACACACGTTCCCCTGTTAACATCTGGAGTCAGGGTGGCGCGTTAGTCACCACCGATGAGCCGGTGCTGACGCATTATGTTAAAGGCCCTGTGGACAGTAGGGCTCGCTCTTCCTGCTGTATACTCCATGGGCTTTGATAAAGGTGTAAACAAACACGTAACGACCTGTACCCACTATCATACCGTATGGTTTCACCATCCTAAAAGCACCCCATGCTCTGCCGGTTCCTTCCTCCTTCCTGTCCGCTCACCCCCGGGAACTTTAATCTTTTGTAGTTTTCATTTTCCAGAATGTCATGTAGTTGGAGTCAGACTGTATGTAGCCTTTGCAGGTTGGCTTCTTTCACTAAGCAGCATGTGTTTAAGCCTCCCCGCCCCCCGCCCGTGTTTTCTCATGGCTGAATAGCTCGCTTCTTTATCGCTGAATAATATTCCACTGTGAGAATATAGTACAGTTCCTTTATCCATTCGCCTGCTGAAGGACACTTTGGTTGCTTCCAAGTTTCGGCAATTATCAGTGAAGCGGCTGTAAACATTTGAATGCAGGTTTTGGCATAGACGTAAGTTTTCAACTCATTTGGGTAAATAACAAGGACTGCAGTTGCTAGGTCATATAATAGCACTAATTTCCATTTTGTAAGAAACTGCCATAGCACATACTGACTCCCAAGTGACTGCACCATTTTGTATTCCTATCATCAATAGATGAGCGCTCCTGTTGCTCCACATCCTTGCCAACATTTGGTGCTATCAGTCTTTTGGATCTTAGCCATTCTAATAAACATCTTGATGTTGTTTTATTATTTTTTTCTTAGCTATAACTAAATTATATAATTTATTTTTAATGATTTTTCCAGTTTTATTGAAGTATAATTGAAAAATAAAAATTATATGTATATTAATATTTAAGGTATATAATGTGATGTTTTGATACACATATAAATTGTGAAGTGATTACCACAATCAAGCTAACTAACTTACCTATCGCCTTGCATGGTTATCTCATTTTTTTGGTAGTAAGACTATTTAAGATCACTTATCAAATTTCAAGTATACAATATATTAGTATCAACTACAGGCACCAAGCTGTACGTTAGAACTCCAGTAGGTATTTGTCTTATCACTGGAAGTTTGTACCCTTTGACCAACATCTCCCAATGCCCCAGCTTCCTGGACTCTGGCTGGCAATCACCTTTATACTCTCTGCTTCTGTGTGTTCAACTTTTTTAGATCCCACATATAAGTGAGATCATGCACTATTTGTCTTCCTGTGTCTGGCTCACTTTACTTAACATAATGTCCTCCAAGTTCATCTATGTTGTTACAAATGGCTGGATTTCCTTCTTTTTAGGGACTGAGAAATATTCCCTTATGTGTGTGTGTGTGTGTGTGTGTGTATACACACATATATACATATTTTCTGTATCCTTTCATCCAGTGACGGGCACTTAGGCTGTTTTCATTGGGAATAGAATATGAATAATCCATTCACGTTCACATGTGAATATGTTGGCCATTGTGAATAATTCTGCCACCATCATAGGAGCGCAGCTATCTCTTTGGGATAATGATTTCCATGTTCCAAATAGATCTGCTAACCTATTTGTCTATTCCAAACTAATGCCACATGCTTTAGATTGTTTTTTCTTTTTAATATGCTATGTTATTTCCTTATGATATGCTATGATATCTGCAAGGGCCAATCGCAACTATTTGTTACATTTGTTTATATTGTATTATTTGTCTGTGTACCTTTATCCTTCTATATTAATTTTAAAAGCAGCTTGTCAAGCCCATTAATTAAAAAAAGGCTTGATTGGGAGATAATGGGAGAATATTTTGAATTTTAAAATTTGGGGGGTTTTTTGTATGTATTTTTTTAAATTTAATTTTATTTTTTAAAATTTCAGAATATTATGGGGGTACAAACACTTTGGTTACATATATTGCCTATGCACTGCCCATGTCAGAGCTACAAGTGTGGCCATCCCCCAGGCAATGCACCCCACACCCATTAGGTATGAGTTTACCCATCCCCTTCAGCCCCCCTCCCACCTGCCTGACCCCCGATGAATATTATTTCCATGTGTGCACATAAGTATTGATCAGTTAGTACCAATTTGATGGTGAGTACCAGTAGTGCTTGTTTTTCCATTCTTGTGATACTTCGCTTCAAAGAATGGGCTCTAGCTCCATCCAGGATAATACCAGATGTGTTAATTCACTGTTGTTTTTTATGGCTGAGTAGTACTCCATGGTGTACATATACCACATTTTATTAATCCACTCATGGATTGATGGGCACCTGGGTTGTTTCCACATCTTTGCAATTGTGAATTGTGCTGCGATAAACGTTCGGGTGCAGACGTCCTTATTATAGAATGTCTTTTTTTCCTTTGGGTAGATGCCCAGTAGTGGGATTGCTGGGTCAAATGGTAGTTCTACTTTTAGTTCTTTGAGGTATCTCCATATTACTTTCCATAGAGGTTGTACTAATTTGCAGTCCCACCAGCAGTGTGTAAGTGTTCCTGTCTCTCCACATTCACGCAAATGTTTGTCGTTTTGGGACTTTTTGATATAAGCCAATCTCACTGGAGTTAAGTGATATCTCATTGTGGTTTTGATTTGCATTTCCCTGATGATTAGAGAAGTTGAGCAATTTTTTATATGTTTGCTGGCCATTATTCTGTCTTCTTTTGAAAAGTTTCTGTTCATGTCCTTTGCCCACTTTTTGATGGGGTTGTTTGATTTTTTCTTCTTGATTTTCCTAAGTTCTGTATAAATTCTGGTTATCAGCCCTTTGTAAGATGTGTATGAATTTAAAAATTTGAAGAAAATTGATACTTTACAAATTGAATCTTTCAATGAAGGTGGTATATATCTTCATTTATTCAGATTTGATTTAACCTCCTTAAATCTAGATTCTTTTAGAAATTGGGTACATATGTTTGGTGGGCAAAAATTAACAAATGCCCACTATATTTGTTTCATTAAATGTTCTAAGTCTTAAAAATTTTTTTCTAAGTTTTCAGGAGACAGTATTGATACAATTGTATTTTTCAAGAATCACTTATCAAACAATACATAATAACTTATACACCATAATAATAAGCTAAACTTTTATCTTTATCATTACTTATTAAACTTCACATGTATCTTCTTGCTAGAGATCATCCTTTAGTAATCTTCTCAGAGAAGGTCTGGGTTATTTAAATATCTTTGTCATTTTGCCCTCAATTTACATGGTACTTATTTTCAGTATAGAAAAATAATCACAAATCTCCCCCCATATGGTTATCTTTTATACTTTTAATCAGAGTACTTAAAACTATCAAAATAATATAGTCCTCAAAATATTTTTTAATGCAGCTTTTTATAACTCTCAGATTTGGTCAAGCCAATCTGATATAACTTTATCAAGGTTGTTGTATGAATGCAGAACAGATAGAACAAAGACATCACTTTGTAGTATTCCTCTGAAAACCTACACTCAATTTTAAAGTGTTGCATTTGTTAAAAGTCTGGCCAACTTTGTTCTGCCATATAATAATTTGTTTAAATATAACCAAATATTTCCCACAATTGCCTATGAAAATGTGATACATTTTTAAACAGGGGGGAAAAAAGATATTCAATGTCTGTAGAATTTTCTTGCTCTTCAGTCTAGACATTCTACTAAAAAGTAAGGTGATATTAGAATGGGGTGATTGTGCTGCAGCTATCCAGTAACGATTAGTTATTGCTTTCTTTCCCAAGCTTCTTGATATAAAGTTCCAGAAATATTATGAGATCACTTTTAAGTTCATTTACTTGGCTGTAGTAGACTCTAACTTCTGCCCTTTGAAAATCAGAATACTTACTTTTCTGTTTTCCCTTCTTCACCTGATTTCAAATTGATTATTAAAATTTGTTTTCTAGTAAAATCTACACTTTTTTAGTGTTCCAGGAAGGTTCTGATAAATATAAAAAATATGAACTAATTTAAATCAGTTATTCTTCTTTTATCTCCTCATCTAAGCTGGAATTTAGTTCCTCTTTAATAAGTAAGGTCTACTGTGAAGAATCTAAACAACATTCTTTCAGATAAAGGTGAAAGCAGGAGAAAGAGTATTGGTAATCATACATTGTTCATTTTTAATAAAATTTGATTTTTTATGACAACATTATAGAATAACCATGAAAGAAACAGCATGTATATATATATAAATAACATAAATATATATATATACACTTTATATATGTATATATATAAAAATATAAAAAATTGAGGTAGAGAAGTTAACCAAATTGATTCAGGTAATATTTTAATAGAAAGATTAGAACAGCACAGGAAGGACTCAAATCCAGGTAATGTCACACTTACAATGTTTTTTGGGTAATTAAATAATTACTGGTTGTAGGAAAAGATAAATAAACTTCATGTTCTACTAAACAATTTATTTTGCTTTCATTTACATTATATATGTCTCTAGAAATGGAATCATTTTTTCCTTTTTTTCCTATTTAATGTAGCTTTAAAGCTTTAGTTCTTTTTGTAAAAAATCACATTTTTGTCATTTCAATGCTTTTTGCAAGCATCAGCTCTTTCTAGCCTTTAATTTGATATAATTCATTAGTCTTCCTGACACATCTCATAGGTTTGCACCACTCTTTGAAATTGCCGTTGATTGATTAACTGTCTTGTTCACTTTTTGCACTTATTCTCCTGAAATCTGAGCTCTCTGGTAATTCAGATCATTCACCCCCATTGGTGACTTGAGATTTCTTATTATTATTATCTTTATTGTTGGAATAACTTCTTATTATAAAATCAGAACTCACTGTGAATCCTCTTACTCCTGAATCACATTGCCTTTTTTATATTTTAAGAATAGAATTGAACTAAAGAATAAAAACATGTATTTTTCATAGAAAATTCTCTTGATCCCTTTGTTGCATTTTAAAAAAGAAAAGAATGAGAAAGAAAAAACAAATAACAAAAAAAAGAAAAAAAACCTTTTTAATAGGCCTAAACATAACTGACAATTATGGATATCTTATTAATACTAACCTCTTATTTAGTTCTATTTGTGCTATACTGTATATACATGCTTACATTTTGGTTCTTCTTGTTTGAGTCAATAGACCATGACGTTAATTGTGTAATTTTCTCCAAAGTGGTGGAAAGCCTAATACCGTATTACCAGCATGCCTTTGCAATCAGATTTCTGGAATTGAGTTGCACCAGTGTGAAAATGTGAAACTGTGGTGTGTGATTTAGCAAGTGGAAATGAAGTGCAGGCCACCCACTTTCTTTGTGACTGGAAAGGAAGTTTGGGAGCCCAAGTATTATTGTTTTTTTGTCTGGATTAAACTCCCCATGTCTAGTTACCAGCTTTGTAGAGTTGAGAGGTCATCGTGGTTGTGGTGCAGCGTCATTTACCAGTGACTGTGGCAAATCAAACTTGACATCACGTTCCACCCCTGAATCTCAGGAGTGTGCAGGGGGCCTGGACTCCATGACTTGGTGATTGGTGGCCTCAACTTTTCATCCTCAAGTTCTTCTGCCAGTTTGTCAGCATTCAATTCCCTGCACCCAATTCCTTTCTGCTTAAAGTCTTAGTCTCCATGTCCTGCTCTGAATACTGGCATTCAATGAGAGTGTTTTTTGTTTTATTTTAATTTAATTTTTTACTTGACAAATAAAAAGTGTGTATATTCATGGGATACATCGTGTTTTTTCACCACATATAACATGTAGTGATCAGATCAGGGTAATTAGCATATCCACCATCTCAAATATTTATCATTTCTTTGTGTTGGGAATAGTCAGTGTCTTCCTTCTAGCTATTTGAAACTGTATGTTATTGTTAACTATAGTCATCCTCAATGAGTTTTTGAGCTCAGCAATTACTATTTTTTATGTTTGGAAACTATTTTGTTTTTTTCAAAATCACCCTTTTTCTAAATGTGTTGCTTTTTTTTTTAGGAATCCTTTTTATATTAACATATATAATCATTAAAAACATATTTTATCATGTCATCGTCTAAAATAGTTTGATTTATCTTATAGGCAGTATGCTCTTTCCTTCCTTCTTTCTCCTGTCTCTGGTTTACCTTCTTTGGTGTGTTGAGATGGAGAGAGGAGGATGGCAAGAGACAGGTGTCTTCAACTTACCTGGACCTACACCGATGGTCTGCCCCTGTGGCAGGTGTCCAGCGTTTGGCCCCTCATGACACCGTGGGTGAGTTCTGCAGAACCACTCAGGAGCCTTCTCACCACACAGTTCCCTGGCAGGTGGGGACTCTAGTCCAGTGTCTCTGGGCCCCTCCGCTGCAGGCCCTGCCCTGTGCTGGAGGCCCCCCCACCAGAGGCTCACATTTTCATATGCTGGTTCTGCCAACATGGCTTATGTCTCTTGGGTCACGGGGAACACGGACATCTCTGCTTGGTCATGTGGTAACAGTCCAGGTCGCTCCACGGCAGCCCTATTTTCCTCTTGCAACCTTGTTCCAAGTCTCTTGCCCATCTGCCCATAAGGGCACATAGGGTGAATCTGCAAAACCACAAGGGAAGCAGATGCTGGCAATGAATGAGATGCTGGACCCCCTGTTTTGCAGGTGGTGATTTTCCCAGAATTCCGCTCAAGTGGCTTGGGGATGGGGGTCAGAGAAAAGCACCCCTTTACTCCCTCTGAAGAGGAAGTGGAAGTAAAGACTCAGCCCTCTCCGCCCGGCCAAGCGTAGGCAGCCTGAGGAAGTTCTTCCTCCCCTGCTCTGCGCATATAGCTCCCACGGTTTTGGGCGTGCATGTAGGGGATGCTCAGCCTACTCTTTAGAGTTTTTGTGACAGGGTGACGTTTTATCCTCTGCTTTGCATCCTGGCCTACAACTCTGGAGATACAGGAGATGTCCTGTTGACACCTCAAACTCCTGTTTCTGATTATTGTTCCAAGGTCTGAGATCCTCTGAACACTGACTCTTGCTTTGGGAGGGTGGTGGACACTTTGTCATTGTTTTCATAGGGTTCATTTTTATAGGATTTGAGTATTTTTTTCCATGTTAATCTCATGGGAATGATCACCCAGAAAGGTTTTGCATTTACTTTTGCAGGTAGAACACCTACTGCTGATTTTTATATTATTTGTCAACTTGGAGTCTCACCCTGCACTGATACAAACTTGGATTCTCCACTTGAGTGAGGCTCAAGACTGTGATTTCCTCAGGGGCAGTTTATTATCTTTCTGTTTGTCTTCACTCAGAGCCTAGGCAGTCATATTTCCCTATTTAACTCCTGTATCACTCTGGGGAGTTTTGTTTCTCTCACCATTTTGCCAGAAGTATGGCCTTTTAACTCTAACAAACACTTCCATAGTACTGGGTTACTGTAAGACCTTTGGCTTTGTCAGGGTGGGAGTCTGCCCTCAGTTCTTGGTGTGCTCTTGTCCAAAGAATGACCAGACACATCAAAGTGTCAAGTCCAGACTATTATCCTGGTCCTCTGGCTCCTTGCTTGGAAAAATCACCAGCAGGGCCAATGCCCTGGAGTAACCTCAGGCAGGGAGCAGTTTCACATAAGCAGCTCTTTAATGTAGAACAAAACAGGTCTGTCTCCACAAATGGAGAGAGACTGACTGACTGACTGACTCACTGACTGACTGACTGACTCACTCACTCACTCACTCACTCACTTACACTCTGACTGACTCACTGAATTCTCAGATTGTTTCCTTTTATTGGTCCAGTCTGGGGGTGGGCTTTTGGGAGGTGTGGGATGTTACCAAATGATCAACAGGTGTCCTCAAAATTCCATCTGCTTATAGGAGCTCCCTCTAAGAAAGCCCACCTGGGGGGGTGAACCACAATGTAGATTCAAGCCAATGGCATGATAATTACCCTTAGGTTACTCTAGGTCACTTTCTAAATCCTATCATGCTGGGCTGGGGGATTCCCAGATGGATGACGCATTCCCTCCTTCCCCAGGTGTGGCAGGTGCTCGGGATAGGATTAGGGTGGGGCAACACCAAAATGGAGTGCCCACCCTTGTCCTTCTTCCCAGGTGGGGCAATTGCGACAGCACCAAAGCAGGGCACACCTGTCCTGAGAGGGGCCAAAAGCTTCAGTTCTTATTTCTGCCTCAAATATTCAGAAATGTTTGTTGAATCATTATGCTGTGCCAGGCACAGTTCTTCCTAGTGTTCCAGGGTCCCGTTGGTTCAGGTACCATTTACCCTCTCAGAACATCTTCAGCATTTAGCTTTATTTCTGAAATATTATGGGTTTCTTTTCCTGTCTTTGGAGCACATCAGTACATTAAAAAAAAGTTTTACTTGGGGGTATTTAAAACCTACAGGAAGATTTTGGGTTCACGTAGTGTGCTGTTTTTAAGATCCTGAAAGCATTATTTCTTTTCATTCACTTTCCCACCAGCGTATTTTAAATGAAAGATGGGCACCCGTGATGTAATCAGCAAACACTAATATAACAAATTCCTATTAATTTAGATCATATAATTCAGGTGTGGGGTTAATTTCAAAATTCAGACATAGATGATGTTGCTATTCTTCTGTATGTGAATAAAGGTTTTACTCTGAGAATTAATAATATAAACAAGACTGTAAGAATAAATTAAACAAATGAAGAAAACAGCTGTTTTTGGAAGTATTTAGAAGGATCCATTCATGTAAAAATACTGGCATGCCAATTACTAATCATTCTTATCTTCTTATTAAAGCCTGTGTAAAGGAATTAGGAATTAGTAAAATATTTTATTTTATCATAAATCCTGATTTTTATATAATAATATTATATATCATTGAGAAATTATCTAAGTCAAACTCTTCAATGATTCTGTTCTCTTCTTCAATTAGTCTGAATTCATGGGTGGTGGTTGTGAGATAATTGAAATCCAGAACTTAATAATGTATTTTTAAAAAATATAGGGAAGATTTTTTCCCCTATGCTGAAGCATATTATAAAAGAAGTATGTTGGGTCATGCACCACATTCTCCTTGAGGCACCCTTCTTTCTCCTCTCTCTATACTTCCCACCCTTTGTCCCCCCTTATCTCCCTGAATTCAGTTGGGAACATTTCAGAAAGTCATTAACTAACTTTTTAAACTTTGATATAACATAATATTGATTGAGTTAAATAAGACTTATGCAGACATTTCTATAGGATTCCAGATCCCTGACCCCAACATTAATTTGAAGTTCCCTTATCATTGAAAGAGCCTGAGTATTGATATGGAAATAGGAATGACAGGTTTGATGTCTTCTGCTTCCTGCCTTCATTCTTTTAAAAGACTGACCTTGGCCACTGCAGTTCTGCTTTGCAAGCAAAGATAAAGTTTGTCCAAGGTCGCGCTTCAGCATGTGGCCTGGTTTGCACCTTAGCGGTGGCAGCTTACTGACTCATTGATAAAGTGAAATGTATTGTTTGTAAACTAAAAACCATAATTACCTCTACCCACACCCACAACAAAAATATATGATTAGTATAATATTATTTATTTGTTGTAAAATATAGTTTCAATTTTAACAGTATCAATTGATATTTTAATACCTCCATCATGAGGATGAAAAAAAAAGTTTTGGAAGTTAAGTAATTTCATCAATTTATAGTGATAGAATTCAGGGAACTGAGGTCACTAGACTCTTGGACTAATGTTCAATCCCATTACACTGGCTCAATGAATGAGTATGTCCAGACATTCACTCCATTCACGATATGAAAACACACTCACACACAGGCGGCTCTCTCTTAAAATATTTAAATTCTAGCTACAATACATTCACATAAAATAACTAATGATATACACCCGTATTTGTTAGAATCTTTGGAACCAAAGATGATTATTGAAGATTTCAGCAAGAAAGGGGAAGCTTTGATACGCTGACATTGACATATGACGAGAGAGGAGAAGTGGAGCCGGACATTCAGGAGTTGGAAACCTGAAATATTGAACAGTGCATCGACCCCTGTAGCAAAGTGAAGAGCCAGGTATTAACACTGTTGCAGGAGCAGAGGGAAGAGCCAGGTATTAACACTGTTGCAGGAGCAGAGGGAAGAGCCAGGTATTAACACTGTTGCAGGAGCAGAGGGAAGAGCCAGGTATTAACACTGTTGCAGGAGCAGAGTGAAGAGCCAGACATTAACACTGTTACAGGAGCAGAGTGAAGAGCCAGATATTTACATTGTTACAGGAGCAGAGTGAAGAGCCAGACATTAACACTGTTGCAGGAGCAGAGTGAAGAGCCAGGTATTAACATTGTTGCAGATTCTGGGTAATTGTTACAGACTCCACTTACTCAGACTTGTGGTCTAGGAGATGGCACAAGATTCTCAGTTCATCACTTCAAACCTGTTTACTGTTACTTTACACATAATGCTTTACCAGAGTTTTCTGGAATCCAGGCATTTTCTAATTACAAATTAATACAAGTGCAACTGTGGCCAGACAAACTGTGAAGAAGAAATATTTCTAAAATTCTGACCACTCAGACTTCCACACACTCACAAATACACACAAATGGACAAGAACTTCTGGTTCAAGAAGGAAGATTGAACTAATGTATTTAAATATAAAACAACCACAAGAAAAAAAAGGGAAGTATCAAACACATGTGTAGGATATAAAGCAATTGAAGGATTCCAGACTGCAGCAATGTCTTTCGAAGGATTTATAGAAAAGGATCTGGGACAAGATTTGTTTTGATTTGTTATACCTTTTACTTTATATTATTTTTTTACTTTGCAATATATTATAGATCAATACTTTTCATACAACATAATAACTCAGAAATAGTAGGAAAAAACCTCAGGAACACCAGTTTTCTTATTACATCCAACAGATGTAAAATTGCTCTGTGAAGTCACCATAAAAAGTTCTCAGTGGTCCCTCTTCATGGGGGCCCTCATTCATTTGCAGAGAGGTAACTCACGGTTTGAGAACTCTGGGTCTTATTTGAGCATCACTGGTGGGGATACCTGTGGAGAAGGAGTAAAACAAGAAGAGAAACCACTCCCCGGCAGAGATCTGGTAGCACCCAGGACTCAGAAATGCCGGGAAGGACAGAAGGTAGGTGGCCCACAGGGCTCAGCCCTGGGTGGGAGGGTCAACGCCCAACGTCCTTCCCTGCCTCACTTTGGAGTGTGCTCCCCACAGCCTGGTGTGCATCTCAGTGACTTTGCAAACCAAGAAAATTTGAATTATAATCACTGCACATTGTGAAGGCAAGGAACCTGCCCAAGCACATTGACAAGGGTTCCCTCCAAAATCATTATCATACCTGCTATTTATTAGAAAAACAAACAGAGAGCTAGGCAGGGGGAAAAGAAACACATTCAGAACAGCCGATTTTGAATAGCTGGGGTTGTTTTGTTGTTGATTAATCTACAGGAGCTTTATCAATTTTATTCATTTTTTTCTCCAAAGAATCAGCTTTTGCTTTCATTGATTTTCAATATTATACTTTTTTTCAATCTTACTCATTTCTGCTCTAAGTTTTATTATTTCTTCTGCTTAATTCAGGATTGAATTTCCCTCCTTTCTGTAGTTTAGTAAGTGGACACTTAGTTTATTAACTTTAGACCTTTCTTCTTTTCAAATATCTGCATTCAATTTCATAAACTTTCCTATAAGTAGTGTAGCTGTATTCCACTAATTTTGACATGTTGCATTTTTGTTTTCAGTTAGAATATTTTAAAAAATTTGTCTTGAGACTTTTTTTGACCCAAGTGTTATTTAGTAATGTATTATTTAATTTCCTAATATTTAAGGATTTTACAGCTATATTTCTGTATTGATCTCTAGGTTAATTTTGTTGTGATCTGAGAATACACTTTGTAAGATTCATAATCTTATAAATTTGTTTAGGTAAATTGTATGACTCATAATGTGTTCTATTTATCTCAGTCTGTGCTGAGCTTGGGAAGGATATGTATTCTGCTATTGTTAGATGGAATACCATATAAATGTGAATTAGATAAAGTTAATTAAAATAGTACTATTGGTGATGAATTCCTTCAGTTTTTATTTTTCTGAGGGGGAAAAAACATTTATTCTTTAATTTTGAAGGATAATTTCACCGGATATAAAATTCTAGTTTGGTGAAGTTTTTTTCTCCCAATACTTCAACTATTTAAACACTTTGCTCCTCTGTCCTTTTGTTTGCATGATCTCTGATGAAAAGTCCCCTGTAATTCTTGTCTTTGTTCTTCTCTGTATGTGTAACACATGCCAATTAAGTGTCACGGTCTGGTGTCCACGGCTGGACTTTGAAGATTTGCCCTGGTTCTTGGGCTCCTAGCTTGGAGGAATCGCAAGCCGGGCCCGCACGACAGAGAGAGATGACAGATGCTCAGCAAGTATGTGTGAAGAATTTATTGGAAATAGTGAAGTTATAGGATAGTATAGGGAAGAAAGCACAGACGTTTCCTAAGGGGAAATGGGTCTGTCTCTGCGAGTGGAGAAGACCCTAATTAACTCTAAACGTCTTCCTTTTATATGTTAGCAATTTATGTTGATGTAAAGGTTAGTCACAAGGTTAGTCATAATCACCTATGACTATACGTCACAAGGTTTGGGGACTGAATTATACGTGTGATGGAAAAAGTCACCGTTTAGGGTGTTTTTCTATTTTCTGATTGGTGGTCAGTGTTCCATGATTTAATTACCCCATTCTCTAAGGCTGAAAGAACTGTTTTTCCTGGTTATTTTTCTGTAGCCATTTCCTCCTTATTGTTTTTCTATAAGTGCTTTCTCCTTTCTGCTTTTCTGATTTCCATTACCTCTCACTTGTTTTTCTGTCCCTAACATAAGGAATGTACTTTGGAGGTAGATGTTCTAAAGAAAAACTGTATTATCACTACTCCTTTAATTATATGAAAATTTTATTTGAAAACTATTCTGAGATTCCAAGAAAACTGGTAAAATTTGTAAGGATATGCTCCCAAATACAGACATAAGTAGAAATCAAACTGACTCAAGACTATATTTGTCATATATAATGAAATACTACAAACTTTGAGAATGTTAAAATCCACATTGCAAGTGCAGCTGAGCTGAGCAGCATGGTTTTGACTTTGTCAGGTCCTGAGCGGAGAACCCAGATGAGCCCACTGACCTCTGTGGGCTAATAAACAGGGGCTGGTTTAAGGGATGTGTTTGAGGAAATTTGTTATGCAGCAATGGGAAACTAGGAGAGTTTGTTTAAACCACATTCCTTTTGCTTTTTCCAATTGTATCATGGCAAGCTATATCTGGGATGATAAACTTAATGTTAAGTTGCAATTTTGACTAATTGATCATCTTATGTATAAGTATTAGAAAATTCTTAAGATACTAATAGTAATTGAATTTTATCTAAAATATGAATAATACACAAATACCTATTTTTAAAATTTATGTATTTTGAATTAATATAAATAATTCACATTTCTTAAATTTTGTGTTTATAAGTCAGAGAGATGATATGCAGAAACTTTCCTACTTACTCCCTGTACAATTTAGTATTTGAAAACAAAACTTTAATATTTAAAAATTAAGTGAAATATGATTAAAACAATAAAGGTTTTAATAGAAAACAAATTTTTCCAGATAGCCTAAATATATATGAATCGCTTCTTTTTGGCACAATTCTTATGCCAATTGTTATAATCTATCTGCCAAAAAAGATTAGGAAATACATTTCCCAATAATACTATTAAAACATTTTTCAAATTGTAAAAAATTCTTGAAAGTAATGAAACTTTTGTTTTTAAGTATTCTATAGTTAAGGTATTAGCTAATTCAGTGTGAAACTCTCCAATTGAATAATATTACATTGTGCATTTGATGTTCATTTAATATTATAAAAGGGATGACCACAAGAAAATGGTTCCATCCATGCTATACTTTAAATATGGTTTTCTTTTGTGGTTACTATATAGTCAAGTCAATCAAATAAATTAAATCATACACATCAATTAAAATATTATTTTCAACTTTTAAATTATTTTATGAGATTTTTATTTTATTAGATTCAATTATAAATATTAAATTATTTATTTACATAATGTGGAACCATTTTATAATAACAGTATTTGGAAATTCCTTGTCAAGTCATTTTAAGTTGTGTTGGGAATGATGTAAATTTGAAGTAAAGGCAATATTGTGCATAAACATCTATAAAACACCCCATACCTCCATAACACACACACACACACACACACACATGCACAAACACAGAATAATAAGTTTGAAAATTCTTTCTGTAATATATCAGTAGTGAGACCAGGATGTTTTATGCTCTGTGACATTGGAAGGGCTATAATAACTATTGAATAAAATACAGAGCTGGTTATTTGATGTTAGTAGTCTTCTACTTTTTTGAAACATACTGTGAGATTTAGAATAGGCTACAAAGAAAGACAGATTGACACAAATTGTATTTAGCTACCAGTTACATATGAATTTATGAAAATAATAGAACAGGTTAAGTTATTTTTGACAGGTTTAGGGTATTGAAACAAGGGGGATCCAAGGCAAAAGCCACATAAAACACAAACTTAGAAGCACAAAAGTCACAAACAACAACAGAAAAATTGGAACTTACTAAGGAAAATTGCAGTCATTTCTGGTATATTGAATTTTTCCAAAAGATATATGAATATGGAATTTTGCAAACTCGTATTCCAGGAAAATTAACATTTTATATAAAGGAAAATTGACATACATTTTTATGTTAGATATATCGTATTTATTTCACTGTCATTTTTATTTTTGCTTAATTAACTGACCACATAATTATATTTGACAATGACTTTTTAAAAGATACATGTATGATTTTGCCATCATCTTAGCAAAACTAAATCCTTCAAATTTAAATCCTTATGGAAATTGAGGAACTAAGAAATAGTTAATACTAAACAAAGGAAAGGCATTAATTGAGGAAATACCATGCTCTTGTCAGTTTGAATAACTTACCTTACATGTGCAGAAACCCAAGATCAAAGAGGATTAGTAACCCACATAACTACTTATTTTCAGAAACAGGATCCAAATCCAGTTTGATCTGCTCAGGAATCTCGTGAGTTCTCCACTAGACTGTTTGCCCTCCTCCCCATTTTTGCGATTTAATTCTCTAAGCTGTTTACAGAAAATAAAATTTGGAATATACGTTCACTGTTAAGAAAGCCAATCATTTTTGCTTTTCACAGACAAGACCTTGCAAGGAATCCCAGCATTCACAGTGGGGCCAACCAAGCCCACCCGCTTAGAGTGCTGGGAGTTTACACTGCAAGGATGGGTATCCGTGGGATGATTTTGATGTGTTTATCCCCGTGTTTTCATCTCCGTTTTTTCTAGATCAAAATTTCCAGCAGAGGACCAATAGTCTGGCCTTATAGTTGGCAATTTATGAACGACACCAAGTTAAATATATCTTCTGGAGTCAAAACCAGAGAACATATAATGCCACCAGACAGAACAAACTAGAGTCATTGCCCAGCCTACATTTTATTCCAGAATTCATCTAACATTTTCTACTCATTAAGTTTCTTTTCTATAGTATAAAACTTGCATAAATGGCATACCAATCCTCTAACTAGGTATCATCATTCTTTACAGATTAGGAATCAGTAACTCAGGATTTAGGTAAATTTCCCAAAGTTCCAAACAGTTACTTTGCAATGTTATTGGGAATTATAACCAAATATCTCATTTTAAACTGATTTTCCAGTGCACCATGCTGTCTCCTAAAGGTCACTCTAAACATAAAATCAGGTGTTTTATTTTGGAACTCTTCGTGTAAATATTGAGAGCCCCCTTAGATTCAAATCCACTTCCTGGCATTTTCAGAGTTGCTGGGCTGCTCTTTAGGCTGCAGGAAAAGATTAATCAATTCTCACCTTCAACAGCTCCAGCACAGCTTGGTGATCTTACGTGTAAACTACAGACCTCTGATGGCTAAACTCATGCTCCGTTATTCAAGAACTGACAACCACATCCACAGCTCTGCTTCATTTTTTAAAGAAAAGTACATGAATGTGTATTGTTTGAATTCATAGAGCACCAAATTATTTTGTATTTTTTCTCCAATTTTACTTACCATACATAAAAAAAAATCTCATTCTATGAATATTACAAGAAATAGAAATAGCCCATAACATGAAAAGACTACAAACATGAGGCCACACCATTTACATTTCAGGTAACAGGTGTACTTCTGAAAAAGAAATATGAATAAAACTTTCCCTCGGCAATCACCATTTGCTAATGATTGGTACAACTGGTAAAAGGATAGATAGATAGATATACAGATAGGTAGATATTGGTTAAAAAAAAGAAAGAAAAGTTTTCTCTGTTTCTAAGTTTGTGTCAGAAAAATTCTGACTTGGTCAGGGCTGCCTAGGCCTGTTTGTGGCTATTTTTCTTTTGGAAAAAATACCCTAGAGAAATAGATATTTCCAATTGCTGCTGGTTGCTAGGAAAGAAAAGTATCTTTTAGCTCAATGGTGTGAAACTGGATTCTTCATCCACTGTTTTTTCTATGCTAGGCTATTTGTGTTTTTTAGAAGTGTCTTCACCTATCCAGTGTATAACTTAAAATAATTTCTTTATTTTGAGACCATCTCAATGTTAATGTACATGGTATTTTCTCCAATAGTTAATGCACTTAGGATCTCCTTGTCTTGTCCACATTTACCCCAAACATTGACCAACTCAAAAGGCTGACTTCATATAGATAAATGGACAGATTTAATACAGATAAATGGAACACTTCACTCCAAGGTATTGGGGACACCACCTAAGGTCTGATTCTAGCTCATTTGGCTTGGTATGGTACAATGCACTGAAAGTCACATTTTTTTCCTCATAAATCTCTGTAATCTATGACATTAATGACCCCACCTGCACTCTGGCACGGGCCCAGATATGTGACATTCTGTTCAAGGAGCTGCTGGCAGAAGAGAGGGAAGCAGAGGCTGTGAGAAGCATGTGTGAACATCTGTGTGTCCTCCTTGGCTTCCACATGACCCCAAGAACACACCCAGGTGCTCCTCTTGGGGGCACACGTCTGTGGACGAGCGCTCATGTCCCCACCTGTCTGGCTGAGGCCCAGACACGAGCAGCAGAACCTCCCACTGGGCCCCAGAGGTGCAGGCAGACCCAGCCCACTGCGCCCAATAAGGACCAAGCAGTGGAAACCCACGCGCTGGTGGGCCAGGTCAGGGCTCACGTCGTCTGCCCTTGGTGTTTTGGGATGGCTGGCGTGCAGAATTACTGTGTGGAGAAGTGATACTCAGCAAGCTCCGTGGTTTTCATTACCACACACAAGACCAATACTTTCTTGCTAACTGTGAATAAGACAATTTAATGCATATAAACACTTTCTGCAAAAGTGAAAAAAGGAACTGGGATGAAAATAGAATGTAAAACAGCGTAGTTAATAAAGCAAAATGCTGGGGGTTTTTTGAAATTGTGTGTGTGCACACGTTACTTGCGTTGTTAGTTAAAACGTGCCCCCTACTGTGGTCACGGTCCGACTAGCTTGACGCTGTGGTTGGACCCTATCGACCTGGGGGTGTGAGGAGTGCACACCCTTTGCTGGGCGGCAGGACACCGCGGTGGGCTGGAGGTGGAGCAAACGCATTGATCGCTGCCAGGACTCGGAGCACTGCTGCACCCTCCCTGGGTCCGGAGTGTCATCTCTGAGCGCGAAGGACAGCAAAACCTTCAGGAATAATGATTCTATAAATTTAAAGCTACGTAGTTTATAGGTTTTTCTAATCAGAAAAGACACCTAGGAAATTGGGATGGAAGTGCTCGTAAAATGACCTTACTTTTTTGGACAAGTAAATCTAAGGTCAGTCTATTGACACAAAATAATCAAAAGGCCAATGATGCACGAGAGTGAAATCTGAATATGCATCTCATGATTTCAGGATATGCATTTAGAATCGTTATGTCTAGCACACAGAACATATGCCCAGGTAACTGAGGAGTGAATGTCTGTGAGTAATTGGCCTGAGATACTTTATAGACTCTAAATAAAACAGATACAGAATCATCAGCTTTTAGATTAAAAATATATCAAAAATCAGCGTGTAGGTGATTACTCTCTGGCAGTTCTCCAAACCACTGCCAGAGCTGGACTGTGTCTTTCCCACACGGAGGTCCCAGGGCTCGTGCCCAGGCCTGGCACTCTGCCCACCCCACCCGGAGTGCGTCTCCCAGTGGGGCATTTTGCCCCTGGGCCAGTCTCAGGATCTGAGCAAATGAAAAGGAACTATTAATATCTGCCATATAATTAAATACATTAAGCCAAATAAATAGAGCTCAGAAGATAATGAAAACAAATTGATGGGAGAGGCCGAAGGCAAAGGATGTTTGGAATGTTTGACAATGAGGTACGTTAATGCTGTGCCTGAAAGTTTACAAAACACTTATATGTGCAGTAGATACAGGTGATTGTGCAGTTGCACATACAATAGGATGCATGATATTCCCCCTGTATGTGATTGTATTGCTCTCATTTTACAAGTGAAGCAAATAAAACTGAGATTATTTTATTGATTCAAGTGCAGATTAACTAAAAAGCTGGGATTCACATGAGATTCTCTCAACTCGCCAGGCTGTTTCCACCCACAGCACATGTCTCTATCTCTGTACACCTTATGTGTTATAAATGATTTTCCTTCTCAAAGGAATCAGGACCTGCTTGATAAACTCTCAGAATTCTAGGCATTTTTTTTCCCTAAAAAGGTTATCATAAAAAAATCATGGAGAATATGGCTGTTCATGTATTGGCACTTTCCATAAGTGGTCTTGTTGAAAAGAAAGAATATATAAATATGGAAATGCATTCTTGATGACAGGAAATAGGTACAGACACATTTAAAACACACATGTGATTTCCAGTGATGTAAAATGATTACAACAATGAATTCTGATTAAGCTCTAAACTTTGAGACTTAGCTTTTGAAAGCTGTTTGAAAATTTTGTTTATGCAAAGGCTTGTTTACTCTGCATAGCAAAATCCAGACTCACTGACATTAACCTGGTATGTCAGTCACTCTTTCTCCATGAGGTTGTGTAACAAACAGCCATGAATCTTTACTGGTGAGAACAATGAGCATGAATTGTGCTTATGTCTTGGGACCACAGCTAGGGGTGCCCAGCTGTGTGCCCGGGATCGGCACAGGGCTAAGCAAGTGCCCGCAGTGACGGCAGGTGTAAGGCAGAGCAGGAAAAGCATGCACGCCCTGAGCCAAGTCTTGGAACCACCCACTGCTATTTGTAGCACATTCTATTATCCAAAGAAAGACCCAGAGATCCAAATTCAAAGAGTGAAGAAATAGAAGGCACACTGTCACAGGAAGTGCAGTTATTTGGCATTGTGCCTGCAGATTCAGGTAAAGAATTAGGCCTTCGATGCAGCAAATCCACGACCTTTGATCTCTAAATTGAAAAAGTATTCTCCCGGCTCTCTGACATATACCAGTCTGAGCACTGATCATTACATTTTCCTTTGGGCATAAAATAAAATTATAAATGAACATAAATTTATGAAAGTTAAATACTACTCACTTCCCACATTTCAGAGTTAAAATGGTATAAGTAATCTATTTTTTCTGATTATTAAAACTATGCCCCTTCATTATAGAACATTTAGAAAATTTTTTCACAGTTTCCAGATGTCTTAAGTGTTATGGTTATGAGTATAAACAAGGGATACTCTAAAAATGTTCTACACATGATTAAAGAATAATCTAAGAGCTTTAACTCACATTGTACATTAAAGTTAACATTTAAAAAACAGAGAGAAATTGTTTGCTTAAATTTTGCCAAACATGTCTTAAAATATACGAGCATATAATCTAATGACTCATTTACCATAAAAAGCCTGAACGTATGTATATGCTAGAGTTAAAAATTCTCTCAAGAAATCAAATCATGGAATTATGTGGGAAGCTGAAACTGCTTCCTATAATCAACCAGGCTACCACGTGTGTGGCAGGTTCTTTGACAGAGACCATAATCATATAATTTAGTGATACAGCTTGTAATGCTGAATTTTATAATTTACTTATGGAAATGAATAATGTCTTCTACATGGAATCATAAAAAGAATCTGATACTATATTTGGCATACCATTTTAAGTAGGTAGAAACATTTTTAGAAAAGTAGCATAAAAGATGAATACATTTATAATACAGAGTAAGCAACAGAACAGTGTACATATTTTTGGCTTTGTGGCTGCTATTATTTTTTCCAATTTTGGTAAGCCTACATTTGATGCCATATGTAACCAGTACAGTGATAATTACAGTACTCATTCTAATAATACTTCTGATAATGATTCTCAAGCATTTTTTTAACCATTTTGATGCTTTCCTGTTTATTGTTTCTTCAAAGATGCTAAGCATAATATGCACATTTGCAAATGGTACACTGAACAATAAAATGCCATTGTGTTTCTTGCAGCCCATTCTACATCTTATGTTAATATTCACAGTTAAAGAATAATTTATTTTTTATTTTCTATTTATCTAGTTACATACTAATTGGAGGAAAAAATCTGATTGTTAGTTAAGTTTATAGAAACAGTAAATGAGCTGATTTCTTTGGACAGAAAAAACATAGTCAGTGAACAAACTTTAGGTGAATGGATGTTAGTCCCAAAATATTTTAGAATAACCTTTCATCTTCCATTTAAAACACAGTTTGCTTTCATAGGCAGGAAGGTGGCTGGAGAAGCTGTCTGTGGATGACGCAGTGCAAATCTGATAGCAACGTGTGTATTATGAAGATTAAATGAGTTAATGTGTGTAAACCTCTTGGGACAGAACTGGCAAATGGTAAATGTGGTACAAACATCAACTGTGACTATACATTAAAATACAAATACATATTGCAGATGGTTTTTAATGCATATATTGAGACCCTGGTTTGCAACTTAATATTTTGTCAATTCTGCTTTTTATTGTGGGGTTTTTATTAATACAAAATGATATATTGTCCTTTTTGTAATTTGGGGGCTATTTGGTTGGATTAAAATCCTGCAATGGTGATTGGTTGCTTCAGTGGTGCAATTCCTCAAGCTTCCCCAGCCACACTGCTGACTTTGTGGTCCCTCGAATTAAACCTTCAGAGACTCTTCCTTCTCCTTGACTCCAGCCTTGTGAAATGGCTTGCTGTGGCCAGCACTGCCCCACAGGGTGAAGAGGTTCCAGCTCCAGGTCGAGGCCTTGTGGGTCTGCCTTAGTATCTCTCGCCTCTGCCATGTCCCGAGAGCTTTCGCTGGCCTTCTGGGGCAGCAGAGAGGAGACAGATGGCTGGAGAACCTGTTGCCTGTCATGTGCTAAAAGTCAGCTGGACCACCCCATGCATGCGGGTAAGCCCAGCCCAGACCAGAAGGACCACCCAACCCCGCCCAGGCTGAATCGCTGATCCTCCAACTCAGGCATCAAGTAAATGCTTATTGTTTATGGCTACTGAATCTTGGGATGGTTGGCAACACAGCTTCACTGAGGCCAGCAGATAAGTAAAACAGTAGTAGCACAATAAAGAGTAAATACATTTATATCAACCAATAATGCTAATATAATTTTATTAACATTGTCCAGTTAAAGAACATAGGAACGAGAACATACAAGTATGTAAGAAGCATGTGTAATGTTTTATGCAGGTAAGATTAAAAGCAGACAAGTCTAGACAGGTTTTATAAGCATTCACGAAGTCAAACCTGACTTAATGTGTATGATTAGCTAAGCAGATTTAACACATGATTAAGCAGAAAGATGTGCATGGATAGGAACTTATGAAGCACATTAAATTGCTCTATTCTCTTTTGATATTTTAGAGCATCATATTCTCAGGAGAAATGCTACAAGTTTCCTTTTTGGAATACATATTAGGTCTGCTTTGGCAAGGCTCAAGAATGAAAAAAGAAGGAAAATGATCAAGTATCATACTCAATTTTTCTAAATTTGTTCAGAGTTATTTTATTCATTCCAAGAAGAGGAGAAAAGAAAAAGATATAGAAAAATAGCCATCTTCTTAGCCCCACACCTTCCACTTGATTGATAATCTAAATTTCCTATTTAATTCTGCAAAATGTTAACTAAATAACACTGCCGCCTGATTAGATACAACTAATCATTCAATGAGAGTCAGGACTATTCACCATTTTTTCTGGTGAATCTTCCATTAACCGGATTATGATCTTTTAGAAAACCCCATTCTGAAACAGAATTTCTGCTTCTTGATGAACCAGCCAGTCAGTGAGATTGGAATTTTTTTTTCTAAGCTAGGAAAGAATTTCTCACCTATGAGTGCCACTTGCTGACAGGTAACATTAATTAAGATAAGCATGAATTAAAGGCAACTAAAAGTTGTCTGACCAGCTCTTTTACAGAACAAACCGGTGAAATATTTTATTTCTTGAATAGAAATTCAGAGTCCATATCATCTCCTTTTGTTCGTGTAAGAGTGATCTTGGAGAAAAGAGTAAAATGATTTTCTTATCATGACACTCTTGGCAGCTGAGCGCCAGGTAGCCTGTATCTTAGCACAAGCCTTCTGGTGCTAATAAAAATGTGGAGAACCAAGCGTCCGTCCTTCTGTAAGTTCTCAATATTACCTGGCAGCAAACATACTTCTTTCAATTATAAATTAAACAGTCATTTCTTAACTAAAGTTTCACACCTTATGTTAAGGCAATTGCCACATTTCATGTATGTTTATGGAACTATAGCCCTTTGTTGAGAAACTCAGATGTGGCCACATCAAATAAATCCAATTTCAGATGTGGACATAAAAAAAGGGAAACACTCTCTGGCCCATACAAGCACCAGGAAAACTGATGTTTAAAATGGAATAATTACAGGATTTTTATGTTAATAATTGATATCTTAATACAAAATGACCTATTAATCTGCTATTGATGGTTTTTGTATTGAGATTCATGGTACGAGAGGGGAAGCCCAAAACCCCCGAATCTCTGGGGGGTCAGCTGACCCCTTGGTGCCTGATTATTTTCTTTCTTGGGCAGTAGCTGTAGCAAGGTGCCCAAATCCCCGCAACGTCCTTCTTGAATTTGCCTAGAAATAGTCTGGATTCTTGAGGACCAAATTCTTCATCTTTGCGATGAGCTTGTCAGCAGTCTCCTGGGCCTTAAAGTAGACAAATGCATAGTCCCTGAGCCAATTTCATGGTACAGTCCCTTCCAGAGCAAGGTGTTCCCCAGAGTAGAAAATGTATCACAAAATACCTTGACATCGATGCATTTGTGCAGTTCACAAACTAAGATATTTCTAATTCCAACACTCTGCCCAGAAGGAGTCCCACTGTTACATTATTTGTACTGACTTTCATTTTGCAAGAAATATTTAATTGCAATATAACAAATTTCTTTTTATCTCATTACTTATTAAAATAATCAATTAAAAATCTGTATCAAAGAAGAGATACTTCTGATAAAAGCAAAGTCTAGAAATAAATGTCTTATTTTTACATAAATAATCATATAATTTAATTCAATCAAGAAAAAAAGTGAAGTTTTCTTTTTTTTTCTCTCTTTTTTTCAACTTGGACAAGCTATTCCTACAGTTAATAAGGAAAAAAAAATAGAATATAGAATTTTAGCTGGAAAATTTTTCTGACAAAATTAGTGAAAGTATAGTAACAGGATGATAGATAAAAACATGTTATGAAGAGACTATGATTAGGAGAGTTTGGTACCAGAGAATGAACAGATATACAGAGTCCACAAGTAGATGTAAATGTGTTGTAGGATAAAAACTGCATTCAGCAGGGAAAAGACTGATCATTCAAACAATGGCCTTTCTACATTTTCAAAGTATATAAAAGATAAAGTAAGAGTATGATCTCACTCTTTTGAGCATAAATTTTTAGATGAGTAAAGGATTTAAAAATAATATTAAAGAAACAGAATAGTATATAAAAATATAGATGCATTTTAAATAAAGACAAAACCTTGAAGTTATAGATTAAACATACACAACAGTATGTATAATGTGCTACTCTTTTTACACAATGGTTTTATATACATATGTGCTTATGTGTTCATGAAATAATCCTGGAAAGATATATAAGAACAGGAATAATTCTTGCTTTGGTGGATGGAATGGGGGGAAGGAAATTAATATTTAGGAAGTGTAAATTTACTATATGACACTTTTGTGCCACTTTAGGTTTTTAACCATGTATATGTGGTGTGAATAAGTAAATAAAAAAAGACAATTTATAAACTTTGGAAGGAGACGCTTGGTTTCCATTGGGCACAGAAGGAACATGGAAATTGTCACTCCATCACTCTCTTCCTCACAACAAGAAAACGCCTGAACAAACTGAAAAATCAACAACTCTTCGTAGATCCTTGACAGAACTGAGGTCACACGCAAACCACTGCCTCCAAAATGGGAGAGACAAATAGGTGAAGACAGAAAATTGCAACCTACCAGGGTGGAAACGTGCATGGGAACCAGAGCCAGGGTAAGAAAACCTAAACTGTAACTTGAGAATTACTGGAGGTGCAATGTGGACAAGTCTGAGGGCTGAAAACTCTGGGGGCCCAGTCGGGAGGGCAGTGATCCCGCATTTTACAAGTTTTACCTCCAGGAAGGAGCTCAACCAGGTCCTCACAGAGAAGATTGGAGAAGAATCCCCAGAACGAGAGGAACCACTTTGAAGTACACCTCGGCATTCTGTTTTTCTTAACCAGATCTGCCCTCAGGAGAAACTGCTTACCTAGATCCTGCTGGGTGTTACCACAGTCTACCTGATCCGGCAGAAGAGAAATACCCAATTGCAGCCCACCCTGGTCAGCTTGCCCCACGTAAGCAGGAGAACAAAACCCTGAGAAACACACATGAAGGTCACAGCCCGGCGGCCTGGGCACGTGGGAGGCTTCCTCTCCCCACACCCTGTACCCCACCGGTACAATCCCTGCCTTCTACAACGTCCCTCTGTTTCCTTTTTACTATGCCACAGATTTGCTGGTGAAACTGGTTTATTGCTGTGTTCAAGTCAATTGGGGAAAACCAGTGCATTAGTCCAACTTCACATTGATAATTTGGCCAAGGGTTTCCCCACTGGTGTTGTCCAATTTGTGCCTTTTATATACGGTAGTATTTAGATCCAGTGCCTTGACTAGATTCAGGATTGATTGTTCTGACATAAAATGATTCATAGGTGACACTGTGAACACTCCATATCATAACGTTACTTGACACCCAGTTTCTCATGGCCCCATTTTGGAGATGCTGAGATTTGTCGGTATTCTCATCCTGCGCCTTCCATTGGAAACTTGTGTTACAAAATTTTGCTTAATGGTTTTAGCCCCTATTGATGACAATTTCTTAAAAGAAAAAAGATTTTTATTGGGGATTGTAAAATTGTGATGTTATAATTCTATCATTCCTTCTACAATTATTTGCTAGAATTTATCTACAATGAAGGACTTTTTTTCTCAACTATTTGACTACACCAAAATTAGACCACAGAGAAGGCAGGATAAATACTTGGTTCTCTCTCCTAGTTGTCAGCTACAAAGGAATGATTTGGTACTTTTGGATCCACCATGACATCTTATATTTCACATACACTAAAAATGCTTATACAAAATTGTATAAAATGTTTATTTTATAATTAAGTTTTAAATATCCTCCTATTTCTTCTATCTTCTTTCTACTTATTAATTTCATTTGCATATGTATGTACATCCAAGGTGCTTCTATTTGATTTTATTTTATAAAGAACAAGCTATATATTTTCTTATAAGTTTAACTTTACACTTTCTATTATAATGTTAATTCTTTTCTTTACATGATTTTATTTTCCATGTTTTCTTTTACATGATTTTACATAACTTTCTATTTTAGAACAATTTAGAAAAAAATTCAAAGATAGTACAAAGTTCCCATGTACCCCATGTTCTGTTTCCTGCATTATCATTTTATTACATGAGTAGGATACTTTTGATATACATAATGAATCAATATTGACACATTATTGCTAAAGCCCTAACTTTATTCATATGCCTTAATTCAAACCTAACGTCCTTGTGCTGGTCCTAGATCCCATGCAGGTGTCACATTATGTTGTGCCCTTTTAGGCTTCTCTTGTCTGTGGCAGTTCCTCAGACTTTGCTTGTTTTTCATGACCTTGACATGTTTGAGGAGTACCGTTCAGATGGATTATGGATATCCCTTACCTGGCATTAGTCTGATGCTTTTCTTATGATTAGATTGTGGACATGTCTTTTGGAGAGGAAAACCAGGGAGTGAAAGTAGCATTTTTCTTACATCATATCAAGAATATGCACTGTCAACATGACTCGTGATTGTTGATGTAGACCTTGAGGTGAGGCTGAGGTGGTGCTTGTTGTGTTCTCCGTTGCAAGTTAGCTTTCTTCCCGGATTCGCATACTGTCCTCTTGGGAAGGGGGTCACTGTGCACAGCCTATGCTTGTGGAGTGGGGAGTTACACGCCGCTTCCTGGAGGGCAGGATCTCTACAAAACTCACTTGGAGTTTTCCTGCACAAGAGGCTTTTCTATTCTACCTATTGTTTATTTATTGAATCATTCACTCTTATCAATATGGACTCATAGATATTTATTTTATAATTTTGGTTATAATCCGATGCTATTTTATTAGTCATGTTGCTCAAATCATTCCATCTTTGGCCATTGGGTGCTGTTCCAGTCACCTGCTCTGATCCTGTGACAAACCCCATCATGCTATTTTGTTTGACTTTTTTTTGTTTTTGTTATTGTTGCTTTAAGCAGTTCTTTACTTTCTGGCACTACAGGATGCTTCAGGATCACCTTATATTGTTTTCTTCTTCAGTCCTAAAATCAGCTGTTTCTTCCTGGTTCCTTTTATGGGATGCTGGTGTTAGAAATCAAGATATGGGTCCTGGGTGTGTTTGTTGCCTCTGAAGTATTGTTGATTCTGGGCACTTTGTTTTTTATTCAGCACATTTCTTGACCTGAAAAAAAATATGAAATGTGTTGAAGACTTGGACTGTTTCTGTTTCATAAAAATATTTAAGGCTACAAAATATTCCAATGATTTTACTATTGCTGTGTAACAGATTACCATCAGCTTGGTGGCTTAAAACAACAGAGATTTATTGTCTAACTTTTTTGGAGGTCATAAATCCTAAATGGGTATCACCGGGCTGAAATCAAAGTGTCAGCAAGGCTGCATTTCTTCTGAAGGCTGTAGTAGGGAAGACTCTGTTTCCATGAGTCTTCCAGCTACTAGAGGCCATCTGTGTTCCTGAACTCATGGACCTTCCTCCGTCTTTAAAGCCTGCACTCTTTGCTAGCTGTCCTGCCCAGATCCACCCTACGGGGTGACAGCTGGGGTGGGAGAACAGACACTGTGGTCGCCTGGCTGCCACCCAATGCCTGTGTGGATTCCCCCTCGGCAGGGCTGGGGGAGATGAAATCTGTAATGTCCACTGGCTTCCAGATGCATTGGAAGAGCTCTTCTGCCACTTGGCTTGCACACCCGCTGGAATGGCACTGCCACAGCACGGGGAAGCAGGGCAGTGTCCAGGTAGCACCATGACCTCCCACTCTTCTTCAGAATTCTTGGAGTTGTTTTGGATGAATGATTCTCCATTTGTCACAAACCCACCAGTCAGTCTCCAGAGACTTTACGTGATTTTCATTGTCAAGTTTGTTTTGGCCAGGTTAGCAGATACTTCCCCTGGGAGCAGGTGTCACTGAGCTCATCACGCAGTCATCCTGGAAGGCCCCCGCCCCTCGTTCAGTGTGCACGTCGTCCACACCTTGCCAGTCACCATTTTGCCCTTTTGTGTTCTATATTTTCACTTGAATTTTCTCTCTTTTCTCCGTACCATTCTTACTGGTAGTCTAGTCTGTTAATTTTCTGAAGAACCGGCTTTCAGTTTGGTTAATTTTTCTTTGTATTCTTTTTGTTTTCTTTCATTTATTTCTGTCATTGTCAAATACAATAAATATCCTTCCTTCTCATTTTATGGAGTTTGCTCTTTTTTCCAAAATATCGATTTCAGGGGTAGTTTTTTTCCTTCTTTCATTATCATTCAAGCTAAGTATTGATTGGTTTTTTTTTTAATAGACCCCTTTGGAACCCATACATTCTTTGAAATAATACTTCACATAAATAATATAATGTTTTTCAATAAAAAATCTATTAAAGATAATAAAAGAAAACACAGATAAAAAATACTTCTTTTTGCACTTTGCATTCACGACTGCCAATCTCCCAGGTGCTAAACCTCTGTCTCACATCTGTATAATTCTGTTTTGAAGTATTTGATAAATCACCTTTGGTATCTGACAAAGGCTAACAGTATGGGCATTTCATAGACGTTTACCTGAGATGTCTTCCGAACTGTGAGGCCTTTATGAGCCAACAGGACATATATACCATGCTTTATTATTACACTTAACCCAAATGTTCTGAATGATTTATTATTACACTTAACTTTCTACTATTAGTTGATTTTCTTAAGTGATAAAATAAACATGGTTCACAGATTTTGATTTTAGGTGGATTTCTCTGGATTCTTTCTTTCTTTTATATAGATTTGATTCTGATCAATATTTTTAGAAGTGGGATTGGACATTAGAATTATGTTGATGTGAACAGGGAGTAAATTATCTCTTCCATTTATTTGGGCCAGATTCTTGAGGTTTCTAAGACAGTAATGTCTTATTTATTAGGGAATATCTCAATTATAGTCTAATTTCTTTGGCTCAACATTTAATTTGAAGAAGAGGCATTTTATGCTATGCATTTAGTTCATCCAGCCTTAATATTTTAGCTTAGATAAGTAAAGCTATATGGCAACAGCTTTATAAATTTGCAATACAGTGATTATAACCACCTCTCAAGGTTTGGTGCCAAGTGGCTGGTTATTTAGGTAAAACACTATAGTTTAGGATGTGGCCCTGGAAGCCTCACTGTGCTGAGATAGTCACTAGAGGACCTCATTTAACTTCCAAGGTTTCTTTCTGGAGGACAAACACCATCTACACAGCAACAATCAGACATCGTGCTAGGATTTAGTCAGCAGAGAGAGGGTAAAAGGGTCTCAAAATAAAGGGGTATCATGTGTCTGTACACATTGTGACAAATGACCTGTAGCTATTGTAAGTCAACATGTGTAACAAGAATGTTCATTATACAGTGGTTTAAATGTTGTCATTGATTTAATAGTGCAAGAGGAAGAACTATATATATATATATATATACACACACACACATATGTGTATATATATAATTTTGAGACTAAAGCAAACTTGTTCAACCTAAACAATATCTTTATCCTCTTAAATCTTAGTTTTCTCAAAAGTGTTTACTGAAATCACAAGTAAGAAATTATGCCTAACTCATTTAGCCAGAATTTTAAGAATGAATTAACGATTACTCAGCAACTTTGCTCTTTGAGATTATTATGTTGATACATGACATTAATAAGCTCTGATTTGTCTTTTTAACTTAGATCAAAAGTTAGCCTTTTTTGCAATGTGTTATTGTGAAATTAATAAGAAAATAATATGATAGTCACCAAATGTACTTTTATATCAGTAAATTAACAAACTCACATAATTTCTTCCTTTGAGGGTAATATTTTATGCAGTGTTGCTGGTACTTAGGAAAGTATGAAATGCTTCTCCAAATTCTCCACTTCATTTAAGTTATCTTATCTAGCAATATTTAAATTTGTGAGGGACAAAAACCAAAATCTTCCATAGAATGTCATTTCCTCAACCTTTACCCAAATTCCCTATAAGAAGGAACAAGAAAGTCATTACATCCCATACAACATCAGCGTGTTTAGGAGGCAGACCTGGCAATACACATTAGCTGCTTAAACAGGCTACACAGCCACACTTTTGTCCTTACAAAGATACATTGAACAGTGTTACCCTTTAGGGGTTGTAGAGAATAGAACTGAGCTACTAAAAAATGGAAATGTATTCCTCAACATATTGCTGCTTAAATGGGGACTATCCTGATGTCTTTAGGGTTTCCTGGATAATTTTATCAGTTTATGACCCTAATATTTCAAGGCCACAAAACAGCTTTTCCTTTTTCCCTTCTTTTGAGTAAGTTAGAATATGTCAACTTTTCTCTGACTACCACATCTCTATGTCATCCAAGTTCTTATCCCTTGATCTAATAAAAATCATATCACATTATTTAGCGGTATTTGCTATTATTTAGCCATATCTGCTAACTAACACATAATAAAAACATATGAAAATAAAGTTCAATAGTAAAGTCACCATAAATGGTTACGAAATTTACTGGCTTTTTTAATGCAATCATATTTATATTGCATTTTTTTTTGTAATTCTCTAGTCGCTTGTGTATGAAATGGCTAGCACAATGTTTGATGAAATTTGCCAAGGGCTACAAAAGCAAAATTACTATAGTAGCAACATATTCATGATAATATAAAAAGAATGCAACATCTGTACCAGAGGCAATAATACTGAACCCTGTTAATTTTCTTTATCCTTGGGCTGAAACATTTATTTAGGTCAAGAGTATATGATTTCATGTATGTCGTTTAATAATTTTAAAAATTTATCATAACTCTTAAATTTCTTTTACACCTATGTCTTTATTCAAAGGACTTTTTCCTTTGGAGTCTTTTTGTTGTGTCATAAAGGTTCAGTGGTGAAGATAATTTTGTTTAGCAAGCATGTCTAAATGTTCTGTTTTCTTTCAAAAAATAATGAAAGTATACTATGTCTAATTTGATCTCCCTATTATTAACTTACAAATAATGTTACTTGTAGCATTAATTAACATGCCTTTAATGAATGCACTACTAATTATACTCAATAAGTTTTAGGTTCTGTAGCAATGGGAATTTTAAATTCTATGGAAAAATTCTAAGAAAAAGTAATTTTAAAACTGAAGAAATACTAGTCTCCATTTACCCAGACATACCTTTTAGAAAACTTAAAATGCATGTCATGCTTTTAGCTGGTCTGTGAATATGAGAGTGAATTCTCTTTGATAGACATAAAGTTTAAGAATTCTTGGTTTGTGGGAAGACCTAGCAAATTATTACTGAGCAAGGACAAGATGACGTCAGTAGCTACGCAAAGCATAGCACTCCCGCTTGGAGCAAACCGAGCAGGCCCTTACTCACCTGCTACTGTCATAGAGATATGCAGAATAACACTTCCTGCCTGTAGGTTGCTGCATATCTGTCCGACTTCCTCCTCCTCACTGCTGTCTCAGCCCTAGACCCCCGTGGCATTCAACATGAGCACATCGTGTCCCTGCCCCACTTCCCTGGGAGCTATTCCTTGTACCAAGGTCATCTGCCAAAAATTCTTCAAAATCAGAAGGCACAGTGGAGACACGAGGTTGAGGGCTTGGTTTGCCAAACAGCTGAGACAGTAAGTGGTTTAGTAGATTTCATCAGCTTCTCATGTATCTTCATTCATCATTGAATTGTAGGAAAACACTAGTGCTTGTTGCATAAATGCAAAAGAAGCCAACGAAGGTCACGTAAATTCGGAGAGTCAGTGACTAATCAGAGCAGAGAAATACTGTTTTGCCTTCCTGTGTGTGGCCACTTTCATCAGTCAAGGTTTCTTGAGCACTCAGTTTGGCACTTCTAAAAAAGACTTTTCCTTTAATAACTTTATCTGTGCCAAAAAACAGACGCCTGGCAAACTCACCCTCTCTCCCACTCACGGACGACTCCCATCTCACTGTGTCTGGGGCTGAAGAAAGGGAGGGAGACTTCTCACTACTTGCAAGACCGACTCCATTTAATTTATTAGTGGGATAAATAGTTGGACACATGAGATAAGACTAGACTACAGTTTGAGGGTGCAGTTTACGAGAAGGCTCTTCCTCTTATATTCCAACTGGCGGAAAAAATATTGTAGCTACTGATCTCATTTTGGGGATCTGGAAGAGAATTTATTTGTATCTACGAGGCACCATGCTGTCTTAAGTGTGCATTACTCACTTAGTTCTTGTGGTTCTCTGGATCAGCGCTGGAGCTTTACGGCATCTCCAGCTGCAGGAACCCAGCAGGGCTGACCCTGCGTCCTGGCCTCTGCTGTGCCGGGGACCTTCTCTCTGTGGCCCTGTTGACCCTGGCTCCGCCCATCTCCCGCTTTCTCCAGTTTGAGTATTTGTAGCCTAGAATTACAACTCTAATTCTAAGTTTCTCCCATTTCCCCCCTTTTGTTCTATGACCCAGTGATTGTGTGAACTGTCTAATGTTGGCCCCACAGCCCCTCCGGAGAAGGCCATCCTCGACAGCAGACTTGGCTTTGATTTTGGAGGACACTGCTCGAGGGCACAAGAAATCCAAGTGTTGGCATCCCGTGCTCACGTCAGCTCAGCTGGTAAATCAATGACAGTAGCAGGATTCCAGATTTCCCTTCCGTCAAAGTCCATGTTCCTTCCTTTCCACTGCCTTTGGTGGGAGAAAAATGGGAAGAATTGGGCCTATTGGTGAGTCCGGTCATGCCTTAGTTACAATAGTTTTAGCCGAGGCAGGATGACGCCAGCGTCTGTGCCCCCTCCCACCCCTCTGGCCTGCCTGTCTTGGACACGCAGGACAATGGCAAAACGAGGGAACACGCACCGAGCTGCATTTAGGTGCAGCCACAGCAGAGGCTGCAGGTGGAAATAAAGTGGACATGTAGGCAGAGTTCCATCACCAGGGTCCCGATACTCCGTGCAACATGTTTGTATTTTACTCCATGGAGGAACGAAACTTCCCAGTGATTTTTGAAAAGCGGTGCCATAGAGTTTGGATGTTTTGAGCAGAGTGAACGGAAGCTCGTTGGAAACACAACTAAGGAGAAAGTTACGAGTTTGTTGCAGCCTGTAGGTGCCTGATCGCAGCAGCTGTGAGAAATGCATCCAGAGAAGAATGAAGACAACGCGTGGTGAGCGACTGGACGTCCTAAGGCAAGAGACAGGGCGACTCAACCCCAGATTCTTTATAAAATTTTTATTATGTAGGGTTTGGTATCTACAAAGTAATATATTCATTGTGAATGTAAGTTACAGCACGTGATAACAAAATGAACAGCTGTGAATTTAGCACACGGTCAGACGGAGCCACTCATTTGTCTTTCCATGGAGGGCTCAGTCCCATCCTCTCCCCCAGGGCAACCTCTGGGCTGAGTTTCCTGTTGGTCATTCGGGCTTTTTTGATAGTTGTATTACATTTGTGTACCTCACTGATATGTTGTCAGATTACATTTTTCTCTTGAAGTATATGAAAACATTTTCTGCTATATGTAGTCTTCTGAACTTTTACTTTCCACTCAACATTATCTCTGAAGATGCATCTATATTGTGTGTGGTTTTAGTTTATTTTACTTGTTATATATAATTGACTAGTAGAGATATGTATTACAACTTACTTATGTACTCTTTATTTATGAGGATCTACTTTCTGTACAGTTTTTTAGTCTCTTATAAGCAGTACAGCTAGGGCCATCCTCATAAATATTTCCAGGTGCACGTGTGCGCACATTTTCCTGAGACGCATGCCGACCAGTGTAATTGCTGAGTTGCAGGATATACAATTGTTTAACGTTGCAAGATAACATCCAATTATTTTCTAAAGTTGTTTTACCAATTTGGATTCTTGAGAGCAGTGCACAAGAGCTCCATTTCATCCATTTTTTCACCAGCATTTTGTATTATCATAATTCTTAAATATTGCCAACCCAGTGAGTGTGAAATGGAATTTCTTTTGAATCTCAATTTGCGTATACCCCATTGCTACTCACTTTGTGCCTCTTTCATATGTTAATAGATTGTTGAGCACCTTCTTTTCCTATAAAAAATTATTCATCATTTTGGTCCATTTGTCAGTGAAATCTTTGACATGTTATCTTTCAGTCTGTTGTCTGTCTTTTCACTTTCTCTATAGTATTTATTTATTAATAAACAATAGTTCATTTGCTCATTTATTACTTTCATTAACAAATGTTTGTTGACTGCTTGCTAGGTTCCCGTTACAGTTCTAGGTTGTAGCGAAAAAGCATTGCACAAAGCAGCGGTAGTGGGGGTATTGTGCCCTACCCAGCGCCCTTCCCTTGTCTCTTACCTGGGACATCAGGGCAGCAACCTGCCGTTTGCCTTCGTAACCTCACAGCACCTCCCCCGGGTGGCAGGACTGAGCGCTGGGACCCTGCGCCCCCCGGTTCCTTTGACACTAAGGTGTGGCGCACATGCAAGCACAACCTGGGAGGGCATGAGACATAACACCCCACTGGGGGCCTGGATCCAGTGGATAAATTCTTCTTCTCTTTAGTCCTTCAGGCAGAAAATTCTGATTCACAGTTTATTGGCACCGTAATGGGTCCTAGATGATCGGAACTCTGTTCCTGCTGGGGGCGGCCATCTCAGTAACACAATCGACATGGTTTTCCCTGTTCTCTGGACTTCTCTGGAACTTTTTCTCAAGTTGTACTATGTGGATGCAAACCTTTGCCTCAGGTTGTGCGTTCTGGAAGGTACCTCTGCTAAAACAGGTTGCCTCCAGTCTCCTAGACATGATGCAGCAATGTCAGACTCAGCTGTTCCACGCGTGCTTAGAGGCCTGGTCCATTGATCACATTGATTATTTAGGCATTTGCTTTCAGCACAGCTCCACCTGCTGGGTTTGGTTGCTATTTTCTGCCCTCTGCTCTTGTTTCTGTGTTTAGCTTCTTTATACGATTTTGTAGGTGGAAATCTGGGAGGATTATATTTCTTGTGAGTGTAACAATGTATTTATAGAACACGTTTTATTGAGAATGAATTGCTGTTATTGTGGGAGAGTCTTCTAAATTATCTAGTCTACCACAATAGTTGTGTATTTTTGGCAAGTGATTAAATCTTTGTGCTTCAGTTTCCTCAATTGTAAAATAAAGAAAATAATTATATCCACATCCCAGTATGTACTATTTTGAGAATTAATTGTGTTTCTATATGTAAATCCCTTAAAACAGTGCTTGACATATAGTAATAAGCCATCCTTATTGTCATTCTTACTATTAAATATCCATGGAATGAATGATGATTAAGTAGACACCCTATTTGCAATGATAACGTATTTTCAGTGGAAGAAGTTTTATAATGGCAAGAATAAGCAACGGTAAAGTAAATGTGTTAGAGCGTATAAGTAATGCCATGCAAAATACTGCTCCTGTAAGCATCTATAAACATTATTGTAGTACCTGAACTGAATTTAAACAAGACAACCCAAAAATTTTTTAAAAATTAGAAGGAGCATTTGAAAACAAAGCTGTACTACTTAAATATTCTTGACAGTTTTCTCTTAAACATCTGATCTGGCACATGTTAGGCTATCAAACAACCTCGTAAATGAGCAAAAAAGCTGTACTCAATATTGTCTACGAAAATTTCCAGGAAGAATTTCCCTGGGGAGGACCCTAAGCTTTCCTTTGATGGGGATGGTAACAAAGTTGAAGGAGGCAAGGATCTCTGTCCTGTCCACCGTGGACTCCAGCTCTAACGACTGCTTGGCCCACGGGAGGCGCTCACAGAACACGTCGAATTAGTGAGAAACAAATGAGAGAGTCCATGGAGTTGTGAGTCCCTGCAACGTATTTGTTGCTTTATATGAAGCAATAAAGATTGTGATAATCCACCAGCCTTAGATATTCCACCTCCTAAAGACTCCTGCATACCCCCTCTCTCTGTCTCTCTCTCTCTCTGTCTCTGTCTCTCTTTGTCTCTGTCTCTTTCTCTGTCTCTGTCTCTGTCTCTGTCTCTGTCTCTCTCTGTATCTGTGTCTGTGTCTCTCTCTCTCTCTGTCTCTCTTTTTTCATCTGTGATTTGTGAGTCCTCCGTTGACAAGCGGCAGCCATCGTTCCCTCTGACATTTCGTCTGGCAACTGTAGAAAGTTTAGGCAAACACCTGAGCTGTCTAATACAGGGTAGGAGACTGGTCAACCAAATTACGTCTACTTTGGTTCAGTCTTACTTTCCATGGACTAAGGACACTTTAGACAGAAATCTGAGTTATCATTGGCTCTTTGATTGCTTTCTACCCATTGGTTGTGAATTATGTTTGGTTTACTTCAAATCAAACCAGAAACGTTATTCCACTGATTGAATCCAAGATTTTCAGATTCCAATTTAAAATAAAACTCTGATCAAATCTTAAGTTAGTGACAATACATATCAGAAGGTTTTTTAATTATGGACCCAAAATAATTGTCCTGATTATTTCAATTTTCAACAGCTTGTTTGCTGTTATCCAGACTTTGCCTGTGTTTGGGCATGACAGGAATAGATATGGCCATAAATTACACAAGTGCCAGAAAATCATTATCAGCTCTAGAATTTTGCCACATGGAGGGCAAGTCCATAATCAAAATTCTCTACAGTACTAATGGACTCATTCTTATCAAATTTGTAGATAAACTCTATGACCACAACTTTCTGCTTATCTTTTCCATTGTAATTCTTTGTACTATATTTATGAGTGACATTTGAATAGCTAAGGATTTTCTTTGAAATTATTTTTCCATTAAGATCGGCAATCATTTGCAAACTGAATTCATTAAAACTTATTTTGAAAGAGAGTGGATATATTAATGCAAAAATACGGACAAGAGTAGAATGTGATTGGACCCGAGTGCTTCTAAATTCCTTTTGAGAATTTTCAATAAAATTTATTTCAACTAGTTTCAGATTAAAATTCAATCCTGAATTAAAATGCTAATCACTAATTTTACTTCTTCAGGGGTTAAGGTAGTTACATGAAAAATATAGACAATCAATAAGAAAGATCATTTATCCCTTTGAGACGTGGAGTAGAAGTATATGCAGTTTTGTTTAACAAAACCCCTGTATTTCACAGATTTTACTTTTTAAGTGAATAATAAAATAATCTAGGTGTTTTGTTGAAATATATCAATGTGCTTTTTATTTAATTTACCCTCTCTTTATTTCTGCTTACCAAAGAAATACAAGCTTGTAGCTAGAAATAAAGAAGATTATGTTTTATTAAAATGTTCATCTATTTTGTTATTTACCTGTTAAAACATGCATATTGATTGCCTAGTACTAATAATAAAACTTTGTTAACAATTTTATTATCATATTCACTTTTATATTTATAGAATTTGGTATAATTTTAACTCATGGCTTTAAATAAAATTAACACTTTTTATTTTTAAAGTGCATTCTTAGAGTAAATGAACATATAATGATAGCTTCTTAATTTATCTTGATGTGAATAATTCAGGTTCTAAAATTTAAAACTTAATTATATATTTGTAAATAGCCATTTGTCAGAGATAGCCAAGTTTTCTAAAATATTCCTGGGTGTCCAGACCATAGAGTTAAATTCTATTACACAACCTATAGGGAAATGTCTTGTTTTTGCAATGGGTTTCTCGTTTTTAGGAAATCCCAAATCTCTGCCCAATAGATGCAATTTATTAAATGTCATGGATGGGGCTGTATGACCAGTAGCACAAGCAAAGAATTCCTTTCTCGTGATCAGGAAGGCCAAAGGGTTAATGCATGGCTATTACGAGGAGTGCTTTTCAATCAATGAGGTGTTGTTATGAGCAATAGATCCAATTTCTTTTAATCAATGGACTTTTTTATTACATTTGCTAAAAGATATTCTATGGAATTTATAGAGGATATTCTTCCCTAGGCTAAAGGTGAAACTTTCTTTTTCATTCATATTGTATTGTGATGCCTAGTTTTATCCTTATTAAAATACACTTTTTACTTTTTCACAATTTTTGTGTGTAAAGATCTATAGAACACTGTACTTTAAGAAATTCACTGAATATCAACTGTGTGCCAGGAAATGAATTAAGACTGGATATTAAAATATAGTCAGACAATTCCAAACTCTCAAGGACACTACAGAGTAATGGGGACAACAAACATACTTACCCAACTATAATAAGATATGGGTCCTTTTATACCACAATTTGATATTTTTCTATGGACATTAGGAATTTATTCTCCTGGGAAAGGAGTGGGTGGATGCAATCTATCAGGCACAGGAGATACGGATGTCCAGAAAGGCTTTCAGGGAAGGCAAAATTTGTCAAATTTTGTCAGGTGCAAAAAGTGACAGAAGCATCCCAAGCAGAGCCCCCAGGAATAATACAAAAGCTTTAATCTTATTTATCTTGGTTTTCCAGGTCTGCAAGATTGATATCCTTTAAGGTCTTTTGACAATGCAACGACTTGTCTTTGCTTAATCTCAACATGCATAAAAGAATCTTAAAGTTATTAATTCATTTTTCAAACTGTTATTAAGCTATTGTTTTGGACCTGGTGTTACCATAGGTGTAGGGGATATGTTAGTCATTATAAAGTAGACATTATCTTGAAGATATTTAAGATCCTTGGGGCAAACAGACAACTGCAATGACAGATACATCCAAAGTGATAAGTTGAATATTCACTTATCTCTTATTGAAATACACCATCCTGTAATTCAATGAAGATGTTTACATATAATAATAAAACAAAGCATGCATTTATAGATAGAATATAAAGAGTATATCTCAGTGTTTAAGGATATGGACTCTTCACCAGACTGCTTGGGTTTGTACTATAGCTTTAAAACTTACTATCTGTTTGACCTTGGGCATGTTACCTGGCACTTTCTTTTTCTGAATGGGTAACGTACACCTCTATACACCACACACAACCACACCACCACACACCACGAGCCAAGGTTAATATAGTTTGCACCAAACTCTGCCATTTATATGGTACTACAGTCCGTTATCTTACTGTGTAATCAGGTCTGCAGAAGCAATAGAGATCCTAGATCCGCTTTAGTTAGACTGAGACAGGAATCATGCACAACAAAAAAAAGAAAGATACGAAGTTGATATATAGATAGTGTACAGTTCAAACAAATCAACAATAAACTGAGAAACTATGTTGCACTGCCAAGAGCATAGCAGGACCAGGCAAATGATTCTATCATGAAGTTATGAAAAATGATCATCTTAAATATTGCCCCTTAGCAGCACACAGACATAGTCTAATTGTCCAATCATCCTAGGGCATTTTAAAGAAATTCTGTGAAGATTTAACTCATTAAAAACCCTAATTCCTAGGGTTATTGATATTTCACACTAATCTTCCTGTGTATATTGTCTTGACATTTTCTCCAACTGTTTTGGAGATTCCTTTTGAAGTAGTGGCCATTCCAGACACCCAAAAGAATGGTATTATGAAAATTATCTTGTGTAAAAATTTTAAACAGTGTAAATGTAAAGGACAATACATTTCATAGTTCTTATTTAAAATATGAAGGCACAGAAAAATATAAAGAGTGGGGTTTTGATCTATTCTCTTGAAGAGTTATCAAAAAGGCATTGTAAACATTTCCTCCAGATTATCCATTCATAAAGCAAAGCAAAGGCAACATATCCAGATAAGTTGGTTCTGACATCAGAATAATAAAGTAGAATTTAAAGCAGGAGTCACACCATTCTAACAAAAATATATTTGAATAGGTTTTATTATGTGGGCAGTGGAAAGCCAAGGAAAGGTTTAAAATAGAGGATCGCCTCTCTCTCTCTCTCTTTCTCTTTCTTACTCTCACTATGTTTATGTCCTCCCTTCCTTCCCCTCTCTGGCAAGTAGGCTCTTATGACAACCTAGGAATTGGTAACTAGGGGTCGAAATAAGGTGATGGTCATACACATTAACTTTTATTGATAAGGTATATGTGAAAAATATAAGTGGAATTATTTGTTTTCCCTGTTGAAAAAATGAGTCTTGATGTGGTTGGGAGTGTTTAGAGAAGTCAGTAAAATCATATGTGCCCAAATCTGTCAAGTAGTAAAATGCTGGAGTGTAATAAGGGGATTTTTAAATCAGAAAGACGTTTTGTCACCAGAACTGGGACTCATGTTCCTTATTTAAGTAGCCATGACATTTTGGGTTCCTGGGATAGTTTAAAGGTACCCACAGATAATTGGGCCAGAAAAATTTTAAGATTTCATTGAACTTCTACCTTCCATTGTGCCATGAAAAATACAGATGAAAAATTTTTGAAAATATTATTACCAAATTTAAACATCAGTATATAAAAAGGATAATACAACCTGACCAAATATTATTTATCATGGAATACAAGCCTATTTAAATGCTTGAAAGTCAATGAATTTAATGTTCTATATCAATAGAGTAAAGAAGAAAAGCCATATAATCATCTCAATTGATGTCAAAAAAGCATTTGACAAAATTCAACATCTACTTATGATAAAAATTTTCAGCAAACTAGAAACATCCTTATGAGAAAGAACATCTACAGATAACCTAATTTAACATCATACCCAAGGAATGACTTCATTCTTGAAGGTTTACATTCTAAGACTAAAAAAAGGCAAGAATGTTCTCTTTCACCATTCCTATTTAAAACTGTATTGGAGGTCCTACCCAATGAAATAAGGCAAGAAAAAGAAACAAAAGCCACAATAATTAAAAAGGAAGAATTAAAAGGTGTTTGTAGACAACATAATTTTGTATGATCTCAAAGAATCTACATAAATGCCTCTAGAAATCCAATTTTGCATAGTTGCATATACAAAGTCAACTAAAACTAAATTGTATTCCTATATATTATTAATAATTTGGAATCAAAATTAAAGCAAAGTACCATGCACCATAACACTACAAACTGAAATACTTTGAGATAAATCTCATAAAATACATACAGGTTGATATCCAAAAATGAAAGAATCCTAATGAAGTTAATCTAAACAGACCTAAATACATTTAGAGATATGCTATGTCTACAAAATGGGAGCCTCTATAAAGTTACAATGCCAATTCTGCTCAAATCAATCAATAAACTCAACTCAACCCCAATAAAAATGACCATATATTTTTTCATTGAAATTGACAATCTATTTCTAAAACTTATACTGATAGGCAAAAGAACTAGAACAGCTAAAATAATTTCAAAGAAAATAACTCAAGTCAGATGACTCAACACTACATAATTTCATAACTTATTAAAATGGCCACAGTAATCAAGTCAGTGTGAAATTGATAAAAAGACACATAAATCAATGGAATAGAATGGTGGGGCCCTAAATAGAAACTCACATTTATGGCACTTATGGTCAATTGATTTCTGAAAAATGTGCCAACATAATTCAATGAGAAAAGGATAGTCTTTACAACAAATGGTGTCAGGACAATTGGACATTTACATGCCAAACAATATAAAAGAAATAATCTCTCCCCATTATATTTGTCAGGGTGTTTCAGAGAAACAGACCAATAGAATGTGTATATGTATATAGAAAGAGAATTATTGTAAGGAATTGGCTTATATGGTTATTCAGGCTGGCAAGTCCAAATCTGGAGTGTGGGCCAGTGGAATCAGGACCCCAGAAGGGCCTGTGGTGCAGGTGAAGTCAAAGGCAGAGTGCTGGAGAATTTTTGCTGACTCAAGGTAGGGTCAGTCTCTTTGTTCCATCCTGGCCCTCAACTGTTTGGGCAAGGCCACTCATGTTGTGGAGAGCAATTTGCTTTACTCTGCCAACTGAAGTGTGGAACCCATCCAGAACTACCCTTGCAAAACACCCAGAATAATGTTTGACCAAATATCTGGGCAGCCCCAAGGAACAATCAAGTTGACACATAAAATTAACCATCATACTCATACGTTTTACCAAATATAAAATTTAACCCAAAATGGTGCTAAATATAAGTGTGAAACCAGCAATATAAAACCAAGTTGAACAAAACTGAGAAAAAAATAATTTTAGACCATGGGCTAGGCAAATATTTCTTAGGTATGGCATAGAAGCATGATTCATAAAAGAAAATTATTAATGAATCATACTTCATTAAAATTAAGAACTTTTGCTTTTTTAAAGAATCTGTTAAGAGAATGAAAATTTAAGCCTAAAAAAGTTGTATTTGGAATATAAAAAACTCACATTCAGTTGCAACAAAATAAATAATCTAGTAAGAATGGGTGCATGATATGAGCAAATATTTCATCAGAGATGATGAAACATGGCAAATAAGTACATGAAAATATGCTCATCACAACTACTCACTAGGGAAATGTAAACTAAAACCACAATGTGACATAACTAAAAAGCATATTAGAATGGCAAAAAAAAAAAAAAACAGAAAAATTAAAAAATTGACTATACTAAGCATTGGTGAGGATATACAGCAACTGGATCTATCGTAATTTGCTGATGAGAATGCAGAATGGAACAGCCTTCTTGGAAAATAGTTTGAGGATTTCTTATGGAGTCAACCATACATTTACCATAAACTCAGCAGTCCTGTTCTTGAGTATTTATCTAAGGGAAATGAAAACTATGTTCCCATAGAGACCTATACACACATGTTTACAGGAGCCCATTTATAAACTCAAAGAGCTGGAAACAATCCAAATGCCTTCAACAGCGATGGATAAACACGTCGTAGCACATGCTACAGTAGGGCACTACTGTCTAGGGATGAATTAGAGATGCCATAGAAGCCACGCTGCACAAAAGAAGGCAGGTTCATATCACAGCATAACACAGGATTCCATCTACATGACATTTGGAAGAAGCAAAAGTACACAGAGAGAAAACATATCATTGGTTGTCAGTGGTTAGTGTGGGTGGAGGGGACGTTTGGGGTTGGCACCACTGTTTTATATCTTGATTGCAGTGAGAGTTACCTTGCAATGTGCATTTGTCTTAAAATTGTACACTTAGTGTGAATTATACTTTATGTCAATTAGATCTCAATAAATCTGACCATTTCTTTTTAAAATGGTTTAAAAAAGAAATAGTTATATACAACATGATTCCACTTAGATGATATTATGGAAATTGCAAAAGTATAGGATTGGCAGAGAGATTAGGGCTTCCCGGGGTGTGGTGGGGAGGCGGGGCGCGGGCTGTAGTGGTCACGGGGACTGCTGGGTGGATGCACTCTTCTGTGTCTAACGTGGTGGTTACTTGGCTGAACACATTCTGCAACGTTTACGTAGCTGTCCACCAAAAGTTTGCAAAAATGTAAATTATTCCTTAAGATGATTGCCCTAAGAAAAGTGAAGAATCAAAGAACATAGAGATGTTTAACATGGAGGTTGAGAGACCAAAGCGTGAAGGGTGATTTATGGAGGAGACACACAAGGACCACATGGCGAACATTAAAATAAGCAGAGTATGGCTCAGATTAGAGGAGAACCATAGCAAAAATACAGTTATTTGGCAACTGATATAATATCCACCAAATTAGTTCTAGTGCCTTTTCTTTATCACTGCGTGCTACGGTTTCAATCTGTTCACCAAAAAGCATGCGTTCACTGGATCCCCAATGCAGCAGTGTTGGGAGGTGACTCGCCATGAGGGTGCAGTGAGTGCATTAATGTCATCACTGCAGGAGTGCGTTTGTTATAGAAGGGGCGTTTGGCCCCTCTTGCTTTCTCTCTCTGTCTCTGTCTCTGTCTCGCCCACCCACCTCCTGCCATGGAATGACGCAGTAAGAAGTCCCTCGGAACTTGCTGGCATCTTGATATTGGACTTCCCAGCTTCCAGAACTGTGAGAAATACATTTCTTTACGAGTTGTCGAGTCTCTGCTATTCTGTTACAGCAGCACAAAGCAGACAAAGACAACACCGATTTTCAAAAAGATGTTGGATGCTCAGTGATGAGAATGTGGTGTGGAGACTTCCTGTACTTGGTGAGAGCTCAGAGTGGACGTTAAATTCCTTATAGCTCTGTAGCTATTTTCTTTCTTCTCTAATCTCTTGTTAAAATGAAAAGCAGTTCCTTGAAACTCTCCAATAGAAATGTTTTCCTATATAGTGAAATACAGTAAAATGTGCTATACAGTATATTTTTGTGACATAGGATTAACTCATTTCAATTGTCCTTCCATGTACTTGTTACACATTCTGAAGAATTTAAATTCAAATGTTAAATTTGAAATGATTTTAATGAACCAAGTTATTGTCGTATAATCATATCTATTAAGGTGGAGCTCAGTGTTCGACAATCTCAACTGTCAACCTTGCTAAGAGCTGCTTAACCTGTACAGCGTCCTGGTTATCCCTGTTCGGTTAATTATCTCAGTTCACCCTTGCAACACCCTGACAGTGTGTGACCTGGTCATCTCCAACTGAGAGGTGAGAAGACTTGGACTATTCTACGATTATTAGTAATCATGAAAGATAAGTAGTCACTTCCATTTTACATTTGCAAAAAGTGGGTTCCCTTCTCTTGCCTTCCTATTTCAAAGGATAGAGACTTCTGGAAAAGCCTGGGTCATTTCAGAGTGCCGTTGGGAAGGGCGCCCACTCCACCTTCCTGGGGGTAAGCATGGACGCTGTTTCCGCCAAATGCCCCGACGGCTCCCACAGCACAGCAGAGCCGTGGCGCGTGCCCATCTGTGCCCAGGGCGTCCCGTGTTTGCCGCCTTCTCCCTGGGTTCCCTCTCATCTTTCTGTCTTTCCTGAATCTCTACAAAACCTGATGTGCAAAAATATCCTGATTTTTATGTTTGCTCAAGGAACAGGTGAAAAGCAGCTGAAGTATTTGACCTTGGAAAACTCTGAGAGCACAAAGGCGAAAGCAATCTGAAGTTGGGATCACCGCAGTAATGGACCCGAAGGCTAAGGCTGTTTTGAACGGTGGCTTGGTGCACGCGGTAACCCCACTCAGTCATTTCAGCGTTAGAGATTTTGTGGGCAAATCCGCAGCTGGCTGCAGAGAGGAGGACTGTCCGTGCTCCTTACTTACACGCTCAAGTTGCCAAGTGTGCTTTGCTTTGTGGGGGGTCTTGAGGAATGACACTGCGGCTCCCCCACAGCGACCCCCACACACCCCAATCTCCCTGAATAGCTCACGGTGGTAATGCGCCTGTAAAATGCTCAAAATGTTTGGACACATATTTCTACTTTTAGCTCTGACATTTTCTTTCTTAGCTTCTCCCTGCTCCCTGCTGCTCTGCCTCCTTCGCCCTCTTCTGAGCGTTTCCCGTAACTTGGTGACTCTGAGATAAGACAGACACCTATGTTTTCCTCGCCTTTTTCTTTATGATTGTGCAGATTTATTACTCTATTATCCTTTGACTTCAGTCTTTCTTGGCAATCTTCTTAGCCTTTTCTTAGGTGGCAGCCCTTCTTGTCACTTTGATTATTTCAAGTATTTCTCTTTTGAGCCACCTCATATTTTTCATGAACTGGCATCATCAAATAGCCCTGGGTAGTCCTGACCCTTAGGACACCCTCAACCACTTATTCAACTTAAAATATGGGTCGGGGTCCACATCGGATGTTGGAGATGCGGTGAGGAGAGGAAGGCAGAGGGGCTCCTTCCTTCTCACAGAGTACGTGGGGCAGAGGGGCGTCCGCGGGCCTGGCGGCAGGGATGCATCAGGGCCCCTGCTCTTGTGGAATGTGTGGGGTGTGGCAGGATTCGGGGGACGCTGGAGAGGAATGTGGGCCACTGAGACCACATGGCCAGATAGAAAAGGAAGAGGCGACAGCTGCTTAATGTTTCCATCTCTCAGTCACAAAAGTGATTAATTAGATATCAGTGAAAACAATAAAAATAAAGGGAGACTGATTTGCTATACGGTTGTTAACCTTCCCTGGCACCTCGAGGGCTCCCAGGCGCTCCCAGTCTGTGTCTCTCTCTGACTCTGGATAGAAGTCCTGCGTGTCCAGACACAGTGTCTGCCCGGCCACTCTTTGGTGTCACTGCCTGAGGGACCGGGGCAGGGACCCTGGCACCGGGGTGAAAATCAGGACAGCAGCACAGTGCTGCTGCACAGGCTCGGACACCCCGGGAGTGTGTGCAGGTCAGAGAGAGGCATGGCCAGGAGCCAGTGGCCTGCGCCCACACGGAGGTGAGGGCTGCTGGCGAAGCCTGCAGCAGAGAGTTAGCGGGACTAACTCTGACAAAGCGCCCTCCGCAAAAGCTGGAGTCCACAGCCCCCTCCTCCGTGAAGCCTGCTGTGACTTCGCTAATGCCTCTATGCCCGCTCTGAACCTGCAATTCTTGTTCATATCACTTTCACATCATTTCCATAGTTACTTACATTCTAATGTTTTCTATTAGTCTAGAAACTCACTGAATATAGGAAACTTTATTACTTATTTTTCCACTTATTGCACCATCTACTTAATGCACTTTTACAGTCAGAAACCTGCTCATCATCATCTATCTACCCATCTATCTAAAGAAGATATTTCTCTCTATGTTTTTATTGCAACTCTCCTGATGACACCCATGTGACTTGAATTTTAAGGGGAGAGGCCAGCTTCTTGCCTGCAATGCCGCTCCCTCCCCGCCTCTCCCCTTCCAGAGTGGGGACCCTGAGTGCACCCGACTGCACGCTGCAGGCCCGTCTCCACCTGGCAGAAGCCGACCCGCGCCGCCAGCTGGGACACCTTTGTGGAGCCCTCCACTAAGTTGGAATAGCTCAGCGGTGTCTACTAACACCCACCTTCCTAGCTAAGTAGTAAAGAAGAAGAAGACCCCCCATTCTTTTCTCCTGTTTAGAGCTGAAGAGTTATTTCTTTATCCTCACCCTTGGTTTGATTTACACTGACGATTTCTAATTTATGAGAAAACAGTCATATTCTAATCCCCTATTGGATCCAGTAGATTTTAAAATCATCTTCTTTTTTTTTTGGTATGAATTGGGTGGAAGGCTTTAAGGACACAGCTTCTGACATATGGTATCACTTTAGAGTCAGGGTGGTAAACTGTTTTATCTTTCAAACCAGCTTCCATCCTAAAAGCTCATTGTCTGCACCCATAATGCAAGTCCATGCAGCAGGAACAATCTTGCCGTCTGTATTCCAACTCTGTCCCCACCCCGACCCCCCCGGAGCTGGTCAGCACCTACCAAGATGGCGACTTGGCTGCAAGTGCAAAGACATCAACACATCCACTAATGCTTCTGCATCATCAGCAGCAGTTTTGCAAATAATCAAGTAGTATTTATTAATCCGGCACATGCACATGCTGCTCTTGAGGCACCTTTGTAGTATCATCACTAATTAGGATAATCAAATTTCTCCTTTATCTTCATTCTGTGATTACTAAGCCATTTTGTCAGGCATACATTACTCATTCATTATTATGAAAAAATGTATTTCTTACAAACTTCAAACAACATCTTCCTTATCTTCAATAGCACATAGTCTATTAGGAAATAGATACCATTTTCCACACTGAATAAGCGTAATTCAGAAGGACATTTCTAAATAATACCTCATCTGGCTTTATGTTCAGTCTATCCTATTTCAATGCTTCATTTGACTGGAATCTACAAAGTGATATAATTCGTCTTTAAATTTAGAATAATTTTCCTCTTCTCCTTTGGAAAGGCCTTTTGGTGGATCTATTTTCGTCTGAAAGTCACTTAGCACTTTTTAAAAACTCAGTGTTAGTTAAGTGTTAGTTAATAGAATATATGTATATTTTTCTCATTATGGCATCTGTGATAATGACCCTTAGTGACAACAGACTGAAGGGAGAAAGCCAGACCTCATCAAGAGATTCCTTCCACATTATTTTAATTTTAATTATACAGTTTTAATATTTTAATATGAACCACCTTATTTTTTTGTTAGTCACTATTGTGCAACATCCAGCAATGCCTCTTAACGTGTGAGACTTGCCTCAGATTCCCCTGGGGGGATTTTCTTTCTTAATGGCGATTCCCATTCTCCGTCCCAACTGCATTAGGAGTTTGTTGGACATTTTTCAAGTCTGTGTTTAGTGTGCTCCACATGTGATATTCTGCACATTGAGCTTTCGGAAACTACCAGTCTGGCGGTTCACAGGTTGCATAGCTCTAAAGCTCACCCACTCGCCACCTCCTTGAATAAAGGAAATCACGTCGCTGGTGGAGTGCTCAGTCCTGTCCTGAGTCCTGGTACCCACCTCTCTCAGTCTGTGTCCTGCCCTGGTGGTTCTGAGCCTGAGACATCAAAGGCCTCTTATTCTGAACTGTGGTTTCTTACACAGTTGGGTTCCCTCCAAAATGTAGGGAGCTTTGGATCCATTTGCTTTCAGCCAGTCCCTTGTGCCAGGATGCTTTCTGTGCTCTTTTTGTAATGTGATTCTAGGGCCAGGCACGGTGGCTCTTGCCTGTAATTCCAGCCCTTGGGAGGCCGAGGCGGGAGGATGGCTTGGGATTAGAAATTTGAGACCAGCCTGAGCAAGAGCGAGACCCCGTTTCTACAAAAAGTAGAAAAATTAGCCAGGCATGGTGGTGGCACCTGTAGTCTGAGCTACTCGGGAGGCTGAGGCAGTGAGCTATGATGACCCCACTGCACTCTAGCCGGGGTGACAGAGTGAGATCCTGTCTCTAAAAAAAATAAAAACAAGAAAAATGTGACTCTAATGCCTTGCTTATTTCTTTGCCTCTTTGCAACTGAGATGTTACCTTGAGGCCATCTGAAACAGGACATGGGAAGTCCGCAATCTTAATCAGGATTCAGTATTTTTGTTCATTTGAGAGGTCTTTCTGGGTGTCTGTTACTTTAAATATTTTTTAGTCATATTTCTTAATATTTGAGGCCCAAACATATTCAATATTACAACCCTGTCAGGCCCTTGCTGTCTGTAATCAGTTTGATTTCTTTTTGAGAAATTTTATTTTGTACTATTTTCTAGGAGAAACCAAATAACAGCCAACACAAGAAAACTGGCCGTGTTCAGCTGCAGGTTCATAACCACAGACCCTGTGATCACGGGTCTGTTTTCCTGGTGTATGCAGGTGACAGTTTTACTGAAAGCTTTGCCACCACCTGGCTTGAGCCTCCACTTCTCCTGGCCCCAACATTAGGTTTTTGCTTTCCATTCCCTTACTGGTAACGTCACACTGCGTGTTTCAGGTTTTCTGTTACAGCAACACTCATCTTGGAAAAATTTTATACATTAGTTAAAGTAATACTAGATACATTCACAGAATAGTCCCCAAGCAGAGGTTTAAGGTAAGAGAAACGTAAACCTTCCTCCCCTGGAGTCGAAAACAAATACTCCTGGTTGTGGGTGACTCTTCCCCAGGAGGTGGATGAGCCAGACGGTGCCCTTCCGTCCTGTGTCCTCACCTCTAACAACCAGCTGTGACCTTTATCCAATCAGCCAAGGGGCCATGAGTGTGTCCAGGAGGCAAATTGCTTCCTACGCCCCTGGGCCTGCAAGGGGCAGACACCGTTTCCCTTCCCTCTGAGAGAACTGTTCCTAACAACCACGAAGGTGTGGGTGGGGGAGAAACAGACTCCCGCTGCACAGCCTCTTCCCAGGAGCAACTCTTCCGTAGGGAAGGGAAGGACAGATATCTGGTGGGCAGCTGTCTCTGCCAGGACACGGTCGACAGAGCTTGCCGAGAGAAAAGGAGTGTGCAAGCAAAAACTTGGAGCATTTCCTTGGTTGATTTGTTTTTGAGTTATAAATGGAGTAATTAGGCTGCAGAGTAAGTTTTTCAGAGGCAGGTTCAAAGACAGAACCTAAACAGTAAGTTGTTGAATTAAATGTCCATTAAATGAAGCCATGATATGAGGAAAGAAATGTATAGATGATTGCTCCAATGGAATGAATGTTTATGCCCCCACCACTACCAAATTTGTATGTTGAAATCCTAACCCACAGTGTGATGGTGTGAGGTGGGCTTTGGGAAGGTGATCAGGTCGTGAGGGTAGAGTCCCCATGAAGGGATTAGAGCCCTTGTAAAGGGGGCTCCTGAGAGCTTTTCTGCCCTCTTTCCACCATGGGAAGACAGAGTGAGAAGTCAGCAGTCTGAAACCCAGAACAGGGCCCCCGCCAGAACCCGCCACGCTGGCACTTTGGTCTTAGACGTCCAGCCTCCAGAGCCGTGAGAAGTGCATGTTTGTTGTTTGTGAGCCACCCAGACTCTGGTCCTTTGTTACAGCAGTCCGAACCAACTAAGACAGTTCCTGTGCAACCTGAGGTCCACTAAGCAGTCTTGAAATGGAATTTGATTTTTGTGTATGTGCATTTTTTTTTCTGGGATAATTTCCATTGTTTTCTTTAAAATCTCAAAATCTGATTCACCCTGATTGAGTTCAGGTCTCACTCAGCTCTGCTTCTTCCTGGTTGCATAACTGCAGAAATGTTGTTTATTCTTTCTAAATATCTCATTTCTTATTTGCAAATTGGAGTTAATAACTGTATCACCTTCACCTGTTGGGAGAATTGAATGGATCAATATATGTTAAGTCCTCAAAGCAGGGGCCAGGATATAGTACGTGCTCAATACATGTTAGCTGTTTTGACCATCAAAGTGTAAACGTCATTGTTGCAGGTGCTTGTGGTATACATGAGGAAAGAAATTGAAGACAGGAGGCTACTGCCATGGAGAGAATAGGACAGAAAGGACAGATGCAGAGGCGATATTAAAGTGGTCTGCAATTTTGTAGAAGCCCTTAGTTGAAATACATTTGCAGCATTATGAAGTTAGTCTTTTTATAGCATCAGTTTTCTGGCAATTTGCATAACATTAACTATAATTATCACTGCGATTACTATTACAATGCTATTATTGTTTGGTACTTTTCTAAGCTAATGAGTATCTGTCAGAGAAGGCGGCTGACAGTTCCTATTACTGCATTAACAGCTGGACCACAGTTTGAAATTCCAGCATTTATGAAAGGAGTCTTTAAGGTGTTATTTTAACTTATGTTGCCTGGAGCCAATCAGTGGACTCTACACTGAGTCCAATTTTCTTTGCTATATCAAAAGACCTATGTCATGCACAATGTAATGAGGCACTGTCCAAAAGAACTTTCATAATGGAAATGCCTACACCTGCCCTGTCAGGTATAGCAGGAGCTAAGAACACATGGGAACCAAACCCTCCAAGTGTGGCTAATGACGAAAGACCTGGATTTTTAATTGTATTTAATTTTAATTAATTCCATTTAGATTTAAATTGCTACCTGCAGCTTGTGGATGTAGGATTTGACAGCACAGCTATGTTGCATGAAATCCACTGCAGGAGGTAGATGGTAGAACAGTTTCCACTGGATAAGAGTGAATGTGAATCAGCAGCACAGGAGGTGAGTTATCACGTTGTCGTGCACGAAGCTCATGCTGGGAGTGGCCAGGTGTGAGCAACCCAACCGTGGTCTTGGGAAATCTACGTTTACTTTTTCCTGTGGACACTCATTGAAAGTATTGTTTCTCTGTCACATTTATATATCTGAGTACTCAGCTTGTTATTTACTTTGATGGAATGGATTAAAAATTCCAGTTACTAAAAATGAGACACTGTTATAGACAATTTGATAGGACTCAATTATATATTGTTTTAAAGGCCTGAAAATGTAATTGCAGTTTGAGGAATTTGAAACACCTGAGAAATCCAACTAAGTAACTAGTTCACTCTCTTCACAACAATGTGGTTCTCCAAATATTGCCAACAAGTTATATTATATTAAGGTGTGTCTTCCCTATCTGTTTTTATCATACCTTCTTTTACATATGTGACGATGTTTCTGCCCTAATTATAATCACTTCATTTCCTAACTCTCTGACTCTGGAAAAACACAAGTCTGCAGTTTCTTAACCAGAACAGATTTGTTTAGAATTTTAGATAGTTGTGTTGGCTTTGGCTTTTTTTTTTATCAGTTTAAAATCTTATGAAATTTCCCATAGTGCCAAGAAAAAGAAAAAGGTTAAAGTGTTTTTAGCAAATCACAAAGGAGTCTGACGGTGATTCCTGGAGGGAATGTGTCCAAACATGAATCTGGGCAGAGAAGGTGTAGAAGGAGGATAGGGTATTCCTGGAGGTGTAGGCAGAGGAGAGCTGTGCACAGCCTGGAAGTTTGTTTGGGATTTTGATGCGAATTCTAAGAGCAACGGGGAGCCCGTAGCACCTGTGGAGCATGAGTAAAACAGCATCACTAAGTTTTCATCTGAGGCTGTTGAGCTTGGATTCAAAGCTGAACCCACCCGCCCTGCATGTGACTCCTCCCCCAGTGCGAGGTTGCTTGGGTGGAACCAGGAGGAAGGTGTTGGTCCACTTGGCCGCCTGTCATTCCACGAGGTGACAAGCTAGAGAGGAAGGAACTGGGGAGGATGCTGAGGACACGGGGGCCACAGACACTCGGCTGCCGCAAAAGGAAGTGAAGCTGGAAAAACTGGAGCTTGTGCGCTGCAATCCTTAAAACCACTAAACGAGGATTTGAACATTATCTTATGATGTGCTGATAAACTGCCTTTCATGTGGGTGTGCCTCATGTGACACTATTTCGAGAGTCATGTCCTCATGAGAAGGGAGTGAAATCCTTTATTTATTTATTTCTGCCTGATAACACCATCCTGTCAAAATCTGGAAATTCATTGTAAGTGTTAGGTGCCAGGCAGGAGTTGTTCTCTCCAGTGGAAAAATCCAAACCTGCTACTTCGTATGCCTCTGGCTTAAACTTTTGCAGCCTCTTCTGCCTTTCTCGTGCCCTTGAGATAATCTGCAACGGCGTGCAGCGGCACAGGATTCCTTTAGGAAATTGATTATTCTTTGATTTCACACTCTCTTAGCTTCCTGTCTAGTTAGTGTGATATTGGTTGAATTTCCCTGCCTTCCTGACTTTTTGTTTCGTACTTCCCATTTGCACAGATTTATAATAGTGAGAAAGTCTCAGTCATATTGGGAGTCTTTTGCAACAAGCTCCTTTTGACAATATTAATGCAATGAAAATGAAAACTCAAATGTCCTCATTTTAAGTGGGTATTTACACTTTTGTTATTTGGTGCAAGAAGTTGAGGCCAGAATGTGAACAATAAAATTACATGGAAAATTGTTATTATGAATCATCGAATATTTAATGAGTTAGAGAAATGAAACTATCAAGCACTAGAGCTGGGGTGGAGAGCTGTGAAGGGAAATTGATAAAACTGGAAACCTGAAACATCGCAGCTCTGCCCAGCCCGACAGGAGCAGCCGCGGCACCACAGAGCCTGCGAGTTCTCACCCTTCAGGGGGAAGGCTGCAGTGTGCCTCACGGAAAACAGCAGTAGGGTGTTCCCTCGTAAGGTTTTTCTTGGCCCTTCTTGTGGATTTGGGTGTGGGGTTCAAACATAACAGCAGATGATTAATTTTTCCACTAATTTCATTGAATCCTGTGCATGTGATCAAAGTTATGTGAAGGGGCATTAACAGAAGTCAACACTACCACAAAGTGCTTACTCTTCCTTTCAGAATCAAATATTTCTGCATATTGCAGAAAAAATATTTTAAATTCTTTGTTTCTGAAAATCCCATGTTCTTTCCTACATTTGACTGTGTACCTGGTGTTGAGTGACCTCCAGTTATCTCAAAATTCCAGCCTAAGTCACCAAAGTTGAAGACCACGTGTAGCATCTCTCTCACGGCCGAAGGACAGACGGACATTCCCGGCTAAGAGTGACCTTACGGGCCCCAGACCAGCACCTCTTTGTCTTCCTCCAGCCTATGTATAGAAAGGCAGCAGGGGCTTGAGGGTTGGGTGGTGTCTTTGTGAGTTCAGGCTGCTATACCAGAGTACCACAGACTGGGGGGCTTAAACAGCAAACATTTATTTCTCACAGTTCTGGAGGCTGGAAGTCCAAGATCAAGGTCCTTCAGGTTCTGCCTCTGCTGGGGCAGCTCCTGGTTTGCTGCATTCTCATGTGGAGGTGAGCAGAGAGGGAGGAAGCAGCGCTCTCTCTGCAGTCTCTTCTTAGGACACAAATCCCCTGGGGGGCTGCACCCTCCCTCCTGCCCTAATCTCCTCTGAAAGGCCCCACCTTCTAATACCATCCCACTGGGGTTAAGGTTTCAACGTCTGAATTGGGGGGACAGAGACATGCAGTTCATAGCATTGGTCGTCAAGTATTGACTTGTCACCTGAGGCAGAGAGGGATTTTTTCTCCCTCCTAAGACCCAAGGCAAGTGAGGGGTCTCCAGGACTCCAACCAGGAGACCCCAGGTGCCAGCCAGAAGGGGATTCTAGGGCTGCATCCCTGGCTGAAGGCCAACGAGAGGCAGGAGCCCTTGGCAGTGGGTGTGAGTCCCTGTGCAATGCACACTGGAGCCTTGGAGGGGGGAAGGGAATTTGTGAACAGTCCCCTCTGGGAGTCCTAAAGACGTGGCTGGATGGGAGCTGGGGCTGGAGGGAGGGAAGTGTGAGACACGTTGGCTGGATTTGAGAGTGACATTTTGAATTATTTAAATTACTAAAGTAGGACTCATATTTTACTGAGCGGTGATCAGAAAGCCTTAAGTTTTAGCCAAGATGAACTCAAGGAGGGGGAAAGGAAGATGCGAAAAGCAACTTTGCAAACAGACCATTTTCTGAATGATCAACTGATTTGATACACTGTTTATACTGTTTTAGCTTCATACGGTACAACTTTGATACACTGTTTATACACTGAGTTTTGTAAGGTGTAACTTTTATCAGTTAGGTCAGCCTAGGTTTTGCTGCATAAACATACCAACCCCCAACTCTTAATGGTTTAAAGAACCAACTTTTCATCCGTATTGCAAATCCATGGCAGGTCAGCTGGGGGCTTTGTTTATTGCAGCGTCTCAAGAACTCAAGCTGGCAGAGCAGCTACCACCTTAGACACTGAAGGTCACTTTGCCAGAAGGAAAGAGAACCCTGAAGGGCTTCCAGCCAGCAACTAAATGCTTCATATTCAAAATGACATGCAATTATTTCTGCTCACAATTCCTTAGCTAAGATTAATCACATGTACCTCCCAATCACAAGGGGTCAGGAAGTGTAGCTGTGGCACGGCTCAGGAAGGCCGAAATCTATAAATACAGCATGGACAGCCATAAGCTATTTTATATTGAACAGTTTCCATAAAAATAAGAAAGTAGAGTTTTGGGTAATTCTGGGCAAACTGACCAGAGTATAAATGGAAAAAAATTACAACTTTTAAAAATGCTAAAACAAGAAAGTTGAAACTTGGAACAATACCCAGGTAGTCACAATGATTCAGGAAAATAAAGGACAGATTGAGGAAAAAGAGCGTTGACATTTGTCCTGCGGACAAAGTGGGGGCAGGGAGGGGAGAAAGAAAGGACAAGGAGCAGGAGAGACTTCAGATATATTCTTGGTGCAAAGTTGACTGTTATTATTGACATTTTGTTAGCAATGGATACCTCACCGTGAGGATCATTAGATTTATTCTTAAAACATAGCTCAGCACATTGTAATCATAGTGGGGAAATATCTGAATCCTTTTGTCACATCCTCCTGTTGGTGAAAGGAGATGCATTTATATGACGGAAGATCAGTTTTAGGGTGATATATTTTGATTCAGAGCACAGTTTGCTTTTCCTTTTGAAAATGGGGCTTAATATATATCCCGTTACATATGAGGAGTCAAGTTCACTATTTTCAAATATGTTTTTGTCAGTGAAACCACTTCTTCTAGAAAACCTAATGCAGAGAAAAGCCGAACTCTCGATAAGGGTGTGTCTGCCGGGTGTGGGGGGGTGTTCCGTGTTGTCCCCTTGAGGCCCTCCTTCCCCCGTGTCCTCAGAGCCCCCGGCAGCCTTGACACTTCTCTAGAGCTCAGTTTGAAAACTGCTGGAAACCTTTTACACAGGAGAAAGCTGACGCCAAGAAATATTAAGTATTTTGCTCAAGGCCAGACAGATAATTAGTGGCCGATCTTGGACTATTGATTTTCAGCCCAGGGATTTTTCCCTAATCAAATATTAATAATAAATGGAGAACTGCTCTTTGCTTTTCTATTATTATTGTACTTAAGCAAAGATTTTTCCTTCTGCCCTTTGACATAGTTAAATAACTAATGATTTACTTCCAGACATCAAATCTTAGGGAAAATTCTCAGTTTCTTTAGCAGCTTCTTGATATTCACCAACAATTCTTTCAAGCAGATATTGATGTTTTCTGGCTTCATTAGTTCTTTGCCATCTGCTGCTTTGATAAAATGGTGATGGGGAGTGAGTGATTTAGCACATTTTCTGACGGAGTCCATGATTTCTTTTCTATTACCTTTCTAGTACATTCTGCTACTCCAATTATGCCGGCTCCTCTATGGACGCGCCCCTCCTTGTCTCAGCCAATCAATGGTATCTCTCAATCAAAGTCCTTGTACTCACATCATTCTTTGCCATTGTGAGGCGTTTTCCTGATTTTGGGACTCATCTTCTCTCCGTGGTGCCTGATGTTCCATGCATTACCCACAGCTCCTTAGCCAGACATAGTCACGTGGTCCGCTACATTCTGCACATCATCATTATTTAACCTTCTCAGGGCCTAATTTGCAGTTCTGTCCTCCATTGAAATGAATCCTGCTTTTCTGATAACTTTGAAACATTTGCCATGAGCCGTCATCATTGATGTTCCTCAAAATAAATCCTCTATATAGATTTTTTCACTTTGCACCACTTGAGATGTAATTATTCGATCGACCATCCATGAATGGACTTCACCAATGGTACTAAAGAGTTTCTAAAGAACACTGTCTGAACTTTCAGGAGATATGGTTTATGGACTGCAGACAATCATACTTTTCCCTCATCTGTAGTCTTTCAGTTCTCAGACATCGGGCAACGTTAAACCCCTTGATGTGAGAATTACTTCAGGCCTATTCGAGTGGTTCAGTAGAGGTGAACTTATGAGCGAGGATGCGGTACTATTGTCTAATGACAACAAGCACCATCCCCTCGGAGAACTGAAGTATTCTGCTTTGTGACCTGCTAGAAGCCACTTCTAAGTCAAATGACACCATGATGGTGGGGAAGGCGATTTTAACAGTAAAGGATATTTAAAGTTGGGAGCATCTTTAAACACCCTTCATATCTTTAAGGTGTTTTCTATTCTCTTCTCTAGTAAAACTATCAGATCATTCCCACATGACAGATAGGAAGATAAAACGCTTCTGCCAACAAGGAATAAAATACATCAGGGCACACAGGACAGGACGGTTCCTTCCAGGCCCCGCCATTGGGAAAGCACCACAAGGCATGCACCTACTAGAGAGCTAGGAGCGAGAGACACTAACACGCGCTTAATCTCAGAGTGTGATCTGTGATGAACTATAGTGAAATTTGTGAAATTTAAACAAACTTTTATGCCGGACTGTTAGAGCAGGAGACTAGGAGACAGGGCTGAGACTGGATGCAGAGACTTGAAGATCAGGTGCAGGTGTTAAAGTAAACAACCCTCAGGCAGAAGCTAACTAGAGGGGCTGATAACCTTAGGCAAGAACCAGCTTCACCCAGCTTGTCAGCTGTGTCTGCCACCTTGCATGAACTTTGGCTAATTACAATATCATTTTCATTGTGGTTTTAAAACTTCTAAACAACCATATAAAGTATGAAAATGGGAGGGAACCCAATTCTAGGAATTACTACTAAAATTCTTAGTAAAAGCCAATCCCTTAGCCTTGAATATTCCTCCGCTCAATTAGTGAGACTTCAAAAGACCAAAAACAACTTCCTCCCAGGGCAGCTGCTCTTTTCCAGCCTGCCTGCTCCCTCCCTCTCTCTCTCTCTCTCTCTCTCTCTCTTTCTCTCCTGTACCTTCGCTTTCAATAAAAAAAAAAAAGAAAAGCTGCCAATTGCTTGGCCCACGTGGTGCATCCTGAAACTCTTTTCTCCAGTGATCACCAAGAACTTGGAACACACCCCACTCAGAGGCTGCTTTCACTACCACACTTAGTGTGCACCTGCACATGTAGGTGAAAAGCACGCAGACTCATGTCCCAAATCTTAATTATAAATATACTCAATATTCCAGTCACAACTGAATTATCCAGAGAGGTGTCTCAATTCATCAACACACATGTGACGATGAAAGCTTCCTTAATAATCTACTTCAATTTGTCAAGATTTGTGTTTTTAAGGATTTTTTCTTTGGTAGCAGCATATTCCTTTTTTTTTTTTTTTTTCTTTTTCCCACATGAAAACTCAGATAGAAGCAGGAGATGGAAGACCAGGGCATGTGACACTGATTTGTTCCAAGCGGATATGGGCTCAGTTCGAAAGCACCCATGTGCCTGGAAAATCACAATTTCCAAAGTCTTCTCTAGACCACAGACTGCGTGTGTGACTATGTACCAACATGGAGTCGTGATTAAACCACACGAGTCTTGAAGTAATAAGAATGGGAAGGAAAAATTCCATAGTGTGTGGGCTGTGAAGTTCTGCACTGAATTACAGTCCTCTAAGGGATTCCATTTTGTACCAAATATAATATTAAGTTAACTGAAAATAATATTAATAATAAGCTCAACTGGGATTAATTTTACAAAATTTATACTTTCAATCTTCTCAAATTACAAAATCTGAAAACAATAAAAAACCTTCTCTTTATATTTTTTTTATATTGTAAGGCTCTTATATTGTTTTTCTTTATGTTGTAAGGCTCTCATACAGAGAATCGTACAGAGAATGGGCCTCTTTGTTTTAGCAACTAGGAAAAAAAATCATTTGAAACTCAATTTCACTAGTTGTGGAGATTTTAAGGTGTCTATCTCTTTTTGAAACTGTGAAATATGATTTTTCTTCTTTAGCTGGTTGATGTGATTTTCAAATTTTGAACCAGCCTTACATGCCTGGAAAAATCCTATTTTGTTGTGGTTTTTAACTATTTTTACACATTGTTTGATTCGTTTTACTAATATATTTTTGATGATTTTTGCGTCTGTGTTCATGAGTGATACCGGTATATGTTTTTCTTTTCTTGTAATGTCTAACTGGTTTCCATGTCAGGGCAATGCTTGCCTCAAAGAATGAGTTAGGAAGTATTCTCTCTGCTTCAATTTTCTGGATGAAATTGTGGAACACTGACATTATTTCTATCTTAAATGTTTGGTAGAATTCACCCATGAAACCATCTGGGCCTGGTTTTTTTATTTTTGTGGAAGGTTATTAATTATTGATTCAATTTGTTACGAGATATATGCCTGTTCAGATTGTCTACTTCTCCTTGATTGAGTTTTGGTAGTTTGCCATTCAAGGAATTGCACAATTTTATGGGTTATCCAAATTGTGGGCATAAAGTGGTTTGTAGGCTACCTTTATTATCCTTTTAACAACCACAAGGTCATTAATAATGGCCCCACTTTCATTTTTGATATTGGTAATTTGCGTCTTCTCTCCCTTTTTTCTTGGTGGGCCTGGCTAGAAGTTTATCAATTTTATTGATCTTTTCAAACAACTGGCTTTTCTTTTCATTGATTTTCTTTATTGTTTTTCTTGTTTCAATTTTATTGACTTCTGTTCTAATTTTTTTGCTTTTTCTCCCAATTGTTTTAGGTTTAAATTGTTCTTTTTTCCCTAGGTTCCTAAGGTGGAAGCTTAGATTATTGATTTTATATCTTTATCATTTTCTAATATATGCATTTAATGCTATGAATTTCCCTCTAATCACTGCTTTTACAGTATTCCACACATTTATATGCTTTTTTCTTTTGTAATTTAGATGAAATATATTTTAATTTCTCTTGAGCCTTCTGCCTTGACCCCTGAGAGATCTTTTGTTTAATTTTCAGATATTTGGGGGTTTCAAGCTATCTCTCTGTTATTGATTTCTACTTTAATTTCACTGTGGTGTGGAGACACGCCTTTCATGATTTCTGTGGTTTTTTTTTTTAATTTGTTTGTTTTGTATCCCAGAATATGGTTTACCTTGGTGAACGTTCCATGTGATCTTGACAAGGACACGTTGTGCTGCTGTTGGATGAAGTGTTCTGTAGCTGCCCATTAGATCCAGGTGACAGATGGTGCTGGTCCATTCAGCTCTGTCTTTCCTGATTGTTTGCCGCTGGGTCTGTCCCTTTCCAGTTGAGGAGCGTGTGTGGGCAGCTCCTGAGAAGGTTCGGTACCTAACCTAAAGAGCACGAGGGTCACTGAGGGATGTGGGCATCACTCCCCAAGTTCCTGCCTTTCCTGCTCTTTAGCATTTTCTAAGATAAATATTTGATTCCCTTTTTCTTAATACATTGATCTGGTATTGAGAGTGATATTTATGTAACAGAGAGCTTGATCTGCACTTATTTTATAGTTTTATGCTCTGCTAATTTTCTCTGATTTAATTGTTACACTATCTCAAATTAGAAGAAAAGACAGAATATCTTAGAAAATGTTTTGCTGTGGGGGGTGTGTGTGAGAGAGAGTGCGCATTTGTGTATTTTATTTTCCTTACACAACAGGTGCAAACAGAGGAAGAGTTACATGGATCTAACAAACCCAACGTTTGTCTTTCTTCAATAAGAAGGATAATTTTCTTGTGTTCCATAAGAGGGAAACCCCTGCTTGCCCATCAGTACTACTAGCTACAATGTGCTCAAGTTCATGCGTATTTGAAAGGCGTATACTTTAAACCCTTCTCAGAGATTTCCTTTCCATCAAATCAGTAAAACTATCGCTATAAAGAGCTCCTAATAGAAAAAATAAACAAATTACTTTTATTGGAGCAGGTTAACCTGTATTCAAAACCACAAATGAGCATTTACTATGTTTCTTTAGCCAAGTTACTTATCTGAGCCTTGATTTTTTAAAATATGTGAAATAGGAAAAATAATTCTCATCTTAAAAATTTTTGTGTCGATTAGTGGCAGTAAATATAAAAAATTTTAGTGCTTATCCTAGCAAATGGTGTGTACCTAATCAATCATAGTTATTACTGGTGATGCTAATAGCATTGATAAAATGTTTCAGATCAATAGACTTAAAAGGCTATTGAATGGGGATTTCGGAAGGGGTCATCATATTTGACTGATGTTATAGACTGCCTGAGGGACCCTCAATTTTGTTATGGTAATTGTTTTAATAATGCCTCCAAATCGATTTGACAATATAGACTATGGTATTAAAATAATTTGATTTTCATATAAAATTGTTGTCCACTCTGCATATGACCAGAAACTCATGGGTGACTAAGAAAACTCTCACTGGTGTTTTGTTTGTTTGTTTCTTTTTGGTTTTTGCATTTTTTTTCCTTGGTAGGTCTTCCTCTGCCTGAATTTTCTTCTCTTTTTTTTTTCTTTTATAACGTTATGGGTTTTCATTGTATGAAATTTGGAAACTAATAAAACTAATCTAGAATCAATAACTTATTTCTGGAATATAACGTCTAGTGTCTTAGTGTTTCCAGAAATTGTGTGTTGAGCTGCTCTAGGTTCACCCCGACGTCCTCTCGTCCTGGACGCGTCCTGCCCGGGCGATGCCACCGCCGCCGCCGGAGCGCAGGACCAGGGCGCCGCGCTCGCAGGCCGTGCCCCGGCGGGGTTGTGAGCGACAGGCGGAGAGAGTGTGTCTCACGCGCACACACGCGCACACGCGCACACACGGTGGCCCTGCCCCGGCGGGGTTGTGAGCGACAGGCGGAGAGAGTGTGTCTCACGCGCACACACGCACACTGTGTGTCTCACAAACACACACACGCACCGTCTCACAAACACATACGCACACATGCACGCACACACGCGCACACACTGTGTGTCTCACAAACACACACGCACGCACACACACACACTGTGTGTCTCACAAACACGCACACATGTACACACACGCGCACACACTGTGTCTCACAAACGCGCACACACACACACTGTGTGTCTCACGCACACACACGCACACGCGTCCCGGACACGCCGCAGGTCCTGGCGTGGAATCTCCACTGCCCCTCGCGGATTTCCCCGCCTCCTCCCTCTGCTCCCCCCGCTTCAGTCTCCTCCCGGGACCGCCCTCCTGCGCGCGCACCTGACTTGGCCCTTCCGGCCGACGGCCTGCAGCCCACGTTCACGCGCGGGAGCCCCGTGGCGTCTGGCGTGGGGTGAGCGCGGCAAGGAAGTGGCTGAGGGCAGACACAGGAACGAAGTGTACCCAGGAACCAAATAGCAACGGAACGGGTCCCCGGTGGGAACATACGTAGTAAGAAGTTCCCAGTGACCTCTAACTGACCTAGAGCTCATTACCATCTAATTAGCATAGCACGGTGGAGCCTCCTGAAGGATTCTGGGGAAGACGCATGTGCAGAAAGGAAAACCGTTACATAACCAACCTGTTACGTACCCTGCCATGTGACCTGTCATGTAACCACAACCTGTCAATCACCCCAAGGCGGGAAGTGACACCCAATCCTGCCAGGGGAAGGCGGGACAAAGTAGGGAGCTTATAAAAGGCAGCTGTGCCCACACTTCCGGGTCTTCCCCCACTCGTGGAGACTGACCCGTTCCGCTCTCTCTGGAACGTATTTTCCCTTTGTGTAGCTTCCTTTGCTTTATTCTTTCTTTTATGTGACAAACTGTTTGTACAAAATTGCTCTGTTTGCGATCACTGTCACCAGTACCCACTCTCGGCACCGGGCACCGTCCGCCCAGGCGCGCCTGACACCCTGGCTCCTAAGGCCACTGAATCCGGTCGCGGGGCCTTCGAGGGTGTGATGCGGCTCCATGAGGTCACGAGGGCGGCGGCCGCGCCCCACGGACCGGGCCCCTCCGAGAAGAGACATCGCCGTGCCCCCCCGTCTCTGTGTCTGTCTCCCCCGTCTCTGTCTCTGTCCCCCCCGTCTCTGTCCCTCTCTCTGTCTCTGTCCCCCCGTCTCTGTCCCTCTCTCTGTCTCTGTCTCCCTCACTCTCTGTCTCTGTCCCCCCGTCTCTGTCCCTCTCTCTGTCTCTGTCTCCCTCCCTCTCTGTCTCTGTCCCCTCGTCTCTGTCTCTGTCTCCCTCCCTCTCTGTCTCTGTCTCTGTCTCCCTCCCTCTCTGTCCCCCCGTCTCTGTCTCTGTCTCTGTCTCTGTCTCTGTCTCCCTCCCTCTCTGTCTCTGTCCCCCTGTCTCTGTCTCTGTCTCCCCCGTCTCTGTCCCTCTCTCTGTCTCTGTCTCCGTCTCCCTCCCTCTCTGTCTCTGTCCCCCCGTCTCTGTCTCTGTCTCTGTCTCTGTCCCGTGCCCCGAGCGCTCTCACTGGGCGCCCTGAGCGTCCCGCACGCGGCGGCAGAGCGGTGCGGGGCGCCGGGCGAGGGGCGAGGGGCGCGGGGCGCGTGCGGGCGGCCGAGGCGGGCGGCTCCCCTCCCGGGGTCGGGGCCGGTGGCCGTCACTCGCCAGGCCCCTGCGCGCACTTTGCGGGCGCCGGAAACGCGCCGTAGCAGCCGCTAACCCTGCTGCTCCCTGCGGCCGGGGGAGACCGAGCCGACACCGAGGCCCAGGGTCGGATCTCGGCGCCGAGCCCTGACATGCGGGCCGGTGCGGGCCTCCCGCTGGCGGCCCCCGCGCCCCGCGTGGCGGCCGAGGCTGGGCGCCCGGGGACCGTGCCGGGCGCGGGCTGCGCGCTGCTCTCAGGCCCCCGCCGCCGCCCCCGTCTTCCACGCGGGTCAACAGTACCACGCGCGCGCCCTGCAGACGCGGCGGGAGGTCCCCGCTCTCTGTCGGGGCTTCAGAAGGGACTGGTGACCTACGGCGTGGGCGTCCCTGGGCCTCCCGCTGGAAGCCCGACCAGACCAGAGGCCAGGGCCGTGCCTGGCAGCCCGCGCGCTGCCGCCGTGGAGGCCGCGCAGGTGCGGTGGTGCCGGGCTGTTCTCGCAACGCGGGGAGATGCTCGATGAGGCGCGGGAAGTGACGATGCGGGCCCCGTGCCGGAAGTACCCAAACAACCAAACAAGTGAAACAAGGGGTCCTGGAGAGCTCTAGGGGAAAAGCAGGGTTTTAAAAAGTCATACGATGTTCCCATTATTTAGCTTCAATAATTGTCAATAGTTTGCAAACCTTGTTTCTTCTTTTACACCTCACATTTATTTATTTGTATTTATTTATTTATTTATTTAAATATTTTAAAGCCAATTTCTGCCATCATATTATTTCTTCCATAAATATTCAGTATGATTTCTAAACAGATAAGGGCTTTTTAATAAACATAACCATAATACTATCATCATACCTAAAATAGATAATTTATTAATACCATCTAATATTGAAAACAAATTTTATTTAGTAGATATGTTCCTTAAATCTCTTTTCTTCTACAAAGTTCGTTTCACTTTAAAAAATAATAATGCCTACTTGTTCCCCTTTCCATAGTGATCGATTAATTATCAATGGTTTAAGGAATTGTCAGTCTGACTCATCCATTAGAAAGTTTCCATGGGTCTTTCCCCTAATACTTTTAGCAACTTTGGATGATTGCAAATTATATATGTATTTGTTAGTTTATAATGAATTTTCAAATTGTATGTAATTTGTTTATTCTTTTGCTTTTTGAGGTAATCCTACTCTGGGATCTTGAGTTGAGTACTTGATAGTCTCGCTTAAAAAAATGATGTTCTTTGTGGGTGGGACTTTTCTTACCACACTGGAATTGTCAGTTTGGTTTCAAAATTGAGGACAAAACACACAACATTCTAAAAACAGCCACAAAAACCTGAAGCCAGAGATAACCTCAATTATAAAGAGATGAATGAACCTGACACACCACAATCAATTCATCTCCTTTGGCAAACACAGAATCGACCTATGGAGCAGAGAACTGTGGAGGAGGAGGAGACAGGGAGCCCAGAGGTGTAGGAGCGTTTCCTTCTCTGCAGAGGGAAGAGAGAGCAGGGGGTCCTGTCCTGTCTCCAGGACACTGGGCACCGCTCCTGGGGCCTCCCCATGCCACCACAGGCCTGAGCAAGGCAGGACCTGCACCCCACTCCAGGGTCGGGTGGGTGCCAATGTGCAGACATCCAGGCCCACGTTTAGTAGCCAATACTTCACAGAAGCACTGCTGCCTGTTTAAGGTGTTATTATGGGATGTTCCACCACGCATGAAAGGGAGATTTGCTTAACACTTTGGGACAATGATTAGAGAAAAAATTCAGAGCTATCCTGTGTAAAACTTACCCAGTCAAGACAATTCAGTAAACTCTTCCTGCTGAGATGAGCCATTTCCACACATGCTGAAGGAGGATGGAGGAACATGGCTCAGACTTGCCGATGTTTGTGCCCCTGAAAAAGAGTCAGGGCTCTTGTAACAGAATTTAGCTGGTATAACAATCACCTGTATGCTTGGCATATACACCTGTCTTCAAACTTAACATGAAGGCATTACAGGTTTTTTTTTTAGTTGAGCACAGCATAGAACAGAAGATCTCTCCTAATCCTCCAAAAACTAAGAATGCAAAAAAGAATTAAGTTTAGAAGAAATAAGTGTTCTTATTATAGTTTTGAAAAAAATGTAAAATACCACAGGAAAATTTCAAATTTTGTGTATTTTTAAATCTGTACTGCAGAACAGCATATATAGGATGAACATTTATTACCCAAACTGTGAAGGAGCTATACAACAGCTTCAGGTATTCTTGTTGAGCAATGAGGAATTCTTTCTGAGAAACCATCCTTTTTTGTAAGCTTAAGTGGTTAGAAATCACTCTAAAAGGGTCAAGTTACATTTCCATCCCCAGTAAGTACAGACTAATAACCAAAACTGAATCTTTGTGTTGGCTGGAGTTCCTGAGGTTTGTCAGAGTAATTGTTAAGAAACTCAATTTCATTGTATAAAGAATGCAGAGGTGTTTGGGTTGATTTTTAAGTAAAGGATACAGGTACTTTTTGTCTAAATTTCTGATCAGGCTTCCTCTCTTATAATTTTGTGGTTTACCTATAACTCCAGGGGGAAATCTGATTGATTAAGTGGTTTCTGTTTAATTAGGCTTTCACTGTATTACAACCCGAGTCCTTGGGCAGGGAGTGTACCATCCCAAGCTTAGTACAAAATGCCTCGCGGGAAGGACGGATCCTTCCTTGATGGCTTGGGAGGGGCGATGGTGACAAAGAGGCAGCTTTCGGGATGTCTACAAATAGAAAAATTACTTCTCTGCTCTCCTACCCGTCAATTTTTTGGTTCTTTGTTCAGCATAAAATGAAAGGCCCACTGGCAGGGATGGCATGGTCCATTTAGAATATTCTTCAATATACTAAAGGAAAATGTAGCAGCTTTGGTGGTGAGTTATTTGTGAGCCTTTCTCCTCAGTTCCCCTGTAGATATGAAATAAAATTAGAGTAATGGATGTAATTAACTCTGAGCCTCATCTAAGAAGGATAATTTATTACCAGGTTAAAACCCCTTGAACCAGAACTCTAAGTGATTTGTAGTGATTATTATACAACACTTGCACAATTTTGCTGACCTAGTTTTCTTTTTAAAAAAAGAAGGGAAGAAACTAAATTATGGAGTAAAAATGAGCCTTACCTATTTCACTGATTGAACTGGTTTTGTCAGGCTATTTTTTAAAACCACCTCAAAATTACTGCATCCTTAACTCATTGGCTGTGTCAAGGTAACTAAGATTTTAGTACCTTTGGCCTTTCAAATGGTGTTAAGAATGGCACTGAAGAAATGGGTCAACCAGTTGTATTATCTGCTTGACCCAATTAAGCAGTGTAACCTGTAATCTTTGTTCTCAAGAAGGTTGTACTCAGGTGGAGAGGTGAGAAGCCAGAAAACAAATTTAGAAATAATATGACATTCAGCATATTACATGTATGCCTTATAACATCTATATAGAAATAAAATTAAATAAAAATTCTGTTGGACCTATTTCTTTCAAGCACAGTGCTAAATGTCCAAACAAGGCTAAGATAAGAACATTTAATAGCACAATGACAAATGGGTGAGACCAGATCGAATTCTGAGAAATTAAGTAACAGCAAATATTTAAATAGCAATGTGAAACAAATAATAAGGTCCGTCAAAACCACATACTAGGAGATACTGACAGGCGACTGGCATGAGGAGTGGGTTCTGTGCTCAGGGAGTTCCATGAAAATACGAAATAAGGATCTTGTGGGAAAGCATTATGAGGGCAGCTTTCTAATGTCCAGGTTCATTCCTGAGCCTTGGCCTTGGGCTGCAATGTGTCCTACAAAAGATGGTGTTTGGTGCAGGATTTTGGTTACACGTGGGACTCAGTCACTTTACCATCGAGGACGTTCTTTTACTACTTTGGCTGTGCTGCTCCTGCCAACGTCTGTTCCCGTCACGGACAGGTGAGGGCACTTATTCCAATTCTTGTGATTGGAACTGTTTGTGTTCCATGTCAATGACTGTTTGGAGAACTCTAGAATTAAAAGCTGCAAATTGAAGTCCCTCTTCCCCCTTTAACATAATTAACTCTAATTATATAACTAATCTGAATTTTATTGCAAAACTTTTCAGTGTAACTATTCAGAAGGGAATGATGATCAGCTAAGACAGGAAAATAATAATGAAAATGCATCAGGGAATCTTTAAGTGTAATTTTTCATGCTTTTCTCTGTAAGAGAAGAGAAAATAATACAACTAATACAGCTTCTAAGTTTTGCTTTTCACAGAATATAAATGTTCTGATAGTAGTTGGAAGGAAAACGCGAGAACTAGATTTGCTGCATTTCCAAATGTGCTCATGTTTCTATTTCTTGTCAGGTTTGCCCTATTTCAGAGGTGAAGACAATTCTTTGCTTAACTCACTTTCTTTTCAGATCAATAGCAAACTGATAAGCAGACATCTGAGAGGCACTGAATGTAGGCGTGACTGCTGGCAAATCAACATCTCCAGTTTAATGACCTGCCAGATTAAACAATGCTAAGAATCTGATATTTTCTGGCATATTGGATCTTTAAAACCCAAGTAAAAGATTTTCTTTGAACCACACAGAGAGCTTACAGCCAATAGAATATACCACTAAACCATTTGCATGAATATTTTGTTCAAACCCTGCACAGACAGAAAGTGTCTTCCTTTTCCTAGGCTATGGGAGAGATGCGTTAACCGGAGAGATGGCGTTTGAGGACAGGGCCCCGGTGTCCCAAGTGCACCCTGTGTGCTATTTGGAGGTTCTGTCTACCAGTGTCCAGGGAGTCACGCCTGGTGTTTTGTAATCTTCACAGTGAGAATGATTAAGGAGCCCTTTTGTCTCTCTGCAGTGAAGTTACATATGATTTCCTATGTTCCTTAGCAGTGAATGCCTGAACCACTTTCCTCTAGGAAATTTGTTTAATGCACACAACCAAAATGTATTTCCTCATCCCTTGGGTAATTACTACTATGTTATCTTCAACTGAAATATATATTTTGCCAAAAATAAAGTATTGCTTTATTCTTATCTTATAAGCTTTGACATTTTCAGTGGGAAGAGACCATTTTTTTTCCCATTTAGTAACCAAATGTTTTCTTACCCCTGACAAATTCATGGAAAAATTAAAATGTATTTTATTTCTTAGATTGTCCATATAAATATATTGCATACATAAATATTATTTGACATGAATCTAAAAATATTTTCTCAGGCATATTTTTTCTTGGTTTTCTCCCCATATGAAAAATATTTTGTTGCAGTGATCCTAATCCCTTTCATGTAACCACTGAATTAGAGAGCTGCTGGCAGCATTTACTTATTGTTCATTCACATATTTCCTAATGCTCTTTGCAAATATCCATGTGTCTTGCTCATCAATGAGAAGGGAAGCAAACCAGAACTGTAAGTGCTATGTGAGCACGGAGATCTTCCGAAGTTGGAAGAACAAAAGAAAATGAACAAACAAAAACCCAACTAACAAAAAACAAACAAAAAAAAAGGAAGGTATTTTAGTCATTAAATTTTAAAACCCATCATTCTGTCCCCACTTGTAATGGTGTGGTTTGTAGTTAGGCAAATTGTATATGCATGGCTTTACAGACATACACACACATGCACACCCACACACACACAGGCACACACACAGGCACACACACACGTCCACACACACCCCACACACAAACACCCCCCCACACATTCACCCCCCACACACATACACCCACACACCCACACACGCACACCACACACACATATACACCCGCACACACACATTCACCCACACCACACACCCAACACACAACACACACACATACACCACACCACCCCACACAACATCACCCACACACACACATACACCCACACCACTACACACACACACACACCATATACACCCACATCCACACACACACCCACACACCACACACACACATAAACACCCACACACACACAACACACACACACATATACACCCCCACACACACACCTCAGACAAAAGCATTAGCCAAACACCACTCTTAAGCTTTTCTTTCTTTCTGTTTTTCTTTTTGGCATTCAAAACCCAAGTCGTCCTAAAGTTATTGAAGCAGAGTCTCTGGGTGAGGATGTTCTCTGGAATTTATACATGTTTTTAATTTCATTCTCTTTTAAATTAATGAAAAGCAGAGGATTCAATTAATAAAAGTATTTTAAAATTACTGTTCTAAGGTAAAGTCATTGCTTTCCATTCAGCATGTATGATGTGGCTCAGCATAAAGACCCCACGAAAACATTCAGACCTCACTAAAAACCTTTCTGCACAACTTGGATCGTGTACAACCAGGGCAAGTTGTTTCAATTTCCAATTCTTAGATTCCTTATTTGTAAAATGCAGATAACATTTTCTATTTGTCAGGAAAATTGACCAACTCAAGGTAATGGAGTAATATGTTTTACTACATAGAAGGTACTCAAAATGGGTATTTCTTTAATGTTATTATTTTATCATTTATTCATGACCATTCATAGGTAAGTCTCTCTCGGGAAGTAACACAGGTAATGTGAACAAAACTCACTTGGAGAGCTCATTGCTTAACAGAAGACAAAACCATCAAAGTAACTAACGTATTGTAAGATGTGAATTGGGCTTTGGTGAATTAATCTCATTATGTATGAGGTGATATAATTAAAAAATATGTCATATAAAATTTTTAAAAATATAATATTAGACAAAATAACATTGAAACTGTTTGTGGAAATTGATCTGAAGCGGAGCCTCCATGGCTGTAAAATCTAACACGGGGCACAGTGGTGAGAAAAGGAACTGCCCTCTGTTGGCGAGGAGTTCTCCCTCTTCCCGGACTTCTCAGAGTCATTCCTGATAATCAGGCACCTCTCATAGGGTTACATGGAGAATGGGACAATCGTACTTTGATTGTATTTCTTCTATTTTCAGAGGAAAATGATTTTTCTTATTTGAAATAAGTGGAGATTATATTTCCTTGAAATGAACATTATCCATAAAAAAGTGCTGAATTTGGTACCAGAATTTTCATCATGCCTTGGGGCCTATAACACTTGGTCAAATAATGTAGATTCAGTGTATGAGTGTGTGTGAGTGGGTATAAGAGTGCATGAATGTGTGAGTGTGTATATGGGTGCGTGTGTGTGTATATGAGTGTGTAAGTGTGTATATGAGTGTCCAAGTGTAAATGTATATGAGTGTGGAAGTGTACATGAGCATGTGAGTGTGTAAGCATAAATGCATGTGAGTGTGTGTGTGCGCGAGGAGTCATTCTCTGAGTCTACAACCCCTCATTGGCTTATCCTGTTATACAAGAAGAAATAGGATTTTTTTTTAACTTTTCTTAAGTATTCATTTCAACTGTGTATTGTGTTCCCATCTGGTCATTAGTTACCTTTTTTGGACTCTGCTTCTACACACTGGATGTGCCAGGTCAGGAAGAACTTAGAAGGATGCAGCTTTTTGAAGGTTGGAGCCTCCTCTAACCCACTGTCCTTTTAAAATTATTATTATTATTTCAAAATATTATGTGGGTACATATATTTTGGTTACATGTATTGATTTTGTTATGCTGGGTTATAAGTGTGCCCATGATTCACATAGTGTTCATTGTACCCATCAGGTAGGTTTTCATCCATCCCCTCCTCCCCCTCCCCCCTGCTTGATTTCCACTGACTTTTATTTCCCCCTGTGCACATGTGTGCACATCAGTTAGTTCCAATTTAACAGCAAGTACATGTGGTGTTTTTTTTTCCATTCTTGAGATACTGCACTTAGGAGGATGGTCTCCAGTTCCATCCAAATTGTTGCAAAAGGCATTAATTCATCCTCCTCATGGCTGAGTAGTACTCCATGGTATACATATACCACATTTTGTTAATCCACTCATGAATTGATGGGAACTTGAGTTGATTTCACATCTTTGCAATTGTGAATTGTGCTGCAATGAACATTCGAGTGCAGGTGTCTCTTTGATAAAATGACTTATTTTCCTTTGGGTAAATACCCAGTAGTGGGATTCCTGGATTGAATGGTAGGTCTAACTTTTAGTTCTTTGAGGAATCTCCATACTGTTTTCCATAGAAGTTGCACTAGTTTTCAGTCCCACCAACAGGGTATGAGCATTCCTTTCTCTCTGCATTCACACCAGCATTTATTGTTTTTGGACTTTTAAATACAATCCATTCTAAGTGGGGTAAGGGGATATCCCATTGTGGTTTAATGTGCATTTCCCTGATGATTAGGGATGCTGAGCATTTTTCATATGTTTATTGGCAATTAGTCCATCTTCTTTTGAAAATCTTTTGCCCACTTTTTAATAGGGTTGTTTTTTTCCTTGCTTATGTGCTTGAGTTCTTTGTAGATTCTCGTTATCAGCCCTTTTATTGAATGTATGGCTTGCAAATATTTTCTCCCATTCTGTAGGTTCTCTATTCGCTCTGTTGATTGTTTTTTGGCTATGCAGAAGCTTTTTAATATAATCAGGACCCATTTATTTATTTTCATTGTTGCTGTAGTTGACATTGGGGTCTTTTTCATTAATTCTTTGCCTAGGCTGATATCTAGAAAAGTTTTTCCAACATTTTCTTCTAGAATTCTTGTGGTCTCATGCCTTACATTTATCCACCTTGAATTAATTTTTGTGAGTGGTGAGAGATAGGGGTCCTGTTTCAGTCTTCTGCATGTGGCTATCCAATTTTCCCAGCACCATTTATTGACTAGGGATCTTTTCCCCAGTGTACATTGTTGTCTACTTTGTCAAAGATCAGTTGGCTGTACGTGGATGTTTTTACATGTGGGTTTTCTGTTCTGTTCCATTGGTATATGTCTCTATTTTTGTGCCAATACCATGCTGTTTTGGTTACAATAACCTTGTAGTATAGTTTGAAGTCTGGTAATGTGATGCCTCCAGATTTGTTGTTTTCACTTAAGATTGCTTTGGCTATTTGGGCTCTTTTCTGGTTCCAAATGAAGCATAGAATTACGTTTCCTAGATCTGTGAAATATGACTTTGGTGTTTTGATGGGGATTGCATTGAATCTGTAAATCACTTTGGGTAGTATGGACATTTTTGCAATGTTGATTCTACTGATCCATGAGCATGATATGTTTTGCCATTTGTTTGTATCATTGCGATTTCTTTCCTCAGTGTTTCATAATTCTCTTTGTAGAGATCTTTCACCTCCTTGATTAAGTGTATTCCTAGGTATTTTATTTTCTTTGTAGCTATTGTGAATAGTATTGATTGAATCTTCAATTTGACTCTCAGCTTGACTATTATTTGTGTATAGGAATGCTACTGATTTGTGTACATTGATTTTGTAACCTGAGACTTTGCTGAATTTAATTATCAATTCCAGGAGTCTTTAGGTGGAGTCTTTGGTATGTTCTAAATATAAGATCATGTTTTCAGCAAAAAGTGATAGCTTGACCTCCTCTTTCCCAATTTGGATGCACTTTATTTCTTTCTCTTGCCTGATTGCTCTGGCTAGGACTTCTAGCACTATGTTGAAGAGAAGCAGTGACAGTGGTCACCCTTGTCTTGTTCCCATTCTTAGTGGGAATGCTTTCAACTTTTCTCCATTCAGTATGATGTTAGCTGTGGGTTTGTCATATATAGCTTTTATAATCTTGAGATATGTTCCTTCTATGCCTAGTTTGTTGAGGGTTTTTCTCATGAAAGGGTGCTGAATTTTGTAGAATGCTTTTTCTGCATCTATTAAGATTATCATATGGTCTTTGTTTTTGCCTCTGTTTATGAGGTAAAATCACATTTATTGATTTATGTATGTTGAGCCATCTTTGTATCCCTTGGATAAAGCCCAGTTGGTCATGGTGGATTAATTTTTTGATGTGCTGTTGAATTTGGTTTGCTAGTATTTTATTGAGGATTTTTGTATCTATATTCATGAGGGATATTGGTACGTAGTTTTCTTTTTTTATTGTGTCCTCTCCTGACTTTGTAATCAAGGTGATTTTTAGAATGAGTTGGGGAGGATTCCCTAATTCTCAATGTTATGGAATAATTTCTGCAGTATGGGTACCAGTTGTTCTTTTTAGGTATGGTAAAATTCAGCTGTAAATCCATCTGGTTCAGGGATTTTGTTGTTGGAAGATTTTTTATTACTGCTTTAATCTCGATTCTTCTTATTAGTCTGTTCCGGAGTTCTATTTCTTCCTGATTGAGTCTTGGAAGGTTGTGTGTTTCTGGGAATTTATCCATTTCCTCTACATTTTCTAGTTTATGTACATAGAGATTTTCATAGTATTCATAGATGATATTTTGTATTTCTGTGGTATCAGTTGTAGTATCTCCTTTTTCATTTCTGATTGAGCTTATTTTGGTCCTTAATGTTCTATTCCTGGTTAATCTAGCAAGAGGTCTATTGATTTTGTTTATCTTTTCAAAGAACCAACTTTTAGTTTCATTGATCATTTGTATTTTTGTTGTTGTTGTTGTTTGTTTGTTTTCCATTTTGTTTAGTTCGGCTCTAGCCTTTGTTATCTCTTTTCTTCTCCTGGCTTTGAGTTTGGTTTGCTCTTCCTTTTCTAGTTCCTTGGGAGGTGTCACATTAATTAGTGATCTATCTGTCTTTTTGATGTAGGCATTTAAGACTATGAATTCTACCCACTGTCCTTTCTCAGTGCTACTACAGCACTTGTTCAATAAATGCATCTGGAATGAATAAGCAATATATATACCAGTCCACTTGCAAGGATTTTTATGAACTTGTCACAATGAAGGTCAAGATAATATCATGTGACATTATAATATAGACGATCTAACAAAATATTATTATTTACAAGTTATTTTAGAGAGGAAGAATGTACACAAGGTCCATCTGAGACATCTTTTGCCTTGGCTCAATCTGTAGAAAAATTTGAATTTACTTTTCTGTAACCTTTGTATAAGCTTGCCTGAAACCAAACAGAAAAAAATTATGAAACACTTGTGTTAGAATCCACACAATGGCCACAGTATTCAACACAGCCATCTTCTAAGATCTTTAATTTCTCTTCTCCTCAGTGAGCTACTATCTTATTTAATGCCACAGGATGAAGATATCCACTAACTTACACAGGTTGTTTTAAATCAAAAATTAAGAAATAATTGAAAACAAAGCCCTTATCTAGCAAATGTGAATTAAATAATATATTTAATTAAATTTTGACTATTGTATCTAAACTGTTAGTAGGGCTTTAGGATTTTCTAGATATCAAATACATTTCCTTACCTGATTCTTTGTGATGTCCTAGAAAACATGAGAATAACAAACAGATGTTGTTTCCCATGGTGTAGCTCCATGAGTATGTGAATTTAGAGTCAGAAAACCTGGGTTTGAGTCTTAGCTTTAAGGTTACTGGCTATGCAAAATGGATTAAGACTTTTAACCCTCTGTTTTTTTTAAATCTGTGAATAAAGAGTTATAATAACAGTTGAGTCACAGAATCTGGTACAATGTATAAAGGGACTATCAAATGTAACATACTATGACTATTTCTCTTCTTTTTGTTCTACATTGTTCCTGAAACAGAGCTTTGAATACTTGTTAAATTCATCTGCTTTTCCATTGTAACATATTCCCATAAATAAGTGCAATGTAGCCATTGCTACCGAACCTTGCACAAATCTGTCTCTATACCTGCAAAGTAGATTTCAACATCAATGAAAGTGGAGTAAAGTTTCTCAGGTTGTTTATCTTTCCTGTACTTCTTGATTGTTACACTAAAATAATTCAAAATTAGAAGGTGAAATGAATGGTCATATACATAGTCTCACAGGCTTAGGTTAAAACAACAAAACAAACGATCAATAAAACAAAAAATACTTTGATTTTATCTAGTGCAAGCTGCTGTATTTAGGTAGGAGTATATTAGCTCCATCATTAATTAGGAGTTATTGAATTGGATTGAGTTAAAGTGAATTAAAACCTTCTAAAATTCTTTAGGAACCCACTGCCTTCCTGTGTCAGTGTTTTCAATATTTTCTGATTCAGCAGAAAAATAACTGAGTGATTACAGACCCTGGGCATTTACATACTTACAGAAATTATTACAAAAAGCACCAGGATACAATAAAATCAATGTTTTATGTACTGTTTAATTGTAACATCTAAATGAGTATTTAATATGCTGAGTTCTACTTATGACTCAAATCAGTATAGATTAGATTATTTGTATTTTTTTCAGTTAATGGAAATGTCAAAAGAACCTCCCAGCGTGAATGAAAATCCTCCCACTTGCTGTGCTGCAGGGACTTTCACTCAGTGCTGAAACCAGTGATTCTCGGGAGAACCTGTTTTTCACTCCTTTGACCTTTCCGGTAGCCTACTGCTGCCCTTTTAATTCATGTTTCTGCAAGCCACTGTTATTATTCCTATCATATTTTTCTTACTGGTCTCCATCATTTCTGTTCTGTAAAGTGCACTTGCAAGGTTTAGTGTCTAGTGGTGGCCTGTGGAAACGTTTTGAGTCAAAGTGCTGTCATTTTGTCTTTGGCAATCTCCCGTTCTTCAGGTTTAAGAAATGATTAGTTTTCATGTCTTCAGCACCTTATACAGTGAACACTGGATTAAAAATCCTGATGTTACTTTTGCTTTTGTTGTCATGCATCTGTGGTTAATGAGAATAATTAATCTTTGTATTACAGTAATCTTTTTAAGGAGGTTAGGAAAATTGTGCGTGCAGCGAACAAGTGTAAAACAACGAAGCACAAAACCCTCTCTCACATCTCCAATTGTGCGAAAATACTGAGGAACGTTAGAAGTGAATTAGCCCTTGAGCTCTGCGTCCTCCGCCAGTGCCCCTCGTGGGGTGTAGGGAAAGGTCACATTTCCAGGGCAAAAATACTTCCGCTGAGAACTGTCTCAATACAAAAACTCACCCACTTACATGTGGTGTCTTGTCTTATCACTTCTGAACAGACCTCGGAGTTTGAAAGGGCTTAGAAATTTGCTTAACTTGCCGTTTCCTGACGTAATGAGGAAATCAATGTGTCTTGCCTTTCGAAGTGCTTGTGAGTTCAGAACAACCCAACAAGAGTGTGCAATGACAGGCAGAAATGAAACTGCAAGAACTTGCTCATCAACTCAGGGTCAGCGACAATTTACAGATAAAACAATGTTAATTTACTGAAGGGGACACTGCACATGCTGCATCTATAAAAACAAACTTTAGCATTTTGTTAAAGGTTCATTCTGCAATTGTGAGTGATTTTCTAGGAAACACAGTTCTGCCTCGATTCAACTAAGACTTTGAGACTGAACAGGGAGGCCAATTTGTTTCAGGTAAACATTTGCCCCGTTCCCTTTTCAAATCTTTTGTCACTTACTAGATACCTCACGGAGGCCAGCTATCTGCCGATGGGAGAGGATAGCACAAACCTCTGTGACCTTCCAGGAACCTGAAATCGTATCTCCGCAGTGGGAGAGCAAATGGGTCTGTGAGTAGAATTAGTGCCACGCGTGTCCTAGCAAAGCTCCCTGCTTCTGTGGGTGAGTATGTCCCAAATGTCCCTGCGCTGTGACTGTTGGATGGAGGGAAATCCACTTTGTACTTCCTAATCCTCAAAAGCTTGTTTGAATGCACATACCTGAGGCAGAATGAACACAAAGGGGAAATCCAACCCATTCCTTACTTTTAAGTTATTGACGTGTCCCCTGCCTCACCGCACACAACCCTTTCCCCGTGGCACTCACATCTGCTGTCCCTAAGCCCACACCTCGGGCGTCGCCTTTGTAAGTACACCTTCTAATTCCGAGCAGTTTGGGAGTTACCAAAAATTTGAAAGCACAGAGAGTTTCTATGAACCCCACGTTCAGTTTCCCCTGTCATAAGCACCCCTCTATCTTACAGCACATTTCTTAATTTCTGAGCATTATTATGTTCTACAAGGAACAATGCATTGTTATTACTTTACTATTCACTGGAGTCTTTGTTCGGACTTCCTTAGTTTTAGCCTAATTTTCTCTTTCTGATTCGCATTGTGTTTAGCTGTCAGGTCTCCTTGGCATGCTCTTGGCGGTGACAATATCTTTTACTTTCCTTGTCTTTGATGACCTTGATAGGTTTAAGGAGTGCTGGTCAAGTGTTTTGTAGCATGTTCCTCAGTCGGGATTTGTCTGATGTTTTTCTGGTGATTAGACTAAGGTTAGATATTTTGGGGAGGAATATCACAGAGATAAAGTGTCACTTTTCTTACATCATATCAAGGGTACATACTGTTGACATGTCTTATCACGTTGATGTTAGTCTTGGTAACTGGGATGAGGCTGAGTCTGTCAGGTTTCTCCACTGTAAAGTTACACTGATTTTTTCTTTTTTCCACACTGGAGTCTTTGGAAGGAAGCCATCCTGCACAGCCTTTACCTAAGCAGTGATGAGTTATGCTTAGGTAAAGGCATTTTTATTATCTGCTTTATTATGTAAGAAGAAATAGTCCTGGAGGCCTGGAGGTTTGACATCCCTCTTGTCAAACCACAGAAGTGGCTTTGGCCTCAGAGGCAGTAGGTCTGGAGAGAGGAGGGAGGGAGATGCCAGAAGATGGGGTTTTATGCACATATCTCTGCAGAACAACTGAGCTGCTTGGATAGCTTTCACTGCATAGAGTCCAACATACATCAACAAGCAAAACAAAAAAATAAAAGAAGCAAAACAAAAAGCAATGTTTTTGGAATTATTTAGTCTGCCTTGGTGTTGAGTCCTAGATCTTGAATGCTCCAACTTCGGAGAACAACACTCCAGTCCTGGCATTTGGGAGCACAAAAGCTAATGGACAATATCATGATCAGTCCATGACCACTCCAAATCCTCCTTTCAGCGAATCCCATGCTGACATTGCTGTAGGCAAGCATTTAAGATGCCCCAATATTTCTACTCCCAAGGATGTTTCTGGTATATTTCCTCCCTGTAGGGGAGCCTGTGAATATGCTGGAAAGTCACTCTCACGATTAGGCTGCTAATCATTTAATCAAAAGGAACATCATCTTGGTTGCACCAACCTAATCAGGTGAGATATTAGATGGGCCTGGGCTGGAAGAGGAATTGGAACAGGAGAGGATGCGGGGAGGGGTCCACGTGTCATGGAACCGGGGTGTCCTCCAGGAGCTGAGACTGGGCCCCGGCTGAAATCCAGGTCGAGGACGGTGGCCTCAGTCCTACAACTGCAAGGAAATGATTCTGCCAACAGCCAGGTGAGCATGAACGAGAGCCGCCAGCTCCAGGAGAAACACAGCCCAGCAGGCACCTTGATTGTGGCCAGGTGAGAAAGGAGCACAGGGCCCAGCTCATCCACACCTGGACTTCTGACCTACAGAACTGTGAGAAAATAAAAGTTTCCATGTTCCTTAAGCTCCCAAGACTTTGGCATTTTTTTACACGGCAACAGAAAACTAATGTAGACATGCTGAGGCATCTCAGTGAGCCTTTCTGTTTAGGGAAAAGCTCTAGCAGAAAAACAGAAGCCGGGGATTGGGTACCTACTGCCGCTTGTCACATGTGAGGAATTAGTAAGCTTGATTTGAGTCTAAGAAAGTAATAAAAAATGTGTTGGTTCAGGGTTAGTCCAGAGAAATGTCTATCATCTTTGCTTTGTTTCTATGTATTTAGAAATTACATAGGTTTTCACCTCCCTTGCATTGATTTCTTTTGGGAGAGAAAACTATTATCCTTTTTTTAATAATGTAATGAAATGAAAGTAAAGCTTTCTTTTAGATTTCAGTTTAGAGTTCAGGTCAACTCTGAATTTTGAGTCAAAGTTTCAGTTTGGCTCAATTTCCTTGGGTATATCTGATTTATCAACCACAAAAAATTAGTTGTCTTTTGTGTATCTGCTAAGTATAATGGAGGTTGTTTGATTTTAAAGTTAGGGGAGTCTGAGGAAACCAGATGTCCCTCTTCTAACACACTTGGTAAAGGGGCCCTTGCAAATCTGTGGGTGTGGTGTGGAAACTGCCCTCCCCAGCGACTGACCTCTGAGCCATTGTCCTACAGTTCTCCTAGGTGCTGCCTCTGTTTTGATCGATTGAACCAACTAAGTCTCTCAAAGAAGCCAAATGTTTTAGGGACAGGAATACAATTGTGTTCTGTACTTTAGCATTGTCAGTGTCTTTATGTCCCTGGGAAAAGGATGTGCCTTATCAGCTGAGTAAATTATTCTAGTTTATTTTTTATGTTATGAAATTGAGATATTAAACATTTATGTAAGGATTAGGGTATATGAAGGCAGGCATGAGGAGGTGTGGGGAAGTGGTAAATGAGCACCTTATTAGAGGGCCCTGGAGGGCAGGACCACAGCAAGAATCCCATAGAAGTAAGTACTCTACTGAGTGATCTGCAAGAAGATCGATGACTTATTTAATGCAGTCACATGCTTGCCAAAGACTCAGAAAATTAAAGTTACTCATCCAGCACTTTGCTGAGAAAATAGTAATTTTACAATTTTAATTCACTTGGTAAGTTTTTGACTCAATGTTATTTCAGAAGGGTCATTTATATAACACCAAAGAAAGTGTATTTTGCAAAACCCCTCTCAAAATAGCAGCATGTTCACTGCAAGTGTCAGGGGCCATTTTCCAACATGCTCAGTAAATATACAAGCATTTTGACAAAGAAAATACCTTTGTGTTTTCTTGTATAGATATAACCTGTGTGGGCAGTTCCAAGCTTGTAATTAGAAAGATTTGTCAAAACTTAAATTGCAGGATCTAACTCTCGGTTACTTCCATACTTAATTGTGACCTTATAAATGTCCTGCTACTTATTCCAGGAAGTAAAAATAGAACATATTTTCCAAAAATAACACGTAGCAGGCATAAATGCAGATAGACTTTTGAAATCACTAAGATGTGAAAATGGTTGATCAAGCCAATGAGTATAGTTTAGAGACCTAAGAAAACCAATTATAATAATTTTTGGTAGCATTTTGAACTTTTTAGTATTTGTGAGCAATACAACACATATCAATCAGAAAGTCAAGTGTTTCTGCTTGAATATTTTAGTTGTTTGTATTCATCACATTGGAAGTGGGAGGCAGAAATGATCATTTCTGATTTCCATAAAATTTTTAATTCACATTGTTATTAAAATAATTTCATGTGGAAAGAGAATAGTAGCATATGAAAACATTTTTATTTTCATTAAAGGTATTACCAATACAAGTAGATGAGTCCTGACTGGTCTCTTGCTCCAATCTTAACCTAAAGAACATGAGCAACACAACACTGGTCCCCCCTTGGGCTGGGTCATACAAGAAGGCTTCCCTAAGGCACACGGTGACATTTGACAAATTAGGTAATGGAGGGGACACCTTTAATGGAAAATGAACAAGTGTCACCTAATGATAAATTTCTCTTGAGGCTCACACACACACAGATATAGAAAATAATTGTACCGTGGTATGTTTGTCTCTCAAGGTTACATTTATTTTCTGCTATACAGTATCATGTAAGAATTATTAACAGCAAGAGTTGACATTGGCCAGGTATAAAAGCAATGCTGGGCAGGGTGTATCGATGGGCTGCACTTTATTGCCCCTAAATCTCACTGATGTTGTCCTGAAACGTGGTCCTGGTATGTGGGCCAAGCAGTACATCCCGGAGCTGCCCCCCACCCAGAAACTGTAGGAGCGACCCCAGGAGGACTTTGCCCGTGAGTACCGACGGAGTAACCTACATGCCCACACCTAAATTCAGGGCCAGGCACGACCACCACAGAGGACATTTCAACACCTTTAGAACAGGGTGTGACATGCAGGCCACTTCTTAACTTATTCCCCAGTAATTACAGTGTAACTGCTGTATTCTCCACACTGTACAAGACACTATGGTTATCAATTTGAGTGAGAAAAAGTTCTTGCTGCACAGAACCCACTGATCTCAGAGAAAACCTGACCTTGATTACAAAATAGGGGCTTTAAAAAAATTTTTAGTCCCTTTTGAAAAGCCCTGTGCCTGGAAAAGTCCACTTTGTGTTCATTGAAACTGAATGATTAAAGGAGTCTCCCATTATCTTTCAACTCCGTCTGGGGCTTTTCCACTTTCCCTCTTGGAGCTGCAAATACAGGAGTCTCAGTGTTCTAAACACATACACAATAAGGCTAAAAAGAAGAATATATTTGTCATGGATTTATTTTTATAGACTCTTCTGATGATCAAATTTCAAAACAGATAGCTTTCGTATACATAAAAAATATGAAATTAGGTCTCACTACACACGATGTAAAAATTAATTCCAGGTAGGTTAAAGAACTAAACATGAATGGCAAGCCTTGAACTCTTTTAAAAATAAGATAGAAGAACATTTCTTGTCTTAGGAAAGGTATGCTATGTCTTAAACAAGTACAGGACTCTCTCCCCGTGTCTTTTGATCAATGGCATTTTCTAATTTGAATGCCGTTAATCTTATCAATCTTTTCCTTCATGGTTTGTGCTCAGTTTGCAGTCTGTACTTCACAGTTCCTGTGTCTTTTTCTATGTCTGAGTTTTCTGGTTGCTACTGCTTCTCCTTCTTGATCATGCTGCCTTGTTTCCTTAGCACATCTGAGTATGTGTGTGTGATTCTTGAGTTTATATTCCATTGTACTTTATCTTCAGGAACCCTTGGAGCCTTGGTTGAAGGCACATTTCTCCAAAGTATTTGCTTTTTCTTCTGTCAAGTGAACACCCAGGATTATTTAAAAGTAAGTTCATAATCTGAGGCTTTTTATAACATATAAGCTGTGTATTTTCAGGTCTCCAGGTGGCATGAGGCTGGCCACATTAAGCCTTTATTAAGGCACAGTTTTTTGGGTTCCAGGTTTTGTGCTTCTGTCTGCTGCCAGACCCTGCACCCTCTAAGACCCTTGGATCATCTTCTTTCTGCCCGGCTCCCTGCAGTAACGTCCAGTGGAAGTTCATCCCCACCAAGGACTTTCTAGGGGAAGCCTCAATTCTATTAATTCCTTATCTGTCTGGTTTTCTATCTTTTTCCCCTTAATGTTCTCCTTATACACATCTCAGTTACACATTTAAAATATATCTTTAAAATATATATTCTAGTCAGAATTATAGTTGTTTTTCTGTATAATGGTTATGTAAGATATTTCTTCCACCATACTGTCAGAAAGCCTTCGGTCATTATTTCTTCTTGTTTTTCTTTTACAATTATATTTTCCTTTTCTTTGCTTTTAAGTTGCCATTTATTCTCTGAGTTCTTTGAAAATTCTATTATCTGCTTTCTTCACTCTTGGTATCTATAGGAATACAATTCAGAGTTTTAAAAAGGCAATTCAATCAATATTTCAAGGAGTGTGAGAGATGATATATGTATAAGTGAGAGTTTGTCTACTAAAAGCACTGTCGTGCTTAGTTGTGTGAAAGAATAACTAAATACCACACGAGAAAATATCTGTTTACAATATGAAATTGCCAACTCATAAATGGTAAAACTAGAATACATTTTATCATCGTCAGTCTGGAATGTATCCATATTGTTTTATAATCAACAAATGCATAATTTTTGCAGTGTGAACATAACTATTTTCTTTAAGGCTTTGGAGTTTATATGCCTGATGTAATGTCATGCTGTCTGGAAATTACAAAAAAAAATGGCAGTTGTACGCAGGTTGTGGTGTGAATGATTGAACAGGAAGACCTGATCTCAGTGTTTATGGCCATGGGAACTCAAACAGTTCAGGATAAATTTGTGGTGGCCAATGGAATGTGGTGCTGAATGTCGTGTCAAATGGGACGTATGCCCTTTTGCAAATCGGAGAGCACCGAGGAAAACGTGGCGTAAATCTCACCTCCAAATTAGACACAAAGAGCCTGCTGCTCACCGTGCACTTTTATAGGCGATGCACTTCTCTGCTATGTAGTTTGAGACCGTCTTTCTTAGGAGCCACTCAGGAGCGATACTGGAAATTCGATCATTGGGCAACATCTTGTACAAGTTTGGAAAAACAGCATTTCTGGGGAAAAAAATAGAATTCTTTTCACCCTTAAGTTAAACTTAAATAAGTTTACCTAGAAGTCTACCATTTGTGTTAGACATTTTTTGTAGACATAGAGAGAGAGTTAAAAGAGCTTGTATTGATGCAAAACAGGAGGATTTGAAAGATAGTTTCATGGTAGTGAAACATTCATGCTTTTCCCCGGACTTTGTAGTTGTTTACGTAGTGGATGAGGCAATAAGCACCACACTCTTAGGACGCAAAGAGAAACCATGGAGTTACTTACTCTGGTTGAGGATGGATCTCTGACTTCCTAACTCTGATGCTAACTCTCTACTTCTCACTGTGTACGGAGCATATGTATTTTTAAATTGACAATTATCATTTTAATCTCCATTAGGGGTTTAAAACCTTTGCTTGCATTGAATCAGTGTGACTTTAAGCAAAAGTCCATTTATTAAATCTTTTATTAGGCTTTTCATTATGCATGCTTGCAAAGATCTTAATAGAGATGTTAAGTAATGAAATTTTGCAAGTTCCTAAAATCTTCATAAATCTCCATAAATTGACTCTTTATGAGAAACCTGCTTTCATTGTGTCTGATTTTTATTCATATGCAACCAAAATGTTAATATACTTTAATTAGAGCTAATATGATTTATCTCTTCACTCATTATATAAGTTAATTTTCTTCTAAAGAAGTCCTGTTTTCAAATTCTCTCCAGCAGTGTAGAATTAAAGTAATTATAGTTTGGCTCAGGAAATTAGTCATGAGGTTCATGAATACTAAAATAAATTGGAGTTTTCACAGGGTAGATTAGGCCATATGTTTTACAGAAGGAAAAAGGAGAGAGGAAATGATTTTGCTTCTCTATTTCCTGCTGGTGATAGAGTCTCTGGAGAGACGGAAGGTGGGTAGGAAGAAGTTCTGGCCTCGCAAAACCTGCGGCAGACAGACTGGTCTTGGTTTTTATGGCCTCCAATTGATCCAATCAGTTCAGAATGTACACATTTAGAATCTAGCGTGAATCTAGCACTGAACAACACACTGTTCTTTATTCAACATCTGTTTTTGTAAAACTTTTGGCTTCATTTGAGTAATGAGCTATAAAAATGTCCTAAAATGTATGTGAAATATTTTTATGGTTTTATGTCTGTTGTTGTTACAGGCATAGAATTTATGTTTTTTCCTAAATGCTGGATGTCATCCTCTTTACCCTCCTTCAAATTCTACCACGCAATATTACAAAACCTTTCCCCCCAAGGTTTCTTTCTGTCACTGTGAAAATCAAAATTAAATTTGCAACTATACTATACTGTGCCTCTTTCTCACGAAAAAAAAGAAGTCCCTAATAAAATCTTATAGGTACAAAAATTCATACATTAAATAATACATTTATTTGATTCTAAAACTAAGGATTGAGATATTTATTTTAATTGAACCAGACCTTAATAGAAATATCCATCATGAATTGAAAGTATTTCTGGAAAAGTACTCCTATTTTGCATAATATGTCTATTCGGGGTACAAAAAGATTGTGGGAAAACAGAAAGGGCTTATATAAAACATTAAGTGGTAACCAGAACATAAAGGAAAAAATACAAAATAAAAACCTGGGAAATATACAGTAAAATTAATTTCTGCTATAATTCTAGTATTATAGTATCCTAGGGATGGCTATTCCTAGTTTTTTATTCCTGCATATAAGTCCCTGTATGCAATTTTTAATTCCTATATATAAAAGATGATTTAAAACAACTTAATTATTAATTATGCTTCCTACGTAAATCGTAGACCCTTATACCTTCCTGGTGTGTTGTTATCAGTGAGAAAACTGTGCCGTGAGGGCTTCCCCCTTCTTTTTTCCATTTACCACTTAATTGTTGCTCCTGATGGGAATTAAGCCCCTGGAGTCACGGGGGTGTCGGAGTCTGTGAGCGTGTGTGTGTGCAGGCTGCTTCTGGTGGGTGGAAAGAAGGATGCTTCTCATCCGTTGTGAATACTCAGTGATTGATGATAAACTGGCTGTTTCATATCATACCATTTATCATGTAGATTTCCTTATTAATATTTCTTCATCTACAAGTTCATGGATGAGAAATTCTGCCTAGTGTTAATCATACCCCATTATAGAATAAGTTATTAAGTGTCTCTAGAATTTAGCATGTTGAGTATATTCAGGAACCTATCATTCATTTTCATCTCTAAAATTTCAACATGTTAGCTCTTTGTTTTTTAGAATAGTCATACCAAGAATATAATATAACATTGTGCTTAAAATCATGGACTATGGAGTCTGTCTTGGCTTTGCATTTTGCTTAACTACTTAATGGCTTTGCAGCCAATAATATGTTACATAGAAATTATATTTTTCATCTACCATGTGCATATAATAAAACCTGTGTTGGGGTTTGTTCTCAGCATTATACATAAAGTGCCTAGTATACTGCCTGGTACACGGTAGGTTCTCAGGATGGTTAACTTGTATTCTCACTCACTCCTTTATTAACAATTTAGACACAGCACAACATGCTGATTAAGTTGTGAGTTTTTCCAGTGAGAAGATCTAAGTTCAATTTCAGTTTCTGTCTCTTGATGTGAATGTAGCTTTGTCTAACAGAAATATCATGCAAATCACAAAGGTGAGCCACATATTTAACTTCAGGTTTTCTAGCAGCTATATTAACAAAATAAAAAGAAATGGATAAAATTAATTTTAATGATTTAAAAAATATATTTTGTAAAATTTTTTACAAAATATTATAATTAAAAAATATAATCTATATATGAAAATATAACGAGTTATTTTACATTCTTTTATTCATAGTCTTTAAAACCCAGGGTGTGTTATCCACTTTCAGCACATGCTAATTTGGATATGGCCACATTTAAGTGTTTGGTCACACATTGCGCATGGCTACCATACTGAAGAGTGTAGACTTAAAAAAATGCCTGGTGTGCAGCAAAATTTTGGATGAATATTACATGTCAAAATATTTTCATACATAAATACTATAGTCTCTACTTATATAATCAAGGAAAATAAGGTGCAGTAGGTAATGCACTTAGCATAGAATCCCGGCACGTAACCAGCTGACACACAGTGTTGGGTGTGCTATTATTCCTTGTCAGAGGCTGCTGGGCCCTGTGGCTGCAGGTGTGATGGAGGTTTGACCCCTGCTCTGGAGGAGGTCGTGGTAAACACGAACCGATGGGATTTTACTCGCACACAGTTTGAGTGAATGATGTCCAAGTGGCAGCTGGTTACTCTGTTGGGTCCATACCCTTTTTCTCTCTACCTCCTTCTGGAGCCAGAGAGGCTGAATCCTGCAGGGTGTGTCATCTGGACTCGCTTGGCAGCTGGAACCACGATGGCTGAGCCGAGGGGAGGCACCAGCAGAAGACAGGCGAGGCTGGCAGACAGACAGAGGCATTTCCTCGTGTGACTCTCGCTTGGACACCACGTCCTGGTGTAACACGGCCACAGCCCTCTCTGGGCAGAGCCTGTCCCCTGGTTCCCCCACAGGGCCTGGTAACATCCCAGCCCACCTTCATCCCTGTGAGTGGCCACCACGTCGCCCCTGTGCCAGGCCTGAGCCCGCAGCATTCCTTGCTTCTCCCCTTGAGTCCCTTTGTTAAAGCCTCTCAGTTTGAACCATCAATGGTGAATTTGCTCCTACTTGCAGGTTTATCAATTTGGTAGCCAAGTCCACGATTCATTCTGATTCCCAAATTATAGAATTTGTATTTTTTTCTCCCTATGAGGTTCCAAGCTTTACATTTAATTTTTGGGTCCTCATTTTTACCTCACTCTTAAAGACAAGCATACTGCCAATGAGTATTGAATTATACAAATCTCCTATTTTGGCAGCCAGTTATTAGGCAACACAGGCATGTAGAGTAAAGCAGTGAGCTTCTTGAACAAGCACACTAGTGTTTCGGGGGCTCTACTCCCTCAGAGTAAAATGAGGAGTGTGGATTAAATGGCATGTTCAGCTGAGACATTCAAGAAGTCTATGGTTTTCCTACTTCCATGGTGTGGAACAGTGACTTAGCAGGTGCAGCAGTCTGTCGTGTGAGACCAGGGCTTGTTCCACAGTTTCGTACACTTGCTCCAAGACTGTTCCCTAGAGGTATGGCCCCTTCCCGAGGCCTCTGGGCTTAGATCGAGGAACTGGTCCATGGAATCCAGCATGGGCAGTGACAGTCTGGTGGGGCTTAAGACTGGGAAGCCCACCCTGGAATTAGAGATCTTCACATAAATTCCTCTCTCATATCCCATAAATCTTTCAGTGACCATTTGCCTATTTGTGTTTTTTGTTTCTTATATATCTTCCCCAGTGAGTTATATAGTAACTCAGGAACACAATTAACTATATTAGTATCCTGTGGCTGCTATGATAAATTAGCACAAACTAGGTGATTCAAAATAAAAAAATTTATCTTCTCATATTCTGGAGGCCAGAAGTCCGAAATCGAGGTGTTGCTGGGCAACACTCCCTTTGGAGGCTCTGAGAAAGAGCCCTGCCATGCCTATTCCAGGTTCCGGTGGTTTCTGTCATCCTTGTCATTCCTTGGCTGGCAGGTGCATCACTCCAATCTCTGCCTCCATGTTCACATGGCCTGACTCCTGTGCGCTTGCCTTGGTTCACATCATACCGTTCTTGAAAGACACCAGTCATTAGACTAAGGCCCACCTTAAGGCAGTATGAATATATTTTAACTTAATTACTCTTAAAAGACTCTATTTCCAAATAAGGTCACATTTAAAAATTCTGGGTGGATATTTGGACACTATTCAACCCAGCACCATTACAAAATCATTCTCATTGTAATATATAGGTTTCTTCTCAACTTTTAACTCTGACTATTACAATATTTGAATCTCTCTGAGCTACTCACATATGAGTTCAATTTATACAAATTTTAGTATGTATATTTTTCATTTTTGGCACTTATATTCATGTTTTTTGCTGCATAGTCAGTGTGCACTATAGTGTTTAATAGCATTTTAAATGTCTTTATTCTTCTTCAAGCTAACCCATCAAAGATGAGATTTTCCTTTTAGGCTTGTCAGTTAATATCTTCTCTTTTTCCATAGTTTATTTATAGTTACCAGCTAATGTAAGAAATAGGTTCGGTATTTTATAATGACACATGAAAACAGCTTATGAAATAAGATATAAACCATGAAGCATAACGTGCTATTTTTCTATGGTTCCTCCAGTAAACTGAATCAGACAGCAATCTGCCTGGAGATACAACTCACAGTTGAGAAATAAAAATTTTAAAAGGTGCTAAGTTCCAAAGGAAAGAATGTGGTGGAATAGCAGGTGTACTCTCAGGCTGAACTAGGGAAAAGGATCTAGGAAATCTAATGATCAGTTTGATAACAAGTGGAGTGGACATGGTTGAGACTTGAGAGGATCTATTGCCACCCATTAATACTTCAACAGGTTGGAAAGGATTTCAAATGATATATTAACCATTTTTAGTAAAGGGTCTTGAAAATAGACATTTTGCCACAGTGAGAGAGAAAAAATTAGTATAGTATATGGAGGGTGATTGGCACCACCTGGAAAATATCACAAAACATCCACACTTGCTTTCTGACATCCAGGTCGAGATGCTGACAGAGCAGTTGAGTTCACCAATGTTTCTTTGCTCCCACGAAGGAAGCATGTCAACAGAAACACAAGGATAATGAGGGATCCGTAGAAAGGGTCACAAAACAAAAGATACTAGGTCAAGAGGATGACACTGTGGAAGAACTGTTTTATGACATGAAGCAAATGGATTAAATTTAGGCATTAATTCATCCATTTATTTGATATTATCTATTGATGGATCACTATGTATCTGGCACCACTCTAAGCAGAAGGTGCTCAGCGATGGGGGAGAATATAATCCCCAAAGTCTCTGACTTTCTGACACAGTTAATGAACAAATTACACACAATTAAATATATGAATATATAAAATATGGTGTGTATAATATGCACATTTATACATTATGTAACTTACGTATAATATGTATACATTATATATATTATATGGCATAAAAGAAGGATGTGATCCCCCGTGGAGGTCTCCAGATACCATCGATAAAAACTCGGGCCCATCTTATTCTCTCCAGAAAAGGGATGGGACCAACACAGCCTCTTTGCTGCGGACCTGCGGGAAGACAGCGGTAAACCACAGTCATTTCTCACTTGTTACGAAAAGGCAAACCGCAGCTTCAAGGGCCTTACTGGGTGACAGCAATACTGATGGGAAAAGGCCTGAGCAGGCACTGGTGCTTCTCAGACAGTTCGAAGCTGGCACTTGGACCTCACTGGGAATTCCTCCCGGCCCCGTGCGCAGGGACAACCAAGCCTTCCCCGTACCTCTGTGTCGTCTGACCCCACGGAGATTATTTGGATTGTTTGATTTTCTACCTGCGTGGAATGACAGGAACAGCCCTGAGGATGGGCGCTTTCCAGTTAAGTAAACAGAAGTCCCCTTTTCCCCGACTCTGGCCCTGTTTCCACCATTACGCAAAACAATGACCATTGTAACAACCAGAATAATCAGCGTGGACATCTCTCCTTAACCGAGACTAGAGCAGTTGGCCACCATATAGGATGGGCCACGGTGACGAGTGAGACCACAGTTCTGTGCTCCGTGACTGCCCAGATGCTAAGAATGTGATCATGCATGTGATTTTGGGGATGATTAAGGTCCGTTGGCGAGCCCCAGTAGGAGGTACCCTCGCACACTTGGAAGTCCCCGTCACGGTCCTTTGGCCATAACTATTCTCCTTGCTTCTCACCCTCACCAGCTATTCCACTGGGCAGTTTAACTTCGTACACGTGATACCTTCCTTTTCCTTCTATGTTCTCGCCATACCGACAGATCAGGGACGAGTGCCACGTGAAACTGAGAGTGGCTGCTTGGCAACAGGTGACGACGGCTCATTGTGGCAAACGTACGTATGCCATGCGAAGGGATGGGGCGGGTCTCAGCCGTGTTCTGGAGCAGGACCAGGTGCTGGAACCGGTGCTCTCAAAGCAGGGAGCACGTGCTCAGACTCAGGCCCGCGGGCACGGAGCACAGAGCGGCCGCCTGCCAGCCTCTTGGAAGCTCTGCTGTTGTTTCCCTTTTACTCACCAGGGAGGGCATGTCGCCCGCGCCGCAGACCCCGCCGCGGCGGCCCTTCTGCCCTGTCTCCCTGTGGCCGCCTGGGGCCTGCGGGGAGGGCCCGCCATCTGGAGAGAGGCAGACCTTGGATAACGAAGCTGTGGCAGCCGAGTACTCCCGGGAAATGCTCAGTCAGAGGCCTTGCTGCGACCAGGTTTCCAAGCTCTGGGATCTGAGTGGCCAGAGGCTGCACGTCTCTGTCCCTCCCATGACTCTGTCTCCCAGCAAGGCGGCCGAGCCCTGGAACTACCGCGTGGTCTACACGGGCTCCGACACACGGTGGCCCCTTCAGTCCCGCAGAGGGACGTCCTGGGAAACGTGGCCAGGTTCACGTTCGGTGACTTTTCCCTCCTCCCACCACACAGCTCCTGCGAATACCATCAGCACGCTTTAAAATTCATCTTTGCCACGTGGTTCCCTTTTAACTGTGGGAAGGAGGACAACAATGGCCAGGTCATTGCTAAACCAGATAAACTGTTATAAATTATAACTTTCCTTTAAAACACTTTAACAGCGCCTTGACTGATAAGGCATAATGGAGGGAAGAAAGGGAAGACAGTTGCCAGGGAAACAGCAGGTTTTGAAGGAGCGTCCGATGAAGAGGCGGGAGAAAGGCAGGAAGGCCGGTGCTGCCACCGTCCTCCCCCTGTCTCGGGACAGGCCCGGATGAAGCCGCGAGCGAGGTGACACACGATCCGTTCCCCTCGGCCGAGCGCCGCAGTCCCAGCCGGAGCTGTGGCCCACGTGGCAGCGACCTGTGCGTGTCACACGCGTCCGCCTCAGTTTCCCTCCCACGTTCGAGCTTGCACACGGAGGCAGAGGCGGTGACCACAGACCGCGGTCCGGGGCCTCTCGCCCGCAGGCCCGCGTGGGGACACTTGGCAGCCTGCGCCCCAGGGCCCCTCCCCGCGGGAGCTTTCGCAAGGCCTGGCCCTTTCGAGTTCCCCAAAGCCTCCGTCTTTGTCTGAAAACAGAACTACTGAAAACTACCAATAAGCTGTATTTGCAGATGCTAAACGAGAAAGAAGACACCTACCTGAGGACTGCCCACTTCCTGGCCTGTGACCAGTGTTGTGCCTTCTTTATTCCTTTAGTCTCTTTCATGTTAGAAACAACAAAGCAACACTTGGTTTTAGTTTGACAGACAGAGGCCGCGTCCCTGTGGCGACTGATGGCCCCTGGGAGACAGAGGCTGGTGACCGCAGAGAGGCCTGACATGGGGACAGCACAATGCGGGGGAACAGGCAGGAGCAGTGGGAGGGCCCAGCAGGTGCTGAGAGGACAGGCAGGAGCAAGGGAGGAGAGGGGCGGAGGGGAGGGCAGGGGGACAAGAGGAGGTGAAAGGAGAGGTGACATGGAGGAGTAAAGGAGGAAGGGGTTTAGAAAGTGGGCAAGGAGGAGGGTGGGTGACAGGGTGCGGGAGTGGGCTGGGAGTGCAGGCTGAGGGAGCCGGGTGGAGGAAGGCGGGTAGGCGTATCTCACGCTCCACTCGGACGTCACCTGGGCTCTCCTCTGCCAAGCAGGAGTCAGGCCCGTGTCTGCAGAAACCTTCCCCTGCCTTCCCGCGTCCCTCCCGGCCCCTGTCTTTGCTCTCCCCAGACGGGCTGCCGACGTCCCACGTCCGTGCCTTCCCTTTCCTGCTCACATCCACAGACCTCACTGCAGAGTTCAAATTTCACTCCCGTAACACTTACGTGGGTGTCTGAGTAGCAGTGGCTGAATCCTTTACAAATATTTTTCAGGTGTTCTCTCCTGATTTAGGTGCAATGACAACACCTGGGCAGTCTAGTGTGTGAAGACCCTAGACCCCCACAAGCACCTTGAAAGAGATGTTTGAGAGATTTGGGCATATTACAGCCTGTTGCTGGCATTAAATGAGACGTTTAATTCCTACCCAGACAAATCAAATAGAATCTGTTGAAAAACAACTTCTGACCTAACGCAGCAGTGAAAATAACACAAGCGCAAACACATGCATGTGGTGCATGTCTAGGGCATGACTTAAATGGGTACCTGCGTGTCATTCTAGTAGGGTCCAACTTAAATACGCTTTCTTGTACCTCAAAATTGTTCTTGCTCCTGGCTCCCCTAATAATGGTGCCATCATTGAAAATTTCAACATCTTTGCTGTTTCCCACCACTTCCTTCCTTTTTCGAATGTCCAGTCATTTGATGATGTGCTTCTCAGTTCTCTGGTTCCACGTCCCTCTGGTGTCTCTGGCGTCCTTTGCCGTTTTCATCCCAACCCTGCATTTCAGTCACCTTCTCTCCTACCCGGGAAGACCCACGGGAGAGGTTCCCACGTCTGATTCAAGTTTGTACCCTCAATACTTAGTATAGCAAAGACCACCACTTAGTAGATGAATTTATAAAGATTTTTTTTTCTTTCTTGGAAACATTAAATAAGTAAAATATTTTTTTAAATATCCGATTATAGAGACATTTACTAATTCAAATTCATTGAGTTGAGTTAGCAAGTTTTTGCTATTTAGGGATATGTAAAGTGGTCCCGATAGTTAGATACTCTTTGCTATCCTATTCTTAATATCAAACCTATTGGTGAAAGCATTGCATGATGCTTGATCGATAGTCTCAGTGCATCATAATGGAAGACTTAATTTTAATTAAAATATATTATTAAACACATTATCCATTTCAAAACTACTTTTTGTCTACAGAAAAGTCTATGCACAGCTTTTGTTTTTTGTTCTTTATTTTAAAAATAAATTTATTGTGTACATTTTAAGATATACAACATGATGTTAGGAGATAAATATTTAATACAGATAGTTAAATGGTTACTACGGTGAAGCAAATTAACAGACCCATTATCTCACATAGTTACCCTTTTTAGTGGTGTGTGTCGCAAGAACAGCTATAATCTACTCACTTAGCAAAGAATCCCAAATACAATACACCAAAGGTCTTACCAAAGATTTTGCTAACTTAACCTAGGGAATTTGAATTAGTAAATGTCTAAACAATAGGTAATTTAAAAATCAGTGTTTCACTTTTTTAATATTTCCAAGAAAGAGAAAAAAATAAATTCAAATACTAAATAAATATCTTTACTATACTAAGTATTGATGGTACAATTATTTTGGTTGTATATCTGAGGCTAGGAAAAATTTTGTTTACCCAGATTTTTGTGTTTTCTCTTTTCTGGGAGCTCTTAGTTCACATACAAACCTGCCTCTTAGGAGGGGCATTTTATCAAACATTATAACTTATTAACACCACAGTATCCCCAGGACCGAAGACTTGCTTTACTCACTAAAGAAGGTATGTTTTCTGTATTTATAAAGTGATAGTGGTTTCCTTTTTCATACTACTTGTGGGAAGCCCAGCATCAAATTTGCAACCCTATCATACTAATTATGTCCGGCTTACAGTTGACGTATTTCTAACTGTTCCAAAATATGAACCTTTGGTTTTAAGGCACTTTGACCCATTCTGAAAAGGGGCAGGTATGTATAAATAAAAGTAAAATATGTGTTTGGATTGGACAGTGGCCGTATTTTATGAGATGATCTCCTTGGCTGATAAATGCAGTACAGACCAATGACTGTCCTAAGCAAGTTATCGTCTGACATTAAGAAGACATATCATTTTACAAGTGTGGACATGCACATTGAATGAGGATGGACATGCAAACTTTTCAGCATTGTCCAACTCCCAAACTTTTTTTATAAAGAGGAAGGAGAGGGTACTTTGTTTTCTCAGTTAAAAAGACATGAATGTGAGCACTGATGCTCATCATGCATTTCTAAATTTATTCCCAGACCTACTAGAACAATAGGACAAAAAGTTTTAGAATTGCCTGTAATCATCTGAGTTGGCAGGAGGTGGAGAAACATAATGATATAGGACAGCCTTTCCAGCAATGCGGACAGAATCAGAGAGAGGATGTTGTTGAGCAGAATGCAAGTCTGCGGTAATTTAAAGGCACTATTTTTCATGGAATGGAATGTTTTAATCCTGAAATTTTATGATAGGATCTGTAAGGAGCTCATTCAGCATTAGAAGAGACACCACGCAGGTGTGTCTGCCCTCAGAAGCACTCTATTGTGAATGACAACCCATTTTTCTAAAGCACATCAATTTCCCTGATTCCAAACTATTAGAGTATGGTTATAAATGTGTTTAAGTAAATCTTATGGCCAGGTCTACCTGGGCATGAAAGGCAAACTGTTGCAAGGAATGATTTGAGGATCTCCTAGTTACAAAATCATCTCTTACTCTCTGCTTTAAGAGATTTCTTTGCAATCAACTCTCTGGATTTCCACTGGAATATCACCTCCTTAATGGCAGGGGCTCTTCTGACTGGACTGATCGACAGTCAACATATCCCAAGCACCAGGGAGAGGGCTCTGTGCTAGGAGGTGTCCACTTATTATTTGTTGAACAAAGTGTTTCTGTTTTCTGGGAGCTCTTAGTTCAAATACAAACCTGCCCCTTAGGGGGAACATTTTATTAAACATTAACTTATTAACACCACAATATCCCCAGGACTGAAGGAAACGTGGCTGAGAGACAGTGGCTTGAGAGGAACTAGTGGCTGTGCTTGGTCCTGAGAAAGATAAACAGAGAAATACAGAAAAAAAATTGCTTATCTTATCACATGACATAGAGCTTGATCTGACCTGAATAATCAGTCTGACTCTATTTCAAGGGTCATCCTGAAATATTTCCCTCTACCATACAACCTGCTTCCCATTGTTTAGTTCATTTACAAATAGTATATAACATTCCTGCATTACCTCAAACTTAGAGCATCACTTTCTAAATATGATGTAGAGAATGTAGCCAGGCCATTGGTCATTTTAGCCAGACCAGAAACATCTCTAATCTGAAAACAATAATCTGAACAAGTTTTTAAAGTGATTATGACAATAAATGCAGCTCCTTCTTCAGAATCACTGTGGCCATCACCTCTATAGATTTCTTGTTACTTGCTACAGTACGTGGAATTTATTTTCAGCTCAACTCCTAGAAAGAAATCTCTCTTCAAAAAAGAGATTTAGCACTATCCTTCTGTCACCATACAATACTCATACTTATGTGCTCTAAGAAAAACAGAAAAAGATCACTGACAAACTTCACTGCTGTTGTGTGGACTGAAGTCTGGAACATTCAACCTCCAGTGTCATGGACAACAAGAACAGGTGCAGAGGCTCTGAAGGCAGAAGTGGACTTCCCAGGGTGGCTCGGGTCAAGGGAGGCTGAGGCTGAGGACAGACTGGTGCTGCGTGGTGGAGGGGAAACAGAGGAAGAGGCTCAGGCTGCGGCATCAGCACCCCTGGCTGCAGGCACCACCTCCTCCATCCCCAGCGCCGGGAGGGGGACGGGCGCTGTAGCATCTTAGAGCTCCAGGTGCCATGTGTGTGAAATGACCAGGTGATGCCCTTCCTGAGAATTAAAGCATGTAAAGCAATGGACACGAAAACAATCACCTAATGAATGGATGATAGTACTTAAAAATTGGAAGGCTGTAAATTGGTGGCAAAGAGTCATCAGACTGGATGTCAATGGTTCTGCTGTGTGTGAGTTAAGCCAGAGGCTTTAGGTGTGTTACTCAATTCATTTTCACTACATCTGCTCAGTTTCCTCAACGGTAAAACAGAGAATACTAAGGTTATGGATCTGAATATGTTATATGAAAATAGGTTTGGCAAAATAGACATAGATGTGGATCTCTACCTATCTTTCTATCTACCTGTCTATCTATCTGTGTAGCTCAATCTGTACGTCTGCATCTCTACAACTATCTTGCCTGTATTTGTTGCTGGGAACACACATACTCCACATGAATGGTAGCCCTTAATACAAGCATCTTTCTAAAGATTTTTCTGAATTATAATTTTATTTGAACATGATCCTCCCTGTATGTAATGATTTTCTTTTAATCCAATTCTCATGTATAAGAACATTTCATTCTGAATCTGTCATGTGTGACTTCTACAGATATAAAGTGATAGTATTTTGGAAAAGAAAAGATTAGAAACTATTTACATTTCTTTCTGCTCATTCAGGGCATTTAAGCAGCTCAAATAATATCAAACTCTATTTCAGTCTCATCTGTGTCTGTATGTGATGGAGGCCTGGCCTACAGCTTACCTATTCTATTCATTTCAACCAGTATCATAATTGATAGCCATCTCGAGAGTTTAATTGAGTCTAATCAATTACTAAGAGAATTTTTTTCTTTAGCTCTTGGCCTGGCAGGAGGTACCTGCCGGAGGGAGAAAGAATAGCAGGTTGGAATTAATACAGCAGAACACACACAATCCTACTCGCTCCAGCAGGGAAAAGAAAATAAAAACAGAAACTCATAAGACAAAAACAAATTAAAAAAAATAAAAACACTAACTCTGTTCTCACATATACTTGCCTTTATAGAAAATAAAATAGCAGCAGGAGGGGAAAAAAGGAAATACAAACAAGTTATCAGAAGGGAAAAGGCAACTTTGCTGTGATAAACGTACCATTATAACAGATTAACAATGTGTGAGTGATGTTCACTACAAAACAGGACTTTAATGGTAAAAATCAGAACCAAAACAAAAATAAACAACAAACAAGCTATTTTCTGCTTTTTATTATTTCACAAGCAGAGGCCAGAGCTCGCAGAGCCCTGAGGGAGTGGGGATGGAGAGTTGTGTTATGTGTGTTTCTCTCAACGTGTGAAATATCCTCTGACAGAGACTGCTCTGGGAGCTGCCTTAACTCTTGTAATTTGTGGTGCGTTGCTTAGACCAGGTTCCCAGAACGTGGGGCTGAGGCAATGGCTCAGAGCGGGTAACTCAATCGAGAAGGAGATCCAGCGAGCAGGGGAGTAGCGGGGGTGGGGGGAGAGGCACAGGTGAGGAGGAGGAGGGGGCGGCACAGGGTGCTCACCTCCTGGGGGACCAGAGAGACTGGCTGCTCCAGTCAGCAGGTCACCTGGCACGTGCCTCAGGACGGTGCATTCATGGGAAAGAGTGAGCTTTTGTGTAGACATAGTTTTCAAATCAGTTGGATAAAACCTAGGAAAACGATGAGTGTTCATACTTTTTTTCTAACTTGAAGGTGAAGAGGCAGACACGTGATGATGAAATATTACAGGCTCTACCTTGATGAGGCTTGACTTGAACTTAAAGAAATATTCGTTCCTTGATACGTGAAAAGGATTGTTTTCGCAGCTAGTAGGAAAGTGCAGTCCAAGATGTGGGGCTGGGAATTAACGTGATGTGTTTAGAAGACAGCAGTTTTGGTTGAGGCCAAGTTTACCTATTTCCATATAAGTAATATGCACAACTGAATTATGAGATGAGGGTTGGCATGCAGGCTTGACAGGATTTAAGAGGCACCATGAGTAAAAATTTTCCTGTAGTACAATGAGTCATTCAAAGAGAAATATAGAGATGGAAAATTAATGAGACCAATTTTAGAATAAGGGCATTCATTATAGCACATGTGTATGCTTTGAATTAGAATGGGCGACAACAGGAGAACAGAGGGATCTGAAGGGCATTCTTCTGCTTTCAACTGTTCCCAAACGTCCACCTCTCGGTAGCACGTGGCACAAGCAGCCTTTAAATGATGCCACCTGAGACATTTAAAATGCAGTCTTAGGAAGCGAGATGATGAAGTTGTTCGGCTATTCTGCTGTCAGTAACTCTCACATTCATTTCATTATTACAACTACAATAGCCTGTGGAATATGCAGAATCAAAGTTACTCACCATCATTTAAAGAATGAAAGTTTTCTTCCATTTAACAATTTGGTGATAACATAAATTTTCAGACTATGGTTATGAAAGAATTACATAAATGATGTTAACATTAAAAAGACACAACGTGTGCTTTTAAAGCATATGAAATGTTTTGAGAAATGGAAAATAAGTGAGATCCAGTCAAAAATCACTATGGGAGACGGTTGCAGCAGTTTAAACCCACATCCGTGGTACTGCTTAATGTAGCCATCGTCCGCTGGTTCTGCTGGCACCAGGGGAGAGCTAGTGTATCTTCATCAATCTGACGACACTTATGTCCTTAAGAACAGAGTTTATTCCACAACTTGAGGATTGTGCTGTTTGTAATGCTGACCAAGTTTGTTTTACACTATCAGATATTTAATACTAAATTAGAGAAGTAAAAATTAAATTTACCAGTTTCAATTTCTGAAGCAATTATTACAGTTATGTAAATCATCTTTAAGACATTATTATCTTTGTTACTGATTTGGAACCGTATTAGATTTATAAACTCTGATCTTATGGCTGTATCTGTCTTGGCTTGAAGCTTTATCAGTTTTTTAAAAAAGTCATTTTTTTTTCCTTGCACTGTAATTTTACTTAGAAACAAGTGGTGTTTAGAGATAGATTTCACACAGAAAAAGTTTTCAAGTTTTTTTCCTCTATCAGTATTTTCAAATTTATGAGCCAGAGATTATAATAAATTTATTTGAAATTTAAGTCAGATTTAAATAAATTAGGAAATTTATTATATATTATGAATGTTTAGAACAATTGACATTTAAATAAAATAAAAATATTGTCCATGAATTAAAACAAAATAATAAATGGAAGCTTTAATTCTATATGTACATGGAAATAGTCATTTAAATAATGAATAATATGTGATCAATTTTAATTTCATTCCAAATCTTACCAATCTTTGTTTTTGGAAGTCAGCAGATATTCTTGAATCAATTACAAGCTTGTGTTCTTTAAAAGAAATTAATTATCTTCCATTATATGCAACAAGGGTGAGTAAAAATGAAACATAGGAGAACATAGAGTTCATAAAACCATAGCAAACAGACAGCAACAAAAATTATGATAATGTGAATCAGTCTCGTAATATATAAGAGCTGTAATAAAAGATGTCTGCCATTTATTTCATTTTTGCTTTATTTCACATCCATAATCAATCATGATTTACATCTGTTAGTACTTTTGGTTATTCTATCTGGCTTATAGCTAAGTTCAATGAATAGAAATACCCTAACCCAGAGTATCATCAAAACATAGCAATCTGCTTACAGTATTGCAGCTCTCTAATGCAGTGATTTTAGCTGGGGCAAAGAAGAGTCTGACTGAAGTTTTAAGAGCAATTCCTAGAGAACTCAATGAGCATAGGGAACTTTGAAAATCTATAACATATTCCTAAGGATCTAGAAGGTTGCATGTGTGCAAGTTTGTGTCTGTGCAGGGGAATGACCCAAGGAAGGAGAAGGCCACAGTCACTCATCTCTGGCTCACCTTGAGGCCCTGCCCAAGAAGAAAGTGAATGTGAAGTCTGTCTTGTAATCTCTGTGATGTTTGGAGGCATACCTTGCCACACAGATTCTCTGGGCCAAGAATGGAAGACAAATAAGGGAGGTGTTCAAGAAAATCTCTGATCCATCACTGGAGGACACTAAATTATATCAACTCAGGCTGACCTCTAGAGAGCCAGACTGAAAAAAAAAAACAACAACTTAAAAAAAAAAACCTACTTGGAAACAGTAACAACACACTGTTGGGAACACAGAAGCCACAGAATTAATCCAGAAAAGTCAATAAACAAAAAAGCATCATGGAGAAAACAAAACCAAAAACCAAACAAAATACCTGGCAATGAAAACAATCCTTGGGGAGGGATATAAAACAAAAGCAATCGAAGTCAGATGAAAATAATAGTGAGTATACCTATCTAAATGAGATAAAAAATAGAAAATACAAAAGAGAAACTCAACAAAGCCAAAGGGTTTTTTGAAGGATTTAAAAGAAAAAAAGACAAACTTCAGTTAGACTGACAAGAAAAAAAGGATAAAAGACTTACATCTCATGACCAGGAATGAAAGAGGGGACATCACTACAGACCTTACAGAAATTAAAAAAAAAACCAACAATATTATAACTGTATATTATGAACAGCTCTCTGTCAACAAATTAGGTTAACTAGGATGAGAAGGACAAATTCCTAGCAAGACACAAACTACTTAAACTGGCTCAAGAAGAAATAGAAAATCTAAATAAATCATAACACGTGAAAAGAATGAATTAGTAAATAAAAGCACTTCCCACAAAGAAAACTCCAGTTACAAATGGCTTCAGTTGTGAATCCTGATAAACATTCAGTGAAGAATTAACACCAATCCTTCACAAACATTTTCAAACAACAGAGGAATTTCCAGCACTTCTCCACTTACTCTCTGATGTCAGTGTTGCTTTGTAACCAACACCCAGAAAAGGCATCACAAGGACATAAACCTGCAGAACAACATCCCTTGTGATCAATACACGCAAAAATCCTCAAAACAAATCCAACAGTGTATAAAAAGGATTGTACACTGTGACCAAGTGTGATATATCACAGGAAAGAAGGTTTGTTTGAAATACCAACATCAATCAATATAATATGCCGCATTACTACAATAAAGGCAAAAACCACAGGATCACATCCATCGATGCAGAAAAATCATTGGGACTAATTCACCACTGATTCATGACCAAAACACTCCACAAACTAGAAACAGAAGGGAATTCTTCAACCTGATAAATGACATCTGCCAAAAACCCACAGCTGACACCATACATAATGGGTTAAGATAAATGATTCCCCTAAGACAATGAAAAAGAAGAGATGTCCAGTGTCCCTATTTCTATTAAACATTGAGGAAAGGTAGGAAAGAAATAATAGATAAATCAGATGTTGCAACAAAATTAAAGTTACTACCCCTTTCATGACGCACAGGTCTGCCCACTAGGAGTCTTATCATGAAAGATAAATTTAATCTCTCAACTATACTGTCTTTTAAATATTTGAATAGAGATATGGTCATATGTCTGGACATTGCTTACCCTATCAACTATTGTTTATTTGAAATGGTATGTTGAAGAGAAATAAAAATAATATAAGCAAAAAATGTCATCTCGAATCACTCTAATTAACTTCCTGAGCTGTCTGAGAGGCACCTGTTGCGTGTCTGGACACAAAGGGACCTTGTGCTACCAGGGACTATGAAGCCGGGCCACATATAAGCTCAAGGACGTGGGGGTCACAGTTCATGTTCTACTCCACGTTTACAAGCTGAGTTGGATGGGCCAAGTTACTTAACTGGCCCAAGTAAGAGTTTATTTGTAAAATGTCTAATAGTGAAGATTAAACCAAAACATGGAACATTTTAGCACAATACCTGGCACAGAATATTTGCTCCCTATTTATCAGAAATTATTATTAATATCTCTAAATTTCTATTTATCAGGAAGGTAACATTTATTGAGTTAGTACTATGTAGATCCTTTACATCCATTATTTTATAAAATTTTAATTAAAACATGATTCCTTTCTTTCCAATTTCACCACCCTTATCCTAGTCTGATTAATTTTCATGCCTTGTCTGAACCCTCTGGCTGGTGTCCCGGGATCTATCCTAACACATTCTCCACATAGTTGTCAGTATCTTTCAGCAGAAATTTGATATCATTCTTGCGCTTGAATTCCTTCACTCATTTCCTGCTTCTTGTTCTTAGGACAAAATTTGTGACTTTTCCAAGGCTTGCAAATTTCCCTGGTACATTTCTCAGCATTCTGTCTGCCTCCATCAACAAGGCAGGCGTGAGGAACCTCGTGTGTTCCTTCAATCCTGCCTTAATTTGTCCTTTCTTCCCACGCTGTTCCCTCTGCTGAGGCCACAGTATCAACCCCTGGCTCTTCTTCCGTGCAGCTGATGCATCTGGTTTCAGTTTAAACGCCCTCCCTGGGAAGACATCCTTCCATGTGTGTTTGTTTCTGAAGTACCACGAGCCCCAGTCATGATGCTCTTCACAGTTTGTTGTAATTGCTTATTTAAAGTATTGTAATTGCTTCTTGGTGTCTTTCTTGCTAGTCTCAAAGCCCCATGAAAACAAAGGATAGTTATGGTCTCGCTTCCCACCAAATCCCCAATAAGGTTAAAATTTATTTTATTCCTTTATCCATTACTCCTCCCTGCCCGGTATTTGTTAAATAGGTGAATACAGTTTCCAAGGCCAGGTGCATTGTGTTTCAAAATGCCCGTGCTCCAAGAGTTAGCCTCGGCCAGCTGAAACATAAGTTTCACTTCAGGTAGAGTAGGGAGTATTTTACTTTTTCTTCAAAGATGGTGCCATGAAACACAACAACGAAATTTAACAAGTGCATGCGAAGATCTAAAACAGGATCTGTAATAAATTATAAGGAGAAAATCAGAAGGTTCAAAGGTAGTGATTCTGGTACATCTGATCTTTTATGTTCAACATTATTTCTAATTTTTTGCTGCTAAGGAAAATGACGTTCTAGCAGATATATTTTCTCTCCTCCCCTCGGCAGCTGTGTGCGATTCCGGTGGAGGTCGGGTGAGATGTGTAGGCTACCTGTTGGCTCAGGCGTAAGGTTCTTTTTTGTTTTTCTTTTGTGACTGGTTCTTCTTTCCACACCTCCTGACCCTTTGGCAGTTGACTTCCCATTTTGAACTGGCTTCGTCTCCAGGGTTTTCCGGTTTGCCCAGCAGCTCTCAGCTTGTGAATCTGTCTTTATTTTCACCGATTGTGCAGGTGCAGCAGCAAGACAGCTGTGGCACTCCTGCCTGGGCTGTGGTTCACAACACAGCTGCCTTGTGTGCTGCCCTATTGGCACAAGAGCTAAGGTGTCAACTTTTTATCTTTTTCTCACCTAAACCTACGTCTCCCGCCAATTGTTTTTTCTTCCTCTGTAACAATTGTATTTCCATTAAAGAACAAGTTTTGAGCTGTTTTGTGTGCTTTTTGGGGGGGGCAATTTAGAGTAAAATAAGTTGGAAAGAAACAGTCGGGAATAAGAACTAAATAGCAGGGGTGAAGGCTGGAAATTTATTTAAATTCTTTTGTGGCAACATTTTGCTAATTCAGACTTGTGGTATTTAAACTTAGTGAAATTATATGTGGAATTTTTGAGGTACACTATAGTATAGTGGTTACGAGAATGAATGTGTTGGTCGTATTGCAGGGGCTCCTGTCTGTGCTCCGCAATTTACTAGTTGTATGATCCTGAACAAGTGACTTAATTTCTCTGGAACTTCTCTAGTGCCTTTTATTCTTTGCTCGTCTGCTTCCATGAATTTCTTACTGTCTTCTCTTCCAAGAAACTGTTGGTTTCAAGTGAATTTTTATAAAAGGCAGCAGGGAGCTGGGAGTGGTTACAGCAATATTTGATGTCTGAAGGTAACATAGCAAAATAACATGGAACCAATGAACTAACGTCAGGTAGGAAAGTCTGTTTGTTCTGGGCCCCAAAGAAATCTGCCAAGAAGAAAGACACGGCGTTCAGAGCTCATGTTTAGCCCTCAGTAAGCACTTAAAGTCACGGCTTAATAACATCTTATTTATGTGATGTTAGATGAATTATTTAGCTTCTAAAAGTCTTGGGGTGTTTTTTCTCTAAAATGAGGATAATGATGTAATTCTTATAAAAAAGTAATAAGTGAAAATACCCAGAAATACTAGCAATATAGTAGACATTTATGTGATAAAAGACTTATTTCCTTGTGTTTTAATTACATATACAGTTGATCCTTGTACAACATGGATTTGAAATGCGTGGGTACACTTATATGTAGACTTTTTCCAGTAAAATTTACACTGAGTGAGTCAGCCTGTCCTGCCGCCCCTTCCACCCTCCACCTGCTCCGCCTCTGCCACCCCTGAGAGGGCAAGGCCAACCCCTCCTCTTCCTCCTCAGCCCACTCAGCCTGAAGACGATGAGGATGGAGACCTTTACGATGATCCATTTCCACTTAATGAACATTAAATATATTTTCTCTTCCTTATGATTTTCTTAATGACGTTTTATTTTCTCTAGATTACTGTATTGTAAGAATATAGTATATAATACATGTAACATACAAAATATGCGTTAATCAACTATTTATGCTATCAGTAAGGCTTCCAATCAACACTAGGCTTTAGTTGTTAAGTGTTGGGGGGTCAAAAGTTATACTTGGACTATTGACTGTGTGCGCAGCTGCCACCCAAACCCCGGTGTTGTTCAAGGGTCAACTGTGCTTATTTAGAGATTCGAGCCTTACTCGTAATCCAGAGCCCATTCTATTCACATATGCTTTTCAGGCTGTTTCAGTCATAATTATCCGACCCTTCTTTAAAACCACAGAAGTTCTGACCTGTATAATCCATTTGAAATTAACGGGGTTTTGTCACTTGCTACATGTGTGAGCTTGGGGAAGTTGCTTCACTAAGCATTAGTTTTCTTAACTGTAAAATGGGACTAATTGTGTGAATCTGTTAGGATTGTCTTGAGATTTAAACGGATAACAGATGTAAGGCGCTTGGCACTGTGCCTGGTAGGAGCTCTGGAAATGGTATATATCATTGTTTTTATCAATGCCTCTGATTTTCTATATTGCATATTCTCTTACTTTATATAACTCTTACAACGTCATTTTATTTCTCGTACAACTCAGTGTTATTCTCCAGCTGTTATACATTATGGACTTCTTCAGAAGACATATCTGGTTTTCAGTATAAACCAATAAATTAATATTCAAATAATGTACATAAAGGAGGGAAGGTGCTGTGTGGTCTCTGGGCATGGATTTGAGCAAGGAGAGAGACGCAAGTGCTGTGCTGGAGCCGGCTCTCACCTGCACCTGCCTGTGAATGCAGACTGGAAAATATCCAGGTTACTAGCCAATCGATATCAGGTTGGTAGCTTTAAATTTTCCACACTGAGGATGTTTATCCCACAAAAATAGGCAAAAGCTACAAACCGGGCTTCTCTACCCTCACATTATAAAACACTTCCCAAACACAATATGCATTGGCGGAATATCTGACAATGGAATTATAACTAAAAGTAGTCTCCACAAGAAATATAAATCTACCACTTTCTTAATTATTGTGATATTTAAAAAGAAAAAAAATATATATACACATTCACCATATATACAAGGGCTGTCCAGAAAGTATCCAGCTATGTAATATGAAAAGTTATGGAAATGTGGCTGGATGCTTTCTGGACGGCCTTCTTATATAGTGAATGTATATTCACTGGACATTCCAATAATCGCTGTATCATAACCAAATAATTGCTGTGACCAAATAATCACTTCTGAACATGGCTGCTTGTAGAGGTTTATGAAAATAAAAAAAAGCATTAAATAATAGTTGTATACAAAATTGAATTTACAATTCTGAAAAATCACAATTGCTTTTAGCCTTTTGTTCATTCAATCTCTCATCAAATAGCTCTTTGAAGGGCTTACTAAAGCTGCAATAAAGCAAATACGTTTTATGTGGTTAACAAGACATCCTCTCACACGGCTTCACACTGAAGATATTAGGCTTATTGTTTGGTTACAATAAAGGAACGTAAATTGGAGGAATTCTTTCATGTCCTAAGCCTGTCCTCACGAACCACAATGACAAAGGCAACTGATCTGCGAGAGGTGCTGCTTCCGATGCCAGTGATTAAATAAAGCAAACAGAGCAAAACTCATTCCCTCCGTCCTCAAAGTGAGGGGCGTATTTCCCCGACGTCACACCGGTGCCATGCCCTCTCCACCCCTCCACGGCGCTCCCCACCACCTCGTGCAAGACTTCCGGACGTTCTTATTCAAGAGGTCCGATTTCCTTGCGGATTGTAACGATGTTTTGTCGAGCCCTGTGCCCTAAGCCTGTAGCAGTCCCGGGGGTGAGATGGACAGAAAGGACAGCTCTCCCGTCTTCTCTTGCTTTGGGCCACGATGCAGTGGCAGGACGTGCTACCAAGCGGGAAATGTGGATGCAGCTGTCGTCACTCGCAACTCGGCGGGCTACAGCCATCAGCCCCGGAAGGTGCTTCACTGGACATGAAGCAGACCCTACTCCCAACAGTGCATCCGGCAGCCCCTAAATTATGTTGAATTGTTCTGGGCTCTGCTTAGTTTTGCATATAACTTCCTCAGGTCCATACTCATTAGAAGGAATATGGAGAGGGTTTTAACTTCGGTGATGATTAAAGCTCGGTAAGTGTTGGAGGTAGAAACCAGTTGGATGTTCATTCAATTCTTGTGAAATAGTTTACATTATACTGACAGTAGCCATCACAAAAGGCGCCTGTATCCCAAATGTTTATGTGTAAATAGGTTTCTTGCAAATAAGAATGCATTTTTCCAGAAAAAAAATATTATATTTTGTTATGGTTAATTTTATGTGTTAACTTGGTTGGACCATGGGATGCCGATATATGTGGTCAAACATTATTCTGTATGTTTCTGTGAGGGTTTGGGGATGAGATTAACATTTAAATCAGTGCACTCTGAGTAAGCGTATCGCCCTCCATAATGTGGGTGGGCCTCATCCAATCGGTTGAAGGCCTGAATAAAACAAAGACCGACCTCCCGTGAGCAAGAGTGAATTCTGTCAACAGGCAGCATCGACTCTTTCCTGGATCTCCGGGCTTCTGGCCTTAGCACTGGACCTGCACTTTCTGCTCTGCTGGGTCTCGAGCCTGCCCGTCCACACTGGAGATTTGGACTTGCCAGCCCTCACAATCGTGTGAGCCAGTTCCTTACACGTGTATATGTTATAATAGCAGGTTACAATATTCTCTTCCTCTGCCTTCCCCCCTCCCTCCCTCCCTCCCCCCTCCCTCCCTCTCCCTCCCTCCCTCCCCTCTCCCCCCTCCCTCCCCTCCCTCCCTCTCTCTCCCCTCCCTCCTCCCTCTCCCCTCCCCCTCCCTCCCTCCCTCCCTCCCTCTCCCCCCTCCCTCCTTCCTTCCCTCCCTCCCTCTCTCTCACTCAGGAGATCTCAAGTGTGAAATGTTAGATTCCATCTTGATTTATGTACAGTGTTTTTGAGTATATCAGTTTGTATCATTTTCTAGGTATTGCAATACTCATGTTTAGCTAACAGCCTGCTGGTACCATGTGAAGTAAACAAACCTTAATTTTATTTAGGTCCCCTTTGTTTCCCCAAGTTTTAAATGTAATTTTCCTAAGTATTTCCTGCACATACGTATATACTGGGTTCCACATTACATATGTTGTAATTCGTGCTTCAACCAGCAAATGTGACTTGAGAAACGCATGAGCAGGATGTCCTCTTATATTGACCCCTATTTTCATCCGCCCCGACATTCTTTTTCCTTTTTCCTTTATGAGTTTCTAGGTTTCTTCCTTTACCGCCCTGTGTGTTGAGAACTGCCATGGCCGTCCGTCACGGGCGAGTCTGCTGGCAACTCGGTTTTCCTCGCCTGAGACTGTGTGTCCCCTCCACTTCCCGAAGGCTGGTTTCGCTGGGTGTGGAGTCCACGCTGACGTTCCTCCATCTCAGCCCGTGAAACGTGCGGGGCACGTTGTTCCGGCCTTCGAGGTCTCAGACGTGAGGTCCACGGTGAATGTGCAGTGTCCCCGTCGGTGCTGCACCACTTCTTCCTGAATGTGGTCGATGTGATCTCTTTGTTTGTGGTTTTTAGAAGCTTAATCATGCTGTGTCATGGCATGGATTCCCTTGAGTTTATCTAGTTTGGGTTTTACTCATCTCCTTAGATCTGTACGTTTGTATCTTTGGCTAAATTTGGGGATTTTCTAGTCACCGTGTTTTAAAATGTTACTTGCTTTCTCCTCTCCTTCCAGGACTCTGGTGATAGGAAAGTTAGCTGTTGGGTCATTGTCCCTGATAACCACGGATCCCTAAGACTGCTTATTTTTTTAAGTCTATTTTCTCTTTTGTTCAGATCAGGTGGATTCTATTCCTCTTTCCTCAAATTTATTGAGTCTGTCCCCCACCCTCTCCACTTTACTATTAATCCCACCCCCAAGTTTTTTATTCCATTTACAGAACTGTTCAGTTGCATAATTTCCATTTGGTTCTTTTTTATAACTTATTTACTGAGATTTCCTATTTTTACTTTTTTCATGAGAGCTCATAATTGCTTATGAAAGCATTTTTGTGATGGCTCCTTTAGAATCCCTGCGAGATAATTCCAACATCTGATTCGTATTGTTGATGGTGTTTACTGATTGTATTTTCTCATTCAAGTTGTACTTTTTCTGGTTCCTGGCATAAAAGGTGATTTTCAATGTTATCTTGCACATTTTGGGTATTACGAGACCCTATTTAATCTCCTCTCTTCCTCCTCCTAAGCAGGACGTCCCCCTGCCACAGCGCAGCAGGAGGATGGGTGGGGGTGCACGTGCACCTTTTCTCTGTCCTGCCAATACGTCCCTGGTGGAAATGGAGCTCTGGCTCCCTGTGCCTTGTCGCAGGATGGGGTAGAGTTCCAGTCCTCCCCCACACACACACCTTCCTGAAGAAAGCAGGGTAATGACAGGCACCGTGTGTTTACCTCTGGGGGTAATGTAAGCTCAGATCCCCACTTGGCCTCAGCACCAGGGAGGGAGGGAGCAGAGGGCTGACATGCTGCTTTGTTGCTTCAAAGTAGGGGGTAAGCTTAGCTCCCCCAGGCCCAAGGAGGCCGGTTGGGGGAAGACTGGTGTGGGGGCAATGACAGCCGCATGGCTCCGCCTCTCACCACCTTGCTCTGCCGCATCCATGCTGGGTGGGGGTGGGGGACCAGCTTCCTTCCAGCCCTGCTTCAGCAGGAAAGCTGGGGCCCTGAGTGGCCCCACCAGGAGGGAGAAGGAAATCAGACCCTCAGACCCACACGCACACCTCAGCAGGGGCAGTGAGTGCTGCCTGCCTTGGTGGGGGTGGGCGTGGGTGCCCGGTCAGCCCCCCGGACCTGCCCTGCTGAAGCCTTGGGGAGGGAGCTTGTGACTCAGTTTCTCTGTTGGGTTGTTGCTGGGTTGGCTCCAGCATTTCCAGGTAGGTTTTCTGTTGCTAGCCCCCCTTTCCCAGTCTTCTGCTAGAGGGACCATGCTTCCCTTGAACTATTTTCTACCTGTGCCTGTTGGTGGTTTTGGGTCGGGTGTCTCTGCAGCCCTTGTCTGGGAAACCTGGATGGCTCACGGGGGCCACTGCCACGTCTCTCCTCAGGGCCCGAGGTCCCTGGACATCTGCTTCCTTCTTTCCTCCTTCTAGCATCTTCCTATGTCTTTGTTGTCAAAGCTGCACCAGGGAGGGCCTGCAGGGAAGGGGGCTACCCCGCACCACCAGAACTGCAAACATGTTGTATGTCAATTTGATGAATTTGGAGGCTGGGGTTTGCTTTTCTCCCCAGAACATGAGTGAATCAAATGACTTTTTGAACCATATACGTGTACAGCATTGGTTTCAGCCCTTAACAACATCTCGGAAAGTTGAAATTGCTGCATTCATTTCAGAATTTAATTTCCTCAACATTTAACATGGTCATCACCACTTCCCTTACTCTGACACGGGGCTACCCTGTAAAACTCTGCTGACCTTGCCTGACAATAATCTGATTCTCAGAAATTCACTTTTGAAACTGGCTCTCCGAAAGATGCTGTTCCTCTAATAGAGACGAATCTACACTGGACACAATGTGACGGCAAATCATAAGGGTCTACGTGACAAAACTGATTCACGTGCAGTAGTTTTACTGTTCCACTTGCTTTTGGTTACTTAATTTCCTCCTGCGCCATTTCCTCTCCATTGAATATGCAAAGAAAATGGCCTCATGAGAAAGTCTGGGACGCGGGTGTGGTAACGATTTCCAGTTAACTGAAGCAGTTGTTAGATTTAGAATAACACCTGGCACCGCACTCGCTTTTGAAGAAATTAATTTTATTCTCCACGCCCACATTTTATTTTACTTTTCCTTTGTTTTGAAGTAATTTTAAAATGTAGATAAATTTTAAGACAGTACCAAGAACTTTCACACTCCCCTGATTCTAATACACAATACTTCAATTGCCAGCATTTCACCAAATTTGCTCTGTCACCTCTGTCTCTACGCGCACAGGCACGCGCACACGCACACACACGCGCCATTTCAACGGTCTCTTACCGAACCGCATATGGGCAAGATGCAGAGCTGAAGACGAAGGTAGACTATAAAATAGACTTATTTTTTTAACACTTCCCACAGCGAGCTCTGTAAAAGTCTGGCTTGTACCTCACAGGAAAACACTCACACGTTGCCACCATATAAACCTCCAACTTAGGAAATCAACGTTGATGCTTCACACCAATTCCCATGTCCCACTCTAGTGTCACCAAGTGTCCCAACAATACTTTTTGTTCAGTTTCACCCCTGCCTCCCGGCAAAGGACCCGGCCTGAAATCACAGGCTGCACTTGTCCTGTTTTCATTTTCCTGCAGTCTGGGTAAGTTCCTTACTCTTTTCCCTTTTATTGATCTAGATACATTTAAGGGAAGTAGATCTTTCATTCCCCAGGGCGGCCTGCATCAGGCCCACCTGGTGGTTTCTCTCGTCCCCTCAGGGCGCACGTACTGGGACAGAAGGAACAAGGCAGCCGCCTTCCCGGCACCACCTGAGGAGGCCACGTCACCCGCTCCACCGCGGGGGCGCGAGCCTTCGCCACTGGCCTGCCTAGTTTCTTAGCCACAACTTCACCACCTTCCCCTTGAAATTAACGTGTTTCTTCTGAGGAGACTATCTGAGATTATGCCAATATCCTGTTTCTTTCAGAAACTTCCCCCAATGGCCTGAGCGCCCGTTGATGCTTAGAGTTATCAGCTAAATATAATTTACTAAAAGGCTTTGACCTCGAATAATTCAAATATAACACATAGTGTAAGATACTTGCATATATTTAATTTTGGTTTTATGTGGGGATATCTTTGGTCTTCCACAGAATTCTAATTTGGTCATGGTGCTATTGTACCCAAAGAGTCGATAAATCCCGAGCTGTTACCAGGTGAACCCAGGCCTCCATCCTGGCAGCTCAGGGTCTGCCCTGCGTGTCATTTTGCTAGGGCTGCCATGACAAAGTGCCACAAACAGAGTGGCCTAAGACAATAGAAACGTATTTTCTCACAGTTCTGGAGAACAGAAGTCCAAAGTCAAGGTGTCGACTCCTTCTAGCGCCTTAGAGCTAGAACCGCCCTCAGATTCTGACTGTGGCCAGCAGTCTTTGGTGCTCCTTAGCTTGCGGCTGCATCACTCCAGTCTCTGCCCCGTCACCACGCGCTGTTCTGCTCTCTGCCTGTCCACGTCCCGCTCTTACTTCCCTTCCGAGGACACCAGCCGTGTTGGATTACGTCCCATCCCCTGCTAGTATGACCTCATGTTGGCTTGTTCGATGTGACCTTTTCCAATAAGGTCACATCCCCAGGTATCAGGGATTAGGACTTGAACACATCTTTTTTGGGGGTAGGGGGTGTTATTCAACCCACCCCACCTTGGCTATGAGATAACTGAACAATCACCACTGGTCTAGTTTGAGCTAATGCCTATTTTCATATAATATTTTATGAGCATTGAGTTATTTAATGCCTCTTATCCCACAGTTACTTTAAATCAGTGTTTGTTTCTCAAAGGACAAATGAAATAATGACAGGAAAGCAAGTGTGCCTCAAGGATCCCACTGGAGCACAACACTCCTAGCTCAACGTGCAGCCGGCAGCCTGACCCCTTTCTCCCTGGGCCCTCTCCATCCAGAGATGCCAAGTGCCTTGTCGTCACTGTCCCCACTCCGATGTGGAGGGTGGGTCTGTTCAAAGTCAGTGCTTTGGTTTTCCGTATTTGTCTACCCTACTCAAGTCACTGGCTACTCGGAAGACCGTGATGCATAAAAATAGTAAGCAACTGTCAAAGTAATTTTAGAATAGGCTACTTCCAAAGTGCTCCTGTCTAGAATGCTTTCCTTCTTATTCAGCTTCGATGGCGAAAATGCGTCAGAACGTGGGAGGCAGCTGTTAAACTGGATGTGATGCGTCCCGGGTTTCACTCTCGGTTTTTCAGAGTGGGCCCCGATGTGGCTGTAACTGGATAAGTACATTTTGGTGATGGGATGAACCCACACAGGGGCAGTGCAGCAGAGAAACCTGGGCAACTGTTTTCTAAAACAATAAAAGCATATCTTGAAATGGAGGAATAATCTGAGTTGAACAGTGTGGCAGTCGAGATGAACTTTAGCCATGTCACGTGATGGCTAGCAACCCCGCCCCTGTGACCGTGCCCTGGTGCGCTGTCTATGGCATCACAGTGTGATGAGGCCACTCTCCGTTGATGCTGTCCACCAACACCCCCTCCTTGACAGACAAAGAGGTTGAAGCCCCAGTGAAAGGCTCCTAGTTGAATTTATTGCCATTGACCGAGTTAAGGGCAGAGTTGAATTAATGCTAGTCTAGGGAGGTGACTATTAAAGGCGAGTGGATGACTCATTTGTCAAGAGTCAATGAGTGACTTTCTAAACTAATAGTAGAGAGTGGGTTGCCAGCGCGCCTGCAAGAAACCTCATGAGTAGAGGATGGGGAACACATGAGGCCAGGTTACAGGAACGTGTCACAAACAGGCCCACAGGGCTGAAAGTGGGGAATTGCCATGTTTGAATGTATCCTAATTCCTCAAGTCTAAAAGTCATAGTAACACAGTTCTGCAGATTTAGAAGATGTATAGTTGACTGAACAACCAGAAAAAAAAAAATAGGATTTTTAGGGGGGTAAAGCAACCTAATTCTGACATCATATTCTATAATTGTCCTTTTTTCTGCTAAATAGAACCACATATATACTGCAAAGAGAAACATATTTTTTAAAATTATTTTTATTGGTTGAGGTAATGATTTATTTTTTAAAAGGTGAAACTTAATAGAGATTCATTCAAATTGCTATGTTTAATTAATTTCAAAACCTAATTTGTATAAGAAGATAATTATTTTTGACATGATAAGAATTTATAAGAAAAATGTGAGGAAGTATGTAATTAAACACAATCTAAAATGAGGCTCCAAAAAAGTGACAGATGAAAAAGAGTTTGTCCCGGTGGTTTGCTGCAGTGAGTGTGCTACGGTCAGATGAAGGTTGTTTGTCTCGGTGCTGCTTGGACCACGTCTGGACTTCTGTTTCAATGCGGGCAACTTGGTATGAGGATAACACTTATGGATGGATCCGGGGGTGCTGCACAGGCTGGAGGTCGGAATGGCCAGAGTCTGGGACAAAGTCCCACGTGGGGAAGTTGAAGAAGCCCAGCGTGTTTGATCTGAAGGTCCGTGGAGTAGAGGACAAAGTTAATACTGGAATCCCGATGGTATTCATTGGCTGGTGTCATGTATACGGAAGAACAAAGGACAAAATACGTATCACTAGGAAAAACACGTAGATATGAGCTCCACAAAAGAAAGAACTAACAATGAAAGACACATGACAACGGAAAGTCTTTGGATGACGGCAGAGTCTGGCAGAGGACGTCGCCCGGCGCATTTCTGTGCCGGGGACCCGGGTACACGAAATGGCCTCTAAGGTTTCCACTAACTCTGTGACTCCAAGAAAAAGCTCTTCCAAAAGTGGGATCATGACTGTGCTCTGGGCCATATTTTCCAAGACAAAGCAAGGAGGTTTTCATTTTAGAAATATTCGTAAGCTCTGCATAAGTCAAGAGTTGTTCTCACAATTTACAAAAATGTCTGTCTTGACATACAGATGTTTGACTTCAGGAAACTTTGGAGGATGTCAGCACATAAATGGGAACTTTGTGGCGTCCCGTGGAGCCGCCAGCGGTGCGTGCCTGAAACCTCCCTTTGCCGAGCAGACCACATGGGGACCAGCAAATCTGTCAGACGGCAGGGCAGGCGACGTGCTCGGGGCTCCACTTCCCCACTCACAGCAGCAGCAGATGACTCTGCTGTTAGTGTCACTGTGCTGTGGATGTACTTCCCAACCAAGTGCAATAGTCACTGCTGTGAGTCCTCCCCACAGGGAAAACATCTCAGTGTGGTTTATTTCTGTCAGTGGGAAAATGACGTTTGTTGCAAAACAACTAAAAATGTTTCTTAAAGCGTTCAAGTGCTGCTCACTTCCAATATTCAGCAGAAACTTGAATAACTTACATTTATTAGTCTATAAATAAAGCGTGGTATGAAAAACACTTCTTTGGACTTGAACAGTTAGTTCTCCAGCTGCTCTGCCCTAGGTGAACTAAACTGCATGTGTCTGTTTCTTCATCAGTGAAATGGAGTCGACCCAACTCACAGGTGCACTACAGAAATTAAATTGCACAGAGTACGTGAGATAAACGTCAAATAAAGGATCTCACTTGTTTGCTTCTCTAGCGCTTTTTCGTCACAGTTTCCTCTAACACACGACAGTTCCTCATTCCTGTAGGATTAACAAGTAAGACTTCCCACATGTGAGCTGGAAATGGCAGGGAATGCAATGGAGTAAGTGATATTTCCTAGTAATCCTCAAAACAATCAACCATTTTTAGATCCATGATTAATTAAGAGCCCCCGAGAGCCTTGCGTCCACGACTTCAACGCTGGGTATCTGGCTCGTACTGAAAACACAGCATTTTTTTTTTTTAATGCCTTCCTGAAGGGCACTAGATCAAAGTAGGTTTAAAAGGCATTGTCTTGAGTCCTAGACAAGGTTTGTTCCTGACTGAAGAGGTCTGAACAAATTGTTAAGTATTCTATTCTTCTTATTTTCACACACATAGGAAGAAAGGTTTGTGTGCACAGGCAAACACACAGAAGCACAGTCAAACACACACACACACACACACACACAAGGAGTCTCTTGAAGCTAAATATACTGTTTTGGTTCCTGGGGTTCCTATTTCATGAATCTTCATGCTAATAATATGTAATCAAATCTCTGGAAAGGTTTAACAGCAGAAGAAGTATAAACAAAGATTTTACTTACCTCTAATTTGATTCCTGGTTAGCCAGCGGTACTTTGGAGTCCGTGGTTATTATCCATGTGTATTTCCATTTAAAACGTGCCAGCTGGGCCCAATTCTCGTCAGAGAATTGTAACAGCTGTCCCAGAGGAAAATAAAAGCATGTCACTTTAAATTTTATAGCAGGGCCAAAGAAATGTCAGATTCCTGCCTCAGCTGTACAACGACACACATTATATTTGACCTGAACACATCCCATCAATTCATGTTCATGAGAAAATTACTCTTTGGATTTACTTGATTCCTGTTCTTTATCCAATTTCTTACATAAAAAGCAATTTGATCTTCTCTTCAATAGCCACTATATAAATATCACATTCAACACCAGCATGCTAATATCTTGAAAATTTGATGATAGTTTTTGAAATGCTGGCCATAATATTCCTTTCTCTCTTCCTATACTACACAAAATTTGCAATCTAATCAACTTTAATTAGTTGTGCTGGTTCTCTTCTAAAATGCATTGCATTTCTCTTTTGATAAATTTTAAATTAGATTAAATAAGTCATTTTTTCTTTATGAATTTTTTCAAACCTAAGTACACAACAGCTATATGAATGTTTTGAATGTTTCTTTCTATCCCACTGACTTTCCAGGCATATTAAATATATTCTTTGAGTTACAGTCTTCCAAACTCTTAATTGATCAGATTCTGATGAGTTGTTTTTAATTTTGGCTTGATTTTTATGTATTGCCTCTGTAAGATGAAGTTTTGTCCCATAGACTCCAAAAAAGGAAGAAGGGAATGCATTTATTTGGGTTCTCATGTTGCATGTACTTGGATTAAAATATATAATTTTAGTGGCATTTTTCTGTCATATATATGAGCATGCATCCTAGTCCTAGTGCTGTAAGATAGTCTTCTATTAGGAATGAAAAAACAGTACTTAAAAATGACCGGAGGAGCACAATGAGAAAGTAACTATGATAGCAGCTTAGCAAAAGCCACGGATAGGAGGAAACATTTGCACTTGGTCTAGGAGGATGGGTATTATTTGATGTCTGCAGCAACTGCAGTTTAGTCAAGGGAAAGGTGTACCTCTGGAGAGAAGACTGGCATTAGCAAAGACACGCAGGTATGTTCAGAAATCCAGAGGGATCAGCGCTGGCTAGAGGAGGTCGGAACATCTGCCTGTTTTGTAAATAAAGTTTTATTGGAACACAGCCATGTCCATTCCTTTGCATCCTGCCCCTGGCTGCTTCTGCCCTACAAAGTTGGGTATTTGATGGCGCAATCATCACGCCTGCAGAGCCTAAAATAGTCTGGCCCTTTACAGAAAAAAAAATTCAATCCCTGGGCCCAAGCATAGGATGAATGTCAGAGTGAGGAGGGCAAAAAACGATTCTCAGTGGTGGAGCACATATTTAAATTTCCTCTGCAGATTGTGACCGTGTGACCATGGCCAGATTGGCCACGTGACCAAGGACTGCCCTGGGAGGTGGAAGTCTTGGGTGCAGCTTCTGACCACACAGCTAGAAAGGAAGCAGGTGCCCTCCCTTTCTGCCTGTGACCCGGAGATGCCCTCACCCGGAGCCATGGCCGGGGGCTTGGGTGTCAGAGCCCACGGGGCAGAGGACGTGCTGCCCTGCCATCTCTGTCCTGCTGTCTTGCATTTCTAGATTGCTTTTCCACGGATGCTTAGCCTTTACTTAAGCATTATTATGACATTGCTCACCCTTAGCCCACTTCCCTAAGACCAGGGAAATGCTTCCTCGTTCCCTCTGCACATTACATCTAGAAGGTACAGATAATTCCTCCTGGACTTGGTGCCGAGGCTTGCTTTATTTTCTGTTTTAGGATTAACCACTTTGTGGTATAATTCACCATAGGAATAAAACTTTCTTTCTTGGCCACAGTGGCTCTGATACAATCGTTCAAAAATAAATGTTACAAGGACTATAGGATCTTGTTTTAATTTAGGGTCACCTTGTCTCCAAGGAGTCTTTAAAATGTCTATTTATTTATTTTTTTCATCCCTGGTCATAACTCTTGCCTTGATCCCCATTTATTTCCTTAAAATAAAAAGGGAGTGAAATTTTAGAATTAAAAGGTATGCCCATTTTTAATACTTTTTAATATATAAACAAATTGATACTTAGAAATTTTATACTAATTTAAACTCTAAGTTTCTTTTGCTATCTTACTGAATATTCTTTTTTATTAAAATGCCCATTACATAAGAAAAACATGAGCATTTCTACTTTATTTTGTTATATTTTTAATCACTAGTAATGCTGAGGATTTCAGGTTTGGGTTATGAAGGTAAAGAAAGACCCATCCTCAGTGACGAGCGACTGTGACCTTGGACAACGTCATGAGTAACTGTTCAGGGAAGAGAAGCAAACCCGTTGAACTCCACAGTCACCCCAGCTCCTGTCCTGGGGGCACGTTCCGGACCAGTGTGGAGGGAAGTGGAGCCCAAAAAGCACAGGATGTCACTCAGCACAGCACACAGAGGGGGGTCAAGGAGAGAGAGAAGCTTGAGGTTTCTACATCAACTAAAATTTGAAAAATAAGAAAGAAGGGACCCCTAAGGAAGGAGCCCTAAATATCTGTGTGCTGTTTCCCATAAGTCTTTGGCCAAACCCTGAAGTGCTGTGTGCGTGGCGAGATTCCAGGAGACCTGGAAGGCAAGATGCTGGAGGCTGAGCTGACAGGAGAGGCACACGTGGCACAGTTCCAGGGAAATGTGGCAGCGCTAACACAGGCGGAGTGTAGACAGCAGGCTGGAAACCCCGCTCTGTCAGTTGAGACCCAGGAAAGCCACACATAAGGTAAAAGCCACCCCTACTCATGAGGGCTACACAGCAGGACTAAGGGCAAAACTGAAGGACATCTGCCTAGCAGCAGTGCCTAAAATGAGCTGTGACAGTATCGTGTGTTCCGTTAGTAATTTAACTAGATGTCATTTCAAACTAGACCCTCTTTAGAGGAAGAAAACATGCTTCAGAATGTCTACTGTGTCATCACATTTTGGAGGATACAATAAAAAAATCACTAGGGGTGTAAAGGAGCAAGACAATGTGATCTGTGACCAAGAGAAATAAAGTTAATACAAGCAGACCTAAAGATGTATAAATTAGCAGCCAATACCATAAAAATTGCAAATTAGAGAATACAATAGACAAAATGGATGAACAGATTGGAAATATCAGCAGAAAAATATTCATTTTAAAAAAGAACAAAATGCAAATTATACAACTGAAATAAAAATCAATAGATAATACAAGAAATAAAAAAATGGTGGATGGGTAAACATTAGACCAGATACAGCTTACAGAAGTGTCAATAGACTTGAAGCCAGACTAATCAAAATTATCAAAATAAAAGCACAGAGAGGAAAAACATGGAAATAGCATAGCATGTCTATGAAAAAATAGCCCAATAAAGGTATAATTTGACCGCAGAAGCAGAGGAGGATGGAATCGGGGCATGACACATGTTTGAGGAGATAATGGCCACATATTTATAAGATTAGAAAGTATATATCAATCATGCATTTTAGGATCTCAATGTGCCCAAAATGGAATTACCATAAGTGGGAACATACCTAAGAATGTCACAGTCCACATGCTGAAAGGCAAAGACAAACAGAAAATTTTAACAGCAGCGATGGGAAAAAAGACAAGAACAATAGAAGCAGAAGATAGTGGAATAACATATCTGTAAATATATTTTGAGTAATTTTATATTTATAGAAAAGTTGCAAAGATGGTCTAGAGATTTCCCATTTACCTTTTATCCAGCTTCCTTTAATGATAACATGCTATCAGCCCGTGGTGTGTTTGGCTCAACTACCACCGTGACACTGGTGCAATAATATTGTCTAAGCTACAGACTTTACTCAGATTTCACACTTTCCACTGGTGCCCTATCCGGGGCACCACATGGCATTCACTTGTCATTTCTCCTTGTTCTGGCTCAAGGCAGACTCTGGGTTTTCCTTATTTCTCATGACCTTGACATTTTTTAAGAATACTGGCCAGCTATTTTGTAGAATCCCTCTCATTTGGGTTTGTTTAATGTTTCCTCATGATTAGACTGGGTTCATGGGTTTTAGAAACAGTACAATACAGATAAAGTGCTTTTTTATTGCTGCATATCACAGAGTGTGTGATGCCAACGTGCATTATTACTGAGGATGGTGACATTGATCTCTTGGTTAAAGGAATGTCTGCCAGATTGCTCTGCCGTACAGTCCCACTTTCTCTTTCCATGCTCTGTTCTTTGGAAGGGGAGGGGAATTGGACTTCCTACGGAGGAGGAGGAATTTACATATTATTTTATCTAAAACTCTTCTGTGTGGAGGATTTCCCATTAAGCCTGTTTATTTATATGTTCAATAATTGATTTATATCAGTATACACTGAAAGATAGTTCATCCAATAGTATCTTTACTGTTATTGTTACTCTGCTTGTTTTGTTTACATTGTAACAGCTTTGGCCATAAGGAATTGTTTCGGATTAGCTCTTCCCGGGCTTTTTGGCATCTCCCCACGCTTCACCTCCAGCGTTTTGAGTACTTCCTCACTTTTCCGCCACTACGGGACGCTCCAGGCTCATCTTGTGTTTCCTCTGCCCCAGCCCTGGAATCTAATTTCTCCAAGGAGTGTTGGTCTCTTTTACTGGAAAGTGGTATTTAGTAACAAAGACCTGGGCCCTGGGGACTCATTACTCCTGTGGTTTTACTTAACTAAGGCCCTCTCAGCGGACAGAGCTGGGAAATGCTGGCACACCACCCGATATATGCCCCCGTATTTATATCTGCTTTGCATTTATCTATCCACATATATTACAATCAATATGCCTTTTTCCTGACATGCCCCCTATGGTGCCTTTAAAGTACCGAAGAAAATCATTAGAAACTTAGAATTTTTAATAGCTTTTAAATGTGAAGGTGAAATTAGAACTTTCAAAAACAAAGCAGAGAATTCATCACCAGCACACACATACTAAGAATACTCAAGGAAGCCTTACTGACTGAAAGGAAATGATTATAGTGATAGCCTGGATTTGGAATTGGGTATGTGAGTAAATCAAAGATTAGCAAAAGAAATATCCAAACTGATACACAGAAGAAAAAAAAAAGAAAAGAAGAAAGCAGAACAGAGCATCTGAGACTTTAGGGCAGTATCAAAGAGTCTAACATGCAATTAGATGTTATCTTAAATTTAAACAAAGTAGATTTCAAAACAAAAAAATTACCATAGGTGACGTGGAGTGTTTCTTAATTATACAAGTGTCAGTTCACTGAGGAGACATAGCATTCTTAATCATGTATGCACACAATGACATAGCTTCAAAAATATAGTGCAAAATTTGACAGAAATAAAAGAAGTAATCACAGAACCACAATCATATTTGGACATTTTTACAATTTTCTCTTAAACAAAATTCAGTAGGCATCAACTGGTAAAGCTGAACTTTTTTCATATGTTTAAATCTTTTAAAAAATCCATCCAATTTTACACATGATTGCCAATGTTTTGTGTGTGTGTGTGTGTGTGTTGGTGGTTATAGTTGTTAATTTGTATTTTGTAGGACCTTATATACAAGAGCACAAAATATATTTTATTAGAATTCTAAATATTTTGCCTGTTTTAAAACGTATCTTCTCATTTTGTTTATTTGATTTTCATATACTAGAAGTGTATTATATTTATCTATCTGTCTTTTCTTTTTAGGATTTCAAAATTTGAAAAATTTTCTACTTCATTCAAAAATATTACGACTATTTGAATATATTATTAGAATGTGTTCATGATTTCTTTTAATATTTAAATATTTAGTCAATCTATAATTTATGCTGGCATATTGTATTAAAAGTCATATTCATGAGGGATTTTTTAATGTCTGAACAAGTTATCATAGTACTATTTATTATATATTCATAATGCTAAATTATCAGAAATTTTACTCATCATGTATCAAATATCCTTTCCAATGAGTTTATCTGTAGAGTTTCCATTTTCCTTCATTGATATGCCTATTCAAGGATTAATACTACTTTAAAACTTATTATAGGTTATGAAATATCTGGCTGTGAAATTCCTTTCTCATTATATTTCTTCTATATTTCTTTGATTATTATAATGTCTTATTATTACAGAAGAAATGTGTAATTATATTGTCAAGTTTCAAAATAAAATCCTTTTGGGATTTTGACTGAAATATATTTACATATGTATTGTGTACTTTATCCTATTTCTTCTGATTTTAATAAAGATGTCTTCATTATTTTTATTGCTGTATGTGATGTTGGTTATTGATTTAAAATTGAAACTCAGTTTTACATTAATAAAATATATTTATGTTTTTATAACAATGTTAATAATTCCAATGTACCGAATGCCTACCATATGTCTCTGCCAGGCTTCGCGCAGCTTCCAGGCACAGCTCTAGTGTCCAGTGTCCGTGCTGGTGCCTGCGTTGCTCCCGGTGCAGGGAAGGCGTGGTGCCCTGCAATGGGGGGGGAGGGAGGTTCATCGGGTTTCTCTTTCTCTCGCTTTTCTGCTTTAGGGAGTGCTCCCCTCTGCCACCCTAATGCCTGATGTTCCCAACCACCATCCTCTTTCCAAAACACGCATATTCCATGTCTCATTTTCTCAAGGTTACTTTCTCCTAATGCATGTTAGCTAGTTAACATGATAGGACCAAAGTCTGTATCTTAACAAGGATTTTAAGGAATTAAATGTGAAACAAATTTTGTAATTATTATAGGAGACTTCCATATATTTATATGTTGTATATATACGTGTGTATTATGCATATATATGTTTACTATATATTTATATACATATTAAAATTGTGCACACACATAGGCACATATATAATACATAATACTATACATAATATATAAACAGAATTATATAATTATATAATTGGTATACTTATATATCAATATATGTGATGTCTGTATGATTATTATATATTCGATGATATAGATCATGTGTAATATATATAAAATATACATTAAATGTTCTTGAATCCAATTGTATAATTCATCTATGTAGACAGCCACTACCTCCCTTAAATCCCCACAGGGCAGATTTAGTCCTAAGAATATTTCTCAAGCTTATGATCTTGTTAACCGTTGAGGTAATTCAAATGTAAGATGATGGCACTAGAGGATATAACAGTGGATGGTACTTAGAGAATTGATAGAAATATTAATCAAAATAAGAAAATATGTGGTTTAAGAAAATGAGGTAATTGCTAAAAGGTGAATGACTGTGAAATTACAGCCATGATTTCAGAAGTGAATAAACAACTTTTAATTTGCATTTGCAGAAAGTGTTCATGAGTCATTAGTAATAGTTTCTCTATGTACATATGTTCACAGAGAAAAGACTTAAATAATTTTTCATATCATTTTATATCTTTTGTGTTTTTTGGATTCAATTTTGTTTAGTTGTGCTCTGATCTTTGCTATTTCTTTTCTTCTGCTGGCTTTAAGGTTGCTTTTTTCTTGTTTTTCTAGTTCCTTGAGGGTGTGATGTTAGGTTGTCAATTTGTGATCTTTCTGTTTTTTTAATGTAGGCATATAGAATTACAAACTTCCCTCTTATCACTGCTTTCACTGTATCCCAGAGGTTTTGATAGCTTGTGTCACTGTTATTTATTTTGAAAAAATGTTTAATTTCCATCTTGATTTCCAGCTGCTCACTCAGGAGCAGCTTTTTAAATTTCCATGCATTTGTATAGTTTTGAGAGTTCCTTTTGGAATTGCTTTCTAGTTTTATTCTGCTGTGGTCTGAGAAGATAACTGGTAGGATTTTGTTTGTTTTTTAATTTATTGAGTTTTGTTTTGTGGCCTATCTTGTGGTCTACCTTGGAGAATGTCCCATGTGCGGATGAGAAGAACGTATATTCTCCAGTTGTTGGGTAGAATTTTCTTTAAATGCCTGGTAGGCCCATTTGTTCTAGAGTCCAGTTTTAGTTCAGTGCTCCATTGTTGACTTTCTGCCTCTGTGATGTGTCTCGCGCTGTCTGTGGGGCGTTGCTTTCTGTCTCTGTCCTTAGGTCTGGTAGTATGTGTTTCATGAACCTAGAAGCTCTGGCGTTCGGTGTATATATATTTAGGATTGTTACATCTTTTTGTTGGAGTGATCCCTTTTCCATTGTATAATGGACTTCTTTGTCTCTTTTTACTGTTGTTGTTTTAAAGTCTGTTTTAACTGATGTAAGAATAGCTACTCCTGCTCACTTTTGGTTTCCACATGTTGGGAATATTTTTTCCATCATTTTATTTTAAGTCTGTAAGAATCTTTATGATTTAAGGGGGTCTCTTGAAGGCAACAGATATTTGCATTGTGTTTTTTCATCCCTTTCACCAATCTGTGGGTCTTCTAAGTCGGGCATTTAGACCATTTAAATTCAACGTTAATATTGATGTGTGAGATAATGTTCCAGTCATCTTGGTGATTGTTACCAAGGCAGACTCCAACGCAGATTCGGGATGCAGTTTTCATGCACTGAGCAGGAGGCACCCACGGGGCAGTGATGGTGACCACTGGTCAGTTGGACACATGGGTTTGGGGTTTGGGAAACAGATTCAGGCTGGACATGTAAATGCAGGAGTGGTGAACACAAAGACGATATTTTTGCTTATAAAAATGTGTTAAGTGGCCCATGGAGCTGAGTGGGGAAAGCAGAGAGCCCAGGAGAGAACATCATATCGTGGAACATGGACAAGCAAAGAACAAGAGCCCCTTCTCTACCCCCAGCCCCAAAAAGAGCATTTCCAGAATGACTCTAAGCTGTCCTGCTTAAGAAAAGAAAACAAAGCAAAGAACACACTTGGAAGTGTTTGGCCATGATGAACCAAGAGTTCTAATCTATGCCTCACTGATGGCTACACTGGAAACAGCCAGTGTTCGTGGTGACAATCAAACCTTTACTTAGATCCTGCCCAGGTGCCTAATTCTCCTTCCTTTCCAGCCACATCTCAAATATATAAAAATATATATCAATTTCCAAGGTTTACTGCAGCCGTTGTTTGTCGTGACTTCTATGAGGTCATGTGATGTCTTTTCATCTATGTTTCCAAGAATCTTGCAAAGAGTCACATAACAGGCACCCAAAAGATGTTTGTTGAATGACTAAGTTAGCCAAATAAACGACAATAAATGATGAATTAAGGAAACTGGAAATGTGAGATCAGATTTAGGTCTTGAAGCATCATCATTATGATGCTCATTTTATGGCATTACGATTTCCACTCTTGGACGCATTTTTAACAAACTCTTTGACTTGAGGGTAGAACTTGAGCTGCCTCCCTTCACCACTCCAGCATTTCCCCTCTGTGTCAGCTGTGCGTGTTACATTCTCCGTTCTTGAAGGAGTGCTTATTTTAATTCTGCCAGTCAAACCACTCCTCTGCTCCCAACCCCAGGCACAAAGTGATGCACAGCTCTCACACTGACGGGGCGTCACCACTGGGGAGCAGTCCCCCCACCACTAAGTGAGCAGGAGAGACAGGCTCTCCCTGGGTGCTGCAGGACTCAACTCAAGGGCACTAGCATTTGACACAGCTTCTGGGGCAAATTATGTAAGAACACGGTTTCCAAATCTCCTCATGTAAATGGTGCACCAAGGCCCAGAACAGAGCAAGAGAATGGACGTTATTGATCATGATCAGTTTAAAGTTAGGAGGTGGATCAAGAAAGAGAATTCGAATGTTCCAGAGGTTCATAGATCTGAAGTCCCTCGAACCGCCTGAGAACTTGAGGCAACACTAGGGGAGAGAAAAGCAAAGGGCAAGTCAGGGGCACGATTACTACAAAGGAGGGGTAAGTTAGCGGAACGAGCAGCCCAGTGGTTTAGTGGAGATCGCAGGTGGCTGTGTCAATCTCAAAACAGCAAACCACAGCTGGAGCATTCGAAGAGTTGGAAATGGTAGGGCTGAAATTGTTATACTTGACAAGTGGTGTTTTGCTTTGTTTTGTTTTATTGCTTTTAGCTATTCTCGTGAATTTCTAATAGTAGCTTCCCTTCCACTCTTCGCCGTCTTCTCGCTGCAGTTTCGTCTCAAGCCAGAACTTACTCTGTTTGGGAAAAAAAAAATATGAGGGCAGCTTCTCGGGTCTGAGACCTACAGACCAGACCCTGGTTTATGTCATATTAACAACTTATTCATTGTTTATAAATTATGCTCACATATGTTGTCTGGTTTAGTGCACACAGCACTGCAATGTAGATACTACACAGCGTATTTCCAAATAAGGTGAACTTGAGGCATTCCGGTGGCTGTTACATGGTCACCAAACTAAAAAGCAAGATGACCTTGGACTCCCAATTCATAATCACGGTACTTGTTTCCTGGAACTAGACAGTGTAATAAATATGAAATAAAATACCTTTGCATATACTCAATCTTCAAAAATTTCAGTATGCTAAAATTTAGACTTAATTGCAGTTTTATAAAAAGTGATTCTTCACTTAACCTAATGATGATCTAATTTCGTAGTTACCAGGTACAGTAAATGATGGAGACAACTTTTCTGTCTCTCCTAGAACTATGAGTCCCTACCATTTTCCTGGAGTATGCGTCAGTCAGGATTCACCGGCAGAAACAGAGCCAGCAGCAGATCTATATTAAGCGGTTTATTTCAAGGAATGGGCTTATGCCATTTTGGGGTGGGTGGGCAAGTCCTCGTGTTGCTTAGCATGGCTGTAACCATCCTGTCCCCAGTGCCTCACATACCTCGTGCTGCTTAGGGACAATGCTCTCTCCCGAGGCCATTGTCCACTAGTGTTTATGGGGCCAGTGTTGGTTTTTAACTTTTATTCTGTGTTTGTGTGTATATATGTGCATATATAAAGTGTGTAAGTGTATACATACTGTACCACCTGTATATATGTACTGTGTATATTTGCATATATGCATATGCATACATATATATATAATTTTTCTAAAATTGCATTTGTCTGTATGAAGTTGTAAATTATCCCTTTTTCTTTCTTAACCTACATATTTACTGAGATATTACAGTCTGGATATGAGGGCTATAAGTTGACCCTCCCCTAACCAATAAGCACATAAAATTTCCCCCCTTTGTTCACTTTTAACATGACTCATTTTTATTAACCTCATTGCTACTGTTATAATTTTTGCTTCTTTTGGGTGCAGTTGATGCCAAAGCCAGTTTTTACTTATGTAACAGTGACAATTTGGGGTTACCTCTAGGATATAATCCACAATGCTCCTGTTCTTACACAGATGAATGCATATTTCAATGGCAGTACAACATAAGGATCTGGGGCACAGCTCATACACACACACACACACACACACACACACACACAAATCATTTGCAGAATCACCCTGAGTTTGGAAAAAATAAAATGATGGAAAACTGACTTTCTATTTCAGAATCCTTTTATAAAGTGATTACCTTCAGAGCCATGCGATGCTCTTATTTCTTAATGTGTTGTGTTTATTTCAGGATGGTGTGGAGACCTAGTGCTAATTACAAGTGCATGCCCTTTTGTTTACCTGTGGCATATTCTCCACGGTTGGCCTGCACATCACACACTCGGGTACCACTCGGTAAAACAGATGCTTCAAGGAACAAAAAGGGGCATGAATTTATCTTTAATGACAAAAAGTTCAACTCTTTCAAGAAAGGCATTCTAAGAGCTGAATCAAAAATTTGATTTTTCACTAAACTACAAAATGAAGACCATTTTTAACAAATGCTGTAGTTAGAGCCAACTGAACAAGGACTTTAGGAGGACTTTGTATTATTGTCTAAAGTCCAATTTGAAATCACTTAACTTGTCACCTTAGGTGCTTTATCTATTGATTGGCCATCAATATTTAATCCTCTGTTTCTGAAGAAATTGCAACATCATATGCCATCTTCAGTACTTTTAAAAAATCAACTTCTCATGTCTATATTTAGAATATAACTTTTAAGATTTTGCTCCTTTAGAGAAAGTACTTTTTGCTAAGATGTATTTTCTGTTGAGTGGCATTTTGGAACTACATATTGGTTTAACTTCTCTTTGGATTCTTATTTTAACCTCTGTGCTCATAAAAGATCAAAATGCTATTTATTTTGCCCTTCTCAAACATTACAATGCATCTGCCCCTTTATGCTTTAGCCTGGTTCCCTGTCAGCTTGGGAACTGATGTTCTGATTACTGCTGGGTATCTGATGCCTCAGATTTCCAGTTGGATGGGTAAGAAGTTGTCACATCTTATTGATATCAAGGTATATACACACCTGTCTATGTGAAAGACAAGGTTTCATATTTATTTGCATTGATAGACTTAAAGTGAGCCAGGTTCTTATTTTTCTTAGTGATAATTTGGGGCTCTGTGGTATATGTTAAAAAAGAGAAAATGTATAGAATGAGTTTACATAGGAGCCAAACCATCAGGTAACAAAATAATCTCGTGAATGGTTCCGAGCTACTTGGTGAAGTTATATGAACTGCTGTTTGAGGGCTTGCACATTTATCCACCCGTCCTTCCTTCCTTCTCCCTTTTTCCCAGCTTACCTCTTATAGATTCATATTCCCCAATTTAAACAATTGTGTTATTTACATTTTTAATGTTATTTTCATGATGAATCAATTTAAAAAAAAACTTCTGTAAAAACAAAAATCTCTGACTTACATTTTTATTATATATCCTCATTACTGAATTTAACAGGTGTGCACACCTCCCTGGAAGTAGATCAGTCTGGCTTTTCTGATCAATACCGTGGCTACCCCAGACACTGATGTAAAAACATGCTGACTCTTGTACTTACACATGTCATTATGCCCAACCTCCCGGGCCGGGTTGGAGATTGCTTGGTTAGGATTAAGACATGCACTCAGAGACCAGATCCCTGGCTTGAATCCTGCATTCCTACTCGTAGGCTACGTACTGATTTCTCTCAGTTGGCTGGCTGACAACGTGGATGTAGTGAGTACATCCCTCATAGGCTTGATTTGGACGTTAAAAGCCTGTATCAATGTAAAGTTGTTGTTTTCTTCTTTTAAGGAAAATGGCTTTATCCTTTTACTTTCTAGTTTTTTGGGGTTATGATTTACATACAATGAAATAAACCCATTTTAAGTGTACATTTGATGAATTTTAACAAATTTATGCTTCCATGTAAGCATCATCATACTCTGGAAACAGGATGTTGCCATCCCCCTCCAAAGTTCCTGTGTGCATTTCCTGCAAACCACCACCAGTGGAGGGCCCCTGGCAAACACTGACTCGTTTGCTGTCAGAATAAATTTCATCTGTCTTGTTTGGAGTTTCCTGTCAATAGTTCCCTTTGGTATGTCTGTTTTTGTGTTTGGATTTACTCACTTGGGAAAATATTTTTGAGATCCGTCCATGGTGCTACATGCTTCAATAGCTCAGTCCTGTCTATTGTTGGTTATTATCCCATAGCATGAACACAACATAATTTCGTTATCCATAACCTTGTTGATGGGTATTTGTTGCTTCCATATTTTCCTGTTATTAACAAAGATGCTATGAAAACTCGAGGATATGACTTTGCGTGAACGTATGTTTTCATTTCTTCTGGGTGAATACATACAGGTGGGATCTGAGTCATATTGTAAGCTTGGTTTAAGTTTACAATGAAATGTCAAAAAGTTTTAAAGCAGCTGTGTCATTTTTTAATCCCACCGGCAACACATGGGAGGTCTGCTTGTTCCATGTCACCACCAACAGTTGACATTGCCAGGCTTCTCCGCATCAGCTGTTTCCGTGGGTACATAGTGGTTTCCATTCGTGGTTCTAATACAGATTCCCTGATGATTAATGATGCTGGGTATCCTTTCATGTGCCTATCAGACATACACTGGTTTTCTATTTTGAAGTGTCTGTTCAAATACTTTGTTCATTTTGGATCAATTTGCATGTCTTATTCTTGGCTTATATGAATTCTTATGTTCTCTAGATACCAGTCCTTTTTCTGATGTATGTCTTGCAAATATTTTTTCCTAGTCTGTGAATTACCTTTTTGTTTTCTTACATGTGTCTCTTAAAGAGTAGAACATTTTTATTTTGATTAAGTCAAATTTATCATACTACCTTATAGTTTATTCTTTCATACTTTATTTAAGAAATCTTTTCCTAACCCATGATTATAAAACTTTTCCTTAAGTTTCTTTCTAGTTCAGTGCTGTGCAACATGAATACAATATGAACTGTATATGCAAGTTTAAATGTTCCACTAGTGGAATTAAACAAGAAATAAATAGGAAAATGTATTTCAATAAAATATTTTGTTGAATCTGACATATCCAAAATAATATTATTTCAACATAAAATTTATATAAATGTTATTAAAGAGATATTTTACATTTTTAAATACTATATAACTCTTGGACATCTGATGTGTATTTTGTAATTTTGCCACATCTTAAGTAGGACTACACTTTCAGTGTGCAATAATTACATGTGGCTAGTAGCTACCACAATGAACAGTACAGTTGTAGAAATTTTATAGTTTAAACTTTCACATTGATATTGTTGATAAGTTTTGAGTTAGTTTTTGTGTATGACATGAAATAAGGGTAGAGACTTATTTTTTTTTTTTGCTGTAGGAATATCTATTTCTAACACCAGTTGCTGAACAATTTCCCTTTCTCCATTGAATTACCTTGGCCACTTTGTCAAAAACAAATTTACAATATAAGTGTGAATCTATTTCTGCACTCTATTCTCTCTTCAATTGATATATATGTCTATTTTTCTTGCCAATAATACATTAATTTTATTACTGTAGCATTATCATAAGTTTTGAATGATAATCTTTGTACTTCAACTTTGTCATTTTAAAGAAATTGTTTTGGGTATTCTAGGTCCCTTTGAATGTCTACATATATTTTTAAATGTATCTGCTAATTCAATTGATATTTAAACAAAGATTAGGGGGGCTTTGGTTGGGATTTTATTGAACTTATCAATCAATTTGGATAGAATGGGCACTGCATCTATTCTGAGTCTCTCTGTTCATGAAAAACATATATATTTAATTCCCTCATTGACATTTTGTACTTTTCTGATTTTGTCCTTATTTTGTGAAATTTAGTGCTGTCTCTTGTTTTGTTTGTTTGTTCATTTTAAACTAATATTGTAGATGGCATTCATTTAAAATTTCAATTACTAGCTCAATTTCAAATACTAGCTCTTGCTAGTATGTGGAAATGCACAGTTAATTTTTGCATATTTACTTTGTTTTCTATGGCATGGCTAAGCTCACTTATTAGTCCTAACAGTATTGTTTAAGTGACTTAGGATTCTATGTACACAGTCATGTCATCTGCAACAAGACACAGTTTCGCTTCTTCACTTCCCACCTCAAGCCTTTTATGTATCGTCTTGCCTTATTACGTTGGCTACAGGCTTCAGTACAATACTGAACGGAAATAGTCAGAAGACATCCTTGTCTTTTTCCCAGTCTTAGGTAGAAGTCATTCAATCTCCACCCTTAGGTATGATGTTCACTGTGGGAGGTTCACAGAGGCCATGCATCGGGTTGAGGAGGTTTTCTTGCATATCTAGTTTGCAAAGAGTTTTTTTTTTTACTATATTTAATTTCATCAAATGCTTCATCTGCAATTACTGCATGCAATTTCCGGCAGCAGATTAGAACTGCAGCTCTCTGAACAGATGACAGTGTCCCCTGAGGAAAGGCAGCAGCCCACTGAGCCAGGGCGTGCCCTCCGTCGCTGCTGCCTCCAGTGAGTTGTCCTGGTAGCACCGCAGCTCATTCCTAAAGCGGGAGGTTGGGAAATGCTCCAGTGATGTGATCTGAGTCCAGGAGGAGACAGGCCAACACGTGACAATTCAGAACCAGGACGGAGACAGAATCCAGTCACGTAAACTCACCTGTGAGGTGTGTGCATGTGCGTAAGCAAAGGCAGGAAAGGAAAGGGCAGGAGGGAAGAAATAGAAAGAAGATACTGGAACTGGCTCCATAAGCAAGAAAACGTTTTTTAATAGTTTTTTCAATAGTTCTCTTATATTTCAAGCTCCCAAGTTCCCAGGCCAGTAAGATTTGTGACCAGAACTTTGTAACTCCCTGTTGCACTGATGCATCCCCTTTTGAGTTTCCTCTCAGAAACGGAGGATCCTCCTTGCGGCCACGAGATGACTACAGAGCCTCACACACCTGTTTGTCCAGAGAAGACAAAATAAGAGAAACATCACCACAGACTGTGCTCGAGGACCTGCTAAGCAGCCTGTTCCCTACATCCCGCCTGCACATGAGGCTGACAGAATGACGAATGTTAACCCATTAACTCATTATAATACTAAAATCCCTGCCCTGGGAGGGGCATACCTGCCATTTTTGATCAGGGGATGTGTGCGCTAGCATGACTTCTCACTGTGCTTGTGTGCCCTGCACGCCGCCCCAGACGCGTAATGATGCTCACTCTCCTCGTGCATTATTCGCTTCACCTCCAGAGAAACCCCTGACCCCACTGGTCAGGGAGACGGATTTCGGGCAGTCCGTTCCCCCCACCTCCCGGTGGACGTCCTCTGCAACAAATCCTTCTTCCTTGACAATCCTCCTTGTCTCCGTAACTGGCTTTCTGTGCGGGAGCAACAGAGAACTCCCCTGAGGGTTTGCTAACAGCAGGGGTGGGGAGGAGCGGAAGGACAGGTGGGGTAAAGGAGAATTCGGGCACAGTTTAGAAGTCCCAGGAAAGAATGAAAGCACATATTTGTCGCGTGGATCAGTGCACGCCCTGTGAGCAGGAAAAGAGCAGCCCCAGAGACACTGGGGCCCGGTGGTCAGCACAGGGCAGGTGAAAAGGAGAGTCCCTGGCCCCCCTCGGACAGCGTGGAGGCACAAGGCCACGCACATCCTTCCTTCTTTGGTAACAAAGACACGTAACACACATGATGCTGGATGTGTGTCACACAGATCCCCTCCTGTACACCTCAAAGCAGCCCTGCTAGGTGGGTTTTGTTATTCACTCATTTTTCAGGGAAGGGCCACGAGGTATACGAGGGATGTGCCCTACGCTCGTGTCAGCAGGTGGTGGCAGGATTTGCAGCGGGGCAGTGCGCCTACAGGGTCTGTGTGCAAGTCACCGGGATTCCGGGGGCTTCACACTCTTCGGAGGAATCTCACCCAGCTGACAGAGGCCCAGGGCTCCCCAGGGGTGATGGCCTGTGAAAGGTAAGGTGGTGTCACAGGACAGAGACCCACTGTCGGGGTCAAAGGGGTGACGTAGGTAATGAACCGCCCCCGAGTTCAGAGCAGCTGGGACATTTGAACTGAAATTAGGAGTAAAGGCTTTGAGAGGAAAGGGCGTTTGACGGGGCCTTGTCACACTGTTGTAACATTCTCCCAGCCCAACTTTTGTAAATTCTTCCTTCTTAATTTTCCACAGAACGCTGCCTTTGATATTTCCTTCTCCATCTCTGAGAAAAAAAAATGGAATCTTTTATTGAAAAATAAAGAGAAAGACTAACAGAGAAAACAAGTAAAAATGGGCTAATTATTCCAAACTGACATAAATTATTCATAAAAGGAGCAAATTCTGGCATACAAATAAATTTTATATCTAAACATGTGGTTAAGCAATCATATTCTCAAAAACAAAAAAAGAAAAAAAGGTTTAAAAAGAGAGCTTTCAGCGTTTTAAAAGGAGCATGGTATCATTTGCCATTTAGTTAAAATGTAGTTTTGAAAGATTTTATAGATAGAAAGTAACCTCAGTTCTCTTGTTTGAAACCATATATATATATTTTTCGTAGAAATAATATTCAAAGGATATCCAATAAAATATCCACAATGAATATTTTTGGTGTTAAAAGTATAGATAAATTTAATTTCCTTCATTTTAAAAATTTTCTTTATAATCATAAAATGCGCAAAATTATTGACCCATACATTTAAATATGTTTCCATATACTCTTATATTTGCCTTCAAACATCTCCATCTGGGCTGCAATTGCACCCAGAAGTACAAGGACACGGAGCATAACTACAGCGCCTCTCCTTGGACCATCAACTCCACGTATGTAGGTTTGGGGAGAATGCACATGGTGTGTATGTCCACTTGCAAGTATGTGAAACAAAAACATTGCATGCATGATTGATATAAAACAAGAGATTTAGAGCAAAACCATGTTTGTATCTGTGGCTTCTCTTTGAGGTGCTCTGTTTGGTTTTTCCCTATTTTTCTATAGGGTTGCTGTAAGGACACACTTAGAGAGAGACACTGGTCTTGCTCTCTATCCATGCAGCACATGAGAATAATTTCTAGGTAAATAGAAAACCTAATTCCATTAATGACCATGTTAGGGTGACACATTTGTGTAGACGTGCTGCCAATAAAAGATTTGAGAACATCTGCAAATTTAAGGTACAACCAAAGAAACCCTTGTTTCCAGACAGCATATGTGAATTCCAGGAGAAAGCAGTGTCCAATCTTCTCATTAAGCACAAGTGACTACACCTGGCCCCAAATGAACTACACTAGAGTTGTCCCCTCCCTCTGTTTTTAATAATAAGTCTGGTGCAGTGTTTTTGGATTGGCGTGACTGCCTTTTCCCCTTTTATGAATTAAGCAGTAGGGCAGAAAGAATAGGAACTTCTTCCTTTATAATGAAAGGAAAAATCCATTAGTCTTTCACAAGAACTCATTGTACTCTGGGGTCCTTGATTTAACGTTCTATACGTAGATGGTTTTTGAGCCTCTGAAATTGGTTTGCAGTCCCTGAAATATGTGTATTCTCAGCCATTATATATGAGTTCACTGGTACTCCCTCTCTCTAGACTACAATAAAGTTCTTAAGTTTATCTTTACTTAGAAACTGGGAGCTGGCTCTATTTGTGTGATAGATTGCAAAATCGGCCCTTATTTTTTCTGTTCTTCTGCATCCTCACCCTTTCACACGAAGCATTTTGGGGTTCTCCCAATCTGGTCGTGAGTCTGACACTTAACTCATTTGGCAAAAGGAACGCTAGCAAACTGCTGCAAGTGGAGCTCGCAAGGCGTTTATGAGATTAGGTCTGACACAGCCAACCCCGCCCTCTGTCACTGCCAGGAGGAGGACCTCGCTGAGACTAGCCCAAGGGTCCCAAGAAAAGGATGAGAGAAACGAGTAGATCAGAGTCGTCGACATCAACCCCATGAACCCGTCGTGTATCCAGCTGTCAACCTCCAGACATGTGATGAGCCCCGTGAAGACCAGAAAGACCATCTACCAACCACAGCCTAAATTTCCAGTTTGCACACTTGTGACCTAAGTACAAGTTAATTGTCTTATGTGTCAGAAGCCCTGTGGTCGTTCCACATGCAGCACTACTATGGCAATTATAATGTGTAATACAGCAATAGTACTGTTACACCAAAGTGCTATTTGAACAAAAATCTGACATCTTGGCATTTACTTTGGGACAAAGTGGCTATTGAAAGTTAATGGTGACCAAAAAAGCTAATAGAATATTGGAAAATGGTGAGAAAAATTTTACAGGGAGCTGAGAAAATGACAACCCTGGTTACATAGTTGAGAAGATTTGGTACCTTAGAAAATAAAAAAATGAAATGTACTTAATGGCCTTTTGGATTTGTATTGGGGGGATTGTAAACACACAAATGATGGTCTCCTGTCTCTTATTGCTACATCTGAGAAGATACATCAGGAAAGACATTTAATCAATAATAAGCTGGCCAATTTTGAGGCATAATTCAAAGAAACTACTACATAGAGTCTAAAAATCCCAGGATTTTGGGCTGTTGGAAAATAAGCATGCTTCTTCTCTTCTTCATTTCCAGCAAAGAAAATTGTTTCAAGTTAAAACATAGCCTCAGGGTAAAAATAAAATCAGTGATTTTTATTGTTAAGTCATCTGAAAGAACCAAGGTGATGCCTAGTAGACCCTCCTAGCACAAAAAGAAAAAAAGGCGTTCTAGAAATTTGATTGTATTGTTTCACAGCAGCCTGGTATACCCACAGTACCTCTGATTATGTCTAGAAAGTGAAGCATTGAAACACACACACACACAGATAAGGCTTTTGGTACATGAAAAAAACCTCAAATCTGAAACAGAGAAAGCCTTCATGGATTTTTAGTTGTTGTTTTTCATTTTTATCTTTTTACTTTTTAAAGTGGTTGTTCTGGCAAAAACTAGCAAACAACAGATTTAAACTATTAAAATACAGGAAGATTTCTGGACCAAAACCTTGCTATGACCAAAAGCTGTACAGAAGGCATGTTTTCCAATGTCTTTACAGAAGAAGTAGAAGTAGCAGAAGTAGAAGCCACATAGGACAAGCCCTACCTTCAGATAAAAGAGGACTTTCAACTCTTGGTCATCAGATTTCAGAATTGCTATGGACCAGGGGCTGCTATGTGTATTCCCTTTTTCTTTTCAAATGAAAATGTTCATTATGGCTAAAACATATCTCTCTCCCTATTGTATGTTTGGTGTTTTGGAGGCAAATTGCTTGTCTTTTTACTTCACAGTTACTTGGATGAAGAGGAAAAAACATGGATCTAAAATAAGTCACAAGATCCTGGACACTAAACTTAATATGTGAGGAGATTTGGGTAGATCCTAGGGATAGGTCTAAGCATTTTTTTTCCCCATGGGAAGGAAGTGAGTACTTGTGGGCAGAAAATTGACCATATTAGATCAGAACACCTGGCCCCCTTCCTGGAACCCTCCCTCTTCACAGGAAATGTTGTGGTGACTTTCCTCCTTTCCTCTGGCCTCTGTCACAATACTTGCTTTGGCCAAGCAGATAGGATGCAACAACATCCTGGAAAAGTATTTGTGCAATTGGATTTGCTCTCACTCTTGGCAACATGTCTCATTATGAGAAAGACATACCCTAGCTCCCCCCCCAGTCCTAGGAGGGGAATTAAAGGGCATGTGTGGCAGAGACAACCACCAGAAATTTGACCCGAAACAGCCTAGACCGTAGGAACTGGCACACATAGGTGTTAAGTACTGAAGTCTGATGAACAACTGAAGCACAGTTGAACCTTCCTTTAAAAATAACGTGCCAGAGTTGGCTTCAATAGACTCTAGTCTTTCAGAAACACAATGCTAAAAATTACACTGTGAGTCCAGACAGAAGTTTGTGCTATGGACGTGTGTCTTGTCTGTCTACGTGTTGGGGTGTGAGTGAGGTTTCAGGACCAAATGCACTGTCAGGAAATTTAGGTCATTTTGTCTGGGCTACTAATTTGGAGAGAGAAAAATTCTGTGACTACTTTCTAAGGAGATCCTGAGCTGATACCCTGTGATTTAATGATTTGGCACATCTCTGTGACCCTATGCCTGGCCATTGATTGAAAATGTCACCAAAACAGATGGTATCTGTGTGGGAAAATAGGAGCTGGTATGTGATTTGCTGGTATATACTTGTGAAAACCAATTTACTTGAGGAATAAATAGGGTATCATTTAATTTAAGTGGAACAGCAAACGCAGTCTAGCAATTTTTCTGACTACAGCTTCCATCTTTTAGAAATCTAAAAATAAAAATTACATTTTCATCAGTAAAAGGCATGAGAATAGGGAAGCTGGAATTCTCGATTTGTATGCACACTATGCAGTCACTTTGCCCTAAAGCTATAATCGAAAATCTTTTATATGGTAAATTCAGAATAATTACCAAGCTAGAATATAGTAAATACAGCAGCCAACGAAGTTCTGTGAAAACAAAAACTTAATTCTCAGTTTTTATCACATAGTTAATATTTGGCCTTCTATGAATAAGACTTTAAGTGTCTCCAATGAATGGCAGAAACTGTGTTCCAGCTGCAGCTGTTTCTTCTTTACTGGTGGGATATCGTTCCTCTTTCAAAGTGGGAATTGTGCAGAGAGCATATTGGGCTTAATATGTGATTATTTTTCTCTTGATAACAAAGACTGAATAATTTTAGAGAAAGAAGTTTCTTTTCTGGCCATTTATCAGCTCTTCCCTCTGGAGCAGCCTTACATCTTTATTTTTCTTATTTTGTCACATCTAACTGAATTCTTTAAAATGGCTTTATCTAAAGGTCAGCTACCTTTGCTATCCAATTTAATTTTATCTACAAAATTTTGTGACTTTGGATTTGGATTAGTGATAGGTAAAGATAAGGGTAATGTCACGGGCATTTGCACCTTGGCAGCCAGAAGTACAGCTTGCTAACCAACAAGGATTTACAGCGAGCTAGCAGCAGACTGGGTAATCAGGGGAAAATGCCCTCTGACAGTTAACCTCTAAACTTAACTTTTAATGGATCAGAGTTGAAAAAAATGTAAAGTCACTTAAAAACTATGAGTAGGCTCCTAGGCCAGCAAGACTTCTCTGTGCTCTGATTAAGGGAGTAACAAGTGAAAAGACATACAGAAGCAAGTATTTCTAATGACACCAAGAGAAGGGAGCCTTAAAAAGTAGATATTTGATGTTCTAATCTTAACCTGCAATAAAATCTCTATAGTGGAGTAGATGTTTCAAGCTATTTAGATTTTGTGCCATTAAATAATACAATTTGCCAACTAATCCATTTTGTTCCAATTTCATGCTCAAAAAACAACATTTGATTTTCATTTGGCTTCCCATGTAGGGCTTTCAGTAGGAGGAGAATGTTTGGTCTTTGCTGCACAAGCATATCAGTCTATGTGGCAATATTATTTTTCCTTCTATGTTAATACTGGCCTTTTGTTTTTCCTTATCGGTCTTGCACATGCTTCTTCTGAATTAAATCTCCTAAGTGCACTGGTAAAATCAAGTTATTTTATTTGTTCTCTTGCATTTCTGCCTGCAAGACCTAGGCACCACATTCCAGGAGATCTTAGGAAATCCCATGCTCTCTCCAACCACTCTAGAGGAGGGAGATCTTTCCTTGTCTCTTCCAGCCTCTGGTGGCTCCAGCGTTCCCTGGCCTTGGGCTACCGCGCCAATCTTAGCCTCCGTGGCTACATTTCCTCCTTTCTTTGTGTGTCCATGTCTTTTCCTCCTATAGTTTTTATAAGGAAACTGGTCATTGGATTTAGAGCCCACCCAGGTAATCCAGGATGATCTCATCTCAAGATCCTTAACATCTGTAAAAACTTTTTTTCCAAAAACAGTCACATTCACAGGGTGCAAGTATTAGGACATGGACAGATCCTTTGAAGAACCACCAGTCAACACACAACACTTACAAATTTTATGATAACCATCTTTTACCACTGCGAATTAACTTTATTCATTACTATTTCCAGTATAGAAACTTACAAAACCTACCTCAGTAGATAATGCTCCTTTGGTGGACTCTTCATGCATGATTTAGAATCATTCCTACGACTACCTTCAGGGTTGTTGCTCCATCCAAAAGCCTAGCAGGGGAAACAAGTGGAAATAGAGTGGATTTAGTTTGAGTCCTCATGGATCTTTTATCAAGTGACTTTATTTTATGGGAGGAACATTTTTATTTGGAATGTAATGGGAAAATCATTAATGCTTATTATATTGTTTATTATACACATCAATAATAAGCATTATATTATCATTAATTCTACATTGAAGGTGTCATCAATGTGTTCTTTACGATGAAATTAGAAAACATATTCCACGGAACAAGTGTTTCTATATAAATCTTTTATATTAAAAGGCAATTTTATGTTAACAAAAATAATTGAACTTTTATTCCTTGCCTTATTGGAACATCAGTTGACTTGGAACTTAAAGCAGTTATTTAAAAAGGGGTTGAGCAATATGTGTCACGAGATAACAAAGATCTTTCCCCAAAAGTTGTTCTGAGCCACTGGCTAGAACATCTGGTCAATGGCCATTTTCAAAGACGAGCTGAACTCATAAACTGGGCCAGTGTGTCGATGAGGCTGGAACTGCCGTATGTAGTTCTAATCAGAATTTCACAAATATGGGTTTAATTTCTCTGAAGAAGCCAAGGAAGCAAAGATGGTTGGGCAGGATTTAGTTGTTGCCGTCTCACGTCTGACTCACCATAGTTGTGTAGACGAGAAGAGTCTTAAATGCAACCAGGACCTAAAACTGCCGCTTGGAGGCAGAGCCTCAGGCAGTCGGGCTCCGTGGGACTGCAGCTGGGGACGTACCAATGGCCAACGCCTGGCATGCTGTGAGCCCACCTCGCTCGCTTCTCAGCGTTCAGCGCCTGCGTCTTCAGTTTATTAGCAGAATCAGTAACACTTTTACTTGTCAGTTCGTTCCTCAGCGCACAGGCATTAACATGTTTTGACTGAAGAATATTTTAAAAATTATAAACCTTTTTCAGGGAAAAAGAGAAAAAATAACTAATCGCCAAAAGTGATTTTGGTGAGGAAAAAGGTATTTAGACAAACTGATCACTAGATTTCCATATGTGTCCAGAGACAATCTTGAAAACGTAGAGGATTAACTTATAGGACATCCTCAGCAGAGGCCATTAGGTGATTTCACTTTCTACAATATTGAAACTCAAAATAAATTTTAAAAAATGAAGAAAATAATCCATACTGTGGCATAACGTTTATATTTACTTATCATTCTCCTAATCTGAGTGTGGACACATTCAGCCAAATTATCACTTCCAAGTTTCCACAGTGGTGTGTGATTACGCAAGGAAAGTATTGGGTTTGGAAGAAACTACTAAAATAATAAATGTGTATGCAAATCTGGAAAGAGTTTAGGTAAAGATTCCCTGATCTTTATACAGATGCACATTAGGTAGCTATCAGTTCTCGCCATAGCTGAAGTATAAATGGAGCTTAATATTATAGAATTTTCACTCACTGAGGATTTCTGAATTTAAAATATTTTAAAAAATCATAAACCCAACATATTTTCTTTGGTTTCCACTGTTTTTCTTTTGGTACAATTCACCTGTCTCTCAGTTTTTCCATTTATTTTGAGCAAAAATATTTTATTCCTTTGAATACGATTTTCCAAAGAATTTAAGAGATCAATTAGATATTTAAACAGCCCTCTTGTTTAAGTGTTATCTGTTTTACAACACTTTTTTTTAACCAAAATCAGAACATTTAATTACATTTGTCCCCAAGCACACTTTGGGGGACTGAAGCACTTTGTAGCCATAAGTATATTAAAGTCTACAGGTAACATCACGTTGAAACACCTATTGAGAAACCATCAACTGTGGAAATGTTACCCCATATACTAAAGGGTGTTCAGTGATTAATTTCTCACTGTGTACAGCTTGGAGATGCTAGAAACCCCTTCCACATACCCATAATACAACTGCCATGTTGATAAATGTGGATAAATATGGATAATATGGATAAACAGAAATTGAAACTCATCTTTCTCACTTTTACATTGTTGTAAGGCTGTGTCACATTTCTGTATACATGTTAACACTATTTTCAAAAAATTATTTAGTTATATAACTATCCCTGTAATATTTATATGTGACTTTGCAACAAGAAAGAATTTTAAAGTAGCCTGCCTGGAAGGAATACTAAGCACAGTGTTCTGGGTCCCACAGAGTCAGGCTACACATTTGGTCAAGACAGGCTGTGGACCTGGTGGAAATGTTCTCCTTCTAAAGCTAACCTCCGACCCTCCACACACTGCAAACAAAAAGCAATAAAAGTGTTAGAGTCTCAGAAAATATGTAGCACATATAAGATATGACTGGACACAAAAAGGGGCAGCCCATCAGTAGGTCACCAGCCAAGGTGGAGCAGGGGACCTCCCTGCGGAGTAGCAGGTGCAGCCTGGCAGGGCCCCTGCAGATCTTGCAGCTCACAACCCATCCGAAACAGCCACCATCTAGTGTGCTGTTCAACGCAGTTGTTACTGATTTGCTGTTTCCATGGTTTGACATTTGTTATCCAGTAGTTCTCACGATGGAGTTTTGTTTTTTTTCTTTATAATTACGTTTTTTTTAATTTCATGTTTCTAATATAATCTCATTACTTTCAGGATATTTTTTAAAAGTTTTTTACATTCTTTTTGATCTGTTTCTGTTATTTGTTTTCTCTGTTGTAAGTTGTACAATTTTATTTTATTTTAAAAATTTAATTTAATTTTATTTTATTGCTTTTTCCCTATAAACTTGTATTTCCAGTTGTCATCGGCCAATAAGGACAGTAAGCAATTCTCAGAGAGAGGGGTACATGCTTATACCTTTCTCCTAGAGTTAGCATTACCAGCAACCCGTTCCAGCCAGACTTGCGTCCTGTTGATGTGTGACTATCCCAGAATACCACTGGAGTGGCAATTATGATGTTTTTGCCTCAAAGTGGAAACGCACGGCAACAATCAAGGGAGAGAAAGGACACCACTGAAAGTGTCCCCCAACTGCTCTCATTCCCCTGGTGCCTGCTCCCTCCACACCCTGGATGTGGTTTTCTGCAAGGATTGTGTCCCAGATGCAGCTTTTGAGGTATTAACATCCACCCCCCACCAACCTCTCAGTGGCTTAAGACACCAGGCTTTCATTGAGCTCACAATTCGGCATGTCAGCTGGGAAGTTCTCTGGCTTCGGCCAGTTCAACTGAAAACATCTGGGCTCACTTGTGCATCTGCGGGTAGCTGGTGGCTCACCTGGCAACGGGCTTATCTGGGCTGGAAGGTGTCTTTCATGGCTTAAGGGATGATGGGGCCATATACACATCATCACCCAGCCGGTTGGCGCAAGATGCACCTCAGGGCAGTTGCAGGATTCCCGGAACAGTGGGAGGGGGGCTCCAATGTGCCCTTTAAGCCACGCTTGATCCTGTCGCATTGGCTGCCGCAAGTCATTTGACCAACCCGCATTCAAGGAGTGGAGAAGTTTCTACCTTTTGATGGGAGAACCTGCAGGACAACAGCCACAGCATGGGTATGGGGAGAGGGGGATTTGTAGCTGTAAAATCCTCCCTAGAGGGACGACTTTTTCTCCTATGGAGTTGAACCGTGGATGCACATAGAAATCTTTCCCAAGAAACCTTTGAGTCTATTCCAATTTGAACAATTTGAACAAGAAGCTGTCTGAGGTCCTGGAATTTCACCCTATATGCAATCTGGAAGCCCTCTGGCCAGATTTCATATTTCAGACAGGTCCACTTGGATCACACAGTGCTGTTGTACACATGTGAAATCCAAAGACTCACAGAGACATCAATTTTCCAGATAACACTGGTTGCCCATTCCTATATTTGGTTGATTATAAAATAAGAACCTGAATTATTCTGCAAGATACAGAATAATCCAGCCTGCTGTCTGACCTGCTGGCTTGTGTCTCCAGGAAATATTGGCAGGCAGGGAACTCCCAGATCTGGCACCCCGGGTACACTGCAGGTCCTCAAGGGGAAAGGTGTGGGCCCCACTCTCTGTGGAAACCTAGACTGGAGGACATGCCAGCTGGGGAGAGGTAGCCGCTTGCCAAATCCTCGGCTCAAACTGCTCTCCTGGCTGCAGTGGGCGGGGGAGGGGCAGGTAAGGGTGAGAGTTGGGATGGAAGAAAGTCGGCTCTCCAGCCTCGGGTCACTCTCCTTGGCGGGGACCCCGCACGGTATGTCCAAGCACTGGGATTAGGCAAGTTCTCCCCACAATTCTGTACTTTCCACTGTGCTTGGGCTCATGGGGGTGGCAAAGCTTCCACGTATCTTGGTAGCCCACTGGTCACCAAGGAAGTGTGGGGGGGAGAAAGGGACCCCCCCACCCCTTCACTGGGGTCTGAGCCTCTGTGGCTTTGATCCTTACCTGTATCTTCTTCCCTTTCTTGACATTTCGATATCTCGTTGAAGTTTCTTGAATGCGGGCTTATTTGATTACAGCTAAATTAATGCAGCTTCCAACATGAAAAGGTCCCCACCCCTCCACTAGTTGAATAAACATATGTTTGTTGGGTTAGATTTTAGTCATCAGACAGATTGAACATAAAATAAATATCATTGAGACTTGTTTTTTAATCATCCTACCACAAAGCAGAAAACATAAATGCATTCTATATCATGCAGAATAATTCAATTTTTTATTTTGTTATGTCTCGTGTTTTGCATATGAACTACTTTTCTCTTCATATTCAAAATAAATCTCAATCTGACAAAATTTTATAAGTTCTTATGTCCCTAGAAATTTGTTATTAAATAGAGAATTATGCCAATTCAATTTCCCAGACTTTATGGTTCCTAGGTCCTTTTCCTTGCATCATGGGATAAAAATATTTTGCCTGCTGTCGTAAAGATCCTAGATTTTAACATTGTGACACAAAGCAGATAGCAGACACAATTTACTTTGGAATTCTGTAGTGTGAATTAAAAGTGAGGTTCTGAGGTTGCTAGTTCTTATATGGCCTCTTTTCGTAGAGATTTTAATTTGTTAGAAACATAATTATCTGACCTAAATATTTTTAAACAATTTCAAATTGTTCAACACTTAAATTTAAGCTCATTTTATCTTCATGGTTGACTAAGAGTTAGATTTAAAGAACAGGAAAATGAGAAGGAAGATAAATCATTTACCTGTGTGTAGATGAAAGGTTTGTTGTTTGTTGCACATACTTTGCAAACACAGAAAAATTAACACGCCCAGCCATTGTTCTAACTGCCTAACTGAGGAATATTGTCCATGCATGTGCTTTAAAAAACGATCGCACAGACTGGAATATGATTCCCTGATGTTCTTCTTTGGAGGGGGAGACTAAGACATATGAAGCCATTAATTTCCATAAACACAGTCATTCAATTTGCAACGTTAGACTGCTGCCGTAGCGCCATCTACCCCTCCCCGTGAGCTTGGATCCCTGCCACAACTCAGACATCCCTGGTCATGGCCTTCCTCATTGCAAGTGAACTGAGCAAATTTGCATGAAGGTGATAGAAGTTGAGCTACCTAGCGGCGTGGACGACAATGGACTCTGGTGCATGAATTGAGTAAAGTCAAGTTTGGAGGATAAAAGACAGATGGGGAGGAAGGTTCCAGATAAAACATGATAATCCACAAATACATTCAGAGCATTACCATTTGATGAGTAACACAAGAATGTTTATAACCACCTCGGTTCCCTCCTCCTCCTTCCCTCTTTTCCACCCTGGCTCATGATGTTAAGGGGGAAACGAGCCACAGCAATCGGAGAACAGGAAGGAAAATAATCATCTCTGTGAGTGTTGGGATTATGAAGAACATTTGCATAATTCTTCATTAAAATAATCCTCAAAAGTACTAACATGCCTGGTGCTTTTACTTGTATCTGTAAGTTGATTACACCGTGGTTAGAGGAAGCATGGACAGGAAAGTGTGAGAACCAGAGGAAAGAGAGACATTGTAGGTGCAGATAAAGGTCACTTAAGATGAAACTGGGTGGAGGAAAAACACAGGACAGTCATTTCGTCAGGAGATTCTGGATGATAGGTGCATAAGGTAATGTACATCAGGAAAGTAAGTATTTATGCAAATATTTACATAAATATGTATTGCAATACCTTTAGTATTCTTTCAGTCTATAGCACCCAGCAGATTCTGTCATCTATTATATATTTCCTATAAATATGTTGAATTAAGTTTTCATAAAGGGATAAAATCTATACCTCTTACTAGTCCAGTTGGGTCTCCCTCTGACACCACAGACGCTCTCCCTTTGTACAGAGGAACCAGCAAATGAAGTTTGACCAACTCACATCTCCACGTGCCGGATCTGAACCAAGCCTTCAGCCAGGTCCAGTCCAGGCCACGTGTGCCCGCGGATGATGTGTTGTGCGTGACCTGATGAGACGGGAGCTGCCGGAGCATGAAGAGCAAACAAAAGGAGAAGAATGTGTCCTGGGGACAGGTGCAGCTGCCCAGATACGTGTCAACAAGCTCAGTGATGATGACATGGAGGAGAGTGACCCAGAATAGCAAAACTCAGGGCAGGACTGGAGGAATTTTAAACTTAGCCTAAGAGATAAAGTTGGCATTCGAACAGGATATTCACATTCAGCCCTCAGTGCATTCACGTCTCTGTGTCTAGATGAATTTACACACAGAGAAAAAGTATGGTTTGTGAATGGATTCTTAGCAGGCCCCGCGTCTTAGTAGGAGGGGCCTTCGCTGCCCGTGTGTGCTCATGTGGAACAGTCAAGCAGAGGAGAATAACCCCTATTTAGGTACCCGCTGGCACACTGAGAAGGTGATTGCATGCCAAAGCCACAGGTAACTAGTAAATATTTCCTGCATGAATAGTATAGAAAATATCTCTCATTTCTTTACTTAAATGAAACCCTGTGATAATTCCACCTTAAGTAATAACCAAAGTAATAAATAGCAATATTATCCAGCACCAGGCTGTATGGTCAGTGCTGCACTAAGATTAACACATAAAAAGCCTGATAATTTTCTTAAGAAATTCACAAACTGGTAGTTCAGGTCCTTTTGTTAGAATCATGCTTATTATTTAATTTTTTCATTGTATCTAGGGGAGGACCCCTCACTCATTGCTCTCTCTATTTTTAAATTTCTTTTGTGCATACAGACACCTGTGTCAGGGGCCGGGTGCATCGTGACAGTTGTGCTCCTTGGAAGGGAGCTCACGTTTCCCTTTGCATATTGCGTTGGCAACGGGATGCTGCCTAACGGGAAGATACCCTTCCCTGGAGCAGGAAGCACACCAAAGAGCGGTCCTAAGATGGCACCGTTGTATTTTCTTTGTCCGACACCTGCAGACAAGTGAGCAGATTCAAAGTCTCAGCTGCACGTATTGTTGGCTGTTTACAGTCTCTCCACTAAGTCTCTGCCCTTTTCTTTAGGTGATGATGACAGTTGTTGGATCAGGGGGACGCCTTGTTGTCCAGGGCACTGATGTGGTTCAGTAGTTCATCCTCCCACTGTTTTAAGAGAGCACAGGTGAATTAAACTGATGAAATAACGGATCCTCGCATCTAGTTTCCATCAGTTAAACTGTATTCACCACAACAGTTGGCAGACGCTGACCGATAGGACGTGAGTCTTCAGGGACGCAAAAACATGAGGCTGCTTAAATTACCCACCCCAACCAGGAACCAAATCCCAAAACCAGAATCACTCCGGTAGAGAGAGTCTTTGTGTTCCCAGGAAGCTATAATAAAAACAAAACTACCTGGGAAGAGTCTGTTTCCACAGACGGATTTATCAGTTTCCAGCTAAAGGTTAGAAAATTTTAGGAATAAGATGCAGGAAAAAATGTCATCCACGCCATGGCAACTTTCCTCCGGCCGCACAGAATGACTCCTTCCTAGGCGTCAGAGGGGTCTTCTGTTTCACTGCCGTGTCGTGCTCCGTTGTTTCTGTGTAGGTTCTTGTGTCATCCTCTTGTGCCAGCGTTTCTGTCCCTTCTTCCCGACGACCCACACCCAGGCCTCCATCAAAGCCCCGCAGCGATGCCACGTCCCTGCCCTTCCGCGACTGGAAGCGCAGTGCAGCACCGTGGGCAGGAACCTTTGAAAGGCTCTGCTCACCGCAAAGCATTTAACTCGCACCAATTCTGTGAGTTCTGCCCCACTTTAGAGCAGAGGAAACTGAGCACGGGGGTGGGGGTAAAATGAGTCAGTCAAAGTCACTCGGTTGTTAAGTGGCCCAGCTGGGATCAAACCCCACACAAACCGGGCCCAGTGTGCCACAGGCTTCTCTCTTGTAGCGTGAGATGCTTTGTGGCCTCACATCTGTAGGGATCCAGGTTTCAGTCTGTCTCTCTACTGCTACGCAAATCTGTCTGTCTAGACAGAGAGCTAGAGAGAGAGACACCTATATATTTTATATGTATGTGCGTGTTTATACACAAGTGTTAATATATAGGTTTATCGATAGCTAAATAGATGACAGATGGTAGATTAGATAGACGACAGGCAGGTGACAGACTTAGATATCCTGAAACACTAGTAACCTCTTTCAGGGCAGAAACCAAAGACAGATTTATTTACATCCAGCAGCACCTAGTCAGAAGGTGTTAAACATGGTTTCTAGTCAGGTAATATTTCATAATTGCCAAAAGCCCACGATTTGGGAACAGGTGGCTGAGCTTGAGTCTAGGTTACATTGTCTACTAAGTACGTTCTTGACAAACTTTGTTAAACTCTCTGAGTCTCACTTGTTTTATTTATAAGTAGTTTGGAACAACAGTTCCTTCTTTGTAGAGCTGTGGCTGGTATTTAATAAAACTGAGTACATTCGACTGGTAGACTGTGGGCACTCATTTAGTATTAGCTACTAAATACGGAACGTGTTGAATTTTGATGAGTGATAAATTGATTTACAAAGCTGTGAAATACCTTAAAAGTCTTTTCAAATAATTTAACTGTGTCTGACTTGATCCTGTGAACCCTGGGTTTTTGTACCTCAGACCCGTGGATTTCACTAAGTCACAAGTTTTCCACGGATAAGTGTTGCCAGCACAAAGTCTGTGTACCCCTTTCTAAATATCAGCCAGATGGGGCTGGTTTGCCTGTGATCTTTCCACCACCATGGGATCGCAATGGTTTGTTTGTTTGTTTGCTTGTTTCCTCCTTGTTTGTATGTAAAGGAGCCACCCGAGAACTGCCATGTCTGGTATGATGTAACAGGTGTGTGGCTCATGCCGTGCGTTAGTGAGACCTAGGTGGGCTCTGGGCTGCAGGTGGTGCTCTCTGTAAGTCGAAGGTGAGTGACGTAAGCTACTACACCCCCGTCCCCAGCCCCAAGTTTGTCATTGCATAAAAACTGCAGTGTATTTGTCCTTTGATGCTATCCACTATTTCTGTGGATTCTGAAATCTGCTATTTCAGTGAAGTTCTGAAAAACATTTCATTTGTTTTAAATTTTCATTCACTTAAGTCCCCCCCTCCATCTGTTCTGGTAATTGGGCAGAGTGATAAGAAAGAAAGAAACTGCATGAATATTTGCCATGTACTGCAACATTGTCCAGACTTACTTCTTACTTTACTGTAAATTCTTAGTGTTTTTCCTTTTAACGGCTTCAAGTGTCGATAGAGCTGGAATTATCAGACCAGACCCCGCTGCCCAAAGCTCCTGTCATTTCACTGCCCACTGGGCAAAGACTGACTGGAATGTTGCGGGACGGTACTCAGAGACCGGTGACGCGAGAAGTGACCCTCCAAGGCATGTGATGGGTTGAAGCAGGAGGTGTTTCCTCACGAGATAAATCACAAATCCTTTGTCTTGCCACATTAGAAAGAGCTGGAATCCAAAGCCGTGTCCTTTCCTCACCAACAGTTAGACTAAGTAACCAGCGTTAATGAGGAACAGCCGCTCAGATGAAGCTTCCTCTGTAGCAAAATGACTTTAAAAATAATCTGGGGTTAAAAAGGGTGAATCACGTGACCGTTTCCATCCACGAATGAAGCCCCCGGAAAGCCAAAGAGTGAATGTCATTGTCCAGGTCACGTCTCTATAGGGCAGAGCAGACGAGGAGTAAATTTTATAAACGTAGTTGTAAAAATTTAAGACAAATTGTAAACTCCATCAGCAATATTGGCACTTATAAACCAAAAGGCTTTTTGCTGAAAGCGGCCACTGCTGGCCACCGTTGGCCTCCTGTCCAGGTGGGAATTCTCCTACTGAGTGTTCATTTGGGGCAACAACCTGCCGTGTGCATGGGTCTGGAGATGTGCAGTCAGGCTCCCGGGGCATGGAACCAGCAAGGCGGGGGTGCGCACAGGTCCCCACCGGCACTCACCCGCGCTCCCAGCGCTCACCCTCGCTGGACGTCCTCAGCCCTGGTCGTTGGTGTCAGGCCTCTGCCCGTCAGCAGGGAGGCCCTGGTTGGCTCAGTCAGCGCCACAGTCCCAGGGTGGCCACACGTGTCTCCAGGCCTGGGTGACTCTGGAGCCACTGCCAGAGTCCTCTGCTGCCCCTGCTGTCGATGTAGACACGCGTGACTTGAGTGTAGACGTGGCCCCTACAGAGGCTGCTGACGTGGGCGTGATTATTCTCTCTGCTGGAGGTGTGGACTGTTCCCTTTTTGTGCTTTGTGTCCGTGACTTAGTCATAGAGCTGGTCAAATATCTCTCTATTTTTAATCTCAGAGTTATTGAGAAACAAAATTCCTCTAAGAAAACAGTTTGTCTTTTTCTTTTGGTTTGGTTTATTTTTGCAAGCTAAAGACCTTCAAATAATTTATATAAAAAGGGCAGTCCATAAATAGAAATATACATGAATATAGTTTATATACTAAGGGCCTAGGAGAACGGCCTGACAAAGTCTTAGGAAATGCTCCTGTTTTGTAGACACTTGATGTTGGGAACGAAATCTGCTACAACTCTGGAGAATGGAGACCACCTGCATTCAACCCTGTGTGCTATAGCCTAATTGCAATATTTTAACCCTCCAAGAACAGATCCATGTTCCCTTATACAATCTTCTGGGCTCATTATTTCAGGCTTCTGGAGTATACAAAATTTACAGAAAGAAATTAAATCATGCCTTCACTGTATTCTGAGCAACCCTGAACTTGAGCGTAAAAAATAAATAAAGCATTATTCCTAATGGTTAAGGAGATTGCCTTCTTGGGAGAAAGACAGAGGTGTAAATAAATAATTGTATCATAGCCATGCCACCAAAAACATTAGGAACTTAGAGGAAGGCATCACCCAGCCCCAAGGGATGTCAGAGGAGGTGGGCAGTGGAGTGGCTTCTGGCCAGAACTGGAGGGACGGGGACACTGGGAGGCCCAACAGCTTTGGAAGCAGGAAGAGATGGCTCACAGCAGGCAGGCGCCACTGCTTCCGAGAGGGCATGGCCCGTGCAGAGACTGGTAGGAAAAGGGAGAGAATGTTAAGGGATGCGGCTGGCAGGTGGAAGAGATGAGGCTGTAGGACCACCTTTGCCAACAACTTCGTCTTTAATTTATGTGGAATCATAAATCATATGCAAGAGCATGTGAGCAGGAGAGGAGTGTAATCTAAGTTTTAGATGTATAAATAGGAACAGGTTTGCAAAGGGCAGGAAGGAGGGAAGGGAACCAGGAAGGCCAGAGAGCAGGTGCCTCAGAGGATCGCAGCAACTGAGGGCCACAACCCTCGTGCTCAGAACCCTGTCCGACCTTCCTGTTACAAAACCTCACATGCTTAGAATTCCAGGCTGCGATTGCTCGGAAGAGACAAAATTATCAGATGAGACATTCATATGGTGAGGGTTGACACTGATAGGCACATCCTATTAAACAAACAGCAATAACAAACCATGTTTCTTTGGGAGAAGATGAGCAAAATTTAAGCTATTATTTTATTTTTTAGGATTTCCGTACATTTTAAACACTGGAAATTGCTCTGCAATTTTCACGGCAGGGATTCCTAAATGTTTGCTTTTAAAGTTATATGTTAAGTGTTATGACAATGCCTAGGTCTTTTTTCTGAAGCACAAAGTAACCTAAACGTTCAGGTTTTACAACAGCGTAAGATGTGCTGATTGCATATTTTACTGCTGTTGTAGTCCAAGTCCATCCAACTCAGGACAACTAAAATGTGAAATACACCTCAGAAGCACAGTAAGTCACTAATAACATCTGCCTGTGATCAGAGTCTGACTGTAAACTTAAATTAGATTTCCTATAAAATATCTGCATCTTAAATCCAAGGAAGACTCAATTGGGTTACCCCCTTCTCTATTAGAATAAAATTCAGTTTGATTCAGCTTAATTAAATTATTCACACTCAATTGTATAAAGATTTAAGTGCTTCCACTCTTTCTTTCTTCATGGTTAAACCTAAAACAACAAAAGCAACAGACACAAAACAGCAACAAAACTTCCAAAACAATGAAGGAAAAATGCTCACAGTACTGCAATAGGAGAAGGAGAGGGTGTTGGGGAAAGTCTGAAACTGTGTGTTTCTGTAGAAGGCTGATCCGAGCTGGTTCTGCAGTCTGAAAATTTGTGTGTTTTAACCTTGCCAAATGGAGTTGCACTTTGCACAAGGGTTTGTTTCTAAAATCACCATATGTGTTTGCTATGACTAAGTTGTTTCCAATAAGATATAATATGAAGCACAGTGGTGTTTCAACAAATAATTCCCAATGGCATAATTAATACTTATTGAGTCCTCACCCTGTGCCAGGTGCTGGGCTAATGTCTTGAGAATCAGTCTCTTTGTGGTCCCCATTTTAGTGTTGGGTGAGCAGAATCTCACCGAGGTTATGGGATCACGCGGTACAGTGACACAGCCGGTGGCCTAACTCTGGAGATCACAGGCTCAGCCACAAGGTCTTTGATGTTGGGCCCCCCAGGTGGTGCGTCGCCCTGAGGGCAGTAAGAGCTCTTTCTTTAGTGACCCTGGGGCAAGATCAGTCATTAGATCACCACCTGCAATGTTTGTCCCAAATATAGTTTAGAATTTTTAACCTAACCTGCCACACAAGAGCCCTGACATTTTCTTGTTTATAAATGGTTTGAGAATTGCACATTTGCCATGATGCAAGCCAAACCTCTTACATCAAAAGATGTCCATTACTGAGTTTAATAAATATATCAACCTAGTGCTTTGGGAGCCCCCAGAACAGCAGGTGCTACAAATAGCACTTTCCTACTGGGACTGTGGTGATGTGTACATGCATAATTTGAAAAAATAGTGCTTTGTTCCAAAAAAACCAAAAACCAATTGCTTTAAAAAAATCTTGATGAAATATATGATATATACAAAAACCATGTAACATACACACAGAGTTTAAAGAATGGTAATATACAAATAAGCATATTTACTATCCAGCTTCACAATCTGTGTTTTTCTTTTTAAACATATCTTAAAAATAAAACAGAATAAACAAACAAAGAGTTAAACTCTTCTTTAGCCCTCATCCTCAAGAGTTAGGTCTTCCAACTGAGGAAATTAACAGCGTAAGGGGCTGGCTCTTCACGAGGTTACTCTCAGATACAGCTTGGTACTCACCCAAAACCATCTGAAACCAAAGAATGGAATTAGAATTAAGTTAATTCTCCATTTTTAAGGAAAAGTAGGAAATTCTGAAAGAATGAGTTCCTTCAGGGGAGTGCAGTAATTCTTTTTATAAGAGGAAGCAATAATGTATTTTACTTTCCAAAGAGTGAAACATAATCTGTGTATTAAATGAATTCATGGAGTTGGAAAGTAAAGTGAGTGCAGGTACAGTTCTCTGCAGAGCAAACTAGGCAGCTAGAAAGTTTGGTCACCACATATTGGATGTTGGCTTCCAAGTGAATTGCAAAGTCATTCTGTACACATACTATATATACATATATATTTAACTTATCATCAGGGTCTAGCCCCTAGCTTAAGAAAACCAGAAAGCTTCTTTAAGCACATCAAGAGTTGTTTTATTTTTCAGTGAGGGACTCATATCAGACAACCTCGTAAGAATGAGGTATAAGACCAGCATGCCAAATTATTACCTGGTAATGTTCAATGTAACTGTATAGACAGGAATGCTCATGGTACAATTTTTATAATTTTTGTAATAGTTTCCTATAATTGCCTATATTAAAACCAGTTAAAAACCAGAATAACAAATTAGGTTTCAAAGAAAAATATAAGTGTCACGGGCACCAAAACTTTCACATCACAATATTCAGGCCACCCTCTTGTAAGTGCGTCAATTTACACTGGATGTACTATTGTAACAGCAGAAACATTCTGTCTAGGAAAATGCAATCAGAGTATGGAGAATTCAGTGTATTCAGTTTTTCCAACCAGTCTACTCAGAGTGGAAATAAGTACTGCTCTCCAGCCCAGAATATTCACTGTAGACAGCCCCCGGCTGGGGACAGCTCAACTTTCAACTGTTCTACTTCACAACGGAGCAAAAGCGACACACATTCAGTAGAAATCACACCTCGAGTGCCCATACAGCCATTCTATTTTTCACGTTTATTCCAGTATTCAATACGTTACATGAGATATTCAAAACTTCATTATAAGATAGGCTTTGTCTTAGATGATTTTGCCGAACTGTAGCCTAATGTAAGTGTTCTGAGCACGTTTAAGGTAGGCTGGGCTAAGCTACGATGGTATATTAAATGTATTTTTGACTTAGGATATTTTCAACGTACAATGGGTTTATTGGGACAAAAGCCCATCATAAGTCCAGGAGCATCTGTGTTTCAAACACTCCTCTTTGTACTGCTCGTAAATCTTCATTGGCGCTGTACATTTACTTCATTTCAGACTGGTATAATGCACCTGCGGTATATTCCAGTACCTGTAATGCATAACAAGATGCACACACATCCTGTGGTGTTCATTTTGGGCTAAGCACGAATCGCTGGAGAGGCCATAAGTGCTGGCAGAAGAAGGGACACAGAACCGGGCACTGGAAGCCCTGGAATTCAGCCCCAGCTCTGCTGCAGGTTGGGCGGGTTAGGCTTGGGCAGGTCAGTTCATCCCTCCAGAGTCCATCTCCTCCTGCGGCAAGATGGAGACACGATCTCGGTGGCCCTGGCGTCTGTTCTGTCCCAGGCCCTCTGCTTCCTCTCTGCCTCTAGGTTTTGCTCGCCTTGCAGCTCATGCCCTGCTCTGCAAGCACCTGGAAAGAACCCCAGTGTACATCCATCTTCACGCTTGCTACACATGAAGAGAACCTTCCTCATTATTTATTTGTTTGTTTCCTTTCAGTTAGTTAGAAAAAATTTAAATCAAGATTCATCAAAAGTGTATGTGGTGCCAGGGACATGGCTTGGCGCGTTCACGTGTGCCAGGTCATCTGTTTTTCTTCACGAGGCTGGGAGTGGCGGCACTGACTTACTAGGAGCGGGAAGCACTTGCTCTCAATGCTTCTGTCCTCTTCACTTTGACTAGTTTTCAAGAATCTTTGGGCCGCGCCACCTGCCACTTGTACGGCATGAAATGTCCCCAGTGGGCTCGGGAGACCTGCCACAGCGCTCGACTTGCAGGCTGTCACTCTCAACCGGGACTTCCAGGAAGGTTGCTCCACCACAGGCTGCGGGGGTTGGCGTCCTTGCCTCCACTCTTCCCTCAATTTCTCGTTATTCAAGCCCAGGTCATAAAGAACAAAATAGCCAATTTTAGAAGACAAAGGAATTCTACCTACCACCAATGTGAAAGTTCCCTCTACCAAATTATAAACAATGAAACACTTTTGCACATGAAATCTATTTGCAAACGAACCTATTTTCCAACATCAGTTATATTTTGACACATATTAGACACTTCATAATCTCCAGAGATAATTCCTAGATAGGCTATATCCTATTAGCTGTATACTACAAATTTATGCTACACTATCATTTGGCATTTAATCATTTTGCATGTTTAGTAGAAACTCTTATGTCATTTAACATCTTTTCATATGGTGTGTATTAACTGTAAGATCCTTGAAGAAGGGACTATTTCATCTTACTTTTATATGGTACATAATATAATGCCCTATTCCATAATAATTTATAGTTTACTTAATAAAAATATGCTCATTATTCATCCAAAGATATTCAAACTCAGATTCAAATGCCAGCCACAGTAGATATTATACCTCCTTGCCCATATCTTGAAGTGACAGCTCAGAAAATATCCCCCAATACATCTACAAGTGAGAGACAAAAAATTAAGTGACCTAAATCACAAAACAAAATAGGCCTGGGTATCTAATAAAAATTGCTGTAAGCACTCCAAATAAATTTTCAGATTCTTAATGTAAATGAACTACTGATTAAACATAGTGGCATAGTTAGGAAATATACACCATTCATAACTTAGATGGGACTTTGAGGAGGAGAACCTGTCTCCTTTCATATTGGCCTCACAGCAGTAAATCTAGAACATAATTTAGAGAAAAAGTCAGAGAACAAGGGATAAATTTTCCATCTTTTAATTTGCATTTAAAAATAAATATTAAGGATTGAACTAAAAATAAATGCAGAAAGCACTATGGCATTATTGCTGACGAGCACTTGAGACACAACCTCTGGTCTGGTTTATTTGAATTTTCTAGAACCTCTCTGTCTTCCCTCCTTTCTTGTTCCTTTCCTTTGGCAACGTTTGCGGGCGTACTGTGCACGAGGAATTGCGGCAGGCGACAGGAGCGAGCGGGGCAGAGGAAAGCGACGCATTCTAGTGCGGAATGATGGTCTCTTTTTAAAATAAATTAATTTCAGCTAGTCCAGAGTCGATTGTCTTCCTTTCTGCTTTTTCCCTGTCACTGAACCCGTCTTTTGTCTGTCTTCTCCCACCAAACCCTGATCTAGACATAAAGCCACGAAAAGCGCTCCGCTCCCCCCCGGGGGAGAACAGCTGTCTGCCTCTGGAAGAGCAGAGGAGCAGGAGACACGATGCCCTTGAACGTGGTTCCCAGGCGCCGCGCTGCGTCGGCCCATGGTGATAGCGCTGCTGGGCCCACGTTTCGTCTGACATTTCACCACCATTAGGCAAACATTATTCTTTCTGCTGGTATTTGTTCAGTGAGCAACATACTCAGTGGTGTATGATTTATGTAAGTCTCCCCTCTTCCTGGTGGCTTAGGCTAAATTATGATCCAGACATTCCAATTTAGACACACATTAAGGGACAGAGGACTAAACCCCCAGTGCTATACCTCCACCAAACAAAGCCTTATTCTTTATTCATCGTGTCACACAGAGTATGCACGTTCCTGATGGAAATGTGGGCTGCTCTGTCAGCCGAAATAGCTTTAGGCTTTTTGGTATTGCCAATTTTATTTTCAAGAAAATACATTTTTTTAATTGAGGGACTGATATAGGTAGGAATATTTAGATATTGCTGCTTAAAAGTAAATATATTGCTGCTTTCTATTACTTTAGATTGAGTGGTCACACTTGGATGTTGTCCCGGGGTACTTTGCATTTCCTCCTCTCTTCCCAATAATTAACGACCACATTGCCTTTCACTCCGAGATGCGTCCTGCTTCAGGAAAGGGGTTATCCTGTCACCCCAACCTTGAAGGCAAGGAGAGTGGGCTTCCACCTCCCCTCCCTCTGGGAAGCTTTGGGAGACCCTGTGTCTTCCCAATCTGCGTTGTAAAGAAGAGTTCAGAGGTTAAACAGATTTTTTAAAGCCTGTATCAAACAAAGCGTTAACAATTAGGGTTATGGACATATTCTTAGAGCTTTCATTATGTTAATGGTTGCGTGTGGATTTCTGAGAGGAGTTTGTTCAAGAAAAGCTTTTCTTTAGGGTAATTTTCCAGTTTCCCAAAGAAACATCCTTCAGAGAATGTTGCCAGGCAAAATTATAGTTTTCTTTTACTGAGTTAAGACTCTGTGGCCATATAATTCTCCCCATTAACTTCAAATACTCAAGAAAAGGATAGCATGGTAGCTGATAATTAGCCAGTAACACACCTTGACAGGGCTCCTGTGGTTCTTCATCTGGTAGGTGACACAGACCTTCACTACCGCAGGGTCTGGGTATTTCTGGTCCTGCCTGGATTGGGTTGTTGTAGTTTTCCTCTGACCTTAACCACTAGAGAAGCCTAAAGGACTCCTGTTTTTCAGACGTCACACAGAGGTGAGGACACCTGTCCAACTTCCCCGCAGTCCGGACACACAAGGCCGACCACCGCACCCCCAATCGTGAACACTCCATACCTTTCCTCACGTTGGACCTGGGGGACACAGAAATGAGTATGTGACTGAAAAGGCTCCACAACCCCAGAGGAGGAGGAAGGAAAGGGAGGAGGAAGGCAGAAGGAATGCAGTGGCCAGAGCCGGGTGCAGAGAAAGGAAGCTTGTGTGTGCGTGTTCTCCTTTTTAAGAGAATATTTGATATTATGACATGTATTGAGAATGCATACTTCAGTCTTTTTTTAAACAATATTTACTGATTTGGGGACAGTATTAGGGGTGTTCACTAACCTCAAGAAGTTGACATTAAAATAGAGAAATGTAATCAAATTATATATAGCAGCTGGTAGACACTATAGGACTATAGCAAATGAAGAAGAGAAATTGCAGTTTTCTGAGTCATGTATGATTCCTCGTGGGAGTTAGAGTAATTTGTGCCTTTCATCCTTAAATACAAACTTATGGGCATCCTGCCCTGCGCTGAGTACTGTTGTAAAGATGTGTAACGCTTGTTAATGGGATTGAACTAGACTGAGCAGGACCACAGAAGGAATGGGCTGTGGGTCGGGAGGTGAGAACAGGTGAAGGGGAGGAGGGGTCCCACGAAAAAAAGTTATGAAAGTCAGGTGGCCCAGGCTAATCTCACAGCAAACGTGGCAATGGCAGAACTCCCGGAAAATGCTCTTTCCTTGGAGGGCCCTTGTCCACGAAATGCTCATAGCAGAAAATGCTTGCTTGTCTAGCGTTGCATGTGATAAACTAACTTAGAAGTTTTGCACGATTGCGCTCCCTAGGAAAGGCCACCCAGGCTTATAACCACTTGAGGCCAAAACCAGAAATGTCCCAGGCCTGGGGAGGCCTGGTTAGGTGGGGCAGGTGCTTCTCCAGGGAGGTAAGCTGCCGTCCTTGACCTCTGTTCGTCATTGCAACCACTGTTGATATTTTAATATTTCCTTCCTTTCGTTTTTCCATTTATTTGTACATATTTTATATTGTTGAATGTACATTTTTATTATGACTACTTCTTCCATTAATATTATACACAAGGCGTTTCCCAGTCCTTAATTCTCTTGTAAACAATGTCCTTTATAAGGCTCTATTGCATCCATTAACCATCCCCCTAATGTGAGATTGGATCTGCAGATGTTTTCTATTCTTTTATTATTCCCATATTTTAAATTATTTCATCAATCAAGATCCCCCATCCTGATCATTAGTAAAGGTGATATTTGCTAACACTTTCTTGAGAAGGGATCACAGCATCCTTTTCCTTACGTCAAGCTGTTATAGATTCTGTCCTAGATACTGCAAATATTGTGTTCTGCAGACTCTTGTTTCTGTTATGGTCCTGGGGAGAACACTGTGGTTCTGTTTCAGAGATACGTTGCCGGGTTAAGTTCAGACCTGAGGGTTACGTCTCAGTTTCCGTGCACGATGCCTTTCGTGCCGCCGCCGGAGCGTCCACTGCGCTGGTCGCCGCAGAGATGAGGATGGCGTGTGTTTCAAAAAGTAGGAGAAAGAAGGGAGATGAAGACCCATCTACCAGAATCGACTATCTACCCCGCGGAAGTGTGAGGAGGGGACAGGACACCCCCACGCTGACCTTCCTCCGCACGGAGTCACGGTTCCACGCAAAGCTTTAGCTTCCGTCTGCAACAGGGCGTTTCATCCAGACAGCAACTCGTCAAGAAACCTGTGGGCGCAACTGTCTCGGCCCTTGTCCACGGCCGAGGCGACGCCGGGGGACTCAGCCCATGCCCAGCCTGTCCCTCTCGCAGCCTGGCTCACGATTTCTATCTAAAACAACAACGTCCACAGACCCAGGCCTCCTCTACCCTAGCGTCGGAGACTGCACGTGCCGTAGCGCGTGGAGTGTGTGTTACAAGAAATGAACTCAACCCCTGCACAGTGCGGCTTGTAGAGGACAAGTTGAGGCCCCAGCTCCCTTTCGAGAATTCTTGCACAAATACTTTATTCAAAAGTCAGTATTAGCATAAAACAATTATGCTCTCTGTTTGTTTGTTTGAGGATTAAAGGGATAAAATTAGAGTCAAGATTTAGGGTAGAAAATCTGCCCCTGGACAGGAAGGAGAGCAAAGAACAGAAGCCAGACAAGGGCCCTCGGTCTTGTGAATCCAGCCCCCAAGGGATCTTGCGGATCCTTTCCTGGACATCCCTCAGGGCCCGAGACACGTGGGCTCTTTTCTCTCAACTGAGAAGTATAGACAATAAGAGACTCAAAGGGACGTGAAGATAGATCCACACAGTGTTTTTACACAAACTAGCACACACGGCAATAATCAAATCAGCAACTTGTGAGTATTTTGCAGAACTCGGGCAGATACAAACGCTAGTGTGGGGAGAAGCGTCAGGGCTCAGAACACGACACCACACAGTGCGGGGCTTTGGCAGGCTGGGTGCTCTGAACTGGGGGAGGGGGGACGCCCCGGAAGCCTGGTCTCTCTGCCCTTGCCCCGCCCTCCTGTCTCTGTCCCCCCTCCCCAGGAAGCGAGTCACAGAAACCAGAATTCCTCCTCCCCAAGGTGGGACATAGAAACTGGAGCCCTCTCCCCCAAAGCAAGGCACAAAACCTAGAAAGCTCACTCTCTGCCTTCTCCCTGGGAGACCCTCATTCCAGAGGAGCCCCGCGCGTGTCCTGGAGGAAGGGACGCTACCGGGAGGCCAGGAAGGGTCTGAGCAGACAGCCCTTGCTGGCCCCACACAGTCCATCAGCATCAGCTCGCGCCCTTTGTCCAGTCGCCTTTCTACACGGCTGTCCATTCATCAAACCTAAGTATAGAAACAGACAGTTTCCCCTGGGGCTTTGGGTCTGCGTTTCTGAAAGTTTCCATATCACATAAAATTTTGATTAAATAAATCTGTTCTGCCTTTCTCTGTTGACCAGTCTTTTGTTGTAGGAGTGTCAGCCGTGCCCCCTGTGGCGGGTGAGGGAAGGCCTCGTATCTTCCTGCCTCTTTGGTGGCATTGAGGAAAGACGGGAAACCGGGCCTGCAGCCACCACCCACGTCAGCTGCCCATCTCAGCCCATAGACAAGGTCCATTAGCCCTACAGTCAATTTAAGCAAAATCTCCTTTCTCCACTATCTACAGGGTTCCTAGAATCACTACTGCAGTAGGAAAGAAACTGTGCTTTATAAGTTCATCTGGAAACCAAGCAAGTCAGTCCATATTTTAAAAATATTAAATACTATAGCCTTTGCTTCCTAGATAAATGTCCATGCAGCATGTGAGTGTTACAGAAAATTCTTATTTAAAACAAAAATTCCTCAAAATAACTGAGTCCAGTGTAGGCCTAATTCGATTCAATGAAGGATGGATATGTTGGGAGCCTGGTGAGGTCAGTGTTCTAACATGAGAGGTTTGGGTGAGAACTTTCCCTGCACTTGGCCCATTCGGCCCATTTCCTCTGCCCTGGGGCTCTTAAACTCTGTGTGATACCCAGCCTCCTTTCCAACTTCCGAAAGAAAGGAATTAAAACCAGAGGGTAACACAATTAAATCCTGGCCCTTCATTAATTAATTTCAAGGTGGGGAGGGATTTCAAAAGAACATTTTGGCAGGAGGAAGGGCCAGTTCTATAGTAAAAGGAAAAATAAGGTCACTTAACAGGTTTAGACATTAAGAATAGAATAGTTTTTCTTTGTGTTGATAAGGTAAGAACCAGATTAACAACAGAAGTCTCCATAAAGTACAGACCTAGAGCTTTGGCCGGTGTATCCCTGAGGTTCCCCATGTAACTGAGTTCAAGGATGAAGGCTTCTTTGATGTAAGTACATAGAAATGCCACACTAGGATGAACATCTAAAAAACTTTAAAATGACCAAAAACCATCATTCACATACATCTTGTGCAGTTTACATCCCAGGGACAGCGGAACCCAAGCTGTAAATATGCAGAAAGAAAATAAATAAAACCACACAGGCCTAGTTGTTAGGGACGGGAGTGAGGTGGCCCCAGGTTAAGACCTGTGCACAGTCACCAACACCCTTCACACCTGAAGCAGCTTCTCACGCCCCCGTGGCGGTCTTGGGGAAGACCAGATAAGCCAGCAAAGAAAATAAAATGTCCAAATTGCCAGAATTGCTTATAAGAGTAATCCAGAACCTCGCTTGGTTTTTTCTTTTTTTTTTCCTGTTTAACAAAATGCATTTCTATAATATTTGAGTGGAATACAGGGGAATTCAGGTAGCAACTATTATATCTGAGAAGTAAAATATCTAATTTTCTGTAAAGATGGACTAGGACTACGTAATTTCCACTGGTTTTAAGTAATTTAGGTATGAGTCAAATTTCATTTTATCTCATAAGTTGATGCCTTTTTCACATTTTGAGAATATAAATATCTGGATTCAGAAAAAAGCTAAACAATAAAAGTATATCTCAAGCCTTTATTTAATTTATACAAATGATTCCAAATATTGAAAAAGAAGTTATTTCCAGAGTTATTGAGGAAAGTTAAGAGGAAAAAAATTCCATGATAGCTTTTAAGTATTTATAGAAGGAAAATACTGGCATTTAAAAACCATATGCTATAAAAATGCTGATTTAGTTCCAAGATCATTTTCTATACTTAACCTACTCAGTCTGCTCTTGCTGTGTCAGAAATTGCACAGTGAGCTTAAGATGAACTGTGAAAATGAATTTGGGGATTTTTAAGGTAACAAGTCTTTGTCACAAAAGCAATTTCTATTTAACAGAAACAACAGAAAAAGAAAGAAGTACCTGTATTGACACTTCATTCTGCAAAATTACCACATAAAAATGAGTATAATTATTATACACATATTTCAACTAATACATAGTTCACTTAAATTTTGGGGGGCTTCTTGTATAATGATAAGATTAGTGTTTAACTTACACACAAGTGATATATTTAGTGTAACTAGTGTTTATTTTATGCTGAACAATATACCTCTCTTTTCGTTCAATATGTAAAGCTATTAAATGTATCAAACGCTGCACTAATGTTCTTCAAAGGTACATTATCTTCCTGACCTTTAATTTAAGAACAATTTAAGAGAACTCTCCTGGCATATTCTCATATGCATGTGAAAAACAGGCAGCAAAGTGAGAATAATGTATTAATCATTGTAGTTTACATCTTAATCATCTCAAGAGATGATTAGAATCTATGAGAAAGAAATTATATACATAACTTATTTATATAATGTTTGTAATATTTAATATATAATATGAATATATATATAATATCCTACAAATAAAATTTAATTTGAAAATGGAAATTTGAAGCAGTCAGAAAATTATGTGTCATTAGGTGTTTAGGTCAGTGATTCCTATACTTGCAGATTTACAGATGTGTGAAATGTAACTGACATCAAGTTGTTTAATTTTGTTAAGCGAAGGCAGTAAATGGAGCAAGTACTGTTAGACATCATTATCATTCTATCCCAAGATGTAGGAAGGACATACAATGTAATATTTTAAGTCAAATTTATTCAAAGAAGAGCTCTCTACAGTTTTCTTGCCTAATGACTTTACATCAGTTCTTCCAAAACATGTGTCGCCTTTAATTTAATCTGGGTACTACTGCGTTTGGAAATCGATTCCGTTCATACTGAGTGGGGTTGGAGATTGCTCTTTTTAAAAACCTCTCCAAAAAGTACAAAGATTAAAAAGAGTTTTGAAGACAATCTAGAAGTGCTTCCTTAACCACCCCAGAATTCCAATTCTATGTCCTCCGTCACCCACCTGTAAACCTACTTTCTTTGAGAAATCTACTTGTGTCTTTCTCTTTATAGTTACAACCTCATGGGAACGCTCTTGCGTTTTTCTTTCATTTTTTTGCATGCAGAAGTCCTGCCACACCACGTCGATGGTACCGCTCAGGTGCTCGCTCAAGTGGCCATCCACACTCCTTTGCCGCATCCCGAGGCCTCGCGCTATGTGCTGCCCCTGTGCTGGATGCCACTCCGGTGTGTGGCTACCAGAAGGCAGGAGAGCTGACAGCCGGTGCTCGTCTGGCGTCTCCATCAGCAGCTTTAACTGAAGCCCCTGTCACCTGAGCTTTTGGATCAAGACACTTTGCTGCCTTTAAAATTGGGGATTTTTTTTTTTTTTTTTACTACATTTACCAGTCTTAGCTACAGCAATCTTGTTGGTACAAATGGTCTTTATTTTGGATAATTCCTATTTGTAAATATTACTTCTTCCTAATTTGGTGTTTTTGTCCAGCCATTGTTATTTTCTGTGAAATACTTTTGACTATGTCAGAATCTACTGATGCTTTCCTGGACCACCTGCCTGGACGTTCAGAGCTGTGCAGTCTCTACTTTATTAGCCACCCGGTAGAGACTCCCTCGCGCACTACGACTCCCCGGCACTCGTTCTTGCGTACTTGTGGCCAGGCCGTTTGCCTGGCCTTACTCTTTCACCGTAGCTAGTTTGTCCTTCCCTATGATTTCTGTTCTATAGGTCACTAGGTATGAGATGCACATTCATAGAGCCAGATAGAGCAATGCTAATCTGATTCAGTATTTTAAACAGTGCGTTTGGGTGGAGTGTTTATCTCTGCGAGTGCATGCTGGCGTAACCCTTGAGGGACGTCTGAGTGTGGAGTGTGAAGACAAGAGGAGAAGCTTGCCCCCCACCCCCACTCCGTCATAGCCTCTGGACAGTCTGGGCCTTACGCCCCGGGGTGATGCTGTGTCTGGACACCTGAGCCCCTCCTCCCTCCAGAAACACCTGTCGACCTCCGGTGCTCAGGGAAAGTGTTGTCCATGCCCTGCTCTAGATTGCTCAGGCCCCATTTCCCTCCTAATGGGCGCTGCAAATCTCCTGAGACTCGTCCTCACTCTAAATTCATTTTGGCACCGTTAGTCAACCCCACAGAGCTTGTCTGCGGAGCCAGTTCAACCCGATTCAGCTGCCCCTTCAGGTAGGACGCCGGCCACCTTGCCCTCTGCCTCCCTGGGGTGCACACGCTGGTCTCTGAGGCACCTCCATCCCACACAGCAGTGGGGCTGTGGGGAGCTGCCCTTGGGAACTTTTCCTGTCTGCCCATGACTCGATTGAACCCCATGGTCAATGTTTAGCCAATTGAGTAATCTCACGGTTTTAGTTAGAAAGGGCGCAGAGGCCCTGAAGCTGTTATTCTCAAATTATCTGTAACAGATTCTTCTCCAGAATTTAAGCACAGAGAGAAGAAATCAGGGCATGCAAAGGCCATCTAGACATCCTTCTCCTTCTGCTCTGCACCGATGATCTGCAGTCTCGCACCACGCCATTCGGGGAGGGCCCAGAGGGAGGGCTCCTCCTGGATGCTGCAGCCTCCTGGGGGACCAGGGCAGGAGTCGGTCCCTGTGCCCCGGGCTCTGCAGACGTCTGCACCACACCAAGGATGCTCCAAAGACACCTCCCACCAACTGGAGGTTGAGGTGAGGAGGGAGACCGCGGCCCAGACCAGTCCCACCCTCCCTCTCTCCCTGGCCCTATCACCCTGGCAACCCAGGGAACAGGTCTAGGCCTTTTCCAAATTCTAAACCAACTCTTCATACCGCTGTGTCCCACGGTAGAATCGCAGTAAACAAAAATTGTATCTTCTTTACATTATAGGAGAAAATCCAAGATCTAAATTCTCTCACTTGCATTTTGACATAATAACCCTATTTAGAGACTCTTGACTCTTGTGACAAATCCTGGCTTTAAGCTTATTTTTCTTGCCAAAAAAGTACAATTTTGAGTTTCAGAAGCTGATTATAATTATATTTCTCCTTGCATATAATTTGAAACGCTCCTTTCCACTTCCTACAACTCCACAGTCGGGAGACAGAGGCTATTATCAGTTTGGGGAGAATATCATGAGCACGTCATGGAAAAATGAAACAGAGAAAAGGATATAAATAGTTCCAAATCTAATAGCCTGACACACAGAAATTCAATAGTTATTGATCAAATATTTTAGTACAATTTGCTAACATTATAACAGAGCTGAAAAGTACAAGGTTAGATAAAAAAAATAGAGGGTGAATATCAGAAAAGAAGTTTTAAAAAGGGACTTGTGATTATGAAGCTAGAAAGCTAAAAAAAGTTGCTCTTCTTAAGGCTGAACTGGGTTGAATATTGGAAAATGTCCACACCGTCTTTGCAGCTGCCTGTGTGTCTTGCATGGAGTTAGACAACACTGTCGTCCCCTAATACAGCGAGAACTACCCTCTCCTGCCTGTGTTCTCACTTCTGATGCGCTAACACGTTGGTGCAGAACCGTCTCCCCCAATACCTTCTTTCCTGTCTTCTTTCCCAATGCTCGGCAAACAATTCTTATGAATTTAATTTAATTTAAATAGTGACTAACTCAAAAAAGAAAAGGAAATTATTCTCTAATATCATCACCCAGATAAAAGCCCATTGATATTAACACAGGTCAATAAACATCTGTATGTAACCACATCTACATAAAATTGATTGTACTATCTTATTAAAAACATGCCATTTTTAATGAAAACTATTATGAGTATCTTTCCTATTCATCACAATTTATACTTAGGTATATTTACAATTTAATGGCTGCATGTTATACATTTGTAACATTGTTCTCTAAGTTTTTGAGCCAACCCATATTGATGAGTACAAACATTACTTCATCTTTTTTGCAGGTAAACTTTGTGATTGTGATTTTGTAATTACTTTTATGAGATTACTTTTTAGAAATGTTATTGTGGAAATTCATATAGTTTTATTAAAAGACACATTTTGACTAAAAATAAGAATCAAAGGCATTCTTGAAGAAGGAAGAAATAACACAGGCCAACATAGGTTCTGAGGCCATGAAGAAGACAGAAAGGAAGTTCACACTTGGTCTTGATATCAGATGAGAAGAAATAGTTTTTACAACCTGATTTTATATGATTCTGTCACTTCAACAGTTGTGTCTTTCCCATTGATAACACAACACACACTGTTGGTTGCCTGCACGATGCACATTCTTTTTCACATTATTGGCAACTGAATCTTCATTTTGTTTGGGAAAGCAATGTGTCTAGATAAAATGCTTATTTTCTGGTTCATTGGAAACAAAGGGACATTGGCCATTGAGACATAAACCAAACTCTCTAAGGATTTCGGTGATGTTTTTACTTTCCTAATATGGACACTAACCTCCCTTTCTTCTTCCTGCATTGAACATGGACTTGATGCTGGAGATGAAATGGCTTCTTACAATCTGGAGGGGACACTCATGAGGACAAAAGCCATCTCACAGGGACAGTGGAGAGAACAGACAAAGGGAAGTTGGGTATTGTTGACACTGACTCCAGGTGAACAGTACAAGCAGGTGAATCTGGGTAGCACGGCTGCTGGCATGTTCCTGAACGGAGACCGCAGCCTGGAATGCAATAGGCCCTCAGGAAATATTTGGTGAATAAATTTTAAAAATAGGGAATTCAGAATGAATTATTTGTCAGTTTGGTTTTTTCCCCTACTTTTAACAATATTTTTAGCCTGGAACTTTTAATCATAAGGAAGAATTTGCTACCCACAAATGTTCTCAATTTTTAAGTAAGAGTTAGTCTTATTGTTCTAATATGGATTTCCTTTGTTTTCAGAAACATATCTTGCTTCTCAACTCTGCTGATAAATTGGTTTAACAGTGAGGTGTTTGGTAATATCTATGTTGATTTTAGTTAAGAATAAATAGAAAATAATTTTGAAACTTCTGAAATCTCCAGCCAAAATTTCAATTACAGTTTCTAACTTAAATCTTCTCAAGGTAAATATTTAATTTAATAGACTAAAATAAAATCTATACTCTATCAATTAAAATTATGTTAAAATATTAATTGATGTAGAAAAACAAAGTGGCTAAAAAGATGTAGAATTACACACTATTCATAATAATGGTTAAGGCAGGTGCTTGTTTAAATGAAAGATGATAAATCATGCAATCAAAAAACAATGCCAAGTTATTTACAGAAGCATTATCTAAGATTTTCTGCTTGGTTGTCAGGTCTAAGACTTCAATACTTATTCCAGATTTTGTTCATTATTATCTTTACGTTATTTCCAAATAGTCTCATATTAGTGCAAGCTTATGTCGAACTTGCTGAACTGCAGTAGTTATTCTGAACAATATTGGAATCATCATAATTATATTCTCTCAGTATGAGTAATCAGTAGAATATGTTCAGACCATTCTAGGTGATGCAAACTTAAAATTAATTCAGAAAATTGTCATTTGAAGATTTCTGAAGAAATTTTTCATTTCATCCGAGTGTATGATTTTGAGAATTCTAATCATCTCTAATTATTCTTTTTATTTTATCCTTCACAATTGTTATGAATTGCTACCATGAATAGGAGGAGCATCGATGAATATTTATCAAGTTTTTATTTATTCTAAGTAGTGTAGTTTTATATCCCTGCCAAATTCCCTGTCTTCCACCCACCCTCTCCCTCTCTCAGAGAAATCTTAGCATGATTACTTAAATTTTAGTTCACTGACAAGGCTACGTTTGCTCATGGTAGCATCAGAATGTGTGATGATTGGAATGGCTCTTTACCTCGATCTATAGCCCAGGATTTTGTATTTTACAAGAACAGCAAGAGAGGTGATCCATAGTCCATATTTGGGGAAGAATTTTATTTCGTTCACATCCAACTTACTCTCTCTTCCACACAAGCTTATAAGACTAAATCATGGCTACTGGTCACACGACACTTGGATTGATATTGCCGCTCTGCCTTGTTCCTCTCACCATCAGAATACTCCGTGAGACCCATGGCTGAGGTTTAGGGAGCAAGTGGGTGTTTGAGGGTCATCTCTCCCCATATTCTGTTTTTTATCAGCTCATAATTTATGTAGATAGAAACTTCACAATCTAGCATTATTTCTCATTTGTATGTATATTGGGCTCATCTATTTTTATAATTTTTATTTTTTGTAGTATTAAACATGTCACTACATTTAAAATATTATCTGCACAGGTATGGAGAATAAAGAATGGTGTTGAGTCAAAGGTAGGAGATGTAAGGTTTGATCTTGTCACCTCACACGCCTTGCACAGCACCTGTCAAGCACGAGCAAGGCCTGCAAGGCCGGGGTTACTGTGCTCTGTCTTCAGTGCGTGGCATGGCCTTGATCAGGCGTCATTATACTCTGAAACTCACGCTTCTTGTCTACAAAGGACATTGGAGGACAACGTTCTCCAAGATCCTTATCAATTCTAATACTGCTTGATTATGAGTATATAGGTCTAACATTACTACTTGACAAGATAGACGTATGGATTAGAATAAATAATGAATGTAAAAAATCCTGGAAACAGTAGAAATATTAATATAAAACAATAAAATGGCAATTCCTTTAAATTAAGAATAGTCTGCAATTAAATTTTCTCTTTTGAGAAAAATTCATTTTGCACTTCATCTCTTAAGAGTTCATTTCATCCCATGGGTGATTTTTGTAAAATTAGTACAGATTATGAAGCACATTTATTTATTTTATTGTAACCAATAGATCCTTTTTAAAAGTTTGCTAGTACCCAAGGGTTTCAGATAAAAATACTGAGGCCAAACATAGAAATGATTTGGTATAATCAAAAGCATAAAGTTTTATTAAGTACAAATGCTCTTTGACTTACTATGGGATTACGTGCCAGAATAGTCAATATATATTGAAAATATCCTAAAGTGAAAATGCATTTAGTACATCTACTGAGCATCATCACTTAGCTTAGCCTATCTTAAACATGCTCAGAACACTTACATTAACCTACAGGTGGGCAAAATCATCTAACACAAAGACTATTTCATAATAAAGTGCTGAATACTGTACACAGACGGGCATTTTGTAGACATGCTGGGAAAACACAAAACATAATATCCAAAAACACTGGCATGATCATCTGGCAACACCCCACGCTGTAGGGTATCTGTATTCGTTGCCCCCCGTGATTGCGCAGCTGACTGGGTTGCTTCTCACAGCCACTGCCAAGGGTCAGAAGAGATTATCCTATGCACACTGCTAGCCCGGGAGAGGATCAACAGTCAAAACTCAACGTACAGTTTCCACTGAATACATATCACTTCAGCACCATCTTAAAGTCCAAAATATTGCAAGTTGAACCACTGGAAGTCACAGACTATCTGTAGTGCATTTTATCTTCATATTCTGAAAATAATTTTTATTTTTTATTCTTCATTTTTAATTATTATGGGCATATATTAATAATAGTTGTATATCTTTACAGGGTACATGTGATGTTTTGATACAGGCACACAATGTGAATTAATCAATCGGGGCAATTGGAGTGTCCATCACCTCAGGCATTTGTCATTTCTTTGTGTTAGGAACATTCCAATTCCACTGTTTTAGTTATTTTAAAGTATACACTAACTTATTGTTGATTATAATCACTTTATTGTGCTATCAAATATTGTTCATTCTATCTATTATAACTATCTAACTACATTTTTGCACCCATTAACCATCCCCACTTTATCCGCCCTCCTTGCTACCCTTCCCAGCCTCTGGTAACCATCATTCTATTCTCTGTCTCCATGAGATCAATTGTTTTTAATATTTAGCTCCCACATATGGGTGAGAACATGTGAGATTTGTCTTTCTGTGCTTGGCTTATTTCACTTAACATAACGTTCTCCAGTTCCATCCATGCTGTTGGAAATGGCAAGATTTCATTCTTTTTATGGCTATATAATATTCTGTGTATATGCACCACAATTTCTTTATCCATTCATCTGCTGATGGATGCTTAGGTTGATTCCAAATCTTGGCTATTGTGAATAGCACTGCAATAAACATGGGAGTGCAGATATCTTTTTGATATATCGATTTTCCCTCCTGTGGATATATACCCAGCAGGGGGATTGCTGGGTCATATGGTAGTTCTATTTTTAGTTATTTGAGGGACCTCCACACTGTTCTCCATGGTGGTTGCACTGCTTTACATTCCCCCCAACAGTGTGCGAGGGTCCCCTCTCTCCACATCCTCGCCAGCATTTGTTACTGCCTGTCTTTTTGATAAAAGCCATTTTAACTGGGGTGAGGTGATGTCTTATTGTAGTTTCGATTCGCATTTCTCTGATGACTAATGATGTTGAGCATTTTTCATATACCTGTTGGCCATTTGTATGTCTTCTTTTGAGAAGTGTCTATTCAGATCCTTTGCCCATTTTTTCATCTGATTATTTGATTTCTCCTATTGAGTTATTAGAGCTCCTTATATATTCCAGTTATTAATCCCTTGTCAGATGTGTACTTTGCAAATATTTTCTCCCATTCTGTGGGTTGTCTCTTCACTCTGTTGATTGTTTCCTTTGCTGTGCAGAAGCTTTTTAGCTTGAGGTGAACCCATGTGTCCAATTTTGCTTTGGTTGCCTGTGCTTTTGGGGGTATTACTCAAGAAGTCCTTGAAGTCCCAGACCAATGTCTTGAAGCATTTCCCCTATGTTTTCTTTTAGTAGTTTCATAGTTTCAGGTCTTAGATTTAAGTCTTTAATCCATTTTGAGTTGATTTTTGTATATGGCTAGAGATAAGGGTCTAGTTTTATTCTTCTGCATATGGATATCCAGTTTTCCCAGCACCATTTATTGAAGAGACTGTCCTTTCCCCATTGTATGTTCTTGGCACCTTTGTCAAAGATAAGCTCACTATAGATGTGTGGATTTATTTCTGGGTTGTCTGTTATGTTCCATTGGTGTTTTTATGCCAGTGCTGTGCTATTTTGGTTACTATAACTCTGTAGTGTAATTTGAAGTCAGATAATGTGATTACTCCAGTTTTGTTCTTTTTGTTCAGGATGACTTTGGCTATTCTGGGTATTTTGCGGTTCCATATAAACTTTAGGATTATTTTTCCTATTTCTGTGAAGAAATTGGTATTTTGATGGGGATTGCATTGAATCTGTAGATTGCTTTGGGTAGTATGAACATTTTAACAATATTGTTTCTTCCAACCCATGAATGTGGAATATCTTCCATTTCTTGGTGTCCTCTTCAATTTTTTCATCAATATTTTATAGTTTTAATTATAGAGATCTTTAACTTCTTTGGTTAAGTTTATGCTTAGGTATTTTATTTTATTTGTGGCTATTATAAATGGGATTACTTTCTTGGTTTCTTTTTCAAATTGTTTACTGTTGCCATATAGAAATGCTACTGACTTTTGTATATTGATTTTGTATCCTGCAACTTTACTGAATTTGCTTATCAGTTCTCATAGATTTTTTGGTGGAGTCTTTAGGTTTCTCTAGATATAAGATCATATCATCTGCAAATAAGGATAATTTGACTTCTTCCTTTCCAATTTGGGTGCCCTTTATTGCTTTCTCTTGCTAGAACTTGCAGTACCGTGTTGAATAACAGTGGTGAAAGTGGGCTTCCTTGTTCTGTTGCAGATCTTAGAGGAAAGGCTTTCAGTTTTTCCCCATTCAGCGTGATACTTGCTGTGGGTCATTCATATATAGCTTTTATCATGTTGAGGTAAGTTCCTTCTATACTTAGTTTTTTTCAGAGTTTTTTTTATCATGAAGGGATGTTGAATTTTATCAAATCCTTTTTAAGCATCAATTGAAATGATCATATTTTTTTGCCCTTCATTCTGTTGATATGATGCCTCACATTGATTGATTTGCAAATGGTGAACCATCCTTGTATCCCTGGGATGAATCTCACTTGATCATGATGAATGATCTTTTAATGTGTTGTTGAATTCAGTTTGCTAGTATTTTGTCGAGGAGTTTTGCATCTATGTTCATCAGAAATACTGGCCTATAATTTTCTTTTTTTGTTGTGTCTTTGCCTAGTTTTGGAATCAGGGTGATATAGGCCTCATAGAATGAGTTTGGGAGTATTCCCTCCTTCTGGATTTTTTAGAATAGTTTAAGTAGGATTGGTATTAGTTCTTCTTTGAATGCTTGGTAGAATTTGGCAGTGAAGCCATCGGGTCGTGGGCTTTTCTCTGATGGGAGACTTTTTATTACTGCTTCTGTCTTGTTACTTGTCACTGGTTTATTCAGGTTTTGTATTTCTTCCTGGTTCAGTCTTGGCAGGTTGTATGTGTCTAGGAATCTATCCGTGTCTTCTGGGTTTTCTACCTTATTGGCACAGAGCTGCTCATGGCAGTCTCTGATGGTCCTTTGGATTTCCGCAGTGCCCGATGTCATGTCTCCTTTATCCCCAGTAACTAGTTCCTACCACATTTTGTACTTGGCTGTTTGTGAGACTTTCCTACATCCTACTAGGGCTTTTCCACACAGAGAGCTATTCCTTCTCCCGCTGATGCGTTTGGGATGCCTTGTCAGCCTCTGTAGAGTGCTAAGCTTCCACTCCTGACCCTGGTGAAGTTTCCCTGTGAACGTATTTCCATAGCTTTAGCCTTTTGGGATTCCTGTCATATTCTCCTTCCCACCTCATCCCTCATGAAGCCACTTAAAGCATTCTTGGTTGTATCCATTCTTGACGTCCTAACTGCCAGCAATGCCAGAAGAGGGACAGCCTATACATAGGGCCTCTGTGTCCACTGAGGTCCCCTGGGGCCAGCGGTCGGTGCAGACAAGAAGTGAGCTCTGCCATTTTCTCATGACAGGTTCTAGGATCCCCCTAAGGTGACAGAAAATCTAAAGGAGCCAGGTGGTGGGCACAGAATGAAGAGTCCTAGAGACCAAAGCGAACTATGTTAACTCATGCTCTGAGGTTAAAGGACATTCAGTCTTACCTAAAGGAAGAGAGAAGAAATATAAAAGTCATAAGTGTATATATTATATATATGCAGAAACCAGTACTGAAAACACACCAAACAAATGTGTTTACAGCTTCAGCCGCATTTCGGAGCGTATTCTCTTTCTGAGGTCCGGACTCCACCACCCCCACCCCCACTGTCTCTGAAATGGTAAATCAAGTACTCTGTACTCTGATGATGAACTTTTCAGTTTATTATACTTTCGTATTATTGAAAAACACATCTATAAAATGGAACTTTGTTACGGTACCCAGAGATAATGTTAAACAATAATAAAGTCAAATAGGGCATATTCCCAATTCAATATTATTCTAGTTATAATGATTTATGGAAGTCGTTATTTTGAGCAAAACTGCTTATTAAGTGGTGCATTTTTATTTCTAAATAGACTGAATCATATCTATATGTTTAACTTGCTTCGTGGCCCCATAGCTGGTGCTGTGTCAGGGTTTCTGTGTAAAACAGTTTGTCTAATTAAAATGTGATTTCAAAGCCTATTTGTTACACTCCTGTTATCTTCTTGTAGGGCTCTGGAATAACATGTTGATGGCTTCTGCAAACTCATCTAATATTTGCATCGTAACCCAAACGTCCTCGTCTAGCAGCAGCCACCCTTGGAATGCAGATTTTCTTCCCACAAGGCCAGCTAAATTTTAAGTAAATGTCACTTTGATATTCTACCCTGACTGGGTACATGAGCCCTTCCAATGGTGAAGTTGAAATTGCTAAATGCAAGTGGTTATTAATTTGTTCTCAGTACAAAGGATGCAATTATTCTTCTAAAAATAAACCTCTTAGAGTTGGGAGAAAGGCAGTGAATGGAACAAGTCCTCGTAATTTAATATTCTTCATTTCGATTTTCTGAGCAGATCTTCTGAATGACATTTAGAGGCCAGAGCTGAAATTATCAGCCAGCACGACCAAGTAATTCAAAGGGCTGTACTGACTTTTACAATGATTGTGAAATGAAACCCGATGATTACAACGCCTGCACAGTACCTGTCCTTCCCGTCTCGGGACCGTAGAGGCCATGCGGCTCTGAGGTCTGCACTGGCCCCGGGGTCTCCAGCCGGAAGGACCCCAGCTCGGCAGTGACCAGCAGATCCTGGATTCCGCATTCTGGGCAAAGTCCAGGGGAGGCTGTTGCTGCCGTCCCGAGCTCCACGCCCGGAGTAACGAGGATGAAAAATATGGCCGAGTTTTTGTTCACAGGATCTGAATGCAGTTTAGACTGCAGCATTGCAGGTGATCCACGTTACTTCCTTGCAGAAGGTTAATTTATTCAGCAGAGGCTCTACGAAGCCTCAGAGTCCATAATGCAAACACGTATATCTTTTCAAGTACATTGAAGACCCTCGTTTGAACTCAATCAGCATCCAGTCCTTGGCTCTGCGTCCCACCTGACAGGTGACTCCCGACTTCCACAGCCAGCGGATTTCCTTACCTGGAGCACAAGGCGTGTGGCTCACGGAGGGCCACTGTGTCAATGAAACATCCCATGTCTGTGACAATCTTTACAGTGATGCACAGAAAGCCTTACCCCGAATTCCCTCAAAAAGGTTTCTAGAGAGTATTTGCCACCCCCTGTTGTTAACATCTTGTGGATTATTGAGATTTGACCTCCCGACCCCTGGAGTTAGAGACAGGGGCAGCACCCCAGGGCCACTCTGCCAGCCGCTGCCCCTGCTGCACCGCCCGTTTCCGCCGGGCAGGGGACACACCCCGACCCCAGAGACCGGCCTCGCGTGGGGCCCTGCGCTCGCCCTGCAGCCGGCCCCGGTGCGGCCCCGGTGTGGCCCCGGTGTCTCCTCCTCTTCTCTGCGATGGGGGCTGCGCACCGGGGCTCGCGGGCGACGCCAGCACACGGGCGGTTCTGCACACGCAGCTGCGCTGAAGGCCGCAGCCCGTCCCTGCACGTGCTGTTCTCCGGCTGCTCCCCCAAGACCAGGGCCCAGGGGAGTCACGGCGACAGACAGCAGCGGCCTGAAGAGACGGAAGCGTTTGACATCTGGCTCTATTCACAAAGTTTGCAGCCTCCTTTCTAATGGACTCCTCTATGCCTTTTGCTTTTTCTAGAGACTTCCAGGAACTTTCCCCTCCTGACTCTCAGCTGATAAACTTGTTTCCTATTTCTATAACAAAAGACACTTTAAAGGGAATTTTCTCCCCTGTGAGACACCTGACCACAGCCGTGCGCCCACGAGGCATGTCCCCGCCTTCCTCGAAGCCCTGCCCCCTCCCCTGCGTGGGGGGGTCTCCCCCCTGCAGCCCACTCGAGGACATCACACTAGCGATCATTTCCTTGCTCCCAAATCATCAATTCATTTCTCCTGATGAATAATTCCCTTGAGCATAGTAACATATTCCAATTTCTTTCATTTAAAAAAATCTCTTTATTGCTGCTTTTTACAATAACATGTCTTGAAAAGTCTGCCTATGTATTGATATTTGCTAGCTCCAACTCACCCAAAGCCCTGGATGTTAGCCAGCCCCCCAACGATAAGCCTGCTCTTCCTGGCCGCTGACGGTGCCCGAGTTCACCTGTGCCATTGCTGCCCTCCAAGCCCCAGGCGCCCGCAGTCCCGGTGAGGTGGAGCCTCCTTCCGCAGCCGCTCCCTCTGGCTGCCAGGAGGCAGCACCCACCAGGTGCCCCGTCCCCATCCCTCTTGCCAGCCCTCCGCTCGGCACTGGGCACCCCGCCCTGGGCCCTCCCCTCTGTCTCCACCCCGCACCCAGGGTCACCCTGGTGTTGGCTGTGCCTAGTGCCCCACACCCCGACTCGTCTCCCCGAGCCCCAGACTCCCTGGGCACCTCCACGGGGCGCCCGGCAGGCTGCGGGTGGCGTGTCCCGCCAAGCGCACTTCCCCCAGGCCCCTGCGCGTCTTTGAGTTGCTGAGGTCAGAAAGTTCCGAAGCGTTATTACCGCGTTCATGCGTTCTTCTACACCGCCCGCCCGCGGACCCTGCTGCCGTCTCAAAACGTGTCCACAGAACAACTGCACACGCCTCCGCACCTGTGCCCCGGCTCAGGGCCACCCTCTCGTCTCACACCGGGATCCACAGCCTCAGGCCGGGTCTCCGTCCACAGGCCGCGTCTGGCCCCTCAGGGCGTGCGAGCTGGGTAAGCGCCCTGCTCAGCTGCCCGAGCCATGCACAGGAAACCCAAAGTCCTTAACTGGCCACCAGGCCCTAAAACCCCGCCCCGACCTGCCTGTGTCCTGAGCCACTCCTCACTTGCCCACTTCAGCCCGTCCTAACGGCTGCCCCAGGGCCTTGGCACATGCGGCTCCCTGTGGCCTACACGTGTCCCCGATCCTCGCGTGCCTCGTGCCTCAGGCATTTGTTAAAACAGCAGCTTGTCGGCAGCCTTCGCTGGGTGTCTGTTAGGCTCACAGTCCCTCCTCAGTGAGGCCGTGGCTGCCATCTGGCCACATCAGGCACTGGCTACATTTTGCCGTGAGCATGATAAATTCTCTGCCCCACCGTGGGGGTTACTTTTCTTCTCATGAGGCCCCTCCCTCGCTTCCCTCTCCGGCGGCCACCGAAGAAGGTGCTCTTTGAAAGGCGCACCCCCACCCGCTGCAGGTTCCCGCCCGCCGAGTCCAGCGCCCCGAGCGTCCCCTGGCCCCAGCGGCAGGCGCACAGCGCTGCCCACAGGTGGGACCACCTCAGCGATTCCCACCCTGTTTCCCTACAGCTGCCTTGATTTCCCCAGGCACTCACCAATGATTTATGGAGCATTCCTGTGTTCCAGGCGTTTTGCCAATCACAGTGGATGTGATATTGAGCAAAACAGGGAAAGTTCGTGAACTTGCAGAACGTCAGTGTTGGTGGAGAAACGACCACAGGAAGGTGTGATCGCAAACTGCCCTAAGAATCAAGAACCCTGGACTTCCAGGGCGGTGGGGAGTGTAGGACAGGGGACCTGACTTCTTTGAGACTGTCAGAAAAGGTTTCCCTGAGGCCATGACGCTCTAGATGCTATTCAGAGGAGGGAAGGAAGGAACTGGTTGAAGGACTGACACAGGGAAAGCACACATGCCCCAAGGGGAAAAGGAGCTAGGGCTCCTAAAGGAACTGAGATCCGGGGAGGAAGGCTGCACACTGGGGGGCATTCGGCCGCAGAGGTCACGCAAGTGATGCCAGCTGCAAGGTTCCTTCGGGAAGGAGGGGTGTCGCTGAGCAGGGCAGACGCCCAGCTAGACCTTCATTCTTCTTCTGTTGAGTGATATCGAACCCTGTAAAAGCCAATTGCGTTACTGTCTTAGCAAGTGCGCACTAGCAAGGGTGGGCGTCCTTACGGAGGTCGTTCCAACCACAGGGAGTGCACGACTTGGGTGGCATGAGGGGAGGAGTTCTGGAGATGGGCAGGTTGAGGCCAAAGGCACGAGACCTTTCCTGTTCGGGGGACTCCAAGTAGGCGAGAGGTCTGGAGCTTGGAACGTGAACAGCCCTGCGGAGAGAGGTGGTGGCACCGGGCAGGAGGACACCCTGAGAAATCAGGCTGGGGAAAGCGGAGCTGCCTTACAGGGCGGGGCTGAAGTTTGGGAAATGCGCTGTCACGTTTGAGGCGATTCTGCCAAGTGGATGTGTGGAGAGAGATGGTGGAGTGGTTATCACCTTTCCTCTGACTACACTTTCTGCAGTGCGGTTTGGCATTTCACATGCTTTAGCTCTGCATGTTCCACGCGGCAACATGTGTCTCCCCTGCGTGCAGGGAAACGAAATTGTGTCCTCAGATGTTTCCACTGGGTGCGTTTTCTTGCACTTGGAAAGTCACAGAACGTTAATTACACATTTCTATTTCAAATTTTTTTATTGATTCAAACAAGTGGTTAAAACATTTTTGAAGTTGTACTTTAATGATTTGAGCAGGTAAATTGGACCCTGGATAACACAGATAATCCAAGCATAGCTGTGAATGACCACATAACCACATAAACAGGGATGTTTTCAGTGATTTATGACAGGTTTTTGGTTGGAAAGTCTGTGGACAAGACTGAGCTCTGTGATAGCCACACAAATGCAGGTGTCATTGGCAGTCGCTGTTATTTTGAACAATCGGTTATTGTCTACTTTTTCAAGTTTTTACTCAAACATTAGAGTTCTAACCAATAGATTCCTCAGGAGGACATACAGTGAGTCGATATGCACTATACATTTTCACTAGGGTGACATACAATATTTTTAATAAGACATTCGTTCCCTGTGCATGTTAAAGAATTATAGCAAAACATATAATTGCGAGACAAGGAGAGGCAGTGAGGGCAGAAAGGAAGGGCGGGTGTGCAGAGAAAGTCGACAGAAACGTTTACGGCTGGACTTGGGGGAGCAAAGAAAGAGCGACCTCAGGAGTTACTTCGTCGCCTACACCTGCACGGGAGCATGGAGAGAGATCTGAGGGAATTTCGTGGAAAGCTTGGCTGGAAGATACAAAGATGAGGTTAATATTAGAAGGAAACATTTATCGATGCCACAACCTTGTTGATTGTAATTTAAGAAAATCAAACCACTGTATATCACTCCCTCCTCTCTCCCCCCTTTCTGAGGAACAAAACGATAACTAACTTCATGCAAACTAGTTTAGGTGCCAGAATCGTCTTTAATAAATAAATGATTAGGTTGTTCCAAATGCATTAGCGATGGATGTGTGAGCTAAATGTACTAATATAAAATCTGTTTTTGAACAGAGATGAAGATACTTTCGCCAGGAGACCACCCTCCTTTCCTCTTTTCACGGAGACAATCTAAGATATCAGAGTTGCAAGATTTCCTATCTAGCATTTTGAGGAGGAATACTTTGATAAATGGTTAAATCTGCTGTCCTGGGAAGGAAGTCAACAACTGCAGTGCAAAACATCCTCAGGAAAATGCTATATGAGGAATTACCAGTTAACCTGCAATCTGCAATTATGGAACACTACTTACGCCTTGTAATTACAAGCTTGGCTTAAGAGTCCAGCATTACACAGCAGTGAAATCCCCTAATTAGCTGGGATTAAAAGAGCAGAAAGAAAATTAAAATGTACAGGGCCAGACAGAAAAAGATGAACTCTATTTAGAAAATTTTTAAAGTGGTTGACTTTAGGTCATAAATGTCTTTTTAAAATTTTTAAGGTGGTTTGCTCACTTGCACCATACATAGTCATACAGTACACTAATAAAAAGTCACCATACCAGCTCTTTAGTGTTTCCTATCTGGTGTCATGTGATATCGGGATATAGACAAGAAATAACCCATCTCCAAATGGATTTGTGAATGAACACTAGTTCTCTAAGCCACACTATGACATGTATGAGCGCCTGCAGGTTTTATATAGAATGTGCACACTGATGCAATAAAGATATTTATACCATATTGTTTCATACTTTCATGTAATTTCAGGTGTGTGATGTTTTGTGAATCAGAAGTGCCTAAAATCCAGAGATTTTTGTGTTAATGATACATTATCTAATGCAATTTCATAAAGCTGAACTTAATTTCCAAATACTGAGCAGGTAAATGTGTCACCCCATTTAATATTACAATACATAAAAAAAAATTTATTTGAGAGCTGTAACTAACTGTTATAAGTGAAGACATTGATATGTCACACTGTTGATATCACAATAATTAACTACAGATACTTCTATTTGTCATAGCCTCCCATATTGTTGACATTTCCCATTTGATTTCAAACAAGAATGCAGCATGTGGATGTCTGTCTGTTAAGGGGGGGCTGGTCACTTTTCGGTAGGCTCGTGTTCAGAGGCTATTTTTCTAAAGGAGCAGGGAGTGTGAGATCCCGGAGCACCCATAGCTGATGCAGGGCCTGGGCAGGGAGCGGAGCCCCAGCCTTGGACATGGGGCGCTCAGGACCCTTGGTTCTACTTGGGTCCAGAGCTCAGCCCCAGCCATGGCAGGGTCATCATAAAATGGAGCCCTTGACTTGGAGGTGTGTTTTCACAGAGGCCAGCAGCAAGTGGGGAAGGGCTGAGTTATGACAAAAGCACAAAACTTTCAGGAATTGCTAACACACATGTTAAATGGAATGTGAGCTCTTAGAATTATGCAGCTGGAGTACGGGAACATCAACATTAGCATCAGTGAAGTTCAGTCTCACCTACATGAAATGAGCCCTCGGGCATTTAGTTTACAAAGTTTATATGGGGATTTTATAACCCAAATGCATTTTTTAAAAGTCTAGTGTTTCATGAAAAAAATGCATCTATATTTTAAGTTTATTTGAGATGGATGTGAATAATTTGTGTAAGCACAAAACTCAAAAGTGGTGTGAGATGAAATTCTTCTCAAATTGAATGATTATTATATGGTTGTCAAATAGAAATTTCTCTCTCTAGTTTTCATTTGTAATACATGTTTAAATATTTCTTTATTTACTGAGTATATAAATTGTCATGTTCCCTAGAAACAATTTGAAAAATACAAAAATGCATACAGATAAATATTTTGTGTATTTTCCATGTTGTACATCCTGTGACCGAAGTCCCCTTCTGACACATTAAGCCATTGAGCCTGTGGCCTCCTCCTCGAGGTTTGGGTTCTCGGCTCTGTGGAAAAGCCATCGAGGCATCGACGTCACTGTGACAGCCCTTCCATGTCCTCCTGGGTCCAACCTCTTCCAATTTCTCTCTATGACTGTCTGAAATCATAAGTGCAATTTGCACAATTTATGATTGTTTTCCAGTCCCTTCCAATAGTGTTTTTTTCCAATATATTTTTTTCTCAGAGCTTATAATTGTTATTTGTGGTAATCTCCTCAAGACACTTTTTTTATTATAGAGGGAAAAATACTGCAGTGTCTCTGGGGATTGGTAATTGTCACAGTAAACTGTCATTTCAGTGGACTCTAAACACTTTCTTTCCCTTCTCCTTTGTTTCTCTATATGTTGAAACAGGGTCACGATTTGCTTCGTCTTAGCAGACTCAGAGTCGTGTATTCTCCAGGCTAAAAACACACAACAACATTTTTTAAAAACTTGAACGAGGAAAAAAGAAGGAACACATTGTCTGGCAGTGGGAAACAAGCACAGATCAGGACGCCTCGTGTCCTCCGGGGCTGAAAGGAGGGAAGGGGACAGGAGGGCAAAAGGGGAAGGAAGAGGCGAGGTGGACCACGGCCCTGGATCTTCCTGCTACTTCCCTGTACGTTTGAAGTCAGGAAAAGTTAAAAAGGAAATGCTTGATAGTGCAAAATAAGACCCTGGGGGGTTTGTTTTCCAGATCCGCTCCCTGCCCTCTGCTCAGCTGTGCGGTCGCCCCCCCCGCCAGACGAGCAGGTGGAGCAGGTGGAGCGCCCGGCAGCGGTGAGCTCCCCACGCGCGGCCGTGTGCACCTGGGCCACGGGGCTAACTATGGCTCAGAGGTGGTGACAGGAAGGGACAGGTCACCTTGGCGACATTCAAAGGCCGACCTCCGACATCGCGGTTTCTGCCCCTAATTAGAGCTCTCCTGCGAGGGGAGGGGGAGGCCTGGTCTGTCCAGCAGGTGGGCGGAGCCCCGCCCCTGCAGAGCTGGACACCTGGAGAGAGGCAGGGGGAGCAAGGGAGAGGTGGGGAGACAGAGACCCATGCGGATGGGGCGGGATTTGTCTTCCCTTTTTCCAAACCTAACCACACCCACCTATCACACCCACACCTGCGTTTGCCGACAGAAATGGCTCTAAACCTCAGTTGACTTTGATAAAAAGGTCTAAATTCTGTTCCCTGAGGTGAGTGTATCCAGTGCAAAATAAGATTCGGGAGGTTTGGAATTCGACATTTACATGGAAATAACTTAGATTTTAAAGCAGAGATGAATATTTCATAAATCATTGATGAAATTGTCCAAAAACAAAGCAATGATTGCCTGCATATAAAATTTGTTTTATCCCAAGAGTCTCAAGCTGCCTTATTTGTCCGTCCGCCTGGAAAAGAAGTAAGATTCCAAAAGTTGACAACAGGGCCTAACAACATTCCGATTCGAGAAACAAAATCGTTTCTCGTCTTGCTCTCCCCTGGCAATATGTGCAAACTGTTGTTTTGGGCCTGTGCTCTAGTAAGAGCCGTGTCTGGGAGAGAGTGATGGTGACACAGGTTACAACCAGTGTGCTTTCCCCCAGCACAGACGCGCAGCTCACATCACCCCCATGAAGCGTCCGTCCTGGGGGTATCCAGTGGCATAAAGTGCAAAGCTGCTGTCCTTTCCTGCGGGTGTGGACGGTGTCCACGTGTGCACACACCACGGCGCAGACAGGTGTCTTTGTTCTGGAGAGAGTACGTAGGTGAGATGTCCTGCCCTGAACGGCGTGTCCGTATTTATTCTCCAGTAACTCACCCCGTTGCCCTCCCCAGACACTCACAATTAAAACAGAAATGACACCTTGGTTCCTTCTCTGACCTGGACACCTTGCCACCAGGGAGCTGCGTTTCCTTATTTCCCCCATGTTGTTTTGGTGTTTTCCTTAACTTTTCATTTTGAATCTTTTAAATAAATGTTTCTTTTCTTTTGGCATAGGTATAGCTTTACAGAAAAGTTGTGATGCTGTTAGAGAGAATTGCCGTGCTCCACACCCGTTTTCCCCATGACTAACATTGTGCATTAGGATTATACATTTGTCACAATTCATGACGCAGCAGTAATATATTACGACTCACCAGAGTCCATACTTGATTCAGTTTTCCTTATTTTTTTTAATTTATTTTTTTTTACGATGTTACATTTATTAGTTTTGTCCCTTAGGCTTCTTTTGGCTGTGACAGTTTCTTAGCCTTTGCTGGGGATGACCTTGACAGTTTGGAGCCATGTGGCCACGTATTCTGGGGAATATCCTTCAGTTGGGGTGTTCGGATGCTCCCCCCACGATGAGATTGGGGTTAGGGGCTGGGAAGGGTGATCTTGGAGATGAAGTGCCGTCACCATCGCCTCATCCTGTCACACTGGCCACATAACATACACCGAGGTCACCCTTGGGTGGTTGTTCACCAGGAAAAGATGCTCTCTTACTGCTGTGGCAATGTTCTTTGTCTTCATGTTGGTTACTGTTTTATTTTATGTAAACATTCATCAAGTTACACAATTAAGATGTATAAAATTCACTACCCAAAGTTATACCTGAATAAAAAGGAAAAATGGTATCATAGACATATGTTAAAATCCTACCTAAACTTTTATAAATCTCTATGTAGAGGAATATCAGAGCATTAATCAAACTTTTGTGCATGCAAAGAACTTCATTAAATAACTTTACATCTCTCCAGCATTTAATTCTCACCCTAGTCCTATAAAATAACTATTATTCCACTTCACCAATGCGAAAATTTAATACCCAGAGATAATACCGTAGCTATGTACTTGGAGTCTTTTAATTTCTCATTTTCTAGTATCTTTCCATTTTATTACATGTTGCAAATGATGGCTGAGACAATATTTGTACAATGTTTATATTATGTTTCTTACTCCCATACGTATTGTCACTTTTAAAAATTAATTGCATCTCACTAGCAACCTATTTATACATCATCTTAGAGTTTACACTTTAAAATGTATTACTATGTTTAAAAATAGTGAATAAAGCAGGATTGATATTATTAATCCCATATTTTTCAAATGAAGAAACTGAGATTCAGAATTGAAATGAGATTACAGAGTAAAATAATGTGAAGCAGAACAATGAGAATTAAATTAAGAACTTCTAACTTTTCCTACTCTACCTTGATGTGACTTATTCTTTACTTACAAAGAAAACATAATTTAGTTGACAGGTGTGACATATTTATATTGAAGTCATTGTTAGTGTGAAAGATCCATGCATTTATAGCCACAGACGCAGTGCAAACAACAAAGAAATGTTCATATTTCCAGATTAAAGAATTCACTGTAACTCTGACAAGAAAAAATGTGGCCAACCTCAGAGAGCATGATACTAAATAATTAACGGTTAGTGGATATAGGTTCTGTCTTTCTTTCCCTTCCTTTTTATCTCTGTCTTTTTATCTTCTCTGAATCCAGGTGCAGAAAGTATAGCAATTAATATTAACCTGGATTTGATTATCTGGCTCTTCAGCATTTCATTGGATTAAGTTGATTTGGTAATTTGATTGCCATGCAGATGTGAGCTGTACTGATTACATTATAATACCTAAAGGAAATGAGGAAACATTGCCAGACAACTTGCAAAAAGATACTTGGTTCCCTACTGCTCAGTACCTCTTCTAGGGGGAAGAAATTGAATGGCAAGTGCTTTGATGGCCCTTCAAAGTTCTTTTTTCTGTTGAAGAGCATCCCCTCTCCCCACCCCCCCAATAAGACAAGGTACCATCACTTTCCACACAAGGTTGTGAATTTTCACATAGATTTAAATCTGCTAAAAGTATCCCATGGTCTTCTTAAAAAATAGCTTATAGCCGTCTTCCTGGATAAAATCAGAGGTTCACTGGCTATTGGAGAGGGGGGTATATTAAGAAAGAGGCAGCAATGCAGGTTCCAATCACCATGATGTGACCGCGGGGAGCCTGGACACCAGCAGGACTGACCATACGGACTCCAAAGCACTGGCAGCAGCAAGGCCCCTGTCCCTGAGCAGGCCCCGCCAATGCCAACTCGGAGCAGCGAGCAGGTGTTCGGGTGGAGCCCTCCCAAGACAGAAACCAGAGTTTGACGTGGCCTGCACCTGTAGGACTGGGGCGGCACTGCCTGTGACGCTGGCTCAGAACCTCAGAATTTACACATAGGATCCGGCTTGAGATAGAATACTTTAGACCATTTCTAGCAGCAGGAAACTTCACAATCTTCCAGAAAAATGTCTTTAATGTTGGGGAAATGATGGAGAAAAACATTTGCTCATTGTTTCTGAAAGACTTAGGATTAATATAGGTGACCAGATAAAATATAGGACACCCAGTTAAATTAGAATTTCAAATAAACAATGAATACTTTTTTTTTTTTAGTGTAGGTGTAGACTATGGATACTCTCTAGTGTTGCTTGATAAACCTCACAATCTTAGATTAACATCACTTATGATTTCCAATGTTGATTGCTAGGAACTCCATAGGAAACTTAGAATAATTTCCTGAGGACACTCACATATCCCCATGCTACGTGGATGCAGTCCTGACAATAGACAGTTCCACACAGAGGGAAAGTTTTCCCTGTCAACCATCCTCCACTGTCTCTCTTGATTCTGGTCACCACGTTCTCAGGAGGGTGCATGCTGCCGACACTCCAGTGCTCTTTGTGATATCCATTCCATCTCCTGCTTCTTACTCAGACCTCTTGACGTTTGCCGCTTATAAAGTTTTTAGTGGATTTGGGGTCGTGTTAAAGCCACTGGCACTTAAATTTGACAGTAATCAGCCAGTGTCATTTACTTACCTCGATTTACTTTGGAAATGCTTGGATGTATTTCAAAGCCATAGCTGTAGGTGTTTTTAAAAATTAGATTTTTTAAAATTGACAAATAATAATTGTACATATTCACAGAGTACATGGTGATGTTTTGATACACATAATTTATAGTGATCAGATTAGGATAATTAGCATATGTGGTATTTACAACAATTAAGATTAGACAAACCCCCTGTGGGCAGCTCTGCACAATAAGAGAACAATGACTTGATGCTCACGTATTAAATGTGGAGAACATAGGACTTACGCAGTGTATACAAAGCTTCTATGTACAAAAATGACAGTTTTCAGTCTGTTCTGAAATAAAATATGTAACCTGCCATTGGCATTACTTTTTCTTGAATAATCAGCACATCAGTCTTCCTGAGGTTATAAATGACAGAATCTCCTTTCTGAAACATGACAGGCAATTAGCCACTATCTAGCATCTAAACCGTCAACTTATTCCCCAGAGTTTTTCTAGATTAATTCTTCCATTTAGCCTATAAGCAAATTGATAAGGATTTTTTCTCCTTTGTAACAGGATTTATTAACAGACTGACTTTGTCTTTCATTGAGTATGCGTTTGCCTGCTTTGAGAATCTATTGTCTGTGCTGCCCATGATCACATCCGCTGGCCCCATGTGACTACTGAGTACTAGTCTGAACTGAGATGCACGTAAGTGTAAATACGCACCAGAGTTTAAAGATTTATAATGAAAAGAAAAACTGCTTAAAATAGTTTACATTGATTACAAGTTGAAATAATAACACTTTTTAAATAGCAGGTTAAATAAAACATATCATTAAAATTTCACTGGTTTCAACTTTTTAATGTGGCTAATAGAAAATTTTAAATCTATAAATGTAGCTCACGTAATATTTTTATTGGATAGTTCAGCATTCGACAATCTGTCTCATGGAGGTAGGAATTGAGTTGCTTCTTACGTAGTTTGTATTCTTAGAGATGGTTCTTTAAGCAGTAAATCACTTTCTCTGTCTCTACTTTCTTACTTAGCATTTACTGTGAAACTCACTGAAGTCAGGCTTCTGTTTTTACCAATTGCAATACATCTTAAAAAAATTCAAATTCATATTCACACTGGTTTTACAATATACAACCATCAGTTCTCATCAAACAGATCTTCATACTGCACTGAGCATTGCCAGCGACACCCTTTGGAAAGCTCTATTTAGCTTTTTCTTTTTTTTTCTTTTTAAAAATTTATTTACTTTTGTACAGAGACATTGTAATTGTACATGTTTATGTGGTACAATTTGATGTTTTGATGCGTATCTATGTCGTATAATGTTCCCATCAGGGCAGTTAGTGTATCCATCACCTCATGCACGTATTGTTTCTTTGTGGTGAGAACATTCAAAACCTCTCTTCTTCTAGCCATTTGGTGATACAGAATGTTTTACTGTTCTCTGTAGTCGCCCTACTGTGCGATAGAACACCAGCACTTCCTTCAGGTTCATCCTTCTTTTCACAAGCCACTACCTCCCTCCAGGTAGAATGGGTATTATTAAAATGACAAAAGAAAGCAAGTGTTGGCAGGAACGTGGAGAGAGGAGCACACATTCCTCAGGAATCTCCCCTCTGTTTTCTGTGATGGCCTTACTGGTGCATAGTCCTACCAACAGCGTGCAAGTGTGCTCCTCTCCCCACATAGTGTTCAGCCATGGAAAAGCTGTTTCTTTAGGTGCTGTGTCACTGCTCCATGTTGATTGTCTGCTATTTCCCCCACGTCTCTCAGTCAGTCCTCTTGGGGGATTCACTGTCACTGCTGCCTGGGGATGACCTGTCACCTGTAGTCTGATCTGCCTTAAAATTTATATATATACAATGTAATCATATATAATAAATATTATATAACTACATATACAAAATATAAACATGTTTTATATAATTAATACTAACTCCCATACATACATAATTTTGTATAATTTATACCTTATGTATTTCATATATATATGGGAGTTGGTGTGAATTATATAAAAATCAATCTCTTTTCAAGGGATACTCCAGGGAGTATAAGCACAGAGGCGACATTCAGCCTTGGAGGAAGATCTCAGGTGAAGAGATGTGGGCACCATCAGCTGGAGTCTGGCTAGAGTCCCCTGGAGTGGTGACAGGTCCTGAGATGTATGGGCAGGGAACAAACCTGGCTCACAGGGGCTCACAGACACAAGAGTGGTTCTGTGTTTACAAGTCTGTGGGTCAACTGCCCTTTGGCTGGTCCAGGCTGGGCTCAGCTGGAAGTCACTGCCTGCAAGTCCACTGGCCTTGGCTCCAGCTGTGGTCTTGTTCCCAGTCACTTCTTTTATTTTTTGAGGGTGTTCCCAGGCTGATGTGGTGGCGGCTACCAAGGAAGTGTTCTCATAGCAGATCACCAAATGGCAAGAGCCAAACTGCACCAGCACATTTAAAGAGTCTACTTAGGTGCATCCCACGACATAATATCCAAACTCAACATCAGTGAGCTGAGAAAATACACTTCGCCTGCAGTGGGAATGACGCCATACAGTATCTGGTATTTTACAATTTTTAAACATGTCCCAAAATTTTCCTCATTTTCTACTATTGAAAATTATATTATATTACTTGGGATAGGTTACATTATAAGAAATGACTCCAAAATCTCAGTGTCTTAGAAAACTATGCTTGTTTATACCTCACATGAATGTTCTACTATACTTATTTGAATTCAGGCATTGGTCATATTTGCAAATCTATTTTTTTATTGTGACACCATTGGAATGCATTGAACATTATCCCTGGACTTAAGAATAGAAACAAACTTAAGATAGAATAATCTATCAGTTTGTGGACTTAAATTTCCAGAAGAAACAGACAAAGTTGTTTGAACCAATCTCCTACTAAGTACAGTTCTATAAGCTGGATTTTTTTTTTAAGTGAACATTTGTGAACAAACTAAGTGGGCACCAGAGCAAGAGGCAAGAGGCAGAAGACAGAACAGGTCAGGAAAGGTGAACTGAGCGTTTCGCATTCTTTTTCCCACTGAGAATTTGCCAATTATGAAAGTGTAGCATAAGAGAAGGAAAGGGGGGCTGGGATCTTCCGGCAGAAGCAGAACGGACTCTCTGCCCAAGACTCGGGCTGAAGGTTGGGCTGTACGAGCCCCACACAGGAAGAAGGTTCGACAGGATTTAGTTTATAAACAGGAATGAATGTCGTCCTCAAAAGCTATAAAGAGAACAGTAAATTAAACCCAGTGTAACTGCCACATTTGTGAAAGTGACAAGAAAATTCATATTTTAACCAAATAATGCAGAAAAAACATTTAAGAAAATTACAGACTAACTTGTGATAAAAATCTACCAGCAAATAGGGTGCAGAAAGGAAAATGCTTTACTGTATAAGAGATCATTTAAAAATTTATAGCAACTCTAATACTTAGCAATGAAAAGCTAAAAGAAATCCCTTTAAGATTAGCAACAAGACAAAGATGACTACAACCACCAACTCGAGAAGTCATGGTGCCAAAGCCCGGGCCTGTGCAACAAGGCAAAGAAAAGGTGTGAAATGAATATAGATTATGAAGGATTCAAGACAGCCAGCATTATTCACAGATATTTTTGGAGAAAATTTTGGTTTATTTTTGGAGAAAAACTGAATGTTATTTGAGTTAAGAGAGTAGAATTCAGAGGCAAATTTAGCTATGATGCTGAATATAAGTTGAATAAGAAAAAGAATTTTATTTTATAAGTGTCAGCAAGAAACAATTAAAAGACACTTGTTGTAAAATAAAAATTTTTAAATTACCATTTACAAAGGTGTATTAATTTAATGAAACAGGTGCAAGAACCCTTAGAAACTGTTTAATACATTAAAGGAAATTAAGAAATACCTTAAATAAAAATGGCTAATGTTGCATGCACATGTGTTGAAAGATGGAATGTTGTAAGACAGCAAGTCTCACAAAGGTATGTATAAATTTAATGAAATCTGTCCAAGACAGTCATTGTTTTGTTTTGTTTTGTTTTGGTGTTGAAATTGATAAGCTTACTTAACACGCACATGGCAATAAAAGTGGTCAATAATATCAAAGAAAACTTTTAGAAAAATATGGGGTGTAACCAACCGGGCATGGAGATGTTCTAAAGCCACGTTAATTAAGACAGTGACTGCCTGCAAGTGGCCCCCAGACCACTGAAAGAGAATCAGCATTACCAACAATAACTAACTAAACAGCTGGAAAGAAATAAAACACTAACATTTGATTTACAACACAGTCTAGACCCAACAGAATGGTGAAAAGAAGCTCTTTTCAGTAAATTAGAAAAAAAGAAGGAAAAGCCAAAGGAAGAGTGTTAGCTGCCACCTCGTGACACGCCCTCAGAACGATTCCCAGCGCGTAGCTGTCTCCGTGGATACACACGCCAGTGCCACCCATGGGTCCTCGGCCGGCCACAGCAGATGCTTCAGAACGGGCGCGGCTGGATTTGCCCATAATAAGGGAGAATATATTCAGGACTTTGTTGCAAAGAAAGATTTAATGAATTCAGTACAAAAACATTAACTTTAAGGGAAAAGATGGAAAATATTGGTTACATCTAAATTAAGGGCTTCAATGCCATTCACAGAGAGAGAGAGAACAAAGCGAGTCTCTGGCTGGGAGAAGCAACTGGGACTCCAGTGCCCTGTCACTGGGAACACACATGCAAATCACTTTGAAATAGTTTAGCATCATCTACAGAAGATGCAGGTGCTCTATTGCCAGTTCCAGGTAAATCACGGCAGAAATTTATATATTTACACGTGCTCTAAAATGCACGTATAAGAGAGTTCATAGCAGCACTGTCCTTCTCAGCAACAACCCAGAGAGAGTCTGAATCCCCCCCACACACAGTGGATGTACACGTTGTGATGCAGGTAAACAGGGAATATTATGTAGAAATAAAAGAAATGAAAAGAAACACACACTGGTGTAAGAACATGGAATAAATATGAATATCTTTAATGTTGAGTAAAAGAAATAAGAAACAAAATATACACATAGTATAATTTTAAAATAGGGCAAAATTAATCTCTATCTAAACTTGTGACTAGTTGGGGCCATGATTGGCAGAGACAATCAGGAGCATCCGATATACTACTTATTGACCTGCATTGAGTTTTCCCTCTGTAATAATTCATCTAGTTGTATGTCTTTATCTGTGCACTTTTCTGTTTTCATGCCCAATGACATTTCATTTTTTTCTTTAAGAAGAATGAATACATGTCTTTTAAATATTCCTCAGGGCTAAAATACTAAACAATTTTAGCTCTGAGGCTATATATTCTGGTGTTAAGAGCATAGTCTCTAAAGCCAGAATTCCTAGGTTCAAATCCAGTTTCCGCCATGCACTGTGTGACCTTGGGCAAGGAAATTAATATTTTTGAGCTCCAGTTTCCTCAGCTGTAAAATGAAAAGGATAATGTCTGTGTCATGACTTTTGTTGAGAAGAGTGCGGGATAACACAGTGTATGGACGTCACCCAGGACCTAGCAGGACACTTGGTAGGCACTACGCTTAGACATACTCCATTCTCATCAGATTCTAATCTTGAACGTACTTAAGTGTTATCAATTCTCGTGACCTTTTCGTTATAGTAACTTTATCCAGTAGTCATTATGTAAATGTGCTAATTATTGACACTTTGAAAATGAAAATTAATGAATGCCAGCATGCTATTTCATTATCTGCAATACTATCAAAGTTAATTTAAATAAATATGTATATTTTAATGTTCTATTTTTGGTTTATAAATCCCTAACATACAAATGAGAGTCAAAAACAGGAGAAGCTAATTTTCTTCCTTTTTAGTTCCTATTTTGTGTGAGAGTGGCATAGATTCCATTCAGTGAGCAGCACAGGGCGTGCCCGACAGTGGCCGGGAGCCCCCTGCCCCCAGGGAAGGCGTCTGTGTGGCGCGGGGACGACGCACCCTCGTGAGCAGCAGGCTCTGCTCAGGAACCTGTAGACTTTTGCTTGGTTACTCTGACCCTGTTCACGGAGTCTGGCCAAAGCCTCTCCCTTTTCCTCCCCACTAGTGGAAACACACTGAAGAGACAACTGTGTCGGTGAGCTAACCATATCAGTGGTAAAACTGTAACGACAGTGGAGCAGTTCAGCAACCCCTTTGCACCCTGGGCACCAGCGCTGGTTTACTGTGCTGTGCCCGCTGACCATGCCACCTAGTTGGGGTTGAGTGTCCTCTGCATACTGCCAAGAGAATGCTGTCAACCTATAACGGGAACAAACAAAGCAGGCAAATATCTGCAAAACAATGGAAAGGAGAACTTGGAATATCCTGACAGAAGAGGAGGCGGCAGGACTGGTATAAAGAATAAGATGTGTCTACAAGACTGACTCGATTCCGGAGTCCTTGACCCAGACTTGGGTCAGTGACAAGGTCACTGAGTTTGCAAAGCAGGAATGAAAAGATGAGAAAAATGCAAAGCAAATTTAGTCTACTTTACCGTTTTACCTAGGCTCAGCCCTGGCTTTGTGCCTAAGGCTTTTTGGAAAGATATGAAGCATTAAAATTACTAATTATAAGCACACTTTAAACCATTCCATAAGGCCTTTATGATTACACAAATGCAGACAAACTTTCTAATTGCTGCTATGGGATCCTGTGGTGTCTAATATTGTATTAAACCACGGTACTAGCATTTTAGTTACTTATGCAAAAATCACATCTGCAATTGATAGAAATATTTATCAGCGTGTTCACTAAAATGAAAACGCACTGAAGCAAGTAATAACATTTAAAACAAATAGGAAAGCCCAAATGAAAATGAAGCATTTGAATAATTACACAGTGTGTAGCCCAGAATAAATGATATCAAAATCCACTTTTGTTCCAAATCAATAATACTGAAATGTGACAGGATCTTGATGATACTGTATAACAAAAATTTAAGCCATAAAACTATACCTGTAGAACATTTCCAGACAATGGGATATTTGCAATTCTCCTTTAGTACAAAACAATTGGCTCCTGGAAATGATTCTGGTTTTTTCCTTTCTTTCTCTCATAGTTTATCATCACATACAAATCATGCATTCTGGGTTAAGATTCTAGCGTTGCACATTTGCTTTTAAAGATGGTAGAAAAGTATTACAAGTTCACATTGTTTTTGATAGTTTGTTGAAAGGTATTTTCTGAGTACCGTGAAGTCAGATGCAAGGTCAGATGTTCTGTGAATTCACTTGTTTTGTTGCATTTAGAATGTTCACAACCCCAGAAGGGTCCTCACCTTGGCTGTGCCTTCTACAGCATTTTCAGCAACTTTAGGCTCGTGATTTATTGCATTCGGATTATCCCGTACGCATCCTTTTCATTAAATCATCAGTGAATTTATCTTAATTTGTCCAAGAAATCCCAGGAGATTTCCTGTCTTGTTTTAGCCAATGTGTTAAGAATCACAGGAAACAATAAGACAAAAAGGCCAAGGTTCTATCCTTATTGTCTAGTGGGGAAAAGACGCTTTCCAGTCTGCCTAAATATTTGAGGTGATTGGATATGAAGTTTCAGATACTCATTTTTATCCTCAAGGAGAGTTTTCTGATTTCATAACTTCATGAAAAATCCCTGTATTATTCTTGCATGGAAAATAGTTGAAGAAGGATCTGAATGTCAGTGTTAGGGTCCAGGAGGGCCAACTGGACACGGTCGGGTCAGATTCCAGAGGCCAGACCAGCAGGGAGGTGACAGGCTATCCCGGAGCACCCTGTAGGAGTAGAGCGCAGCCTCTGGAGCAACTGCCGCAGACAGCGAGTGTGGACGGGCACGCAGAGTGCCTCAGCCCAGCCCTAATGCAACGCAGGCCCTGCTGTGTCCATCCCAGGGCTGCGCGCCTCGGGACCAAGCCTCCGCTGTAACTTGCCAGTCACATTTGCCTTCTCTTCATGCCATCGTATGTTGATTACATCGAGGGCTCTTATCGTCAACAGATCTGTCATCTTGTATTTATGCAAGTATGTTACTCCCATTTGTCAGCTGACGCACCGGAGGCCCCGCACACTTGCTGGCCTCTCCTAGTCCCACAGCCGAGCTGTGAAGGTTGGATTCTAGAATCGAGGTCTGCAGGACAGAAGCCGGCTGTGTTTTTCACTGTGCAGCAAAAGCCACAGCTGTAGAGAATGCAGCCCAGTGACGATCAGAGATCAGGAACGTGTCTGTATTAGTTCCCTTGGCTGCTTTAACAAAGTACCACAAAGTGGGCGGCTTTATCGGCGGTCACGCAGGTAGGTTCGGTTCCTTCTGAGGCCGCGAGGAAGAATCTCTCCCAGGCCTCTCTCCAGCTCTGGGCGGCTTTGCCCGCAATCCTGGGTGCTCCTTGGCTTGCAGACGCGCCACTCTGATGACCCGTTTCCACATGGCGTCTTCCCTTAGTCTCTGTCTCTGTGTCCACATCTCCTCTTTTGTAAGGACGTCAGTGACGTTGGAGTAAGGCCCACGTAATAATTTCATTGTGACCTGATTATCTCTGTAAAGACCCTATCTTCAAATGAGGTCACATTCGGAAGTCCTGGGGGTTAGGACTCTGATAGATCTTTTATTAGGGACACAATTCAACCCATGACAGTAGCTCTTTTAACTCGAGCCCCTAGAAATCTTGAGTTCAGTATGTAATTTCAAGTGGTCTTAATTGCAGCAAAGAGGAACTGTGGCTGTGATAGTGACTATGTAGCAAACAGCTTGGGCTTTGAACACACACACACACACACACACACACACATGCATTGAGTCAACACGAAGCTTTGGAGGCACTCCCATGCAATTTAGCTTTCTGTTCTCAGCGCGCTGGCCAGGCCGCCTCTGTGGCTCTGCCCCTCCCTGTCGAGGCTGCCTGCCATCCATCCTGGGGGGCTGAGAGCCTGGCTGCGCCCCAGCAAACGGCAGCTCAACTCCACGGAAGTGCTGGTCTTCCTTCAGCGCCCCATGGGCTCTCCTTCCCGGGGGCAGAGAAGAAGCCGCAGGGAAAGGGCTTTATGTCTGAGCAAGATGTAACTAAAGTATTTTGAAACAAAAAAATAAATTAAGAAAGAAGTAACTATTCCAGAAAAGGGTGAAAGGATTTAGATTTCAAGATTAGGAATTATCTTAAATGGGAGGAAACGGCATGCATTCTGGGTGTAAACTGCAAGTGATTTTCCTCTGTCCCCCACAGATTTAGTCACCAGAATCTAGTGGTATCCAGCACTGTTGTGGCTGAATTGAGGCCCCCACCATCTGCGTGTTGAAGCCCTACCCCCAGCATCTCAGAATGTGCCATATTCGATAATGATAACTATGGTAAAATGCAGGCACCAGGATGGCCCCTAATCCAATCTAACTGGTGTCCCAACAAGAAGAGGAGATGAGGACACAGCCACACACAGGGAAAACCATGTGAGGACACGGAGAAGATGCGTCTACAAGCCAAGGGGAGAGGCCTCAGGAGGAACCAGCCCTGCCCACACCTTGATCTCAGACAGCCAAACATTTTTAAATTATGTTTTGTTTAACTCAATGTTTAGAAGTCTCTCTAAGCCTCAGTTTCCCTAGCTGTAAAATGAAGCTACGGTCTGTGCTTCTCAGCCTGTGTTCTCTGTATGACCCAGACACCAAAAGCCATGTCAGGGGAGCTTCAAAACCATGGAAACTCGTGTCATGTCATGTGGAACTGCTCAATATTTTCAGTGGTAGGCAGAGTTTAAAATACTTTAATCTAAAATGTATAACCTAACATATAATAGAGAAAGATAAAAATTTAATGTCTAAACATCTGGAAATAGAACATGAAACCCTTTACTAGTTATGAAGATCTACAAAAAATGAATAAAACATTTACCCATGGAATTCTCTTTTAGACACTAGGAATAAAAAGATAAATAAGGCCGGGCGTGGTGGCTCACGCCCGTAATCCTGGCACTCTGGGAGGCCGAAGCAGGAGGATCACTTGAGGTTAGGAGTTCGAGACCAGCCTGAGCAAGAGGGAGACCCCATCTCTACTAAAATTAGAAAAATTAGCCAGGTGTGGTGGCGTGTGCCTGCAGTTGCAGCTACTCAGGAGGCTGAGGCAGGAGGATTGCTTGAGCACAGGAGTCCGAGGCTGCAGTGAGCTGTGATGACACCACTGCACTCCAGCCTGGGTGACAGAGCAAGACTCTGTCTCAAAAAAAAAAAAAGATAAATAAGAATCTGTCAGTCAAGAGGTAGATGTTGACAGATAAGACACAAAAGATAATATCAACGTAATTTAATATGCATCGAGTAGATACAGCACTTGTTATGAGGGAATATACTAAAAAGTGCTTATCCCAACTTAGGGATTTAAAGGCTTCCTGGAAGAGGCAACACCTGAGATTGATCTTGAGGAATTTACTAACAACTAAGTGGAGGAGAGGAAGGTCACTGTAATAGACAAATGAATTAGCATGAATAAAGACAAGGAGCTGTTAAAAAACAAAAAGACCAAGTCTGGTGTGTGCAAGGGCAGAAGCAGATCAGGGACACTGGAGTGAACGTGAGGTGGTGATTCAGGATGGGTTCTGCGGGGCCTTTATGCTATATTAATCACACTGGCTTTTATTTTCTGTAAGAGGTGGACAGGTTGTTAGAAACAAAATTAAAATGTTGTTTAGGGCATTTTAAAACACCTACTGCCATGTTGTCTCAGAGGAAGGAGCTAAGGAGACAAAACTGGAAATGACAAGGCCTGTAAACCCGGGACATTGGAGGGATTTGGGGGAATTCAGGAACATAGTAGACAAGATTGTCATCTGCCGAGGTGTGGGGCAGGAGAGAAGAGGCATTTGGACTTGTGTAACTAGGTGCACTTAAAAGATCAGGAGCACCAGAGAAGGAGCAGGACAGGAGCAATTTTTTTCAGAGAGGTTTGGATTTGAAGGGCTCGTGGGGAAACCCAGTGGCACTTCCTGGGCTGTTGGAACGTACGTTTACTTTAGTTCTTGGGAGCTTTCTTTTATCACAGGAGGCCGGGGTCCAATGGAGAGTAGCCCTTTTCCATTGGGAAGCTCTTACGTGGGTGTGTAGATAAGTGGACTTTCTGAGACTTTTATTTTCTGGTCTATAATTTGTAATCTGTCTATATTAATGATTACTTCTCTGCAATTCCAAAGTCCAAATATTTTTAAAAACCAAAAGTTTTCTTTTCATAAGATGGACTCCGAACATTTTTAGATACCAAATATAACCTGAACTGATATGAGGCTATTTACAGTCTCTAAAAGAAAATCTTAGTGTAAATATTCATACATTTCACTGCCAGTATAATGTGTATTTGATTATATGATGCTACTCTTTGCTGGGAGTGTTACCTTATATATGGTGTATGCATATTACTATCTCTGTAAAATTCCCACAATTCTGAATGTGAAAACTTATGTGAATTTTTAGATAACGGTTTGTGAAACTTCATAACTTTCTTGTATTACATTTCTTGAAACGACATATGTTAGCAGAGATGAAACTGGTAAAAGGTTAAAGCACCTGGCAAATTGTGGGGAGAATTTTGGGACTGTTTCCACCTGTCTTAAGATGTCATCCACCACTAAAACTCTACAACTTTGTGAAAATAAGCTGTTCCTCACTGCAAGTAAATATTATCTATAAATAATAGGATAAATAATGAAATAATGTAATGCTTGGATGTCTATCAAACATCATCATCTCCAGGGCAATTTAAGGAACTCAATCACTCTTACACTTTGTCTAAAAATGTTATCCAAGAATTCAAGAATTTTTGTGAAGCTGGGGACAGAAACTCTTTTGAAGAATTATCAATCAATTGAAATTTGTCCCCACTTCTCAGAGTGTACCACTCTTCTCTGTTTATATTTGAAAAAAATCATGCTATGGTAAGAGAGGGCTTATTGTCATTCATTTTGTTCATCCTAGGGGTTTATCTCATTAAGTTAATGTGAAAAATAAACAAAGTAAATAAAGGTTGGAAAGGAAGATACACTTTTATTGACAATGTAGTAAACCCCAAAGATTTTACAGACACATTACCAGAATTAATTAGATTTTAGTGTCATGCTTTTATAGAAGATCGATAATTCCAAATCAATAGCATCTCTATGTAACATCAAAAAACAAAAATTAAAATACTTTAAAATTTGCCACTTACAAAAGCAACAAAAATATAAAGAAACTTAAAAATATGTACAAGACAGTTACAGATAAATATATTCACCTTTATTAAAAGTTGTTAAAAGTACTCATTGGAGAAGTAGGTCAATGCTAATGGATAGAAAGACTCTAAAATGAATTTGTGGAAGTTACACTAAAATTGACCTGTAGATCCAGTGTAACTCCAAACAATGATTAGGCCTATCTCAGAGACGTTGTTACCCTGGCACAGGAAAGAGTCTCACCCCTGAGAAGCAGCTTGCTCCTCGGGGGAGTTGGTGACTATGACAGACAGAAGCGCAGGGCTCCTTTTAGAACACCGGCCTGCTCTTTCCACAGTCAAGACTGCGGCTGTGCCGTGTGCTCATTTTATGAATATTTGTCAAGATGTCTGCTTAGGATTTGTGCATTTTCTGTATATATTTATACTTAAATAAAATTTAAAAAAAACTTATTTAGAGAGATTTTGTGTTGCGTGGAATGAGATGCTTTCAGAATAAGTGAGTACCTTGTCAAATATCATTTAAAAGTCAAGGACATTTTTCTGTTTAATAATCATATTGTCAGATGACTGTTTCTAGCCTAACTGCTCATAAAGAAGAGGATGCTTCTGTTCCCCGGAACAGGGACGAGAGCGACTTCTGCCTTTTCCACATTGTAACAGTAACTGGGGTCTGATCAACTGACTTTTTGTGGTTATGAGGAAAGGAGTTAAACATAATATGCTTATTTTTGTTACCACATTTGTCTTCATTTCCAGGAAGTCTGTCTTAGAAGCTGTTACATGAATGGGTGGTGGAATCATACTTTACTGCAAAGTCACATACTAACAAAAACCTCATTTTGCTGTTTAATGAGTGTTTTTCTAAAACGGGTGTTTTTGAAGATGTCAAGTCATTTCTCACCTGCGTTTTTGCAAATATAGTCTTAGCTCCTTTCCTCCCGTGCGTGTTAATGGTAACTAAGAGAGGAAGAGCCTTATAAACCTTCGAGGTTCACCCAGCGCCCAGGCCTCGGTTCTCCCATCGCGCTGGTTATTCCTGCAGACTCTGGCAACGGTTCTCCCAGCAAGTTCTCCAGCTCTATCCGAGGTCTGTTGCCGCAGTGTTTCCTGGATGTCTGTGGGCGTCTGTTGATCCTTTGGTCAACTTGGTGTGTTAATACTGCGTGTCAGTAGTCATCGTCACCATCATCATCGTCACTGTTTCTCAGAGACACGAATGTCTCTCCCGCTTTAGAATCCTTGACATATTCCTGCTTTGCCCAGTACGGTCAGGTATTCAAAATCTGAAATGTAAATCCAGGCACACCCTGGCGACTAATCACACTGTCCCGTTTGCTGTAATGCATTGTGAAGGGCATTTCCTCACACACCCCCTTTGAAGCCTCAGAACATGATTGCAAATGACACCTGTGACGTCCGGCAGTGCATCCCCCTCCCTGGGATTATACTGGGAGGTGGGAACATGAGGTAGATGGCAGCTCCTGTCGCTTAATGAGATGTTTATTAAGCAACTAGGACTGATTATAAGCTGCAAATTAGCCATAATGCAAGTAATCAGCAGAGATGTCACATTGGTAGGGGTAGATGATAAACAGCCAAATGCTTGCCCCTGTGCTCATCAGAAAGCACCTTCAGTTCATTACAGAGGGTAATTTTCCGGAATCCCAGGATGTAGGTGGAGGAAGGAAGTGAGCATTCATCAGTGCCAGTCTACATTATTTCAATACAGATTTCACAGACACCTTAATCACACCTTTGAGGCTTTACAGTTTCACCTAAGTACAATAGACAAGAGTCACAAAGCATCCGTAGACCCTCAGACTTCAAGATATGTCAATAACATGCTAAGAAATAGTATTCTAGGAAGTGAATCCAATAATATAAATATGTTCAAGTATTCCCCATGGCTACATCAACATATTGGTTCAGAAATCACTAATTGCACTTGTGATGAATTCCTACGTACTATGTGCGTGACCCCAAATAAGAACATAAAAGGAAGAGACCTATGACATGGGTGGATGAAATCCTGCCTTTGGCATAAAGAGATCTGAGACTCACCTTAAGGCGTCCTAGAATGATGGAAGGTGTCACTGTTAAACTTTCTAATTTCATAAAAACTCAATCAATACCTTTGAAGCACAGATATGTTACTTACTTGGGCTCTGAGAAATCGTTAGCTGTGCACAAACAGCTTCCAGCTGGAAACATCACGTTATCTGTACCAGTTAAGTTTCCAATTTGTTTGCATTGTGAAGTTATTCAAGATAAATATTTTATCCTTTTCATCCCCCAAACCTAAGCACTTGGCACAGAGCCATAAACAGAAATAAATAATAAATACATTGGCATTTACTATCTTGGCATAATATTACGGGTATGGAGAAAGAAAAAGGCTTTAGTAATCACCTTACCCAGCTTTTGGCCAAAGTATGTATTCCTGGAAAGAGATTTATTCAGGTTGAACACTTCCCAACCGTTCCGACCTAGAGGGTATCAAATAAATATTAACATACTGAAAGAAAGAGAAAAGAACAAATAAATAAAACACCTGAAATAAGTGGACGATTTTATCTTTCTTATAAGATATTGCCAGAATCCAGGTGGTCACCACAATATAAATATCTTACACTGCTCTGAGGTATTCAATTTTTTGCACGTGTTTTATAAACCTCCAGCTCCAGTCATCACTGAATTATTACATATAATGTAATCCCAAAACAAAATTTAAAAGATTCTCTTTCAATTAACTGATTAGTTCTCACTAATCAGTGTTTTCTTCCTGGGGTCCTCCTAAGCAAAATATTCAAAAGGTTTCATAATAACATTCCATCTTTTCTTATACTGTTTTCAAATAACCATTAGAAATGAAGAGGAGATTGTATAACAAAATATAGATGACAAATATTTATATATTAAATACAATCTCATTCAAATACACATGTACAGACAATATTAATAATCACAATATCATGTACTATATAATATAATTCATCTTAAATAGTTCCCATCTGAAATCATACTTGAAAAACCTGAAGCCATCCATCTTACATACTCATCAAGTAGATTCATATTTAAATTTCTGGTGCTCAAGAAAAAGTCCACACTACAAAGTAATTTTTTGAAAGTTGTGAATTTTCTTTCATTTTTTATTATATAAACATTGCTATTCTTATAAGAATATCACCTGGCACATGGATAACTAACATTTAGTTACAGGAAACTGACTGGAATATCTTGAGGTTCAGAATATATGAAAATGTTCTCCTTCATCCAGAATTTTAGAATCTTTATATTTGAATATCTCCAAATTATATTGATGAATAATCAGCTTCAGTTTGTTGAACTTCACATTACTAAAATTACCAACCACCCAGTCATGCCTCAGGATGTAGTGACTATAGGTGAAGCTTCAGCTTTGCTTCTACAACCATCTTTCCCCAAAAACTAAACCTCATTTTAACTATCACTGGGGCAGAGGACAGTTAAAAAGTGTGAGAAATTAGAGAAAGAAAACATGCAGCAGATTTTAGTTATTAGGGAACCTAAAGGCTTATATCTTTGTGTTTGCAACCCAAGGATAACAAAGACGTCCTATTTTGTAGTTTTTTGGCAATTATTGGAGGAGACACTATTTTTCTAGTCAACGATGTGCAGAGATTCAAAAGAATGCAGGCTTAAATTTAACAAAATAAGGATAGGACCCCCAAATATTCTCCCTGTTCATATTAAACTTGCAGGGACGTTTTATTCTGTTTAGGCTCTGTCATATTTAACTCATAGGGTATCTCAGCTCTTCAAAAATCTTGGGAGCGTCCATGATTTGAATTACTTTTAAACTATGTTGGTCATTATTAATGTTTTTCTTCACATTCCAAGGGCTGTAGTTAAATCGACTTTAACAGAGCTCATAGAGAAGCTCAATTCGAAACCCATTTCTCATTTATAAGAAGTTTAAATAACGTCTCTTTTTTAAATGCAAGCAATAATGCTGATATTCATCCAATGTCGCCTTAAAGACCAATGCACAGACTTATGCCTTTCTAATAGATGACAAAATAGCTAGTTTCCTCCAGTTTTACCAATCTGAAAATAAAAATATTGGTTCACATGATAAGAAATTGAACTGAATGACAAAATATTTCAATTGATATATTTTGTCTATTAGCAACTTCTATAAATTTTACTGTGAAATATTAAAAATATTAAAGATTCAGAAGATTAAAATGTATTGCTCAATATTATGTCATAAACTGATCATCCATGTCTCTACAACCAAGCTCAAAGAATTGAGCATTGCCAGTGACCCAGAAGATACTGATGTCTGTCCCTAGTCCGTACCCCACCTACCGCGACAATGTAGACATTGTTCTGACTTCCACGATAGTTACTCTTTTGTAGTTTTATCGTCCAAGCAGACATTCTTAAAATGATAACTTTTTCTTATATGCTTTTGAACTTTATATAAATGAAATCAAAGAGTATCACACTTTTGTATTTGGTTTCTTTTCTGGAACATTATATTTGTAAAATTTATCCATGCAGTTGCAAGAAAGCTTTAGCTTTCCTGTTTCCATTGCTGTTTTGTAATTCACTGTATAAACATACCAACGTATTCATTCAACCGTAAATGGACATTTGCATGATTTCTAATTTTGGGTTGCTACAAAAAATTCTGCTGTGCCCATGCCTGAGTATGTCATTTGGTACTCACACGCACAATTAAAATTTGATGCAGGGTGGCAGTGGAATGGATGGTTTGTAAGCTACACTTATCTTTTCATTTAGCAGATAATGACAACAACTCATCCACGTCCTAACACCAGTTTATAGTCGTTCTTGCAGAGGACGACAGTTTCCACTGCTCCCTGTCCTCGCCATAGCTCGCAAGCCGCACAAAGATCGCTTATTCTGCTAAAGAGAAAAGGGAGAAGACACGCCCTTGTTCTTCAGTTTTTCACAACTTCCAGACTCACTAGCTACTTCCACTGCATGAGCCTACCTGGAAGCCAGTGGCGAGGTGCCCTGGGACACACACTTTGCTGGTGTCGTCAAGGAAAACAGGAGAAGAATATGACAGAAAACAGGTACGTGGCTAGACAGCAACCAGCATTTGGTTGGTCATGCAGGTTGCCAGTATCTTCTCCTGTTCTTTGACTTGTCTTTTCACCCAGTTAGGAATTGTTGTTGTTGTTGGTAAACAAAAAAATTTAATTTTAATATAGTCATATTTGATTAATTTTTAATGGTTAGGGCTTTTTGTGATCTATTTAACATTCGTATCCAACACTGAGTTAATGAAGATGTTCTCTTTTATCATCTTTGAGAACTTTAAACATTTATCTTTCATATTTATATTTACATTTTACATATCATTTTTTATTGATGACAAATGGAAGGTTTTAGTTTTATTTTATTTATTCCATCGATATCCAATTATGTCAGATTTTGGTACTGTTTTTTGTTTTTATAAAATGAATTCTGCAAGCAAAATTAATCTATGAAATTAGAAGCAATAGTGAGAATATCACCTGTGGGGCAGAGCTGACATCATAGTTACAGGTGTGTACCCAGAAGTTTGCCTGCTAAAGTCAGGAACAAGGCAAGGGTGTCTTCTCTAACCACTTCTATTCAATTTCATGGCCAAGTTCCCATCCAATACAGTAAGACAAGACAAGAAAGGAAAAAGTACACATATAGGAAAGGAAAAAATAAAACTATCTTTGTTCTCAGGTGACATGACTATCTATATAGAAAATACAAAATGATCAACAATAAAACTGCTAGAACTAATTAGTGATTTCCAAAGGGTTGCAAAATACAAGGTTAATATACAAAAGTCAAACACTATCTTATATACCAGCAAAGAACATACGGAATTTGCAATTGAAAACGCAATGTAATTTGCATTATCACCCACAAACAAACAAAAACCCACTTAGGTATATATCTAACAAAATATGTGTAAGATATGTATGAGAAAAACTACAAAACTTGGATGAAAGAAATCAAAGAAAAGCAAATAAATGAAGAAATTTTCTGTGTACATGGAGAGGAATGCTCAATATTGTCAAGATGTTTGTTCTTCCTGACTTAATCTGTTCATTCAATTCAACCCAGTCAAAATCCCAGGTTATTTTGTAAATATCTACCAACTGATTCTAAAGGCTTTACAGATTTTTCTTCATTGATACGTAACATTTGTACATATTTGTGGGGCACAGGTAATACTTTGTTGTGTGCACAGAATATGTAATGATCAAGTCAGGGTGTTTGGGGTGTCCATCACCTCCAGTATTTATCGTTTCTATGTGTTGGGAACATTTCAAGTTCTCTCTTCCAGCTATTTTGAAATATACAACACATTGCTGTTAACTATGGTCACCCTGCTCTGCTATCGAACATTCAAACTTATTCCTTCTATCCAGCTGTGTGTTGGTACCAACCAGCCAACCTCTCCCCACCTTCTCTCCCCAACGCACACACCTTTCCCAGCCTCTGGTACCTCTTATTCTATTCTCTACCTCCATGAGATCAACTTTGTGATTCTAAATGTAGATGAAAAAGCAAAAGACCTAGAATACTCAATACAATGTCAAAGGACAAATTTAGAGGATATTATACTACCCAACTCCAAGACTTACAGTAATCAAATCAGTGTGGTATTGGTGAAAGAATAGACACATAGACCCACGCAAATGTAGTCAACTAATCTCTGACAAAGTACCAAAGGAAATACAATGGAGCAAAGATAATCTTTTCAACGATGGTGCTGCAACAACTCAACATCCGCATGCCAAAAAAAAAAAAAAAAGTCTAGATTCAAACCTTATATCCTTTATAAAATTACTTCAAAATGTATCACAGACCTAAATTTAGAACACGAAATTTTAAAACTCCTAGAAGATAACACAGAAAAAATCTAGGTGACCTAGCTTTAGATACATTAACAGCATGACTCATGCATGAAAAAGCTGATAAGTACCAGTATGTTGGACTTTGTTAAAATTCTAATTTTTGCTCTGCAAAAGGCTTTATTAAGAGAATCAACAATAAGCCACATACTGGGAGGTAATGCTTAGAAACTACATGTTTGGTAAAAGGCTGGTTTCCAAATTATACAAAGACCTCTTAAAACCAATAATATGAAATCAACCTAATTTTAAAATGAGCAAAATATGTGAACAGATATTTAAGCAAAGAATATATACAAATGAAAAATAAGAATATGAAAAGGTGCTCAATATCCTATATTATTAGGGAATTGAAAGTTAAAACAACAATGAGATACCACTGCACACCGGTCAGAATTGTGAAAAGCCAAAACACTAACACCACCAAAGGTTTGTGAAGGTGTGGAGCAACAGCTGGTGGAGATTCAAATGGTTCAGCCACTGTGGAACACCTTTGGCCAGTGTTTTCTTTCGTTTTTTTTTTAACAAAACTAAACATACTCTTATTTATAATACAGCAACTGTACTTCTTTTTATTTATCTAAAGGAGTTAAAGACTTATGTTCACAAAAAACCTGTAATGAATGTTTATAGCAGCCTTATTCATAATCACCTAAAATGGAAAGCAACAAAGTTTATAAGGGAATGGATAAACAGTTGATGACACATCCAAACAAGGGAATACTCTTTAGCAATAAAAAGATATCAGCGATCAAACCATGAAAACACACGGAGGAAGCTTAAGTGCCTTTTGTTAAATGAAAGAATCCAACCTGAAGAGGCTACATACTGTGTGATTACCATTATGCGGCATTCTGGAAAAGCCAGGGCCACGGCGACAGGAAGAGATCAGTGGTTCCAGGGGTCAGGGGAGTGAGGGATGAACAGGCAGAACACAGGGATTTTTAAGGCAGTGAAAATACTCTGTGTGACACTATAATGATGGACACATGTCATTAAACATTTATCAAAACACATAAGATGTACAATGCATAGAGTCAACCCTAATGTAAAGTATAGATTTTTAATAATAATGTATCAATATTGGTTCATCGATTTAAACAAGTGTACCTCACTATTGCAAGACGTTAGTGACCGGGGAACTGCAGGGGGACTGATATGGAAGTCCTTATACTTCCAGGTCATTTTTCTGTAAAATGAAAACTGCTCTGAAAAACAAAGTCTATTAATTTAAAAAAATGCAGCATTCATATTTCCATCTTCAATAATAGCAGTTAGAATGTTAAGAATAAGAACTGACATGGGTTATAAGATGGAAATAACAATAAGAAAGTGGGACATAAGCTTAAACATGACCAGATTTGTATTGCTGCCTAAAGACTAAATACAGGAGACCTCGAGGCTCGGTCTTTCCCCGTAAGCGTTTTACGTACAGAACATACTCCTTTTCTTGAAGAAATAAATAAGAATCTGAAGAATGAACAAAAGATGTAGCATTTCAATGACTCTGCGAGTGGGGACAGAGTGTGTTTGAATCAACACCGGCCCTCGACACATCATGCTAGGAAACCTGGGCAGGACAGAAGCACATCCGCGGACCTTCCGCAGTTGTAACCCGCAACTTGGCATTCTCTAACCCTTTGCTACACTCCATGCAAAACACCAGCCTTCCCCCACCAAAAATAAAGTGGTAAGTGGCACCTTATTCATTGAACTTAGAACGTGTTAAAGAGTTAATAAGCAAATTAATTTATCATTTTTAACCAGGGAAGTAATTAAACTCCAGATGAAATCTGACTCATAATTGAAAGTGAGTAATGAGCAAGCAGGATGTGCAGAAAAAATAAATTTAGTCATTAAGAGAGGAAGTTCCAAGTAACAAGGAGACATAATGTTGAGTATTTGCCACCTACATCATGGTGACACCTGCCTCTGAGGAGTGGAAAAGTTTAGATGAAGCTGCACCATACAGGGCAGGGCTAAGATTACATTGGATGTGAGCAAAACCGCTTCCGAGGGCAGGGATGGACTCTGGTGCCAGTCACATGTGGCACTTTGTGACAGCAGGACATTCTCATTATCACTGAGCACAGTGTTACAAAAGTGCAGGTGGTTACTCTGCCACAAATCTGTGGGAAAGTTTGTGAATTGAATTACTTGGGACGATTGACTTGAGCTTGCCGAAGTTTCCATCCAATTTACTGAAAATGACCTCATAAATGGTCAGTTTCATTGTTAATTTAAAGTAAAATCTGGAGTTGTTGGAATGTTGACCAGATTTTAAATATCCAGGATGAAAATTTGTCATCTGAAAACCTCTACCTTTTACTCATCTGTTCATGTCAACTAAGCAGGATGGAATGTTCTATGTGCACAGCACTGCAGTCCTAGGGAACTGCAAGAAAAACCAGAAGTAATTGGAGTAAATTAAAAGACAAAGTTAAATAAAGGACCAAAGTCTTAAGTAGATACTATATGCCTCCCCAGGCCAGAGCGCGGGTGCAGTCCATGAGGTCTCTTTGGGTAAGCTTCCTGAACAAGTTACAATACACGAAGTTTATTTCTTTTTTTTAAATCAAATTAAATGTAATTTAAGGTTTTTTGTTTGTTTGTTTGTTTGAGACAGAGTCTCACTCTGTCACCCTGGGTAGGGTGCAGTGGCATCATTGTAGCTCACTGCAACCTCAAACTCCTGGGCCCAAGTGATCCTCCTGCCTCAGCCTCCCGAGTAGCTGGGACTACAGGCGTGCACCAAGACGCCTGGCTATTTTTTTCTATATTTTAGTCGAGACAGGGTCTCGCTCTTGCTCAGGCTGGTCTTGAACTCCTGAGCTTAAGCGATCCTCCTACCTTGGGCCCCCAGAGTGCTAGAATTACAGGCGTGAGCCATCGCACCCGGCCTTGAAGTTTATTCTAATAGGAGCAGGCGCACAGAAGTGGGAGCACAGAGTGCACAGCAGTGCGTGTGGGCAAGACTGACCCGTGCAGTTTGCAGGCGGAGGTAGCATTGACCAGGAAGGGGAGACGTGACGTCAGATGGGATCCTCCCTTGAACTGGTGGAAACGTAATTCCACTTTAAATCCATTGTTACTTTGTTACATGTCTTTTGCTAATCCCAGCAAGAACATAATTTGTCTGTCTTAATTAAATTATCTCTGATTGTATTATGATCTGTTACCAAATTAGTTAGAGATGAATAAATGTCTGATAACTTATCCCATTTACCCAGTTGATCAGAAATATGTGACTTTCCATCCCAGAGTTTCTGCTCATCTGGAACAAACCGTTGACATCAGGGGCCAGCTGCATGATTTTGTCCCTGCAATTAGGCCTTTGGGGTTCAGCACAGGGACGGTGCTCTTTATGATGCCATAATGTTGACCTCCTACTGACACTGGCTCTGCTTTGCTGAGTCTTTTGCGTGGAACTTTGCTATATTTTGAAAAATTATTAAGTTATTCATTTAAGTTTAATTTTTATTTGCCTCCTATTTTATTTTATTTGCCATCTATTACCTTATGTTTTTGTTAAAAATGTAGATTTTAAGTAAACTTTTTAATTTTAGAATTGCTTTAGGTTTATAGAAAAATTACAGCAATAGTACACCATGCAGCCCATACCCATTTTCTCCTGTGATTGGCATCTCACATTACTATGATTCATTTGTCACAACTGATAAGATAATATTGAACATTGTTATTAACCAAGTCCATATTTTATTTGGATTCTGTTAGTGTTTACTTTATATCCTATTTCTGTTGCTCCAGGACATATTCCAGAAGGACACATAACCGTTTACAATTACTTGCTGTTTCTACTTAAGCTTTGCATGTCTGTGACCTTGAAAATTTTAAGGAGTACTAATAAGGCATTTTGTAGAATGCACCTCACATGGGATTTGGCTCACATTTTCTTGTGATTAGACTGGGCTTTTGGGCTTTGGGGTGCAGGATGACAGAGGTCAGCAGCCATTTTTATCACCTTGAAGGTATCTGCTGTCCACCCGAAGCTTCACTGTAGATGCTGGCTTTGGTCGCATGGCTGAGGTGGTGTGTGTCAGCTTTCTCCACTGCAAGGTTACTCTTTTCCCCTTTCACACTGTAAATTTTGGCAGGAAAGTGGTATGCTCCGCTCACACTTACAAGTGGTAAGTTGTACTCACTCCTAGGAGTCTCCACTAGCAGTATTTATTCTCCTGCATGTGAGATCCATATAGTCTTTCCTATTTAGTTGCTCAACCATTTATTTTTATCAGTATGGGCATATGGGCATTTATTTCATATTTGTGGATATGTTTCGATATTACTTTGTTTATTGTGGTGTTCAAGTTATGGAAACTTTGGTCTCTGGGAGCATTTTCAGTTGGCTCCTGTGCTCTTTGACACGTCATCGTTGTGTCTGAAAGTTTTGTTCCCTCCAAAATTCATATATTGAAAACCAGGCTGATGGTAGTAGGAGGTGGGGCCTCTGGGAGGTGATTAGGTCACGAGGGTGGAGCCTCGTGAATGAGATTTTTGCCCTTACGAAAGAGGCCCCAAGAGCTCTCACCTTTCCAGCCATGTGAGGACACAAAGAGAAGAGGACATCCTGCCACTCGGAAGGGGACGCTCCCCAGACCCACACTGATCTCAGAGGTCCAGCCTCTCGAGCTGCAAGAAGCAAATTGCTGTTGTTTATCCACCACCCAGTCAATGGTGCTCATGGCAGCATGAACCAAGACAATCACTGCTTGTTTGGTTTGGTGTGGTTTGGTTTTTCACTTTCTCACTTTCTGGCACTACAAGATACTCCAGGCTCATGTTTTATATTAGACATTATTCTTTACTCTGGCCCATATTCCGATTTCCTTAGCTTCTACATAACGTCCTTTCATCTGATGCAGTGTACCCCACAATATCGCATGACATCTAGTCAACTGAATGCAGAGCTGATGTGCACATCCTGTGCTCCTTTGTCTTTATCAAATTTTAAAAAAGAAAAATAAAATAAAACAAACATGATTAAGAAATTAAGTGAATTACAAAATAATAATCTCCCAAATCTCCAACCCTAACTTTGTGATGTCCAGTCAGCCCTTGCTGAAAAAGATCACAATAAAGGGTTCAGGCAAATAAAGAATAGAATTCAGTAGTGCTTGGTGTATGATAATCCCTTAGTTTATGGTTATGATAACTCTAATTTCATTATTACTATTAATGAATAAGTAAATGGAGGATTTGTAATTCCTTATTAATTGCTTTCAGGCAAAATATTTTAAAATCTATTTTACTTTGAATTTGTATGTCTACTCTTTAGTGCATTGAGAAAGACACAGCATCACTTTTGTCAAAATGTATGAGTTCAGTCTAATCATGAAGATGCCTCAAACAAAAGCAAATTGAAGGATTTGCTTCCAGATAACTAGCCTCTTCTCTTGCAAAATGCCACATTCATGATCGACGGAGGAAGACAGACTGTGGGGCTATCCAGGGTTGAAGGAGACCAAAGCGTGCCCTGGAGACTAAACGTGGCCTGTCCTCCGGTACTGGCTGTCCACTTGCTTTTCTTATTTTCTATAAAGAACATTATTGGAGTGATTGGCAAAATATAATTAGGGTCTCTAGATTAGGTAATAGCATTATATTAATGGTAATTTCCTGATTTAGTTCATTGTACTGTAGTAACATCCCTGTTCTCAGGAAATGGTATTTAGTGTTATAAAATATTAGTATTTAGGGGGAAAGAGGCATGAGTCTGCAATTTGTATTCAAGTGGTTCACAAAAAATAAGAATATGAATATAGGGGAAAAGAAATGATAAAGCCGATGTGGGACATATTAATAAAATATTGATAATTAAGGGGTCTGAGTAAAGGAACATGGGAGTTCTTTGTGCTATTCTTGCAACTTTCTATAAGTTTTAAGTGATTGGAAAATAGATAATAATACAAAAAAGTTCCATAGCACTAATGTGTTCTTAAATTCAGAAGTAAGGGAGCTGGAAATCAGTCACACGTGGCACGAAGGCACTGGGTATATCGTCCTTCCTGCTCTGAGTCAGACTTTTCCCTGTGGTCAGAATACCATTCACCTGCGGGTTTTTGAATGTTTAATCTGTAAAATAAAAGGGAATTTTCTATAATTCAATTTTTAATAAAAGAAAGCTCCTTAAATTTTCTGCTAAATACGTTGATGAGTTCATGGTTCATTATTTACAAAAAGTCATCAATTTCATTCTGGTGGATAAATAACGTTAAAGCAGATTGTCTTTGGTAGAAACACATTTTTTGTGTAATACACAATGGCATCCCCTTCCATTTTGCATTTGGATCACTTTTTTGCTTGGCAAAGACCCTAGACACGGGTGCGTGGACCCCAGTTCCTTGTTTTCTTCTGATAATGTCTTTCTTTTTTTGGCCAAAACCCTTCCAGATCCGTATTGTGTTGATTGTACCATTTTTTCCCCTTGGGTGACTTTGGCTGGGAAGGGAAAAAGCACTTAGTTAAGAGAGCATTTTCTAAAGTATTGTATGAACACAAAAAGGAAAACTTACTAGTTCTCTGGGCAAGTGCAACATTTTAAAAAACAGATTTTTTTTCCCTTGGATTCAGTGACCTAAAATGTTTGTTTTAGTAAGATGGGCTTGAGCTTTGTAAGAGCAGAGCCAACTGCCTACAGCAATTCAAGCCAAAAATTCATGGTTTGCCGACTCTCTAAATTACCTGGCTCCTGAGCTCCTGGTCTCAGCTACTGTACACATTGGAAAGAGACAGGCTTTAGAAAGGCAATATGGGTATTACACTAATTTCAAACAGTCTGAAAATGTAATAGAAACGGCTTTGGAAATCGGATGAATTCACTAGATAATATCAATATGTTGGCAAACCACAAGCTTTTCTGTGCTACAGTGAAACTTTAAATGCATAAATTACAGCACGCTAGAAATGCCCTTTATTTAAAGAATTTGCATGATACTGTGAGTAGGTAAAACTGATACTCAATGACATTGTACTTTATAACATTTGGTTATAATTATTATTTGGAAGGATTCAACCATCTTTTCAAAGTGGCAATCAAGTACTTTCCATGACAAATATGTATTTAGTTTTTGACATAAATTATTGAGAGGATGACAGTAAAAATGTAGCTTGCAAGCACATCTAGGAAATGAATTTATTATAAAAAGTAAGGAATTTGGAAGATGACTGTTTGAACACTAGCATTGCCAGCTACTGGCTAAGTTGCCTTACCTTACTTAACCTAACTTCCATTATTTAACCTAACTTCCATTTTTCATATATATTAAATGAGAATTTTGGGAAAAAGACACACAAAAACACATACATAAAAAATTTAAAGATGCAAACACTTTATAAATTGGAAATAGTAACCAAATGTCAATCACTATTACCCAGCTAAGGCAAGTACTGATTCCTGAACTTCCTGCTGTTTTATGCCTTTCCAAGAACTACAAATGACGCTTTTTAAAATCAGGTTTTCCAATGTAGCAGAATCAAGAAGAAAGAGATAGTTTGATTTTTATTCTGCTGTTGGGTTGTAAAGACTCTGGATAGGTACAACACTGCAAGGCTTGCATTTCCTCCACTGTAGCCGGCCCACTTGGTTGAAATAACAGCAGCACTAATTAGCTGGAAAAAGCGCTGGTGGCCAATCCAGAAATTCTGTCTCTATAACTTGGAGTTTTCAAATTCACTGTCATGCTTTGGGAACTATTCATCTATGTAGGCTGACAGGAGTTGGGGAGAAGCTTCCAATAAATTAATATCATAAGGCTGTTCAAAGAAAAACCTCATGGCTACAGAGAATATCTGAAAACAAAACAAAACAAAAACAAAGTGCTTTTTTCTTGGCTGTAGAGGATAAGCTATTCTTATCAGTCATTCTCAACTCTTGAATGGCATTAAATGGATTTTATAAAAAAAGCTTTATATAAATAATTCTTTAAAAGCAACTCAGTATCTACAAAGTCACTTCTGTTTATAGAAGATTATTTTTTCCCTTTCTGGATTTTAAATATATTTCACGACTGCCTGAGTAAAAGGTTACTGGAGCAGATAAAGATGAAGTAAAAGGGAGGGAAGAGCCTTTATCTGTGGTGATGTGAAGAGCATGTCCTATTTCACAGGGACAACCGTCACAATGCAGATGACAATTGTTTTCATGTAGGAGTGGTGGCCTGTACAGGAAGATTCTTCAAATTTTCAAACAAAATGAAAACACAAAATTTTAATTGAATTACTAATGCTTAAATGTTAGCAACCAATTTTAAAACCTGCTTGCAATAGCAACAGCATTTAAAACCAAAACATTTTAATAAAAGTACTATTTGCAATAGTTATACAAAATATAAAATTTCTAGGAATAAATTTGAAAAATATACTGAAGACTGTACATTGAAAACTATAAAACTTCCATAAACAATACTTAAACCTAAATATGAAGAGCTATATACTACATTTATGAATATAAAATCTTAATTTTTTAAAGCTGTCATTGTTCCCTAATCAACATGTAGATTTAACAATTATAATCCTCATCCAGTTAAATCCAGTTCCTGTGCATATGTGTCATGGTCTGGGTACACACATTTGTGTGAAATTTGACAAGTTGATTTTTAAATTCACATAGAAAATTAAAAAGCCAAGAATGACAAGACTCCCCCAAAGAAGATGAATAAAAAAATTTACTTTAAACTATTTCTCATGAAGACAGTATTGTATTGGCAGCATATGGATAAATAAATAGTTCAGTATATAAAGCCCGGAAATATATCTGAAAGCCTTATGCATGGTAGCAGGACACGACAGGTTGCTGAGGAAAAACGGGGGTGGAAGAAATAATTATCCATGTTGAAAAAGTGAAGATTGAGTCCTACACATTCCAACCAGAAAAGTAATTTAAATTTTGAAAGTTAAACTCTAAATTGTAGACAAAAAATCATATATATATGTATGTATATAACTATATTTATATAAATGTATTAATCTTTCTGACTTCTGATTTTAAAATTTGTCTTTAAGCCCAAATGCATGAACATTTAAAGAAAAGATTAATCAATACAAAAAATTATAATCAAGATTTTCTATCCATAAACATGCACATTAAGCCAATGAAAAACCAAAAAAAAAAAAAAATGACAAGAAGACAAGAAGGTGTTTGCTACGCATATAACTCACAAAGGACTGGTATGATCTTGGACTTCCCAGCCTTCAGAAATGTGGGAAATAAATTTTTGCTGTTTATAAGTTAACCAGTCTGAAGTGTTTTGTTATAGCAGCACAAACATACTAAGACAAGGACATACACATGGCCAACAGGTATATGAAAAAATGTTCAACATTACTAATCATCTGGAAAATGCAAATTAAAACCAGAATGAGATATTGCCTCACACCTGTCAGAATGGTTGTTATCAAAATAAATAAATAAGACAAAAGATAACAAGTGTTAGTAAGGATGTGGAGAAAAGAGAACACTTGTACACTATTTTTGGGAATGTAAATTAATATAGCCCTTATGGAAAACACTATGGAGATTCCACAAAAAACTAAAAATAGAACTACCATGTCATCCAGCAATCCCACTATTGGGTATAAATCCAAAGTAAATGAAATCAGTAGGTCAAAAAACATCTGAACTCTCATGTTCTTTGCAGCAATATTTTATAATAACCAAGATATGGAATTAACCTGTGTCCATCAACAGAGGAATTAATAAAGAAAATGTAATATATATGCAAGAATGACATTCAGCCTTAAAAAAGAAGAAATTCCTGTCATTTGTGACAGCACAGATGAACCTGGAATAAGCCAGACACAGAAAGATGAATAGTGTACGTTTTCACTTACATGGAATCTAAACCAGTTGAACTCACAGAAGCAGAGCGCAAAATAATTGGTTAATGGTTACCATGGGCTGGGGCAGAAGGAACGAGGGAACAGAGAGTTGTTGCTCAAAGCATGCAAAGGTTCACTTAGACATGAGGAATACTTTCTGGAGATCTTTTGCACAACATGGCAATTACACTTAAAAATGTATTCTATACTTGCAGATTGCTGAGAGTAGATTTTAAATGTTCTCACCACACACACACACACACACACACACACACAGAGTAAGTATTTGAGATCATGGATATGTTAATTAGCTTAATTAGTCATTTCACAGTGTATACACATATCAAAACATCATGCTGTACACCATAAGTATATACAATTTTTATTTATTAGCTAAAAAGAAATAATTTTCAAAGTAAAAATTAATAATTTTTTTTACAAATCCAGAAATATGAATAAACAAACTCTGGCAATGCCATACTCAGCAATAAAAAGGAACAGACAATTGATATTAACAAAAGAAAAACGAGTAGTTAGGAGACAGCTTCTAGAAGTAGAAAAAATTTAAATGCTGATAAGAAAGAATAAGTCATATTCAGAATGAGGGAAAGAAGATTCCTAAACATAAATACATACACACAGACGAGCAAACACACACACCACTGGGCATATTGCAGGCACAGAAGAAAGACCACTGCAAACAGCATTATGATGGTTTAGGGAATCTTGCTCCTGGGGGAACCTATTATATTGCTTCCATCCTTTTGTGGATAACACTATTTGCCTTCTCTCTCAGATAAAGTTGCCAGATCTGATGTATCTTGAGCTAATTCTGAGTTTCTATTTCTATGTAGAGGGAAATTGTGCAGATTGCTAAAGGACCTATTAAATCAATAGTTTCCACCAGATGTTAATATGATGCTATTGCAATAACATGGGAAGTAAAAACAAGGAAAGGGTCCGTAACACAGCCAGAGCATGAAATAGGAACCCTTCTGCCACCTTCTGACCACGCATGGGGTGAGGCTACAGGCAGGGGATATGTGCACAAACTTAGGAAGTCTTTGGGGCTGTCACACAGGAACTGCCTGCCCCTGAAAACTATCAACAGTGATTCCATGATGCTAACGTCTCTGGTTACTCGACTTTTGACAGAAATACAAATACCCAAACCCTCACCTCAAATTCTTGGATACATCCCTGGTCTGACCCAACTCTCCAAAACTCACATAAAAATCATCTGTGAATATTCTAATTAACTCCAGATCTATACAATAATAATTCAGAGGAATATTTCAATGCATATAAAATTTCTAGGAAAATATGGGTGTGTATGACTTTGCCTCATATTATTCATTTTCAATTTTGCAAAACAAATTCTTCAACATTTAGACTAATAACCTTAAAAATAGAATATTAAGATAATTTATTCTAATTTTATTCTGTTACTTAATACAAATATTTTTAACTGATGATAGTTTATTCCTCATGGGTATACTGCCAAGATAGTATAAATAGTGTAAATAGCAGTAAATCCATAGATATATTATTCAGAGGATCCTAGATCTCAGGAGGAAGAGTTAAGAGCCGTGGGGAATTATTCCCATATCTTGAAACCTGATCTAGGTGCTCTCCACATTTGCCTGGCTGGATTTCAAAAGTGCTATGGACCAGTGACTCCTTTTCATATTTCATTTTCTCCTTCATTGCTTGGAATGTCTATTGTTGCCACCCTTTGCTTACCCCCCATTTTATGTTGGGTAGGATGAAGAAATAACTTATTCCTTTAATTTCACATATTCACAGCTGGGGAGGAATTGTGCCCAGGAGATTTACTTAGCAGACCACACCCACGAGCCTCACCTGCGCCAGCTCTGGACTTTGATGGCGGAACTTTGGATTCTGAGTTGATGCTATAAGGGGGTGGAGGATGGAGAACATCTGGAGGAGGATGCACACATTCTGCATGTGGCAGGGATGTGACGCGTGGAGGCAGACAGACTTTGAGGTGGTGCCCACGATGCCCAGTCACTTGGTGCTCACATCCTGATGTAATCTCTTCCCCTTGGGCCTGGGGGCAACCAGTGACTTACTTTTAACCAAGAGGATATAGCAAAAATGAGGGGTGTCCCTTCCATGGTGACATTATTTTGTACAAGCCTCCTTCTTGCTAGCTGACTCACTGGAGAGTCTTGCTGTCCTCTCTGACTTTGAAGAAGCAAGTAGCCATGCATCCTATAATCCTAAGGAACTGATTCTGCCAAAACACCAAACTGAATGACTTTGGAGGGGAGACCTTCCCTCGCTGAGCCTCTAGATGAGAACACAATCTTCTGACGCTTGAATTGCAGCCTTGCAAAGACCTGGCTTAGCCCCGTCAGGACTCCTGACCAGAGAAACTGAGGAGTAATAAATACGTGTTGTTCTAAGCAACTGTGTTTGTGGTCATCTGTTACACAGCGCAGAACACTCATACAATATCTACAACGTTGCCACAGTCAGTCATACAACCCATCTTTTCTTGCTGGACCCTGGTGGATGTACATCGCCCAAGGCTAACCACAGTTAAGAGATACTATTTTGTCTCTAATAAGTTTTTTATATACCTTAGAGAGGAGTAAAGTGTTGTTCTGATTAATTTCTGGCTATGAGTTTGGGCTTTATATAAAGAATCTCTAGGAAGTCATTGAAGCAATCAACACATGCAAAATGGTGGCAAAACCACATTAGATTAACAGTTCATCTCCTCCAAGGATGCTATCAGAGAAAACAGCTGTAAACATGGCATAAATTCGATTCAAGTTAAGCACAGCAATCTCACTCAGCCTATTGATCTTGTCCCTAATAAATTAGTGGGTGAATGCCTGGCTGGGCAGAACAAAGGCTATTGAAAATTCCTTACCTGTAAACACTCTTGAATGATTCCCAAGCCTGCTTCTCCACCCTGATTTTATAAGATAGAGCTTAGGAAATAATTCCCAGTTATCCAGGCTTTAGTGTTAACAGAAAGCAGTGCTTTTACACCAATTAATGCATGGTTTATAGGGCCCCATATGGTGTGCGCACTGGCTGAAGAACGCACAGATTAAAGCAGAGATGAGACGGAGGGAAGGGATAAGCAAGCAATACTTCCGAGAAATGCAAGTATGTGCACACTGGCACAAGCACTTTCACGTAAGGACAAGATTGTTTTTAAAGTACGTTTTGCTGCTTTGCTTATTATAAAATTTGGTAAACTATCATCAATAAAATAATCTGGTAAGTAAAAAAAAAATACCTTTATGTATATAGTAGATTCTCCAGAAAATGGGCAAATGCTGCTGTAAATAAAAGAACAATATATGAAGTTGGTTGTACAACAGTACTTACTTTCCAAAAGCAGCCTTCAGCAATTTATTGACTACTGAAAAAAATCATATGACAGCATGAGGCCAGCAGGCAGCAGATAATAGACTATCTTGAGAAAGGATCCTTTTATTCTGCACACAGCAGTAGGTGATAAATGGCTCTAATGCCAGTGGTTACTATTTTCTTCTCTTTTTCCCTGGTAGCGTATCGCAGATCAGAGACTAATAGCCCCCCAGGAGAAGGTTCTTGACACAGCCCCTTCCATCTGTGATGGCTGTGGTTATCCAACATCTGTCTGTAACTTGCAATAGGGACAGGCTGATAGCTTGTCATTTGTCTACCAAAACACTTGGTATTTTCAGCTATAAAACAGGAGAAAGTAACATAATGTAATTTATTTGTGTAAATGGAAGACGGTTTATGATCCAAGAGCCAGAGTTTAGCTAGAGGCCTTCGCAATTTAACTATTTCTCTTACTACATACCCCAAACAATAATGTCTGTCATAAAAATTCCCCACAGTGAATGGTAAACTTATTTCTAAACTACCTACTAGCAAGCCTTATTCCAATCTTGTGCTTTAGAAAAAAAGAAAAAAAAAACCCAACAAACAGTTTTCACTCCATCAATTTCACAATGACATTGAGTCATATGAAATTTCCGGGGTCTAATGACATTCAGTGTACATGTCAGCATTTAATCCAAGCGGGGTTTAATGTCAGCGTTTGAGACAGTTGCCTAAAACTTTTTAAATCAGTCTGCACAAGCCTTTCTGATGGCAAATGGGCGCACCTTTTAATGAGCAGAAAGTAGAGCCGCCGTTCAAAGCTATCACCTTGGTAATGCAAGTACTAAACTGCCCCTTGTTAAGAAAATACACAACCGTTACAACTTCCTTGTCTATGTCGGGTTGTCTTTAGGAGCAGAGCTCCTGGCCTCTTTACAAACTTAATGGTAAAATGAAGGAATAATTGCATGAGAAGCACAGTGAGATTTTGTTAAAAGAATAGCTGCAAAAACGTTTTGAGAAGGATTTAAGAGCCACAATGAAGACGGAGAGCAGTTGAAGGCTCTTGAATCATTTAATAAATAGGAGAGATCCACGTCTCTCCTGTGAGACCCATGAGACGGTTCATGAGTGGTCACTCCTTTGCCCCGTGGTGGACGAGGACGCGCTGCTCACAGTCGTTTCCAGGAAGGACGGGCTTTTCATTACCCTAGCAGCCGGCAGTGACGCCCGCAGACAAGGCTGCCAGGCCCCTGGGGGACTCCTGTGGGTGAGGGTCAGTATTCCCAGGCTCACATCGTCTCCTGAGTGGTCACAGGGAGTGCACCAGGCTGGAAGGACGGGCTATGTCATTCCTAGGACTCCCTGTGGGTTGCCCGAAGAGTCCACGGATTCCTCCTTGCAGAGAGGCAAGTAGGCAGCAAGCCCTAGCCAGTGAGTAACCCTAACCCCTTGCCAGTAGCAGCCAGAAAGGACTGGATTCTGAAGGTGCTCGATGCAGGGAGCACATCATAAGGTTGGATCTGAGCGTGTTTAAGCACTGGGAGGACTCTCCCAAGACAGAGCTCACATTCCAGCAAGGCCGCTGAGTGGTGGTGCTGAGATGTCTCCCAGCAGCGTGGGTAGCAGCACCTGAACTGGCACCACACCTGTCGGAAGGAGGAATAACATGCTGATAGAGGTGGAACTGCCTCATCGAGTAGACTAAGGCCAGAGAACACTCTCTGTGGGCCTGGGGGATGCACCATTTACCACAGCAATGGGGAACGTGCCAGTGGAAGCAGTTCTCCAGCACCAAGGAGTTCTGTGGCAGCTCTTCTGTGGGCCAGGGCTGATGGTAGGAGGTGCAGTTACTAAATCTGGTGCACAAGCAGGTTTAGTAACAAAGATATGAGAACCCCAAACAATAGAGGCCACGTGGTGATGCTTAACCAACATTTTGAAGTCAAGTATTTTGCAGGACCCAAGTTGATCCTTCCTATTCGAACAGGTACTTTTTGATTCTATCCATTACCTGCAAGTGGGACAGATTCTAGGACCTAAACTTGTGAGAAGAGTTAATGTCCTGAGTTCAACACAGAAGTTGTAGTGTGTACACGTTATTGGGGTAGATACATACCCCCAAGGCAATCTTATGTCATGTATCCTTGCTTTAAAGTAAACTTTTCCAAAGAAAAAAATTATTTCACTGTCTTCCCACCTGATTCCAATCTCTGTGAGAAATTTAATTAATGCATATTAGTGCAGGAAAGCTTTAAATATGAGCCATTTTTAACATGGAATGCAATCTTATATTTCATGTGATTTATTTCAATTTTAAGCCATAATACTTACACTGCAAAGAAGAATTAAATAACTTAGCATTATGCATCATTTTATTTCAGATACTTCAAATACATTTAAACCTGTGGTATTTGTTAGATAATTCTCTGGAGTCTAAGACTGAGCGATCCTGAATCTATGTGGCAAAGCTGTTTCACACGCATGTTCTCCTTCCCTGCACCTCAGTCTCGACCTTGCACTGATCACAAATGCACGACACTTGGAATATTCTGAGTCACGGCTTCTCCCAAAAAATCTAATAACACAATTTCTTTGTTTAAAACCAACATGTAGCTCAACCACAGAAAAGAAGAGACAAGAAAAGAAAAAGCGACAATAAAGTCTCTCATCCCGACGACTATCACCACCACGTTTTTCTGCTCCCAAACCTTGGCAGCCAAACTCCGTCTCGGCGTCTTCTCCTCCTGGTCTCCTGAGACCACCCCCCTCAGATTAGCGCCCCGCTGGCCAAGACCGTGGGCTTGTCAGCCTCCCACGACCTCCACTTCGCCAACACTCATGGTCGCGCCTCACCCTGACGCTGTTGGCCTATTAATAATGTTTGACCCAGTCGATCACTCGCTTCCTCTGTCAATACTTCCCCCCTCGGTTTCCAGGAAGACACATCCCCGCTCCTGGTGCTTCTCAGCTCCTCACATGGAGCCCCAGCTGGGGCCTGGAGGCCTCCCTTCTCCTGGACAGTCACATCCAGTCTGCGGCTTTCGTGGCGTCTACACAGTGACAATCTCCTGATTTTTACATTTCTACTCCTGACGTTTTCCACGAAATCCAGATGCACGTGTCCCCCTCCAGTCAACAGCCTCCCTGGAGGTTTCACCGACACCTGAGACCTGCACCCAGCGCAAACCCTGCCTCCCAAACTCTTCACCCCACACACCCACCTCAGTAGTGCTGACCGCATCCCTCCGTCCTCTCAGAGAAAAGGCCTGAAGCCATCCATGATGTCTCTCCCTCCATCACGGTACCTGCTCCACCCAGTATCAAACTCTGTGGACTCAATTTAAAAATATGTCTGGAATCTTAATTCTTCTCACCACATCTGCAGCTACCACCTGCCACAAATCAACATGACTGCAATAGTCGCCAGTCTCCCTTCTTCTGTCCTTTTCACTTGTAACCTAGGCCCAGTACAGCAGCCGGAGGGGGGCTAGTGACACATACGCCACACTGTCACTTTGCTGCTCAGAACTTCCCCACGCCCACCTTTCCCCGACAATGGATCGCACGGTGCTCTGTGACTCTCTCTTCCCTTCCTGAGCTGGAGTTGCGCCAGCCCCGGTGCCTCACACCGAGGAGCACACTCCCGGCACCAAACCAGGAGGTTCTGCACTCACTTAATAGGAGTTCCATGAAAAGAAGTCCAAGAAATAACAAGTAGAATTTATCAGCTCATATCAAAATCAGAGCACATTTCCCCCCATTAAAATGCTTAATTTTCCAAATGGAAGCTGCACGTCAAGGCATGAAAGACACGTAGGGAAGAAATGGGGAAAAAAATGTTTTCTTAACTCCTGGAAAACAAAAGGTCACGGTGTGCTGCAGGGGTGAGTGTGGGCAGTGCTCGGGCTGAAGCTGTTAGAATGATAGCAGCGGGGGTGTGAGGCAGGGTAAGGGAAATCTTCCTTTCCGTAATAGAAATAACAATAGGAAATATTTACTAATGATTAATGGATAGATGAAATAATATAAAATTCCAGAAAAAATGCTAAAAGAGGGGCGTCTTTGTCCCAGGGGAGATTGAGGCGGGTTGGATACTGCTGCTTTGCATTTTAAACCTGCTGATGCTATTTACCCTTCTACCCTATGTTGCACCCATTTGCCAAGGTTGCCGTAACGAAAGCACATAGAGTGGACAGTTTGCACCACAGAAGTTCATGCTCTCACAGTCCTGCGGGCTGGAAGTCTGAGGTCAAGGTGGGCAGGGCTGGTTCCTCCTGAGGCCTGTCTCCTTGGCGTGTAGACACCGTGTGTGTCCTCTCAGGGTCGTCCCTGTGTGTATCTGTGTCCTCATGTGTTTTCTTAGAAGGACCCCAGTCCTATTGGGTTATGGCCCACCCCAAATCACACCTCAATAAAACTGATTTTAATTTAATTTTTAAAAGTTTTTAAAATATTTTATTTCTTTGTTTGTTTATTTATTTATTTATTTTGAGACAGGGTCTTACTCTGTCACCTGGTCTAGAGTGAAGTGGTGTCATCGTAGGTCACTACGACCTCCAACTCCTGGGCTCAAGAGATCCTCCCGCCTTGGCCTCCCAAAGTGCTGGGATTATAGGCCTGAGCCTCCTCTCCCCACCTAAAACTGATTTTAAATGTACATGCATGGGAGAATTTGGAGTAAGTTTGATTTGCACTAAATACAATTTAAGTGATTTTTGGAGACACTTCTTTTCTGAATTGTCATTCCTTTAATTACTTAGAGTAAGGAAAGATAAATTATGTATTCCTGGTAAATATCTGAAGTTCTACAGACCCTCCTTTTATTCATTTTTATTTATCTCACACACACATGTTCTGGACAGGAAGTGGATCGAGAATAAGGTGGAATTTGCCGACTGACAAGTGCACCCCCGGGGAGAGGAGGTGGGTGGGCAGCGCCCGCTGCTGGGGGTCAGGGCTCCTCGCTGGTGTGGCCTCCGCCCCAGAGCCTGTCACGTCCCCATCCCTGCGGCTGTTCCCCAGCCACTCTCTCCCAGGGTGACTCACAAGCAGTGGAGCACCTGCCCTGTTCCCCAGACACCAAGCACCAGCGGCGGGGTCACAGTGGATGCCGACCCTTTGGAGCGTCCTTTTCCTATTTTCTGTTTTCTGACATCACTCTTGGAATAATCACCTAAAGCACAACCCAGTATTGCCAAGCGGTATTTGAAACATGACAGTTCTCACTCATCAGAAATGTGTCTGAGCAACGTCCATAGCCCAAAGCGGGAGCTGGCACGTGTGGGGGCGAGTTCAGCCTGGACGGGGAGGGGCCCTGCAGCAGCTGCACCAGCCTCTTCTTCCAAGTAGAAAGTAACTAATGAAGTGGTCAGGGGCTACGTGATCTCACTGTCAAGGGCAGAACAAATGTCAAAGCTTTTCTTTTTTCCTAGCTTAGTCATATTGAGTGAACTTGAATTGGCCCACCAACATCATTTTATGTGTGTTTATAGACTGACCAGGAAATATATATATATATTTTCGATATGGTGCAAGTCACGGTGTATGTTCACTTAGCTGCCACTTAGGGAGGCTATTTATGATAAACTTACTTCTCTCTCTTATTCCTTCAATGACTTTGGTTAAAGTAGTTACAATTTTGAATTGCACTAATCTCTGGAATGTTAAAGAACCATGACATGCCTCTACTTGGTTACAGTCATTTTGCTTAATTCATAAATAAGAATATTCGTTTGAGATTTGCTATTTGTAAAGAACTGTGCTAGTCACGGGAGACATAAAGAAAATATCTGAGTATCTTTCGTTGAATTTATGTTCTAATTTTAAAAGTTCTTATAATACAAATAACACTAATACAAGGTAAAACAAAACCAAAACAAAACTAGTAAGTACCAGGATAGCAATATGGACAAAATGCCAGGAAAAAAGAGTCGTGTAGTCAGTGTGACTCTCCGTTTACGTGATTGAGAAGATGAAGTAATTCACAATTCCATGACTGCGTCCTCAGGTTCCACGGACTTAGGCTGCATCCAAAGTGCCTTGAGCGGTGTTCTGTGACTGCATTAATGGGCATGTCTACACTGCCTTCCCAAGGAACAAGGCACTGCAGTCTCTCTTAGCTCTCCTGGAGCTGCTGTTCCCTTTGGAGACATTAGATTGAATCTGCTGGAGGAGAAATAAAATGCGTTTTTTTTTTTCCCTAGTTAGAAAAATAGCCACCAAAAGCCATGCTTTGTGTACTAGCAAAACAATTAGGCCACATGCTTTCTGATGTGCATTAAATGAAGCCAGCAAATTGATCAGCACCCATTTTGCACGTGGCCTGGTGTCTGCTGAGTTGGCAGTGGCCCGCACTCCCTAAGGAGTCCTCATTTGCACTGCTGTCGGGGCTGTAAATAAGTAATAAGCAGGTGCATCCATGTGAAACGTCTCTTCCCAAGACTTGCAAGTTGCTCGAAATCACAATGCCTGTCTGGCAGACCCACTCATACCTTATATTTATGCACTAAAATGTAATGAGGTGAGCAATAAATACTCCTCGCCTATGCACCAGCGTGTGCTGGGCCATAACCGGCAGATGGTCACGTGATTCATGGCTTGTGACTCTGTTTAGCAGGCCAGCCACCTGGAAATTACGATGAGAATGCTCAGTGTGGACGGACTGTGCAGAGGGTGCCCGCTCAGCCCTTCTGCAGGAGACACACGGTGCACTGGATGTGAGCGGACTTTTTCCTCAGATTTTTTTTGTTGTTATTAGCTCATTTTAACCCAAAATTATGCCAAATCCTGAAAGCTTTTTGTTTTTTTATGAGCATCTCTAATTCCTTGTTTCACAACTTTAAGAAGGTAACAATAACTGTGCTTCTTAGATGAGAAATCTTTTATCTATGAGACACTCAAGGACATATTAGCAGAACTGCTGTGGCATTTTTCTCTCTATGCCTCTCCGTGGACAGCAGGTGCCTCCACCTTCTTCCTTCCTCTGTCTGGAGTCCCCGCTCCGTGCTCACAGACGTCCTTCCTACTTTCTGAAGCTGAGCTCTTCTCCAGCTGGGGGTCTCTCTTCTATGAAAGATAATTGACCCGCCATTCTGATTTTTCCAGTTCTTCACTTTATCTATCATGATCAATATCAAAAAAGCTCAAAGGTTGAGTATGCAAAGGGAGAAGAGGATTTTTTTTCCAAATATAATTGTAATATTTAACATTCAAATACGCAATTATGACTTACCTCGAATATATGTCCAATGAGTCTGTGTAAGTATTACTACTTGCAATTTATAGACAAAGAAATTAAATATAAATATTTTAAGGCACCAATCCAAGAATAACATAACTGTAAATGCCAGACCCAGAATATAAACTCATAACTCCCAATTCTAGGGTCTCTCTGATTATGGTTTTCTGGAAACCAACATACAGAATTTGTTTGGATAGATTTATTATATGTCACAAGTAAAATAAACATAAAGAACCAAAATAGATGCTAATCAGCTAATTAAGGAAGAAGTTATTCACAGAGGCGTTGTATTTCCAAACTTTGGGGCAATTACAATGCTTAGATATAGTAATATTTAGCTTGCCATCTTAAATAAGCATGTTTGGAACATAGCAGATGGTGCAAATTATTTTATAAAATAAAAGAATTATTTTACTACTGAATCAAAACATGATGTATGTATTTTGATACTCTAGGTTATTAGGAAGGAAATCTAACACTTTTGAATCTTTGTTTTGTTCTCTAGTTTTTTATCAGAGAATATTTTTAAATAAACATTTTAAATTGGGAAAGTTTTGAATTTGCAGGAAAAATTCAAAGACAGTACAGAGAGTTCCCGTGTGTCACTTACTCATAACGTTCCTCTATTAATGACGTCTTACAGTCATGTGGTACATTTGTTACAATGAAGGGACTATATATATTTTATATATATGTGTGTGTGTGTGTATATATATATATATATACTCAAGCTCATGCTTTATTCAAATTTCCTTAGTTTTTATGTGGTGTCCTTTTCCTTTCCCAAGATCCCAGCCAAGATCCCAGGTTGCATTTAATCTCATGTCTCCTTAGGCTCCCCTTTGCTGTGAGAGTTTCTCAGACTTTCTTTATTTTTCACGACCTTGACGGTTTTGAGGCAAACTGGTCAGGTGTTTTGTAAAATATCCCTCAGCTGGGATTTATCTGATGTTTTTCTCATGATTAGACTGGCCTGCGAGTGCCTGGGAGCAAGACCACAGAAGTGAAATGCTATTCTCATCAAATCACGTCGCGAGTGTATATTATCAACAAGACTTGTCATTGTTGATGTCAGACTTGAGCACCTGGCTGAGGTGGTATTTGTCAGGTTTCTCCTAAGTGAAGTTGCTCTTTTTTTTCACTTTCATCCTGGATTCTGGAAGAAAAGCACTGTCCTCAGCCTCCACTCAATGTGGAGTTGTGATCTATATTCTTGAGGGCAGAGTGTCTATACAAATTATTTGAAATTATCTGTATAGAATATTTGTGAGGATTTGTAAATCCCCATTTATTTATTTAATCATTTGTTTTTATCAATATGGACTCATGGGTATTTATTATATACTATGGATTTTCTTGCTCAAATTGTTCCAGCTTTGGCCACTGATAACTCTTTTGGTTGGCTCTTATGTCTGTTTGACATGTCTCATTATTGGGAGGGTTTGTCTTTTGTTTTTTTTTTTTTCTGTTGTTGTTGTAGCTCTTCCCTGTTTTGTGGCTCTGCAAGATTCATTATGTCCGGGTCACTGTGTCGTAGAACCAAGCGTTTCTCTACGAGCCCCGGTTCCTCTTACAGGGGAGCAGTGTTAGAAACCAAGATCAGGGTACAGGTGGGCTTGTTGCTTTTGGGTGCTGTTGTGTTTTGGGTCTTCTCAGCTGACAGAATAAGGAAATCTTCCTTGTCGTGAAGTTTGCTTTCTCTAAAATTAATATAGCCTCTCCAGCTTTCTTTGATTAGTGTTTTTTTAATTTATTTAACGTCTCTGAGTCTTTATAGTTTCAGTGGGTTTCCTGTAGATAACATTGAGTTGGGTCTTGTTCCTTTTGTTTATTCTAACAATCTGTCCTTTAATTGGCCTATTGAAACCACCACATTTAAGCGGACAGTTGGTGTAGGTAGAGCAGTGTCGACCACGTGACTGACTCTTTTCTATTCATTACAGGTGTTCTTTGCTCCCTGTCCTGTCATTTTTTATTTTTGTTGAGCTTTCATGTGATTTCTTTTGGTCTCCTCTCTTAGCATGTCAGTTATATTTCTTTTTAAGTTTTGTCAGTTACTGCAGATTTTGTCACTATAGATTGTAACTAGTCTGTGTCCTCTTTCAAATAACATTGTTTCACTTCACATTTAGTGTGGTTACACTGTAGCAGGGCAGCCCTGCACTGCGCCCTCGCTTTGTGACACGCTATCATTCATTCCACATATCTGTATCTTCTAATAAACCCATATGTTGTTATTTTTCTTTTATTCCATTTTATGTCAAATAGAAAATTAAATATTTTATTTTACTTGTGGTTATTTTTTCTTTGATGTATTTTGTTCTATGGAGATGAGTTTCTGACCTATATCATATTTCTTCAGCCTGATAAACTGCTTTGAACAATTCTTGCAGAAGGGGTCTGATGGTGAAATTGAATTCCCTTAATTTGTTTGTCTTGGGAAGTGTATTTTTCTCCTTCTCTTACAGCAGGTGATTTTGCTGAATATGGAATGCAAGTTTGAGGGACTTTTTTCCACTCATTTCACTGCACTTTCATGTCTAGTCGAGTCCATGGTTGCTGATGAGAAGTTTGCTGCACTTATCTTTGCTCATTCTTAGCTGAGGTGCCACCCTTTCCTGTCCTCCACCCTGATTTCCTCCTAGACTTCGTTTTTTTTTGTCTTTTGTTTTCTGCAGTTTGAATATGGTAATTAGGAGTCCTTGTTATGCTGCGTGGTGGTTTCTGAGCTTCCTGGATCTGTGGTTTGGTTTCTGTCATTAACTTTTGAAAGTTCTCAGCCATTAGGACTTCGGATATTTTTTCAGTGTCTTTCTCTCCTTTTACTCTTTCTAATATTACAATTATGCATATTTTTGCACATTTTGAATGAAGGCTTAGAAGTTTGTGAAAAGATCCAATAGTCAGCTAAAGTTACTTCCATAAAGGGATTTTTTAAAAGATGCTATTTTATATTTGAAAAAATAAATTTAGACTTCAAGGATATAAATAAAATACTATCTTAAGTCTCTTTCTAGACTAGAATGCTTTGGGGTTGATGGAATTGGAATACACAGAATGAGATTTTCCTTACCCATTGGGGTAGGGTTGGCAATTGTGCTGAAAAGCCTCAATTAGGAGAAATATGATCTGTCTGAAGCATGAGAAAAGGAGAACAGAAACAGTGGAATGTTGCAGGCACTGGGACATGCAATGATCCAGTGAAAGAAGAAAGCGTTAGTTAGAGGCTCTATAAAATTAGCTGGGAAGAAATGAACATTTTATTCTATTTAGTCATTTTTTTTTGTTTTTTTGGTTGGTTCATTAATTTATATATTCTCCCTCTTAAAAGTTATGTATTGAGGCCTGTGTGTCACACTGTGTTATACACGAGGAAACCAAAGGGAAAGTAGGACTCAGCCTTGGTGCTCTAGGGCTCATTGTCTAGTGGGAGTGGGTGGGTGCAAAGACTTCCTCAGTGTGATGAGCGAATGTCCTAACAAGTGTATAGACAATGCATGTGGGAGCGGAGAAGCATATACTCTGATAGCTCCTAGCACCATGTTCTATGGTCTGAATGTTTGTGTCCCTTCAAAATTCATATTTTGAACCCTAATCCCCGAGGCAATGGTGTTCGGAAGTGGCCTTTGGGAGAAGATCAGGTCATTAGGGTGAACCTTATGAATGGCATTAGTGCCCTTATAGAAAAGGCCGAAGAGACTTATCTCCTCCTTCCACCACGTGAGGACACGATGAGAAGATGTCACCTATGAGCCAGAACACAGTCCTTACCAGACACTGAATCTGCTAGTGCCTTGATCCTGGACTTCCCAGCCTCCAGAACTGTGATAAATAAAATTCTGTTATTTATAACACACCCAGTGCATGGTATTCTGTGGTAGCAGCCCAAACAGAATAAGACATTATGTCTTCAAGTTTCTTAATCTTTTTTTCTGTAATATCTAATCTGCTATTAACCATAGCCAGTTTATCTTCTATCTCAGAAATGTTAGTTTTCATTTCTAGAAGTTTGATTTGGGTCATTTTATATCTTTCATGTTTCTACATGCACAATGTTTTCTTCTAGGGTCTTTAACTTATAAAACACAGTTATAAAATTATTTTAATGTCCTTACCTATGAATTCTAACACCTGTGTCATTGCCAGTTAGTTTTGAGAGATTGACTGTTATTTTCAATATAGTTTATATTTTCCTGCCTTTTTTTAATACTTTATGAGACATTTGTATGCCAGACATTGTGGATTTTACCTTGTCCATATTGGATATTTTTATATTCCAAAAATATTCTAGAGCTTTGTTCTGGGATGCAGTTAAGAGACTTAGAAATGATTTGCCCCCAGCAGGTTTTGCTTTTAAGCTTTGGTAGTTAGGACTAGAGCAGCATTTAGTCGAGAGCTTATTTTCCCCGCTACTGAGGCAAGACCCTTCTGAGAAAGCTCTCCAAGCATTAAGCTTGGGCAGCCAAAGAGCTCACCTTGTTTGTGTCCCATCTCTCAGGGACCACTGCCCTTCACTGCCTGATGTCCTGATAATTTGAATTTTGTTGCTTCATACAGTTTGTTTGTGTTTTAGTTATTTAAGGCAAAAAGTAAACCCAGTCCCTGTTGCCTCATCTTAGCTGAAGAAGACCCACACTTGTGCAATTTTTTGAGGGTAGAAAATCTGAAATATAATTCTAACATAAGATCTTTATGTAGTATATGATAAAAGGCAGTAAACATACCTGAGATCAGAAGCACTATTTCATTTAAAATAATAATAAAATTTTAGATTCTATTATGACTCAAAGTTCTGAAAAGATTATTCCTTTCTATCAAATACATAAGTAAAGATTCATCTAGGTGTATTTATATTAAAAATAAGTATTGTTTGTCTTCTTATTGAGTAACTCCTTTATATCCTACACAATGCTAGGCTTATAAAATACATATAATAATATTTTTTATTTAACCCTCATACAACATATGTGAATTTTGTTATTGTTCCAAAACAAAGTAGAAGGAAAGTATAATTTGGGTAAAGAAAATGGCACAATTAAAATGGTTACATAGTGAGTAGATAATCTGGGATATAAAGCTATCATACTTATCTCTGAATTTACTTTTCTTTCACTAAAGCATTATGCCTTAAACATATATTTTTTGCTTTCACAAATTTATTTTAAAATAAAAATTATTTTGATTAATAAAAATGTTACCTTTTCCCATGATGTTTTACGTTAAACTTAAAATGTGAAGCTTGAGTTATTTTATTTTATTGTATTTCTCAAATAAAAGCATTAACAACCTTATGATATAATTACAAATCATACCTATAAAGCTTCATTGAAGGAACCACAAAGGGAACATTTAAGTTAATAACCCATGGTTAGTATTTGAAAGAGAAACTATTAAGATTCAAGCTCAATGATAAAGCATGCCTGTTTCAGTAAAAGTTCTAAGAGAAAATTATGAGTGCAAACTCCTAAGGAGATTATACTGCTATAGATTGGAACATAAATGCCCAAGAAGACAGATGATGAATATCCTTTAAAGTTCGTGAATCTTTAAATGCAAGCTGAAAAAATAAGCCTGCATTGAATTTTTATGATATTCTATGTTCACTGGATACAAGAAAGCACAAAATCAATATATTTTTTACACTGTATCCAGTTATTATTGTAATTTCCAGTTAGAACTTGATAATTAAATAAATATAAGTGCTTTTTTGCTTCTAAGCCATTTGGAAAAATTATTTTAAAAATCCTATGTAGATACTGATTTAGACAAATAGTAGCCATACATAGAATCTTTTAAACGACATCATTAGTTTCTCCATTTGCAAAATTAATAGAGACTAAGATGAATACTAATTTAAATATATTTTGTGGAAAACCGTTTATTCCTCCATTGAAATATGATTAATAATTATAATACATAATGTCTAAATACGATCTAATGAGCCTGAAAACACTAAGTTAAACAAACATATTAACCTTGTGGCATGAGTCAGGTTAGTGTGCTTTAGAACCAATCATTTCCCATAAAACATATGCAATATTAATGGAATTTCATGCCTGGTCTAAGACAAAAGACTATCCTTCTTCTATTTCTATGTCTTTCAGCAACAGCTACCAAAGCAAGTTCAGAAATAGTGACTTTTTTATTCTGAGTGGAAATGTGCAAGAGTTTGATGGGAGGGAGCCTCGTCACCGAGGGTCATCTGATGACCTAGGATAGGAAAGAAAGTGCAGGTCCTCAGATCCCCCTAAGCCTTGGTCTGGAATTGTCTGCAGGTAAGTCTCAGTCACAACCCTTAAAAAAACAACTCCTTTCTTCTTTGAATGATTATGCTTTTTATTAATCTCAAAAAAATTGTAAATAATTCTATTTGGCGTAGAGACACCAGTCTAGCAGGAATATCACTTTTCATTTTTGTCTCTCTACACGTGCAGGAGCAAACCGTCTGCAGAAAGGGCTGGAATGATGCCAGTCAGGTCTGCTGTTACATTTAATTTCACCAGTTTTTATATGATGTGAATTGCATTTGAATCCCTGATCACTCTCAAATCACTGACTTTTAATTCTGCTCTACAGTGTATTATAATTTAAATACTGATGAAAGATACATGTTTATTTATGTTTATGACTTAAATTCTTCCTATCATTCAACAGAAAAGAATAAATTCAACCAGAATAAATTCAAATGCCAAGCATATTCTATGTATGCAGTATGTTAGAGAGTTTTCTCATATATATATATACACATATATATATATATAAAGTTTTCTGCCATTGGCCCCTTATAATCCAGTGAAGAAGACAGACAAGCATACAGATAAAAATAAGACCATCAACATAAGATTACTTGTATTTTTAAAATACATGCTCTTCACCCTTTCTGTCACAGTTACAGTAAATTCTTTCCTCAGCCCTCACTGAGAATATTGCTGTAACTTCCAAGTTCGTCCCTTTGCCTGAAGACCTTTCCCCCTTCCCATTGTCACTGAAGGTCGATTGTAAAGCACAAGCCCCATTTTGATGTCATCCCGATGCTAAACCCCAGTGATGCTCCAGTGCCTCAGAAGGATCATGGCACCTGATGAGGACACCTACCGTCCCCTCTGCTTTCACATCACAGCAGTGTCAACGTAGAGAATAGGCTTGTTTCTCTCTGAACCTCACAATTTAGGGGGAGAAAGTGCTGTTTCAATGAACCTCCTGGTGAACTTGATTAGGTCAAATTAAAGATGAGATGCGATTCAAATGCCTTTTAAAGAAGAAGGGTTTAGTTCAATGTAATCATTCCTTAAGTCTCTAACATACTTCAAGGTTTCATACCCTTAAAAGTTAGCTGTGTAGGAAGGAATGTGCCCCTGACCAAAGGGAGGTGGACCATGGCCTTGGCCCCTGGAACCCTTGCACTTCACCAAGTGATAACCGTCTTTGTTGTTCATGGTGGGCCCCTAAGACCACACCTGGTGGCTCAAGCTGAGCAGTGACTCAGGGTGAGGGCTGGCCATGCCAGAAAGGCCAACCATAGGATCGAGGGTGGAAATTTGAGTTCATGGGTATCAGTTGGCTTAGAGACTGGGCAACCAGTCAATGAATCCTGCCTATGAAATGAAGCCACAGGAAAAACCCTGGACACCAAAGCCTGGGTGAGCTTCCCCAGCTGTCACTTTGGGAGGGTGATATGGCAGGGTAATGCGTCCTGAGGACAACAGGCCATTCATGTGTGGAACCCACCCTCCTAAACTCTGCCCTGTGTGTCTTCCTTGGGCTGGTCCTAACTCGTATTCTTCTTCTGTAATAAGTGGAGCATAATTATTATATAACAGCTTTCAGTGAGTTCTGTGGGTCTTCCTAGCAAATTATTAAACGAGAGTAGTTTTGGAAAACCTCACACCTGCAGTTGAGGCAGAACTCTTGGGCAGACAGGGCTGTCTGGAAAACTGTGCCCTTAACTGCATGGTGTGGCCAATTCTGGGTATAGCATGGTTGAAAGTGAACAAACGTTTTCAACATTATATCTATAGATCTGTCTGTCTAAGGCTCAAAGAGTGAATATATGTTTATTTAGTAAGCACACACACTCAGTTTGTCATGTCTTCCAAACAACCCATAGATTTTGGTACCCCAGTTTCACCCAGCATTTGTCCCACAAGCAGCCTTATGCACATGAATTCTATTCTGGGAGAAGGTAATTCAGCAGTGGTCATGCGGAGAATGCGTCTCATTTGAAACTGAGCCCAAATGGACCAAATCAAAGTTATGATTAAGAAAACACTTTGATTTTCATGGAAACTTTGTTACAAATGCCGAAAGTTCCCCATATCTTACAGTGCCTTGTTGATTTTCACAACTATAAAAAAATGAAGAAAATGGAAACTACTTGAGTTTTTCCCAGAAATATCTGTGTTCTGATAATACCAGCACATTTTAAAAAATCTAGCTTATTTTATTGTAATAAATGTGAAGTTTCGGGGACTCCAAGAGGGATATGAGGTATAAAATGGAGATTTGACTAGGTCCAGCAGAACAGATCTTTCCTGACAACAGACACCCATCCTGGGACACACTTTCCCAAGGGTTAAGCAGCTGACAGCCGACTCACCCTAGGCGGAAAGACAGAACAGACTCAGAAACAGAGTGATTACAGCAACGGCGACTCAACTTGCAGCGTACACGAAGTTAAGATCCTTATATATTCCACTTCATTCTGCTCCTGGGAGGGCAGTGACCCATGAGATTTGTATCACACATTTCATATTTAACAGGTTAATTTATTCACCCAACATCAGAGGTTTTAAATTCAGGTCTTTTTGATTCAGCATCATAAGATTTTTATACCACACCATTTGGCTATCAAAGTCCGTTTTGTAAACTTGTCACTTTTTCAGGTCCCTACCACTTTTTCAAAGCACCCTATTCCTACCTCAGTTATTCATAATTTATTTTACCATATTTTATTTTTATTTTATTATTTGTGTTGCTGATTTGGGATTCTCTTGCCATTAGAAAAGCATATTTATTTTGTTCCTGAAATCTTAAGGCAGATTGGAATGTTACTATTTGTCAGCCATGGATAGAGAACATTAAATAATACACCCCTAAATTTAGGGAATTTCAACTACTTGGGCACCTATTGGAGAGAGATTTTTAGGCCTGGCTCCTTCCTAATGGCCCTAAAACAATGCCCCGTATGAGAGGCACATTCTACCCATCTGAGATAAGTGCCCAGCCAGCAGTTTGAGAGTATTTGGTGTGTAAAAACCTGTCTTCCGAATAATAGATAGTGTAACCATCTGAAGTAGAGAAAAATTAAATCAATAAGGATTTTGCATGGGAAACAGGCAGTTCCGTGCTTAATTTGAACATATGAAGCACTCTACAGCAGAGGGAAAATGTTAAGTACGTTTTTAAAAAGCAGTCACAGTGTCATCAGCAGAAGAACAGGTAATTCCATGCCACTAAATGCAATCAAATCAAAACTTAAGAACACATATCAATAACATCCTGAACTTGAAGATCAGAGTGTTAGATACTTCAGGCACATCTCTCCTTAAATGCCAAGTGGGTGCCGTAGTGTCTATTCCATGCTTCCTGGGACTTTGTTTCTGAGGATGACAACGTGTCTTCTGGATTTGCAGAGGGAGCTTCCTCCCGGGGGGTGAGCTGTTGTGTCTGACTCTGACCCACGTAGCTGCCCGTCTGGGGTCTCTCCTCAGCTACAAGTGTTGGGCAAGAGGGGCCTCCTTTCTCTGGATCCCTGGCCAGTTGAGTTTATGGTCACAGCCCACCAAGAAGAAGCTTTGCACGAGATTGCAAAGGGGGAAAGGAATAGAAGCCACATTGTCACTGCTCAAAGCAGCGGGAGGAAAGGACGGGATTCAGCAGGCAAGAGACTTGGAGCAGGCTGACGTTTTCCCCACAGAGTGAGGATCGTCTCCGTGGCTCTCCTGTGGTTTCTGCCACTTCCTGACTCTCTGCGAGTGATTCACCCACGCGAGGCGGTGCCTTCCTTCCCTTTTACTTTGCCATGTCTTCTGTTGGTTTTGTAGGCACCATATGTCCTGCGTTAGAGTCCCTCCTGCCAAAATTATCTCTCCCTGACACAACTGTACGTGATAGAGTCATTGACCTTGAACTCCCCTGAATAGGCTCAAAATGACCACATGTTGGGTGTTTTCGTTTACTTAGTGAAATTCCTTACTTTGAATTAATTCTATGACATTATTATTGTAAAGTTCTCATTGCTGGAGGATGGTCATTAAATGCACAGTGTAAGCAGTGGAGAAAATTAATTCCAATACCGTTTAGTCTCATAGTACAGGGAGATAAAAATGCAGGACCTTACGCAGACCCGTTCCGGTCATCATTTTACCCGCTGTCAATAGGGAGGACCGGTGCTGTTATTCTACCCACACATGCCCTGCTTGGAAGACCCAGTGAGAACAGAATTACCCATTCAAAGGGATGGATTAATAATTTGACTCCAGTGGAGGCCCTTTAATTTTAAGGCTATTTCTCTCCACTCTGCTTCTTTATTTTGTTCCAAAATGTCTGGCACAGGACACGTTCAATGAGATTCTCGCGTAAATCACGTCCTGAGGAGAACTCTCTGGAGCGTCCTACGAGGAAGCGAGGAAAGCAGGGCGGGGCAGAGGGAGAAAATAACCACAGGTGGTGCAGTCTGCAGCCTGGCCCCCGCTCCCCCGGGGAGCCCTGGGTGCGGCACCACGGAGCTGTCCCGCTCTGAGGCCGGGCGCTTCCCCGCCTTCGTCCCAGTCACTCGGGGGGAGGCTACCTGTCTGGGAAAAACAAAGCAGCTGTGAGTGATCGGCACCCAAAACCCACGACAGCGGAGGCCTGGAGCCACGGCCCCGGAGGGCCGATCACCCACCTCGGGAGCCACTGCCTGCTGTTTGGAGGGGACGGCCCACGTTTCTGTGGCCCAACGTCAAGGGTACGAAAGACAGAAACTCCCAAGTCCCCCTTACCCTTCTCTCCCAGCCATCCGGTTTATTTTTTAATCGTTAGTGTATTCATTTCGTCATTTTTTCTCCTTTCATATTTCTTCCCGTATGATAAGGAAACACAAACACACACTCGTTTGCATCCTGCTCTTTCCATAGTGTCCAAGCCACGGGAGTACGGAATGCGAGAACCCAGTGTTCACCCCCATGCTTCGCTTTTCTCACTTACGACTGTATTCTGGGTTCTCCCCACGTTAGCACCTGGAGGTCACCCCCATTTTCAGGTGTGTAGAAACCCCTCATGCCCAGGAAACGCTATTTACCTAAACAGTCGTTTCTTACTAGACACGCATGGGAGAGAGATTCCCTATTCCATGACAGTAGAACTTGACTAGCTTGGATGTGCCTGTGTCAGTGCTGCTTTAGCAGAGACGTGGTGTTAGTGAAGCAGACAACGTGCAAAATAATCTCTTAACATACGTGAAGTATTAACATGCTGCCCATCCTGGATCTGCATTGTGAAGTCGGATGCATGCGATTTAGGCATAACTGTGAAAATGCACATTTTAGATTTACTAATTAATAAAAGTAAGAATAATGTCAAAAAATTTTATGCAATTCAAAAATAGTCCAATAGATGGACTATACAACAAAGGAACAAAAATAACTGACAATCATAAAATGTCTCATTGTTCTCTACTATGAACAAAAACAAGGATTTTGAAACAGTGCAGCAGGCTCATTTCATAAAAAAATGATTCAATTTACATCAATTGACGGCAATAGTAGTCTGATTGGCTTACATCCCATTATATTAAACTCAATTTGTATCTATCTCAGACCTCTGATAAATCAGCTCTTAGCAAAAGCCTGAGGATTAAGGGATATTTTATGATGCACCATAATAGAACACCTGATCCCACTGGTTTTCTGTTGTGCAACCATAAACCAAATTCCCACTGGTGACTGATGCAAGTGAACTTTGACAGCATGACTTTCACCCTCATACCCCATGGTGCATAAAGCATCTTGACCTCTGAAAGAGATAAATATGCTGATTTTGAACTTACAATCTACCGTGTAGAATAGAAATAGTGATAACAATGATAATAGTAATAAAAGTACAATATGTATGTATGCTCAAGTTAGTGCAAAATATATCTGACAAAAAAATTGCTTGAATTAGAAAAGCAAGCCCCAAAGCACCACTAACTCTTTGGGGTATTACATCTCAAAAAGCCTTAAGATTGTGGAACTTGATACCTTCCATCCTCCTTTTTGACCTCGACCAAGAAAACCTTCTTACATGCTTGTCTCTTGCCCAAGTAGATTAATGAATTCAGGATATAATAGGTCCCTGAAGTGATTTGCATGTATTGATTAAATGTCATGAGTAAAATGCTGTGGGTTAAATTACTAGAGACACAGCAAATGGAGAAAGCACAATTGTAAGCATTGTTTAAATAAATTACTTGGCAATTCTTCTTGACGTATGATTATATTCTTTGCACCTACCCCACAGGCTGTGTACGTAGGGAGAGGATGGCATGTGACTGCAGGTGCAAAGGACGCTTGGTGATGGGCTCTCAAACTTTGGGGGACTTTGGCTCTAAAAAATGCTTCATTATCTTGCTAGAATTACAAAACAAAGGATCCTTGTGTGTATGAGTAAAGAACCTTTAACAAAAAGCAGACAATTCAGAAACAAAACTGAAGTACAATTAAGGGACTTCATTGTAGACTCTCACAACAACATCGCCTCAACGTGGAGGAGGATGAATAAAAGCAAAGGGTCCACCCCTAGGCTCAGAGGTCCTCAGATGCAGAGTGTTTCAACAAGGTAAGGCGAAGAGCAGCTTCTATGGATGTCCCAGTGCCTGACATCTTCACCCCTCTGTCCAGAGGTCCTTAGAGTGACTCGCACGTGTGCACTGTGAGGTCAGCGTCACGCCCGGTCAGACGAGTGCCGGCCCTTCCTTTTGATCCCAAGCAGCACAGCAAGCCACATCATGTACTGCCCAGCACCAGTGCACGCCCTACCAGCAGTTCACCCCCCCCGTTACTGCCACCATGCGCAGTCCTAATGTTTAGCTTCTTGTAGGTTAAAAATTTCCAGTCCCCTCAGATTTCCTACCGGAAGAGAGTTCTGTATGTAAGAGGGAATTTCTAGCCAAGGCTTTTCCAAGGATCGACCAGATCACAGCCTAACGTGCCCAGACCTGTCATTTTAAAATTGTGTAAGACCATATACAACACAGGAACCCATGAAAAACATCCATGAGGAAAACAACACCAACATTAGCCAGCAAACATATAGGACATGAGGAAAAGAACAGAAGGAGGTCTGGAATCATATTCTCATCAATAACATTAGTACCAGGAGACAATATAAACATTTTTTCACAGTTCTGAGGAAAGAGGATTTTGTAGCTAGAATTCTGTATAAGAGAGTCCACTGAATTCTGACTATGATAAAATATAAATCCATACCTAGCTGGAGCCCAGGACTGCTGCAGTTTGATGTGCTACAGAGGGAGGAATACAGAATGCATTGAAGTGTTGCCAGCTCAGTAACCGCGAAGGGTCTGACAGGTTGCCCTGTTTGCCATCCTACACGTTAGCCGACCACAGTTTCACAAATGAGGACAGAACACATGAGACTCTGGGGTCAGAGACGAAGGATGTTGTTATTCACGACACAGGAGGCAGCATGAAGCTGTTCCGGAGGGGTCCCCTAGCTCGCCACGTCCAACATGAACCGTGAGAAATGGCCGGGGGTGCTGCACACACAGTGCGTCTGCGACTCAGCCGAGGAGCTCAAGTTCGGGAAACCCCCGTCTCAAAAGGCACAGCCGTCAAACCTGCCCAAGCTCTGCCCCACAGAAATATTTTCCTTATCACGGTCAGGAAACGAATCTGCCCGCTGCCCAGGAGGGAGACGCTACCCCTGTCCTCCCAGGCTGTTTGCCATCGAATAGCGTCCAAGTGGTGGACAGAATGACAATGGAGTCTGTTTTTGTTTTCTTTTCTTTTTTTCTTACTTTTTACTCATTGAGTAAAAATATATTAGGTTCAAGTGAAGAAGGGATATAGACCATGATTTTTCACACAGTAAGAAACTAGAGATAATCAGAAATGCCAAGAAAATAATTATTTTTCAAAGGGTTATGGACCGAATGGGGAACAAGCTAAAATGTGGCATGGGTTTGAGCAGCTGAGTTTACTCAAGAAAGGAGAAGGTGTTTGAAACATTTCCAGAGGGTGGCGGGCAGATTGTGGCACTGAGCTCTCTGAAATTACAAACCAATGTTTATATGGTACTAATAATGTAAATGCTGCCTGTTGTTTTTCATTTTGGAATTAGTCTAAAAACCAATTGCATTGTAAAAATACAAATGTAATTAATCCTGTGAAAGTAAAAAAAAGGCAGATAGTTGAAAGCTAGAAGGAGGGAAAAGATTGATAATATTCTCTTCCTATCAAGTTAGGAATCTAGAAATATTTTAAAGTTAATGAAATAAGACATGAGTTTAAGAAGACATTAAAAATTGTGAATAAATTAAATATGAAAAATTTTGTGAGCAAAGGAAAAGAAGGGAAAATGGGAGGGGGGGTGGGTAAGTTTTATTTTTACCTATCAGAGAAAGAAGTCTCTAGATAAAGTTGAAGAATTAAAAAATATCTACAAATGTATGAGATGGTAAGGTAACCTCCATATGAAATATAAATTGAAATAGTTAAATGTGGTTTTTTCTGAGCGGCTTGATTGGTTGGGGGGATGGGGAGAAAAGTGTGGATTTTAGTACATACTCTCTGTATTTTTTAATATTTTGATTTTTTTAAAGAAAAGATCTAGAAGATGAGATGTTTCTGAACACAGTCATGCACCACTTACCTACCGATGGGGGTACGTTCTGAGAAATGCATCCTTAGGCAGTTTTTTCATTGTGTGAACATCTGTCTTCTTACTGTGTGAACAACCGTATTTCCTTCCTACTGCACACCTGGGCTATGGTATGGCCCGTTGCTCCTGGGCTACAAACCCACGCAGTGTGTGACTGCACAGGATACTGTAGGTAACTGCAGCACAGTGGTAAGTACTTGTGTATCTAAACGTAGCTAAACATAGAAAAGGTACAGTGAAAAGATAGTATTATCTTATGGAACCACCCTCGTTTATGTGGCCTGTCTTTGACTAGAACTTTGTTATGCAACACACGACTGTATTATGTAGCTAATTAGGTAGGCAATTGGAAGATGGCTAGGAATTTTTGGATGGTCTCAAACTCAGGACAGACTTACTTCATCATAATTGTTCATGGAACTTGTTAAAAAGACAGATTCTCCCCAACTCCTCATTTCCTCTTCAGTAAGTCTGGAATTCTGTGCAGGAATCTGCATTTTCAACACACTTTTGAGGTTATTCTGCTGCACAGCTAATTCTGGTAAACATGCCAAATATTCTCTACCCACAACTCTCACTGGACTGAAACTCCCTGATTTAATAGTCTCTAAGAAAGTAAGCAGCTTACACCACTTTAAAAATTGCCATGTAACTTAAAATTGACTGTAGTGATTGTTTTGACTAATATGCTTGAAAATACTTACCTGTAACTTAGTCTCTCCTATTTTCTGAGACTAAGATTGGTTCTCAGGAGAAAACAGCAATGTTTGATACTGGAATTATTGATTTTTCACCCCTGGGAAGTGCAGTTTCTGTTCCTTTATTCCAATGTTGCTCTTTAGTTCATATTATTGACTATAAATGACATTGGCAATAATAATCACACAGGTGTGAAGGTGATCCATACTAATATATGCCATGCTGGATAAACTTTCCTTGTTAGCGTGTGTGACAGGATCATTCACAAGAAGCTTTAGTATCAGATCTCATCCGCTGCACAAAGGAACAAATAGATGAATGTTTCCCAATGGGTTTTGACTGAGTCATTAATTTTCCTGCTCTAAGGGTGTGTCTGTGTGTCTGTGTACGTGCGTCCATCAGGCGTGTGGAGAGATGGTGCCTTTTCCTTCTGATTTGATTTAATCTTTCTTTCTACTGCTCTGATTCTTTTGTCTTTCCAACTTGACCTTACGGGTCAAGGAGGTTTACGCTCTCTAAGTGGTCCTGTGTTCCGACCCTGGTTCCTTGAGTGAGGACTATCGAATCTGTTGTTACTTTGAGCTTTCGGGATAGTTTCCAATTTGTAACTTGATAAATGATTAGTCCTTTTAAGTTTCGTGGTTGAAATCAATAAGTGGCATTTTCACTGCTCAAAGGAAAAAGAAAATAAGGGAAAATTACAAAGAAAGTGATGAAGGGGTTAATATCTGCCTATCTGGAAAAGAGATGAAAAAGAGCGTCCCTGGGGGCTTGTGCTTCATCTTACTGTGTGTTGAAATGTGAGCTGCAGCCAACGGTCTGGCTAATGACGATTCCTGCAGCAGTCAAGCTCTCCACCAATGTCATCAATATTTCACACTGAAAAATAACAACAATTAAGACTCAGGAGCAGGAGATGCACTTGGGGCAAAAGTGTTTCTAACATGATGATGAAATCGACAGGAAAGAGCCAGAATTTCAATAGGCATTTGAAGAAAGTTTAGACTCTGATGTTCTTTTCCAAATAGTACAAACCACGGCTCTTTATTACAATTGAACACCACTGCACTGGACAGATATTGTCATTTTGTCTGTAAAATTCAGACAAAAGTGATTCTGGGAAAAGTAACGACACTAAGATAGTTCATGGGATTTATCACGGGCTAGGCGCTGTTTTAAATACAATGTGAATTCACAATTACACGATAATATGAATTGAACGAATCTTGGCCAATTCCTACTTGATATACAAGCTAGCTCGCAAGGCATGCGCAAACAAAATCAGATCTCCATTTTCCCCCTGATTCAACTTTGATAGGTTTTGGGAAAGAGGAAATTGTTTTATTTATCATACTTAGTGAAAATGAAAGCAGCAAGGCATCAAGTTTAAATACATTGTATTTATTACATATATTACAGTTGAGCCTTTTTGTACTTTCATGTTATTTTAGGTTCAGATTTTATGTATCATTTTTCTTTTGCACTGAAGTCACTAAGCAGAGACGACCAAAAACACATCTGTAGTCACAGTCCAAAGTTAGGTCCACCTACCCCACTGAAGCCAGAGAAGAACGGCCCCAGGAGGACCTTCAGAGTAAGAGGGACCCAGGTCAGAGCTGCTCCAGGATGATGCTAGGCAGGGACCCGGGAGGTGGGGCCGGCTCTGGCTTGGACTTGCTCAGTAACGGAGGCAACTTGGCCCCTCCAACAACCTGTCGTCCGGGAGTCGGGAATGGTAGTGCAGGGATAGAATTTTACTGGGAAGGAAACATTGACCACTCAACAAAGAACATACTAATTGTTTCTGCAGTTGTGCTTCTATCTGGCCCATATCCTGATAAAAACACTGCTTCCACTAAAAATCAGAAAAAAAAGGAAAATGGCAGGTTCTCCCAAGCAAAAGTGGGTCAGAATCTTTTAGAGATGAAAATAGTTAAATCTTTTAAGCAAATGTGGCTTTGCTGGCATTCACTGTTTCTCCTGCGTGGAATTTCTTTTTTACTCATGTTAATAATGTTTTAGTGTGAGTGACTTGAATTAGGTTACCACGTCAGGAAGAGATTTTAGCTGCAAACCACCAAAACAAACTCAATTCAATTAAAGTAGAACAAGAAACATTTAAAGAACTTTAAGGAGGTGCTTAATATTGCAGCAGAATCATGTTACATTTTCCCTTCCTGTTCCCACCCTACCTGGAGGACGATGTCCCTTCTCCTCTTCCTCAAACGTACAACACCTGATCTAAACTCATCATCTCTGTCTGTTACACACGCACGCACACACACACACACTCACACAGAGGGAAAAGATGAACAGAAAATGAAGTTATTAGAAAAGATGCCACCAGAACATTAATCCATGCACATGTATATCTGTCCAAAATCTCTCTTTGTTCCCTACTGTAAATCCACAGTTTTCAAAATGTGGTGCCCTGGCCAGCAGCTTGGGCAACATAGAAATGCAAATGGTCTTTGGGTGCCTGCTGTCTCTCTGGACTCTGCCTTTTCTCCTCCGGGTGTAGTTTGCCCCTTCACCCGCCCTCTGAACTTTGATGAGCCTGCAGCTCAGTCTTCGGTCTCTTCCTCATTTATAACCCTGTCCTTGGTGGTCTCACCTGGCTCCGTGGCTTTCCAAATCACCTACATATTCATCTTAGAATTTTGTGTCTTTAGCCCTTGCCTCCTCTGTGAATTCTAGACCCACGCATAGCCTCTAAGGGGCCGTGTGTGATTTACCTCCTCCAGTTGACCTGCTCAACCCCAAACTTCAGGTGTCCCACCACGTTGGGTAGCAACTCTCATACTGCGTTAGTCATCCGAACACCCCCTTTCTCTCACACTACACGAATGATCCCTCAGAAAAGCTGTCAAGTCTACCCCAGATAACATATTTATCAACTATAAGAGGCACAGTATTTCACATTTTAACATCTCTGGAATCAGGAGGCCTTTGACCATATAGCCGACCAGGTGGCAGTCGTGAATTCACTTTGCCTGTCTGTCAAAATGTGCAAGATGGATCTCAGGGGTTTGAAGAGTTGTCCTGGGGACATTAGTGCTACACTCAAGAGCAATACTGAATCAACAATGCATCTGATGTTACTGAAGACAACGCCGTGAAAATATATAGATATCAGAGACTCAGAGTGCAAACAGATTGAGGAGAATTGGACTCAATGTGTGAAAGTGACTCTATGTGACAAGAAAGTCATGGTTTAAATGGCAACACATTTTCTCTCTTAATGGTACATCAAACAATAGTGCCTTTATACTTGATGGAATCTTACATTTTCTGAAATGTTAGCAAAAATCAGGTAGCAATTGCTGCATTAAGAAAAAAATTACCCCAAAATGTAGTGGCTTCAAACAATAGCCATTTATTAACTAACAATTCTTCAGGTTGTGAAGCTCACCAGGTCTAGCCCCAGGCTGGGTGAGGATGGGTTTTCTCAGATCTTTGGGGTCTTGGCGCTGGGCTGTGCGGCCTCTTGTTCTCCAGCAGGCTATCCTAAGCTCTTCACGTGGCTACCTGGGGAACAAAGGCACACAGTGACTTCTGCATCTGCACAGGGCCATTTCTGCTGCACTCTATAGTGAAGGAGGGTCACAGCCAACCCAGAGACCAGAGTGAGGAAGCAGACCAATGTCTCCGTAAGGGAATCTGCTACGGCACATGTAAAAGAGCACTGGTACAGACAGTGGAGGAAAATTGAATAATTTTTGCCAGCAATCTAGCACACATATTATATTTGGAATCTGCCTAATGGGAGGAAAAATTAAGGATGTGGAATAAGCTAAAGTGATTAGTGGGTACCCTTGTGGCAAAAAGTTAGTGCATGGAAAGATTATTTATGTGATGTTGCAGGGATATACATCTTTGTGAGCTACAATGTTCATAATTCTGTTATTTATGAATTTATAGAATTAACAAGCACATCCATTTATAGAATAATGAGAGTGTGGTTTAAGCCTGCAGATAAAATATACAAATACTTTAAAGAACATTGTTCTTATACCAATTATCCAATAAGAATAGTGCTGAATTCTATGGAGTACTGCAATAAGCTAATGCTTTACAAACCATGCTCCTCAAATTGGGCTAAGATATGCAATCCTTGAGCGTTTCCGTTGTAGAAATTGCTAGTTGCCACCCAATGTCTAATTCCCCATTCTGTATTTATAGACCTTAATTTTAGCTGGTGCAATTTACCCAACTGAAACGCTGTGTTTCGCAGCCTCCTTACTGGTAGGTACCAGTCATGCAGTTAAGTTTTGACCAGTGGAATGCAAGAAGGAATATTTTCTGCTATGTTCAGAAAATCTCATTTAAGTGAGGGGAGCTGGGCACATTCTGCTTTGCCCCCTAACATCCTGCTGCCTATAAGTGAATGTAATTTGCTAAAGATCTAACAGGTATCCCTGCTCATGAGGAATGTAGCCAAACACTAAACATAATAAAATGAAGCTCTGGAAGGACTCATAAGACTTCACAGTGACTCCTATTTTTTCATCTGCTAAGACAATAGAAATTAAGTTTAAGTTTAAAAATAGTTGGACTCTTGCATAGAAGTGTAACTTGTCGAGAACGAGATCATGTATTGCAACACGCATCTTTGTTTACAACTCGAGTGAAAGATGCCACCTGTTCTTCATCTATAGAAATCGGAAATGAGAAAATTTTTCTTCTATTCTGTGGTTTTTGCTCTTAATAATAAAGATAACTTGTATTTGTATAGACACAAATGATCTCAGTTGAGTGTCACAAACATTCTTCAAGGTTTAAATTTTTATCTTCATTAACAATGAGAGACAATGTCCAAAAGTCTAAATCAGTTGTTCATAAATATACAGGGGCAGAGATGGGTCTCAAACGTAGATATTCTGACTCCAAATCAGAGTTCTTTTAATATAAGGATTCCCTTATTAAATAACACACATTTATATCCAAATTCAAAAACAGAGTGTGAGTCTAATGCCATCTGACATCCAAATTCCAAGTATGTTGGTTTTTATTTGTAATCAAGGTGGTCTGGACCCTGATCAATGTTAAGAAGCACAAAGTCTTTAAGTAATTACGAAATGTATGATATTAATAGGAAACAATTATTGCTACCACATGGATAAATCTCCTCTATTCATTTCTGGACAAAGTTGACAGTTACCTAACGATGACATTGGCTGGGCTTTGGAACTTAGTCATACTAAGGTGGAGTGAGTTAAATCCAATTGCAACGCTTAGAACTGCTTATCCATCGCCATGAATGCCTTCACTTATTGGAGCCCCCTGGCAAAGCCCACAGTGTTCTGCTAGAATGAGGTATTTTCACCACAGTAAAGCAGAATAATTCTAGTAGGCATGAGAATTGAATACACTGTATCAGAATTCCTATTTTTCATGATTGAGGTTAAAAAAAAGCGAAGGACCAAATCAATTTTCTGACCCGGTAAAACGGCTTCACATCGTCTCAGAAATTGAGGACATTATAAATGTAATCTATTTTAAACTTTTTTACACTAGGCATAAAGTAGAAAATAAAATTCTTTTATCAAGCTCGGAAAAAGGAATCATATTTTCAGTTACTATGTAGCAAAAATTAGCATACTTAAAAATGAAAGTGTTAATTTTAATGAAGTCTACTAGTTACAATAATCCACTCTTTTCTAGCCATAAATCAAATTTGTTTTAATGCTTACATTTATGATGCTTTTGATGAAAAATGATGCTGAATTGTGGTCAGGAAAAGAAGTGAAGACTAGTGTTTTCAATGAGTAATGTTAAAAGCATTTTGGCAACCATTTGGGGCTATCTCTTAGCACTTTTATAGAGATACAGGAACAAGACTCAGAAGATGGGGTTCTGACCTCTGGCTTTGAGCTAATCACACAAACTCATCTGAAAAATGGGGATGATAGTCTTATCTGGTAGGATAAATGTATTTTTTCAGAAATATTGATATTCTTACTTTACTACTAAATTCAGATCCATTACATTGGCTGGAAAATACATAATATATATTATATATGTAATATACTGAATATAAAAATCTTAAATGTAATGAATTTTACTATTTAGAACTTACAATTTTGCTGAGAAAAATATGTATGTGGTAAAATTGACAATATCAAATAATTTTCTTAATCAATAGCATGAATTATCTACACGGAGCAGTTTTGCAAAAAACAAAATATTCATATCTCTGTTGTACTATTCTATGAGAGCTCAGGTTTCTGGAAACGGCATTAGTAGTGCATTGTTTTATGATGCACTTGTATTAATCTATTTGTCTAAATCACGGCCAGTCATCTGAAGCACAGATTGCCACAGGGTAACCAGAATCGGGTATCTGTGTTAAGTCAGGACCTGAAATGCTCTATAAAACTGGGGGGTACTTAATTGCTCCTTCTCTGGGGAGACAGCGCACGGCTCTTATAGGTCCTCCAAGGCTAGAGAGCTTTGTTTATAGAGTATGTTCTTTGGCCACACAAAGTCCCTTTCACCAAGTTGTACTTTGGTGTTATATTCCTTCTGGAACTTTAAATGCAGAACTTTTCATGAAAAGATCACCCAGATGCAACTACTGTATTTACTGTGGGGATTTTGTTTTATAAAGTTGTATCCATCATGAGACTACAAAGGAGAATCACGTCTCACACTGAAGTGCCAGGGAAGCTGCACTGCTGTTGTCCCAAGGGCACGAATTTACCCCCTGCCCTTGTGCCCTTGTTGAACGCAGGACGCAGCGGACACTGCTCTCCCTCTGCCCCAGGACCCTGCCCTATACAGCAGGGACGGCAACCTCCTTCTTCACAGAACTCCCATCCTGTGACTTCATGAGTTTTACATTCCACTGTGGACCTTGGGCATTCTGAAATTTATTAATGATTGTATTTCCTTCCTTGCTTTGGGTATTAGGAAGTTCTCAGACCTGTCTAGAGCCAACAGTAGCAATCGCATGGAACAGTACAGCATGCATATCTATAAACTCACATTTTCCCTTTATTTCCCTTCAAACTCACTTCTTTACTTATAAATTTCAAAACCACCTCAAATTCCCTTGAAAATGAAGCAACAAATAAAATTTAAAAGGAAAGCAACCTTGGTTAATTATTAACAAGTGATTTAAAGTAGGGTATATATTTTTACTTTAATAAAATATCTTATAATTCACTGCATTGGAAAGAACTGGAGTACCTGCTACATTTGCTTCCTTTCTTTGGAATTTTTGAATAATCCAGAATAATGCCTCAAGTTAAGCAAAATACTTCATGAAAATCTTAGGATTTTTTTGAGAGTTTTTTTTTTTTAATAGCCCTACGACAAACTTAGACACATTGCCAACAGTGCAGACCTGGGAGAGCCAAGGTGGGCTGGTGTGGGGCAGGAAGGAGCTGCTGTCTCAGCTGCTCCAAGGGCCAGGTTCCGGAGGGTCCTGCCTGCCAGGCAGCTGACTCGAGGGCCAGGTGGGGGGACCCAGCCTGTCCAGAACACTTTGGAAATTGTTACGGTCCTTGGAAAACCCCAGAAAACGGCCAAAAAAGAATTAAGAGTCTCCTCCCAGCCCCTCCCACTACAACAATGACCTCAGTCCTAACTTCACCTGACATTCTTGGGTCAAGAATTGTGATCCTTTTTGTTCCAAAGGTCTTTTTATTCTAAGGAGTATTATAGGCGGGTTAAATACATTTGCAAAAAATGATACCATAATAATATCTGAAAGAATCCACACAAAAAGAAAACTCTTGCAATCAATAAGTGATTATAGTAAGATTATAGAATATCAGATTGCAATAGACAAAACTCAATCACAACTTATAGAAAAAACTATAGCAATCAAGGCAGTGTGATATTGGCTAAAGAAGAGACAGATAGGTCAATGGCACAGAACAGATAGCCCAGAAATAGACCCCACAAATACAATCAACTGACCTTTGGACAAGGAGCGAAGCAACACAGTGAAGAAAACTCTTTTCAACAAATGGTGCCGGAACAACTGGACATTTGCAGAGAAAAAAAAAAAAAAAAGAAAAATAACCTAGACAAAGACCTTACATCCTGCAAATATTAACTCAAAATGGACCAGATACCTAAATATAAAATTAAAAACTATAAAACTCCTAGAAGACACCAGAGGAAAAAATCTAGATGACCTTGGGTATGGCAATGGCTTTTTAAATATAACATCAAAGGCATGACCCATGAAAGAAATAATTAATAAGCTGGGCTTCATTAAAATTAAATATTCTGCTCCGTGACAGACAATATCAAGAGAAAGAGGAGACAGGCCACACACTGGGAGCAAATAATTGCAAAGATATGTCTGGTACAGAACTGGTGTCCAAAATACACAAGAACTTTTAAAACTGAATGATGAGAAAACAAAAGACCTGTTTTAAGAAGTGGGCAAAATATCTGAACAGACACCTCAGCCAAGAAAGCCATATGGGAAATAAACATAGGGAAAAAAGCTCCAAATTATATGAAATGCACATTAAACAACAGCGAGACATCACTACACACCTGTTAGCATGGCCAAAATGCAGAACACCAGCAACACCAAACGCTGACCAGGCTGGGGGGACCAGGACTCTCACTCACTGCTGCCCGGAATGCAAACTGCAGCCTCTTGGGAGGACAAAGAGTTTCTTACAAAACTAAACATGTTCGTACCTAATGTTTCAGCAATTGCTCTACTTGGTATTAACCCAAATAAGTTAAAAACTTGTGCCCACCCAAAATCCTGTACAAGAATTTTATGGCACCTTTGGTCATTATTACCCAAACTTGGAAATAACCAAGGTGCCCCTCAGTAGGTCATTGGATAAACAAACTGTGGTGTATCTAGACAGTGGAATATTATGCGGCATTAGAAAGAAATGAGGCTGGGCGCGGTGGCTCACGCCTGTAATCTCAGCACTGTGGGAGGCTGAGGCGGAGGATCACTTGAGGCCAGGAGTTTGAAACCAGCCTGGGCAACATAGCAAGACCCTGTCTGTACAAAAAGTTTTTTAAAAAAAATTAGATAGGTGTAGTGGTGAGCACCTGTAGTCCCAGCTACTTGGGAGGTTGAGGCAGGAGGATGCTTGAGCCCAGGAGTTCGAGGCTGCAGTGAGCTGTGATCCCACCACTGGACTCTACCCTGGGAAGAATGGGACAGAATGAGATGCCATCTTTAAAATAAAAAAGAAAAAGAAAAAATAATAGAGCTATCAAGCCATAAAATGACATGGGGGAAAAGTAAATGCATATTACCAAGTGAAAGAAGCCAATCTTAAAAGGCTGCACATTGCACTATTCCAAACATAGGACATTCTGGAAGAGGCAAAATTATGGAGACAGTAAAAAGACCAGTGGTTTGGAGTGATGGTGAGGGGAGGGTGAACAGGCAGAGCACAGAGGATTTGCAGTGCAGTGAAACTACTCTGTGTGACACTGCAGTGGTGGACACATGTCATTACACACAGAATGTACAACACCAAGAGTGAGCCCTCATGTAGACCATGACTCTGGGTGATGACGTGTCAATGTAGGTTCATTGATTATAGCAAACCTGCCCCTCCCCTATGGGACGTTGATTGTGGGGAGGCTGTGGGTGTACAAGGGAAAGCTGTTACAGTAACCCCTGTATACTTTTCACTCAGTCTTGTTGTGAACCCAAAACTGCAATAAAAATAAAGTCTATTAAATTAAAAAATAATAGGTAAGAATTTTAGTGCCCGTTACTCTTAAGAATTTGGTGGTGTTGAAATACTGGCTTTTATTATAAATCCTAAATTACAAAGGTAAAGAAGCAAAGACACTGCCCTGTGCAGAGAAGCTAGTTCTGAGTGAAGCACTCTGGACAGGTATGTCTTAGGATAACGTTTCCGTATCTTATTCTCTCTAATCGCAGATCTTACCTCTCCAGATAAATCTCATTCCATTTGCTTCTGTCTTGGTTAAAGCATTGATTTTGGGACCAGAATGTCATTTTCTCAATTTTGCAATTTACCTTTTTCTTGGAAATAGGTGATGTGCATACACTCTCCCACATGATCAGGTTCCATGCCTAGAAAGGTTACCCTCACACTCAGGGCTTTTGAACCATAAATAAGTAATAATTGTAAACAAGTACTCTGTGGATAATTGTCCAAAAGAACTTGAGAGCCATGGCTTTCAATGCAATTTGTGCCCCTGGTTTTTCAATTTGAGAGAGCTTGTCAGATTTCCTGACACTCACAGCAATGCTTCCTTGTTTCCACTGTGGATAAATTTTCATTACCCTTAATTGGTGTTGAGTATGAGCATCCTGCCAGGGATTTCTGGTCACCTCGCAGATCCCATTTAAGTGTCATTAACATGACTATTTACACTCACTGTAAGGAATAAGTTAGAAATATTATGGGCAGTGAGATAAAAGCACTCAAAAATATTTGCATTGTGTCAAATTGCCAATCTTTGCACAAGCTAACGATATATTTTCTTCCTGTGGCTGTGAATGCTGCACATTTTATGCCTTATATTGCAATTTTTGTTTAAAAGGCATTATTGCCTGAAATCGCAGTTCATTTGGTGCTAGTCTGGTAAATGGCCATCTTTCATATCATAAATTTCAATCTAAGTACTGATCGTCGGGTTAATATTATAGAAAGTGCACCCTAGGGGAATATAAAGAGATGGTTGGATTTTAGGACCTAGTAAAGTAGTTCTTTACTCCAAAACGGGAATAGTTTAATCAACAAAATGACTTGGAGCAAATGTGCCTCTTCTTGGTGTTTCAGTTTACTGGAGTGATAACTTCACCAAACTCATACAATTTTCATCATGTACTTTTCTTTGTTTCAGATGTGAATGTTACCATGTTATACTGCTTTTCTAGAAACATAATTTGTTATATGAATGAATGAAATAAAATAAATCTAAATATTTTTGCAATTATTTAGAAAACCCACCATGGTTTCCCTTGAGTTCACGATGGGGTAGACTATGGTGGAAACTGTCTTACAATGTAGCCTCTGTGTGCCCGCCCCCTACCCCCTGTGTGGGTTATGATAGCTCCCATAATAGGATTTTGGGAAGGTAACAAATCTTTCACATGAAAGACTGTGCACCACTTCTTGTGCATAGCGTTTCCCACGTGGTCATGATTCAGCGACTGAATGACACGGTGCTGACAGCGCCCCAGACTCCGGCCCGCGTGGTGAGTGCCTTGCATGGCAGCCCTCACGGCAGCCCAAGAGGAGAAGGGTCATTACCCTCGTTCTACAGTCTGGTGAAGCAGGTCTCAAAGGCCTGAGACTGAGCCATTCTCTAAAGGCTCTAAGGAGAGGTGGTGATTACCATGGAGCAATGCAGGCCTGTCTGGCTGCACATTTCATCCTGCCTTCCTAGGTGTTCCTCTACCTGCGGGGATTCTCCCCCTATGTCATAGAAGGTGAAACCCTGACGCGGGATGAAGCATAAACATTCCTCCAGAGTGGTGTGGTGCATAAAGTCGGCACGCCCTGGCCCCTGAGAAAGTGCCCTGACCGACTGGAGAGGAGCCAGCCACCGTCCTGGGGTGTTCCTGCCTTGTCCCTGCTTAGCACAAAGGCACGCACAGCCCTCAGAGCAGTGGGGCTGCCTCCGGAGGCCGCGGTCCATGGCCCTTCCCGGTGTGACTGGGCACTGGCACAGGTATCTGGCACGAGCCACAGATCAGTGCAAAAATAAAAAAAAAATAAAGTGTTCTTGCCAACGAGATCTCTGATGGTAACAGGTTAGCCATGCACTTGATAATTAATCAAATATTATTTTTGGCATCTTTTCAAAATAATTTAATTTTTAATATTTTTGTCTGCTTAATTAAAATGCAAGATCTTCAAACACACACACCACACACAGACACATGCACACACACACACCACACACAGAGACACACACCTGCACACACACGCATAACCTTTTTAACCCAATATCCCCAAAAGTTACTACCCCATTTCTTCTCTTCCGTTTTCAGTAAAACTCCCTAAAAATGTCGGCCACACTTGGCCTCAGGTTCCTCTTCTCTCGTCCTCTCTCACACCCGCTCCATTTGCTCTTCCACCCTACGGGTCTAACATGTGAAAGAACTTCGTGATCTGTTGCTGAAAGTACACTGTGCCAGGCATGACATCAAGAGTTTCACAGGGATTTTATCCCTTAATACATCCCTTGGTACAGATATGTGGGATCACTCTTAATGAAAAATAAAAATAACACATAATGAGATGATAATAAATAGTGAAATTCTTAATAATCTCCTGTTATAAATGAGGCACAGAGAGGTTAAGTGACTCTCCCAAAGTCACACAGCTATTTCATTGTAAAGCCAAGTTAAAGAAGCCAAGAAGCTCAGCTCAAGACCCAAAGATTTTAACCACTACAATAGACTGCCAGTCTCATTCTCGGCAATATCTGACATACCTCTTACGGATGTACTTTGGGGCTAAAAAATAAATTAGCACCAGGGATTTTCTGAATCGTGCTTGAGTTAAAATGTAGATAAAAGCAAAACATTCCATGTGAAACTTCCTATGATGTTTTGTTGAAAATCACTCATAATAAAGTCAAAATATAACTTAAGAGAGAAAAAAGACAATTTTATATAACTCAGAGGCTAGAGTACCTCTTTAATTAAGAAGTTGTCAAATTTATTTGAAAAATTATTTTCCGAAATGCATGAGCTCCCATCAAAGCAGGACATCTATGTAGCCACTAAATACTACATTTTGCAAAAGAATATTGGCATGGGACATCCCAATAATTTATATTATTCTATTATAAATTTCTGTGAAAGACCCATTAAATATTCCAGTTAAGCTGACTCATGCTGTGAGAAATATTGTTCGGTTTGTTTTGAGCTGTTCATAGCAAAATGTGCCCAGTCGTGGATGTTAAATGCTAAATGTATGTCGTTTAATATTTCCAAGCTATCCCGGAGTATTGCAAGTCTTTTCAATGTTTTAATGTTAGATGTGTGAATTACACATCCCTGACTATCTGTTTGTGAATTAACTCACAAAAAGAGATCATATGTAAGGAATTAGCACAAACTGGTTTAATCCATAGCGTGTTATAGCTAGAACCGCTTCTCTCCTCTGAGGTCCTTTCTCTTCACGTGAGTTTTTCTCAGTACTATTGATTGGGCTGAGAAGGTTGACGGGTAATTTAGCATCCCCTGGGCCGCGCTGAGCGCCGGGGCTTCCTCCTTGCCTCTGCGCTCCCGGCCTGCATAGCTGATCACCTCCCTTTATTATGTGGGCTGAGCCTGACTCGAATATTTCAAGTTCTCACTCATTTGCAGCCAAGAGCACCTCAGGAGGAAACCCTGCTCCCGTAATGACATATTGGCAGGGTAGAGGGGAGCTTGCACATCATTACCAAATTAAACATCCGTCTGTGAGGCTCAGGGACGGCAATGTGCCACGCTGCATATTAAATTCAAGAGAAACTTGGGAAGAAAAAGCAGTTCATTCACAGATTGATTCACCATCACCAGATCAAGTATGGGGAGAGGTTCTCAGTAGTCCTTATTGCCTCTTCCTGGTCCTCCCCTCCTCCTCCTCTTCCTCTTCTTCCTCCTCCTCCCCCTCCAATTTCTCCCCTGAAATAACCTCTAAGGCATGTTCTGATGTGCAGCCACACCTGCACACATGCACAAACACCTTCTAGAGAAAGGCCTGGGTTGGTATTTCAACTCTCCTGTTGGTCTCATGAATCAATCTTCCTACTGTTCCTGCATCTGGCCCCATACTGCCCTGATGACAAAAGGATTCACGTCTAGATTGTACATTTGTACATTGCATTTTGGTGGTGGCATCACCCCAGAGCCAGCCTCTGAGCCCCCTTCTTCCCTGGATTCTGCAGTAGAAATTACACCAGTACCAGAAAGTCTGTATGTGGCAGAGGGACCATTTCACTAAGTTCAGGCCTTACCTCTGTTGGGTACGTGTTATATTCCAGCCATATCATTTGTCATTGAATTTAAAATAGTAATATGGACTTTTAAATCTATATATGGTTCATAATATCCATAAAGGTGGCTTCAGAATTTAGGCACACAGTCTGCAACCACTTGGGACAGTTTCTCAGTGTGAAGTGAAGACATCTTTCCTGTGTAGTGCCGTCCACAGTCAGGTAGCATCACTCAGACGTCTCCTCCTGGGCAGATGTGCTGAGCTAAAGTGATGCTATGTCTGCCCAGTGCCTGGAAATTCCATTCTAAGATCCTAGATGTCTTGGGATGCACAGAGCCTTAGGGTCGGACTGCCTTGCTCCCAACACCCTGGGATGCTGGAGTTAAGCAGAGGGAGGAAGAAATGGGGTAGCTTGGGGAGAGAGGAAACCAGACAGAGAAGGAAGAAAAATCTGATTCCTAGGCAAGGAGACAAACTAACAGATGACTCAATGGGAAGAGTAAAAACATGCTTTGCTGTCTCCTCAGGACTCTGCTACCCGCAGTTAGGACTTTCACTCTGGCAGTGGATTGTACGTCTGTGCCTCCTCAGGTAGTATAAGCACAAAATCTGGGGACTAAAACAACTCATGTCGCATAGTCCTTTACAGTTTGATCTCCACAATGTCACGGAGGTTATGGCATGTCTTAAACATACCGTGTGTGGCAAGGCTGAGACTCAAGCCTGGCTTCCCTTTCCATGCTGGCACTGTAAAGCAGGGTGGAAAACGGTACTTTGATATGCAGCAATAACTATACAGTGCCAAGAAATCCCCCTTTTGGAATCAGATTGTAGGTAGTATGCAAAGTCAGTTTAAGAATAAGCCAAACTCAATTAATTACCTATAATCTGTTTAAGAGGATTAGCATACCAAAAGAAAGAATTTGTCAATAAGAATTAACAGGAGTAAGCTGTCCTCATTCACATTGTGTGGGTTCCAGGTGACAAAGAAACTATGGGCTTGTGCATCCATATAGGACCACCGTGTAGATGGATATACAGGCTTAACAACACCTCAGCCATTAGCATTTCAAACCAAGTAATTAACTCCCTTTGCTCTGATGCCACGGTGAAGAAGAAATCATCCAAAAATTTGACTTCATATATAGCTTTTCTCCAGGAGGATGGTGTGTGCACAAGACAATTCTATTTCACAGTGTAAATGAACAAGTGCGCACGTGGTCTTCCTAGCTGGGTCCTGGATTAAGTCCATCTGTGTGCAGCCCGACCTCCACGTCGGTCATCAGTGTCCCGGCCTCGGCCCCTGCTCAGGGCTGGACTTGCCTTCTGAACTTCTGTCAGGACAGCAGAGACTGGGAGAGACTGGTTATGTTGCTGAAGGGCAGGAAGCCTGGCAGGGAAGGTGAAGGCTGTTTTAATACTTCATTTCACAAGAAGGGTGAGGAGGTTCTCCGAGGCGCTGGTAAAGAGAAATAGCTGAAGGTGGCACAGGCAGAGGGACTCAGAAACACTGCAATAGGGGAGGGACCGCACTGTCGCACTGGGCTCGATTCCCAGTACAGCGGAGGCCAAGGCTGGGCTCGTAGCAGTGTGCGGGGCGGGGGGTGACCCTCACAGGGAGGAGAGGACAGACCTGCCAGGATTCTTGCTGGAGGCAGCCCCAGGGTGAGGGACTTGATCAGAGGCGGAGGGAAGGGTCCTCCGATGCTGATTTCACCAGATTCTTGCTGCAACTGGGCTGGGCAGTTGGAGGACAGGGCCCTGGAGAGGCCAGGGAAGAACAGGCCAAGAGGAGGAGTCTCTGACCGTCCAGGGCAAATGGGAGGCTCTCCTGGCGCCGACTTCCAAGTCTTCCAATGCCTGGAGTTGTTTCCACTGCTTCACACCGTTCACCCAATTTTTAATTATTATTTTACTTCAGTCTTCGTGGGGTGATAAAATTGACTCAGCCACTCCCTCTCACGGCGCACGTTAGGCCTGGCCCAGCTTTACTGCTTGTGCGAATAAACATCAGGCCACATTCCTACTCCTGTGCTTTTCCTGCAGATAAACTCCCACAGAGGGGCTCGTGCGTCAAGCAGACACGCGCCTGTGGGTTCCCATATGATCAGATACGCCTCTACCAAAGGACAACACAATTGAGAATGCAATTAACACTTTATGAGTGATCTGGCGTCTTTTTAACCTTGTCATCCTTGTGTGTTATAATTTAAAATACTAATTGAGTAAGTACAAACCTTTGCCACATTTCTTTAATTACTGCGGTTGATTCAGTTTCCCATTTCATCTTGTGTGAATTTTCTGTAGCCTTTTAAAACAGTCTAATTACTTATTTTATTAGCTTCTAGAACATTTAGTTATAAACAGGGCCTGCGGCATACGTGATGTGGCTGTTCCAAGGTGCATAACACACAGCTGAAACGGCAGTGCGGCCCCGGGAATTTCCAGACACCTTCACAATCACCCTGTTGCAAACTCAAGTATTTTGAAGGTCTGTGGGTAAATACCTCACATGACAATTTAAGACTTTTTTCTGGAATATTTTGCAAAAATTATCCCAATTAATTTCTCAGTCCATGTGGACTGAGAAAAATGACCAAAAAAGTAATGAATTAAAAACAGTACTAATGACAATGCATAAACTTTTACTAAGATATTATTATTATTAAGTTAATCTATTTCTTATATATTATAAATTATCTCTTTTTAACATATATGTATACCTATTTATCTAATCCATTTTATAATTACATATCTGGAAATTAATAAAGTGTCAGTACTGTTTTTATAATTAATATCTGGGGACTTTAGTCAACTTAGTTTAGTTTTTCTAGGTCCTACCTAATCTAAAATAATGACTAGCTCTATTTTCTGGAGATTTGGGAAAATGACCAGAACTTAGAACTATATACTTATAGAGATATTATAATATTTTTATACATTGGAAAGAAAATACTTTTTTCATCTTTACAGCTACCTTTTTTTATAACTTAAATTTAAGTTGTAAGCTAGCCCATTGATTTGAATCTACTCTAGAGCCTGCGAAGGTTGAGGAGTCGTGTCCCCCGTGTGCCCAGTGACGTCCATCAGAGGGTCACCTGGCTCTGCCAGCTCACCTCCCTTTGTCCTGCGTTGTCTTGCACTTCCCCCATCAGGACCCCCCCCATTCAGACCCCGTCCTCTGGCCATGGATAAGGGCTTTCTGTGCAGGGAGGTGAAAAGTCCCTCCCAAGTACAGACAGATTTCATCTGCTGTCTGAGTGTCCCTTGCTCCATTAGAGAAGGAGATTAAATTGACGTGGCACAACTTGTCTGTCCCTTACTGGGCACAGGAGCTGATTGTACTCCACTGCCCGTCTTCTCACCAGTGATTGCAAATTGATTAGTTGACAGCGTGTTCCAATTTCTTCCCAACTGTTGAAATTTAAAGCCGACCAGTTAATGATTATGAAGATAAAACTTTTCTGTTAATTTAAAAAAAAAATGAGCAGTATCATCAATTCCTTCTACGATTTCAAGAACTCGCTCTGACTTTGTCAGTGATCACAAATATCTGCTGATTACTGGAGAGCCTGCGATTAGGGCCTCCGGGCTGGGCCCCCGAGAGCTCTCTTGCTACTTTTCCGTATCACAATTTGTCACCAGCAAACGCCCCGGAGTCTCTGGATTTTCTTGTCTTTGTTGAATTTATTGACATTCCTACATAAAGATGAATAATTTATCTGATGCTAAAAAGAAGGGGTGGTTGGAGCTTTAAAAAAATAAAATAAAATAAAGCTGAAATTCTTTAAGACACTTCACAGGGTGTATTCACATTAGAATAGTGCATGTTTTTGTTCAGTGCTACATAACTTCCCACGTGACTTCAATTGACGGCATAGGTTGAGATTCAAATCACTAAATAATTATTCACAGATTATAAGAAAAATACGTTGAGGGTTTTATATAATCTGTGATGGGGAGTGATTATATGATTTTATGTTAATGCATTTTAAAGGGAAAAAATGTGTTTCCATGTATTTAGCCAAAGATTTTTTTCTTTTATTTTTAATTGGCATGTACTAATTGTATATATTTGTGAGATACAGAGTGATATTTTGATACACTTATACAATGTATAATGATCAAATCAGGGTTTATAGCATAGCCATCCCCTCAAACATTCATTATTTCTTTGTGTCCTGAACATCCAAATTCCTCTCTTCTAGCTTTTTGGAAATATACAATAAATTATTTTTAACCCTAGGTACCCTACAGTTGGCGAACACATACAAAATTACAGCTAGAGAGGAGGGATAAGCTCCAGTGTTCTTTACCAGACACTCCTGATAAGAAAGCTCCTCTCAGATTTTTAATTAGGGGCCTTGGGGACAGCATTTACTCTTCCAGGTTTCTGCCACCCAGTGACAGCACCAATGATAATTTGCTAAATGGCGCCCTTGGGTCCTGACAGAAATGAAGCAAATTACAAAAGCACACAACACACCACCAGCTCGCAGGAACAGCAGGAACCTCCCGACGTCCTCCGGGGCCCACAGCAGCACGGGGTGCTCAGTCAGTTTGCAGAGCAGTGCTGTAGACTGTCTGACCTTGGGAGTCTCAGTGCAGGCTGAGCCAGGGGCTGCTTTTATTGAGAAAATAATAAGGAGGCTGCCAGGTGCCAGTGGGCCTTTCTTATCCATCCTGTGTCCAGTGTCTAGGACGGCCCTGAGGCCTGGCCAGCTTCACTCAGGGCAGCGCCTTCCTAGGAGAAAAAAACATTTGCACACAATTGGCTTCTCCCAGGAATGTGGGCTCCTACTTTTGCAAAACCTGAATTATGAGGCAAGGATGGGCAGGATGCCACCACAATAAACTTGGGGAAGAAACTAAATAAAGCACAACTGAATCAGCCGTTGGGTGTCACGTAAAGCCACTCAATTCTTTCTGTCAATTTGTTTGGGATATATTCTAAAAACACACCAAAAATGATCCTTCGCGCTGCATTTACTACGGCTCCTTACCTTTCATCACGTTCTGTCTGCTCAGCTTGACAGGAGCGGCAGTGCAGGCTCCCCCTGACACCTTGGGAAGGGTGAGGACAGCCTCGGCTGGAGCTGAGTGGTCAGTCCTCGGCTGGCCTCAACAGCGCACGCGGCCTGGCAGGCTCAGGAAGCCTGCTCAGGTCCGCATGGAGGGAACGGACGCTAGGAATGGATTTGAAACAGGAGTAGATAGGAAATAGTGGCTTATTTATTCATTTAATAAACACTTATTGAATGTTTTCTGTGTGCTAGGCAGTGTTCTAGACCTGCAGAAGTTGTTTTCTGATAAGGGTAAGGTGGTTGAGGTAGTAGAGAGTAAACAAGCAAACAGGTGAACTGAACAAAAACTGGACTGAGATGCACTGCGAATATGAACGAAAAACTAACTATATAAATAAGCAGGCCCCTCCCCTCCCCTCCCCTCCAAAATCAACAGCGCAGGATGATGTGGCAGAGAACGAACAGCAGGATGGGGAACAAGAGCTAATTTGTATTGTGTGGTCGGAAAAGCTCTTTGTTCAGGATGTAATATTTAAAACGAAATAACAATGAAGTTCATGAAAATGGGGTTGTCGAGCTACGAAACCATATGTTTACCTTGAAAATAAATCAGACTCGCATTTTGCAAATATTCTGTCCTAGTTTCCAGCTTATCTTTTCATCTTGTTAACTGTTTTAAAGAGCATTTGACGAAACCTTGTTTCATGCCTAGATCACCGCCTCCCACGTGGAAAACAGTAAACACTTGTCACGTGAACGGATAAGCTGCTGTTTCACATCAGCTGCTATCGTTGGTTTCCCCCATTAGCTTATGAATGTTTCTCACATTGAGGGCGTGATTTTGTGCCGTATCATAAACAATATGCCAATCCCTGGTCACAAAAATTTTCTCTTATGTTTTCTTTTCAAAGTTTTAAGGTTTTGTTAGCATTTAGGTCTCAGCCATTTTGTGGTTTTGTTTTTTAATATCTTGGAAGGTATGTGTTAAAGCTTAGTTTTTTTGGTTTTTGGGTTTTTTTGCATATAGATGTCCAATTGTCCCAAATTATTTGTTGAAAAGAATATGGTTTCTTAACTAAATTGCCTTTATATCTTTGCTGTAAATCAATTGAATATAAAAGCACAAATATATAGCCAATTTATTTTTTTTTTTTTACAAATTACTCTTTGTATTTCTGCTTTTGCCAATGTCACAATGTCACACTATCCCACTCTCTTTATGACTGTGGCTTAAATATTGACTCTTGAAATAAGATAATGAGTATCCTACAAATTTTTTCTTATTTTCAAAATTTTTATTACTCTTTTTTTTTTTTTTTTTTTTTTTGAGACAAGGTCTCACTCTGTCAGCCAGGCTAGAATGCAGTGGTATGATCATAGCTCACTGCAGCCTCAATGTCCTGGGCTCAAGAGCTCCTCCTGCCTCAGCCTTCTGAGTAGCTGGGACTACAGGCATGTACCACCACGCCTGGCTAATTTTTTCTATTTTTTGTAACAAAGTTTCACTATGTTGCTCAAGCTGGTCTCAAATTCCTAGCCTCAAGCAATCCTCCCGCCTCAGCCTCCCAAAGTGCTGGGATTACAAGTCTATTAATAATTTCTTTGATTCTTTCCAGATACATTTTAGAATCAGCTTCTCAATAACTACCCAAAAAATCCTGCTGAGATTTTGATCACTATTGCTTTGAATCAATAGATCAATCTGGGGAGAACTGACATCTTAACAATACTGAACCTTCCAATCCATAAACATGGTATACCTCTCTTTTTATGCAGTTGACTCTCAACATAGAGATCATGTACATGCTTTGTGAAATTACTTCCTAAGTTTTAGAGTTTTTGGTGCAATTGTAAATGGTACTGTTTTAATTTTTAATTTTTAATTCCAATTGTTCATGGCTTGTACAGAGAAAATATATTACTTTTCACACATTGACCTTGTATCCTATGACTTAATAAACTTACTTATTAGTTCTACAAGTTTATAGATTCTTTGATGAGTTCTAAGTAGTCCACTATGCTGTTTAAAAATAAAAACTGTTTTGTTACTTCCTGTCCCATATATTTGACTTTTGTATCTTTTTCTTGCATTAGTGCATTAGCTAGGACATCAAGCACAATATCAAATAGGAATGATGACAGTAGATGCCCAGTACTTACTTGCGATGTATTTTAATTTTTATTCAACTCAAAATATTTTCTAATCCAAAATATGATCTTGTATCTAGAAAACCCCAAAGACTCCACCAAGAAACTCCTGGAATTGATAAATAAATTTAGCAAAGTCTCAGTTTACAAAATCAATGTATACAAATAAGTAGCACTTTTATATACCAATAACAGTCAAGCTGAGAATCAAATCAAAGACTCAATACCATTCACAATAGCTACAAAGAAAATTAAATACCTCTTGTGTCTTTTTCTTTGACCCAAGAGTTATTTATAATTGCATATTTAAATTTCTAAATATTTGTGGACTTCTCAGATACTTTTCTGTTTAATTCCTTTTTGTCAGAGAAGATACCTTGTATGATTTCAATCACCTTAAAATTGTTATAACTTGTTGTGTGGCCCAGAATATGTACTATCTTGATGAACACTCCATGTGTCCTTGAAAATAATATGCAATCTGCTGTTCGTGGTTGAGTGTTTTATAAGTGTCAATTAGGCTGAGTTGGTAAAGGTTGTTGTTGAGGTCTTCTAAATCCTTGGTGATTTTTCATCTGCTGTTACTTTGATTCCTAAGAGAGGGGTGTTGAAGACTTTAAATAAAATATCAGATTTGCCTATTCTCATTTCAGTTTTATTAGTTTTTGCTTGATGTATTTTAAAGCTCTGTTGTCATCTACACACACACATTTAAGATTTTTATTCAATTTTTGGAGAATTACCCCTTTTATTGTAATGTGATGTCTCTCTTTTTCTCTCATAATATTTATTTTTTCTGAAGTCTAGATTGTATGAGTTTAATACAGCCCCTGTGCTTTCTGTTTGTTGATGTTCACATGGTATATAGTTTCCATTCTATATCTTTATGTCTATGTAAAGATACGTTGCCATTTTATTTCTGTATATTTACAATTATTTCCTCATAGATAGCATATAGTTAAGTCTTACTTTTTTATCAACTCTAAAATTCTAAGATATTCCTTTTCTGTATACTTTTTGATTAGTATTTTTTCTGAATCCATTTTCTACTGGTTACTGGATCATTATTCATATCATTTTAAAAAATGTAATGGGTTCCCCATGGTTTACAGTATGCATCTTTAATTCATCTTAGCATCCCTTTAAAGAATGTTTTACAGCTTCATATTTATTGTAAGAACCTTAAAACAGAATGTTGCTAATTTTTTCATTCCTTCTTTTGTGCTAATGTCCTATATTTTAATTTACATATGTAATAAACCCTCAAAATATTTCTACTGGTTTGCTTTTGCAGTCAATTAACTTGGAGAGTGATTCAAATAAGAAAAATAAGTTTTTCTATTTATCTTTATTTTAACCATTTTTGGAGTAATTTATTTATTTGCATAGATCCAATTTCTTTCTGCTGTAAATGTCTTTCTGTCCAGGTGAGGGTGGCTCACACCTATAATCCCAGCTGCTATAATCAGGAGGCTGAGGTGGGAGGATCAATTGAGCCCAAGAGTTGGAATCTAGCCTGGGCAACACAGCAAGACCCCATCTCAAAAAAAAAAGCTTTCTGATTGAATAATTTTTTTTAGTATTTCTTATATCATATGCTTGCTTCTAATACATTTTTAGATGTTTACTCTAGTATTGAATCTTTCTTCCTCTATATGTAATGCATGTTCTTCCCCTCTGGCTGTCCTCAAGATTTTCTCTTCATCTTGGTTTTTTATAAAGTGGCTAAAGGCATGTGTGAGGTTTTCATCCTGTCTGGGGCTTCTTAGATCTGTGCTTTGGAGTCTTTATCACTTGTGGAAAGTCTTCTCCCATCGTGTTTTGGGCCATTCCCATCTCTACTTTTCTGTTTCTGTTGGATCCTAGGTACTTGAATGTCTGCTTTGCCCAGAGCAATTCACTTTGTGGAGTGTTTTCTTCCTTTTTTCCCCCTCTCTTCTTTAGGTTGCATGATTTTTATTGACCTAATTCCATGTTTTTTGTTCCTTTCCTTGGCCAAGCTGTGCCTGCTCGTGAGACAGCAGAGACATTCCTCACTTCTCTTACTGTGTGTGCATGTCTGTGCATGTCTGTGCGTGTCTGGGTGTAAATGTTTTTGTGTATTTCTAACATTTCCATTTGACTTTTTAAAAACATTTTTCATCTCTCTTGTGAAATTTTCAGTCTGCGTGCATGTCACCCACCTTTCTCGCCAAAGCGTCAACATTCCCTCCTTGATAATCCTGACATGTTTCATCTAGAGTCTGCTTCTGTTGATTGCTTTGTCTCTTGTCAATTTTTCTTCCCTTATTTTGTATGTTTATCTCCTATTTTTTTTTAACTGAATGCGAGACATTGTGGGTAGAACACCAGAAATTGAGGTAAGTATTTATACAGGGAAATGGACACACCACTTCTTCTATGTTCTTAGAGTAGGATTTTGAGTCAATCTAATCAGAAACTGAACTAGTTTAAATTTTGTTGTTACTATGGTTACTTTCAGTACTCTACTTAAATTTTTTGTAGTATTACCTTGTGCATAAAGTAGGGGCTGAGGTTCTGGATTGTTTGTCTGAGCATCACTGCTCTGCCTGGAACCTCTGGCCATACTGTGCGCTGGTGTCAGTAAGCGGGTGGCCCCAGGCCCATCCCTTCCCCACAATGGACCGTCACTGCTTGTTATTCTGTGCCTGCTGGCATGGTGCTGGTGGGCCCAGAGGTTCTCCCTGGCTCTGGTTTTGCTTCAGTCCTAATCAGGCTCTAGTTTCTGGTGTTTCCATGTGGGACCCATTGATCCTGCCCCTCCTCTCTGAAGAGCCAGAGTTTGCCTTCATCCTTGCTATGTTTTGTGTAAGGAAGTTCCTGGCCTCTCCCAGAAGGAGGAGACCTCTGGTGGTCTTGGTATTTGATCTTGGAGCTGTGCTCTGTCTACTCCCCAGGTACACAGTATTCTTCCTTTCCACCCTATTTCCAGTTGCAGCATGTCTTCCTCTGTATCCTGGGGCAGCAGTGTTTGCTGTCCTCCCCAAATGGCCCACAACCATGGGGGGTCTGATTGGGATTTGTGCCTTTTTCTCATCAGCAACTAAGCCCAGCTTCCCGGTCTGCACCAGTGTTGGAGGCTCTGTCCAGCCTTCCACGTGTCCCCTGTGTGTCTCGGGAGTTCCTGCTGGGAGTTCACAGAGAACAGCAATAACCTTGTAAACAATATGTCATCATCCCCACTTCACAGAAGAAAAAGTCAGAGAGATTTAGTAACATAGTAAGAGACAGAAGTGGTAGTTAAGCTTAGCTCTGTCTCTAAGATGGTTTTCTAGTATATAATATTCAAGAAGTTATTTCCAAGCATTTCTCAGATCTTTTTAAATATCTGAACAAAAATATTGTTTAGCTAACCACTGCTTCTGTCTTGCTGCGTTATATAATACTTGTCTTTCATTTTTATATAACACTCAGCAGAATATTTTCTCTCTGGCTTATCAGGAAAATGTGCTCCTTGTTTTTCTAATTAATTCATCTTGTAAATTATAGAACATCATGGATGGAGCAAAGCAAAAACTCTGTCAGTCAGGCATGAACTTGGGTGCTGATTCTGGCACTTGCTGGCTCCTGACATTGTACAAATCAGTTAACCTGAGATCTCAATTTTCTCACTATAACATGAAATTAATACCACTGAATGTTTGCATATTTAAAAAGAATTAAACGAAATAGCATATCACTTGTGCAGTGCAGTACCTGGTACAGGGTACCTGACTACTCTGCATTGATTTATTTATTCCTCCTGGGACCTCTTCCCCTGATACACTCTATCTATCCACTCGGTTTCTCTGGGCTCCATTCTGGCCAAGCATTTCCCACTGCAAGCTCCCGATATCTGATCCCAGTGTGTGTGCCCGTTTGCATTCATACCTCAATGTTGCTCTTTCTCCTTGGCCACCAGTGTGTGATGATCAGAGGCATTAGGTCCCCTGTTCCTCTGTGTAATCCCAGTAGTGGCCTCAGAGCACAGCCCCATCCCCTCTCTGCCTTCATCTGTAGCTGAAGACCAGGTTGGCCCCAGTGAAGTCATGAAACATCCAGGCCTCGTTCCCACCATCGCATCCTTGTTTAATTCTTCATACCCTTGTGGCAATTATTTTTCTGCCTTTTTAAAAATAATTTGGGACTAATTCTTTATTCTGTTTCCTCAAAGATTAAATAGAGAACATTTGTGTTGATGAAGAACCTGGTTCATGTCCACAGTTTTTTTCTATGAACCCCTTGGGTCACATGACTTCCAAAGCTCAGAATTTTTGGATTTCAGAACAATGATACAGTGACCAAAGCAGGTATTGTGTGATGCTTCCAGAGGGTCTGGAGAAGTGACATGGAATCAAATACATTAGTATCTCTGTGGGGAAATAGCAGAAATTTGCACTCAGTGGGAAAGACTTTCATAAACAGCCTCATGTTGGTTCAGCACATTAGTGTTCCCAGTGAATTACGATAAAAGTCTCAGTTATGGAGGATGATTGGATTTGGGAATTAGAGATAAGAGACTGTGGGCCTACAGCACTGACATTTATAGATACCAATACTATAAATTACTCTTAAATTTACCTAACAGCACAAAAATATCCACAAAAGAAAGGTTAATAATAAAGTGATTATATCAAAGTAGCTAACAGGAAATATTCATGGGCCTGTTGCACCCATGTGCTATGGGCTTACATCTATTGCAAAGATTAATATATACACACACACACATACATACATCATATATGTGTGTGTATTTATATACACGTGTGTGTGTGTATGTCATGCTCATTCCTTTTGTTTAAAACTGAGTATCCAATAATAAGGTTATTGAATCTGGTCAATATTAAATTCTGCTCAATAAATTAAATCATCGGAAGTATCTTTGAAGCTATTAGATCTCATAGAGCAAAGTGTAACCATTTTTGTAATTAAATTACTTTTATGAAAGCAACCAAAAAAACTTTTTTAATAGTTTCTCAATGTATTACTAGGAAGCAACATTTATTTAACCACATCTAATGAAATCCCCTTCTAAAGAAAGAGTTCTTCCTGGTGTAGGAGAAATGAGAGCCAGGTCTCAGCCACGTTGGCCTCCTTAAATCTTGGCTGTTACTGACTTTACCTTAGACCCTCCTGCACAATCAGTGCCAAGATGGTTCTTTCTTTCTTTGTTTATTTTGGCCTGGTCTAGTGGCCTTATGATTAGCTTTATAAACACACCCTCAATTGGCTGCCGTGTCGTCATGACACTTGAAGAGTTGAAAGGAGAAAGGAACCAAATTGATCTCATGTAAACATAATTAAGCATGTGCAGATTCTCTTCTCTAATGAAACCGTGTTGCCAAGTCAATCACATGCTACGCTTTCACTTAAAAAGCAATATTTTCCTAAATCTGTTTAATCTCCAATTAATCATGAGGAGAGACTTGTAGATTTAAGGTTCAATCCACTCCCACATATTACCTACAAGATGCCTGGTTCACACGACCTTATTGAAGACATCACACAGGTTATAAGTTCATTTAAAAGTTCTTAAAACTAAAAAAAAAAATTGCATGATTTGCCCATGTGGAAACTAAACTATACACAGAAGTTCAAAAAGTATTGTTGCAAAGCACACAAACACACATGCACATAAACCAGTGAGTTCTGACTTCTCTGTGTCTATTCTGAACATGAAATATCTTACATTCTTCTGAGTATCCATTCAGATGCTTCAGACAATAATTTAAATAAATGGTATTTTTGGAGAATAAGATTTTCTGATGATTTTAAACTTCTGAAATTCTACAAACTTACTAAGCAATATCATTGTGCTTAAAAATACAGTGATCTTGCAAAATTTTGAATTGTCAACTTCTGTGACACCGTAGTCAAGTTAATATAAAAGTGAAGTACCAAGGGCTACCTTTAGAAAAATATATTTCATTTTATTCTTTCAAAAAGAAATTATTTTATGTCGTCTCTTCACAAAGTGTCCCCTGTAAGTCTTCACGATTATTTCCTTATAATTTAGTTGTAATAGTATAGTTTCAGCTGAAGTACCAGTCTCCCTCAGTCTTTACAATAGTAACAATATTACAGAACATTTTTCCCTCTTTTATAAAGCTGAAAGGAAACTCATTAACATACAGTAAAAACAAAACATATGGTAATGTTTGTAAATGAACTATTTTTAGACTTTGGTTCTCCTATTCTGGACATTTATTCATTTATTTATACATCTATATTATATAAATGCATTGTTTTTATTATATAAATGTAAGCTGACCTTCCATGTTCCCCTTTCTCAAAACCTTTTTTATGAGCCTGCAAGAAATTGAGTTCCATATAAAACAACTTCCCAGCAGCCTCGTCTAGTGTGGGGAGTAAGATCACAGACTCTGAGGTACATGTTTACTTCCAGGAGGCCTTGGCAATGAAGGAGGTTCAGCAGAATCATAAACAGAACTTACAGGGCAGGGAGACACTTGCCATGTGGATTATAAGCCACATCACGGAATTCCCACCTCCAGGCCAGAAGTCTGCCCTTACCTCAGACAAGCTCACAGTTGTTTCAAAACTTATGACTTTCAAACAGGCTCTTCAAACTCATGACTTTTAAAACCAAAAATAGCATCCCATGCTACACGCTCGGCTTATGAAGGGAAGTAACATCATACAGCAATTGGTATTGGACGTCACATGGGTAAACGGAAGCTAATACTAGTAAAAATGCTGATAAGTCATCACTGTCACCATAAATAACTATGATAGATGTGAATAATGAAAACATATGGTGCTCGTAGTGTACCAGCACACCTTCACAGCGGTGGCCCTTTACCCTTATAAACAAGCGTGTGCTAAGTCCAGTCAACCTTAACTCCTAGACATATCTGACCTCGTCCCCCACCCCTCATATTTCCCCACTGCAACTGCGTGTTCACTGGTTTCCAAATTTCTACTCCCGTAAGCAACACATCCCAAAGGAGCCAGAGTGCCTCCTGCAACAAAGCGCGATTCCCATCCCGTGGTAAGCCGTTCCAATGTCCTGCATTGCTAATTGGCGAATGCCGGAGATGTTTCTTTCACGAAATCTGTGTCACTTAAAGAGAACATTCTGAGCATACAGTCCAAAAATTGGTTAAAAGTATGACTCACATTGGTTCACATCACTGATAAATCAGGACCTACTTTTCCTTTTTTATTTTATTTGTTTTTAGTTTTTGGTTTTTCCTGGAGCTCTGTAGAGCTTCCAAACATATACGTTTTTTAGCCTTATTCCTATTATCTTCCTGTTTCTCACTTATTATATCTATTGCTTGGATTTCATTCTATTTTTATTTTTAAAGTCACTATTTTTAGAGGCCATTGCCACCTTTATCTTATTTGGTTCAAATCCTTTTCAGTCCTGCATAACATCTCTCATACTCGGGTTCCCTTCCACTGGAATCCCAAGTTATTTCTACAACTTTTTATGTGCCATATTTTTCTTTCTATTGGTTTTATTTTTCAGCTTGTAAGATTAAGTTGTTTTGATTTGTTTTGTTTCCCAGAAAACAAACATATGAGTTCATATTCTGAGCTCCTGCATGACTGAATGTGACTTTGTCTTTTGAACTTAATTTATAGATTTGCTTGATATAAACTTCCGGGAGAAAAGCCATTTTCTCTCAAATCTTTGAAGGTCAAACTCCTTTGTAGTCTGGAATTCATTCTTACCTACAACAAATCTTGTTCTTTTTATTTGTATAGATTTTTCCAAAAATTCTTTTGTATTATCTCTTTACCCCAAGGAGATTTTAGGGTACTTTAAATTTAATATTCTTTAAAACCAAAATGATTTAGTGTAGGTTTATCAATTATCTATTACCACAAGCATGTTCTGTAGCAAATCTGCTCAAAACATAGTTGCTTAAAACAACCGTTGTTTATTCCCATGGTTTTGCAGATCGGTTTTGCACATCTGCATTGGATGGTTCTTCTCCCATTCACCTGCCTCACATTGTCCTCCTGGGAGAACTTTCTGGGCAGGTTCTTGGGCTGCGCTGGCACTGGCACAGGGAGCAAGGCCAAAGGACAAGTCCTCACGTCATGACATCGCCAAAGTAGTCAGGAGGCTGCACCCAAAGACAAAGAGCAGGAAAGTGCGCTTAACCCTTTAGTGGGAGGAAGTGTAAGGTCCAGCAAAACATGGCGCAAGAGCTGACAAAGGTCGGACATGGGGCTGCAGGTGAAACTGCCTCCACTGGGGAGGTATTTTCTGCCCGTTGCAACACACTCCGAGTTCTCAATCCAGCACTCACGGATGTGTCTTTCGGCTCCGGGTAATTTTACTCTTTGGCAACCCTCTTCTCCTTCACTGTCCTAATTTTCTCAACACCCTGATTCAGAATTAATTGGATATTGATTCCCGGGATTAAATTTCATGACTCTCATTTTTTCTCTCTTACTCTTTCCATATTTTGTGCCTTTGCTCCACGTACCAATAAACAATGGGCTGCTTTTCCCTGAATGCATTTTTAGCTTGGGAACCCCCCTAATTTTCATTCTGGCTTTTTCTTAATCCTAAATTTTTATAGCATTTTGTTTGGTTTTGTTTGAGGATGTGACAAATTCTCTCAATTTCCAGAATGCTGATCAGAGGCGTGTTTGTTTATTTGCTTTTCCTCTTGCCCTTCTGAATCACCTGGGTGTCAGTGAGAATCAGTTTTTGTGATTTCGTACTTTCTCCTTCTCTTAGCTGTCTGTGGCCATTTAAGGATGAAGGCTCAAAGAGATGACAGAGGGTGCTGGCCTGTTTGTGTCCTCGTGTCGGGCTTTCTGCAGGGAGACTTCCTTTGTGGCGAATCGACGGGGGGTGTCCAGCAACTGCCCTCCTGGCCACTACCATGGCGTCGGCCCTGCCACCCTGCAGCTCCTAACGGAGGAGTCTGTGGTCAAGTTTCCTTCCTCAGCTTTGTGTAGTCAAGACTCTCTTTTACTTCTGTTTTTAAAATTAATTTTTATTTCTTATCTTTTGAGGACCCACTCCTCCTCTCCTCATTGCTGAGGGCTTATTTTTCAAAGCTTGTTTATTAAATTTTATGTAATCTATATGGTTGCACTGAAATAATATAGAATGAAAATTGGGTAAACTTAAAACATTTTTCAAAACATGTTGCAAGAACCATAGCTACACCCTCCCTGAAAAGAAATCTCAAACTTATTAAAATGCCAATGTTTCCAAAAGCAGCTTAGTAGTGTTTAAGGCAAAAGGAAAGGTCAATGGCATAGGGTCAGTGGCTCTGAAATGACCCATCGACATGAGAACTTTCAGTTCTTTAAAGACTGTTTTTTTCAAATCAGTAGGGGAAGACTGGATTATGTAATTATTGGAATACTGATGGTTGACTATTTATCTAGAGATAATCAGCACTGAAATTTAAAGAAAAAGCTTGTTGAGTCCCCATCTAAACTGAGATCCTAGACAGCCTGTGCAAAAACAGTAAATATTTGTCAAAACTGTTCTGCCTAAAGTGGCCTTGAGTCATCCAGTCACCGACCTCAGCTCTTTGTACGAAGTTGAGAGTGGGGAGAAATGTGGCCGAGAGGGAACATCGCTGGTCACAGCGTCGATTTCCTGTGCCCTGTCCCTTCCTCACACGAGTTCCACGGGGAGCAGAGAAGATGAGAAGTCCCAACTCTGGTGCACAGAGAGCTCAGGAGTTATCACTCCTGTCCTTACAGTCAGAAAAGGCTGAACAAACAGAAAACCTGTGGCCTTTCTTGGACCCATCAGGGAACAGAGGTTGCAGGGCAAACCATCACCCCAAAGTCCGAAGAGACACCCTCACAGCGAGAGTCAGAGTCAAAATCTGCGTGTCTGGAGCAGAAGCTGTCGCATCCGTATCTGGTAGAAGAAACGTCCAAAGGGAGACTTTGACACGTTGCTGGAGGCCGAGTGTGGACTGAGAGCAAGAACTTCCTGGGGGGTCACGGTTATAGGGGGACCCACATATTTTAGGTTTCACTTCCACAACACCACTAGGTTCTCACAGCTGGGCGATCCATGGAGTGACGAGACAGAGAGACGGGGAGACAGAGATGTCTAAAACAAAGGTTGCTTTGGAAGAGGAAAAGAATTTGCCAGAACCTTATCCCAGAGCTTCGGAAGAAGACATTCCTCCCATCCAGCCTGCTAGACTTCTTGTCACACCCGGGCGTGAGCTTCACCCCTGGAGGGACACTTACGGGGGCTGCAGTCCAGAGACAGGGGCCCCCACGGCACTGAAAGAGTATAGGATGTCCCCACACCCTATCATCACACTGACATGATTTCAGTGTAATAATGTGGATTACAGACGACAGATCTGAAAACACAGACTCTCTCTAGGAGGAGCATGTAGGGAAGCCTGAAGTAAAGAAGACAAACAAAACCAAAAACGGCAGAAGGTCCAGCCTCCGTACCTACAGCAAACATCACATGCGGCTTAACGCTGAACATATATTTACATGCTAACAGCCAGTTCCTAGTCCATGAAACAGCATGTCTGCCTTTGCACAACCAAAGAAATAGAAAGAAAGACAGACATGCCACAAGGAAAGAAAAAAACACATTCTGAAGAAATAAAGCCATTACCAGCCGTTACCAGTTTTGACATGAAACAGGTTTTGGAATTACCAGAGAATTTAAAATAAATATGACCAATGTGATTAATGTGCTAACAGTTCCAATGGAAACAGTAGGCAACATGCAAGAACAGATGGGTAAAGCAAACAGAGAATTGGACACTAAGAGAAAGGATCAAGGAACTGAAGAAATTGAAAACACTGGAACAGAAATGAAAAATGTCTTTAAAGGGCTCATCGGTAGGCTGAACTCAACTAGGGTAAGAAGGAGTAAACTTGACGATAGGTCAAAAGAAACTTCACAAGCAGAAATGCAATGAGAAAAACAAAACAAAACAGAAAAGGAAACTGAAGAAAACATCCCCAAAGTGTAGGACAGTTTCAAAGGACCTATTATCTGTCTATCTATCTATGTATATAATGGGTCTATCAGAAGGAGAAGGAGGGAATGAAGCAGAGGATATATCTGAAGTACTAAAAACTTCCCAAATGAATGGTAGACACAAAACCACTTATCCAAGAAGGTCAGAGAACACTAACACGGAAAAACGAACAAAAGAACAAACATACAAAAACAGGAAAAAACATTACACCTAATCATATCATTTTTGAACCACAAAAAACCAAAGGCAAAGAGGAAATGTTCAAAAAATACCAAAAGGCAAAAGCCACTTACTTAGAGAGGAACAAGAGCAAGAATTACAGTTAAAAAGTACACGAAAATCTGGACCAACACCTCACAAAAAGACAAATAAGGGTGGCAAGGACCCGTATGAAAAGATATTCAACATCGTTTTCATAAGGGAATTTCAAATTAAAACAACAAAGTACCAGTGCATACCTTTTGGAAGGGCTAAAATCAAAAAATGGACAATACCAATTGCTTACGAGGATGAGGCACAGTAGGAAACCCCCTTAGTTGCAGAAGGGAATTAAAAATGTTGCAGCCACCTTGGAATGCATTCTGCCAGTTTCTTAGAAAGCTAGTCCCAGTTTTACTACACAATCCAGCAATTGTGCTCCTAGGTATTTACCCAACAGATTGGAAAACTTACGCCCATACAAAGTCAATAGGGAATGTGCTGAAAAACAGGTCTCAGAATCTCCTGGAATCGCAAGTGGACTCTGCTATGGACTGGACTGTGTCCTCCCAAAATCCGTATGTTGGAATCCTCACCCCCAGTGGGATAGTGTTTGGGGTGGGCCTTTGGCAGGTGAGTCAGCCGAGATGAGGCCATGAGGGTGCTGCCCCAGGATGGGACTGGTGCCCTTGCAAGAGGAGGAAGGAACCAGAGACCTCTTTCTCTGCCACGTGAGGACACAGGGTGAAGCCGCTGTCTATGAACCAGACACCGAGTCTGCTGACTGATACCTTGATATTGGGCTTCCAGCTTTCAAAATCGTGAAAAATAAATGCCTATTTTTTAAATCCCCCCAGCTATGGCATTTTGCCGTAGAGGCCTGAACTGCCTGGGGCAGCCCCCATCACAGCTCTGGGATGTGGCTTCTCTGCTCTGTCTTGGACATCGATCAGGTAGTTGATTGATTTTTTAGAATGGAGTAAGGCCGGGTATTCTTTTTCTCCAGAGCACAACTGTCTCCTCTCTTTTGTTTCTATAGTGATGCTGTCAGTGGCATGGAAAAACGAAGGAAAAAAATAGAATAAGAAAGAGACAAAGGGAGGGAGGGAAGGACGGAAGGGCAGAAGGAAGGAGGGAGGGAGGGAGGAGGGAGAGAAGGAACAGACAGACCTCCTGCCTGGCCCGCACCGATGCTGGTCCGGGATGCAGGCCCTGACAGGCCGGCCCCAGAGAGCAGTGAAGTCAGTGGATGTAGCATGTGGACTCCTACAGACAAAATCTGAGTAATAAAATTATCTCAGAGCAAAATGGTTCTTTAAAGGAACCAAATGAGATGCACAATTAGAGACGAAAAAAACTGGAAAGGCAAAAAGAGAAAATCAAGTTAAAATAAAACCATTTTTAATGGCTTGTGTTGATTTTTAAAACTCTATGTAAGTTATTAAAAAAAAGAGCACGTACACACACACTTTGATAGTCAGATCGCTAAGTGCCCTAAGGAATTGAGCACACACATGAGAATAGCTAAAGTAAGAAATACTGAAAATTAAAAGCCAATTACTTTACGTTTAGAATAAACACATTTTAAACAGATTGTCCAACAGCATGTGCATTGAGTACGTCTACCTAACCATGTGTGGTGTGCAGTTACTTATTGAGAACATTTTAAGATTTATGGAATAGTTTTTCAGTCAAGTAACTCAATCACTCTCTCCTCAGTTTGTTAAATAGTGTTCACTATTCACACACTAAATCCTGTGTTACATGTCATGAGGTTTTTATCAAACAATGTAACTAATAATCTCAGTTTACTTCCTCATCTTCCCATTTCACAATTGTTTCTGCTCAATATTGTTAATATATTTTAGATGAACCTTCCTAAAATACTGATTAGGAAAGTTTGTCACACCAAAAACTTGAGATTAAAATTAAATTCCTTATTCTGTTATCCAAGAACCTGATAACATCTTTCTATTTTACTTATCCAAATTATTTCTTAATTTAAATTGAAAGTCTCAATGCTGCCTCCTCTGAGGTGAGCCTGTTCCAAACTTCGTGTGCTTGTTCATGCAGCCTCCACGGAATGACCGCGGGCTAATCTGTCCCCCAGGGAAGACTTCTTCACTGGACCTCCTGTGAGCGCTCGACTGCTAATTATTTCTGCGCAGGTGCCAGGGAGATGAGGAATCTGAGAAGCTCAGGGTCTCCTTAGGTGATGGGAACATACATGCACCCAACTAAAATGAATATTAATGAATAGGTATGATAACATATCTAGGAACTGTGGAATATCAGATAGATCCACCATGGACACTTGTGTGTGTGTGCGCGCATGTATATAATTATCCAAACAATGCAGTTATTTTAGTTACCTATTTTGCAAAGTGAAAGTATATTCTGGGATATTTATAACCTGTTGATCAAAAAGGCATCTATTACTTGTGAAAAACCCAGACTCCTGTTCTTACAGATGAATCTCACACTTGAGGTGGTGCTAGTAATCCCGGTAAAACAGCAGGTGAGCTCTGGCCAGCCAAAAAAGCCAGCACAGAGAAAGGGCCATTCATAACCCCGTATTCCCAGGACATGGGTGCAGAGAGAAGAAACAATTGACAAGTGATTAAAGCCGTTCACCACTGTTCTTTGCTTCCTTCTCATTTTAACTCAAACCATCCTCTTTCCCTAGAATCCTTAAAAAAAGAGCAAAAAGGCCACTAGAGCCCATTGTCACCTGGAATCCAAGCCCCAGGCACTTCCTCTGAACCCTGCCATCATTCCTGCAGAGTGTCTGAAACTGTACATCCTGTGCTTTAATTAAATTTAGATAACTTTAGTAGCTAATTTTTTTTTACCTTATACTACAGAGAAAGCAATTTTTTCTTCTAGCTATGTTGAAATATAAAATACAATATTATTAACCATCTTCACCCTACTGTGCAGAACACCAGAACCTATTCTCCCGTCTAGCTGTAACCTTGTCCCTGTTGGCGGATTCTCCCTGTCTCCTCCTCCCTCGCCCTCCCCACCCAGGTGACCACCATTCCACTCTCTGCCACCACGAGAACAGCTTCCGTAGACTCCACGCGAGTGGGACCGTGCCACACGTGTCTCTCGGTGCCTGGCTTATTCCACTCACCACGATGCCCTCCAGGTTCACCCGTGTTCCTGCAAATGACAGGCTGTCATTGTTTTTATGGCTGAAGAGTGTTCCACTGTGTACACAGTCAGCCGTCCGTATTTGTGGAATCCATATCTGTGTATTCAACCAACCACAGATCAAAAATATTCAATGGGAAAAAAAAAGGATGGTTATGTCTGTACTGAACATGTGCAAAGTGTTCCATGTCATCATTCCCTAAATAATACAGCTCCACTATTTACATAGCATTTACATTGTATTTGGCATTATGAGTAATCTAGAAATGATTTAAAGTATACAGGAGAATTTGCATTGGTTATATGCAAATACTACACCACTTCATATGAGGGACTTGAGCATCTATGGATCTTGGTATTCGTGGGGGGTCCTGAAACCAGTCCCTCGTGGATACAGAGGAACAACTGTGTACAACACATTTTCTTTATCCATCCACACATTGACAGACACTTGGGTTCATTCTATATCTTAGCTATTGTGAATAGTGCTGCAGTAAACGTGGGATACTCAGATATAATATCCCTCCCACATAGTGATTGCATTTCCAGTAGTGGGATTTTTGGATTATATGGTAGTTTTGTTATTAATTTTTTGAAGAACTTCCATACAATTTATGAATAAAATGTAAAAAGAAAGCCCCAAAGAATGTTTATGCCACCTATATTGAATTCTACAGAGTTAAAATCTATATTTAGCTTTCTCCGAAATCTAGGACTGGGCAGCATTGGATATCCCTTGGCCTCGATCGCCGTGTTGAGGTGACCGTGGGCCACTGTCTTTGCAGTAAGTGTGTGAAGCCAATAGCAAACCACCGAATTTTACATCCCTCAACCCATCGCGATCCACGGCGTAAACCAGGCGTGGAGACCTGGTTCTTGGGTAACCGCTGACAGGGAGTTAGCATGTTTTATAATCTTCAGCTGACACTGTAGTTGAAATAAAACTTTTTTTTTTTTGCTTTCTGTTTGCTTTGATCCCAACTTGACATATTTCATTTCCAAGTGTTTCGCTTACATTTTTACTGACACTTATAATTTACAAATGATTGTTTCAATTCAAAAACCGTTGAAGTTAGATAACAATGTTAATATATTGTGCTGTCCATGCAATTTATTCTACTTTCACAAATCAGTATTTGCCTTCTGCTATATTTGCAGGTAAACATTTTGTCAAAAATGCTAATTGGAAACGTCAGGGTTTTTCAATCTAATTAGTATAATTGCTTAGACAAGAGGATCAGAAGTATTTATTTTTTAATATAAATTCATTTCCGTTATTGCCAAAAAGGCTATTGTTGATTATGTTTCCTAGGTTACCATGAGCCCGATGGTTGTCAGGCCTTTGAGTCTCTCGACAGAGGAAAGCAACTGTGAAAACAAAACCCTGAGAAAAATGTCAGGCACTTGTCAAAGAATTTTTTTTTCTTTTTTGTATCATTTGCTCAAAAATTTTTTTTGTAAACTTGAACTTAAGACTTTTCCCACTCTCATTATAAATCCAGTCATGCTTGAGTCAATTCCTGTTTAAACTGTGTTTTCTGATAAATCTTAAATTTGACCATCAGCAAAACAGAGCTCCATGCTCACCGACCTCCGTGGAGCACGCAGGGGCAGGAAACGTGGAAAGACGGACATCACACATACGTTTCATTTTGGTGGGGCATGCAGAAAAATCAGGTTGACAGTGTCAAAGACAAGCGATCTTTTGAGAACTTCTTTTCAAAATTGCCAATAATGTAACAGAAATTCTCTAGGGAATTTTTTCCGCAAACATGACATGTTTCAATGTTCAAAGCCAGAGTAGCTTTGGTTGATGTGACTATTTGCTCCGTCCCTGCGGGGGGATTCCTCCTCCCTCATGTGCTAGAATGTCCCTGCCAGGTGGAGCGTGACCGTATCCCATGGCCAGGCCTGGGTGTGTGACCTGTTTTCAGTGATGGGACTGAGTCACATGACATGCCGCAGCGGAGCAGGAGCTCTAAATATAACTGTTGGGTCTGGCTTGACCTTTTGCCTGTGCCCTTTGCCATCAAAATAGCAGGTTCCAAATAAAGGATGTTTCCCTGGGGTTCTAGGAGGAGAAGGCCCACAGGGCGGGATGGCAACCTTGAGCAGACCCGCGGGACCACCTACGCCGTGCAGCCCAGGTTCGACGGGAGTCCGCCACGCACGTCATCTGTGGTAAGCCACGGGGTCCGCGTCACCCAGAGAGGCCACGGTGAGGTCCATGGGGAGGCCCACACCCAGGGTTCACAAAGAGATCAGGTACAGTTTTAGGGAGAGGAGGATGAAACGTTTTATCTTTCCAGGAAGAAAGAAACTACTGGAGAGATGGTTTGTAAATGCAGATGAGAAAACATTGTGATTTCCACTTCCTGAAACCCGTGTCACTGAGGTTTATCTCAAATACTTCCATTTCAGAGGCAAAGGTTAAAGTTGAAAGGCAACTTGAAGTGCTGTTTTTGACGAGTGTAGAATGCAGGAGGCCCCAGCTCTGGGGCTGGTGGATGACTGGGACCTCCAGCAAGGCCTGGGGAAGGCCACCACCGTGAGCAGTTCAGACGTGGCTGCCCCGCAAGAGGCCAAAGGGGTCTTTATGTACAGGTGTTCATCAGGGTTATCCTTACACCTGAAATGTCTGCACTGTTAGAGAAGTTGCTTATATGACTGAAGCAAATCTTAACTGATTAATATTCACAGGGCCCTTCAGGTGTTTTGGGATCTTTTAGAATAAAGGTTGTAAATAATTAATGTGTTAGGAAAGGAAAGATTTGGTAAGAGCAAAAGAAGAAATGGTTACTTTTAGGAAGCAAGTAGAAAGCCTCAAAAGGTGATTTTGGTGACAGAAAGAGCATGTTTTTGTCTGCCCAGAAATCTACACACTAGACAAGTTCCTGATGAAAGAGGTCTGCTGAAGGGCATGGAGTGAAATGCCAGTTTTATATTAAGTGTCACCACAAGTCACCTGGGGGCAGGTGGACAATTTTCAAATGTGCTTGAGAGAAAAGATCTTTGATTGAGTGCTGTGTACTAGTATAGAAATTAGCACTTTATTTTCCTTCTGCAGGAGGGAGGCATTTTTGACTGAAAAAAAAAAATAATCACAAGAATGCATTGGAAAGAGGGATGTTCCTCTTCCCTTAAAATAAATAGACTTTTTTTCTGACTTTTTGAGACAATGCAAATGAATTTGTAAGATATACTCACACCAATTACTGTTTTACACTAATTATATTTGCATTAAAATACTGTTATCTTTAAAAATAAGGAAAGAAGTCACCCTGGAAACAATACATAGTTAGTGGTGCTCTGGGCAGAAATCTTGGCACATCCAAGCATGAGAATACAATCTGTCTTCCTTGCGTCCCACAGAACAACGGAAAGGCCTCTGACAGTGTTAAAAGACCCTTGCTGGAGAGCGTCTCTCCACCTTCCTTTTTAAAGAGTGTTTTGGCAGGTTTGAGTTTCTGGCTGAGTGGCTCTGCTACCGTGGTTCCCATTCGGTATTTGTTATCGAGTTCTACTGTCTCACTCATCAGAACCAGGATATTTTATGAGTCTTGTATTTGTCACTTTATGTTTTAGAAGTTCAGAAGTGGTAGCAGGTGAATCAATCTTTTCTAAAAGGAAAGGAATTTAGATTTTTTTTTTTGGTCTTGTCTACTGATAAGAAAAACCACTTCCATGCTTTTTTTTTTTTAAGGGAGAGCAGAAAATCAATTTCTCATGCCATTACCTGAAATACCATTCAGGGCTACATGATAACATGGTGTTTAGTAAAATATAGTGCATATGTAGATAATGTGAGGAAATCTGGGTTTGAGTATTGTCAGCTTTGAATTTCCTGAAAATTTCTGGCGTTGTGCAGAGCACATAGCTTAAGGCAAACTTCTGTAATTCATTTGAGCCGTGTTCAAAGTCATTGCCTTTCCTAGCTCCTTGCATTGCTGAGAAATAAAATGCTTTTCCACGTCTACAGCATCCATCATTCCATCAAGTAAAACAAATACCATGGCCTTTGTAACGACTTAACGCATAGACATTTATGATCCGGGGTCACTTCATGTTTCCTTTCAGGTCTGATGTGTGGCCTGGCCTCCAGGAATTAGGCGATAACATGTACTTAGCTCACCCTGGCACCAGGGTCATGGAGGAGACACACAGGATTTCAGCTTTCTCAAAGAGAAGAACACAAAGCCTAGAACAAAAGGGATATACAGTTTAAATTATTTAGAAATGAAGATATTTCAGGACTTTAAATCTCACAGTCTCATAATTGTATTTACTGTATTAAGAAGTAATGAACATTAAAGACTTATTGTAAACTACAGGGATCAAGACAGTGTGGCATGAGTGAAACAACAAACAGATCAAGGGAACAGAACAGAAGCCCAGAAGTAAACCCACCCGGATACAGTCAACTGATCTTTGACCAAGGAGCAAAGGCAGTGCAGGGGGGAAGGAGAGTCTCTTCAACAAATGGTGATGGGGCAGCTGGACACGCACACGCACGTACACACACACACAGTGAATCTGGACACAGACCTTCGATTCATCACAAAAATTAACTCAAAATGGATCACAGGCCTAAGGACAAATGCAAACTATTAATTCCTTGAGGATTAAGTAAGAGAAAATCTAGGTGATCTTGGATATGATGATGACTTTGTAGATATGATACCAAAGTCACAATCCATGAAAATATGGACTAGCTGGACTTCAAGAAAATCAACAACTTCTACTCTGTGAAAGACACTGCCAAGAGGGTGACAAGACAAGCTACAGACTGGAGAGTACGCCTGAAAATGACACATACGATGAAGGACTATTATCCCAAATGTATATGAAGAACTCTTAAAACAAGAAGAAAACAAACAACCTGACTAAAAGTGGGCCAAAGACCTAAAAAACACCTCACCAAAGAAGGTACGCAGGTGGTAAAAGAGCATATGAAATGACACTCCATGTATGTCATCACGGAAGTGCAAATTGGAATGACAATGAGGTACCACTACACACCTAGTGGAAGGAACAAAATACAGAGCACCGACGACACCCAGTGCTGGGGAGGATGTGGAGCAACAGCAGTCTTATTCATTGCTGCTGGGAATGCAAAATGGTGCAGCCACTGTGGAAGACACTTTGGCAGTTTCTTACAAAACTAAACCTACTTTTACCATACCATCCTGCAATTGCATTTCTTGGTATTTACCAATGTGTTGTAAATATGTCCGCATAAAAACTTGCCCATGGGTGTTTATAGCGGCCTTATTCATAACTGCCAAAATTTGGAAGCAATCAGGATGCTCTTCAGCAGATGAATAGATAAACAGACTGTGGTACTTTCAGGCAATGAAGTGGTGTTCAATGCTAAAAAAAGTAAGGAGTTACCAAGCCATGAAAAGACATGGAATAACCTTAAATGCATTTTGTTAAGTGATAGGAGCCAGTCTGGAAAGGTTACCCACTATTTTCACTAACTATATGACATTCTGGAAAAGGCAAAACTATGGAGACAGCAGAACGATCAGCGGTTTGTAGGCTGTGTATGATTCTGCAATGGTGGATACATGTCATTATAAGCTTGTCCAAATCCGTAGGATGTATAACACCCAGAGTGAGCCCTAACGTAAACTACGCACTTTGAGGGAAAGTGATGTGTCGTGTCGGTTCACCGACTGTAACAACTGTGCCATCTGGCGGGATGTTGATGGGAGGGGAGGTTGTGCCTCTGTGGGGGGCAAAGGTATATGGGAACTCTCTGTACCTTGTTCTCAATTTTGCTGTGAATCTGAACCTTCTCTAAAATTAAAGTATTTTTCCGAGTTTATTGTTGTCTAACTTGCTAGTGCTTGTTTCCTTCACCAGTCTTTGGCTAGACAGTGCACCTCCAGGCAGCCGGGGTGGAGTTTCTCCTGGACGGGTGTTAACAAAGCCTCCCCCAGACACCACTGGTTTCACTTGCCCGAGAGATGCTGACGAGATGAGTCAGGTTTTACAAGTGTGTGGCACATGGCTAGTTATGGTACAAAAACTGGAGAAACACCTGAGCTATCAGAACGTAGCCTTAAAAAACTGTGACTCGCAGGTACTAAAACACTGGCCAAACTACTTTAGGCCTCTCTTGGGGAAAATGTGTTGAAAACCCTTTTATTTCCTCAGTTTCTCAAAGTGTTTTTACTTGAGGTTAGATACAGACAAATGAACATGTGTGGGTGCAGTTGGTTGAGAGTTGAATTCACAAATCTTACTTCAATCAGCTAGGACACTGAAAAGATGCAAGAATTATCATGTAGGACGTGGTATCTGTTGGCATATTACCAAAAATAGCAGGGGGATGTATTTTCCTAACTTTATAACTGTTTCTGGCAGTGACTTTGAGAAGAGAATGGTGGGTTCAGACTCCTCACAACTGAGAATAAAAAGAACATTTTATCTGAGAACTCATGACTATCACTAAAGTCAGAGTGTGTAAATTCATTTTACAAGAAAAATAAAGAATTAAAGCACAGACATATAGAGATTTTAGGTGATTTTAGTATTTATTATGCTTTCACATTTAATATACTTTATTATTTTTAATATTTTGGGTATTTTCCACAATAACTATGAATTTTTATAATCAGGGAAAATAATAATTTTTACATATATATTTTCTTTATATACAAAATGTCATATAATGTTCTTTATATAAAATTTTTAAATATAAAATGCTCTTTTATCTTGGTAAAATGTGCATATGCTCTCATGTTATAAATAATACATAGTTATAAACATATAGGAACAACTATACTGATAGAAAATCATTTATATATAAGTAGAGCAATTGTTGATGTAAGATGAACATCAAAAATTACTAGTGCACATCATCTCTATAAATAAAATCTTCCTTAAATGTGCACAATTCCAAGATAACTTAGATCATTTGAATTTTAACATTATATTAATAAACTGTCAAAATATTATTTTTTAAAGGATCCTTTCCTATATATAAATTTCTTTAGGCTTTGTATTAAGTTTTGTTGCTGGGAATACTTTTTCATGTGTTTCTCACATCAGACTTATTTTATAATTTTGGGACTCTGGGTATAAAATGGTAAATTGGGATTATAAGCTTAGGTATACTTAATTACATGCCTGCATTTATTATTGGAATCTGACTTCTATATTACTACAAGCTGAACCTCTATAACTTAGAGATATTTATTGGAAATGTCATAATTGGATAAAATCAAAATGACTTTATTTCACCTGCAGTATTCAGTGAAACAAGGAGATCTTAGGCTAAACTTATGATTTATAAAATATAGTGGACAAAAATTTAGAAAGAGCCCAAGGCAGGAAAACCCCACAAGAGGCCTGCTTTGTGAGTGAAGCTTGAAACCCCCATACATCAGCATGGGTTGTTCTGGAACAACCTCATAGGAAACCTCATAAAAATCACATTTCACACAGTGACACAGAGAGAGCCCCGTAAAGATAGAAAGGGTCAGCGTAATTCATTGGGAAATAAATGACCTAACATAAAAATTTTAATCCCTACCATTTTAATTCCAAGTAATTATCTCTAAGCTTTGCAGTGCATATGTGGAAGAAATGGCTGGTGTCCTGATGTTCCACACTGAGGATTCCTGCTGGGACGTGGCTGCCCCGGAAGGGCTGTGGCCTCTGCACCTTTCGGTCAGGAGCTGTGAGTGCCTGTAGCGGGTGTGGACATTTCCGGGTCTGGCTCACTGGACTGGCTCTTCCTCCCCTGCCGGCTGAATGTGTCTGCCAGGAGATCCGCAGCACTCGGGGTCATGATAACTGACCGTCACCCGCCTGGGCATCTAAATCATGCCGTGGAGAAAACACCCCTTGTCCGAAGCCATTAACAGGACTTTATTAATACACAAATGTTCAGGCATTTATATTACAGGGTTTATTTATGACTGCAGCTAGAATTATTTTAATTCATATAAAACTGGTACTTGAAGTAGCGTGCTGCCATCAAATGACCTGAGATAACCAGCATTGGCTAGTGTCGGGGCACTCGACTTTTTGGACGTTGATAACTTCAGATCTGTCTGACACGGCAGCAAACACATTCAGTGGAATGAGGCTGGGAACCTAAATTTTATCAGGGTGTACTATTGGTGCTAGCTGCATTTAGCAGGATATTAGAAAAAAATTAATGAATGTAGATACGAATCAGCAGCTAACAATCAAAATGGAGAAAACAGGCAGACCAAAAATTTGAGGCCTTGCAGGGTTGGAAAAGGTGGTTGCTTGAGGATGCCAGGCCACAAAAGATCGAATTAAGAAAGGTTTTAAGTGACCTGTATGGGTTAAGCCAGACATCTGAGATCAGATGGAAGACATTCCAGCCTGCAAGACGTCACTTCCCAGCCTCCTTTGCAGTTAGGTGTGGCCGCGTGACTCAGTTCTTGCTAATAAAATTATGTGACAGGAAGCCAGCCCTTTCAGACCCGCCGTAGAAACCCCCTGTATGAATTCGTATGGTTCCATCCTCCTCCCCTTTATGATGTCAACACCAACAGGGGGTGTCTGTTGAAGGTGGAAGGGCCCCTCTCCACCAGGATGCGTGATGTCAGTGGGGGACACAGCCATACCCACACTACCCCCGTCAATGCACTTGCAGGAGCTTGAAACTAACTTTGGTGTGTTAAACCACCAATTTCTCAACTGAATGGTAACGTTGTTAATACAGAAATTCATAAAAGACTGTTTAATGACATGGATTACTTTATAAATGTTTTAAATTACAAAAATGGGTTATAAGATATAGCATCTAGTTAACCCGTATGTTGTTTAAAGACGTGTATGGCTAGATGATTGCTGGAGGCTATACACTAGCACGGCAATAAAATTTATTTCTAATTGTTGGGATCAATGATTTTCCTTTTCTTCTTTGTGCTTTTCTATATTTTCTAAATGGCTATTAATAAAGGCCACTTTCAGAATAATTTCTGCAATCATAGTTTATATTCAGTAAAGAAAGCCACATATATTCTTTAAAATAAAAATAAACAATCTTCCCGGAAAAAAAAAAACATTCATATATACTTATTCCTTTTGTCTTTGGACTAAATATTGCTTTAACAAAAGGTCAGTTTCTGTAATCAATCACAAAGGGTCCTAAGCATGCGCACGTGCACTCACACATGTACACAGACGCAGAAAGGCTGTCTGGTGAGACCACTACACATAATTCCAAGCAAGGCAATAATTCAGCTCAGACCTACCTCATTGTGTGCATTAGAAGTTGGACAACAGCTCTGCAATATGAAGTGTGCAGGAAGGGAGCTGGGGGCACAAAGTGCATCTGGGTGTACACTGAATACTTTTTAACCAAACACATTCTTCTTTGTCACCAAGCAATTCTTCAGTGGACTTAAAGTTTCCATGGAAGAAACTGTGAGTTATAATTAAAGAACATGGAAATTAGTGTGTGGATATGTTATTGTTACATCTCATTACACGTCATGAGTCTGCATCCTTCCTAGACACGCGTGTGTTGGTCCAATGTTGAGAAGTACAGAGGACTGAAAATTAAATGGGGAGCAATAAACTGGTTATTTGGAGGGATCTGGTAAGCGGGGTGTGTGTGCCTGGTTAGCTGGCTCTTCCAGTGACATGCAGGAAGGTAAGGCCCGAATCTAGCGGGACAGTGATGGAGCAAGGACAATCTGAGTCTTAACCTCAGATCTCAGGTGGAGACAACTGGCTGTACACCTCAATTTCTTTGTCATTTAGGCATGAGTGACATTGAGTCCACACAGGTTCAGTGTGTCTGAGGCCGAGCTGGTTACAATGACAGGGACTCCTTGTTTCGGGACTGTTGCATTTCATTCTGGAGGTTAGTGGCATAATCTGGCCTCTAATGTTCATTTTTTAAAAGAAGAGTAAAATCAGTGGCCTTGGTGTCTCTCTAGCCACAGATCAGGCGCTTTGGGAATTTGGGGTAAGGACCCTGCAGATTCAGCTCCACGGGGCATCGTTTGTGTGCTGGGCCCGGTGTTCAGGAAGCCTCTGTGGTTTGAGCCGAGTCCCTCTGCCTCTCCGGCAGCACCAGGGCTTCAGTTCCAGAGGGGCCATCCTCTCCGATAGTCGCATTGCAACATGGTCGCCACCTCTCCTGGCCCAGATGGTGTTGAAACATCACAATTTTCTCTGCTGCTTGTTCAAGCAAGCCAGACACACAGCTGCAAGTGGGAAACAGAGCAGTAACAGGAACGACTTCCTGGAACGGAGTCCACACTCGGTCACAGTGGAGACAAGAGCAGGACAGGGCCAGGGGCAGTTTGACTTGTGGGTGCAGATGTGGCCAAGTGCCCATCCTGGACACCGTTCCCAGTTCCGTATTCCTTTGCACACTTCAGGTTGAAATGCCCATTTGCTCATAGTTTATAAGGCCCATGTGGACAGTCTCCCCTTTGATAAATACACGTTTTCTTCTCCATGCTCTCCCCAGATTCGTGGCTTCTCTCCTGCTGCCATATTAGTGAGTGACAATGACATTCTTCCAATTCTTCAGTCCAGACGAGAATCCTAGCTACTTTTGTTTGTTTCCACGCACAAACCCCAAACGTCAGCGCATACAGGGGACATCTGCTTTAAGAGAGGTGAACTCCACAGCTAACACCTAAATCAGGTCAAAGCCACCATCATCCCTACCTGGAATATGGCAAAACCACTGACCTGTCCCATCACTGCCACCTGGTCTACACTCCAGGCAGTGTCTGGAGAGATGTTTGCAGACGTGAGCCACTCAGGGTCACTCTTCCCCTCCCGACTTCCCAATGGCTTCACAGCCCAGAATAAAGTGAAGTTTCTGCATCAGGGTCTACGAGGCGTCTCCTCCGTGTTTTCCCTGCTATTTCTCCCTCACTCCTTTGTTCTATCCCAATGCTGGTCTTATTTCCCAGCCTTGATTAATGTGCCATAGGGACTATCGCTTGCTTTTCCTACTGGTTTTTATGCCCATCTCTCGGATGTCCACAGTGTTTGCTCCCACACTTTTTAGGGCTGTGCTAACATGCCATACAGAGGGGAATGCCCAACATTTAAATACGGTGAGGAAAGCTCCATCCTGCCTTCCAGGGTGGCCCAGACTGCACTTATCTCCAGGACGGCATTGATTACATCCCCGGCATAGTCCCTGTGTGCCCACACACTAGTCAGCTTGCTGATTATCCACCCATCCTCCACTAAAATGTAATTCCTATGAGAGAAGACAGATTTTCATTCTTTTCTTTTTTAACTACTTATTCCCAGGACCTAAAACAATGTCTGGAAAATGGTGTTAATAATCATTTGTCAAAGAACAATGAAGACATGAATATTAAGAACTTCCAATGACTTAGATATGGCAGTGAATTTTTTATAAAGTATTGAATACATTTAACTGGCCAATAGAATGATAAGCGGCCTTCACGAACTATGATAACAGTTGTAAAATTTGTAATGCATCTCCTAAATTTGCCTGGTCTTCAAGGTGTGCAGGAGGCACACACCTGCCTCTCAACATCATTGAGACTCAGCTATAACAGCTAGCATTACTGGTCTCTGCATGCTTTTCTGATGTTATATATTCTCTTGCCTTTCTAAGAATGTCAGCTCTCTGAAGTAATTAAATGGAAGCATATTAATGCTGTAATTTAGAAATGTTCTGGATGCTATTAAAGAGTGATGGATAAAATGACTAACTCAATATCAAAAAGGTTAGTGAAGGCTGATTTTGTTCATATGCATCCGAGAAAGGAAAATCAACAGAAAAGGTTCAGATGTGCATTTTCCTGATGAAGTTTTAGTGAATACAAATAACTAGGGCATCGATGCCAGCTCATAGTGACAAATTCCTTGCTTCACGTGATTCGGGCGTCTGCTCCTTGAACACTGTAGCGGTGTCTCTATTCAAGTGTCCCAGAGGACAGGGATGAAAGCATAAACAAACGTACCTGAAGACAGGCGTGATTGGCTTAAGACGGGGTCTCAGTTGGCTCTTGCTGTCGTAAGAAGATACTGTAGACTGGGCACCTTAAACAACAGACACTTACTGCTCACAATTCCGAAGCCTGGAAGTCCCGGGACGAGGTGCCAGCTGACTCAGTTTCTGTCAAGGGCTCTCTTCTCAGCTTGCAGGAGGCGGCGCTCTCACCGTGTCCTCGTGTGGTCTTTCCTTGGTGCCTGGGTGGAGAGAGCGCGTTCTGGCCTCTCTGCCTCTTCCTGCAAGAGCATCGATCCTACCCAGTCATCATACCTCGTTCAGGACCTCATTTAACCCCAGTCCCCTCCTCAGAGGCCCGTCTGCACATGCGGTCACGCTGGGGGTTAGAGCTTCAACACATGAATGTTGGGGGGCACAATCCAGTCCATATTAGATGTGTGATTTCAACAAAACCCTGAAAATGGTCTCTAAAAAAATAAATAGAGGAGACTCAAAATCCCTGGCCAGAATTTGTAGGACCAGGAGTCATGGATGATTGGCCTTAAGGGTTCCCCATCCAGTTGAGGTAGAAATAGCGTCACCAGTGCGCCCAGAGTCTGTGCTGTCAGCGGTGACATCCGTCTATTCCAGGTGTGGGCTTTCCTTTTCCTTTCTTTTTTTATTTTTCCACAAAAGAGATCACCAAAGTTCCACCTGCTCTTTCATTAGACCAACAACAGACGGGACAAAAGTGCTTCTTTCTCCAGCTCCTTGTTTTCTTTCTTCTTTCCTTTTGGTTTTATTTTCTCTGGACGGATGCCCCTTTGTGACCGCTTCTCCTATATATTTTTATTCTCTCTATTCCCATTTTTGCACATTATCTCTGAGGCAAACCTTTCTCCCCCCTCGTTTCCTGATCCTGAGTCTTTTGAAGCCATTTAGAGATGCAAGAGAGAAGTGATTGATAAATCTGATTTTGCAGATATGGAATAAAAATGAAACATATTTATCTCCTTCCATTATCCTGGAGTGCTGGCCCATAAATTCCAAGAATCACAGATAATAGAGGTAAACTTCTGGCTCTTTGTGATATTAAAACAAGCAAGCAAACAAACAAACAACAAACACAAATTCATTTCAATTGCTGATTTTTTTTCTGTAATTCTTTTTCCATTAATTCCTCTGAATTACTCATATACAAAATTCAAATAAATTTGAAACTTAGTAAGAGTAGCTCAATTTTGTAAAGTACCATAAAGCAAATCATATCACAACATCATAGAGTTATCATTGTGTTATCCACACTTTTGCTAAGATAGTAAGAGTGATAAGTAAAAGTAATTATGTGTTTCTTGTGATAAATGATAAAATTAATGTCACTCATTTAAGTTCTTACTATATTCCCTTGTAGAAATATTAATAATGTTGATGATATCAAATTCATACTGTGCTGTCTACCTGGCACCTATAAACCAATAGTACATAATGAAAGTGTTAATTATATTTTAAATTCTAGAGAAAAATTAGCACATATATAACTTAAAATTTGACAAATCTCAGGTCTTGAACAGGGAAAACCAATATGATGTGACAAAAACCAGCATAGCATTGTCTTCTGGTGGGTACACAGTGGGAACACTATGGGGAGTTGGGAACCCCATCTGGTGTCACATGGGTGTGTCCATCAGCCAAATGTACACTTTAGATTCAAGCATCCTGATTTATGTGTATTTTATGTAAACATTGCAAAATATAGTAATAATAACCAAGTGAGGGAAGGGGAGTAGATGGAGTTGTACGTGAATCCAGAGTGGAGTATGTGGATAATTGTGGAGACTGGGTGATGTGTACTTTTGTTTGAATTTGTTTGAAATTTTTCATAACAAGATTTTTTTGGTCAAACCTCTGAAAGGAGAAAGATTATCATGGTTTTAAAATAATTGCAGAGATCATAAAATTTGTATTGCAAATGTTATGATATATAAATCATAGACACAAAATTAAAAGGCAGAGAAAAACTGGGAAATATGTTTAAAACAATAATACAGTAAAGTATATATTTTCATAGTATGGTAAGTTTATGTAAATTAATAAAACATACCAAACATTTATTTAGAAAAAGGAGCAAATGAACAGAGACTTTAGACAATGAAAATTATTGGTAAAAAAAAACATAGGTAAGTCCCTGCAAGTAAGCAAATTCTTGCACATTTAAAAGCAAAATATTATTTTTCATCTACTAAATTGTGAAATTTGTTTAGAAGGTTAATACCTAGTGCAGGTGATGGTAGAATCAAATGTGCATAATCTTGTGGAAAGGACTGATGATTCTTTTTTTAACACCCAGAGCCCTAAATATATTTGAACCATTTGATCCAATGATTCTATTGCTGGGAACCTAGCCTTAGAAAATAATAATAATAATATGTAAACAAACATATCTAGCATAAATGTTAACAGCATCATCATTTATGCTACTGAAAATTTTCAAACAAAGTGACTATGATATGATACTAAGTAAACTCTTGTATGGCCACATTGACAGAATATAACGTAACCACCAAGAAAGATTTTAATACAAAGTATTTGCAACAGAAAGCATACTTTAGTATATGGCAGTTTTAAAAATTTTGTAGACTGTGACTGTGTTTCCAGTAAATTAGCAGTGAGAGCAAGAGAAAGATCAAGTGTCACAGGCGAGAAAACGTCTGGATGGAGCTGAGCGTCCCTGAAACCTGGCGTGTCCGGGGCCCAGGTCCCAGAGAGGAGCAAGAAGCCACTAGAAAGTCACTGGGGACTCTCAAAACTCCCATACCTCATCGGGGAATATTTGATCAAGGTGCTCTGGTCCTGCTATTTTTGGGTGGGGTATTGATCCAGTGCAGTTCCTGACGACACTTTGGAAGCCTGCAAAGCAGTAACGATTTTAGAAAATAATTCTTCAAGATGCACTTCTACTATTTTCTGTCCATTTGGGGCACTGGCTCACAGCTTTATGTTTGCTAGCACTTGAGACACTGTTGAACTGGAGACTTGAAGAAAATCCCGAGAAGTGTTGAAAACGATTGGCCCTAACGGTTGAAATAGCATCAGCCTCAGCAGGTTGGGGGGATGGACGGTGCCCTAGTCCGTGCGGCTGCTGTAACAACAAACCATCGCCTGGCTGGCTCACCACCCACAGACGTTTGCGGCCCACCGTTCTGGAGGCGGGAAGCCTCAGATCGGGTTCTGGTGAGGGCTGTCTTCTCCCTGCGTCCTCACGTGGTGCAGAGGGTGGGGGGGTCTCTCTGGGCTCTGCTTCACAAGGGCACTAACCCATTCATGAGCTTGTCATCCCCTAAAGGCCCCAGCTACCTGTTAATACCATCTTCTTGTGGGTGAGGATTTGGACATATGAGTTCTGAGGGGAACACACCTTAGAGCACAGCAGAATCTGGCCCCTCGGTGGGAGTGGGCCAGAGGCAGAGGTACTAAGTCACCTCCGCTCGTGGGACCCTATTCATTATTACGTTCAAACTTACGCTGTATCCCCGGCCTCACTCCAGTCTGACATTCTCTGTGAAATGCCAAACAGTATCTCCCAGGTATCTGGTTAATTAAGTGATGTCAATAGAAGATAGAAAAATTACTAAGGAAAAAAAATTACCTGAAAGAAAAAAATATCAACGGGTTAACTCTGTGTTTGGTTGAAAGGATTTCTTTTCTTTTTTAAAAAAAATTCTGAATTATGCAGATTGTTTTTAGTGAACATGTACATACTTATATATAAAAAAAAATCTTATTTTTTTTCTAAACAAGGATGCATGATCATGCTCTGTTTTTTGGGTGGAGTGTATTGTCATAACTGTATGCAGATTTTCCTCACTAACTCTCTTTCCTCTGACAGCTACAGAGATACGAGAGAATAGGAATGTTTGTGTACATTTGAAATTACAGGTATGAAAACTCATCACATGTTCACCTTCTTCCATTGTGTTCCCCACCAGTGCCGCACAGGGACTCCGTGGGAGCAGCTGTGAGTAGATTTTCCCTGTCCACCCACTCAGGCATAAGGATGTGCATTCGGGCATATATAATCTAGGGTTTGCCTAAATTGTGGCAACCTGTGAACATGTCTCATCTCTTCTGACTGATTGTAAGTTCCTAGAAGGCAGAGACTCTGATTTAATCTCCCCAGCAGACATCCAGAGGAAGCATTTGCTGGATAAACCATCTCCATGGGCCTCATCTTTTAAACTCGGATTCAGTTTCCAAGAGCCTCTCAGTTTATTTGTATAATGTGCAATTAAGGCTCCACAGAGGTTATTTATACATGCAGATTACTTTCTCCATAGCAAAAGGAACACGTTTTATTCAGGGTTTTTTTAGTCACCCAGCAATGACCTGCGGACAACAAATCCTGTCAGATAATTAGAGCATCTGTTGATCTCCTTGTTGGTGTCTGCTGTTTGTCTTATCTCATTAGAGTTGAGATATTCTGGTTCTTGGCATGCAAGTAATTTTCTCATATATCCTGGACATTTTTGGTGTTGTGCCTTGAGGCTTTGGTTCTGATTTAAATCTTTATTTTAGTAGGTGGCCATGCTATTTAGGTCTGGCACACATGTTCTGGCCACCTTAAGGCGGTGGTTGTGATGTCCACAACCGGAGCCTTTGCGTGCTACCTGGCCCGCTTGCTGGTGCACCACCCGAAGGTGGATCTGAAGTCTGGGCAGCATTTGGAGCTGCAGGTGGGTTCTGAAGCCTTCTGCTGGGTTGCTTCTTGTCAGTCCCACTGGGGCACTCAGAGGGCGGCCTCAGGTCTCGCACCCCCTGGGAAGAGTCCTGTTGTCCAGCCGGCCCCTCCCCCACCCTCCTCCCGCTCCCCAGCCCAACCTGTGCAAGGCGGGGACAGACACGAGGCCTCTTCAGTCCTCCTGACGGGGGGAGGGCGGGAGGGTGCCCAGCACCCTGAGGCAGTCCCCAGAGAACGATCAGGATTCTGTCCCCCAGGCCACCCCTTCCAGAGTGGGATTTTTCTTGGGCCTTATTTATTTTACTTTTTTTCATTTCTGTCCTTTGCATTTCTGGATTAAGGGCTTCTCCAGACTGGGCATTTCTGGAAGGAAAAAAAAAAAAACCAAGGAACTCAACACCGTGTCATGTCTTATGTCTCCTTAGCAGTGTCTTCTCCATCTTCAAGAGTTTTCTGATATTCGTTTTTGTAAGTTTCCCAAGGTTCTTAACTGTAACCACATGAGCAAAGAGCGTGGAATATACTTACTTCACCTTGTCCAGAACCAGAAGTCAAGTTGCTAAAACGTGGAGATTATTTTTTTTGCATACGTGAAGACATCTTAAGACAAAAGGTTACGTGAATCCCAAAAGAAGAGACTGAGGTGACAGATTGTTAACTACACGCGGTGTTCTAGTTTAAGAACCTAAATTCAGCCTTGCGGATGTCAAGGAAGCGACGCACTTGGGGAAGAGGGTTTGGACGTTGTCTGATTTTGGTGCTGAGGCAGCTCGGTGGCCAGAAGTAGAGAGAAGCACCAAGGCTTGAGATCGGAGCCGGAGCCTTTGGCTCAAAAGTTAAATCCCGTCCTTAAGGGTGGGTGGGCAGTCTAGTCCAGACGCAAGACTGGGGCTAAGCGCGTGCGTTTAGGGTTTCAGTGACTGCCCACTTCTCTGTACCTCCTTCAAGTATTTCAGTCGAGTTTGGTGTATTGAAAAGCCTTTGCTGTCCCCCAGGGAGACCCACCCCCGGCACGCGGAGCGGAGGGGAGTGTGCTGGCCACGGGGGGACAGCGTGGCTCCACCCCAGCCACCCAGGTCTCGTCCCCCTCCCTCCGAGACGGGGGCCACAGATCTCATCTCAAACACCAGCGGTGTGACTATTACTGTGATTTTAAGTAATTAATGTACATTTAGGATTAGCCACAGGTCGTCCTTGCCCGCTGCTCACTTCTTGCGTAACCGAGATGCTGGAACCCTTTGGCTTCTGCTGGGGAACTCGTTCTGGTGTGTTTACCAGTCCAGGCTATAGGAGGTGAATTCTTTCCGTTGTGTTTGCCTGCAAATGTCTTTATCACCATTATCACTGCCCTCGTAAAGCTGCCATTCCGTTTTCTGTAGACTTCCATCATTTCTGTGTCAGCTCCTTCAAAAATAATCTCTGGATGATTCTAAGGTATTTTCCCCTCTATCTTTGTTTTATGAAATTTAACCATTGTGTCTCAAGTAGTGGTTTTTGTACTATGTATCTAGCTTCTTGAATCTATAATTCGATTTCTTTTGTCAGGTTTGGAAAATTCTTGGACTGTCTTTCTTCAAATATTTGTTCTGTCCTATTCATTCTCTCTCTCTCTCCTGCTGCCCCGTCTTCCTTATCATTCTGGAAATCACACACGTGTGTTACACCTTTTCACCCGGGGCTGTATATATCTTGTAAACCTTCTTGTTTTTTAGCATTTTTCCACTCTTTCTTCTTTTCGTGATTTGTTCTATATGTTTTCTCTATATTCCATTAACCTATATTCCAGTTTATTGTACTCTCTTCTATTTCTAATATCTTATTAAACACTTCTACTGGATTGTTAAATTTAATAATAGTTCACTGCATATCTATAATTTCTATTTGGTTCTATTTTATAGATGCTAGTTCTGTGTTTTATAGATTCTAGGTCTCTGGTGAAATGTTTCCTATGGTTATCTAATTTCTTAAACATATTCATCATAGTTAAGAATTAGAGACTGATAACTAGTATGTGGTTTACCTGTGTGTCTGCTTCTGAGATGTCAAGCAATTTTTAATGAAGGTGAGATCTCAGGCATCAAAAATAGTAGATGCTGTTTGTGCTGTTGTCTTTCTCCAGTCCAGCCTTTATTTCCTTCTGGTCCACGGTTACAATGACAGAAGCTTGCTTTGATTGATGCAAGCAGAGACGGAAGTGGCTTTGTGATAGTTTGCCCATTTTTAGTGTCACCTTCTACTCCTGAAGTGCAGCTCTTTCAGTTTCCATTGGAAACCCGTAGTGGGGAAACTGAGCAGGGTGCCTATTCTGTGCTGCTTAGGTTTTAGCTTTTGAGAAGCTATTATCCTTTGGATTTCCAGTTACTCACCCCTTAGCAGTTTAGAATCTGGCAAATGCTCTGAGAGGAAATTCCAGGCAGAATCTCAGGCTCAGTGTTTTGTAATGTCCTTTTCTCAAGGGTGATACTCCTCAATTCCTCCCTGCATGGATGGCTTTCCAAGGACCACAGGGATGTGGAGGTTCTGTGCATTTTATTGTTATTTTTCATTGTTTTTAATGAGAGAATGAGTTTAATACAAACCAATAAGATGAAAGCAGAAATGTTTATTTGCTTTATTTTTCTTAAATGTTAATTTCCATAAGGTCAGGAACCAACTGCCTTGTTCACATTTATGGCATCAGCCACTGCCTTTGAGCCCACATACAGCCTGTCTTCCATATGCCCAAACCTGCTTATTTTACAAACTTTATAAATGGAGCAAACTTGTCTGCTTCTTTCTGGGTAACTGTCACTGTACTACATCTCATTTTATTACTTCTGTCCACATAAAATATGTAGATGTATTTAAAAGTCAAGTACAGTTAAGTCATATGATGGAAAAGAGGAGTTGCCTTCTCCACGCACCCACATATGCCTCTCCCTCACCACTCCCCACAGATTCACTTTCCTTATCAAGGAAAGTACCTGCACTTTTGGGTCATTTCTATTCTTATTTGCCACCATGTTTCTATATAACATACTCACACTACTTGGTCAAAAAAATAAAAATTGTCTAACAGAGAGCTGTGGTTGCAAAGGCAGGTGTAAGTCAATGTATGTGTGTTTGTGCACGGTTGTGAAAACACTTCCCAGCCATAACTTCCTATGGGAAAGTTTAATCTTTCCCTGAATCTGAGAGATTAACAAAAAGAAGCCCAGTGTGACTGCAGCATAAAGTTATTATACCAAAAGAAAGTTGATCTCAGCACAGTAAATCTTCCTCTGTCTGCAAGCCAATCTTTTTTAGTGGTTTCAATCCATGGGGGTAGTATGTGAGGTACCCCCCCCTAATCTTCCACCACCCCTACTGTTCTGATCCCCACCAAACTCCCAGCCCCTCCACCCTGGCCACACACGCACCCTCTGCACCCACCCTGCGCCCCGGAAACTCTGTTGGCTGGATTTGCTCATTCACACCTCATATGCCTCAGTGACTGAAAGTGAGTTGGAATTTCCATGATACACCCAACTTATGATCCAATCACTATCCCTCCACACCTTTGAAGATACAGACAGACAAACAAACAAAAAACAAAACAAACGGCAGTTTTAGGGTTATTTCTTAGGACACTGACCATGACAGGTTTCACCAGGAAGCCAACTGTCTTCCTTTCTATCCCAATGGGTCTGAGATATAGGTAGGTAGATAGATAGATAGATAGAAGCAATGTAAACTCTAGAAAGGTGGGTACCTTGTTTCTTTCTCCACTGTACCTCTGACATTTGTTGCGGGGTCTGGCACAGCATAGGACTGGATAAATATTGCTCAGTCAGTGAATAAATCAGCTTTACAGTCACCAATGTCACACCTAACTGTATCTTTTAACATCCTTTTCTCCTTCCTCATCTCTTAGACAAAGTTCTGCGTATTTTCTTGGGTCCCTTCTATTACTATGACACTATACCCTCTTATGTTCTTAATTTCTTTCTCTCTCTCTGTTAATAAATCTTCCTTTTAGCATTAAAACATACTGAATTTTTTATCTTAAAAGTCACAACAGAATAAAACCACCAGTCTGTAGATCCCACCTTGCATTCTAGCAGCTCCCCTGTGGCTCTCTCTCGCACCTGCCTATGTGCCCCAAACCCTCCAGGTGAATCCTACCCATGGCGCTCCACCAAAATGGATATACACTTAAAAGATGCAAAATGTTCTGAATTCATATCAGTAAATTTCTGAAGAATATGTCCAGGAATAGATCCAATGAGCACACAATCGTAGGAGAAAAGATGTTAGTTTAGATTGGGCTGAAATTGCTTATAAACGTGGAGTTTCAGGAGATTCCAGATTACATCTGATAACTCAATTTGCAGTGAGTGTTTTAATTTGGCCGATTCAGTCACATCCGTATGCAGTGGTACCCATAGTTACATTAACCTGAAATGTTATAAATTATTTGTCATAAAGCACAGGAAGTGACCAAAATACTCAGATAGGAATGATTTATCACTTGTGATGTGCATGTCCATGTCTTACTCCCCAAAGGGTCAGCAGTGTATGTCTTTCGTGAAAATCTTGATAAGTAAATATTTGTTGAGGGGGGTCTATTATCCTTGAAAAATGCTTTAGTTGCTCACTTAATGAAGGTACAGGTTGCCCGTGGGAAACACTCCAGTTGAAATGGGTTTTCTGAATTAAAAGGGGACATCAAGACCCTTGGTTTATTTAATTGTCAGAGAACAGGTGAGCATGCTTACAATTAATGGAAGAAAATGGTTGTAAATGTTTCAACACACAACAATCCACTAAAATAAATGGGTATTTATCAAAATCAAGTCCTACTTGATTTTTGCACCTCAAAATATCACCTTGACAGAGGCATGGCTAGAGCCAGGTGGTAGAGAAATGGCCACTCACCCAGTTCCCAAGCCTAAGTCACATCACAGATCAAATACCACTAAAGTATAGACAGCCATACGTACTGGGGAAGATGACACAATAACACCATTGACATCCATTTGCCTGGGTTATTGTATATTAAACACACAAGAGTTACATGGTTACCTATTAACTCAGTAGGACAAAAACACAAAATAAACAACTGTTAAAGAGAAAGATCCAGCGTTTCAGGAATTATTGCACCTGAAATTTAAAATAAACTGAATTCTAGGGAAAAAAATACAGCATTGATCTATTCAGTCAGAATATCAGATTGTGGATTGCAGACGGTAAGTGGAATTTTGCTTCGGTTCTGTCTGATTGTAGACCTGGGAAATTCCTTTACCTACCCATGGATATTTCTCAGTTTAGAGAGTTTTTGCGTAATTACATGAGTAAATGGCAGAACTCCCTTATTTATCCTACCCACCTATAAAAATAAAAAGACTAATTTGATGTCAAAGCCAAAGTGAAAGCGCCTTTCTTTCTAAAATAAAAACAGACATGTAACGGCTGTAACACAGTCCTGGAGAAACTGTAAAGATTAGGTGTCACCAAAAAAATCTTAAAAGATACAGATGTGACCGTATTTACTGCGCCCGCATTTAACTAGCCAACTTGGTGTGTATGGAACATGAGTATGTTTTATAAAATATAAATAGATTACTTCATGATTAATTAATTGGTTACTTCAATTATGTCCAATGCTCCAATTTTACTTTATTTACTAGAAGTCATGACATGTGTTAAGCAGTTATTTATCCTGTCTACACTTCTGTTTAGTTTTATTATTTTTTTATTTCAATAGCATGCATCCCTAAGGCAATACATTAAATGATCTTTGTCTCTGTGTCATCATTTATTCCAAAGGAATTTCAGTGACTCCACAATTCTGCAGGGTGTATCAGTGATCTACTATATTATGATATTACTTGGAAGGCTGGAAATAGCAGGTTTCCTAAATACCTTGATAATGCACATCTGCGCCAGAGAATGAGCAATAAATTCCATTAAAATAGCATAACAAGTGTTGCTGAGGATGTGGAAGAAAGGGGACCCTCACATACTGTTGATGGGAATGTAAGTTAGTACAGCCATTAAGGAAAACAAAATGAAGCTTCCTCAAAAAATTAAAACTAAAACAATCATACGATTCAGCAATCCCATTGCTGGGTATATATCCAGAGGAAAGGAAATAAGTGTATTGAAGAGACGTCTGCATTCCCATGATCATCACAGCACTATTCACAACAGCCCAGATAAGGAATCAACCAAAGTGTCCGTCAGTAGACGGATGGATAAATAAAATGGGGTATACATACACAAAGGAATACTTTTCAGTCTTAAAAAGAAAGAAAGAAAATCCTCACATTTGTGACAACACAGATGAATTTGAAGGACATTATGTTAAATGAAATAAGCCCGGTGCAGAAAGACAAATACCACGTGATCTCACTTATATGTGGAATCTAAAAAAGTTGAACTGGTAAAAGCCCAGTGTAGTGTTTACTGCGGGAGGAAGTTGGGACATCAGTCAAAGGCTACAAAATTTCAATTAGAGGAATAAGTTCAAGAGATCTATTGTGCAACATGGTGATTAAAGTTGATAACAATGTATCATATACCTGGAAATTGCTAAGAGAGTAGGTTTTAAGTGATCTCACCACACTCACACAAAATAGATGATGTAATACATATGATAATTAGCTTGATTTAGCCATTCCACAATGTAAACATATATCAAACCATCATGTTGTACACCATAACTGTATATGATTTTTATTTGTTAATTAAAAATAAATAAATACATAATAACTAAAAAATACAAATAAAACAAACAAAATAAAGGTGCTTATCACCTCTTTAACAAATTTCTGAGGCTTACTTCCATGGGACATATTGTATCTCTTGTTTCTAACCACTAATAAAACGAGGCTTAACGGGTGGTGGGCCCCTTTTCATTTGAGAAACAATATCCATTTATTCTGCCCTGCAAAACTTGCCAGCTTTGACTGAGGCTCAATGCAAAATTGGCTCTATAGCTGGTATCGTCTGCAGAGAGACAAGCTTTGCCAACCGACTTCATAATTTAGTGCACCCAATAGAGCTTCAAGTTTCTGTGACAGATTGGGATAATTCATGAGGCTTCTGGGAAGTCCCCACAGGATCACAAGGAGACCTCAGGCATTTTGCTGCCCGGTTTTGTTAATAACCAGGCTCATGTATATAATAGCCAAGCCTGGGCTTGCTACTGCATGCTAGGAGAGTGACGTACTGACCAATACACACCCGGTGACCATGTACAGGCCATCGTACGTTGAGTGCTTTGCTTGTCATAGCCGAATATAGGTGGCATGAATAGGACTGAGTCCAAGTAGATTCTGAAAGCACAAGGAAGATGCCAGAGCAGACTCTTGCATCACTGATGTGCCTGATTTTGCCTCGTTACCGCCCCTCTCTCTATGGGCATGTGAGGCTTCGAATGGACTTCTCAGAGAGCATCTGGCTGAGCAGGGAAACAAGGCGAGCTCCATTTGCAAGTGACTCCTACGATGTTCAAACCGCGAGTGGAGTGCTCGGTTATTGTCATGGTATGCTCAGTGACTCCGACAAAAAACGGAGAAGGAAATGCCATTTAATGGGGCAACTTCAGGTGTGTACGTTGTGTTGTTAATTTTGATTGAAGAAGAAATTGGTGATTTATGAGAAGGTGTTAATGGCTTGGCCGGATGCCCCAGGCCCTGGCAGGAGCAATGTTTAAGGACAGGATAAACGGCAACAAGAAGGCTTTATAACATTGTGGGAAGACAGAAATGAACTAGGATTCTGTGAACCTTTGTGGCCACATGAATACACAGAAAAGGCATCCTCTTTGTGAGAGGCTCTTAAAAATTGTGTCAGTGACATGACCCATACTTTGGCTGCTGGTCAGTCCCTTTCCCAACTATCTGGGTGCGTTCGATGGGATCCCGGTCACAGGCTCCGGTACCGTGTGCAAGACTGCCTTTGGGCAGCCTGGGTCTCGTCTCCACGTGGCACTTACCACAGGCGCCCTGTGCTGGGGTGGAAGGTGGATACTGGGCACTTCCCCAGCTATGAACAAAGGATTATCTCAGCTCTCATGGGCTATTTTAATTGAAAAACCATAGAAAAGAAAAAAAAAGTGGTAGCATTATCAAAATCTTTCCCAAAATCCAAACATTTTTGTGCTTAACATGACACAAAAAGATAAAGGATGGAATCTGGCAAAAATCAGAAAATTACCATATGGATACGGGGGGCCCTTGTGCGTGTCATAGTTGCATGTTTTGCAGCTGATTTTAGAGAACCATCTGCAGTTGCCCCTGGCATCACTGTTAAATCACTGTTCTCGACCACAGCGGCACATTGGAGTCCCTGGGGAGTTTAAGGAGTCACCTATGCCCGTGACTTCTGAGCTCCAAATCCATAAAAGAACTTGTCTTGGCAAAGCCGTCACCCATGTGTGCCATGACCACCTCAGCCTAAATGTACATTTATGGCTCAAGTTGTCCTCTTCTGCTTGAAATTTCCACTTTCCAAATCCAATAAGTCACTAAATTATGTTTACATTATATCCTCTTAGGTCTGTGTATCCCATCCTCCATTTTACTGCCTCATCCTAAGCCAGTATTCGAGAATGTAAATTCTTAAATCCGCCTTAAATCACATGTGCACCTTTCTAATGCACAGAGAAGTCCAAGTATTCTTATTCACAAAGAAAATGACATGATCATAATCCTCTGCCTCAAGCCCTTCAATTGTTCCTGATGCCCCAGAGGGGAGACCAAGGTCCTTATGATCATTTGTGCCAAAGGTGCTCCCCTCACTGTCCTTCAGCAGGCCTCAGACCAGATGAAGTCTGCCTGTTCTATGTTCTGACAGCACCTGCACTCCTCCTAATTATCACTCGATTAGTTGTTTTTATGCTTCTTATTGATGTCCACTCTCTGCTCTTTCCATCAGACTGTACATGATGTAACACCTCAGCCAAATCTGACTCCGCTATCCCTATACTCCTTGCAACTAGCGCAGTGCAGATTCACTACTTAGTAAATTAATAAGTGAGTGAGGGTAAGCATTGCTAAGCAAAGAGTAGTCCAAGAGGAAGTTCAAAGGTAAAGGATTTTAATTTTTATAATTTTGTCTAATTTAGTTATCTAAGTAATTCACTTGATAAAAGTTATTATGAAAATTAAAAGTTAAAAAAGAAATTAAGACCCAATTACAGTAGAAGAAAACAAATAGTAACTTTTTAAAATTTGAATATCCATATTTACGTAAGATTAACAAATAAGCAGAAAAAATTAATCAGCCCCTGATAATTATACTACCGTGGTTTGGACAACATTATTAATTCTTTAAAATATTTTTGATGCCTGTTATGTTTGCAACTATCCTATGGCGTTTGTAAACCTTTTTAAACATCCCCATCTGGTACAAGTTGAAACTGAGACATTTTAACAGCCTTCCTCAAGGTCACACACTTCAAGTTCAATTCTTGGTTATTTTCGTCTACACTAGGCTTGCTGAAATGAATGGGTTTTGTCAGAATCCCTGGTTTTGGCACCAGAGATGTCAGGGTGGGAGTCTGCCCTCGGATCTTGGTGTGCTCTTGGCTGAAGAATGACCAGACACACCAGAGTGTCAAGTCCAGACTATTATCCTGGTCCTGTGGCTCCTTTCTTGGAAAAAACACCAGCAGGGCCAGTACGACGGAGTAACCCCAGGCAGGGAGCAGTGTCAGAAGAGCAGCTCTTTATTGTAGAATAAAACGGGTCTGTCTCCACAAGTGGAGAGAGACAGACTCACTGACTCACTGACTCACTGACAACTCACCCACTCACCCACTCACCCACCCACGTGCCCACGTGCCCACTCTCTCTCTGAATTCTCAGGTTGTTTCCTTTTATTGGCCCAGTCAGCGGGAGGACTCTTGGGAGGTGTGGGGTGTTATCAGATGATCAACAGGTGTTCTCAAAATGCCATCTGTGTATATGAGCTCCCTCTCCCAAAGCCCACCTGGGGGGAGTGAACCAAAATGCAGATTCAAGCTAATGGCATAATAATCACCCTTAGGTCACTCTAGGTCACTTTCTAAATCCTATCATGCTGGGCTGGGGAATTCCCAGATGGATGAAGCATCCCCTCCTTCCCCAGGTGTAGCAGGTGCTGGGGATAGGATTAGGGTGGGGCAACACCACAACAGAGTGCCCACCCTTATCCTTCTTCCCAGGTGGGGCAACTGCTGGAGACAGCACCAAAGCACAGCACCCTTTTCCCAAGAAGAGACAGAGATCCTAACTATCTACCTAAGAGTTCGTTCTTCCATAGGGTAGAGGACTTTCTTTTTTTTCCCTCAAAACTAAATATTTTTCCAAATCAAAGATAGTTTATCAATTCCAATAAATGATTGGAAGGGGGTGATAGAAAACTGATATTCCTTGAGCAATTAATGTGGCAGATGATGAGGGTACTTTGAGTCCATTAGATTGGTCTTCACACCAGCTCTCAAGATGGCATGTATACATATATATTTACCCTAAACAGGGGAGCTGAGATTCACAGCCTGTGTGTGTTGTGTGCAGGTGTCCACAGTTAGTAAGCGGCAACATCTCTACCTGAGTCTGTGTCGGGGACCTCCATCCCTGTAAGGAAATGTCTCTTCCACGTAGCCTTGCCTGGAGGTCAGCATAACTTCAAGGCATATTGCCTCAAAATTTGTCAAAAATTTCCTTGATTTTTTTTTTTTTAGTACAATGCAGGTAATCTTTCTCTTGTTAAGAAATTATGCTGTTAAGAGATAGGGCTGAAATTCACTAACTCACAACAGACAGGGAGGTATGTGCTCCATCCATCAGCCCCCTCCCCAGCCAGAGCCTTTCCTATATTTTGGGTTATAAGCTATGCCTGCACCTGGGTGGTCTCCTTTGCACTGGAATGATCTGGCATGACCCACCCAGAAGCCCTGTGCGGAGATCTTCAGTGGTAGATACTCTATTCAGCCAGTTTTGGGTCCAGTCAGGCATTCCCTTGACAGTGAATCCTGTTATAAAGGGGACCGCATGAGCTGTAAAGTGCATCTGCTCGTGGAGATGTCTGTGCAACATTTCAGCATACTGAACAGTTATGTGATCTTTTGGGAGGTAATTTCCATCATTTACATTCACCCCCCTAAAATACATGCTAGCAAATGTAACACAGTTTATGACAAAGGGGAGAATTGATGGATTTTTCTCCCCAGGTCTTGAGGATGCCTTCTTATCAGATTCGGCTGTCTCAGCCTGGTTGCCTGGATACTCAGTCTCCCTGAGTATTATTCTGATTAAAGTGCAATTTAGAGATTTTTTTCTTTAAAAAAAAACCACACAACTGATCTGTCATCTAGAAATGTTATCAGCCCTCCCTTACCCTGATTTGTCAAGTGGCAGATTGAGCCTTATTATTTAAAGATCGTTTTTCAATGGGGTAAAATAAGAATGTGATTTCCTATTTTATCAGCCTCCTTTCAATTTATATGTACTAAATTCAGTGAAGCTTCTTTGGAGTAAAATGATTTCTGTGGATTTTGGGGATTGTAGGGGATGGGAGATGATGAAAGTATGAACCAAGACTTTTTATTTCACAATTTAAAGATAACCAACCAGTATTGTAAATGGATGGCCATCAACATGGTTATAGAAAAAATACAGAATGCCTCAATTTCAATTTTGGAGGACTTTCAAAACGCCTATCTCTGATACAGTTATTAGCAGATAAGGAAGTCCAAGCCCAATTATCCCAATTCCCAGCAAATTTAGGAAATAAAAATGTATCCCTGTAATCCATACACTTACATAGTTCATTTTTATGGAGGTATAATTTGCTTATAATAGACGGTATGTATTTAAGGTGTGCAATTTGGTGGGTGGTGATATGTGTCTACATCCATGACACGATCACGGCAGCCCAGAGGGTGAGCACAGAACAACACCCAGGAGCTTTCCGGACACCCTTTGAGGTCCACCCCTCCCCCAACCCCAGCCAATGGCAACAGCCCATCCCCAGTGCACAAATCACTCTGCATTTTCAAGAGGCTTTATAAATGCAAACACAGAACACACTTTTTTCTTTCTGATTCCTTTCATCAGCATAATTATTTTGAGGTTCACCCATGTCATTGCACACGCCATTTGTTTATTCCTTCTAATCGCTAAGTAGTATTTCATTGTAGGGATATACCAAATTTTCTTTATTTCCTTCACCTGTTGGTGGAACTTTGAGTCGTTTTCAGTTTTCTACTAGTACAAGTAATGTTTTTATGGATATCCATTTCTTTGTTAGGACATATGGTAAGTGTCTATTTCAATTTTAAAGAAATTGCCAAGCTGTTTTCCAAAGTGGTTGTACAATAACGCATTCCCTGCAGTGACGGATAAGAGGGCCACTTGCTCCCTGTCCACGCCGACATTTGTTCTGGTCAGTCCTCTTAAAATGCTGACCATCCTAATAGACATATGCACGGTGGCTTTAATTTGGATTTCCTGACTAGCTAACGAATTTGAGGGTTTTTTTCCATGTGTATTTGCCATCCCATCTTTGGTGAAGTTTCTGTTTAGATCTTTTGCAAATGTATGACTTGTATTATCTGTTTTCTCATTTTGGGGTTTTGAGAGTTCTTTGTGTATCTTTCTATGTCCTAGATACAAGTCCTCTATTAGACACATGCTTTGCAAAGGTATTTCCAAGTGTTTTTATTATTATTACTATTCTTACAATTTCTTTCAAATAACATCTCTTAATTTTGATGAAGTATAATTTATGGATTTTTTTCTCTTATGGATCATGCTTTTTGCATAATGTTAAGAAATTTTTAATTAACCCAAGATTTAAAAGATATTTCCCTATGTTTTCCAGAAATTTTATAGTTTTAGGTTTTAAAATTAGATCTTTTATCCCTTTTGAATTAATTTTTATTCAGTTTGGGTCCTTTTATTCCTGTCTTCCATGTCTTTATTTATCTTTCAAATATGTGAGATGCAGGTATGGTAATTGCCTCAATGAGTTTGCTCATCCCGGGTGTCTGTCCTAGCTCAGTTTTGATTGACTGATCTTCGTCCTAAATATGAGCCTGTTTGTCTGCTTTTTTGCTATGTCTTGTTATCTTTAACGGGCTGCCAGACGTTGTGAACTTCTCTCATGTTGGATGCTGGAGGATTTTGTTTTATTTTAAGTGTTCTTGTGCTTCATTCTTGGACATATTTGAGTTAATTGGCAAGAATTTGATTCCTTTAAATTTTGCTTTAATGACTTTTAGGCAAAACCAGAGCATGTGATTTTAGTCTAGTCTGATCACTCCCCATGATGGAAGCAAGACCCCCAATTCCTCTGCAAGGTACCCCATGAAATAGAACATTAATTGGCCTGACTGGTGGGCACAGGCACCACTTTCAGCCCTGGGTGAGTGCTGGGCATTCTCTCCAGCTGCTCAGACACAGCTCACCAGGTCCTGGGTGGTTTCCTCAGACATGGAAATCAACGCTCTGCTGAGGGCACCAGGGGGCCTCCTGCAGGTGTCTAGGGTGTCTTTGTGTGCACCTGTCTTCCCTCCAGTGCTTTGTCCTTGGACTTCAGCTGCCTCAGTTTCCCTTGACCTCAGCTTCATCTGGTCAATACCAGGAGGCAGCTGCCCTTTGCCTGGGTTCATGCTCCCTGCACCTCAGCCAGAAAATCCTCTGAAGGTCGTAAGCCGGGGAGATCAGAGGGCTCCTTGCCACCTGTGCCATCACCCTCACTATCCTTCATTGCTGAATACCCAGAGTCTTGTAAAACATGATTTTAGATTTTCTTCTGGTTTTACATAGTCATTGTTTCAGGCAAGAGAGTAAAACCCGTCCCTGTGACTCTAACGTGGCTAGAAGTGCATGTCCTCTACATTTTTCATTTCTGCTAACGGGAAATTGCTATACCAAATAGTATCTGTTAAAGAGCTCTCCACATTATAATCAGCTAAAACCACGATAAGCGTTGCCCTCTGCAGATCACTACTCTTTTTATGCCAAATCACTTTCTTGGTCACCTCGTGTTGAATGTGATGAACCCCAAAGCAGGTCAGCTCTGAGAGCGACGCGCTGACAAGTGCCCACGTCAGAGGGAAGCCCCGGGAGGAGGCGGCTCCGGCTGAGCAGAGCGTCGGGGCCGGGCCAAGGGTGGGTGACAGAAAGGCCAGAAACAGGAAAGTGGACACACAGAAAGGAAGGAAAGGGGGAGACAAGGAGAGAAAAAGAGACAAGCTCTTCCCTTGGCTCCTGTGGTAGCTGCCCTTAACTCAAATTACGAGACATCCAAGTAGTCACAGTCGTTCTATACTCCCAGGATTTTAATTGTGTGTTTGACTTTCCCATATCAATCATTGCTTAAAAACAGTGTTGTAGAAAAGTAAATAAAACAAACAAAATTAGTAGGGAAATGGATGGATTTTAGATGTCCACAATGAAAGGCTTTTTAAAAAAATAAAATCCTATATATTTTGGTAACAGTTTTCTAATGCCTATGTCCTGAAAGGCACTGGGTGTTTTACATTTAACTGGTTTAAGTATAAACCAGTCCTCCGTCCTGCCTCATTGGCGAGTGTGAATTCACTCTTCCCATCTGGCCTCCAAGAACCAGCTCAAGTCAAATACTTAGGTTTATTTATAAAACAAGCACAGTTGAAAACGTACTTATAGAGGTTCTATGTGGATTCAGAACCTAATAAATCATAAAGATCCATGTTTATAATAATTACTTTTTTGGGATCTTACCTCCCATGAAAATTCATAGTGATAATGTTTGCAGACACATAAAGCTCCTATGTGGATTATTTATGCTATAATCCTCAATTAGAGGGGCTTTAACATTTTATTCACTTGACCTCAACATTCAATTATTGCAAGTTGAAGTATCATTGTTAAAATAATTATAACTTGGAAATGAGCTGAATTTAATTAAGCAACCATAGACCTGGAGAATTCCAGTTCATAACAGACAGTAGGAATATAAGAACAGTAAAGGCAGCTGGGTAAGGTGGTTTAAAGTTAGGCACTTCTCTTTGGCCTCTCTGGCATCTGAATTAAGGCAGGATTTCTTGCTATCAAAGAAGAAGTTTAGGGATCAGATTCAAGAGAGATAAGTATCTGTAACTCTGCAAAATTCCCACATCAAGGTCTCTCAGCTCTGCTTCTGGAAGAAATTCAATTTCCATTCCAAGAGACGTAGTTCATCATCGAATTATTTTATTAAGTAAAGATATTTTAGATCAAGAAAGCATTGGTTGCTTTTTTTTTTAAAATTTGGTGAGAGAACCCCTAACTTAAGACCTTCAAGATATTAGGAACACTATATGGCACTTAGACACATAAACCTAGATGCGGAAGCCAGAACCGCGTGGCCTGGGAATGCAACCAGGTAAGCAGATCCCCGCAGAATGTTGGTTTTCCAGGCTTCGCTCTGCCCCAGTGTGTTATAAATTATATACTCAAGGAATCTGAATCTACAGATAGGAGGTTTTGTTTTGACTTTACTTCTAACTTGCTATTTAATTTTGAATATTTGAGTTTTACTCATACACAAAGTAAAAGGATCAAAGTTTAATGAACTGTAAAAATATTTGCAGTTCTTAATTTCTATGCTTACTTTACTGACTTGATACATGAAAATCAAAGTAAGGCACAGGTGTGTTTGGCTATCATGGCAGTAGAAGTGCTTGCGAGTGGTCTCAAAGGAGATCCGGTATGAATGTCCCACCTAAATATCTCCAATCTCTTTCTGTTGGCCAACTCAGGGTCTCTCAGCCTGGGCACTGCCGACATTCTGGGCTGGATCATTCTCTGTCATGGGGACTGCCTAGTGCACTGTAGGGTGGTTAGCAGCATCCCCAGATGCTACTCACTAGACGCTAAAAACACTCCCAGGTATGAAGACCAAAGATGTCATGCAACCATACGTCCCCTGGAGGGCAAAATTGCTCCCAGGTGAGAAACACTGGTTTATGTGAAATATCGAATCACCTGCACATGCTCTCTATCTGAAAGAGTAGATAGGAGGATTTTCATTATGGAATGATTTCTGGCTTTAAACTAAATTTAGAACCAAAATTCAGGAAAGTGCATTAGTAATCTCTGTGGTGGCTAAGGAGTCATTCTGTGGACAGACTTCCTTGATGCTTGAAATAGTTTTCACTGAGGACAATGCCTGCATCCACACATCTTTATTTAAGAGGTAACGTCAGAGCTTCTTGTGATCATCGCCGTCGGGAAGATGAACGATTATGTCCACACAGTCACCCTCTACTTGTGGGTTAGGGTGAGGTTAGAGTTGGAGGGGTGGAGATGACAGACACGACTTTGACAATCATACGTTGGTCCTGAAGCTACTCTCTAAGGGCAACCCACACACACTCACACCCACTCACACACATACATCCGCCCACCCCGATAGACAGTGAGCACCTTGGAGATAGGTGCATGCCATGTTAACCTTTACAATCCTGATATACGGTATACTCACAGCACACCGTTGATGCTCAGTAAAGTTTATGTTGGTCTGTTGATTAAAATCATAAATTTTAGAAACTATTATTGAATAGAAGAACACCACAGAGAAAATATCCAGAAAACTATACCTTGAACTTAAGACTAGCTATTGCTCCACAAATTAAAAATGAAAACTTAATAAATAGAGTATTCCTGTCTAGCCAGATATAAAATTATAGACATGGGTATATTTTAACTGTAGGGCAAGGCATGGAACATACCATTTCTTTAAATTTATAAAACAACAAAACACTTAAAATTATATATATAAATGTATATATCCCTCTAGGAAGAGAGAAATAAAATCCTCCTTCTTGGTAAGGAAAGAGGATGAAAAGAATATAAAGCCAGTGCTTTAAGATGGAGCTGAATAAAAACCATGAAGTGTCATTGATAATTAACAGTATGACTTGCCCCAGTTGGAATTTATGAAAGGAAAACAATAAATAGCTGTTTAAAATATACAAAACATCTTGTTGTGCCTTCGCTCATTAAATTTCCAAAACAATTCTAAAAGATAGTATTTTTATACCTCTTTAGGTGATGAACTGTCAAATTTCAGAAAGTCAAAGCCAGTTGCTGATGATCCTAGAGCCCATTCGGGGAAAATTCCAGGATTTGAATTCTGAAATTCAGACTCCAAATTCTCTGCTCCTTCCGACGTATTAGATTCTATTTGGAAACTTAAATTTTATCATGGCTGTCATGCCAGTGGGAGAGATACTGATTCATAGCCAACGAGTAGAGTCCACTGCTGGAACTTGGTTTTAGGAATGTAAACAAGCTTACACAGCCAGCCGGGTTGGGAGAAGGTCCTTGAGGATGTGAAGTTCTGTTTAAAGTCACGCAGCGGCCAGTACCGCACCATCTGTTCCCTAGTGTCATCTTCCACAGCATGCTGGAGTCTGATCATAGTGTAAAATAAGATTTAACCTCACTGGAGTCCATTAAAATACTTATATTTCTTCATACACCTTGTTTTACTTCACATTCAATGTTCTAATTTACTTTCAAAAAGCACTGGCTTTTTAATTTTTTCCTTCACAAATTCAGTTGAAGATCCCCTCTGCCAACAACAAATAAACATATACCAAGTTAATTTGTTATAGCCTAAAAATCCATCTTTTCTTTAGAAATTGTGACAGGAGTTTTATAATTTTATAATCTTAAAATATGAAAAAAGCTAGTACTATGCATTGAAAATAAGTAGTGCCGTGAAGAAAGAAGGTGTACTCAAGACACAGCATCTGGGGAAGGCGGTGGGAAGAGGCAGGTCAGAGGATACAAAGGAGCAGGTGGACAAGCCTGGAGATCTGAAGTACAACATGAGGACGACAGGTAACACAATTGTACCGTGTACAGCACACGCTGAATGAGATTTCAGCTGCTCTTGCCACAAAAACAGAAAAAGTGGGTAGTAACTATGTGAGATGATGGATATGTTCGTTTGCTTCATTATAGTAACCTGTTTACTATCTATACATATCCCATAACATCATGTTGGGTACTTTAAGTATACACAATAAAATTTATTTAAAAAGATAATAACATCAATGACAGTAACAAGATTATATGTATTATCAAAGTGAATAACATTGTCCTTTAGGGTGTCTAATGAGATCATGAAAAAAACATAATGTTTAATAATTTCAGTAGGTGAAAAACGTACTAAGAGCTTTATTCATGTGATATACTTAAGACAACTCAGAATTAAACAAATACATATACACAAATTTTAACTATTAAATGACTGAATAATGTAGAAAAGTTCTATTAATTTTCTTCTGTGTATTTAGACATAGTCTTTTGATTTTGAGAGTGAGTAACCTAAAAGATTACTATATTTTATGTACGTTTTTAGCTTTCACATAGATATGGAAATCACTTTTTTATCTTATTGTAATAAAGAAAATTGAGACATGGGCTTCATGTTTTGACTTGACCTGCTATGCATGCTCCTCTGCACTGAGGATAAGAGAGGTTGAAATCATTGTCATCCAAATATTAGAGGGAAAAGGCCAGGTTTTATCCATTCATCTTGCCTATAAAGTTCATGTTTGCGTCTTCCCTACTATCTAAAACCTTTATCAGGATATATTTAGGTATGTTCCAGTGAATGAAAATTTGATTTCTATAACATGACTTAATAAGAATTTTGTAGTAAGTTTGTGATTTCTTGAGGTGAGAGAAACATTCTTCCAGATGAAAAGGAATTAAGAAGTAGCCTAATAAAAACCATTACTCTGAACATGAAAATAAGCAGGTACGGTTCCCATATCATGTAAGTTTCACTGGCCCACAGTTTCCCAGGATGCGCCGGGTGGAAATTGGAAGAGGCTTCTGCTTTCTAATGATGGGAGGGCAGATTCTCATGGCAAAGTTCACCAAGACTGGGGCACTTAACAATTTTTACTTAAACACTAACTAGATATAGACTTAAATATCATCTTACGAGTTTGTTCCTATTTCATTATGGTCCACTAAACATGCCTTGATCATAAAGTTTACATATATGTGGTCTGTTTTATCTTTCCCTGATGACAGTATGAAGTTCGTCTCTTAATATTAATAGTAACTGAACAATTGTCATTCTCATCTGTTTTCTTCAAGATCATTTTCATCCCTTGAGTCTCATAATTGACATTTCCTTGTCTTCAGTATTATCTCCTCACAGTTGGACAAGTTCTTGTCATTGTTTATTTTGTTTTTAACCATATAAATGAACCCATGAACTTTCGTTAGTTGGAACAAATCGAAGACGAAATATTGAATTGCCCTGGCTTTAAGTTTGGAATATTTCTTCTCTCTTTTTGTATTGATCAACTTAATATGTGCAGACTCTTACAAAATATTGTATCTGTTATCAAAAAGACTAATAATATTTTCTTTATTTCAACATCATCTTGTTCATTTGTTGCAAATTCTACAGCAAAATAATTAAGTGGGCCTGGTATTTGCCTGGACTCTATTGGTATTACACAGAGCCTCATTACAATATATACCTGTTTTATTTAGTTTGAATATAACTTATTTTGATGCAATGAGATATATTGTCATTATCACGAGTAGACAAAAAGTTGAGAAAAGCTAATTGTGACAAGTGTTTGCACACTGAATGTAAATGTATACTCTACATTTTAGTTGTATAAATAAAAATAATTTTGACTAAAAGGGAAATGCATAAGTTAAAAGCTTTATATATAATATAGAATAGATAACTTATAAACCATAACTGTCTACTGTACATTCAATGAAACTAAATGTAATAAAAAATAATGTTTTATGTATAATCCATATCAGTAAAAGCATACTTAATCGGTTCTTACTTTTACGTTTTTCCCAGTCTAGTTAAACCATTAGGAACCATTTGGAAAACAGGAGCTTGTTTAAATAAGAATCATTCTGTGGCATTTATAAGGCAACAATGTCAATCATAGAATGTCTTGTTCTGGTATTGAAGCAAGAAAAAGGATGAACAAATGTTACAAATTAATGGATTTTCCTAAGTTCCTTTTTTTTTCTTTTTTTAATGGGCATTGAAATTATAAGGGGTGGGCAGATAGTCACATGGAGAAAGGAAGGGAGCCTTATCAGATAGTCAGATCAGGAAGCAGAAACCTGGGAGTCCACACGTAGTCAAGGGGCACCCAGGGGTCCAGCCAACACCCGCCTGGGCCACGTGCACCCTGAACACTGGCTGCTCCACTGTCCACTGCTGCTCTCAGAGGGAGCAGGTGGCCAGAGGTGCTCGGGACGCAGGAACACCCTAGTGACATACTTCGCTCACTCGCTGGCTGAAATCTCTACCTTTTCTGCTCTGCCTGGCATTTCAACACTGTCCTCTGTTTTTGTAACACTTGGCAGTGAGCAAAACACCATGGCAAACTTTCTTTCTCATATCCTTCTTCCCAGAGAGCACCCACAATAACGAGACAATTGGCAAAACATCTGTACAACTGCAATGCACTGAAACAGACAGTGCACGTAGTTACCCACCTCCCAGAGGTTCCTGTGAATCCTCCCAACCACAGATCAAAGAGCAAGGCTTTGGGCACCACTGGTTTTGATTAAAATAACGTTTTTGTTTTAAACTTATTGCTCAATGGAAAAGGTGATACTGTCTTTTATTTATTTATTTATTTATTTTGGGTAAATGTTCTTTTATACTGTTAGATTACATTCTTCCTCCTCACGTTAAGGATATTTTTACTATGCTCATTGATGACACGTGGAGAATAATTAGAAGAAGTTGATTTTAGAAATGCAGCTCTGATTTACATTGTGGGCAGAATACAACAGCAGGTAAAGTGTCTTCTCTACTATTAGCGTTGTTTCAAGTAGACATTTCACTGTCTTGTTATCTGTGAGCTCACGCAGTGCAACAGAACTTATTTAATATTTTATACAAGCAACTAGATCCTGGGAGAAAGTGCAAGTTGTGTGTATGTGTGGTTATGTGTGTGTTTACGTGTGTGTGTGTGTAATTTTAAGTTAACAATCTTGAAGCTTATTTCTAATCTTTGGTATATCTAAGGCTTGGTGTCACCATGTCCTCAAAAAGAAAAGCCCTGAATAAATTTTGATGAACAAATCCACTCTCTGATGACTTTTATCATACTTTAATTTCTTTAATAAAATTTTGAGCATCTGTATATGAAGACAAAGAAAGTAAGATTCTTAAAATTTCCAGGGACAAAACAGAGTGAATAGAATTAAATGATATAAAATAAATGATTCTTATGCTTTCAGTTTAGTAATTATTACATCAGATACACATCTAAGATGGCATAATTTTTCAAATGCCTTTCATAAATCTATTGTGATAATTATTTATGTTTCCACATAACTTACTGTTAATGTATTTATAAGATGCTGGTGTGGATATTTCATATCCGGGTATCATTTTTAATATACTACAAGATTGAATTTCTAGTAGTTTAATCAAAAGTTTGTCTCCTTATCAATAGGGAGCTGTCTAGTTTTCTTCAGCAAACATAACATACATTTTTCTATGTTATTTATCAGGTATGCCATTTTTCTAATAAAAATTATATCTATATATAACTCTGTATACCATACGTACATGTAATACCACGTACACACACACACACACAAAAATAGTTACACACACACACACACACATATATATCTCATTCTTTAATGCTCTGGGAAAAACTTAAATCCCTTAATCAAATAATTAGCTTCATGAAAGATCTGAGAGCATTTTTTCTTAAATCAGTGGAATTTATGCTTTGACAAATCTAATTATCCCAGCACCACTTTTGCAGGGTATTTCCTGTCTTCTACTCTCTTTTCTTTCTTTCCTTATTTTTACTTCCTATGCTGACCCTGCACTACTTTAATTGTTGTGTTTTAATAACATTTTTTCATATTTAGTGTATAAAATCATTTTTACTGTTATTTTTCAACATATTCTGGACTAATTTTGTCCACATTTTCTTCCCTCTAATATTTAGAGTTCACTAAGTAAGTTCCATTACTAAAATCTTAGTTGGAGTTTGTATTTTAGATTCTGGAGAGAAGTGAATTAAAAATTTATAATGTTAAGTATTGTCAACCAGAAAAATGATCTGTCTCTGCATTCATCCAGGGCTTGCTTTACACCTTTACTCCCCCAGCCCCCATATTTTAGTTTCTCGAGGCTGGGAAGTTCGTCTGTCTTGCTGATGGTCACTTTTTATTGCCTGGGCACGTACCGGATATTGATGTCTATCTGCTGATTGAGCAAACAGAAAGCAGCATGTCCCAGGGAGGGCAGCAGCACCCGTCTATCACAGGGGAAGAGGCGTCCTCCAGTGAGCAATCTTGCCAAGGCCGCAGAGCTGGTCACGGGCACAGTGCAGATGACACACATGTCTCGCGGTGCTGGAGTTGGTGCCCACCACCTCTGTAAGTGCACAGAGAGCCGGGGCTTGTGAGAACTAGTAGGATCTAAGACGTGTCTCGTGAACCAAGACCTTCCCCATGGGAAAATCTCCCCATCACACTTACACAGTCTGACTTTTCCTTCACGACGTGATAAACCGACACAAGGGTTAATAAGTGACAATCTATTAAGCTTTCATACAATGTGCCTGTAACGGTTTTGAACATATGTGTAGCCCCAGGGGCTATGTAAGACCCCCAGTTCAATTGGGACTCAGAGGAAGCTCTCAAGGACAGGGTGGTCTTGAGGGGGGAAAGGGGGTGACAGGCTCTTGCTAGGCCCCTCCTGTAGCTGCTTTGTCCCCACCTCTAATGTGCACTGGACTGCAGCGACCGTGACAGAGAGGACGGATGCGGGACTGTCCACCCAAGTGATAAAGCAGCCGGTAGGGACCAACATGGCTCCATGCACAGTGCTCGGTGACAGCACGGGCCCCAGAACTGTACAGCGCGTTGTCATTCGCAGATACCTACGCTTCCTTTGAAACCCAGCGCCCTGGTACATCAGGCTGCTCAGTGTCACGTGCGGGGAATGAAATGAAATTCACTCGTGAGTTATTCACCATCACACTAGAATTGACAAAAAGCGAAAGACAATGTTTCAGCGATGTTCCTTTGCAGGATACCTAGTCTTTCACAGAAAAGATAAATTGAATCATTTGACATAGTGATTAGAAGCTACGGCAAACGATACTATATATGTACATATACAACTTTAAATATAATTTAAACATTTTATCAGAGAAATACATGCACAACATTTAAAAAATGAGAAAAACTTTTTCTCTCTCTCTCCCCCTGCCGAAGCATCCCTATACCCGCTTCTGTGCCCCCAAAGGTAACTACTCAAATAATTTCAAATAATTTAATTTTTCAGATTTTAAATCGCCATGTCCCTAAGACTAGTTTTATGCTGATAAATAATACTCCTGTGTATTGAGGGTTTATATACTTCCTATTTCCCTAATTCCTCCCCAAGACATAGTATGTTACTCTTCTTAGTATTTTCAACCTTTGACATTAAGAATATATTTTATTTCCTCTTCTATTATCTATAGGTATCATCTACTGACTTCCGTTTTGCAGAATGATGATATTAACACCCTTGTATTACTAGGAGAGCTTATAAAAATTATGACTAAATATCACAGAGCTTTGCCCAACTTTATATGTATATAAAAGCCCTATTAGATAAATTTAAGAGGAGATTAACAGATAGGAAAGAAAAAAAACACTTTTAATTGGGGTGAGTTTTCAGACTTTGTTGTATCCAAATCACAAACAAAAATTTCTGATTCTGTTTGAAACTTATTTGCAAAACAATCACAGTTCTATCATTATTACGGTGAAACATCTTCAGCCACCACACTCTATCAGAACAAATGGCATTTAAATTGAGAGCTGCTCCCAAAGACTTCTATTTTCTGTCTCTATTTCCATGTTTCTGAACAGTTCCACTGAACAGTTCTTTGTATATTAAAAAACTAGGCTATCAAAATATAATGCCAATTTAACGTACAACAATTATTTACATTAGTGTTACTGGGAGGAAAAAAATATGATGTGGTAAATTAATCTTTGTGCAGCAAAGTACTCCTTAAAATAGGTTTTCAGGGTGCGTGGTAATGAACTATTGCTATCTCTACTGAACAGACATCTTGAAATAACTATGTCCAAAGTTGTTTAAAATCCGTCCCGAAAATTTCAGTTTCAGCAATGCAAGGAAGACTGATTTCTCACTTATAACACCCAACAGCACAAGCCTGTTTTTTGTCCTTTTTTTTTGCAAATCCTTTGCTCAATGTGGGGAGCTCCTGAATCAGCTGTGACTTTTACACACCTCCCTGTGACCTTCCCACTGACAGTCATAATAATGTTTGGCTGCTAAGGATCAATCAGCTCTCATAAAGTCAGCAGCCTTCAGATTAATCTCATATTATTAATTTTATAAGTTAAAAAGACGAGCGAGGCAGATATGACAGCTTTCAGTGTTATTTGTTCCCCTAAACATATTTCCTGTGGACAATAAACAAACAAATTTCCAATTTGGTGAAGCTATGAATTTTCAGGCTTCATAAAAATTAATTTGAATGGATGTGACTGTGAGTTTGGGCTTGTAGAGATTAGGAGACGCCTGTCGCTGTAATTGCCTGTGCGCTTCCGCTGTCACTCAGGAGTGCCACGGCTGCATTAACACCTCTCATCAGAACCTAATTCTCAGATCAAATTCCCATCTTCAATATATCCTTTAATAAGGCTTCCATTCTCCCTCTTTTAGCCTTAATTATTGCTCCCTGTCTCCCTTGACAACCAAATTAAAAGGTACATGCTACAACTCCATAATGATGGTGATCATCATAATAATACTTTAAAAATCACAAGCTACTCTATGGCAAATCCAGGCTAACCTTGTCAAGGTTGGATGTCTTCTGATAACTAGATTTTCTATGGATAGCTTCAGCACTGGAAGATAAGAAATACAATTATATAATCTTTTATTGATTTTTTTCCTCTCTTTTTTCCCTTTGGTAGTATATACAATTACCTGGGCAGTTTTTAGATTGTTCAAGCTGGAAATGAAAAATTTACAAAGACTCACCCAAGCACAATGTTTTAACTCTTTGTTGAATATAGGTCATTTTTGTTGAAAAATAAAGCCATGGCAGTTTGTGTGGTAAGATTTTTGGTTTCGGCGCTAGGCTATGTGCTGACTTTAGCTGTTGTGTGACTTTGCGAAGGTCACACAATCTGTTGAGCACAAGTGTCTTTGTTGTGAATATGAGCAATCAAACTATCACAGCAAAACAAAACAACTTCTGCTTTTAATGTGTTATTTTCCATCATGGTTATAAATTTTTTGTTATGCTGTTTCTGAAATGATTTTGTTTTCAAGAGATATAATTACAACCTTCATGTCTTCCTTGGTGGATTCTTGTGCATGAACTTCCCATTTGGGTTTTAATTCTCCTTGTAATCGCTAGGATTGATCTCTGTTGTTTACAATTTGGAACTTCCTTCAACCACCTGACCTCTCGTCTTCCTGCTGCTCCGTGACACTTCCCGGGGACCAGTGCCGTCTTCCACCAGCTCCTACACTTGGGAGGGTGTTTGATGGTGATGATTATTGATGGTGACAGTTGTCACTGGCAGCAGGTGATGATGTTGGGTGGTAGTTACTGGGGACGTTTGCTGGGGGGGCTTTTTAGGATAGCCTTGATTAACACCACACCTTCTCTCTTACTACTCTGCTTTTCTGTTTTTATTTCTCTGTCATGTTCTCCTTAATATCTCCCCCCTACTTATGCTGCCTGAGGACTCTTAGTTTTGTATAAAGGGCGTCTGAACTTCTGTAAAATTTGGACAAGTGTGACTGCCGTCTTACACAATTTAGAGAAAGGTTTCCAGCCTCAGTGAGTGGAGATGTCTAAGGAAATATGTCTGAAGTATTTTTCAGCTTCTTACAGGGCTTCAAAAGAGTTGAATGTAACCAGAGTTGGTGTCATCCCCCAGATGTAAAGTAAGGCGGCTTGTTTATGTAGCACTTTGGGAAATACATAATATCACATATTCATATACTTGCAGTCATGCCAAAGCTTGACTGAATTTTTCACTTTTAGTGCAAATACAGACCATCAGAAAGGTAGAGTTATAGAAGAAGCTTCTGAAACTGTGAAGGGTATTTTCTGGAGTCACTTTGTCGGAGACTAACAAACAAGTAAGAATTCTTCAGTGAGAATGTATTTATTTATCCGGGGAAGATTTGTGATGCGTTGAAGGGAATTTAGTTGAGTACTAAGATAAGAAACACAAACCAAATGGCACTGTCAAACATTATTAGGGTGGGTCTCAGTCATGATTGAGCAAAGATCATTTAAATAGTTCACCTGACATAGCAGTTGATTTGGAATAAAAAATAGCAACGCGATTGGGGATTGCTGCTGCAGAAGTCAAGGACAGTGGGAGCAGATGGAAAAGGCAGTGTTTTTGCAGATAAGGGGAGCCCACAAGAAGGCCAGAACGTGAAACCTGGAAGCCTTTAATTACTCAGATACCAGTATTGATTGGGGTAACAACTGTGCAGAAATGAAGGCCAGAGATCGCCTTGCAAGAGAAGGGCAGGATTGTTTTTCTAAGCAGTTTATTGAACTATCTCCGTGGTCTCAGGCGACTCTGGCTGTAATCCTAGGAAACAGGAGGAGCCTTGGGGAGTGACAAGGCAATGAGACCTTGACTGATGAGTGGCTTCTCGTAGATAGAGATGATTTATGGTGAGAAAACACAAACAAAGGCAGGGTCAAGAAAAGTCAAAAACGATTAAAAGTTAAAGGAGTGCTCGCAAGTCACTGATTGGGAAACAATTTGGAAGTGACGGGGCATTTAAAAATAGTCCTGTAATGATGTAATGACTCGAGACATGACAAACATAACTCCCTGGCAAGGGAAGGGACACACGAAACGAATACTAAGACAGCTGCGCACGCAGGCGTCCGCCGCAGGACAGGTGCCTTTTCAGAGGCTTGTAGAGATTAGGCCATTCAATCTCCCTGCCAGTTTATGAGTTATGTTCTATTTTCCACACACTTTAGAGATGAAGTTACTGATATACAGGGAGGATAGGAAATTCCTGCTAACTCATACTGAATAGCCAAGATGGGCCAGGCCTATGGAGATTTTTAAAGTACAAACTGCCACAATATTCAAAAAGTCGATTTGGTAGAAAGACTGGTAAGGCCTTGTGTGGACAGCATAGATTTTGATATATTATGCTTACTGGATAGTTTAAGCAAGCATGGTGCAAACAGAGATTCTTATTCATCCGTGCAATTCAAACTCTGGGATCTGCATCTTCCACAAACTTGGTCTGTGTGTAGGAGAATTGGCTTGCCACGGTATAGTATAGAATATAGGAAATCTGGACCTGGATATCCCGGATGCAAATCCAAGCTGCGGGGCCCTGGGATGTTGTTGAACCTCCCTGCACCTCATCTATAATATGGATGATAACAGGGTTACCCTATGGCACTGCAATAGGGAATTAATGAGCTAATATTTGTAGAGGGCTTGGGAGACTGTTCGGAATATTTGAAGTAGGAAACAATGGATCATTGATAAGCACATGAAAAAAACTAGCCGCATGGATACTGGCTACAAGACTTCAAAAATGGCTTAGCGTCCAGAACAAAAGTTTAATTTGCATTCTGCCTTTGGAAACCAGACATGAGATTTCTTTTTTCAGATGATTGAGGTGCTGACTAGTAAAAAGTGACTGAAATCAGGCGTCCAGAGATGTGGGGACCAGTCCGAATTTGGCAATTAATTTTTTTCATCAAAATTGGCAAATTTTCTTTCATTTGGAGCCCATGTTACTTAAAAACATGAGTGCTAGTAATACAATTTAGTCAAAGTTTTTCTGACGCTCAAATAAGATAATTCATATACTCATTGACTTATTCCACAGTATTTATCCCCAGGCACCAGGAGCTGATGTGGATATCTACCCATCTACCCATGTACCTACCTCTCTGTCAAATTAAATATACACATCTGTATAAAGAAAAAATTACTTTCTTTACGTACATTACTATAAGTATTCAATAGGTATTAAATCTATGACATTTTAAACTGCAAATGGAAAGAAATTATTACTAAATTGCCAACACAAACTTATAGGTATTGCAAATAACCCCTTACCATCTATTATTACACCCACTGATAAAATACAAACATGTACAACTTACACCTAAATTTAATAGTTTATGTTCATTCAAACCAGGGATAATTTTTCTGTAATTACAGCACTTGTGCAACAATCCACAAGGAGATGCATCCCTGATTTTTCAAGCATTTTTATTGGCCTTGGATATTAGAAAAGTTTCAGGCTGTTGAAGGGTCTGGCAGGGAAACATCCTTCTGATAATTGCATAGCCCGTCCAGACCACAAGCCCAGTGATTCACAGTTTACAGATCTGGGTTGGGGATTGAGGTCTCCACTCACAAGGAAATCTGAAAGTGAACACACTGTGATGTCAATGAAGCTTAACTTTCAGGGACCCTTTTACACAACAGTCACTTTCAAGGGTCTGGGACATGCCTTAGCAATGTACACATGGTCAAATATTTTTGTACAAATTTGCAAAAGTAAAATGCTACAGTTCTTAGGGAGACTGTTTCTTTTGACCAGGACTTCCACACCATCACATGTCCTTTGTGTGGGGGCTTTGGAGGGGCCATGGCCTTTGGGGGAATCACCCAGGGGAACTGGGTTGGTAATGAATTTGGTTTGGTTTGAGTGGGTGTAGCTCTCTGATCCAGCAGTGGTAGCTCCTGTGTGTGGTTTAGCTCAGGTAGGCTTCCTGCTGCAGGGCTGGTTCCAGGACCCCTCCCTGCTGCCTGTGTCTGTGTGGACTCACTCAGCAGCAGGATACTAAGGACCAATACCGGAGGAAGGCCGGCATGTGAGCTTGTCCTGGGCATAGGCAAGGAAGCGCATGGGTGATGGAGGTGCATCAAGCTTTGAAATGTATATATAGCCAGAACTATCTGTGGGAGACACACTCAAATCCCACAGGTCCTGTAACAGATATTTAATGGAGGGTTTTTGTTTGTTTTGTTTTTATTTCAATATTTTTTTCAAAACACTAAGAGGCTACAAATGTTTTAGGTTACGTGGATTGCTTTTGTGATGCTTTTGTCCTGGCTATATGTGTGCCCAGCACCCAAATACTGTTCATAGTATCCACTAAGTTGCTTTATTCCTCTCCCCTCCTCCCCCTCCCCTCGGTTGCTTTCCACTGAACTTTACTGCCCTCTGTGCACTTGTGTGCTCATTGGGTAGTTCCAATTTAACAGTGAGTACATGTGGTGTTTGTTTTTCCATTCTTGCGGTACTTCATTTAGGAGAATAGTCTCCAGTTCCATCCAGATTGTAGCAAAAGGCATCTTTTTTATGGCTGAGTAGTACTCCATGGTATATATACATATACCACATTTTATTTTTTCACTCATGAACTGATGGGAACTTGGGTTGATTCCACATCTCTGCAATTGTGAGTTGTGCTGCAATAAACACTTGTGTGTAGGTGTATTTTTGACAAATTGACTTCTTTTTCTTTCCATAGATACCCAGTAGTGGGATTGCTGGATCTGGATCAAAATGGTAGATCTACTACTTTTAGTTCTTTGAGGAATCTCCATACTGTTTTCCATAGAGGTTGTACTAATTTTCAGTCCCATCAACAGTGTATATGTGTTCCTTTCTCTCTGCATCCACACCAGCATCTATTGTATTTTGACTTTTTAATAAAAGCCATTCTAACTGGGGTAAGGTGATATCTCATTGTGGTTTAAATTTGCATTTCCCTGATGATTAGGGACATTGAGCATTTTTTCATCTGTTTATTGGCCATTTGTCTATCTTCTTTTTGAAAAGCTCCTGTTCATGTCTTTTGCCCACTTCTTAATAGGGTTGTCTATTTTTTTCTTGCTGATTTGCTTGAGTTCTTTGTAAATTCTGGTTATTAGCCCTTTATTGGATGTATAGCTTGTGAATATTTTCTCCCATTCCGTAGGTTGTCTATTTGCTCTGTTGATTGTTTCCTTAGTTTTTTAGTTTAATCAAATCCTATTTATTAGTTTTTGTTGTTGCCATGATTGCCAATGGTGTATTTTTCATAAATTCTTTGCCTAGGCTGATATCTAGAAGAGTTTTTCTTACATTTTCCTCTAGAATTCTTATGGTTTCATGCCTTAGGTCTAAGTCTTTTATCCATCTAGAATTAATTTTTGTGAGTGGTGAGAGGTAGGGGTCCTGTTTCGTTCTTCTGCATGTGGTTATCCAATTTTCCCTCACCATTTATGGAATAGAGCTTCTTTCCCCAGTGTACATTATTGTCTGCTTTGGCAAAGATCAGTTTGTTGTAGGTAGATGGTTTTATGTGTGGGTTCTTTGTTCTGTTCCATTTGTCTATGTCTCTATTTTTGTACTGGTACCATGCTGTTTTGGTTACTATAGGCTTATAGCATAGTTTTAATTCTGGTAACGTGATGCTTCCAGATTTGTTCTTTTTGCTTAAGATTGCTTTGGCTATTTGGGCTTTTTTCTGATTCCAAATGAAGTATGGAATTATTTTTTCTGGATCTGTGAATTATGACTTTGGTGACTTGTTGGGGATTGTGTTAAATTTGTAAATCACTTTGGGTAGTATGGGCATTTTAACAATGTTGATTCTACTTATCCATGAGCATGATATGTTTTTCCATTTGTTTGTATCCTCTGTGATTTCTTTCCTTAGAGTTTCATAATTCTCCTTGTAGAGATCTTTCACCCCCTTGGTTAAGTATATTCCTATGTATTTTATTTTCCTTGAAGCTATTGTGAATTGTATTGAGTCTTCAATTTAACTCTCAGCTTGTCTGTTATTAGTGTATAGAAATGCTACTGATTTATGTACATCGATTTTGTATTCTGAGACTTTGCTGAATTTATTTATCAATTCCGGAGACTCTTGGTGGAGTCATTGGGTTTTTCTAGATAAAAGATCATATCATCAGTGAAGAACAATAGTTTGAACTCCTGTTTCCAAATTGGGATACCCTTAATATTCTTCTCTTGCCTGATTGCTCTGGCTAGGATTTCCAGCACTATGTTGAACATAAGTGATGACAGTGGGCACGCTTAACTTGTTCCAGCTCTTAGGGGGAATGTTTTCAACTTTTCCCCATTCAGTATGATGTTGACTCTGGGTTTGTCATATGTGGCTTTTATAATTATGAGATATATCCCTTCTATGCTCAGTTTGTTGAGGGTTTTTATCATAAAAGGGTGCTGGATTTTGTTGAATGCTTTTTCTGCATCTAGTGAGATGATCATATGATCTTTGTTTTTGCTTTTGTTTATGTGGTGAATCACATTTATTGATTTACGTATGTTGAACTATCCTTGCATCCCTAGCATGAAGCCCACTTGGTCCTGGTGGATTATTTTTTTGGTGTGCTGTTGAATTTGGTTTGCTAGTATTTTATTGAGGATTTTTACATCTACATTCATAAGGGATGTTGGTCTGTAGTTTTCTTTTTTTGTTGTGTCCTTTTCTGGCTTTGGTATCAAGGTGATGCTGGCTTCATACAATGAGTTGGGAAAGATTCCTTCCTTCTCAATATTATGGATTTATTTTGATTTTGTAAGTGGGAGGCTCCAAGGTATATAGGAATTCAGCCAACTTGAGCAATCAACCTACTCTATAATCTTTTTTTTAATGATGCCAGTGGCTACCCAGCTAGCTAAAACTTGCCCCGATGGACCCTAGAAGCTTATATATGAACCCAAATGACCTTGCTGCATTACCATGCTAGAGCCTCCATCCTGCGAGGAGCTAAAGATTACTTACCATAACCTGTGTAATTTAACCATACATCGGCAAGGGGAACCCCCCCACACATAAGATAACATGTCTTTTTCTTTCTCTCCTGCCCCATAAAAACCCCAGGCCACTTTCCCTGGGAAGACAGTGCTTTGGAGAATATTCCCAGAGCTCTCATCACCTGCTGCAAATTATTAAAAACTCTCACTGACCAAGACCTGCATTCTCCTAAGAGTCCTTTGTTACTTGCCAGGCAAATGAGCCCCAGTCTTTCAGGTAACATTTTCAAAATTGATAACAGTCCTGAAATATTTGCAGGACATTACCAATATAACATTTATATTATGTGGAAGACACTTTTTTCAACTATTAGTAATGAAAAAAGAACATAAACTTCAGTAAGCACATTAGAAGAGTATGCATGAACTTTCTACTCTCCCTGTAGAAAATGATGTTACAAATGGAGATGAAAAAGTGTGCAATAAAAAATGTAGGAAAAACGTATTATATTATTGAGATATTTCAGACAATTAATACAAATATTATAATATTTTATAGATTTCATAATGTCATATTCAGTATGATTTCATTTCTTATTGTAAATAAATACATTTCTAAATAACTTGTACTCACAATGTTATTCTTTTTCTTAAAGAAACTCTCTTCTAACTTATAATTTTTAGTCACCATAAGAACTGGCCCCACTCTTGAAGAAAATTCAGATGGTTTTGAAACATATGATGTATAACTATTTGAAAAACATGCTATAGGACAGATGTCAGCAAACTATGACCTGTAGACCACATCTGGCCCACTGCCTGTATTTGTAAATTAAGTTTTATTGGAACACAGCTATGCCCATTCATGTTCATATTGTCTACAGCTGTTGCAATACGACTGCAAAGTCTAACATAGTTCCTATTTTGCCCTTTACAGAAAAAAATTTCTAATCTCTGCTTTAGAATGTGACTGGGTCAATGTCCACAGACAGACTTCTGTGAAGGTCTTATCTTGAGTTTCTGCTGTTAATGTTTAAAAATAGCAAACAGTTTATACTAAATAACTATGCCTCAGTACAATTTCATAGATATCTAGGAAAATAAGGAAACAAGCAAATAGAGAAGCACATGATTAGGAAAGGTAAGTTGATTTTCACAGTAAATTAAAATATTGCTAATTTTTCTCCATATATTAATAATTAATCTTCTTAGATTCCAGCCAGCTTTAGTACCTTTAATTCATCTCATGTTTCCTTATCATATTAAAATTAGTTCTTGTGATTTCATCTAATAAAATCAATCTTTTACAGATTGAAGTTTACTTTGTATTTTTAAAATTAAGCTCATTGAGTGAAGCATGGATATTTATATGATAAATCTATTTCCTAGGTCTGTCCATCATGCTGTATCTCAGGCTTCTATGGTATCACAACAAAAATAAAATACATACATATTTAGTTATAAATACTTAATTTTAATAATTAAAAATTTTCTAACTTTTAAAATTCCAATCCAATTTCCCCAATGGTTTGCTTAGGTAAAATAATTCTAAATGAAGGAGTATACTTTAAATGGAGAAAGCACTTTGCAAATATCTGACACAACGGGCATAGTCTCAGAACACAGGTGCTGTTGCCCTAAAAGTAATTTTTCTTTTTCATTGCCCTTGAAAATAGAGGAAAAGACACATTCAAAATGTGTATCTAATTTCTATGTGGCTTAAGTTTTTTCACATCAAAATGTTTGCATTAATACAGGGTCCTTCCTTTCTGACAGAGGCAGCTTTTACAGCTGATTGATATTACAGTGACGTCGTCATCAGCACTACGACAAAGTAGCCCTGCCATAAAGGGTAAAGCAGCACAGATGAGAGAGCAAAATGTTTTTCTGTATCACTTTGAGGCTTGGCAAAATGAAAAGCAGCATTTCCACAGATGCCGTGGTCCTCTCCTAGTCACAGAACAGAGGGCATCGTTACTAATGGACACGCCAGGCTCACAACCGCTGCCCCTCCCAGGGCTGCACGAGAGCCACAGCCTCCCAAGGCTCTGACCACAACCAGCTCTGTGCGACACGGAGCTCCTACCCTGGCAATATCTCTGATACACTCAGGGAGTTCGCTGAAGGGCGGTGGGGCCTGGAGAGGAAGAGAGAGAGTCACGAGTTAATAGTAATAGAAGCACATCCTCTGGGTGGGGGCCCGGCCACAATCCCCAGTGAAGGAAAAGAGTCTGCACGTGTCTGGCCCTCATTGCTGCAAACCCACAACAAAATCGTCTCCTGACTTTGGGAATGAGACCAAAATAAGCCACATTCTGGGGCAGTATGGAAATTCTGCGAAGACCAATGAATGGACCTTTTCTGCACCAAAAATTTAAATTCTCACAGTATTTATCACTATTCTCCATGAGATCGGATACCAAAAATACTATTTGACACATACATTAGGATGCTAATTTAATAAATCACATGATAGTCAATATAAAAGTGGGTCGGTGTGCACATGGGATTGTGGAGGATTATGCTAAATCTCAAGAGAGGAGGGACTTGAGAAGGCAGAAAATAAGAATTTACTAAGCAATGAGGGTGCCTTGAGATCTCTGAAAAATACTTGTTTTGAAATAATGTTAATGATATTTCACGTGAAAAGTAGATAACATCCAACTGCCCTTGTGCGACGGAGAACTTTGCTTGTGAATGGACTTAGGAGGTCTCACTCGAAATGCTCACGCTCAGGGAAAGCGCCCCGCACAGGCAGACCGTTTAGCGAGAGGCGCTGCCAGCCCTGGGGGGTCGTGTGAGCAAGTGCAGCGCGCGGCTCGGTGTCTTGGGGAACTCCGACCAGTTGCCCTCCAGGCTGCTCTTCCCGGCCGGCTCCCAGGTGGGGCTGTTCTCCTCCTTCACACCTGGCTTCAAGTCTCCCTGCTTTTCTTGACTCTTCAAGGTGCGCAGTACCTGTCTCCTTTTAAATGTCCGTTTCCCCAGATTTATTTCCATGAAGCAGCCATCCTCCTACCAACTCCGTCCTTATTTCTGATTAACTCAAAGAAAATAAAACAAAATGAAGAATCCATACAAAAATTAAAAAACTGGCCTGTATTTATCCTTTAAAAACACCTTAGTAAAACAATGAATGATACCTTAGTAAAAGGTGCATAATACGGCAACGACAAGTATGCGGGAAGTTTTAAAAACTTTGTGTTGAAATGTAAATGGAGTTAGACTTTTTTTTTGATAAATGGCACAAAAATATTTGACAACAGTCATATAAATAATGAGAAAATGTTGAGAGACTGTCTTTAGATATTGTTATGTAATTATGAAATCAAAGATTCATAAAGAAATTTATAAGAACCAAACCACCACATTAATGAAATGTTTTATTTCTTTATTTCCCCCCAAGTTTGTAGATGTTATTTTTTTCACTTTTTATTGACCGAAAATGTTCTATTTTTCTTATCTCCAAGAGCAGCCTTGGACCCTGAAGCAACTAAAATATTGATTAGCCATTGCCAAAGTTTCAGTGCATTTCCACATGAAGCCCTATGGTACTCCAAAGAGCTCTGCATTTTATGCTGTTTGATAGGATCCAGGGCATATTTATTTGCTTTTGCAAGAAAATAACATGGAAAGTTGACCAGAAACAAAATCTGATGCCATTTCTTTCAGTATCTCTTAGCTATTGTTGATTAAGATTGCCCAACATTAGTTCCTAAGTGCCAAATCTGTGTGCATTTAAGCTAAAATAACACACATATGTCCACATACAATATGGATAGCCCTGAAAATCAGGCTAGCAGCAAGGAAAGCTAACATCTATTGAATATTTGTTATGTGCTGGGAGCAATTGGAAGTGTTTTTCCTGTACTAACCAGTTTTAAAGTGCTTACCAACAACTTTATGAGGTCGGGGCTGTCTTTATTTCAATTTATAAATAATGAATTAAAAGTATGAGTTATCCATCAGATATTGCCTTTTAAAAACGTAATTACCATTTAAATCTTAATCCTTCAAGAAATACAATCTCCTGCCAAACTTCACAAAGGGCTAAAATCTAAAAATATATCATTGGGGCAATTATATCAATACCAACTTGTCCTATTTAGGCTGATTATTTCTTGCTCTCTGAGTAGTTCGTTCAACATTTATCAAAGTTCCATATTGGCATGAAATGTATTTCCACAAAAACCTCCAATTATAGTCCCCAGTACATGGCCGTTTGTGTCCTAGATTATGTTTGCTGAGAGTGAGGAGGACTTTCCGCCCACCGTGATGACTAATTAGTGATTTGGACCAGCGGGACACAGCTGGCGCTCACTGAGAGTCGGGGACAAGCCAGGCCTTGGTGACCACCAGGCAGCGAGCCCCCCGTGAGGAGGGATGTGCAGGCGCCCGAGGGCGAGAGCCTCCCTTCACTTGAGAGTCTTATGGGCAAATAAGAGACCGTCTAATTGAGATAAATTTTTCCTCATTTTTTCCAGGTTGAGTTTGCTCCATTGTGTCCTCGCCACGTTCCCAGAAAACAGACAGACAATTGCTGTAGATGGCAGGGCCAGGCCCCGGGGTGCAGAGTCACTCCTGGGAGCACATTCTCAGACGCTTTCTCTGCCTCGTCTGCTTTTACGTCACTTGGAGGACAGCATTTCATGTCCTCATGTACTTTTATTGAATTTGCCTTTTTTTCTCATTTTCTTCATTTCTATCTTTCCCCCCCAGTGCAGTCTAATATGTTTGTACTCTCCCAACACCTTTCCCTATGAAATCACTTCTCAGTTTAGGATGAGTTAATCTTGTATTTTAAATAATGAAAGATCTGTAAGAAGCTATGTGATCTGAAGTCCTTTATTTAGTTTTATCCTTAGATATTGTCTTTAATGAGCAACTTATTATGTTTATATTCTGTTTAAAACATGTTTGACTTTCTTGCTCAGTTGGAAATAGCCTATGGCTAAAGATAGGATTTTCATTGTCGTACCAATACTGTTTAGACACTTATCTTATTGACTCTATTAACATCAGATTATGAATACAGCTTTCACTTTTGTGTGATTGATGAGAGCAGCACCTCACTTAAGATTCCCAGGGTTTATTCCTTAAAGCCGTAGAGTAGGAGCTCTCTTTGAGAACCAAGGAAGAACTGCAAGTAAAAGTACTCTGTGAGCCATAAAATATTACTCGAAGTGAATATTCATAATTTTATAAGCCATAAATATATTTTTTTGAATAGGAATAAATATATGAGCCCTGATATGTGAGTTGAAATAGTCAAAACTAGACCATTTCACAAAGTGTATTGTATTTTGTTAAGGGGAGACTTTGAAAAAGTATATTTCTTAATAATAAACAAAGACGATTAAAATAACCAACCCAATCTGGCCCAGAAATGTGTGATCTGAACCCCCAAGTTAATGTCATTTTCATTATCGTAATCTAATTTGTACTCACTGGACTAATTTTTGTTTTCTTAGGTTTTAGAAAGGTCCCTTAATGCCATTGTTCTGCCAGAGCTAACACCAGGAACAATGATAGTGTTAAGACATCCCCTTACCATGTCAATATCAACAAGTCAGTGAGGAAGGCAAGACCTGGTCATCTGTAGCTTGGGAAGAACAGCACAAAATTACTAATATTTCAGATCTTTCTCACAGTGGATGGTTCTCATGTCTTAAAGGAGTCCATAAACAAGATACCAGAACAGACTTGCGGGAATCTTGGTCATTTTGGCAGTAGGAAGAAGGTGCTTGAGAGTATGATCTATTTTGTAAGTTCCATCAAGAGTCATCATCTCTCAGCATCAGAATAAAAACTAACCCATTTACCAGTAGTGCCTGCGGCTGCGGGAGCACCTACTGCAGGCTCTGGGGAGGGCGTCATGCCCAGTTCTCAGGTGTGCTCCTGGACTCAGGGCCGGCTTCCAACACAGCCTTCCTCACTCTCCTGTGATTCTTTGCCCCTCTAGCTGTTAATTTTTCTACAAGTTGTGGGGATAGAGAATAATAGTAGTATCTTAATTCTTAGTTGCAGCAAATAGAGGAAACTCAGCACAGTCCTGTTGCAAAGAGAACACTGATACATTTTCGCTGTTTCATGAGAGAGCCCAGAGGCCCAGCGTGGAACTTCTGCGCCAAATTGGGCCATATTCTGGGTCCTGCTCTGCCTGTTTGCAAATCAGCACACACTTACACCCTTGGTCTCTATGTGGCAGGTTCCAGAATTTATAAAATGGAGGTGGTAAGGGTAAAACCTACCTCTTAGGGCTGGTGTGAGGTTGTAAGTGTTAATATCTGAGAAGCCCTGAGAACGTGCCTGGCCTGTGCTGAGCACCTAAGTGCTTGTGAAGTACGTAGTTGTGATTGGCAGGAGAGTCCAGAGTCCCTAACCTTGCAGGACGCCAGCAAAGGAGAGAGACCACAGAAACCCCTACCCAGTCGGGATGACAATCTTCACATGTTTTAAGGAGAACGTTAGAAGACGATATGACTGCTTTCTGAACCTTAAAAATTCTACCAGACTCAACTACATAAAGGAAACTATCCCACATTCTCTTCTGAAAGTTTTAATAAAATTTTGTTTTCACATTGCTGTCTTCTTCCTTCCTCCTAGCTTCTCTGTCACCCTCTCTCCTCTCTCTGCCCCCACCCCATGCCCCCACCCCCTCTCTCTCTCTCTGTTTTTGTTTCTTTCCATTTTTCCGTAAGGAATGCACTGTGCCAATGTCCCCTTTGTAAAGCGGTCTGTTATTTCTCAGCTTTTCTGTAATGCTGACCTTGTCACTTGTCAATTTCCATTTACATACGGATCTGGTTTGCCATTGGACATTCTGTTTTATTGGTCTATTTTTGTCTCTCCATGCAGTATAAAGGCATAATTTATTAATTTGTTTTTTCTAACTAATTGAGGCCAGTCTATGGAATTTAAATAATTTTACATATAGATGTCATATCCAGATCTACTGTTAATATCTCTTATTGATGCTACCAATTTTTTCTGTAAATGCTTTTGGGCTATTTTTATCATTTGCCATTCATATGGCTTTTATTTCTGATTTTGCCTCACTGTTCTTGCTAGTTTCTTCTGCAAATTTTATTAATAATCGGTAGTACTGGGCATCTTTTTTGTTTGTTTCTGGTTTCACATATTATGCTACATGTGTTTAACAAAAAAATATAAAGATTATTTTGGGAGTTTGACAGATACCATTTGTTAAACTAAGGGAAATTCCCTTCTATTTCTAGTTTGCTAAATTTTTAAAAAATAAGTTGGAGTTGAGTTTTACCAAATAGTTTTTCTTTCATTTTATTAATCTTTCTGGTGAATTATAACACACGTAGGTAGAGAAAGGCACTGAAAACAGAGAATACAGAGGCTGTGGGTGACAGGATCGGGGAGATGTTGGTTAAAGTACACAGAATTTCAGTTAGGATGAGTAAATTCAAGAAATCTGCTGCACGGCGTGGTGTCTGTAGTTGATAACAATACATCGTATACTTGCAAATGACTGAGAAAGTAGATTTTAAGTTTTCTCATCACAAAAAATGACAAATATGTGAAGTAGTAAATATGTTAAATAGCTGAATTTAGCCATTCTGCAATATATACATATATCAAAACATCATGTTGTACAACGTAAGTACATACAAGTTTTATTTATCAGTTAAAAATAAATAAAAACACAGAGAATACAACTCAATGCATTATCACAAATAAACACACCACCACACAAGTCAGGAAATCCAAAATACTGTGTTCCCAAAGCCCTTAAGGTGTCCGTTCTCAGTCAGTAAACCTTCCTTTCCTTTAAATTATCTTCTCTCCTGACTTTTGTGGAAATTACTTACTTTCTTTTCCTTATAATATTACCTCCTCACATGTGTCTTTCAACACCAGAGTTTAATTTTGCCTATTTATTTTTCTTTTATGAAAGTATAATTCTATATGTCCTTTATTTTAGTTTGCTCTGTTTTATTTTTGTGAGAATCATCTATTTTGTTGCATAAAGTGATATTCATTCATTGATTGCTACACTGCACTGAATGAATGTACCACAATATATTTATCTTTTACAATTTGATGTCATTTTTCCAGTTTTATGGCTTTTATAAATAACATTGCCTTAAGCATTCTTATACATATATCTTTGTGCATATGTGCACATATTTCTATTGGGAAATATACTTGAAAATAGTATTTCTGAGTCATGGAGGATGAATTTATTCAAGTTTAGTAGATTATGCAAAACTATTTTCAAAAGTGCTTATGCATGATTCATACTCCATATTTTCTGGATATGAGCCTGTTGATAGTTACATGTTTTGTAAGTATATTTTATCTCCTGTGATGTGCCTTTTTGTTCTATCAGTGATGTCCTCTGATAAGCAAAAGTTCTTAGTTATAATACTGTTAAATTTATCAATGTTTTCACTTACAGTTGATGTTTTTTAAGTCCTACTCAATGTGAATTTTTAATCAAAAGTTTACAAAAATATTTTAGAATCTAGAAGATTTACCATACTATCTTTCTTATTTGCATCTACAATCTTTCTTGCATTTGATATGATGTGAATTAGAAGGCTATTTTATAAGGAGTTATATTATATATATACTTATTAATATGACTATAAAATTAACTAAGTCCTGTTTATTGAAATGCTATATATTTTTCCATTGACTGCACTGTCAATTTTATTTAAAAATCTAGTGTTTCTATATGCATAGATATGAGTCTGGGTCCTCTATTCTATTCCACTGAGTGTTTTTCTATTATTGAATAAATACCATACTATCCTAATTGCTACAGCCTTATAAAGATCTTGGTATCCAGTACAGCAATTTCTCCCACAATTTGCTCTTTCTTCAGAACTTCTTGGCTATTCTTGAACTTTGAATCTCCATGTAAATTTTTAAATCTCCTTGTCGAGTCACATAGAGCAATCTGTTGAGATTTTAATTAGAGTTGCAAGTAATTTACTTTGGGGTGATAATGAAGATGTTTATAATTCCATTTCTTTGTCTGGTTCTGAAATGGAGTTAATGCTGGTTTCATATAACAAGATGGGAGGTGTTCGTTTTTTTCTTAAACATGTGGAACAGTTATATAAATTTGGAATTATTTGTTACTTAATATTTTTTACCTATATTGAAGTATGGCCTCAAAAATTTTCCTCATTGGAATGTTTTTAATTATAGTTTAAATTTCATTATCAATTTTAAGCCTTTCAAATTTTCTATTTCTTTCTTTGTCAGCTTTGCTGAAGTCACATTTTTCTAAGTATTTGTACATTTCATCCAAATTTAAAATAATTAGCATAGAGACAATCAAGATAGCTCCACATTTTATGTTTTACCCAGTCTATCTTACTTTATCTTCGTAGTGAATGTTGAAATACGATACGTGAGTCCTCCAATATTATTCTCATTTTTCAGTAATGTTTTTGCTATCGTGGGTTCCTTGAATTTCCTTATGAATGTTAACATCATCTTGTTATTTTCTGCAAAAGAAACTGGGATTTTGATAGGAATTGTGTTTAATATACAGATTAATTTGGAGTGCATTGTCATCTCAACAATAAAAATAACTCCAATTAGTAGGCACAGAATATATTACCTTCACTTAGGTATTTAATTTCTTTCAATGATGCTTTGCAGCTTTCAGTGTACAAATCTTTATTTCTTTTGTTAAATTTGTGTTTCATTTTTGATGTTATTACACATGGATTTATTTCCTTAATTTTGTTTTTGGATTATTCATTGCAAGTGTATAGAAATATAATTGATTTTTTATACAGATCTTGGATTTAGTGACTTTGCTGAATGCATTTATTAACTTTATAATTTTTTTGTGGACACATTATTATGTTTTATAAGTGAGATCATGTTATCTGCAAATGGAAATAGATTTACTTCTTTCTTTCCAATCTGGATTCTTTACTTTCTTTTTATTGCCTAAATGTCCTTGCTAGAAATCAAGTGCAATTTGAATGAAGTTGTAAGACAGGGTATCCTTGTCTTATTATTGATCTTAGTGGGGAAGTTAGAGTCTCTCATCAATAAAGGATGTTAGATGTAGGTAATTTGAGATGCCCTGTGTCAGGTTGAGGGAGTTCCCTACTATTCTCAGTTGTTGAGTATTTTCATTATGAATGGATGTTGGATTTTAACAAATACTTTTTTCTGTGTCTATTGAGATGATCATTTAGTTTTGCATTTTTGTTCTATTCATAAAATGTATTACTTTAATTGACTCTTTAATGTGAAACCAACCTTGCATTTTTGAATAAAATCATACTTGGTCATTTTCTTAGTCTGCGTTCTGATGCCATAACAAAATACCATAGACTGGGTAATTTATAAAGAAGAGAGATTTATTTGATTCATGGTTCTGGAGGCTGGGAAGTCCAACAGCATGGCACCTGCATCTGCTCAGCCACCTGGTAAGGGCTTTCTTGTGGCATAATTACATAGCAGAGAGTGGAAAGGCAGAAACAAGCACATGAGACAGAGCAAGAGATGGTCATTTTTGTTACAAACCCACTGTCACGATAATTAACCCACTCCCATGGTAAGGACTCTGCCCTCATGACCTAGTCATCCCTTACAGGTCCCACCTCTCAACACTGTTGCATTGGGAATTATGCTTCCAACACATAAACTTTTGGGAAATGCATTCAAACCATAGCAGTCATGGTTTATAGTCATTTAAATATGCTACTGAATTCTATTTACCAGGGTTTTGTTGAGATTATTTTTGTTTATCTCCATAAGGCTCTTTTCCCTTAACTACCTTTTTATTACCTGTTATACAAACTATATAATATTCCATTTTGTATCCATCAATACAGACTTATAATTAGTGCTTATCTAGTTGTTTTAATGGAAAATAAGAGAAGAATTGTTAACCAAAATTACTTTTGTATTGTCTTTCGCATGTAACTGTGCTATTGGCCTTATCAGTACCCCCTTTCTTCTTGGTATAGATTTGAGTCACTGTCTAGGGTCCTTTTTTTTCTACCTGAAGAAATATCTTCATTATTTCACGCAGGACTAACAGAGTGACTAAACTTTTCAGTTGTGTCTTTTGTTTGTTTTTGTCTTGGAATGTGTTATTTTCTCCTCCACTTTTGAAGATTATTGTGCTGCATGTAGAATTATTGGTTAATGGTCTTTTTCTTTCTGTACTTGGAACGTATCATCGCACTGACTTCAGAACACCATAATTTCTGAAGACAAATAAACTGTGATCTCATTGAGGCTTCCTTGTATGCAATGAGTTACTTCTCCCTTGCTGTTTTCAATATTTTTTTCTCTGTCTTTGGTTTTTGCCATGTTTCTTATGGTAAGCCTGGGTGTGTATCTCTTTGCAACTCTGTCTTAGCCTTCACGTCTTGTTTGGGCAGAGCCTCAAGGGCCCCAGAGGTGAGCACCTATGTTTTCCTCAGTTCTTTCCCGAGTGTGCACACAGCCCTGGACATGTGCAGCATCCCAAGCATGCACGTGGCCTTACAGACTCCAGGGCGTACATTGGAGCATCTTAAAGCTCCCTATTGACACCTCATTCTCCAGTTTTTACTTTTAAGATTTTTACTTAGCTTGTTATTTCCAGTGTTCTCCCAATGTGAGTCACCTACATTATTAAACAATTACCACTGTTTGTTTATGTGTGTTTTTGACAAACACCCTCTGAGAAAAGGCTGTTCACTTTGGATGGTGTCCGAGTCAGGCGGAGGAAAGACAAGCCTTACAAATGGGATATTCTCGGGAACCTCCAGACAGGTCAAATGATGACTGTTCTCTAAGAAGGAACTTTGAAAGAGTCCCAGCCCTGTTCTAAGCCTTCAAGTGCCTGCTTTGCTGCTATCCTAGTTTGCAAGGCTGTCGTGAAGCTGGAAGAGGGCGGTGCAGGTACAACAAGTTAAAATGTCCTGAAGCTCACTGTTCCACTGAGATCAGCTGTGTTCTTCAATAAACTTCCAGATTATTGCAAGTCTTTGTTTATTTTCTGGAATTCTTAAAAGGTTTATTCTGGCAATATTTAGAAATGTCCTCATTGTTTTTTGTGGAAGGGAGGATTTTGGAGGTCCTTACTCCGCTTTTCCCCGTGACCTCTAGTCTAACTTCAACTCAGACAATGACGACTAAATCTCAACTATATGTGTTTTTTTTCTTTTAGTTTACATATTCTGATTTAGTTTTCTTTTTGGAATTTCCAATTTTCTATTGAGATCCTCAGTTTTTACCTTTTATATCATTGAGTATGTGGGAGAAATTAGAGCAAACATTGTCCAACACAAATGAAGACTTACGTTAAATCTATAGCAGAATACACAGAGCATTGTGCCATCCCTGTAAGATCAAAGGTACAAAACCTAAGCAAGATTATGTTTACTGAGATATCCTGTGATAAAGCTTAAAAAGTAACAAAGGAAAGGAGCACAAAATTGAGGATAGTGCCATCCTCTCCAGGTAAGGCAAGAGAACGGGATTTGGACGAAGCACGGGTAGCTTAATGATATTATGAGTATTTTATTTCTTAACTTGTATGATGCATTCAGGAGTATGTATTCTATCACTATGCTTCATAACTTACATACATTAATAGTTTACATTACCATACATACATTAATCATTATATATTATACATTTGAAAACTAAATCCCCATGTGTCAATAATAAAAATGAAGAAATGGCATTATTTATTTTACCATCTGAATGTAAAAACTAATGAGAGAGAAACAAGTTACCAAAAGTAGCATTTTTGAGAGTATAAATAGAAGATGGAAAGTGATATCAACTCTATATTCATTAAAACATAAAGTTCTGATGTATTAGTCTTGATATAAATGATCTGAAAGGTCAAGATGCTAAGAAATGCTCTCATTATAAAAAGAAAGTCTTCAAAGTGAGCTAATCAAAGCTTCTCAAAGGATGACAGGGAAGGAAACCTTGACACAAATATGTTTTGACAGTAGTCAAGGGACTCAGAATAAGAGCCTATAATTTAATCAAATAATTCCAAAAATGGATTCACAACCAGAAATAGTTTCACATAAGGAGATACAAATAAGGTGGGCAATAAACATAAGGCAGATGAAAACAAAGATCACATTTCAAGATATCCAAATTTAATTTGGGGAAAGGAAATCACCTGAAGTTAATGATAAATTAGGACAATTCCCCAGAAGTGCAGAAAATTCTATATGTGCTGTGTTGAATTTTTAATCTTATAACTCTGTCATCCACTGTAGAAGCTTAATCCCAGGAAGAAAAACAGGATTTTATTAGTTCACAGTGATGTAAAGCACAAAATGCAAAATGCTAACCAAAGGACACCACTACGATACTCTGTCATGTTTGAAACAAACTACAAATCTCCAATTTCAGAGGGCATGCTAACTACTATTACACTCAGGCTACAACCATTTTTTTTACATATCAAAGTATCTTATAAATATTTTTAGGTAAAATTAGATACAAAATTAGACATTTTGAGAAACATTTATAATAATTAACACAAGAATTGAAGGACTTTAGTACAACCTGAGATTTTCCAATTCTAATAGAAAAAATACAATATAACCGTCTCTCTAAATACATATATATTTATTTACTTTTAACTACTCAAACGTACTTCTCTTTTATAGCATTTAGCTTTCAGCTTTCCAAGGGAATGGCAGCAGAACATTTACTAATTTATGTAGAAGAATATCATCACATATTACACATATATTCAAATGCATCAATATTTATACATGATGTAAGGACACATAATTCTTATATATTTGTGTTAATGAATATATGTGCATAAAACCAAAATTCTATTAATTAAATATCTATTAAGCACAGTCAGCATAGGTGATATTCCAACCTAAATTAATACTTAGTTCTTTGAATAAGCAACTTACTGGGTTTTTTAAAATTAAATAAATGACACTTCTGAGTTAAGACAGTGGAAACAGATTAAATGTATCTAAAAGATCCTTATTCCCAGTCCTCAGTACTATAGCAAAGACATTTTAAAATAAAAATATAAACCCACAAGGATGGGAACATCAGGGCACAATGTTTTAATCTGGAAAGAAACTTGTTGAGTAGAAACTCGCATATCAGACTCAGACGGGCACCTGTAAGCCCATGGTCAGAAAAGCTGAAAAACAGTCTGATTTAAATGCAGACTCCTCGAAAGGCTCTGGGACTGGCAGCGTCAGTACTGCTGGAACTAGGAGCGGAGGACGGGGCTGCACCACAGAGGAGCACTGTGATGTGAGTTTTATGTGTCAACTTGGCTGGGCACAGGGTGCCCGGATATTTGGTCAAACATTTTCTGGAGGTGTCTGTGAGGGTGTTGGGATGAGATTAGCATTTAAACTGGTACACTGAGTAAAGCACGATGCCCTTTCCGGGACAGGTGAGCCTCATCCAATCAGCTGAAGACCCAACTAGAACAAAAGGCGGGTCCTCCCCCAATTAAGGGAGAATCCTTTCTACCCAATGGCTTATAAGCTGGGCATCAGCTTTTTTCAGCCCTGGGACTCAAAGTGAAACATTGGATCTTCTTGGATCTTGAGCCTGAGAGCTGAAGGACTAGAACGAAACCATCAGCTCCGCTGGTTCTCAGACCTTCAGATTCAGACAGAAATCAGTCTTCGGCCCTCCTGGGTCTGCAGCTTGCCGACTGCATGATCATGTAAGCCAATTCCTCATCACATACACATCTGTGTCATATACATGTATGTGTGTGTACGTGTGTATGTAGATAGACACATGCATCTTATCGATTCTGTCTCTCTGGAGACCCCTGACTGACACAAGGACATGGACTCTCTTGAGAAGCAGTTTGATCCTTGGATGGTTTCCTCTGTCCCCACTTTCCCGAGCGACTGCACCTCCTCCGTCTCTCCCAGAGGCCTCCGGTTTGCTCTGTGTGGAGGGCGGCAGGGAGGTTCTCAGCACAGGAGAAAGACACCCGTCAAGGGCAAGGTTGTCATTCCACAAACAGGAGAAGTAGCTCCACTTCTGCACACCAGATGCCGGCCTCCAGCATCCTTCCACACATGGCTCCCAGAGCACAATTAGCTGAATTCCTGCTTTACAGAGAGAGATGACACTTCTATGAAAAAGCTTAAATGCCTGAAGGAAAGATAGAAAGACACAACATGTGTGTTCCACAGCAGACAAACGATGTATCCTCTAGATCACGACAAGCTCAAAATCAACAAGTCCCACTTCCTGCTCAGAGCTTCTATATAGTAGTTTGTTTCATCTTTTTCATTTATGAACAGATAATTGTGCAGGGCCTAATACCTGAGGAAAGTCCATGATATGGAATAGAAAGTTTTTAAAAATCATGAAACTAGTAAACAGTTTACAAGATAAAGAGACTACCTAAGGAAAGAAAAACTTCAAGCATACTGTCATGAGATCCTCAGAATCGAAAGGGATGCTATTGAACACATGAGGTAGAAATAAGGTTCTACTCATAAGGACATTCTGAGAAAAAAGAGCTTTTGGTAATCTGACATTTATAACGAAACCTCAATTTAAAAAGTTGGAAGGCGCAGATTAGAAATTCTCCCAGAAAGTAAAGCAAAAACACGGACAGCAGGAACATAAGGAGGGGGCATGTGTGAAGGACCCATCCTAGAGGTCAAACTTCCAAAAGACAACAGGAGTTTCAGAAAGAATAAAGTAAGAAAAGAAATGGAGACTTCCATTGGACGGTGCCCGACTGACATTGAATTTCAGGGGTTACCATGAAACTTGGACTTATTTATTGAATCTACCTCTTGGCAAGAACATTCTGCTCTCCATGGAATGTAGAAGAAAACACAAACATACCAAAATAAAATAATTTCTCTTATACATACTTATATGCCTACATTTGCATACAACATGTCTGAAAGGATAAGATAATCTGCTTTCACCTGTTGTCTCTAGAAAGGGAAATTAAGTGGCTGGAGCAACAGGTAATGAAATAGATTTATGTTTTCACAATTTCACCTTATTCTTTTTTGATTTTTCACTGTGTACATGTTTTCCTGATTCAAAATTATTAAAACAAATTTTCTAAAAACATCAGTGACAAATGAAAATACCATTTGAGGCAGCAATTTTACTTCTAGGAATTTGTCTTATATATTTACGCATATTTCAAGGATCTACATGGAAAGATTTTTATATGAGAATTTTCATTGCAACATTGTGCTGGAAAAACATTGAAAATGACCCAAATGCTGACAATCAAGAGACTAGTAAAGAAATACATAGGTAAGAGATAGACAGTTGGGCAGACACACAGATAAAACCTTCTGCGGCCAGGCAAAAGCATGGAACAGTTAGGTACCAACATAGAACATTTTCCAGTGTGCATTGTTAAATGAATGGAAAGCAAAGTTGAAGAGGTATAATACGCTATCATTTGTGTACAGATACAGAAAAAAATATTGTTTTGCATGTTTTGTTAGATACGTATAAAATAAAATGCATGTGCAAGAATTTGAGATAATTGAAAACATCGATTTTATCTGTGGATGAGACATTTTGGCGGAGGGGGCATGAGTTCTTATCAACATTTTCACGGCATTTATTTTTGAATCTTTTACATTTTGAATATGTGACTATATAACCCATCCAAAAATTAATGCTTTATGAGGAGAGGTCATGTAACATATTGTAAGTGGGGAATAAACAGGAATCCACATGAAGCTGAATGGTTGAATAAAATCCAGATTATGCGCAGAATTTTCCAAGAGGGTGTTCAAAGAGAAAGTGTTACAGTGTTATTTAAATTGATCTTGAAGGAAGGATGCTGTTCTAAAAGAATACAGATGTACATGCAAGTGAGAAAGTGGTCAAGATTAAAACTTTCAGGCAGAAAAAACAAACTGGAATAAATCCATGGATACAGGAGGACATGGGCCATGTACACAGTGGATATTCCAGGATATTGGCGCAGAGACAATGGGTGAGGACATAATTAGAAATGGGGTGACGTTCCCATCCTACAGGTGGTGTTGACTGCCGGAATGGCTATACGAATGTCTGTACATAAATAAAAATTTTCAGGCTAAAAGTAACCCTAACCAAAATTTCAGAAATTTAATTGTTTGCAATCATTCGCCACTTTGTGTAGTATTTTGACGTGCAGTTAATTTTACATAAAGTTTTGCTGTAATATTATGGATGTCCTTTTATTGATTAATTGGTTTCTAATATATTTTATCTTATGTTTCTTCATCATAAAATTTTGGTTAGAGTTGGTGGACTTTCTGCATGAGTTGTCAAGTGTATGCACGTTTATGTGTGTGTATATGTGTGATAAAAATTAAGGAACATTAATTAAATCTGTCAACAATCCTTTGAAAATCAGGGTGGCAGAGACAGTGTGCACTGAGTGATTGCCATCTGCTTCCAACCTCTCCTACTTCTCTTGGTTGTTGGCTGAAGACATACAATTAGTCCCAGCCTGGGGGTTGTGAGAAAAGGCCACCAAATTGCACAAACAATATTTTTAATTATGAAAAAGTCCTTTGAAGATGTAGGCATTGAGGTAATATCTACAGTGTTGAAATAATGCTAAATCCATGAAAAATCATATCTACAATCAAAACAATGTGTTAAGCAGAGTAAGTATGTTTATTTATGATGCAAAATAAGCAATGTCTGCAGGCCCTTCCAGGTTCCTTTCTAAGACGATTCCTAACTGACTGCAATTTAATGTGTTTATTATAAATTATTTTGCAAGGTGCTGAGCATATTAATATATAAATAGGCATCTCCTTCCTTTAAGGAGGGCAGTGTAGTAAGAATGATCTATTTATAGACAAATAATTACAATGTATTTTAAAAATACTGTATTACAGATGTACACAAAATCAGTGGGATCAGGTATTTATACTAAAAATTACAAAACACATTTGGATTCCTTTAAAAGGTGCGGAAAAGCTATGACCAGGGTAAAAATCTGGACATGATTTGTGGGTGTTTATACCCTGTCCCCTCTATATTGTTGTACTGATTTACACAATTATATTTTAAAAAAAAGATTCCCAAATTTCAGCATATCAATATGCAACACCATCACGCATGTGCTAAATCAATACTCCCACTTGTAAATGAAGGAGAAAAAACAAAAACAAATTCCTTTTAAGGTATGAGGAACATGAGCAAATAGAGAAAGCAGAACAGGTAGAGAAAAATAGCCTAATTAGAAATCGGCAAGGTGGTGTGGGTCTGTGACCACCAATGGCCTGTGGACGGCAAGCCAGACCACTTCCGAGGGAGGGCGGTGGAGCCCACACCTATGCGGGTGACCTTGTTTGTTATGTTTTGCTGTGTGTTATTGCCCCACATTTAGCTTATTCTACCACAAAGCCTAATCTCTCAGTGCCAGCAAAATGAGCCACAGGAGCAGTATTCTCATATAAAATGGGTCATTGTCAGCTCAGCTGTTAGCACCGATTCAGACAAATCCTGCCTCCCTCAAAGTGTACAACAATCCCTAATGTGTAATGAATATTTGTAAAATAACTTACTACTTAAGGTTTTAGAAATTTGTAGTTTTCAAAATAAATGCTGGTTCAGCACGTGGAAGCTCAAACCATAAAAATTCATAGGATGTGAGAAAGAGAAAATGGTAAGAAAGACAGATTTCTCATAAATGTTACAAGTTTTGTGATGGTTCTGTTGCTTTGTATTATAATTCATTGATACTATTAAAATCTACAAATTGTGGGAAAACAAGATTAGAAATGGAACAAAAAAAATCCAATATAAGATCAGTGGGAAATTTATGTTTTACCCCAGAAAAAAATGTGAATGCAAATTATGTTCTTCTTTCAGAACGTACACTTCCCACTACTACCAATTAGTAAATAAGATCCGTGGGTATTTTTAAAACATTGGCCGTGCATTGAACTACACAACACTGTCTGAACGGCATTTGGTCCTATGGCAGCGGCTCCACTCTCGACAGCGAGATGCCTGTTCTCCTCGAGTCTTCATCGTAACACTGAGCAAGTGAAAATCTTGTCAGCATGTGGTTTTTCTGCCCTTTCCTGGCAGCTGTCAGATTTGTACTTATGTAGCAGCCAGCAGCACATTATTGTTTCCAAGGAAAGGAAACAGTTCATCTCTTTGACATTGCAAGATCTGACCCACTGCTTTAATTAGCATTTTTACAGAAAGGAATCTGAAATGACAGCCAATCTTCCCTGCTTTTTTTCTGTATTCCAGTTTCCAAGTAGCATTCAAAATCAGTTGTGGATCCAGTTAAGATTAACTCTGAAATAGCATCTTAAATGCCCCTATATGACTTTGAAGATATTTATAAATAAGAATAATTCATTGTGACTGATAGTCTGTTTTAAAGCATAAACTCAAATTTCTTCAAATGCAATGTGTGAGTTAAAAGAATCACACCTTCTTGAAAAAAATCTTAATGAGATACACCTAGAAACTGTATGTTCATAATTTTCTGAATTCTAAATAGCTCATAAAATGGTCTATCTCTTCACATTATTAACTCCACTGCACATGGAACAAGTAAAGCCAAGACGGTACAGCCACTAACTGCACAAATTTGCTATTGGGTTGAAGTCCTGAGCCCACAAAATGTGGCGAATCCAACCTTACCCTGCTCTTTGACAGAAGAGAGGGTCAAGCCGCTTTGACTTTGAGAGAGTTGACCCTTTATTTTCATCAGCCTGCCAAGGGTAGTGACCTGCAATGGCAGAGAGATTCCTCAATTCCTTGCAGACAAAATTTGAACAACCAGACTTTCCTCCCTCCCAACTGATTGTAAATGGATGAAAGTAAACCACAGCAGCCTAAATTTAGTAGGAGCTTTTATTTATCAAGATCCTTTCAATTTGCAAAGAGTTTCTTACAGCAAACAAATTCCTCCTACCCCCATTTCAGAGCATGGAAGAACAGACGACCGGAACGTGTAATGGCTTTGATCTCATTAGGACGTCCACAGGAGAGGGGGAGCAATTATAGAAGTAATTGACTATACTTCACCGGGCGTCGGAGGGGGTCATTCCGAAGACCCATCATGCTCTGAGGTTCTTGTTGTTATCATCCATCTTCTGCTGCGTGCCCATGTGTTAGGTTTTCACCCCTCAAAGGCATTTACCATTTCTCTGGGATTCAAGCGCAGCCTGTGTTGTATCTTGGCGTGTTGGTTTCTGCTGCCTGCGATGTACTGCTCAGACCCCTGCTGCCTCAGGGAAACCAAATATGTGGCCCCCACCTTGACACTGTCATGTTTTTCTATATCTGAGAATCTTGAGAAGACACAGGAATTTTTTCCCTCTGGTGATCTGCCATTTAATGATCCCAGTGTGTCCAGCAGAGCTTTGATTGTATGATGTAGATTAATTCATGAGACATGAGCTCCCCCAAATTTGTTTATAAAAAGTTCTCTGTCTACTATGATTGTATATGGCCCATATTTTTCAATACCCTTTTATTTTAGAATAGTTTTAGATTTACAGAAAATTTGAAGATACTACGGAGAGTCCCCATGTATCTATATCCAGTTTGTGTTCTTGATAATCTATCATTATGGAATATTTGTCAATACTGATATGTTATTCTTTACTAAAGAGCATATTTTATTCACATTTCCTCATTTTTTTTCCCTAACGTCCTTTTTCTGCTCCAGGATCCCGCAAAGGATACTGCATGTTCAGTGGTCATGTCTCCTCAGACTTACCTTGTTTTTCATGGCCTCGACAGTGTCGAGGACAGGTCAGGAGCTTGCAGTGGTCACTCAGAGGGAGTTTCTCTGATGTCATTGTCACGATTACACTGGAGCTAAAGACGTTTGGGAGGAAGACCCCAAAGGTGAAGCGCCATTCTTAATGCGTCATATCAAGGGCACATCCAGCCAACGTGACCTACTGCTGTTGGTGTTGGTCTTGAGCCCCCGGCTGGGACACTGTTTGTCAGGTTTCTCCACTTACAGTTGCTCTTTTTGTTTCTTTTCCTCCTTGTCTGTTCCCTACTCTTTAAAAGAAAGTCAATATGAGCAGCCCGCACTTAAGGAGTGGAGAACTACGCTCCACCTCCTCGAGGGTGGAATATCGACACGAAGCATTTAGAATTCCTCTGCATGGGAGATCTGTCTAATTTTCTATAAATAAATCAAGATCTATAAGTAGATAGATCTTTTCTATTTATTTATATGTTCAATTATTAATTTAAACCAATATGGACTCATGAATATTTATGCTATACTTTGGATTTTATTCTAATACTACTCTCTTTATTTTCTTGCTAAAATTCTTCCAGATTTGACCACTGAGAGCTTTTACAGTCAGAGTCTGTGTCCCTTTGATACATTCTCATTATTGTTTTGTGTTGTTTTGGGGGTTTTTGTCTTTTTTGGGGGGAGCACTTTCTTTCTTTCTGGCACAACAAGATGCTCCATCCAGGCTCAAACTGCTTTTGTCCTGCCCCAGCCCTGGCTCAGCTACTTCTCTGAGGATCCCAGTTTCTTTAAATCAGAAAATGGTATTAGAATCCGTGGCCCTGGGTGTGCTCCTTGCTACTGCGGTCTTCTCAGCTAGCAGAATATATGTGTGTATTCTAATTCACGTACATATAGATGTCTACAGATATTTTACATGTATCCACTTGTATCTATATAAGTAAAAGATGACTTCATACTGCTGCCCCCAGCGCTAATCCACTCTCCCGTGGGTCATTCAGGTGTCCTGCCTTCGTCTGTCTGTAAGCTCCCACTCTAACAGTCAGAAACCTGGCTCCCAGACCCTCCCTCCGCTCGGTGGTTCCTTTGTAGGACACATGCACTGTAGTTTCCAGATGGTTAACTGGCACCTCATGGGAGACAACTTTATCCACCAGAGTACAGTGCTTACGTGCGGTTCCTTTTGCCTTTAGTCTTCAGAACCCACTCATCTTCAAATTGCTTGATCAGCACCTTTTCTCCCCTTTCAGTGAGGTTGTTCATAATGCACATTTGTAGAAGATTTTGCCCTAGTCTGTATTCTACCCCAGGATTCCTCAACCTCCTGCATGTTTTGAATTTTCACGCATTGAGGTCTACCCTTTGTGTTGTAAGTTTCTCCAGGCTTTGACAAATGTAGAGTCTATTATCCACGGTCACAGTAACATGCAAGATAGTATCAGAGCCTGGAATTTAAAAACTCTACTTTTGACACCATATTAATCATTGAGGTAAGTTAAATGTGTTTGGAGAGAGTCCTTTGAGAGGAAGTAAAAAGTACGCAATAATTCTGAAAATCTCTAACTTTTGCTGTGATTCACAAAGTTTGATTTGATGAAATGCCTTCATTTTAGTCTGATATTCTTCCTAAAGGAAACCAGAAAAATATAATGAATCCTGGGAATCTACCCAGAGGCCTGACAGGGTCATATGACAATGAGTTGACCTCCTACACCACCTCCTTGAACAGTCTGTAAGTGGCTCCATGAGTTCTGGACAAGGAGCACCTTTAAATGTAAGCAGCAGGTTTTGCCTTTGTACAGAAGCAGGAAGCTACATGTGCCTATTACCCAGAAGCTGTGACACCTGCGTTTACTTTCTATCATTCTGGTTTGTTTTCAATGTACAACTAGAATCAAGGAATCTGTCTTTGTTTAACATTGCTCAAAATAATAACATATAATGTGTACATAATCACTGGGATTTTAGAGTCCATTATAATTTCTGAGCAAAGTTTTTTCTTTATACAAGTAAACAGACCTCTGCCTATGTATGTAACTGGAGTATTTAAGAGCAAGCTATATTATGTGAAGTGGAAGCCAGTTGATAAAGTTAGGTCAACCTGGAGTCAACCATCATAGGAGCACTTACAGGCAAAGCCTTCTGTAGACTGAGCTAGTGACTGGAGGGTACCAGTATGTGTCAACAAAGCCACTTCAGAATGCAAAGGAGACACAAAGACATCAGCTTCTCTAAACATGAGTTTAGGAGTGATGTGACCTCCAAGTCCCAGGAAGTAGGCATATGCAGGTCACTCGCCTTTGGTAAAGAACCCCACACAGCATGCCCATCATCGTGGTCATTGTACTCCTGAAATCTGTTCCTTATTGGATAAATGCATCACTTGGCAGCCACCCTTTGGAGTTCTAGGTCATCTGGGGGCATGGTTGCTTCTGAGTGTTTACAACACCAACACACCTTCCTTTTGGGATCTGAGGCTTGACTCCTGGATCCAGAAAATTCTACTTATGTTGTTGGATGCCTCTCTGTCTAAAAGAGTTGCTTTTACATTCTTTGCATCAATTTAGATTTCCTGTAGCCAGATCATTCAAGATTTTTGGTCTGCCCTAGATTAATAGATGAGTTGCCAGAGACAGAAGTCCTTCTACTTTTCCTATAAAAGACATTCGTTTTGTACCTGGAAGTCATATTTGGTTCTATTTTCATCAGCACAATCTTTTATTTTAATACAATTTTGTTTCTTTCCAATAATTTTGGTACATCCTGCATTTTCTTTTCTATTTTAAATGTATTTTATGATACATTCTGATAATTCAGTTATCTGAATTACAGGGCTGTATTCATTTCTGCTGATCTTGTTTTTTTGTTTGGTTGTTTATTTCCTGGGGTAGGAAGTCTAAGTGGCCTGTGATAAACTTCACCCTCCTGGGGAGAATGTGAATTGACTTCTGTGACATGCTCCTGGGGGCAATACAGACCCAGATTCAATCTATATGTCTCAACTTGAGGTTTTCTGAACCAAAAACATCAGTAAAAATTTGAATCTAAAACCCATGAGACACTTTTTTTTGTTCATAAATTGTTGAGAAAATACATTAGTTACATGCAGAACCCAGAGATGTTTCTGTTCTGTCTGGTTCAAATAGGTTCCGCCTGCCTTTTTCCTGAGGTGGTTTTCTTTTGTGACCTCAGCTATATTTTGAGTCTCACTTTCATGTGCCACTTAGAAAGGCTCAGTGTCTTTTCCTATGTGCTCTTTCAGGCTATGAAAAGCCAGAGCTCTAAGTCACCAAGGGCAGCAAATGCTCCCAGGTAGCTTAAAGCGTCAGGGAAAATCACATTCTCTCTTCGCTCCCTGCTAAATCCTCACCCTTGAGGGTTTCCCTGTTTATTCCAAGTTGAGTATTGTATTTGATAGACTTTTTAAATATTTTATCTGACATTTCTACGTGTTTTGTAGTAGAAGCACTTTCAGAGTACTGTCTCTGCTGCATTGTTTTTGGACACGATTGATTTTATTTTCAAACCAATGTCATAAAGTATTGCCCAGCAATTCTTTGACATATGAGAAAGGAGGAAACACAAAAAAGTTAAGTGGGCTGCTCCAGTTTCGATAGTAACTATTAGTTTCCAAACTATGACCTTATCTCAAGTCTCTTGACCCCAGCTGCAGGTTTTATTTCCACGGGACAAATTCGAGTTTAATGCACCAAGTACCCAAGCATGGATCAACAAAGTGGTAATTGGCCCTCTCTAGGGAAGTCTGAAATTCAGAAGAGTCCAAATTGAGGATAGCTTTTGTGGTCTCCAAGCGTCTCCCCACAAATTATGTACTAATTTCAGGCTTCAAGAAAAGTAAGTTTATAGTGCTGAAACCTGGCTGACAACTACTTAACCAGGTGCAGAAATTTCACATCACCAGGGTGGGGGATCCAGCACTGAGCACTCCCTGGTGTAATGACTCAGAGGCATGCCATCCACTGAACAGCTTCTCAGCCAGCAAATCCACAAGTAAATCCACACCAGCCAAACCCAAAGGGAAGGACATCATATAAAGGGACAGAGCTGCACTCTTCAAATGTGGCATGGTCCAAAAACTGGAGGAGACAGACAGGAAAGTACCCAGTGGCCAGACGCTGAGCCAGGAAAAACTACTCTATGAAGTGTGGTATTGGGACGATGGATGGAATTTGAATAGAATCTGTGAATTACATAATAATATTAAATCACTGTTAACATTTTTTATTTTGACAAAGATTTTGGTTATGAAAGAGAGTGCCTTTGATTTTATTATTAGGGACAAAGAGGAAAAATGCCTCCAACTTAATCTCAAATATTAATATTTCAGACAAAAAGTTGAGTATATACATATGTATGTACATATATAATCATATATATCAAGCATGTGTATATGTATCATACATGTATATGATAAATAGAAATGGACAGAAAAATATGCACACCAGAGATGGAGGGAAATCAAGTGAGGGAAAATATAAAAATTGATAGATTTGGAGAATTATACAGAAGATTAATGAAACAAAAAGTTGGTTCTTTGAAAAGATAAACAAAATTGACAGAATTCTCACTAGGTTAATCAGAAGCAGAAAAGAAAGTACTCCAATAAGCTGAATCAGGAATGAAAAAGGAGAAATCATAACTGATACCATGGAAATACAATATATCATCTCTGAATTACTATAAAAACCTCTATGCACATAAACTTTAAAATGTGGAAGAAATGGACAAATTCTTAAAACACACAGCCTCCCTAGGCTGCATCACAAAGAAATAGAATTCCTGAACAGACCAATACAAAGTACCAAAATTGAAGCAGCAATAGCAAACCTTCCAAAAAAAAAAAAAGTCCCAGACCAGATGGTTTCACATCAAAATTTTACCAGATCTACAAAGAAGAACTGATACCTATCCTGCAGAAATTATTCCATAACATCAAGAAGGAAGGAATCCTCCCCAACATGTTTTATGAAGCCAATATCACCTTGATACCAAAGCCAGGAAAGGACTCAACAAAAAAAGAAAACTACAGACCAATGTCCCTTATGAATATAGATGTAAAATTCTCAGTAAAATCCTAGGAAACCAAATTCAACTGTTCATCAAAATAATCCACCACAACCAAGTCAGCTTCATCCCAGAGATGCAAGGATGGTTCAACATATGCAAATCTATAAATGTAATTCACTGCAAAAACAGAAGTAAAAACAAAGACCATATGATCCTCTCAATAGATGCAGAAAAAGGATTTGACAAAATTCAGCACCATTTTATCATAAGAATGCTTAACAAAATACGCACAGATGGGACTTATCTCAAAATTATAAAAGCTGTATATGACAAACCCACAGCCAACATCATACTGAATGGGGAAAAATTGAAAGCATTCCCGCTTAGAACTGGAACAAGGCAAGGTTACCCACTATCACCACTTCCATTCAACATAGTGCTGGAAGTCCCTTCCAGAGCAATCAGACAAGAGAAGGAAATCAATAGTATCCAAATGGGGGCAGAAGAGATAAAACTATTGCTCTTTGCTGATGATATAATCTTATATCTAGAAAACTCCAAAGATTCTGCCAAGAGACTCCTGGAATTGATAAATAAATTCAGCAAAGTCTCAGGTTACAAAATCAATGTACACAAATCAGTAGCATTACTATACACCAACAACAGTCAAGCTGAGAACCAAATCAAAGACTCAATAGCAACAAAGAAAATAAAATACCTAGGAATATATTTAACTAAAGAGGTGAAAGACCTGTACAGGGAGAACTATGAAATGCTGAGGAAGGAAATAGCCTAGGATGTAAACAGATGGAAAAACATATCATGCTTATGGATCGGCAGAATCAACGTTGTTAAAAGGTCTATACTACCCAAAGTGATCTACAGATTCAATGCAATCCCCATTAAAGTAGCAACATCATTTTTCACAGATCTGGGAAAAATAATTCTATGCTTCATATGGAACCAGAAAAGATCCCCTATATCCAAAGCAACCTTAAGCAAAAAGAACAAATCAGGAGGCATCAAATTACCAGACTTCAAGCTATACTACAAAGCTATAGTAACCAAAAAAGCATGGTACTGGCACAAGAATAGAGACACAGAACAATGGATCAGAACAGAGAACCCAGATATAAAACCATCCTCATATTGTCATCTGATCTTTGACAAAGCAAACAAAAACATACACTGGGGAAAAGGATCCCTATTCAATAAATGGTGCTGGGAAAACTCAGCCACAAAAAAAATGGTGAACTAACACCTCTTGTATTAACCTGGGTGGAACTGGAGACCATTCTTCTAAGTGAAGTATCACAAGAATGGAGAAACAAACACCACATGTACTTATCATTAAATTGGAACTAATTGATCAATATTTATGTGCACATATAGAAATAACACCCATCAGAAATCAAGTAGGTGGGAGGGGGGAGGAGGTATGGGTAAATTCACACCTAATGGGTACAATGCACACTAGCTGGGTGATGGGCACACTTATTACTTTGACTCAAACAGTACAAATCAATTTATGTAACCACATCATTTGTATCCCTGTAATATTCTGAAATGAAATTTTAAAAATGATAGATTTGGGTGAAATATATGCTCTAGTTCCTTTTAGCATTTTCATACTTTTTTCCTAAGTTTGAAACTATAAAAATGTAAGCAAAAGTTACTGGCAAATTTTGACAGAAAAATGAAATCACAACACATTGAGCAAACCACCCCCTTGTCAAGCCCTGGCCCTCTGTCTCCCCAAAGGGCCCCACTTCCAAATTTGCACAAAAGCTTTTCCAGCCCAGGGGCTGCTCTGTGTTCTGCTCTGAGGCTGGTGGAATTAATCCGTTCCTTAAACAAATGGTCACAAATTCCTGTAACAAGCTGGCCCTTTTTCCAAGCCCTGGGCATAGCCTCAGACTGAACAGAATTGACTGTGTTCCTGCTTCACTTTGGAGCTTACATTCTAGTGCAAGGTGACAGAAACCAACCCCATAAAGGGATGTTTATAGAGTTTCTGATAGTAGTGATTTCTAGGAGGAGAAATATACTATGGGGAGGAGAGAGTGAGCAGGTGTGATGCCTGCGATGGCTTTCGTGATGGGGTGAGGGAGGGCCCTCTGATGGAGCAGTGGTGAGGACAGAGACCTGAGCGGATGGGAGAACCTTTGGGGCAAGAGATTCCGGGTAGAGTGAAGACACAGAGAACAACATGCATGCCATGTGTTAAGGAGAAGGAGAGAGGGAGGGGCGAGGTGTGGACAGCATGGGCTTTGGATCATGCAAGCAGGAGCTTTCAGCCTCGGCCCCACCAGTCTCCAGGCATCATGATTAAGAGCTCTGATTTAATGCATCTGTGCTTGGTAACCCCCCAGCCCCCACACTGATTCTAATTTATTTGTAGCTGGGGATGAAAGTCATGGTGGAGGGTCTTTTAGTCCATGGTGAGCATTTCCATTTTATTCTAAGTGTGATGGGGACCTTCTGCATGTTTCTAGCTGAGGGATGAAAGAGTCTGACTTGCTTTTAAATGCACCCTGGGGAGAACAGACTTGAAAAATAAGATTACAAGTTAGGAGGCCGTGGCAGTGATCCAGGGTGGGTGCTGGCTTAGATGAGGCTGTTCTAGTGGAGGTGGCAGGAAGTGGTTGGATACCAGAGAAAGTCACTCTGCTATGGACTGAATGTTTCTTGTCCCCCTGCCCCAAATTTGTATGTTGAAACATGATCCCAATGGAGGTAGGGCCTTTGGGAAGTAACTAGGATTAAATGAGGCCAAGGGGGCAGAACCCACAGGGGGTTAGCACTCGTACAAGAAGGGGCCCTAAAGAGCTCCCTCACCCCTTCCACCATGTGGGGACAGGTGAAAAACTTCCATCACTGAACCAGGAAAGGGTCCCTCAGCAGACACCAAATCTGCTGGCACTGTGATCTCGGACTTTCCGCCTCCAGAGCTGAGAGTCGGGCCCTGTTGTCAAGCCTCCTAGTCCTGGTGCTCTGTCCTAGCAGCTTGGACAGACTAAGACACCACAACAAGCTAATGTAGTGTTGAGAACTGGGCGTGGGAGACAAAGGACTCAAACCTGGATGTCTGTCTGAACAACTACAAGGATATTTTTGCTGTTTCCCGAGATTCAGAAGAGGGAGGGAGGACAAAGTTGGAGGTGGGACCAATACCTTTTGGACACATTCGATGCAAAAGGTCCAAGTTGAAAGTTCCCCAGCCAGCTGAGGATGAAGAAAACTGAGCCTATTAGTCCAGAAAATTAATATTTACACATGATTCCTTCAAAGGAATAAGAATGCTCATGGTGACCCTTACCTCTCCTCAAATTTCATTTTTACCCATGGAATAAAGAGGGTTTATGAAATAACACATATTATTAATTCCTTGGATTATTCTGCAATTGGTTGATGCATCACAAACTTTCCTTTCAGTATGAAAATGTGCTTCTGCATTATTTTCTTTGAATGCCACCAAAATGACAGAAAACAAGTCACTAATACAATTGCTCGGAAATTGATGTATTTGCAAGCTCTACTATGGAGAAGCAGGGAACTGGCTCATAGGTTATTTTCTATGCAGCATAGGATTAAAGCCTCAAGGTTGCCTCAAAAAGATGGGTTTGAAAGAATGCTGACCTCTGGCCAGGCCTCTACAATCTAGGCACCCAATCTGGCACCTGCAGAGCCTACAGCAGCTTGCCCCCGTCAGAGCAGAGAGTCTGTGGCGGCCCCTGGCCATCTGAACGCCAGGGCACACTTGAGGCAGTGGGTTAGCTAATCACACAGGCACCTGCTTTGCAGTATGAACAGTCAATGCCCACCCAATTCTAAGACAAGCTTCATCGCAGTCTAAAAGCAGAGTCTTGATGAAATGAAGTTGCGTCAGTTAAAACTCAAAGTAAATTCAATTTTTTCGTGTCCATTTCCCAGAAGAATAGCACAAATTAAAGTTTTAAAATCAAGAATCAGGAAAAGCACCAGAGTGTGCTGAATAAGAACAGCGTTGGCCCAATCTCTTCCTTTGGAAACATTGACTTCAGAGACTCCACGGCCCCCTCAGAAAGCTGAGTCCCTTGCATTCACCGGAACTCATGGCCTTTTGCCTAATGCTGAAGTTTTGACATGTTTAATGTCCCCTCCTTAACTAAGAACAACTTAATTACTAGAGAATATGAGTCAATAATGCTCATATGATATCAAATTACAACCACAGGTTCACACTATTCACTTACATGTGTTAATCTGTTTCTAAGATTTTGGTTAATTTTAGTTTATTAGTGGTGTGTTTATTCCAACACCTGTTAACTCCCTGTAGCATATTTTTTGTTTATTTTGGAATATTATGGGGGTAAAAATGTTTTGGTTACATGAATTGCTTTTGTACAGTTTGAGTCAAAGTTATAAGTGTGCCCATCACCCAGATAGCGTGCATTGTACCCGTTAGGTATGATTTTACCCATCCCTTCCTCCCCCTCCCCGCTGCTCGATTTTCCATATTTTTAGAAGGTGCATGGTCAACTGTACTCCTGGTTGTCAAGTTTCTACAAATACCAATCCATGCCACATCCGAAGCTCTCCATCTTGCCAAGCTATAACCACCATAATCCTTACAAATCTGGTATTTTCTAGTGCTTGTTAAACAATTATTGCAGCCTTTGATAAATATAGGGCCTGTTGGCCAAGGAACTGCATTTTTAAAATTCACGTCTGTGAAGAAACACAACCTCGTTCCTTCAAAGTCAGGCTGACAATTTAAGGGGTCTTGCGTCAAAATGAATATAGAAACACAACGTAGTTGAAGGTATCCTGGAATAAAGCAAGCTAGCTCTGACTTACTTCTTGGTCCAGTGCAGCCATGGAATAATTTCAAAAAAGTGTTTCCTATAACTCCATTTTTAAGATTGTTCTTGATAAAACAAGGCAATAGCAACAAGACCTCAATCTATTAACATTTCCCTTTTAACACCTAAATACGTAATTATTGTCCATTGTGATATTTTCAAGCATGGGATAAAATACTTAGACACTCAAAATGTTGACAAACTCCAAACCGATTATTCCCCCACTTTTTCCCAAATAATATATAGAAGACATAAATTTCATTTTGGAAATTTTACAGGGCAATATTTCCCCATAGCTTACTAATTTGCATTGACTTACAATACAATGCATTTGTGATCACTGAGGACATTGCTACACCATTGTTTCATTGCCAAATTGAATTATATATAATAATTTTAAAAACACTTTAAGAGAGATGTTCTAAAATGAATTTTAATCTTGGTATTAGTCTTAATTTTACTGCAAAGTAGTGAAAAATTCAGATTTTTAAACTTACCAGTAAGCAGTTGGCCTATGAATGTAAAGTTGTATCCTTCAAATGCCTGAAGAGATTGAGATTTTTTTTTTCTTTTCACCAGTTCAGCTATTATAAACTCTGCTTTTACTATTAACATTTTTATTTGAAAAACCAGCTTTTCGTGATAACTTTAGATTTGTAAATAGAGAGTTGTGCATACTCGCTGAGCTGCTATTGGCATCTGCAACTGGAACAATGTACAAATGGAGACTGCTTAAAACAATAGCCCAAAGCAATTACATGCCAATAACTGTTCAGAGACCATCACACCTGCTTTCCATCCATCCTTATTAACAAGCCTAATTCAAAATCAAAATTGATAGGAAGCAAACTCACCATTACCAGCTGGTACATACAGATGTCGAAGCAAATGTCATTGAGCTGGGAAACCTGGAGTCCCCATAACCTGCAAATATGTGTGTTGGAAGTTCAGAGCTTTCCTTGAACAATTGTGTCAGAACCAAAGTGATTTTATTTTCAGCATGCAGGAGTCTACCCTGGTTTCTGAAATGACAGAAGGAAAATTCATAAAGCAAATTGAACTGCAACAATAGGGCTATTCATATTTCAAGAACCTTTTGTGATCCTAATCCAGTCTCTAGAGGTAAACAATTTTAGGGTCTCATCTTGATAAGGGGCCGGGAACAGGCCAATCTGGTACATAAGAACAGCGCTAAGGACGCCTCTGGCCCTGCCAGCTGTGAGGACTGGTGCTCGTTATCTGAGAAAACAATGACAAACGGGAGCATTAGTGTCGCGTTAAATATACTCACAGACATATCGATCATTCCCATTTCAATATTTCCTCAACTGAGAACAGCCTTCAAAAAGAGAGGGAAAAAAGCATGCCATCAGACAGTGTTCTCTGGCAGCTCAAGGACTGGGTTTCTTGCCAGGGCAAAGCAGTGGTACATTCCTTGAAATCTGGTGCTCTGTTCAGAAGAAGGTGTTCTAAGCAGTGTCACGGGTTCCATTATCAAGAGAAACAGTGGACAACAGCCTTGGCGAGGAAGCAGCAGAGGATCAAGCAAGAGTGACTTTATCAATTGCAAAACTTTCCACTCTTTGTCAAGTGGATTCTACAAATTAGAAATCTTTTCAAAGATATTTTTGACATATTATGCACTGTTTATGAGAGAAATACTTTCATTCGTATTCCGTGCATTTCCAGAAATGAAAGATCAGTGATATCAGAAACTCCATGAGTGCCTGTGTGTGTGTGTGTGTGTACCTTTAATCGCATAGTTTTTATTCAGTGTAAAACAAGACACAAAATGCTGTCCCAAAAGTCTTTAAAACCTCAAAATGTTAATTCTGGATTACAGTGACCATGTAAATAATCTACTAAAATTAGTTTTTTTAACACATATTTTACAGGAAAATTTTAAAAAGAAACAGTATTTAGGAAGTTGGAAAGTGAAGAAAGTTATTTACCAGAATGTTCATGGGAAAAATTAGAAAATTTAAAGGTGTGAGGACTAGGAGAAACTGAGAATATTGCTTTATTTTCCTTATGGTTTAATTTTGAAGGGCTGCCTCGTCCAGGAGGACCTCCCTGGTTGCCTCATTTAACAGCAAACCTCTGCCCCATCACCATCACGACTTCCCTTGCTCTGCTTGGTTTCCTTCCCCACCCTTGTCACTGTCTGAAGCCCGGTGGCCCTTTGGTTTTCAGCTGGGTGGTGATGAGACTTTCCCCCTAGAAGGAGATAAACCACAAGACAGTCAGAAATGCCTTCTTCCCATCACTACATCCCTAGAGGCTAAGGGAAAGTGTGAAGCCATCCTGCAGTGAAATTAGGAATGAAACACTGGCAAGATCCAAAGATGCTTCTACAAATTCATCTCTACCAATGAACGGATGTCATCTTCTAAAGAAAGCACAGAACCTTTTTCTCCCCTGGTAAAATACGTCTTTCATTTTTAAACGCTGCAAACCTCCTGCCAAATATTTTTAGTACTTGTCATTGATCAAGGGTTGAATTGACAATGTGGATTCTCCAGGGTTTTCTGTTGCTTTTAGGAGAAAAGCAATTTCAACAGTTTGGTAATGGTTTTGCAATGTGAATTTGCACAACCTTTAGCATTTTCAGCTTAAATCTGGGCATGCAATTATTACCATGTACATCATTTCAAATCTCAAAATTCATACAGAGTTATGCCCACTGTCAAATCCATTATTTTTTTAAACCAAGAGTAATTGGTAATTAGGATACCATAACAAATTTTTTATACATAATTTTTCAGAAAAAAACTGATAATGTTGCTAAATTTTGCCTTAGCTAAAAATTTCATCAGTTCTGTACATTTCACTGTAATAATATTTGACTTAAATAATCTAAAACTCTTCAAAATTGGGATCATTAAAGGCATCAATAGCTGCTGGTGAAAAGTAGTGAAAATATCAAGTTGACTTTGACATTATTATTAAATCCCTTAATGTTATTCACCTGCTACTTACTTTCTAATAATAATAAAAAATGATGATGATAATTACAACAAAATAGCTAACACAACGTGCATTAGGGTCTCTTCCAAACACTACATCTTGTTGTGGGGATTTTTTAATACAAAAGTTTGCCCCATGTGTGTGTATACGTGTGTGCACGGTTGGTTGTGACTATCGGTTGTTCTAAGGTACCTGGCTTCATTAGGCCTCCCAAGACAGTGCATTATAAATATTCTCTAATATTTTTCTCTACAACATTTATGGCATCAGTAATGACCTTAAAATTCACTTTTGAAAATGATATTTGGTAAGATCGCTCATTCATGCCTGCATGGACACTGAGGGTCTTCCCTGAACGACCCGTCTCGCCCCCAAGTGATTAGAAATGCCACCCTGTCACGGACTGATTTCCACTTCACACAGCAGGCTGTGTCCTTTCCTCCTCCTGAAATGTGACAGAAAAATAGGAACAAGAAGAAACACGGGGGTGGAGGGAAGAAAAAGGTGGAAGATGAGGAGTGGAGGGGGGAAGGGAGTGGAGGGGGGAGGGGAGTGGAGGGGGAGGGGAGGGGGAGGGGTGTGGAGGGTGGAGTGCAGGGAGGACAGGTGTGGAGGGAGGACAGGTGTGGGGGGGACAGGTGTGGAGGGAGGACAGGTGTGGAGGGTGGAGTGGAGGAGCGACAGGTGTGGAGGGTGGAGTGGAGGGGGACAGGTGTGGAGGGAGGACAGGTTGTGGAGGGAGGACAGGTGTGGAGGGTGGAGGTGGAGGGAGGACAGGTGTGGAGGGTGGAGTGGAGGGGGGACAGGTGTGGAGGGAGGACAGGTGTGGAGGGAGGACAGGGACAGAGAAGGGGAGAGACACTCGGGGAGCCTGTTCTCGGCCAGGATGTTTCTGAGGGAAACCGAGTCTACATAGTTAAGGACCTTGCTCCATCCCAACTGAGATCAGCAATTGGAATAAAATCATTTTTCTTCTCTGGTGGAAGATCAGATCCACGACACATGGCTATGATGGCAGAACCTTGGATTTATGGTCGGAACTCCCTAGTTCTGCGTTTGGCCTCACCCACCTGCACAGCTTAGTGAGAATCATTGATGTGCAGAGTAAGGAAGTTTCTATACGTGATTTAGTACTAATACCTTTTTTAGTTTTAAAGATAATCGAATATATCAATCTTGTTGCCCTTTAAAAAGTAGCTAAGGACTAATATATGTATATATATTTTAATTGGTGAACAGTACTAATGAGTCAAACATCGATTTTAAATTCTGCACAGTGCCTGGGCCCAAGTGCCTCTTTATAGAGTCCTAGGTCTATGCTCCATACGGGGATAAACTGGTAATTTTAAATAGGATTGAACCAAATTCTGCAAAAACAGAGAAAGTGCCACGTTGGACTCACTTCCCTGACACAGTTGAGCAGGTAGTTAAAGGCTCCGGGATTTGTGAGGGATTAACCACTAAGAGCTGTCATCACTCTGTGATGAACAATAAACACTAAAAATAGAAACCTTAATCCAAACTGTGGGTTCAAATTTACATTTAAATATATTCTATAATATAAAATAATCCTATCCTATATCTGAAATATATTACTCAGTCTAATTTATTTATATTTTGTTCACAAGCAGTCCATATTCATAAATATCATGTTTGGATTGATTTATTTTTGTTTTTATACACAGTCTGTTCTTCAAGCTCCCAGGCTTTTAATTAATCTGGATTTGGGGTATAAATTCTTTGTACCTTGATTAATACCAAACAGGCTTTATTTAATTAAAGAGACAGACTGGTGAGAGACATTTTAATCAAAAATTTCATATGCATACAGTACATCTGCATTTAATACTCAGGAAAAAACCCTCTGATTTATTGTATTTATTTTTTAAATGTTTGAATAAAGCAATAGTTGTATTTCCTGTGATGAATCAACCCTTCACGTTCCTATTCCATCTTAAAGCATCGCCCAGAGAACGTAAAGAACACAGAAGGCCACGAGAAGCCCAGACATCTATGCCACGTCTGGTTCAGAGCCCCGCGTACCTCCGGTGAACACACGAAAATGTGGGAGCACCGCTTCGTGTTTTCTGTGTTGGTCCCGGCAGCTCCATTTAGACCCCTTGAAGGTGTTAATCTTCAAAGAAAGTCGTGAGGAAGTGGAACCTAATCCTAAAATGTGGGACTCACTCTGTTTTCACATTCGTGATTTATGCTCTTGAGAAGGGGTGGCTTTTTACAGCCAGTATTCACAGACATTTTGAGGAAAAAGTATTTTTATAACTGCATTGAAATTCCATAGTCGTTTCAGAGCATGTTTTAAGTATTTGATTCACCGAGGTACCTCGTAAAAGCTCGGGGGCCGTTGGATGCTGGGCTGGAGGGTCGGTTCTCCACAGTGGTGCTGGGACCAGCAGTCTTAGGACATGTTAGAAATGCAAATTCTCCAGCCCCAGACCTGCAGGACCAGACGCTGAGATCCAGCGCTCTGTGTTTTAACAAGACTTCCAGATGAATCCAACGCATACTGGCCTAGAGGCTTTAAAAAAACAGGCCAAGTAGGTGTTTTCTTGAAGTGAATCTCCAACTATAACCAAAAGGTGGAAACAAGGCAGATGTGTAAGAAATATCGAGAAGATGAGGACAACTGCTTTTGCCAGGACAGAGCTGTTTCTGAGGGGACGAGGGCAGGCGGGTGTCCCCGCAGGGTGTGAAACATAATTCGTACCGCATTTGCCCCACTCCCGGAGACGTCCTAAGTCCTAAGGAACTGTCTGCTCCTTGCAGGATTCGTAAGGACCCAGTAATTCCTGAACTAACACTCAAGGAACAAAGTGTCCTACGTGGTCTACGCACAGCGCACGGTGTTGGCCGTGGCCTCAACGAATGGAAGACTGTCAGAGGCAGCACTTGGTCTCACGGCGACATCAGAACTGCTGCTGGGGACATGGGGTGGAAGGCGGGAAGGAGTCCCGGGTGATGTGCGTGGTGGGTGATTTGGATTCTGCTCACCCTCAGCTCGGGACTTCAGTTCTTCATGCTTAAAAGCAGTGAGTTGAATAACAGCAGTAACGTGTTCACAGCAATTTTGCGGAAGGAGTCTACTGGCATTTCTTTTCAGCAGGCTTCATTAGAAGATACTTAGATTTGGGAATTGCAGGATTTTCCAACATGCTGCCTTATTGCGTGTTGTGTCAGTGCCAGTGGAGGGAAACTGCAGAACACAGATGACACAGCCCAGCTTCTTTGAAAGAGACTTTGAAATAAATTGACTCAGAGCAGCTACAGCAGCTGCAGAGAAACCGAGAAGAGTCAACATGAAATTTAAGACATGAGGATTCCAGTCTACAGATGTGAGGACCACTGAGAACTATGAAAGCATGTTTTGCCACCCACAGTAGACCTGAAAACTCTCTGTCAAGCATCAAAGCATTGCTGCTGTACTTTGTAAGGCTAGACCTGAGGTTGAAGCCGCAATGCTGATGTTATAAGCAATTTGCATAGGCATATGTTTTAGTGTTTGAAACCATAAGGTTCTTATCTTGCCATAAGATATGTTCAGTTTTTCCTTTTATAATATCATCTTAGGGGAATTCTCTCAGTTGTTTTAGGTAAATACACTCAGGTCCAGAGGGTATGCCCATCGCTAACCTGCTACCTAGCGTGGTGTGTGGACCGTGAACTTGGCCCCCTGAAGAGTGTGCCCGGCGGGGAGCAGACCTTGTGGATGCAGCACCCCTTGCTTAAAATAGAAGGGAGAGTTACCTGAAACAAACTCTTGGAAACATTCATTGTATTTTAATTTAAAACTTTCTAAAAGGCACACTCATTGCTAAGTTCGTTGTATGAGAAAAAGTGTGGTTTGGAAAAATGAAGTGGCTCTCAGCTGTCGTTATATTGTCCAACCTTGTTCTCATGTTAAGTCCTTTCTGATCAGTTCATTGTGTGTGTTTTTATGTTTTGGCTAGTACATCTTCTTTTATCTAATTTTGCATGGTGTTTGAATATTTACCACTCTTGTAAAATTAATTCATCCATCATGAAAATGCAATTATTTCCAAAATCAAAATTATGAGGTAATGTCCACATTTAAGGGAAAACAGACCTCTGACTATGTCTATCTATTATATGATTCAAATATTTATAAAGCACTGAAAATGATGAAACAGTTATGTGAAATTGTAAAAATGAGAGTATTTGTGTCAAGTTTATCTTTCTTTGTGAATTCTATGTACTCAAAGATTATAGATGTTTGATCCAGAGTAACACAGATATTAAATCAAAGGTAAAGGAAATACAGTTTTTTTTGCCATTTTATGTGGACTTTAAATGTAAAAAATGTGAAATAACAAGACACAAAATATTGACAAAATCTCATTTTCTGTACAAAGTTGAAAGAAAGCACATTTATATATTTTAAAAATCATAAAAAATTGATTAATTTCCAATCTGTCAACTTAAAACTATGCCTTCTCTTTTGCCATACCATAGTAATACTTTGGCTAGTGAAGTGAAAGATTCACTCTGTCTCCCTGAAGTTTATGTTACTTTTTGATTGGTGTAATTTGGCTTTTATTTTGTTGTTGAAAGAAATAGGAACCATGTGCTTATGTTTCAGGACATGAGGGGGGAGGTGAATTATAGAAGCTATAGATATGTGTGTATACACAAGCTGTGCCTCATATAGAAATACTTTTGCCTGGATGTTGCAGAAAAATCAGACAAATAACAGCTTAAGAAACAATATTCAGTGTTTTCACATAAAAACAATTTGGGGAATAATGATGTCTGAAGACATGTTGGGGAAGAGCTCTTTGCACATCCTGAACACATGCTCCCTGCTGTTTGGGCAGGAAATTTCAGGGTCAGGCTTCAGGTGGAGGCACGTAGCCTCACAAAGGCCGGAATGAGGGCCTTAAAAGTCAAGATCCAGGGCCAGGCCCACATGGGACTAAGATGGTCTTTGGGGATGAAAAATGAGGAAACACATGGAGCATGTGACATCCCTGAAAATTTGTAAGAGAAAAGCCTACAAGTGACATGAACTCCTCACCTCTGCTTACCTTCCATCCACTCCGGCCATGTGGCCTGACCTACCTGCAGGGACAGCTGCACAGCCTTGTGTGTCTACGCCCAGAAGGAAAAGGACATGTCTTGCTGCACACACAGTATTGTCTCCTTCACGTGATGCTATGCTGACCATGCCTTCAGAATCACACGTCACACACGCCAGCTCCTGGGGTGCTAGGTTGGAAAGCCAATACTTTAGGAAATAGATCGAAACCTTGGAAGTCAGATACACACCATGAAGTTCATAAAGTGGTAGCGCACTGACACACATCTTGGTGCAAGAGGAAGACAGCAGTATGTCCACCTCTACTTGTTAGAATGGAACTCTGCGTAGAAATCCCCACCCCTAGATGTACACATCCCTGGAAACATGTGGAATTGTTGCATCATTGCTGCTGTTACCACCGCTCTGTCCATTTCCTCTTCACTTTATACTGAATAACATTTTGCTAAATTTGGCCGTTTTGTTATAGCTTTCCACTACGAGCATTTAGATGCTCTTCACAGCATGCAACCTAACAAAGTGAGTGTGTATGTGTGTCCCTAGGTATAAAAATATACATATACACATTTGTGTATATGTTTCCATTAATCTACATTTTGGAAGATAGTTGGATGAATAAACATTTGTTCATTTAGAAGATGTTTTTTGATTTTTTAATGCCACATGGATTTAGTTCATTCTCACAGTCTTTCTATAATGTTCGGTCCAAATACTGCCAACTGGGAATTTAGCAGTGCCCACATACACAAACGCAGGTCTGAAGAGCCTGCAGCCAGTCAAACGCCAGACACAAATGACTAGTCTTTAGCTCCAAACTGTGGATCAATGTGCTCCCACGGAGCCTCAGGAGAGGGAAAGTACAGTTTTCACTGTGAAAACGCCACTAGTATACACATAATCCTGAAAGGAATAGAAAAGAGAGCAAATTGTACAGCTAGAGGCAAGAGTTGTGCTGTTAGAGGTCTCCCAAAGGACTTCCAGGCATGCATCGCGCTGGCCCAAAGAGGCTTAACTTGTTGTTTAACCAAAAGGATTGAGTATAATGTTAGCTCAAGCAGTGACCAGGGATAGAACGGCCTGGAAATTATTGTCCAAACAGCTTAAAGGCACAGCCAGTCACACGTAGCTTCCTACACACAATCTGATCGGGGCACACGCTACGGGGAAGGGCAGCAGAAGTTCACAACTTCTGTGGAGTTTTATTGAATCTTCACACAGATACGAGTACAACATCCCCAAGGTCTTGGGTTGCTGCTGAGAAGATCTTATTCTCATTACGATGTAGACTCAACTCGAGATATCCATGGGCATACAGCTTGTAAAATTTTCTGTGCTATAATCGCATATCACCCCATAAATAAGCTCGACTTTTGCCTTACATTATTTGTTTTTCATTTTATAAAAACAGTAAGCTTTTTTGGATGTTCTTTCCTTTTTAAATGTTTTTATTTTACTTTTTATTTATTTATGATTGACACAATAATTGTACATATTTACAAGGTACAACATAATGTTTTGATGCATGTTTACACCTTTTCCAGCTATTTTGAAATATAAAGTACAAAAATGTTAACCATCTCTCTCTACTGTGCAGTAGAACACCAGAAATCATTCCTCCTATCTAACTGTAACTTTGCACCCGCCGGCTGATCTCTCCCCATCCTGTTCTCCCCAGGGCCCTCCTCAGCCTTTGGGGACCACAGTTCTGCTCTCTACTTCTATGAGAACAACTTCTCAGATTTTACATATGAGTGAGACCATGCGGTATTTGTCTTTCTCTGCCTGGCTTATTTCACTTAACATAATGTCCTCCAGGTTTGCCCATGTTGCCAAAAATGACAAGATTTCATTCTTTTATGGCTGAAAAATATTCCGCAGTTTATACATATCACATTTTCTTTATCCATTCACCCACTGATGGACACTTTGGTTGATTCCACATCTTGCTACTGTGAATAGTGCTGCAACAAACACGGGAGTGCAGACATCTCTTCAATTTGCTGATTTCCTTTCCTTTAGATATATAGCCAGCAGAGGGACTGCTGCATCATATGGCAGCTCTATTTTTAATTTTGGGGGAACCTCCGTACTGTTTGCCATCTATGGTTGTCCTAATTCCCACTCCCATCATCAGGGTGTAGGGGTTTCCTTTGCTCCATACTCTCACCGATACTTGTTATCTTCTGATTTTTTGATAGTAGCTATTTTGACTAGAGCAAGATGATATCTCATTGTGACTTCACATTTCCCTGATGATTAGTGACATTGAGCACTTTTTCATATATCTCTTGTCCACTTGTATGTCTTCTTTTGAGAAATGCCTATTCAGGTCTTTCACCCATTTTTTATCAGGTTATTTTGTTGTTGTTGAGTTGCTGGAGTTCCCTTTATATTTTAGATATTAACCCTTTATCAGATGTATAGTTTGTAAATATATCCTTCCCACTGTAGGTTGTCTCTTTGCTCTGTTGGTGGTTTACACACACACATGCACACACACACAGAAAAAACTATTAGAACTAATAAATTCAGTAAAGTTGTAGAATACAAAATCAACATACAAAAATTTCATAACATTTCTATATGCCAATAGCAAATTATCTGAAAAAGAAATCAAGAAAGCAATCCCTTTCATAATGGGAAAAAAAAAACTAGAAATAAATGTTACCCAGGAACTGAGAGACCTCTACAATGAAAACTATAAAACATTAATGAGTGAACTTGAAGAAGACACACAAAAAATGGGATGCTATCCCATGTTCATGGATTGAAAAAAGTAGTAATGTTAAAGTGTCCATGCTATCCAAAGTGATCTACAGATCTCCCCCAAACCAATACCACACTCCAGTGTCCTGGCTCAACAAACATCCAAGGTCATTGGAAAGCATAGGACCACTTTGTAGTCTAATACGTGAAGATGGCGTGCACATATCTAGCGCTAGCATGATTAGTGAGTTATGTACATATTCTGTAGCTATGAAAGGGTGAGCAGTGAAGGAGGCAGGATAGCCTCAATCCCTGCCACCATTCTGGGTCTGAGATGACCTGGCACTGGGTAACTCAGCTGCACAAACGCAAGCTGGGAAAGAACTGCACAAGGAGACATAACTCTCAGGAGCTCCCTCAGTGTGGACCAGGAGCCTGGTGTTGGCCAGTGGCCAGAGAACAGGCAGAAGGTGTGAAGGGGGCTTGGCAGTAGCTCATTGATGGGGCCCAGTTGTTTCCTAGTTCTTGGTTCAACAGGAAGATCAAGTCTCTTCTCGATAAAGGCCATTTTTACTCCAAGAAAATGAAATTGTTCTTCTGTCACCTGCAGTTACAGGAATCCTAAAAGTATGGTCCATTAACCAAGGAGACAGAAAAACGTATGTCCCAATACTCAGAAAAGAATAAGCATTTGACAAATTTAAGCCTTCTTAAATCAGAACAAATATCTGGCTCATTAAAATGAGAAATCTTTTTTTTTAATTCACATCTAAACATTACATTTGCATGATGGTTTTTATCTTAAAATGCATAAGTAAATAATCATTTGCCAATTTCCAAAATTTTATTTTTAGAAACACATTATCAATTAATTGTTTTCCTGATATATCAGCTATTCCTAAAAAGCCTGAAGTACCTCTTTTCTCCATGGTGAGGAGGGGTCTGCAGAGGTTCTCTGCGCTGCTGCTGCAGGGTCAGAGAACAGAGAGGACTTGCAGGACTCCATGGCTGTGTCCATGGTGGTGTCCAAAAAGGAAGGGCCTGACTAAGCTCAGGCCATCCCGGGGGCCAAGCCTTCCAGGGATCACTTCCTCTGTCCTCAGTTGCCCATGTTATCACTGGGCAGGTGTGAGGCATCGTGGTTTCAGGGAAGCCCAGAGTAGAGGGTTCCATGTGATCATTCAGAACCTTATGGTCAGGAAGCCAAGCCAGGCTGTGTAACCAGGTAAACCAGGTGTAAACATGAACCTGAGCATCTGAAAACAGCTGGCCCAGGGTACTTCCAAGGCTTATACTTACAGTGGAATATAAACAGGTGCTTAGAGTGGACTGTAAACACTACATTATAATCCAACAGCTGGCCCACTTCACCCTTACCCTGGTCAGGGTCAGCCGCAGCACACCAGCCATCCCTGGAGGTAATTGGGGATTCCCCTCATCTAGCTTTCCTGATCGTCTACAATCCATGACTTCCTCCTTCCCTGTAAATGGGCACTAATGAGGACATGTTGACCTTGACTGTACCTCCTTGCAAAGTTGATGGGTTTAACCACCTGCAAGATGCGGGGGGATATTCTCAAAAGCAAATAGATATATTTAGCAAGATATACTTGGACCCATCTAGATCTCTTATTGCAAGTAAATATTGAACTTCAGGATTTATGGTATTCAGTCGGCTAGAGATTGGAATTTAGAGAGTCTTGGAGACTCTCTACCTGTGTGACTAACCAAGTTAAAATCTGTGAACCCCCAAAACAAAAACCTCCTCTTCTAACTTATGACTCACACGTGCCCGGGTCTACTAAACCAAACACATCCCTGTGGAGCAAGAGCAACCCAGAAGCCAGCCTTGGAATTGTCCAAAGTCCTTCCAGAAGTAGGGGCTTCCTCTGTGCCTGTGTGTTTGCCGCTGTGCTGAAGTAATCACCCATGAAGTCAGTGCTGATTAAGATTGAAGAGGCTACACCTCTTCCAACACTTCAGGTTCCATGTGTTAGATAAATTACCTTCCTGGGAGCTATTTTGGTCCCTGGGCCCTCTTCATAGACAATAATTTTGACTGAGAAAATGCTCATAAAATGCTAAGATGGTGAACTCAGAGAACTTCTGCTGAAAGGGGGATACGCTTGATTCTAAATTATTTTCATTAAAAGTTTTAACATGTCAGCACAAATTTTTGAAAAGTATTCTGCTGTTGCCTTTTGTTAGAATACTTTTCTTTAATAAAATATTTTAACAAGAGCAAAGTGGTCAAACAATGTGTTCTATTTATGATTCCTTTGAATGGTGCATACAATGTAGATGTCGAAAACTCACAGACCTTCTCAATATTATTCCATTCTAATGCAGAATATACAATTATCAAAATACAGTTATTTAACTAAAAATTTAGTTCCAACTAAAGATTCTTCCTATAACTGAGAGATCAAAAAAATAAAATGTAGTTTCAAAATTAAACATTGTATACATTTGAGTTTTTATTATTTCAGTCCATATTTTGCTTTTGTTTCTACTGTGAAATTCCGTGGATCGTGTCAAATGCCCAGTGTCTTTAATCATCATGTTAGTGTCATGCAGAGTGGACCCACCGCCGAACTTGCTCTGGGTGCTTCTGCCATTCAGCTCTCTCTGCCTTCCCGAGACCCTGGAAAAGATGGATAATTTTGCCTTTCAGAGAGTCTTATAGTTGGAAACATCAATATGGGCCTTTTTTAAGACTGACTTCTTTCATGTAGCAGCATGCATTCATGTTTCATCATTTCCTTTTTGTGGCTTGACAGCTCACTTCTTCGTATCACTGAGTGATAATCCATTGTATAGATGTAACACCGATTGAAATCAACGTGCTGTTGCATTTCAATTGCTTCTAGTTTTTGGCTATTATAAATAAAGCTGCTATGATCCTCGGGTTGGGATTTCTTGTGAGGCAATAGACACATACATATATAATAGATATACCATTGTTGTTTCAATTTGGTATTTCCTAATAAAGAATATGGATAAGTATTTTTTAAAATCTTATTTCAGAGTATTACGGGGGTACAAACGTTTTAGTTACATGAATTGCTTTTTGTACAGTTTGAGTTGAAGTATTTTATAGGCTTATTTTTCTTCTGTATATCTTCTTTACTAAGATATTATGCCTATTTTTAATCAGACTATTTTCTTACTGTTAAAGTGTTCTTTGTATAATTTGGATGCAAGCTCTTTGACACGTGTTTTTGCCAATATTTCCTTTCAGTATGTAGCTGGTTAACATTTTGTTCTCTTAACTGTGCATTCCACAGGGCAGAGGCTTTTAATTTTAATGCAATACATCGTCAAATCCAAGTTCTTCTATATTTTCTTTGGGAACTTTAAAAAATTTCCATTTTATATTTTGGTCTTTGATTCACTTTGACTTAATTTTTGTGATGGGTGTAAGGTCTGGTTATAGATTTGTTCTTATTAACATGTAGATCCCCAATTATTCCAGCATCATCTGTTGGAAAGTGCATATCTATTTTGTACTGAATTGCCTTTGCTCCTTGTGCAATATAATTGAGTATATTCATGTGGGCCCATTTCTGAGCTCTCTATTCTGTTTCATTGATCTGTTTGTCTGTTCTTTCAGCATTACAGGCTGTCTTGATCACGGCAGCTTTGTAACAAATCTCAAATCAAGTAGTACGTGTTCTCCAGCTTTGTTCTTTACTGTTATGTTGGCTATTCTAGGTCCTTTGCCTTTGCATGTAGACTTCAGAGTCAGTTGTTGATGTCTACAAAACAGCTTGCTGAGAGTTGAATGTGATTTCATTGAATCTGTTGGTCAAGTTGGAAAGAACTGACATGTTCATGCAGTGTCTTCCATTCCATGAGTACAGAATCTCTCTCCATTTATTTATTTGGATCTTCTTTGATTCTTTTCATCATATTCTGTGGTTTTCTGCATATAGTTCTTATTCATACTTTTTTAGATGTATACCTCAGTTTTTCATTTATTTTGTTATTCTTTAAAGTTATTTTTTTCTTTTTTGTAGAGATGGGGTCTTGCTACATTGCTCAGGCTGGTCTCAAACTCCTAGGCTCAAGCGATCCTCCCACGTAGGCCTCCTGAATTGCTGCAATTATAGGCATGAGCCACAGTGACTGGCCTATTTTTTTTTAATTTCAAATTACAATTGTTTATTGTTGGTACATTGTGTATCCAAAAACTCTATTTATTTATTAATTCCAGAATTTTTTTTTGGTTGATTCTTTGGGACTTTGTTCATAGACATCCACTTTATCTGTAAGTAAACACAATTTACTTTATTCCATTCTTATCAGTATACATTTTATTTCATTTTCATTTTATACAGCACTAGCTGGGATTTGTAGCCTGATGTTGAATAAGATAAGTCCTACTCCTAATCTCAGGAGAAAGCTCCTAGGTTCTCACCATAATGCTTGATGTCGCTATAGCTTTCTTGTAAATGTCCTTTATTAAAGTAATATTTTCCCCTCTATTTCCAGTCTGCTGAGAGTTTCTATCATGAATTGGTGCTGCGTTTTGTCAAATGCTTTTTTTTTTGCCTTAATTGACGTGATATGATTTTTCTTTAGTCTCTTGATGTGCTGAATTTCTGAAATAATTTTCATATATTGTCCAAACTTACATACTTGAATTAAATCCCATTTGATCATTGTGTATAAATTCTGTTAGATATTGCTGAATTTTATTTGTTATTATTTTATTGAAGATTTTTGTAATAACTTTAAAAGTATTAAACTCATGCAAAGAATTTTCTCTGATCACAGTGGAATTAAATTAGAAACCAATAACAGAAAAAAATTTCCAAATTCAAATATGCAGCAATTAACACATTCCTAAATAATCAATCGGTTGAAGGAAAAATCACAGAGGAAATTAGAAAATAGTTTGGCGTAATATACCAAAACTTATGGAATGCAGCAACCTCAGAGCTCAGAGGTAAGTTGAGACTTATACACAGTAAGATGAAAATAATAGCAATAAAAAGATCCCAAATGCACTTAATTTTTCACCTTAAGAAACTAGAAAAAGTAGAGCAAACTAACCCAAAAGAAACCAGAAGTAGGAGAATAACAGAAGTCAGGGCAGAAATAATGAAACAGAGTATAGAAAAGCAATAGGGAAAGTCAACGGACCCAAAAGTTGGTTGTTTGAAGACCTTTAGCTGGACAAGAAGAGTGGAAGGTGGCCACATCTGCTCCTGTATTCAACAGGCAAAGGCTGTGTCAGCAGGTCCTTGGCTGCATACTCTCTTCAGCTGGAGCGGATGACCAGGTCTTGTGGCCAGCAAAGGAATCTGAGAAACAGATTTCCATCCAAAGAGAGCAAACTAAAAAAATTAAAATAATAATAATAATAATTTAAAAAAAACAAAGAGAGCAAACCTGAAACACACACACACACACACACACACACGCTCTCCTTACCACCCTGAACCGAGATGGGCTCTATTAGCCAGGAAGAAGTGTACGAGTTTGGAATAGGCGTCACCTGTCCACTGCAGCAAGGTTTTCAAATTGCATTTTATTACATCCCATAATATTTCACCTCCTGCAAATTTTTCTCTCTTGAATTGGGACAGAACAGCTGAGATACAAATCAGGAGACAGGCTGTTGACTCATCCAAATGCCTATCTTCAGATATTGAAGAAACTGAAATTTCCTCTTAAAAATAAACAATCAGATCCCATTTCCTTCAATTATGCTAAGAAGTAACAAAATTAATCACCAGTGTTTTCTACTTAATTTTATCTTGTGATCAAACTGGTAAAAGTCAACATTTGTCAGGGGGGTGTTTATATGCTAATTATGGTAAATTATTACTAGCCCCTAATTAAGTTGTTTGTTTTAAATAAGCTGGGTTTGGTCTCTAGGCTTTGCTAATAAATTAGCTGCATGTTTGAATCATGTAAAATACAATTGTCACTGCAACACTCAAAGTTTATGCTTTCATAATACTGTAAAATACTGAAATACAGACTCTCTTCTTTCTAAATTATTACAGTTCCAAGAATTAGGTTGTAACATTTATTTGTGTGTTTTTTCTAACAAGAAATTAGATCTTATTAATAACCTAATTTAGTTTTTAGAAACTTCTGTTCAGAGTGTTATCATAATATTTTTATTAATATCTCACTGTTACGATACTCATTACCTTGGGTATAGTAACTGCATATTCTTTATTTGCTGAATAATAAATTACACTAGTGTTCTAAAATAAAGGTATTCTTGGTTATCATTCCTTACAAGTCTTTATCTAGGAAACTGGTATAATCTGGCATTTGGTGCTCCAATAGCAAGCCCCATTGGTTTATCCACAAGGATCTGAACCTACTGTAAACTGTGTCTTACATGTATGGAAATTATAGTGCAGATTAAACAAATTTGTTTTATATGTGGCTAGACATTCTGTCATTCTCTCTATAAACACATTCAATACACCCTAAATCAATGAAATCAATAGCTAACTTTATAGCACCATGCATTTTACTCATTTAGGTTTTGTGACTTGGTAAAACTGAAACCTTGAGCCTTAATTTTATAAGTTGGAAAAATTTTTAAAAATTAGTAAAGTCACTTATCTTGTTGTGGTCATTTCAAAAACTAGCTGTTATGTAAAGTACCTTGCACAGTGTTTAGCCAGAAAAAAAATGCTAAAAGATATTGAGTGGTCACCTATACTGTCACTATCGATACTGAAATTCATACTACTTTTACTGTTTTTTTGTTATTTATGATAAATTCTTTCAAGATCTTTTTACAGTGAAGAAATTAAGATTTTCAGGAGACCAAAAGGTGACATATGGCTTCCAGTTTCTGCTTAGGGATGCAGAGAGCTGGAAAGAGCATCACTCCCAAACTCACAATAAAAAAGTGCTGAGCAATAAGTTTGTGGCTTTTCTTGAATTCACGCAAGCATTGAAGCTGGAAGACAACCAATTTGCTTCAAATCAAGGGGGAAAGGCGATGAGATGGGGACACTGGCTCATCAGGCTGGGAGTGCCCTGGCAAGAGAGGGTGGAGCCCTCGGTGCTGAAACGTAGCATCCGTCCTCATCTGCTTCATCCTGCAAGCGTTTTTCTCCAGAATGAAACCAGGGAATTTCAAAAACATTGCCAGAGAGCTGAGAAAGCTGCCTCTGGCTGTAAATTTGGGGAGGGAAATGACAGCCCACGGCAGGAAAGGCGTGGAGACCCGACAGACACCATTTCCCGTCTCCACCATGAGAAAAATCCATGTGCATGGGGAGGAAAGTGATAATATCATCACCCTTAGGACACCGATGGAAACCCACTGCAGCCAGGAAAACAAAACAGAAAAACACCCTCAACCCCTGGGAGAAAATCAGAAACGCTTCCTGGCGTGACAAAGACGCTGCACAGGGACATGAGAAGCCTGCGGAGCCAAGATCCAGGGATGAGGGGCTGCCCAAGTGGGAATTAATCAGAACAGCAGACCCTACAAATATTTAATGGAGTAAAAGAAACACTACAATTAAAAAAAAAAACCCTATGCCTAAATTTTGACAATTTAGCTGAAATTGATTAATTCCTTGAAAGACACAATTATTAAAACACACTTATTAAGAAATAGATCACCAAATAGTCCTGTATTTATTAAAGACATTGAATTTGTAGTTAAAAATCTCCTAACAAAAGTCCAGGTCCAGATAGTTTTACTGGCAAAGTATAATAAATACTTAAGGAAGAATTGTTAGGAATTCTACACAATCTTTTTCAGAAAATAGAAAAATAATAGAATATAGGAAACAAAAACAACATTGCCCTAATACCAAAACTAGAAAAAGATAATACAAGATAAGCCATAGAGAACAGCATAACTAAAAAATATAAACAAAAACACCCCAAATCAAACACTGGCAAATCAAATCTAGCAAAGTCTAAGGGATAGTACCTTAGCAGAAAGTCGCATTTATTTCAGGAATTTAAGTCTGGTTCAATATCGGGATATCCATTAAAGAAACTCAACCTATTCAGAGACAAGTCACAGCAGATTCAGAAAAAGCATTTGACAAAAAAAGATTCCTCATAAAAAATTTTCAGCAAATTAGAAATGGAAAGGAACTTCTATAATGTACTAAGAGTCATCCACGAAAACATACAACTAGCGTTATAATTGCTGATCAAAGACTGAGTAATTGTCCATCAAACTGAGTCCTGGGCAAGGACGTTCTTTCTCACCACTGTTATTCAACATTGTGATAGGAGTTAGAAGTCTCTAGGTAGTGAAGGCATGATTATCTACCTAGAAATTTCCAAAGAATATAAAAAAAATTCAAGAAATAGCAGATAAATTTTACAATATTATAGAACACAAGGTCTCACAAGGTCTTTATAAGAAAATAAATGGTATTTCTTCATGCTAGAGATGAATAATTGGCACAAAAGTCTAATTCACTCTAGCACCCAAAAGATAAAATGCCTAGATATAAATCTAGCACAATATGTGCAGAATCTATGTGCTAAGATCTGCAGAATTCTAGTGAAAGAAATCAAAGAAGACATCAGTAAATGGAGATACAGACCATGTTCATTGATGGGAAGTTTTGATATTGTTAATACATCGATTCTTCCCAAATTAACCTATAGACAGAAAAAAATCCTGATCAAAATGCCAGCAAGCCATTAGGAATATATTGACAAGCTTATTCCAAAGTCTAAGTGGGAAGTCAGAGAAACTGGAAGAGCCAAAACCATCCAAGGCAATAGTGTGGCTGTAGAGGAAAGTCACTTGGTCACTCGAGGCAAAATGGGATCTCAGATTGACTAATGCAAGAGAAAAAGGACATTGTTGAGAACATTAATAAATTCCAAACAAAGAGTGAAATTTAGTTAATAGTATTACGTCAATGTTAGATTTTTAGTTTTTAGAGTTGTACTAGTTTTATGTAAGTTATTAATAGTAGTAGAAACTCGATAAGGTGATGAGGTATACACATGAAATCTCTGTGCAATTTCCATACAAACTTCACTCTTCTATAAGTCTAAAATTATTTCAAAATAAAAGCAAGGCAAGCAAACAAAGACGCTGAAGACACAACGCCTTCCCCCGAGGAGGTTTCTGATTATGGGTGGGGTGGGGGAGTGAAGACAGGGCGTATCAACGTGGCGTATTCTTCCAGGAGGCTGGGCTGCGAAGCGGAAGGTTGAGGGTCGTTCCACCTACACATTTTAAAGGATCAGGAAGGCTGCCTGTGGAAATTCAGTGCAAACTAAAACTGCAGGACGAGTGCCGTGTGTCCCGCAGTGCCACTGGAAAGACAGGCGACAGCAACAGTTGGTGGGAATGTGGAGAAGCAGAATCCCCGTACATTGATGGTGGGGATGTCAATGGCGCAGCCACTTTGGAAAAGAGTTTGGCAGCCACTTAAAAAGTTAAACATAAACTTATATGCAATCCAGATATCCTACCCTTACATGTCTGCCAAATTGAAATAAAAAATATATACGCCTGTCCATACAAAGACGTGTGCAAATGTTCAAAGCACCAATATTCGTAGTAGCCAAATCCTTGAAGCAACCCATACGCTGGTGACTGCATAGACAAAATGTGATATTTTCTTGCAACGGGATATTATTAAACAACAAAAAGAAATGAAATACTAATGCAGCTATAACATGGACCAATCTCAGAAACATCATGCTAAATGAAAGAACCCCAATACAAGTGTCATACATATTATGTGATCCCTCTCATATAATAGATCTCCAGCTGAAAAATGGACAAATTTATACACCAAAAACAGACCAGTGATTGCCTGGAGCTAGGGAAAGAGACCACTTGGCTATAAAATGATTTGAAGAAATTTGGGGGGTGGCAGAAATGTTGTTGAACTGGATTTTGGTGATGGCTGAACAACTTTGTAAATTACTAAAAGACATCATTGCACTGTACACTTACACTGGTAAATTTTATGGTATAAATTGTACGTTGTCAAGGCTGTTAACAGTCGGCTTGCTAAAAACAAGGGGATTCCTGGAGGTGTCACCGTGTGTGCCTGTAGCACAGCCGCTCTGCCGGGGACACAGTGCAGAGAAAGGACGAGGGCACAGAGGATGCTACTTGCTGTGCAGAATGGTTTTCAGAACTCACGGTTCATTTTCCACCTCGTGATTTTCCAGCAATTCCTGGGAAACACCATGGCACTGGTGCAGTGAGAGAAGCTGTGAGCGTGGAGCTGGGAGCCCAGAGCCCCACCCACAGGTGCTATCACCCAGCCGTGGGATTTGGGGGAGCTGGGGCTGAGGGTCTCCCAGCATCCCAAGGCCCTGCTCAGGCTGGGTCCATGCACCACCCCCATCTTCCTCCAGCTCTTCTCGTCACAGTGGCGGCCTCATGTCTACGTGTGGGGCATAGGTGTGACGTACACGATGACCACACACCTTCCTCTGTACAGTAGTGACCTGCTGCCATCTGCTCACCCGTGCAGCCCCAGGCCTCACAGGATCCCAGAACGACGGCAGGTGGGCTTCGTCTCCTTCTCTAGGAAAGAGACATAATAATTAGGTCCCAGGGATCTTTACAGGATTAAATAAGAACCTGTCAGTTCCTGAGGGTTGACATGGGCTGTGGTGCTAATGGATTAGATATTCTCTCATTTAAACCTAAAATCAGTGCTCTTTGGGAGACCCTACTTTCAGGGTCATTGTCCCATTGAGGAAACACCCATAGAGAACCACCCTGGGTCCCTCGAGGGCAGGTGGTAGAGCAGTATCTGGTCGGCGGGCTGACTGCACACACGCTTGGCCAGGGCCCAGCGTCACCAGACAGTGTCACCTGCCTTCAGGGCAGGGCAGGACTGATTGGGAAACCAGATCACAGGAGGCGTGCGAGTGTCTGTGTCGATTCACTGGGTCAGGACCACGGGCAGCTCCCTGGAGCCCGCATTTGTTCCAGGCAGGCCTCGGGGTAACGCTCACACCTCAGCTCCTGTCTCCCTCAGAACCCGCCCTCCGTGCACCCTTGTGCACCAGGAAGCGTGTGGCTCCTGGGAATTCGGAAATCACTAAAGAATGGAAACTTACTTTAAAAAGTTGACTTAACCAGTGAGTCTCCACAGAAAAACAAGACAAGGAACTTAGCTGTCTGACTTAAGTGTCTAAGTGACATTTACCAAACTTGATACAAACTTTGGATTCTACAGACTGAGGTGGCCAGCGTGGCGGCTGTGTCTCCCGCCCAAGGTGGCACTGCTGCCTTCAAGGGCCAAGCCGACGTCTGGGTGCAAGAAGCTCAGACAGCTGTTCAGCATCACCCCGTAAACTCCTTTTTCCTGTCCTCAGGTAGCCAAGTAAGATGCCCATGGGGACAGATTCCAGGCAGGAGGACGTCGGCCTCCCCGAGCTCGGGAAGGGGGAGCGGAGGAGTTATCTGGCAGCACCGGAGGGCCCTCGGCCAGCGCCTGTGCTCTCGGTGCAGAGAGCTGATAACCGCGCTCCTCCTCAGAAGAGAAGGCCGCCACTTTGAAGTCGCCTCAACACGGATCTTTCTTCTGAGGTTTCACTCACCTAAACCCAAAATTAAAGAATGGTTTTTAAAATCTCAAAGCTCCTTTTCCCAACCACAGGCTTTGGATTTTTAATCAACTGTCTATTTTTTTTGCTTGTTATTTATAAATATAAACTACGTGTCACCAAGATAAAACGTCCCTCCCTGCAGTAAGTAGCCCCCTGGGCTTCGCTGACACACCCGAGGTTACTGGTCAGGCGTGGCTCTGTCCCTGTCCACGTTTGTCCTTGATTCCTGTCTGTTTCCCTCCACGTTGATCACCACGGCCCCAGTGACCTCCCAGTGAGGATGCCGGATGCACTTGCTCTTCTACGTTGGTGTCTCCCAGATCCAGGGTGAGACCCCCCTCTGGGGGCAGCTGGGCGGCCCTCTGTGCTTTGCCCGGGGAGGGCCGGGGGTGGCCACGGCAACATCCTGGGTTGAAGGAGTGAAACACGCCTGCCTCGCTCTGGCTCCTCTTCCCACCTTGTGGAACGCAGCCTTGTCCTGGGGCCGAAGGTGTGCAACTGCTCAGGTGCCTGAGAAACTGGATCCCAAAGAACTTTTAGAACTTTACACTCTTTAAAGAGCACTGTGCACTATCGACACCTTTCATCGTATCGTGGCCACCGTTGATATATAACTCACACATTTACGCATAAAGAAGAGAGCTGTCAAACTCTACAGGACCAGCAGTTCATACGGTTTTCTCTAATAAGAAATTGCTATTTTCTCACCAATGTCATCTTTGCTAAAAGTCCAGTGAAAGGATGATGAGGGTAGATCATAGAGATTTGAGGAAATTTTACAAGAAGAAAAATATATAGGATGAAGAAAATATCCTCCCTTAAATTTCCAGTTCAGCGGACCCTCAGTCTAGCTCTCGGAAATCTACGTTCCGTAGGAGCATCGTTTGAGAACTGCAGTGGGGAGCTGTGTGTCGTCCTCGTCTGGGCCACGTGGGAGACGTAGGAAGGTTTAGAGCAGTTCAAAAGAGTGGGAGTTGGCAGTGGCTCTGTCTCCCTCTGGAGGTATGTTTGGGTGGAGGAAGTGAGTGTGTGGTGGGGGAGGTTATACTGTTTATTTCAAAAGTCTTTTTTACTCTTGTGAATTTTTGTTAAGTTCGTAAGTTTAACGTATGTATCAGTAAAAGCAAATTTTTTAAGCTTGCACCTCAATGAATTTTTACCAAGCTACACACATTTATAACCACCAAAGATCAAGGCATAAGAAACTTCCGCACCTGACCCTCCCTGAACCCCAAATCAGGCATAAGAAACTTCCAGCATCCTGACCACCTCCCTGGGACCCCATCCAGCTGATAGAACCTGTCCCACTGGTAACCACTGTTAGCATTTCTATCTCCGTGGGTTAGACCCATCTGCTTTGGACGTCATACAAGTGGAATCATACATGCACTGTTTGTGGCTGGCTTCCTTCACTCAACAATCAATTATTAAGGCATTTTGATATAGAAATTACAAAATCTGGGCTTTTGCACATTAAGGAATGCTCAACTAGGAGTTCCAATGTAGGGGCTAAATGTGTTTCATGAACAGAGACCAATGCGCAGGTGCTGAAGATAAAGCAAAGCGACTTGCGCTATCACTAATTGATTATACTTCCAGCCACATTTTCCCCCTCCCCTCAATCCTGCTTTGTAATGTAGACCTTTCTTTGCTCATGTCTTTAATTTAATACACTGCATACTTCAGAACAAATTCAGAAATACAGGATCAAATTACACAACTCAGGTACACGTATCTTATAGTTGTTTACTTGATTGTTAACAGTATTAGTTGTTCTTATTCTTAGACATTAGAGAATGGCATTAATCCTAGGTGATGGTGTTATTTTTTGGGAAGTATTACATTGAAAGTTGACAATAATAGCTAATTTGACTTCATTTTGACTTTTGGAAATATAAACAATAATTTGAAAAAAAGTAAGAAAAAAATAATCCTATGCTGAATGACTTCCTGTTTCATGCACACAAGAGCCTACAGAAATGTGCCACAGAGCAATTTCTGGGTCAGAATAAATTAGAGTTTGTAATGCATTTGCCTTTATTGAGAAAGCATAGGAAAGAAATGAGGTAATTTTGTCAGGGTTTGATGCTCATTGTTCACTGAAACACAATGCGAGTTATGTCTTTAGCTATAAAATAAAATAATGAGGCAATATATGCCAAGCCGTTCTCATAGATTGTAAGCTCAGTATTCCAACTGTGTGTATTCAATGACTCTACAATGCTGGTCACTTATTTTCAAATGGTATTTGGACATAATAAGCTCAAGTCTCTGCGGTGTGCTGCGGTTTACTTTCCCAAAATGAAGGATGAAAAGAATCTCCCTACACTGCCAGAGGGGGTGTGTCCCATGCCAGATCATCTTCCCCATGGCCACCCCAAAGAGGGTCTGCTCCGGGCCCAGCAAGGAACAGCAGGTGAAATTCTGTAGTATTTCCATCTGTCACCTCTTCATTAAACTCCAGTCCCTTTTAATTGTTTAACAATAACCAGACAAAATGATCACTGTCATGATAAATGTGACAATAACAATTATTATTTTTGCATAATAAACATCACAGCATGTGAACATTATTTACAATAGCATAAATGCTATTTACAGTAAAGGAAGCTCAGCAGATGACAATAGACTTTAGTTTTATAAAATGCTTAGTATGCAGAGTTACCTTTCCTGCTTTCTGTACGATTCATGGTTCACATGTAGCTGAATGTGAAGGCTTTCAGTTCCCAAAGAACATGAGAAGTGTGAGAAAAGCAGAACCAAACGTGCTCCAGACTGAGGGAACATGCACAGGTACAAGAGGTGAGCGGGTCTTCCTGGCGGGATGGCTATTTGGGACCAGATTGCGTGCAGTCTCATGCAAGGCACTAAGCATACTGGACTTCCTTCTGTGACACAAGAGTACCAGCAGATTTTTTAAGAAAGTGGGAGAAACTCTTTTCTGGAAAACAGGCTCTGATGACAGTGTAAAGGAAGGATGTCAGAGAGCGGAAACAGGAATACGTCCCACAGTACTCTGCAGTCACCTCTGTCATAAGGGAGTGGGGAGCAGACGTAAAATGAAAGGCAGACCTACGGAAACAGGAAAAGCAGCACCTGGCCCTCACCGGCCTCACACCCCAGACGTGGTGGTCCTGGGTGTGCACCTGCACCTGGTGCGGGGCGTGTGGTGCTGGAGATTCTGGAAGGCACAACCAGCAGCTCATGCTGGGATCACAGCCTTCCCCTGGTGAAATGCAGCATAAAATGTGAAAGTTAATATGCACCTCTAAGCCTCCAGCAGACTTGACAGCTGCACCATCCAGGACATGGGGCACTATGGTGTTCTGGTCTCCCCAGTCCATGCTCTAAACATACAAACCATCGGTCCCTGAGCTCCATCAGCTTCAGCTTCGATATCTGTGTTACTGCCTTGAAGAAGAGTTACACAGTCCACAGATTTTATGTGCAGACTTGAACATCATCTAAGTGTCACACTCAAAGTCAGTGGACCCAATGCAAATGACACACACATATTAAACTGCTTACAGGGACAATATGCTATCCTGATATTTCCGGACCTTTGGAAGGCTGCCATTATGTTTAGACATCAGAGGGAGAATGCTAAGTGGCTTGGACAGTAATAATATGTTACTCAGACTTCTTGTGAGGAACAGATGTGTTCTTAAAAATCTTCCTTAGTTCAATATGGATTTTAGAATATGGCTTTGAAATTGGAAGTCTCAGATTTGCCAGATGAATGTGGCTCTGTACTACACACATATTAAAAAATACTACTCAGCAATAAAAAAGGAATGAACTACTGATATGCAACAAAGATGAATCTGAAATGCATTAAGTGTTCTGTAAAAGGCAAACCTGTAGGAACAGAAATCAGTGGTTGACAGAGGCTGGGAGTTAGGGAACAGGTTGACTTCAAAAGGAAAGAATATTTTGATGTGATGAAAATGTTCTGTTCTTGACTGTGGTGATCATTACTTTACCATGCATTTATCTCCAAACTCTCAGAACTATACGTTAAGAAGGGTGAGTTTTAATGTATGAATATAATATCCTAATTTTTAAAAATTCAAAGATTACTGGTCATATTTGTCTGTTAGAAAGTGAGTAATTAAATTTAATGAATTAAAAGAAACAAATTCTCAAATGAGTTGTATTTCCTTTATGTAAAGTGATAGCTCATAATATGTTTTAGCACAGTAGTTAGTTTTATTTGTCCAATGGAAAGAAGCTAATATTTTTTTAACCTGTGTCCACATATCGCCTTCAATTAAGAAAACAAAGACGATGACCTGTGCTAAATTAAAAAACACACACAAATGAGGAAAGGAATGGGTCTCACACACCGTTGCTGAGTTAACTTTGTTGTTCTTTTTAAATATTTAAATAAAATGCTAGGATTGCTATTGGTGCCATTATACACATCAAGAACCAAAATGGCTAAAGGATCTCAGAGGACGTATGTGTATTAATCATATTTGTATGAAGAAAACATGGAGGGATTTGTCTAACATTATTCTACAGTTGTTATTCTATTGACGTTTCTTGTAATGTCACTGGTATCTCTGAAAGCCTTACATATAAGATTATTCTTAAAAGGAGAGAGAAAAAGAGAAATTTTAGCAGCTATATATCCATTATTTTGTCTGATTCAGGTCCAAGAAGCAAGCCATGCACAAATGACCTGAGCTGGAGTGAACATTAGCTTTGAAGCCTGTTGATGGGTAAACTCTGTTATGCTTCTCTCTAAAAGGACAGGCCTTCACTTTTTTACTCTAAAATCTGTTTTAAATCACTGTAACCCCTCAGTATGAGTTCCTTGCAGTTCTTCTGAGACCATAGTCAGAGAAAATAACACTAGAGCATCCACTTCACAGATGTCCGGAGATTTTTCCAGTCCTTTATCCATGTATTCAACACGCACGATGCCATGATCCCACGTCCCAGGCGCTGTTCTAATTGTTGGGGACACCACAAAGAACGGGGCAGACAAATTCTTTGTCTCCATGAAGATGCTTGGTTTCCTTGCCTACATTTATATGAGGACCTGACCCTAAAATGTGCATATTGTTACAGAACTCTAACTTTTAAGACAAATCGTCAGCTTTTCCTTAAAAACAGCAATGATTTGCCAGCCTCAATATAAAGCATGAACAGCCTTCCTTGGCTCTGCCCCACCTCTAACCTAAACTTTACTAACTTTTCCAACTACAGAGCTGGGGCTTTGTCAAGAGTTATAATATCCAACACTTAGTCACATTAAGATTTCATCATTTCACTGAAGAGTTTTGTTTAATTCTGCAACTAATTTAAATGAGTGGAATCCAGAACTGCCATAAGTTCTTTTGCTTAAGTGATATTATTGGTGTTCAGTTAATACTGTTTTGTGAAATAAATATCACATATACATGGAAAAATAAATGAAGAAGAATCTAGTTCTATTTCTCATTAGTCTTGTAACATAATAACTATGATTACTAAGTTTTCTTATGTTAAAACATGCTTAAATTCTTGGAGTAAGCCCTGCGTGGATAAGATGTCTTATTTCTCATTTATATTTCTAAGTAAAATGTACTGATAATTTTGTGCAAAACAACAAAATGCCCATGAGAGTATTGGGGGAACAAACTGAGATTCTGGATTAGAGATGAGATGAAGAGAAAGGCAGAAAACATTTGTTTTTATCCCAAAGTATTTAATTTTATTTTTGTGTATATATGTTCAGGACAATTTATAGTAAAAGATGCACATTGGAGCATAGGGAAGAGGACAGAGGAATTAAGGTGCTGTCACTCCTTTAAAGTGTTGCTTTAGGATTTATGGTTTACATGGAAGTGTTTTATGATACACAATGAGAAGAATGACCCAATTTTATCTAGAGCTCTCCTGCTAACACTTGAACTCGAAGTTCATTGAAACTGCAGAGGAAACAAACGATCAATTCCCTCTTCTCTAACACTTCTTTCCTTCTCCTCCTCTCCTTACTATTTCCCACCCTCACACACGAATATTAACATAGAAACAATTACATTCATAGTGCTGCTTGTGTGCACGAAGCAGTTGATAAACAGCTATTTTCCTTCTGCCAAAATGACCTGAACATGGCCCACTCGTTCATGTGTTAATTGTCTTCTTTGCTAAATATATTTTGAGTGGCCACATAGCACTAGACGCTGTTCTCAGAACTGGGTATACGATAGTCAAGAAAGTATGCAAAAATCAGCTATCACAGCTTGGAAGTTACAGTGGTGATTGATAATTACTGTAGGAAAAAACAGAAGACTAAGAATTGTGGGGATTGTGTCGCTGAGCCCTGTGAAGCAGAGGTGAGCAGAAGGGGCCAGAGGGGGGCCCTAGGGAGACCCTGCAGGGGCCAGGGCAAGTGTGTGTGGGAGGAGGTCACAGGCCCTGGGAAGGGTGGGTCCAGCACGGCATGTGCCCGGGGGCTGAGGAAGACTGAGCCCTGTGAGGTGCACACTGGGTGAACCAGGAGAATAGGAGTTGACACCTGCCATGGACGGAATGTGCCCCCCCAAATTCCTACACTGAAGCCCTAACCCCCATGCCATGGCATTAGGAGGTGGGGCTTTGGGGGGTGATCAGGTTTAGATGAGGTCACAAGGGTGGGGTACCCATGAAAGGGATGAGTGCCCGAATAGGGTCACCAGAGACCCCCACTCTCTCCGTCATGTGAGGAGACAGCAAGCAGGTGGCGGTCTGCAAGCCAGGAACAGAGTCCTCACCAGGGACCTGAATGGGCAGGAACCATGACCTTGGAGTTGCAGCCTCCGAAGCTGTGAGCGGGTGCATGCCTGCTGTGCGAGCCACCCAGTCTGTGGCATCCTGCTGTGCCAGCCCAGGCAGCTTATGTCAAGATCTGGGAAGCAACAGAGTCAGATTATATGGAGCTTAGGGGTAAGGTGACCATATTCCCCAACTCAGGCCTGTTAGTCAAAGGTAATTATTGATAACGCTGCATTTTGCTCTCAAAAGTGAACCAGTCTGAACAGAAAGCATGTAGTAATATCACTTCCATACCATTGTAAGAACTGTCTTTTTCTTGAGGTGGGTGATGGATAGTTTTCAAAATGTCATAATTTTTACTTTGTCTTAGCAGGGTCATTCCATTCTGGGCCATGTGCTAAAAATAGAACAGGTGTTGGCAAACTTTGTCTCGTTTGCTCTTTACAAGAGCCAGATAATGACTACTGTAGACTCAGTGGGCCCTACCGTCTCTGCCACAGTGACTCGACTCTGTTCTATAGCAGGAAAAGCAGCCACAGGCAATATGTCAGCAAATGGGTCTGGCTGTGTTCCAAAGAAACTGTATTTTTGGAAAATAAAATATAATAATATAATTTCATATCATGTACATGGGTCACAAAATAGTCTTCTTTTCATAGTTTTCAACCATTTAAAAATAGAGAAAACATTACTATCTCAAGGGCCAAAGAAAAGTATGGGGTAGGCCGGCTGGGTCCACAGGCTGTGGTTCACCATCCCCGGCACAGAGTGAAGGGAGCAAGTGTGATGGGAAGGCCGGGCGGAGTATAGACCAACCTCCCAAGTGAGAGATCAGGGAGCTAGACCAACCCTCCAGGTGAGAGATCACGGAGCTAGGCCAACCTCCCAGGTGAGAGATCAGGGAGCTAGAACAACCCTCCAAGTGAGAGATCACAGAGCTAGACCAACCCTCCAGGTGAGAGATCATGGAGCTAGAACAACCTCCCAGGTGAGAGATCACAGAGGACAGACCAACCCTCCAGGTGAGAGAGCACACAGTTAGGGCTTGCATGGTAGTCGGACTGGTTCCAAATTAAAATAAAACAAAAGACCAAATATGGTTTGAAAAACTGCTTTGAGAATGTTATAGAGCTTGGCGTATAGCATGAGAGAATGAGAGATTCAAAAATCTGAGCCCCGAGAAAGGCCAGCGTGCCCGCAGTAGAGGTGGAGAGTTCAGGCAGGGGTTGCCCTGGGGACTGAGGAAGTCGGTCCCGGGCAGGCTCCTGCTCTGGTGGTTACTTGGTGCCCAACAGAGCTGCTACGTAGGCAGCTTGGTTAGATCTATAGCGCAGGGCAGAGACCCAGCCTATTGATATCAGTTTAGAAGCACCAATACGTAGATGGTTTAGTTCCAGGAGCCTGAGTGACTCATCAGGGAGTTAATATCACTAGAAAGAAAAACAATCCCGAAGTCCTAAGGTACCCCAACATCCAAGCGCCCAGGGACAAGACAGAACCCGCAAAGGAGACCCAGGAAGTGAGATGGGAAAAGCCCAGAAGAAAATTACAAAGGAGACTGTGTTCAACGCGGCTTTCATTAAAGTAAGGAGAGAGCTGAGAATCAACTCTTGAATTTGGCAGCGTGGAGATCCCTGGTGACTGTTAAGAGAGCGTCTTCCGTGCAGCGTGGAGGAGATGCTTCAGACAAGGCGGTTTCAGGAGGATCCGAGAAGAGCAGCTGAGGCGGCCGTGCAGGGATGCCCCTCAGGAGAGAGGCCCTGTCCTCGAAAGACAGAAGAGGGCGTCAAGATGTCTTTGGATTTGTTATGAAGTAAACAGTATAAAATGCTCTTATGTGCCCATCATATAAATTCAACAATTATCGCAATTTTACTACACCTGCTTCACTTACCTCTTTTTTTAAAATAAATTTTGAAGCTTTATAACACAAATCTCGAATCATGTTATTTTTGCTGCACGTATTTCAGTGTGCCCGTCTAAATATGCCAAACGTATCTTTATGACCACAAGCTTTACTAGACTAGTGAAAGTCACACCATGTCCCTCATCCTCAGTTTCACCCTCCACGGTTACCCGCAGTCAACCGAGGTCCAAAAGTATAAATGGAAAATTCCAGAAATAAACAATTTATAAGTTTTAAATTGTGCTCAGTTCTGAGTAGTGGGATTAAATCTCATGCTGTCCTGCTCTGTCCTGCCTGGGACCTAAAGCCTCCCTTTGTTCAGCGTTTCTGCGTCATCTCCGCCTCCTGCCAGAGTCACCCAGCAGCTGTCTGGGCCGTCAGATGGAGCAGAGGCAGCAGTGCTTGGGCTCAGGTCACCCTTATTTTACCTAATAATGGTCCCAAAGTGCAAGCATAGTGATGCTGGCATATTGTTATAATTGTTCAACTTTATTATTAAATATTAGTTATTGGTGCTAATCTCTTACTGTGCCTAATTTATAAATTAAAACTTATCATAGGTTTGTATGAGCAGTATAGAAAAAAAGTTCATATCGGGTTTGGCACTCTCTGAGGTTCAGGCATCCACTGGGGTCTCGGAAGTATCCCCCACAGGTAAGGGGGTAGGACTGTGCAACGTTCTCAGTACCGAGGAAAACTCAGTCGATGACGACAATATTTTCTCTTCTGAGTTGGGAGGAAGAGCCTGGCTGCATGCTGAGGGCAATGATGCCATGTGGAGGGCAAAATGATGAAACAGAACTGAGAGGCACAATCCTGTAGCGAGAGTTGGCCAAGGGCGTGGGATGCCATGCCCCAGGCGGAGGCCAGCCTGGCTGACAGTGAGAGCGACAGGCCAGTGCGTGGCAGCCTGCAGGTGGACAGGCTTGTTGGTCATGCCTGATTGAAACTCATGGTGCCTCCAGCTCCAGCTATGAATTTTTCAATTCCATTTCAGGAGGAAAGAATTGTCAAGTAAATGCCAAACATTCCAAAAGCACCATTCTGCTAATTTTTAGGCAGGTGACAAATGGTAACATTACTATACTTTTCTAAAAGTTCAAAAGCCCTGTTTGGGAATTGTTTTCTATAAAAAGCTGACTCTGTTACACAATCTCTCAATGATGATGATACTTTCTTATTTCAAGAGAAATTATCAAGTAATGTTGAAAAATCTCCACAATTGCAAGCTGAAGAAAGTAATTTGATATTTTGCATAGTTATATGGGCACCTCCCCATCCTGGTTCTCCATGTAATTTCCTTGCTCAATTTGATGGAGTGTTCCAGAGCTTATTCATCTTTGTTTCAAGAGGGAACAAGCTATTTCCAGGATTAAATTTATTTTAAAAATTATGATATTACTCATGTCAACACTGTAAAATCATTGTTTCTCTTTCCTTTATTCCGAGATACAGTATCAAAACTTACTTGGGAAACTCTTATCTTGACTTGATCTCAATCATGCAAATGGAATGTAATTTTAAGATGATGTTCATGAGGGCAGGCTCAAAGTTCAGAGAGATTACTATAAAATAGTCCAGATTTCTTAACATATTAAATATTATGATGATCCTTTGTCTACCCTGATTAAGATTGATTGTGATTAATTCACATTTGTTTGTTTCTTCTGAAAATTTTTCATAAGAATGACTGTGTTTTTGTTAATATATATGAGCAGTGGAGTGTAAAGAATAAAATAATAAAATACAAGACAGAGAGTCAAAATTACATTTAAGTCACATATCTTGTATATAACAGTACCAACACCATGACTAATAAACACACCAACCCACATATACTTACACACATGCATAAATATATATAATCTTGCATGAGTAAAATAAAATGTTTTCTGTAGCCTCATTTATTCACCTAGCGATATGTTATAGACAATCCTCCAAACTGACATTTTTCTACTTTTAAAAATTCTTTTGATTGTGGTTGCTAGGTTTTTTATTTGCTAATTGTTTTCATTTCTATAGAGTTTTTCCTTTCCTTTTTTTTTTGTTTTTTTAGTCAGATGTAACTATTTTTCTTGTGTATTTTTTATTGAATAAAATATTTAGAAATTCCACATTTTCTCAAAAATTACAGAACTATAATCATGTCTTGTTTTAGTAACTGTAAGCACTACTCTTCAAAATTGAAATCTTTACTCCATCTGTAAATTTTTTTAAAGACTATTTTTTAAAATTTAGGTTGACACCAAAATTGAGGGGGAAGTACAGAGATTTCACATATACCTCCTAACCCCGCACATGCAGAGCCTGCGCCACCATCAACCAGAGTGGTGCATTTGTTACAATCGATGGACCTGCACTGACACATCATTATTACTCAAGGACCATAGTTCACAGTAGGGCTCACTCTTGGTGTTGTGCGTTGTGTGGGTTTGGACAAATGTATAATGACCTGTATCCACCGTTATAGTATCACAAAGAGCAGCGTCACTGCCCTAAACACCTTCCGTGCTCCACCTGTTCATCCCACCCTCCCCCAACCCCTGGCAACCACTGATCATTTCACTGTCTCCATGGTTTTGCCTTTTCCAGATTGTTGCATAGTTGGAATCCCACAGGATGTAGCCTTTTCAGGTTGGCTTCTTTCACTTAGCAAATGCATGTAAGTTTCCTCCATGTCTCTTCATGGCTTGAAAGCTCATTTCTTTTTAGCACTAAATCATATTCCATTGTCTGCACATACCGCAGCTTGTTTATCTAGTCGTCTACTGAAACACAACTTGGTTGCTTCCAAGTTTTGGTAATTATGAATAATGCTGCTGTAAACATTCATGTGCAGGGTTTGGTGTGGACATAAGTTTTCAACTTCTTTGGATAGATACCAAGGAGTACGATTGTTGGATCATACAGTGCCTAGTCTGTTTTATACTGCTATGACAGAATACCATAGGCTGGGTCATTTATAATCACAGAAATTCATTTGTCTCATGGTTGGTCTGGCAGCTGAGAAGTCCGGGAGCACAGCTCCAGCATCTGGCTTTCGGTGCCACCTCGCACCATGGAGGAAGGCTGAATGGTGAGGTTGGTGAGGGTGAGACAGTAGGGGGGCCAAGCCCACTTTTATAACTACGGCACTCTCAGAACAGCAAACTCCCCCTGGCGATCGTGACGCTGATGCATTCATGAGGGCAGAACCCTCATGAAGCAGTGACCCCACCTCTCCACACCATTGCCTTGGGCATTAGGTTTCCAACACCTGAACTTTGGGGGACACCTTCAAACCAAAGCATATGGAAAAAGTATATTTAGTTTTTTTTAAAAAAGACTGCCAGACTGTCCTCCACAGTGGCTGCACCATTTTGCACTCCCACCAGCAGTGAGCGAGATTCCTGTGAGTCCACATCCTCTCCAGCATTTGGTGTTGTCAGCGTTCTGGATTTTGGCCATTCTAATAGTGTGTAGTGGTAGCTCATTGTGGTTTTAATTTGCATTTTCCTGACGACATAAAATGTGGGTCTTCTCTTCTTGTGCTTATTTGCTGTCTGTATATCTTCTTTGGCAAAGTGGCTTTCAGGTCCTTGGTCCATTTTTTAATCCAATTGTTTTTTTCTTATTGTTGAGCTTTAGGGGTTCTTTGTATATTTTGGATGGCATTCTTTTATCATATCTATCCTTTGCAAATATTTACTCACAGTCTGTGCTTATCTTTTCATTCCGTCGACATTGACTATTGCAGGGCAGAAAATGTTACCTGTAAGGAAGTGCAGCTGGTCACTTCTTTCTTTCTTGGATCATCCCTCTGGTGTCATATCATCAACAAACCCAAGGTCATCTAGATTTTCTCTTATGGTATCTTCCAGGAGTTTGATAGCTTTGTGTTTTACATTTGGGTCTGTGATCCTCTTGGGGTTAATTTTTGTAAAGGTGTCAAGTCTGTGTGTAAATTTATTTTTGTTTAACACAAGGATGTGAGTTGTTTCAGCACCATTTATTGAAAAGAGGATTTTTTTTAATCCACGGTGTTACCTTTGCTCCTTTTGTCAAAGATCAGTTGACTGTATTTGTGTGGGTCTATGTCTGGGATCTCTATTCTGTTCCATTGATCTGTTTGTTCTTTTGCCAATACCAGGCTGTCATGATTACTGCCCCTTTACAGTTTGTCTTGAGGTCGCAAAGTGTCAGTCCCCAGCTTTGTTCTTCTTCCGTATTGTGTTGGCTGCTCTGTGTCTGTTCTCCCTCCTATATGTAACTGTTTAAGTGTAATAAAAAATGAAACCACTTTATTTTTCCCAAATTGCTAGTCAGTTGTTACAACTACATGTATTGAAAAAGCCAACTTTCTCCACACTATTTGAACTAAAATTCTTACCATGCAGCACCTGCTGTCTGTGACGCTGCTGACCGCTAGCACCTTTACTTTCTCCCCTGCTCTGCGTGTTCATTGCGTGGCCAGGACCCCACACTTTCGCACCTGATTGGGACATCGTGTCCTTTGTGCTCTTTATTTTTCAGGAAGATCCAGGCTATTCATACATGTTCATGTCCTGAACAAATCATTATTATTTTTAAGTTCCAAATAATTCTAATTCTATTAAATAAATTAATTAATGTGGGGTGATTTGATATGACTGAAATATTTTACCTTCCTATAAAGGGACAAAGTGTGTTTGCCTTTGTCTTACAAGTTCGATCTTCCATGTGTATTTTCACATGTGTATTTACAGGTGGAGCATCCCAAATCTGAAAACCCAAAATCTTTCTTTTTGAGGGTCAATGAGACACTCAAAGGAAATGCTCGTTGTAGCAATCCAGATTTCGGATTTTCAGATTTGGGATGCTCAGCATAATGCAAATATTCTAAAATCTGAAAAAATCTGAAATTCAAAACACTTCTGGTCCCAAGCATGCTGGATAAGAGATACTCAATCTGTACATGGATGCATCATTTAATGAAACTTCACTGCTAAGAATTTTAGTTTTTTATTGCTACTATGAATAGAATCACTTACTTACTACACTTTTTAATTAGCAAAGGAGAGCTATAGAAACACTTGACTGTGTGGTCTGTTTACCTCTTTTCTTGTGTTGTTTTAAATGGCTTTCCAATCATTTACCCTGGGTATTATATCTGGAACTTCTTCTTTGTGTGAAAATAATTGCAATTTGGGTTCTTTCTGATATTTCTTTTTCTTTTTTTATATTGTGTTGTCTAGAGTTTCCCAAATAATATGGGTCTTCATAAGCATTTTGTATTCTTATTTTAATGAGTTAGGATGAGGTTAACCTTTAAGAATAATGACAACTTTTGTGTGGAGGTATAGATATTTTACACGGTCATATTAGTAAAGCAAATATCCACTGAGTGACAACTAGACACATGACATCCACCAGCTTCTTCCAGGGTAGATAAAATAAAAATGAAAACTTTCCTTGACAAAGAGTATAAAACATGCACTTACAGCCTTATGAGATAGAAAAAAGGGGTGTCTGGTCAGGGAACCATGTGTGCTCCAGGGAAGCAGATTGTCCCGGGCAGAGGGACCTGGGGAAGCCGCCATTAGAGGAATTTCAAGGATCGTGAAATCTCCATCTGGCCAAGGAGAACAGTACTGAGTATGTTTCAGGCAGAGTTAGTGATAGTAATGCACAAAGGAAGTTATCCTGGATTGTGCTTGATAATAGAACACAATTCAATTTGACTGAAGCAGAAGTTACCTGTACGAGAACAGTAGCCACACTATGGCGTGGCCGTGTCACGGGGTTCCAGAGTCAAGACTGATCCGTTTAACCTAATTTAGTTGTCGCTTGGGCGGTATTGACCGCTTGATGGTTTTAATTTCCTCAGTAACAGTTTTAGACCATTTGGCAAAATCAGAAACAAGGTGTCCAGAGACCCTCAAGCATTTCTGGAGATTTCTGTCACATGCATTCGATATTTAGGGATGTGCATGTGATACGTATGAGTGATTTGGGAATCTTGGGATTCAAATTTGATAGTTTGGACATGTTTCAGCACTATGAAAAATGTTAGAAGTTTTATTCATCAAATCATGATTTTTAACATTATTAAAAAACCAAAAAAAGCTCTGTTTTGTGATGCTGTCCAAATCTACTTTTATGTAATAAAATATTACATTAACTTTAGTATTATGTCTTTTAATATTGAACTTCTTAGAGATATTTAATCAAAAAGATGTCTTCGTTTGGGGAGGATTATAAAAGGGTCCTGTTAAGAACAGGTGGTATCATCTGTGTAGCAGTAAAAAAAAATGAGAGAAATAGAACCTCCCTAGTAAAGAAGCCAAAATTTTGCAACACTGAGGAGATATAAGAATAAAATGTACAGTCTTTTTAAAAATATAGTTTCCTCTTTCCTCCAGGATTTCAGATGATTTCTCATTGTTACATGAAAAGTTAATAAATTAGTCTATTTTCATATATTTATAAAATATGAATATATTTATATGAAAATATAAATTCAATATATAAAATAATTTAATAAATGCAGAGCATTTTCATATAGTCTTGTATTAATCTATAATAGCAAATATAAGAATATTATTCTAACAATCATCAATAAGAATTAGTTTTCATGAAGTGATAACCAATGGCATTAATTTTCAAGAACATTTCCACAGCATACTTTGCAAATTTATACTTTAATTCATAAGCACTCATAGAGTTCACTAGTGCAAGTGCAAGGAAACAGAGAACCTGCTGTTGAAAGGGAATGTCACAATTGGAGTGTTGTGACCATTCCACTCTTGATGGGAATTGTATATTTATAGACTTCATAGTGAGTTACCTTTTTAGTGTTTTCCCCCGTATCTGTCTCTTCAGACATACCTTTTTGTGTGCCTTGAAACTGCATCTCCTGAAAAAGAAGCAAATGCTTATCTGCCTAACAAATCATATCATTTTCTAAGAAAGAGGAAATAACTATTCTAAACATTTCAATCAGCCATAAAATTGCTCAAATCTTTAAATAACAACTTAACTCTAATGTGATCATTGGAAATATTTGAAGATCTAAGTCAGTTGTAGTTTCAAAAACGTTACAACATAAATTCGCTGAAGTTTAGAATAGCACAACACTCTGACAAATTTATAAACTTTACATGCAACAGTGAGAAATCACCTGAAACCGTGGGGGAGAAGTCCTGGTGTTAAGGTCAACGGCTGGCCAACTGGTAGTATGGATATATTTTCATCACAAAGCTCCCAAACGATGATGCTTTTCTACGATCTTATATTCTAGAACATCATAATAAAAGTGTACACACACACACACACACACATAATATAGATTTAGCAGAACATTGAAAAGAAATATGATAAAGTGATCGCATTATAGCTTTTCAGTTAATTAAATATAAAGATGAATGTTGGAGAACATGGATTTTTCTTATCACATTGAAACCAGCCTCCAGGTTCTTTAATTTCAGACATCAGGAAATGCAAAATTCTCTATGATGAACAATATTTTTAGTGAGATAATAAAAACACTGTGTAATTACATACTGTTTTTAAGCTGTGCGCTTGGCAAACACAGCCTAACAGCATGCTGCTGAGTTGGCCATGCTTTTTGTTTCATTTTGGAAATACTCATTTATAAGTACTAAAAAGAATTATAATTTTTAGAATATATGATGATAAAAGTAGGTGAGCAGAGGGTAAATATAAGTCTTGCAGACAATTTTCTTAGGAAGACCAAAGATGCAATTACGCGTTTCTTTACATAAACAGCGGCACGTATATTCTCTCCTATCATTTACTTATGTAGGCATTCCACAAACTTCAACTGAGTGTCTACCACAGGATAGAAATTTTATTAATGTGTAAGGCAGGGCACACTGGCTGCTGAAACAAACAAAACAAAACAAAATGACAACAGAAACACCTCCAATTCAGGTTAATAAAACAAAGGGATGGTTTTCCCTCACATTCCAGAGTCCCCGCCTGAGTTAGTAGAGCTCAGGTCACTGCCGTACACAGTCATTTGGGGATCCTCAAAGTTCTGGAAGAAAAGGAGCCTTTCCCCAATAAGACAACTCACACTTCCATCAGGACCTGCGCCCAACGTACCTCCTGCCCTGGGCCCGTAACCACAGTTACATCAGAGCAAAACTCGGCTAGAGGTGTTTTTAACAAGCTCCAATAAGGCAATCACAGCACAGACCCACAGGCTCTGGAGGGAGGCCATGCCCTCTGCCGTGGAGAATTACGCCTTGCAGAAGACGGCTCCTGGGGAGTTCCCAGGCTTCCACGTATCAGAGCACCTGACTCAACATCTCCAGGGGGTCACTCAGCCAGCACTGCCCACCACGTGGCCAGCAGATGGGCTCAGCGGGGATCCATGAGAGAGGAAAGTGGTACACCCAGGACCAGGCACCAACAGGGCCAGAACCGCAGCAGGTGGTCTACATGAGTGTCAGCCACGCCCTACGCCCACCACTGTGGCACCTCGCCTCACTCGGCCCACACCTGTGGCTGCACAGAGAGTCCAAGAAGAATGTCTGACACAGGAGAAAAATGCCTGAGTGCGGTGACTGGACCAAGTGCTTTGGGGTTTGGTGCAAGCTGAGCGTGGACTGTGGCTGCGCTGTGCCCCCACCCGCAGGCCATGCTGAGACTGCAGGGGGAGGAGTCTTCACACTGGCAGAGTTTTGTGTGTCCCACTGCTGTGGAAACACAGTGGCTACTGCAGAGATTATACAAACACAAGTGGTCAGTGTGGCAGGTCTGACCGGTTGACCAGGAAGAAGAAAGATGGGTGCACAGGAGACCAGAAAACCAGGCAGGTAGATGGACGTGGAGGTGGGCGCTGCATTTGAAGATCTTTGTAACCAGCATTGGCACCACGGAGAGCACCTATCATGGCAGAGACATTAAACCACCAAGGAGACAAATGTCTCGACCAGTGGATGTGAGCCAGCCTCTGTCATTGTCACGTGGGTGCTGCCACAACCACCCACACGACACAGTAGCCATGGGACAGCGGGGAGGGACCACTTCTGGGTCCAAAAGCATCAGCTCTCACTCACCAAGGTTGGCCTACCTGCATCTGCTACCAAACGCCCAAATTCCCAGCGACAGAGACCCACACGCAGTTCTTCCTACAGAAACGTCCCTTCAGGGATGGCTGAGTGTCAAGGTAGGCTCCTGCCACCAGCAGAGGCAGATGCTTTAGACCAAAACAGGCAGATGTCCCAGAGATGGGTTTGTCCTCCTGCCCTGAGCTTTTGGAGTGTGGGGTACACAGAGAGCCCACCCACTATTTAATTGGAGTAGGAAGGCCACTTTTCAATGAAAGAGGTGTGGCAGGAGGCAGATCACCATGGATCCACCAGGCCCACCAGCTGCCGAACCACACAGAGGCTCCTGGTGTGTGAGCTGAGACCACAGCTGGGAGGTCAGCTCTAAGGTGACATGGGCAGCGGGCACAAGGACGTGGGGTGCAGCCAGAGCAGAGACCCACTGATGCTGCTGTGGCCAAAGCAAACCATACACATTATAGATAATGATGGGGGGAGGAGAGAGAGACAGACATAAATAAATGGAGATGTATTCTCTGTTCATGGCTTGGAAGGCAACATTACTAAGATTAATTTTTTGCAACTCAATCTATATATTTAACACAATTAATCAAAATCTCAGCTAGTTATTTGTAGCTATTGACCAGGTGATCTTAAAGTTGATGTGGAAAGACAAAAGACCTAAAGTAGCCAACACACCAATGAAAAGAACAAAGTTGAAGGATATACACTACCCAGTTTCAAGACTTATTGTAAAGCTAAAATAATCAAGCTATTGCTTCCCATTGAACTTCCCCAAAATTCCTTTGTCAAAGATCAATTGACGTATTGGTATGAGTCTGTTTCTGAGCTCTCCATTCTGTTTCATTTACCTATTTGTCTATTCTTTTGCCAATACCACAGTCTCTTGATTTCTGTAGCTTCCCCTTCCATGCTAAGACCTATGTGCCCTAATCCCTTAAACTTGGAATGTCACTTCATACGGCAGCAAATGGTCTTTGCATATGGGACTGATATAGGATTTTGAGATGGGGGGTTATTCTGCGCCGTCTGGTGGGGCCCTGCATGTGATGGGGGGTTATTCTGTGCCATCTGGTGGGGCCCTGCATGTGATGGGGGTTATTCTGTGCGTCTGGTGGGGCCCTACATGTGATGGGGGTTATTCTGTGCTGTCTGGTGGGGCCCTGCATGTGATGGGGGGTTATTCTGTGCCGTCTAGTGGGGCCCTACATGTGATGGGGGGTTATTCTGTGCCGTCTAGTGGGGCCCTGCATGTGATGGGGGTTATTCTGTGCCGTCTAGTGGGGCCCTACATGTGATGGGGGGTTATTCTGTGCCGTCTAGTGGGGCCCTACATGTGATGGGGGGTTATTCTGTGCCGTCTAGTGGGGCCCTGCATGTGATGGGGGTTATTCTGTGCTGTCTAGTGGGGCCCTACATGTGATGGGGGTTATTCTGTGCTGTCTAGTGGGGCCCTGCATGTGATGGGGGTTATTCTGTGCTGTCTGGTGGGGCCCTGCATGTGATGGGGGGTTATTCTGTGCTGTCTGGTGGGGCCCTGCATGCCATCTTCAGAAGAGGGGATGGAGGAAGGGCTCACAAACAGGAGATGGCATGTGAAGACTGAGCAGAGACAGTTCAGAAGATGCTGGCTTCGAAGACTGGAGTGATGTGGCCTCAGCCAGGGAATGCTGGACGCCTCCAAAAGTAGGGAGAGACAGAGGTCAGGTTCCCCCCCACGGCCCCTAGAGGAAGAACAGCCCCACTGAAACCCTGATTTTGCCCCAGTTGAGTGACCAGTGAGGTGAGTTGGAGTGGAGTTCGTGACCACCAACTATATGACCCCAGATAAATGTATTAACCTCTCTGAGTCATTTACCCAATTATGTTTAAGCACACTGTTCTCTTTAACTTCCAGGATTGATGAACAGGCTACAAAATGAGGTGATATGTGTGAAAGAGATTCATAAGCTATAAATAAATTCAAAAAGTAAAAGACAGAGGTAAGTTTTCAGTAAACTTAAGATCCCACAGCCAGAACCTATAAATTACTTGGACCTGATACACTCAGGCAATAGATGAAGTAAAACTCAGTGACTCCAATGAAATATTTAATGTGCTCATTGTTACCACTAATTCCCTTTTTATTAAGCTGAGCGGGGAGTGCATTTGCAGTGGCAGATGCTGCCCAGTGTTGCGGCTGCCCAGAGAGCAGCCTTGCAGTCCGTTTGCAGCAACGTTGATGCCAATGGCCAAAAGGACGGGTAGTTGGTAGGATAAACCCAAAAAGTCAAGTAAATTGTCTTTTAACTCTTTTCAAGGTTTTGGCAATACTTTATTTTTTTGCCAAAGTATATATTCTTTGAAAACATGTACTGATTTATGATAATATACCTGTCTGTTAGATCTTCAACCCTTGCTTTCTTAAGAGTTGGATTATATTTTCTTTCTTTTGTAACTGTTTTACTTGGAACTCCCGAAAATGAATATTAGTTCACCCTAAATAAGTACTTACTGACTTGCACCGAAGGAAACTGCATTTCCATTAGTGGAAACATTTCTTCACAGGTGTATCCGTTTGTCAGAACCGTCACGCTTCCTCAGCAAAGGGACCTTCTGCTGTTCCGTTTAATTATGTCTATTTGGGGGAGGAGAATTAAAATTGAAAATCGACTAGATCGGCCACATTTTCAGTAGTACGTTGAGCAGATTTGAACAGAAAGAGGAATCTCAGTTTATCCACCGCCCGGGGGATGTTATCTTAACATGACAGATAATTTTTCCCAAACTCTTCATTTCTGTCATCATCTCTGAGAGGACAGCATGATGTTTTATGTGGCAGGAGGCAGTCACTGCTGGGGAAGTGTCTTTTCGGAGGGCTCAGTGATTACCACTGGGGGCTCTGAGCGAATGCTTTGTCTTGGTCATTAAGCGAGAGGGCTGGGCGACCTCAGTAATTAAAAAGTTCCATCCACTTGAGCCCGGAGGGCCTCCTGCAGCCAGCGGTGTTGGCCAGACTGCTCTGAGCGGGAGGGAAGGTTCCAGCTGGGAGAGGTTTTTAAAGTTTAACTTGAAAACACGCCTGGAGCCTCTGATCCCATCGGGTGGCTGCTTGTCAAATATGGTCTGCCACCATTAGCTGATCTGGGGAATAATTTGTCTGCTCTTCAAAAAAATTAAGTGAGAATCCAAGCTTTCCCAGGCAAGGATTAACAGGCTACAGGACCAGGAAAAGAAAATGAGCACCTGCTAGGGAACTGCACTTCTTCTTCCCATTTTCAAGAAAATACTGTCTTTACACTTTTGTCAAAATCAGTATCTTTAGCTAATTACAGAAGTGGCATTTCCAGGGCAGTGTGTCCAGGCAGAGGCTGGGAGCAGTTCTCATCCCAGAGAGTTTCTCAAAGAGTAGTAAAGGTGAAGGACTGTTTCCTTAACACATGCAAATTCCCTTTTCCTTCACTATGCTTTGTTTACTTAAGTGAAATTATGACACCTGATGAGAGCCTACCTTTTATTCCTTCCCGAACACTCAGGATGCCCCAGAAGAAATGCCTCTGCACTGGACGTACGGAGATGAGCCACCACCTTTTCTGTCAGTCGAGGCAGCGCCCACAGTTTCCCCTGCTCTTCACAAACACTTCTGTGTGAAAGGTGGGGCTGTGTAGACACGCTGTACTGCTCAGCATGACTGTTCTGCTCCTTTTATTAAATTTGAAGTATATAAAGGGAAGGAAGCCAAGAAAGTCTGAAACAGCAGACTGTCTTTCAAATTCCTTTTTCTGAATAGACAATTGTAAGAAGGGTTAACAGAAAGAAAAATATTCTAATAACAAATTCTTTATTAACTGACGAGTGATTTTAAGCAAAGCAATTTTTTTCTAAATTTTCTTTCTCAAAAGGGGAATAATAACAAGGTCCTTGATTTCTTGAAAACACTTTCATCTAAGATTAAATTATTTTTTAAAAAATTATTATTTTATTATTTATTATTTTCAGCAATAATTTCAATGCCATGGTGATGTTTCTTATCAAAGTAGAAGAAGGAATGTTAAAAGTAGAAGAGAAGAAAGAAATAAAGAAGATGATAAAAACTAGAACATTCTATTTCTCATTAGCATTGCACAGAAGGGATGGTCAATCCTGAATGCAGATATCATGTGTTAGTTACAGCACTGCTTAATCCAAGAAGAAATAGCAGAAATGTAATCGTTATGTTCCTGGGAAGGTACAAATGACATTAAACTGCTTATGTCATTACACTGCTATGATACCACTGAAATTTTTTAAAAAGTCATAGAAGGATGTGCCTGTTTGCAAATGCTCTTATGGACCTGGAAGCCACGTGAAGGCATCTACAACATTAGTTCCTCAGTGATGCAGACTTAATGTGAACTCGGTTCAAATAAAAGTATAAGGAAAAATAGAAGTTACAACTGAGGCATTCACCTTGACAAACTCAGTTTCTGTTGTTCTGAGAAGTAGGAACAAAGTAAGACTAATTTCTACTTGAGCATGTAGCCATTGCTAAATTATAATATGGGTTTCATCAACAGAAGTCAGAAAGTTTCCTAATCTGAAAATGAATTTGGAGCCAGATCAGATAATTCACGTGAGATTAGCCGGCTGCGTACAAAGGAGGAAGGGGCATATTTTACATTCTCAAGGGGCAGTACCTGCCTGCAATTTGGTTATGTAGTTTCTAACGCCTTTGGCTTTGCGATTGTTTTTCAGTTTTTCATGGACTGGAGTGAAATAGAGAATAGTTCTGTGGGGACTCAAAGGCAGCTCCTGACTTTCGGGTCTGCTCCTCATTCAGCTGACCCACCCTGGGCTCCAGGTATCCGCCAGGCACTGTGCTAAAATCACATCTACAACAGTGCAAAAGTCATTGTTTCTGCTCTCTTAAAATTGGGTGACTAGGTCATGGGCTGCACAAATACCTGATCTGTTAACAGTGGAAAGACGTCCAGGGAAAGGGATAATCGTGCATATCTAACAGGGGAACACATTGAGTGACACTGAGCACTATCAGCTAAAGAGATGCTCTTGGGTTAGCTACGGATCCAGTGTCACCACAGAGATTTAGAGTCATACCGGGGTGGGGAAGGATAAATAGCGAAAAACATACTGAATTCTCTTCTGGTTTTCTATTCTTGGCAATTTACTGCAGTTTGTACATTTGAGGTACAGGGGAACCTCCCGACTCTTTGGGAAATGGCTTGGGGGTGGCAGTGGTTGCCATGGTGCACTCAGATGTATCCCAAAACATGCCACCAGATCTTAGCTGATTAGAGATTTTCATGAAAAGCATAAACTTTTCTAAACAGCTTAATGGCCTATCATTCTGATCTTGATCTCTTTGTAGCGAGAAAAGACATTTAACAATGTTTAACTTTTTTATTCAACTTCTAAGAGTTTAAAGGGATCCAATGTTTGTTCTTGTATTCAACTTTTATTTCTTAATCCAAAACTTCCCTCGGTTGCCCTTCTTCCTGTTAAAAAGGCAATGAGTAAGGTCTACACAGTGTTGGTAATAAGTTATTGGTTTTATGATCTCTTAAAGCCACATAGTTTATAAAATATACTTATTTTTATATTTGAAACAATAGACACAAGTCAAGTTTTTTCTTGGATTATCCATTTATAATCTTTATATGAGTCAAATATTTTTCTACTTTTTGCTTCCATTTGATTGTGTAAAGATGATTTAATATAACTTTGTATTCTCTACTTTTGGGCAAGATCAATGTAGATGTAAGAATTTTATGTAAAAATTTCCTGCTTTTCCTTCAAAGTATGTTATTATTCTTCTCACGTGCTGTCTTGTTATAGTTTTCACTTTTTTTCCTCTGCAATAAGCAGCATTCCATTTTTGGCAATGAATAACTAATTGACAAAAGCTTCAAACATATGTCATTAAACATGTATAGCTGAGTCTGCTAAAATCATTAGTAATTTCTACTCACATACAATAGCGTTTTTAAAATAGCCTCTTTGATTCTGGCATATTAATCTGGGAGACAGGAGATAGTATCATGCTCAAGTGTACACCCTAATCGTGCTCCAGTGGCATCCTTAAATCTCAGACTTTTCCCCTCAAAGGATATTTATGAAGTTTTAACTTCAGCAGACTTTGAATAGATTAATCTTGAAGACTCAGAATAACTCAAAATAGGTCAGCAATAACCACAACGCAATTACCTCTATGACAGGTGCTATCTAAAAGACACCCTTAGTTTTGTACCTCTTGTGTATTTACTCTTTGTCACAATGCAACTCTCTGGCTTCTTGGATTTAAAAAAAAAAGTTCCAGCACGCTCCAGTAAACACTTTATTTTAATGTGGTACGCTGCAAAATCTATTAACTTTTCTACTTAATTGACATTAATATCAACATGCATCATCAGCTGTAGCAAAAAGAATCTTTATTATATTGATCACAATGTGGTGATGCACCCGAGGCTTGCGCAATGCACTGAGATGTTGTGGCATCTCCCTCCTCCTCTTTATGAAACACTAATCTCCAGACTGGGGGACACCTCTGATAGAATATTTCTGCATTTTGGATAATTTTCACTTGATGGCAAGGGTAAAAAGTTACAGAAACAATGACTGAGACCCATTATCTTGAGAGACAATTGTCATGGATCTTGCATTCCTGCCCAGGTGGAGCCTCTGCGCAGAGACTTATCTGAATGACAAATACGTCTTATAAACTGGAGCTCGTGAATCCCTCTGAGAGATTTAGGTTGTTACACGTCCTTTGGTGGAGAACCCCCAGGGTAATAAAACTAGAGAGGAGATTGGCTTACATTCTAGGGTAACATGTAATCTCTCTCAGCAGAGGGATGGCCAGGTGGATATGACCACGTCTAATCAGAACTCAGAGTGTCCTGACTTCTGGGGTCCCCGAGGTAACAGGTAATTGTTTCAGTTGCTGCACTTTGCTGTGAGTGATACACAATTTCTATCTCTGAGCCAGGGGTCTCATGTCTTCTGTCAAAAAAAGTATAGGAAATTGCAGTAGGATAACTTGTTAGCTGGCAAGTAGGGTAAAATCTCAGACCCTTTACAGTTTTGGACTTCACACATTTGTAAATAAGTAAAACAATGTACCTACAGCAAAATGTAAAAGACATAGAGTATCTAAATCCCACGTGGCAAAAAAGTAACTTAAAGATTCACTTCTATTTCTATGACTACAAACATCACACACATTAAGAATATGACCAGAGGAATTCAAGCATTATTCAAAATCTCCAGACAATTTCTATGCTAATTATATTTATGACTCTGCCTACTAAGCAACTTTTCATGCAGTAGCAGGAATTAGTAAAAAGGTTGCTTGGAGAAGACATTATTGAAGTCAGGATTTGAAAATAGCAAATACATCAAAGGAAGCAAATCAGGAACCAGTATATCTAAATTGGGATGTCAAGACAAATTTAGAAGCAGAGGTCAAAATCCTCAAATGCCATAATTCAGACATTTAAGCTGCCATATGCAGGGCTTTCAAAGGACATAGTGACAGAGCAGAATAACTGAGACCTAAGAGTCTGGCAGTGGCTGGCAGAAATCCTACCACCTCCTAGTGCTGGTTTCCTTAGCGGCAAAGTTTAAATCAGTCCTTCACGCTTACCGGCTACCTGAAGCCAGTGGATCAGCCATTGATAGAGATTACCTCTGAGCTCCACCTTTATGCTTTTAAAAAGGCATTTGACTTAGAATTTCTGATCTAACTGATTACAAGGAGTTATTCTGTAAGTATTACTATTACTGTATAGTATAAACTTAAAATCCAATAAAGCATTTTCAAGCACCTGGAAAAATACTGACAGTGTATTCTTTAAGAGTGTGCTACATTTCCTCTTGCAAATACAACTGTATGTTTATTTCACAGGAAATTTGCTTTCATTTAGAAGTTACTTTATAAAAATTTGCTTATAAGATTAACTAGAACCTGAGTCATTTGTTTTTCACAATTCTTGGCATTAAAAAGAAATATTGTGTAAGGAAATTAGTTTATTTTCAATCATGAAAGCAGAAGTTCCAACTCAGTGAACATAATGGAAAAAAACCAACAATTTGTTTTTGTAGGCATTTCCTTGAGATTTTAATATCAACGTACTTGTCCTTAATTTACCTCTAATGCTGAAAACTTTTTAACATTCCCTTCTTCTGCATGAACAGCTTTGTTTCCTAGAAAAAATATGGTTTTGAAGCCTTGTCATATCATTGCCTTAGCAACAGAGTCTCATATCTTTGATTATTTTTCAGATTTCACCACATTTCAAGTGATTGTCTTAGAAGATAACAATAGCTAAGGCTTATTTATTGTTTTTTGGGCCTGGAACTATTCCAGGGGTTTTATATTTATTGTGTCAATTATTCTAATCAACAATTCCGTAAGATAAATATCCCCATTTAACGGAAGAAGAGTTTGAAGCAGGAGATGTTAAACTTCTTGCCCATGCTCACAATGACAGTTTTTCAAGAATTGGCAACTTAACCAAATTCAGACCCCAACTCCTGGCTCGTGATCACCACTCTCGACCGTCTTATTTGGGGTAACTTTCTCCAGCAAACGCTTCTTAACCTCCTATCAGTGCCCCGGTGGCAGGCTAATGAAAAGCCTTGGATTATAAAAACAAAAACCTAAATGAAACAGGTGCCGATAAAATATGAAAAATAATTTCACTCTGCATTTAAGATAATTCACACAATCGGCAAACATTTCCATGGATTATTTATTGAATAAGGAAGCATTTTTTAAAAGACAGCCAAAGCAAAATTGTCAAATAATATCTAAAAAATCAGTACAAATGAGACTGCCTTTTACATTTGTGAATTTTGGGGGAGGGGAGGTCATACCATTAAAAAAAATGGTTGGAATATGGAGAAAGCAGGATTCAGAGATCAATTCATAACTTTAAAGTATATCCATTAGCTTTCCCACAGCCTATCAGCTTCTGATATTTCATATGCCAATGAATGGAGCCCATTTTTGTATAGTTATTAATGCTAATGTGAGGGTTGAAAATTGTGACCAGAAGCAAATATTTATTTAATTAACCAATTAGGAATATAGAATTGAAAAGTATCTAAATCCTCGGTTTCAGTTACTTAAATGACAAAACTTGCAAAGTTTCAAGGCAAAAATGTGTTCTTTGCTCAATGTCAAAATAAGCATAGGTTGAAACTGTTTTAGAAACCAAATACACTACCTGTTTCAGAGACTGATTTAAAAAAATAAATAAAGATACTATATCACTTAAGGTTATAAATCTTAACACATATAAATGGGATATCCAACCAAAATCATGTCAGATTTATTCTATAAATAGAAAGATGTTTCCTTGGAAACATAATAATATTATTAGTCTTATCAATAAACTAACTGTGAAAAGCTTTACAAACATCCCCCCTAAAATGCCAAAATGAATATTAACATTTATTTTTGTAAAGGTTAAATAAAAATAGTAATGGAAAGAACTTTACATGAGTAGGAAGTATTGGAAAAATATTTAGATAAAGGGGTACCTTTACTGCCACGGAGGAAAAAAATTTGAATGGAGGGTCTCTGCACCATTAGAAGAACTTGAGTTTTGTTTTCTGACCATCAATGAGCCTAAAATGTCATTAAAGATAAAAAAGGACCCACAATGGTTACAATATCATGAATAATTATAATTTAAAATAACCCTTAGCGCTCCTTTGAGGTCCTGTGTCTGCTTTTTAACAGCTTTTGCTTTTGTCCCACTTTGCAGTGACTGTGGAACCGCAATAATCCGTAACTTTTGTGGGAAACAACATCTGTCCTTTCTCCTGACATTCCTTTTGCTGGATGATTCAGATATTAGCACACACTTCTTAATAATTTGTAATTATACACCCTTTGGAATTATTTTACTATTCTGCTCCTCTTGTATGGTCCACATCTTGTACAGTGTTAGTAGTTCTTCATGAAGACAACTTAGAAAAGTCAGCAAAGTGAGTTGACAACATCTTTCTTTTCATTGTATTGAATTATAAATATTACACAAGATTCCTTCTCTTATACCTGTATAAATATGTTGGATGAATGCTATAGTATTTTGTTTGGACTGAAATATTAGACATTGACCCTAAATATATTTTCAGAACAGTCTGCCTCTGTTTGTACAAAGTTGATAGCAAAGGTTTAATAAAATTCATTTGACAATGAATTGTTCTTCCTCTCTTATGACATAATAACTCTGACATCTTTGTTCCCACTTTCAAATTGGGTTTTTGTGTCCCTGGAGGCATCTCCATATGATGCTCTGAGAAGCACTGATGTCTCCGACAGGAGGGTTATTTCTCCTGGGGGCGCTGAAGATGGCTTTGGACGAGGCTTTCGGCGGGTGCCTCCCGGGCTAGAAAGACAAGAAAAATGGGTCAAAGAAGGCAGTTGAGTTTTGCTTTCTTATATCCCTAGGAAGGACATCTGCTGTTACTGTTCTTACACCCCCTGTCTTTCCAAGTCAGACCTGAGCATTCCAACTTCCTCAGGGTACCCAGCGTGGACCGATGGGTCTGAGGCCAGACTCATCACCCCCGTTTGTAAGCGCCTCGCCTCGTCTTGGAGGAAGGGTGAATTTTGTATTTTTTTATTTCTCAAACTCAAGTTTCACAGATGATAAGTGGGAGAAACTACAACAGTACATTAAGTCAAATAGCCGAAGTCTGAGGAAGAAGTATTTCCGGGACGGCAATTTGGATTCAGACTGGTTTTCCAGGGTTTGAGGAGTCAGGATGTCTAGTTGTAGCTAATCTGCTTCATGAAAGGACAGCAAGTACATCAGAAGCGTATGCAGGAGAGACAAATACGTCTACGTGTGTCTTTCCAAAACTTACCAAGATACTTGAAATATGATCTCTATTTAATAATATACATTTAACTGATTTAATAAAGTTCAATTCTGGTGTAACAGAGTATTATAAAGTCCTTGAAAGTTATTCTGCCTGAGACATCACTTTATTGAAAACTTACACAATTTTTTACTTTATATTTGTTGGCTTTGTATATGTTGTTTCATGTTTTGTAGTTCTCACTTTGAAGACATTTATTTATAAATAAAACAGGGTAAAAATAAGTAAAGTATTAAAAAAAATAGCTTCGTTTCCTACCTCCCCACAGCCTTATTTGTAATAAAGGTGTACTTCATTATATTTCATTCCCTAAAAGCCATCTCTGCCATGAAAAGAAGGGGAAAAGCTAATAATTTTTTAACAAAGTAGAAAGCTATTTTATTTTTAAAATTTATCTGTAGTTGTAAGTTTAATTTTTATTTATTTCTAATTGACAAATAATAATCGTGTATATTTATGGAGTAGAATGGGATGTTTTGATCTATGCATACATTGTAGAAAGACTCAATCAAGCTAGTTAACATATGCATCATCCCATCAACTCACTTTTTCCTGTGGTGAAAATGTTAAAAATCTATTCTTTCAGCAATTTTGAAATATATGCTATATCAACTGTGGTCACCAGGCAGTGCCCTAGATCACTGAAACCTATTCCTCTAGCTTCACTGAGACTTTGCACCCTTTGACAAACATCTTCCCTTTCTCTGTCCCTCCCTCTCCCCCAGCCTCTGGTAGCCACCTTCCTACTCTCTGTTTCTGTGAAATCAACATCTTTAGATTCCAAATATGAGTGAGATTAGGCAGTACCCATCTTTCTGTGCCTGGCTTGTTTCACTTAGCACCACGTCCTCCGGTTCCATCCATACTTTCAAGACCGACAGCATTTCCTTCCTGCAAGCCTGTGTGGTATTCCACTGTGCATGTGCACCGCATTTTCTGTATCCATTCATGTGCTGATGGACACTCAGGTTGCTTCCGTATCTTGGTTATTGTGAATAGTGCTGGGATGAACATGGGAGTGCAGGTATCTTCAACATACTGATTTCAGTTCCTTTGGCTGCATATCCACAAGTGGGATCTCTGAATCATATGGTAATTCTATTTTTAGTTTTTTGAGATACCTCCATACTACTTTCCAAAACGGCCTTACTAATTTACATTCCCGCCAACAGTGTATGAGGGCTCTCTTTTCTCCATATTCTTGCCAACACTTGCTGTTGTTTGTCTTTTTGATGATAGCCATTCTAACAGGTGCGAGGTGATATCTTACTGTGGTTTTAATTTGTATTTCCCTGATGATGAGTGATGTTGAATATTTGTTTCTGTACCTGTGGACCATTCATTCATATTTCTTCTTTTGAGAAATGTCTGTTCAGATCTTTTATCTATTTTTAATAGGGTTGTTTGGTTTTTTTTTCCTATTGAGTTTTTTATTTCCTTGTATATTTTGGATCTTACCCCCTTATCAGATGTATGGTTTGCAAATATTTTCTCCCAGTCTATGGGTTGTCTCTTCACTGAGTTAATTGTTTCCTTTGCTGTGCAGAATCTCTTTAGGGTGATGTATTTATAGCCAATTAGTTTTCAAGGAAGGCGCCAAAACACACAATGGTGAAAGGGCAATCTCTTCAATAAATGGTGTTAGAAAAACTGTATATCTACACTCAGAAAAATGAAATTGGGCCCTTATCCACACTGTATACAAAAATCAACTCAAAATAGATAAAAGACTTAAACATAAGACCTGATACTACAAAACTACTAGAAGAAAACAAAGGGTAAAAGCTCTGGGCAACTATTTCTTGGATACAGACTATTTATTGTAGCGTTACTAAACTATAACAATCTTACTACTAATGAAAATCAGAGAGTTTTTCTTTATGCCATAGTATGGTGTGCAAGACAGAACTTTCTGTAGAGCTTGAGAAAGCACGTTCAGAGAGGGAAATATTTGGTCCATGTAAGGACTGGGAAGCAATTCTAAGTGCATTCAAGCATTTGCATATTTGATAAAGAAGAAAGATCATTAACCAAGTGCACAGAAGAACATATACCACGGTTAAAGAGAGTGAATTTGAAAACTTTTGTTTTAAATATAATGCCTGTTCTAAAAAGTTGTTTTTTCTAACTTAAAGTTTTATTTCCTTGGTATGAAAAGGGCTTATTAAAATCATTTTTAAAGTATTATAATATTTTTAATCAGAATAATAATGTTGACAAATAATTATATTTGCTACGCTTTTGGATGCTTTACATAAATTACCAAAACCTACACACCTGTTATTTTGATCCCAACTTTACATATCAAGAATCTGAGGTTCCAGAGAGGTTACCCAAGATCACACAATAACCTAAACCCACTTTGACTAACTAAAAGGAAGAAATATTTTTAAACAATACTAGGGGACTCATGGGTTTGACAGGACCTGAGGAACAGGAACGAGACATCAGGAGTAGCCCAGGACATGGCCGGGTTTGGACATACATCTCTGCCCTGAGGGAGAGGTAAGTTCTGTTTTCTTTAGCTTATCTAGTTAGAGGACTATATTAGAAATTACACAATCACTATGTTCATACACATTTTCCCCCAAAAAGAAAATAGAATATTAGCAGACAAAGAGAATGGATGTTGCCAAAGACAGCAGATACCCACTAAAAACAACGACCACGTAAGTGTTCATTAGGAAGCATGTTTACTGTACATATTATCTATAACTCTCATAAGAACGTTGCATGACTCAATGTTATCATCCTTATTTTACAGATAAGAAAATTTTGGCTCAGGGATATAGCAAATTGGTTCAAAGGGACATATCTAAGTAACAGCAGAATTAAGATTCAAAACCAGGACTGCCTGAATCCTAATCAATGTTTGTATTTTTCCCCCATTCAGTAGCAGATTTGTCTTTTCCCCTCCATTAATAATTTAAAGCAAAGCTAAGCCCTTCCAGAAAAGAAAACGTACGTATGGCATTGGCCCACATGTAACACGAACTGAGAAGTTTATATCTTGTAATGCTACACAACATAGGCTTGTAGCTATTTGTAGACAAAGGCCCAGAATTAATTTATTCTTCAAGGAGTGTTCTTCCTTCCCGCGGCATATTGTTCTTCTGTCTGCACCTCTGGGCACGTCCTTTGAATTCTCAAGAGCACAACTTTCTGAGTCACTCAGGCTGCCACGTTCATGAGCTGCCAAAGGCAAAATAAATGAATAAATAAACAAACAATTGTACTATTGAGAAGTTCTGACAATGTGCTTTTTGAGGAAAAGCAAAGCTTTTCATCATATAGAAGTAAAAGCAAATCACTTTTTGTAGGAAAAAAAATTTCTCAGAAAAAAAGAGTAAAAATGCAATGTTAACATCTCCATTTTATAAATTTCAAACTTGACCCCACTTAGCCATTGTTTAGAATAATAGGCGATGAGGAGACAGGTTTAGCAGTGGCATTTGGTAGCAAATATTTAACCCACCTTTGAAATGGAGTCTTTTTTCAATGTTACTGAAAACAAAGGTGACTGTTAGTTGGATCATGTTAAATATATCTTCTCAGAAACACTGAATTTAATGATTGAATGCAAAATAATTCAAAAATAATATGAAACATCTTTGCTGAATAATTTTAAAATATAAGTTCCATAAATGTGTTCTGTACAAATTTGAAGAAAATATATTGCCCAAAAGGTGCAATGATTACACCTTCTCAGTTTCCAAAGTACTGGTGGTAGAGGGCAAAGGGCAAACAGGTGCCCAGGTCAGGATTATAAAATCCTTTGTAAATTCAGTAAGTAAGTTTGTTAATTTTTATTTATTTTTAAGTATCATTTACTTCTATAACAGTTTCGGATTTCAGAGAAGTTGAGAAGGTATTGCAGAGAGTTCCCGTACACCCTGCACCCACTTATTCCTCTTACTAGCGCCTTCCGTGAGTACGGTGCGTTGTCACAGTCAATGAGCCCATATCAAGACATCAGCATAGGCCAAAGCCCACACTTCACCCAGGTGGCCTTCCGTTGTCCCCAACGTCCTTTGCTGTGCTGGGATCCCATCACAGTCACATGCGGCATTTCATCGCCACGTCTCCTTAGTTCCTCTTGGCGGTGACGGTCTCTCGGACTTTCCTTGATTTTGGCAATCTTGACAGTTTTGGGTAGGACTGATTGGGTGTTTTGTGGGATGCCCCTTGGTGGGAGCGCGTCTGATGTTGCCTTGTGAGCGCCTTGGGCGATGGAGTTTCAGACAGAACCCCAAGGAGGACAGGCGCCACTTTCATCACACCCTCCCGCGTCTGTGCTCTCCACCGTGTCTTGCGCGGATGCCGGCTGCGGCCCCCAGGTGGAGGCAGAGCTCGTGTGGTGTCTCCACGGTGGGGTCCCCCTGCCCCCTCGTCCCAGGGTGCTCCGTGCACAGCCCTGCACTTAGGGGCGGGGGTTGTGGTCATTCTTCTTGAGGGCAAAGCGCCTACAGAACTATCAGGATTTTTACGCATGGGGCTTTATCTCCCTTGTTCATTTATTCAGTCATTGGTACCAGCGTGAACACAAGAACGTTACTGCACACTTCGGGTTACAAACCAGCACTACTTCATGTTGCTGCTGAAATTGGTCCAGCCATGGCCATGGGCAGCTCTTCCAGTTTGTCCTTCTCCCTTTGACACACCCTCTGTGTGTGTGTGTGTGTGTGTGTGTTTTCACACTTTCTGACTTTTTGGTGCTACAAGATCCTCTTGGCTCATCTTGTGTATTTCTTGTCCTGGTTCTAGAATCAGCCATTTCGCCCAAAGCCCTGATTCTTTACCGGGAAGCAGAGTGAGAAACCGAGATCTGGTGCTAGGTGTGCTTGTCACGCTGGAGTGTCTCAGGTTCTAGGCCCTCCCAGCTGACAAAGCAAAGGTTTATGTGCATGTATGTTAGTTGTATTTGTGAGCAACACCCAGATCTATGAACATCTCTCTGTGTAACCGTGTGTATCTGTACCAAGCTCAACCCGAGCCCATCCTGCCGTCTCCAGCTCTAACCCGTCTCCACGTAGATCTATCTACCCCCTCTGCTTGCTCACATGTAAATTCTACCCAACAGCAAAAAACTTGGCGCCCACTGTCTACCTTGCACTTGCTGAGTTGCTCATTCCCAGTGGACATACACTAATTAACAATCAGAATTGTTGACCTGTACCCTTGTGACAAACAACTTTATCAACTACAGGGCAGTCATTCTGCGTAGTTTCTTTTACTTTTAGTTTCACAGACTTGACTCTTTTAAAAAATTACTGAGGTTTGCACCTTTCCTCCATTTTTATTTGTTTCTAACTCAAAAAGAATCCTATAACCTCCAGTTGAAATGGCACCCTAGGTCCCTAAGTCCAGGCTATGCTGTGTTCCAAATGTTGCACACTAACAAACTAAAACCAAACTTACCTTAAAGACGCATTATGCATTGGGAGGTGACAGGAAGAAGCCCGCGTTGTTGAGTCAGGCCCTGGGGCTGAGCTGGAATCACCCGCACACCTGCACAGACGAGGACCTGCCTCGGTGAGACCTGGGTCCTCGCCGGAGAACACGAAGGGGCTGGGCGGGAGATTTAAACAGCAAAACGAAACAGAACAGAGCAAAACACTGCCAGAGGAGGAAGACACAGAGAACCCAGAGGAAAGACAGTGACGAGAAGGAAGAAGACAGAGGACAGCATTTCCCCATTCCCCAAGGTCAACATAAATAAAGAAAGAAATGGCGAGTGAGTGATTTGAAAATTACTTTAAAAAACGTTTAACATATTAAGGGAGGTAAAACACCTTAACCTACACAAACAGGAAATTATAATACAAAACAAACCAACAAAATAGCAGACATAAATGAAGAAGAGCTTGAAAAATAGTCTTTTAGAAATCCAGGACAGTAAAAAAATAGATGGAAAATTCACATTAACTCAAAATAAATATGATCAGAGCAGAAATCATTGAATTTGAAGATGATACGAAGAACGCCAAGTAAGCAAATGCATTGCTACTGATTTGGGCCACGTTTCCATCCCCTTCGGCAATTACCTGTTTTATTCTTCAAAACATCTTGATCATAGTTATTCGGGAGCCTTTCCGTGCCAACTGCTTCCCTCCACGTCCAGCGCTCTCTGCAGCTTGCTGCCGCGTGGGCCGCGCGCTGCAGGAACTGCGCCGGGAGCAGGCGTCCTCCAGGTCTTGTGACTCTCCTGGCGGGCAGTGACCTTACTGGTGAGTCGTGCCGGTCAGCAGCATTTAGAGCATTTTCTGCATTGTTCTTCCCTCGGTTTAATGATCCTTGTAGTGTATGTGTATGGTCTTTCTTTTTCTCCGTTGACCCCTGAACTTCTGCCTGACTGCAGTTCAGAGACCAGAGTTCCCCAAAGCTGTGAGCACCTGCCCTGACAGACAGGAATTGCTGTACCCGGAAGGGTGCTGGAGCCCAGCGACCCTGTGGAAACAGGCTCTTTGCTGCACGGTGGGAACAGGAAGGACTGCGCTTTTCCTTGAACTCTACGGGATCTAGGGATCCTCTAGGACGTCTACACTGGCTGTTCCCTCCCAGAGAGCTCTGCCAACCGCAATTGCAACAGCCAGAGCCTGACACAGGTGCAGCCGCCAGGACTCGCCCCTCATGGGATCACCTTTAAGTGGGTGAGGCAGAGACCAACAGACCTGCCACCAGGGTGCGGGTGAGTGTGGACTGCGGGCCTGGAGTCAGGGCTGGTGGGAACGATCATTTCTATTTCCTCACGTTCATCTTTTTGTTGTCTTTTTTTAAAGTAATTATAAATTTCCACCTCTTGCAAGAATCAGTCATGAGACAGAGTGAATATGATATAGGGGGAGAGTGGGCCCTGCGGGGGCTCTGCCCATCTGCCTCTGACCTCTCAGCTCCAGCCTGCTGTTGGCTCCAAACTTCCCGCAGGGACCGCGTCCTGCCCAAGGGACATCTTTGGCTTCGGGGAATGCTTGGTTGGCCAAAAGTTCCAGAAAGCTGTAGCCCCAAGGAGCAGCCCTAGCAAACGACAGATGGAAATTAATAGAAAATTACTTCCGCTGCCTTGTCCCTATAGCAAGCAAAAGAGTGGTTACCTCTGGGGGCCATTAACCTACTTGAAGGGGTGCAAAGGAGCCCCCTGGGGCTTTGAAATGACCTTTTCACGACCGGGGTGGGGTCGCTCAAGTGGACTCCTGGAACACAATTCACTGAGCTTCACAATGAAGATTTTTGCAGCTTTCTGCATGTAAGTTATACCCCATCATTCTAAATTTTAAAAATATAGGTAGGATTCCAATTCACGATACAGCAATTCACTAAACCCAAAGATTATTCCCCCAACCTTCATGAAATCCCATGGAAATAATGCACGGAAAATAAGGGGCACTTTGTGATACACCAGAGCTGGATGGGAATTAACCTCTGTCGAAGATCTTCAGGGGAGGTGTCGTCAGCCACCCGACAGAACCAGGGAGAAATTATGGGAAATACTAGCAGTCACCCAGGCCCATATCAGGCCCATTCGCCGGCTAGAAGAACCCCTGCGTACGAGAGGAGTCAAACGTCAGGGTGAGAAGTCACCGCTGAGTTCTGCAGCGCCATTTGTTCAGTTGCCACCTCTGAATGCAGAGCTCTGAAGACAACAGCAGAAATGTGTCTTCAGAGCTCTGTGGGGTCACCACAGTGGTGCACGTGCACAAACGTTTGGTGGAGGGTACATATTTATCTTCGTGGGTTTTTTTTGTTTTTTCTTTTGAAGAGAGAAAATTTAGTGCTTAATTTTTCACTAAACATATGCTTTCATTTTTTAGCTCATTGCTGCCTAAAGGGCTTATTAAATAAATCATTGTAGATTTAAGCCATATAACAAATGACAATGCTGTTGGATGGAGAATGCCAGGTTATTCTACATGCGCGTTGTGGCAAGATGAGCCAACTTCTTCTCGCCCCCCACCCCCTTTTTAAGAACAGCTAACCCACAACTCCTTGGTTTCCTGTGACCTGCTGGGTGCAGGTCACAGGCTTCCCACAGATCAAGCCCACGCATGACCAGCAAGTGCAGCTGCTGGTCAAATAGTTATTGCAGACAAGTGCTCCCTGCGACCAGGGGCCTGAAGTTGCGCCTTGCGCCAGCCCAGTGTTGTTGGAGCTCTCGCCCTTCTTTAATGAGCCCTCTGCGTGCTGCACCCGAGGTGTGGGGTTAACTGCATTGTGTCAGCAGAGGACCCAGGGAGGGGAGAAGGGAGGGCACAAACCACCACTGATGATTTTTCAAACAGAACCAACGTGAGAGCGGTGTCTCTCTCCACAGCACAAACTGGAATCAGCGAGTGGAATCTACTACACCCACCCTGCTTTATATTAATAACATTTTAAAGCAGCACTTTGTTAAATTTTCTTTTTAAATGGAGCAAATTTAAAACCAGAAGAAAGATGTAAGACAATAGGCTAAAACTAAGATGTACGGTTACCCTATGTATTGATATATTATTTAGAATTATAGACACAGGTAACCCAAGATTCACAAAGACATTGTGAAAACAAAGTCCTCTTTAGAACAGAGCTAGTAAAAGACAGTGTGCGTATTTTTTGCACTCTTTAAGCACTTTGATGTTTCTGTATATATAAAGTATGTGTGTACAGAGCGTGTATATAAAGTTTGCATATAATTTGTGTAAACATACATGCACACACAGTGAGGTTCATATAATGAGATCATACTTGATTATTGTTTTGTAAGTTTTCTGGGTTCCACATTATGACATTTTATGAATTTATGACTTTTAATTGAATTAATGAAATCATAAAAGGAATTCTGAAAAGGGACTTACTAGATTGTATCTGACTCCATATTATTCTTGCTCCACTGTGATCTCTTACAATCTGTCCTGCAGAATTAAACGAACTCCAGAAAATTCCTACAGATTGTTTTATGGAAGTCAATGTTGTTTCTCAGGGAAAAAGAAGGAGTGCTTCATTTCCTTCTTAACCTTGCCACACCTAGGGAGGTGCTTGTTTCACAGCAGGCCGTCTGTGAACACCTGCCCAGGCTGAAGGTAAGTCACCACTCTCATCAGGGAGCTGGTCAGACGTCAGAAAGGTAAGACCACACACAAATGAAGTATTATCTCAGGAAAGCAAGGGGTTAAAACACATTTAATTAGTTGCCTTGCTAAATTCCAAAATCTTAATGCTATTTGTTCCTTGTGAGAAAAAAAGAAAACAAACAGACTGTGCATGACAAAAAAGTCAAAAGCATTTATAATTTTTAGCTTGTTTTGAGGTCAAAACTTCATTATCCTTAAATGTCTCATAGACCATAGATAAAATATTAAGGAAAAAATGTATCTTTAAAAAGTTAAAACAATAGGTGTTACCCTTATTATTATTATCACAACTTAAAACCGTTTATTAATGATATTAATAGGAGACATACAAATTTATAATGTCTAGAAATAGCTTAGGGCAGCATCCGTAGTATTGATTTGCTGTGGTGTTTTATGTTGTCATTAAGGTTTTTAATGATGAGTGGAAATCCTCATTTAGTTTAAGAAAACTTCAAAGTTAATAAAATATGATCCCAGAATATGTACTTCTTGTGTAAATTAAAATTTAAAAGAAAAATTGCAAATAAAAAGATATTTATAGATAAAACATATACGTGTGTGTGTGTATATATTGTTCCTTCTTTTTTTCTAAAGCTAATTATATTGATTTAATGCAATAAAATTTCCTTCCTATCCATGTAGAAAACCAACCAAATGTATGGCGATATTGACCTGTTTCTCAGTGTTATTAAAAATAAATCATCCTGGAATCTCACTGATGCAAACACAAGGTTTTATTGCCTAAAGGGATCAAATAAAAGAGAAATATGAAAAGAACCTTATATCCGAATGGACCCGACCCACAGTAAAACCAAAATATAAAAATAAATCCCCTGTATTAACTTAAACAATTTTGTCTGACCAATGATTACAAGTTTTAATTTAAAGCATTTTGAGTTATTGCATAGTAGATATACAACATACATGCAGACTATGTGCTCAAAGATTTATTCTGCTTCTGATATTCACTCTGAGAGATTCTCAAGAAAGGTTGTGATTTCTAGCAATAGGCACAAAGAAAGGGACTGGGTTATATTTTTTACTTATTTTGGTGACACTTTAGGAGAAGATATTCTCTGCATATTACAGTCCCCACTAAATGCCATTTTCAAAATAAAGGCAAAATCGACCTTTATAATCTATATTATAAAATCGTGTGTGTCAAATAGAAAAAGCAAACAAAAGACATTCCCAAAGCAAAATTAAACAAAATAAAACACAACAGAACAACAAGAAAAACACAAATCATAGATGCAAACCAGGTAAGAACGCTGCATAATAAGGCTGTGGAGATGGATGGTTCGTGAACACAGAATTAGAGGGAGCTTTATTTTTTTCTATGAGAAATCAGGTGGGCCAAATGCACTAGATTCCAGCCAACAGTCACCAGATTCTATCATTTTCCCAACAGCACCTGGCCCTGGACTCACTGCCTCAGCCAGAGCTCGTAACTCTAACACAGACACAGTTTTTAAAAGGACAAAGCAAGCATCCAAAGGGTGAGGAGACTGCCTGTTTTAAAAGATTTTAATAATACTTCTCCAGCTATTAACATAATTGTAGCATTACTATTCATGCCCCTATAGTTAAGCAAATGCTGCATTTGTATCGGGTTCCCTTCTACAGCCCAGTGGAGCATTTTATCTTCCCTGAGGTAGCACTACTAACATGCCTATTCTTCGTCACTATTAATATGCACAGAAATTCTATATTGCACCAGATCTGAAGGTGTCATTACAGAGCAAATTACATTTATGATCACCTGATAAAGTCTTCCCAAATAGCAGGGAATTATATATTTTATTTGGACACCTCCAAAAATTGAGTCACAGACCACATGTGTCCAGCCAAATGGAATGTGTAGCTAACGTACCTGGAATAAAAGGCAAATCTTAAACTTTGTAATCTGGTCAAATATGTAGTAAAAGTCTAGATTTGATGAATTTAGCATAAATTACACAAGAATACTAATTTAATTTTTAACAATGAAATAATTTCACTCAAATGATTGCAAACATACCTTGTATTTCTTCTTTCCCCCTATTTTTCCAAATTACTATTAATAATATTTTTGGAATTACTATATGCATAAGAATACCAGTAAAACACTACAAGCCATTGAACAAAGGGTGCATAATCTTATTAGGGGAGGAAGGTGGAAATGCTGAAAACATGTTCAGTCTTGGAATAGGAAATCCTAAAGTTTTCACAGGAACATAGAATGAAAACACTCCAGATTTCGTCGCTTCAGTAACGCACTCGTGTGCTGTAAGAAAACGTAATCAAAAGAACAGACCATAGAACACATGCACCACGTGAGGCCTCTGTGGGCTCCTGTGCTAACACGCGTGCCCATTGCGCCAACTTTGGAATGGGGAAAAACGTCTTTCAGGCACACCTAATCTTCATGTCAAAGATTGAGAAAGTCCGTGAAAATGGTGTTATATCCTGGGTACGATGAGAATTCGTGAAACGGGTGCGGCACATTTGATGGGCTGAGTTCCACACCTCCTTTGATCGCACCTTGCTCAGAACATCATCAAAACCCCAGGTTTGGGGCGCAGAGGAGAATGAGAAGCAACATGGGTCCTTGAGGGAACCGGCACGATGCGTCAGTCAGGATGTGGCAAGTCAGCGGCAGTAACAAAGACCCCGGGGCCTCGGGAATCGCACCAGAGGAGTGCGTGTCTCTTTCACGTTGCACGTCCATGTGGGGAAGGAGACACACTCAGGGACCCCGCTGGGGCCATCTCATGACCTGTTTTCCACTGTCAGGCAGGGAGAGAAAAGGAATGTGGAAATCCCTTCTGCTCTGCAAGGGATCTTTGAAAGTGACATCCCGTGTTTTCTCACATTTGACTGGCAAAGCAAGTCACGCGGCTGCTCCCAGCTTCAGAGACGGCAGGAACAGTCGTAAAGTCATCAGCAGCCCAAAAATGTAAGGGAGCCAATAGTGACCTATCAGCCGGCTCCAGAGGGTCTTCCCTCCCCCCTCCCTCCTTCCTTCCCTCCTTCCCTCCTTCCCTCCCCCTTCCCTCCTTCCCTCCCTCCCTCCTTCCTTCCCTCCCTCCTTCCCTCCCTCCCTCCCTCCCTCCCTCCTTCCTTCCCTCCCTCCTTCCCTCCCTCCTTCCTTCCCTCCCTCCTTCCTCCCTCCTTCCCTCCCTCCTTCCCTCCCCTCCCTCCCTCCCTCCCTCCCTCCCTCCTTCCCTCCTCCCTCCCCCCTCCCTCCCCCTCCCTCCTCCCTCCTCCCTCCCCTTCCTTCCTCCTTCCTTCCCTCCTCCCTCCTTCCCTCCTGTCCCTACCCTCCCATCATCCCTCGTCTTTCCTTCCCCCTCCCTCCCTCCTTCCTTCCTTCCTTCCCTCCTTCCTCCCCCCTCCCTCCTCAAAGCAGTAGTTGAACCACAACATTCATTTACTGCTATCACAAGCTATCACTGTAAAGTCTGAATTTCAGAACAAAGAACAATATGAAAGCACTTAGCCATAAAAGATCTCAAAAATAATGGGGGAGTGCCCATAAATTTATTGCCGTTTATTGGATTCTGCCAGTTTTAGTTTATATCGACTATATTTGGTGGGCTGTTCTCGGCATCAACCTCATTTTTATGAATTCTACTCAGGCAATGTCCTGCGGCCACGGCTGCCCTGGCATTCCTACCCTCGCCACGCACAGAGACTCCTACTGCCCGCGGTTTCACCCGTTGCTCAGGAGCTCAGAGCCCGGTGCTTCGGAGGGCGCAGGTCCACAGTACCCTGGTGCCAGTCCAGTTTAGAAGGTCAACTTCAAACCCCATACTGGTTGAACTTAGGAGGAAAATTAAGAAACGTTGTCAACATAGCGGAAAGACTGAGTGTTCTTTCGCCCCAAACACTTACTAGGAGACGAAAGCAGGAGAAGTGTCCAACCTTAAAAAATTTTAAAAAAACCCTACTCCTAGAAAAGAGAAGAGTACTCAGCAGAAAATAATTTCTGTAAGAGTCAAAAATTGAACCATATGACATCGAGAGTTCTGTTTCTTAGTAACAGTGACTAGAAAGGTGCCGGCTTTGTGTGTCAACACGGGGACTCTCCAAAACCACTACGAATAAAGGGAGCTAGAAACCAGTTAGGTTCAGCTGAGTGAAATTAAAAGGATATAATGAAGTTTTCACTGATGAGGAACCTGGAGAAGAAGAGAAACTGGCTTCACTGGGTGTCCTGTCGTTAGAGACATGAACTCTGGAGCTACAGGTGTGTGGATGGGGAAAATTCTTCAAGCCCTAAAGCCAGAATTTGGGCAAGATGGAACATAAAAAGATGTAATGGACTGATGTTAAAAAAAATAGCAGGTAATAAGCAAATGTCGGTGATAGGATAATAAACGGCGCGTAGATGGCAAGCTGGGCAGGAACGTTGCCATAGAAACAGAACTTGAGGAAAGGAAGGGTTGGTAAATCCTCCTGAAAACTACAGAATGATTAGGCTGAAAAGTTGGGGTCGCTAAACACAGACATCTCCATTTCACTAACAGCATTTCCCTGTACCCGGTGTCACAGACGTCGCAACGGGAGGGGAACAGACAGCAACGCAGAACAAAAGGAGCGCAGGGCAAGGACACTGCACACACCGCCAGACACAGAGAGAAACGTGTGAAGCAACTGACCTCGTATCTGCAAACTTAAGAGCTGCCACCTCATTGCTAGTGGAATAGCAATTTTGCTTTTTAAATGGCATAAATTCCCTGCAGACGTTCAAGCAAGGCAGATGACGTAAGAAACGACACCTCACTCGAAATTCCAGCACCAGTTCTACATTTTTCATCAGGTGGTTATTAATCGAGCAGCTCTACGCGTCTGAGTTGGTGTAAATCGACGTGGAAAGGCAGCCGGGTGAATGGGCGGGAGGGACACGAGGGAGGAGCCGCCCTTCACTAATAAACAGGATTGGCGTCTACACGGCATTTTCGTACCTGATTTTGATTGTATGTGAATTCCACGTTAGGACAAAAACTCAGTTAAACTGAAAGCATCATTGAACTTCAGGGAAGTGTTTCTTCCTAACGAGGTATTTCCTAAGGGACCGTGCTGAGGACAGAAGGAAACGTGAAGAGGGTGGCTGGTGTGCGTGGTGGCTGATCCCGGTCACCGCGGTGTCACTGCTGCTGGGAAGTCAGGCAAATTCCCGCCCTGAGCGTTTCCAAGCCCAGAGAGTCTGCTGTTCTCCGGGCCGTGGCTTCCACTCCTCCTGTTTTATTTAATAGATCTGCGATGCTGTTCTTTTGGTCCTGAGTTTGAATCCCTATGTTGTTTTGTCACCTCGTTTTTTTAACTCTCTTCTTTACTTAACTTTGTACCACTGTTCCGTTGTCACCTGTCATGAGCTATCCTCCAGGAATTTCATTCAATTTCCTGTTTTATTTTTTCTGCTTGTGTAATTAATTCATTTTACTTTGCATGCCTTTATTTCTATTTTCTTTCGTTGCATTTGGTTCTTTTCCTATGGGATGTTTAGATAATTGTCAAGCCCTAATTTTCACGTCCTCACGCGTGGGCAGCTCTGTTCAACCATTCGCAACGTCCCTGTTTTATTATGAAAGGACGACATCTAATTGATTCCCTCCTCGTAGGTCCCCTTACCGCCCGAGCCACAGACAGAGGTACCGTGAGCAGAAGCACGTGACCTCTGAAAATAGCTGAGATTTGTCCTCCCTTCTGGAACAAACCTGCATGGGATTTCTTTCTTTAGGACTCCCAAGGGCGTGGGATGGCTTTCCCACAGCTTGATCCGTTTTCCCAGTTCCGTCCGTAGCCACGACTCGGCCAGGTCAGCCAGTCAGCCCCCAGGGTCCTCTGAGAGGGTCCAGTCCCCTGTTCCCGTTTGCACTGTGACTCAGCAGGGGGCAGGAACAGGGGAAGCCACTCAGGTGTCCTCTCCAGCTTTGGGTGTAGCTGAGTAAGTTCTCAGATTTTTAAAAAAACTTTGCCCCTTACCTAATGGTTACATGAGAATGTGGTTAGAAATTGTTCTCCAGAAATTTCTGCTTATTTTCTAGGGGTTATATGTGCTTTTATTTTCTTCCTTGGTTTTCACTATTCTTAACATCCTTAGTAGTTTTTTGGAGAAAATGTCTGTTTTGTGCCTTCGTTTCAATTACCTTCTAGAAAATAAATAACTTACTATATTCTATCCTGTTTATATATCTCATTGCTCACAATGGTCCTACTATATAGTTATTATTTCCATTTATCAAATAAAAAATAAAGCTTATAGATTTAAATAATTTACTCAAAGATAATAATGAGCTAAATGAAGGAAAAAGATAAAAGCCTGGGTTCTATTTTGTTCCAAAACTTGTGAACTTAGACACTACATTAAGAACATTCTCTTTGAAAAAATTAAATTTAAATATATGATGCTTTATATTGTACATAGAAAGAATTTCTAGTGGATGCAATAAAGTTGTTTACTTCCTCAGGTAATGATGTGTAGTGTTAACAGAATACCAATACTAATACTATTTATAATAGCAATAATAATACTCCATTTATTAAATTAATGATTCCTTGTGGCAGAAATTGAATTGAACTTTTTTTATATAAATAGTCCTTTGTTTCATGACTCAAATTTACATCTAAAAACAATGATACTTACTATAGTATGGTGTAATGAAATCAACTGAATACATATTTTAACATATAAAATTTCACATTGGGACAAGAAATAGATTAAGTTGATATAAAAAATTCCATAATGGAGTAAGTTTTTCTTACATATTCTTAAATTACTCTAAAGGTAGTTTGAAATCATTAATTTCTGCAACAGCAAAAATAAAATCTTCATGTTCCATAATTTCTTCACTCTCCAGAGCATGCCCAAGTTATAATTTGTATATAAATTTATGAATTTTATGTTTTCTTTGTCTTTGCTTTTATTTACTACATAAAGAATGGATAGATAAGCTTAATAGAGGTTTAATTTACTAATTAATCAATCAAAATGCAAAATCACATTAAAACTAAGCTTATTTAGTCATTGCCTTTTTCATTTAAAATTAGTCATTATAAATACTTCAAGGCATTCAAGTGGGGTCCATGACAATCCCTCTTTTCCTGCAAATCATCTGAGTGAAACTCTGTGAATTCATGAAAAGATCACAATTTCATCAGAAATGAGCAAAATTAGCAATAGACATTAAAAGTACACTAACGGAGGAACTAATTCTGAAAAGTTCACTGTTAATTAGATAACAAAGCACCCAAATGTGTGGACGTAAGGACTAGGATATTTGCGTTGGGGGTGGTTGCAGTTTTTAAAAATTTTACTGTTAAAAAGATACTACTCTAAATTGTTAGCCAGTTAAATCAAGAGGTGCTTTAAAGCAACATGTTTTCATGACTGCTTTTTTAAATATGTAGAATAATGGCCAACGTATTATAAAGTAATTAATATATAATCACTTTTCCCCTATACACACACACACACACACAAGTCCTACAAAAAGAGTTGTGTTTCAAAATGGAAGAATTATAACAAACTTGCAATTTTCTTGTTAGTGGATTGACTAATGCAAAATTCAAAGAATTTTCAATTGATCATTCTATAAATATTTAGAATTCTATGCATCAGCTGGGCTGTTCCATTCTTCTGGGCCAGGCCAACTCACCACCTTTGTGCAGCTAGGATGGCCTCATCTGAGAGGATTCAGCTGTGCTCCGGGTGGTCTCTCATCCTACTGCAGACTAACCTGGAAGGGTTATCACAGCAAAGGCAGAAGCCCAGGGGAAAGAAAACTGCATCTACAGTACAGCTAGCAGAAGGGAACAGGCCTGCAGAGGCCAGACTTAGAGCTGACAAACGTGCTCACACACCATTTTGTCCTCCAAGCAAGTCTGAACCTGATTCACAGGGCTGGGATGAAGGAGCTGCCCATATTGTGGCCTTGGACACAAGGAGGCCTTTGATTGTGGCTGTCAGTGCAGCCTATCTACCATCATCCACCTCTGGATTTAATTATTCACTTTTTCCGATGTAAAAATGTGCTTCCAAGACTACAAAAATCTCATTCAATCACTGTACCCTGCTTAAAGTCCAAGATTCTATAATCTTCATCAGGTCGAGACGTGGCCTTTCTCCATCCAGAGGTGGTGGTGTGCTGACAAATATTGAACAGCCAAGGCTGGAGGAGACAACCTGATCTATAGCACTGGCTGACCTCTGTGGTGTAAATGTCCCAGCCACGGCCAATGTCAAGGCACCAGTGTGATGTCTCTGAACATGAAGCTGAAAGAAGAGGCTCATGGTAATGTCAGGAGACACTACATTGTCTGGAGACCTGTAAATTAAAAACACAAATCATTTCCACCTGACACCTTAAACACACGATGACGACACAGGATGGTCACAATAAAGACGCCCACATGAGAGGAGAGCTAGCGAGGACAGAGAATGGGAAGCACAGAGCAGTCTGGTCCTTAGCGGTTCTGAAATCCTGCTGGGCAAATGTTAACACATCCAAGAGACACATGAACCTTGGCTATTTCCTCATTTGCTCCACAAGGTGTTTCTCTGTCCGTTGGTCTCCATGGTTCTTGGATTCACCCTTTGAGGAATCCTTTCTTCCCCATACTGTACGTGGCTGTGGGATTTCTGAAGAAGTGGGTCACGTCAGCAGCCGAATAGCTGATTTCCTGCCCAAGGAAATCTGGGAGCCCACGGGTCTTTCTGTACTGGGGGCGACTTCAGCCAATGCTGGTGTCCCTCGAGCCTGTGAAAGTCCCGTGGGAACCCTGCAGACTTCTTTGTGCTTGATTCCACTTCAATCCTTGTGAAAAAACTCACAGTTCATTTCTAGACACACTTCTTTCTCTAGTCCTGATCTGTGCTCCTTTGGCTGTGTCAGGCAGCTGGGGGACAGCCTTTGAAGTCCTTTTGTTTAGCAGAAAGTGTCTATTAGGCAGTGCCTCAAATCTGACAGGACCCTCACACAGGGTCTTGCTGCCACGCCGGTGATTTGGTCAGAGCCCTCAGGCTGTATATTATTTTGAGAGTCTTTTGCTGGCTGGAGAGAGATGGAAGGTCAGAAACAGCTTTATTTTCTATTCCCACATGATCGGTCTTTCTCTGTCCCCTCTAAGTTCTAATACACGCCAGGCAGTGCTTTATTTCACTCATCTCTTATTTTTCAAACTTTCTCATATGCAGCCTGGAACTTGCAATATTTTGGCTGGAGATCTTGTTGGTCACCTCCAAAAGTTCATCAGGTATACTTTCCACCTTCCAAGTCTTTGCAGATGACAGAACGGACATTATTTCTCAGCCATATGACTGGTTCACAATTTTTTAGCCTCCAGTGACAATGTTCTCAATATTTTTCCTCAACAATTTCCAATAATTTGTGCACAATTTTCTCACATCCCCAACTCCAGTCCAAATGCCAGCACCACACGTAAGAGGTTTTGGTTATGTCAGACCCATATCCCCTAGAGCCACTTCTGTTTCTTAACTAAGGCCGTGAGCCACGAGCCCCCGGTGGGATAAACGGCGAACACCGAGCTCTCTCGCAAGCCCAGGACTGGGCTCTGTGCTGCCGCCAGTCCGGGCCAGCGACCACGGACGTTCACGCTCGTTTTTGCTCGTGAGACTTAAAGCTCTTGAGCCTTTGGACTCTGACTTCAGTAATAGGTCACCAGGAAATGTCTCGATATTCCACGTGAGCTGTGCCTCCCTCCTGGTCCCACGGCACAGCTGGGGAGACCTGACCTGGTCACTGGTGTCTGCAGGATTCCAGATATTCTAGATACGTATAAATCCCTCCTTTTCCGTTTTTATTATCCTCATAGATGCAATAACCTTTGGTTAAACACAGTGTTTTCAGAAGCACTAAGCATTAGGCAAAAGTGATTGGGTATTGGCAGTAGTTAGTTTTTAGGAAATAAATTAAAATAAACTAGATTTTATTTTGTATTCAAAACAAGTGACATAAAGCACAATAGTTACAATATTTTGCATATTTGTCTTTGGTACATAAATTGTAAGATAATTACATCCTTATATGATATACTTTATTACATTATAAATTCCCCCATTCCTTTACTTTCAAAGTTTTCACTTGTAACTTTTTTGGATTAGGTCTCATTCATGACGTGGTTTATATTTTTTGTCATTTTTTTGTGTGTTTTTATTATTCTTCCCCTTGCTTTGACTGAGTTGTTAAATATCTCCATAAATGTTTTCTACTATTTCTAGGTTACCTTTGCACGTTCTTATTTATTAGTAAAACATAATTAAACATGAATATAACTGTCAAAATCAGGAAATATTTAATAGCTAAAACCAACATCTTGTCCCATCACGAGACTTTAAGCAAAATTTTAAGCTATCATTCTCCTATACCCGTGAGTCTATTTTATTAAACTTATGCAGGCTTTTAGCTCCAAGGAATTGCTAATTTTAATAAAATATTCATTATAAAATTTAAGATCACATTCTTAATAATTTCATTATACTTTAAATTACCGTTTTCAATGTTTTCTAAATATAGCATCAGAACATGCTTGTTTCTTTCTGCCTTGACACTCTAATTGTGTTATGTCAGCCCTGGTCTTTGACTTATTTTCCTGATTCAATTTTTAATTTGACAGATTTCAGAGGCTAATTTCACAAGCTTCTACTGTTCTGAACGTGTCTGTTCAATGTGTGTCTAAAGTCCTTTTTTCCCTGAGAATATGAAGAACATTTTAACCCATTCTAAAATTCTAATAATACAACTCTATAATCTCTTAGAAGTACAAAAATTAATTTTCTCTCCTGTAACAATTACTTTTTAAAATAATAATAACAAATACAAAATGTGTATAGGGCTTTGTGTTTGCCAGTCATTGAACAAATACCTTGACACTAATTCAACCTTCGTAAAACTACGGGGTAGACGTTGTTGTTATCAAAGCTAATGTGTCTGATGCTAATTCTATTTTCTTCCCTTTGCAGACAATTTATTTACTCTATTTGGAAACTTGTAGGATTTTTTTCTCATCCTATAATTAAGCATTTTACTAGGATATATGTATCTTTTTCTTTCTAAACCTCCCCTAGACCCAATAAGCCATTCTGAGTTGGAAAACTGAGTATATTTTTATCCCAAGAAAATGTTCTTTCACTACATCTTTGATCACGACTTCTCCACTATTACTCCTTTCTTGTCTGGACTTCCTATGAGAGTGGACATGTTCAGGTTCTATTTTCTTTCATGGCTTATGGGTTTTCCCTCATAATATTCATTTTTACTGAAAGAATTCACTCTGTGTCATAGAATAATTTCCCATGATGGTCTCCTGAGTCACGATGTAAAATCTCATCAGGGTCCTTATGTGAGCCACTATGTTCAATGAAGTTTTGAAGTTATAATCATCTTCCTTCCAGTTACTCATGTTTTAGAGTTCTCCATTTTTCAAAAAAATCCTATAGTTTTAACTGTACAATTTCTTTTTTATTAATTGGAAATAGGTATTCAAGGTTTTTGTTTATGGTTCACGTCAGTGGTAGGAACTGTTTGATCTCACTCATTTTAGCTGTTCACTCACTGAAATGTCACTGTGTGGTCTCTGTTAACAGCAGAGACAAAGCAGTGGTGAACTGACACCTCTTGTATGGAGCTGGAGCCCAGCCTCCTAAATGAAGTATCACAAGAATGGAAACACAAGCACCACATATACTCACCATCAAGTTGGTACTAATTGATCAACACTTATGTGCACATATGAAAGTGACATTCACTGGGCGTCAGGCAGATGGGAGGGGAGGAGGGGATGGGTATATTCACACCTTACGGGTGTGGTGTGCACTGTCTGGGGGAGGGGCACGCTTGTAGCTCTGACTCAGGAGGTGCAAAGGCAATATATGTAACCTAAACGTTTGTACCCCCATAATATTCTGAAATTGAAAAAAAAATAGTAAAAAAACCCCAAAAAACCAGAGACAGAGAATAGATAAGTCTCTGTGTTGTCGGCAGGTGTGAGTTTATTCACCTCTTGCATATCTCTAACTTATGGGACACCTGGGCAGAGGTTGGCCTGCCAATAACAAACAGGAAGAAAATGTTCTTCCTTGGGTTTCCCAAGTAATAAATGAACCTGCAGGCCTGTTCTTTGGTGAAACGGAAGGACACTGTGACACCCTCTTATCCTTCACTCCTAGATATGGCAAGTGGCTAAAGGCAGCCTCCCCTAAGATATACAGTGGGGAGGCCTCCCTGGCCACTCTGTTTGGTCACCTGTGGCTGTGGCACAGAGGACCATGGCCCAAGCAGAACAAGCCAAGCACTGGGGACAGTCAGCTGTCCTTGCTGTTGATCCTGTTGCTTTTATTCCTGGACGGTGGTGGCAGGGGAGACTGCATCATGCCTCACACTGCTCTTGACAGCACGTCTCCAGGGAGCATGAGCACGCCTGGACACGTGGGAAGGCTTTGGGGATGTCTGGGGGGCAGTGGGTGGAGCTGCCACCCGAGGAGTCTCCCCAGAACCCCCTTGTACCCGAAGTGTTTGCCAACCGTCCCTTCCAGGGCCTGGGACAGCACAACGACCCTTGGGTGGAGCGTTTTCGGGGGCATCTGGTGGCGCATGGGTGTGATGAGGATGGTGTGGAAGGAACAGACATTGATTCCCCGTCCCTCACGATTTTCTGAACGATACCTCTTCTCAATGCGAGTGTCCTTGAAAGAGGCACAGCGCAGATTGTTAGGATCTCAGAACATATTTTCAGTGATAATTATTTCTTCATGCTGGGTCATAGAGATTTAAACCCTGTCTTAACCAGTCATTTCTCTGACTTCCCAAATTCCAAATTTGAACTCCTGGGGTTGCATCCCAGGCCTGAGGCCAGGTGCACCTGTCAGCCCTTCGGAGCCCAGAGGCCTCGACACACTAGTAAGATGCACAACATCAGGGCACAATTTTGGCAGGGATCAGAAGGAAAAGTTCTCCTCAAGTAATTTCAGGGAAAATGTTCAGGGGCAGAAATCGGGTGCACAGGGAGGGTGACGGTGAGAGGGGGAGCTTTGGCCACTGCTCTTTGTGATGCTCTTTGCACCTCGGCTACTGCTAGGCAGTCATTTCAGAGTGAAAGAAGAGGTAGATTCCAGGTGTGTTTTCTGTTGGTTGAAATAAATATATGTCACTGTTGGCTTGCAATATACTGAGTAGTTCTTAGATTTTAGCACTAAACAAAGTGCCTTCAAGTTATCTCTAGGAGAATTGGAATAGATACTATGTGCAGTAACTCATTTTGTATACTGTATAGAACATATTTTTATTTGATTTCGCAGTTGGATAATATCATAGTTCCCACTTAACTGCTAAGCACACAAGCTAAAATTCTCCAAGCTTAAAGAGTAACAGTAAAAATGGTACCAACGTGTATGTTTTAGCCCCTTTAAAGCAAGATTCTGTATGTTGTAACCTAATCAGCTTCAAGTCTTTCTATGCACAATTATATAGTGCAAGATATTTGGAGACATCAGAAACCTAGGAGAAAATGCACTTTAAACACAGACAGTAATATAATTGAGCTAAAAATGAAAACTTTTGGTCTGTTCTATGTTGAAGGCGAAAAGCATGAAGCCGGCAAAAACAGCATGATTTCGAGATGTATGCTAAATACTAATTTGTGTCATGGATATTTTATCTCTTCCTCCTTCCCCCTTAGTCTTTCCTCACAGCATGCTCAAGCAGAGGAAGATAATAATTAAGCTCATCTGCACTGTCTTTCACTGTCTTTGGGAATTTATGAAACGAGACAGAAGAATAGGCCTCCAAAAAGCTCTTTTCAAAACATGATATGATATTTATGTCTTATGGATTTAAATGAAATTGTCCACACTTTTGCCCCAGTGCAGAGTTTGTATGGTTTGCAATGTCACATTCAGGTTTGAATTCCTGAGGCGGACAGGGTGGATTGGGTAGGTGATGCGGCTCAGTTACAGGGATTAACTCACATGGCCTGTGGTGTGAACCTTTGTACAACAGAATAGGGCCCGATGTCTATCTTAGGGCATTTCCAGGCAGCCCTTGGGGATGGAAGGCTGGGAACCGTGGGCGGTCACTACGATTGAAATGATGCTGACTCCTGAAGTTAGAGTCACCTCATTTCAACCCGTGTTGGTTGGGCTCAGCTTGGCAGAAACCAGGAGATAGAGAATGAATTAAGATCTTTGTCCTTATGTGGGTCGACTGTCTTTTCCTTGTCCCTGGCTGGAAAAATCATACCTTCCCAAGCCAGTACAGAGGTCTTTGTGACAACATGCCTTGGAAGGGAAGGCTTCTTTTGAGGGTTGTGCATGTGCTAGGTTTTGATTATAAAACCTTGTTTCTATAATAAACCATTACAATTTAAGTACAGCTACATGTACCTCAACTGATAGATTTTCTTTCTCTATAACAATTCAATGTCTGTTAATGGAAATTTTCTTAATTACATGAGTCTGACTGAGTTGTCCTTTCTCAGTGCAACAAAGGGAGGCTTTATTAGGCAATGGATATATTGACCTAGGATTTGTTTAGTTTCAAAATGTGAGAAAGAACAACACAAACAGAAAATGTAAATTAAGATTTAATTTCAATTCTTAGAAAAACTCAAATAATGTTTATAATTGTTAATTTAAGCCAAAAATATTATATGGGGTATATTTTTTAATTTGAAAAATGCAAAAACAAATTCAAATAATGTTTAAATACCCATATTTTTATTACTTAGAATTAGCAACAGTTAATACTTCTTTCTAGGTTTTGAAGAAACAAGACATTTCCAGATAAAATTTAAATCTATTTTAATAACGACCTTAATCCTATCCCCTTCTCATAACACCTGAACTTTCAAGAGGCAAAAATTATCATGACTTTGTTGTGTATTATTCTGTCCCATTAGAGTATGTGCACCGCACACACACACAATCTCTATACAGACATGTATCCATGTATTTATATATACCATATCTGTATACATTTACTATATGTGCACTATAAGCGTATATAGATTATACATGCACATATGTATATGCATTATATGTGTGTTTACATATATGGGCATATTTACACATATGTATATGTGTGCATATATAAAATCATATTCAAGGTTTATAGATAGTAATATTTAGATAATCTTTAAACATACACAAATATTTTGGTGATGAGTAATTATTTTGCAATGTAAATTTTCATACAGCAGTATATTTTTGAGATCTATACTGATATATTGAGCTGTAGGCTAATCCTATTGCCTATGTATAGTTTTTAATATCTTATTAGGTAAAAATGCAGTAACTCTTTCTTACCCTATTGATAAATATTTAGAATATTTCCACTTATTTCTTATTTAAATAAGAGTTCAATGAAGATGTTTATTCATGTTATTCATTCTCAGGCACATGTATGTGAATTCCTCTAGGTCGTAAATATAAATGAATGTGTGTGCACATATAAGTGCAAGAGTGTATGCAACATACGCACACACGTGCAGAGAGAGAGACTGGCTACACTCCGTGGTGAGCACACACACTTCATTAGATGTTACTGAGTCGGTTTCTACTGCAGCTGTGCAATCAACACACACAATCGTGGTGCGTGGGACGCTACACTTCCCTGTTTCCCTATATCTTTGCTAATGTTTTGTCTTGCTAGACTTTGAAATAACATGATATGATGGGAAAATAAAAATATTGCTATCTTAATTTTCTTTTCTGTAATTATTCATTGAGTTTAAACAAATGCTATCATGTTTATTGGCTTGCAAGTCTTCTTTAAATTTCTTATTCACCTGCTTTGTCTCGTTTTGTATTAGGTTGTCTATTTAAATTTGAATATATGGGGGGTTTTTTGTTTGTTTGTTTTATTTATTTTTTTTTAAATCCCAACCTTGGCATGGGATGTGTGGTTATTCTTTATGTGTTCTGGGTACTCTTCCTTTCTGTGGATTTTATGTTTCACACATCATCCCCCGTCTATATGTTTTAATAAAGTAGCCAACTATTTCTTTGTCTTCCCTTATGGTTTATACAATTTATCCTAGGTAACAAGATTTGATATAACTTAAGTGATAAAAGCAGTATTCATTTTCTAAGTGTTATTTTTCATATTTCTGACTTTTATTTAACTGGAGTTTGTATCTATATATGTATACGGAAGGGATTAAAACATATTTTTATATTTAAATCAAACAATGTACTCTTTCACAATTAACTTTTAATTTCATGGCTATATCTCACCATTTTGTCTATTGCATAATGTGTCCTTAGGTTCTCATTTCCATGGCATTGGTATATCTCTATTTCTGCATAAAATCTTCAGTGTTTTAATTACTATAGTTTAAATATTTTTATTTATATCTGGAGGAAAATATTTTTGTACATATTTGAAATCACCTCAAATATTCTTTTTACCTTTACTAGTCCACATAAATTTTAGAATCTGTTTTTCAAGTTCCAAAGAGTGTTCCTTTGGTGTTCCTATTGAAATTGCATTAAATTAATAAGTTCTCATAGCAATATATTATACAACAAATATCTGTGATACCATCTCTTGTTTACATTTTAGAAACTGAATATCAGAGCATTTAATTCAGTCCTATTGATAAATTCAAGTTTTAGATTAGATTGTATAGCACAATGTGAATATTACCAATATTACAGATTTAGACATTTCATTGGCAAATTTTGGCCTTCTATTTTTTCATAGAATACAGATCTTTAAAGAGAAAGGCAATTTCACATTACTTTTGTATCACTACATCTTTTAAAAAAGAAATTAATAAATAAATATCAATTTCTAGAGAAGTAATCAATAATTTGAGCAATCAACCTTTCTCATGAAAGAACTCCAGAGTTTCAATTTTTCTTATTTTGCTTTATTAGCTTTTTTCGGAAGATGTGAACAAGTAACTAAGACTATTAAAGAACGATTAAGAAACTAAATTTGATGTAAAACCTTTGGTTGAGTTATATAGACTGACTATGTGGACTGACTATATGTAGGGTTGATACCAAATGATATAAGAATGGTGTGGCATGGTATATTTAATAAACAGTCTCCATAAAATGGGGATAAGAAAGATGCTGCTAATCCTAGCGTAAGTCCATAATTAATTTTGAAAGCAAGTTGACAGAAAAAAAAGAAACATGATGTCATATTGTTGCCATGATAAAACAACATTCTTTTACCCAGTTCCCACCGGCCTAAGGCAGTAAACAAAAAACAGTTCAAAATAACGATTTACCATATGTGTTTAATCCTATTGTTTCTCAAATTCTACTGGAATAAAAATGAAATGCACCAAAGGGAGGGCAACAATTACCACCCTAAGAATAAGATAATGTGCATTGAGTAGACTAGATCTTTTTGCATGTTTGTGTAAGATAAACAATAGTGCCGTGTTAATGGATAAGCCAGAAGAGAGAGCACCCATCTCAAATACACACAAATTCAAAGAAAGAGGAAGACATTCTCGGAGAAGGCCAAGCCCACGGATTGGTGTTTACGGAGGGTAGACGGTGGGCCCACAATCAAGGCGGCTGCGTGAGTAGCAGCCAAGTTAGGAGGGTCCTCAAGTGCCTTCAGTCCTCAAACTCAAGCGCGACTTGCGTGCAGAAAGACAAGGGCATTCCACCCGCGCCGGCTAACCTCCCCGTGGGCTCGCTCCCGGGTCCCACGCTTGCCAGGGGTCTCAGCTACCCCCCTCAGCCCCAGCGTGGCCACCCGGCCCAAAAGCGCAGGCGTCCGCAGGCCCAGCACATCTGCAACGTGAATCCCTGTCGATCGTAAACGCCTGATGTACAAGACTGTGGGTAGGAAAGGGAAATAAACATGCCAGTATTTTGTGTTAACAAAAATTCTTCATTTTAAGGGGCAGAATACACACCGATACCCAGAAATCTGAGGCATCATGAAAAATAAATATAAATACTAACTGTAACAACAAAAACTGCTGCGCAGAAAGCGTGGCAGCAGAGAACCAAAGAGAAATATTAAAATTTTAATTTGACATTTTATAGAGAACTTGAGGAAAGCCAACTTACAATAAGTAAGAACAGGCTGCTGTAATAGATGAACCATGCAGAAATTTTCAAAACCAATCAGAAAATACAATGTTCATTGTCATTTATGATATAATTATGACAACATAAAATTCAAAAGAATGTGTTACAAATTTAAAAACTCAGAGAATTACAAAACAAGAACAAAAGTGTAGAAAACAGATGAGAAAAACAATTAAAGCAAAATAATTGATTCAAGATTGGCAACATACACTTTGTAGGAGGGGCAGAAAGAGAGAATGGACATTTAACAGAGGATAAACTTTTGTTTAAAATAAAATAATTATGTTATTACATTGTTAACAGTTGAAGAAATAGGAGGTTTCATGCTGAAGAACGTACGGAGCAGCAAGCCATACGAATTGATGAACTGTGCTTAGGATGCCAGTGACAAAGCGAAGCTTCTAAAAGCCGCCCAGGAAGAAAAAAAGAAAAAGTTACCTTCAAAAGAATCAGAAAGACACTGACAACATTGGCAGCTTTCATTCTTAAAGGCAATGAAGTATTATCTCAATTTCAAAGGAGGGAGATTTTCAAAATAGAATTCCAAATCAATCCAAATTATCACTCAATAATAAACACAGTTTCAGACATAAAAGGATTTAGAAAAAGTGTCTTCCAAACAATCTTTCAAGAAAAGAAATTCATGATGATCCTTGGCAAAATTAAAATCTAATCTAATAAGGCAGAAAACAAGAGATTCAAGAGGCAGTGGATGGAGGTACTCTTCTGGTAAGTGTACTAATAATTTTTTAAAAGGCAGTTATAAATCCAGGTTAAAAATAAGTCTATGAAACAAAGACATGGTACAAAAGTGAAAGGGAGTAAATGTGAATTATTCGATCAAATAACAGAGTGTAATGAATAAAAATACTTTTAACTTTGACAAGAGATTTTCTTCAAACTTAGTGCTAAAAGATTTTATTACCTATATGACGAATAATATTTAGAGAACCATAATATTGTACATATTGCTTATTCAATGTCTATTTTTAAAATCATCACACACATATGTTGAATGGTTGGAAATTGCCTAAAAAAATCAGCCATTTTTGGTCAAGAGACTCAGTGATACGATGAAGTCTAATACAATGCACGAAGATGCAGATTAAAAAGTTGATTATGAGAGCATATTTATGGTTAAAGAGGTAACAAAGATACAACTAAAAATAACAAAATAATGAGGAACATTTGAGAAAAGGAAAGTGGATGAGCGAAAAGGCAATCCATCGAATCAACCCAATCGCAGCTGATTGAACAATCATAATTTAATAATGGCTAAAACAGTCATCGTTTAAAACCATTTCTCATGAGGAGTGACGAACCCAGTCTAAAAACACCTGGGAGGGTAAATATACGTGGGAGAGGGAGAGAGGGCTCATGGATCCCAATTTTTATTTAGAGTCAAATATTATTTTATGAATGAAGATGCAGGCTCGTGTTAGTTTATCCTTTATAATTTACACAATATCACAGAAGCAATTATCACAATAAGAAAACAAACCCATGATGCCCTCGGGGCCCAAGTAATCCTTTGAATTCTGGCATCCTCTAATAATGTTTATATATCTGGAAAGTTTCCAAGAAGACCCAAGGGAGGTGTAAGTGTATAAATGGTCTCTGGGAACTTTGCTGAAAGATAGTAATAAAAAAGCACTGCCGACCACTTTTCACAACAATCAAGAGAGATCTACTTCTGGCAGACGAGAATTCTACTAACAAACCACCCGTGGGAGATCCTCTTTTGGAATGATGATTTGAGGACCATAAACCCATTCCCCAGGGAAACAAACCAAGAATGGTAAAAATTCTTAAAAGTGATTTAAAGTCTTTGGAAACATCCTGTGGCCATAAAGCAAATGAAAAATATTTATTTAATAAAATCTACTCAATGTTGATAGGGATAGAATGGGTCTGTGGCCCTGGAGCAAAGACCCCCTCCAGCCTCCCAGCCCCAGCTCAGCAGGACGTGCTCCACTCTGGGGGCTGACAAGGCTTAGAGGGGCCCCTCTCCCCAGGAGTCCTCTGGGCTATGGCCCCTCTGAGAGGAGCAGGACATCAGCTTTGGTGCTCTCCCATGCTCAGTGTCACTGAGGCTAAGTTCCAGGTGACTGCCCTAGTGAGGCGGGGCCCTTTCCTCCACCAGGCACCGCAGGCTCAGTCGGCCAGCCTGCTTGTGGCCCTCAAGGGGCCGAACCCTGGGGTACCACCTAACAAGCACGCTCCACACAGCCATGAGAGACTGTCCCCTCCCCAACTAGTCCAGACGCCATCCACAGATCACTGAGAAGAGTGGATTTTAGACCCTAATTTGACCTGCCGGCGGCAGCGTAGACGCCTGGAGAATGTTGGGAATATTAAGATTATTTGTAAACTGCTGCGGTCACTTGAACGGAGTCCTAGGAAGTGATAAAGATCTGGAAGCTCGCGAAATCACATTAATGGCCACAAATTACAAACAGCTGGGGAAGTGGAAATTTCTGCTTGGAATGTTCAAGACATCTGGTGTGCATAGACTTTGTTCAATTTGAATGGTTCAGCATCTTTTGGAATTTGTCCTCTATTATTTTATCAAACTTGAATTGTTCATCATATATTATTAAAATTATTCAGACTTTATGAAATCTCATAATTCTTTATTAATAAACACACACCTATATTAAAATGAGAAACCAATAATAAAAGGACAAAGCCAATCTCAAACCATTTAATCACTTGAAATATAAATAAAAACCAGTACACATTTGGATAAACACAAATTGTTAAACCATTTTTAATAACTGAAAAAAGAATAATAAAAGAGCCAAAAAAGCTATCAAGGACTAAAATCAATATCTTAAAACTTTCTAATTATAATACTGATTGTTACACATTACATTGAAAAAACTAGAAACTTCACGGTTAGAATAAAGAAAAAGGTACTGGGGCTCTTTGAAACAGGAAAGGAGAGGGTAGAAACAAGAAAAACAGGCTAGGATGAAAAGAGAGCTGATTGTATTAAGAAAAAACTGAGGAAAAAATGATATACCATAAACCACAATGGCGTTAGGAACTGAAAAGATATTAATCCATACTGCAGAGGCTCACATCAGTGATGTACATAAGGACAGTCATAACTTTTTTTTAGACTAGAATGAAGAAAGGGAAAATTTAAAAAATTTTTTTAATTACATGATAAAAGAAAAATTTCTTGAACTGGAAAACAACCTGAATCCATGAAGCAAAGGACTTAAAATACAGACCTCCTTATGAACTATGGAGCCAGCATTCCCAGGAAAGATGCTCTCTTCCTAAGACAAAATAACCCAGTAAGTAACAACATGCACACATACAAACGTAAATTCTGTTAAATTAGGAAGGCTATGCTTCATAAAGAAGTTTTCACACACAAAAAAAGTGTCCTGTAAAAACAACAGCTTCAATGGTAAAATCGGGGTTAATCATAGCAAATTTTAGATTGACAGAGTTACTTTGTACTGTGGGAATTCTACTAAGAATGATTTATAGCTAGAAACCTTGACATTACTGAGTAATCCCTGTCTTTATGTACATCTAACGGTTCACATCTTCTATTCTTCTCAGGACCAGGTCACCAACACAGCACTTTATGTATATATTTTCTTAAACACATTGAACCCTTTATTAGGACAAAGCACAAATCCACTCAAACCTAGCAGCTGTTCAATGTGCAGCAGCTTTTGTTTCATGGTAATTGGGGCTAGTTCCAGATGGTAGTATTAATTACTGGTTTCAATTGCATTTTTACTAATAGCAGTTCACATGATACAAATCTCATTCACTAATTAATCGACAGACTACAATATATTCAGTCCATGTTACAAAATCTTACTCTCCAAAATAAAAGCCTGCATTACCAAACCAAGAGAAAGACATTTTTCTCTCTCTGCTACTTTAAGACTTTCAGATAATTATGAAATCTCTAGAATTGGGGGGGAAAATTTGGCCTCAGGCTTTTTCCATATTATTAGATGATAGGATACAGAATTAGATCTGTAGAGTTATAAAGGAAATACTTGTGTCATTTAAATTATATAAGCAACTACATAGCTCAAAACATGAATTAAAAGAACAAACTCAGGTGAACTAAGGCTCAATATGTGTGCTGTGCCTAGACTTATTCTGAAAAACTGATTTGTATCCCCAGCCACCTGAGATATAAATCAGAAGCTTGTTGTGGTGCTGGTTCTTGATGTTTCTTTGTTAGTTGTTTGATTTTTAGTGGCGTTATCAAATTAAATTACTATTTGTGAACACTGAGAATAAATTCCTTAGAAGTTTAATATTAATAATAATACTTGTCCACCTCTATTGAGTATCTGTGATGAACAAGTCTTTGTTAAAAGCACTTGGTGAAAGTTACTAACTCATTTACTCTTCAAATCAGCTCTATATGACCATATAATGTTTCAAAAATGTTTAAAAAGTTAAGTACACAATACTACCATCAATTTCACAATTAAAACAATTGAAGAAAATCACAAATAATATCAGCAGACAGTAACTATTAGAAATTATTAATGTGAAAGTACCTTCATGTTTTATAGAAATTTAATAAATGCAACTTTATTTCCTATAAAGCAAATTAGAGCAATATAAATGCTGTGTAGGTTTATAATATCTAAATGCTGAGATATTACTTGTGGAAAATTGCTGGAGAAAAAATAAGAAAAAGAAAGAGAATATGTCAGAAAAAAATAAAAATAAAAGAAAGTAAGAAAGATATTAAAACAAAATATGAAATACATTTACAAATTGTAACAAGATATTTCTAATATTACAATGGGTTGAAGAGACTTATTGAAGGAAAAATTCTCAAAGGTTATTTCTAAAAGCAACATCCAACTATATGGAGTATTTCATTTCTATACACTAGCAATGAGCAAGTGGGAACCAAATTTAAAAACATGCTACCACTTATAATCATTCAAAAAATGAAATATTTAGGTATAAATCTAACAAAACACATAAAAGCTTAACATAGCAAAAACTACCAAATGCTACTGAATGAAGTGGAAGATCTCAATGAAGGGTAAGGAGAGTCAACATCGTAGAGTTTTCTGCTCTCCCCATATTGAGGTGTGGTTTTAATGCCATTCCAATTACATTACAAGCTAAATTTTTGTGCATATAGACAAAGATTATTCTAAAGTTTATATGGAAAGACAAAGGGAGTAGAAAATTTTGCAAAAGGAGAATAAAGTAGGATATTTCCCACTATCCAATTTTAAGACTTGCTACACAACTACAGAATCCAGACATCCTAGCACAGCAAAAGGCTGGCGGCATCACTAAGACTATGTGAAATACCCAGAAATAACCCTATGCAGTTATTTGGCCAACAGGGTTTTATGTGCTTGTTTTTTGTTTTATTTATTTGTTTTTTAGCTAACTGATTTTTGCAAATGTGCTAATGCATTCCTATGGAGCAAAGGTAAGTGGTTTCAACACAGTGCTAGAGCAATTGGACATTCACAGGCAAAAAATAAACTTGAACCCTAACCTCACACCTCATCAATAATCAATTCAAAATAGATTGTAGATTTAAAATTAAACTTAAAACATAAAACTTTTGGAAGAATATATAGGAGAAAATATTTAGGATTTAGGGTTAAGTGAAAATTTCTTAGATATAACACCAAAAGCACAACTCATACGAGAAAATATCTATCAATTGGACTTCACCAAATTAAAAGTGTTTGCTCTGTGGTAGACCTTGTTAAGGAGAGGAAATGACAAGCTATAGTGTGGGAGAAAATTCTGCAAGCCAGGGAACCGATGAACAGTTTACACCCAGAATATGTAAAGAACTCTCAAAACCCAAAGGCAACAAAAAAATAATTTGGGTAGAAAATGGGCAAAAGGCATAAATAAACATTTTACCAAGGGAGATCACAAATAAATACATGAAAAATATATTTAACTTCATTAGCCATTAAGAAAATGAAACCCTGATACCACTACACGTCTATAAGAAACAGTTCAAATTAAAAATGAAAAAGTACTGATAAAATCAAATGTTGTTGCTAATTCAGAAGATAGTCTTCTGAATTAATGTACCAGACAATTAAAATTCCAACCAAATTCTCAGAGGCTATTTTGTTGTACTTGGAAGTGAGATTCTGAGATACTTTTTAAAAAAATATATTGTAGCAATAAAATATACTGTTTATTTAAAATTCATAAAATGCTAGAATGGTTTAAGAATTTTCAGATTAAAAAATAATCCGTGTTGCTTATTCATTACATTGCTTATATTATCTGTTTAGTAAATATAAGGTCTGTAGCTATTTTTCTTTGACCATTCCAGTTATTGCTTATTTTTTCTCCTTCCTTTTTCTTTATCAGTCATACTGAGATTTCATTAATTTTATTAGCCTTTCTCAAGAGCCAATTTTTATTCATTTTATTTTATTTAAAGTTTTCTTCTAGTTTTCTTTTTCTTTTTTATTTTTTTAAAGGTTTCCATTTTTTTTTAATTTATTTTTATTTTTTTTTTTTTATTTCAGAGTATTATGGGGGCACAACAGTTTGGCTATATATATTGCCCATGCACTGCCCGTGTCAGAGCTACAATCGTGGACATCCCCCAAACTGCGCTCCCCGCATCCATTCAGTGAGAGTTTTTCCATCCCCTCCACCCCCTCCTGCCCGCCCCCAATGAATATTATTGCCATGTGTGATGTAAGTGTTGGTCAGTTAGTACCAATTTGATGGTGAGTACCAGTGGTGCTTGTTTTTCCATTCCTGTGACAATTCACTTCGAAGAATGGGCTCTAGCTCCAACCAGGATAATACCAGATGTGTTAATTCACTATTGTTTTTTATTGCTGAGTAATACTCCATGGTATACATATACCACGTTTTATTAATCCAGTCGTGTATTGATGGGCACCTGGGTTGTTTCCACATCTTTGCAATTGTGAATTGTGCTGCTATAAACATTCGCGAGCAGATGTCTTTACTATAGAATGTCAAGAGCCAATTTTTAATTTTATCTGTCTTCTTGTGAAGACAAAAGTGAATCCACCTTGGGTGCTAATCCACCATGTTGGCTTCTGCTTAACCCCTACCCTGGGAATGCCCTCGAGACTTCCATTTTGTGGACTGTCCCTGGTGTGTGACACGTCAGCCTGGACGGTATCACACAAACTACAGTCTTCTGCCTCCTCTTGGAGGTTGCCTTTGATTGACTCCATACAGCAAGGGCATCCTCCCCCTACGATGTCTAAGCCCTGGTCTGAGGAGTAATGGTGCAGACATCTACCGTGTGTGGCCGCCCAAGACCACACTTCTGTCTGTAGGTTCCCCAATAAATCACCCACTACGGACAAAGTGGATCTGTCTGCCCCGTTCTTTGGTTTCACATCTTCTTCTGCATTTGGGGGTCTCTTTGCATATACAGATATTTCACGGAACACTTCTCTATTATATACTTTCTTTTTTATTAATTTGTACTCTTAGTTCATTGTTTTCTTCTGTCAACCTAAAATAAAAACAGACAGAGAGGCTCTCCAAAGGAAAGAGTTCTTTCTGGAGTGACTGTCTGGGGATTGCCATCTAGGGTATGCACGCTAGGGTGGAACACGGGCACAGCCAGGGAGGCAAAAGAAGACAAGGTTCTCGAAAGGTACAGAAAGGTCACATACGTTGTTTTGAAACAGTTATCCTTGGCTACAAGGATCGATAACCAGGGTGGCCTCCATCCAAGGTCGAACAGGCAGTTGCTGAGTAGGCGTCCTCACAGAAGCTATTTTTTGTGCTGATTGTGGTGGCCTTCATGCAAAGTTGTGGTTTCGGCAAAGTCTTTTGTGATAGTTCTTGTTATCAGCAAAGGTATCTGAGGACCCCCCTTCGTGGCCTCCTGACTCCGTTTTGTTAGGGTTTGACTCACATGATCTGTTTTGTTAGGGTTTGACTTACACGATTCCTCTTTGCTGGGGTTTGACGTACACGACTCCGTTTTGATTCTGATAACTTTCACACTTCTATATTATCTGTTTTAATTTGATGTTTTTTTCAGCTCTTGAGATTAATTCTTAGATTGCTGTTTTCATTTTTTTCCCCTAACATATACATTAAAGCTAAAACTTTTCTGTAAGCATGATTTTAGGTGCATCTCGTAATGTATGTACATAATGTGTCTTCACTTTTTTTCACTTCAAAATAAATTCTAACTTCCGTTTTGGTTGCTCTTGCTGGGTGGGCACAGATGAATGCATAAGCCAACCTCACTCCCTCTGCTCTGTTAGGTCTCGGCCTTAACTGTACCCTGGCCAAAGCCAACCAGAATCCAGAGGACATGAAACACCACTCATCAAGTGCAGGGTGGCAAACCATGGCCCATGGGCCCAATGCAGCCCACCCTTTGTGTTTGCAAATAAAGTTTTATTGGAACACAGATAAATCCGCTTGCTTATATATTGTCTATGGCTGCTTTAATGCCACAATGTCAGAGTGGCCGATTGTGACAGAAATTTTATGGCCCACAAAGCTGATGATATTTACTATCTGGCCCTCTACTGAGAAAGTTTGCTAACTTCGAATATCGTTTATAAAGGTCACCTGTCAAAGGCAAATATAGATAGTGAAGGTGGAAGAGCCAACAGAATTACCAAACACATATGGTTTATCTTTTTTCTTCCTTTTACTTGCAATTTTTCTTATTCTTAAAATTTTCGCATACAAGCATCATACAATGTTTCTCTTGGATTCCTTCTGAGGGAGAGATCAATATTGGTATCAGGATTTGTGATAGGGTTTTATAAGCCACTTCTAAAAACCTGGGAAATTTCCCTCCCTGCATATCCTGCACATGTGTAAACAATGTAATAATTGTTTTGTTTTTTCCTTGAAATTTAATACAATTTCTACATAAGATAATCTCTGCCAAGGGTCTCTTGGGGTTACAATGTTTCATTACCTTTCAGATTTTTCAATGATTGCTAATTTATTCAGTATTTACAATTGTATCTGAAGTAATTTGGATATTTATTTTTGAAAAATGTTGTTTATTTTATTTAGATTTTCCACTATATTACTGTAAAGGTGTCCATAGTGGCAACTTCCAGTTTTGAATTTTTAAATTTGTGGTTATATCCCCCATTACTATTAAAGTTACTATTATTACTATTAAAGTTTATTTCTATTTTCTTCATTTCCTGATAGACTACCAGAGAATTGTGTATTTTATTCAAAGAACAAATTCTTAATATTAATGATCTTGCTTCCAAATTTATGATTTTTTCTTAAATCAATCCTCCCATCTTAATGCTATTGTTTTCCTAAGTTCTTGTTTCAAATACTTTTCTTATTATTTTGAAAATTTCTTGCCTATTATTTCTAGATTTCTGTATCTTACCTTTACTTCCAGATTTTTAAAGAGGTGATTAAAGTAAATTCAGAATATTCTTGTTTCTTTTTTTTCAGAGTATTTTTGGATTTATTGAAGCTTTTTGTTCTCAATATGTAATTAGTTTAATTATTATCAAAGTGGTGAGTTCATCGTCTACTTTAATTAATTTATATTTTCTTAGTGGCTTAGTGTTTAGCATACTTATAAAAATTAAAATTGTCTTTTATTACTATGTAATGTATTTTGACTTAACTCCAACATTGTCATTAATCTTTATATGCTTTAACATATAACATCAATACAATAAAAACAAGGGAAAATGTTACAAAATATCTTCAGTTTACTAAGTTAGAAAATCAATTTGTCTATAGATAATAATTATTATATTTCAACCATGCCAGTATTTATTACTTTATTTTATTTTATCTCCCATTTGCATTCTCCAGTATTTTCCAATCAAAGGCTAAATTGGTGCTATAGAAAGCATTTATTTATTTTAATGGAAATGCATCTAGTATAACATTTTCCAAAAAGTATTTTTTAAATCTATGATCCCTAGAGATTTCATTCAAGAAAATATTCAGTGATAAATGAGTTTGGGTGTTTCTGTATCATCTATTTTATTCATTCTTTAATGTCCACTTCTCTTTACTGATATCTGTTGTTTTCCCCAGGGATTAGGCAAATATGCGTTCAGTTTCCATAACTCAGATTTCACACCTTGAATTTCGATTCCTTTATCATCTGCGTAATAACTCATCCAACACCTTGGATTTCCAATTTCTTGATCAATTCATTTCTCCTGAAATGCTCCTTCATCTGTTCTGATCTCATGCTAGTGAGCTGGCTGCCATGAATTCACATGTGCTGTTCAGCGGGCACAGCACAGCAGCCACCAATGTCTGTCCTTACAGCAGGGGGCTCGGTGCAGGGGCTGCCTTTGCTTCTGTCCTTTTCCCGCCCCTGACTGAGATCCCTGCCCTAAGCCCTGGCCTTTGTTCTGTGGCTGCAGCTTGTCCTGGTTTCAAACCTGGTTTCCTACTGGCACAGCCCCTTCCATCACCCTGGGTGAGCGCTGCCGCTGTCCCGTCCTCTGACTGCCAGAGCACCTCAGCCACGCGCGGCCTGTGGGGCCGCCGTGATTTACAGCATTGCCACAGAGCCCGTGGACACCCGTCTTGCCTGCTCCTGCCTCAGTTTCAGTGGGTCTTTCTCTGGATTTTCTGAATTCAACATTACAAGCGAGCACTATAAGGTGGAAGGCATGGGAGCAACAATCCTTTGGTATACGCTTGTATCTTGTTATAGGTAATGTTTTATGAGTAGTTTTGAAAAATAAATTAGACTGTTTTATCTAAAACGTCACAGGCATGCATATAATATTTAACCTCCTCTTTTTTAGAAAGTTATAATTGGGAATCCAAGTACAGTTATTAACAGAACAAGTAGCCAAGCTTTACAGTAAAATGCGTCCATTCTTCAACTCAGTGACAAACGCACGGAATCGCTTGAAAATTCTAATTATATCAATTGATAAACAATTTTTTAAATAACTTAACATTAAATATAGTTGGCTAATTTTTTTCACCAATTGTGACAAATAGGTACAACTCACCCTGAACCAAATTACTCTCCATTTACCAGGACCCTGAGCTTTAATCCTACAGGGAGAAAAAATAAACTCAGTGATTCAGATGTCAATGATTAAATTCTACCTTGATTTTTGTCGTTATTCTTCTGATGGAATTTTAAAATGCTGAGGAGATTCTTTCTGAGATTTTTAAAAAATAAATAGTCCCTCAATTTACAGTTGGGGCTTCACATTTTCTCATTATTTCTTTTTTGCTGGGATTTATTTTTGTCTGGAATCAACTTATTCACTGGGTTTATTTTAGGTCAAATACAATAACATCCATAAATCTACTTTACTCCAGTAGGAAAAACCAACTGTGTAGGTAATTTCCAGCTTCATATTAGCCATTGATCGTCATAATTTAATCTCATGACCTACTGCCAAACTCAGACCTCTCTTCAGCCTCGTCCCCTGCATCACTCATTTTTCCCTGCAGTTTTAGGTCGTTTTCTAGTTTATACTTCCCCAAAATGTGATCCTCTGGTCACCAACATGAAGTTATTTGGGGTATTGTTAAAAAGTTAATAACTAGCAACCATACAACTCCTCCCCAAACACACTTTTTGGATCAGGAAATAAAAATATCTGCATATTAACAACTGCTCAAGTGATGATTACTTTTTTATATTTACTGAAAACTCCTGAATCTAATTATACATTTGAGACAAAAACAGATAATTAAAAATTGGGGGAGTTTTACAGTTTACAATGCATTTTCAATTACATTAGTTTATGCAATTTTCAGCACATCCCCTTGAGCTACCAAGAGTGTCATCCAGGTGGAGGCACTAGCAACAGTTCCTGCAGATGAGAAAACAGAGGGTCGTGTGGATAAATAAGCCTGCCCGAGACCTCTCAACTCGAGTTCTGTGGAAAAAAGCCACGGCCATTCTGGGAACAAAAGCGTTTCCTCTTTCCACGGTGAGGCAGTGCAGGAAATTAATGACGAAATAAAACTGAGGGAAAAAAGGAGGTGAAGCCCCTTTTCCATTCCGGTTACCAGCATCATCCTAACCCCGGCTGGCATGTGACAGGTGCCTCCCTGCACCAGGCGCTGTGCTCAGGATCTATGTGCGTCTTCCCTGTGCCAGGGATATCGTCCCATTAAAGATAAAGAGATCAGGGATTGGCAAAGAAAGGGAGGGAGTCAAATTGTGCACACGCAGCAAGTAGCTGGGGCTCAAACTCGGGAATGTGGATTCCACGGTCCTCGTTCTCGACATTTATGCTCAAACTATACAGAGTCACAGACCAATAGCAAATGCAAACATAAAATAACAGTGCGGCAATTTTAACATAACCATGCCTGGTCATAACCTCTAACCAGCAAGCTGTCAGTTTGGAGAAACTGAAGCCAAACGGGTTGTTGGGAGGACCCGTTTTGATTACCTAAATAAATAAGTGTCTTTCAGTCACCACTGCTTGTTTAAGTCATTTTGACAAATACAAAGCCACAAATTCTTCCATTTTAATTTTTCCAAGTTTTGTGAGTCTGTGTGTGTATGTTTCCTTGTTGCAAATATATAGTTGCAATTATCACTCTTTTTCATTTTCTGTATTTAAGGTGTATGACATGTTTTGATACACACATACAGAGTGAAATGCTTACTACAGTCAAGCAATTTAACATACGCATCATCTCACACTGTTATTTTTTTAATGTGTGTAGAAGTACCTAACATGTACTCTCAGCAAATTTCCAGTACACAATATGATATTATTGACTAATATCCTCATGCTGTACCTTAGACCTCCGGAACCGATACGCCCCACATAACTTTAGGATTGAACCCTTGCACACAGCTCCCAGCCCCCACCCCCTGCCCTGGCAACCACCATTCTCCTAGCATAACGCCCTCCGGGTTTTCCCAAAATTCGCCACCTTGTAAACATATCTCCACCCCCATGTTCATTACAGCATTATTCACAACAGCCAAGACAGGGAAGCAACCCATGTCCATCAGCAGATGAATGGATAAAGAATTGTGTGTATACACACACACACACAATGGAATATCATTCAGCCCTAAAAATATATCACTCTTGATAGCATTTTACTCATATCATATGAGAAAACACACTAAAAGTGACTAAATGAATTGCTGCATCATTCACTCTACTCCATAAAACAGAGATAGTTGCTCCTGGAATCAAAATATCATAAAACAGAATGTCAACTAGCCAATATAATTGTGTATAAGTGTTCCTAAAATCGCAGGAAATTTGAAACACGGATCTTTTGTTTTCTGACATTCTGAAATGGACAAGCATGATCCAGCAAACAGCTGAACTGACTCAGAAGTAAAATGTAGGACAAAAAAAAAGGATGAAGAGAAAACTCTACAGTGATTTGATTGTTTACAGAGATTTAAATTCTGAGAAGATCCCAGACACTTAAAAGTGGGACGTGATTTTAATCTAAATTCCTCTGTGCCCATAGGAACGTTGTCTTCTAATCTAATAATTTTTACTCTCTTTACAGAAAAAAATTAGAAGTAAAGCCCCTATATATTTCTTCATCAGAATTAATTATGTGAGCACATGTTTTGACTCTAAATGACCATAATTTTCCACTGTGATTTCACCGAGTTTCTCAACCACCTAATGGGAATCTGTCCTTGTACTACAGCAAAACTTCAAATTCCAAAAATCAAGATGGAATGGCAGAACTGGTTGTTTATTTTTTTCTGTGTTTGTATATTTAATGAAGTTTTTAGGCAAGATCATAGAATTAACTTTTGATACATGTTCAAAAATATTTCTGTTTTGCACCCTTAGCCTATGATGATGAATAGAGTGAAGGTAGATGCACACACATATAAAAACCTTAAAAGCTTAAAAAAAATATTAGATATGGCCATATAACTTAAACATTCTGTTTCTGGCACCAGTAAAGAGTTCTGGGAGAATCTTCTGTAGCTAAATATTGGACAGAAGGCTTCTGAAAAATCCAGGGATTGCTGTCGGAAAGCAATTAAGCTGAAGAAATTACATTACAGGAGAACAGATGCCATATTCAAGTCAGCCCCCTGTTTTTCATGCAGTTGGGGCTCACGGTCTTTTATTTCCTAATAAACAAAAGATTGGCAAACACCTGTCCCTTCCCTCGTCAGGTACGGCTGTTTATCCGAGGAGTAAAGACAATACCACAAACAGGTTATCTCTGCTCTTTGTATTCTAAGTTCACGTCTGTCTAAGGTAAAAAGAAAAGCAAGGAATTTGGAATGTTTATCCCCTTTTAGATTTAACTTCTCTGACATCCTCATGCAATTTTTACATGGTCTTTCTCATTCCAAATTACTTCGCGGTGGCACGTACTTTGGCAATGAACACGGGTCAGGAGCAACAACCCGTTTTTCTTGTCCACGTGTGCTTTCTGCCCTCAAGCGAGCTGTTTTTCCTACTTTCTTCATTGAAGAAATAATAACATGAGCAAGACACGAAGCACCATTAGAACTGTTTTAAATTATCACAGAAATCATATTTCTCTAATTTTCTTAGGCAACAAATCCATGGAGGCCAAAAGCGAAGCACATTTTTAAATTTCAAACTTTGCCATCAGCAGGGACCTGAATTTTCTGTATTTTTTTTTTAACCATGACATATTTTCACTTTTCTGGTTTCTCGCTCTTGCACCCTCTCTATGGAAATGTGTAGATGACTTTATCTCCTCTTTGACACTTTAAAAATGTCTTTCTGTTTTCAATTTAAGGATTCATTTCACCATATGGTCTGTTTAGCCTGATAAACCCTCCTGCACATTATGAAATAATTGTAACTGTAGAAAACCATTCATATCTCTGTGGGTAAGGTTACGACAGTGTTTTTATGTGCAATGACCGCTTCTCCGATCCCAGGAATTTATCACTGAGCAGTCAATTTGTTTTAAATCTGCAACCTGGTGTACAGGAACTATTTGCCGTGATGTGTGTTGCCCAATAGATCATTTTCGTTCACAGATGTGATTGTTGTACTCAAATCCATTCCTCTGTGAAGTTGAAATCAGGCAAACACCTCCGTTCCTTATGGATGATGTCACAAGCAAAAGCAGCATTCTCTCAAATCAAAACAGCCTTAGGTGTAAAGTATAAGTCAAGAGACTTCTAGTTACGTAGATGTTCAAAGGAACAATGCAGAAGGCAGACTCCTATTCCGATGGTGGTTAATGACATCGTTGCACACGAAGATAAGCGCATTTTATTTTTGTGTGTCTTTAATTTCTAGTGGAAGTATTCTGCCTACTGCATTACTAAATTGGAACTGTTGTTGGATTTTGTTATTACTCATGTTCGTGTGGATATGGGTCATGAACACATGCCATCTGAAAAAGTTGTAAAATGTTGTACATAGTGAGAAAAAAGCAACAAAATGCTTTTGCAACTGCTCTGTTCTGCCCACTGTCTTACTCTGAGGATGTAGGCATCCCACTGTGCCTCTTCTCTAGAGCACGCACGCACGCACATTCCTCGCTAGCCCTGGCACACGGCACGTTCATTCTGCCCTCTGGAATAGCTCCACTAACCTGGCTACCAATCCTACCTGCTCTTGACAGCCCAACTTCCTTATGAAGATAAATAGGTCCATGAATTATAATTAGCCATTTGTTCCCTTGTTTATTGAACATAAATATCACACCTAGTATACGGCAGACCTTCTTCTCTGTGCTGGGGTTCCTCAAGGGTATATGCTCTGGTGTTGGGGAAGAGAGAAAAAAACTTCAAAAAATACATAAATGATATCTTATCTAAAATATTTTCCATTTTTACTTCATTAAACACAGTGACAAACAAAACATAAATTAGTATTTCCCAATTGAAATAAAAGTTGGGAGACTATTAACATAGTATCCTGTCCTAACTTGAGGAGTAGCATCATCCTATCCATTACAACTATGCTCAGTCACTACTATGATTTCTAATTATTTGATTTATTTTGTTGTGGCATTTTCTGAATTAGACCTTAATAAGTGGGATTTAACCCAGAATCTCAAAATGTGCCTTCAAGGGAACAAGCCATATATTGCTAAATATTTAGAATAAACACTACTATACTTTAATAGTAAACAAATGCTTGGAATTCAGAAATTATCTTCCCCAGTTTTGACTATTCCCAAGTGTCCCACAGGTTGAGGAGAGGCAGTTTTTTGTAAGTCTGAATGAGAACACTATTTTGCAATTAGCCAACCCTTTGACCAGCAGGTGTCTGCATTCCAGTGGGACCGTGCCATCCAGGCCACCTCACTAGCTTATGTATGTCTACTGGGTGTACAACACCTTTGTGTATGTGCAAGAGTATGGCACAAAGAACTCAACCTCTGGTGAGACTGACAAAAGCAAAGACAATATCAAAGATTTTAAGCAGTTGATATTCCTTTTCCAGAAAATAAGAGACTTTCCATAAATTAAGGAATACAATATCAAATAACTCAGTGGGAAATAAGGGTTAGTTCAGTATGTCCTTGGTAGGACAAAGAAAGTTCAGTACACAAATTGTTACTTTTTTATTACAGAAGAAGTCATGCAAGAAACAAGATCCTTATGAAAGTTGAAAAGGCAGTTAAGTGTGGGGTGAGAATATGTAAAAGAAACCCAATAACAGATGGAGACTTGGTCGGGGCAAGTCAGAAACATATGCGGAATTTTCCCGTAATAAATAGTTTTAAAAAGAGTCATGAGCAATTATTAGTTGTTTGGAAATGTTAAGAAACACTTTTCTTTGCCCAAAGAATGCCTCAAGCAATAGAGATAATAATCGTAGCAATAATAGTGGTAACAATGAGTAAAATAATAAATAACACGGTGTATTATTCGCCAGCCGCATATTATCCGCCAGCCGCCATTCTAAGCACTCCACAGAAACGATTCATTAAGTTATTCATGATTATGAAAATACTTTCAATGGTGCAGCTCTGAACATCCAGGCGAATTTAATTTTAATAGGTGCTGCTACCATCTGGCCGCCACCTCCAGCAGACCAGTAGGCGTGGCTACTTTCACGGAGTCTACCTGTGGCAGGTGCCGTGGTCACCATTCTGCGTGTGCCCCGCCACCAAGCCCTCATGACGACACTGTCAAATACAAACTGCAAAGGTGATGACGTAACGCATTACTGAATCATAGGGTAGAAATTTATATTGAACATTTATAAACGATTCAAACAATTAAGGCTTTATAAAATAATTGTGTGTACACACTGCTGGAACCACAAACTAAGTTAGGCTCCCCATTGTTAATTTTCTTAACACTCTTTGCACCTTCCTAGTTCTTATCAGAATTTTAATCACTCATTTGTTAATTGTTCAGATTATTTCTTATTCCATCTTTCCGGGAGCTCCATACAGAAAGGAAGCATGTTTGTCTTGTTATCATTGTATCACGAAAATCTAACAAAGGACTTGACACATTTTACCATCTTAACCATTTCTGAGTGTACAGTTCAGAAGTGTTCAGTTCGGAAGTGTTCAGTATATTCACTTTATTGCATAATAGATCTCCAGAACTTTTTCATCTTGCAAAACTGAAACTCTGTATCCAGTAAACCATAATCTCCCCTCCTGTACCCAGACTATGGCAACCACCTTACTACCTTCTCTTTCTATGATTTTGACTACTTTAGAGACTTCATGTAGGTGGAATCATTTACCATCTGTTCTTTTGTGACTGGCTTTATTTCACTTAGCACAATACCCATCCACGTTGCAGCGTGTGACAGGATTTACTTATTTTTAAGGCTGATAATATTACCTTGCATTGAGCAGGTGGTGGCTGAGAACTCCGTGAAGGTTTGAGAGAAACACTCTGACTTGTGCGTGTTAAATGAGCTCTAGGAAGGTGAGGACGAGAGCAGTGGACAAGTCCAGATGTGGCTAGAAACAGTGGCACGATGAAAGGTTATTTCCCAGACACATCTTGGGAGGGTCGGCAGGGGCTGCTTCTGCACGGGCTGTGGCGTGTGACAGCATGAAGGAGCCAAGGTCACCCCAGGGTCTTGGAGCTTGCTGGCAATGCTGGGAGGCAGGGCGGGAGATATCAGCCCTTCACCTGGGACTGACTTAGTGGAGGAACCAACCAGGAAATTAGAAGGAAGCAGTTGGATGCGCGAGTCTGGAGTCCAGGGGAGTCGAGGCTGAGAATATCATCAGCCTCGGGTGCTCCTTAGAGCTGTGAGGGCGGACGAGGTTCTCCAAGGAAGAGAAGAAAGAGAGAAGATGAAAGTCCGAGGGTGGGTTTTGGCGCACTTCAAAGTCCGGTGGTGGAGGAGAAGGGGGGGTTCACAAGCGGATTGACAGGAAGGGTCCCTGGGAACGCAGAGGAAGACCGGAGTGTGCGGTGTCCCCGACTGCGCACTGTTCCCAGCGTTTCCACACGGCACACAGGCCAGGGCCAATTGGCTATGTTTTAACATGTGCAAATATGTCGGTAGGATAATTCCCCACGGTGTACTCGTTAGATCGGGAGTATGTGTTATTAAGAATACTTGCCAAAGCGCACTATAAAGAGGGCTCAGCTTACAGCCCCACTAACGACGGGAGAGAACACGTGCTTTCCTAACTCTGGAAAGCACAACACAAAATGAAATGTTTTGATCTTGGCAAACTGGATGGTAAAAACTGTTTATGTGTTTTGGAGACATTTTCTTTTTTTTCTTTTTTTTTTACCTTTTTAAGCGTCTCGTCCATTCCTCTGTGTTTACCCGGGTGTGTGCTCAGCCACACTGCTGTTAGAATCTGTTATGTGTTAAGGAAATGACCCCTCCTTCTCTGAAGACTATTATAAATGCTTCTGCCAGTTGTCACTTGTTTTTGACTCTGCGTGTCTATGGGTGTGTGTACGTGCACTCGTGTACATGTTTCTATATAGAAACTCCAAATATATGTATTCAGGCAAGTTTAACTGCCTTAACACGTATGGTTTTTTTGTCACATTAATATCAAAAGAATGATTATTGCACTTTTTCTTCCACTAAATTTATGGTTTTATTTTTTCTTTATATCTTTGATGATCTTCAAATTTATTTTGGTATAAACTATAAATCAGGGATAAAAAAATTTACTTAATTTTGCCTTTAGCTACCAGATTGTACCAAACATTTACTGAATGACCTTTCACCTCCTGATGTGCAAAGTCGCCTTGACAGAGCCCACTCCCCTGCCCCCCCCCATCGATGGTCTCCTTTCTTTCACGTGCTGTTAGAACCTCTGGGTTTTCAGTGGGCGTGGAGTTTGCGGGTCTGGGGTCCCCTTGCAGTCAGGTCATGTACAGAAGTGATGGGTGCGAGTTTTGGGTCACATTCCCATAAGAAAGCTGCTTGTCCTCATCTTCTGTGTTCATCATCCCATGGGACACAGACATGGGGGTAATGAGGACAAAGCCACTCACTAGCAGGTGGCAAGGAAGCACGGCAGAAAACACCCAGGGCTGGAGGACATGTGGGTGGGAGGTGCCCCTGCTCTGGACAGCCCCCTTCTACACTCTGAAGGGAAATAGAAGTGAATTTATAATGTTGAGAGGTGGAGTCTTACCTATGTATTAGCCTATACCCCAAGTAATGCAGAAATTGGTATCTGAAAGTGTGGGACCACCACTACAAAACCTAAAACATATGGCATTATCTTCATTTTGACAGCAGGAATAGAATACACCAAACTTTTTACTCTAGAAAATTTATTATTATGGTTATGCCATATGAAACTTGTTTTTATTTTTATTTTTTTGTTTTTGTTTTTATGTTTATTTTTTTCTGTCTGTGGCCTGCAGTGCTTTGGAAGGCAGAGTTCTCTCTAAGCTTGCCGCTCTGGGGAAGAGAGAGGAAACATCTATCTACATTTTTGGTTTTGCTCTTCACTGCTTAGCGAGACAGCAGGCCAAGGTGAAGTATGGCGAGAACTAGCCAGTTCTAACGCAGACATGGATGAAACGCAGTTTTGTGAAGAAGACCCCTCAGCCTGTGTCAAGAAACCAAGGCGGTTTCCACACACTTAGGGATTCCGACAAGACCATGTACTTAGTGTATTTCTAAGGAAGTACTTTCAAAAAAAGTTTTGTTAGAATTATTTTATTTTATGTAAAGATTTAGGAACTACTGAGATATTTTTGAGATTCAGCTCTTTCATTTAATGGTAGGGTCAGTTTATTTTTCATTTGTTCAAACCCCACTGGTCTCGTCTTTCTGATAAACTCTTTTCCTTTCTATGTATATCATAACGACAACTTGCACAGATTACATTTGTTCTTTTACATATTGTGTAAATTTTTAAATATATTGACATACACCCATTCATAATACAGTCTTATCATTTACAACATCTATGATATCAGCCTTTAAAAAATAAGGCATTATTTATTTATTTCCTTTCCTCTTATTTTTTTAGTTATTCCAGTTTACTAAGAGCTCTAGAAAACATATTATATTTTAAACTGTTTTATTCTCTTTCTTGATTTGTTATCAACTCATTTAAATATACTGGTTGTCCATGTTTATTGCAAACAAAAAAACTGAGAAACACCAGATAAGCAAAGGAAAAAGTCACCTCTGCACAGGACATCTGGAGATAAAATCTGTTAACTCTTTTAGGTGTGACTATGAGGAGGAGCTTATATGTATAGGAAGTTCTTGTTACCAATAAATATATTTTCTAAATCTAATTTTAATAGCTATCTAACAATCCATCATGTAAACATAATTCATTTAGTGAATTATTTAATCCTAACTTAGAGCATTAAAGTTTTCTATAATTATCACAATTTTAAATAAGGCCATGATAAACTATCTCATAGACGAATGCATATAAAATTAAAGCTATTTTTGCCAGTTTCCAAGAAATAAGCCTATTCCTATTTTAATTGAAATGACATTAAAACTATCGTGTAAAATTGGAAAGAATTCCCATTCTCCCATGGTATTTTTCTTTTATTAGAATTTTTAAAATTATACAACTCCCCAGTGTTTAATGTCAACAAGTTTATTTTTTTGTTTTTATTTTACTGGAATTTAGGTAATTTTGTATAAAATTTCACTAGCTAACATCATCAGTACAGTTAATTGTAAGGACAAATCTCCCTCCCTCCCCCTCTCCTTCCCCCTTCCTTCTTCCCTCTCCCCTCAAGGATTATTCTTATGAGCTCAGTTAGTGGGATCAGAAACATTAATAATAACAACCTATGTTATATATTTTTTCCTAAAATTCAATGACATTACATCAGTAGATAGCGTAAGAGTATCTATTTGGCAATAGTGTTGAAAGTGAAAATGACAAATGTCTTTTTAAATACATAGATATGACTGTTTCTTCCCTCTTTTTAATCTATGAGTATTGTGAATCATATAACACTGGACCATCTTTGCATTCCTTGTATTCTTGGCACGAGAGTCTCATGTTCAAGTATGTCGTGTAAATGTACACATGTATTTGGTTTTCCCACATTTTACTTGGCAGATCTGCACTGGGTAATGGTCAAACTGTGCTGCACAAAGTAGGATAGTCTTTGCATACACAATGATGGAAAATTACTACTTGATGATTTATGGTGTCTTAAATAATTATAATATATGTAAATAATTATTTCTGGATAAGGACTATGAGAAAGAAGTGTGTGCCGCGTGACAGGAGAACCTGGTCTTGGCTAGATGTGCTTCTTTCCATACTGAGTTGTTGGAATTTTTAATTGTTATTGAGATTAAAACTATCACGGCTACATAGGATGTTCTTCAACTCTGTTCTTGTCTCTGTCTATTAACTGTCTAGAATTTTGACGGGGATAAGTTATTAGTTATTTCCTTGTTACTTATGCATTCGTATGGTCATATGGAAATCCTTTTCATCCCCATGCCATAAGTATATTTTTCTGAATTTCTTTATTTAATATTCTGCAATTCTCATTTGTGTCTTTAATGTTGCATATGTGCATACACACGCGCGTGCACACACACACACACACACTCACTCTTCATCTTGGAAGTTCAGAATGTGCCATTTCTCAGTACTGAAAGCCAAGCCTTTGCATCCATCCACTTTCCATGTGCCACTGTCATTCCCCATGGCCTCTACCCAGGGCCAACACGGAGAAGGTTCTATATCTGTAATTGCTAGGTTATCCCTTTGACCTATTTTTATCCCTGCATTAATACCACCTTTATTGAAAATAGATTTTATTTTTTTAATATCTGTAGAAAAAATTCTCCCTTCTTATTTTTTTTTTATTTTCTTAATTGTTGTGGCTATTCTCGGACCGTTGTAGAGCATTAGATTTGTGCCAACTCTGCCCACAGGTATATATTCAATACAGATGGAAATGTTTAATTGTGATTCCTTTCCTTGACAATGCAGGTAATATGTCTCAACTAATTTAGTTATTTTTGTATAATAAATTGTTAACATCTATTTAATTATTTGGTTTTTTTACAGTTTTTTTACATATCCTAAAATAATATAATGCTAAAGCAAGCATAGCAGAGAGAGAAATTAAATAAAGAATATTTAATAAATGCAATTTCTTCATTATTGTTTTGCAAGGCCTCACTTTATATATAAACTTTACTTTAAATGGATACTCCATTGCATATATAAAATGAGACACCACAAAACAGTACAGGGCTTGAATTATTTAATAAATGTGACTAGAATATTGGTTTTATAGAAAAATATGTACTAACACTATTCATAATACGATGCTAGATGGGTTAAAGTGATAAAAGGAAAAATCAAACCGTAAAAAGAGAAGGAAATGTTCAATATTTATCCCATTTCTGGATGTGGAGAGCCTGCTGAGCTTAAATAAAAGAAACTGATTTCAACCAGGATTTGGTCATAGATCCTTTCCAGTGACTGTCAGCTGCTCAGCTGGGGCACAGCCCATGGGCACCAGGTGGGAGAACTCGAGGGGCCTAGAACTCTCCACGTGGGCTCACGGCCCCTGTTCCAGTTGTTATTAAACAAAGAAATGCAAAATAAAACTTTCACTGGGTACCACCTTTAAGTACCAGATTAGCAAATATTGCTTTTCAAAGATATACAATTCAGTGATGTTAAGAAGATTTTAGTATAAATTGTGCTAAAGGAATTTTGGTAAACACAAGCCTGAATTGTTAACAGTTTCAAAAGTCCATCTGTCTCTGTGTAGGATTTAGGGTGGTCCTCTCCTACCTAACGAATTAGTAGCGCTAAAATACACTCATCTTGGGGCAGGTCATTCCCTTTTTGTAAGTCTATAGAGGCTTTATATAGCAGCCTTCATTATTTCTAAAAGCAGCAGATTAGAGGTCAAATGTACAGCAGCTTCGTTTTCACTGAAGTTGTCAAGGCAACTTTCTACCATGGGAAATCTGGGAAAGATTATTTTATTTTATGTATCACTGTTCATAATAAGTAAATACCAAAGCAATGATGTTTAAAGATCTTTTCTTTGCAGGGGGGCAACACAAAGAACTAATATCTCTTTTGTTGATTTTCACAAAACGATGTCTGCCGCACTGGACATGAATATAGACGTAGACAGTGAAGAAGGAATCAGCAGAACCCTACCTGTGGAGCTAGAGGGGTCGCACCCTGTTGTCTCATGCTCGATTTGCAGTGCACGAGGCCAGGAACTACACCTGCTGCAGGGGACCGAGGAGAGCCCCTGGATAGTGCTGGCTGCTTGTTTTATTCAACCCTCATGACACCAAGTACCTTAACCCCCCTTTTCCAAGTGAGGGAGAGAGGGGGAGAGGGTGTCTTACCTCTGGTGCACAGCGGCCCACGGACTCCCAGACTCACAGGTGAGCCCACACCTGCCGAATGCCACGGCCCCGCCCCAGCCCCTCACCCCACCCCAGCCCACCGCGTGCTTTTTTCTGCTAGTCCAAACAGATGGACGCTAGAGCCCACTCAGCCAACTGTTTATCCTCTGGCTTCCCAATGGCTGGCGTTGGCTCAGCGGGCACTGCCCCTGCACACACCAGACGAGTCTACTTCCTCACCTGTCCTGAGCTGACCCCAGCCCCTGAGCAGCTCCCCACTCTCTCCCGGTCGTGACGGCTTTCTGTCCATAAAACAGTGCCCACCTAACTCACCATCCAGCTCTCAGGTGGCACCGACTCGTACAGCTTCTGCACTTACTGTTATTGACTGGACTGGACTTATATCATTTCTGAACTGTTCCAGGGACCTTATATTTATTTTGCTGTTGAGGAGACTGAATCACATGCCTATTTAGAATTCTTTTCTGTGCCTAACACAATATCAAGCAATGGCTCGTTGGACACATTTTCAAAGTGAAGGTCATTTATCCTCCGTGGCCATTTACTGACGTTTTTCCCCTTCCCTTACTGCCTGACGTCCAGCACCTCTGACCGCTCATGCCTTGTTTGGCCTACGCCATCCACAGAGTCCATTTCTGCTGATCTAAGGGTCTCAGGGTGTCCTGCACTCATGTGCCACCCAGAGATATCCCTGGGCAGCTTCTGAGTCAAAAACCACTTCTTTTCCAGTTCCCTACAAAGCCTCCTTGTAAATAATTTAATCTCACCCTTCTACAGGGAATATCACTTTCTTCCCCCATTCCGTTCTATTATAACTGTTGCCAAGTGCAGAGAGTTTTATGTGCCTTCATTATTTGCAAGAGCTCACATTTGCGATAAGGAAAAGACTCACATTTTGAATCAGGTAATGTTTTTCAATTCATGAGCTCCTTGCCTCCCTGAGGTTCCTGAGGGTTCAACCCTTTCCCAAATTCTAGTTGAACAAGAACTTTGGTATTCCATTTAGATTTCAAAGCAATTCATTGCCTGCTGTAAAATGCTATAAAATGTTAGTAGTATGAATTTAATAACAATGATACAGGCAGCATGGTGAAGAATCTTGATGGAATTTGGGTAAGATTACATAAGAAAATAAAACTGATGTGACTTTAAAGTATTTAGCATACTCTTGTTGTCCAATGAATATTTCTCCTCTTCGCCTTTGGTGAAACTAATGATAATAGTTACGCGTGCTTCCTAAGAACAAATATATAACATGCATTGTGTCACTAGCAAACATTTAAATTCAGAACTTTCAAACATATGCACTGTGCATTGCTAACCACACATTTGCAGGAAACATTTACTCATGATGTTATTTTTGAAAAAATGGATTGATACTATTATCAGACAATTTAAATAAACCAATTTGAGTCTTATGTCATACATTAATTTCCAGCTGTAATTTTACTTCCTTTATGCATGGTATACTGAAATCTGTAAGTAAAATACTTATAATGTTTTATTTTATTTCGATTTTCAAATTTCCTTGCATAGAAGATAAAGCCAAAACTCCTACACATGAGATTTATACTCACATGGGCAATACCTTTTCTATTTGTTTAGAATGACATACCTATACAATGAGTAAATAACTTAAGGTGCAGCCCATTTACAGTTTATATGAAATAATAGTTATTACAGGAATATTATGCATTAGTGAATTTGTAATGGTCTATAACCCTTGCCATTAATAATAATTATTTCATTTATAGCATTTCCCAAAAGATACTGTTTATTTACACAAAGTGTTAAAAATTAAAATGAAAAAGGATAGTCTATTCTATTAGATTTCGTCATTCATTTCCAAACTGAATTATTTTTTTCCAAATACTAATCTGCATCATATAATCTACGTATCAACATGTGCTTTATAAGAATTCCACCTGCTCTCATAAAGGCGCGTATATATATATACACACACACACGCACAATTGATTTTTATATTTAAGTATATATTTAATATATGTTAATGACATATATGTATATGGTTTACACATATGTATACACAGTCATCCTCCCTGTCCATGGAAAATTGGCTCATGTCTCCACACAAACCAAAATCCTTGACTTCTCAATTCCCCCATATGAAATGCTGTAGTATTTGACTATAACCCACGCACACCCTCCTGTACACCTTACACCATCTTTAGATTAACTATAACATCTAATACAATGTAAATGCTATATAAATAGTTGTTACATTGTATTGTTTAGGGAGTAGTGAGAAGAAAAAAATCTCTACATGTGCAGTACAGTCTTTGTTCCCAAATACTTTCAACCTGTGGTTAGTTGAGTACATGGAGAGGGTTGACTGTATCTAACTATACAGATATTATTTTTAAATCAACTGCTGATTGCAGCTCCAGAAAAGATAAATGGAGTAGAAATTTAAGGGAGAAAAAAATGAAAGTACTAATAAAGCAAAAGTTAATACATGAAACTTATTTTATTTTAAAATAATTTAATGAGGATATATATTACATCACACACACACACACACGTTCATGTGTATGTGTAGATTGAAAAAGATTTTGGAAAAAAATATAAGAAAGTGAGTAACTCCCAAAGTGCTATTACTTTTATTTTTTATTATTATTTTTTTTTAATTTATTTTTTTAATTTCAGAATATCATGGGGGTACAACACTTTGGCCATACACATTGCCCCTGTTCTGCCCGTGTCAGAGCCACAATCGTGGTCATCCCCCAAACTGTGCTCCCCACATCCATTCAGTGAGAGTTTTTCCCGTCCCTTCCACCCCCCTCCCGCCCGCCCGCCCTCAGATGAATGTTATTGCCCTGTGTGATGTAAGTGTTCATCAGTTAGTGCCAGTTTGATGGTGAGTACCAGTGGTGCTTGTTTTTCCAATCCTGTGACACCGAAGTGCTATTACTTTTATATAACTTTTATAAGCAATATAATTTATATCACAGCCTTTTGTGTATAAATTCTAAAATTGGGATTATGTTGTCATGTTTGGTGATTTGCTATATTATTTCTAATAGTTTCTAAGCAGCTGCTGTTTCATTAACTAGTCTGTGAGAATAGGAATTTTTAATTTATTTCTTCAAAATAAAAATCACCTTTCTATTGACTACAAATAAGGTTTACTATAAATGGTAAAGATAATAAAACCCAAAACAAAAATGACCCGTCTTTGCAGCTAGAGAAGTCCTGCCTCCCAGTTGGCTGAGAGGCCTGGCGATGCCCTGGCATTATGCTATTTTATCCAACAACTTGTAATTAATACTGTTCAAGTCCGTGCTCACGAACGTAACCATCCTCCTCCTCAGACTTTGCGTTTTAGTTCTACGGAACATTTCTAATACAAGCACAGACACAATTTCAAAACAGAACACTTAATCCCTACATCTTCTCCTCACCGGCTCGGGCCTTCACAGGCGGGAGGCCCGTGAGGAAGGCCCTGTTTCTGTCTCGTCTCCCGCAGGCACCTCTGATCTGTCCTGGAGGCACGCGAGGGGATGGGGGGCATGGGCGTGCAGCTCTCCTGCCAGCTCCAGCCTGTCCTCCACCACGGAGGACTGGAGTGAGGATCTGTCCTGACGCTGCTGGAAGAAGCTGTGGCCTGAACGGCCCTTCCCACGGGAGCCAACGCCCAGGGCTGCGGGGGGAAGCTCCTTCCAGAAATGGAGAGAACAGAACGAAGGAAAGCACCTTCTCCCCAGTGCCCTCTGATCTCCCAGTGGTGCCTCCTCTTGGCCGACCCCACAGGGAACCGTAGCGCACTGTAGTCTGGGGGGAAAAAAGCATTGCAGATCCCCCTCTTCATCTGCAAGAGGGGCAATTTTGCGGTGGGTCTGAACGGCGGCAGTAGACACGCAGCCTGCAGCATCTCCTTCTGCTGCTCAGCACCCAGATTTGAACTTAATACCATAAGGACAATCACGTCATGCTCCTACCTAACAGGATGCAAACAGCATCCTAATTTAGGTGCACCCACCCTTCGCTCGAGAGGGGGATACAAAGACCTACAGTATTCACCTCTGGCTGATCATCAGAGTGTCCATCTTCAGACATCTTTAGTTCTTCCTTTGTCGTTTGGACATAATCCTGCCTGAATATTCTGTAATCTTCGTTTTTGCTTCTCGTTCCGTACCCTGCCCTGAGGACTGTCTTTTCACACCCAAGTGGGCCCCTGCAGAGTTTTCCTAGACAAAACCAGGTGTTAAAGCATCCATATTGTTAACTACGTTTCAAGGCATTTACTCAGCCACTATTTTTTTCTTTTTTTCCTGTCCAAGGGGTTTAGAAAATAAACACAAATAACATTAAGCTTCCTGCCTTTTTCTAACCTGTGGATGTGACATCTACTCTTTCTGCTGGGCTGCCCAGAGCAGGACAGATGAACCGTGAGACAGGAGGGCCCCCATCACCGCCTGTTTCCAGGAGGTCAGGTTCCCAGCCACTCTGCTTCTCAGACCAACACCAGGCTCTGTGTCTCTTGTTCCTGGTACCTGGAGACTCAGACCTGCTGCTGGACTCCGTCCCAGTTTCTGAAGAGGCCAAATCTTCTTTATCCTCAGGGTACATCTTGGGAAACCACAGCACCCTGGAAGAACCACGCTAACACGCTCCCAAACCCCTCAAGGCATGTTTTCCTAACCCTTTGCCTTGTGAGGGTTACAAGGTTTCTTCTGAAAGTAGCAATAAACATGATGTTTGCAACTTGCCTCAATCCTGACGTCTTGACGGCCTTGGGATGGGTGATTTAGCTGCCCTGGCTTCACTTCCCTCGCTTCTCCTGATGTGAGGAGGTGTGCTTACATAACGTCTCCAGTCTACGAACCAACATTTGCACCACGTGGGGAAGACGTGAGTGCAGCCTGCGCTAGGTGAGAGGACTCAGGCCGTCCCTGCCGTGATGCTGAGTTGAGATGCCAGGTCGGCCGTGTTGGGTTCAGCCACAGTTGATTTGACCTCTTTCAGCTGTCTTGGATACGGTGGTCCTCTTACAAATGTCATGAAAATCCAAGGTTGTCTTCACCAACACTTAACAGAGGACTGACATTTACTTAAACATTTGCTATGGTACAAAATAGGACTTTGGGGTAGTACTGAGAAAGTCAAATAAGGATGGCAATGCTTGACTGACTAGGAAAAGCAAGAGAAACACATGGCTATAGGCATCATCATATTACTTAAGCATTTCAAATACTGTTTTGGACATAAATAAGTGATACAATGAATTCCAAGGCTTCTATTATTAAAAATTTAATTTGAACACACTTGTTATTCTAATGTTAAAACTCATCTATAGAAAGAAAAATTGTAATAGTACAGTTTACTGTTATGCAATTAAAATCATAGTGTAAATAATTTGGAGTGCTCTTCTACTCAGAGTTCTAGAGATAATTATAGGTTTCTTCATCAATACAATGACCATCTCAAACTGCAAGACACTAACATATTAGCCAAAGTGCATTTATTATAGCTTTTTACCAACCTATGCGACTCATGATTTAAAGTCATGCATTCTAATGTGTTTTGACAAGTAAATTGCTTGCCTTTTTCTATGATAGCCAACCATATAAATAATGCATGCATGGTAATAACTAGAGCAATAATGTAAAAGTCAGCTGTGAAGCACAGGAAGCATGTTGATGATAAAGGTGCTTTAGCCTTGAAAAAGCAAGCCGCAACTCAGAGAAAACTGACACACCTGAGGCCGTGTATTTTTTTTCCAAAATATGACTAAGCTCATAGCTTAACTTCTTTCCCTCTCCCCCACACCCCCACAACTTAAGACCTGAATGCCTTTTCTTGGGAAGATCAAAGTTCATGATACTGAATCATTTTGCTTAATACTTGATATTGCTTGGAGTTGTTTTCTGAATATAACAGTATGGGATAGCTTCTTAAAAATGACAATTAAGGTAATTGTACAGGGGATAATTTTATCCTAAACTGAGGTCTTCTCCCAGCAAGTCTCCAACAGTGAGCATCTTCCTAGATAACAAACCATAAAATGAAACAAAATGAAAACTGTCAATAATTATTCTTCTACATATCCTGTTGGGTAATTTATGGTGAACATTTATTCTTCCTTATAGTCTCTACCTTTGTGTTTACTTCCACATTCTGGACCTAATTTGAATCAAAAGAACAACACACACATGCATTCACACCAACCATCATTATCATCACCATCACCATCATCACCTTTGTCACCATCATCACCATCAACATCATCAGCACCTTCATCATCATCACCATTATCATCATTACCATCATCACCACCATCATCACCACCATCACCATCACCATCACCATTATCACCATCACCATCACCATCATTACCATCACCATCATCATAATCACCATCACTATCACCATCATCACCATCACTATCACCATCACCACCATCACCAACACCATCACCATAATTATTACCATCACCATCATTATTACCATCACCATCACCATCATTATTACCATCACCATCATCACCATCATTATTTTTCTACTCTATTTCAAATAATTTCTCAGAAAAACCTAGTAAGTTTTTATTTGAAGAGGAAACTGAGGTACAAATATTTTGAATGACTAAGCAAAGATCTTAGAGAGTTACATTTAGAGTCATATCTCCTAAGTCTCATCCCAATGCCCTGCTCAGAGCTCCCTGCACACCCCCTATGCTACCCAAACAATATGTTTGCCAAACTTTCCAGAATTGTAGAAATCTGATGTATGTGTATGAAAGAGAAAACCAGAAAACTGCCAGGTTTCTGTCCAACATGTGATGAAATTGGAAATCATTACTCCCATCATCATGACAAGAAAAAAGTTGAATGAGCTGAAAATTCACAACTCTTCTTAGATTTGTCAGAGAACTGAGGTCACAGTATAAACAGCTGCCCCCCAACTTGGAGATACAGACAGTGGGTGCAGAGAATCACAGCTTATTGGAGCAGAAGCCCAAGAGCAGAAACCCCTATGGGGCTGAGGTAGGAAAACCTAAACCGTAACTGACGGATTGCTGGAAGCTCAGCATGGACAAGTCTGAGAGAGAAGAACACACACACAAACAAAAAAACTCCAGGGAAGGGAGGCCCACTCGCAAGGGGCCCTGCACTTTTGTGAATTCTTCCTCCAGGTGCCCCACTGTGTTCAGGTTGAAGATTGGGCAAAATTTTCCTCATTCGTCCAGCAAAGGGAGAGGAAAAGTAGCCATTTTGAAATATGCCAGAGTACTGTGTTCTTCTTAACAAAATCTGCCCTGAGGATAAACTGTTTCATGACAGCCCAACCTACGGGGATTTTACCACTGCTTTATGACCTGGGAAAGGGGAAACACCCTACTCCACCTCCTCTAGCCTTCTTATTACATCTGAGGGTGAAAGGAAGGAGAACACTTGTAGAGGTCACATCCCAGGGACACCAGCTCACCATGCTGATATCTCATCATGGGACAACAGAACTCTCTTCCTTCCACACACGCACTTTACTAGTGCACCACCAAATGCTTATATACAGCAGTGCCTTTTACCTAGAACATCGTATCTAGCTTTTAGCAAAAACCTCTAAGGCATATTAAAAGGCAAAAATACAAGTGGAGGAGATAGAACAAATATCAGAAGTAGCCTCTGACACGGCAGGAATGTTGGAATTATCAGACTAAGAACTCCAAATAACCATGATAAAGATGCTAAAGGTTCTAATGGAAAAAGTACACACAATCCAAGAACAGATGATCAATGTAAGCAGGCAGATGGAAATTCTAAGAAAGAATAAAGAAAGCATGCTAGAAATAGAAAACATTATAATAGAAATGAAGAAAATCTTTGATGGGTGCAGTAATAGATTAGACACTGCTGAAGAAAGAACCAGTAAGCTTGAAGAAATGTCAATACAAACTTCTAAAACTGAATGCAAAGGGAAACAAAGACTGGAAAATGAAACAATATATCTAAAAATTGTGAAACAACTAAAAAAGGTGTAACTATTTTTAATGAGTATACCAGAAGAAGAAGAAAGAGATAAAGAAGAAACAACAAAAATATCTGAAACAATTCTTAGTCAGAACTTCCCAAGATTAATTTAGACACTAAACCACAGATCCAGGAGGCTCAGAGAACACCAAGCAGGATAAATTCCAAAAAACATCTATAGCTAAGCATATCATATTCAAACTGAAGAAATTCAAAAACAAAGACAAAATATCTTGAAGCTAAACAAGAAAAACCACAGCTTACTTACAGAGGAGCAAAGATAAGACTTCTCTTCAAAAACCATGCAAGCAAGAAGAGAGTGAGGTGAAGTAATAAAAATGTTGAAAGAAAAAAAACACACCAATCTAGATTTCTGTATTTCGAGAAATTATTTTTCAAATGTTAAAGACAAATATTATCTCAGACAATCAAAAATTGAGGGAATTTGTCATCAGTAGACCTGCCTTGCAAGAAATGTTAACAGAAGTTCTTCAGAGAGAAGGAAAATTATATAGGTGAGAAACTCAGATCTAAATAATAAAAGAGTGTTAGAGAGCAAATAAGTGAATATAAAATAAAAATTTTTTAATTTCTTATTCTTACTTGGTCTAAGGGAAAACAATTTGTTCAAAATAATGGTGACAATGTACGCAATGATTATAGCTTATGAATAAGAGAGATGAATGAGAGAAATTGTAGGAGGGATTGGAAGGAAGAATTATGAATACTTTGTTATAAGGTACTTGTGTAACCCATGAAGTGGTATAATGCTATTTGAAAGTGGACATGGATTATTTGTAAATGTATATTGGAAACTCTATGGCAACTAATAAAAAAGTTATGTTTAAAAAAAGAAACAAAATTGGTATGCTAAGAAAGGAGAGAAAATGTCATCATATGAAATGCTCAGTTAAAACCACAGGAAGCAGAAAAAGAGTAGTAGACCAAAAAGAAAAAAAAAATCAACACATTTAAAAACAGTAACAAAATGGTATATATTAATCTACCTATAGTAATAATTAAACATCTATGGTCTAAATACATCAATCAAATGTGACATAGACTGTGAGAGTGGAAAAAATAACAAGACCCAACTAAAGACCCTAATATATGTTGTTGACAAGAAATCCACTTTATATATAAACGCATACATAGATTAAAGGAAAAAAGATGAAGAAAGACATACCATGCTAACATAAATCAAAATAAAGCTGGAATTTCTATGTTAATTTCAGACAGACCAAAGAAATTATCAGGAATAAAAAGGGCAATTATATATTTACAAAGGGGCCAATACTCCAAGAAGAAATAATAATCCCTAATGTGTACGCACCTAATTAAAAAAGCATTGGAATATGTTAAAAAAGAAAAAGAAAACATGATGGAACCACAAGGAGAAATAGATGAGTCCACTATTTTAATTGGAGACTTTGACATACTCTGTATCAGTAATAGACAAATCAACTCAGAGGGCCAAAAATTAGAAATGACATACTTTACCTGAATATTATGATCAATCAACTTGATTTAGTTGAAATTTATAGAATACCTCTCCTGACAACAACAGAATACACATTGTTCTCAAGTTCATATGGATCATTTGCCAAGACCACCATGTTCTGAGCCATAAAACTAAGCTTAAAAAATTTAAAAGAATAGAAATTATAGAAAGTATGCATTCAGACCTCAAATGATTAAACTAGAAATCAACTACAGACAGATAGCTGGAAAATCCCAAAATACTTGGAGATTAAAAAGCATACTTCTAAATAACACACAGATCAAACAGAAAGTCTCAAGAGAAGTTAAAAATATTTAGCTAAATGAAAATGAAGATACAACTTATCAAAATTTGTGGGATGCGGAAAAAGCAGTGCTTTGAGGGAAATTTATAGTATTGAATGCATGTATTAGAAAAAATAATTTGACATCAATAATATAAATTTTCACCTCAGAAAAATAAAAAAGGAAGAGCAAATTAAATCTAAAATAAGCAGAATAAAAAAGAATAAAAATAAGATTACAAATCAATAAAATTGAAATCATTAAGAAAATCAACAAACCAAAAGCTGTTCTTTGAAAAGATCAGCAAAATTTATTACTCTCTCACCAAGCTGAATTAAATAAAAGGGAGAAAGTACAAATTATTAATATCAGAAATTAAAGATGTACCAATGTACTGTTCCCATGGATGTTAAATGTATCTTAAAGAAATATTATGAAAAACTCTATGCACACAAATTTGATAACTTATACGAAATGTATCAACTGGTTGAAAGACATAATCTTCCAAAACTTGCAGAAGAAAAAATAATCTAATTAGGCCTATATCTATTAAAGAAATTGAAATGGTAATGAATATCCTACCAAAATAGAAAGCTGCAGATCTAGACAGAAATACTGGTGAATTCTATCACAAATTTAAAGAAAAATTGTACCAATTCTCTACAATCTCTTTTGGAAGATAGAAGCAGAGGAAACACTTCTGAACTCATTCTGTGAGGCATTACCCTAACACCAAGACCAGACAAAGATATTGCAAGAAAAGAAAACTGCAGACCAATATCTCTCATGATTATAGATGCAAAACACCTTAAAAAATTAGCAAATTTGTGTAAAAATAGTGTATTTTATGTTAGTATAAAAAGAATTACACACCACAACCAGGTGGAGTTTATTCTAGGTATGAAATCAGTTTTAATATTCAAAAATTAATTATTGTAATCCATCACATTAACAAGTTAAAGAAGAAAAATTGCATGATTATGTCAATAGATGCAAAAAGTGCATTTGACAAAACCCAACACCCACTCATGAAAAAACAAAAACTCTTAGCAAATTAGGAATGGAGGAAAACTTATCAACTTGATAAAGAATATCTACCAAAAAAAAAAAAACTTGTAACTAACTCATAGTTAATGACGAGACACTGGAATATTTCTGACTAAATTCAGGAACAAGGCAAGGATGTCCTCTCTCTTTACTTTTTTTCAACATCATATTAGGAAGACCTGACTAATGCAATAAGACAAGAAAAAGAAATAAAAGGTATAAAGACTGAGAAGGAAGAAATACAACTGTCTTTGTTCACAGATGATAGATTCTTCATAGAGAAAGGCACAAAGAATAGACAAAGAAAATCCCTGAAACTAATAAGCAGTTATAGCAAATTTGCAGGACACAAAAAGTCAATCACTTTCCTATATAACAGCAATGAACAAGCAGAATTTGAAATTAAAAATACAATACCATGTACTTTTGCACCCCCCAAAATGAAATACTTAGGCATAAATCTGAGAAAATATGACCCAGATCTATATCAGGAAAACTACAAAATTCTGATAAAAAATTTAAAAAGCACTAAATGAATGAACTAATGAACATTTTCTGTTCATGGATGGGAAAACTCAGTATTGTTAAGATGTCAGTTCTTCCTCACTTGATCTGTAGATTCAATGCAATCCCCACCAAAAAGAAAGTGGATATCAATAAACTGATACTGAAGTTGATACAGAAAGCAAAGACCCGGAATTGGCAACACAATTTGGAAAAAGAAGAACAATGTCAGAGAACTGACACCGTTAAACTTCAAGACTTACTATAAAGCTTCAGTAGTCAAGACAGTGTGGCACTGTCAAAAGAAGAGCAAGTGGAACCGTGGAACAGAATACAGAGCCCAGAAACAGACTAACACAAATACAGTCAACAAATCTTGACAAAGCAGCAAGAAAATTTGATGGAAAAAGGGTGCTCTTTTCAACACATGGTACTGGAAAAACTGAATGTCAACATGCAAAAAAAATATGGATCTAGACACAGATTTTATACCCCTCACAAAAACTAATTCAAAAGGGACTCTGGCCTAAATGTAAAACACAAAATTATAAAACTCCTAGAAGATAACATAGAAGAAAATCCAAATGACCTTGGGATCGGTGATGATATTTTAAATAGAATACTGAAGTCATAATCCATGAAAGAAAAAAATCTCACAAGCTGGATTTAATTGAAACTAAAAACTTCTGCCCTGTGGAAGACACTGTCAAAAGAATGGAAAATAAGCCACAAATTGGGAGAACATATTTGCAAAACACATATCTGATAAAAGACTATTATCCTAATTATACAAAGAAGCCTTAAATCTCAACAATAAGGAAATGAAGAGCTCAATTAAAAAATGTGCAAAAGATCTGAACAGACACCTAACCATATGTGAGACACAGATGGCACGCACACGAAAACATGCTCCACGTCGTAAGTCATCAGGGAATTGCAAACTGAAACAGCAATGAGATAGTACTACACGTGTTTTAGAAGGGTGAAAGTCCAGAATACTGACTATACCAAGCGCTGGCAAGGATGTGGTGTAACAAGAACTCTCATTATTGTTGTAGGAAATACAAAAGTGTATAACCACTGTGGAAGACAGGCATGTTTCCTACAATACTAAACATACTCTAACCACACAATCCAGATTTGCATTCCTTGTTATCTACCCAAATGAGTTGAAAACTTACATCTACGAAAAACCTGTACAATAATATTTATAACAGCTTTATTTGTAATTGTCTAAACTTGTAGTCAACAAAGATATGTTTAAATTGGTGAATGAATAAACAAACTGTGGTGCATCCACATAACAGAGCATTGGACAACCTAAAAAGGCTACACACTGTACGATTCCAACTCTAGGACGTTCTGGTGAAGGCAAAACTACGGAGGGAGTAAATAGACCAGCAGCTCTAGGGGCTCTGGGGGCGCAGGGAGGTATGAAGAGGCAGAGCACAGAGGAGTTTAGGGCAGTGATGGTTCTATAATGGTGGGTACACGTCATTATACATTTGTCCAGGCCTGTAGAACGTACATCACCAGGAGTACATCGAACCCTGATGTAAACTGTGCACTCTGGGTGGTAATGATGTGTTGATGTCGGTTCATTGATTGTAACATTTGTACCCCTCTGGTGGGGATGTTGATGGTGAGGAACGGTGTGTGTCTGTGGCTCTTATAAAATTATTCAAGTGCAAACTTGCTTAAAATATGTCTAAGTGGGAAGTCTGTACTTTTAGTATTCTTAGCAGTACCTAAAACTGCTCTAAAAAATTGTCTATTTAAAAAGCTAAAGTAGAAGTCTTCAGTAAATCTTGCTGTTTTTAAAGCAATGAACAAAGCACACATTTATAGAGTCATAATTAGGCTGTATTGGTCTGATAGGAAAGCAGTATATTTTGATAACAACTGCATTTTTCAGAAACTAAAGTGCCCTTTTGGTAAGTATCTAGCTTTGATTTTTTCTTGTTTTTTTTTCTTATTTTTCTAACATGAGTTATGTCTTAGAGGAACTAGCTTATGAGAGTATAGTTTCTATCATTTGCACAGCATGCAGTGCTACATTACATAATGATACTGAGGCTAAATCTAGCTACAATCTGTTGTTTCAATAACAACAATGCATTAAGCAAATGGACTAAAATGGAATTATAGCTGCAGATGCTCAGTTCTCACTTCTTTTTGTTTTGCGTCTTATTACAGAATCAGGCTGCAGTGCTGTCCTCTGACTGGGGCTATCAACTAGTAATCATAAATATTTTAAATGTTCACATCTTCCTACAAAGCAGTCTGTAAGTGTCTAATTTCTCCATTTGACTCTTTGAAACCAGGAATAAACTAACTGATTACTTTATCGGCAAAGTTCCCCGTTGAATAATACTGTGTTTGGATTTTTATAAAGCTATTCAAGTACAAATTCACTCAAAATGTATCTATAATCTTCTTTATCCAGCTATAAATGTTGGTCATTTAGGCCTCATTCAGACTGACGTACGGACATATGATTACGTATCTGTCTTCGATAAGTGTCTCGATGCCAAATGAAGTCAGCATGTGCTGTCTGACACCCACCAACCTTGAGGATGTGCAGTTGCTCACACTCTGGCTTCAGGGTTTCAAGATTTTATCATATAAAAGTAACATTTATCAAGGGAAAAAAAGGAAATACAGATAGCATGGAAAGAATGAAATAAATTTATCACTCTACTGCTCAGATATGTTTTGATGGATATCACTCAATATTTATTTAAACGTGTGGTAACAATTACACTTTATTAAAAATACAGCTATATTCTTCCATGTTACAATTTGAAACTACCAGATTTTAACTAGACAATTTGCAGTTCTTGGACAAGGAGATTGCTTCCAGATTTGCTGTATTATAAATAATGACAAGGTGATCAGCCTTGAGGGTGTCTCTGTGTACCTCCCTGATTATTTCCGTAGCATAAATTTCTAATTTAGACTCCAGCAAGGCCATTCAGCAGGCAGTTTTAACATGCTGCTAGGTTGTTGCAGTGATTTAGCGCTATACCAACGTGGCTACGCAGACACACCTCCTGGAATTCCTTTCCCTGTGTGAGTTTGGTTTAGGACTGGCCAAGACAGAAATCTGCGTGAGATGTGGAAGGCAAGAGTGGGGCATTGCGCTCTGATGGCGACACAGAGCTCTGCTCTGTCCCTGGCCCCCCACTTAACGCCCAGCTCTTCTCTGGACTCCAAACCAGTCGACCAACAGTCAAAGGTTCATGGTCTCACCGCCAGTGGGGCTCCTCCTGCAGTCCTGGCTTGGTTTCCAGGTTTCCCCACACGCTCGGAACGGCCCCTGCACGCCCAGGCCTCAGGAAGACTGAATGGTCGTTTTCTGTGACCTGTGATTCCCATGTCACGACCTTTCCCCCTGAGCCTGCCCACGGTTGTCTAAGGTCTAATTGCTGTAATAAACCCCACGTTCCCAACACTCCTGATGCCTCATCTTCCCTGATCAGCAGGTGCCAGGCTGAGCGGCGGTGGCAACAAATTCCTCAAACGCATCCATGAGCCTGGCTTTGGGGCCGGCCCTGGGCTGAGTCCCGACAGGTGGGGACCAGACGCCTGGAAGGTGCGGGAACAGCCGTGGACAGGGGTCATGGAAGGTGCAGAGAGGCAATGCTTGCCAGCCACACGCTCACTTATGGAGTGGGGAAGACAGAAATTAACCCAAAACCGTGGATCTGGCTGAGGGGACTTCAAGGAAGAGTGTTGAATGTGACAACTAATCCTTCTTGGGTGCCCATGATGAAGGACAGGAAGAGAAAATGAACCGAAGACAGTAGAATCAGAGGAAAACAACTCCAACCCAGGCCAGCCTGGTTTGAAAACCTTTTTTTTTTCTTATTTTCATTTTCCCTGACTTGCATGAGAATCTCAAAGTTAGGAATATCCTGAAGGCAAAGATCCAACCCAAGACGCCCCCAGGACATAGGGCCTTAGCACCTAGAAAGGGATCCAAGACGCAGCTCTAAGATCTTTGCAAGGAACTCGGAAAGGTTAAAGCTGGGACCCCAGGGCCTGTCTCCTGGACTAAGGCTCTTATGGAATTTTATAGTCCAGAGAAAAGTCTCATGCTAAAAATAGGGGTGCTTACGGTGCGAGAGAGAGAGCACCAGTTTAAAACAAAAGGAGTCTGGTCCCCCCACCTTCTGTAGGCTGAGGAAGCTTCTCTGCTGCACGAGAAGGCCGGCTGTGTCCTCCGGAAAAGGAAGAACGATCCAGACCATAATTCCACTGTCCTTTGATTCTTTTAACAAGCAAGCCATTGCCAATCTCCTACTTTGCTCCAGGCTGTGCACCAGGATCTAAGAATATGAAAATAAATATATTTATAATTTTAAGTTACATTTATGTGTGGGACATGTACCCAAGCTAAGAGAAAATGGGGAAAAGTTTGAAGAATAAAGTGGATTTCAAGCAACAATCAACACTCACAGAAATTTTGCAGCTCACTTTGAAGGACGTCCTAACTATTTTTGGAGTGCATATTCCCTGAGCTTAGGAACATTTGTCACACCTCCTCCACATCCGGTACGAACAATTAGCTCGAAATGAGTGGCAGTGTACACTCATGCAGACACAGGTCTTCAAGCTCCATTTTTAAAAGTGCTACTGTAATTTACAATGACATCATTTTAATTTTGACATCTTAATACTCTCTCCATAGGTTTGCTTTGACAGTGTTTTGTTGTGTTGTGACACTGTTTGTAGTTTTATTTCAAAGCCTTAGCATTTTAATTTTTTGTTTCACATCAGAGGCACAATGGAAATCAATTAAGATTTTTCCTGCTTTTGGAATGGAAGGAAGTACTCCACGATTTGATTGATGATTTTTCACTTCATTGCCATGCAAGATAAGTGCAGTTCACATATATAACCCTAGCAGAGGTTTTGGGTTGATTTTTCCCCCTATTTAGAACTAACCAAACATTAAAGATAAGGGAAATAATATTGGAACTTGTAGTTTCACTTCTTGCTTTAGGTTTGGAAACAGAGCTCTCAGAAGGTGAAACTTGGTCAAGAATGAGCTCCCTAATTTCCCAAAGACTTGCGAGTGAACGCCCACAAGTGGCCAAGGCATGTTTTCATACGCGTTTGAAATTATCGCGTGCTTCAAATACAGCATTAAACACTGACCTGGTCCCAGAAGCAGTGGTGTCCAGAGTGATGCTGGTCGCCAGCCGTGAAACCGTCAGCCGCAGGACGAAGCTCCCCCTCTGTGTATTTATATAATTGATCCTTCAGATCGGGGTCTCTTGTGATTGGAAGGACTCTAACAGTAACAACTAACTCCATGCATGGTGATGACCAACTCTATGCTTAAATCCTGTCTACAACTCTCACCCCTGTGAAGTTGTCCAAGGGGCCTCTCCTCATCTTTAGAACATGCTGTGTGTATTAAAAAGCTTTTCATCATATGAGGTCATACATATTGACTTAATAGATTACCCTACTCCCACAGAACCGGGCAAAATAAAATCTACTGGTAACTTATAATATGGTCTATATGAGACAGCTGTTCTAGACCCCACACCTTCTCTTATCCAGGCACAATAATCCACAGATTTTTCAATTCTCAGTATGATGTGTACATGATAGGATGGTTTGGGGTCCCCTACCATCCTAGTGGACCCTGTCTGAACATGCCTTCACACCTCATGTCTTCATATTTAAAAATATTATCTGACAGTGATGGTTGATTTTATGTGTCAACTTGACTGAACTAAGAGATGCCCAGACAGCTGGTGAAACATGATCTCTGGGTGTGTCTGTGAGGGTGTTTCCAGATAACATAAGCGTTTGAACCAATGGTCTAAGTAAAGAAGACCCACCCTCACCAGTGCCAGGGGGCCTCATCCTGAATAAAATAAAATCCCGAATAAAACAGAGGTCCTGAATAATACAAAAAGGTAGCAAAAAGGTGAATTCTCTCTCTTTATCTCCTTGAGATGGTGCATTGCTCTCCTCCCGCCCTTGGACACCTAAGTCCCAGGTGCTTGGGCCTTTGGGCTGGGCACTGGGAGTTGCACCATGAGCACCCATGGTTCTCAGGCCTTAGGACTCAGACTGAATCACAGCACTGGCCTTTCTGGGTGTCCCACTTGCAGAGGGCATATGGCAGGACTTCTCAGTCTCCGTAATCACTTGTGCCAATTCCCACAATAAACTTCCTCATATATGTCTATTCATAGGCTATTAGTTCTGTTTCTTTAGAGCACATTGTTTAATATAGTGACACTATACATATTTCTTTCTAGAAAACATTAAATATACTGTTGACTCAGTTCATGTGCTAGATTGTCAAGATCTTTTTGAATATTTATTCTGCCAACTAGTATGGTCACCATTCTTTTAGATACAGCATCATCCACATACTACTGTGGTCTCCAACCCCCAGGCCACAGACTGGTGCTGGTACCTGTGGCCTGTTAAGAACCAGGCCACAGACCAGGAGGTGAGCAATGGGCAAGCAAGTGAAGCTTCATCTGTATTTACAGCAACTCCCCATCGCTTGTGTCACCACCTGAGCTCTGCCTCCTGTCAGATCACTGGTGGCATTAGATTCTCATAGGAGCACAAGCCCTACTGTAAACTGTGCATGGAGGGATCTAGGTTGTGGCTCCTTGTGAGAATCTAACGCCTGATGATCTGAGGTGGAGCTGAGGTGGTGATGCTAGCGCTGGGGAGCAGCTGCAAACACAGATTATCATTAGCAGAGAGATCTGACTGCACAGAGACCATAATAAATCAGTTGCTTGCAGACTCATATCAAAACCCTATCAGTGAGTGGCAAGTGACAATTAAGCTGCATCTGGTGGCAGGCTTTATAGTGGCAAGTGAGTTGATGTACTTCCATTGTACAGCTGCACCTGGTGGCAGGCTTTAAGTCAGAATCCAAGACTTATTTTAGTCTACATGTGGCCTGCCCATTATTTTATTTACCATTTACCACTTCTGTCTGCACCTCTTTCCCACACTGTGCACTTGTCTCAGGCACAGTTTTGGTAGCCCACAAGCTAACCCTAGCAAAAATGAGTAAAAACCAAATGTCACCGGAGAGCTTCTTTGAAAAGGGGGAAAGACCCAATGATGAGAGAGCAGAGGACTCTAAGACTGACAACAAAATGAAAGCTGCATTTAAAAGAAAATACCAAGAGTCCTACTTAAATTACAGGGTCATTGCAACAGGTGATTCACATTCTCCAAGCCTGCTTTGTATAATATGTGGCAACCGGCTATCCAGCAAAGCCATGAAACCTTCAAAACTGCCTTGCCACATGGAGACCAAGCACCCTGCCTTAAAAGACAAGGCTTTGGAGTTTTTCAAAAGAAAAACACATGAACATGAAGAACAGAAGCAATTACTGAAGGCCACCACTTCATCAAATGTGTCTGCACTGACAGCATCATTCTCAGTGGCTAACGGCATTGCTAAAGCTAAGAAGCCCTTTACTGCTGGTGAAGAGTTGATCCTGCCTGCTGCTAAGGACATTTGCTATGAACTTTTAGGAGAGGCTGCAGTTCAAAAGGTGGCACATGTTCCTATTTTGGCTAGCACCGTAACTAGACGAATTGATGAAATAGCAGAGGATACTGAGGCATGATTGTTAGAGAGGATTAATGAGTCACCATGGCATACGATCCAGGTCGACAGGTCTACCAATGTTGATAACAAGGCAACAATGCTTGTTTTGGTGTGATATATTTTTCAGGAGGATGTGCATGAAGATATGTTATATGCACTTTTGTTGCCAACCAACAGCACAGCTGCAGAACTATTCAAGTCTTTGAATGATTACCTATCAATCAGGAAAACTGAATTGGTCATTTCGTGTTGGTGTATGCACAGACGGAGTGGCTGCCACGACTGGACGGCTTTCTGGTTTCACTACTCGGGTCAAGGAGGTCATTTCTGAGTGTGACTCTATGCACTGTGTCATCCACAGAGAAACGCTGGCTAGCCGGAAAATGTCACCTGAACCAAACAACGTTTTGCAGGATGTGATTAAAATTATCAGCCACATCAAAGTACACGCCCTTAACTCACGTCTGTTCGTGCAGCTCTGTGAGGAGATGGACGTGGAGCACACGTGTCTTTTCTTATACACAGAGGGGAGATGGTTTCTAAAGGCAGATCACTGGCCAGAGTTTTTGAGTTGTGAGAGCCGCTCCAGAGAGTTCTTTTAGAAAAACAGTCACCACTGGCAGCACATTTCAGTGGCACAGAATGGGTCGCAAAACTTGCTTACTTGTGTGGCATATTCAACCTGCTCAACGAACTCAATCTGTCACTTCAGGGGAGAAGGACAACCGTGTTCAAGTTGGCAGAGAAAGTGGCTGCATTCAAAGCCAAACTGGAATCATGGGGGCGACGAGGGAACATTGGGATTCTTGGCATGTTTCAAACACTAGCAGAGACTTTGAAAGAGACTGAGCCAGGACCTTCTTTCTCCCCACTGGCGCCTGATCACCTAGCTCAGCTTTCAGAAGAGTTTGAGCATCACTTCCCCCCACAAAAGACCCCGAACCGGGAAGGAATGGATCCACCACCCGTTTGTGAATAAGCCAGGTGAATCGACTTTGTCCACACTGGAAGAGGATCAACCACTTGAGATCGCAAATGACAGTGGCCTTAAAAGTATGTTTGAGACAACTTCAAATCTCCGTATGTTCTGGATTAAAGTCAAGGCGGAGTATCCTGAGATGGCCACTAAAGCACTGAAAAGCCTGCGTCCATTTCCAACATCCTGTCTTTGCGAAGCAGGGTTTTCTGCAGTGACAGCGACCAAAATCAGATTATGGAGTAGACTGGACATAAGCAACACACTCTGGGTGTCACTGTCTCCCATCGCCCCTAGATGGGACTGTCCGGTTGCAGGAAAACAAGCTCAGGGCTCCCACTGATTCCACATGATGGTGAGTTGTATAATAATTATTTCATTATATATTGCAATGGAATAATAATAGAGATAAAGCGCACAATAAATGTAATGCGCTTGAATCATCCCGAAACCACCCCCCACCCTGGGTCTGTGGGAAAATTGTCTTCCATGAAACCGGTCCCTGGTATGGAAAAGGTGGGGGACCACTAAGACATTAAACAAGCAGGGGCTCCACTCTCCATCAGATATCTGACACAGGGTCAAAGTGGGTCCTGGAAGTGGAGGTTCTGTGCTATCGCAGGCCTGCTGAGGCTGGACCCGAGTGGACGTCAGCCCCCCAGGAGGTCACTGCTCCCTGCTGCTAAGCCGCTGGAAGGAGTAACAGCCTTTATTGCTGTATTTTAAATCATCTAGAGTGTTTTCCCCACCATTTCTGAATAATGAGGCTTTTTCTAATTGTTGAGGTTTATAACACTACTGGATAGCTTGACTCACACACACACTCACAGAGTCAGAAACATCTGAACAACTAAGTCACCCCTCCAAGGGGGGATAGGGACTAGTTCTGGAGGCTATGTCCAAAACAAGCTTGATGGGGCCACCTGAGATACGAACACAGTAAACCAGCCTTTCTATGCTTCCCGACACCATGTGCATCACACCACGCCTTCTACATGTGAGCGACATGGGCCTAAGGGTGCGTGTGAGGGTGTGCATCAGTGCAGGCTGCACATAACGTGTGTGCTTGTTATTCTTAACTATAAAGTCGCACACACTTGCATGACCCCTGGAGAACCACCGCACAAGTCGAAGCACAGAGAGGCGAGGCGGGAAGCCCACACCCCACGCCCACCCTCTCCAGAGGCAGCCCCTTAACTGCGGGAGGTGTTTCCTTGTTCATCCTTTTCTGTGCACTCACGCTGCCACAGAAGCACCTGAGACCATGCAGCTTTTGTACATATGTGGATTTCAAGGCCTGCTTTTGTCATGCTTGTTTCGTTAGGAGGAAGTGGTCATTTTCATTTTATGTCTTTAAAAATAAGATTTTCGATATTCAGAGGAGTTCTGACAGCCAACAGGCAGAGTGTGTGTGCAAAGTCAGGCATGGTTATGCCACCCGAGATGTTATGTTTAAAGAAATTTGTACTAATGAAGAATTTTTAAAATTAAAAAAATTAATACTAATTAAAACTAATTTACAGTCTTCCCTGGGTAAGCATAAAAATAAATAAATTTTGTTTATAATTTTAAAACCAACTTTCCATATATTTGAGTTTATAAAACCATTTTCCTCATTAGAGGTCTTGATATCAAGTGCATACCTAGGATTTTTCTCAAATCACATTCCTGCTTGTGTATATGTGAGTTTGTGGATCTGTTTTTTTTATTTCCAGGCACTTGAATAATAATTATTGAATTTGTATCATTTACATGTTTGTTCAAAACACATTTATTGGGCATCTAGTCCAAAGCAAGCAGAGTGCTAACCCTGTGTTTTCTGAAAGGAAATATTTCCTACACCAAAAAAGATGTAGTATGACAATGTAAATTGTTCCTATTTATAAATCACCAATATGTGAAGGCACCATAAAAAGTGTTACTTCCCAGTTCTCACTTAATAAAGATGTTACACACATATGTTGTTCAAGATGGACCGATTAAAAAAAGGAAACGTGTCTGAAGCATTTAGATAAATGGTTTTCTTTTTTGTGTTTCAAGAATAAATAATAATATCTAGGCTGGCAGACAAAAGTACTTTTCTATAAACAGATTAATCTGGAAACACAATTTATGGTCATAAAGCATTTCTCAGTCTGATGATGCAAGGGATCCTCAGAGCCCTTGTCCCCAACTAAACCTGCCCCTGCACCCGGGTTTGGCAGCTCTAACCTTCACTCAGCCCTTCCCAGAGGAGGTGGACCAGGACTGCTCGGAAAACACACGCAGGTGCAGGTGCGGAACGGGCTGCGAAAGACGGCGACAGGGGACACAACGCCAGGTGACAGTGAAGTTGTCGCTTCACAGAGCAGACTGTATTGAAAACTCCCGGCACAAGGCTCCTGGGAGGTGATACTGGTTTTCCACTTAATTGCTGCCAGTTGGAGGCAACAGAGATATTTTATTACCCAACTAAATATTTACTAATTCTTGACTTGAGCTATTTTTGCATTTTCCATGTTTCTAACTTAGGTGTCTTAGTTTTTCCTTTGTTTGTGTGTTTTGTTTTTCCTCAGTGAATATCCTCCATACCTGGATTAGAGTAGAAAATTTCTGATTTGACAATATTTTTATTTACAACTGTCTGAAATAAAGGGAAAGCAATTGTATTAGTGTGCTTGGGCTGCCCTAACAAAACCCCACAGACCTGGTAGCTTCAACGACGGAAGTTTAAGCCCTCACACTCCTGGAGGCTGGAAGTCTGAGATCAAGGACTGGTTGGTCCCCCTGAGGCCTCTCCTTGGCGTGTAGATGTGTCTCCTCCCCATGTCCTCACAGGGCCGTCCTTCTGTGTTTGTCTGTGTCCTCGTGCCCTCTTATGAGGACTCCAGTCACATCAGACTAGGGCCCACCCTGGTGACCTCTTTTTACCTTAATCACCTCTTTAAAGGTCCAATTTCCAGATACAGTGACATTTTGAGATGCTGGCATTAGGGCTCTGACATATGAATTTGGGGCACACAAGCCCACAGCAGCATGTATTTGGCACAGTAGCTTTGGGCTTCTTTATGCTTCAACATTCTTCTATGCCACAGTTTCCTTACAATGAAGTCTTGTCCCCTTCCCATGACAGGTGGGACCCTCCCTGAGAGCAGACAGGCCTGTGACTTTTCCTGCAGTAGCACGTGGCAGAAGCAGCCCCATGTCGGTTCTGAGGCTGTTCACATGTGGCTACGGAACTACCACCTTTGCCACAGGAGAGGCACATTCAGAGGTCCCGTGTCACTGTCTGAAACGTCTGCATGTCTCACGCCTTTCTGCTGCCGTGTCACATGCAGACCGAGCCATGCAGAAGGGCACAGCGGAGATGCTCTGAAGCACAGGGACAATCTTCAGTCACCCTGCCCTGGCTCCAGGCGTGTAAGTGAACAAGAAGATTCAGATGAGCCCAGCCCCAAACCTGTTTGTTTTAGTCCTGGCTGTGAAGCTTCTGCTGGCACATTTCTCTGAAAACTTTGTCTCTGATAACAGTGTCGGGTCCACTCCACAGGAACAAATGCAGAGCTGGGCTCCTTGGGACTGTCCCTTCCTCCTCCCCGAGATGCAGTAAAAGTGACCCCTTTGTATGGGGCAGGTAGCTGTCGAGGAGGGAAGGAGGCCTCAGGGCTCAAGGTGGCATCGGGGCATTTAAAGTTGTCCTTTAGCCCAGTAAGCTTGGGGTGATTCATAAGACAGCAATGACAATCAGATAACAGCAGACGTTTGTGTTGGTAATAGTTTAATTAAAATGGGTCCCAGTGACTTCCTGGCCCTGCCCTGCTTTCCAGGTGAGAAACTGCACACCAGCCTCGGGATGGCTTCTTGACAGGTGAGGCCGGGTCTCCGGCCGCGAGGAAGGATGTTTACAGTCAAGTTTGCTTGTGACTATTCATCCCATGGGTGCTCTGGCACACACACACACATCATGTGCACACACACATATGCATACACACAAACACATACACACTTATATACACACCCCACACACAAACACACACACTCATACTCATGTACACACACACACAGTTGGAGAGGTTTCAGAAAAAAATGCTAAAAAAGAGAAAAAATAACACTAGGCTTTCTTAACACTTCAGTTGCAAAACATTTCTGAATTCATAGCACACTACCTATGTTTCTGTCATTTCTAAGAACTTTTTGGTATGAATGAATGAATGAAGTTATTTTTGCAAAGAATCATAATGAGCTGTTTTGGAATCAATGAAGTACAATCTCTTTGGGGCCTGTAAAATGCAATTTGCATAGAAAAAACCTTTTTAATGCAAATATGGCCTTCAGTTTTCCTTAAATTATATGTTTGAGTATATTTTTCATGTTTTGAAGCACACTTCATTCTATTTTGAAGTTTTAGAGCTGTCTCGGCCCTGTTTTCTTTGGCACTCTATGACGTGTGCGTGTTTGTGAGGTGTACGATGTCTGCCACACCTGTGACAATCTCAGTGTATGGCAGACACTCAAAGCATGTCAATAGCAGCCTGCCTCAGTCATGTTCTGTGATGGGATTGTCTTTCTCGTGTCCAGGAAGATGTACAAATAATAATTCAGTAGTTTTAATGGTTTAATGTGACAATGCAATTATCCAGAGCCACGTTTCAACACAAGTCTATGTTATTATCCCTTTTTGTATAATCACTCAACAAAACTTGGCAGTTAGAATTACTGAGGAAGTTGTGATAACTAGAATAATAATTCTTCGACATTATGCATCTTGGCGTTGGTTTTGATATGTGCACCTGCCAACAATTACTTTTCAGCCTAGAGAAAAGCTTCACTCTAATTATGTGATCTATAGTGTAGAGGGGCTCTCTGCCATCCCTTCACACCTATCAGATCAGCCTGTTCCCAGATTCACAGCCAAAAGTCCATGTGTGCAAATTCTGGTATTGATTACACTATAATTGGCAGTTTGCAGAGCATTGCACATAGTAGGCGCTCAAGAACGAAGTACTAAATTGATATCACATTTTTACCCACTGTATTCCTCTCCTGCTTAATGTGCTTAGGTTACTATATTGAGGGGGAAATTATTTGAATACAGAACAACTCAATTTTGGTATGAAATCCTTGCTTTGGATTTTAGGATTTATTCTGTTGTGGGTCCCAGCATCTCTCCCCCAGCATGATGTTCAGTGAGCTCTGTTTCCATCAGATACAAATCTTTTCCCAGCCCAGGAGGAATGTGAAAAGTTCCTGTAACACTCACCAGCTAAGGGTAAGGGGGTCCTGTTTCCAGACGTCAACCGTGGTGTGACTGTGGCAGTGATGTGTGGTGGCGGTTTCTCTCTAGCAAGTGTGCCTTTTTTCTTTGCAAGAGCCTCACTGCTGATCTCATGGTCCTACCTTGGGTAAAATCCCCATAAATAACTACACTGGAAAGGAAGATCTACTCTTATCATCAACTGAACCAATTTCCACCATCTGCGATCACCGTACCCCAGAGTATTATAGGGCTATGGAGAGTGGCTAACACCTGTCAGCAGAGAATGCCATAGCAGTATATAAAGCACTGAGGGTGGGAAACAATTTAATCCTGGATAGCCAAAAGTAAGAGTTTTGGATTTTTGATTTTCATACTAATCTAATTTTATCTTCACAGCAAATGTACAATCAGCCTCAATAATCTATGTGCACTTGCTGACTCCAGAAGTAAACTTTCCACCAAAGTTGGCCTGAATTCAATTTTCACTAATTCCTTCATCTTTTGGGAAGAATGTCAGGCTCATTGGTAGGTGCTGAGGATGTAAAGATGAACAAAGTGTTTCTTTTCTCAAGGCACTCTGTATCCTGTGGAGAGACATGTATAACCACAAACCCTTGCCAAAGCATGTAGTACATCACGCAGCGCGCCTGCGTGAGGACTCTCTAACTCTTCCTCCGCAGCTTTGTCTGCAGCCCCATCAGGGCTGAATGAGCACCTGACCAGCAAAGTGCACAGAAACTCTCGCGGTGTGGAACCTGCATCCCAGCGCGGCTCTGAACAAGAGCGACTGTTTCCCCCCCCAGAAGGACTATTAAGGGAGGTTTCCTGAGTTCTTCCTTGAAGTTGACAAGCGTTGGGTGGAGAAAGTGTCCACTTACCAGGTGAATAGAATATCACCTGAGCATTAGAACAAGTGAAAGAAAATGGTGGGTTTAGAATAAGGACCATTCACATGTGAGTATATAGGGTGAATACATGATACTGAGGATGGGATTTTACTGGAAAATGATGCTGAAAAGTTAGGATGAACAATTTTTCTGAATAGACTATATCATCTTACACATTTAATTTAAAGTAAGTCTATTTGTAAGGACAAGTTTTATTTCAAATAGATGGGAAGCCTTTATTAAGAGCAAGCTTATTTTTTTTTCCATTCTTGAGATACTTCACTTAAGAGAATGGCCTCCAATTCCATCCAAATTGTTGCAAAAGGCATTAATTCATCCTTTTTTATGGCTGAGTAGTATTCCACAGTATATACCATATACCACATTTTATTAATCCACTCATGAATTGACGGGCACTTGAGTTGATTCCACATCTTTGCAATTGTGAATTGTGCTGCAATAAATTTGTGTGCAGGTGTCTTTTTGATAAAATGACTTCTTTGCTCTGGGTAGTTACCCAGTAGTGGGATTGCTGGATCTGGATAGAATGGTAGGTCTACTTTTAGTTCTTTAAGGAATCTCCATACTGTTTTCCATAGGGGTTGTACTAATTTTCAGTCCCACCAGCAGTGTATAAGCATTCCTTTCTCTCTGCATCCATGCCAGCATCTTGTTTTTGGGCCTTTTAATAAAAGCCATTCTAACTGGGTAAGGAGATTTCTCACTGTGGTTTTAATTTGCATTTCCTTGATGGTTAGTGAAGTTGAGCATTTTTGCATATGTTTCTTGGCCATTTCTATATCTTCTTTTGAAAATCTTCTGTTCATATCTTTTGGCCACTTTTTAATGGGTTTGTTTGATTTTTCCTTGCTGATTTACTTGAGTTCTTTGTAGATTTTTGGTTATTAACCCTTTATGGGATGTATAGCTTGCGAATATTTTTTACCATTCTGTAGGTTGTCTATGTGCTCTGTTGATTGTTTCCTTGGCTGTGCAGAAGTTTTTAATTTAATCAAATTCCATTTATTTATTTTTGTTACTGCTGTGATTGCCATTGGGGTCTTATTCATAAATTCTTTGCCGAGGCCAATATCTAGAAGAGTTTTTCCTACATTTTCCTCTAGAATTCTTATGGTTTCATGCCTTACATTTAAGCCTTTTATCCATCTTGAATTAATTTTTTTGAGTGGTGAGAGAAAGGGGTCCTGTGTCATTCTCCTGTATGGGGCTACCCAATTGTCCCAGCACCATTTATTGAATAGGGATCCCTCTCCCCAGTGTACATTGTTGTCTGCTTTGTTAAAGACAAGTTGGCTGTAGGTAGGTGGTTTTATGCAGGGGGAAGGGGGAGGAGGGGAGGGGCAAAAGCCTACCTAATGGGTACAGTGAACACTATTTTGGTGATGGGCAAACCTATAGCCGTGATTCAAGCATTACAAAAGTGATCCATCTAACCAAAAACATTTGTACCCCCTTAATATTTTGAAATTAAAACAAAAAAAGAAAAAAAAAGAACAACTTTACTCAGGTATCCTAAATGGTTCTAAAATCCACAGGCAATCTGATTTTGTTTTGTAGTTAATACTATTTACTTTTGCAACAAAATAGTTTGCCAGACCTTCTAAATAGCATGGTGTCATAGACATTTTGTCTCTGCCTTTCACCATTCTGTGACAGCTGGTATGAAGGGCCAGAGCCCTGAAAGCAGGGGCCGAGTGCCTAAAACATAAACCAGGAGTGACCAGCATTGATGGTTGAGGACCAGCTGAGATTAGAATCCAATTACACAAATACTAGAAATATGCCATCTTACCTGTCCAGGCTGCTACTGCAGATGCCATAGTCTAGGGGGTTTGGAAACAACAGAAATTCATAGCTCTGGAGGCTGAAGCCCAAGATCAAGGTGCAGCAGGTGTGGCGTCTGGTGAAGGCCCCCTCCTCCTGGGTCACACACACCTTCTCACTGTGTCCTCATAGGGCGGGGGGTTCTCTCTGGGGCCTCCTGTACAAGGACACTGGTCCCATCCACCCCCATGACCCAGTCACCTCCAAAACACCCCCCTCCTAACACCATCAGCGTGGAGTGAGGATTTCAGCATACGGATTTTGGGGGGACACAATCGTTCAGACCATTGCATGCCCCAATAACAGGATAGTATTTTCTTGAGTTAAAATGGGGTGTGTTATTAAAAATAAAAGCCAAAAGGACATTATAAACCGGAAGCTATATTCCTAAACAAATGCAAACAGGGCCTAATACCTTTTATTTGCTTTTCTTACCAATAGGAATACTTTCCTGTTACTCTTTTTTCATAAAATCTCTTATTTAGTAAGATATAAACTGGAATTCTGTTATTTTACACAGCTTTAAATAATCAAAATTAGCCTGATGAAATTAAAATACATTTGCACTTTAAGGAAGTCTCTGTTTATTAACAGTATATCAAAATACTTGCACACTACTGTTTCATGCTGTGCATAATTTTGAAAATTATCTTACTCTTAAAAGTATACCTAATATATGTTTTAAAAAGGTATCTTTCTACAGATAAATTGGCAAAATCATCTTCATTGTTCATAGATCTTGTAGCAGTTACAGCTTAAAGAATATACACCAACTACTGTAATCAGACACAAAAAAAGAGATGGTCTTCCCTTGATATCTGTGTACAATAAACCAAAGGAATATTTTAATATATTTAAAGTCTCAACAATTTTAGAGTTGAATCCATTTTAAAGGTCAGATTTTAGCAAAATTTAAAAGTTACATTATACACAAAATTAATTAAATACTACATATCTATCTTGAGAAATATTTGCCTTACAGTAATTCTTATTTTTCATTACAAAAATTATAATTTACAGAAAGTAAGGAGTACTAAGTATTATATTTGAGAAAAAAAATGCAACTTACAAATGGAATTTCTATTTTTAAAACACAACTTCAAATTTTATTTCATTTAGTTTGATCATACCAGTATGTTTTGAAATATATCTAGAGAACATTGCAGGTGGGGTTTAAAGAGAGCAAATGATTTTCTAAGTCTAGAGTGGTGAAGAATATAATCCAGGTAGGTAAAGGAAAATAGAAATGACTAACTTGAACAAAAGCAAGTCCCCAGGACTCTGCCCAAGGCAAGAGCCCTCTCTGGGTCAGGTGCTGGCACAGCAGTCTGTGTTTGGCTTCCACCAATGTGTGTCCACACCTTGATTTTACAAAAGCAAAGAACTCTGGAGCCTGATTTGGAAAAGGGGGCGAACGGGTTCACAAATGGAAAGATCTGTTCAGAGCTTTGTAAGCAGCTGAGGAGAAAGATGAGCCCAGGATGTCTCACTGGTCCTCCCGTGAAGTCGGCGTGAAAAATCCCACATGGCAGGTTGCACGTGCCGTAACCTTTTAACAAATCATGTGATTATCTGCCTCATTTTGCTTTGGTAACCAAATGATTTAAGTGAGCTAAAATTAAATGTTACCTTCCTTCTAATGCTGAAGTCCTTCTAATTATTTTAATCACATGCAAATTGCATCTTTACAACTCAAAGTACATAATCACCTGAGTGTTTCAGTAAGAATTCAACTTATTAATCACATTAAAATGTATTCAATTAATTAAAGCCAGCTCATTGCAATTACAAACCTGAAAAAAAGTACAAACTTCTGTTAGAAAAATGAGGACTTATTGAAAAGAGGGATACTTCAGTTGCTTTTGAGTTTACTTATCAGGTTGTTAATACTCACAGATTGTTTCACAAGGTGTCTCCCACGACTTCTTGTTATGGACTGATTGGAGTCAATTAGCAACGGAAAGGTTCAAAGGGGGTTGTAATAACAATTGAGAAATGGAACTTTGCACGCTGGTCTTCGTTTCCTGTCTGGGCACATCTGCCACGGGGCTGATGTCACCACCGAGGTGTCCAGAGCGAGGCGTCGGGCACTCACTGGTCACACGCAGAGGAACCAGGGGTACTGGGAGGGTCTGGTGGGCATTTTGACTTTTGTTTTCTGTGTGCCAATAGCATCTGTTGGGGGAAGCACAAAGGCGGCCCCACCTAAGAGGAATATCGCAGAGCACTAGGGGGGTGTGCCTGGTTGGGAAACAAGCAATTTTATCCAAATATAGCAATTTTCCAACTTATTTTTTTCACTATCTTATCTCAGATTCAATAGCCCCAAGCATAATAGGGAAAGGTAGTACTTCCCATTAAGACTGCTTTTCTGACTACGAGAAAAACAGCAGCAGAAACAGCAGCTAATTATTATAGAGTTCTTTAAAGTCTACAAACTCCTTTACCCAATGCATTTAACAGCTGAGGATTCAATAGAAAAGCATGTGTCAGTAGTTATATAAATAAATTTTACTTGAAATAAAATCTATAAATTTTATCTGTATACACAAATATTGAGGAAGATGGTTCAAAAGCACGTGTACTTCCTGCAGACCAGCATCGGTACCTCAGTGACAAGGGTTGGCAGTGCCTGAGAGAAACTCCGCCTGCGTGACGTGCAGGGCCGGAGCCTGAGGGCCCAGGGCACATCCAGGGGAAGCAGTGGGCAAGGGGCGCCAGGGCAGCAGGGAACAGCCATTTCCTGTGGTCAGTATGTACAGGGAAGCCTTGGGGCCTTAAAAGTCTTAGTGAATAATAGAAGGGATGTCCAAGGAAAATTACTCTCTGCGTTTAGATGGGCCGGGAAGAGCATGCAATTGCTTTTCTTAGGTCCTAACCAGACCCCAGCAAGACTCGTGCTGACTCATGTAAAAACATAGCAGTTATACTTTCTCTAGATGACATGTAGAACAGTGAATACATTTATTACATATGAACTACTAGGGATTTTAATCTCCCAGGATTAATAGGCTCAGATGCACCCATCCCCACATGCTAAATCGTGAATTACTTTAAAAAACGATACCTGCAGATAAGTTTATCAGCCCTTCATATTCTACCATTGCACTCCAAATCAGTGTGGAAAAGGATTACTCATTAAGTGACATTGAAACTTGCAAGTTGGGATGTCGGGAATAAACATAAGACGTCAGCTTGTGTTAGGGTCAGGTAAGTACCACGAACAACCTCAAATCTCAGGATTTCACACAACAAAGGGGGGATATGAGAGCTGCTCAGCTCCACAGAAGCTCTGCTGTGTGAGGTGCATGACTCCCAACACAGCCCTGGAAATATCAATCCAGGAGCAGGATGGGGAGGCAGGGACGTGTGAGAAACGTGGGCGTCACAGCAGAAGTCCTGATACATCGTTTCTGCCCGTGTGCCACTGGAGAGAACTCAGTCTAAGGGCCCCATGCTACTCCAGGGGCAACTTGAGAAGGATGTTTGGCTCGGTGTTAGGAAGCAAAATGAATTAAGGGTGGTAGACACATAACACTCTTTCTGCTACATGGAGAAATATCTCATACCTGGTATCAAATTAATTCCAGATGGAAAATAGGATTCCTGTAACATAAACCCATAAAAATTGCACTACAGTGATACCTGAGATTTAAAAATTTCTAAAGATATAAAAGAAACTTTTAAGACTGACAAAATACCAGAAAGCAAGAAAGAATATTTATACACCTAACTATATAAAACCCAAACGTTTCCATGGAGGAAAAAAACACTTTAAGTAATGTCAAAAGACAAATGACAATCTGGGGTAAACCATTTGTAACTTACTCCTAGCATAGGGGTCAGGGGTGCAGGATTTAAGGAAGACTAAGAACCTAAGTTGGAGCAAATTTGACCTGCCAAGTTGTCAGTAGGAAGAAGAACATATCTGATATAACAATTGCTATCTCAGGTCATGACATTTAAATATTTAGATAGAAACCATGTAAAATTTTATCTGTTCTATTGCCCTGAGCCTCCTAAATGTGAGGACAGTGACACAAACTTTTAATAAAATGGACCTTTTTGAGGGCTTGTGGGGGAATCAATGAATTAAAGTAAAAATTTTTTAAAAACCTCTTTTCACATGACAGCAATTTTACTTATATTCTAGGGCATCTCAAACACTCCTAGAAGATAACAGAATTTTACCACATATAGAGATTGTTTGAAGCTACTAAATAAACAAGCTTCGCCGATTATAGGTGAACTGTGTGTGAATAAGAAACTGTCCAAATGACTTATTGTTTTGACAGAAGATTTCACAATATTTTTAAATTAGTTTGAAGAATTACTTTTTTTAAAAATGGTGATCTCAAATACTTCTTTAAAGACAACCTGGAGTGAAAACAAAGGCAAGCCCCTCCTCCTCCGCCCTTATCTTGTGTCATTGAATGATTCTGTATTACGACACCTACATTTCCAGGGACAAAAATAAAGCCCTCAGTCAGTGTCTTGCAGACACAGGCCTGGCAACAATCCATGAAGTTTAGATTTGAAAATATAATATCACAAAAATAGACACATAACTTTACCTCTTGATAGATAGATAGATATAGATACATACATATATCTCAAATAGGTCAGCATTTTATATTATTATAATTAGGAACTCATGTGCTTTCAACAAGTAGATATCACAATTTGGGGAAAAATACTAACATTTGTTTCCAATTTGTTTTTTCTCTAATTCCATCCAAAGCTTGAAAATGTTAAGTATTTTATTTTATCCATATGCTACCTAGAGCTCATGCTTGAATGACTCTGTGAACTGAGATATAAAACGAAATTGAAACTGAATATTAAACTTCAAAATTGCACTTGAATCTCTTCTAGCGTATTTTATACCTAAGTGGATAATACATCCTACTTGCATATTTTTTACAATATGTATATTTTGGGCACAATATTCCCCCTTCCCAGGTTGAAAAGAGGAAAAAAATTAAAATATTCCAAAGTCTAAATTTCAGCACATTTTTAATAAATATAAATCAAGTTAATATTTTGTTCTATCGTTAAGATTTTTTATTTGCATTACATATAATATTTTAGTACCTAGAGATAAGTTCTTTGTAAAAATCCATTCCTACTTATGCCATTTCACAACCCTAATTAGAAGCCTGTAATTGATGCCTTATGTTTGAACAGGTACGTGGGAAGAACAAGAGGGAATAGCTCTCCACTGATACTCTGCACTCTTCACGTTGCTCTTGAAATTGTGAAGCCACAGTCCTCAACCAGCGAAGAATAAACTCTGAAATTTTTAAGAGGGTTATGTAAATGTAGACAACCTGTTACGGCTTGTAATTATAGTAATAAGCTACTTTTAAAGTACTTACTAGCACTACCTTTGTGTTGCTATTTTTTGTTTGTTTGTTTACTTCGATTCTTAAGTTGCTGAGGTCTATGAAAAGCAATCCTTGGTCAACCAATTTATGGAAACAAATCTTCATCTAAAATTTGTTTCTTGCTAATTTTTAATACACCAAAATTTCTGGTAAATCCTGCAGTAGGGAAGCACATTAAAAAATTAACAGAGTGTACCAGTCATAATCCAGTACAGAGCTGTTTTTTCATATTCAGTGGCTCTAGTTTGAGAGATGTTGGCAGAGGAGGAACACGATGACTCCAGTTCCTCACAGAATGCTAAAGAATTTGGGGGCTTGATAAATATAATACAAACCCTCCCTGGTCTAGGTCACTAGATCAGTTAGCAAAAAAACTCACCTGTCTCTCAGGAACAACTGACCCACGTCCAGCTGTTGTTAACTGCTAAATTTAATAAAAGCTGTGAATGGTAAATGAGTAAAATATTGATCAACAGCTTCCAGAGAGGACACTTAGTAATGTTACACAGAGAATGCCAGAAAATCCATGCATATGCCCGTTTAGGGAAGCCATTCAACGTCTGATCCGAGCGGAAGTACTAGTATAATAGCGAGGAACAAAATACAATCTTTCCCAGAACTACAGAGCAAGCAGAAGGCAAAAGGGCAGAATGTTCATCACTGGGGTGGCAAACCAGGAAACGTCACTCAGTCCAGAGGGGAAACAGCACGGTGACAGTGCGCCCACGGCGCCATGGAAAGGAAGATGCCACCCTTAGGGTTTGGTGACGGAGGAGAGCAAGGGGAGTGCCAAGCTTGAGCCTCAGATTCGATATGCTCAGAATCAAATTCTGACTGAAATTTATTACATATGAACACTAACATGGAAATGTGTGCAAACAATAGATGCTGTTGGAAAGGTAATACCACTTTTCTGCCAATCACTGAGTCCTTACAGCAGCTAAATCCTAATTCTTAGGATAAGCTAAGAATTGTTTTGTAATTAGCACTAAAAATAAGATACAAACTATAAAGTGCACTTTTATTAGCAAGAAAGTTGCATTGCTATCAATAATAGCATGAATGGCGAACTAGGTTTTTTTTTCCTTTTGTTTTGACAGTGATTTGAGAGACTATTTTGGTAGAAGTTTTCAGTGAAGTAAATACCACATGTATGTTTTTTTCTAATGTGATTTCTAGCCAGTGTGTCCATGATGTAAGTGCCAGACACTAAAGATGAAAACAAATTAGCATATTTTTAAAAATTGCATTAGAAGTGCCCAGAAATCACATATATATAAAACATCACTAAAACCTTGGCATATTTATTACCATTATTATTTGAGATGTGGCATCATCGCGTACCCTCGCTATTTCCAATATTTCAACTTTCTGTAGAGAAAAAGTTACTATGTATGAGAGATCACTTACTGCATCCTGTTTTGCTCTGTGTCATTGCAGGTGCACACTATCTCTGCAACACCCCTCACGCCCTGGACTCGGCAGAGCTGGGCGGGGCTCGTCCGGCTCACTCCCGTCTGACCTCTGGTTGCTGCCTGGCCGGTGCACACCGCTCCCCACTGCCTGCAGGAAGGGCAATGTGCAAGCAAAGCCCCTTGTCCTTGGTGCATCAGCACAATCCCACCAGATAGCACTGGAAGGACGGGGCCTCAAGGCCTGGAGGGCAGATCCACACCACCCGAATGGTGAGCACCTAAGGGCCTGAGCTGGCTGGGGCGCAAGCACCTCGGGCTTCTGAATCCTGGCCGGACCTCACCTGGGAAGAGGAGCAAGACCATCACCCTCATCCAAGTGCAGCCTCCGTGAAGCTCTGAGATTTGAGAAAGTCCCCTGTGTATGCCCCGCCTTGTATGCCCAGGCACAATTTTTGAGAACACATCCTTTGTGTTCATTGCAGTAATCACTTTCTTTGAGAAAATTTACATGTACGCATCCCTAATCCAGTCTGCTAAGAGTGTAACATGCTCAATAGATACCCGACAAATGGAGGAGTCGTCAAAGTTTCTCTGGAAGTCTACTCTGAACCTGAAGTTGAGCTGAGCTCCGTGACAGTTCTAACAGCTTTCAAAGTGATGCCCTCAAGGAGTTAACAATGTATTTAAGAAGATGATTATAACACACGACGCAAATGTGAACATGAGACAGCATGTAATTGAGGGCTAAATTGTGTGGAACCGCGTCTACGTCCTGTCAGAGTTGGAAGGAGACAAACGAGAGCTCAAATAGTCGGGAAGAAGGACTTGAGACATGTCCTTAGAAGTAGGGCTTGGGTGGATGCTGTCAAAGGTGCTCTGCGCCTGGTAATGACGAGGGAGACAACTAATAAAGGAATTGTTCTGAGGGAAGTGCTGCTTCAGCCCCCAAGGGAAACTCAAAGATAGATCAAGGGCACCAAAAATAACTACCGTGCACTGGCTGATAGCTCAGAGAGACGCGCTCGCGGCGACAAGGGCTACCTCCCTTAGTTCTCACAAAACCACTTCAAGTAGGCGCCGTTATTATCCCGTTTCAGAGACGGGAACTGAGGCACAGTGATATTAAATTGTTCAAGATCGTTCAGCCAGCGGACTGTGGGCGTGGGATCTGAACCCACGGAAATGCACAGGGTGGGTAAGGAGAGGGTGAGGTACAGTCACAGCAAAGACACAGAGCCGAGGGCAGGACAAGGAGGAAGCGGAGGCTCCTGCGTTTAAACAGGGTCTGGGAAGAGCAGGCGAAATTTCATGGATAAAATTGAAGGTCACTAAAAATTCAAGAAAATAGTTCAAGCAAATACTTGTATAAAGGAAAATGCAGAAAAAGATTAAAATATATAATATATATAACAAGTCTTTATAGTACAATGTATAATAAAATATGGTATATATCATTATATAATTTTACTAACATAATTATATTAAAATAGTATAATATGTAACATAACAAGTATTTAATATATAATATAATATGCATTATTATATAATTATGATATATAATTATATTAAATATAATATATGAATAATGTAACTAATCTATATGATATATAATATAGCATATATTGTTATACAATTATATTAAATATAATATATAATCATACATGTCTACTACGAAAATGATCTCTTGGCATCAAGTGCTCTTGGAATACCAATATCTATGCTCATTTACTGCACAATTGCAAGTAATTTGACTTTGCATATTAAGTGTGAAACTGCAAAATTACAAATTTAACAACCGAGCTGCACTGGGATCCTAACATGGGAATGACACAGAGAACATGAAGCCCCTGGACACCTCCCGGCAGGTAACTGACAAGCATTCTGATTGCTGATGGCAGGTCACAGCCACCCTCTCATAATTCCTAGGCCTGAAGGGGTCACATGCTCCTCCTGGGGTGCCCGGCCAGGGGCTGACTGGCATGTGGTGCAGAGTCCAGGCCCCTTGTTCCAAGCACTACAGGTGAGAACAAGTGCACGGTGCCCCAGGGCCTGGTGCATCCTGCCCATTTGGAGGCCCAGGTTAGGCAGAGCTCCCTCCTCTACTTCCTCACTCCCACACAGGGTCAGTCTGAGGATGCTCCCTCCCTCCGTAAGTCACCTGCACAAAAATGTCACTCTTGGGAAATCCAAGCTAAGACAGGACACTCAGGTAAATAAGATAAAAAAAGAGGAAATCACATAACACTGGTCACATGCAAAATAGGCATCATAGACCACAAATGCCAAGGAATTTAGAAAAAGGAAATGACCTACCTGTGATTCCTTTGACCAGAGCAACTACCAAAAGTGGACTCTGAAATGTGCAAAGGGCCAACATAAGTGAGGAAAAGACAGGAGCCCACTCCAGGAGCTGAGATGAAACGCACCCACCCGAGCACCTCTGAGGACCTAGAACCCATCTCTGCAGCCGGGGACACATTTTAGAGTCTCAGGTGAATTAATCATTTTTCCTCAGTGTATTTGGACATGCTCTGTGTGGCTCTCTAACCACAACCTAACCCAAATTGAAGATATTTATGTTTGTGGGTGCACACGCATGTGTGTGAATGTGCATGTGGACACATATATGTTGTCTGTGTCCCACGTTCCAAGAAGTCAAGGGTCGTCCTTACACAGCTGCTACCACATTTGGCAGAAGAGAAGGGATAAGGAAGGAAAGGGGATGGGGGAGGGAGAGGGAGAGGGAGAGAGGTAGAGGTACAATAACCCAATTTACTTGGAAGGACAATTTGAAGCAACAGGAGGGGAGGATCAGACGCAGACGGTTAAGAGAAGAGCAGAGAGGGGCTGTTACAGTTTAGGAGGAACATGGGAACGTGTGGATCTTGGGCCCGGGGTTGCGGGGGGACACGTGAGCATTCATGTGAATCACATGCATGGGCTGGTTTGCACCTGCCCAGCTCAGCCACGATGGACAAACTGACATAAATCCACAGGTTTGAGGAAACAAAGGCAACTCATAGACATGTACTGTAGTTTGTCCTTGCTGGTTTGCTCGAGGTGCACAGCAGAGATCCTCTCTTCACTGGACCAATGCAGTGGCCTCTCAACCTCAGGGTGGTTGGGAACGTGTAGGACTGTGCTTGGGTTCCTTGGCTTTGTTTTCGTTGTGATTGCTGAGCAACGCCAGTGGTGTTTGGGACTGAAACCAGGGATGTAAGCGCTGTGCAGTGTGTGGACAGCCACAAGATGAAGGGACAACACACCAAAATGCCAACAGTCTGCCCCCCACCTCGAGAAATATCAGGGTGGTTTAAGACATGAGGGCAGTTCTCCAGAACCAATGGCCTCGCCAACAAAAGAATTCATTAAAAATGAAAAAAGGAACATAAATTTCTTGAAAATAATCAAAACCTGAATATGATTTTCCTTTATCTTTGATAGTGCTTACAATATACTCTGTAAGGTTCAGAGTAGATGAAATGCTTCGTTCCACCGTGCCAGAGACAAGAAGGGTGATCTCTCTCGCTGCACCCTGTAGCTTACTGAGCACAAGCCCTCGCGTCTGGGTTTGAAGGCCACGCGTCTTACGCAACAGGCAGATGAGGGAGTGACCACTGCAGATATCTTGAACACACCCCTCAGGACGTTGCTCAGCTCTTCAAGGAAACCGGTAAACATAACGAGCGCTGGACATGCAGTTCCGAAATGGAATAATGGTGTGTTTCTTTGTTTCTAAACAGTTTGGCTGCTTTTCCACTTTTTGGAAAGCTGTGGCTCATCATGTTCCAACAATGACAAGTCATTTCTCAAGTTATAAATTCTACTGTTCCCCTGCCCAAGCCCAGAAATAATTCCTGATGAAGTGTGATAATCCACACTCCAGTTAGGGCTTTTGGTGGGAATCAAAGTGCTACAGAACGATTTCTCACAGACGGGCTCACAAGAAATACCCAGGGATGTGAACTGAGTGCTGATTTTTCTCCATGTTTTACGATTTCACATTATACACTAACCATTCACAACCAAGCATAATGGGGAAAGCATTAATAAGAAGACTAGTTTTGAATACTTGTATTTGCAGTACCTGTCCTTTCAGCTAAGACCTCTTAGTATGCATTACCTCGTCCTGTAGCCTCTAGGCTCAAGGTATTGTTTATTCAAGTGTACCTCTACCTACCGTCTATCTATCATCTGCCCATCAGCCCCTATCTCCATCTGCCCATCATCTGTCCATCCCCCTCTATCTCCATTCACTCTGTCCACACCCACTCCATCTGCCCATCTCTGTCCATCCCTCTACTCATCTCATCTGCCCCATCACATTCTGTCCATCCCCCTCTATCTCCATCTGCCCATCATCTGTCCATCACCTCTCTATCTCCATCTGTCTATCATCTGTCCATCACCCCTCTATCTCCATCTGTCTATCATCTGTCCATCACCCCTCTATCTCCATCTACCCGTCATCTGTCCATCACCCCTCTATCTCCATCTACCCATCATCTGTCCATCACCCCTCTATCTACCATCTGTCTATCATCTGTCCATCCCCCTCTATCTCCATCTATCTATCATCTGTCTATCTGTCTATCATCTGTTTCTCATCCCTCTCAAGGTATGACCCAGTCTAAATCTCTATAATTAAAGTGAAAAGTTGAAATCATTACCCAGAAAATTTAGATCCTTAGTTTTCTCCTTTATTTTGATTATGGAAACTCAACTTTCAAAACCGCTGAAACATACAATGCTACAGTGAAAAGCAGATTTCTTCAGACCTCCTCCACACCATAGTGTGTTAATAGTAGTTTTGTCTAGAGAACAGCTACTGCAAGAAACCTTAAAGTATGTCCTGACAAGATCAAAATTCAAAATTCCACTATGCTATTTTATATTCCCACCCAAAGTTAAATTCTCTAAAAAGAGACATCTTTGAGTACATTTATCAAAAAAAATAATTACTGTTGTAGAATTTCCTTCAGAATATTCTTATATTCTCACCTTATAACAACCTAAAATAGCTCAGGTGTAGATAATAGGAATGCTTTAAAATATAATGTATTATTTTAGGGAGATTAATGATAATTTTATATTTTTCAGTAAGGCAATGTGTTTCCCTACACAAGGGGAAAGAGTAGACCCAACAGTGATTATCTTCTCGAGCACACCTTAGAAATAAATGCACCATGAGAAGGCCCCCTTCTGAGGTAGGGCTCAAGAAGACACAGGTGGAGGGGCACTCACATGGGATCAGGTCACTATGTCCCGGCCAGGAGGAGAGGAAACTACAGTTGACATGTTCTTCGTGTCGGGATGAACCAATGCACCTGCCTCGGCCCTCAGCCTCACCTCCCAGGCTGCTCTAGCATTGATCCTGTGCAGCACAGAAAGGCAGAGGTGGGTCACCAGAGATGTCTGCTCCAGGAGCAAGAGAGCCCGGAAGGGAAACGTCCAGCCCTGGGACGAGGGAAATAAGGAAATAAGCACACGAGGCCACTGTCTCTTTCGTCCCCTGCAAACTTCTTCCCAAATGCTGGAGAGAGTTTCATTTGATCAGTCGATGGGCACAGCTTATTTAGGAGGAGAACATATGTTATTCATCAATGACTTGCCAGGTTTTTCACTGAATTTTTTTTCCTGACCCAAGTATCAAGATACCCTCCCCTGAAGATCTCCCGCCTGCAATCAGTGAGAACCACGAATCTCGCTGCGTTTGTTGTTGGCACTGGCAGCCTGCAGATGTAGACACAATTTTTGGTTCAAATGTTTTATCCCTGGGCCAAGGCACCATGCAAACAATTAAATAGTATTTTGTTTTGCTTTGTTGGGGTTTTTGCTATTTAAAATTATAAAAGTAAGGTATTCCCGACACTCAGTTATGGAACAAACCTCCCTTGAAAGGAACATAATCCTCTTAAAATCCGCCCTTAGGTTTTCAGATATTATTAACAATTGGAAAGCTGGGATGAGGACACTAGTTTGAAGGATTTGATAATAAATTTACTCCAATCTTCTCATTCTTCCCTGCAGTGTTAGACAGAGAGTTAATCATTTAAAACTATATCCCACCTACCTTTGGATCCTGTCTCTCTCTTTTCCTCATGAAAACTCCCTTGTTTTGTTAATAATACTAGGAAGTAACTACTATCAATTCCTAGAAACCTCCAGTGAGATTTATCCATTTCTACCAACTTCTGAAGTGTGGGACACTTAACCTCTACGGGGAGTCTGAGCTTGGCTTTCTTGGTGCTGTGCAAGTTTCAGCGCTTGTAACCCTGCTGGTTAACCCCCTCCCCTGTCCCCCTGGTCACTTGCCCTTTGCCTTTCTCCGAGCATGCACTGTGCACAAAGGCTGGAATAGACCATGGACCAACTGGGACCTGAGCTGCGGCTCTGCTCCTCACCTGTTCAGCACCCTTGAGAAACTTAGTTAACCTCTTTAAAACCCAATTTCCTCAAATGGCAAAATAGGATGATAATAGTGACAGATACTGAAGCGTGTTGGTCTGGGTTCATTTCCCCCTGTCATCTCCTAAATGCAGAGGTTCCTTAAGAGTCATGTCTTTAGTCTGATCATTCCCAGACTTGCCTTTCAGAACCTTCTGGAGAATTTTTAATAACAAGGGTCTTAGAGATTCTAGCCTGTGCTTACTGGCGTGGAATCTGCACAGATGGGGTTGGGATCCAGACTGAAAGCCCCCTCCTCTGTCCTGTGGGCCAGGTCCATCCTCTCCCCCAGGGCTGGGGCTGCACCTGCATGGTGTCCCTCTGCACAGCGGCAGCTCCTCTGTCTCTTCCCGAACCCAGACTCACCCTTGCCTCACCAACCCCCCTGCCTGTGCTCAGGTGATTAACATATACTTTCTTTTTCCTGTTACATTTTGTATCAACTTAGGTAGCATTACATAATTCAACACAATGTCATCTCCTAAACTTCCTAAAATAAGACGTGATGCCTCCCATATACGTTCTACTTCTGGTAATGAAATTTATAGAAGAGAGTGTCGATAAATCACACCTACTTTTTTCATAGCAGAATCTATTTACTTATAATTGAAACAGTCAGGTCTTTACAACTTTAGTTTGTTTGGTGGGAAAGGCAATTAAATAAACATAAAATAGTCTCTAGAGGGAGTTTTAAATATTCAATATATATCTCTGTCTGTCTATAAATGAAAGAAGTTTCCATTCGGCCACTAGCTAGAAAATCTCACTCCCATGTCTAGTTCTCTACAAATACCAAGAAAGTCTCGCAGCACTTTGCTCTTTCTTGCAGGATATTGATTTGTGCTTTGTATAATGAACAACTTCTGTGTCTGACTTCTGAAAATTCCTTTCAGTATCAGAAAAAGAGAACCTTTGTGAAAATAAAAGAAAATAAAATTTTAAAAATGAACAGCTCTACTAACTGATAATTTACTTCAAAGCAAAAATTAACTTTATCACTACTTACACACCACTAATTTCTGTGCTCAATACCCATGTGAATAATTGAAAAATGAATGAAGAGTTAAACAATATTTCCAAATGAAACCCAAAGAACAAATGTATAGGGCTATAATATCTTCCTTAGCAAATTCATGAAAATTTAGTACCACTAATATTTTGCTCTTTTTAGTGCAATGAAAGAATATGTGTATTTCAATGATGTGGGTTCAACAGGGGAATTGAGTTATTTTGCCAAAGACCTAACTTCAGCGGAGCCGCGGAGAGGGAAATAGGAATGACTAAGCCTGGGTGGCTGCACGCTCTGAGCCCGACTGGGTGGGTGCGAGTCCCATCTGCTGCTTACCAGCTGCCTGAGTAGGAACTAATTTCCTACCTTCTCTCTGCAGTTTCTCATCTATAAAAAGGGATGGTGGGTCCTACCCGATGGACTTGTTAAGAAGGTTAAATGTAACACACATTTGAAGCCCCTAGAGCAAGTCTGGAATCAAGTCAGTGCTCTAAATGCTATTATTAATGTCATCACCATTTTGCATAAATGGTATTCCAAATACCCAAAAGCATGATGATAGACACATGGCACCCAGCAAGTGAGTTATAATTATTTGACAGCAACAATTTATTATGATACATTCTATATGAGTAAGGCAGAGTCTTTATTTATTTACTTATTTATTTTTGAGGTAGGGTCTCAGTCTGTCACCCAGGCTGTAGTGCAGTGGCATCATCATAGCTCACTGCAGCCTCAAACTCCTGGCCTCAAGCAATCCTTCTGCCTCAGCCTCCCGAGTAGCTGGGACTACAGGTGCACATCACCATGCTCTGCTAATTTCTCTATTTTTTGTAGAGACGGAGTCTCTCTCTGGCTCAGGCTGGTCTCGAACTCCTGGCCTCAAGCAATCCTCCCACCTTGGCTTCCGAGAGTGCTGGGATTACAGTCATGAGCCGCCGCACCAGCCTAGCAAGGCAGAGTCTTAAGAGCCTTTCTTTAAAAATGAACCAAAGCGAGATATGTGCATTTCTATAACTTATGGGCACATAGTATTTGTTCCTTTTGGCCAGAGGAGCCACATAGTGTGACTTAGACGTTGAAGAACCTTCTGCAGTGTCTGGAATCAGAGCAGTGGAGTGGGAAGGAGTAGGCCAAGTGCTAAGGAGACCTGCAGAGACACCCGAGAGAGAACGTCGGTTTGAGTACAAGCGTTCGCCAGCAGCGCAGGTGAGAAGCCGCAGACTCATGCAGTCTGAAGGCAGAGCCAGTGTGATTTCCTAACAGGCTGAGGATATTATCAGCATGAGTATAAAAAAGACACAGATGTACACTACGGAAGTCACTTAGAGAAAAGACTAACCAGGAAAAAGAAGGTGCAAATTCAGTGGCAAACAGTGTTGTTAGTCTTTGGAGAGCAGTAATTGTAACAACATGTTATTCCCAAATTACTCATCCCTCAGATTTAAGAGCACAAGTTATTCAGTATTTGAATGTTTTCACAGGGATATTGGCAGTAACAGCTTTTTCCTCTTCACACATAACCACATATGCAGAATTTAACAGAATGCACAGAACAGTGAGTTCCACTGGCATTAGTGATCTTTCATTGGCTGTTTAAATTGAGCAGATTTTGCAAAATAATTTTCTTGGCATGGCAGGTAAGTGTGGTCTCTCAGCTTCATTGTGTGGAGTTGTTATTTTCTCTACTGAAAAAGCAAAATTTGTGAATCTCTGGTTCTGAGACACTAAAGACAACGTTTGCTTTTAGAATGATTGCCATTATGTCCCAGTTTGTTTTACTTGTCATTTTTTAATTAAAATGACTCTAAATATTAATGTGATAAATAATATGTAATATTATAATCACATTTTCTTTTTTTTAACAACTTCTATATTTGTCCCCCTGGAGTTAAAAATTGCTTTTTGGGGCATATGTGTATGGTATGTTTATTGCTTAATTTTTTAAATAATGTGTATATCACAAACTGACCCCAAAATTTTCCATAAGGAGATGTGTAAATCACTTTGCCATATGTTCAAACACTTGAGGTAATCTGGAATTTTCGTTCTTTTCCTTGGCCATGCCCCTCCAGCAGGAGTCTGCCAACGTCAGCACCCTGGCTGCCCTCAAGGCCCGTTGCAAAGCTGTCATCCTGGAACCCCTCTCACTGTGAAGAAGACGTCCTTTGACTTGCCTACGCTGGATCTCCTGCTCCCTGGATTTCCTACATTTCTCTATGTTTGTTTTTTCCCTTGTTTGGTGAAACATTCTGAGAAATGGTGTATAAAAGTTAATTTGGTTTTAGAATATCAGGAAATGTCTTTATCTTCACACATTGTGGCTGTTTGGCTGGATGTAGAATTCTTGTTGAAGATTGTTTTCCTTCCGAGTCCTGAAGGGATTCGATCTTCTGTCCTCCAGTGATGCCATAGAGAAGTCTGACTCTACGTGATCCATGCCCCGGGATGTGCCCTAGTTACTATTGCTATGTAACAAATCACTGCAAATGTACTAAAACAATGATATCACCCCAAACTTAGTAAAACATCAATATTTTATTATGCTCAGAGAACATAATATGGTCAGGAATTTGGTAAGGCTCTGGGAGGATCACTATTCCCTGCTCCATGACATCTAAGGCCTCAGGTGGGAAGACTTGAATGGCACAGGTGTTTCCACAGCTAGGGACTGCCATCTCCTGGACCTGCCATCATAGGTACACCTGGCTCCTGGGTACAGTGTGTTACAGGAGCACCCACGAGGGTCTCTCCTCAGAATCCAGGCTGCCTAATTGTGAGGCTGCCCCAGAGAAGTTAAACTGTGGCTTAGGGATTTAAAAAAAATGTTCCAGCAGAGGCAGAGGCTGCATCACCTTCATGACCCCTCCTATAAATTATGCAGGTTACAGGTAGGTCACTAAGGGAAACCCAGACCCAAGGGGAGGATTCTACAGCCCATTGCTTAATGGAAGGAGTGGCAAAAATTTCTCAGACATGCTTTTAGCTCACCACCTCTGTCCTGTGACCAAATATTATTTATTTCCTTCCCATTTACACAATATTCCTCCCAACTCTTAGGAATCTGCGGTCTCGTCAATATCACAGCACCTGTAACAGTTCCAGGTCTAGAACCCCCTCATCTGCATGAGATCCAGGTGCGGAAGAGGACTGGACTTTGCATCATCCTGATCTGAACACCTGTGAACTGCAGAGACATGTTGTCACCCAGCGCACACCAAGGAGGGGACGGTAGCACAGGCCGGTGGGGCTGGTGTGGACATGTCCTCTCACAGGGACGAAAGCGGGAGGCAGGCAGCCGCCACCGAGCTGCAGCGGCTGAAATCCCCCTTGGTGCCATTGCCAGCTCCTTCCCGGGCTGGGTCCTGCCCCGAGGGCGCGTCCTCTGGGTTCCTCTCTGTGCGCCATCTTCCTCTTGTGTTAGAAAACTCGTATCTGCAGTGAGGACCCACCTCTACCTGCCACCTTAGCATTGGGGCCCCAGCGTTCTGTGGTCTTTTTGTTGCTATTGTTTAGCCATCTCTGTCTCTGTCAGTACAAGGTGATTCAATTCCTCTAAAAACCCGTGGGTTTCCTGCGTATCAATCTAAAACCGAGTCCATTGGGCAAAAGCCACACTTGCAAATCTCTTCAAGATTATCCCCCTCGTCCACCTCTGGCTCTCTGAAGGGCCCCTGGGGCCAACACCCCGATTTTCCCAGAATCCTGATATTTACCAAGGAGGGTCTGTAAGGTGCCCGAGGCCCTGAGAAAGGTCCCGTCTGTCCGGACCACGTGCACTTCCTAGCTCTTCTCCAGTTCCCTTTATCTGTGGGGGTTTGGCACGTTTTAAATCTCTTTACCTTCATTGTAGTAGGGTTTTAGAAGAGAACAGAAACAAATGTGTGAAGTAGTCATTTTAAACTTCTACTCCCTTTTTCTTCTAAAAATGTCCTCTCTTTTCTTCTGAGACACCACATGCCCACGGCTCTTTTTCATGGTGTTTATGGGGACTTTCAATGAGCCCTTTTTATGAAATTAAAACATAGTTGTTGTATGACAGCACAGAGTTATTTATTTTATTTGTATTCTAATATTACAGAAGAAAGTGGTCTCTGTTTTGATAATTATTTTAGTGATTCTTGATTATTAATCTAAGTCCTGTGGTACAGATTGGGCGGAGTCACCTATTAGTGTCTTTTGATTGATTCTTTGTATTTTTCCCTCGTGATGTAAGAATTTCTTCTTTAGGGAAGACAACTGAAATCTGGAATGGACTTTCTATCAGGAAACACTAAATTTGGGTTTCCACCTTTAATATCGCTCATTATCTGCCTGTTTTTACTCATACATACATGAAATCTATATAAACATCATTTGAACATGCTACATGTATGTACTTTTAAAAATATTTTTATTGTGGTAAAATATGCATAACATAAAGTTCACCTTTTTGACCATTTAGGCACACAATTCGTTTGTGTGAACTGCGTTCACAGTATGTGCAGTCCTCACCACCACCTGCTCCCCAACTTTGTCACGGCCCCAGACAGAATCTGCATCCACTATAAGCAGCAACACCACCCTACCCCACCACCAGCCCACAGTGGCTGCTAATTTACTTTCTTTCTCTAGGAATCTGCCCATTCCAGATATTTCACATAAATGGAATCACACAATATTTGTCCTTTTGCATCTGGCTTACTTCACCCAGCATAGTGTTTCCAAGGTTCATCCGTGTTGTAGCAGGTGTCAGAAAGTCATCTCTTTCTATGACCACACCATGCTCTGCTGTGTGGATAAAACACATTTTGCTCACCCCTTCATCTGTTGATAGACACCTGGGATATCTCCACCCGTTGGCTGTTGTGAATAATGCTGCAGTGGACATTGAGGCACAAACGTCTATTTGCGTCTTTTTTTCAATTATTTCAGGCATGTACCTAGGAATGGAATTGTTGGGTCATATGTTAATTCCGCATGTAATGTTTTAAGGAACTTTTAAACTGTTTTCCAAGGTAGCTGCACCATTTTACATCCCCACCAGCAATGCATGGCCACTAATATTTCAGTAAGCATCTATAAACAGTAAAGGAAAAAACAGTTTCCACTTATTCTTTGTCTGTTTATTTTTCCTTCAAGGTGCAAGAATTCTTCCTAAGAGATGACAGATATAATCTAGAATAAACTTTGTATCAATAAACACTAACTTTGGGTTTTCATCTTTGGTATTTCCTGTTCTCTGTCTGTTTTTACTTATACATGCATGAGCTCTGCATAACCTCATTTGGACATGCTACATGCAGGCACTTGGTTTTATTCCAAGTTTTTCCTTCTCTGTAAAGTGTAAGCAATACCTTTATTGTCTTTCACAGATACGTGAAAATTGTTCTCTAGTCTCCCCTCAAACACGTGACTTTCTTATCTTCTCGACATCTGGGTGACTCTCAGAGAATCACATCAAATTTTCTTCATTACTTTCAGTGTGTCAGGCCACAGATATGTCAGTAGAGTCTATAAACAGAAGAGGTAAGAAGAAGACCTGTTCACACTCTTTGCTCATCCTTGCTGTCTGCTGGGCTTTACTTCTGCATTGCATTGAATTCACACATGCACTGCAACACAGCCAATTCTCAGATCTTGCTAACTGTAAAATTCAGAAGGAAAACATAAGAAACCAGCTTTCCATAATCTTAGGAAGGAATTTGTGAGGAGTATAGCAGTAACATATGTGAAATAGATTATGTTGTCAAAAGCACTAAGAAAATATGAATAATCATTTTTATAATTTTTTTTAGCCTAGGTTTTCTAAATAACTAGTTCTATGTTGCAGTGTTTCTGCATTGATTATAGAGAAATTCTCTAACACAAATGTCCTCTCAAGACTCCTGGAGTTTTTCTTGTCCATATTTAGTACTGTAATATCACTACACATAATAGCAATTTTGCTGATTTGATTATTCATCTTTTAAATTTTTCTTGTTTAGTTTCTATAACAATTAATGTAATCTGTTCCTTTTATTCATGACAAAACCAAGACACAAAAATTTTGAACAATTTCCCAGCTTACATGTCTGGTAAAGTGACAAAACACATAGACTGGAACCCAGGTGTGGTGTCTGGAATTCCTGAGTTCATTTCCATGTGTCTCTACTGCAGTTATAAGATCGCATGTGCAAAAGACATCTCAGAGATTTATGATTGAAAAGAAACATTGTTGTAATTTTTTTATTATCACTAAAAACAGGGGAACATTGTTAAGATTCCTTTTTTCCCCACCAGATTAAACCCTCAGTAAAAACACTGTCAATCTTAGAAAAGGTATTCACAAACTAATTGATGGCTAGATAGAGATTCTAAGTCGATTTTGATCACTACTCGAAATATAGCTGACTTTCATTTGAGAAGATCATAGACTGTTGATAAAGATAGACTTTTTTTTTTCAAAATGGAAACTAAAACAGTATCCAAAAACTCAACTGGCTTGATATTTCTCAATCTACAAGTTTCTGAACTCATTGTTCTGTAACTATTTGCTAAATTAGTTATGATTCCCTAAATTAATTACAATTGTAAGGTAAGAAAAACGTTGAAAATAATATTTACTCTAAGAACAGAATAGATAAATTAGGTGGTTGGTAAAGAGTCTCATAAAAAGAAAATGTTTTACATTAAAATATATTTTATGACATTCTCTTTTTTATTAAATAACTTTTATTTTACAGAATTTACTAATAATTGATGAAAATAAAACAATAATGATGAAGATGATTGCGTACTTCATGCTGACTCTGAGGATCTGGAAAGCATTTGAAGTGTATCTGGAGCCATAAATAATTATATCGGGTTTGTGGAAAGAGACAGAAGAGCTTAGAGATTAATTTAAAGTCCCGGGTTCAAATCTCTGTTCTTCCACTTAACTGGATGTAGCATTTCTGAATGAATTACTGATCTTATACAAGCCTATTTTGTCATCTGTAAAATTAGAGTAACTTGTAAGGCTTTTGTGGAAAATAAATAGTTTAATAACTGTAATGCACTTAGCACAACACCTGGACATATACTTAAAACTTAGCACATGCTGAAAATTAGCTATTTATGGACAGGTAGCGTGCACATCTTCCTACATTTGCCATTGGCCCCCTTTCCATCTGATTAGGCTAGAAAATCCATCCCCTAGAAGTATGCTTCTTGTTTTATTCCTTAAAACAAAAACATTTTGTTAAAAAGTGAGTATTTAGTACTGGATAAGTAAAGGAACAGCTAATTGAGTGATGTCAATTTTTAGCCAGGTACTCATGTTGGGTATAGAGACACCTCACCATTTATCCAGCCACAGCACACTCTGTCAAAACCAAGGCAATAAAGTGTATTTTGTTCTTAATTGACAACAAGATAGGTTTTCTTGTTAATCCTTAAAATTGTGAATTTCTAGCATCTAAAGAAACTTTTAAAATTCTGAAATTGAAAATGCACAAATCTCAACTATTAACCAGAATATGCACATTGTATCTAATTTTATGTCTATCTCATGAATATGGATGAATAGTTAAGGATCACCAGCCTTTGGAGGCAAACTTCCAACAGAAAGACAGAGATCCAAATAAAGAAACAAAATAACAAAACGGAGTAATTAATATAGACTGCAGAATAACATTTCAAAACTTTGTAATATTCTCAGAACAGGAACACCATGATGAAGAACACTTGCAGAACAAACAAAAGCTCTTGGATGTTAAAAATATGTTAGCAAGAACTTGCAGAAACAAACAGAAGATTTGGAAGGCAGAGTTGAGGGCATTTTCCCAATGTAGAACTAAACATTAAAGACATGGCAAGTCGATATTAAAATCATTTTAAAAAACTGAGAAGATCTATTTAATTATTCTGGAAAATCTGGTCAGTAATAATTGGAGAAAGAATAGAGAAAAGAGAGGAACTGGAATCAGCAATGAAATCAGAGAAAAATACTTGAAAAAATGAATATATGGATTTTCAGATTCAATTTACTGAGATAAATACATTTGAAACTACTTATACCAAGGGCAGTACTATTAAATCCAAACACTAGGAGTAAAGCTGGAGGAGAAAGAAAAATACCCCAAACTAAAAGCTCCCATGCAAAGGATTTGAAATAAGAACGTCATCGAACTTCTTGACAATTCTGAAATCTAGAAAGAAAATGTAGAAATGAATCGAAAGTTTTCAGGGCAAGTTATTCTCAAGCTGGAATTTTGCACCAGTAAACTAGCAACAAATTGTGAAGTTGATATTGTAATTAGAACAGTACCTGGCGTGAGATAAGTGTTTTTTAGTGTTCGATAAATAAATCAAATTAATAATGTAAAAGAAAGTTGTTTTTTATACATGCAAAGGATCAGCAATTATCTTCCACTTACTCTTCCTCAGGAAGCAGGTTCCAGGATACCTTTTCCGAGGCAAGAGACGTGGAACTGACAGATTATTATTGTTCACTGAAAAGCTTTTTAAATGCAGATTCATCTAAAAATTTAAAGAATTAGTGGTAGATACATAAAATATGAGACAAAAGGAAGAAAAGGAAGCAATTAAAAGATGCCAGGAAAAATGTGGACTGACAATGTGTAATTGTACATTGTCATACTCATGTAAATTCCACACACTACTTAACCAAAGCTAGTGACACAATTAATTTGGGAATAGGGGAAAAGCAGGTGTGAAGTGGGCATGTTTAGGCAGGAGGAGGGTGTGTAAGCTCTTAAATCTTCTTCCACATCCTGGATTCTACAGCTGAGGTCTAAATGGGCACATCAGTACACGGCAATTAGGCAAATCACCGAGAAATCTGGAACCCAGAGACCTTTTATTCGCAGTCATAGCTCACTTTCAGAACCGTACTATGTTGATAGCTATATCATTTTCATAGTTTTCAAAAATACTTTAAATATGCATGTTTAAAATTGTGTACAATTTTCAAAGCTGTGAGATACATTATTTTCATCTTGTGAAAACCCAATAAAATAGGTATTTTTTTCACCTAGGATCATAGATGAGAAAATAGGATCCTGGTTTGTATACGATTTGCCCTGGGCCATGCAGCTGGCAGTAAAAGTGGGATAAGATCAAGCATTTCGAATCTCAAAGTCCCTGCCACCTACAGAATGTTCAATAGCAATAAATGCATTTTTAAAGAATAAAAATATTTGTGTATGTTGATTTAGTAAAGATGTACTTGGTTCTAGTCACTAACTACACCACATTTGCTGTTCGCTATGTTGTTAATCTCTCCAGACCCATTGCCAAGTCTGCAAAGTGGGGTCATGTAAACCTGCCCAGTCTACCCCGGAAGAACATTGTGAGTATGGAATAAGAGACTAATGCTTAAGCTAACGCCTAAATTAAATCAGCTGGCACTCTGTCCTTGCCTGAGTGGTGAGACTGGCTCTTCACAGACAGCAGGAACCCCTCTGCTGGGCTTGAGCCTCCAAGAATGACAGAAAGAGCTTTAAAAACCAAAGACAAGTATGAGGTTTCTATTTCCATTCATGCACTCATTTATTGAATCGGCACTTGTTAAATGTTTGAACACTGCCGGGGTGGAATCTCTACCGACAGCACTAATGACATTCCCAGGCTCCACGGAGAACCTCAGAAATGATGACAGCAGTAATCCTGTTTGGCATTTAGATATTTCTTCACCAGGCAAAACTCAGGAGCTGTGATGCTGGGCATTCACAGAGGACCAGGTCTGCAGTGTTAGCCGTGTGCACTCCCTCACAGCACCCCAAGCTGTCTCTGCATGTGAATATCTGGTGGCAGTAGGTACAGGTCCCCCCTAAAGCAACACCCTTTGCAGGTAAGTGAAGTCTGATGCACTGTAAACCCTGTTCCCACAGCCCCACCCACCCACCCCGCAGTGCCCCGTTCTTGTGCACTTGCATTTAATATCCTTAGGATTTTCCCACATGCTGATGCATAATCATTATCACAGGTCATTCATGGTAATATTTTACTGTGCCAGGCACTGTTCTAAACATTTTATATGCATTAACTCATTTATCTTCACAGTGATACTCTAAGACAAATATTATACCATCATAAAGGTGAGGAATTAAGATAAAGGGCAGATTAAGTAACAAGCCCAAGACTGGCTAGCTAATAACTGGGGGAGGTAAGATTCAAGGGCAAGCTGTGAAGCTCCACACCCTGTGTTTTTGGATTTTCTGCCTTAGAAATGAAGAATCGTTAAAAGTGAGCATTTGAATGGTCTGTAAATATAAAATGATTATACTAGTCATCTTTTGCTGTGTAACAAATGGCCACAACTCACAGTTTAAGAAAAAACACATTTGCTCTATTAGGGTTCCTGTGGGTCAGAAATGCAGGCACAGCTGAGCTGGACCCAGGGTTTTGCACAGCTGCAGTAGGCGTGGGCCAGGACTGGGGTCTCATCTGAAGGCTCAACTGGGGGTGGCTCTGCTATGAGCATGCTGGACATTGGCAGGAGTGGGTTCCTTGCAGGCTGTCAGCTGAGGGCCTGGGAGTATGGAAGGTGAGGGGGCAGCGAGGTTTGCTAGCAACATGGAAGTCACAGTCTCACATGACCTCACCCATCACCTTGGCCATGCTTAATTTGTTAGAAACAGTCACAGTCATGATTTGCAGCAAGGGTTTGCACAAGGGCATGGGCACCAGGGGAGGCTCCACTGGGCCATCCCAGAGTCACCTGCCACTGTGATCAAGCTTCCCACTGTGGGGGTGATGTGCTGAGGACTAATAAGTGAAGCCTATTAACACCCGGTTAGTGAATCCCAAATACTAGAACAAAAGCCCATGTCTTCTACTCATTTTAGTGTTGACTTTTTTTTTTTTTGGACGAATAGCTTAAAGGGTTATTCCTTTCAGCTCAGAAAACTCCTGTTGGAAATCAAACTTTATGTGAAAGCACTAAAACTAAGGTGGTAGTGGAAATGTGAGTTTAAAAATAATAGATTGGAGAGAACTTTTTTTATAGCATTGAGGGATTTCTCACACTCAACGTAGACAAGACAGACATTCGATTTTGCTTTTGTGTAATGGGTTTGTTGTTGTTGATGATGATTTCATTTGCTTGTTTGGTTTGGTTTTGCCCCATTGCAGTTTTTATAAAGGTCACCTGGAAAGGGTGTCATTATGACTTAAATTTCTGGCCATGCAAAGTCATTTCCGTTAAACTGAGATGCACCTCATAGTGTCTGCCTTGCTAAAAACACACGAAAATATACCACCTACCTATAAGCTCAAATAAATGCGCTTGTTATAGTAGCACTGCCTATATATACTCTTTGGCTCCACAAATATAAAATCATGTCTTCAGAAAATAGTTCCGTGTGCTAGCCTCTCCTGACATATTACTTTATCCCAGCATGACTATCTCAAATACATACATGGAAATATTTACACAAAAAATTAGATTGGCTTATTAAGCATGAAATTTCCTATTTCCTTAAGTACTAAGTTTGGTGGTTGATCTCGCTGACATTTCACTTTGACACTTCTAGTTTTATGTTTACTGTGAAGGTTCATCCTCAGTCTTTCAAATGCACATTTTGGCTTGTGATTATCTTTCAAATTTTTTTAGAGCAATTTTTGTGAAACCATAGATAAGTAAAAAATCGTGTTATTTTCTAGTACGAGTTCCATAGTGGAACCAATGCGGCACAGAAAGCTCAAAATATCAATGAAGTTTTTGGGAAGGATGTGGCTAATGAACACACAGTACATAGATGGTTTGAGAAGTCCCATTCTGGTAATTTTAATCTTGAAAATGAGTAATGTGGGCAACCTGAGTAAAGTGGATAATGATGAGCTGAAAGCTGTAGTGAAAGTGAATCCATCCTAACCTATGCGTGAATTAGCAGCAAGGTTTGACATTACTATTCCAACAATATTGGACCATTTGAAAAAAATCGTCAAGGTAAGGCAGCAGGACAGACGGGCACTGCATGAATTAAACAAGTGTCAGAAGAGAAATCGTCTCGAAGCCTGCCTTTCTTTGCTGTCACGACGTAAAGGCAAACCACTTTTATACCATATTGTTATGTGTGATGAAAAATGGATCCTTTTTGACAATCACAAGTGTTCAGCACAATGGTTAGATAGAGATGAAGTGCTGAAACACAGTCCAAAACTGAAAATTCATCAAAAAAAGCTAACGGTGTCTGTTTGGTCCAGCACTGGTGTTATCCACCACAGCTTCATGAAACCTGGTCAGTTGATTACAGCAAGTGTCTACTGCAACCAACTGGACGAAATGATGAGGATGCTTGTGATTAAGTAGAAGAGATTGGTCAATAGAGACAGACAATCCTCTTGCAAGACAATGCTCGACCACATGTCACACAAACAACGCTGTTCAAACTACAGAGGCTGGACTTGGAAACTCTCGGTCATCCACCATATCACCAGGCCTGGCAGCAACTGACTACCACTTCTTCCAGGCTTTGGACCACCTCTTGCAAGGAAAAATATTCAATTCTCAACAAGCTGTGGAAAATGCCTTTTGCAATTTCATCACCACTTGCTCTCCAGGCTTCTTCGTTGCTGGCACAAACAAGCTGCCGTTAAGATGGCAAAACTGTGTTGATAGTTTAGGTGCATATTTTGCTTAATTGTACTGCTTCTTGTTTGAGGTACAATAAACTACACTTTTGATTCAAAGTCCAACATTTCATATTTATCGACCTACTAAAAACTTCAATATTATAAGCAAGTTATTACAGATGTGTCAGTTTAACTGTGCTCCAAAATATTTGCCCTGAGGAAGGAGTGTGTGAAGTGAATTCACCATGAAGATGGAAAACAGCTAGCAGGAATCTCCCAGAGATACAATGTGTCAGCAACAGTGATCCTCCAGAACAGAAGGGTCGTGGTGATAGTGTTTGTTGTTGTTGTTTTTTAAATGGCATTGTTACTTGAAATGGAAATAGAAAAGCACAATTACATAGGAGAGGAGTCTTATGGATTAATGTGCCCTCGTGGTTTATAAGAGACAATACCAAATCCAGTTAAGAGGGATAAGACCAATTGTCCTCTACTTGTGACAAACAAATCTGCCTCTTTTAATCCCATGCACCAGGTGGGGCTCAGATTAAAACAAATATGACCCAGTAGGCTTGGCCAATTTAAATCCAATGATAGGAACAGCTCCACCTCATGTAAACCTCCTGGGAAAATCCTGCTGAAATCTTTTAACCACATTCTTTCCATAAAAACATCACATGGCATGTGGTATAAAGATGAGAATGCTTAACAGGGAAAAGAAAGTTTTGGAAGCTCACCCATTCAGGGAGAAAAGGGAAGGGGTGTTTCAAAATGTGTTCTACATATTTCAGATGTTTTTTTCACTCTGGAGAAAGTGGTTGGAGATTGAGTTGCTTTCTAGAGAGTAAATTCCATGTTCAGGTTACTTCTGTCTTCACCTGCATGTGCATTTACGAGCGGACCCAGTGCGCTGGGCAGTACTGAGGCATTACCGAAAAGGTGAACAGAGACCTTCTCCTTATCGTGGTTTAATACCCCGAGAATCTGACTGTTGAGTTCAGCTTCCATGTGTAAGAACCAGCTTGAGGATATGAACACATCATGCCTGCTTGACTTTCACGTAACACATACTTACAAACACCCAGAATGATGCACTGCAGCATTGTCTAGCTGTTCAGTCATTTCCTGATGCAATTTAGCTTACTAATGGATAAAGTCATTAACTGGCTTGGGGTCTCGAGGACCACCAGGAATGGCATTAATACGCGCACTGCATTAATACACAGAATGAGTAATATTAATAAGATCAATATGTACTATATGTGAAATACAACCACTTTTGACCCCTCAAATGTAGGATATATTATAACAGGTAATACCTATTGGTTAAAATAAAAAAGTACCACCATGATCTGCCAGATTTATAAAATAAATTGTATTTTATTTTAATATATTTATTGTTTGCTTTGCTTACCCAATCACATCCAGGAACAGGCATGAAGAAATGACATATTGGTGATGTTAATTGATTAATTAATTAATTAATAGCATTTAATGAATGCCCATTGTTTGCCACTTACTGGTTTGGTAATAGGCTTTAAAGTCAGTAAGAAAAATCTAGTCTTTGATGTCTTCCTGTTAATAGTAAAATATGGAAAATGAAAAATAAATAAGCAATAGGGATATAAACTCCATTGCAAGGGGGGGGTGTGTGTGTGTGCAAGTTAGACTGAATATGTTATATACATGTGTGTGACTCTAGTTCATATTTAAATACATCTACTAAGTTAGATGCTTTGTCCATTAAGTTCTACTTCTAAGAATTTATTATCTTATTATAACACAATAATTATAGATATGTGAAATTATTTTTAAATGTATGTGAATACAAGCTACTATCAAAAGTGTACAAAATATACTTTTTATACTGAGTGCAATGTCTATATTATTAACTCCCAATGCTCCAATCTTGCAGATTTTAATCTTAATTAATTCAGGAATGTCTGAATCAATTTGTGGCTTTCTTAGTTTGGAATTACCATCTCAGGCCACTTTTCTTCAGGTGTACTACTTTTCCCTCTAAAATTTCATTCAGTTTTTCTAACCAACTCCTAATAATTCAATCCTAGGGTGGAAAAACTTGTGGTCAGCCTTATCAGGCAATTGGCCCAAATTTTAGTTGGTTTGTGACAATAAATGTGACACAGAATTAATTAAAAATCAGGATTTCGAGGTTTTGAGACTCAACTCCCCTGTTAACTATCATCTCTCCTATAAACTTCAAAATACAACTCTGCACTTCAAAAGATTAAAGTTGATCCCTCTTGGTTTTGTTGTCATGCTGTGGAATCCCTTCCTACGTCTACGTTCCGAAATAGGACCCAAGGAGAAAACCACACAGAGTCACAGTGGTTAATGCAAACACTTTGGTTATTTATGGCACAAGCAGGAAAGGGGACACTTCTCCATTCTTAAAACGGGTGTGGAAGATACCTCCTGGGTTCAGAAATGCCCGTCACACATCACTAATTGTGGAGACAATTACAATACTGAAGGATCCAAGGTATTGTAATAGTCGAATAAGTGCACTGACACTGGCGGTATCTATGTCTGGGTTTTGATATGCTGATTATTTGGGATTTTTTTTACTAGCTCTGTATTTTCCAAGCTACCTACATATAGTCATTTATAATACGTAGTCGCTAGATACACCAAACTTTATTGCTGACCCATCATCACATCCTGCACACACCTAACATGACCTCCTGTCACCTTGTGGTGCTGGGACCACTTTCCAGGCAGCTGGGACAACTTCTTAGTTGAATCTGCAGCAAAGAATCAGAGTAGAAAATAAATTATATTCTTCACCAAGACCCTTCCCATCAAAAAAAAAAAGAAAATCTGACAAAGGCTTCACAATGACGTGAAGGTGAGCTCACCTTTCATCTGACTTATTTTAGACATATCTTTATGTTTTTCAGCTAAACATTTCTGCACATCTTCGTTCTATATTTAGTCAAACCGTATAATTATAAAATATATTTCAGTACAGAGAGCATTCACTTTGATTTGTCAAGCTTTGTAACGTGGTGCGTTTTAAATTGCATCTCTCCAGTGTGACTTTTTCTTTGCTTTACCCAGAGCTGGCTGATGGTTAACAGAGTAAAGCAGCGTATCTTTCAGCAGCATATCTCACTGGAAATAACCTCACTAACACTTGCACACATGATTTAAATTAATCTCCAAGGTAAATGAAAATGCAGTAAATATGGGACATAATAATCCATGTGGTCTATTCCAGTGACCAGGGCAACGTCCACTGGCTGAGAAATCTGCTCCCTAGTTAGTGCTCACACTGTCTCACACTGGACGGCCATCACCTTCCCAGTACTGGACAGTATGTGGGCAGCACTAGGAAGCTTGTTTTTGTGCAAAGGGACAATTGGCTGACCCACCAATTTTACTTGATAATCTAAGGAAAACCTTATTTTAAAAATAAATATAGGAGCTGGGCATGGTGGTGCACGCCTGTAGTCCCAGCTACTTGGGAGGCTGAGGCAGGAGGATGCTGCAGCCCAGGAGTCCGAGGCTTCAGTGAGCTGTGATGACGCCACTGCACTCCAGGCCGGGCGACAGAGCAAACCCTGCCTCAAATAATAATAATAATAATAATAATAATAATAAATAAATAAACATAGCTAATATGTAAAAGCACGTCCTTGCATACACGCATGTGAGTTTTCTTTTTGCTCAGTTTCTTCATACCAGATATACTAAGTCCGTGCGAGTTTTTCTATGTCGGCATATCTTTCTTTTCCTGTTTCTTTTCTTCTCTTTTTTCTTCTTTTTTTGGTAACAGCAGAGCATTCCATTATGTGAACAGGCATTTGTTAATGTTCCGTAATGGGGGATATTCTGCTGTTCTCCCTGCTGTAAGGAATATCATCTTCGTTTCCTTTGTCGAAGTTACAAGGCCCATTCTGTCCTGGGTCCTTTCTCTGGCTGTTTCATCCTCTCTAAGATCCCTTCCCCAGAGCTCTTGGCACCTCTCCTCAGATCACACCTGGCCACGTTTCCCCTCGTCCTGTCACCTTGCTCCAACCCCACAGGTCCATCCTCATCTTCACTGGCTCCGTGTTGGTCTTGGATTTTCTTCTTAGTAGTTTTCATTATCAGAAATCACTGGTGTCCATGTGTGTATCATGTTTTCCTAGCTGCAACGTAGGCTGTATGTTTCCTTATCCTTACTCTATAAATGTTATTCAGGCTTGTGAAGAGCCTACCTGCTCGAGGGTTAGGGCCCCGGGCAGTGGTCAGGAAGGTGATGCCTTCGAGTGACACCAGCTGCGGGTCTCTCCCAGGATCCCAAAGCAATGGAAATATTGTATATTATAACACATGACTCATTCATCCTCAACCTCAGCTCCAAAATGAGGCACAATTAGGCAGTTAGAACAATCGTGACAAATGAATGCTAAGTACTCACTAAGCACTGGTCACAGCAACCGGCTGGCACACACCTGCCATTGTTCTCCCCCATGGCAGGCCATATTTTCCAAACACAGCAGAACAAATTTTCCAATCTGTGATCTCATGTGTGATAGGATCTTTCTATACCCATCAGGAGCAGAGTTTGCTGCTTTACCTCTGGTGCGTGTGAGTCGTGTACTTATCTGATGACTAGAACGTGGTACAAGTAACTCTGCGTCTTAACTTCTTTGGAAGTATCTGCTTCCTGCCTCTTGGAAATCCTGGTCTTGGGATGATCCTTTTTGGAAGCCAGGGGCCATGGTGTGAGAAGAACAAGCTATTGTGAGAGGCTGTTTCAAACAACAGCTCAGGTCGTCTGTCCATGGAGAAGCTGTCTTGGATGTGCAACCAGTCGTGTTCTTCCTGCCTCCAGCCACTGTCTGCTGCAACCATGAGAGCCCCAAACAAAACCACCCCACTGAGCCCAGTCAACACAAAGAACACATGTGACAACAATAAACTGTTGTTTTGAGCCATCAAGTTTTGGGGCCATTTGTTGTGCAGCAACAGGTAACTGGAAAATAATGTGGTACGTTGAATGGGAACTCTGAAAACAGAAACCCAGAGCAGGTGTCTTGGCCCTGAGACTGCAGTAGGCAGAGTGGGGAGACCCTCACACAGACGGGCGGTGAGGGAATGGGGGAGGGGGGTTAAGTCATTACAAAAGGCTGGAGAGAAAAGGATGCAGGGTTCTGGGATACACAGAGGATTAGCAAAGCTACAGCCTACAGCAACAACAGATAAAGAAGGCATCTAAGGAACCCTTGAGTTTGACTAGGGTGATATCCAAGCAGAGTGTAGAGAGCACCAGCCAGACTCTTCCAGTCCCCCAAGATGAAACATGAGAGGTGGAAGTTCTGTTATGCTCCAGTAGATAAGCAGAACACCCCTATTTACACAGAGGCTCTGACGGGAAACTTACGGATCATGCCAAATGTTAGGTTCTTGGCCAGGCACATTTTCCCCATTTAACTGCCTTGAACAGCATGTAACATTGTCCCCATCTAACAGATGAAGAGCCGTGTATACCGTGAGAAAGTGGAAGAACCAGGTTCATGCACCCCGGTCCTTGGAGTCAACTTGGTCTCACTGAATACAAAACAGATATCAGGATGAACTTCTGGGGGGACCGGAACCAAAGCCATTTCCCTGCACATGCCAAGCAGAAGGCTCCGGCTGCCTCTGCACGTTGATGGAACAGCACGTAAACCATGACGGACTGTGCAGTTCCTCTGTCATTAGTGCCAAACTGCTTTTGAACTCAGAACTGACAGCAAAAACCACCACAGTCGTCTTCTCTGTGATCATGGGCAAAATGCTTGCAAAGTTTCCTACACATAAAATGTGCTTTACGCATGGAGCCAGAATCTGGTGTGGAGGGAAAGGGGGTTTTAATTTTTCCACCGATGTCCTTTTACAGTGGAGAGGAGAATCTTGTGCAGATAAATACCCTTTATGCCTTTTGTTCTGCCAAACAAGCATCCCTATGTCACAAATGCGCCTCCTCTTGCCAAGGCGAACGACGCTGTGACCGGGAGGCAGAGCAGGTGAGTGAGTACCGGGTTGTGACAGGTCCACAGGGCTGGCTCAGCCTACGTGGCTGCCTGCGCATCTGGGCTGTGAAACGTGCATGGGCTTCAAGGCAAAGAGCCATTGGAGGAAACCAAGCTAACAAAGTGTTTTATTCCTTCTTCCCACCCAAACCTTCATTCAGTAGGTATGCCTCGAGCACTGAGTGCCACTTTGGCCGTGTTTTTTTCTAAGTGCTGGACCTAGCAAGGTGGGAGTCAAAGATGACACTGGCGAGAGCAGTCTCCACGGAGAAGAGGCGCTTGGCCGGGACGGCTTCAAGAGGAAAAGAAAGGAGGGAAGATCAGACAAGCCCTTTCAAGGAGTTTTGTAAAGGGGACAAAAAAAAAACAGGGTAGTGTTGGGAGGAAACTTGAGGACAAGACATTTCTATTTTAAAATGGTCAGAATTATAACATGTGAGTGCAGAAGGGAACCAGCCTGCGGAGAGAAGAAAAGCGAACAGGGCTCCCCATCCTGGAGCAGTCGGGGGACTCGGGGTCTCACGAGAGCAGCTGGACGGTGTCCAGGGCCTCACAGTGAAGGCAGAGGTGGGTGCAGCCCTGGCCAGACGGGCCATCGGGGGGATGCTTGGGCGCTGTCTTCTGGGGGCCCGGTGACCTGCGTGGAAGGAGGAGACGGGGAGGGTGGGGGTCTGAAATAAGACGTGGGCTGGGGGGTTTCCTGGAGATGAGACATCAGACTGGGAATGGTGAGTCTCCGGGGCAGCACAGGGGAAAGTATTCCCGTGCACTGCTGGGGGATAAATCGGAACCAAGTTTTGGTGTTCAATTTGACAATATTTTGTAACTGGAATTGCAGATACCATCTGACCCATCTCAGAATCTCCCCAACATAAAGCCCTTCAAAGTACCCAAGGAAGTGTGGACAATGGTGTGGGCTGCTATATTGTTTGGGGTAAAAAGTAGAAAGCAGACAACATTTATGCCCGTTACTGGGGTGCTGATGGGTAAATTGTGGCACAACTGTGAAACCTCCTGCAGGGAAGCCTCAGAAAGATAAGGCAGCTCTGTGCACCGTGAGAAATGGTATCCAAGACTTATAACTAAGTAAAGCAAGACAAAACGAAATGCAAGATGCAGATCAGTGTGTGTAGTATTTACCAAATGTTGAGAAAAGACACACACATACACTCATGCATACGCACACAGATGTGCATAAAATGTCTCCAGAATTGTATGGGAAAACTGATGAGTTGTTGCCTCTGAGGTGGGACCACAGGAAGCATGGGAAGGTCACCTCCACATAAAGATGAAAAATGGGCATAATATTAGTCAAGTGCATTAAACACGAGAACTTAAGGGTTTTATTTTGTTTTTGTTTTTTTCCCTCAAATGGTGAGCTGCTCTGGGCTATGTCCCCAGACCCAGGGGGTGTGAGCTTATGTTCTTTAGGCTCACGTGGTGGAAAAGTGTGAGAGCCACTGCAGAGTGTCACAGGAATGGATCCGGAACGGATCAAGAAGTCTCTTCTTGCTGCCGACAATTACTCCAGCACTGTGTCAAGAAGAACACATGTCCTATGACATCAAAGTGACTTTCCTCCTGGTACATTTACCTGGTATGTTTACTTATTATAAGGTCCAGTGTTACATCTTATTTTAAGAAACCTTTAGTCTAATATAGGTCAACAAATACAAAGATGGTTTGTATACAAGTTAACTAGAATAACATGTTACTGAAGAGTCAAAGAATAACTATGTTAAGAATCCCCTTGCGGTGCACATTGTCTGCCACAGCTGGGAAAGTATACGGTGACCTGAGTGCCCGCTTAGCGCACCCAGACAGCCTTCACCCAAACACGCTGCCCCAGGATGTGAACTCTCTGAGGAGAAACAAGACACCTGTGAGGTTCTCTTGGAAGCATTTCCTTAATCTAAGCTAGGTAACCGTGGCTGACCGCGGATACAGGATCGCGCAGAGCCTGATGCCCCCGTGAGAGTGAAAGTCTGAGTCTGTTATTCCCCCCGACTGTTTAAGTCTTCGCGGCAGCAACACGCCTTCCACGGACGGGTAAAGAACGTGCATCGGCAGACGACTTACGTGGCTTTCGGCAGGCATTGCCCACACCTAATAAACAACCACCTCTTCTAGGAGAAGAGCTCCCACCGATTTCGACTGAATTTCAGGAAATTGGCAGAAATATAAAAGTGAGGGAGCATCATTAGGGTTATTTCATGAATCTGCTGGCAATAAACAAGAGATGGTTTAAGTGTGACGGGGACAGTGTATTGTTTCTGCAATAACGGCGTCTGTCTGTGCTGCGCCAGAGACCGCATGCAGGGTGAATGCTAAGTAGGAAACTCATTCTGGATCAAGTTTTTATTCTTTCAGCTGCAATGAAAGAAACTGCCTTTTAGGTATTTAATTATGGTTTTATAATCATAGGTTTTTGTAAAGTAAGTCTTATCTGCAGAGGTTAATGTGTGGGAGCAGGGGTGGGTCTTCAAAAAAGTTACGCTGTGGCAGAAACGACACACCTGGAATTGCTGCCAGGAGGAGAAATGGTACTTTTCCCTCTTTAAAGAAGATATTTAAAAATTTGCTATCATATAAGAAATTTATTTAGTCCTGAGAATCAGAGGTTATTTGTCGACACCAATTTTATATATATATGTGTGTGTATATATATATATTTATTGTATATATTTATATGTATATAGGGGCATACGCTAGCGAACAAAGCTAGTGACCTTAATAAATTATAGTATCTAACTCAACAGTAATCGATAGAGACTGGAATTTCCTTTCATTTTCCACCTTACCAGTCTCCAGGCTCAAGTAGTCTTTGAATTTGTCCAGCAAAGCTGAAGCTCTCTGCCTATCTCTGTTCCACCGTGCAATGAAATATGAATGTCAGGATAGAAGGTTTCTTCTAAAACTGTTATTGCCATTGTGAGTTTTAGGCTACGAGAACCTGATTGGTTGTTCATGAAGCAACTTGCTTAGAGAGAGGAAGAACTTTATATGCCAGAAGACTCCGGTTTGAATTTCATGGTCGTGTCTCACGATGGTGCAGGGACTTGAAGTCTCCGCACAGGCATCTCACTGACGAGGGGGGAGAATTGGGTTAGCTGATTCCTTAGATCATTTGCAGCTCATAGTGGGTGTCTCTGGGAATCCTTCTTCAGTCTTAGATACTGCCCTTTGATCATTTGTTTGTTTTACCAGAGGACCTTATTTTAAGTAAAAATTCAGATCTGAGAGGTAAATCCAAGGAAGTTTGATTCGTTGTCCTGATGGAAGACATTGCAGTGCTGAGAGATCAGTCTGTGTCTTGGGCCAGGCTCTCCGAGCAGGACCGAAGTGCATGTGATTGATTAAAGAGGTGTTCACGTGATTGATTAAGGAGGTATTCCTGGGAAAAAAACAGGAATGGGGAAGGGAAGAGGGCAGAGAAGGGGAGGGACCCAAGCAAGGGTGCAACCAGAGACAAAGTCCCCTACAAAGGAGAGCTGTAGTCGGATCGTGCAGGACCCTCTGTATATAAACTATGCCTCAGAGTTTGTCTCAGCTACAGGTAAAAGATCCGGTCTTTCACACTCCTGCACCCGTCCCTGGTTAAGGGCTGCCTGGAACTTGCTAACGTCCCCTCTGTTCTGCAGAGAAGCTCCAAGGACAGCTGGTGATGTCTCTGAGAAGCCAGAGCCACACGGCGGGAAGTGCACAGGAACAATGAAGCAAGTCCTGGATACTGGCTGAGGACGCACAGGGTCTGCCGCATGCTCTGCCAATGACCCAAAATACTTCGACAGTACAGGTGGAGCTGGAGAGAAAAGACAGCCCCACGGCTTCCTGAGCCCAGGGTCCAGGCTGCACACCTTTTCCATGATGTTTCGCTAGCATGAGTCTCCACCGAGAACAAGAAAAAATTAGGAGTGTTGTGTCCAAACACTTCAACAGGATACATAATTTAAGGTCCCTCGGCCAGTGCATGAACAAAGCCAAAGGCAGCATTAACATCTTTTCCATGTTTAATTTTCTTTCCTTTTTCCCCATTATAATTACATTAGACTTGCTCTTCAATTCTACAGCATAGCTTCAAAATAATCTGAATTCCAAAGAGATAAATTTTTGAAGTTTATGAACAAAAGGCAGGAATCTTAACCAAGATTGCATGTGCTATGTAATACCTTTAAATTACAGAAGTTGTGGAACAGAAATCAAGGTGAAGGAAATCCGGTTTTTATTTCTTAGAAGCCTATGCTGTTCATATAAAACCCAAAGAACTAGTGTGTCATCAATTAATCCATTATCTTTAGTTGTAAAAATTAAGACAACACAAGCAGAATGGCACCTATTAGGTTTTATTTTACTTAATCACCACTTGAAACTCCAATGAGTATTTATTCAGTAGGGTTCAAAAGGAAATGAGAATAGCTCACCTGTTACGTCCCTACCGCTCTGACCCACCGTAGCTGGCACAGGACAGTAAGAGGGGCTGGCCCCGAGCCAGCTCTGCGTGCTCTCCTACCAAGTGTGCTTGAAGAAGCAAGTGTGTGCCTAACCGGACGGCTTCTTACGGAGCCGGCTAATACTGGGAGATGTGTTAAATTATTATTATCTTTTACCACCACTGGCTCTCAGGAAGTGGAAAGGACTTTAGGGATTACTCGTGGCACTGTTTTAATAACTGTCCTATGGCTCTGCTGAGGTACGGTCATTAACATTTTTATGGGAGTGATTAAAGAGGAAGTGGATTTTTTGAATAGATATGGGACTTATAAAATGCTGTCTTTTCTTAAAAGACACTTTGAGAGGCTTTTCAAAATAATAATTTGACCCACAGGACAAAGAAAAAATGGTCAAGTGTCCATGTATAAAGCCAGCAGAAGGGATGAGGAAGTGAGAGAGACCCAGTAAGACATGGAGATGGACTTCCTTTCTCCACGGCTTGGGCATCCTTGGGAATGAGAAATGTCAAAGGAAATAAATAGAAGCAGGAAAATTAGGGACACCAAGTCTAAGAAGAATTGGGTTGAGAAATGTTCCACTCCTTAGCAATAGGTTTTTCAGAATTTGGGGTAGGAATTTAATTAGTTGAACTTTAGAAACAATGCAAACAGGTCTGAGGCAGACATAGTAACTTTGCTAGTCTTTGCGCTGAAAAAGCTATTAGACTTTGGGCCACTCATTCCGTATTTCCAGGCCCAGGTAGTGACATGGGAAGAGGTGATATATTGCCTTAATTTCAGCTCCAGCCTTGGATCCTAATTCTCTATATTCCGGCTCAAGTCACCTCTAAGCCCATAAACTCAGCAAGTTACTGACCCTCTGGCTGTTCCCTTTTCCTCATTTATAAAATGAGAATAATAACAGTACCTACTTCACAGGGTTGTTTTATGGATTGAATGAATTAAAAGTTTTAAGTATTAGAAATTATACCATAAGCTAGTAAATGCAATACAAAAATGACCTATCAGTATTGCTATGATATGAATTGTTTTATACATAACTATTTATCTATAAAAGGTGAGGATAGCTGAATGGTCTCTGGGTCCAATATAATTCTGAAATTTTATAATTCTGAAATATAATTTTATAATATAAGTCAATAGATGTTACACAGCAAATTTTCTGGAAATGCCAACTTCTGAGAGAAATGATGTGTACTGTTCTGCATGGTACAGTAACTAGTCCCTAAATGTCAGACACCACTCTCTTTGAAACAACTTTTACTCTATTCCAAATGCAATTTCAAGATCTATTCTGAAATTTTCCCATCTTTTCGTATCCGTTAAGAAATCTACTGTTTCCTTCTTTGGGACATCACTGGAACAGATTATTTGATTTTCAACATATTTGTATAATCTTGTTAGTTTGTATGCGTCTGGTCTAACTTTCAACTATGCCATAATAAAAAGTTCAGTCTAGAGTGGCTTATTAGAAAATTTTAAATGAGCTAAATGTTCCCATGCACAAAATAATTAAATTTTGCCTTATTCAGAGTGTACAATTCTTTTTATTTATTTATTTATTTAATTTTTGCCCAAGTAAACCTGACACTATTTTGGTATATGTTTCCTATCTTTAGTAAACAATTTAAAGATCTTTGGGGGTAGGTTCCTGTTTTTCCTAGTTTGTAGCACAGAAGTAAAATTTGGTGTTTTACATAACTGCACCATTCATATGACACCTTCCCCACAGAACCACTCACTGAAATTACATCCTCAAAGCAGAATTGCATCCTCCTGTCTCCCCCAAGAATATCTATCTCTTCTGAGATTGTGTATATGGATTTCTTACAGAGTTGCCATTAGAAACATATTTAATTATAAACTCATAAACATTAATATTGCAAAATGCAGCTAAAAGACTAAACATTTAGAGCAGGGTGAAGTTCATGTAAGGCATTAAGTGGAAGAGGCATTTTAATGGATTGGCCTCCACAGTTCCATTTCGAGAGGATTGTGTGCTTTAGGCGTGTGAAAACCACATTCTACACATCCCAGAGTTGAAGCTGAGCACAATGATTCAGAGATCAGGGCATGGTGAGTTTTCAGATAAAATACACTTATGCAGTTAAAAGACTGGCTTCTGACTGATCTCCTTAGGATATATTCAATCCAAAAGGAAAAGTCACAGACCAGTGCCAGAAAACTACTTGGGATAATAAGGAAGTTTTAAAAATAGAAACATGAGGTCACTTATGGTAACAATCAGAATTAGAGATGATCTAGTTAATGAGTTATTGTATATTCCTAATTCAGAAAATCACACACAGATATAATATGAGTTATCATGTGGGCAATCCTGAATCTCCCCATCACGCCCAGATTGAACATTATAAAATAAATCTTTACCTACAAATGAAGCAAACTCTTTAACACTGGAATTGTCCAGACAAGTTACGCTGTGGCACTTCCCCCCAGTGCCCCCCGTAGCAGGAGAGTTTTTACAACTGCTTTTCAAATGGGCCTTTCCTGGATGGCCTTTTTTCTTTCAAAACTCACTTTCCTTGACAAACATATGTCCATCCTTTTCTATCCTTCTTTATTTTACTCTTCACCTCTTTGACTATTTTTCAATTTTTTCATACTATTCAGTATTTTTTTTCTGTTTCATAATCCCTGTACTTCCATGGGAACTCCGTTCCCTGAGATCCAGGCATAGCACGTTGTCGACAGGTACGTTTCCTGACATCTTCATTCCAGTGCAGCAGTTGGTGCAGACTAAATGGTAATGTGAAATTTAACTTTGGAGGTTCTCAAATCCCTTTCAGCTGTTCTTCATCCTTTTCTGTTCCTAATAATTGTTTGATAATAGTTATTATAACAAAGCACTGACAGGGGTACTAATGGAATGGCCATGCTGTCATATCTGGGCCTAGAAGGAGAAAAAGCAGCTCTCAAAGAAGACAAAATTCACACCTATGTTGAAAAAACTCTAAGCAAACTAGAAATAGGGGGGCACTTCCTTGACTTGATAAAGAACATCTACAAAAAGCCTATAGCTAACATCATGCTTGAAGCTGAGAAACTGCACACTTTCCTCCTAAGAGTGGGGACAAGGGAAATGTGTCCCTTCTCATGACTGTTATTCTACATCTTACTGGAGGTCCTATCTAGAACCATAAGAAGAGAAAAAGTACACAGATTGTGAAGGAAGAAATTAAACTTTACTGGCAGATGACATGATCATTTATGTAGAAAATTTCAAAGAATTGACAAAAAAATTTAATAATTCTGGAACTAATAAACAATTATAGTAACATCATAGGATGCAAGGGTAATATACATAAGTTGATTGTTTTCCTGTATACCATAAATGAACATTTTCAATTTGAAATTAAAAGCAAAATACCATTTATAATACAACAAAAATTAAATAAGTATAAAACTAACGAGTTACGTACAAGATCTGTGTTTTAAAAAAACCCACAAAACTCTGATTAAAAAAAAAACAAAGAAAATCTAAATAAATGGAGAGATATTCCATTTTCTTGGATAAAAGACTTAATAGTGTTAATATGTTAGTTCTTCCTAACTTGATCCATAGATACAATGCAATCTCAATCAAAATTCCAGCCAGTTATTTTTTAGATTATCAACAAACTTATTCTAAAGTTCATATGGAGAAGCAAAAGACCCAGCTTGGCCAACAAAATATTGAAGGAAAAGAACAAAGTTGTAGGAATGACACAGTCCAACCTCAAGATTCACTGTAAAGCTGCAGTAATCAAGACAGTGTGGCATTGCTGAAGTGGAACAGAATAGGCGGCCCAGAAATAGACCCACCCAGACAGAGTCCACTGATCTTTGAACACGGAGCAAAGGCAGTCCAGCGGAGAATGGGCCGTCTTTCCAAAAAATGGTGATGGGGCAACTGGACGTCCATATGGAAACACACACACACACACACACACACACACAGAACTTTCATATTTTGAAAAAAATTAAAATGTATAATAGACGTAAATAAAAAACACAAAATAACAAAGCTTTTAGAAGAAAATCTAAGAGAGTATCCACAAGATCTTGGTCTGGAGCATGGGTTTTTAAACACAACACCAAGAGCATGATCCACAAGAGAAAAAATGACAAGTCATCTTTATTAAAATTACAAACTTCTGCTCTGTGAAAGACACTGCCAAAACAATGAAAAGACAAGCCACTGACTTAAAAAAATATTTGCAAAAGACACATCTGCTAAATGGCTGGTATCCAAATTATACAAAGAACATTCCAGACTCAACAACAGACAAACAACCCCAATAAAAGTGGGCAGAAGATCTGAACAAAAACCTCACCAAAGAAGACAAACAGATGCCAAATACGCACATGAAAATATGCTTGACACCATTTGTTTCTGTGTTATTGCAAATTAAAATAACAAATAACTACATACCTGTGGTAAGCTAAACACAAAAACCTGTTGATACCAAATGCCATCAAGGCTATGCAGCAACGAGTTAGATTTCTTCTGTTTCAATACCTACAGCAGTGGTTTCTGTTTTGCTGAATAATCACTCACTGGTACGCTGTGGATAGTACAGATTTGAGCTACTGACTCAAGTCAGAGTTGGCCTAAGTTCATGAATTTTTATGGCAAACATTTCTTCCTAGTTAATGTTGTCTTGACAGAATATCTCTACATTGATTCCAAACTTTATAGAACATTTTTTCTTTTAATAAATCATTTTTGGCCAATTTTATAGAAAATTTATATTTATATCTCCTAACATCGATACATTATTAATATGATGAAATGTGAGAAATATGTTGTTATATTAAAAATAAAATTGGTTGAACATCACAATCATGCACAGGCATGTTGAAAAGCTAGTCAAGGGTCCACTGAGGAAACATCTCTTGACCTGTGCTGATGCTGAGAGACCACGTTCCCTCCCAATAAGCAACTGTTGCTAACAAAATGTATATTTTAATAGACTGAGAAAATATATTAAGCATTTTATCTCCTAATGTAATGGCTATTTATATAAGATGGCTTATTGAATTTTAGTTATATTTTAGGACAATAGCAATTTGGGTTTTATGTAATGTATTATAATTTCACATTTAAAATAATAGGAAAAAGATCTTCATGCAGATTTTCATGTGAAATATCAGATTTTCAGATATATATAGGCAATATAACAGGAAATAGGTTTTAAAAGGATATAGCTATATTATTATTAATTTTGACTCAGCTCACAAGGACAACATATTTCCTTGCAGGTGCCTTTTCTTGTAAGGCTGATTATTTCCAGTTCATCCTTTCACTAGGGATGTAAATATTTCGAATGTCCCAGATTAAAGCAAGAATCTCAGATTCACCTCCTCCCTACCCCCTCAGTCCAAGTCGGGCCCAAGGCTTGGCGTTCCGTTATTCTCCATATCAGATATCTCCAAATTTCTGTTGTAAACATTTACCCTTCTGGCAATACCAGCCTCTGGTTTCGTTTACCACCCCGATTTCAGCTGACATTTATTCAGTTGTGTTGTGTACAGAAGTGAGCGATTATAGCAGGTATTCTTTTCAGAATAGTTGCTCTTCCATATTGCTGGAAATGGAAACCTTTCCTAATTGTTTTAAAACCGGTCTAGCAGTTCTACTGACTCCAGTTTCATTTCCGCCTCTGCGACAACCCCCACCTCGACAGTCCGCGTCAGATGACAAATGTCCTCTTGTTCTTATTCTCCTGTAAGATTCAAATTCGAAGTTTCTGGTTAAAATCGCCAATCTGTTTGACTCAGCCTAGGAATTCAAAGTTCAAACGTCACCCTCATCCGTGTCATAACACGATCTGGCACTGCTTGTCCCGCTGTGCTGCTCCTTCACACTCAACTTGCACGAGCCCTTCTTGGCTGCTCCCACGTTCCCGCAACTCAGCCGGTTCTGTGTGTGTCCCACACACACAGACACCGGCACCCAACATTGTTTACCTAAAACTTGTTCCTAATAACTCACCAGATTACCAAATCCAGTGTTCAAAATTATGATTGCCAGCTGATGTTTCTTTCAGAAGAATAAATATTGAAATTTAATAAATATGTATTCAGCATCAATTTTATATCCAATACTCTGTTAATTGCTCTGAACAGTAGAAATTAATTTCAGGGCAAGTTTTGCCCTTGAAGAGAGCTAACAGATTTAAAGAAATATTTTAGCATGTCATTTATGTTCAGTCCTTAGTAGAAACAAACAAACAAACAAAGATTTGCAATCTGCACTTTTCAAAGATGGCCATGCAGGTGTTTGAGATAGCACACGGGTATTGGAATTGTTCTTAAAATAAAATCCCTTGTGTTAGATACCCTTATGGAATTTTACTCAAAGAATGTGTTTTCCATTTCTTTTTCTTTCTATCCATCCTCAGTGTATCCCTTTGCTCAAAAAACATCATTTGAAGCCACTTTACAGAATTTCTGTAAATAGCATTGTGTTAAACAACACCAATGCTACTGATGTTGGTGCCAAATTAGCAGTGAATACATAATGCAAATTCAACTTTAAAATGTTCCCTAATCTCTGCCAAAAATTATAGAGTCAGAAATGTTCTATAACTTCTAAATACCAACAAAAATGCGTTGCCGAGGGCTAGCTAGAGCCTGGGTGCTCATGTGGTAGGGTCAAGACAGAGCTGACAGGACCTGCCATGGGACTGCCTTCTTCCACAGAGCTGAACTCTCTAAGGAACGGTTCTTCAGCAGGACAAAATGTTATCTTTGTACAATTATCTACTGTTATGTACTTGCTGTAAAGGCCATATTCCTCATGGGAGAGCTTGTTCTCTGTGGTGGGGAGGACAGTGACCCCCAGGCCTCCCAGGTAGGCTGTGTGGTCACCTGTGGTCAGAGCTAAAATCACACTTAGGTTGTTAACCAAGAGCCTGACCGCTCAGTTAGGTTTGCCACGATACCCAAACCCAGGCTTGTGTACCCAACTGCCCATTGGTCTTCATTCTGATGTGCACTGGATTTCCCCAACTTAACACATCCAAGTGCACCCCCTCACACACCTGGTGCACCTGCCTTTCTCCCCGCTCCAGGTGCTGGCAATGGCTCTTCCAGTCGTTCAAGCCAAACTCTTTACCACATTCATGACTTTTCTGTTCTCCCGCTGGCACCGGATCCATCAGGAAATCCCAAGTGCTCGGCATTTAGATTCTTCCCATGACCGTTCCAGTTGTCAGGAGCAGCACTGCTGCCCGAGGCAAGTCAGCCGCCCCTCTCGCCTGGACAGAGGACGCGGCTTCCCCTCACTTTGGGATCCCTGCCCTGCGCCTGCACCTGCTCTCCACGCGGCAGCCAAAGGGGTCTGTGAGCAGGGAAGAGAAACTCATCCCCTAACCCTAACCCTAACCCTAACCCTAACCATCACACCTCTGCCCGAATCTCCATGCCTCCCAGCGACCCAGACGGAGAGTAACAGTCTCCAAAGCTCCTTCCCTCCCTTCTGCTCCCAGGGCACTGGTTTCTGTGCATGTCGTGGATTGAAACCAGTTCCCCGACCTCAATCCGTGTCCCATGTCAGTCCACTCCCTTGCAGGGGCGGCAGGTGACAGTTGTCCCTTCTAACCTTGAAACGAAATACGCATCACCAGCCCTTCCCGCGTGTGTTTCACCTCCTCCCCAAGCAGCCTCCGCATCACCACCGGAAGGACACGCCACAGTTCCTGCTTCCAGGGCCTGTCGGTGTCTGCACGCGGAAATCACAAAGCATGACGGAAATGCAGCGAGGTAAACGATGTGATAAGGTTGTGAACAACTTCCGTGGGGCAGCTCGTGGTCTGGAAGTTGAGGCACGCTGAAGAGTTTGTAAGACTGAGAACAGGGAAGCCACAGGACACTGCAGACGTAGGACCTCAGCCAGTGAAAGGACAGAAACACGCGTGGGACGGCAGGTCGGAAATCTGTAGGAAGTGGGTTTGGCACATCCAGACCTAACTTCTGCATCTAAAATCCTCCACCCACCTCTCGCTGTAACGTCAGGAAATGTTTTCTCAACTCTTGTCGCCAAACGATTGTCTCACTGTCGCGCCTCAAGATGCTGTCACCTCCATCCTCCTCCAATCTGGCACAGTTTCTACTTATCACCTTCAGTAAACTTTTCTTAGTTTGCCTGGAATGTTGGAAATAATGATAAAATACTGGGTATTACCTGAGTTCCATAAAATCATAATAAAAACTGCCTATCCATATTGAACACTTTTTAAACATGAGTCAAAAGAAACCATTCAAACAAGCATAAGAAAAAAAAGTCACCTAAAAATTCTTCAGAAAAATGTAGTAAATTAAATTAATATGTATGGAGATCCCTGACGGGTATGGGTCAGGTTTTGTCATTTTGCAGTCATTTGATTTCTCCTGCTGTCCTGTTTTTGAAGCATCACCTAGATAAGAGTATTCCACATGCATGCTTTCTCTGGGGCCTTTTTGTTTGTTCGTGCAAGCATTCTGACGTTCCCCATCCTCCCGAGTAGCACGCTACCGCGGCTAACGGACTCACCAAGGTTAACCATTCTTCTTGCCACCTTTAAAAATTACATTCTTAGAGGAATTGCACAACCAAGTCAGACACTGTGGGCAAATTTAATTAACTAAATGTCAGAGACCATAGTTGTTACAAATGACATAAAGGGGAAAAAGCAGGATAGGGCATAACCTTGAGAGGCTTGTTATTGTTGTCGAGTGTTTTTAAAGGACTGTTCACTTGGGCATAATGCATTTGGCCCCAAGAGCAGTCAAGAAAACCATGAATATTTCTATAAATAACAAATAACTTCAATCCTCCTAGAATTATCTTATGTTGAGACAACACAAAAGGTTAAAAGAAATAAGTGGGAGATGTTTATTCTTTTTTTCTGCCTGTTTTTCTCTCCAATATGAGGTTGTGTATTTAGGGGACCCTCTCTTCGGGAAGATCACCGGCTAATCCGTGGTCCCATATTGAGACCCTGCAGATGGGGCCCTGCTCTGGCAACAGTTACAAACCCCTCTTACCTCCCGAACCCAGCGTGACACGCAGAGCTGGGCAGATGTAAACATTTCCAGCACCTCCCTCTCTTACCAACTCACTGTGACCTCGGTGATAAATATCTGTGTTGGTTCTCACCTAGACACTTCTCTCTCCAGTATCACGCGGTTCCAGGGAGCAGGGCCTGCCGGGCAAAGCCAGGTCTCCCATCCACCTGCCCACCGCAGCTCTGGCTAAGAATGCTTGCTGGTGGTGTGAACGCTCCATTCCGGACTCCTACTCTGATTCTGTTGACTTACACCTGCTGTATGAGACTCCATCGTGGCTTTGCAAACTGTTGACTCCTTCTGGACACGTAGAGATCTCTGCTGCCTTCAACGCTGTAGGAAAATATAGCTGCAGCCAGGACTCAGGCTTGTGGGATAAATACTGTCAGGTTGTGGCGTCCGAGTTTCCTTCCTGTGGGCGCAGGCCGAGCATCATAAACTCAACCGCACCCAGATTTCTGGATGGGATGCTATTATTTCTATTCTGTTCCTACTGGAATACTTTAGAAACTCCCCCAATACAAAGTTTTGCCAAATTGTCACCATTTTATTTTTACATTTGCCTGCTGTTTTTGCTACAACATCTCAGCAAACATGAATGCTTTCAACTAAAAATAGTTTAGATCAGACATTCCCTTCTGGCTTTATACTCTGCAATCCAATCAATGTATGTAAAGCACAATCTACTCTCATCTCTTAGTCCTCACAGACTCCTCACCAACTGAGGGACACTGTGCAGATGAAACGTTTAAAAATACCTGGAGAATCAAAACTACTTCTGTCTACCATTGAGAAATAGCCGTTATTAATTAGGGAATTCATTGATTATTTTGCATTCCTTTTATTCAGGTGAATTCACTAATTCTTTATCCATGAAGGCAGATAGAAACCTGGAAACAGAGGAATGTTTCTGGCTGATACTCTCTCACATGCCTTGGTGATCGCAAATGCCAAAGCTAACAACTGTGTGGTACTAAGTGACACGTGTGCATACTTATCAAATTCTCACAGAAACCCACAAACAAATGTGTCATCAGCTGTATTTGCAGATGAAGATACTGAGGCACAGAGATGTGGGACTTGTTCAAAGCCATTCCTCCAGTAAACGAGTGAACCACCAAGCAAAGGTCTAGACGGACAACAGACAGAACACAAAACTCTGCTTTCTGTGTCACATCACTACCCCGTCATGAGCAACAACAAAAGCGCTTTGCAAGTCTTCCTGAATTGTGTCATCTGCAAATATCAGGAAATAGTCACGACGGCCAACTTGAACTAAAAGTATGTTTCTTCTTCATACTAAAAAAAAAAATTAGTTCAATTCAATGATATGGGGAATCTGGGCAGGTATTTAAGGACTAGCATTTACCTAGTAATTTAATTACAATTGAAAGCAAAAAATAACAAATTGTATAGATTTTCTAACATTTGAAAGCAAAGCTTTCTAACTGTAAAGATACTTTATGAAAGCAAAGCTTTCTAACTGTAAAGATACTTTATTTTTTTAATTCACAAAAATATGTCATATTTTCTCTTTGATAACATAAGGAAAACCACAGAAACCAAAACAGGCTCTGTGTACATGCACACACACAGCACAGCGTTCAGTGAAAATATTTTTTTCACTATTCCCGAGAGAAACTTGTCTATACAAATTTCAAAACCTGTAAGCACTTATTCAACATATTCAATTTTTCTTGGAAAAGCAAAGAACTTTCTTTTGAAAAAGCATAATTCATATTCCTTAACGTGAACTGTTCTTATACAAGAATTCTGTCATTGCTTAAAAATAACCATGATAACCAGCGTAACAATACCTTCACTCACAAGCGCCCTGATTAAATAACAAAAGGAAGAAAGAAAGAAAAGAGGGAGGAAGGGGGGAAGAAAAAAGTGAGAAAGGCAAATAAGAAGAAATTGAAATTGTTTTTTAACTTGACTTTAGGGAAAATGCAATTTATGGGAAAATAACCTGACAGGAAATGACCAAACGCGTTGTCTACGGATAACACGAATTAGCTCAATACCCCAAACTGTTTTATAAACTTCAATTTACTTCTCTGAGTACAGAACCGCGTAGTAAAAAATCACTGTTCAGAGTTTGAAATATAATCCCATTTAAATGTAACTCTTAAAATATGCTTTCGTTTGAATTGAGCGGATAAATAGCTTGAACTATTTGTCAGAATACTCCGTGGAACAAAACAGGTCTGCCGTTCAAGTAACAGGGAAGTATTAGTCAAAACCCATGTTTCGTGTCGTGGTCTTGCTGATGGAGCTTTCCTCGCGGAGAAACTGTCCTGTTTCTTCTGTTCGTCGTCTGTCGTGGGTTGAGCTGTGTCTCTGCAGAAACGACACGTTGACGCCCTGACCTCACGTACCCCCGAGGGGGCCTTCTCTGGAAACGGGGCCTTTGCAGACGCAATGAGCTAAGTTGAGGTCGTACCGGGGAGGACGGAGACCCCAAACCAGTGTGACTGGTGTCCTCAGAAGACACCGGCTGTAGAAAGACAGAGGCAGGTGGGAGAACATCAGGTGACAACGAGAGAGATTAAAGTCACGCAGCTGCAGGCCGGGGAACCACAAAGATTGTGAGAAAACCGCCAGAGCTCGGCGAGGCAGGGACCGGTCCCCACACTCTCAGAGGAAGCGTTTAATGATTAACCAAAAGAGCCAAGTGCTCCATCAATTCATGTCTGAAGTTTAGAACTCAAAAGTCATATATCTTCCTTGAAAGTTTCTGTAGAGTAGATTTGAGGAAAAGTTGTTATATGAGACCCACACCCAGAAACACATCCCGGTCCATCTACACGTTATGTTCGCCTGTGACGGGCTCGCACGTTGAATTCCTGCTCACTTGGCACAGAAAAGGTGATCAACAAGTACTGGTTGATTGATGGACAAATGAATAAATAGGTGAATGGATGAATTTCCCAACCAATCGGTAGGAAGATTTTAAAAAGCAGAAAAGAAGAGGTTGAACGGATTCGGTTTTCCTACTTTTAAGCAGGAGGAAACGTGTGGCTGATGTGTTAACAATGCAGGAAAGGAAGAATAAAGGATGACAGAAAAATAATAAATTTTGGGGGCAGAAATGACATGCGCTGGGCACTGTGTTGCCCAGAAAGAGGGACAAGAGACGAATCTCCGCAGGAGAAAGCTCACACTGGGGGGCGTTGGGCGTAGGAGATGGGTGAGGTCGCACCGTGGCGACGGGGTTAAGAGACAGGTTTGCAAGCTGCGTGGTGGGGAAACTTCTGGATCAACACGGGCCAAACTTTGCCTGCTGGAGGCAAAGGAAAAGAAAGGAAGAGTCTATACGACCAAAAAACACAAAAGTTGAAATCGAGCCAGGCTGAGTAGGACGGAGGCTGTGGGGACCGTGACAGACCCTCACGGGTGCCAGGGCCAACCTGGCCACGCGCTGTCAGGGCCCCAGCTTCCACCCGCCAGGAGCGGACACTGAATCAGCAGGGCCACCCCCTCGCTGGAGAGGGCACTGTCGTCATCATCAAACGTCGGGGAAAGGCTGCGTGAGGTTTACCTGACATAAGAGAAAAACCTGGGCTAAATAAGGGAAGAAAAAAATCTGCCATTTGATAAAATTGGGAAAAAGAAAAAAACCTTACCATCTTATAGAATAAACATTTTACCCGTAAGTTATGGATATGATTTTCCCTACACTCACTTCATGCACAGTGCGTGCACACTCCAGAGCTATGCTAAGATGCACTCGGGTTTCTCAGGAAAAGTATGATTATTTACTTTTTCTAGTCTAATAATGTCTTTGATTTGTCAGCGGCATGTAAAGCGGCTGAGAAGAGGCACTTGAGCGTGCCAACAAAGCAGAGTACATTTACACCCGTTTAAAAGTGGTTCAAGATATGAGCTTGTGAAACAAAAGCAGCAGCAGGATTAAAGTATTAATTAAACTTTACAAATAGAGCTACAAGTAGACATTGAATTGCTGTAAGCATGGAAAGCAATACTCACTTGTTTCTAAGAAAAGTGAATTAACTCCTTAAAGTGAAGTAGAAGGAATAATGTAAGAATGAGGAAAAGAACAAAGAACTATGAGTTCTAATAAAAAATGAGCAATTGATGCAGTGTGATACCACCACACATGTGTGAATGGTAACGACAACACACGGTTACTACGGACAGCAAACCCTTAATTTGGTAAAACGAAGGCAATTTAGCTAGAAAAATAAGTACCTGAAGTTTTAGCAAGAACGTGTTCATATAATTGAGATACATGTAACCTAAATCCAAGAAGAAATATTTTGCGTAGTTCCAATGAAGTTATGGAATGAAATCCCAATAATAGATCACTTTTGAAATAGACCTTAAGGAAATAATACACTGGCATGTGGCCCTATGCCTGAAAACAATCATGGAAGATACATTTCCTATTGTTATTAGAATTGCAAAGAAGATACACCGCCCAGGGATGAATCCAGTGGCTTTCACCTGTGGCTGGAAAAGTACATCCTGAGGAAGAATTTCATGGGCCAACATCCTTTCATCCCTCTTGGGAGGTGTTTTAATTATCTTTGCTTTATATGTCTGTTAACTGGGACATAATAAAAATAATTGCCCCCTTGCCTGTGCCCTGGAGGAACGATGTCAGCAGAGCTGGCTATGCAGCCATTGGGAGTTTTAATCTGGATCAGCAAGTTGGAGAGGTGAGGCAGAACTTTATACCAGGTCAGACTCTCAAAGCAATGAAGTGACCACTTATAAAGAGAAGGAAAAAAAATTCTCTTATTTCCCCCAGAGTTGACCTACATTATTTAATTTTACTTAATGTCCTCTAATTATTGGATGCCATTCATGCAGTATAAAGTAATCAATTATTTGATATTTCTACCCAACATAATATACTAAACATATTGACAACAAAATTTTTCTGGAATTATTTCTGCTAGGCTTAATGCTAACACACTGTCACCACTGTGCAAGTTCAAAGATGAGCCCAGTGCAGGGAATCACTGCAACAAAAATAGGGCTTGTCCTCTGGGTCCCCAGGAGAGCTCTGCACTACCCACGGCGCCGTCCTCACACCGCTTTATCTGAGCGGCTGTGGAGCCTTTTTCTTCACAGAGTGGGTCACGACATTCTCGGTTTTCTCCCGCACCCTGAAGAGTTTTTACATGTTAATTTCACCCCTGTCCTTTTCCCATCTTCCCTTGACAGTGAAGCTACCACTCCCCTGTACTGTCACTTTCTTATAATACTGAATCAAAGTCTTAGACAATAGGTATATGCAATGAAATCCTTTTCTGAACAGTAAACTGCAAAAACAAGGTGTTGTACATTAATAACAGCAAGAAAAGAAAAACTCAACATAACACATAAGTCTCAAAGTTTCCAATCAGATGCTGATGCACAATTGGGCTGGGGTCATTCTCTTCTGCCTGTAACTTGGGGTCTCGGAGGGGACCCCACAGCATTGTCCAAGCCCCCTCCCACATATACAATTACATCCATTAACTTGAATAAAGGATGGAGGAATTCTGACCAGAAAATACAAATAGAATTGGGATGTGGGCCGTGATTGATGTTCAGAATGACAGATGCATGTCTGACGGTCAGGAATGGGCTCCTCCCCCGTGCAGCTCGTAGCAAAGGAGTTTTGATGCAACACCACGCCCAGAGCTTCCAGGGGAGTGGGTGACTATGGAATCAAAACACAGCCGACAGTGAGGGTCACCCTCCCTCCCTACCCTGACAAAGCAAGTGCAAAGTAAACTGTGTATATGTGCACTCACTTTGTTTTTATTTTTCAACTCTTTAGGGCTTAGCTCTGGGTTTCCCTCAGGGTGAATAGAAATAGAGGGATGAACCACTCACCCCCACCTGACTTAAACAGTGACAGCCAATTCCCACATTCAAGAGAGCGGTAGAGGCCAGTCTTGGAGCTAATGGGGACAACGTCGTGGCCGGGGCTTTCTCCAGCGACCAGCACCAGGACGCGTGGAACAGGGGTTGGTGGACTTCACGGTCTCCCCGCGATTGCAGATTCAACCAGGAGGGCGTCAGAGGCACCCACGCAAGGAGCTTGTGGGAATTAACCATGAATAAAATCCTAGCAAAAGACTGAACTTTGATCAAGGGTGAAGAAACTCAGGAAGAGATATTTGAAATGTCAATATAATTGGAAACATAAAACAACATATTTATATTCATTAGCTGGTAAAGCTTGGGACACTCTGTTTACATCCCAAATATTTGTTGGCCAATCTTTGATGTCAGCTTGAAGCTAGAACAGGACGAGCCCTAGGAAGGGTGGATATAAATTCCACGTGCTGGGACTGAGGTGTGCCCATTTTCTTTAGCATTTCTTTTCACCTTTCTGGACATAATACTAATCTTCCTTTTTACTAAACTTGGGAAAGTTAAGTGATGCCAAATGTGCCAGGTTTCCCCCAGGCAGCAGTTTCATTACTCGGTATTTTTGGTGATGTGAAGGGCACGGTAACCACATGTATGGAAATGCCACTGGTCAGGGGGAAGAAGCTATTAGCACCTCACTGAGACTTCTTGCTACCCAAAGTGGTAAATAAATATTTAATGAGACTTTTTTACATTAAAAAAAATAGATTACACTGAACTCTAAAGATCAACTTGAACTACTTCAGCAAAAGCCATCATCATTAGTCACAGGAGTAATTACAAATGTCCCTCCAGTTGTATAATAAACTTAATAAACTCAAAGTATTTAAGGATTAATATCTTTTTGACTCAAAATCTGATCATCTTTTACTAGTCTGCAGGCTCAGCTAAGACTAAACCACCTCCACGTGGCCTTCCCTCTGCACAGAGCCCCATGTCCTCATAAGAACTCAGAAAATTAATGTGCTGTGGTCCCACGCAGAGGGGTCTAAGCAGACAATGTTGGAATCTTTCTAACCACACTTTGCTGGGTCGTCTATCACTTCTGATTAAATAAAATTAATGTTTTCCTGAATCCTACTTTGCCACAAGGATGGTGCAAGGCTAAGCTGATGTTGAACACAAGCATCTGATATTTCTATTGGATTCTTTGGAGCCCAAAGAATATTCTATGTATTATTCTGAAGGTGTGCGTAGCACTCGAGATGTGGGCCTGGCTGCCTGGGCTCCTAAATTTGAGGATTATGGCTTTATGCTGATAGATCCATTATTAAGACTCTGTCCTCCCTGTCTTCTGGTTGGGGAAATCGTCTTGCCACCTTAGAGGTGGCCACCTGATCTCTGTCCTCTGGCGGGTACCTGAATCATGCCCCTGCCCTCAGTTAATCACAAATACCGTAGAGAAAATGCACACCATCGTCCAAAAGTAGCCGAATGCTATCTCCACATAAACAACAAAGCCATGAATCCCTCACACCGAGACACTATGGCAGGACGGGAGGAAAAGCTGGACCCTCCTTAATTTTAGGGCTAAAGTCATGATAATAATGTCTGTCACTAGACTTTTCATCCTTGACTTGTCTCCCACTGTTTTCTCCGCTTAAAGGCAACTATTTCAGGATCGGGGATGAGAGCAGAGGGAAGCCAGAAACCAAGCGTGGAGTGAATTAGAGCCTTTCCCTACCCTCCTCCCAGGCCTGCGTTCCTGCTTCACGCATCACTGAACTTTCCGCTCTTTTCAGAAGTGACCGAGCACTTCATACACCTCAAAAGTGCATTTCAGATTTTTCAGCCGTGCCTATGGAGAGGCGTGTATTTATGTTTGCTATCGGCCCTTTATGACGGGTGTTAGCTCCCCAAAGGTGCTCGGCCCGCCAGAGGGAAGGATGTTATGCCCTGATGTTACTCACTGCGATGGTGGCTTTTATCAAGTGGCCAGTGAGCCCTGGCACGATTATTTTTGAGGAAATTATTGCTTTGAAGGTATGTGGGGAGGTGTAAGGACCTAGCAGGAGGGAACGTCTGCTACGATCGGGCTGTACAAGGTGCTGCACCTTCACACTGTAACGTAGATGAGACAGGAAGTCAGATACAGGAAAACTCATGGGAGAGTGGAACTCATTAACATTCGAGTTTGTACTTTCAGACCTATCTTAACTTTTATAGCTTTGAGTCAAGATATTAGAATTTTTTGTCACAAGCTTACTAATAAAAATATACCTGAATACAGAAGACATCGAAGAGAGCACTGGGGTATTATTCTCAATTGTCTGGAACTGTGAGTAAACTTGTGGCTCAAAACTGACAATAAAATGGCATTTGCTTTGGCTGTAGAAGGCTCTGGTGATACTACTTTGAACTCAATCCCTTAAAGCCAATTTTCTCTGGACTCTTTAGGACGTGTTGGAATGGATTCAACTTTCTAGTAAAAGCTTTTGGTTTCTCTGTGCAATTTACTTTCTAGAGAATTAGTCTCAAAGCAAAATATTAGTATGAAGATTTTTTAAAATGAAGCTATTTCTGTCTTCATGGCTGTCCCTGAAGCTGGCTTTACTCTCAGAAAATGAAAGCGTTTTACACGGAATAGATATTTACTGCCACTGTGTTCCAGGGAGTCTTGGGGGATCCCCCACACTCTGCCCCCAGGCCTTTGCACTACTTCCTTATTAATTTCATTTTTCAATTGCCCAGTTTGGTGTATGAGTGCTTCCTACTTGGACTCTGGCTGACATATATGTGAAGAGGCCACATAACTGCGACATAACACAGCATAATGGTAAGTATAGCAAATAAGCATTTGTATTTTCTTGAATAAAAATGAACAAAATTATTACCCAAAGAGTAATTTAAGGTATTAGCTTCTTAACTGGGTTTTTCTATTTCAGATTTTCTCAATAGTATATATATTGACTGATTTCTGGAAGAACAAAAATGTAAAATAATAAACCATCAACTATATTTATTTGATATGTTGAAGAAATTTTAAGAAAGAAGAAATAAAACTAATTATAGAATTAATATTTCAAAAATATTAAAAATTCTCTGAGTAATTCAAGTGATTTTATTAAGTCACCATTTTGTGTATGCATGTTTCTATTGAATCTGCATGGAATAAATCAGGCAGTAATAGCTATAATAGAATGCTATCAAGTTACTCTCCTTAGTATAACATTGTACTCTCTCTAGACCTTGGGTCAACGGGCAGAAGGTTGTTTTAGTTTTATTTATATACACTTTGTCTATTCATCAACCCCATGAAGGTCATTAAATTCTATGACTCTCGAAGCACCAATTTAAAAAAAAAAAGATTTTTAGCTAGATGAATAGCATGTCCACAGACATAATTATCAATAATAGATTTAAATGAATTGGATGTTTTTCAAAACCACAGTAATCTTGGACCATTAAACAATAAAATAACCCAACCCCAAAGGCAAGGGCAAACACCTGTTCTACCTTATTCTATCAGTTTCCACCTATATTATGATTATCTTCCATGTTACCTCAGTATGTTTAACTTCTGATTTCCACTGCTTAGTTTTTTAGTGTTTAAAGTCTGTAGTGATAGAAAAACACCGTCGTTTTCTCCAGTGTTTTGGTATTCATATTGATTTTTCAGGGTCTGAATTTGGTGGGTTATTGTTGTTACCTGTTTTGAATGATTGCCTTCTCAGTGTCTACGAGTCTACCCTAACTCCATGATTTCATATGGGGGGGGGTCCCATGAATATACAAAAGTCATCTCAAAGCAGAGATCATTGATTATAAGATGGAAACATGGATCTTAGGGAATTAGAGTCCTTACTCATGTCTTTCTTCTTCATACACATCTATTCAAATAGTTGGGTTCCCTATTGTACCATCATAACTAACCCCTGAAAAGTTAAGGTCATCATAGTTGATAGTCAAAAAGTATTTTACCTGTATTAATATGTGAATGAAAAAAATATGTGTTTAGGAGTGGGCATATCCAGTGCTGATTACTTGCAGCACAAATATTTGGCATGTATAGAAATAAAAAAAAATAAAGGCAATATATTCTGGGCAAAAGATAATCATTATAAGGCATACACACAACACAAAAATATGAAAAAACAAAATGAACAACCAGGTGTACTGCCCGAAGTTCTGCCCACTGGGAGGATGTCCATTCATCACTGTCTTCAGGGATGGCCCAGGGAGGAGCTGTAGGGTGCAGCTGCCCACTTCTGTGTGGTGCCTGCATATCGAGCAGAACAGTGTGTAAACCAGGCCTGTATCTTCTCTTCCTCTGTCCACTGATCCCAGGATACTCTCCCTGAGGTCATAGCTGCAGGCTGGGAGAGAAGGCAGTGTAGCAGGACTAGGATCCATGGGCATTTGGGCCACTTCTTCATGTAACTCATTTGTGCCTTTAGGGCGAAGTATATACCACCAGGTATATACCACTTCCATTTGATGATGCAGTGCTGCTGTGCACACCTGGCTTCATGACTTGGTGGGTCAACGTCACCCAGTTCATGATGGGCAGCTGAGGTCATATGGCAACTTGGTGGCCCATGGCTGAGCAGCAAGCCAAGAGTTAACAGAAGAAACTATATTCACGACATCAGTGTTGGTACAATTTATAAACAGAACCCAGGACAAGTAAGCATTAAAAAGTATTGATAAATTAGAAGTCATTAAAATTTAGCATTTCCATGTATCAAAAGACACTACTAAGAGCATTAAAAGGCAAGCCATAATCTAAAAGATAATTTTCAAAATCTAGTATAAACAAAAGAATAGTAACAAAAATATACAAACTATTTTTACAAAGCAATAAGAAGACAAATAACACATTAGAAAGTAGGAGAAAGTCTAAAGCAACCCTTCACAAAAGACTATTTCCAAGTGGCCAACAGGCACATACAAAATACTCAGATACATGTCCCTCAGGAAAATGTAGATTAAATCCACAGAGACGCAAGCACCACACACCTGCCCGGGTGGATGCAAACGTAAAGACTGATACTGCTAAATGCTCCCTGGAGTCTGCCACAGACGAGCGAAGGAACAGTTTCCTGCTCACAGGAATACAGAGAGTTCACGTGGTAAGAGGTGCTTTAATCTGGAAAAAAAGAAGGTGCCTTCTGTGGGTGTGTTTTCACTCTCCTCAACAGCACTGTGGACCTGAACAGATCCACCCGGATAATTCTATTATCTCAACCTTTCAGCCCGTCCCCATTTTCCAGTCATTGGCTCTTAAAAATATAATCCCAAAAAATGAGGAAAGATCAGAAATCACTGTTATCCTACTGTATTTTAAGTGTGAAAACAGAAGTGCAATATTGAGTCTTGTTTCTAAACCAAGCCTAGGGGTGCAGCTTGGCAGAAAGAATGAAATTTAGTGGGTGGGCAGGAGAAATACAAAAAAAAATAAAATAAAATCAGTTACATATGGCTGTGGTGGTGGTTGGTGCCAGTGACCGATTCCTCTCCGTATGTGCTCGTTACGTGTTGAAGGGCTTCTCCGTGCAGGCTGCTTAATGAATATGTAAACCCCCAACCACGCAAGCCTTGGAGCAGCAATAAAGAGGCCACGGACAATCCGTGGACTGGAGCCCTAGTTTGCACTCACTTGAAAAAAATATACTTGATGAGATGCATTAATCTCCCTACGTAACTCCCTACAGTTTATAATTAGAATTGCACTTATACTTCCACCTTACTAAGTGTTTTTGAAAGGCTTTCAAATTTAGGTTATGAGTTTTATTACAGGCATGTTATTAAATGTGAACTACTGCTGCACGGAGCCCCATGTAATAACTTCCAGGGGATTTGGCTTCTGTCTACCTAGCATGGCATTTTGCTGCCAGTGTCATCCAATAGAAGAGTTTTTGAAGAGATGCAAATTTGCTACAAAGTAACACTCCTTTTCTCTATCATTAAAAATGGGGCTAATGTACAAATGTGTGTTTCACAGACCATAGCCGTGCACCCTACGTGGGTTTGCGAAGTTACCGGGCCATGAGGCTGCAGTCCTGGGCCTGCTCACTCTCCGGGTCTCTGGGGCTCACGCCGCTGGGCACCCCCTCTCCAGACCCCCAAGTCCTCACCCTCCTGTGCCTGGGCTGACGTCTCCCTGCACGTGCAGCAGGCGGACGAGACGTCGCCCAGACTCCCAGCGGCGCTTCCACACCTGTCGCCCACAGAGCGGGAGGAGCCGCCCTGCCTCTCCGTAAAGCCCCGTCCCTCTGCCCAGATCTTCCCGCCGCCTACCAGAGCCTGTCACCCAGCGGCCACTTACTCTCCTGTCTCAACAACTCTTGTATTCTTACTATTTATGTTTTTTGGTCTGGTTCATTCCTATCAACGTTTAAAATGTTGCCAATCCTCTCTTACTCGAAAAGAAAGATGATTTCCCTTCCCTGGCCAATGCTCACCCCTTCTGCCCACCCATCCCCTCCCCCCTCCTGTACACGTCTATCTCCCACCGCTGCTCCCTGCCGCGCCGTCCACTCCACTCTGCTTTTCTTTCTCCCCACCTCGTCCACCTGCTCTTGTCAGATCCCCAGCGGCCTGTGCGCTGCTGAGCTGAATGGAAACGGCTCAGGCTCCTCCTCCTGACCAGCAGGACCTGACGCCCTCGGCCCTTTTCTGTTCCTCACATCGCTCTGTTGACTTGGCTTCCGTCCCCGGCTTCCCTTGGAGACTGATTTGCCGCGTGTCGCTGATGCTCAGTGGGAACGATGTGTCCTGTGGTGACGCGTCCTTCACAGTGCCAGTGGCTCAGGCCACAGGCGGCCTCCGGCGCAACCCTTGGAAGGGGCCGTGAAGCAGCAGCCGCGCCCGCTGCACATCCAGGAGCCGGCGTGGAGGCGCCGGGCCCTGTGGTCCCTGATGTCTGGCTCGCCTTGAGGGTGGGGTCCCGGCCAAGCCTGCAGCCCCTCTGCTCCTGGCAGATCTGCGTCCTCAGCTTCTGCTGCCCCTGGACGGGTCCAGCACCAGACGCAGGAGCAAGGCCATGTGTAAACCGTCCGACCAGCTCCCACAATCGTGTGACATCCAGTCCCTGCAATAAACTCCGCACTCTGTAGCTTTCCTGGTGGTCCTGCTTTGCAGACCCACCCTGCCTGGGGCATCCTCTCTCACCAGTCGTCCGTTCTTCACCCTCTGCCTGTTCTTCCTCTCACTGTTGGAGTGTCCCAGCTCCAGAATTTAGTCTGTTCTCTCTACTGTCCACACTCACTTCCTCAGTGACCTCGCCCTGTCTCCTAGCTTTAAACGACATCTGTATTCTAAACATGCAAATAAATCAGTACAGACATAGGATAGATAGAGAAGTACCTTTGGGAGTTCAGATCCCAGTTTCCGACTGCATATCTGAAACGTTTCCATTTGGTTTCCAACAGACACGTCAAACTCATCGTGTCCCCAACTGAACTTCCCTCCCGCCCCCAGCAGATCACACCTGCTCTACCTGGAGCCACTGTGGGTTGGTGCCAGCTCCGGACAGAGCCCCACACACACGCCTGACTTCTCGCCTCTCTGACACCCACGTCCATTCCGGTAAAAAGTCATTCGGCGCTGACCTCCCAGGAAAACCGGAGCTCACGCGATGGCTCAGGCAGCCCAGCCCCGGGCAGCTCTGTGAGCGTCTCGGGAAGTCCCCCGCCTCCCGCTGCAGCCCCTTCCCCTCTCTCCTGGCCACCGGCTCCTGCAAACTCATCCAGGTCACAAAATGCAAAGAGGCTGAACTTGACTCCCTCGTTTAATGCCACAACCCTCTCCTCGTGCCTTCAGTCCCACTTTATGTCACTTGTACCTTCCGTGGCGTCGTCCCCCTTCCCACATCCTACACAACTTACTCACATATTTATTGTTAACTCACTTCCCCCCAACACAAAAGCTCCATGAACGTGGAAACTTTGCCCAGTGATGTATCCCAGAAGCTGGGGACAGGCATGAGTGAATGGGCTCAGTCCGCGTGGACAGTTCTCAGTATCTCCTTAGACCAGATGCGCAGGGGTGGGGCACTCTGATGGCGCTGTCTGCCCTGCCGTCCACGCGGCGTGTCCCCGCCTCCTTTCAGCCCTGTCCTTCCACCGTCCCCTGGGTCATCCACCCTTTGTCTCCCCACCCGACCTGGCAGCACCTGCTCGCAGGTGGAGCAGGACCGCTGAGCGTCCGGTCTTCAGGAGCTGTAACCTGTCCTCCTTTCCGCTATTAAATTAATTCAACAAATAATGTGCCCCGAGGAACAGGGCAATGAGCAGGCAATATTCTCTACCCTTTACCTGCTAAATAGAAAAACATTTATCGATTCAAATAAAATGAACAACCCATCAGTTACAGCCCTGGGAAAGACAATTGAGCAAATGTGACTATTAACAGCATTTTTGAGCCAAACATTCTTACTGTCTTTTGTTATTCAAGTTTCTATTGACTCCTATGTGATTAAAGATCGGACGCTTGAAAAGAGAGTAATTTAAATACCAGGTAGATGGTGATAATTTACATTAATAATTCAGCCCTGCCCTTCCCCACAGCGCAGGAGGGAGGTGACTTCGCCGTCTGGGATGGGGCAGGAGGGGAGACAATTACACTTTTAAAATTCCATGAACAGACATTAGCATTCCCGGTACGTTAAGTGGTGGCTCACAGCTTGGATACTTTAATAAAGAAAGTAGGTAGCTTGTGTGTGTGTGTGTGTGTGTGTGTGTGTGTGTTTTTAAATAAATAGAAACTAACACTGTAGCAGGGATGTAAGTGGTGGCTAACAGACTGGATACTTTAATAAAGAAAATAGTTAGCTTGTGTTTTTTTTTAATAAATAGAAACTAACATTGTATCAGGAACACAAACTTGACTATGGTGATCTTCAAATTATTCCTTTTTTCTCGTGTTACTTGCCATATCTCTTGTCATCTTTTCCGTAACATATTAGCTGTGCTCTGTTTTCCTATAACCCCCAAGACCGGAGCCACATTTAAATAGTCTCATTGTATTTTGAACAGTATAGTAACATTGTTTAGATTAATCTTGAAAACTCTTTACGTCAAAGAAAAATGCTGATGGCTCTGAAAGCAGTTTAAGACTATCTGATGGCAACGCCTCTTGGAAGAAAGAACCCGTGGAGAGATGCCCACAGTACACAACACGGATAAGCGAAGCAGCTACGGCCACCGACGAGCACATCTATTGAAAACGTGTTTAAAATATGTTTTACTGTAATGAAGAAAAATCATCTGGGAAATTATGAGTGGACGGTAGCAGTGATCAAGGCTTGCTGAGGTGGAGAGTTGGGTGCAGGGACCTCAGTCCTCTGCGAGCTAAATGCACTTTTATTAAAAAAATGCAACTTTTGTAAGTGGAGATGATGATATATTTATCCACACGTGATGACCAGATATCCTAGTCTTTCTCCTCTTTACTCTGAACATGATTTTATTTCTTTAATTTGTTTTTGTGCTAAAGGAAGGTCTATTATACTCTAACTAAAAATATAAAGCAATTTTTTATACTTCATCTTAAAACAAATCTCCAATTTTATGTAGAGAAATGTATGGCTAGAGACTGTATAACAAGTGGTTCGAAGAAAGTGAAACAAGGTCCGAGGTTTTTGCACAATTATGGCCATTGCTCTTTTCTGAAAACTGTCTGCTTTCAAAAGACATTCAGAAAAATAATCTACAGATAAATCACATATTACTGAAGTGTCTTTCCCCATCAGTATTAATTATAGGAGTATTATGCTGTCTGTTAGAATAAGAAATAGTGATTAATTTTATGACATTTTTCAGATGTAAATTCTTATAACACTTTTTACATGTCAGAATGTTATCAATCAAAAAAACTCTTTTAGCATTTAGCAAGATTTTCCATATTTAATATGGGTTTTCTTTATTAGAAAGCATTTTCTTCGATACAATGGAAGCTCACAATTATTTTATAGAGAAAATTGCGTGCAGACTTGGTTACAGTAAGTCACAATCCTTCAATATTCCAAAGCTTGAGTTCTAAAGTCAGATAAACTACGTATGATAAGGTAAAAGTATCTTTTTGAAATAAAACCAGTGGTTGCCAGGAGACATTGTGCTGGCCCACAAAGAAAGTCTAATCGTATCTTCAGTCTTATTAGTAATAAACGTCATTAGTTTCCTTAGTAGTTGAAATAACCTCGAACCTGTGTTCAAATATTTCCTGGGCTTCTAAATTCCTCTCCTCTGGATGACACTGCAAGTGCATGTACAGGACTTTTACTGGGTACTTAAAATGAATAGTAGACTCTTGTCCAGAGCCAACCGTTCCTCCGTTCTAACAGGAAAGGGAAAAGCAGTAACTATTTCATTTCTCTGTGAGAAGCAAATAGCATTTCTTTCTGAATGGGAACAATCCCCACTCCATGTGTAAAGGTTTCCTCTCGAATTCTGCAGCCCAACCTCTGGCAAAAAGACAAGGTCAGGTTGGGTTGAACATTGTTTTTCTACTCATTAAAGTTGTCCCAGAGTACAAGATGTCAGAGGATCTCCGGCTTTCCTGGGGACTCCACCGATGTCTGCGTCGCTGGGTGTTGGAGCAGAGAGCTGCAGACCCAGGAGTCTGCGCCGGGGCCCTTCCTCCACCATCGACCTGATCAGAGCTAAGCCTTCCACACGTTACGAGCCTCAATTTTCTCACCCACAAAATAAAAATCACACATCCACTACTATTTCTGTTTAACTTATAAATCAAATTATTTTGGAAATATCATACAGTTTCAAAATCAAATTGTATAAAGGATTATTGATTAAACAAACTTGTTTACAAACCCCAAGCCTCCACATCCCCAGTATAACCCAAAACAACTGTCTCAGATAGTTTAACATTTATAAACTATTCTGTTTTAAGTTGTTCTGGAAGGTGCCTCCATACTTCTCAATAAATAATAGACATAAGCAGCTAATTCATGATGACCTGCTTTAAACATCACCTGGCTATCAGGACAGGTGGGGCTTCCCACCACCCACCCACTCCGTCTGCCCTCTCAGTATAGTTTAACACCGATTGATTAACTTGGAGATTCTTAAGGATGTAGAGTTAAACTACTTCCTTTTTTTTTCATCAAATCTTGTGTCTCCATCTGGATTCTCGCCTTGTAAAACATGGATTTAAGTGTCTTGTCACCTGCATACATAGCCTCTCTCTCCTTTCACCTCGCAACTTCAGGATTTTGCAGTGTTAAGTTTGGTGACGTTTCCATCACATTATTAAACATCACTTTCTCCTGTTTTATCTGTCCTTTGGTTTTAACTGTTGAAAATACGTGGCATTACAGTACTACGTATAAGCATTGTTCACAGTTTAGAGTAATGGTTAAACGGTCTCCTAGGATAAAATTTCTATTCTTCAGCGACTTTTGTGGTTTAGGAATTTCCTTGCATTCTCTACCTCTTCCACACCCTTAATTTCCTCCGGCATCCGAGCATACGGACAGTGCGTCTGGCCTCTGGAATTCTCTCTTCACACAGACTTCTTCCTGGCACTTCTTCCCTTTGCTCCAGCAGGAAACACTCGGTCTCTGTCGGCAGCTGTCAACCTGAGATGTGCCGTTTATCACTCTAACGAGTTGGGACCACTAATCCTTTGGGTCCAGCCTTCCTTTTGCAGGGTTTTAGTTTGGCACCTGTTTTACTGGAGAACTACTTCCAATGATGTTTCTGGAATGTCTGCAAGGGAGGATGAACAGAGTGCATCCTTGATGCTTCAAAATCGAGCTTGCCTTTATACACGCTGCTCTTCAGCTTGGAAGCGGGTATAAAGATATCAAAATCGTTTCCTGAAAATACTTTGATGAAATTGTTTCCTTTTACATAATCATCCACTACAGCCTGTGAGAAGTGGATACCAAGTACAATCTTCATTTCCAGTGAAGAAATGAGGATTTTTATGATCTTTTCTTTGTCCTTGTAGTTCTAAAAGTTCACAATGTTGGATATATGTGAAATGCAGTTTAACACTCAGTATGTCCTTCTCTTAGAACACTCCTGTCTTTTGGCTCTAAGAAATCCCTTCTGCAATTTCTTTAATAATTTTCTCTCCTTTATTTTCTCTATGTTCTCTTTCTTAAAAAAAATGTTGGATAATCTGAATTGGGTTTCTCTTCCTTAATTTTTCTCTCACATAGCCTGACCATTGTATTTTAGTTTTGTATTTTGTGAGACTGCCTCAACACTTAATTTTCCAAGCTTTTTTCCTTTTACTTTAGCAAACATAATTCTCCCTTTTTAAAAAAATTCATATTTTCTGATTGTTCCTTATTCAGTTCTTCTTTTATAGATAAACATGTTTTCTTGAATTCCTGTGAATATTAGAAGGTTTTCTTCTTTTGTTTCATATATAAAAAATTTCCTGGTTAGCTGGAATTTTATATTTAATGGTAAAGATTTTCCTCTAGTGTATGTTTACACTTGATCTTACATTTATGTTTTAAAATGAGACATTAGGAAAGGCTACTGACAACTCCGCACACATGGACTAACTAACCACTCAGGAGCAGACCGTCCAGAGGAGACGACCACATCTTCCAGCATGCAGCTTGGTTCTAAGAGGTTGACGACCCCCTCCAGCTTCCCCCCACAGTGCGTTGCAGATGCTTTGTGCAATATCTCAGTTAATAAGCCTCCACCTTGCTGCCGGTCGTGGGGATGTGAAATGTGAACGCTCTGCCAGCAGCCCTTTTGTTTATGAATTTGGAATAAGGACGTAGGAAGGAAGTCACATTTATATACCTGGAAGGGCCCCTTCTGTTTTCACACCACCTCCCATCCTGATCTCATGGCTCAGAGCTCAGGGCCCCTGTCTCATGCTGCCGGGACTCAGCACCCTCTGAAGACACAGTCAGCTGCAGCTTGCTTGACTTCGTTTTGCTATTCAACGTTGACACATTAACTTCCTTTAGTTCAGAAATCTGTTGAGATAGACTGTATGCTGGCAGTCCTGTTGCAGTCTGCAGGCTTGCGGTGAGTTTATAATGCCACTGTCTTTGTAATTAGTGTAGGACAATTTAAATGGATTCAAGATGGAAAAGGACATAAAGACGTATCCTCTTTCTTCTACTTTAAATGGACATCCACGACCTAGTTTAAAAAGTCGCTTTAGTGATTAATCCAAATGAGAGGCTTCGTAAATAATGAAATAAAATCGGTTATTTCAAAATAGGTTCTTATACACCTTACATGTTCTCTTTTGAGTCACTAGTGATATCTCTTTTAACATACCTATTTATAAATAAATAAGAAATGTGAAGTAAGTTATCATACCATGTGGGGAAAAAAATTTTTATTGAGAGTAAAATGATGAAATTTATTTTAACTTGACATTTCTGTGGATACATATTCACCAAACCACAGATAGCTAAATCACAGATAGAGTTCTGATTTCAATGTAAGAGTTTTCCTGCATATCACAAGTGGTTTTGTCTTGTAGTCATTTTTCAATCATGAATCAATCTCATTATTTTCTATAAACTATACTAGGAAAATGGCATTCAAAGATGAAAAATAAGATTATAGTTAAATTGATGTTGCTTCTTTTTACTAGATGATTTTAAATAAACATCAGTTGTGTAAGTATTTAATTTAAATAAATCAAACACAAGCATTCATTATACAACATACTTTCTTCTGTAGAGTTCTGCAGGATTGACTTTACTAGACTCTAAAGCCCAAGAGCACATTTCATTACAGATTTAGGTTTTTATTGATTCATTCAATTAATTTGCAATGCTTTAAATTTAATAGGCACTCAGTTAACGTGTGTTGGCTGAAGAAATGAGCTTTGATGGAGTATATACTATACGACTTCATGATATAATTGTATAACCCTTTATAATATTTCAGGCAATTCTTCAAAAAAAATTCTGTTTTGGAAATTGTCCTTAATATCCTCAAGATCAAGTTAGTCTTGTAGTTTGACATTGAAACATCAAATTAAAATACAAATATCTCACCTGGCAGGAAAGAAAAAAGAAAGTAAAATGTATCACTGGATAACACAAGAGATTGGATTAATTATAAGATTGGCTAGACATCCAAAATAGATCATGCCATGTGACAAGGGGACAGATGATGGCAGAGAGGTCCACAGGGTCAGGAAGCCTCCAGAACAGATGCCCTGGCCTGTAAGACCAGACACTGTGCCCTGAGAGCTTAGTGCAGAGAGCATGGCTTCATAGGGCAGAAATATTTTAAGAAAGGATATTTTGAACTATCCGAAAGAACTTATCTCTTTATTCCCTAAAGAATATTATCAATATTCTCTAAATAAATGTTGGGGTCAGACTACAATTAATTATTCTTGAGTCAATCTTGACTCAAATGTTGGTAAGACAGTTATTTTTTTTTTCCTAAAGAGCTTTTTATATACAACAAAGAAGTCCTTACAAGGCTACTGTGTACAAGGCTCTCTGTGAAGCACAGTGAGAATCAAAGATCCAGATAAGGGAATCTCAATAAATTCAACATCTATTTGGTATCAAGATACATATGGATTAGTTATACATAGACAAAGCTGAATAAAAGCTAAAGTAGTTGACTCTTAACTCAGTAAATATGAACTTATAGAGGACTCATGAAATTTGACCTTTTCTTTCTTATATTAAACAGCCTTACATTAAAAATAATGTCATTTGTTACACACAAATATCCACTCTCCATTAATCATATTATCCAGTGACTTTATAGAAACTAACTAAATAATAATAATAAAACAGCCACAGAACAATCCTGGAGGGGTGCCAGAATCCAGAGTTACTATAAAATATTACCTAAAAGGTCCAGTTTCTACAAAAACTCACAAGGCATGCAAAGAAACAGTAATGTTAGCTTGTGAATGGTTTCAGGGGAAAGAAGGCAGCAGAACCTGCCATGAGAGGGCTCAGATATCAGATTTAACACAGAGACTGCAAAGCAGACACATAAACAACATCAAGGAGCCAAAGAAAACTATGCTTAAATAAGTCAAGAAAGGTATAATGACAACATCTTATCAAATATGGAATACAATTAAAAAGATAGAAATTATAAAAAGAACTAAATGAAAATTAGAGTTAGAAAGTGCAATAATGTATAGGAACCATTTACTAGAGTGGCTCAAAAAGAAATTTGATGTGGTTGAAGAAAGAATCAGTGAATGTGAAGATCAATAGATACTAAGTAATCTGAAAAACAGAGAGAAAGAAGGAAAAAAGAAAAGACAGACCTCAGAGCATTATGGACACATTGAGATATAGATATATATAGATATATACACACACACACAGAGAAACACATAGTAGTAACATTTCTATATCTCCCTAAAATTAAGTTAGTATAAATATGAAGTAGAGACTGCTAAATTTGATTATAAATCTTAGAGTATCCCCTAAGAAAATAAACCCCATAAAAAAATTAAAAGCATTAAAATGTTGCATCAGAAAATATTCAATTAATGCAAAATAAAGAAGTAAAGGAGAAATAGAAAAAAAGACATGAGACACATAAAAAAGTAAACGATAGATATGAACCCAACTTTTTTGATAGTAGCATTAAAGTGAATGAATAAAACAATCCATTAAAAGGCAGAATTAAATAGAAATAAAAATTCAAAATATGTGGAACACATCTAAAACATTGCTGAGAGGGAAATTTATAGCAATAAATTTTCACATTTACAACAGGAGAGGTCTCAAATCAATAATCTATCTCAAAAGACTAGTAAAACAATAACAAAATGCTATCAATGCAAGAAGAAAAGAGGAAATCACAGAGTAGAAATCAATGAAATTGAAAACAGGTAAACTATAGAGAAAGCCAACAAGAAAAGGAACTTCTTTATCAAAAACATCAATAAAGTTGATAACTATCAAGGCTGAAAAGACAAAAAGAGAATGAGGCACTTCACCAACATCAGGAGTGAAACGGAATAGCACAACAGATCCTGCAGCAAACTAAAAGGATTATAAGGAAATGCCACAAACAAATTTACATTCATAAATCTGACAACTTTATAGATCAATTCCTTGAAAGACACACCCACGAAACTCAGCAAAGGTGAGCCAGGGACCCAGATGAGTACCGCAGCCATCGAAGGGTTAAAGTGTTATGAGAGGCCTCCTGCCCCAATAATCTATTTGCATAAGGTCCTTTAGGTAAACTTTTTCTACTTTTTTTTTCCCCCAAATAGCTTGATTTAAATAAAAGGTGTTCTTCCCTAAAGGACACCTGTGAGTTCAAATGACCACCTGATGAAGGTGGTTCTCAGTCCTGCCCCTCAGGTATTTCCCCTCTGCAGGTATTTCTAGACTACTTGGAAATCTGTAGAGTTTGTTTTCCATTGCAAGTCCAATTACGGCTTTTTGTGTTTTTGTTTGTTTCTGAGACAGGGTCTCACTCTGTCACCCAGGCTGGAGTGCAGTGGCACAGTCGTAGCTCACTGCGGGTCCAACCCCGGGGCTCAAGGGATCCCCCCGCCTCAGCCTCCCAAAGCGCTGGGACTACAGGCATGCGCCACCATGCCCAGCCAACAAGTATTTTTAAGAAATGAGGAATGAAGGAGTTCAGGGAACTTCACCCCAAAATACGGCTCCTGGTGTAATGAGTATTTTGAATAAAAGGCCCTCAGAGATCTGCAGAAGCTGGAAGAGACTTTTTCCCTGTCCACATAAAGTCTGAAGGGACCCACCCAGGAGAATGACTGTTTTTCCTTCCCTCCCTGCTACCCCATTATTTATTGCAGAAAAGATGACCAAGAATGTAACCAAACCTGAACAGACTCTTTCACGAGATAATGTCTGTCCTTCAGGCTCATTCAGTTTCCAAAGAGAACATTTCACAAAGTCACCTCTGTTCCCTGGTCTGTTCATTTTCCCTGGCGATCATTTATTGGCCCCCAACGGAATTGCCTGTATTCACCACCTCGCCTCTCTCCTCTGAAATGATGCTGTGAGTATCTGGGCCCATGGGTATGTTGGGTGATCACTTTGTGATTGTCCCCATGCAGGTTAATAATGTGTCTGTTTGTATGCCACCTCTCCTATTAATCTGCCTTTTGTCAGTTGAGCTTTCAGTGAACCTACAGAGGGCAAAAGGGAAGTTTTCCTTGGCCCCAATGCATATACTAATTCCTGTGAGGCAGCAGCCACTGTGGCAAATGCTACAAATAAAAAGAGATAAGGAAGTCTCAACCCACTAATGATGTTTAATCCAACTGGAAGAACAATATCCATCACAAAATACATGTAATTAAAAGAAGGTATATATGCATTTGCTCCAGTGCATTCATGAAGAAAGATGATGGGCGTTAGCGAGGGTGTCTACCTGTACCCAGTGAATGAGGCATCTCGTACCTAAGAGCCAGGCACAGGCCACGGAGAGTATCGTGGCATGGGGGAAAGCAGAAGTTCAAGCAGCCCACGCCTAATGCTGGCAAAGAGCTGAGCCGGAGTCAGCCCAGCTTCTTTAACAGCTGGCATGAACCTTCCAAGGAGGAAGTAGCTATTTGCATGGAGATGTTAGAGAAACAATTTAAAACCCAAAAGACACAAAGGGATATATAACCAGTCAATTACATAATATTGCTATAATTTATAATTTGAAGTTCAGAACTATAAATATAAATCTATCTTATTTTTTTGGTACTCTGGGATTAAAGATGGAAATAAAATATTCGCTAACTGAATGACTGTTGTAGTTAATTCTGAAATCTTACCACCATTGTTTGTGTAAGATAGATGATTTTTTTCTGTATACATGCAAATTTTTATTATATTCATGAATAGAAATTTCATATATGTATATATAAAGTAGACAAGAGCAATTTTATTGAATTACTGCCTCAGCATAAATAATCAACCTGGTTATTTAGTCTATATAGATTTTTTTTATATACCTTAAGGTACTAAGTCAACTGCTTGTCTTATCACTGTGCTGGTCTCTGATAGGTCAACCCAAAGACTGTGGTTCCCCTTTACAGAGACTTTATCTGGGCAGCGGAGCAATGACATCAAGATCAAGTGGGAGGTTTATTCGATCATATAACCTGTGGGATTGAAAGTAGCAAAAACAGGCAAAATGCACTTTGACAACCAAAGCACAATTCTAAAAATTCCTAACTACATGTATAATTTTATTAAACAACAATGTCAAGCTGTTGGATTAATAGGAGCTAAAAGGTTATTGTCTGTAAAAAGGCAATTAGGAATCAGTGGCATTTAATAAAGTTGATTTTGCAGGATGTCTATCAGAGTCATAATTTCTTTATATAATTAGGGAAGATCACATTTTATTCACCTTATTAAAAACGATCCTAATGTTGCCAACTTTATGAATTTTGATGAAAGTATTCAATGTGCAGATGAATCACCAGTCTGAAGACCGATTGTTAAAATTTCAGGCCCCCTAACATTAATTTCCTTCAGTCAGTAACAAATTGGGGAAAGTGTGAGCATAGGAGCTATAGGTGGCTTTCATACACTGCCTTACTCTTCATTTTATTTATATTGCATTTATAGTGATTGATTTAATTATTTTGCTATCTCCCTAACCATGGCACCTTTATGCAATTTTGATTATTGCGTCTACACTGCATTTCTTGATGATGTAGTGTAAGAATTTGAATATATTCATTTGATCTTAAAATGTTGGACCTCAAAGTTTTCTTCAGCATCCACAGCTCCCAAGGTGGACATCTTTAATTAGCTAAATGCTTTGCTGTGTCCCGTAACAGTCCCAAAGCACAGCACCAGTGCACTCACCCAACTGTAATTACCCTCTGCAAATCATCTTTTACAGAAACTGATCAAGAGACTTTGCAAACTAATTTTCAGAAATGCAGTTTTTCATCGTCTTCTTTACTATCCGTCAATGTAATTTATAACTGTCATTTTAAGGCTTTAATTTCCTGGTGGGTGTTGCATTATTGCACATCCAGAATAAAGGATTAGGAAAGGCTGCATCCCTTAATGTGAATGTTCCAGCAGAAAGAAGTTTGCTTTTCAGAGCTTTGCTCACTAAGCTGATCTTTTTCAATCCCTTGCCGTCCGAAAGCTAATTTCCACGCCCTCTTTCTCACGTCCATCCAGAAAGAGGTGCAAGCGCTTAAAACTAGGAAATCATCTTAAGTGAATTTCCATGTAATTTAACTCTTGACTGCTTTGCTGTACTTGCAGTTTTCTTTAAATTGACAAGTCAGAAACTTAAATAAAATAAAAATATGTACATAATATATACAATTTCAATCTGCCTTTTGAAGGTTTTATAGCCTAATTTCCCTGAAAGATTTTTTTTCATATAGTGGAACAATCTTTATTTTTTCCAAAAATTTCAGAAATATGCAACACAAACTTGTACTGGGATCTGTGATAATATCTGAGGTCTCTACATGAGAGAAAGAAAAACATTAAAGAATAATCACGTATTTAGGTGGAAGGATGGTGTAGGGAGAAGACTTTGGATGGAGCCTACTCCACTTGTTTCTGCCCAGTTATTTGTTTCCTCCCATTTTCTGACTATATCCTGGCAACCTCTCACCCTTATTTATGTAATATATGCAAATTCACCAGTCATAGTCCTGATAAAAGAATTTTATCTGCCTATCAAAGGAGGCCCACATCAGGGATTTTATAATATTGGGAGTATTCCATGCAAAAAAAAAAAAGTGTTTCCTTAACGTTGTGTTAGAGTACGGAAGAGCTGGAAGACCCCAGGGGCTCTCCGTGGGACCTATTGATTCTAAACACACGCAATGAGCAGCTTGTATGTACTGAGAGCACCAGAGAGTGTGGGAAAGGATGTGAAGCAATCAGTGGAGTTTATGACCTGTTCTTAAGAAATATGCTTAGGGAAAAAAGACCAAAACATGTTCAGCAGTCAGAAAAATTTTAAACAACGTAAGTCAGAATATAAATTGAGAATAAATCAATTCCAACTATATGCTAAGAACCATACTATCAGAAGTTTTTTGGATAGTATCAAAAGTTTTTTTGGTGAAGGAAAATAAATTTTGGTGATTCTTTTTGGTGAAAAAAATTATAGAAAACTTTTTGAAGAAGGTAATATTTGGGCTGGGACATAAAAAATGGATAGGAAAACTTTATTTTTAATATATCATGAGCATATACTTCTTCATATAAATTTACACATTACATTTTTGTCTCAAATCACTGGAGTCATGTAATACTAAAAGACACACAAAAATAATGAAATATTTAAAATTGTTCTCAGTTTTCACACAATATTATGAACAATAATAGTTATAAATATTGTTAAGATAATGTCAAAACTAACAGTATATTCATGATGTTATTTATCTATGAAATGTATCAAACTGAAACCAAAAATTATGTAGACTATAAGAGTTCAATAGCGATTGGCCCAGGAAAATGTTTACCGAGTCAGTAGCTTTCCCACACGTCACAAATAACCAATTACACGACATAATGAAGAAGAGGCTCCTCCATCCAGACCAAATGGAGTAGACACATTCCTCACGCTCCTCCCACTAACTGTGGTTGAAACACACAAGCACATGTATACAACAACCGTACGCAGCGTCTGAAAGACGTGGAGAAGGCGGTGGACGTGACAGGCAATCTCAGACTCAAGGAACCCCATGATGGTGAGCTCCTGGGTTTTATTTTGTCTCCTGTACGGCATGGATTGGGTGGGAGAAGGCTACAACCCACCAATGTTAGTAGAGCAGGTTAAAATGTAGCCTCGAGAAAGGCCAGCTCTCTCTTGCCAAAGCAACAGAAAAGGGGCTGTCTAGCAAGCACTTGTAACATGTGTTCAACAGCAGATGAGACAACTTGTGAAATGGAATTTGGGACAACAGAAAACATTTGAATCAAACACATAAAAGGAAGAATGAGTAGGAAAAGGACATCAAAGATACGTGGATATATGTGAAAAAGGTCTAACATGCATGTAATTTTAATACACAAGGAGAAAAAGAAACGAGGCAGAAGCAGTATATATTTTTTTAAACGGCTGGCAATTTTACAAAACGGAAGAATTATAACAATTCAGCAACGTAAAAAGTTCAGCAAATCTCCATTAGTAAAAATGCAAAGGAAACAACATGTAGGTGCATAATAGACTGATAGGAAAAAAAATAATAAATAAGAAAAAATATGTTTAAAGAAGCATCATTAAGACTAAAAGCTTGATGCTAAACAAAAATTGTGGGATCCAGAACACAATGAAATGTCATCCTAAAGTCCTGGAAGAAAGTAATGACCAACCCAGAATTCTCTAACCAACAGTATTCTTCAAAAGTGAGGGCAAAATAATGATTTTTATGAAAACAAAAACTCAGAATTTGTTACCAGTAAACCTGCACTAAGGGAAATACCAAAGGTAGCGCTTCAAGCAGAAAGCAAAGGTTAAGATAAAATTACAGGAAAGATGAGCATCTATAGCAAGGGCCATTATGTAGTTACATATAAGTGAATGAACTAAATATCGACTTTAAAATTAGTAAGATTAGTGGACCTATAGAGTTTACATGTATGTGGAATTTAAATGCATGGCAAAAATAATGCAAAAGGCAGAGGGTAGTGAATTGAAATAAAGAATCACCAACATCAGAAATGTTGAGAAGACTGTATTAGTTAGACTCTATAAGACAAGGTTGCATATTAAAATTTTTAAAGTAACCACTAAAAATGGTAAAGAGAAATCACAAGTAAGAAATTGACAGAGAGGAAATAAAAATAAATATTTGAATAAAATTACCCAAAAATGTAAGAAAGAAAGGGATGGTATTGGTATTATGAAATAGATATTTTGAAAAGAAATACATCTTAAATTTTGCATTTTACACTCAAAATTTTTATTAATTGCATTAACATAAATAAACTAAATACTCTCGTTAAAAATCAAGACTGTGAAATTGGAGAGAAGGTGAACAATGGTGTATATTATATGACACAAAACTTTAAATGTATGACTTGCTAATATTGACAGTAAAAGCATGAGAAAATGTACACCACATAAACTACAACAACAACAAAAAAATCTAGGTTGCCTATATAAATAGTGTAAGAAGAACACTTCAAGTAAGGAAGCATTATTCAAAATAAAGAGGTACATTTCATAATGATAAGAAGGTAATCCACCAGGAAGACTCCATAATTTTAAATCTATATGTGACCAATAACAAGGCTTCAAACACATAAAGCAAAGGTTGACAGAATTGAAAGGAGAAATAGACAAATACACAATTATAGAGATTTTAACACCCATAATTACTAACAGGACAGATAGGCACACATATAAGTGAGTACACTGAAGTCATGAAAACCTTCTCAAGTACTTCTGAAATATTTCTGGAATTTGACCATATGCTGAGTCATCAGGCAAGAATCAGAAACTCTCCCAAGATTGAAACTGTGCAAAATGTACTGAGATAAAATGGAATTTAAGGTAACAGAAAGATATAACAGAAAGATGACTGGAAAATACTCAAATGTTTGGAAATGCATTTCCAAAAGGACAGTCTTTTAAATAATACATGAGCCACAGGAAAAAAGGTACAGCAGAAAGAAGAAAATATTTTAAATGAATAATCATGAATATAGAATAAATCAAAACACATGAGTTGCAGCTAAAAATACCTAAAGGGAAATTTTTCCTTAAAGTTTATTATTTGGAAAATCAGAAAACCTGAAAATGAAACTTCTATGTGATATGGTTACAAAGGGAAGAACAAAAAATCCAACAGAGTAGAAAGAACAGAATAAAAAATGTACTAGGGACAGTTACTCAAATGTGGACAGCTTTCCCAATGTTTAAGAACTATTCTCTCACAGAGCTCAAACGGCCTTGTAGGAAGCTCATGTGACAGACTGTTGGGATTGGTTACCAGGGGTGTCAGCGGGTTCACGACAGTGAATGATTTCAAGGACAGTCATAGAAATAACACACCACGTCATGGATGATTTCCAGCCAGTAAGCACTGGTCTGGCTTTTGTTTAAAATATCTCTGAGCCATTTGGTAATTACTGTGGTTTGTGCTAAAATTATTAGTATACCTTCCTATCTGCTAGTTTGGTCTGAGATCATGCAGACAGAACAATTGAACTGCACATTCTTTATGATGTATTCTAAGTTTTAATATTAATAGAATCACCAATTTTATCATACTCAGTATTTAGTTGTTGCTGCTACTCTTAGATAAGTTACTTTTTACACTGTAATATTCAAATGAGCAGTGCTTGTGTAAGCGCTTATTATGTAATGTGTACATTTGTAAATTAGGTAATCCTTAGTTAAATATTAATAAGAAAAAATTAAGAATGAGAAAACAGCAAAGTTTGGATAAGTATTCATATCTTTGAACTATAATAAGTAGTATTTTTAAGATGGCTGGGAAAAAAAGCAATGATGTTAATAATGAAAAATAGCCTGGAAAATTTATGACATCACAGAAATTAGTATAGCCCGGATTATATTTTGGCAATAAGCAAGAATCAGTAAAATTGAACTAATTTATTTCAAGAATATATGTGAGTGGATTTTTACTGCTAGTGACATAATGTTGAAGGCAAATGATACTCAAAAATTACAACATTAAAATCTCAAAGCGCTAATATTTAGATATTTTATTAGAATAGAATTATATTGGATTTAAGATACAGGTTCCAATGGGTATAATTTGCAATCGTTAATGAAGAAATAATTTAAACACATTAAATCCTTAACTGTAACTTTATGCTAAAAATTTACAAAAATAGTCTTTCAAAGAGCCATTGAAAAAGCAAACCAAAAACACTCAGAAATTAAGATGAGAATTTTTCCCACCATACATACTTAGTAGTTAAAAATAATAAAGCACTTTCAGACATTTAATATTTACTAAGGCTTCAAGACTTAATGTTAATATCTAAATATATGCTCCAATTGATGTAAAATATGTACCTATTTTCATGAGAAAATTAAATTTTAGAAATCAAAAATTGAGATAATGCACTTTCACTAATGATCTAAGAAGATTTATTTCTTATAAACAAATATGTTTAAATAATTTCCTTAAAATATAAAACACAGGCTTTAAGATAATTTCATATTTTAATTTCATGGGCTGAAAGGAATATATGAAATTGTTTATCAAAGATTTGTTTGTTTTAAAAATTTTCCACTGTAAAAAATATACATAAAAACATTATTGGATTTTATCATCAGGGAAATGCAAATCAAAACCACAATGAGATATCGCTTAACTCCAGTGAGATTGGCTCATATCAAAAAATCCCCAAACAGCAAATGTTGGCGGGGATGCGGACAGATAGGAACACTCATACACTGCTGGTGGGACTGCAAATTAGTACAACCTCTATGGAAAGTAATATGGAGATACCTCAAAGAATTAAAAGTAGAATTACCATTTGACCCAGCAATCCACTACTGGGTATTTATCCAAAGGAAAAAAATACATTTTATAATAAAGATATCTGCTCACGAATGTTTATAGCAGCAGAATTCACAATTGCAAAGATGTGGAAACAACCCAGGTGCCCATCAATACACGAGTGGATTAATAAAATGTGGTATATGTATACCATGGAGTATTACTCAGCAATAAGGAACAACAGTGAATTAACACATCTGGTATTATCCTGGTTGGAGCTAGAGCCCATTCTTCGAAGCAAAGTGTCACAGGATTGGAAAAACAAGCACCACTGGTACTCACCATCAAATTGGTACTAACTGACCAACACTTACATCACACAGGGCAATAAGATTCACCACCAGGGGGCGGGCAGGCGGGAGGGGGGTGGACGGGATGGGAAAACTCTCACTGAATGGATGCAGGGAGCACAGTTTGGGGGATGACCACGATTGTAGCTCTGACACAGGCAGTGCATGGGCAATATATATAGCCAAAGTGTTGTGCCCCCATAATATTCTGAAATTTAAAAAATAAATAAATTAATTAATTAATTAATTAAAAATACTTTTTAAAAAATTATTGGATTTTAGCATAAACCACATCAGTAAAATTACAGAAAGCAAATCTATAGCTTGAGCCAAAATCCTGGAACAGTTTCTGAAGGTTTTATTTTGTCATTGATTTACCACAAGAAATTATCTTTGATGCAATAAAAAATGAAATTACTTTAAATGTTTTCTACTCTATGCCAAACAAATTTCACAGAGAATTAAATATCAACTATTGAAACAATGAATTACAGAAGGAAATTTAGACTTCGGTGGCTAGTGTTGGGTGTAAAGGATATAAAAGAGTTTGAAATTCTTATCAAGTCTTATAAATTTACTCTAATGGAAGTTAATGAAAAAATAATAATCATTTTAAAATGCAATTACTAGAGTGATGTGGGTTTCATAAAACACACCCTTCCAGATATATTAATTTTTTCGTTTTTAAATAAAGAAATTATTCAGTTACTAAACCATAAAGATCGATTTGATGAAGGAGATTCTATTTAAAGGAAGGATTTTATTAAAGAAAGGAAACTTTATATGATATAAAATAAAGCAGAAAAAAGGGTCTTTGGTGAGTAAAACTGTTAGAATGTAAAATACTTATGTGAAAAGGGCAATGTTTTGTTGAAAAAAAGTAAAATTTATACATTTATTATTTTTACAGTTTATGAAATATTAAAACATTGAAAATGACATTAATCCTGTTCCATGAATGAAACTAAACAGAAATTAAAATTAAGCCGACTATTTAAGTTATTTTATTAAGACTTCCCATTAAATATCTTAGCACTGAATATTTTATTGGTCACTAATGCAGACATGTTTTGTAATATCAACATTATTATAAATGTGAGAAAAATGTAACGTGCTCTCTCTTAGCTTATCGTAAGCTAAAACAGGATTCAACATCATAAATAATGTCTTGGACAGTAAAATATACGGAAAACAAATGGAAGAGTTTGAAGTCGTTATTTAGCTAGAGATAACCATATCCAACAAAAGGTGACAGGCAAAATTTGCTACTTTTCTTAAAAATTATTAGAATGACTTGATAAGTAACTTATAATACTACAACCTTTAAAACTCAGTAAACAGTTTTATTAGTGACATAGATAGAGGATAAATAAATATATGGATGAATGGATAAATAGATAGATGGGAAGAATTTGGGGAAAAAGGAATATCACCTTTTTGAAATTTTTTTTTTCAAAAAAGGCCAATGAGAAAAATGTAGAAAAGTTAACAGTAAGAACCATGTCTTATAAAAATAATCCAGGAAGGCTATTAATATCCAAAGTATATCTCGATGTATTGATTCTTTTGGCAATGTTTTTTTCTTTAAATTCCACCTGTGGTCTGGAACTGTTTTGGCCACTAGAAAATGAACCACATTAAAAAGAGGTACCTGGTTCTCCATAGGTTCAGCTGTGGTGAGTTAAAGAGAAATTAAATAATTATACAACGAGTGTACGTTTTTAAATTCTGTGGTCTGGAGGAAGCAAAATGGTGCCCTGACATAATTTAATAAGTGGATACTCTCTGGGAAAGTTTGGGACATCTTCCTTAAACAAATGAGGCTGAAGCTCTTTCTTTCCTAAGAGTAAAAGCAAAAAAAAAAAAAAAAATCTTTTATTAGTCCAATTTTAGCATAAGAATTAAAAAAGCATATTAGTTCATTGGAACAAAATTTTTTCAGGCAAGGTTTGAAATGGAATAGTTTTAAACATAGATTTGTCTCTGCAAAAGTGTGGTATTACAGAGGACGTCCCCGACAACCTGTTTCTTTACCACCTGAACTCTCGCAGGAAGGACAAGACATTGCTAAAGGCTATGACTGAAGGTGGAGTGGTGTATGGTGATGACCTGGCCTAAGTAAAAGAAAGAAAAAACTGAAAAAATTCTAACAATAGATAAATTGTTCAAGTTTGAATAGTCTCACGCGGCTTTTGATATGAGCGGCACAAAACAGTGTACTAAAACAAAACAGATTCTTACAGAAAGGGGCATATGCCCTAGCCACCCAGTATGTAGGGTGAGAAATCTTTACGGTTGTGCTAAATACACTTGTATGCCACGTCTAATGATAATGACGGATATGTTTAATTATTCAGTAAGCAACCAAATGTTTGGATATTGCATAATCCAAGTCCAAGAGTTGCAATTCCCCAGGCGCCATTGTTCAAGGAACACTTCTCAGAGAAAATCGAAGTACACGGGGACGGGAATTATGGAAGATCATCTTGGGAAAAAATTCCATCTCCTGAATCTCCCTGTGTCAGTCCGATGGAGAGTGTTGTGGGGAGGAAATTTGCCCCAGTAGGGGTCTTTCACATGGGGAAATATTTTCAAACACAATTTTCATAAAAGAACACAAGTCAACCCATAAAACAGGGTAGATTCTCCAGAGTTTTGTATTTAAATATCATTAAATATCCCAACTGAAAATAGCTCTAACTTATCTCAATTTTGAAGACTAAACTAGTTCAGTATTTTGTGTCTCTGGATAGTTGTTAATTATTTTATTATTACTATCATTAATATTATGAGTGTTAGTTTAATTTGAGTTTTTTTTCTCTTACATTTTGTAAGAAAACGTTATTCATGCATTCATCCTAGATAACAAAAAAGCATGTGTAGAAGGTGACCTGTGTAACACCTCCTCTTTGATATTCGCAGCACGTAATTCACGGGTGGGCCGTACACAGAGGGACCCACGTCTGCCAGGTCCTGCCGGGCCATCCTAACAACGGCTTTGGAAGCTGGAGGGTGGAATCTCACATTTTGATATGTGATAGAACCATACACACTTTGTAAAATTCATGCATGCTCACTGAGAAACACGGGTCGCGCACAGTGTTCTATTACTGTTGTTTTACTGGATAAACATTGTCAAATATTCACCAAAGTGGGAGCCTGGAAAGACAGGGAGAGTGGCGTGTCGCATATATACAATGACAATTCAACCAGAAATCAACATCCTCAGGATTCTCCAGGAAACACCAAGCTCATCGTTCACGTGAACAGCAACCCCAGAGGTGGTGTGGCTTCCAGCCACGTGGCCGCATGTGACTGACCCAATAATACGTAGCATAGCACAAAACATATGACTTATACAATGCAGAATGCATGGGCTTCACTTCGAGGTACACATGTGTTCATGAAAAGCTGTATGTAATATTTTGGGGAAGCAAAAAAAAAAATCCACCACTTTTTTTTGTTCCATTGACTTTAGTTAAAGCACAGATATCCTTTCTCAAGTTTATAGCAAAAGACTTATCAGTATAAAAAATACTGTTTGTGCCTGTCTCATAGATGGTAAGTTGTGTTTGTTTGATTTTTATTGTTCTGTTACGGTCAGTTTGAAACGTAGTTGTAGTTTTCAGACGTTATAAATGCACGCGACTTGTAGTCAGGGAAAGAATGATTTGAGGTATGAGATGCTTCCCTGCCCCACCCTGCATAAGAGAATCTGATTTATATTCTGTTCCTGATGGTCACTGTTTTCTCCTATACAGAAAAACATTGATTTTATCCTGCGGCTCAAGCTTGTGAATCAGTGTAAGTCAGAAAACAAAGTAAAATAAGCAAAAGTTATAAATGACCCAAGGCTATGGAGAACATCTTTTATTGGAAGGGAACTAACTCCCTAATCTCCAGTGGAAGCTACCGGTCTTCTTAAATGAACATCTGATAACATCCCAGGAATCGTGGTAACTGCCCCTAGTGCCAGGACTGAGCAACATAAATGGTCTTATAATTCTTTCCAGTATGGGAATGTTTAGAATCTGCTAACTGCTGGATTTGTTTTCCCGATCAGAGCTAACCTACTCTTGAAAACAATGGAAAATTTAAATGCCGAGTGAAATAAAGAGAAAGGAGCGAGGCTGTTCGCAATGGCAGAGAGATCCCAGGACCACCACCGAGATGAAAGAGAGTGAAAGCCAGGTTGTCCGTGTCCCGTGCGATGCATGCGCTTTCTGCCCTTCTGTGAAGTCTTCAGCAAAAGGTCCATCTCTCACAAATGCACGATAAATTTCCACGTGTTTTGGGAGTCGTGACAAAATATCGAGTATATTTTCACTAAATAAAAGCCCAAGGAACCCTTGGGAGACCATAATACGTAAATGAAATCTGACGTTATTAATTGGAATCTGTCACTGTTTTCCCTGTTTCTGTATATTCATGTTCTTGCTGTCCCTTGCAAAATCCTTGCACAAAATTCCAAACAACAACAAAAACCTGAGGCCATTTTCTTCCACCTTCATTATCAGCAAGTTAATTTAACATCCACTCCGCTTCCCACCATAAGCAACCTGTTCTCACCGCCCTGTAAGAATTCCTCCATGTCCTGTTGTCCACGCCTGGGTACAGCGTTCACTGATGACCGAGAGCAGCGCTGCACACTTCGCAAAGATTAACAGAAAATCAGGCAAATGACGGGGTTGAGCTTGGCATTAGGCATCCAATAACTAACATCTTCAACGATGGTGAGAATAATTACCAACAGTGACGATGGTGACAATCTTGAACACTATAATATTTGAAATTTTAAGCATGATGTTTTTACGTAATGATAATTTTAAATACTAAAATTCTTCAAGATTCAAAGAATGTTGCCAAAGGGTGGAATAACCAGAGACTGGGGCACTATTTGGAATAGGTTGATAAAAAATCTGCACTTATAATGACAGTAGGTTATGGCTTTCTTTTCAATCTTATGGAGAGAGATACCAATAACAGCAAGACTGATCCAAAAAATACGTAGGGTTAGATTTACTTCTGGCAGAATCATGAGGAAAACATCATATTTTATGTGGAAATATGTATTATTTCCCTTAAAGAACAGCTACATTTGCAAAGGTTGAATTTTATTTTACCTTTTTAAGGATAGGAAAATCTCTTCTATTTTTGGACTTTATTATTCCATGTGTATAATGAAAAATAATGTTGTGTGATCCTTAAGAGTTCTTGCTCTGGTATTTTTATTTCTAAAATGAGGAACTAACTCTGGGCCTTTGAACATATTGCTATTTCTTGTATTTCTAGTCTTAGAAATGCCAAGCCAATAAAATTTATAGCCATGATTTTATTTATTTTTTCACATTAGCAAAATTTCAATTTTTTCTGTTTTGTGAGGACTGTTTTAAATTATACAATGTTTAAAGTTTGTTCATTCCTGTTGCAGAGTGGGGTACTATCCATCTCTGAGTCTCTCAGCATTTATGAGTGAGTGCACAGAATGTGTTAGAACGTATCAGTTTTCTAAGTTTTTAACAATGGTTTACTTCTCGTATTGTTCTGCTACTCTTTTCTTACAATAATCAGGGCTTTTTAAATTAGATTGTTTATAAAGTATCAAATAAACTATGAGTAAGGAAAAACAAATTATTTGTTTTTTAATGACATAAAGAAATGAGGAAAATAATCTGATAGTTTCAGGATTTATCTTTAACTGCTGTACCACGTACAGTATAGCAAGGTGACTAAACAGAAAATCTCATCTCTTGGTATCACTTATTTTTTCCTGCTGCCTTCCTTCCCCTTCCTTAGAATCCTGAACTGCACGACTTCGTGATCACTATCTGTCAAATTGCCTCTCACTCGCGTGTTGGTCCCTGCCTTCCCTGTTGCTCAGCATGGGCTGGGAACGGCCCACTGCCTCCCAAATTTTTCTAGGTTATTTATCAGGAACGGAGCGATCGGGGTTTGCTTTGACATAACAGACCTCAAACAAAACATGAAAGAGTGTGTCCTGCACTATTTTATGCACTTTATAAAAGCATAAGATACTGGATCTATTTAGAAGACATGACCTGTACTTGACAAAAAATCCCAAATAATTCAGCCTTGATTGAATATATATACTTCACTGAAAGAAAAAAATTAGGTTTCGTCCATTGACAAAATATTCTGCATTTAACCCACAGACTCAAGAAATTCGATCTTTAACCAAATTATAAACTATATTTTTCTTTACTACTCTTACTATAATTTTGTCAGTGTTCTTAATTATTTAATTGTTTATTTCCTATTTCTCTAAGTATTTTTAATGAATAAATCACCTGCCAGAGGATTACTAGAGTCTTCTGGTTCCAGTTTGAAATCATACAGAAAATATTCTCTTCACCCTGCAAATCTCGCAATATTTGTGCAGCATCCACATAAATGTGGAAATTAAGGACAGCACATCTAAATTACCCATGGGGGAAAAATAATACATGATAAAGGATATTAAAAAAAATCCAGAACTGAAAATTTACCTCCAACAAACTTTGACATGTTTTTAAAGTAATTTATTGTTCTATCTAGATATATTGAGATGATGCGTACGTCATTAACAGCCAGCGGATTCGAGGACCATGGAGTTTGCCAGGGCAGCTGGGCTCTCGGCTTGGAAAGAAATCTGGATCCAAGGGACACGCGGGGAGGCACAGGGACTGCACCTGCAGCAGTGCCGTTGCCCTAATGGTCTTCACACCATTCTTCCATTGCGGGCAGGCAGAAGCCCGAGTGGAGCACAGCACACGGGCCAGAAACAGACTCACACATATTAATGCATAGTATTGGTGACAGGTATTCTAATCAGTGGGGAATTGTCAATAAATATTGTTAGATAGCCAACTGGAAAAATAATAATTTGAATCATTACTTCATATCTTAAATCAAAATAATTTTGAGTTGAATAAGAGAGTATAATGTAAATAAGTAAAAATGTAATGTAGTATCAAGGCAGGAAATGTCATCGTAAATGTATTTCATAATTGAGAAGACTTAAGAGGAAAGCTAGATCATAGACCACGCGTGCACACACGCACGCACACACAGACACGATCTCCACCACCAAAAACACCATATGAAATTGAAGGCCAATTACAAAGTAGAAAAAAAATCTGTAACTTGTATTATATCAATAATTGTAGATCTCAAAGTGTTTATTAACATATATTGACATCCTAAAATTTAGTTGATACTCAAATTGTGTGTGTGTGTGTGTGTGTGTGTGTGTAAAAACTGTGTTAAAGTATGTATATTTAACAGAAAGGGAAACTCATCATCTCTTACTGTGCCTAATATATAAAATAATCTTCATAATAGGAAAAAACATAGTATAGGAAAAAACATAGTATCCATGGTTTCTGGCATCCATTGGGGGTCTTGGAATATAATCCCCATGTATAAGGAAGGACGACTATAATTTAGAGATAAAAGTAATTTTAGAGTTTGTTTCACTTGCTTCATTTCACAGATGAAGGAATTGCGATCTGTGTAGAATTTCTTACTGACATGCTGAGCATTACACAACTAGTTATCAAATAACAGTGGAAATGTCAACATATTTGACTGAATTCTCTTAAAAAATGGAATTATATATGGTTAGGAAACTCCATAATTTCAATTAAACAAAAATAACCAGCTAGGAATACATTTTTGTCAACTATACAAGAGACAAAAGTTTATTGTCCTTAACTTATAAGTTGCGCTTATAATAATGAATATCATGTCAACATAGAAATGGTTAAGGCATACAAATATTAAATTTGCAGATGAAAAACAATCATACAAAATATATTTTCACAAGGTTATTTCTTAAAAAACCGAATATTACTATTATTTTTAATATTTCATATTGGTAATGAGTTTTCATATTACAGGTATGCAAGACTGGTTTAACATTCAGAAATAAATTAATGTAACCCATTGCATCAACAGGCTAAAGAAAAAAAATCATATAATGAGATCAATAGAAACAGAAAAAGAATTTAACAAAACCCAACACCCATTCATAATAAAAACTCTCAGAAAACTAGGAATAGAGGGGGACTTCCCCAACTTGATACAGAACATATGCAAAACAACCTGCAGCTGACGTCATACTAAATTGTGAGAAACTAGAAGCTTTTCCACCAAGATTAGGAATAAGTCACTGATGTCTCCTCCCAGAACTCCTTCAACATCATCCTAGAAGTTCTATCTCATACAATAAAAAAGAAAAGAAAGGAAAGGTATGTATTTTGGGAAGGAAGAAATAAAACTGTTTGTTTGCAGATAGCTTAAAAAAATCTACATAGAAAATCTGAAAGAATAAACAAAAACTTCCTGGAACTAATAAGCAATTACATCAAAGTTGCAAGGCACAAGATTAATAAGCCAATTGCTTTCCTATATCCTAGGAAAGAACAACTGGATTTTTAAATTAAAAAATACAATAACATTTGCATTAGCCCCCCACAAATGAAATGACAGATATAAATTTACTAAAATGTATAAGTTCTATATGAGGAAAACAATAAAACATTGATTAAATAAATCATAGAAGCATAGAAATGGAAAGATATTCCACACTTAAGGATAGGAAGACAATATTGTTAAGGCGTCAGATCTTCCCCACCTAATCTATAGGTTCAATGCAATCCCAATCAAAATCCTGGCAAGTTATTTTGTGGATATTGGCAAATTGCTCCTAAAGTTTACATGGCGAGGCAAAAGATGCCGAAGAACCAGCACAATATTAAAGGAGAATGACAAGGTCAGAGGACTGACACTACCCAACTTTAAGACTTGCCATAAAGACACATTAATCTGGGCAGTGGGCTACTGACAGTGGGGTACTGATAAAGAATAGACAAATAGATCAGTGAAACAGATTAGAGGGCCCAGAAATACACCCGCATGAATAGAATCAACCTATTTCTGATGAAGGAGGAGAGGAAATTCAGTGGAAGAGGTATGTTCTCCTCGACAAACGGTGCCGGAACTGCTGGACATCCACATGCAAAACAAAGGGATAATCTAGACACTGACCTATCATAATTCCACAGAAATCAACTCAAAATGGATCATAGACCTGAGTGTAAAACACGGAGGCTTTGGCCTCATTCAAGCCTGGATTCAATGCTTACGTGCAGCCGTGCTTCCTTCCTCGCACATACGCCCAAAATGCAAGGTGACTAAAGGAGCATGTGGCTCTAGCTGCTTCTTTTCCTTCTTGCACAAACCCAATATATCGTCCAGCATTTCCTGAGCCCCCTGCACGTCACTGATCATGTAGCTCCTCTGTTGACAACTGACATTCTGTGTGACTTTGTCTCTCATGTTTTTCTCTTAGAAATTGCACAAGCCTTCCTATCTTGTGGCAAAATCAATATGTATCTCAGCTGATCATACTACACAGTTTTTTCCTTCAAATATTTTCCTATTTGGATATATCCTACAGTAATGCCAGAAAAATGTATTTAATATTCTAGGAGACTCTGGGTTGTTTCCACGTCTTCAGCTAAAATATATTGTTTTATGTGCTTGTTATCCCTAGATTCTGCCATCCTGCATGAGCTGGATAATCTCCATCTCTGAGATGTAACTTTTATTGGCCTTATTTTTCTGCCTTATTAAACTCAAGTTTTACTTCCTCTGGTTCAAATTCCTCTGAGAATTTCATCACTGTAATTTTTAGTTGTTTTTTTAAATCATGCCTCTTTGTTTGTTTTTTATTTTTTGTTTTTATATTTTTTCTATCATAAAGTCCAGAAAGCTCGTGTTTCCCTAAAACTACTCTCTCTTCATTTAAAAAAAATTCCACTAAGATGTATAACATTCCCTTTGCACCTAGTCTGAGATATTTAGTTTGAAATGCATTACTCTAAATTTGATCTTGCATATTTTTTAAATATAGAAATTATGCTTCGTAACAAGAGAGTTCATATGTTTCATGTTTATCTCAAAGAGAATATGTGACCATATCTTTAAGAAAGAACAATAGAAGCAGAAATACAGAAGTATGGGACCCTAAAAACAATCACATTTTAATTGAGGGAAGAGACACCAGAAAATTATAAGGAACTTGTGCAAAGATCTTGGTGGGGTAGCCTAACCATTGGTCTCCACCACTGTGCTGTATGTTTATATAGATTGAACTATGCAAAAATATATCTTAGACTTTGATTACTATGAGAGCTGAAGAAAGTACGTACAATAAAAGATTTTATATTTTGACATGTCTATTGCAGGGACCTTGGACAGAGCAAGAACTCTGACTACTTTCAGGGCTACTTCACTTGACTCTTATGAGGGTTAAGCGAGATCACATTTACTAAATAATTAAATGAAAACGTGCTCTGCATGTGTAAAATGTATAATAAAACAATGGTTAAATCATAAGCAAATCAATGCTGATAAGATTGAGACTCTGAACAGACAAAAGGCAGCTATGGATTGGGAGCACCACGGGTTCCCACAACTCTAAAGCGAAACTTAGGTGAGGACACACGTCCCGCAGGCACTGTCCTGGGCTTGTGTGGAGAAGGAGTGAACTAACCCTGCTTCTCGGACGTTGCTGTGTGAGCAGCGCACCTGTCCGGGGTTTGTTTCTGTCCCACCATGTCGCTGCAGTAGATGCTGAGGTTCTGTTATTCCGCTGTAACGTGATCGATGGCACGGCAGCTACATAACTGGTCCTACATCAGACAGCATAGATATCTTTGATTAATCTCCTCCTGGTAGGTTTAAAAGACAGAAAACCCCCTAAGGGTTCCCGTTTACTCCCCTTCCTTGCAGAGATCAGAGACAAATAAATCCTTCCTATGTTATTCCTGTCTTGTGTAAAGAGGGTTTGTAGGAGAAAGCCCCTGGTGTAAACAGTATTGAAACATTGTTCTAAAAGATTAAAGCACCTCTAATGACCTGACCCCAGGAGTGTGTCTTCTTGCAGGCAGCATTGATGCAACTCGGCTTAGGCGGTTCCCAGTGGGGCTCAGCACCCAGAATGGAAAGTAAATAAATCAGCAAAGACTGAGACAATCATAAAATCAGACGCACTTCATTATTTTTATATAAATATAGAAGAATTATAGACACTATATTAGGATAGATGTATGTCTTGTATCTACTGAAATTAGAGATTAAAATACATAGTGTGTTTTTATGGGCTCTGAGAGCATTTTGAGCCGGGTAAACAGGACTACTAAGAACAGAGAAAACCAGCGGGAAAAGGAATGAAGGTATACGTACAACAAAATAATAATATTGAAATTTGAAGACACTTTCCAGTTTATCACTTCAGGGCTTGTAGCAACAGGATTTTTTTCTGCTACATCAGAAAGTTGTTCAATGTCAGTTTTTATTCCCCCAGAAGAGAACTTAGTCTGACTGTCGCAATAATCTCTTTGGATCAGTGAATCATTTACAGTTTAATCCAACAAAGCTCTGCTTTTCTTCCCAGCCCAAGGCTGGTAACGCAGACAAATGCCCGAGTCTTAGGCTGGAACCCAGTGGGCAGCCTTTTAATGCACTTGCAATAGTCCAAAGATTATAAATAAATCTAAAGACTACGGATAAATTGCTGCCCAGTATGGCATCCTTCTGCCCATCTGCTCTGCCGTCCGGCGTGGACTGCAGTCGGAAAGCATGCTGGCTATCGCTTGCGAGTGCCTGTTCTATCCCAGGAAGGGATGCTCGGCTGACCTTTTAAGCTAGTCTTTTTCATGGGAAACTTAGAGCGGAGGAGGGTTCATGTGAACAATCTTAAAAAAAAAAAAAAGATGTACTTATGGAATTCACTGAATATTTTACAGATTCCAACTCACTTGGTACTGCTTAACCCAAACTTGAAAATACATTAAGAAGAAAATTACTAATTACCAGGCATCCTTGGCACCATTTTAAGTGATACATTATTCCATAATTAAGCACAACATAAACCAGCATACCTAAAAACTTTTCAATTGCTGCCTTAAGCTATTTCACAAGATTGAGTCCTCAAAGTGGATTTATTTTGGCACCAACCGTGCCTTAAACCTTATAGTTGATCACTGAATAGCTTATATGTCGTTAAATATGAAATGTCCGACTTCAAATCAAAAGTGTAGTTTGTTACATCTCAAACAAGAAGCAGTGCAATTAATCAAAGCTTGTGCCTGAACTATCGACACAGTGCTGCCATCTTAACGGTAGGTTGTTTACGCCAGCAGTGAAGAAGCCTGGAGGGCGCGTGGCAGTGAAATAACCGAAAGTGTTTTCCACAGCTTGCAGAGAATTGAGTATTTTTCCTTGCAAGAAGTGGTCCAAAGCCTGCAAGAAGGGGTAGTCAGTTGGTGCAAGATCTGATAGATACGGTGGATGACAGAGAGTTTCTACGTCTGGCTTCTGTAGTTTGAGCAGTGTTGTTTGTGCAACATGTGGTCAAGCATTTTCTTGCAAGAGGACTGGCCTGTCTCTATTGACCTATCTTGCCTTCTAGGAGTGATCAATCTTGGCTACTTAATCACAAGCATCCTCATCATTTCTTCCATTGGTTGCAGCAGACACCCGCTGTAATCGATTGACCAGGTTGCATGAAGCTGTGGTGGATAATACCAGCACTGGACCACCAAACAGACACCATTAGGTTTTTTGGATGAATATTCAGTTTTGGACTGTGTTTCGTCACTTCATCTTTATCCAACCATTGTGCCAAATGCTTGTGATTGTCAAAAAGAATCCCTTTTTAATCACACGTAACAATATGGTGTAGGAACGGTTCACCTTTATGTCATGACAGCAAAGAAAGGCAAGCTTCGAGACGATTTCTCTTCTGACGCTTGTTTAATTCATGCGGAACCATCTATCCAGCTTCTTTACCTTGCCTGTTTGTTTCCAATGGTCCAATATTGTTGGAATAGTAACGTCAAACCTTGCTGCTAATTCACACGTAGGTTGAGATGGATTCGCTTCTACTATAGCTTTCAGCTCATCATTATCCACCTTGGCCTCAGGTCGCCCATGTGGCTCATTTTCAAGATTAAAATCACCAGAATGGAACTTCCCAAACCATCGACATACTGTGCATTAATTAGCCACATCCTTCCCATACACTTCATTGATATCTCAAGCTGTCTGCACTGCATTGGTTCCATGACGGAACTCATATTCAAAAATAACACAAATTTTTGACTTATCCATGGTTTCACAAAAATTTCTCTAAAAAAAATTTTGAAAGATAATCACAATCCAAAATGTGTGTTTTAAAGACTGAGGATGAACTTTCACAATAAACATAAAACAAGAAGTGTCAGAGTGAAATGTCAGAGAGATCAACCGTCAAACTTAGTACTTAAGGAAACTGGACATTTCATGCTTAATAACCTACTACCTCATGGCACTAGATTGCTGGTGCGTCTTTGGCACATACCAACACCTCTGCCACTGCTTTGGGTTGGCATCTGCCAAACTATTAATACGTGGGGCAGGGGAAAATTTTGTTCCTCATTTTCTTTACAGCTGCAGTCACAATTGGGTGAGACATTGTATTTCGTGTGTCCCGCAAATTTCTCTAGCTGGCCTGTCAAATCGTTAGCGTTTATCCCCAGCGTGGATTGTCTTTCAGATTTCTGCTGACATGTCAGCTTATGTTTTCAGATTTCTAGAACACATTCAGCCAGGGATTGTACACTATTGTGCTTTTTGTCATTTAACAATAATTTATATCAGTATAAAGTCACAAAAATCCAGGAGCAATTTTATTTTCAGATTTGCCTATGTTAGGGTTAGATAGGAGAATTTTGAGGTACCATTTTTTGATTCTAGAAAGGTCTTTTTCTTCATTCAGTTCCATAAACTATAGGAATGGCATCATTATTTTTTATCTGCTATTTTTATTTCCCTTTTGCTGTTTGTGTGGTTTTTTTTTAATCTTCCCATGTGTCATATATTAAGGAGTTGATGGCAACATTGCCAAAAAAGCAATTTTGTTATACTCGGGCCCATATCAGCCATGCTTTCTGTCACTGTAAAACAAAGATTCAGAGAGAACATAGACTTTTCCCCTGTTTATGGGATTCCTCCAGCTTTATCTGCTGTACCTTTCAAAATACTGTGATTCCCACTCAGTTTTCCTCTTTGTATCTGCATAGTTATAACAATATCTTTCTCTCCTGTATCTCTCCCACCTCCATACATGCAAAGTCAAGAGAAATGAGAGGAAATCATAAAATTCAGTTTAAAAAATCCCCATTGCGACTGCAGCAGTGGAACCCTCCTCCTGCTGCAGGCCGCTCTGTCACGAGCTGCAGCTGCGAGGCCTCCCTGTCCTCACCCCTGGGCTCCAACATTAATTAGTTTGCACTTTGCAGCTGCCTCCTGCTGCCTAGAAGCCCAGGGGTTAAGCACGTCATGAGGGAACTTGTGTTAGTTTGGAGACTTTATATTACGGCACTAATTGTACAATTAGTCTGAGGTTAGGTGGGCACAGGAGTCTCCTGCAACCTCGTGCAGAAGAGAGAACATTGATCTAAGCCGGGGCAAGACTTCTCTCTAGCAATTGCGTGTGGATGCCATTAGACACCGTAAATTGCAGTGAAAATTCAACTTGGATTGCAGTTCTGTATCTACAATCTCTGAATAGAGTGAGCAAGATATTGGTAAAAGGGAACGAATACTTGCTGAGCATTCAGGTATGGGAACTAAATAAAATATAAAATTCCAGCAAAAGAAGATGGAGGAGAGGAGGCCCTGTAACCTGGTCGTGAATTATGACAGTCCAAGGTGGCGGGTCGGGTAGGACAGATGTTCCCATGTTTCTCCAAAAATTGTAAAATATGTGCAATGAGGTTTCCAAAGGCCTGTGAACCCACAGGGCAATATAGATCTATGTGGTCAATACCATTTATATACACAGACAATACACATATGAGAAAATATCAACATTTCATATAAAAATAAATTTGTTTAAATCATGGAGTAAAATGCTAAATTCAAATTAATTTTTAAGATAAAATGCAAGAGTTCTAATACTTTGTGATATTTGGTGTGATTCTGTTAACTGCATCTAGCCCACTGGGGCCGTCTGTCATAACCTTCATTTCTTTCTGTGGATACAAGTTTCCATTTGGTGAAATTTCCCTTCTGCACGAATAACTTATTTTATTTCTTGTAGTGCAGGGCTGCTGGCAATGTTTTCTCTCAGTTTCTGTCTGTCTGACGAAGTCTTTATTTCTATTCATTTTTATATTAGTTTTATTGACTTATAATATATTTTAATAAGATTCTTCAACTTTAAGTTTACAATGTGAGTTTTAGCAAATTCCAGGGATGTAACAACCAGCACATAGTATAAATGTTCAGTCACCCTCAAATTTCCTACTACTCCTTTACACATTTTTGTCAATATAATTTTTGATTTGTCTTGTTTTCATTTATTAATTAATGAGTCATATAGTAAATGCATGTTTAACTTTTAAGGAAACTGCCAGAGTGGCTCTACTGCTTTTTATTCCAAGTAACAATTTGTGTGATTTGCAGTTTCTTGCACCCATTCCCCAAGAGTTGGTACTGTCTACCCACTGACTGTTAACAACTGTATGGTGTACCTTGCAGCATCTATAGCTATTTTAACTTAATTTTCACACAAGGCTAATGATACTAAGTGTTTTCTTCATGTGCTTGATTGCCATCAGTATATATTTTTTTCTGAAGTATCTGTACAAATTTTTGCCCATTAAAAATCTGTTTTATATGCCTTCTCATTTTTGAATTGAAAGAGTTCTGCATCTATCCTGAATATGAGTTCTTAATCAGAAAAATATTTTGAAAATATTATCTCCCATATAGTGTCTTAACATTGTATTTTTTTCTTAAAAGTGATTCTGAAAGAGATTTTTTTAAATTGATGTTTCAATTTATTTGTATTTTCTTTTATATTTTTTGTGTCCTACCAAAAATTTCTATGCTTCATCCAACGCCATGGAAAACTTCTCCTATATTTCTTCTAGATGTTTTATTGATTTAGCTCTTACTTATAAATGCATGATCCATTTTAAATTAATTTTTGTTGTAATGTGAGGTAAAGGTTGATAAATAATTGTTTCAGGACCATTTGTTGAAGAAACTATTCTTTCTTCATTGAATTAGAATAGCACTTTTGTTGACAATCAATTAGCCATAGAGTATATTTGTGGATTCCCAATTCTGTTTCTTTAATATATTCATCTGTCTTTATACTGAAACTATAGTGTCTTTATTAATGGATTTTCATATTATGTCTATAAATTGGTTAATATAAATTGTCCAACCTTAGTCTTCTTTTTCAAAATTGTTTTGGATATTTCTAGGCCCTCTGCATTGTCATATAAATTTTAGAGTCAGACAATAAATTTTTAAGTAGAAGTCTGCTGAAATGTTAGTTGGTATTACATTGAATATATTAATTTGTGAAGAATGGACATCTCAGCATTATTGAATCTTCTGACCCAGAATAATGCATATCTCTATGTTTATTTGGTTCTTCTTTAATATTTCTCAAAAAAGTCTTGTGGTTCTCAGTACATATATTTTTCACAAATTTTGACAGTATTATCCCTAAGCATTTTGTGTTTCAAATGTTTTTGTAAATGTTTTTGCTTGCTTAATTTAAATTTCTAAATTTTTAAGAGAAAATGTCTTAGAATACATCTGATTTCTGATATTGATCTTGCAACCTATATTTGTTGGCTCTGGAAAGTTTTTTTGGTAGAATCTTTAGGATTTTCTGTTGAGAAGATCATGTCATCTATGAATTAAATCAGATTTATTATTTTTTAAATATTTCTTACATTATTGTTCTGTCTAAAACACTCAGTAAAATGCTTGATTGAATTAGTGAAAACAGATATATTTGCCTTGTTCCTTATCACAGGGGAAATCATTCATTTTGCTGTTCACATACTTTCCTTATATCTGTAGTTTTTAAGTGTTTTTTTAATAATGGATATTCAAATTTGCTCAATGTGCCTCCTACATCTGTTAAGGAGATCATGTAACTTTTCTTTTTTAATCTATTAATAGGTGAATTATTAATAAATTGATTGATTTTCAAAAGTTGAAGCAAACTTGTATTTTTCAAACAAGCACCACTTGGTCATGATATATTTTATATATTACTGGATTCTATATGCTAGTGTTTTCTCCAAAATTACTGAATCTGTGTTTATGAAGGAGAATGATCTGTAATTTTCTTGTAATGTCTTTTTCTACTTTAATATTTGATAAATGCTGGCATTATAAAAGGAAGAATTTATGTAGAATTGGAATTATTTTCATTTTATATGACTCGTAGAATTTGCCACTGCAACGGTGGGCCAAGGCTTTCTTTGTGGGGAGCATTTCAACCAAAAACTTAATTTCTTTAATAGACATAGGGTTATTTCTGTTTTTCTTTTCTTAAATGAGCTTGGAAATTTGTGTCTTCCAGGGAATTTGGGCATTTCATCCCTTGGTTACAATTGTTCTTCCTCTTACTGTTCTGGTACTGACCGTGGAATGTGACGCCCCTATTCTTGTTCCCAATATTAATAGTTGATTAGTGTTTCTTACTTTATTAACCATTACAGGTTAAGATGTATCCGTTTCACTGATGTGGTTAAAGAACCAGCTTTTGGGTTCTGTGCTATTTTGCTATTGTCTTCCTTGTTTGGATTTGGTGGATTCCTGCCCTTGTCTTTATTCTCATTCTTGCCTCACATTTATTTTGTTCATCCTTTTCTAACTTATTGAGGTATACACTTTCTCACTGATTTCAGAAATTTCTTCTTGCTAATACAAACATCGATTGTTATAAATTTCCCTCTGAATGCTGCTTCAGCAAAGTACCACAGACCAGACGTGCTGTGTTTTTAGTTTCATCCAGTTGCAAATAGGCCATTTTGTCACCTCCGCACAGCTGCTGCCTGGTGCGGGGCGGGAGCTCCGGGGGGGCCATGCCGCAGTGTGTCCTCACATGGCCTCTCTTCTGTGTCCGCTTGACGCCCAGGCTTCTGAGACGCTAAGTGGGTCTTCACTTCGTCAGGGTTAAAACGCCACCAGACCCCAGCACAACATCACCTGTAGCATCTCAGCTCCATTGGTGACTTCAGAGCAGCCCTTTCTTCCGACATCACTTGTTGTTCCTCAACCTGACAACAGAGACCAGAGCCCAGCCCGGAACCCTACGCCCGCCTGTGCAGCGCCTTGCTCTGCGGGGCCAAGCCGCAGGGACTCAGCCCTGTAGCTGCCCCGGCCGGGAGCTCTGCCCCTCAGCTCCGCGGGGTCACAGCACCCCGCTGGGACTCCAGAGCGTGCCCTGAGGCAGGGCCCCTAGACCGAGAACCAGGGCGACATGGGACTCACCTCATGAGCTTGCCTTTTCTATGATAAATGCCACCAAATGGATGACAGCACTCGACTGTCTTTGTCCCAAGCCCGAAGAAAATCGCCCCATATATACTACAGTTTCACGGTTATTATGGGCAGAGCTAGTCTTGCCCCAGTCACCCCATCATTCGACAACTGCAAGCAGAAGTTGAAATCTCCCTTGCGACCCTTCTGCAGCAAAGGGATACGTTCACAAGAGAGAGGCTATTCTCCCCCGTGTGCATCATGTGTCTGTGTTAAGTGGTTAAACGGAAAAACACAAAGATGCGACCAGCACATCTGTCCCGCACAGTGCAGCTTTCGCAGCTCGTGTGGAGGAGGCTCCCAGGAACAGCTGCTCCGAGGAGCGCCCGCCGGAGCTCCGGCGACTGGAGAAGGCAGGCCAGCGTCCGTCGCGGCAGCCTGTGCACGCCCGAAATTACACGTTTCACAGATAGCTGCAGCCAGTGCTGCCAGCAGCATACGTTGCCCTGTTTCAGCAATGATAGCAATAACCAGAGAATGATAGCCTTCAGGGAACAAGCACAAAAAGGCCGAGGGGAGGTGTGTCCACCTGGAAGGGGACGTGGCCAAACACCTCAAGTCCTGGTCACCAAGAGACTACGCGGTGATTTTAACATGCCAGTGTTTGGAGAACGTGAGAGTGAGACCTATTTAGTCAAACAAGCAAACGTGGTCATACGTGGGGGTCATACTTACAGTTATGCCAACAAATTAGCTACCATTGCAATAAATAGCACGTTCTACTCAACCACAGAGATTTTATCTTAATGTAGATGAGGGCAGAAAAATATTGCCACATTAAAAAACAACTGAAACAGGGTTAATGTAAGTCCTTTTTCATTGCAAACGCCAAGCTGAACCTTATGAATGAAACAGCAAAGAATCACGTGGGAGCTCTCCCCCCGGGGAACCGATAGACACATTTTCCAATTCTGGGTCTTGAACATCATATACTTGAAAGGCATATTTACCCAAGCAAGCACTAGATGCAAAGAAAACGAACAATACTCCTTACCACATTACATTTATTTTTGAGCAAGAAGCTGTAAAGAAACAACATAAGAAATGGAAAGCTCAGTACCCCAGACCACTTTCCTCTAAAGTCAGTCCTCGGCACAGAGTATGTCTTGCTCGTGGCGTTGTGGTAGCATTTACGGCCCGCACGGCCCCTCGCCTCTCTGTTCATTGGCCAGCGGCTGGCACGCGGCACCAAACCCACAGGTTTCTCGGGATCCATCGGCCCATCTGGTGGCGGCATCTGTGAGCAGGAAACAAGGGCAAGTCCCGCGTGCGAGCGCTTTGCAAGGCTGCACTTGCATCACAAGCACCACCGTCTCGGCGGCAAAGCAAGTTAAACGGCTGAACCCTGACTGGGCAAGGGTCACCCCAAGACGGCTGTGACTCCCCTGGCACCACACCGCAGTGAGCAGCCGTGAGCAGTTCCCTCTCTGACTCAGGGATCCGCAGCCCTTTCCCTGTGGGTCCCTCCCCCACCGAAGCCCTGACGACTCATCCTCCCCTGGAATCACGCTCCAAGCCCAGGGTCCCACACCTTGTCCATATGTAGCTCCTCAAATTCAAGCCCTCATGATCCAGAAACTGGTGAATTAAAAGGTGAGTCATCTGTCTGTCACGCACCCCAGGGGAGGTGGTATTTTGCGGAGAGCACACCTGCAGCGGACACTCCCCCGAAACAGTGGGGGAATGGAGGGCACGTTGTAGTTCCCGGTCCACGATAACCCCGAAACCTTGCCAAGTCAGTCACCACATCCCTCTTAGCCCGGGCGGGCAATGCTCCTGGTCAGGCCTCAGCTCTGCCCCCTGGGAGCCACCTGCAGAAGACACCTGCTTCTGTGGAAGAAGAAGAATGTCTTGGAGAACAAGAGCAAGAGCCCAGTGGGCACAACCCAGGGGCAGAGAGGACCGGCTTTGCAGGTAGGGCCTTCCTGGCTTGCTTCCTGCGGGCAGAGCCCAAGGGCCCCGAGGCCTCTTAGCAGCTCCACCCACCTCAGCCCTCCCAGCACAGGCTGGTGTCACGCCTCCGTGCGCAGTGCTCTTACGTCACCGTGGCTTTCCAATCACAGGTGAGTGCTCTGCAGTCAACCAAAGCCACACCCGCCTTCTGAGGCCTGTCTCTTTCCCTGTCCCGCCTTGCAGCTGTTTTGCGACTACGCCCCTGGGACTGCACTGTCAAGATTCTTGCAAGCTCTCCTTCACAGCTGCGAGCACCGGTGCAAACACACCGGCAGTGCCCACGGCGGGTCCTGCAGCTCACCCTTGATTTCACTCTGTAGCGCCACAGCTGCTGCGTGCAAACCGACCAGTTATTCCTGTAGCCCACCTCCCTCTTCCCGTATCTTACCAGGCGCAGCTGAAGGCAGGCGGCTCACACGTTCAGCAGTTTGCCGAAATCACTGTAGCAAGATCCACACGTCGATTAGGTCGGTTTTCTATCCTCCCCGTTACCACAGCAGACGCCTTGCCGGCTGCTCGCCTCTGCACACCGGGCCAGTGCTGCTCCGTCTTCGCAGATTTTTCTGAGCAGCCTCCGCTGATAATTTCCTCATCATTTTTTCCAGTCTTTGGCCTCAGCCTCCACTCTCTGCCTTGTCCCCAAATCATTGTCACATGTTTAGTTTCTTGCATCACTGTTGTTTTTTTCAGCATTACACTTCCAGGGACCTATTTCTCTATCAGTTAGCTCTTGCTCGTAAAGTGTCACTTCAGAACTTAGTGGTTTAAAACAATAATTGTATATTCAATTTTGCTGGAGCTCACTGGACAGTTTTTCTCACTGGAGATGAGAAGTGTGTCTGTGGCCAGCTACAAAGTCAGCCCGGGCCTGCTGGCCAAGGGGAAGTGCAGCAGAGACAGCTTGTCTCTGCTCCACACGGTGTCCCATTCTCCAGCACCGTGGACCAGTCTGTCTCCGCTCCACACGGTGTCCCATTCTCCAGCACCGTGGACCAGTCCGTCTCTGCTCCACACGGTGTCCCATTCTCCAGCACCGTGGACCAGTACGTCTCCGCTCCACACGGTGTCCCATTCTCCAGCACCGTGGACCAGTCCGTCTCCGCTCCACACGGTGTCTCATTCTCCAGCACCGTGGACCAGTCCGTCTCCGCTCCACACGGTGCCTCCTTCTCCAGCACCGTGGACCAGTCCGTCTCCGCTCCACACGGTGCCTCCTTCTCCAGCACCGTGGACCAGTCCGTCTCCGCTCCACACGGTGCCTCCTTCTCCAGCACCGTGGACCAGTCCGTCTCCGCTCCACACGGTGTTCATTCTCCAGCACCGTGGACCAGTCTGTCTCTGCTCCACACGGTGTCTCATTCTCCAGCACCGTGGACCCGCCTTTTCCACATGGTGGCAATGTCTATGGACAAGGAAATGACCTGCAAGTCCTCTCAAGGACTAGACTCAGAGCCTCAAACAGCACCACTTTCAACTGCTCAAGGCAAGTCAAAGACAAATTCAGACCCAAAGAGGGGAGAAGAAGACCCTACTTCTTTTTGGTAGAAGTTGCAAAGCGCCTGTCCATTTTTGAAATCTACACCCTTTCCCCACAATAAGTCCTTAAGCACAGGACTTGGTTTTGATGGGTTATACATGAATATAAAAAAAAGATGCTGGTAGAACTGAGATAGATTTGCCTGTTTCGAACTCCTTATAGAAATACCTTTGAAGAGTCACCAACGAACATGTCCCCATCTTTCTCACCACTTAGGTTTTCTCTGCTCTTTCTTCCTGCTTCCCCTTCTCACAGCACCACAAGTGGAAAGTTCCTGAGGAGTTGACATGACCAAGGTAGTAGGAAGAAAATAAAAATTTTAAGCATCTTGTTTCTCCCACCTTAAGCTCTAGAAAAATGTCAACTTTGCCATCTATTAAAGAGTGTCACGACTTAGGGCACAAGTGTATTTGTTTAAAAATGGCATCTGTCCAAACAATAAAAAGCTTTAAAATGCCATAAAACTTTAAGCAACATTTATACTTCAGTTGAAAATCAAAACATATATTCTTGTCTTGAATTAATCCCTGTATGATGCATGTGTCTTTCCCCAAGTTAATTTCTATAAGATAATAAAAGTTGACATTCTAACCATGGTTTGAATGAAGGGTTAAGAAGTGTATTGTCTGGTAACAGAGTTAGCATGTTTAATGATTATTTTGGAGATGTTCTCACTTCAGTATATTTTAGAAAGTATTCTGAATCAGGTGAAAATATTAATTTGATAATAAAGGGGTTTTTATTCTTAATGACTGTCAAAACCATTATAATAAACTTTACATGTTTGCTCAAAAATAATGGTGGTCTTTCAGCTACAAGCAAAGCTTTGGGGGGTATTTTGAGCATCTTAGTGGACAAATGGGTCCCCTAGGATGGCTACTGATGCCTTGGGATTTGCTGCACGCTTCATTGCCTCTGGCACATGTTTCCAGTGTTCATCTTCTTTAAATTATTTTTCCTGTTTCTACAATATTTTTTTTCTCCAATTGAGGCTTTTGAGGCAAACATGACGTTTGACTCTGAGCACATTTCTGGCTTGCTGCTGTCATTAAGACCAACAAAAAGGCATCTTCCGTCGTTGACACGGGAAGGCACCTGTCCTGGAAGAATTCCCGCCTTCTCTCCTTCATGCCATGCTCGTATTTGCAGTCCGTGGTGCCACTAACTTGTGTTACTCATCAGGTAGCAAAATGGGATAGGTTATTTTAAATTTGAGATGGGATCTGGCTCTGTGGCCTGGGGTGGAGTGCAGTGGTGTCATCACAGCTCACTGCAGCCTCTAACTCCTGGGCTCAAGTGTCCTCCTGCCTCAGCCTCCTGAGTAGCTGGGACTACAGGTGCAGCCACTGCACCCAGCTAATTTTTTTTTTTCGTAGAGACAGAGATAGCTTTTAAATATGCAATACTTTAAAACATCGGCTAGCTAAAGCCTTAAAAATACAGTGAAGCAATATGTTTAATTTTTAAAAGTGTATAGTATCAAAAATATACAAGTTTGGTAACATAACAAGGAAAAATGTAGTTTGATTACATTAAATGGGACAGAAAATAATGTGAATTTTCATGAATTATTTATTCTTAGTCTTTTCGGTCTTATTAACTCATTTGGTTTCATGTAGCAAATAGCTCAGTGTTTAAATGCCAAGCTAATGCTTACTGGCGTCTCACCGTACTACTGAGAACAACAGACTGACGAAATCGGTGACAATAAAATGAAGTAAAAGATGAGGAATAAGCCAGGCACAGAAAGACAAGTGCCACATTATCTGACTTCCACGTGGAATCTAAACCGTGGAACCCAGGGCAGCAGAAGGGCGGTTGGCAGGTTGCCACGGTGGTTGCAGGGGTGGGTGGGACGGGGACTTTGGTCCGAGGGTGCAGTTTCGGTCAGGGAGGAGGAATAAGCTTAGGAATCTGTTGCACAGGTTGGTGACTATGGATAGTAGTGCATTGTTTACTTCAAAATACTAAAACAGTAGTTTTTAAATGCTTTCACCACACACACACAAAAAAATAAGTATACGAAGTGATGGATTTAAGTAGCTTGGTTTAATCATTCTATAATATAAACTCATATGAAAACACCACATTGTACCTGTAAATATATAATATATATAATTAGTATCTGCCAATTAAATATAAAATAAAATAATTTCTTTTAAAAAAAGAAACAAAATGATCCTAAAGCCCTACTTAAGAAATAAAAATCAACGGGATGCAGTGATACTAAGATAAAGAAGGAAGCTGAATCCCACTTGTATTGAGGAGTCTTAGCTGGAGAATGTGTGTTTCACCCACACGCAGCGCTGTGGCATCAGTTCAGAGAGGTGGAGGCTCTGAGCCTCCAGCCCCGCCTTAGGGCCCCGTTGGAGTTTGCCCGGATTGCTCCTTCCACCCCTACAATTTTCCTCTGATCATCAACCTCATGCTCTGAGAGACAGACTGCCGGCAGCCCTGAGTGCATCTACCGGCTCTCACTGCTCCTAAATCGACCTTGGCCTCACCACTGCCGCGCGCTCAGCTGCTAATCTTGGTAATCACGGCATGAAGTAACACAATCACCCACATTGTTAGATCTTGGAAGTCAGATTACACACAAATTGCTTCCATTAAAAGGTAAGTGTGGCTATAATCTTCTTGCAGGTCTATTATAAAGTGGATTTTTAAAATTTATTGTTGTTATCAGTAGCTCTTTATTTTAAAAACAGATTATTTATTTTCTTTATAAAAGACACTATAGCCTCAGGGTACTTACACTGACAGTTAAATATCCATACCTTCTGTAGAGAAAATGTAGAATCTAATTCAGTATAATAAACACAATGTTGTATCTTTCTAGGAATGGAAACATGAGTTTCTTAGACAATCACGTTTCACTTGGTCATTTATCCCTTGCTAATAGTACTCTGATATGTATTTCTAACATTCTCTGCAGAAAAAAAATGGGTGTCTAAGAATGATAATCAGTTGATATCAGTATTATTCATGTGATTTCAGTATTAACTTCAGAAATAAATTTGATATATTTCAAAAGTCAAAATAAGTCTGGGGTAATCAAATTTAAAATAATTGTATAGAATTCATAGAGGGGATTTGATATTATAAAATATATAATTTCAGTTTATGCGCCTCACATTTGACTCTTTACAAGTTTTTTTAATAGGCAACAATTCAATATTCTCAAATGTCCATTTTTTCCCCAATTTGTTTTGTAGATTCAATGCAATCCCAATCAAAATTCCAGCCAGTTGTTTTGTGGATATCAATTCTCATTCTAAAGTTTATCTATAAATGCGAAAGGTCCAGATTGGCAAACACAACACTGAAGGAGAAAAACACAGTCAGAGGACCGACGCTGTCCAGCATCAAGACTCACTACAAAGCTACCGGAACTAAGACAAATGGGCAGACCAACAGAACAATGGGACAGAATAGCAAAGCCAGAAATGGATCCGCCCAGACACAGTCAGGGGCTCTTTGACTACAGAGCGAAGGCCACCCAGCAGAGGTAGGACAATGTCTTCAACAAACCGTGCGGGGACACCTGCATAGCCACATGGGGAAAATGCATCTAGACACAGACCTTACATAATTTCACAAAAACTAACTCAAAGTGGATTGCAGAGCTAAACGTAAGGCACGAAACTATAAAACTCCCAGAAGATAACAGGTAACCTTGGGTTTGGTGATGACTTTAGATACAACACCAAGAGTACAATCCATGAAAAAAATCGTGTTAGACTTCATTAAAATTAAATCTTTTGCTGTGCAAAAGACACTATTAAGAGAATGAAGGCAAGCCACAGATTGGAAGAAAGTATTTGCAAATAACATGTCTGATAAAGGACCGAGAACTCTTAAAACTCAGTAAGAAGAAAACAAACACCTCAATTTAAAAAACGGGCAAAGTGTATAAACAGACATTGCTCACCATAGATAATATACATACATGACAAAAAGGCATATGAAAAGATGCCCCATACCATATGTCATCGGGAAATGCAAATTAAAACAATAGTGAGATAACACTACACACGTATTAGAATGGTCATCACCCCAAACCCTGATAGCACCAAATGCCCACCAGGATGTGGAGCAACAGGAACTCTCATCCATTCCTGGTGGGAATTCCTGGTGGGAATGCAAAACGATGCAGCCACTTTGGAAGGAAGTTTTCCAGTTTCTTATAGAATCTTCAAAATACATTTTTGTTGTTTTTATTTTACAAAAACTTTACCATATGATTCAACAATCGTGCTCCTTCGTATTTACTCAAATAAGTTGAAAACTTCTGTCCACACAAAGACCTGCACATGGATGTTTATAGCAGCTTTATCCATAATTGCCAAAACATGGAAACAACCAAGGTGTCCTTCAATAGGTGAGTGGATAAGCAAACCGTGGTGCATCTGGGCAATGGGATATGATTCAGTGCTAAAGAGAAATGAGCTATCAAGCCATGAAAAGACATGGAGAAATCTCAAATGCATATGAACAAGTAAAAGAAACCAACCAGAAAAGGCTACATACTGTGCGATTCCAACTATGTGACATTCTGGACAAGGCAAAACTATGGGGACAGCAAAGAGACTGGTTGCCAGGGGTTGGGGAGGGAGGGATGAACAGGCAGATCACGGAGGATTTTTGGGGCAGTGAATCTGCTCTGTATGATACTGCAATGGTGGACACGCGTCACACATCGGTCAAAACCCATAGAATGTACAACACCAGGAGTGAACCCTGATGTAAACTGTGGACTTTTGATAATATTAATATTGTATTTTTATTGTCTAATCAAGTGTAACAAATGTACCAGACTAATGAAAGATGCTAACAACAGGAGAAGCTTAGGGGAGCACAGAGTTTTATGGGAACTCTCTATATGTTCCTCTCAACTTTTCAGAAAACCAAAACTGCTCCACAAAAAAAAAGAAGCCTATAAACAAAAACCAGAACAAGAAACCCAAACAGGCAGCATCGGTTCTTCCATCGAGCAACTTCTGCTCCCCATTTCCTCGGTTTCCAGGAAGCCAAGTCCCCCTCGCTCGGCCGCAGTGCGCGGCTCTGGAGAAGGCTCTGGCTGGGGTTGGGGGCGCCAGCCACCCCCTTCCTGGGGACGCCCCCAAGCTCCCCCCCGCATCCGCTCCTCTGTTGCTGCTTCTGAGTTGCAGGTGGGTCTGAGGTTTCCCGAGACACATTTTGCTTGGATTCGTATTTGTGTTGGAGTCATTGATTATTTAATTGCATATTCTTAATTATCTCATCTTCTTAATAAAGTTGGAGTTCAATTCATTGTGAAGTTTTGGTCAAACTAGGGGGCTTTCACTGAGTTCTTCAGCCCCAAGGGCAAAGAGCGTGCACTTAACTCCCCACCTGGAATGTGCCCAGTGCCGCCTCTTCATGGACTGCTTGTCCTCGGCAGTGTTTGGCAAAGAGTTAATTCAATGTGTTGTCCAGCTCTTATTTCATATTTTTAGTGCGTCAGCCCTCCTGGGAAACGGCAGGCACAGTGCTTGTTTTTCACATGTTACTACGCCCTGCTGACTCGAGGGACCTCAGCGATGTCCGTGGCGGGCCAGAAGGGAACGACAGGATCCTGACAGCGTCAGCATCAGGGACCCTTCTCACGCTGGGCCCTGTGCTCAGCTTCCTTCTCCATCTCTGAGTTACTTTGGTTTCATAACTACGGCCTGAACAGAGGTGAGGAAAAGGCAAACAAGCCCACTGACTTGTAGTTTGCTGGAGAAAGATTCAACAGAAATGTCCCTCTAAGGAGATGTCACCATCGGTCAGACTTAGGCACCTGACAAATCACTTGGGCTGCCTCCTTCGCCCGTGTCCCATGGGAGGCACCAACGTGAAGCACTTTGTGGGTTGGGAAGAAAAACGACCCCGTTAGTACAGGAGCACGTTACATCAGCTCCTTCAGCTGAGGTGGGGTTAGATTCCCTCTTTAAGTGACCTAAACGCAGTGACAGCTGAAGTTAAAGGTGGTTCTCATTAGGGGCCATGTGCTCCCTGATGGGGGTGATGATGACTGTCACTTGTACAGCTCCACTCAGCACAGAAAGGCCCCCAGCTCACTGTGTGCTTAAGATAATGCACCTTATCTGTCACCAAAACAGCCTGCTTCCAGGAGGGAAAGGAGCTCTCACAAAAAAAACCAGCTGCCAGGAGGGAAAGGGGCTCTTGCATAAGAGAGCAACAGCCGCTGGACACGGCTCCTGTGGAAGAGAAAGCAAACTGAAGTTGTTTTGTTTCTTTAAAGCCATGGCTTTTTTCTTCTGAGTAACGTGTTTTTGGTTTGTTTGTCTTATCCACAGTTATCTGTCACTTCTCAAATTTAAACATGCTAATGATTTAGCTGTCCTCCTTAGAACTACAAATAGAGACTTCAGTCTGCAGTTCACCTATAGAACAGGCTCCTCTTCCACAAACTCAAACAAAAAGCATTCACGTCACCCCTATAGTGGAAAACTTTGTGCTTTTAATTTGCCCACATTTTTTAAGAAAGTATATTTTGAACACGAAAATGTGGAGGAAATGGACAAATTCTTAGGAATTTGGACTACCTCCCTAGGCTCAACAAGGAAGAAACAGAATTTCTAAACAGACCAATATCAAGCACCGAAATTGAAGCAGTAATAAAAAATCTTCCAACAAAAAAAAGCCCTGAACCAGATGGGTTCACACCTGAATTCTACCAAGCCTACAAAGAAGAACTGGTGCCTATACTGCAGAAATTATTTGAAAATATCCAGAAGGATGGAATCCTCCCAAACTCATTCTACGAAGCCAGTATCACCTTGATACCAAAGCCAGGAAAGGACACAACAAGAAAAGAAAATTACAGACCAATATCCCTTATGAATATAGATGCAAAAATCCTCAATAAAATCCTTGCAAACCGAATTCAAATATACATCAAAAAAATGATCCATCACGATCAGGTGGGCTTCATTCCCAAGATGCAGGAATGGTTCAACATACGCAAATCTGTAAGTGTAATTCACCACATAAATAAAAGCAAGAACAAAGATTATATGATCCTTAAAAACAGATGCAGAAAAGGCTTTTGGCAAAATCCAGCACCCTTTTATGATAAGAACTCTTAACAATATAGGCATAGATGGCTCATACATCGAAACTATTAAAGCCATATACAATAAACCCACAGCCAATATCATACTGAATGGGGAAAAATTGAAGGCATTCCCCCTTAAAACTGGCACCAGACAAGGGTGCCCACTATCTCCACTTCTTTTCGACATAGTGCTGGAAGTCCTGGCCAGAGCAATCAGACAAGACAGAGGGATCAGGGGCATCCAGATGGGGGCAGAAGAGGTCAAACTTTCACTATTCGCAGATGATATGATATTATACATAGAAAACCCCAAAGATTCAACCAAGAGATTACTGGAATTGATAAATGAATTCAGCAAAGTCTCAGGATACAAAATTAATACACACAAATCCATAGCCTTCATATATGCTAATAACAATCAAGCCGAGAAACAAATTAAAGATGCAATACCTTTCGCAATAGCAACAAAGAAAATTAAATATTTAGGAATATATCTAACTAAGGAGGTCAAAGACCTATATAGAGAGAATTATGAAACACTGAGAAAGGAAATTTCAGAGGATGTAAATAGATGGAAAGCCCTACCATGCTCTTGGATAGGCAGAGTCAACATAGTAAAAATGGCTTTGCTACATAAATTAATTTACAGAATCAATGCAATCCCTATCAAAATACCAACATCATTTTTTGCCGATCTAGAAAAAATAATTCTACGCTTCGTGTGGAACCAGAGAAGACCCCATCTAGCCAAAGCAATCTTAAGCAAAAAGAACAAATTGGGAGGCTTCTGTCTACCAGACTTCAAACTATACTACAAGGCTATAGTAACCAAAACTGCATGGTGTTGGCACAAGAACAGACACGTAGACCAATGGAACAGGACTGAGAACCCAAATATAAAACCAACCTCATACAGTCACCTGATCTTTGACAAATTCCAGAAAAATGTACACTGGGGAAAAGATTCCCTATTCAACAAATGGTGCTGGGAAAACTGGATGGCCATATGTAGAAGACTGAAACTGGACGCACACCTCTCACCTCTCACAAAAATCAATTCACAATGGATAACAGATCTAAACCTAAGACATGAAACCATAAGAATTCTCGAAGAAAACATTGGAAAAACTCTTATGGACAGTGGCCTAGGCAAAGAATTTATGAAGAAGACCCCCAAAGCAATCACAGCAGCAACAAAAATAAATACATGGGACCTGATCAAATTAAAAAGCTTCTGCACAGCCAAGGAAACTATCACTAGAGTGAACAGACAACCTACAGAATGGGAGAAAATATTTGCATGCTACACCTCTGATAAAGGGCTGATAACCAGAATCTATACAGAACTTAGGAAAATCAACAAGAAAAAAATCAAACAACCCTATTAAAAAATGGGCAAAGGACATGAACAGAAACTTTGCAAAAGAAGACAGAATAGTGGCCAGCAAACATATAAAAAATTGCTCAACTTCTCTAATCATCAGGGAAATGCAAATCAAAACCACAATGAGATATCACTTAACGCCAGTGAGATTGGCTCATATCAAAAAATCCCCAAACAGCAAATGTTGGCGGGGATGTGGACAGATAGGAACACTCATACACTGCTGGTGGGACTGCAAATTAGTACAACCTCTATGGAAAGTAATATGGAGATACCTCAAAGAATTAAAAGTGGAATTACCATTTGACCCAGCAATCCACTACTGGGTATTTACCCGAAGGCAAAAAAGACATTTTATAATAAAGACATCTGCTCTGGAATGTTCATAGCAGCACAATTCACAATTGCAAAGTTGTGGAAACAACCCAGGTGCCCATCAATACACGAGTGGATCAATAAAATGTGGTATTTGTATACCATGGAGTATTACTCAGCAATAAGGAACAACAGTGAATTAAAACATCTGGTATTATCCTGGTTGGAGCTGGAGCCCATTCTTCGAAGCGAAGTGTCACAGGATTGGAAAAACAAGCACCCCTGGTACTCACCATCAAACTGGTACTAACTGATGAACACTTACATCACACAGGGCAATAACATTCATCTGAGGGCGGGCAGGCGGGAGGGGGGTGGAGGGGATGGGAAAAACTCTCACTGAATGGTTGTGGGGAGCACAGTTTGGGGGATGACCACGATTGTAGCTCTGACATGGGCAATATATATAGCCAAAGTGTTGCACCCCCATAATATTCTGCAATTTAAAAAAAAATTTAAAAAAAAAGAAAGTATATTTTGGAAAACAAAATAATTCTCTTAGCTATGATGTTGAGAACACAAAATGATGAACTTGGAAAATAAATATATAAATTTTAATGTATCCTACAATTCTACCCACTCGGGATTCACTCATTTGTGGTCACCAATTCATGGTGTAGGTCTCAGAGAAGATCCCTACTCCTCTGTAGACAATGAGACTGTGGATTTTGATGCTATTCTTGAAAACATTCCTTTTGACAATTGTGGCCCCACAGGGCAACCACCCTAAGAAACGTCCTTGCGAAGGAACCACTAACTCACCAGCCCTGCGGCATCTCGGCACCGCCATTCCCTGCGTCCACGGGGCCCTGTGCTCTGACACAGCCCCCCGTAAGCTGCTCCTCTCTCCCAGAAGAAGGCTGAGAGCGGGTGCAGCGCACCCCGGCCCCTCCTGTGAATCCCGTGACCACACGGCCCACAGTTCTCTCTCGGGCCGTCCAGTACCTGCAGCACTTACTTGGTCCTACTGGTGTTTCCCAACCGTCTTGCCTCGTGTTTATGTTTCCTCCGAGGGGACAGAGACCCTCTGAGTGATCCTAATACCCCACTGTGCTGTGCCCGTTGCTCGGCTCATCACTGCAGCTCAACACGTGTCCACGGGCCGCGGACATCTCCCCGCCGGAGTGCAAAGTGTCGTCCCGGCACACACCTCACAGCCAGGTACAGCTTCTAGGTTCTTTCTGGGTGGGAGACCGGGTGAAAACTCCCAATGCGTGCGCATTTAAATGGATGAGGGAATCACTTCTGTCACAATGAATGGAAAAATTCAAATCAGAGTGTGGGTGGGTTTCATAATTTTCCTGAGCTGAGTGGGCAAATTAGTTGGAGTATTTGGAAACTTCAAGTGAATATTCTTTCTTCTTTCTTCCTGTCTCTCCCGCTGCCCATCCTGCTCTCTCTCCCCATCCCATACTCTTATATGCAGACTTAATCATTACAAATTAAGCAATACAGGTCACGCGTTAGGAACCCAGCTCCCAGGGCCCACGGCCCCCCGGTGCCAGGCAGCGGCTGCTCGTCCACTACGCACCCGGTCATCAAGCGCGGAGTCTAAAGTGCTCTTGGCTTCGGAGCTGTAAATCACGAAATGGAGTAATATCCAGACTGAAAGGGAACAACAAATTGAGATCAATCCTACAGAAGAGTACAAACTAATAACGCCGTAGTCTCTGGGGAGAACTGCAGTGAGATTTTATCACAGGAGGTTGTTGACAACGTTATGACAAAGCAATTTCCACCCCAACCCGAGAGCACCCTTCCCCAGGGATGGGACTGAGGTTTATTTCATTTACATGCAGGTCAAACATCCAATTGATTTTTAACTGTCCATTTTATTGTTTTTCAATAAAAAAGAAAAAAATCCAATTTTAGGAGATTGGTTCCCATAGGCAAGCTATTCGGAACGTGCATATCTACTGCTCAGCCCCAGCAGTGCCTTTCGTGGACACAGACACTGCTCGCTCGGGTGCCACGCGGGTTGTAAGCATATGGCAGAAGTCACTGGGGAAACGCCAGAAGGGGGCTAGGACACGAGCTGTCAGTGGCTAGAAAGGCTTTGCCACCTTCTTTACCGTGGGAAAGGCCTGTTAGTTCACTCTCGGGAGGAAGAGAGTGATGTTTTCACAAGTCATCAGCCACTTTTACTCGGGCACGAACTGCGTTTACCAGATTAACACACAATGTGCGCAGGGTTGGGACACCCTGGTGTGGGGCAGAAGGAATAGGGAAGTGTCCCTAGAGCAGCGGCTCTCGACTGTAGATTCTCAGAATCCCCTGGAGGTGCTCGTCACAGCGGCAGAGTCCTGGGCTTCACACAGATATACACACACACAAAAGGTCCCATCCACATATTTTTTTTGCTCCTTGATACAAAATACGCCCAAATGCCTTACTGTTGACCCATAATAGTGTGCTTTCCCTTAGGTCATTAAAATCTAATTGGCCTGTTGGGAAGAACACAGAGATGCCCACGGCATAACGTGAGGCGGAAGGCGCCCAGGAAGAGGGAGGAACGTGGCCGGGAAGGGTGGCCACCGCCGGCCCCAGGATGGTGGCCACTCTCGACATCCGCATCCAACGTGGAGACATGGGAGAAGGTCCCACGCAGCCTGGCACTGAAATCCCGCACCCGCGGGCACACATGGGAATTCTGGTAACCTCAGTGCTCGTGGCCGGGCATATCTGGGCTCCTGTGCCAGGTGCCACGCTGACGTCCACAGCTGCATCTGTGGCCACTCCGGACACCAGCCAGGGACCCATGGAAAGGGACGGGGAGGGGTTGGCAAGTATTTAAAAAACCCAATTTCAGACCCAAGTCCAGCAATGACCCAGGCACCCAACCAGAGCGTGGGGCAGACTAGAGGCTGTGCGACCTCTGTGACTCCATGCAGACGCTCGCGTCTCACGGTGGGCGTGCGTTTTAGGACAGGAAGACTTCGTTTCTGTACTGATACGAGCTGTATTCCTGAAGCGGCCTCTTAACTTTCACCAGGATTAGCTCAGGAAGGCATCTGAGTGGACCGACAGGTGCTCGCTCCTTGGTGACCCAGAGGGGGCCTGGGCGGCTGCCACCTGCCTGGGGTTAATTCTCGCCATTCACTCATCGAGGGTGACGGTTCATCCTGTGTGTTGGTTTTCCACTGCCGCTCTGACAAATTACCACAAACTTGCCAGCTTCAAACGACACAGACGTCTTATCTCACTGCTCTGTGGGCCAGGAGTCGGGGGCTCGGCTGCGCCCCCCACGGGGTCTGACGCCTTCCTCACAGGCGGCTCCGGGGAGCGACACAGCCCAGGCTCACTCGGTGGGAGTGGGACAGAGTCCAGCATCCCTGAGGGCCGTCAGCCCGGGTGGTCTTTGCTTCTGGAGCCCACCCGACTCCGTCCAGGCATGCACGCGCCCCTCCGGCCACAGCAGGTCAGGACGCTGTCACCCAGAGCCTCTGCGCTCCTTGCCTGCTCCCCTGCGCCTTCAGCCCGTGGAGGTTCTCGGCTCCTGTGATTCAACAGCACCCACGAGGATAACCCCGAATAATCTCCCCATTTTCAGGTTCATGACCTTAGTTACATCTGCAAAGACCCTTTTGCCATGTGACATCGCACACGTGCAGGTGACAGGGATTGGGTGACATCCTCGGACCACCTGACAGACCACATCCTGCAGGGATGGGTGGCCGCATGGGCCCTAAGCCCATCTCAGGAAAAGAGTCTGGGGTTGGACCTCAGCAGAGAAACCCTCTGCATCCCTGGTAGCCGTGATGCAGCCCAAGAACCGAACAGTTTGCGTGTGTTTCCACACGTTCTGCAAGGGGCATTGTCCGTATTTCCACACCAGGGTCGTTAAAGATGTCATGGGAAAGTTTTGTGCCTTGTGGGAACCTTTGGGAAGAATTGAAGAAAAGCAGATTGAGGTAGAAAAAATTTAAAAAACACTCCATCTAATTAAAAATTAATGTGCTGTGAGGGAACTCATTTTTCCAAGAATTGGTCTCTAGCCTTATTAAATTCCCGAAGGCGTAAGTCCTGAGCTCTCTGTCAACAGCAGTGGGTGTCTCTGCTGCTCAGGGTGGACAAAATGAGGTGGCAGAGGGCAGCGTTGTAGGAGTCAGGTGGCACCTTGGTTTGCATTCAGATGAATTTCTATGAAAAGAAGAAAAGGTCATGTTCAGTTACCAAAACTGATTTTCTTATAGGAAAGGTAAAAATAAACTTATTTTTTATTAGCATCTGTCTTAAATGTCAGAAGCCTCAAAAATAATTCCCTGATAAGATATATTAATGATGCATAATAATTTAATACATTCTAAAAAATCAGGATAAAGAACTTTGATGAGAGATGTTCCTAAAAGCTTTTGGTCCTGCTTTTATTATATTTGTTAAATATCTAGAATAAGAAGTTTGAGATGACTAAACATAAAAGAGAAAGACCTCTCAGCACATGAAAGAAAAGTAAAATGTGAATTGTATAATTGCACACGTGGGAATGAACTTTAAGTGAATGCAAGTTTTGCCACGCTGTGCTGTGCTGCAGCATTTAAACCCACTGACAAAGACTCTCCCTGACCCGACTTCTGTCTGGTACCTCCAGTCGTCTCCTCCAGGGGCCCCGACCCTGGGCTGAGTCCCGTTTTGGCAAAGAATCTGCTGCGTCAGTTTAGAGAGACCCCCTGTCCTTGGAGTCTCCTCTTACGTTCTGCGTCCACGGAGCCCACGCCCTTCCTCCTGGCTATGAGCCCCCACTTGTCTTATTGCCTTCGGATCTGAGTTCCATCAGATCCCAGGTTGTGGCAGCCCTGAGCGAAGTCTTCGTACCACTTGAACAAGTGTCACAACAGTTTTTTTCCTTTAACAACATTATATGGTGTAGATTTATATGCATTTATTACAATTGGAATATTTCTTAAAAAATGAATAGGAAATATGTTGATTCCAGTAATATTTCTTTTCATGAAGCTGATTCTGTTTGTCATTCAATACAGAACTTCCAAAATTAGAGAAGTTTATTATGCAATAACCACATATGGACTTGTCTTTATAAGTCAAATCAATCTCCTCTGACTATTGGGAACAATCATTGCACTGGAGATGGAGCATTTATTTTTGCAAAAAGTCAAGTGTCACATCACGTTCACTTAACAATGCAGATGCTGAATACAGAACAGGAGTTGGAAAGTTTTTTTAAATTATAGGTCTGTAATTTACATATATATGTAATTATGTATATATGTATGTATATGCGTCTGCATATATATTTATATTTATTTAGTTATATTTGTATTTCCCTATATCAAATGTTGAGGAATTCCAACAACAAATTTCAAAAGAGATGGTCCAGGAGAGGGACAAATCCTTTAGCATGGCCCAGGCTATTAAATAAATTTATCTATCATCTAATAGAGTCCCAGGAAAAAGTGAAAAAAAAGAAAACAAAAAAATCAATACCACTTCACGGCTGCAGAAGCGGCTCAGCATGAACAGCCACTCGGCCAGCGACCTCCACGTTCTGAGCAGATGGAGGCCAGAGAAATTTCCACAGTAAAAAGACAACAAACAAAAAAACAAAAAACCTCCAAACAAGCAGCTTATCTCTACACTGAGTTGGATTTGCACATATCCGGGCTAGTGTGAATGTATTTCAGGAAGTTCTGCGTTATTACTGTTGGTATTGTCATTATTATTATCTGGATGAAATTCAAAGAATACCAAACTTGGAGTGGAAAATTTGGGTTTAAATTTTAACTAGTTCATTAACTCACTGGGCAAACTTGAGCAAGTTCCTGACGTGTTCTGTGGCTCAGGTTCCACACCTTTAAACCAGATAATAAAGGCCCTTTCACACGGCTGTGAATTAAATGACATGACATACTGAGAAACTCGCTGTGCACAGTGCTTTGTATATAAAAATATCCACAACTCAGTCTCCCAACCCTTGCTTCTGTCTTTGTTACCTGTCTATTTTGGCACAGCTGTCCCTCCCCCGGTACCCACAGAGGACTGGCTCCAGGCATCCCCAAGGACACCAAAATCCACAGATGCCCAAGTTCCTCATATAAAATGGTGTAGTATTTGCATATGACCCACACTCATCCTCCTCCATACTTTAAACCACCCCCAGATTGCTTATAAAACCTAATACTGCAATATGTAAACAGTTACACTGTATTGCTTAGAGAATAATGAAAAGGGAAGAAAAAAGTCTGTACATGGTCAGTACAGAGACAATGTGGGTTTTTTTCCCCAACAGTTTCCATCTGCAGTTGGTTGAATTCGTGGAGTGCAAAACCCATGGATACAGAGGGTCGACTGTGTAAGGGCAAACTGTGCAGCTATAGCAGGTTTGGTTCCAGACCACCACAATAAATTAAATATTGCAATAAAACAAGTCACACAAATATTTTGGTTTCCCAGTACATATAAAAGTTATATTTACACTATATTGTAGTCTATTAAGTATACAATAGCATAGTGGCTAAAAAATGTGCATACCTTAATTAAAAATACTTTATTCCTAAAAATTGCTAATCATCTGAGTGTTTTTGCTGGTGGAAGGTCCTGCCTCTGTGTTGATGGTGCTCACTGATCAGAGTGGTGGCTGCTGAAGGTGCAGGTGGCTGTGGCAATTCCTTTAAAATAAGACAACAATAAAGTTTGTTGCATCAACTGACTTTTCCTTTTATGAAAAATTTCTCTGTAGCATGTGGTGCTGTTTGATAGCATTTTACCCACAGTAGAACTTCTTTCAAAATTGGATTCAGTCCTCTCAAACCCTGCTGCTGCTTTATAAACCAAGTTTGTGGAATATTCTAAATTCTTTGTTGTCATTTCAACATGGTTCACAGCGTCTTTACCAGGAGTAGATTCCATCTCAAGAAACCACTTTCCTTGCTCATCTACAAGAAGCAACTCCCCATCCGTTCAAGTTTGATCATGACATAGCAGCGATTCAGTCACATCTTCAGGCTCCACTTCTAATTCTAGTTCTTTTGCTGTTCCCACCACATCTGCAGTCACTTCCTCCACTGAAGTCTTGAGTCCCTCAAAGTCATCCAGGAGGATTGGAATCAACTTCTTCCAAACTCCTGTTTGTGTTGAGATTTTGACCTTCTTTCATGAATTACAAATGTTCTTAGTGGCATCTAGAATGGTGAATCCTTTCCAGAAGGTTTTCAATACCCTTTGCCCAGATCCATCAGAGGAATCACTATCTATGGCAGCTATAGCCTTACAAAATGTATTTCTTAAATAAGAATTAAGGTCAAAATCACTTCTTGATCCATGGGCTACAGAATGGATGCTGTGTTAGCCGGCATGAAATCAACATTAATCTTCTGTACATCTCCATCAGAGCTCTTGGGTGACCAACGGCATTGTCAATGAGCAGTAATATTTTGAAAGGAATCTTTTTCTGACCAGTAGGTCTCAACAGTGGGCTCAAAATACTCAGTAAACCATGTCGTAAACAGACAGATATGCTGTCATCCAGGTTTTGTTACATTTATAAAGCACAGGCAGAGTCGATTTAGCAAAATTCTGAAGGTCCTTTGGATTTTCAGAATGGTAAATGAACATTAGCTTCAACTTAAAGTCACCAGCTGCATTAGCACCTGATAAGAGTCAGTCTGTCCTTTGAAGCTTTGAAGCCAGGCATTGACTTCTCCTGTCTGCCTATGAAAGTCCTAGATGGCATCTTTTTCCAACAGGAGGCTGTTTTGTCTCCGTTGAAAATCTGTTGTTTAGTGTTGTCACTACACAGTGATCTGAGCTAGATCTTCTGTATAACCTGCTGCAGCTTCTCCATCAGCACTTGCTGCTTCACCTTGCACTTTCATGTCATGGAGACGGCTTCTTTCCTTAACCCTCATGAACCCGCTGTGCTGGCTTCAAAGTTTTCTTCTGCAGCTCGCTCACCTCTCATCCCTGACAGAATTGGAGAGAGTCAGGGCCTTGCTCTGGATCAGGCTTTGGCTTAAGGGAATGTTGTGGCTGGTTTGATCTTCTGTCCAGGTCAGTAAAACATCCTCTGTATCAGCAATAAGGCTGTTTCGCTTTCTCATCATTTGTGTGTTCACTGGAGTAGCTCTTTTAATCTCCTTCAAGAACTTTTCGTTTGCATCCACAGCTTGGCTGACCATTTGTCACGAGAGTCCTAGCTCTCAGCTATCTTGGTTTTCAACACGCTTTCCTCACTGAGCTTGATCATTCCAGCTTTTGGGTTAAAGGGAGAGAGGTGTGACTATTCCTTTTACTTGAACATTTAGAGGCCATTATAGGGTTATTAATTGTCCTTATTCAATATCAGTGTTTTTCAAAGAATAGGGGGACCTGAGGAGAGGGAGAGAGCCCTGGGGAACAGCCAGTTGGTGGAATAGTCAGAACAGACACAACATTTATTGATTAACTTCATCATCTTATATGGGCACTCCAAAACAATTACAATAGTAACGTCAAACATCACTGATCACAGATCACCATAACAGGTGTAACAATAATGAAAAAGGTCGAAATATTGCAAGAATTATCAAAATGGGACACAGAAACACAAAGTGAGCACACGCTATTGGAAAAATGGGGCCAATATACTTGCTCCATGCAGCACTGCCACAGAGCTTTAATTTGTAAAAAATGAAGTATCTTTGAAGCACAACAAAGTGAAGTATGATAAAACAAGGTGTGCCTGTACTCACCACATTGCCTTAATCTTCTAGCCTTTGGCTTAATTCAGGTCTTCAGAGTAGACTCTCATTTATGAAGCAAAGACCACAACAAGGTCTTTCTTTGTTAGGAAATGTCATGGTCTTAGTCCAGAATAAGCACCTTTGCCAGTGTCATGGGGAGGAAGTGGAAAACCTCTCGGCCAGGTGAGATAGCATGAGGCAGGTGTTTGTGGAAGGCTGCATGGTCCTGATGGCAACTGTGTTCTTGGTGTAAGGTGGGGCAAAGCCCCAGGTGTCCAGTGTGGCAGATCTGGGCCCAATCCAACTGTACCACTTAGTTTAATTTGACCTTGGTCAAATTATTATATATATTTAAATTATTATGCATCTTCAAGCCTTTGTTTCTTTATATGTAAAATGGAATTCCTAATAGTACTTATCAGTGTAAGAATTTAATAGGATAATTCAAATTAAATTCTTCACACTGTCAAAATACTCAATGAAGTGCATTAACTATGAGCAGAACTATCTCCTAGTAGCCTTGTGTAACCCCAACCCTGTTCCAGGCACTTGCTGCTATCTCACTGAGCTCTGACCATCCTTTGAGATGGGTATTATTGTTCGGTAGCTGGTTAGGATCTCTGGCTCTTTTCAGGACAAGGGTGCCCTGCTTTGGTGCTGTCTAGAGCAATTGCTCACCTGGGAAGAAGGATAAGGGTGGACACTCCGTTTTGGTGTTGCCCCACCCTAATCCTATCCCGAGCAACTGCTATACCTGGGCAAGGAGGGAATGCTTCATCCATCTGGGAATTCCCCAGCCCAGCATGATAGGATTTAGAAAGTGACCTAGAATAACCTAAGGGTAATTAACATGCCATTAGCTTGAATCTGCATTGTGGTTCCCTCCCCCCAGGTGGGCTTTTGGAGAGGGAGCTCTGTATACACAGATGGAATTTTGAGGACATCTGCTGATCATTTAATAACACCCCACACTGCCCAGGAGCCCTCCCCCAGACTGGGCTAATAGAAAGGAACAATCTGAGAATTCAGAGAAGAGAGTGGATCAGTCAGTCAGTGAGTCAGTGAGTCGGTCTGTCTCTCTCCACTCATGGAGACAGACCCGTTTTCTTCCACAATAAAGAGCTGCTCTTGTGAAACTGCTCCGTGCCTTGGGTTACTCCATCGTATTGGACACTTTGGTGTGTCCAGTCATTCTTCAGCCAAGAGCACACCAAGAACCAAGGACAGACTCCCACCATGACATTATTATGTCTAGTGTAAAGGATGAAGAAAATGGGACACAGGAAAAGTAAAGTAAAAAAAAAAAATCCCTATTCACACAGTAAGAAAATCACCTTGGATCCTATCCTGCATCACCCTTGGTGCTGCTTGTTAAATGTTCCAGCTGTCCTCCCTCTGAGACAGTGATGTCAAAGCCCCAACCCCTTCAGCTCAGGAGTGCCCATGTCACATTGCCACCACCTGCAGAATGGCAGAGGAAGCAGGCACTGCTCGGGCTTTACCTTTGTCCACCTGCCCCTGGGTGAGGATGAGCGGACGTGGCCATGACCCACTGGGAAGGCAGGGTGGCTTGTTGCCACAGCGTCACTGGTGCAGTCCAGAGTTAATGCTCCTTCTCCCATGACAATCGGCCCCAGGTCAAACGTCAACATCGTTTTGTCCTTATCATTTGAAAGACCAAGAAGTGACAGTCGATTGTGTCTAGTTCCAACAATCCTCTGCTTATTTCACAAATCTCTCTGTGCTTAGTACTTGGTGGTTCAGATGGAGTGAAGTTTCTAAGTGGTACAAGCATTTGCGTATTGCTAAACTGGTGTCTGTAATTGTTCCTCCTTAGAAGGTGATTAGTGTCTAAACTAAATGTGTATTTGATTATTTGAGGTAAGATGTGATTTTTCAGGGCAGAGCCCCTTAGATTGGACTCCAGACACAGTAGGAATTTGTTTTTATGATTATACTTCTGGTATAAATTTGTTTTTGAGTCTTGTTTCTTCAAAAGCCAAATTCAGAAATGAAATAGAGTCTGGATAATTCAGTTACAGTTAATTGCAGTTTTCATGTAACTGTACCTCAATGTAACCAGGTAAAGGTATTAACAGTTACAGGATAAACTGATCACATAATCAGATAACTAATAAAATAATCCTAGCAAGAATTCAAGAGTTAAGATGACAGAGACACTGTATGCCATGATTAAACATAGCAGTCCAGAAGAAAGTTATTATATATAAAACTACTAATTACATGCAAAAGCAATATGACCATTCTTTTTTTTTTTTTAATTTATTTTTTTAATTTCAGAATATCATGGGGTTACAACACTTTGGCCATACACATTGCCCCTGTTCTGCCTGTGTCAGAGCCACAATCGTGGTCATCCCTCAAACTGTGCTCCCCACATCCATTCAGTGAGAGTTTTTCCCATCTCTTCCACCCCCCTCCCGCCCGCCCGCCCTCAGATGAATGTTATTGCCCTGTGTGATGTAGGTGTTCATCAGTTAGTGCCAGTTTGATGGTGAGTACCAGTGGTGCTTGTTTTTCCAATCCTGTGACACTTTGCTTCGAAGAATGGGTTCTAGCTCCAACCAGGATAATACCAGATGTGTTAATTCACGTTGTTCCTTATTGCTGAGTAATACTTCATGGTACACCTATACCACATTTTATTGATCCACTCGTGTATTGATGGGCACCTGGGTTGTTTCCACAACTTTGCAATTGTGAATTGTGCTGCTATTGGCACAAGAACAGAGACGTAGACCAATGGAACAGGACTGAGAACCCAAATATAAAACCAACCTCATACAGCCACCTGATCTTTGACAAATTCCAGAAAAACGTACACTGGGGAAAAGATTCCCTATTCAGCAATATGACCATTCTTGCTATGTTTAGGATAGGTATCAGATTTTTAACTACCAATTAACAAACACACAAAAAAAACTGGTACTTTTTTGACTTCACCTTGAACATCAAATGATTTAGACAGTAATTGTATACCTACAAAAAAGCAGGAAGTCTTCGTTTTTGTGTTTTTATTTTGGTTTATTTTGCGTAATTTCTTTCTCTGTTCCTGCACAGGCACTTTGCCGAGCTCCTGCTTGTATGGAGCAAACAGGGAGCAAGGGTGTGAAAGCAGGAAAAGCAGCAGACAGAAAAGCCTCATGTTCTGTTCAGCAACACCAAACGCGAAACAATAGAGTATCTGAAAGTACAGAATCGGTTATAAACCCGAAAGCGTACGACACAAAGACTCAAATGAACCTTTACATAGGGGGTCTTCGCCACGCAATCAAGGCATGTGCGATGCTGGGAAATAGATAATGCTCACTTTATTTTTAAGTTGGTATTGTAGAAACGGGATGTGCACTGGAGAGGGAGCAGGGCAGATACTGACTCTCCAAGATCTTCCTCGCTCCTTGGAAAGGTTGGCGAAACCATCAAGCATTCTTTGAAGTGCAGGAGATTAAGCAGACAGCTCGTTGAGGAGAGAGATTTCCACTTGGAGCAGAGGGATGTAGCAGGGGCTGCAAAGCTATTTGAGATAAGGCAGACGGAGTGGCAAAGGAACCCAAGCCCTCTCTGTCAAAATAAAATCCTGTGGAAATTTTATTCTCCCGTGGTCTATCTGTAAGTACAATTCCTGAGACCTTTCTGATTCAGTAATCTAGTAAAACGACTCTGGCACCACATGTCATCCGCTTCATGTTAATTCCAGTTATCTGTCAGCTCCTCTTGGTTCAATCCGCGCGCATTTATTGAGTAGCACCCATCTGCACGGGCTGTGAAGGCGCCGCCCGACGGAGGCAAGAGCGACAAAGTAGCTCTCTCCTGGACGAATTCTCACAATAACAGAATGCCTCTGCCATTCACAGCCCAGGATCAGAAATGGGCGTGGTGAGCACCTGCCTCAGAATATAAATGTCAGGGGCCAACCTCCCCCCGCCAGGGGAGACAACTGGGATGCTGTACCACATTTGTGCAGTATTTTTGGCTTTTCATATGAAGAATTGATGACTAGCCATTCTTCAGTGTTTACCAATGACTAAAGGGAATTCACCCTTCCTAATAAAGGACTAATCACAAAGCTGAAGCAAACCAAGCTTCTTGATAACTATTTCATTAAATGTCTCCTGGGCATGATACGATTCTAAGCTCTCTGCTGAGCAGGGGTGAAATTTTTAAAAGTCTGAAGTGTTTTGATTTGGAACATCTCAGTAACCAAATCAGTTTTGTTTTCTGATCCAAGTTATCTCAATACAGCCAATAAATATGAGTCACATCTATAGACAGGTAGGTAGGTAGATTGATGATAGATATATAGATAGACATATGGATAGATGATAGATACATGGACAGAGGCATATGCAATAGAAGGATGATAGATATATAGGTGACAGATAAATAGATAGATTATAGATGGATGATAGATATTTAGATACATACGTAGATGATAGATATATAGACAGATGATAGATAAATATTAGATAGATGACAGGCAGGTAGGTAGATAGATAATAGATGATAAATAGGATAAATAATAAGTGATAAATAGAAGACAGATACGAGACAGATGACCGGGAGAGAGACAGGTGAGCAGATACTAGATGGATGTATGGACAGATGGGGCAGCTGATACGTTGACGGATAACAGATGGAGCAGACTGAAGGCAGGTAAACGTGGCATCTGAGCTCACACATGGATCAGAGATTTTGAGGGTGAGGGTGAGCTATCACTATCCGGAAGAAGCTAACTTTGCCTGTAATTTTTTATTTCTTTTATTAAAGCCGTAAGGCAAATGTGTACCATTGCCTTACGGCAGTGATAGGTAATTGATAGGTAGTATCACCAATTGCCATTTCTGGGGAGGGGGTTTGTTTAAGGCATTATCCCTTTCTCTCTCTCCTCTTTTTATGGTAGTTACCAACCACCTTATAACTTTTAAACAAGTCTCATGATTTTCCAAAACGATTTAGCTTTTCACATCCGCTTGCAGTTATAGCGGCTTCATCTGCTGCACATAAAAGAAGAGCTTTTCTAGGAAGACTGTTTCTGAAGCGCGTCCCTTCCTGGTCATGTCAGTTCTTTACCAGAAAGCTCCCGGCCCAGGCCCTGGGTGAGGAAAACCTCCCGGGGCAGCGAGGGGTGGGTGAGGGTGAAGGGGACGCTCGGGGTCAGGGAAACACGGACTCGCCCTGCTTGCATCTACTCCGAGGGATGCAACACACATGCCCGCGCACATGGAATAGGGGCCTGAGCCTGAAATGCCGTGACCCAGAGGGTGGCTGGACAGGGAGGCACAGCCTGGAGGTCACGGGGCAGCGCGGAGGCCCTCGCGGGTGGATATGGGCATCTGCTCATCTTCCGAAAAGAACCTTTGAGAAGCAGGCCAAAACGTTCACTGTGAAAACTTAACGAAATCGATCCGTAGACTTAACTGGCAACGGATGGATTCTGCTTCTGCCGAAATGCTCTTGAGGTGAGAGTCAAACTGAGGAAGAGTCAAACCTCCGCAGACCCAGCGTCTAGGGCCGAGGTCTGGGCTGAGGCTGAGGACGCCACCTAAACGCCTTCATGCTGTCTCGGAGAGGCGCCAGGCCACCCGTCCTCTCGGCGCTTGGCTCACCAGCCCACGGGCCGAGGCCTTTCTGTGCCTGACTGTCCCCCGTCTCTTTCTGCTCGTGGTGGTGCCCGAGAGACTGAGCAACATGCTGGCAAGAACCCGGAAGGGCAGTGCAGGAAACGGGGCTCCAGCTCACTGCAGGGCTTTGGAGCCTCATGAATGTTATGGTTTTGAAAACGTCTGTGTAACGTTGGCCGGGGTACTAAGGCTGCAGGTGCCAGTTTTATGAATCAGATAAATTCTTACTTGTTAGCTGTGGTTGCACACGTTTTCCCCTAAAGGCACTGTGGCTCCCAAGTTTATTGGTAAACACGACAGATTTGAGAGTCAGTTCTGCATGAGACAGGCCAAGTGCTTTCACCCAACAGTGCGTTTTGCTTACGCACAGATGCATTCATTACCGATGAGGCCAGCCATGCTGGAATACACAAGGTGGCTTTTTTATTTGGGTGATTGTTTCCTTTTGTTTAGATATTTGGCTATGGCTAGGAAGCCAGGGGATACTTCCATTGGAAAGTCAGAATAACAGAGTGACAAAGAGTTCTGGAGCCAGGCTTGGCTTCCGATGTTTCCTCTATCAGACTCAGAAATTGGATGCCCTTGGCAGTCAACTTACACCACCTCGGTTCAGATTTTCATCTGTAAAATGAGTAGGATGATATTCTCTACCTCATATGACCATCATCCCATGTAAATTCCTTAGCACCGTGCTTGGTACATAATAATGAAAAATGCAACATGTGTTAACTTTTAGGCACAATAACAGCAGCAAAAATGGTTGTGCAAATAGTGGTAGTGGCCACATTTTTACTGTGTGTAACTAGAAGGAAAAATTGTAATGGGAAATGGCGTGTGGGATGGGAAAGTGGAGCAGATGCGGCCTCTGGGGAGAACGCTGACCCCCTGCAAACACCGTGCGCAGAAACAGCTTATTGTCCCAAAGCAGGGGAGCGAAAACCATGTGATTTAAAAGGGTAACCTCAGAGGCTTCCGCCTCCCAGAGAGTGGTCCAGCCTCTGTCCTTGATGGACAACTCTGGGTGTAGGAAGAGGGCATTTTGAGTGGGAAACGTGAGGGAGCCTCTCCACCCACCCGCACATCCAAGGAGACCCCAGCGCAGACTGACCGTGGCCGCTGCTCCCCGAGAGGAACATGAAGGAAGAATGTCCCGGGGGGCGGGTGGAGTGTCTGGGGAGCACCCCGGTGGGACTGCACAGGTCACGCTGGGGCAACAAGAAAGCAACCTGGGTGAGACAGGCGTTGTTGGTCCATCACTGCAGGCCCTGGTGGTGAGCGCAGAGGAAAGAAATATTGGGAAGGAACAAGATCCAGGACGTCCCCAGGGGCTGTGGGAGGCAGGCGGGACGGATGAAGCAGACATCGGAGACTCTCCCCAGCCTTGGAGGCCGGGTTGTTGGACGGTCTGTCTCCGGGCACTCGGAGTCGTGCCAGGACACAGGAGACTCTGAGCCGGGCCGAAGGCTTCAGTGAACAAGGTGGTGAAGCAGGAAATACAGGGAGCAGAGGAAGGAGTGTGGGGCTGAATGTGTGAATTCTGGAAGAAAAGTCTGGCTTTGTGAAGAAATGAGTTATGAAGAGACACCTTTCGTCACTGGACGCCGAGGCACACTGGGGATGTAGAGCCACCACTGGAGAAGGCATCCGTTCAGGTCGCAGTTAGACTCAAGACACGGAGATGGGGGGGGGTTTGCTTGGACAAGGGTTTGTGAGCATGGGGGACGGCTGTGTGGAGGGACGTTTCTGGAGGACATCGTGGTGGCCTTCAGGGTGTCTGGGAGTCACACAGGGATGTCTCGGGGCAGGGTCCTGGGGCACATTATGTGCAAGTCAGAGCAGAAGGACACGAAATGCTGCGTGGGTTTGCATCGCCTGGTGTCCAGCCCGGGCCTGGTTCCTCCAGCACCAGGGAGAGGCCGTGTCCTGCGTCTGACTTGACACCATCTGATCTGAGAGGAGAGGGTGTAAAAACATTTGACCATATAGACAAACCCAAGACGGCACAGCTGATTAATGACGCGTTATCGAGGCCGTGCCTGAGTGAGGCTCCCTGCAGGCGCCCACGAGGACCAGCCACTGCTGCAGCCCCAGGGTATGTATTTAATCTCCTAAGGTAGAAGCTGTAAACTTGGCTTTATCTCTTGAGTGAAGTTTCTTGAATATAAGTTTAATTTTCCTAGAAACTATTCTCCCCAAAGCTGTCTGTCTGAACACCACAGCTGGCTTCATCCATGTAAAGTATTTAACAAAACTCCTAGTGTCCTTCGTCCTACAAACTGTGCTGTTTACCACCCTTTCCTTCGGTTTTCCTTTTATCCAGATGTTTCACTCACAACGTGCGGGATCCTTTCACGACTCAAGTCACAGTAAGTGAGGTTCCAAAGCCTCAAATTAAAATGGATGGATGTAGTTGAATCATTCATTCATTCCCAACCCTGCATAAGTTTAAATACACAGAGGCATCCTGGAACCCCACCCTGCAGACCGAGAACCTGGGGTTTTCCAATTTAACTGGACTCGTCAAGAGCGTATGGTTCCATTAAGTTACTTAAATGTTATTAAATACGAAGGAAGAATGGGCAGAGTCATGGCTTATGGATGAAACAGAGACCCTGTGGAAATTAATGTGCTTGTTTGACCACGTGTCTTAATATTTCAGTTCTGGGACTAAAGTGTGTATTTCCTTTTCAGGTGGAGACTTTGAGATGTGACAGCTAATTTCCCTCTAGCAGGAAGGGCCGAACGTTGCGTTTAAGAGGGTCAGCGGCGTCCTGAGCCCCAGGTGTTCCACTGGCCTCTGCTGTTACCACCTGGGAGTCCCGTCATGGGTCAGCTCACGTGCGTGGCAGCCAGCGGGTCTCCAGGGCCCCGTGATCGGCACACGGATGGACACAGGAAAGCCTCTATTTTGTGACTAAGCAGCTGTAACGAGGAATTCAAACTGGCAAGTTCTGAATTCACAGCAAGGCGCGTTGAGCCAGTAGAACATGCCGCAGTTGGGTGTCAGGGTCCACCTTTCCCCCTCTAAACCACTGTCTTTTTTTACCTAAGCATTAGGATTTACCACCTTCTCTGTCAAAATGAGGAAGAGCCTTTGGAAACAGCAGGAAAATGAGCCGGGACCTGTGGGGTGAGCTCACAGGCACTAGCGTACGGAAAGGTCACCTCCTCGCAAGAACCTAACCTGACACAGTTTTGTTTCGTTTGGTTTTTCCCACAACCTCCTGAAAAAAGGCGCCAGAAACGTGAACGCCCCGGAATGTGGCAGGGACCGCTTAGTGTCTGGACATGAGGCCACAGGAACATCGGCTGAACAACTTGAAAAAATGCCTGGAAATTAAGAGACGCAGGGTCGGACGTGATCCCGACTTAGGTGTCTGAAGATAACCACAGAGGGGCAGCCGGGCGTGGTCTGGACCCGGGCCTGCACCCACAGCTTTTCTGCTCCTGCCAGCAGGTGAACCCCAGCACACGGCTCACACGACAGCCCCAGGACGAGTCTCACGCACCTGCAGAGAATAAGAGGCAGAGAAGATTCATTTTATATTATTGCTATTTTAAAGCGCGCTGTTTAAGAAAGAAAAATAAGGCTTTGTCAGCTTAGCGTTCTGTTCATTCTCCTCTGCTCTGACAGGCAGGCCTGCCTGTGCTGGAGGGAAGTTCTCTCATCTGATGATTAGTGAATCCACGTGCTATTTTGCTACATCCAAGGGACAAAAGGCTTGAGCCAGAAATAGGCCTTTTCCTGCAACGTAGAATATTAATAATGGGGCAACGGGGCAAGCAGAAGAACTTCTGAGTTAAGATGCTTCCTTTCTGAAACTTTTCAAAATTCCAGGCCAGATCAGGGATGGGGGGTGGGGGAGGTTGGATGAAAAACAAAGTGACACTTGGTGCCCCAGTCTGGATTTTGCAAGTCAGCTGTGTCCACGGGCCTGTGTTTACAAGAATGCTTAGCAAAACGAGGCACACGCCCTTCAACACCTGTTTCACGACTAACCAGCTGTTCAGAGGAAGTTGTCATTAAGAACAAGTTGCCAAACAGTACCTAAATGTGCCTAACACGGCAAAGCAGAATATGTCCTTTTTGTTTCAAAATAACGGTTCAAAAAGAAAGGGCCACAGCCTTCTAAGGCAGCCGTCCAGGTTAAATCACCAAAAACCTACTGCGTGTCCTACTTCACTTCCTCTCCAAAGGGCCCCCACGCCCACACTGGCAGAAGGGCCTTCCTCGCTCTGCTGTGTGCCAGCTTTTTCTTTTTCTCACAGCTAGGAGGGACGCCATCCTTGTAGTGTCAACAATGGCATCCGGGACTGTAATTTTTCCAAATTACTGGTTTTGTGCAGCAGAATGGAGCTGGCTCTCCACGGCAATCCCTGACAGCATCGTGTGGTATGTTTAGACCCGCAAAGCAATTGGGGGAATCTCAGCGGAGATGCCCTGTGCAGCTGATTTTAAAGCCAAGCCAGCATCTTAGCTGTGCAGCAGAAAAATGCTGTTCAGCTGTTAGCTTAGAAGTGCACTGGCGTTTGTTTTCTTATTTAATCCTGGGCTGTGTTGCCCTGTTCCTGCCCCGGGTGCACTGACTGGGTCCCTGGCCACTTGCCCTGTTGGCCCTGACCCCCGGCTCTGAGGACCAGGGAGGGCCGGCGCCACACTGCCCCAGTCGTGTTCACACCACCACACGCTTCCCCTGTTCAGAGACTCACTCATCTCCACGTGCCAAATCCCTGCTAATCCTTCAGGATCCAATTCAAATGTTACCTGTGCTATAAAGTGACCCAAATTCTCCCAAAGAGGAAGTTGATTGCTTATTCCCATGACATTTTATAAATGCCTTTCCATTAACACATCGCTTTCTCTAGGTATTTATTTATGTTGCCGACCACCTTGTTTAGACAGGTAATTCCTCCAGTACAAAAGCAATGTGTTACACCAGAAGCCAACCCACCTAAGACCTCCGATGAAGCCCAAATTTCAGGGTAAAAAGAGAGCGTATAGTAAGTGGATGAATGTGTCAACGTGCTTAAACTTACTTTATGGCTTTTTCAGTGGTCCTGTGCTTTCTCCCCAAATCAGGCCTGGTATCTCACTCATGCAGATTACACTTGCATAAAAAGTATTCCTTACAACCTTTGAAAATAGTACTGATAGAATCCTTTATTTTTGGCAAAAAAAAAAATGAACTCTAACAGGAAGAGCTTTCTTCAAGTTATTAATATTAATCTGTTTCTTGCTTGACTAAGGGTTAAAAATCTGTAGCATGCTAGTTGTAGGCATGTTCAGATATTCCATACACAGACTCTTGCTTACATAGAAATCCATCAGGTGGAAGAGGGAGGGAAGCCCTGGGCATCGTACCGGGGGTGGTTTCTAACTGAACTGCAGGACCACTTTCACTGTCAGTGCGAGGAATCTAAAGGACCAAGTTTTCCACCATGATTTTGACAAAACGTAGAAGCCACGGCAAGTGTTTAAAGTGGCCCAGGCCATCTGGAGTGTGGCTGCTGGGGTCTTTGGTCCCCATCCCTGAGCCCCTCTGTCCAAATGAGAAGGAATAGCATAGAGTAGTCACTCCTGGCTACTCAGAATGACAAGAGCAGGACTGACCATTTGCTTATTTATTTTTCAAAAATGATGACATTAAAAAGGAACTCAAAATTATTTTAAAACAAATATATTCAACAATTTCTTCCCATCTTTTCATTTTAATTCTCTTTTTTGCAATCCAGTATTGTGTGAAGAAATACTCGCCCCTTAAATGTAGGCACTCGTGGTGTCCGAGATTTTTCCAGGTTCCAACGTGCGCTCCTTCGAAGGAAAAACCACCAGCCCCTGACTGAGGAATAAACACAGGTCTGAGTCACCGCGGCTGTACTCTCGGGCACCCGTGTCCTGCCTGGTGTCCCCCAGGACATGAACGGACCTTGAATGTGGCCACGAGTGATGCTGTGGACACAGCACCCTGGAGACGTGCCCAACAAGTATTCGTCAGATTGTCGAAGGAGTGAAGGAACTTTAATACCGAAATAAAATGTACAAAGATCCTTCGGCCCCGCCCCTACTCAAACAAAGAATGATGATGAATTGTCTAGCATGGCCCTCCCATCAAATGTCACACTGCCTTTTTTCTTACAGTTACATTTGTTGAGATGTGACAAAGGGCATTTATACAAATATTATTTTGAAGGGTCCACGTACAATAATGACAGAAACAGCAACAGCTACTATTCACTGGGCGTCTTCTCTGTGTGGGCCACTGGCTGGGAACTTCAGGAACGGTTTCCGGAATCTTGGCGCTCGCCCTGCCTGGTAGTTACTAGTGTGCAGTATTTTACACAAGAGCGGGCTCAGGGTCACCTAGCAGGTGAGGAGCCGAAGTCCAGACCTGCCTATTCTCCCCACAATATCACCGCTAACGTACGTTTCTTTGACACGTCCCAGGAGCAAGTTTGGCTCCAAGGGACTCCGGCAGACACCTGAGATTGACGAAGCTGTTTTCTCGAGGTGCCCCCCCCACGCCCTACTGACAGCTCCTCGGGGAGGGCTCAGGGCCCCTCCTGCTTCACTGGGCAGTGTGTGGGGGGGTGAGGGCACACGCACGCGTGTGTGTGAATTTCAATATAAGAAAACAATACCGCGAGGTGGGCTGGTGGCGCGGCCAGTCTCTGATTCTGCCGGGTTCGAGGGACGTAACTGGTGCACGAGGACACAGCAGCACTCGCCTGGCGTTTGCTGTGCTCAGTGACTCTCTCCCAGACTGAACCGTGCTCGCTGCTCTTGCGCTGGCTCATTAAGAGAACTGTGTTTTACTTAGAGAGATTCGAGGTTATTCATGAATAATTCAGTGCTACTGGGAGGGCAAAAACAATTGTGTGAACATTAAACTTCCATTACACATATTAAACGCAAGCAGACTGTCAAACGTTCTCTTGGGTATTGGATTCAGTACAGCACGAGGTCAGATATCAAGAGAAAACTGAGTCACCAGTACAGAGTATGTTCAACTCTTCTTTAGGATAAAAGTAAAAAGAAATAATAATAACAACTATCCCAAGATACTCAGGGATTCCAAAAATGAATAAAACACAAGCTTTGATAAAAGATACCGGCTCATGAAAAATATTTTATGCAAAAGCAAAAACTGGAGAAAGGATGAAAATCAAGTTACTTTTACTGAACTATGGGGGTAAAGTCATTCTTTTAAGCCACTACCAAAAGTACCTAAAATCCCAGTGGATACAGGGTTAGTCCATCCACTCCTTTGCCCCTAGAGACTGCCGGTAACAACAAAAAAACTTTCTGTTTGTAAAATCAGAGAAGGACGAGGTCTTCAGACCTCCAGGGTAAGCATTGCTGTATTGGCTCGAGATGTAGCCGGCGGATCCCTGTTCAGTATCTTTTCATAGGATCGTTTGTTCGGGGGCAGGAGAAGACGTGACAGTGAGGTGTCCCCTCAGCCGAGATGATGCTGTGTGGCTCAGTTTACTCAGATGTGACACTGGTAAAATGTTTTAGGGTTTGCTCTTAAGTACATATGACAATTGCTGATATTTATTGAGTTCAGGAAAGTGTTGCAACTGCATTGCGTGTCTTAACTCATTGGATCAAACTGGACACGGGGGATTCCAGACGCCCCTCGCAAGTGGCCTCACTAGCGTCCACCGCATGTATTTCTCACTTGTTTTGTGACCTGTTTGCCACATCCTAGTGAGAATTCTCATCTTCTTGTAATCACCTTGTCAGAGGAGTGATTGACAGATAGCAAAATTCATTCTTTGTAATGAGCTTTGACGATGTCTTTAAAGACCTTTAACCACGACCAAAGTCAAAAGATAGAACATTTCCATCACCCTAAAAGTTCCTCTATTCGCCCTTGCAGTACCCGCCTGTCCCACTCACAGCCTCGGATAAACACTGATCTGAGCCCTGTCCTTAACTCTGCACTTTCCAGAATGACTTCTAACTAACATCATACATACGTAACCTTCGGTGCCTGGTTCCCTTAACTTAGCACAGTGCTTTTGAGAGTCATAGACACTATAGTATGAATCATTTGATTTTTGTAGTGAGTCCTTTTCCACCATATGTGTGTACCACAGTGTTGATCTACTCAAAAGTCATTAGGCACTAGTTTTTTCCCCTTATTTTGGCAATTATGACCAAGGCAGTTATGTTTCATTTCATTTCACTTAATAGGAATTAATACTCAATGTTAATTTCATTATTATGTCTCATTTCACTATAGTGAAACTGCTGGGACTTATGATAAGTGTATGTTTTATTACATAAGAAACTGCTAAATTGTTTTCAAGATCGGTTGTACCACTTCGCATTTTCAGAAACAATGAGTAAAGCGTACCAATTACTCCACACCACAGTGGACATTGTCCGTTTCTTTAGTGTTGCAAGTTTTTTATTCGTCTGTTTTCAGTCATTTTAACAGTGCGGTGGTATCACATTGTGGTTTTAGTTTGCATTGCATTAATTACTAATGAGATTGAACATCTTTTAATGTGCTTAGTTAACATCTATATTTATTTGATTAAGTGTTCAAATATTCTGCCCATTATATATTGGATTATTTATTTTTTTATTACTAAGTGTGGAGAATTCTCCATATATTTATATTTTAGTTACTAGTCTTTATCAGATACCTGTTTTCCAAACATCTTCCATCCTCTGTATGTTGGCTTTTCATTTACTTTATGATGTCTTTTAAAAAGCAGTTTATAATTTAATGAAGTTTTATGTATCAATTTTTCTTTTATGGTTTGATGTGTGAGTTTTAAGTAATAGTTTTGCACATATGGATGCCTAATTGTTCTAGCACTATTCATTGAACACTCTTCCACTAAGTCACCTTGGCTCAATTGTCAGAAATCACTTAGTGTCTGTCTCTATTCTGGTCCATGGCTCTATCTATCAGTGATCATGCCAATGTATATTGTCTGGATAATCTACCTTTACAGAGAATCCTAAAATCAGGTAGTGTTCTTTTTCAAAAATTACTTTGGCTACTCTAAGCTATTTATTTTCCTTATAAATTTTAGATAGAGATTGTAAATTTCAACATAAATAGGCTGTTGCAATTTTCATTGGGCCAGATTTATACATCAGTTTGGGGAGAATTGACTATTTGACTTTGCTGAGTTTTTATATCCATAAACATGGTATATATTTCTTCTAAGAAATTCATTTAGATTTACTCAATTTATCCCAGCAATATTTTGTAGTAGTTTTAAGCAAAGAAATTTTGCACATATATTTTAGTTTTAGTCCTAACAATTCTATAGTTTTGATGCTATTGTTAATGTCTTTCATTAATTTTAATTTCTAATTTTTATTGATAATACTAGAAAACTTAGTTTCTACAATTTGAGTTTGTTTTCTAATAATTTACTAACCTTGTCTATTCTAGTGCATCTTTGCAAAATCTTAGGACTTTTCTTTGAAAATTATTTTATCTTCCAATATAGACATGTTTTATGTTGCCTAATACACATGCTTAAAAAATGTTTATCTTGCCTTATTGCTTTGGTTACATGTACAATAATGATAGGAATGCTGAAAGAGGACCCCTATGCCTTGTTTCCCATTGTCCTGGAAAAGATTTTCACCATTAAGTATGAAATTTCCAATAGATTGAAGACGTCTTATCAGATTGAGGAAGTCTTCCTCTTTTCCTACTTCACTGAGAGTTTTTTTTAATCAGGAATAGATTTTGTTCCAAATTATATAATATTATCATTTGCTTTTATATTTAATATACTGATATCAGGAGCTACATTGATTTATTTTCAAACGTTAAAACAACCTTATATTCCTGGGATGGATTTCAATGAGTCATCCTACATTTTTTTTGTTTTGCTGGATTTGATTTCTCAAAATTTTGTGAGTCATTTCTGTCTCCATGCTTATGTAGAGTTTTGTTCTGTAGTATTTTTTTTTTCTTGTAATTTCTTTGCATGGTTTTGCTTTTAGAATAGTTCTGGTCTTATCAAATAAGTCGAGATAATGTTCTTTCTTCTTTTATTTTCCAGAAGACATTGGGTTGAATTATGAGTGTTTCTTTCTTAAATTCTTCTGTAGATTTTATCAGGAAAAACATGTGGACCTGAAATTTTTTTTCTTCAGTAGATTCATGGTGATTTTGGTTATCTGCTTCTTGTTTGAGATTGGGTACTTTCTATTTGGTCTATCAAACATACTGCCTTACAGTTATTTTAATATCCCTTGTCCTTTTAATGCCACTAGGGTCTATAGTAATCTCCTTAGTTCATTCCTAATATTGGAAATTTGTGTTTTTCATTTTTTTCTTGATCCCACTAGCTAGAGTTTTAATAATCTTATTAATCTTTTCAAAGAATCGGTGTTGGTGTCATTGATTTCCTCTAATTTTTTTCTGTTTTGTATTTCATTGATTTTTGCTGTTATTGTTGTAATTTCCTTGTTTCACTTTATTGCATTTAATTAACTTTTTTCTCTAGTTTTATAATACTGAAACTTATGTCATAAATTTGAGACTTTTTCCTTTCCTAATACAAGCATTTTAGGCTATAAAGTCTCCTCTAGGCACTGATTTAGCTGCTTCTCACCCAATTTTATGAACTCTGCTACATTTTTATTCAATTAAAATATATGATAACTTTCCTGATATTTTTTCTTTGACCATTGTATGTAAAATAGCATTGTTTAATTTTCAAATATTTAGATATTTTCAAGATATCTTTGTGTTCTTGAATTTTAGTTTAATTCTGTTGCATTCAGAGAACACACAGTATAATTTCAGTGACTTTGTGCCTGCTGATATTTGTTTTATGGCCAGGAGTATGGTCTATCTTGATGAAGACTCTACGTGCACATGAGCATTGTGTGTACCCTCTGCTACGGGGTGCAGTGTTCAGTAAATGTCACTCAGATCAAGTTACAATGCTGGGGTTGTTCAGGGCTTCTATACGCTCATTTAAGTGTGTCTAATTATTCTTTCAATTACTAAGAGAGGAGTATTAAATACTCCAAAAACAATTTCCCCTTCCCCAAAATCCCTCAAAAGGGATTTATCTATTTCCCTTTCCAGGTCTGTCAGATTTACCTTGAGTCTTTGCTATTAGTCACATACACATTTAAAAATGGTATTTCTTCTTGATAAATTGACCTCTTGATTATTACCTGTCTCTCTACATACCTGGTAATATCCCTTGTCATGTAGTCTACTTTGATATTAATATAGCTACTTAAGCTTTCTTTGGACTAGTGTTTGCCTAGAATACTTTTTCATTCTTTGAATTTAGTCTTATAATTTTATATATATATAACTATATACTTAAAGGGTTTAGATAGAGAGCCAAAGTCTTACTTTTTTGTCTAATATGGGAGTCTCTGACCGTTTAGACCATTTACATGTAATGTAATTACCGACGTGGTTGTATTTAAAGGCAATGGCTTGTTGGTTACATTCCACCTGCCCCATTTGCTCTTAACTCCTGTGATCCTCTTTCTATGTACTGTCTTGTGTTAATGGAGTATTATTGATTATTCCATGTCATCTCGCTATTGGTTTATCAATTACACTTTAACATTTTTAATCTTTTTTTCAATATTCGTATGGGCACATTTAATTTAACCTGCTAGAATATACCTATGATTGTCCTTGGACAGTCAATTGTCTTTGTGATCCTCCCTGACGTCTAGGATCGGCTCAGTGTCACGTCACAGCCTCTCTCAGACTCTCGTCACAGGCGCAATTTTAGATTTGTTTCTGAATGATGATTTGATTAATGCAACTCCTAGTGGAATCCATGCTCCAAGGAGACAGAAGACAGAGCAGTTCGGTTCACTGTTATAGCTGCTACATCGACACACAGTATCAGGCACATAACAAGGTATTTGATAATAACTACTCTTTGAATTAAAGCATAAGTCAATGAATAAATACAGAACTAGATTATTCTCCAAATATTTCCCTTTATTACAGAAATAGATCCCTTCCACCACAAACCCCCCTCTGCTCCCTCTGTTGTTTAAATTTCAGTTAGAATCCTTTGATTGCCTACTTGATATTAGCCTGGATTCACTTCATCTTCTCCCCCTCTCTACCCACCCTTTTTTATATAAGCACAACACACACACACACATTTGTTTACACACGTACACAAATCTGAGATTTTATAAAAGTAATACTTCTTAATTTTAATACAGTATTCAAATACTAAGTTATATGAAATATATACATAATGCCTACGGCAAATACATAAATGCAAACATTAAATTTAATACAATTTTAAAGCAGTTTCTGATATGAATATAAAACTGACAAGTGTGACTAACTTAAGGACTATATCAAAGTACACATTAAGATTAAATATACCTCTAAATGACTCCTGTCAAGAAGTCTTTCTGCTTATTGCCCCAAAACCAGGTCACATATCAGGAAAAAAAAATGGTTTCTGCACCATAATTATTAATATTTGAGCAATTGATGATTAAGAGACCATTTAATAAGTTAAAAGTCAGATTTTCAATGATATGCCTGAAAAGATGCAGAAATAATTAGTGTGGAGTCAAATCTGCATTCTGAAAATGCATGTGGGATTCAGGCACCCTATTCAATTGTTATTTAGTCTATTTGAATATTAATTGGGAAATGTCCTTACATTTATGCTACCTGTAAAACTTAGAAAACCACCTTTATGTCAGTCAGAAAATGAATTTGAGATTTATAGTTATTTTCCCTTTAAAGATGTTGATATTCTTCTTTGTATTCCTGGGATTAATGTGTGAAGCTATCTCTACCTCTTGAAAGGAAAATATGCCTAATCACCCATCCTAGGCCCCAGGCTCTGGTCTGCATTGTCCATCCCCACAGTCCAGCCCCTGGAGGCCTCGGATGTTGCCTGTTCTCCCTGCATTTACTCTCAGGCACAGCAATTGATCTGGACAGAGTAAGTGAAGTTATTGCAGACATGTGGCTTGAGGGTTTCTACTGCAGCAGAAACTCCCATGTTAACCACAAAGGCCGTCTCACCTGACAAGACTGATACAGCATCAGCATGCTGGCTGGACCTCCTTTCCAGTTCCCTCATGTGGCCACCTGTGCAGGGTCTACCAGGGCCTGACGGAGAGCTATGCAGGTACGTTTTGGAGCAAGTACATTGAAATAGGGTAGAAGTCATTGGAATAACTTGAACTTCAGGAGTGAACACACCATCAGATTAGAGGAACTAGGTCGTTGACTGAGAGAGATAAACCGGAACAGAGCACCGCAGGAGGGCCAGAGGTACTTGAGAAGAAGGAAAATGTACCCTAGACAGTTCACATCTTTGCCCTCGGTCCCTCTGTCCAAACCAGCCTGCCTGTTATCTGCACCCGCCTGCAGGTGAACAGAGTCCAGGACAGGGCCCAGCCTGGACACTGGAAGGAGCCTGAGGATATCCTATGTCCCTCCCCAGCACCAGACCACGTGGTCCCCGACCTCCGCGTGTCCCTGCACCACAACCCACAACATCTGGGGGCAGAGCTTCCATCCTCAGTTTGGGAGATAAGCAGCTGCTTCCTGCTGAGGCCAAATGTGCCTCCTCCGGTTTCACATCTTGGCTTCCGTTGACTCCAGAGGCCAACGCTTCATAGGCTTGGGAAACGCACCCTGTGTCCACCTTACCACTTCCCCAGGCTAGCGTTTAAACAGCTGCTCAAAGGCATCTTGTCATCCTGGCTGCTACTTTAAAAATCCCTCATTTTGCCTGTGTGTGTATGTAGTTGAGAACTGAGCAAACTTCTTCATACACTGTCTGAAAAGTCAGAAGAAAGGAGACAAGTGTCTCCTCCCAAGCTGTGCCCCCGCAAGTGCAGGACGAGCGTCCGTTCTGGGGCTCTTGCCGCACTGTCACTTCATACCAGGCGATAAATAGGATTAGATCTCCCTGTATTTCCAGAGTAGTGCCTAGAAAACGTTTTCCGTCTGTTTCATAAGGGTCATGCACAAAGATAGGAAGAAAATGCCCCAAAATGAGAATGTGCTTTCATTTTCATACATACTTATATATTTGATTTTTAAGAAAAGAAAGTTTTATTCAATTCTCAAAAGAAGTAGATGAAATAATTCTCAGACCTTTTTGGCCCAAATGCTATGAGTAGATTATCTCTTTACTTCAGAAAGGATGTAACAACCACATATCCAAACGCACGTCTTGGAAGTGACAAGATTTTTTTTTCTGTAACGCATACATATTAATAGGAACTTTCATAGCATGTATATCCATTGAACTGTGTCTTCATTAAATCTGAGAAATGTAGAAATCCAAATTCTTGAATAGGTCATCATTCTGAGTGACATGAATTATGCCAAATGTTGGTGTTTTAAATAAAATCATCTGATAAAATCAATGTTCTTTCATTTCTCTGCATAATGTACCTTCTACCACCAAACCAGTAATTGTATCGAGATACGGAAAGCAGGAACTGCTGAGTGATTTTGGGGAGAACTTTGCGTAGCACCACTCCGGAGTTACACACGATTGGCTGAGAATTACTGTTCCAACACTTACTGGTAGTGCGAAATTGGGAAAATTACTTACTTTTCTCAGATGCCAGACTGGGTGATAGAAAGGTTGTTGGATTGACACAGAGAAGCTCCAGGGAGAGTCCCTTTCACCAGGCACCAGCCCGTAGCAGCTACTACTGCTTCCTGCAATGCAGACAACAGGCTGGATTCCTATTCTTCTCACCCATAAGGTAAATTAAGAAAAACTGGGATGTTCAAAGAAAAAGTTGTTAATTCCTGCCTTCCTCACTTTACATGCACCCATACTGCCCATTCCTGCGTGCTCACCTTTGTTAAAACACCTTCCTCCCACTCTAGCTAAATTCTACTTTTTGGAGGACCGATCTGGAAGTCGAAGCCAGGTGTGCAAGCGAGGTGTGCAGCAACCGCTCTGCCCAGGGACTCGGACCCAGAGCGTCAGCCACCTCTGGAGCTTGTTAGACGTACAGACTCCCGAGCCCACCCGACCCCCTCATTGGGATCAGCTCTTGGACGGGTTCCCCCGGGGACTGATGTGCACAGGAGAGTCTGAGGAGCCCCCCGGGACCGCCACACTGCAAACAAGGAAGAGAAAGAACACACACGGGCAGTGTGTTGACTCAGCACAGAGCAGTGTGAGCGAGACCAGGCTGACCCTTCATTTCACACAGGGGGCATTTGTCAAAAAGCACAGAAGTTATTTTCCACAACTTCTATTAGCTGAGAGTGAAAACTGGGTGTCAATATTGCACTATTTACATAGCATCATTCCGTCTACCCTTGAGGGCCACATGGGAGAAAGAAGATTTTACAAACAGGACTAGGGAATAGGTGTTTTTAAAATGTCCCCATTTTTTGATCAGTGTTAACACTGGGGAATCTCTGTGCCTGACACAATGTGTGTAGAAAACCGTGTTGGGTGAATGAATGAACCAGGGCCAAGTCACAGAAAATAAAGAACTCTTGTTGCATGTACAGATGAAATACTAGATTGTTTTTCAGCTCATATAAATGATCTGGGGAAGAGTTTGCTGGTAGCAAGAACATGGAGAGATTTTTTTGCAAACTGATTAATTGAACATTTAACAGCTTGTTTTCATGTACAGTTTACTCAATTTATATAAGCAATTACAGAATTTGCATGTACAAATGGATGCAGCTGCAAAGCCTAAGGTATTTTTTTATTAGATCTACTAAATTTGAATCAGAAAATAGGTTTAAAAGTAGCATTTGGCATGGCTCTTTCTGCTAATGATAAACAGAGACCAGCATCCTGTATTTGAGAAAGGTCACTGGGAAGGTCACTTGTACCAAATAAACTAATTGGATTTGAAATGCATGAAATCTTGTTTCACAGTTAAAATGCAAGAGGAGAAAAATATGAATCTTATCCTACCTTGATCAAATCCTAACTCTTCAACTGTTTTAAATTAGTTATTTAGAAAGAAGCCAGAGGTGTCCAGGCAGCTCATAGTGAGATGTGTTCACAGCAATGGTGTTAAAGCACATTTCAACGTATTACATAAAAAATTGATGCCATTTTATTTACCAAACATTTTTTCATGACTTCATACTGGAATTTAAAGGATGAATAAGACATATTAATGCTATAGTTGATAACTCCATCAAAATTTGACTGGGCATATAGGAGATGTTTTAGACAATATCCCCTGGTTGCCTGAGTTCTATCTCTGGCACACGTATTTTGAACTATAAAAAAACTAGTTTCACATATGAATATGAAAAGGATATTATTTTTAATTTCTGATTAATTCCAAGCAAAAGGGAATTTCATGACACATCTGTATAGACACCTCCAAAATATTGACAATATATTGAATACATTGGAAGGTTATTAGTGAATTCATATTCTTGGGAGTTTTCTTTATTTTTTAAATAGTAAATTAATTCAAGATGGGTCTATGAGATGATGTTTAAAATCATTCATACAAAGAGGCTTTTATTGTGATTTTGATTTGAAGTTTTTCAAATCCAACAGGAGTGCTCTAACATTGTGCATTTTAAATCACGTTAGTGCACAGTAAGCTAAATAACCCGCAACTCTCTGGTTATAAATCTAACAAACTATCAATACCAGATATTTCCAGCCTTTTTATCTTCATTAAAGTATATCAAAAAGAGTTGAGGTGACAATGAAAGACTGTTCAACCCATAAAACAAATTCAATAAATTTCAACTTGTTTGAGGCATTGCCACAGAACCCAAACTACCCTTGTGAGAATTTATAACTATGATTTGTTCCTTCCAGCTAACATGGATGCTCCATTTTATTGTTTCTCTTGATTTATAAATTGCCTTGGAAGTTTTTGACTGTGGAGTCCTATTACCTCGCCTTTAGTACTTCAGGAATCCCAGGTTACCCTCTGATGAAAGCATTTTATGTTTAGTGGAATTCAATGGAAACCTATGTACAAGGACTGGTTTAATGTCTTCAGACAGTGTCAGTTATGGCATAATATATGTAAAACCAAATTGATTTAATTGTGCAATCACACACAAAGCATGTGTGTGTGTCAGTATTTCAGTTATTTGTTCAGGTTTCTCATTGACGACTGTTGTTTTTGATAACGGCTACAACCAATGACCACACACGGATTTGCCTGACACTGTGCAAATGGGTGTATTTGTATTCTGTTCACACAACCTGCAGCCCACCTGTGACATGGGCGTGGTCCTTGTCCCCACCCTGCAAGTAAGAGAATGTTGAGGCCCAGGAGAAGGAAAGTAACCTGCTCAGAATCCCACATGCAGCAAATGGTCAGTTGAGGATCTAGTGAACGGAAAACCCACTTCCTCAGTGGTACAACTGAGAGCATCCAGGGATTACAGTCAGGAGAGCTCGGATTGTTCTCTTTTTACCTATTTTTCAAATTTTTTTCACTTTTTAAATTGAGATGAAATAAACATGTAGAATTTACCATCTTTACCATTTCTAAGTGTGCAGTTCGGTGATAATAAATATATTTACACTATTTTTGCCCCTTCACCCCCCCACTTCCTGGCCTCTGTGCCAGTCTACTGTCTGTCTTCACAAGATCCGCTCTTTCAGCTCCCACGAGTGAGTGAGAACATGCAGCATTTGTCGTTCTGTGCCTGGCTTATTCCACTTAACATATGACCCCAGGTCCTTCCTCGTTGCTGCAAAGCACAGGATTTTGTTATTTCATACGGCTGAATCTGAATGAACCCGAGGCCCGCTGTGCGTACATGCCACGTCTTCTTTATCCATCCATCGTTGGTGGGCACTCAGGTCGGTTCCAGATTTCGGCTGTTGTCGAGAGTGCTGCAGTGAACGTCGGAGTGCAGGTGCCCTTCGGTATGTCCATTTCCTGTCTTTTGGACGCACACCCGGCAGTGGGGTTGCTGGGTCACACGGTGGTTCTAGGCTAGTCTTTTGAGGAACCTCCACACTGGTCCCCGCGGGGACTGCACTGATTTACCTTCCCACCCACAGCCCACCAGCGCCCCCGTTTCCCAACTTCCTCACGGCATTTGTTATTTTCTGTCTTTTTGGTAAAAGCCATTTCAGCTGGGGTGAGGTGGTGCCTCCTCATCGCTTTGACTTGCATTTCTCTGGTGGTTAGTGGTGTCAAGCATTTTTTCATACGCTGTTTAGCCATGAGTATGTGTTGTTTTGAGAAACGTCCGTTCAGATCTTTTAATCAGACTGTGTGTTTCGCTGACGAGTCGTTTGAGCTCCTTGTATCTGGGCTCTCTGTTCCCTCCCACCGGCCTAAGTGTTTGTCTTGATGCCAGTGCCATGCTGTTCTAGCTACTGTTGCTTTGTAGTGTGTTTTGAAATCAGGTGCTGTGATGCCTCTTTTGTGCTTTTTGTTTGGGATTGATGAAGCCGTTTGGGGTCTTTCGTGCTTCCATATACATTTTAGGATTAATTTTCTCTATTTCTGTGAAGACTATCATTGGTCTTTTGACAGGGATTACCTTGAATCTGTAAGTTGCTTTAGGGAGTGTTGTCGTTTTGACAGTATTAATTCTCCCATTGCATGAGCGCAGGATGTCTTTCTGTCCCTTTATGTCCTCCTCAATTTCTTTCATCAGTTTTATCATTTTCCTTGTATAGACCTTTCACTTCTTTAGTCTGATTGATTCCCAGGTATTTTATACTTTTTTGTAGCTATTGTAAATGGAATTTCTTTCTTGATTTCTTTTTCAGATGGTTCACTGTTGGCCTATATGAATGGCATGATTTTTTGTGTTGATTGTAATTCATTTATCAGCTCTAACAGTTTTTTTAGTGGAGTCTTTAGGTTTTTCTAGAAGTAAGATCATGTCATTTGCAAACAAGGCTAATTTGACTTCTTCCTTCCTGATTCGGACGCCTTTTATTCCTTTCTCTTGCCTGACTGCTCTGGCCAGGACTTGCAGTGTTATGTTGAATAACAGTGGTGGGAGTGGCCATCCTGTCCCATCCAGTGTGATGTTAGCCGTGGAGAGCTGGGTTTTAAATCCAAATGTTATCGTTAATTAGGTTTTTGGACTTGACTTGCTATGTTTATATTTTCTCATGTGTTAATATAAAAGTTAGGCTTTATAATTTCTAAGATGTGTTCCAAATGAAAAATTATAGTCTGATGAAAATAATTAAATGCATTTTTAAAGGCTTTTTTCAGCCTTTAGATTGTCATTCTGAATTCCAAATCTCACTTTTAAATTAATTAGATTAAATATGTAAGAGACCTGAAGACCTCCAATTCCTCTGAAAGTTGTGTTGGCTTTAAAAATGTACATCTAGATTTTATGCCTTTATTGAAATCTCCTCAGGTCCATTAATCACAATTTAAAAAAATCGCTTGTGTTCTAAAGCACAATTATTGTACCTGGATCCCAGCTGTTTATTTTAAAGTTTCTGGCTTCTCCTCACTGCACCCCTGCACCGAGCGGCAGTCGCCGTGAATGATGTGAAGCAGCGGCCTCTTGACCGGTGTGTTTCTGGGATCTACACCTCAACATGTGTTTCTTCGAGTCTTCACCACATGCAATATTGCTTTTACTTGTTCATACTTAGCTTGGAATCACTGTTAATTTATTTTTTAAAAAGCTGGATTGTGTTAGGCAGGTTAAAGGACATGGTGTGTCAACATGCAGAACTAGATAATATGAACGCTGTTTGCATACAGCTGCATGTGATTCCGTCCAACTTGTCTCCTCCCAGGTAACCACGGCCCATGTCAGGCTGCAGACGTGCTCCGTCACGTATCCCCTCCCTGTGGCCACTGGGACGGTGTGCCCAGACCATGCGTCGTCACGATGTTGCTGCTGACCGACGCTGCCCCATAATGTCTCATTGAACGGGTAGGTCTGTCAGAATTAAAACAAGATGGTCCACAATTCTGCTGCTATTTCAAGCCAAATCTCTCTTCTGCAGCAACCCTACCAACTATCATTTGACGCTCACGTGTAGAAAGGAACCAGGACCGAGCCTTGTGGAAATTACCCATTAAATTGGGCATTGGGCAGATAGAGCCATTTTTCCTACATTGCCTGCAGGAGAATATATTCAGAACACCTCAGAACACCTCACGTTTTATTCTAATTATCAGCAAAATTATTTTCTTTGAATTTCATTTCTCCTCTTACTAAGAAGAGCCTTCAAAATGAGTAATACACATTTTCCTCTCATTTTGTACATGTAATCCACAATATGTTCATCAGAAATAAATGACCCCACAAATGAATGAGAAAGGGTCTTTTCTTTTATTTCTGCGAAGATTTTATTAATTTCTTTCATGGACTAAAAATATTCAGACTCGCACAAAGTTTCAGTCAATGCGTGAAAGGTGATACATTTTTAAAACTTGTTTGCAGCGTCTGCACCGCTTTTGCCCTGCAATTTAGAGCTCCAGCAGGCTCAGCTCATTCGCTAACAAAGAGTCTGTTGAAGTCTTCATGAAAAACTGTGTATAAACCGTCAGGTGAGTGTGTTTTTAAAAGCTGTTTAGTGAAGAGACAGCATGACAAAGAGATCATTTCAGTCTGACGTGGTCCATGTGTTTATTCAGTTCATGCCTGTGAAAAGAAGATTTTAAATAATGTCAGACATACGTACACACATTGCATGTACGTGTACCTGTACACGTACACACACAAAAGCACACACATGCTTTGGATGGGGGTTTATATTTGTATTTTTAGATGGACAACCTTATTGCCATGTCTCTCTCCGTCTCTAGTTTCATTGACGAGTTTATTCTTTTCTGCTTTCCTCGTCCTTGGCTCTAACAGAGAAAACAGGTCAGTCCTAGAGATATTTCCTAAATAGCCTCTGGCTCTGGAGATGCTGAACCCTTAACTTTCTGCTCACCGTGGCTGACGGATGGATTACGGAAGGTCGTGGGAGACTCAATGAAACGTGTAAAATAAACTTATGTTCATCACTTAGTCAAGAACTTTAGCCCATCAAGATTTAGTATGGAGCATCATTTTATAATTATCATCGACAGATATGCATACACATGGTTTGATAATTCATATAAAGAATTTGATAATTTAAAATTTTCATTTTGTTCTGTTTGCCATTTACATAAAATTCCATTCCATTCACAATCCGAGCTCTTCAGCCAGGTTGACTGGATTCAGAGAAGGTTCCACCACGGAGCTCTGAGACCCTGCGGAGTCCACCTGCCTCCCTGTGCCTCAGATTTCACCCACAAGACCAGGTGGGTAGAGCCTATCTGCGTGTTTTGAATACTTACATAGAGGTGATGGAAGATTATAGATATAGAGACAGGTGGACATATGGAGGTACATTGTACTGAGTATACCAAAGCCTTCAGTAAGTATTAGATAGCGTTACTGTTGTCATCATCACTATGATCATTGATTCTAGGAATTCCAAAGAACAAAACTAGACGATTATGCCTTAGATTTGCAGAATGTATCCCAGAATGATGCAAGAATATATATGTATGTAAAATTTTAATTGAAGCTTTCCAGGCCCCTCATGTCTAGGGAAATCCACCTGCACTCACAAAGACTCCACAAGTGTTCTGTCCACCCACACTCACTCCCTGACCAGCACCCCAAGACTGGCGCTCTGTCTAACTGCCCCCATAACACTGTTAATGTATCAACCAAAGACATTATTTCCCAGGACTCTCAAACCCACACATTCACCTGTGTACAAACGTGGCTTTGATCCCTGGAGAAAGAGAAATGTTCCTTCTTCCACACTGTCGTCAAATGGACACCAAAGCAGGTGGATATGCTCCCAGGTCCCACATTCCTGGGGGTCAAGAGTTCCCTATCTACCCTGCGGCCTTTCTGCACAGGCTCAGAAAAAACCCAGAAAGCCAAGACCCATACCCAAGGTAGGTCTTTCCTTCACATCAAAGCCAAAACCACCATGAAATTTCATCCCCAGAACTTCATTAATTTCATCAAATTTGCTCAAACATCCTTCATCAAAGGCATTCAAACATGTAAAAATCCTAGGGTATCAAATTACAATTTTCTACACATTGGAAGTAAAACAGATGCCGACGTGGGTGCTTTGTACATATTCTTTCAATAATCATTCATTCTCTTATTAAACAATTATCTGTTGAGTTTTAATTGATGCCAAGTACTGCTCCAAGCTGGCATAATTCTTGGCAGTAGGGTATTAATAATGCATAAAGCAAAAATGTTACCTGCTGTTATGAACTGGATACTTAATCCCCACTTGGAAACACAAAAAGAAAGGCTGACAGAGATTAAAAAATTCTCATAAAGTGTCACAGTTTATAATCCACATAGCTAAAATAGTAACCAATGTGTTGCTAGGGAAAACTGTCTCTATCATATAAACTAAAATGTGCTTGTTCCTACTGGGACATGGAAACATCTTCAAGGAAATTAAAATGTTTTATTAAATTTACTGAGAGAAGATAAATGTCTTTTAAGTGATCAATAAGAAAAAAAAACTAGTAAATCAAAACGTTCCTGGAATATTGTTAGAATTTGTAAAAACCATCAAATCATTCTTACATGCATAATTAATAGTTTCACCAGAGAGAGTGTGAAAATTCTGACTTCTTAGAAAGAGTCTGCGTTGGGATTAACAAATAATACTAAGAGTACTAGACTAATAGCATTTCCCAATTTTAATGGCATCCCTCTTTGATTAATTATAAATTAATATGAAATACAAGGAAAATATCTGAACAGTAAATAGAAAAATTTCTTTGTCATGAGCATGTCCAAATATAAAACCCAAATGCTAACTAAGACTTCACTTAATTGAAAAAATAATCATGTTATACTTAATATAACATTTGCTTTATTTAATATAAAGCAAAAATGTAAATGTTGACTCTTTTCTTAAATATTATTTTATTTTGTAATAGGCAATACATACAAATGGTACACATTTCAAAAGTGTAATAACCATCATCAACCCACTGAATCTGAATGTTTCTTATATAGTGTATACCACTGTAGAGGTATCCTGTGTGTACACAGTGTGTGTACATGCGTGCACACACGTGCATGTGTATATGTGTGCACCTGTATATATTTGTGTCTGTGCATGTGTGTAAGCGCATGTGTGTGCACAGGTGTGTGTATGTGTGTCTTTTGTGTGCACGTGTCCTATTCTCGATGTTATCGTCCACGATTCTCTCCATATATCTCCATATTTTGTGGATTGTTTCACACCAGTACAGACTTTCCTCATTATTCTTAATGGCTACATAGTAGTTTAATTTATTAGAAAAGTTTATTTAAAGTAGAGAAATTATAGAGAAAAGTGTGCAAATGCTAGGTGTAGATGTGTTCACTTTCACAAGTTGAACCTTTGTAACCAGCTCGCAGACGGGAACCAATGACCCCAGGCCACCATCCATGTTAGTGCATTTAGACGTACTTTGTTCACGCTGTTTGCTCCAGAGCGTTCACAGTGTAAGATGTGTGATCGCTTTCTTGCTTGGCAAACATTGAAATTCCTCCTCATGTTAAGTGTTAGTTAAGTAGAAATTGCCTTATTTTTCTGATTCGGTATACTGATTTCTGTGCCAGCACTCTCCCTCTCTAAACTTCCGTCACCACCTCTGCTGCTCCTGACACACCGTGGTGACAGTGAAGGGACATGCTCCTGCTTTGACAGAGCATCTCCATCTCAGCTGGAACCGACGCCCCACTTGGGTGGAAACTGTCCTCTGAAAGCCACCTGTGGAGGAAGAATTGCACATTGCATGACTTGTGCCCAACGTATGTCATGCAGGTAACACTCCAGTTGTGGGCAAGGTGCCCCACACACCTACAGGTGTCAGCCATGTGCGTGACAGCCACCAACGCTTCCTGCTAGGTGTAATTCTGCCAATAAACACATCTTCATTCAGCAGCATATGAGCTATTTGAGATGGCCCTGCCAGTTAGCAAATATTTATCTAAGTCCTGATGTGTGTCAACCATTATTCTAGAAAGATCCTTCAACGTTAGTGAAATACATACTTGGGTTAAGATAATTTTCTGGCTGACTGAGGTTTAACTGGAAATCTCTTTTTGATTTTCGTGCAATAGGCTGTGAAATCGTGGAATGATAGAGGTGGAAGGAATTTCAAAGTTTATTCAGTCCAGTGCCCTTGGAGGCTTTGGGTTACAATGTCAGAAACCCAACATGAACTTGGCCAAACTGTCATGGGGATGGTGTCTTCCGTAATGAACTCTGGAGCAGTTAAGGGCAGATTTTCCTTTAGAAGGGTCTGGAATCTCGGTCTCTGCCCTGTTTCTGCTTCTTTCTGTGGTGGCCTTCTCAGTAGCCCCCTTAGATGAGATTAGGGTCTGGCCCTTAAAAGCCTGGGCTCATACTCTTAAAATCTTATGGCCATAAAAGAAAGAGTCTTTTCCCCCACTCCAGTTTGAAAGCAAATGACCTTAGATGGAACCTGAGCCAAATGCCCCTTCTCGTGCCACCTTCTGTGGCCGGGACGAAGGGTCCCCAGTGACGGCAGCTCGCACTGACACCACGTCGACCAAGCAAAGGACAGAGGCACCTCCCTAAGGGAGGAGCGGCTGATGCGCAGAGGATGAAGCAGTACGGGGCTAAAAGACAACCTTAAATGTTCACAAACTCTTTTATTCTATGGCTGACAACACTGTGCCACAGACATTTAAGGACAATTGCCTGGGTTTACTGTGGCCATTGATAAGCTAAGATTGGAATCCAGAGGCTTCCACACTCCGGGACAAAGGCACGGCTTCGTGCAGAAAACATTTTTAAGAGTTCTTATTCTCAGGGTAAGAAATTAAAGTGTGTTTGGTGACTGGTGATTACGTGTTGCTCGGCTGTCATCGCATCACTGCTCTGTAGAGACACACACATTAACGTATCGGGTTCTTCACCTATTGCCTACAGGACAGTCCTTGACATTTAATAATCTTAAATATTCATATTAAATGAAGTTGTTTTTCTATCATTTTATCTCGTTTATAAAATAATAAGTAGGAAACAGCTCATCGTTTTTACTGGGGATTCCAGTCAGCCAATTTATAATTTTTTGAAGATTATAGACCTTGTTTGAACTTGAGAGCTCCTTTGTAACCAGGACACATTTTGTGATCCAATACATAAACTTCCCCTAATCATTCTTCAGCTAATAAGCCTGTAAATTGTCCCTTATGTGAAGAACAGGGATGAATAAACTCCTAGTGAAAAATATGTACTTTGATGAGTTGATTCATGTCATGATCTTATTTTTAATGAGAGCGTCTTTAAGAAGCTAAAAAAAGGTCCCTAAATTTAGTGCTATACCTAATATACACAAACCATTTCCATCTGGTTAATGTATAACCCATCTTTGAAATGCTAATTATGGGTTTTTAAAAAGCAATTGAAATGCACAAAAAAACACCCTAATATACGGGATCTAACTGCAAAACTCAAGTGTCTAAATGTCTTCAAGGACATGTGTAAAGACATGTTGGTGCAGGGGTGCTCCAGGGAAACCGGGATGGGAAACTGCTGTGTTGCTACACCCGGGAGTTCCCGTCCATGTCTTTTGCTCTTAGTCTTTTCTGTCCTGTGTCCACCAGTTGTTCTCGTCTGATGCTAACATTCAACTCTGAGTCAAAACCTGCTTTACTGACAGACTGTGATCTATAGCTAGAGAGAGAGAGAGAAGATGCAAATCTTTGCAATAACCCCTTGAGACCACCATCGTCTCCTACAAGCTTTGTGGAGTTGAACAAACGCTCTTTCCTCCAATTTTCCCTCCCGGGAAGGCAGGAACCTGCTCTCTGAATCCAGGCTGAAGATGGGCTTCACGAGATCTGGGCTGGGGAAAAAATGCATCATACACACTTAAAACGTACCTCGTACTTGTACTTGATACATAGATACAACAAAGCAGCACTGTACTAGAAATTTCTATCATTTTTCCAATGTGCACTGAATGATAAACCTGTCCTTCAGCGTGCACCTTAAATGCCAAGCTCAAAGAAGAGAAAACAAGCGTGAAATGTAGAATTCACGTACCCATCGAGCCTTCAGTATGTATCAAGCCAAAGACTGGGCGTTGCTTCGAAACTAACAAATGCCTTACCAAGTAACTTGAAAGGAGGGACTGGTCTATAAAAACTATTAATAATGGGTATTGATCTTCTTAATTGCACTAGAATTTCATAATACCATTCCAAATAATTTATAGAAGTCACTTTAAAAATATTGCATGTCAACCACATGATAAATTATTTTCACAAACCCTGATTTTCTTCTTGATTGATTTTTTTTCCTCTCTGGAATACTCCATCTGAGCTTTTAAATGTGCCCAGCCCTGGAAAGTTCCAGTGTGTAGCTGCAGGCTTCTGGCTCTTGAAGGACGCGTGGCTGAGGAATCCAGAACAGTTTCGGGAGCTCCTAGAGCAGCCGCGTGGGACGTGGGTTCACACTGAAGCCCAGAGTCCTTTCCATAACAGCCCCTGTTCGCTAGTGCACGCCGGGTTCTACCGGGTGTTCCAGTCCCGCGAAGAGCAGTGGGCCAATATTCACCAACAAGCACGGGAACCTGCTCATGTGAGCCTGGCTTTTATCTACTGTGGAAAAAGCAAGGACTCATTACGGTCAGAAGAAATTCACAATTTCAGTCTGTCTGGTAGCTCGGTAGCCCTATTGAAGTTATTGAATCTTTTTTAAAAACTTATATTTTTTTGTTTTAATTTCTAAGCTGTAATCCTGCACTGTAGTTGACAGGCTTTACTATGGCAAGTAATTAACAAGCGCAGGCCTCCTGTGTTCGTACAGACATAAAACCACCTTCCTTCCTAAGCTGTCTTTGCCCATCCCAGACATGGGAAGGGAACATGCAAGTCCAAAAGTCCTTACTGATGACACAGACCCTTCCATTGTGGGAAATTCCCAGGTTCTTTTTTTTTTAATTTATTTTTTAATTGACAAATAAAAATTGTCAATTTCACTATGTCACTATGTTGTTTTGAAATTTGCATGCGTTGTGAAGTGGCTAATTAACACATGCATCACCTCACACAGGTATTTTTATGTGGTGAGAACACGTAAAATTTGTTCTTCCAGCAACTTTCAAGAACACATGACACTGCTGTCAGCCATAGTCTCCGTGTTACGCCATAGGTCTCTCGAGCCTGAGCACATCAAGTGTAATCAGCCAGGCACAGAAAGACCAACACCCCACAATCTCCTTCGAACGCGAAGTGTGAAAATGTTGGACTCGGAAGGGGGAGCAGAACGGTGGTCACAGGGCTGGGCGGGAGGTTGGGGAGGAGACAATCAAAGGATATGAGATTTTAGTTAGACAGGAAGAATAAGTTTTTAAAAAGTTTTTATGGGTTTTTAAGAAGCACGTCTGTTTTCTGATCTTTAAAATTTATGTCACAGAATCCTTTGGGGAAGATAAACTCTTGCAATTTGCCCGAAGCCTGTGCCCACATAAGCAATATGCCCAGCACAGACGTCAGCAGCTCTGTCGGCCACTTCTGTCTCTCTTCACACCCACGGGTGCCTTCCCAGCAGGTGCAGGTGACAACCAGTGCCCAGGACAGGGGAGGCTCTGGCGGGAGAGGGGGGCAGGCAGGGCCTGAGGCCCTGGCCTTTGGGGGGACCCCCCTCCTCTGCCTCACCTGGGGCCAGAGCTACTCTCCACCCTGTTCAGGTGACATCTGGCCAGTCAGCATCTTCCATCACCCACCCAACCAAGGTCCTGCTACATTCCCTCCTCATAGAGATAAAGAGTCATTTGTTTCCTGGTCCTCCCTCTTACCTGTCCTCCTGTCACCATCTGCTTGGTATTGAGCCACATAATTAACATTTACAGAGGCCACTGGGGCTCCCGGATGCACCTGGGCAAGCTGAGGTCTCAGCTCCTGCCTACCAGAGCCTCCGACCTGAGCCTCCCACCTGAACCTCCAACCTGAGCCTCCAACCTGAACCTCCAACCTGAGCCTCTGACCTGAGCCTCCAACCTGAGCCTCCAAGCGCCCCTTATCTCCACACCTCTTTTGACATCCAATTTCATATCTATTCTGTCATTTGACGCTTTTGTTTAGTTTTATCTTGTTTCTCAAAACAACTCCTGGAGGGTGCAAACTGCATTTTATATTATTTTTCAAAACTGCCCCTGACACCTTAATACAGTATCAGTGCTTGACAAAGTTGAGAAGGCCTGGACAGCTGGTATTTTAATTGTTTGCATGTTAGAAACGGCAACCTTTAGATCTTAAAGAGATAAAGGGGGAAAGCGTATAAAATCTTCCAGCTGAAACAGGCACTATAGATACCACTTGATTTTTAATTGTGCATACAGAAAAATAGAGATCAGGAAAGGCTCCTACATTTATCTGACACAGAATCCGAGGGGCAGTTTTCCTGCTCTCTGGCCCGGCAGGAGTTTCAGTGAAAGACAGTGGAAGGTTCACCTGAGGATTTCAAGATAAAACCAGCCGTTCAAAAGGAATAATGCTCAGTTATTTGTTTTCATGTTTAAAATACTTTATTTCTATTAGATACAGGAAAAAAGGCCTACAGAGCATTAAAATCATCTTAAAATTATATGTTATTTCAAAATATCTGAATATCATATGAACTTGGATAAATCATTCATAAATAGCAAACAAATATTGAGATAAAGGATCTTCTGCCCTCTCTTCTGCTATTACTTTTAATAATTATATTTTCAAGATAGATATTCTGCTATGTAGCATATACCTGGTTAATACAATGTCATTATCTTTGAAACGGTAATTACTGGGGGAAAGTTTCATGATGCAAAATAGGAAAACACAAAAGCAAGATGCCATGACCCTTGGAGTCTGGCTGCACGTGGACCTCGCGGGCACGCTCAGGGAGTTCTTTCATCAAGGCTCTGGAGAGGGTCTATCGAGCTCAGCGGGCCAGATATTAATTTCCAAGATGATTCAGCAGTTATCATGTCCCCAGACTGATGTAAGATGTTGGCATTTTTAAAAAGTTATAGTAATCTCAGAAACATTTTTGAGCATTTATTTATTTGACAAACAGGTGTTTGAGACACTGTGCACCAGGGCTGTCTTAGGCTCAGGAGAACAGCACACACAAAACCCTCCCTCCGTGCCTCGCGTTCTAGGGGGACAGACAAAGGCAGGTGGGTGAGCACCTGGCCAGGAAGCAGGGCGGGGGCTGCCCCGCTCACCTGGAGTCAGGCGGCCCTTCCTTGTAAAGAGAAAGAAGCAGCCCTGACAGCATCCTGGGGGTTGCCGGCCCCCGAAGGGTTTTCTGCCGTCCTCCTGTGATGCTCTTTCGCTGACGCAGAATCCTGTTCAGGGACAATGGCACCACTGGGGCCGAGCGCCCAGTCTCCACGGGGCTGCGTCTTCAGCTTCTGAGCCAAGAGGAGACAGAGGTCGGCTCTGGACCCTTCTGGGACCCTCCTCCAGCCATCTTCCGTCTGGCTGCAAGAGTTAGTGTCCACATAAACCTACTTAGTTGTTACCAAAAGAGGCAGTTCCTGTTGTACTACCTCGAAGCACAGACAAATACATGAATGCTCCCCGCCAGAGGGTGCAGGGAGAGGCTGCAGGTGGCACATCACACGCAGCAGGAAGGGGCCGGGCCCGTGCTGGGACCACTGCAGCCCTGGCAGCAATCGATCACGTGCATTTTGTTCCTAGGACAGAAAGGGGACCTGGCTCCTCATGTTGCATTTTGTGTATTTATTTATTATTTATTTATTTTATTTTTAATTATTATAGGTACAGAACAGTTGTATATCTTTATAGAGTGCATGTGATGTTTTGATACAGGCACACAATGTGAATTAATCAGTTGGGGTAATTGGGGTATCCATCACCTCAGGCATTTGTCATTTCTTTGTGTTAGGAACATTCCAATTCCACAGTTTTAGCTATTTTAAAGTATACCCTAACTTATTGTTGATTGTAGTCGCTTTGTTGTGCTATCAAATATTGTTCATTCTATCTAACTATCTAACTATATTGTTTTCACCCATTAACCATCCCCAGTTTATCCCCCCTCTCCACTCCCAGCCTCTGGTAACCATCATTCTACTCTGTCTCCATGAGATCAATTGCTTTTAATATTTAGCTCCCACATATGGATGAGAACATGTGAGATTTGTCTTTCTGTGCTTGGCTATTTCACTTAACATAATGTTCTTTAGTTCCACCCATGTTGTTGCAAAAGGCAAGATTTCATTCTTTTTGTGGCTGTATAATATTCCACTGTGTGTATGCACCACAATTTCTTTATCCATTCATGCACTGATGGACACTTAGGTTGATTCCAAATCTTGGCTATTGTGAACAGTGCTACAATAAACATGGGAGTGCAGGTATCTTTTCTATATACTGAATTCCCCTCCTTGGATATATATACACCCAGGGGTGGGATTGCTGGGTCATGTGGTAGTTCTATTTTCAGTTTTTTGAGGAACCTCCATACTATTCTCCACAGTGGTTGCAGGAATTTACCTTCGCCACCAACAGCATACGAGGCTTCCCCTCTTTCCACATCCTCACCAGTGTTTGTTATTGTATGGCCCACATAATCATACTGAAAATGCTTGGTATGACTTCAATTTTTTTGAATTTTTTAAGACTTATTTTGTGGCCTAACACCTGGTCTGTCCTTGAGAATGACCTGTGAACTGAGGAGAAGAACATGTATCTTGCAGCTGACGGATGAAACGTTCTGTCAATCTCTATTAGGTCCATTTGGTCTAAAGTGCACATTGAGTGAGAAGTTTCTTTGTGGACTTTCTGTCTGGGTGATCTGTCCAGTGCTGAAAGTGGGGTGTTTAGGTCTCCGGTGATTATTGTATTGGGGTCTGTCTCTCTCTTTCAGTCTGATAATATTTGCTTTATGTGTCTGGGTGCTCCAGTGTTGGGTGCGTATATATTTAGAATTGTGATGTCCTGTTGCTGAATTGACCCTTTTATCATTATATAATGACGTCCTTTGTTTCTTTTTACAGTTTTTATCTTGAAATTTATTTTACCTGATGGAGGTATAGCGACTCCTGCTCTTTGTTGGTCTCCCTTTGCATGGAATGTCTTTTCCCAACCCTTTGTTTTCAGTCCCTGTGTGTCTTTATAGGGGAAATGGGCTCTTGCAGACGGCATATGGTTGGCTCTTGGTTTTCATCCACTCAGCCACTCTGTGTCTTTTGATCGGAGAGTTTAGTCCATTCACTTTCAGTGCTATTATTGATGGGTAGGGACTGACTTCTGCCGTGTTGTTATTTGATTTCTGGTTGTTTGTGGTCCTCTCTCCCTTCCTCCTTTCCTTCCTTCCTGTCTTCCTTTGTGTCAAAGTGATTTTCTCTCGTAGTGGGTTTCAGTTTCTTGCTATAATGTTTTTTTCTTGATATAATGTTCAAACCAGGTACTGTGACTGCTCACCTCAGTTTGGGTTCTTCTGAAGATGCTTGCTTGCGTGGATAGTTGTTGACTCTGGTGTTCGTAAGGAGGGACGATGGCTGGAGGGTTCATCTTGCTCCACCCCTCATGTTGCATTTTAGGAAAATTGTTGAGAATATCAACCCTATAATAAGGGAAATGAAAAAGGAAACAAAACATGGTTCTAGTCACTTAACTGAGGACACCAAAGACCATGCGGCAGTGTTATGTTTCTGAACAGAATTTTTTTTTAAATGTAGGAAGAGGAAATTAACATTTAGAAGTTTAAGTACAGATACCACTCCGATAACTTTGTATATCACTTTTTAATTAGCTGTTGCAACAAGATTGCTGTGGAAACAACTATTATCAGTGCTCAAAATAGGTATTTATTTAACAGTCTGCAGACAATATAGCAACATGCCATGGCATGATATAAACAATAAAAGACATTTTCAGAAAATACTAGGGAAACATGAAAGTTAATTTTTTAAAAAAATACTTCACCCAGAGCTTGAGAGTATGTAGGTCTACTCTGCAGAAACCCTATACAGGAAAGACCTAAGGAAGAAGAGCTAATTAAGTATATAAACTTAAACATTTTAAGGCAGTGATGCTGAGCAAATTACACACAGTAAAATCCATTCCATGGTATGTCTCAGTTACACAATATGCATAAAGAAAATAGGAACCTAACATGCTTTGTGTGCTTGAGTGTACCAAACAATCCGTCCAAGGTTATTTTATCCATAATCTCAACACAGCAACCACGGGTGTGTTAAAACACATCAGTCTTGTCTCCCTTCTGCACAAACGCTCTTTTTGTACCACAGTCTTACTCTGAATAAAAGCAAAAGGACGGGGCCCCAATGCCCTTTCAACAGTTCTGAATTCCTCAGTCTCTGAGCACTCAAAGTTGGAGGCCAAAATTTCCGGTATGGCAAAGTGTGACCTAAACTGAAACAAAAGCTATTTCTCATTTTTTTTCTATCTTTTCATTGTGATTGCAAACAATCACAGGGTGCTGTCCAAACCTCGTGGGGGATTGTCTATTAATGGGAATTTCTAACTTATGTCTAAGTAAGATTTCTAATTAGAAAACTTCCTTTCCTAATTACCTTGCTAGAAATCTGGGAAAGTCCAAGTTCTGAAACACGCCTGCCCGTCTACACTTCAGAGATGAGGTGGAGACCCTCCCTTCCAGCCTGGCCCTGCAGCCACGGCCTGCCCTCCTGCTCCTCTCTGCTAGGGCTCCTGCCGCGTTAGCACCACAGACACGCTGTTAGTCAGTGCCACATTTCTTCCCCGTCATGCCGCACTGCCAGGCTGGTGACACTGGGTTTGGGATCTCCCTGCCCATCTCCGTAGCTGGTTGTCACCTGTCCAGTGTCACCACTCTCCCTGAGCATGGCAGTCCCTTATGGCATTTCCCAAAGCCTCCATCCCTCCAAAAATAGGGAGCAATTTTCAGACCGTGAAGCTTAAAGCAGTTGAAGCTCCCCTTGAGTGGAGGACAGCCCCGTGGTCACTGTGGCGCTGAGCACAGGCGGTGCTCACCAGAGGGCCCGCAGCCTGTGCTCACCCCTCCCCGAGGTCCTGACGTTCTGTGAACACTCCCAAAGTGCGTGAATGGTTGACTAGGCTGTGCATTGATCATCAGCTCATCTATTCACACCAGAGGCAGCCTTTTGCATCCCTGGCCAGTGATTAGCTGGAATCACACAGTACGTGTGTGTGTGGGGGGGGTGCCAGTGTTCATGTGTGCACATGTGTGGGCTGTGGGCTGTGTTTGAGTATGCATGTGTGTGCACATGTGTATGTGTGTTTATTTGTTAATCTCATCTGTGAAGTCATAAGCTATTTGAAGCCTGGAAATGAATTTTATTCTTTATGTCCCTTTATATCCTAATTTTAGGTTCAGACGTAGAAAACCATGCAGAAATGAAAAGTATCACATATTTCTAAGACCGTGAGATAGTTCTGAGAGAATGCTAACAGTACTGTCTACAGTAATACTGTGAGCTTTCCTTCAGTGCATCCTTTCACTTGTAAACACTTGCAGGTGGTGATTATCCTGCACCGTGGCTGTGCAAGTTGTAATTACCATCCTAACAGAAAGCCCTGCAGTGGTGCACAAACCTCGCTCACGAGAGCAGCCGTCGCTCTGCTCAAGTGCTCAAAATAGTGTATTCTTGAAAAGCAAGAGAATTTCCAGAAAGTTATTAATATCTCTTTCGACACATTTTCAATTTTTTACACTTCAAATTCTTATGGCAAATTGCAACGTCCATTTTTGCACATTATCACACTTATTTTCAAGTTAATTCATTGTGCCATTGTTTTTTTAAAAAGAAGGAAAATAACTTTTTTATTATACAAACAAAATTATAAAACTTCACTTAAAGTCCCTGGCCCCTACTTACTGTACTAATTATAGCGCTGTTTATCCAAATATGACAAAATTCTTTTACTGCTTTATAGCCAACCAGAGACATAACTTTCTATTCTCTATTGAATTAACAGTATATTTATTTCCTAAGAAATGTCTTCTTGTTTTCTTATGAGATTTGCAGTAGAAATCAAATCATCACAATTCAATTTGAGATGGCACAATTTACGTATTACAAAGCTTTTCATTCAATGTTAATTCCCCAGGGATTATACAATCAAACGTGCCGGTTAGTATAGGCACATTCAAATGTGTGTGATGTAGTTCAGAACCATTTGCACTGAAAGAGAATAATCTGAACAATCTCTTCCAAAATGATTGTTTAGAACAGGGAGGTCTGCACTATAGTGCTGCTCAAATTTCCTTCTATCAGCCAAGACCAGCTCCTGAAAGCCCAGACTGAGCTAAGTGATGCCGTACGGGACAGTCCTGTTTCTTTTGCTCCAACATGCATTTGTTCTAAATGGGATTTCTACGTTAACTTTAAATCAGTTATGAATTTGATGACATAACAAAGGTTCTATTAAGGTATATTATGTGAACAACCAGGATACATATGTATTAATAATTATTAATAATGTTAATAACAAACTAATACAATACAGTCTAAATTAAGTTAAAAATAACTTTCATGAAGCCGGCAGTAAACACATAAAGGTGATAGTGATTAGGACAGGGTGGTGGAATTGCAGGTGATTCTTTCTTATATCCTTTTTTTTCCCCACATGTCCTAAATAAAGCATCTGATAGTCTTACACAAAGAAAATATAAAGATAAACCTTAATACACCTGAGAAATATGTATTTTTCTTACCTTAATCTTTTAAAAAATCATAGACCAACAGAAAAAGCAAAATACCCTGGTTTATATTGTGAACAATGCAGCTCCAAATATTCTTGCACATGTGTTTCTGTGAGCATATGTTTTTAACTTAAAATTCATTGATGTCTAATTCACTTACAATAAAATGTTCCCATTTAAAGTACATAATCTGTTGATTCTGACAGATGTACAGTCCTGTGGAGTTCCATCACCTCCAAAATCTTCTCAGAAACAGTAAGAGAAAGTAGAATTAACAGGTGGAGAAATTGAACTGGGATGCAGGCCTGGCCAAGTCTCGGGCTCCAGCTTAAGCACTGGCGATAAGTTCTGTCCCTCGCTGGTCCTGGGAAGGGCGAGGCCCCAGGCGATGGTGGCTCTTTGCCGCCCGGCAGACCCTGAAATAGCCAACGACCAGCGTCCTCTGCCAAACACTTCCTTGAAGGGAGCCACACCAGCGTCTCCGTGCGGGCAACAAGCCTGTCTCCCCGTGCCGAAAGGCCACACTAAGACCTGCTCTTGTAAATTTAAGTCTGTTGCCCATCGTCGTTGGGTTCTGACTTTAATCTCCATTCCCAGGGTAGCAGCAGCACCCACATGGTACTTGTTATATTTCACTGGGTAATAAACTTATTTGTATTCATGTATACAAATGCATATCTTAACGTCTGTGGTGGACAATAAACTTCTTGAGAGCAGAAATAAGTCTGACTTACTGATATACACTTCACAACCCCAAGCAAAGCACCTCACACATAGGCACTCGCTAAAGTTATGCAAATGCCCTGGCCAGAAATATTATAGATACAACTAATTCCGTGAATCTCAACTGAAGGTGAAGCTCAAGGTTGTTTATAATAAAGAAGGAAAAAGAGCGAGAGAAACAGAGAGAGAGTTGATGCTTAATGTTTAGCTGATAATGTGATAAAGCAACAATTTCAGCTGGAATAGAGAAATTGATACAATGCATTAAACAAAAGTGAAGATGAAATGACATGGAAGATGATGCTGATGAGAATAAAGTAAGAGATTCATTGCTGCAAGAGGCACCGTGGAGACTTTCGATGCAACTGACGGCAGGTGAGTCTGGATTGTGAGCATGAACACACACCCGCAGGAAATAAGGAATTGCGGTTAGCAAGGCAGCACGCTAACAAGCAGAGAAAAATTATGTGCAATGCTTGAGGGGATAACAGGATTTGAAAAGAGAAACTTAAAGAGAAAGTGAATGAGGCGGTTAGGAGCCGTATAAAAATTTTATCTGCAATGGTTTGAGGTAACTTTTATACTTATGCAAGGCAAAGACGGTGTGCTGTTAAGATGGAAAGTTATAAATAATGATAAGGATTCGGTTTAAACTTTCAGAAGCACATTCATCTATCAAAATGTCTTTTCGGATTTGCACTTTGGGATCTTCACCTCAGGCAGAGGTGAGAGATGAAGCAGCTGCGTGGGAGGAGTGTGAGTCTGTGTACGTTGTGTCTTTTAGGAAGGAGAACCGTCACCGAGGTCAGGGCACTGGGTCACAAATAGTGTCATTGAGACACTAGCGCTAATAATAATAACAAACAGAAAAGACCCAAATTACCAATTTCTCTTGAAGTTTGGACATTTCCCCATGTTTTTGGACTTTGGACACCCGAGAGCAGGCAGACCTGCCTTCCCCCTGCCCAGACCCTGCCCCACCGCACTGCCCGGCCAGGCATCTGCCACGGGGAACCTGACACCCTCGTGCTACGTTGCGTCTGGCCACGCACAGTTTCGTGCTGTCAGATCTAAAACCAAAATGCTTGTTTGCGTGATGCTCCTTTTGTTTTTCAGATCCGGGGTCGTCTTACATACACACCCATCTGCCATTTGCACCTCCAACGGCACTTAGGAACTGTTTGCTTGACATTTCTCCTTAGTGTGTCTTAAGAATCACCTTGAGGTCACCTTCATCCTGTACCTGCTCCCCAGTGAACCCCGTGATACATAAAGGTGTCAGCTTTTGTGAGGTTCAGGACAGGCGCCATCCGTTCCTGCTCGGGTGCCCTCAGGACTCCTGGCTGGTTAGGTTTACCCTTGGGGTAACTGCAGAGGATGGAGTGCAGCACCACAGAGCACCGGGTTGGCAGCTACCATCATGGAACTGCCGGTGGCACCAAGTAGCTATTAATTGCTGGGGTCACTTATCCCCTCACCTGCCGTGGCACTAGAAGTCCTGCAGGGTATCTCGCCTGCGCTGCCTGGAATCTCTCTTCCTGTCTCACATCCTTTTTTCAGGACCATAAAGTTCAGAACCAGCTTGTTCCTCCTTAATAGGCATTTATTTGGCCTTTTATTGTGATTTTCACAAGTGGTGAGCCTATTTGTAATATAAGTGGTCCGCATGGATGGTGCATTTTATTTATCCAGAAAGTTTCGTAACAATTCTTCTGTACATGAGGCACTGACTAGTGCCGGGATAGGGTGAAGAGGTGAACACCCTCCTTAACGGTGAACCCGGAGCATGGCAGGTGGCCTCCGACTGTGCCTCCTGCCTTTTTCCTTGATCACACCAGTCGGTGGTTTGTCTGTCTTGTTGTTCTTGGTCTTGGTTTTATTGAGAACCATGATTTTGAGTTGTTAATTTAGCCTAATTTTTTCTTTACCTTACTCATTTCTGCTCATGTCGCCCTTATTTCCTTCCTTGTACTATTTCATTGTACTATTTAATGACACTCCATTCTCCAATTAGTACAGCCCATTCAATAAATTGGTACCTGGTGTATTAGTTTCTTGCTACTGTGGCAAAGTACAAACTGGGAGGCTTAAAACAATAGAAATTTATTCTAATCATGGTCCTAGAGGCCCGAAGTCTGAAATCAAGATACCAGCTTTCCCTTCCTGCCTATTCCAGCTTTTAGTGGCTCCTGGCTTTCCTTGACTTGTGGCCATGTCACCCCGATCTCTGACTGTGTCACGTGGATTCCCCTGTGTGTCTGTACAACCTCCCTCTGCCCCCTCATATAATTACACCGGTGATGGTGTTTAGGTAATCCAGAATGTTCTCATCGCAAGATCTTTAACTTTATTACAGAAGCAAAGAATCTTTTTTGTCAAATGAGGTAACTTTTTATGCTCCAGGGGATGTGGAGATATACACAGTCCTCCCTCAATATCCACAGGGGAATGGTTCCAGGACCTCCCATGAAAATCAAAATTCACGACACTCAAGTTCCTGATATGAAATGGTGTAGTGTTTGCGTATAGCCTACGCACATCCTCCCATAAGCTTGAAATCATCTCTGGGTTACTCCTGACGCCAAATGCAATGTAAGTGCTATGTAAACAGTTGTTATGTTGTATTTTTATTTCTGGTATTTTTATTGTTGTATTATTATTTTTACTGTTTTTTAAAATATTTTTGATGATCGGTTGGTTGAATCTTTGGATGTGGGGCCTGAGGACACTGAAGGCTGACTATCTATCTATCTATCTATCTATATATTTATTTATTCTGGAGGAGGTGATGGGACATGCCTTTTTCAGTCTACCACCCAAACTATGTTTATTTAAATCTTCTTAGGTACAAAATATCTTTGCTGTCTTCATTTTTGGAATCCTAGACACATCTCCTAGAGTTAATTTTCTTTTTCTTTAAGAATATTTTCTATTAACTCTTTTAATGTCAGAGGTTACTTCTCTCAGACTTAAAACATTCTTATTTCCCGTACTGTTGAGTAACAGCCTGTCTGGGGGCGGAACTCCAGGTTCTAGCACCTTCTGCTGTCTAATATCTGCTCATGGTCTTAGAACATCTTTCTTTGGCATTCTGAATTTTCAATACACTGTCTAGGTGCGGTTCGTTTTTATTTATCCTATTTTGGGTTCCTTGTGAACCTTGAATTTGAAGATTTTTTTGTTCATTCACCCTTCTGACAGAATAATCATCTCTATCAATTCCTCCCTTGTTATACTCCCGTTAGAAGTATGTTGGAGTCTATCGCTGGATCCTTGATAATTCTTAATATCTACTTAATATTTTCCATTTTATTGTCTCTCTTTAATTAATTCTGGTAAATTTATAGAGTCCAATCATCCACTTAGATCGTTATTTCTATCTTATGATACAGCAAATGATTGGATTAGCTTAATTACTGTCTCTATGCTTTTTTTAAATCTTCTGTAATTCCATGTACAGAAATGTCAAGCTTGTCCATTCTTCTTACATCATGACTTGCTTTTTCTATGTTTTTATCAATTCAAACACAATTTTTAAAAATATTAATCTTCACAGCACCGGTTCCTTATTTCTAATTCTTGAGAGTCTAATTCCACTGTTTGTTGTGTTTCTTGACTTTTATTGTTTGTATTCTTGAATTTACTTTATACTTTCATTATAAGTTATTTGTAATGTTGGCTTGTTTTTATTTAAACATCCCTTATGTTCAGTTACTTTTTTAGCTTGGTCATTTCCACAACAGCTTTGCTTTGTAAATTCCAACCCCAAACCAACTTGATATAAAAGTACTAAATTCTGAATTATCATTTTGGAACTTTTTTCTTCCACTTATAGCCCAAGCAAAAGCAGGCAAAGGTCACTGATGTTAGTATGTTTTCAATTATGTGTTCATATGAATGATCTAAAATTTTGCTGCTGTGCCTTCCTATAGGAGAAAATCATTTTGTGATCCTTGTTTAATGCTCAGTACTCATTTCCAACACCACACATTACGAAGGTTGTTCAAATAAAAACTCACTAGGTTATCAAGACCAATGACACCTTTCCCCTGATGGCCAGTGCATTAGCACATGCAAAAAAGAAAACCTTAAATAAAAAATGTCACTGAACTTTTCAAAATTACTTGCAGACACCAAACCACAGGCCTAAGAATCACAATGAACACCAGGTAGATTGGATAAACGCACACACACACACACACAAACACATACACATACACATACACACACCCTGCCATGCACACACGTAAATTAAACCTGACCATACAGATGGTGAAAAAATATCTACAACAAAATGGATTTCCCTTTACTGTAGGTGCAAGTGTAAATTGGGAAATATATTTATATTTATGTTTTATACTTTGTAGAGAGAGAAAGCCTGTGATTTAACTCATTGGTATTAGAGTACACTCTGAAAAGAATCTTGTGCATGAACCCAAAGAAACACATATAAGAATGTTCAAATGGCAATGTTTGCAATAATAAAACATTTTTTAAAATGTCTGTCAGTAGATTGGTAAATAAATAAATGTTGATATAGTCACACAATGGAATATTTTACCACAATTAAAAATAAATTACTTAGAATTATATGTAATAAAATAAAAAATATTAGAAATATTATTAAAGGAAAATAGTGACTTTTAAAAATTATTTTATCAATATCCTAAAGGAATAAAACTATCAATTTGGCTAGTAGTCCATCTTAACAATATTAAGTCTTCTAGTCCATGAATATGGTATGTCTTTCCATTTATTTAGTTCTTCTTTAATTTCTTTCAATAATGTATAAAAGTTTTAAAAGTATAAATTTTGTACTTCTTTTGCTAAAGTTATTCCTAATTTGATGCTGTTGTAAGTGGAATTATTTTCTTAATTTAATTTTGAGTTCATTGTTAGTGCACAGAAATTAAATTGATTTTTGTGCATTGATTTTGTATATTGCAACATTCCTGAAGTCATTTGTCAGTTTTAATTATTTCAATATGTCAGTGAGGGTTTTCTATATACCAGATTATGTCACTTCACATAGAGACAGTTTCACTTCTTATGTTTTAGTCTGGACGCCTGTTAACTGTTTTTCTTCCCTGCTTGCTCAGCTATATCTTCCAGTCCAATGATGAACAGAAGTAACAACAGGAAATCCTTGTCTTGCTCCTTATCTTATTGAGACAACTATTCAGCCTTTCACCTTTAAGTATGATGTCAGCTTTGAGTGTTTTATAGATGACCTTTATCAGCTCCAGGAAGTCCTGTTCCATTTCTGTTCTCTTAGCCATTTTTACCATGAAGGGTGTTGAATTTTATTAATTTTTTTGTATCTATTTAGGTGATTATGTGGTGTTTATCCTTTATTCCAATGACATGGTGCATTACATTAATTGATTTTAGGATGCTAATCCAATCTTTCTTTTCTGGGATAAATCCCTCTTGGTCATGTTACATAATCCTTTTATAGGTAGGTGATTGTTTTTGTTTGCTAATATTTTGTTAAAAATTTTTGTATGTATGTTCTTAAGATATATTGGTCTGTGGTTTGATTTTCTCACTATGTTTTTGTCTGATTTTTGCTGTTAGAGTAATATCAGCGTGACAGAATGACCTGCAAAATGTTTTCTCCTCTTCTATTTTTTTGAAAGGGTTTGAAAAGAACTGGTTTCAATTCCTTATTAAGTGTTTGATACCAGGGAGCCAAGCGGGTCTCGGTTTTCCTGTTTAGGTAATTTTTTGATTACTAGTTCAGTTTCTTTACTAGGCCCATTCAGATTCCCTATTTCCTGGTGGGTTAGTTTCAGTAGTTTGTGTCTTTGCAGAAGCTTGTCCATTTCATCTGAGCCATCTAATTTGCTGTTGTGCAGTTGTTCATAGTTTTGCCTTATAATACTTTGTATTTCTGTAAGGTTAGTAATAAGCTCCCCTCTTTCACCCCTGATTTTAGAAATAGTCCTACTCTTTTTTGTTTGGCCAACCTAACTAAAAATCTATTTCTTTGCTCTGTTCAAATAACCAACTTTTGGTTCCATTAATTTTCTCTATTCTTTTTGTATTCTGTGTTTTATTTATTTCTGCTCTAATGTTTATCATTTCCTTTCTTCTCATGGCTTTGTGTTCAGCTTGCTACTCTTTGTTCAGTGTCTTAAGTATACACTTATGTTATCAATTTGAGATCTTTTTTTCTTAGTTTAGACATTTTTACCTATAAATTTCTTTTTAAATACTGCGTTAGCTGCATCCCATAATTTTTGGCATACTGTGTTCTCATTTTGTTAATTTTGAAGTATTTTACAATTTCTCTTGTGATTTCTTATATTATCCATTGGTTATTTAAGAATGTGTTGTTTAATATAACACATATGTGTGGATTTTCCGAATTTCTTTCTGTTATTGATTTCTAATTTAAGATAATATTTACGTTATAAGTTATGGGTGCAGAAAATAATTATTCAGAAGTGCCTGATAAATTGAGAAATAGGATATTTGGAGCAAGGGAGATTTTAGGAGAAGTGTGGCTTGAGTTTGGGGTATGAGAGATGGGTCAGATTTGCCTGACATATAATCAAGGAAGAGATAGCGTATAATCTGTGAAAAGGGACAGGGCTTAGAGACTGTGTGGTTAGTATAAATCAAACTTGAGGCTTTTAAACTAAAAGAGTTGACAACTGCAATGGGAATGAAATATAAAAGGAATGAAGGAGGGGTAAGCAGATAATTTGGAAAAGAGCAAAAATTATGTGAGAGTGATTGATAATTCAGTGATTCAATGAACCTATACATTGACTAATCTCCTTTTGCTTAGTGGTGCCATATTTTTGTTCATGTCTTTATTTTCATGCATTCATTTACATCCATTTGAATAATGCTCAATTTATGGCTTAAAACCTCTAAGGACAAATATTACCTACCTTACCTCCAAAGTTATCTGTGCTCAAATAATGTATTATAAAAGCTAGGTCCCAATTTCTAGTTTGAGTGAATATCTGCATATTTGCTCATATTCTGTTAAAGTCATTGATACTGACTCTGTTCAATAGCTCTTTAGGTTGAACCCTAAAAACCACTAATAATTGATGGATTTTAATGTACAAAAGCATTAATTTCATGTTCTTCAACTTAATATGTCCCTTTCTCAGACAATTCCAAAGCAGAAAGCCCTGAGATATCCAACTTTGTTAGGTATGGGCACATTCCCTGCATCACTTCACTCTCTGGATGGGAGGCTGCAGAGAAATCATCCAAATGGACTGTGCAGTTTTACTAAAGGAAATAAAGCCCACAAAATCTTGGGCTGTCCTTTGCATCCACATGCCCTGATATACGTAACAAATTTGTTCCAAACTGCTTTCTATTTCTCTTATAACACAGCATGCCCCATATGGAGGCCTAATGAACAAATTAAATGAACCTGTGGTGATCTTTTTGTAAAGAAAAAATTGTTTTGTAGCTTAAAGAATCATTCCAAACATTTATTTACAAATTTAGGTATGAATAGGTTTATGGTTGAATATAGTCTTTATTCATTTTGAACAGATTTAATATCTATGAATCCAAATTAAGATTTATTTTTCCCTTGATTTTGAATTTTATACACTAGAAGTAAAGAAGAAAGTCTGTTTCTAAAACATTAGATTTATTACATTATATACGTATGCACATCTCTCTCTCACACACGGGCACTCTCTCTATATATATATGTAATTTTGTGCTGTTTCTTAAATTTCCTCCTCAGTATATGGCAAGAAACTTTTGAGCATACATTTGAATGTGTGTGCACATTCAAAAATATGTTATAAAAAATGGAACACTGAGATGAAAATGCTGTGTTTTAATAACTATCCTAACATAACCTCTTATCTTAAATGACAAACTGGACAATTCACTTGGCCCTTTCTTAAATTTCTATGTACTAAAACTGATAGTACCATTCTAACTCACAGAAGAATTATGATCATACGAGTATTAAAGGCAACATGTGAAAATCAGGTTTTAAGTCATGAAAAACTAGAGAAAAGTGACTGCCTTTTGTGTATTTCCTCAAGGGTGTCTCACAGTTTAGAAATTACTTTGTGACTTTATTGTGGATATATGTTGGCTAAAATTGCTTCTTCTCCTTCAGTTTCTAGGGTAAGTATAAACTTACATATTTTTATATATCATCTATATATATATACAAAAATTACTTTTATGTGTCAACTTGCCTGGGCTATGGGATGCCCAGATACTTGGCCATTATTTGGGGGTTTCTGTGGGAGGGTTTTGGGCTGAGATTAACATTTGCATCAGTAGATTGAGTAAAACAAACTGCCCTCCCTACCTTGGGTGGTCCTCATCCAAGCCACCGAAGTCCTGAATACAACAAAAAGTCTGATTAAGAAAAAAATTCCCTTTCTGCCTGGCTGTCTTTGAGCTTGGTCCTGGATCTCCTGCCTTCGCACTCAGACAGGAATTTAGAACGGGGACTCCTGGTCTCCCGCTTGCCGACTGCAGCCCTGGGGGTTTGTGAGCCTCCGTTGTGGTGAGAGTCAATCGCTCGTAGCAAATCCTTTCCTCTCCCTTTCTCTCTGTCTGTACACCTGCTGCTCTTGTTCTCTGGGGAGAGAACCCAGACTCACATGTATATGCACACACACGTGAATACTCATATCTCTCACACACACACACACACGGTAGATGCCCTGGAGTGGTTTACGACACAGGGACCTCCATTCCTTGCTGGTTGGAGAAGGATGATGCCCGCGAGCTGTCCACAGACATTGGGGGTGACTTAATGGGATGGTGAGACTGTATCGTCCAAGCCCAGAACATGACACACATTGTGCTGGTGAGTTTTGGCTCTGCACTTCACGCAGCAAAGATAGCTTGGGAATTAATCTCATAGTTTTTCCTTAAAAAGGAATCCGCTGTTATGACACTGGGCTGTGCAGCCTTCTCTCCTCACTGCAGTTGTAAATCCTCCCCTGGTCCTGTCTCTGCGCTGTGTTGCTAGGCAGTTCCTGGCACGGCTGAATTTCGGTAAACGTGTGGACGCGCACGGGCTCACATCCCTGCACGCAGAGCCCCCAACCCTCACCCCACACATGATGCAGTGAGAGGCACCCTCTTTTGCTTCCACACTAGTGACTTTGAAATATTTGGGGAAGTTATTTTAAAGAATTATATATAGACACATCAATAAGGTCAAAAATTTTTAATGTGAAAAGATATTTCTATTAAAAATTCAAATTGTGAAAATAGTTATTGCTTTATTGTAACGTATTCCAAGAAAAAATTTTAATGCTAAATCTTCCTTTTTAAATTTTCTTTACATTGTTTCTTTAAAACTTGTGTTTATGACTTTTCATTGGTATTCATTTATTTTGCTTATATTTCATATGAATAAAATTTCTTATAGTGGATAGTATTTCATGTCTTTAGATTTCAGAACCGATTGTTCTAAAACACTTACTGCAAGCATATGTAAAGTACTCTGCTAGACGTTACAGTGAGTACAATGAGAGGAGATGATGTTCTTATTCTCCAGAAAGTTACAAGTCAGTTCTTATTGTGAATACCCATCCTTATTTCACAGAGAACGTGGCTTCCTTTTGTGTGTTTGTTTCTGATTATCTAAATAAAATGTGCTTATTGTAAAAAATAACAATAACAACTTTAATAAAACAGTAGCCCCCTTTTATCCACGGGGGATAGTGCCACAGCTTTTATATACGATGTCTTTTTCCTATACATACATGTCTACAATAAAGTTTAATGTATAAATTATACACCGTAAGAGATTAACAACAATAACTAATAATAAAATAGAATAATTATAACAACATACTGTAGTACAAGTTATGTATTATGAGAATGTGGTCTCTCTCTCTCTCAAAATATTGTATCATGTATAATATTTTTGGACCACAGTTGACTGTCAGTAACCAAAATTGTGTAAAGTGAAGCCACAGACAAGGGGGGACTATTACCATAATAAAAGAAAGTAAAATAATATAAACACCTTATAAGAAAGATAATACTGATCCATAAAAGCTCTCAGCCCTGACTTGTGCTTTAGTGTTACGTACTCACGCATGGGTGCAGGTGGGTCCCAATTACACACGGGTCTGTATCAGATGAGCCCCTCCACCCTCCCTCCTGCAGCTGCTCCACCTTCTGCAGCTGATGGACACCGACACCAGGGGTGTCTCTGCAAACCTCCTGCACCCGGCCTCCTGGGTAACAGACACACCGGTGGGTAAAGGAACTGGCAGAGCAAGGCTCATGTTTCAAAATATTGCTCAAAATTTTCCACATCACATAATGCTAAGTGAACTTTTTAATTTTAATGAGTAAAAATAAAACTCCTGTGACTTTGTTTTTGTGGGATAGATTGCCAGGAGTAAAATTGCCGTGTAAAAAGGAAGGCGTACTTTTAACATTTAAACTTGTTAGGTGGTTTTCTTCTTGGGCTTGTGAATGTGGCCAAGTGTGCGCTTGCAGGTTCTCTCTCACCAGGAGCCGTTTCTGGATGTCCCAACTTCTCCCCGCTGGCTCCCCGGCGATGCCTTTTCTGTCATTGCTTTTTGTGTTTTTTTCTCTTCCTTGCCGCCTTTCTTTCCCCTCTGCCTCTGTTCACAGTTTCTGCGGTGACTTGAGCAAGGGCAAGTTTCCACGACGGGGACCCGTCCCTACCCTGTGGTGTCTGCAGGTCTGGACGGGGTCAGTGCCAAAGAGGGTCTGGGATAGTTGCCTGCTGAGGGAGTCCTCCCCGAGTCCTCCCCGGGCCCTCCCCAAACCCTCCCCGAACCCTCCCCGAGTCCTCCCCAAGTCCTTCCCTAGTCCTCCCCAAACCCTCCCTGAGTCCTCCCCGAGCCCTCCCCGAGCCCTCCCCAAACCCTCCCCGAGCCCTCCCCGAGTCCTCCTCTAGTCCTCCCCAAGTCCTCCCTGAGTGCTCCCCGAGCCTTGCAGCCCAGAGAGGACAGACCCGGGCTTAGCTCCCCTGCTCCTTCTCTGGTGCCAGGGACCGGCCAGTCCCACCACATGGCCCTGCCTGTCCCCGGCCAGGGCCCTTGGCTTGGCACCGTGGCCCAGGTCCCCATCTGCCCTGGCACTGGGCAGGCCCGCCTGGTGCAGTGTGCTGCTGCTGGCCCAGGCAGCGCTCTCTCCTCGGGAAAGCCATGAGCGGGTGGCAGGGGTGGCAGGGGCAGTGGAAGGAATGCGTCCGCTCAGGCCACCGCGTCACTGATGGGCGAGGCTGTGCACTGTGCCAGCACCCCCGGCACCCCCAGCACCCCCGGCCCCCCCGGCACCCCCGGCACCCCCGGCACCCCCGGCACCCCCGGCCCCCCGGCACCCCCGGCACCCCAGGCACCCCCGGCACCCCGGCACCCCAGGCACCCCCGGCACCCCCGGCTCCCCCGGCACCCCCGGCACCCCCAGCACCCCCGGCACCCCCGGCACCCCCGGCACCCCGGCACCCCTGGCACCCCGGTCCCCCAGCACCCCCGGCACCCCAGCACCCCCGGCTCCCCAGCACCCCGCCATCCCACACTCACAGTCGTCTCTGCCCGGTGCTGAGTGCTAGCGCTCTGGGTCCCTGCCGTGGCAGGGACTGGCTTAGCGGCAGCTGTCACACCCGTCAAAGGGGTTGCAAAGACACCAGGAATGTTCTGCCAGTGACAATCCCACTTGTGTCAAAATGAAGAAAATAAAATGGGGGAAATGAGGCCAATTATGGAAAAGACAGGTGGGCACATCGCGTCTGTGTCGTCGCCGACCTGCACCTCTGTGCCAGGTCTTAACAAGTCACCGGAAGTCCGTCAGAACACATGAGATGCCGCCGCGACAAGGCAGGACCCCGGGGATGGCGACCAGGTGAGAATCTCCATCTCCTCCCCAGCGCAGGCTGAGGGCAGGCGCCGGGCAGCTTGTTCCGGCGACCGGGGCGGTGGCAGCGTATTGCTAAGGGCTGGGTCCAGTTCCGCCTCGAGACAGCGGCACGTCGACGGCACTCGCAGGTGTCTCCCGGCTCTGACTGTGCTATTCAGAGGCGAATCCATGTGACGCCGTGTCATGGAAAATAAGAACTTACATCTTTAGTGCCCTGTGGGTTCCAGAGTCTTTCCTGTGAATTATCTTGTTTAGAAAACACGGCAGCTCTCTGAGGCTGGAGCACTGTGTGTTGCAGCCCACACTGTAGCCACAGGGAAACTGAGTCCTGAAATGAGCAGGACAAGTGTGGGCCCGGTGGGCACCCTCTCTCCGGTGCTCCTGGAAGCCGGGCCTGTTCTGCCTTGACTCACCTTTATGGTCTTGTGGCAGGACACAGAGCTGGACACTTGGTGCCCTCGATGGAGGTGTGGCAGGTGAGGGACAGATTGAGTGAAGGGAGGGAGTGTGACCAACTCCCAAAGGTGTGAGGTCTGCAGTCCCTCCCCAGCTGCCGCTCCCTCCCCTCTCTCCACGTGCAGGGCAGAGGTGGGGTGGGGACACCGACTTTCGCACACGTGGACGGGGTTGTTAAGTTAAAGAGTCTGGGGGCTGAGCTGTGCTCAGGGTCTCCCCGGGACGCCTTCCCACATAATCACAAGGGGCCTTATGTCAGTGTCCTCGAGGGGGTGTGAAGAAGACCTAACTATTGTCACTGAACCCAGGGGAAAGTTTCCTCACTGTGGAGTCTGTTCATGGTGCCACATGTCTCCAGCCCCATGAATTTAGTAAATACGGTACAGGTAGAAGCACCAAATACCGCAACACTGAGTCTTATAACATCATCCAAAAACAAAATACTGTTTGATACCAAAAAGAGTTCACTCAACTACAAAAAAAAAAAAGTACTGCATTTAACTGGAGTAACACAGGGTCTTAGAAAAGCAGGTGAATGTTAGAAAAGAGGTCAATCTGAAAATTTTAATCCTGAATTAAAGCTATTTTTTTTTCTTGGGTTTGTTGTTTCCAAAAAGAAAGTGTGCAGCAAATTTAGGAAGAATTTATGGGACATTTCCCACCTCATATTTTATGCTAATCATAATCATCCCATATGTTGTTTGGCTTGTTTATGAAGTTTAAGAGTAACTATTTAGAAAAATGCATGTCCAACGGGATCTGGAAAAGCTTATGCTTTTAAAGAGAAATCCATATGTTGCTGCTAACAGATTTATTCCTCGAGATATAGATATTCCCAGTGTGTCACTTGTTCCTCCATAAATTAATTTTCTTTACCCACCTTGGCTTTGGTTTTATATTAAAAAGGCAAGATATTTCATCTTTTAAAGCAGCAATTATATTAAATATTACATTTGGTTATTCCTTCCTGTCCAACATTTGTTGCCAGGAAACTCAGATTATTTTTACCAGTGTTCATCATTTCTTACACTAATGTAAAGTGGGTTATTATTTTTTTAAGAAAAGCTAGCTCGTTATGCAACTACATGATTTAACTAGAAGTGGAACCTCCTGGTATGTTTGTGCTCAGCCCACACCAGCCGTGCACCTGGGGTCACACTGGGAGGGCAGAGCTCCCTCAGCCAGTTGCACCCTCACCCCAGAGGGGAGGGAGGCCGGGGTGCTGGGTAAAAGACACGCCGCGCACACGTGTGCTGCCGGAGGCTGAGGAAAGCAGCCCGCGGTGGGGGGTTCAGACGAGAGGCAGGCAGTTCCCACTCAGACTTGGCCAGACGTGGTCTCTGCAAACCACAGCTTAGGGAGGCACCGTGCGAAGTGCTGAAGCCTGGGGACAATGGGAAGGTGCGAGCAGCGCTGAGGGAGGGAGGGACAGCAACACCTGTGAAAATGCAATAATTAAAATCCAGGCCTAAATGTGTCAAAAGGTAAAAACCGAAAGACACAACTTCATATAAGTGACATGGAAAACATCAGAGGAGAGAAAAACTACAAAAATTACAAAGAGAAGGAAGTATTACAGTCATATAAAAATGGAAGGGAGGGAGGAAGATGTAATTTTTTTGAGTATTTATTGAGTGTACCTGAGGAAGGATGCGGGAAAACTGGAACAGGAGCCAAAACCAGTGATGTAGGATGCACAGGAAATCCAAAAGTGGAAAAAGGCCACGGTATGCAGATTATTTTTAACTTCAATAAAATAACTACAGAAAAACAGCAGATTTTAATTTTAAAAATTAAAAATATTTTATAAGTATATGGATTAAAAAGTTCCTAAGAATAAGTAAAGACCAGGGTGGCCTCATACTCTCGTCTGGCCCTCATTTCCAGAGGACAACAGTGCGTCACTCACAGAGTGCTCCCAGCAAAGGAGGACTCGAGAATTTACAGCCAGCCACGCTGTCCTCGACAAGACAGGTAACCAAAAAAAGTGTATGAATAATGCAGTGCAGAATATAATTTATTCTCTTGTCCTTCTTGAAAAAAATAATTTAAACACAACTTCAACTATGAATTTATTAGACAATAAGCAGTTCACAAGAAAACTAATGCATTTAGAACTAAACTAGAACTAAGAACAAGGCATAAAATAACTGGCAATGAAAATTGAAAACTGTTAAGCATAAACCTGGTCAAATATTCTAAATGTGGTAAATCTGGGTCAATAAATGTTGAATTATATGATTTTAAAAATAAGTTTTGAACAAAGGCCAGGTGTTTGTCAGTAGGGAAGCAAGACCTAGCTTGAATAATAAAAGTTCAATAAGTCCCTCAACTTATAGAAGCCAAAATGTGATCTAACTTTTGGCATGGATAATGAGGTAAGTAAAAAAATAATTAAAAGGAAGAGTTTTGTATCATTTTCTTCCAAATCACTGCATAAATTAACAGAAAAATAGCCACAAAAGAGATCAGGCAAAATCAACAACAACATAGTAGAAGAAAACTGCACAGCAACTTCTGAAAATATGACTCTTATTTTAGGTTTTAAAAACATTTGAAGCAATATCACCACACTACATGGAGCAAACAGTTGATGAAACAGACAGAAAGTGATAGAAACTTACTGGGAGTGGGGCATGTAGAACACCACCACCGTTGGTATAGCAAATAGACCTAAAAGAACTGAACACATGAAATTAATAGGTGATTAGTGAAAATAAAAAGATTTCCAATTGTATTATATTCTAAACACAGACTATGTTTTAAGGGCCCATATTCAGAATCAACCCTGCACTGGATGATCCATGAACTCCCAAGCACAGAAAATAGACAATTTATATCTGCTCAGCATGACATGATACACCGCAGAGTTTTACATGTTTTCGCACATATATATGAATATATTTTTTCTTACATGATAAGTGTTGCTTAGAATGTTTGCTTTGGGATTCCGCTTTGATTCAAAAGATCATATCTAACTCAGCCAACTAACTCATTGCATCCATATCCATGATCAATTCTGACTGCTGCAGCACAGCCAAGTATGCATCAAATTCCAGTGATGATCATTTCTTTTAAATGAGCAAGATAAAGAACAGCTGAAATTAGTCCAGTGTGCTGGCCATAGAAAGTTTATTTGGAGTGTTGCTCACAGATGCCTTTCTCCAAATTTAATATATGCCTGTGATAACACCAAAGCTCTGCTCTTTTGGAAAATAAAGTGACTACCAAAGCAGCACACAGAGGATAAATACCTCAGCACTGTCAGGCAGGATCATTAGACACAGGCAAAAACATTTCCTTTAGAGTTATGTAGAGTGGCCACTAATAAATTTCTGTATAAAGGCACTTCTGCCAGGTTCTTCTTGCAAAAACTTGAGTGTCCTCTCCTACAGATGTTAGGAACCAAGGATGCGACAGGTGCTCTCCCCTATGCACAGAGACCAGCCGTGGATTGCACAGCGGCTTCCTACCCCAACTCCCCGTCCCTCCCCTATTCCATGTTCCCATGCCGAGCCTCTGCTTCCCACGGCCACCCTGCTGCAGGAAGCAGTAAGAGTGAACGTTCACTCCCGGAGAGCCCAACCACCACCCTAAAATAGCCTGGGGGAGATGCAATGAATGAATACCTTACAAAGGGAGAAAATTACATTTTATCAATTATGTCCAAAGAAAATGCATTTATAAATATGGATGATATTTATATTATTTTTGGTGGTGTTCATTTCCTGTACAATCAGTCCCAACTCTTGCACGCATTTGTTTAGAATAATGAGAGGATGCAGGAATGTATACATTCGTACAAGCCCCAAACACAGGAAGAGAAGCGGCATGGTGGGAAACAGTCATTTGGGTTTACACAGCATCTTTTACTTAAATATCAAAGGAAAATGTTAACCATGGAATCGATTCTGTCTACACTGAGGTGTCTTTGGACTTGGGCGTGATGTTGGAATTCATTTGCTGTTTCATTGAAGATTGGTCCATTCCGACTCAGAAATGCCCAGACTGGTTGGAGGACGAAGCCATCTGTCTGTCGGCCTCAGCAAACAGGTCACGGCGTCGTGATCCATCCTTCTGCTTCCTAAAGGGCTTGGCAGGAAACTCACTAACAGACCCCTTCGTTCATTCATGAAACACGCATTGCCCAAGCTGCTGAGGCTGCTCTGGAGCAGAAACTGTTCTGGGGAACTGGAGCCAGGGCAGTAAAGAAAGTCGATGAAATCTCTGACCCTCAGGAGTCGTCACTGTCTGAGAAAAGACTGAACATAAACAAGTAAACAGAGTACGCAGAGTGGCAACCATGCAGTGAAGACACCTGAGGAAGGGCTGGCAGAGCCCGAGGGCCGACTCCCAACAGGGTCGTCCTGGACTGGACGGCTGAGAAGTGGCCCTGGGGAAAGAACTGGAGGCTGTGCCACACCCACCAGGGTGTCCCAGGGTCGGGGGCTGACCCGTGGGGGTGGACATCTGGACACAGCAGTGAAGCACGGAGTGGGCACACCTGGCACGTCGGGTGCCGAGAGGGAGGAGAAAACAGCCCCTCTAGAGGCCACTGAGCAGCAGGACCCTCAGTCTCTGTCAGCCTGGGAGAGAAGGTGCAAACTGGAGAAAGGGGATGTTGTGTGATGGGCTCACAGTTCTGCAGGCACCAGTGGCAGGAGTTTGAGAACTGCGGAGATGCGTGAGCCGAACACGTGCTGACAGATGGCATCGTGGTTCCAAGTGTCTGAAGTGAGGGCATGTTTATTTACCGTTGGTTCACACCGTGGTACCCTGCAGCTCTGTGTATAGACTGCACAATTCCCATTGGTTTATCTATGTCTCTTCTCACCAGAAATCAAAGCCATTCCCTTCTTCGATTTCCAACTTCTGCAAAGAAGCCTCCCTGTTCCTCCCTAAGGGACCACTGTCTCGTGTCCCCACAATGCGCTTCCTACTGTCCTGTGTCCCGTCCACGTCATGTCTATTCTAAGTGGACTGGTGTCCTCCATTGCACTGGCTACAGTGTGCTTTCTGTAGAATTGAACTGATTGAGTCCTGGTGACAAAACTGGTCACATATCTACACACTGTAATATCCTTATTATTCTGAGGTCTGCTTCAGTCACCACAATTGTCCCCTGCTATCTAAATAATGGCTGCCCCACTCCCATCTCCTGGCCAGTGGAGCCCAAAGCCCTGGCATCCCAGAGCCCCGGGTCCTTGCTTACGAGGACACTCTCAAGACTCCCCTGACAGTGGACATGCCTCGAGTCGCCCACAAGCCAACCTGCAGCAGCATCTGATTGCCGTGTGCTGGCAGGCATGCAGCCTGAGTGCGGCCACACTTCCTACGATTCACACCAGACTTTCCCAGTTTCCCCTGGGCTTCCTCTCCTCACCTGCTCTTGGGCAAGTGGCTTCATTCTCTAAACTCACCTGCTCTCTCTGCTGCTTTTCCCTTCTTGTTTTGTCATGCAGAGAAACGTCCCTTCCCTCCGATGCCCTGGGGGTCACCAACACCCACATCTTACCTTGATCAGTGCTCAGGGTAGAAAATAGTTTTCCAAACCTGATTTTACCCCTTAAAATGCATTCTAAATCCAGGTGTGGAGCAAAAAATACAGCCTCCACCTCACAAATAAGTGTGCAAGATGGAGAATGCCAAATAGTGACAAGCAGGGCTTATACACCTCATTTAAAAATGCAATATAATTCTTAGTATTTGAATGGTGTCTACACTAAGCAAAAATAATGAAAAATGAAAAATCATTCTCTCAGATTTTCTGCATTCAAAATTCCAAACAATTAACTTGCATGCTTGCATGATTTTTACGAATTGGTAGAATATGGCAGTTCTCAGGTATCACACAGAGGCAACCTAAGACATTCATCTTGATTTCCTTATTCCCCCAGGCGCCATTCCCAAATAAATATATGTACCCCATAAAATCTATGTCATAAATATAGACAGCTGACTCATATGCTAACTAACAGGATTTCAGTCTTTTTCTCCAAAGAATGTGCAAAGCAATTCAGCTCCAATCCAAGTGGAAAAAATCTCCAAAACTTGTATTTTTAGCAAGCATCTCACTGAATTATATAAGAACGCTGAGAAAAGTGTACACCATACCTGGCAGAGGTGAACCACCCAGAGGGCATGCCGCTGCTTTCTTCTTCCTCTGGGCACTAAGGTTGTGATCATTCTCCTCAAAGGATGCCTAAAATATCAGTCACTACCAATGGATCAATAAACAATTATTTAGAATCTGTTTTGAACAGAAACCTGTACTTGACACCTGGGACAGATAATGAAATATAAGACGTGTCCCTCAAACGAAATCACATAATGTGTTGCAGTCCTAAGATTGACACAGAGAAGTTCCCATGGTGGGCTTTGAGGTTGTAAGTGGTGTGCAGCAGCCTGTATTGCAGAAGCTCAGAATGAGAAGAAATGGTGATAACAGTGTGTTTGTGCGCACACATGTGCGTGTGTGTGCATGCAAGTGTGAGCATGTGTGTATTCTGTGCACATGTGTGGACCAACTTTCATTCAGAGACAGAAACAATGTGAAATATGTACATTAGCCAGGAAGCTTGTGAAATGGCCATTTGAAGGGGCAATGTGCTTACGGGAAATTTCATTTTAATCCTAACAGAGGAGAGAACCACAAGAGTGATATTGAATCAAATTGTTGCAGTATGCAGGGGGTGCTCTGGTGAGGACCACACCCACATGCACAGGTGTGTGAGTGGCCAGGCCGCACAGCAGTCAGCAAATGCTGCAGTGTCCATCCGGGCCGTGTTAACCTGTCTTGGTGACTTTCTCATCAGAGTCCTAATCTTTTTCTTTATTCCTCACTTCCAGTCCCCACGATTGAAGTTGGAGCTATAGCTTCACTTACCTGCATTTTTTCTTTTCTATATATATACCTACATATATATATAGGGAAGAAAGTAATAAAGCTATCTGTCTTCACAGATGACATGTTTTTTTATGTAGAAAATCCCAAAGAATCAACCAAAAATTTCTCAACTAATAAGCAATTATAGCAAAGTTGCAGGATATAAGGTCAATATACAAAAGACAACCACAGTTCTATATACCAGCAATGAACAATTGGAATTTGAATTAAAAACACAGTACCTTTTACATTAGCACCTCAAAAACAGAACACTTAGGTATAAATCTAACAAAACACATGTGGGATCTACATGAGGAAAAGTAAAAAAAACTCTGATGAAAGAAATCAAAGAAGAACCAAATAAACAGAGAGATATCCCATGTTCATGGATAGAAAGATCCAACATTGTCAAGATATCAGCTCTTCCCCACTTGATCTACAGATTCAATACAATTCTCACCAACATCCTAGAAAGTTATTTTGTGGATAGCACCAAATTAAATCTAAAGTTTACATGGAGAAGAAAAAACCCAAAAGAGCCAACACAATTTTGAAGGAGAAAAGCAAAACTGAAGAGTTGACACTACCTGACTATTAAGACTTACTATAAAGCTATAGCAGTGAAAACAGCGTTGTATTGGTGAAAGAACAGACAAGTAGGTCAGTGGAACAACACAGAGATCCAGAAATAGAACCACACAAATAAACTGATCTTTGGCAAGGAAGTGAAGGCAATTTAATGGACAAAAGGTCGACTTTTCAGCAAATGGTGCTGAAACAGTAGGACATGTGCATGCAAAAAAAAAAAAATAAAAGAATCTAGTCACAGACCTACACCCTTCACAAAAATCAACTCAAAATCAATCGTGGACCTAGATGCAAAGTACAAAACTATGAAACTCCTAGAAGATAATATAGGAGAAAATCCAGATGAATTTGAGTTTGGCTATGACTTTTTAGATGTGACACCAAAGGCGCAAACTATGAGAGAAACAATGGCCAAGGTGGAGCTCACTGAAGTTTAAAACTCTGCTCTACGCAATATGTTGTGAAGAGAATGAGAAGACAAACCACAGACTGGTAGAAAACCTTTGCAACACATGTATTTGATAAAGGGCTGACTGGTATCCACAACATACAAAGAGTCTTAAAACTCAGCAACAAGAAACAACCCAATAAAAAAGTGGGTAAAATATCTACACAGACATCTCACCAAAGGAGATGTACACATGGAAAATAAGCACATGAAAAAGTGCTCAGTATCATGTCATGAGAGAATTACAAATTAAAATAACAACTAGATACCACTAGACACCAACTAGAATGACCAAAATCCAAAGCACCAACAAAACCACCTGCTGATGAGCATGTGGAACAACAGGAACGCCCACTCATTGCAGGTGGACATGCAAGATGGTGCAGCACTTGGGAAGACAATTTGGCAGTTTCTTACAAAAGTAAACATAATTTTGCCATATGATGCAGTTGCTGAGGACTAAAAGATAAAGGAATATTACAAGTAAAAATCACTCACTAAAAAGGTAAAAAATAATAAAATATTGACAAAGTAAAATAATATAATATTTTATGTATATGTTATGTATACATCTGATATGGTATACATAATACATAATATATGTAATATTTCATTACAAAATATATATAACATGCTTTATTACAAGATAATGTTTCTCTCAGGGATGCAAGGTTAGTTTGACATTTTCTGGGTAAAATATCTCAATTTTTAATCCCTTCACTATATAGAATTTATTTCTCAATATAAAAAAATAGCTCAATTGATGTTTATCAAAAATGTATTTACCTTCCCAAATTCAATACAGCCTTTTAGTAATACACAGGAAATATATTAAATTATATTTTAAATAAGTGTGTAGACACAACCTTTGTAAATTTTATGAAAATCTTGCTGAGTGCCAGCAAAGGGGCTGTGCTTTCAAATGTTTTCCTTGCTAAAAGAGACATGTTGGCATCATGCTGAATGCTTCCATTCCCTTCCCCTTACCCTGAATGTGTTTCCATATTGTCTTTCATATTGATCATTTTCCCCTGGAATTTTATGGGTCCCCAGAACATGGAAACAACATTAAAGAAAGATCTTGCCCCTGAGCCAGGTGATCAGCATCTTCCCCATCTCCCCACCTGCCAGCAGCCCAAGGCCACAGGAAAGGGCAGGGCATTTTTGTCCCCAGCCCATTGGTGCATCCCTATGTATTTCTCCCAGAATTGGAGGTTTCTTTGTAAGCTAAAATTGTATGAATTGCTGAGTCTCTGGGCAGTCAGTTTGGCCTCCGGGGTTTGCACTGGGTGCGGTTTCTCAGGCAGGGAGTGCACCCACATCTGCAGAATGTGCCAGTCCTGGGAGGGATGGAAACCTGAGGGGCCTGAGGTAGCTGGCCTGCTATTTATTGCACAATGATTTCCCCCAAGGAATGGTGGCATATCCAGAACCAAGCACCACACTCTGCAGCTGGAGTGCTGGAATTTAGCAGTGGTGACAGCTAGATCCACGTTGGTGAGAGAGAGTGCATATTTCCAGAGCCATGCACAGACTTCATCCCCTCCAGGAGAACCACCACGGTCATTGGTCCAGCATGCACGTGCTGGGAAGAGGCCAAAGCAGGAGCAGGTTGACATCCAGGATGGAGATCATTCTACCCAACACCATAGGTCACAAGTCGGCATGCATTCCTAATTGTCTCCCTGCATATGAAATGGAAAACCAAAGGTACCACTCAGTTCTCTGCCCACCTGGAGGTCTTCCCTTCACCACTGTCCTCTAGGGACAGTGCTGAGAGCAGCTGCAATGCAGCCCAAGCCCATGTCTGTTGGTCAGCAGCATATTGTGTGAACTTTGTGGTCGCAACCCAAGTCCCTTTACACTCTGTCAGCTCATGCTGGAAACCTCCCAGGAGGCCAGGTGTGAGGTGTGGGTGGGGCATCTCAGGGCAAATGAGGCAGGTGGCACGGAGTCTGGTCCACCTGCTGGTGTAACCTACTCTGCCTTCCTGCCTGATCCCAAATGCACCATGATCATTATCAAAGAATTACTGATGCGTCCAAGAGCCTCATGACCTGGTGACTCCTGGAACACCAAGATCATGACCTGCGCGCTGTGGCCAGTCACTGGCGAGGACCCAGCAGCAGCCAGCGGGCCGTGCCTTTCAAATGGACAGTGCTCTCTGCCACAGAGAGCACTCCGGGCTCTGGGTAGAATGTTGCTAAGAACTGAGGCAGGGGAGCAATTCACTCCAAATCACCAGTCTGCAGATTTGCCTTTTAGGGTAATGTATGGTAGCAGTTTTCTTAGTTCCCTCTGTTTCCTAGACAACAGAGGATCAGGCAAAGTTTGTGTGCTGAGATTTTAGGAGGAAGTGCAATTCCAGCACAGTAAGACTAAGGAACAAAAAGGATGTGGGACAAGGAAAGAGAAATAAAAGCACCATTCAAGGTGGTAAAGGACTGTCACGGTAGCAACGCAATGTTAGAGAACACGTGGCGCTCAGTCGTGCATGGTGTCTTCCAGACACGTCTTGCTGACCCTCCACACCGCGGAGCAGACCCGTAGAGAGAGAGGGAGAGGATTTGTCTACTTCCCCCCAGGGTGTTAATACACTTCCAGATCCTGTTACACGGCTGCCCCGACTGACCGCGGGAGAGTCGAATCTCCGCCATGCCGTGGTATTCATCTGATTTAAGGTGACTACGGGGGAGCTAAATGCCCCTGGTTCCGCTTGAGTTGGGCCTGGGTTGATCCCACCGCAGTGGACACCACCACGGCCATGCCAAGGACCGGTCCACACCCCCAGGGGCCGAGGCGGCCAGCAGTGCAGGGAGGTGACGCAACGGTGACGGAACCGGGGACTCCCCACCAGACAAACGCCCGGGGCTCGTGCTGCCGTTGGAAACAAGAATGTGGAAAGGCTTAAAATTTAGGTTCAGTAAGAATCATAAAAACAATTTTATGAACATTATAAACCATTTTGGACCAATGTGTTACTGATCACTGGATACAGCTGTTAACACTAAGCAAGCAAATGCCTTTCGACGTTCTCCCACATCTGCTTCCATCTGGAGCCACACAGGCAGAAGGAAGTTTTAAAAAAGAACACCAAGGAGAAGAAAGAGTAGGCAGAATATTTTCAGTTCCATAAGTACCACGTACAGTTATGCAGCGAGGAGGACATTTCACACACGCTGCCTCGTCTGGTTCTCATACCGACTTGTGTGTCACTCCTGGCCTTTGTGAGTGAAGAACTCAGGGTTGACAAAGACGACGTGCCACGCCTGAGCCTTGCAGCTGGACCGCAAACCGCGTCAGTGGCTGTCGGGTCTGTATGCCCTTGGATTGAACCAACCAATCCTCCGAAAGTTCAACACTCTTCCTCAGTTCTGCCCATCTTCCCTCCCAAAACCCGCTTAGCGTACACTATGCACGAGCACAGTAACATACTAAATAATGTGCTTTCTTGTTGCATTTCGAAACTGTATAATTGTCTGGGTTGAAAGACTAACATCCAGCCAGACTGAAAGAGAAAACGCACAGCCCTGCCATTGTGCAGACTTGCAGGACAGACGCCGGCAAGGCCAGCTGCAGGCTCCGGGGATGCTGTCTCTGAGGCCACGCAGCAGCCGTGAAATGCCATAGTGACCCCCTCTTCGAGCGGCTCTCGCTTTCTTTCTAATAACACCCTGAAACTCCTTTGCTATTTCCACCTGGAAATTGGATACCTGATTGCTAAACTGCCCTTAACTCGAGGCACACCTAATCCCTAACTAATCCCCACCTTCACTAATCCATCCAAGAGTAACCGATTCAGAACTGGTCCCGGGCTCCGCTGGGCCCACGGCACATTCACCACCGTGTGAAAGGCTCTCCCGCCGTGCTGTCGTGAGGCACCCGCGGTTCCACCAGAGTGCCCGGTAGTGGCACCCAATCACAGAATCTGATTATAGGTTTCTCCTGGTGTTTATGGGGGAAGTGATTTTTGTATGTTCTATCTTTAAAACACATGCTCATAGTGCCCAAGACAGACCCTGGCCCAACATACACAGTCAAAAAATATTTGTTCAGTTATTTATATTATCTCAATAGAAATCACCATATCATTTTAAGTCAATCATCTGATTTGATTTAAACTGACCATTGGATCCAATTCTTTCTGTTTAGGCAACAAATGCCTGTGTTACCACAGTGTAATGACAGCTATACTTGAAATAGTGCCACCTGGATGCTCGTCAAAATCGTCAACTTCCAAGAAAAATGAACAACAAAAGAAACTTGGTCACTAACGGTAATTCCTTTTTATTCATTGCCTTCATATAAACCAAATAACTATATTGCGTGGACTTAAATATACATTTGCACTGAGACTATATAACACTTTACAAACTCCTTGCAGCATAGATGTGTAGTGAATTTTCATCATTTCCCAGTTGAAAGAGATCTAAGAGACCGTGAGGCCCCAAAGCCCTCACTGTACAGACAACATCGTGTAGACTAAGAAAGACTGAGCCATGTTATCGCAGGACAACCAAAGCCAGGGCCAGACATATAATACCTGACTTCCAGTCAAGAGCACTGTCTATTAACATACTCTAATATCTGGAATTTAAAGGTTTAATACGATCATAAAGATTGTTTCAGAATTTCATAAAATGTAAAATCATATTATCTTATTGATCATATATTTTGAACAAAAAATATGAATATGTTTGAAAAAGTTCTATACTGAAAATATATAGCTTGTATTTATTATATAATTATCAGGAAGCATAGTAAAATATATGAATGATTAGAGTATTTTGACTCTTGTTAACTTGAAATTTTCTTGCAGTCAATCTATATATTGCATTGCCTATAATTTTTAATGGAAGATTTTTATAACATATCCATTCAATGAATATAATGAAATCACAAAACTGTAAAAACTGGTGAAAAGTAACACTAAAAGGTCATTTTAATTTTTATTATTATTAGATTGCAAAAATATGTCTGCTTTCAGATTAATCACTATGCAAAAAAGGCTAGAAGTTCATCTATTCAACTGTTATCTTATCGAACCCAGTTATAACTTAAGAGCTTTGTCATATTTCAAGATATAAACTAATTTTTAAGCACAGATTAAATATTTTTAGAAAGTGAAAACTTTGAAAAAGATTGGTGAAGCTTATCACATGAAAGAATCTCAATATAGTATCTCTGGGTATTCACAAAACATATTAATTTAATTTATATGCTACCTGCTGCAGATTTTCCTAAGACTTAAGAGCAAACATTGCAGTGAGTGAATTTCTCTATAATTTCCAAAAGGTAGCTACTCTTTAAGTTCATCTTGTTCAACGTTTCATTTTGGGAAGTACCTCCGTGAATTTGTTTCCCTCTAGATCTACAGGCATGAACAGTAATTTCTCATCTTCTCTTAAAGTCATAACTGCACACCTGCCAATGTGAGGCTAACAACTTTTGATAGACTTCCCAACCTCTGTGTGGCAGACCCATCCTGCCTGTCCCGACTTACTTCCTTACTGTTCTTTTTACAGCCACACACACACGTGCACAAAGGCACACATAAACATGCATGTGCACATGGAATGTGATCCATGTATGAACACACATGCAAACACCTGTGAACACAAATGCATGTGTGTATGAGCACATGGGTGCACATGCACACACATGCACACACACCATTCCTACATGGCCCCCTGGGCACCAGCTCCTCACTCTGCCAACTCCCTCCCCACCTACACTGTTGTCCTTCAAAGTTTAGCTCAGAGGTTGACTCCTCCACTAATATTTTCCAGCTCCTCAAATATGCAAAAAATGGCTGTCTTTTCTGGGCTCTAGCTAACTTTTTTAGATCCTGTAATCGTATTTATGGGATATATTGTGATTATCTCTTTGTATATCTTCCTTCACAAAAACATCAGCTCTTCCAGAGGAGGGATGACCATGTCTGAACAATATCAGCTACAAGTCTATAACAAACGTTGATTTGTACAAAGTATTGCATTACAGGTAATTTCTCTTATCATTTTTTTAAATGAGGAAACTGGAACTTTGAAAGGTTTAAAACATTTTTGTGCATTGACTGATGGGCTATGTAGCCAAATGCCCCCAAGCTCATTCCAATGGTTATAAAATACAAAGTTTGTTTTTATACCTAAGTAATAGCCCCATCAGTATATATTCTCAATCATTTCTGAAAGTTCTTGGAGGGGCACCTTACATGTGCCCATTGCAGCGTGTCCCCCACTGCTCAGTGTCTTCTGCCCATGAATTTTTGAGGACAAATCTCACCTCTGTCACATCTGCTTAAGAATAGGCAAACATGCACATCCAGAGTGCCTTCTGAATGATCCTGAAACTCTTCAGTGGCAATGCTGGGCTTCATTCAGAGGAAGGAGGACAGGTGCCTCACCAGCTGCAGACCACATCGGTGCTTGTTACAGCACACTGCGACTGTCCACTCTCCTACTCAGCGAGTGCAAAGACTCTGATGGGTGAATGCAAGAGTCACACTACACCTTCCATCCTCCTCTGCCCTCTGCCCGCTCGGAACCCAAGCCAACTCTCCCACTCCACTCTCCACCATAGGATCATTATGTTAGCCAGGGTTCTCCAGAGAAACAGAACTACCATGAGATAATTTCAGTAGCTCTGTGTCTCTGGAATCACGTGAGTCAATTCCTAATTGTCTATATTAAGGATTTGGCTCACACGGTTATGGGAGCTGGCAGGTCCGAAATCCACAGAGCTGATGTTCCAGTTCAAAGGACATCGGGCAGGAAGAATTCGCTGTCACCCAGGGAGGGTCGGCCTTTTTCTTCCACTCAGACCTTCACTGGCTGGGCGAGGCCCACCCACCCTGGGAAGGACACTCTGCTTTTGTCAGTCTGTTGATTTAAATGTTAATCTCACCCCAAAACACCCTCACAGATACACCCAGAAAAACGTTTGACTAAGTATCTGGGCACCCTGAGGCCCGGTCATGTTGCACATAAAATTAACCATCACAGCACCCAGTCCCACACAAGTCAGCAGACGCCAAGGGACACTATGGCTGGGGGTTAGGTGAGTGAAGTGCTGCAGACAATGGCCCCTTGGCCTAAAATGCCTTATTACAAAAGAAAAAGAAATCATCACCACAAATGAAGAGGCAAAACAAGCTCGTATGAGAAAAATATCGCACTTCAAATTCAAAACTCAGGCACTGCATTATATTCTGATTTGACACAACAGTGCGCTGCTAAGGTTTTCAGCGTTAGAGTCTCACTGTCTTAAAAAATGCTTCCTCCTTAAACTGTTCACATGGGTCCTCTCGGCCTCTGCTCCCAGACCTTAGATTAGCTTCAAAGTGAAACTTCTCTGAATCTTAATTTCTCATGTGCCTTTGGTTATCTTCTGCCTTTTTTGACACCTAATTACCTGGGAAGTCACGGATACCCATTGTGGTTGACGGCGCGCTCCGGCTTTCTGAGCCCCGGTTTCCTGGCAACACGCTTTGTGAGCACATTGGTCCACGTCAGCCCACGCCCACCCCACACCCCCCATGGTGCTGCAGGGACCCCTCAGACAGGAACACAGATTCCTTAGCAAGAAGGAGCAGAAAGAACAGGTGGTACCATGATCTCACAGACTTACAAAGTTCTGGTAAAATAAATAGACTCCCATGACATAATGTTCCCTTCCTAAATATCTCTTTGGTGGATGCAATTTATAAACTGGTTTTGTCAGTGAATCATTCTACACATTCAAAAAAAGGTTGATGCTACCTTTCCCTTTTCACAGCATGAAGAAAAATACCTACACTGAGTGTTTGAATAAATTATTAGACACGGGTAACCACTATAAAACAGTTACTTTAAATGTGGCCTTTAATTAAACAGCCACCATCTAAAGAACAAACTAAAATACTGGGGTAAACAGGGCAATATTATCCACTCTGAATAAGGACACTTAAATTAGGCCCAATTGACCACAGACTTGTGTCTAATTCTATTAGGCACCTAAGCAGAGAAAGGCAAATCGCATTAACCTCACTCTCCCCTCCTCCCAGCCCAACACATCTCTCAGAATCAAACTCAATTAACTCAGGAAATTATTAGCTTCAAGAAGTATAAAGAGTTAATAACCCTAATACAAATGGACTCACAAATAAATAATAAAATGTGAACACAAAAATGGGAATAAATGCAAATATCTAAAGAGGAAAAAATGCTCAATAAATATATAAAAATGTGGACAATGTCATGCATAAGCAATAAAATGTAAAAATATACCAGATACCAGAATTTACATACAAAAAGGCATAAAATATATCTAAATAAGAATACCAAATCTTCACAAAAGGGTAGGGAAAAGGTCTGTCCTTCACTGCTTGTGGGAATACAGGTATGAGAATACTATAAATGCCCTTGGAATTGTCTATCAAAGTTCCTTTAAAATTCAAAATTCAAATACTTTCATTCAATATTTCTGTGCTAGGAATCAACTTCATCTTCACCTCTGTGATCAGAGATTCAGATAAAAAACGTGTGAGTATGTTCGTGATGGCATCATTTATAAGTATGTAAATTAGAAACAGCCTAAACAGACAGCAGCAGGGGAGGACTTCCCTGCAGTACGAGACCTCCGTAAAGCAGACGTTCCGGGACAGCCTCCTCAAATTCTCCCAACAGGCCCTGATACTCATCACGAATGTCTTTTCTCTGGGAAACAGATGAAATAGACCGTGAAAGCTGTCCCTGTATTTTAAGTCTCTCCAAGATCTCTATATCACCAAAATATACTGTGGAAAGAAAAACCAAAGTTCCCTCCTTGCTTAAAGTCAATTTGTTTAACGACTATGTGTGCTTTATATTTACGTTGCTGGCTAAGAATTTAAATTTTTTCTACTGAAGTTTTTATGATGATGATTATAGACAGATAAAATGATGCACTAGGAAAAATTTGCCAAAACATTGAAAATTCTTCTACATGTCCCTTGAACCAATGATAAAAGAGTTAATGTATTATTGTTTCTGTTTTTCTTATTATAAAGCAAAAACTATTTTTATGAGTTATTTTCTTTAACTTTCAAATAAATTTTAAAAAATAAAAGTTCTTTCTCTAGTTGTAACTATGTCAGAAGTTCTTTACTCCACTTGGTAAGAAACTCGGCTGCTGGCCTGCACAGCGGTCATGAATTCATTAACAAACACACATAATATTGGGGAAAGGAAGCTCTTCCTCTGAAAAACTAATACTAACCTTGACAAAAATTATTTCCCTGATAGGTAGCTTAAATATCTTTCCCTATCCCATTTGAAAAATGTAGGAGAATCTCAAAGTTTTATAAATGGACATATGCTACAAAGATTCATTTCTTAATTTGTCCTCCCTATTTAGTGAAAAAGTCAATCCCTCACTACCTACAACACATGTTTATGTTTTTCTTTCATTTTTACCAATATTCCACTGCCTGATTGCATCTCAGTGCCTTAAAAGGGAGTTGCATTCATGAGTGGCATTGGCAAGACATGCTTTGATGGGAGAAGCCCATGTTTCCAGGACAATTTGACCCCTGCGGGCCCATCCCTACCACCAGGACCACCCTATTCACAGAACCATGATGCCCAAGGAACACCTGTCTACCTGGTTGTTTAGAGCCTCCTCTGAAGTCGGTGTCCCTGGGAGCACTAATGGGAAATTCAATGATCTTCATACGTTGTGCTCTCTCCCATAGGTCCACCTGCAGGGTTTTTCTCGAGATCTCCTTGCGCTGGATCTTCCAGGCATGTTCCTTTGGGAGTCCACTTGCAAGTCCCTGGCAGTCGGTGCATCTTCACACCTCAGGGCAGCTTTCCCTCCTTTCAAGGTGGACAAGCGTGCATGCTGCGTGCTGCTCTGCTCACCACTGAGTTCTGGTTTACACCTGTGGTCCCAGCAGAATGGTTAATAGAGCCCCCTTTTCACTATCAAAATTGCCCAGTTTTGCACGAAAAATATATGGCCACATTAGTCATGGGGGATTCACCATGAGGTCAAGTAGAGGGAGAGGCGTCTGTGACAAGGTCACTGTATCAAGGCCACCCACATGTGCATTTTACTCACACCTGTGGACCTGCTCAACCTGGTGCACAGCAACGTGCTGCGTCCTCTCCAGTGGTTGCTGGTGGGTTTATTTGGGCTTATGTGTCAGAGGATGTGATTACACCCAGTTCATGATATGCAGTTCTTAAACACGTGCTGCAGCTCTCTCTCTGGGGCTTGCTGGTGACTCCACACATCATTCCTGTCCATGGAAGATCCTTCAGGGCCAAATAATACATGCCAAGGACAGGCCAGTGTGTATTTCAGATGGGTCCTACTGCAGGGAATTCTGAAAGCTGACAGCCTTCCAGCTGTACTGGGTTAGTATCGAGTGTAGCATATAGTGCTTCCAAGTCCTACCAGGGCCATGAGTGCTGTGCTGTTTCTCAGCGATGGCCAGAAGTGCAAGGTGCAACAGCTCGCTCTTTCATGGGGCAGGGGGGGATCCCACATTCACTTGATCATTATCATCCCCTAAAAATGACCCTGATCTGGCAGGTCCCTGAAGCTTCATGTGGTTTTTTCCCTGTCCCTATGGACCCATATGTCTAATTTGGTTACCTAGGGTAATGTCAACCTCCTGGTCACTAGGTCCATTAGCATAAAACCATCTATTTAGTGGAACTGTGTCCTCATTGGCAGAATTCCAACATAATCAGGACACCTGCCTTCCTCACGGTGAGAGAATGCAGGAGAATTAGCATGTCCTGAGCTTAGAGCACAGGGGTGGACTCTGTCCTCACCATCTAAGGGTAAGTTTTTTTGATCTTCTCCACTGATGGATTTCAAGAAGCATTTCAAGCTCATTGATATTGTGTCAGCCAAGACCCCATTCCTAACAGCTATTGAAAATCCTAGATGAACCTTTCTCCAGGGAGTAGTTGCCCTGGCAAAGGGCTACGCTCCCTTCGAGAGGAAGACCAGAGGACATTGTCCGTGCATCCTTGCAGGGCCCTGCAGGGACGTCCCCGAGGGAGGCAGTGGAATCTGGGCTTGTGAACTGGTACCGCTATGCAAGCTGGGTGAAAGCGTGCGATGTGCCACCGTGGCAGCACCTGCCGGTTTTCTGCTTCCCTGTTTTGATGTGGTTACGATTGCTTTGTTTTCATGGTTTTGGAGAGAATCCCCTTAGCTGGTTGACCTTTTGTTTCTTCACAAGAAGCATCATTGTCCATTAGCCGTTGCCACAGGTTCTGGTGGGCGAGGGAGCCTGACACCCGGCCCGCAACCGACTGCACTGATGAGCCGCAGCAACCTGGCCTCCCCGTCCACGTTCCCATCCCGCCACTGAAAGTATCTTCCACTGCCACGCCAGGCAGCAGAGGAAACACCTCTTCGCTTCTGCTTTAACGAGAATGTCATTTGGTGCCTCCTGGGGTACGTGGTCAGATAGTGAATTCTCACCTCTTGCGTGGTCAATCCACTCTTACGCACCCAGCGCTCCTAGCACTGTGCCACAGAAGTGCCAGCCCCCACCTCACTCGCCATCAGCCCTGAGTGTGCACAAGCTTAAGGAGCCACCCCAGAAAACTGCCCGGACCCCATGTCTCGGCCAGAACCTGTCTCTCACGGCCCTGGCGAGTGCTGCCTTTTCAGTGACGTCCCCTGGCCACCCTCACATCCCACGCAGTAGGCTCGTGACCCACTCCCCGCAGCTCCTCCGAGCCTCGCCAGCACGCAGCAGTGGGTTTCCAGGGGCCCCGTTCCTCCCAGAATGGGGAACACTGGACACGACCCTGGGTAACTGGCTGTGGACAGCGAGTGATGGAGGAAACCCCTGGAGACAGCACACGTCGTAACACCAGGTGATGTCCCTCCTGTCGGGGGCTGCTCTCCTCCAGCGAGGGGGACAGCTCTCACACAAACCGCCCCTCCCGGGTGTCAGGGGACCGCTGTGACATGGCGGGTCACTGGAGACAGTGCATTTAGACAGAGTCTGACCCTAATTCTTGGGGGGCTGAGATAGTCAGCGCTGCAGGAGCTGGAACGTGGGTGCAGCCTGGTCTCTCCTCTGAGCGAGCGGTGGGTGGCAAGGGGGCTGAATCGGTCTGGGAAACACAAAAAGGGGGCCCTCTCTGCACATACAATTTAGTCCTTTACTTCTTCTTGTCACAAAGTGCAGGCAAGGACACCAGGACAAGACGGAACTGAGGCGCGGTAAGTGGGCGTTCCTGTCCCGCTGCTGGTTTTTCGCCATTTAGAGTAGCATGTGCTCTGAGTTTGTTAGGTGTTTGGTTCCCGGCCACATCTCTTTCCCTAAGACTCTTTTAACAGGGATTTTTTAGGTGTATATGTGTGTATTTTTCCACACATATGGGAATTCAGGGCTCGCCTTTTTTAGTAATTATCTGTATCATTATATTCCCTTCTACCATGAAGTCTGTTTTGTCTGATATTAGTATCTGCTTATTTCTTTGTTATTGTTAATAATTTTTACCTAGTTAACCCTTTTCAATTTATTTACTTTATGTTTTTCTGGTTTGTTATGTTTCAGGTTTTCCTCTTAAAAACATTAGAAATCTGAAGTTGTTTTCATCTAATCTAACACATTTTGTTAACTGTGTAATTTTATTCCTTCGCGTTTACTGGGATTGCCGATACCAACGTTTGCCCACCTCTCGTCTTCTGCTTTTTTGGTCCTTTTCTTCCTTTCTAGTCCATTTCTATTGTTTTTGTTTGCTTTATCCTTTTTTGCATGTTTCTATTAGTTTAGAATTTTTTACCTTATTTATATTGTTTGTGGTTTACATGAAATTTTACGTGCGTAATTAACGTCACAATACGTGCCGTAGGTGTTGTGTCCCCTGCAAAACACAGGACATGGGACGTCTCAGCTTTGGCCGTAGCCCCCTACCAGCCTGTTGGTCTTGTGCCATGTTTTAGTCTTGTCCTTTTTTAAATTCCACAAAAATGAGACATTTCTCTTTTATAAATATAGCCCAGATTAAGTGACAGCTCATGATTTCTTTCTCGTGGTGTCTTCATGTTTCTCCATCTTTCCTGTACATTTTCTCCTTCCGTGTGTTAGAAGTTCTTCCGGTGTCGTCTGCTGGAGGAAAACTCTTTCAGTATCTTTTTATCTGAAAATGTCTTTGTTTACTCTTCTAGGAAGACATTTTGGCTGGGTACACAAATCTAAGTTTAGTTTATTTTCTCCCAGTGCTTTGAAGGGACGTTTCCCTCTGTCCTCGGATCCCCTCGTCTGCGGGTGGGAAGGCGGCCGTCAGTCCGCAGCTCTTAGCAGATGACCCAGAGCCGTTGTAACGTACCGTGAGGTCTGTTTCCTTTTGCTTTTTCTGCTCGGCAGTGCTTGTGCTTTCTGCACGTGTGGGTGACGTCCCTCTTTAGTTCAAATGACTCTTCCGCCCTCTCAGACCCACTGCGTCCTCTGCACCTTCTTTAGGTTTATGTTCGATGCCCTCATTAAATCCTCCGTAACTCTTAACTCTGCTCCAACTTTATGTCTCTATTATAGTTTGAATAATTTATTCATATTTTTCTGGTACTTCATGAATTCCACCTTCATGTGGTCTGAATCTGGCTTTTAATTTTTCCTTGTCTTTTTAAATTCAACCACTACAATTTCCATTTCTATATATTCTGTTTGTTTTTAAGTGTGCCTGGCTGTCTTTAATTATCTCTTGCTATGATTTTTGCTATTCCAATTTTTTATTTCTTTTAAGTAGCTCACATTTAGTTCTTTTATATTCTATATTTGACAGTTCTACTTTTCCTGAGATCTTTAGGCCTCTACGCCCACCATGCAATTGCAACTGTGCAAGCTCAACTCTCTGCCCACATCAGACCCCCACCCCTAAGACCACCCCACAAGGGAAGCACTGTTCAGGTTTGGTTTCCCAACGTAGAGCCGATTGCCTACGCTATGTAATCGCTTTTATTAAGGCGTATTCACGGGGCTCATCTGTTTTCACCATTCATCAATGCTACTGCGTGTATCGGCAGTCCTTCCTCACGACAGAGCGGTTTTCCATCGTATGAAAACACCACAGTTTGTTTACATCTTCTCCAACTGAGGGACACCACAGCTGTGTCCAGGTTTTCATAATTACGAATGGAGCTTCTATGGAAATCTCGTACAAGTATGTTTGCGAACTTACACTTTCACCTTCTCAGGTAAATACTCAGGAATATAATTACTGAGTCATTAGGGAGTTATGTGTCTATTTTTATAAGAAACTGTTTCATATTGCTCCAAAATGGTTGTAATATTTTATACTCCCACCAAAAATATATGTGTGTTCTGGTTGTGTTTCCTTCTCACCAATATTTTCAGGCTTTTCAAGTGTCGCTGTTCAGTGGGGGTGCAGTACTAGCTCATTCTCACGCACCTGTTCCCATCTGTCTGTCTTTCCTCTTGCTCGCTCTTATTGGCTTGCTTAAATTTTTATTAATAAGTTGTAGGAGATCTTCTTACATACTGGAGACCAGTCATTGTCAAATACGTATTTTATCTCCGTATACACCTTACTTCCCATCCTCTTAATGACCTTTTGGAAGAGGTGTTTTACATTTTGATGAAGACTAATTTATCAATTACCTCTTTATAATTATTGCTTTAAGTTATCTGTCTAGAAAACACAGGCCCACCCCCAAGTCATAACAACCTTTTTTAATGGTATTTGAAGTTCTACTTTTTATGTTTGTATCCATAACACATCTCACATTGATTTTTATGTATAGTATAAGGTAGTAGTTGAGGCTCCTTTGTGTGTCCATGAAAATAGCATTGTTCCAACACCATTTACTGAAAATATATTACTTTGTCTATTTCATGGCTTTGGTGCTTTTGTGGAAAATCAATTGTACATTCAAGTGTGGGTCTGTTTCTGGGTTTGCAGTCTTGTTGCTTTATCTATTTACTAATATTATGCCAGTTCCACACTGCCTTGATTGCAGTACCTTAAGGTAAATCTTGAAAGTAGGTAATATAATTATCCCCAGGTTTGTTGTTATTTTTCATGATTGCTTTGAATAGTCTTGGTCCTTTGCATTAACATACAGATTTTAGAATCAGTCTGTTCTTCAAAAAAGGCTTCTGGGATTTTGATGTTGAAAACATTGAACCTATAGATCAATGTGTGGTGAACTGATGGCTTAATATTTACTCTTCTAATCCATGAACATGGTATGTCTCACTGTTTATTTAAGTCTTTGTTTTTTCTCATTGGTATTTTGTAATTTTCAGTGTAGAGATATTGTATATCCTTTGTTAAATTTATTCCCAAGTATTTCATTTTTTAAAATAGCATTATGAATGGAATATTCTTTTTATTTTCATTTTTCAATTATTTGCAGTTCCCATATAAAAATACAAGTGACAAATTTATAATGACCTTGTATCCTGAAACCTTCTGAATTCAATTATTTGTTTATTAGGTTTTTTGTAGATTATTTAGGATTTTCTACATACACACACAACAAAAATCCTCTGAAAGTAAAGTTATTTCTTCTTCAAACATATAATCCCTTTAAATATTTTTCAATATTTATAATAAACTTTATTTTTAGAGAAGTCATAGGTTCACAGCAAAATTGAGCAAAAGATGCAAAGATTCCACATATACTCCCCATCCCCACACACGTCCAGCCACTATCAACACTATCAACATCCCCCACCAGAATGGTGCATTTGTTACAATTGGTGAACCTGCACTGACACATCACTATCATTATCACTCCAAATCCGTAGTTTACGTGAGGGCCCACTCTTGGTGTGGTACATTCTGTGGGTTTGGACAAACGTACAATGACATATGTCTACTCTTACAGTATCATACAGAGCAGTTTCTCTGCCCTAAAAACCCCCTATGCTCTGCCCATTCATCCCACCCTCCCCTAACCCCTGGCAACCACTGTTTTTTTATGTCTCCATGGTTTTGCCTTTTCCAGAAGGTGATAGAGTTGGAATTCTGAAGTGTGCAGCCTTTTCCATTGGCCAGGGAATGTCAGGGGAGCTACCCTGCCATAAATTAAAAATTCCTATCATATAGCATAGAGCTTATCCCTGCCACATATCAAAGGTCCCCATAATCAACACATTGTGATGTCAGTGCGTAGATATATTGACAGAACAAGGGCACACATTGGAAAATCTGCAAATAGACCTCATGGAATATGGAAAATAACTTAACATAAGAGTGACACCAAAATCAATAGCCTTGTGGAAAAAGATGAAATTTGATCTACTCGTCAAATGGTGCATTCTAAGAAAATGGTTTATAACTTTTAAATGATGGAAGTTGTCAATAGAAAACATAATGCATATTTGGGAATCTCTAAGGTAAGTTTTCTAGATGAAATATAAGATCTTTAATTAAATTTTATTTCAGATAAGTAACCAGTAATTTTTAATAAAAATATGTCCCAAATACCTCCTGTGCTTTTTCCTCCCTAAATCTGGTAACCTGGTAACCCTAGTGTAAGGGGCAAGAAACGCCCTGTCCCCAACCCAAAGAGGACCAGGGGAACTTGTCACCTCAAACCGCAGACTGTACGACTCATTCTATGTTCTAGCCGTTCACGGGTGTGGAGTCCTGAGCCAATGAGGTTCGGGACTGTGTGTCCTCAGGCAAAGGGTGAGTCTGAAATGAATCATCCTGAGGGCAGAGCCAGGAAACCTGCCCATTTAAACCCTGGCTTGTGGGAGGCAAACACAATCCCTGGGTATTCACTGACCCAGGAGAGTGGCAGGTGGGGGTGACGCCCACGTGCTCAGGACACATGTGACGCAAGGACGTCCCAGTCTGAGACGACATGACCCCAAGCTAAGCATCCTCTCACCCTGCAAGAGGACCCCCCATACTCCTTCCACTCACCCCTCCCTCCTACCGTTTTTCTTCCCATTGCATTTAATTTAACTTTTTTTTATCATTTCCTGACATCTGTTTTATTTTTCCCACTGCATCATGAGTTCTTTAAAGAAAAATTCTGTAACTTTTTTCACAATTTCATCACCCATGCCTAGTACCATCCCTGAAAACGTCACACCCCAGTCACAGGAAGGGGGCATTATCCAAACTCACCTAATTAAATTCTCTTTCTTAAGAGAATGTATCATGAACAGACGAGCGCATGGCTGGACCAGCGCATTTCCCGGCTGTGTTCTTAAGAGAGAGGCCACAGTCGGCACTGCTGGGCCCCTCCAGCGGTCCCTGTGCAAACGGTGTCCAGTGATTCCTCCTGCTGGGAAACACCCAGCACCCTTCTCACATATGCCCTTTGTCAGTTTCTGCTAGAAGACGTTTTATTATTTGAAGCTAATATACATTTTTATCATCTCTCTTACCCTTTCAGTATGGCTATTACTAAATATAAAATTTTTAAAGAATGATGTAATGAATACCATGGACCTACGACCCAGCATCAGCAGGAGTCTTGTCATCTCTGTGCAATAAACTGGTCGTGGGCCTCGTGGTAAAATGTGGTGGATGCGTCTGCCACGGTGGTTGTTCTGTCGCCTGTTTGCTCCTTGTTTTGCCTTTTGCTTGTGATGCAGTCGGTGGCGTGGCAACGTACCACTGGACATAGGTGTGGACCACACACCTGTGGAGCTACTGTGCAAACTCCTGCATAAGTGCAGCGGCCAAGGCATGTTTAAGATAATTTCCCTCTAATAGACCCTGAGCTCCGAGCAGGCTGAGAAGCGAGGCTTCCTCGCGATTTCGTTATCACACTGCCTGGGGAGAGCCGGCACACGGCGAGAGCTGCATGTGCTGCACACGGATTGAGCTGGAATGGGGTTTGCATTTCTCTCTGACACCGGCTCCCAGTCACATCACGACGGATCTGGCCTGATTAACCACTCATGAGATGTCGGGAAAATCACCAAACACATTTCTTGTGCAAGATTGCTCTATTTGGAAACTCTCAACTTCCCATTGCCATGGAAACCACAAAGATTCAACTGTGAATTACAGTTTGAGATTTTTTACTTGGCTGGTTGTGTATAATTAACTTTTGTTATATCATATTTTTTGATATCCCAGAAAAGGCTGCTGCAATACTAACAAGCCCAGACGTAGTCTCTATTTCAAAAGGTGCGAGGTCTGGAGTGGTGGCCGGGAGACCTGCGTGCCTGTCCTGACCCTACCACAGCGGCACGACTTTGAGGAAGGCGCTTTCTCCTGGGCTAACTACCTTCAGCCGCGGTGGCTGCGGGGAGGGGGTGTGGCTCTAGAATTACTGAAGTCCTTTCCAGCACAGAAATCCTCCGTAATTGTTGTAACTCTCTTCTCTTTCAAATCACAGACACACGCGATACTAACGTCCGAGCACTTTGAAGTGAATACTCCACCTCAGGTAACGCCTTTCTCCATCGGGTCACTTGACGTCCTAACGGGAGAATATTACAGGAAGTTTCCAAGTAGCTAGTGTTGGACCAGCAGACAAGCTGAAGTCAGCAACATTTCACCTATTGCCAAGCAGAATAATAGCAACAATAATATTGATAATGACAGTAAGAACTGCAGGTACTTAAGTACCTGCACGTGCCAGGCACCGGGCTAGGTGTATTATAGTATTTGATGGAAATGACTCTTGAAAGATAATTGTCACTATTTTCATAAGGAAAACGAGGTTCAGATAACTGGTAGCCGGCACAGGGCCTCTGAGCTGAATGGTAGATCCAGGGTTGAGTTCGTGTCTGTTCAAGCCCCCCCGTTACTTCCCGACCCTGCCTTTTCTGCTACGTGTTCACCATGTGGCAAGGGCCACACTTTGCTTCCACTGGAGTTTTCTAAAATTATTGCTCCACAATTTTCTGATAATCACTACTAAGTTCTGCAATTCACATTTTGATCAAAAACTTACAATGATATTGAAAGCTCATATTTCCCACTTTTTCTCAGTTGTCACCCGTGGCAAAAAAAAACAACAACAACAAAATCCAAAACAAGATGTCTCCTTCCAAAAAAGCTTTAAAAACATCAAGAATTGTCTGTGAAATATGGCACTAAAACAAAGTGTCAAGGGTATCCAAGATGATACCAATAAAATAATTCATTCCATACGTGTGCGTGTGCACATAGGCACATGCATATGCACGTGTGTGGATTCATAGGTTTATTGTTATCTTATTTTCATTCCATAATCTAATGGTCTAGAAAATTTTCATTATAGTGTTTCTGATTGTTTATAATTGTGTGCTGATTAATACTTAATACTCAAGACAATTCTGTCAACGCTGAGTTCTGTGATTTTAATGCAACAGAAATAACAGCCAGCAACTGGAAGCCAGGGTGTCTTTAAATACCCACCACAACCCAGCAGCAAAACTGTAAGCTTTGATCTTTGTTTGAAAGATAATCATATTTGACCTAGTCTTCCTTGTTATTTTACTCTACTATTTTAAAATTTAGGTGACTGTCCTTTGAGGACAGAATCGTTCTGTCCTTTGAGATTTAAATAAAATTGGATCCAAGGTGATTCGATTGGGAATTGAGGTGCCCCCCCTAGGAGTTCTGAAACCCTCCTCACTCTAACTTCCATCCCTGTGGAATTTTTCACTCTTGCTCACACCTGACCCCCTGCATGGTCCCTTCTCTGCAATGGCTCTAAGGTAAGAAACCCCCTTTATGTGACTTTGTACAAACGCCAAGCTTGTAGGGCACCAGCTTTACTGAAGTTCTGGGAGCTGGAAGGGACACAGCATCACACAGAAAACACTTTAACGTTCCACAGAAAGTCATGAGAGCCCTGGGAATCCCTCCCTGGCCTGACTCCAGGGACACCCGCCCACCGTGTCCTATTACGCCATCCTGCAGAGCTGTTTAGTGGTTCTGAAATTAATTTTGTTGTTTGCACTCTTTTTCTTTATAAGCTCTTACCCAAAGTGAAGGTAACTGTATATTGCTTAAAAAAAAAAACAACAAAGACTATTTAGGCCAGGGGTCCCTTAGGTACAGGATCAACTATAATCATTTTAGTCATAAATAGCACTTTTCTCTCTCTTGCTACGAACTTTCTTTACCAAGCATGCATATCTATTCATGTTTTAATGGTTTGGGTCCACTGTCTTCTGAGCATTCTGAATGAAACAATGCACAGAAGGTAAGGATTACAGAGCATACATGTATTTTGGAAATGTTCGTAGACATCTGATTAAGATTGTCCAGTAGCGAACCTGGACTGCGCGCTTGCTGTGTTCCAGGACTCTCCAGGCATGAACATACAAGTGGTGAAAACCACCCAAATGCAAGCAGGCCAAGGCCGTGCCCTCAGAGCCTGCTGCCGTCGGGATCTGGACGCTGGCTGGCGTTTGCAGAGACTCCCGAGCAGCAGAGCGGTGGCAAAGGGGCACTGGGCTGGCCTGGTGGAGGCCGAGGGCCGGGGGAGCCTGGATGGGGCCACCTGGGAGCCAGGTGCCCCCAGGATTGGTTGGGGGCATATTCGTCTTCTCTGCTTGGTCTGAAGTTGGAAGCAGCCAGGCACTGACCACGTTTCTCCTGGTGAGGAATGTCCTGTTGTCACCCCCGTGCTAAAGATGAGGAGCCTTCAATGACTGCTTGCAGGTGACGCAACTGGAAACTGGGTGGAGACACTCCTGGCATACTGACCCGGTAAGGGCTGGACCCGTTGGGCTGAGGTAAAAACAGCAGACACACCGCTTGCTTGGCGCAAATTCCACCACCAAAGACGGGGACCAGGCGGAGGAGGCGTTCAGCTGGCCGGAATCATTTATTCCTCCCTGCTCTGGAGATTTAGGAGGGAGCATTGGGGTCTGGGATCTGGAGTCCACGGGTGGCAGGGGCTGTGGCACCCGCGTCAAGGCCTCCCCAGGAAGGGGTGAGCCCTGAGGACCCACAGCTGTTTTGGGGGGCGGGGTGGGCACAGACGCCCTCCTTGACCAAACTCTGGCAGTGCCCTGAGCCTCTCCCCCGGGCCCGGCCTGGTCCACGCGGCGGGCAGCTCTCAGCACAAGCACAGGTGTCGCCCACGCCCTGGGCTGAGAGACCTGAGCAGACTCGGGCATGGTGCTGTCCCTAGGAGGGTCCCAGCTCCCTTCAGGCCCCTGCCTGAGAAAGCTGGAGGCTGCCAGGAGGATCACGGTTTATTCCAGCCCACCCCTGCTGATGGGACCACATTTTCTTAGAGCATTTGCTAAAAAGGGCTGCAAGTACAAATCCTCCCCCATCCCTTGGAGATGTAGCCGTGTCTCCTACAGCCCAGGAGTGTCTTCCTCCAGGACCCAGAGCCTCTCCTTTGAGATTTGTCACCAGGAAAGACAGGGCCCCACAGCCTGTGTGTGTGCTGGGGGCAGGAGTCCGACATCGGTGAGCACCAGCTCGCAAACCCAGAGGTTTCGCGGGGACCACACCTTCCCGCTTCCTGAAACTTTCAGCGCCTGCTCTTGCCCTGCTGTCAGCAGCTGCTGGACGACTCTGTCTCCCCACCACCACCACTGTCCCGCTGGGGGCTGTCCTGCCCCACTCACCCGCAGCACCTGGACAGGTGCGCTTCCCCGGGGGTCTCCAGCTCTACCTGCCCTTCGCCTGTCACAGGTTGGTGTGAGGTTTCATTTGCACAGAGGCCTTTCTGACTCCCCGGTCTGAAGATGGCAAATCACCCCACTGGACCACAGCACCCTAGTTTAATTCCCTGCACTGTGCTGTCCCTGCCCCTGTCCAGCATTTTCCTTCTTTATGGTTTGTTGTTGGTTTGTTTCCTGCCTGGGACCACGAGATGGTAAGTTCCATGGGAGCTGGGGCCTTGTCCAGTATCGGAGGCAAAGAAGATATCAGACCAAGATTCCTGCAATGATTGAAGGACCAGTCTGTACATTTCAGGAGTTTCCTTTGGGGGATCAGAGACCTTGTAACCAGCTCCTCATTTTCATTCTTTGAAGGCTATTTCGGCAATTGCATCTTCTCTGTCAAACCCCAAAAGCCAGAAGTGAGGTTTCCTTGGCACCCAAAGTCAGGAACAGGGAGTCACTTGCTCCGACCCCAAAGCCACTCGCAGCCGGAGCTGCCCCTGTGCTCTGGCCTTTCCACGGCCAGCAAAGGGCCTCGGCCACCTACCCTTCTCCCTGCACCGGTCCTCGGGCTTCCTCAGTCTGCTTCCTGAAGTCCTATCTCTTATTATCATCACTTCCATTTGTTTTATAAAGAGCTGTGGATTTCTCTCTTCCTGTGTTTCCCTGATAAGCCTTCTGCTAAATGAAATACAATGAGCCTATTGGTGCAAATTACCGAGTAGATAATGTTGCCTGACATGGGGTCAATGGTGGTGTTAGCAGTGGGCAGGTAGTTACATTTAAACAAAAGATTGCTCAAATTAGAGCGCCTGCAAGTTACTGGCTGGGCACAAAGGGTAAAATTATAAATATGCTAATATATCTTGCTATCATAATATGACTTTGTTGTTAATAAAATATTGAAAAATTGTAATTATATTAAATATAATAGGCATGGTGCTTTTCAAATTCATGTCTGATATATGAACTTTTATCCTGACCGCCACAATTTAGAGAAAAGCAAAGCATTCCACAAGCATAACTGATTTTGCCATTATCACTTTTGAGTACAAACTGCCTCTTTTCTTCTTATTTGGGATCTTTTAAGAAAAAAAGTTTTGAATTCGATTCATGATAAAAATCATTCTGGAGTAAGTATGAGTTTTTTCTATTCATATGTCTTCACTTGACTTTGACTGTAGAATGTACATCCAATTTACAAAGAGGGAAAACTCCCTATTTGGGGTTGTTCATGGGCAGCTGTGGGGTCGATCTCAAACGCCACTGAAAAGCTCACAGTGACCATAGCCTGTGGATATCACTAACAAACTAAGCTTTACTGGTTAAGTATGGTTGTTGTTCTTAAAATTAAAATGAAACATTTTTCTGCTTAATGTTTAAAATTCGCATCATCCCAGATGCATCCCTTTACATATCACTTCATTTTTTAAAAACTTACCTTAGGTAAAATATTAAAAGTCTGAAATTTAAAATCCTTGGAAGAGTCACTGTTCTTCTGTTTCCTAACTCATCCCGCAAGAGGGGACAGAGGAATGAATCAGGCCGTTCATATCATAACACCTGGTTGCAGAGGTGTCTTCAGCCGGGATTACTTTCTCTCGGACCCGCGGGGAATTTTCGTGGAGGGCCGGTGTGGACAGTGTGTCGCATTAGCCGGGGAGGCTGTCCGGGGAGGGTGGCAGACAGGAAGCAGGCGTCTGTGAGGAGGTGGCAGGAACAATGGTAATCACAGCCCCCAAGCCCAGACCCTGCGGGGACACACGTCAACTCTGTGCATTCTCACCGCAGCTTCTACCCCCACCCTGCAGACAAGGAGGCTCTGGCTGTGCCCAGTGTCACGCAGACTTGTCAGGGCAGGGATCTGATTCCAAAGTCCTTCCCGGAACAAACGACACCAGCAGGGAACGTGGACCCCAGCAGGGTTTGAGCAGAAAAAGGAAAACAAGTAGACACGGGAAAGGATTTGGAGGCAAAAAACTAAACATCTTATTGATTTATGAACGTTTCTACTGTGGGCGTCCTGAGGCCCCTGCAGTGTCCATTCAGTTAGTTGCTGGTGTCGTTGCTGTGGTATGTTTTACACGTCTACCTCTCTCCTTGAGCCAGGAATGAACAACCTACTTAAAAGAGAAGTCCAATTACTATAATGATAATTCAACCCAAGCGTTACCTCCAGGATACACCCAGGGAAGCAGGACGCCTGTCCTCTCACTGGGTGGACCCTGCTCAGGTGGCCTCTCCCAGGAAGGGGTCACCCCCTGCTCAGTGCCGGCTGGTGGTGGCTCTTGATGGACCCTTCTTAGGAAGGTCCCTCAGCCACCAAGAGGTACCTCTGCAGGGCGGGGCGGCCCAGCCCACCGCCAGGGAAGCCTGACTCCTGGCAAGGCCCAAAGCCACCCCTTCTCCGGAGAAGGGAACTGTGCAAGGGACTTGCACTGCAGACCCCCCAGGGCACAACCTTGCTCAGGAGACCCTCTCCCTCTCCCGCACCCTCCCTGTGGTCTTGACACCGTGTACGGCAGCCCCAACAGCAACGTCTCAGACTCTGCTCCCCGGGAGCCCGGCAGGGATGGTAGAACCTGTGGACACCAGCCAGCGATTCTCGGGAGCTGTCCTCAAACCCACAGGCCCACAGCGGCCACGGGAGGTCACAACTTCTCTGACATCATTACAGCACGTCGTGCTGGTGGAGTCCAAACCAAACCTCACCTGCAAGGGTCTGTCACGGGGAGTCCCCGGCTTCCAGGCACGGCCCTCAGGAGAGGCAGGGATGAGCTTGAATATTAGCAGGAAATATTTTGTCGCAGGTACAGTAAATCCTTGCCAGTGTCTCCCTCAAGCGTCCTCTCCTGCTGCTCCTCCCTTTCCTGCAGTAAAACCCCGGAAACGCGTGCACGTCTCAGACAGCGCTGGACGGCCCTGGGGCAGCAGCTGATCTCCGGAGGAGGGGCCCTGGTTGGACCCCACACTCCCAGCTCAGGGCCATCCCTGCTAAAGCAGAGACAACGTGAGCTCCCGCCTCACCGGCTCATTGCAAAAATTAAAAGAGATGACCGAGTAAGGCTCTTGGACCTCCTGCCAGCCACGTGGGCTATCAATACGCAGGTATCTCTGCCGCTGCCTGCCAGGCGCCGAGCAAGCTCTCTCGTGTGCTCCTGACAGAGCCACGTGGTCCACGTGGATGTCCCACACCTTCCATGCAGTCCTCTCCACTGAGGGCTGGCCTCGTCATTAAGAAATTCCTACTTCGTGTGGCAAAATGGGATTCTCGTGAATGCTTTAGCCGTTAATCTCAGTCCAATGTCCCGGGGCCACGTGGAGGAAAGAGCCCGTCTCCCCCAGAGCAGGGTTCTGATCATCGGAGGCAGCCGGAGCTGCTCCCTCCCTCCTCCTCAGGCTGCACCAGCGTCAGCCCCTGGCACCTCCGTGGCCTGAGCGCGGTGCCCCGACGTGGCGCTCACGACGGAGGTATGGACTGGTCGCTGGCCCAGCCTGCTGATCGGTCTCCCAGCAGATAATTCATCACTGTCACTTCCACAAAGCGGCCCCCGGCCGTACTTCCTCTTCCGCTTTTTCTGGCTTCTGAACATGCAGGACTCACGCCGTTGGTTCACAACAAGCGTGTGGCCCAACAAACCCCCAGCTTCACTCACGGCTACTTGGGCCCAAGGAGGCCCCCCCACATCTGTACTCCAGCAGCTGATTTCTATTGTTTCTCTGGAGGGCGAGCGTCACGAACAGCCCCGTTAAATCCCCTTCCCTTGGCCCTGGTCCAGCACTGTAACTGGCTGAGATACCTGAGCTGGGGAAGAAAGATTACATTGCAAAATACAAGGTGATGGCTGCACAGAAATCCAGGTGAAATCAGTGCAAAATAAATGGGGAAGAACGATTAATTTCAGGGACTGGGTCAAGAGTATAAGTCCCATAAAACTAAACAACTGTCAGGGCAGGAGTGGGGCTTCCTTCAGCCTCTGTGCAGACGTAGGGCACGCGGGGCGGGCAGCGTCCACAGCGAAATGCTCTTTGCGAAAGGCAAAGCATCGCTCACCAGACGTTCGCTGTGAAAAGCAGAATGTCTCACAGCAAAGCGTTTGTCTCTTTCACGTCCCCAATGTGGATTTTTCAGTAGCTTTAGATATGCCAGTCAAGCAGACGGCAATAGAACAATAAACGGAACTTAACTGTGTTCCCTGTCCCATATCGAACACTAAAACTGAGTTATGTCTCCACACATCCCCAGCTGGCCTATAATCACTTTTATTTATGACATGCATGTAGGAAAGGAGTAGAAAACATATAAAATTCTTTAAAAGTATTAGATAGACCAAATATCATCAGATTTGCATCATTATTACTATACACTTTCATATTTTTATTTTTAAATTTCATATAAGCCTTGGGGGATTTTCCATTTAATTAATGTCCCTCCCTGTCTAATAAAAGTCACAGGAAAGTCACCGTTGCAAGACCTGCGTGGAGTCTTCCTTCCCAGAACAGTCAGAATAAGCCCTGGAACATCACTACCGGAAAATGCGTTAGCACCAGGCCAGCCCCTGGCATTTGCAGGAACAGCCCACGGTCAGTTGCCGCCAGCTGAAGCGGGGCTTGGAGCTCACTTCTTCTTCACTGCTCATTTGATTTTCTTATTTTTTTAATCATTTAATTTCTTCTTTTCTTGTATTGTACGATTTTATTCAGATCATATTCATCAATGTTTGCAGAAAATAGGACTGAAAGGAAATTGCTATTTATAATGCACAAATATGTCTTACCAATCAGTAAGGAAAAAACCCAAGTATTAATACATTAATATAAATGTGTGATTATGCAACATACAAAAGAAGATATACAAATGGATAACATGCCATGAAAAGACATTCTGCTTCCATTTAAAAAAATGTGAGTAAACATCTGAGAGATTGCATTTCACCTTAGTTAAATTCATTCCTTCATTTGTTCCTTCATTCAAAGGTATTTATTCGCCCCTACCATGTGTCAGTCACTGCTTGAGGTGCTGTGGCAGGGCAGTAATCTAATCAGACAGAAACCTTTGCATTTAGTCTATTAATAGGTCTGCATGTGATTTACGTTCTTAAACTGTTGGGTTATTTGATTTCTTTTTAAGGACGGTTTTATCTATGGTTCCAAATTGTCCCGAAATAGAAGAAAGTTAAGGAGCTGATAATTTCTACCATTCTGTATTTATTGTCTTAATCTATGATGGTAGCAGAACCCTTCCCCGAAGTAACTGGGTTTTGAAGACTGTTGTACTCAAGTCCTGATAAGTCAGTGTACAAAATTATTTCGTCTTTCATTGTAAGTTAAATGTCAATGCACTTAGCACAGCCCCTTATACATGCAGTGCTCCAAAATGTTACCATTTATGTTTGTTTTGAGACGACTCTAAGTTCTACAGAATTTGGATCACAGTGATTGGAGAAGCACCAATGCCTACTTTCTGAGACATTTCAAGTTAATACATATATTCCATGGATCAATATGATTTTGACGTTAACACACTAGGATAAAAACAGATTTTTAATAAAAAGCACATTCAATATTTTTGCATTTCCTTCCTTATAAATCACTAAGTAGAAGAGTTTTAAAATCCATTTGCTTGGGACAGGTGTTGCTATTTAGACTTAGCAGCGGGAATCACCGCACTTTGCACATGAGAACACCAAGATCTTGAGAAGATCTTGAATAAGATCTTGAAGAAGGAATATTACTGGTAACCTCACGTGCCATCTTTCAATGGAATTTTATGTTTGATACAAAATACACCTGGAATAATGTCCTGTTAGTCCCACTGATACAGCCAGGCCTATAATAGAATTCTTGTTTAGGGTTTTGCTTTCCTAACCAGGAGGTGGTGCCGTTTGTTGTGAGGCTGTTTAAAGGCAGAAAGTACCTGTCACCCCGTTACGCCAGTGTTAACTGAGCTGGTTTGGGTGCCATGTGGATGTTTTCCTTTCTCCCTTACGTGGGTGACTCCCCCAAAGCTGTGAGGTTTTCCCACGAGGTTTCTTCCCTTGCTCAGAGAGAGCGTGTGAGAAAGCACCTGCCCTGTGGGGGGGACACCCAGAAGGCTCACAAATGAGGTGGCGAAGTTGAACCGAGCAGTGAGCCCCTATTTAGGATGCGTGGCCAGATCCCCACCTCTCACCCTTGAGAGGTGTGTGACTTGAATTAACCATCTCTCAGGGTGGAATTGTCCTTATTACGAAATGAAGCCTTGGAATGAGTTATCTTGCAGCTCCAAACCTGTACGCACTTCACCTCTGAAGTAACTGTGCATTCTTGGCTTAGACGTGACCGTGGATTTGCCCCAGGGTGGAACAGGCAGGAGGGTGCTCCCAGCCTGGCCCTATCCTCACCTCTGCCCATGGACATGAGGATATCTAGCAACGAAGTGGACACATGGGTGACACAGAAGATTCATAGACTTAGGGACACGACGGAGTATTGTCACATGGGTAATAGGTGGAATAACTTGATCTAAATCCATCCATATCATTTCATCACAAACAAAGACTTCTTTGCTCATGTTCTTGTTGCAGGAAGATGGGTGATTAGGTAGCAAAACTGTAGACAGTAAAACTTACAGGAAATCACTCAGTACAGAGAATACACAGTCAGAAGGAAATTGAACCCCGTAAAATACAGTCTAACTCAGTGGCGTGAGCGCACAGAGAATGCATCTACGCTGAGATGTTCAGATGAAGAAAGAAACGTGGATGGTGTTTATGAGGAACAAATGCATCAGCAGCCGTAAAACCTGAAGCTATTTATTTTAATACAGAAAGGAATTTTGAAACACTTCATCCCACTCATAAGAATTGTTAAATTTTTTTCCAAACTAATAACAATCCTCTCTGGGGAAGCCTAGTAGGTGCAAATCGACGCAGTCTTCAAAGACCAGGAACCACGACAGGAGGAGCAGCCTCTCCAGGGGCCTCCGGGGTGGGGCTGCGGCTCCTTCTCTTCCTCCCCAGATGAGGAAACCCACCAAATCATTAGCTCAACGTGTGAACGCTTGCTCACAGCCTGTTTTAGGAACCTCAATGTCAAGAACAGACCATATTTAGTCAGTCATATTGTGTATGTATAAGTCAATTATTTTAAAAACCTAGAAATTTTCAATGATTAAAACCAATGTTGTGGATTCTGCAGTGCACAGTGTCAGGCTTTGTGTGTATGTTTTATCTGGTATGGGTTTGGATGCTGTTTTCTCTTTTTAAATGTTTTTATTTTAAATTGTATCCAATTCTGTTTTTCGATAAATGATGAATAAAACCCCCAATTTAAGCAAAACAAACAAACAAAAAAATCAACCCAGAGATGCCAGAGGAAACCATAGCAAAAGATCTGACTATAAGAACTGAGTATATTTTACAGTAGAACTAAATCTAAAACAAACAGGAGGAGTAGGGTGGCAATCCAAAATGTAAATGCCACAGCAATGCCACATGTGTCAGCTGACAAAATTGGTAAGGACAGGAGAGAAGACAAGAAGTAGTGTGTTGGCTGCTGGGGCTGCCATAACAAAGCAGGCAGAATGAGCGGCTTAACCAGGACAAATTTACCACCTCCCGGTTCTGGAGTCTGGAAGCCCGAGATCAGGTGTGGCAGAACTGGTTCCTTCTGCGGCTGGGAAGAAGGCCCTGTCCTGAGCCTCTCCCTCGGCTTGTGAACAGCCGTCTTCTGCCGGTGCCTTCACATCGTCCTACCTCCGTGCCTGCCTCTCTGTCCCAATTTCCCTTTTACGAGGACCCCAGTCATACTGGATCAGGAATCACCCCAATGTTCTCATTTTACCTTTATCACTTCTAGAGTCATCTTCTGAGGTCCTGGTGGTTAAGACTTCAACATATGAATTTTGGGGGACATAATTCGGCCCAGAACCTAAAGTAAGTGTACCATCACTTAATCTGTAATACATGGGAGTCAAAATATTATTTTAAACAGAAAAATCCAGCAATAAAGCTTTTGAGTGTTATACATAATGCATTATTTTAATTCAGATTTATGGAGTTATAATGGACATATAACTAATGCTAGATTTAACATTTAACAATTTTTGTAAATTATATTTTTTATTTTATTTTCCAAGTGCTCCCTTGCTAGTATATACAAATATAATTAGTTTTTGAATAGTGACCTTTATCCTATAACCCTGCTAATCTCACTTAATAGTTGTAATGGCTTTTTTTATAGAGCCTTTGGGATTGACTACATAGTATATCATATAATGTGTATATAAGAAAGTCTTATTTATTTCATATCTATTTCTCTTTTGTGTCCTTTTCTCGCTTTGCTACTCTGGTGTGAGGGTCAGTTTCTGTGTCAGCTGGGCCAGGTTACAGAACCCAGTTGTTCAATCAGACGCTCATTGGTGCATGACAGGTTGTTCTGGTGATATTTTGAGGAGGTGGCATTCAAATTATACTCATAAAGAGAATCATAATAAAAATCGAAACCTTTCTACATACCAAAAGAATGTACACCCCAAAAAGCAAACACTACTGAAAGAAATGCTTTCTAAAGAAAAAAGAAAAGAAAGAAAAAATAAAATAAAATAAAATAACATGAAAGAATCAAGATAAAATAAAAAATTCAAAAAGTTGAAAACCAGAAGATGAGCAAAGATGTACTAAAAAAATTCAACCTAACAGACAGAAGCCATGATTTTGATATCAAACAAGGTGAATTCCCGTCCAAAGCTATTTTGTTAACTAAGGAAGAACAATTAATGAACCTAAATAATAGAGTTCAAAATGAAGATATAACAAAGTCTAGAATTAACATAGATGCACTATTCAAACAGTGGAAGTTCTGAGAAATGTGAGATCTACATAGAAATACAGTAGTAGGCTTTTATTTATTTCTCTCAGGCCATGACAGAACAAGTGCACAAAATAAAAGTAAGATTATAGAAGACCTAAATCACATAATTAATTAGGTCAACCAGCTGTATATCCAACTCTCTACCTTCTTTCAAAGTTCTTATGGAACACTCACCAAAAACAAACAAACTATGAATATATATGATGCCAAAATAAAAATCTCAATAAACTTCCAAAATGGAAAAAATAGTGCAGAAAACATTCTCTCATCACAATGCAAAAAAGGAGTATGTGTGTATATCTATATGCATATGTATTCTTATTCTTTTAATTAACACCTAAATTAATAAATTCAGAAATGAAAAGATCTTGTGCACAGAAATGAATTTGTATAAAAAATTTACATAGAAATTTAAATCAAAATGGAAACATTGAAACTGAAAATAGCACAATCCAGAATCTGTGGAACACAGGTAATACAATTCTCAGAGGAAAAACTCATGACTTTAATTAACAATAGAAGTTAAAAACGAAAACTAACAAATTTAGGATTCCACTCAATAAGTTAAAAAGAAGAGAAACCTAAAGAAAATCAAAGAATAAAGCAAGTGGAAACATACAGTGATAAGAACATAAATTAATTAGTTTGAAGGCAGAACAACATCAGAGAATTCCCGTGTAAACATCTACTGTTGAAGACCTTTCTAACCATGGCTCAGTATCTAGAAGTCATAAGATATTAAAATGATAAGTAAGCCTACATCAGAGTAAAAATTCTCCTATGTCAAAAAAAGAAAGAAGCAAAGTCCAAACATGAATGACAAATAGGAAAAATGCAAATTATGTAAATTTTGTATTATCAATTTGCAACTCATATAAACAAAATAAAGTCTAAAGAATTAAGTAAGGCAAAGAGTAATTACAAACGCAGATCAAAATGAAAAATGCAGTCTCTTAAAATTGTATGTTGGACATCCTAAACCCTATTTAGTACAAAATATTGCCAAATACTTTGAGCCCCCACCTGACTGTCCAGAAGTTGTCTCTCTCTATGCCTGAGGGAGTTCCCCACGGTGACGATACCTGAAGCCCAGTCTGGAAGATGACCTCAGGGAGCTCCTGACTTGCATCCTCGGGGCTACAGCACCTGGGGCACCTCCAAGGGAGGGACCCAGAGAGACCCCGGAGAGAAGCCAAAGGACCACCCCGCCCAGTGTCTGAGGGCCACTCTGAGCTGCCTCACCTGTCGCCTGTGATTGAAGAAGGCAGTGGGCACAGCCATACTGGGATAGACCTGTCCGCACAAGTGAGGCGTGTGACTTACTCAGTGAGTACACACTTTGTATTACGCACAATGAGCATAAGTCTTGCATTACTCTGTTTCCTGTTGCTTATAACAGAGCACCTGAAACTGAGTAATTTATAAAGAGAAGGAATTTATGTCTTACAGTTATGGCGGCTGGTGAGTCCAAGGTTGAGGAGGCACATCTGGCCAGGGCCTTTCTGCTGGTGGGACTCTCTGCCGAGTCCTGGGGCAGCGCAGGGCGTCACGTGAGAGGGGGCCGCGTGCTCACGCACTTGCTCAGGTCTCTCTTGCTCTTCTTACAAAGCCTCTGGCCCTGCTCCCAGGAAACCCATTAAACCATTAACCTATTAATCCATTAATCCACTCATGAGGCAGGGCCCTCTTGGCCCGGTCACCTCCTAAGGCCCCGCCTCTCTATGCTGCCACATCTGCGATTCAGTTTCCAACACGTGAAGTTTGGGGGGCACATTCAAACCACAGCAAACATCAAGAGTTTGGGCCAGGTTCTCAGAGGTAGAAGTTTGTTTTGCTTTGCTTTGTTTTTTCTCTAACATTTTTGAAAACAGAATGGGAGACAAAAAAATCTGAGTGTTTTCTGATTCAGTGCAACACATACCGCTTATTGGAGAGGTCAGAATTTATACATAGGGAATGCACACACATGCACACATAGGTGTGTGTATAAACATGTGCATGATGTAATGTGATGTGAGTGTGCTTTTATGTATAGATAAGGGAATATAATGCATGTACATACATGCATAAATATGTGTGGTGTGATATAATGTAGGTATGTGTATAAATGTACATATATACACACACTTATATTCACCTGTTTCCTCCACTTTGAACTCACTTCATCAAACAGTGTACGGGGTCAGCTGCCGTATACCACGAAGGCCTCAGAGAGTCGGGACTGTCACACGCCCGGCCATTGATGTATTGGAAGTACTTGGGCACAGGGTCCGGAGCTCTGTCTTCCACCAGAAGCCTGGGATGGAAAAGGGAAAACAGCCAGGAGGTAGAATCTGGGGCTCAGGGGACAAACAGAGTGGTGTCAGGTCGTGGCTCTGGGATTCCAGCTGTGTGACCGTGGTGGAACGTGCCCAGCCCCTCACCTGCATAGCTGTGACTGCCCCTCATTCAGGCTGGGGTGCAGAGAAAAAGGCATAATGCGTGTGTGGTGCTTTGCCCAAAGACAGTTACTGTCATCAGGGGTGGGGGGGACCCGGCTGGTGCCAGCAACACCTCCCTGCGTTATGCTCCAGAGACTCCTTGAAGACACACACATAAGAGAGAGAAAGGGGCTCATTTTTCAGTGTTTTGTTAGAGACAAAAGGAACAAGATTAGCCACGACTGACCCCACTAGGGCTGGGGTACTGAGAGAAATACAGTTACTTCTTCTCCAATTAAGAAAGAGTATTTGTTCCAGACATTCATCAGATAAAAACCATACAATAATAATTACTAACTAAAGTCTATAATGGGTTAGTGCTATGCCAAAAATAAATATGTCCTAAGACTGTCACTGCGAATGCTGTGACAGGGAGATTTAGACACATAAGCAAATTTGCATAAAGGTGAGTTACATTAAAAATAAGGGCACATATTTTTCCCCAAGTTGGAATTCACATTTTTTCAGGCCATGAGTTAGACTTCAATCTTGATAGATTTAAGGGGTAATTTGTTATAGTATGAGATGGCATGAAATGTATTTATTGACATTTCAAATTACAGCATTTTCAATGAGAAAGATATCTAATTTTGAGCTACTAAAACAGCATGGTGTAGTCATATATTTCTTGCTGAATAGTAATCACTCAGACACAGGGCTCTTATTTATAGCAGGTATCTAAGATGGAAGTACTGTGAACAAAAACTGATGTTAAATAGACGAAAAGTTACCATTGTGATTATTAACATGCTTCACTTCTATTTTAAAATGCTAAAGAATTCTATGATATTTCTGCATTTAATAATTGTGCCAGCTCAATAAAAAATATGAAATCATTATTTCCTGACATTAATGAAGTCAACTTTTCCACCACAATTTGAATAGGCAGTTGAACAACGAGACTCAAAAATGCATTAAAACCAGGTCAGCCACTTCCTGTTTCCAACAATATGTCCACAATTCCATGAAGGGTAATCTTAAACCATTTTTTACAGCAGCCTGTACATCTTTATCTTAAAATTCCAAATGTTTCAACAATAGACGATTGTTAAGAACTAGACAATTATTTTCAGCACCCATTGATTAATGACTTAGTCCATGACACAGGGAAACCGCAGAACAAAGGAGTCCATTATAATAATGCATGGGCATTAAACCATCTCCATTAATAGAGTCTTCTGAATTCTGTTTAGCATAAAACCAAATATGCCATCAAGAAAGTAGAGAAGTAAGAATTTTAAATAAATTTTGAAAACTCACTTGATAAAAAAAAAGATTAAATAATGTTACTAACCTCTATTAAAATTCTCTCTCACACACGCACACACATACACATGATTAACTCAGTAATAACTGTCATAAAACTGCATTTTTAACACTACAAGAAATTAATAATACTTTTAAATGGATATGTTCTCAGTTGTTATTAGCATTCAGGAGACCAGTATTTTATGTAATTACAACCTCCTGAACAACAACAACAAAATGCAATATAACAATAGTGGAGTGATGTGGGCTATCTGTTCTTAGCCACCGGGTAATTTATGTAATCACAGCAGGGAAGACATGGTTTTAGAAAACAGGATGGTTTTTTAAAATTTTGTTTTGGGGCTAAACTTTGTCAACAAAATTCCTGTTCATGACAGAACTGTTGCAAAAGATGTTATGATTACCATATTATTCAACTTCTTCCAGGCCTTATGGGTCAATAGGTTGGAGCCCTATCAAATTTATTTATGTGCTGATCAATTGCTTTGTTTCTCCCACAGTGACTGCAAGAACCAAATTCACAGCAAATCCAAAGCAGCCTTAGTAATATTCACACCTAACGTTTGGGGAACTGGCTGTAGCTGGCTGCTGCCCTGAGCACTCAGCCCAGATGACTCCATTCGATTTTCTCAGTAGCCCTAGGAAGTGGGGGCTGCAGACGTTCCCATCTCACAGGAGAAAAAATCACGCCTGAGAGAACTGAAGGTAAGTCGCCCAATGTCATGACTCTTTAACACGGCTACTAGGAAATTGGAGATGCTCTCCGTGGTGCTCACGTATGCGACTTGCATCTACTGAGCAGCCTGGATCTATGCCTTAATAATTTTGAAGTTTCCATTGTTACTGTATCAATTTAGTGTGTGCTTGTTACTGCTTCAAGTGATTTAATCTTAGTATGCAAGTAAGTATCTTCTGAGGGTTGTCATGGGCAAGGCCTCCAAAATGACATTCAAGGATTCCTACCTCCGTGAGCTCACGCCTGCACCAGGTGTGACCAATAGCAAAGGGAGGAGTCATGGACATCACTTCTGAGGTCCAGTTATAAGATCCGGCTGCTCCCATCCTGGATGCCCTGCCGCTGTCTCTGTCTCTGTCTCTCTCCCCCATCACTTGCTCTGGCAAAAGCCCGATGCCCTGTTGTGGGGACTCCCCAGCAGCCTTTGGGGAGGTTCCCATCCAGAGAAGATAAAGTCCCCACCCAACAGCTGGAAATGACTTGCGTTTGGCCAAGAACCAGTGAGTTTGGAAGCAGGTCCTGGCAGTCCAGCCTTGGGTGAGACTTCATCCCTGGCCCACACCACGCAGCCACTGAGCCGCCTCTGGGTCCCTCACTCAGTGACCGAGCCAGATAGCGCATGTTGGTTGTCTTAAACTGCTGAGTTCCAGGGCACTTTGTTACTCAGCCACAGATCACTGAGCAGGGGTAGAAGGTCAACACTCTCTGAATGTGCAGGGTGCCCAGCCCTCTTGGTAGTCATAATTTCTTTTAACCTTTATAACAAGTCCATGAAGTATCATCATCACCATTCTGCACCTGAGAAAACCTATATCATCTAAGCTGCAGTACTGACTGCAGAGCTGGGGCTGCACCATGAGTGCTGGGGTCAGAGAGACGAGGTCCCCCAGCCTTTCCACTCCAACGTGTCGGCTCTCAGGGAAGGCTCAGGGCCTTGTTATTTATTTTGTGGCCTCCAAAAGGCATAACAGTGTTTTCCAAAATGAATCAATTAGAGTTGTGGGAGTTGTACTGCAAGGAAATACATATATACATATAATTTAAGCTATTTAAGCTATATATATGTATACACACACATACATATATATGTGTAGCTTAAGAAACAAAACATTTCATTATTCTATATAACAAAAAGACCCAAGGTTTACACTGCTTAGAATGTGCTGGTATATCATTAAGTCACTATGGACCTGCCTTTTTACATCTTCCCACTCTGCTGTTTTTAGCACTGCTAGCTTTTTTCCTCCTGCTTATATAATTTTACACCTGCCAGAGTTCCTCACACCCAGGCAAGGAAGATGAGGTCCTGCAGCTTTGGCAATCTCTCCCGTGTTCCTTTTATTAGGAAGCAAAGTCTCTTTCCAGAAGGCCCCCAACCCAGCGTAGTCTTTTGAATGTATTTATTTCCTTGGTCAAATTTGGGTTACAGGCTCACATCTTGCTTCAGGGAAGGCTGAACAGGTGAGTAGCTGGCTGTGCTGCCTCAGTAACAGGGCGCAGCCAAGGGAAGGGGGGGATGAAATGGCAGGGTGCCCCAGCGGGTATTTTAAGCAGACATGCTTCTGCCTGAAAAGTTGCTTGGTGGTGGTACAGATTGCATCCCTTAAGAGTTCTGAGGGAGTTTGGGCAAGGCGTTTTTGGCTCTCAAGTCACACCATGTAAGTAAGCGTCTTGTCCTGTTTCAGGGCATTGTGTTGTTCCCACCAGGGGACAGTTACAGTGGCGAGACCCTGAAGCAAGACCTCGTGAGGCAGGTGAGGTGTGGGGTTGTGGGTGGGCCGGCTTCATGTACAAAGAGAGTTTACAGAGAAGGATCCAAGGAGAGAGGCGTCCTGTCCTCCAGCTCAGGGTTGGGGCCTGTACCTAAAAAGACAGTTGACCTTGAAACTCCCTTCACTTGCTCAGGGTCAGAACGGTTCCTGAGGCTGCCATGAGAGCACAGAGCAGAGAATCTCTCCCCAGTCCCTGTTCCTTCCTGTGCACACTTTGCCCCACTACAGCCGAGGAGAAGTCAGTCAGGCGACTTCCCTTGCCACCGAAGCGAGGATTAGCATTCCTAGAACTGGAAGTGACCCGTCCACACAGGTAATCAGCCCGGACGCCGGGGGTCTGACATCGAAGCAACACGGGAAAATTCACTTCCACGGCAAACCGCAGCAGACTCTGAAGTCAGCCAAGGAGACTCAATTTTTATACAAAGAATTGGCAATTTGGGCGTTTTGTGACATCACACAGTGAATGGACTTTTACAAATGTTTGTAACCTATTAGCACCCAACACAAAATAAAAAGAACAAACAGCAACTAGAAAGAATCTTATCATGGTAGTAAGTTGAACTTTTGAAAGTAACTTTATCAAAGCGAAGGATGAAAGCATGTGTATTACATGTGTGCACGTGTCAACAGAAACATATGAAGAGATTTCTAGATAAATCAGACTGTGGGATATCTTTAACGTCCCAGGATCTGGGGGGTTACTGTCGCTGTGAGTGCAAGCGTTTGCCTTTGTATCCTGGACCACTTTTTTACCCTTTTCGATCTTTTGAACACCAGCTTTTAATCAAGGTGACCTAATCTGACCTGGAGGTTAATGATACAGAATGCAATTAATTCATGAGGTTTTGGGGGCATTTCAGCCTGAAAGGCGTCTGGCTGCCTCTGCTGGTCTGTTTACAATGAACATCACGTGCCAGTTTTCTTGGAACAGGGGACTTAAGACTCCAGGGTGAGCTTGGAAAAGGAGAAGCAGGTTTATTCCAGCAAAGTACAGAAAACACTATTCAACTGAAAACACACTGAGAAGGGCGGTGTGGAAGTCAGAGAGTAGGGAAATCAAGCAGATATAATACAAATATAGGGGTTTCGATCAAAAAGCTACACTTTAACCCCAGGTTGGCCAGTGATGGATCGGGGTGAAGGTATGATTTTCGGCAGGTGGCTTCACTCACCTTTAAACGCGGATGGGGAACCCCTGGCCCGGTTACCCTGCCCCATTAGAGTGCGCTAGGAACAGAACATCTAAGAAAGGTATCGGTCCTTCTGCTTCAGGGCTTTTTGAATGAAACATTCCCCGTCTTCAATTGTTTCCATGTAGGGGTCTCAGCCTGGCTGCCACTTCCTCAAAGAACCTCTCTTTAGCGAGCAGGTGCTTGTGGTCACTCTCTGTAGCCACCTGTCAGGTGACTGGGCAGCTGCCGGGTGGGCCGCGCTGTGTGCTGTGCCAGTGTCTGCGTAAGGAGGCAAGTGCAGGGCTGCATCCTTCCCTGGGCCCAGCTCTCACCCCCTCCTTGAGCATAGCGGCTGCCACAAAAAGGCGCTGGGAAGGGTGGGCTGCATAAGTGAGTTGTGCAGATTTTTAAAAATCCATTCTAGTTATTTGCAGTAGTCACATTTTTTTAAGTCAACATGAACACTGAATTTGCCTAAACCATCGCTCCTGGGGAAACACAGGGCTGGGTTCCTGTGAGCCTCTGGTGGCAACATTTTCATCAAACAATCAGTGACTGACCTTGTTCCGTGTGTGTTTCTGTTTAAAGTCACCTTGTTTAGTGGGCATCGTGGACTCACTGACACTGCCCTCTGGCCAACAGCCCTGGAACCCACATGCGAACGCGGCTTCTCCAACGCACGGGCTTCTCCGTGAGGCGCTTCACAGCCTGTCACGCTCAGGGACGCTGGACGGCACCTCGGCTCCGGGCTGGGGCCGTTGTACCCACCGCGATCACCAACCAAAAAGGCAACAGTGCAAAAGGCACATGGCACTAAATAGGCCACGGCAAGAACACGTGTTTGCAGGACGAGAGCCGAAGGGAGAACACCGCGTGGCTTCAGCCGGGACTGCGCGTTGGGGCCCAAACTTTTCGCCAGTTTCAAACCTTCCCGAGCGTGGCTGAAAAAGACCCCGAAACGTCCCACATGTTGGTTTGAGAATAGCCAATAAGTTTTCCCAAGCAGGCAAATTTGCAAATATGAATCTGTGAGTAATGAGGACCGACTTTAGATGTTAACAACCGAGCAGTAAGCTATTGCTTTTACACAATCGCGTCGTCACTAGAAGACAGTAGCAGTGACCTGCGTGGTGCCCGTGAGGCCGGGAGAGAAGGACGCGGCAGCCGGAGCAAGACTTCCCGGGGACCGGTGGCTTCCTCGGCCCCAGAGTCCTCTCACAGGCCCCTACACGGAGGTGGGTGTTTAGGGGGGACCCTTCAGCTTGGGGGAACTTGTCACCCAAAGTTCTGTCCAATCCGAATGGTCCCTGGTTCTTTGCTTTTAAGATTTCAGGTGTTAATTGTGGGCAGTGGGAAGTTCCCAGTTTGAAGATTTGTCTGTAGCAATAAAACATTAACTTTTGAGGCAACAGCCTTTTCTTTCTTTTTTCTTTGTCTTTTCCTTTGTTGTTTTGATCGCCTGCTTCTGTTTTTGTCCCCTCCAGGTCATTCTCCCCTCCACAGGCCCCACAGGTGATGTTAATTTCGTGCACCACTGAGTCACCCTTTCAGAGACTAATTCCACCCTAAGAAGAAGCATGCTTTAAGGTACTTCCACTTGTTCAAACTTATTTTAGCTTTTTAAGCAACAAAATTATGTTTCTTCCAAGTAACTATCATATGGATGAATTTTGTGATTTTTTTTTTTTTGCATGTTTGGACTTCTGTTTTTTCCATGGAAGTTCTTACTGTTTCTTACGTTAAAAACTAATAAGAATGCAATGACCTTTGTAATAAATAAATCCACGGCGGAAGAGCGGGTCTCATCACAGGAGTTCCTTGCTGTGTGTTCGTCCAAACTCTGACTATTGTAAAATTGTTGGATGACAGGCACACCAGAAACTCACATGCGTTCTTTCCACGTTTAAAGTCGTATTTGTAAATTATTGACCTGAAAGTTTTCATATTTCTTTAAAATGTCTGCCTTACAGAAATAGCCTCTCAGGGGTCTGAAGACTGGGCCTCTGGGTATTTGTTATGTTTTCTTTTCTTTTTTTTACTTTAACTTCAGATAACGAACAAACATGCACTTGTTCCTAAAATTCATTTTACTTAAGCACTCTATAAAGGACTAAAGATATTTTGAAAGGCACAAACATAATATCATTTTTTTCTGTGATCTTGTGTGACCACATTAAAAAAATAAATTAAAATGCTTGATAAATTTAATTCTGATTTTTGTAAGAGAAGTTTGTAGGGATGGGAACACCTGAAAAATATACTCGTGGGTCTGCAATTTGGAATTAATATCTGGATTTGGAAATAATCCATTTAGGGTTTCCAAAAATCAGCTACATTCCTCACCTGAGTCATTTAAAAAAAACATTTTTTATAAAGTAGTTCTTGTAATTTTCTAAACAATTTAATATGTATATAAGATATAAAACTTGCTAATAAGATTTCTGACAAGGACGTATATGGTCCTCAGAACCATCCCTCCACCTTTAGCCCGGAAATCTCTCTTCTGTTTCCAAACATATGAATTTGCAACTTCAAGTAAAGCCGTTCCTCTACTTCAAGGTTATTATATACTCAATAAATGTTTACAGGATTGATGAAAACTCACCTACTAAATGAAGAATTCCCAGGCTGTTCCAGCTTTCTCTGCTCTTAATTCATTATGTTTTCTCATTTATATCAAAATTAGGAACTTGCTATAAGATTATTAATTATTAGTTAGTTAACTTTTTATATCTTTGTATCTAAACCTTTGATACTAAATTGAACTGCCCCTGTTGGGCGTCGAGACGCACACGTTCCCTGCAAAGCATCTTGCGCGTGCCTTGCCTGCAGCAGGCACTCAGGCACCCCCGTTGGTGTCTATCATCCCCTCTCTAACCCAGATTTTACGGGATTGATAACTCAGTCTTGGTGACTGGAAATTCTCGGAAATCTGTTCCACTTTGCTAGCCCAAAGTGATTTTTTTCTTTCTCTTGTTTTAAAACTTTATAAACGATTTCCATGAACATGTGTGTGTGTGCACGTGTGTCTACACATGTACTTTTTAAATCACCTCAGGAAGCTGGTTTTCTAAGAGTGGATATACCTGTCAAATTGCCAAACGCTACCCACTCGTTCTGATACAGCAGATTATTCCAAAAAATAAAATAAGAAAATCTCTTCTCCCACACTTAAGGTTTTAGAGTCAACATTTCAATTTTCAATTTCTTGTGACTGGATAAGCACAATAATTATTATCTAAATATAGATATTATCATATCTAAACTTTATTGCTCTCCTTCCCTTCATTTGTGTGGACTTTTTCTCCTTTTTTTTTAAATGATTCCCTGTTTAAAATTACTCTGAGGCCAGATTTGCTGGCAGGTTTCCCCAGCTCTTCTCCGGGATGTCAACACCTGGGCACCAAGACGGCTGTTTTCCTGCCGCATCTGTAGGGGAGTTATCGTGACAAAACGGTTTATTTATCTTTAAGCCTTATTCCCCTTTATTAAATACTTAGAAACAGATTTTCTCCAAATTCCTTTGCCTCAATTTTTTTCAGACCTGTCCCCAACGAGACCGTCCCAGCGCAAAGCCGGAGCCGTCTGATGACCTGGGGGAGCTGCTGCCGGCGCAGAAGGCGGCGGGAGGGCACCCGCCTGCCCAGGCCGAGCCGCTCTCCAGCCCGGCCGCTCCCTGTCCCTGCGTCGCGAAGGCTTGAGGTACGGCCTGCATAAGGGCTAGAGAGGAAACGCATTTCAGGATTAGTTACAGCTACCCGAAATGGCTGGCTCTTTAAAAATTGGCAGTGCTGCTTCGTCCCAGGACCCAGTGCTGGCAACTGGCCCGGCTTGGGACTGAGGATGGCCTGGATATGTGGAGTGGGAAGGGGCCCCAGGCCGCCCTGTCTGGCAGGGAAGTGAGGGGTGAGCCCTGTTGGGGAAGCACATTAGTGACCTATTATTATTATTCCAAGGACAAAGGAGAGAAAAGTATGTTTTAAATAGTAAGAACTCATTTATTACCAAACACCAGTTGTTAAAAAAAAAAAACAATTAGCATTTTGCGTGCACATTGCAGACAGCCACAGGCCTGGAGCCATGGAGATCGTTTCTCTGCCTGAAAGTGGGACCTTTGGGTTCCAGTGCCCCCCTTTGTTTTGTCCAGCTGTGTCTGGCTGTCTGTTTTGTTTTGTTGCCTCCCTGTCCTTGGACACTGGCATCTGGGCAAACACGAAGGCTGCGGCATCCTCACACCCACACTGGCCTTCTCTGGGGACCGCAGCGCCTCTGGGAAGGAGCGGGGCGAACGCACCCTGCCCCAGGGCCCGGCGCTGAGGAGCCGCAGGGCCCAGGAGAATTTTTCCTTATCTACAGGCTGTGCAGGTGTTGGATAAAATCTGTGTTTCAGAGATAAAAGATGGATTCATCGCCCTCTTCCAAGAATGAGGTGATAATAGGAACTCAAGGGTGGTGACAGCTTCTGTGCATGGCCTCCCCTCCCCAAACCCCCAGGCGACCCCAAGCACGCTCTGGGGGCTCGCTCAAGCCCACCCTGACAGCCTAACCACGGTGACCTTGCAGCTGGCTCGAGCTCCGCACAGGCAAACAGGGTGGGAATTATTGCTCTCTGACAACGTAATAACCCTGTTGCTATGACCCCTTGTGTCTGGCAAAATACAGTACAGCAGTAATTGCAGAAGCCTCGGTGCCCCGGGTTGCAGTGGCAGAGGTCGGCCTCAGTGGCACAGCCTTTGCCTGCAGCCCAAAGAGGGAATCGCGTGTCTCCTGCTCAGTTGATAAGATGTTAAGTAGCATCAATGTTGGCCATGCTTTTGTGACACAGAAAAGACAAAATCGTTTTACACCATGACTCTGTTTTTAACAGAGAAGTGGCTCCGAGGTGGAGAGCATCGCACACCCTCTGCTAGCAAACACACACATCCAAAATATCAAAAACTTGTTTATCTTATGTAAAAGAGCACAAGTCCTGCCAATTTACCTTGTGATTCATTTCAAGAGACACAGATGTTACAAGAATCCAGCATAACTTTAGTCACCATTCTAAGAAGTCACCCAGCTAATCCAGGAGGGGGAAAAATTGGAAATTACACCTGACCATGTTCACTTTAACACAGGTAGAAACATACACTGAAGGCCTTTTTGGTTTGATCCCTTGTTTGTTACAGGGTTGATGACTGAGAAACACAAAATCCCTGCGTAATAAGAGGTCTGCAGCCAGATGTCCAAAATTTGTTTTTAATCTTTTTCTTTTCTAGAGAACATTTGGATTGATAAACAACAAGGAAAAATACTGCAGAAATAAACTATAAAAAAAATCTTTACATACGTACAGTAAATACTTACAAAACCCAGAGCAAAATTAGCAGAAATTACTTCTATAAGTTTGAAGATATGAATTAATATTAAATATGGAAAAATTTGGAAGTTCTCTTTTCTTTAATTTTTTCTATTTGCACCAAAAAAAAATTTTAAAGACAGGGTAGATAAAAATAAAAACATAACATGACTATGAAATAAACCACTTCAGAATTGAACACTTGTGTTAATAGAGCTTTAAAAATAAGGCATTGCCCATTACATGTGAGGGTGATGAAAATTTCTATTTTGAATGATAGCAAGGAGTATCATTCTAGAACAATGTGCTTAGTACCCACACCCAGATGTGGATGGTAGCAAATCCTAGGAGGATTTTTTTTTCACAATTGTGGAAATTGAAATATATAACAGTGTTGGCCGGAGTATTTGGATTTTCAGAGATGTGGACACATAGTTTTTCCTCACGGCATTTTTAGAAAACAGCTTGCTCTCACTCCCTCTGGGTCTGCGTGTGGAGAGTCCTGTGGCTGTTGCGTTGTGAACCTTCCCGTCAGGAGAAGGCTCAGGTGTGTCTGGAGAGCAGCCCGGACACAAGGAGCCACATCTTCCCCTCACCTGTCGGTGCACCGAGGGTCAGCCCGATGACACTCCCTGTCCGCCTGATTTTTCTTGATAGACAATTTAAATAAGTGCACGGTTCTTTTGCTTTTGTATCCATGACTTAAGCACGCCCCCCACACAGGTACTTCACCGCCCAGTCGTACACAGAATGTACGGAGAGAATTTCCCACTCACACCCTAACCTGCTTTCTTCTGCGGACCCCCTGGCAGCACATTCCCTGAACACATTCTGCTGAAATGGTTCTTGTCTTCACTTCCCCCTTTGTCTTGAAGGCAAGTGCCCTATTTAAACCATTTTTGTCATTTACCAAACGATTAAGAGACTATCTAGCACTAAGGCCTGTTAAATACATACCTGCAGAAAGAATGAATGAAGGAGTGGGGAGCAGACGTGACATTGACCCTTGTGAAATAGCTGCTGTTGCGACTCATGCTTGAGTGGGTAACTTCTGCTGTTTCTTGTGTTCAGAGCACAACATGCAGAAAACACCCGCTGGGAGTGTGGCTAATTCCAAAAAGCTGACATAGCCACAATGCTCTTATAACCACTGTCACCGTGATTTAACAAAAAATGAGGTAAGAGGACAGGATTATTAGGGTATTTCAGCTGCTTGCAAGTGGAAATGATATTAAACTGCTCATCAAGTTCCCTGCATGAGTCTACAAAATTATTAGTACACTTCCTGTTCTTATTTGGTAAGTACCTGACTTTAGGTTGCTGTTCAGAAATAAATTGCCATATGTAGACAGCACCAAAGAGTGCAGCTCAACCCACCCCAGGTAGGCGAAGCAGAAGAGTTGTCCCCACCCCTCCTGTGCGGATGGTGTGCAGCAGCGGGCCCCACCCTTCCTGTGCGGATGGTGTGCAGCAGCGGTCCCCACCCTTCCTGTGCGGATGGTGGTGGTCCTCACCCTCCCTGTGTGATGGTGTGGAGCAGCGGGCCCCACCCTTCCTGTGCAGATGACACAGAACAGTGGTCCTCAATCTTGACTGGATATTCACATGACCTGTGTAGCTTCAGAAGGTACTAATGTTTAAACCCTACCCTCAGAAGTTCTTATTAATCAGTAGGGAACCCCTAGACTGTTTTTTTTTAATTCAATGTCTTCCCCCAAGTTGTTCTAGGAAGTAACCAAGAGAATCACTCGATGATAAGATGTTTGAGAATCACCTGTGAAAATATGGAAGTGGCTCTACTGATCTATGCACTTCTCTAAAGATTTGTGAATTTTAATATATCTGATATGTGTTTGTTTTATTGCCATTTTTCTCTGTGTTCTAATAGCCAAGTACTGAAAATTATTTTATCTAACTGAAGGATCTTTTGGTTTGAGCTCTTTTTAAATGTAATTGGGCTATAATAAATCAATGAACTGTATTAAACTATACCAGTGCAGGCATGTATGGAAAAGGCTATTTTTCACTGGCTCATGTAATCTACCATCATGCAAGATAATTAATATTACATAATATTTTTAAATATGTGTTTAATTTAGCAATACTTTCACTTCAAGTCTCAACATCCAGTATCATAAAATCATACGCCTCACCTTAAGCGGAAGTCTGTCGTTGTAACAAGAGCTCAGAGAATCATGTTCCTTGTCATATAACATGGGCCTGTGTTAAAAATATCTCTTTCCATACAGGTATCTGTTAACCCTACGTGTTTTACACACATATTTTACCTTCTTTCTAATATCTCTAAGACCACAGATTTTTTTGCCCATTTTTTAAAAATTTATAAATAATAGATGAGTTAGATCAGGTTTTAGGTTTACCAAAAAATTGAGTAGAAGCACAAAGCGTTTCCATCTAATTATCCCCCCTCATTGCCCTGTTATTAACATTTGTGTGGTGCACTCATTGCAACTGATGAACCGACTTTGACACATCAGTGTCACCCAGAGACCATAGGTTACATTAGGGTTCATTCTTGGTGTCGAATATTCTATGGATTTGGACAAATGTATAATGACCTGTCTCCACCATTACAGTGTCATACAGAGCAGTCTCTCTGCCCTAAAAATCCTCTGTGGTCCACCTGTTCCTCCCTCCCTCCCCAACCCCTGGCAACCAAGGATGTTTTCACTGTCTTCATAGTTTTGACTTTTCCAAAATGTTATAGAGTTGGAATCATATAATATGTAACTTTTTAGATTGGCTGCTTTCACTTAGTAATATGCATTTAAGTTTCTTCTGTGTCTTTTCTTGGCTTGACAGCTCAGTTTTTTATCACTGAATAATATTTCAGTTATGGATATTGGTTATCTGTTCACCTACTAAAGGACATCTTGGTTGCTTCCAAGTTTTGGTAAATATGAATAAAGGTCCTGTAAACATTTGTGTGCAGGTTTTGTGTGGACCTAATTTTCGACTCATTTTGGCAAACACCAAGGAGCATGATTGCTGCATGGATGGTAAGAATATTTTTCTTTGTAAGAAACTGCCAAACTGGCTGTCTCAATGACTGTGCCATTTTGCATTCCCGCCAGCTATGAATGAGAGTTCTTGTTGCTCCTCATCCTTGCCAGCATTTGGTATTATCAGTGTTTTGGAATTTAGCCATTTTAGTAGGTGTGTAGTGGTATCTTACTGTTGTTTTAATTTGTAATTTCCTAACGAGGTGTGATGTTGAGTATCTTTGCATATATTTTTCCATCTGTATATCTTCTTTGGTAAGACACCTGTTTTGGTATTTTGCCCTCTTTTTAAAATAGGTTGTCTGTTTTCTTATTGTGGAATTTTAAAAGTATTTTATATATTTTGGATACCAATCCTTTATCACATATGTCTTTTGCAAATATTTCTTTCCACTTTGTGGCTTGTCTTCTTCTTCACTTTTGAAGTATAATTTTGCTGGATGCAGGGTTTTAGGTTGAGGTTTGTTCATTTTTTTTTCTCCACGCCTTTCCTCCTCGCCTGGTTTCTGAAGAGGGTTCCAGCACAATTCCTACCCCTGCTCTCCTGTGGGTGAAGGGCATTTTCCTCTGACTTCTGCCAAACTTCTCTTTTTCTTCTCATTTTCTGCAGTTGGAATACGATACGCCTAGCTATAGTGGTCTTTTTGTTTGTTTGTTTGGTTTGGTTTTGGTTTTTTGGTATTTATCCTTCTTGGTGTTCTCTGAGCTTCCTGGGTCTACAGTTTGGTATCTCTCATTAGCGGAGGGAATTTCTCAACCATTGTGCCTACAAATATCTCTCTCTACCTCTTTTCCTCCTGGTATCCCCATCACACCTTTTACAACTGCCCCAGAGGTCTTGGATATTCTGCTGAGTCTTTTTCCTTCTTTCTTTGTTCTGCGTTTCAGTGTTGGAAGTTTCTCGTAACGTTGCTTCGAGCTCACAGATTCTTTCCTCAGCCGTGTTCAGGTCACAGAAGCGCCCATCAAAGACGTTGTTCATACCTGATACAGTTTGTGGTTTCTAGACTTTCCTCTTGACTTTTTTCTTGGTGTTTCCTTCTATCTGCTTAGATTACTCACGTGTTCCTGCAGGTTACCTACTTTTTCCGTTAGAGCCCTCAGCATGTCAAACACTGTTGTTTTAAGTTCCGAGTCTGATAATTCCAGCGCCTCTGCCACTTCTGGGGTTGGCTCTGCTTCTTCAAACCGTGTTTTCTTGTCTTTCAGGATGCCTTGCGTTTGCTATTTGTGTTGTTGAATGTCAGGTGTGATGTGCCGGGAAAAAGGGACCTTTAGCGTGAGGTTGGATGTTCGTCTGGCTGGGAGTTAGGTCACGTTTCCTGTCTGCTGTAGCTGTGGCTGTCAGAGGCTAGTGCCCTTGCTCTTGCCTCCACTGTTGTCTTTGGGTTTCCCTGGAGGCTTCTTCTTAAATGAGGTCTGAGACATGCAGTTCTGTCCTTCATATTCCCTGTTATTGTGCAGGAGCCTCTTGAGCTGGTGTGAGGAGTTGGAAGGAGAATTTCCACAGTCTTACGATTGGTCTTCTGTGAGCCTGTGACCTTCACATGTGCTGCTGTGTGTGTGTGTTTGTTTTATCCCCCCTTGGCCTCCCAACTTCAGGGTGCCCACTTGCCCTGGGACCTCACGTCTCTGAATGGTCTAAGGAGAGTTGTTGACTCTCAGTTTCTTCAGCTTTTTTCTTGTTATAGGAATGAGCGTAAATACTTCTGAGCCCCTCACATGCCAGACTAAAAGCCAGAGGTCCTATAATCGTAATAGAAAATCAATATCCTTTGGCATTAGTTGTCAGGAGTCAACCCTGATTATCACTTCTGAAAATAAGGGGTTTTAAAATTGCAATCACCCGTGATTTTCCTGTTCCACGCGGGCAGAGGGAGCAGAAACCCTACGTGGTTAACAAACCCAGTGGTGTGTCTGCGCCCGTGGTCTAAACGGGCAGGAGCCACCCCCAGGGAAGTGGACAAAATGAAGCTTCGTAAAAGATGTTCCAATGTGGTTTTGATAAAAAACAGATAAAACATTTAGAAACAAGTTTACTGGGAATCACTTCTTGAACGGTCTATGTAGGATTAGATGAGGAATCCCTCGGTTCATTTACTCAACCCTCAGGCTGTGGAGAAAGGGGGCATCTCGAGCCAGGTTAGTCACTTTCAAAGGTGCTCCCTGGAGCTAGGGCGTGTCTGTGCCCCAAAGGCCAGGGGCAGCAGGAGCATCTCCCATCAGAGTCCAGCACTGCTCCCAACACAGCAGCCCAGCTACAGAGAAGTAAGTTACTAGCCTTCAGCACACACCTTCACCTGAGCGGAAGTCTCTGTGGCTACAAAAGGCTTGGAGATGCATTACTCCAGCTGACCAATCGGGGCTTCCTTTGCTTCTAAATTTCTATAAAATCGTTTCAATGCCATGAGGAAGATCAAATTATTTGGAGAAGACAGAAGCAAAAGCTACTTTAAAAATTCAAATCCAACTTCCCTTAGAATCACATGGGCAGTCCTTTCCCCAACACCTCCTTAATTTACTTCGTTGCTTTTCCTGGACTTACTCACCTGGGTGAACCTGAAAATTCCTTCTGAGTCCGACCTCTGAAAACTGGGACTGAGGCAAATAGCTGGTCCCGAGTGGGCACCTCTCAGGACAGCATTTCCATCCCTAAGCACCCCACCTCCTCTGAGGGTCTGGACCCCTGCAGCCTTGCTGGAGCAGGGTGCTGACCCACAAAGGTGCATGTTGTAGGGTTCCTACAGCACCAGCAATACTTGTAGTAACAGTGGAGCTTGGTCTAGAAACCTTTACACCATATATTTTATTATAAATATAAAATTAAAGTATTATTTACCAAAAAAAAATAATTTTCATCAACGATTTGCTTCATTGAAGGGCATATTCCTTTGTGCCTATGAGCCCTGGAAAAAGGGCTGCATGCCCATTAATGAACGTTACAACATTGGCCTCACTGAAATATTTTTCTTGACTATGTGCACAAAGCAATGTTTGGAGAAATACAATGGATATAAGACTATCAATTGTATGTCATGTGAAAAACAAAGATAAGTTGTAGAGAATGTGGAATAAATGAGGTGCAGTTGACCAAGGAAAACAGTGAGGGCCAGAGACCCCCACACACACCCTCACAGCCGAGGAGCCCTCTGCGCGAGCGGCACGTCCTCCCGGGTTTCCTACATAGAATGCGGGAAACCTGCGCTTTGTCTTCAGTTGCTGTCTGGTTGCAACTATACGTGAGAACATGATCACCCTGAGAGTAGAGACCTTACCAAATTATGTTGATGTCTTAAAATTTTTTGAATATACATATTACTACAATGACACAATCTCAGAATGTTTTTATTTTTCCATTATACTTAAATTAAATTTTTTAAAAAATATACAAAGCAATATATTTAGTTATTAATACAGCAATTTTCAGAAAAACAAATGGTCATTACAGCCATAAAATTTTGAGTCCCTTGTAAAAGTGTAGTTACGGCAGTGCCTAGTAATATTCTACCATAAATTAAAAGTAAAGAAAACATAGTTTTAGGAAAATAGAAATACATTCACGAATGACAGAAATCATGAACAGTTAAATATCAAAATTATTAAAATTCAATATTAAAATTATTGAAATAATCATTGTACATGTAGGTTGTAGATGTAAGATTAGATTTTTCCAATTGTATCTCTCGAATTTTCCCTGTTTTAGAAGAAATGCCATATTAGCATATTTCCCTTCATTTATCAGAAACTGTATCCTGGATACTGAAGAAATCAAAAACATTTTAATAATAGCCCGAGAGACTTTTCCTTTAACGCCTTCTCCAGGAGAGCCTGGACTCACCGTTGCTGTAGTGGTGCGCCTCCTGACGCCGGCTGGGAGGGCTGGTGTTTCCCCGGGGTCTGACCCACGGGGTGGGGGGGGTGGCTGGCACGGCGGGTCAGCTGCTGGCACCCAGAGCAGACTGTGATGCAGGACAAACGCCAGCAAGTGCGTGCCCTCCGCGCGTCCAGCGGGCCCTGCTGCCGGGAGTGATTACAGAGGACAATGGCCCACGCTGGGCGTGGGGAGGCTGGACCCGCGCGGCTGCTCCCCTGGCGCCAGCTTATTCAATACCGCGCTGCCCTGTGAGTCCCTGTGTTGATACCTGGGGGCGTTTACAGTCACACCTTCTTCAGGTGCCGCTGCCAGCACTGGCTGCTCGTCACGTCTATTGACTGCATTCAAACGGCAATTTACATGGACCGCTTGCGACTGTCCTCAGAAAACCGGATCTCCCTGGGGCGGGTTGGCGGCTGGCTCCCAAGGACTGGGCCGTCCCAGAGCATCCCGCAGAAACCAAGGTGACTTTAAACAGCCACAGCCAGGCCACTCCCAGCTTCATGGAGCCGAGGTGCCGTGACCACAGGATGCTGCCTCGGACAACTGAGTTTCAGCAAAGTTTTGAAGTACGCAAAGTTTTGAAGTGTGGAAACTGCTGTTTGCCATGGTAACATTATACCAAAAGTACTTGTGGGGAAGTAAATGTCCAAGCACAACAGGCCGTCAGTGACACTGCCTGACTTTGTGCAGCAGCAGAGTCAGGACACAGGAGGCACCGAAGAATTCCTGGCAGGTGCCCATGAAGGTGACGTCTCCCGCAAACAGCCCTGTCTCATCATCACAGCACTCTGGGGTGACCATTTATGTCCCCACTTGACAGATGAGAACACAGCTGATAGCTCAGAGCTAGGAGGTGACTCAACTGAGATTTTAAATCAAGTCTACGTGGCTCAAAAAACCCAGTCCCGGCCCACGATCGACGTCTACGCAATCCCAAGGGGCCTCGTTTGTCTGCTCGGTTTACGGGCTTTAAGTTTCATTTCTCTTGGAATGTCCTCGAATCTCTGTCTTCTTTCCGTGTCCTTCCCTCCTGAAAGACTGCAGTTGTCTCTCCCGAGAGTTCTTCCAAATCTCCTTCAACAACGCTTGTGCTACGAGAAGGGTCCCGGGAAGTAGAGTCACATTAATAAAGTAACCGTATTCTCTGTGCCCCACCTCATCCCCCCAAAAGTTGCCGTGGGGAGAAGCGAAGGCATCCTTCATTTAACGTCTGTAGTTGTGCAGTGAGAGGAACAACCCAGCCGTTGAGGAATGTGGCCAAAAACTCCCAAGGTCCGCACCGGACAGGAAGATTGGACCTCGAGCACTGCGTCCAGAGCCGTAAGCACACTGGACTTTTTTTTAATCATTATTTAACAAACACGAATACATCATTTAGCATGTGCCTGGCACTGTTGTGAGAGCCTTGCAAGTGTGACTTACTTCCACTTCCTAACAGCCCTGTGAGGTACGTATGAACATTCTTTGCCTTCTGCAAGTGAAGACAGTGAAGCCACAGGCCACGCGGCCAAAGGGGCAAAACCGGGGGTCCAGCTGGCTCTGCCCTGTCTCAGCTCTCCCCGACTCTGGGCCACCCGTCCTGGTGCAGAAGTGCTCAAGCCCGTGCCTTGCTGCAGACCTGCGAGGTGTTCTGAGAGGCAGCAGCTGACTGGAGCTATTTTCTTGTGTCTGCACAGAGATTTTTATTGTTCGGATAACTTTTACAAATGTTAACTTGTTTAACCTCCATCATAATACTTTGAGGAAAAAACATTTCCCTGGCACAGAAGGAAGCCAAGGGTCGGGGGGTCTCAGCTCATTAGTGGGAACCTCCCCCAGGGGCAGGGTTTTGAAGTCCTGGATTGATGTATAAGTAATTTGGCTGAGCACTAAAAACATGACGAAGGAAGCACGGGAATACATTTCTAAAAGGACTCGCTGAGCCCTAGAAAGGTTGTTTCCTTCTCAGAAGATGTCAGAGAAACCCCCAGCGTCTCCGGGACAATCGTAACCCCGAAAGTCCGGAATTAAGACCGAGGCTGTCCAGGGTGAGGCTGAGAACCGCTCCGCTGGAAGAAGGCGTCGACAAGCTCTGTTTCTTCCTTTTACTCTCAAACACGAGCGAGAGCCCCCGAGGGTCCCCACAGTGCACGCAGGGGTGGCCTTTGCTCTGGGGCCGCTCTGGGACCTTGGGGGGGCCTCCGCGCTTGGCGCCGTCGTGGTGCGGCTCCTCACTCCCCTCCCGTCTGCCCTCCTATTTCCTTGCAAACCTGGTGGTGACCTGGTGGTGGGCACTGCTGTTTTGCACAGAAATGAGCGGGGCAGGGTTTCTTTCCTAATGTACACCAGTCCTGAGGGCAAGGACTGCTCTGTGTGGATCCAGGGTTTTGATGATTCAGAGAATAATACACTATGTCATGGGATTTCAACGTGCGGCTGCCTGTGCACGTTGCATTGACAGGATGGCAAAGCGTCTTTCTGAGGAAGCGTCTTTCTGTGTCTAGTCGGTTACCTTTCTCCGGGAGCCCACGCACTCAGTCAAGGGTACCGGCAGGTGCTTTGGACCCCGCCCTTCCCTGCTGTGACTGCGGATGGTGCACATACGGAGGCTCGAAAAGACCAGAGGAGGGGAGAGACTGGGGGGGGGTCTTCGCACCGACCACCCTGGAGCCCAGTCAGGCGCGGAGTCCTCCTGCCCCTGGTTTTCACCCCATTCAGGACCCAGCAAGAAGCCCCATCTTCACCCCTCCTGCTGTTTCCCTGGCCCGCCCTGCTGGACCAAATGGAGGGGTTTTGGGGGCAAATGACACATGAGGGTTTCGTAGCGTGCACACAGCCTACGTCTCAGAGATGGGAGAATCCAGGAAACCAGAGAGGAAACGAGGTGTTTAGACCTTAAACGCCAGAGTAGAAAATTGAAATGAATCCCTACATCAGCTTTCCCTAGTTTAAATAACAGAAATGTATTCCTGACAAGCTCTCATCCCATCCTTTCAATTTATTACATCGATTAACATCCCAAACCATTAATTCCATCTGTGTTTTGTTTTCTTCCTTTCTTCATGCTGTCACACAGCACTCCGGGGAAATGACATCGTGCATTTTGGAAATCACTGGTTCCAAGAGAAGACTTGGAATGTATGAAAAAAAAATTAACTCTTTGAACTGTGCTAGTTTAAGACACAAAGGAACACCTAGGGTAGGCTGTGCATTAATGTAGCTTTAAATAATGGTAATTCTTTATGATTTAATAAAATATTAAGGTATCACATTTCAGAAACTAGCATCCAAGGACATTTTAAATATATATGTAAGTAATTGAATCTATCTAGAATGTGGAAAAGGATTATTTCAGGCCATTATTTCTCATATCCTGCACAAATATTTAGTAGTAAAATACCATACTTTACCCTATCAAAAGGTCACAGACACCATAAAACACTGATTCTGTGCATTCTTCCTGCAGCTGGCGGAACTGTCTCAAGAACGACCTGAACCCCGAGGAAGAGATGCAATTGGCTGTTACAATCGGCCCTGAGGAGAGATTGATGGCTCAAGGTCACCCTGTTGCGAACAGGGGGGGCTGGGGCCTGAAGGACTCACAGGGTGGACGGCCATCTACCCCTGGGTCTCTCCTGGTCCTGGGTAAGTCAGTGATTGCAGCCAATGCCCTGGTCTAGAAAGAAGGTGATAAATGTCACATGTGACTTCCGCATCTCAGGGTTCATTCGCAAAGAACTTTGCACACTTGTTCTTACTTTTCTTCATCACAGTCCTATGGTATCATTTTCCCTCATTTTGCAGATGAAGTTCAGAAAAGGGTAAATGTCTTCCCTGTTGTGCTGGACACAGCACAGACACAAGCAGAAGTTGAAATCTGAGCTTATGATTACAAATGTAGGGCATTTTTTCCCTTCATTTGTATTTTCCAAAGTACTGTCCTTTCAAACATCAACAGAGAACTCAAGTTTTCTCTTGGAGATGAAAAACGTACATTGGCAAATTAAAATCTGCTTGATATCCACCAATAAAGAAAACCTACTGTATGCCAAAATTATCTTACCTTTTTTTTTTTTCTTGCTTTTTATATGGCAGCGATAAGCATCTCGTGGAACTCTGAAAAAGAGACTTTGCACATCTGCTTTACACCAAATTCATTCAGGAAATTGCGACGCATGCATTTGGTATTCTCAAACCATCGGCATGCCTAGGGAAAAAAATGAACAAAGGGAAAAACTAATTCTGGTAAAAGCATTGTATAAAGAGCATTTTGCATTATGCATTTGGCATACCAGATGTTATCTCGAAATATTGTTTGACAATACTTTCAGGTCTCCTGCCCAAGTTCTTTGATGTGAGTTATTTAAATTTAAGAACAGTGGGCTGAAGATGAAAGAATAAAAAAAGTCCTCCTGTGCTACGTCTTCGTAAAAAGTAATAACTTAGCATCATGTGTGATGATAAAGTGAGTCAGCGAACATAAATATCTCCAGGGAAACTTTGTTCTGCTATTTTCCCCCTAGTGAAATTGTCTGATGGGGGGAAGGGGCTATTAAGTAAAATTCTGATTCTAAATAAGTCATGTTTGTTTATGTCAGTGTACTTACTTGTTTTGGGAAACCAGTAAGAAACCAAGTCAGCCATCCCTTTAAATTAACTGTATGGAAAGAAATATGGGCATTGTGATAAATTGAGAGCTGAAGTCTTTGTAAGTTGGTGTTAACTACCAGGACTCTAGAGCAAAGAATAATTGTATGTCTTCAGTCAGGTCAAGAAGAAGACACTCAGAAATGAGAATAAGATGGCTGGAATTTGTGTTAAAAAATGCAAACTGTGTGATCAGCTGCATGAAGTATATCTGAGGTCTCTTTTTTGCAGAAATAGAAGGTCAGGGTAGTCAGTTACATGAGTCTATGGGATTTCTCCTACGTGTTCTTCTTGGAGCACATCAGAACCTTCCACCTATGTCTTGGCAATGCCACATGGGTCCAGACTTAAACACTCTGTCTTTGTAACTTCAGCGGGAAAATGAGGCTGGTAAGGTCTTTTCTACACACATTGTTAAGTTTATTCAAAGGAAAGGAAGACAAACTTGGAGTGCTTGAGAGTTACACACAGATAAAGTACTCTGTTTTTGTTGCATTTAGTAATAGTGGAAGTCATAGTTGTTGTTGAGAGCCAGCTCCTAACTATACATATATGGGTTATTTATATATCATATATGTTTTTATATATTTATATCATACATACACACAAACTCACTGAAGCTCTTAATCACTATTTAATATATTTTCCCCTATCTCAAGAAGGGTCCTAGAAGTTCACAAAATTAACCAGTCTCACACTCCAGAATAGAAAACGGCAGAGCACAGTGGTAAAAATCCCAGGCAGTAAAGTCAGAATGAGCTGAGTGTGAATCCTGAGCTGAGCGTGAACCCTGAGTAATAATCCCTAGGACTCCTGGCAAGTTTCTTAAATTCTCTGAGCCTCTGCTTCCTCGTCTCTAAAATGAATATTGTTTCAGTTCTGCTGTCATAGAGGTTTTATAAAAATTGAATGAGGGCCACTATAGCATGTAAACTTGGTGCCGCACCTGGAGCAGAGCAGGCACCACACAAGCCGCCCATCAACATCAGGACGCACCAGGCATCAGGGCCTGTGCAGTGGTTTAGTTCTCGTGGTCCCTGCAGGCTAAGGAGAGGCAGACATTAAAGAAACAAGCAAAACATCATGCAAAAGAACCGTGACCTCACAGTACTGACGACAGCCATGGGAAAAACATAGGGTGCTGTCAACGAGTCCAAAGGGAGACCCACTCTGGCCTTCAGTGAGGAAGCCTTTCCTGGGCACACACGTCACTTAGGCAGCATTGTGCCTCCAGTCCTGTCCCCCTCCAGCCCCCAGCCGAAAGGTGCCTGCCGGGTTGCTGCTGGCTTCCTGGCTGCCCAGCCATCCTGGGAACCTCACCGCTGGTTCTTCGTTCTGTGGGAAGAGCAGGGACCAAGCACAAACTGGCCTAAGACACACCAGCGCGTCTCCCAACGGCAGAGGGTAAGGCTGACTCCTGGTCCTCAGGCTGCTCCCAACTGCTGCCCATCATTTGTGGCTGCCGACCAGCACGAAATGGCAAAGGCAACCAGCAAGAGGCAAAAAGGCTGATCAGAGGGTGGCAGGTTACCAGCATTGCTCACTTTAAGCCCTGCTTACGATAACAAAATGCAGTGTGTTAGAAACCATGCTTGAGTTCAAATATCTGTCATCATGAACCTCTTCTTTCAAAACCTCTTCTCCTAAAATGATAAACAAATGCTTTCATGCTGTGCTGTCACCCTGGCCTTATCTGTGATGCATTACCTTATGCAAAATAAACAAAATACAGAAAACAGCCTCGATCTCTGATAAAATATTTGCATAAATTATACAAAAAATGAATGAATCGGGGGAACTTCAAGAAAAGTAATGATTTGCCAAGATTTTGATCTTAACTAACTTTCAAATCAGGATCTAACCTAAGTGTTAAAAGACAGGTTTCAACTTTGTACCCCCACTTCACTAAAATCAAAAGAAAATATAAGTTAGAAGCTCTATTTTCTGGCCTATACCTACTCTCCTAATCAAACAAGGGCCAGTGTATATGAGCATCTTTGCTTTGTGTGTTGACAAGCATCTGGGGGCTGTGCATAAACGCCGACAGCCCTGCAGTGACGGTGCATCTGTCGGTGGTACTTGTCTGAAGCATCTTTCTTTGGTGTCTCCACTTTGTGATGGGTTTTCCGCAGACACGTAAGTAGGGCAACTTTGGATTAGTGCAGGCATATTGTGTGAAGCTCAGAAGTTTCCCAGGCAGAGTCCTACAGCTGCATTTCTGGATATAGTTTAAGCTCTCAAATATCTGTTACATTGTAGAGAGTAAGTGGGCGAGCCACATACTTTTTCAGATTCACTAGAAATTATCAGCAGTATTAAGCTGTGCTGTCAGCAGAGTAGAATTGTCGAACACAGTGCGGGAGAGGAGTCATCAGTCTGAAATGAGCCAGACTGTTAAATGTTCTAAAAGGAAAATATGGAAACCCTGTCTCTCTGAGGCCTAGCTGTAATAGAGGCTCATTCTTTCCAAATGATCTGCTAGATCAATTTAATAATCATGGAGTGATTGATATGCACCAGTCCCTGTTTATACTGACTCACAAGTGTGTAAGGCAGCTGGCATTGTTAACTCCATTTTACAGATGGGGAAACTGAGGCATGATTTAAATAACTTGCCCAAGGTCACAGTAGTGGAATTAGGATTTGAAATCAAATACCTTTCTCTCTCTCTCTCTCTCTCTCTCACCAATGAAAACCTGGCTGTGATCTGTCAGCTCACCATATAACAACGTATGAACATCCTAATTACTCCTAATGTTCACCAGAGGGATTATTTTTTCTTATAGAAGAAAAATTATCTGGAAATTTCTAGGTCCATAAAGGGTTTGGAAAGGTTGCACATAAAGCAGTGAATAACATAAAAATATTCGTGTGCCATTTTCTTATCAACATGTCAGTGCACGCTAATGAATTTTAGGGTGATTTTTTTTAAATCATCACTATCATAGATAATAGCTTATATGATTTAAATACAAGATGCAATGATGATTACTGGATTTTATTCCTTCTCATATTTTATGTTAGATTTTTAGAGTTCTGTAAGTATAATCTTGAAATATAGGCTATCCCTGAAAAAAAATTGCTTAAAACTATTTCAATTTGCAATCCAGTTCTTTATAAATGTTACTTTCTTTCATCCAAATGTTACATTTGGCAATAAAACCATCAGATGAGAATCCTCCCTACCTTTTGTGGTGTTGTTCCCTAAATAAAGCAACACCTGAAACCCCTCACTGTAAAAAACCAGACTCAGATCCTAAAACCTCCGTCTTTATGCAATATTTTTCTTTGAAAAAAAAAAACAGCCAAGGAAAATGAAAGGCAAAAAAAAAAAAAAAGACACACAAGCAAACAGACAAACATGCATCTCTGAGAAATAAATACCCCTAAAGAGCTGTCTCCTGGGGAACTGCAAATCTCAGCCCCTCTCTGAGGAAGTGAGGTCTCCGTGTTTCTGACAGAAGTGTTTCCCCCTTGACATTGTAATGAATTAACTAGTTAAAAACTGTTGGGCTGGAGAAAACAGTGCCTGCGTCTTCATGAGCACAGCGAGCTGTCGGGCGGTTGCGGCAGGAAGCCTGGTCATCCCAGGGCAGGGTCCCTCCTGGAAGCTGCCGGTGGCTTCTCCCGGCTGGGCTGGCGGCGCCCACTGCGTTGCTGTTCTTCCCTGAGCAGCCTCCTCCTGCCGCCAGGTCCTGGGCAGCTCCATCCTTCCAAATGGGAGCTGAGTTTGCAAGCTGCGGCCGTGGGGCTGGTGCTGCTGATGTCACAGCCAGAAAACAGTTGTGATTGGATCTAATTAGACTTTGCAGCGGCAAATAGACAAGCTCCCTGCGTGATTGGCTTCAAAGTGGCCGGTGCCAAACAACTAGCAGAGGTGCAAAAGTAGCAGCCCTGCGTTGGCAGCCCAGACGGAGAGGCAGCCCGGGAGAGCTCAGCGCGCCCTGCCCAGCCCTTCCTGCCCGGGGAGCCCCTCGCTGGGCTCCCGCAGAGCCTCCCAGCCCGGCGCAGCCCAGGAGAGAACAATCACAGAGGGAGCGCGCTCTCTGCTCCCGCTCTGGGCGCAGTCCTAAAAAGTGAGCCCCTCTCTGGATTGCAAAATCAGAAGCGTTGGCGGCGGCGGCGGCAGCGGTGGCAGGAAAGGCGCCGGCGACAGGGGAGAAGGTGAAACTGCCTGAGGAAGGGCTGCTCTCGGCTCGGACGGTCTCGGCCATGGCCTCTGTCCTGGGCAGCGGCAGAGGGTCTGGAGGGCTGAGCAGCCAACTCAAATGCAAGTCCAAGAGGAGGAGGAGGAGGAGGTCCAAGAGAAAAGGTAAGAGCCGCGCTCCGCTGTCTGCTCTGCCTGCCTGCTGCACCTCTCCGCTCCTGGTTCTTGCCGTTTGTCTCTGGCTTTGCCTATTTTGAGCAGCTTCACTTTAGGATGCTGGTGGGATGTCCACTCAGAGCAGGGTGCTCGGGACTTCAGATCCCTTTGTACACGTCTGGGGGCCTCCTGGAGCCCCGGGGGGCAGTGAGCCGGTGGCCGCTCAGCGAGAGGTTTGACGGGAGCCAGCAGGAAGGGGGGTGGGGGAGGCTGTGTCCTGACAGGGGACGCCCCCCGCTCTGGGCACCATGGTCCCCACTCCACACCCGGGGCCAGCTCTGCCTCCACCCTCTTGGAGGCCGCGTAATCACTCGGTGCCAGAGGAAACATTCACTTAAGCCAACGTCCATAAAAACGAGGGGACCAGCCCTCATTCCAGCTATAGCCATCCAGATTGTCTCCGAGGAAGCACTGGGCAAAGCCCTGGCGAACGCTGCCCCAAATTGGCTGACGGTTTTTACTGAGTGTGGCGCCGCTGCCTTGTAAATACTAGGACCCACAAAGAGCACAGGGCTCATCCTTGGAGAAATAAGCAGAAATTAACACATGAAAACAGAAATGAGCAGCACATCTTGTCAGTGGTGAAAAAAATCCACAAACCAGCAAAGGATAAAAAAGCAGCCGGATGACAGGTTGCTACTGACAAACTGTCATGTGTGCCTTGTTACTGACATTCTCGGAGAGCGGCCGTACTGAAGTTAGTCGATACCATTGCAAGCCAGGGCTTCCACACAGGGGCTTGTGCAAAATTAGCAATCTCTCCAGTGTGAGAGCAATGTCCCAAAATGCCACCTTCCCCAGAAGGATTAAAAGATTCTTCTAATACCGCCTCTCCTCTCCCAGAGAGGAACTTGTGTATTGTCAGCTGCTTATTACAAGTCTGCAGGCAAAAATTCAGTTCTTATTATTATTTGAAATGTCATGATTTTTTCAAAAAAGTGAATTTAGAGCTATACAAAACAATTGGAAAGACATAGCTAAAATTGATCAGATTTTCTAGTCGTTCCAATGCAGAATACACTGTTAGGTATGGTTGAGGTTGTCCGTCCTCCCTGGGGAATTTTCATCTTTGCGGTGGCCTGAGATAAGTTTCTACCAAACAGTTCCTATGTGCTCTGAAACTGTCCCAAGTCCTTCATTACTTCTTCCAATGGTAGAATTAGCCAGACTATTTGAAGGCATAAATGTCAGTAGTAAACAGTCTTAAATTATGATCACGCATCAGGACCACGGGAACAAATGTGGCTCCACATCTTCCCCCAAAGGTTTCACAGCCTTCAGTTTCAGAAGCAGGGGTGATTTTGTGATTCTAGTTTAACTCTCAAGCTGCTACAATGTATGCTTGCTATTTACTTTGTTACTTGAAAACATCATCTTGAAACAGACCCGTCAGTGTCTTCCAAAGACGATGCTAACAAAATGTGGCAGCAGTATTGAGAAAGTCACAGGATGGAATAGTGAATACGACTTTTAATAGAGAAAAAAGGAAACATCATATTTGCTCTTCAAGTGTTTGTTTTTTCCAGTATTTTTCGTATTGTCTATTTGAATATTTAGAATTGAAGAGTATGGAGTACTATTTCATAATAATGCAATCCGTATAAATATAAGCTGATAGAAATTATTGCCTTTCTCCAAATTCATTTTACTTACCATTACATGGCAGTTGTACTAGCTCAGAAAGTATTCAGTTTGTGGGGGAAAGAAATCTGGAGGAATACTTCATCTGTTATAAGCTTAGCTATAGAAATTCAAAATAAAATCTATGCCTTGGTTATTTTTAATATACCAAGTCCTTTAATTTTCATAGCCAAAATTTGAAGTGGGAAAGGATAATTGGAATTTGTACATCAATTCCCATTGCAGGCAGATTTGTGCAGGGGGGTGAAATTTCCCGTGGCATCTACTAACAGTTATCTTGGTAGGAAAGTCAAATCAAACTGCAAAATATTCACTTTTTGGGGAAAAGTTAATGTAGATGTGCATGATCAAATTAAAAGATAACATAGCAAGCTAGGAGACACATTAAATAATTATTTGCATTTTCCTGGGAATAGATCAGTTTATATATTACACCTAGTTATTACAGATGCTGTTTTGCTATTGTATACAAAACAACAGTGAGTTTAAATTATGTCCTGATGGTCATGAATCTTAACAACCATAATGGGATAGACTAGCTTCAACTTTTAAGCTTATATAATATTAAAACTGTGTACTTGTCATCACAATTTAAAGTCCATGTGTGAGTGGGTGACTGTTGAGGAATTCTAGCAAGGCTGGGGGGGGTTACTAACTGAAGGCACTGATTATAACCACAGAGTAAGGGCTCTTCTTACAAGTGAATAAACACAATTAAGACAAATGTCGACTTTTGGCCTGTGATATGTATATTTCCACCTGTTCTAATGGACAAGAATCATTTTGGAAGATGCATGATAACTTCTTAGTTTCCCAGTGTTATGAAATGCTGTTTGTTTTCTATATGTATTCTCTAAAAGTGACTTTGGCATAGTAGGCTTTTCATTATCAGGACAATCTATGGGCTCTGAAATAAAATACTCTGTAGCTATAACTTAAGAGTAGTAATGATACAATACTTTCATTATTGTTAAACACAATCCATAGTCTTGGAAATGAAATACTTTGCTGTGCAAGGTGTTTTTAAGTTGCCACATTATGCAGGAAGTAGTTATATATCTTTAAAAAATCCAAAAAAAGAAAAAATCTTAGTCACTAAAATATGACTTTCAAGTATTAACTGGCATTTCTCTCTCAGATAAACATTAAAGATGATCTTCAGAATAAATCTCCCCACCCACCAATCCTACTTCCATTATTTTATTGGGACTTAGTGTTGTACAGTTTTGCATTTTTTTTCTGTGTTATTTTTCAGTTGGGACTTTGTCTTAGAAATTATTTATAAATGATTTAAATTTTCTATGCAAATGAGAAATGCCCAAATTTGACTTTTATGTGGGAGGAAGACAAGCAAATACAAAAACTTTAGGAAGGACAGGGAAAACCTCTCATTGTTACATCCATGGCAAAGCAATGTTCATATCCCATGTAACATGTGACACGTTAGTGTATCCTGCTTCTATTTCATTTAGAGCTTTTTAGAACATAATAGTAGCATTTGCAGTTTACGGAGATTGGCTGTTACCTGCCATCATTAAATACCCATGCAGTTCATTTATCAGGGAGAGTACTAAGAGATTGCACTTTATTTTATAGTTCTTGGTAGAATTATGCAAAGTGATTATGCACAACCAAATCTGTATTTTATGATTCTATAGGGTAATAACTACCTGTATTTAGAAAGAAATGAATGTCTGAATATTATAAAAGTTTACATTTTAACCCAAAATAATAAAGGTAAAGGTTTAAGTTTTTTTATTGGTATTCAACCAGGTAGAATAAGGGGCAGATTTCATCAAAACAGTATAGTATATAAAAATACATCACTTAAAAATTTATCAGTTCATCTCTGAACTATGGGAAACCTTCAGGATAATGTGTTTGAGGAATTTCATAAATGTCTTTTCAGTTACTAAAATAATACATATATACTGTTTTGTGTATCAGTTTTACTTTCTTTTGTGAGTGTACTTTTCCTGGAAAAAAAGCTATACACTAGCATGAAATGTGTTTTGCCAATAAAATATTTTTAATATTCTACACATTACTACATACAATGTATAAAATGACTGAAGTTTCTGGAAATTAGAAAAAAGACTCCTTCGAGGCAAACGTATTTGGAAAAAGATTGTGTAAATTGGAGGGTAGGGTTTTAAGTGAAGTGTGACAATCTCCATAAACCAGAAAGGGGAAGGAACTTCGGGAGCGATTTGAACGCTCTATAAACAATCATTCGGTATGTCAGTTATGTTGAATTTGAGCATCGGCACACAACGTTTCTCTCTTTGAAGCACTTGACAGCAAAATAAGTTAACTCTTGAAATTTAGATATTGTTCCAGGGTGGTTGGTTGCACAGAGTTTTAGAAAATTAAAAATGGGCTCTGGGAACACCAACACAAGGTAGCTCTAGAAAAGCAAAGCTATGAATCACGGCAAGGTGTGGAGGATGAAGCAGGTTGCTGAATGTTGTGAAATGCAAATAAAAAGTTGGCAAAAGGGACAAAATAAGTCGAGCAGATGGATGGCAGACACCGGCTTGTTGTGAAATGAAATTCCATGAAAAATTAATGAAATAGAAAGATTGTGCTCAGGATGAGGGCAGAGCGGCGTGAGGCTCCCCGTCAGGATGTGTCACCCCGGCCGGGGAGGGACGCAGCCCGCACCACCGCCAGAGCCCCACACGCTCCTTATCTCCCTCGCTGACAGCCCAGGAGGAAGGGCTGGATTCAGTGATAAAATCAAGTTGATTAAACCGTTAGCCAGCATCTAATTGTGTGGGGTTTTTTTCTTTCTTTTTCTGAAAAATTTGTATTAGTGCCTCTGGTTTCAAGTGACCAGCATAATAACAGTAATTTGAGATTGCTTCAAGGGCATTAGATATGATGAGTGAACTTAAATTTAGAATAAAAATATGGGATTGGTGGATCCATATCTAAACAGTGGCGATTCAGTTATTGCAGAAGTACCATCCGGAAGACCATTACTGTAAGGGGACACAGAAAAAGAAATTGCATTTTTTTGAGGCATGGAAAGATAACTTAGGCTCTGAAAGCATTTAATGTTCAATTTAAAAACAATAAATATATGTAATGTTATACACGCATATATACACACACATACATATTACTGTCCATGTATATATGTGTATATATGTGTAAACATATATACACAGACAGCTGAAACCTTTGAGGAATTTTTGTACCTGCCTGATTCCTTTTCTAAAATGGTAGAGTATGAACGTCAATATTTTGGTAATATAAACAGTTTTTAAAACCTCCTAAAACCAAAATTAATTATACTACGGCTTTGCTTCTCAAGATTTACAAATATTATTTCTAAATAGATATTGCAGTGATAAATTTGGTTCCTAATTACTAGCTAACAAAATTTCTAAAAGGACAATTTTCCACATTGTAAGCAAGATTTTAAAAGCACTTATTTCCATTTTGAAACTGAATATAAGAATAAAGGTGAATGCCAAGTGAACTATGAAAAGCATGGCTGTCCTTCACAAAATATTCAAGCTACCGAGCGTTGGTGCTGTTCTGTGGTTATCCGACATCACAAGGAAAGCAGCACAGGGCTGCACCTGCCTGGTGTGTGACCAAGATCCCTGATTTATGTTGCTAAGTATTTGTAAATAGAATGGACCTAAATTAACCTCTATCTTTACAATTAAATGCTTTTCCTCCACTCAGAGAAATATGTGCTGTTAAATACTTGATTTTACAAAGATAATTGCTTATTCCCAGCTACTAATATGTTATAACTCACTTAAGAATGTACCAATGTCAAACGAAGGGACATTTCTTTCAATAAGAGAAGAATAAAGTCTTTTTAAATTTTTGATCCACATGTAAATGTGACATACTCTTGTGAGAATTTAGAAAACAGGAAGCAAAGCATACATTTAGAAATTTAAAAACTTAGAGCCAGAAGTACTCTTTTGCTTGCATATGTTACTACCTTGGTATCAAGACATCCCTGTTTAGTGATTAAAGTTGAGCTTTCATTTACTTGTTTATTTTAATATCTTATTTGAAAGGAATGGAGGACGGGGCTACTGCTGACTTTGTTCATGCAACATCCCAGCAAACAGGGCTCTTAGGCCTTCAGTCTCCACCTGCAAATTCACAAGTGGATCTAATTTCCCAGAAACCACATCCAAGAACTAGCAACTTAGAAATTGATATGTTTGCTTATTAAGAGATCTGTGATTTTCCCCAAAATAAATCTAGTCACTTGCAAAGACAGCAGACTTTTTCTGAAGAACAATATATATTTGTAAATAGCTAATCTGAGTTGCGTGGGTCCTCCACATACTCCGTGGGTATTTAATCATCTTTCCTTCTAGTTATAGGTGTTGGGTTTGAAGAGCAGCAAAATAATTACATTTTATTATTTTATTGATGAGTAATGAATGCAATTAGTATCTGGTTTCTGGTAAGAAAATGGCTAGTAAATCCTCTTTGTGTTATAAAATATACATATATACTGGAATTTACTATCACCTGTTTTAAATTATAAAAATTGTGAATAGTTTATGTTAATTTTTTAATCTCAAAAAATAGCAGACAGGTCACATAAATTTTATGTTTTTATTAAGGAGGGGATTTTATACTTGATAGTGTCCAGTAAATAAAGCATTCCTATAGACAAAGAAAAGTAGCATTCATGTTTAAGTTCAAAGAGGAGTAATATGAATGTTCAGGTGACTCTTAGATTTTAAGAATTTCTTCTGGATTCCTAAGAGATAAAATTTTGAAAGCTTTTTTGAGCTGTGTACACTCAAAATTACAGGATTGAGGGTGGCTTCCTTGGGCTGTGTCTGACGCAGACAAGCAGTCAGCGCCCTCGTGTTTGTGTAGCTGCTAATTCTGTTCCAACGTGAACGTTCACACTCGCCAAAACCCCACACGGAGAAAGGCCACCCCCCTCTCCACACCTTGTATGATCAAAGTCTCCCACGGATGAGAAGGAGGAATCTGGTGGTGTACATGCAAAGGCGAAACAGGCAGGTGTTGTTTTTAGTGTTGTTTTTAGCGTAAGTGCCTGCTCCCTGGCCTTAACCCTTTAACTCAAATCCGGTTACTTTCATTCTACTGAGTATTTATAAGGGCGCCAACAAGTAACTCATTTACAAAACAGACCAAGGTTTCTCTTTGGCTGTTACTCTGCCATTTGGGTAATAAATAAAACTAATATTGCTCAGGTTATATTTGTAAACCTTTTTTTTCTGGGGTCTCTAATAGACAGAGTGAATCTTATGCCCAAATGATAGCTCAACACTTCCAGATGATTTGCACATGAGGGAAAGTATTCCTTTAAATACCTTAAACAGGATGTACTTTGGAGAATTTTATAGATTTGATTAATCTTTGCTGCTCCATTTATTTGAGATGAAATCTTTGGTTCTTGTTTCCTACTGCCAACAGATCTGCCTCGTCATTTTGTAATGTGCTACGTGATTTCTCAAATATGTCTTCTCAAGTATGGTATTAAAATAGGATGGGGGACTCAGTTCTGTGAAACTGGGGCCTGTTCCTAGTTAAAATGCTAACCCAAGTCAAATCCCTTTTTATGGTTAAAACCAAAGTGGGGGCAACTCCTGTTTTTTAGAAGCAGACGGAGATGTACAAGAAGATAGCCCAAAGCGTATAGCAAGGGCACCAATAATTGATTTTAAAAAACAGATTTTATTAGTTTAAGTCCATTGGAAGTACACAAATTTCCTCTCCTTAAAATAAATGCAATATTTTCTAAAAGTTTAATTGCATTTGGGAAAAATGCAATTTTATAACATGACACAAACATCAGCAAAATAGATTTTGACCTCTCCAACCCCAAGTCTGGCCAGGCTCACTCATCCCTGTCTGAAGCAGATGCTGCGCTCACACGGGCTCGTGGCTGCAAAAACAGCTGCATCCTTAGAGGAAATACCTGCCCTCTTTGTGTGAGGCTGTGTCCGGGCCTAAGGGCTGAAACATAAAATGTGTACAAGGTCAGACATTGTATGACATGTACAATTAAAATAAGAGATCATTTTATAAATTTGGGAGATGAGCAAAAGATTAATAAAAAATAGTACCTTTTACTGTTCCTTAGGTGAGGAAAAACAGAGAAAGCCTAATTTAACCACAGACACTAAGATACTTTATTCATGCTTCACCTCTAAATGTTACTCCTATAGGTGAAACTTTTTAAAGGACTATCCAGGTTCTAACAAAATTCAAACAGAAAGTGACTTTTTAATCCAAAACATATGGTTCAAGGAGAAATTTTTAAAATTCAAATAATTTCATGCTACCAATTTTTTTCTAAAGAAGAAATAATTTTGAAATGAAAATTGTTTTTAGATCTCTTTGAGAAATACTAGGACAAGCAATAGCTTTTGAAAAAACTCCAATACCATAGCGTGAGGAATACAGAGACTTTGACAGCCTTTGAGAGACACCGAGCTGAGAGCAAATGCCGTCGCCCCGAAGGCAGCTCTGACATGTGGCCACGTGTTCTTCCAGCATCTTTGCACCTTCCGCTCTGGGGAACTGCAGGTGGGTCTTCAGCACCAACTGAAACGGAGGTAAATATCTGCTAATGAGTGTTTAGGAAGATAACCTTACTCACTTTTAAGTCTAACAAACTTGAGAGTTCACATAATTTCATGGAATCCCATGAGTTTTTAATCAAATTTTTTGTTTCAGGGAAGTTAAATCGTGACTTGGGCTTTTGTATGTAGATAATGAATAGAATTCATCACTAAAATGTACACGCATGGGTTTTGTGCAAATTCCTAGTACGCACACACAATATATAGGGACAACAGGCTTAAGATTTAAAGTGCATAAGCATTTATTGAAGTAATCAATATTGAAATGTTAAAAGATTCTCTAACTCTGGAACAGCAGTAGTGTAATATAAATATTTCAAAAATCATGTCTAGAAAAAAAGCTTGAGTAAACTTCTGAGAGCGCACATTCTTTGGGAGACAGTGAAAAAGAAAGTGGGTTTGTGACTGTGCTTTATAGTATTGAGGAAGACATTAATTGTTCAACTGCAAAAGTTTAAAAACATCATTGTTTAAAATTTCCCTTTGCGCATATTTCACACGAAGTAAAATAAATCTCTTCGTCTTTGCCACTAATAAAAAATAATCTGTCTTCTTACATCATAAAACAAGAGAGAAACAACCACCACACCGGTATAAAGGGATTTTAAGAGAAGCAGAGGGAGAGACAGGAAGGGGGAGAGAGAGAGAAACAGAGACAGAGACACACACAGAGCGCGAGCGCGGGGCGGGGAGACAGAGAGAGAGGGAGAGCAGGGGGAGAAAATAAGTCACAAGTCTCTTTGTTGTTGTGCCTGATTAAAGTTCATCTTTCCTACATTTTATTTAATGTAGCCTTTAATGCAGAAAGGACACTCGATTTAGTTTGGTGCATGCTGTCCAGTTCTGCTCTGTTTGTAATTTTGCCTTAAACGTTGTATGTGCATTCGGACCAACTCTGTATTTGGTGTGTGTCTTACCGATTCATTCATTTATTCGTGTGCAAATAGATCTCCAGCGCCTACTGCTGGCTAGGCAAGGAGGGACGCACCACAAAGACACGAGGATGGGAAGTTGACGTGGCCCTTCCTCCGAGCTCACGTTGAGTGTGGAAACAGAGGCCCACGTGCGAAATCAATTCAGGGAACAGCAGTAACCTACCAGGACCTCAGCACGAGATTAGCTTCTATGGTAACTTTTTTAAAAATACAAAATATTACTGGATGTTTTTACAAAAATGGATTTCTATTGTATTTCCTTTATTATTTCAAGTGAAACTCCTTTATAAAACTAAAGCATTAAAATATAAACTCCTTTAGATTGAAACACTTTTATTCCCTCTACAGTGTCAAAACATAATAGCTACTCAATTAAAACCCACTGAGAAAATTGATTTTATTTTTGTAATAAGAATTTCTTAAAGAGACCATCAGCACCCTATAGTAGAAGGGAACATTTCCTAATGAGATTGTGGATAGATCATACGAGCTGTAGCAGCTTAGACAAGGGGCCATCGATGTGGGTTAGTATTTGAGCATGACACCCATAAACCATCTCTAGGATAATGAAAGCCAGGGAAAAATGTGATTCTTTCAGTTCTCATTTTGTGGAATTACCTGCAGGTTTGAAGCTGGGTGTGTTTCTGTCTTTGTTGTGATTTTTCAAGGATGGGGCCACAATATACATCTCTGTGTTCCTAGAAATTAGCACAGTGGCTATCTCGTTGCACATGATCCATAAATGTTTGTTGTAGAATTAATTATCAGATTTAGGTTGTAAATTTATAAAGGGCACTGTCTGATTTACTTCTAAGTCGTCATTATGTAAATTGGAGTTTATCCACTCCACAAACATTGACTGAACACCTTTAGTTGGCAGTCACCATGCTCCATGGTAGGGATTAAGCAGCAACAGAAGCTCTGGAAAACGTTCCAAAATAGCCAGAAAGCAAATCTCGATATGGTTTTGCTTTTTCTGTTGTCTATGCTGAAGAGATATTTTACAAAACTCCCCTTCCAGAAAGCCTGGGGGGGACACGTCTACTGTTGCCAACCCAGTGCCGCCTGAAGATGGGTACGTTTATGGGTGTTCTGTGCATAAAAAAAAAAAAAAAAAAAAAAAAAAAAAAAAAAAAAAAAAAACGAGATAAAACCCTCAGACCCGAAGAAACCAAAAAGCCCAAATTTTTTCTCAGTGAGCCAGCCTTCCGAGACGGTGCCCTCGCGGACATTCGTGGCTGCCTAATCAGCTCCCCCCGCCCTGGGCTTCCAGGGTGGGCACCTGCCGTCTTTGCCGGGAAGCACACTCCCTCTCCTGAACACGCAGCTGTCCTTGGGTCTCCCACCCCTGCGGCCGCGCCCCAACTTCCCCCACTAGGAAGGTCCAAGCGCTGCCCACGTCTTCCTTCTTACTGCCAAGGGAAGCACCGTGTCCCTCTGTGTAATGCAAAAGTCTGGCAGCAAGCCCAAGAGCAGAAGGCAAATTAAGGGCTCTTCCTTTTAATATAGCGTGGCATATTTTGTGACCAAGGATGGCGTCTCTTTTCCTGCAGGTCATGTAAAGTAGGGTACATACTCATATGTGTAGCACAGTCTAGGCAGAGCTCGTCCATACAGCACAGAAGGTGTTGCCCCCCGCATGTCCATGCAATACTGTAGATACAGGGTAAGTCATAAAAAGGTGACAGTCACCAAATTTGTCCCTTGTTTCTATGTAGATAGCATGTTTCTTGGTCTTTCTTATCGTATTAGATAATTCTAGAATCACAGCCTCTATCATTTATCTGCGTATATACCCAGCACCTATCACCTGTTTCTCTCATATACACTAACTAAGCAGGGATATATGTGGAACCGCACCCAAAGTGCAGCTCTGGAAACTAAACCCATTAGTAGGTACTACCCGCCTGGTGTGCTCATTACTAGCTAATTACTAGTCATCTTGGCTGCAGTAGTTAGGGACATATTTATCCATAATAGTACTTAGTAATGTTTCAAAACTTGACCATCAGGGAAATTAAAAATGCAAGTTGATAAAATTGAAATCTTACAGTAGACTGAATGCCATATACTATTTGGGTATATTTATGCATAATGAATTATAAGTCATACGCAGCAGAATTCCAGTGTGAGCACCATGCTCTTGCACCACGAAAGCGTTTCGTCCTTACTCTGGTGTGGCCAAGAAAACATCTTCACTCTTCACCCCCTGGACTTTTCTTCTCTCAGCATCAGGCTGAGCGGATTCGTTAGCGTTTACCAAGATGTTGTCACCGTGTCTCTCCAAAGGTTATTTTCTCGTATCAGAGATCTTATCACTAATATCAAAAAACACATCTGTGGTTAAGAATATTCAAAGTTCAGACACGACTGCAATGACATTATCTCCGGCACTGGCAGCAAGTGTCTTCCCTCCCGGTCCCTCCTGGTGCTGCCCTGGGATTGGCATTTCTCTGCGCCGTCTTGAGTTTTTCTTTCTCTGCTCCTCTGGACTCCCCTGAAGGTGTTCTTTATGTGACTCTGAAGCAATGGTATGTGATTATGGTGATGTATGTTTGCAAGAAGGAATGACATTCTAGTTGGGGTTCGTGTCCAAAGCAGACCCCTAACACCTGACGAAGAAAAAAATAAATAGAAAATATTGTGTCACTGCCCACGTGACGTTGTTGAATACCACTCTGGTTTAAGAACTTTGCCATTTACTCACGTCATAGGCAAAAGTATATTAACTAAAATTTCATGATATTGGGTGTATCTATTTTACAGAATGTAACCCGAGCCCCAGAGGTTAACACAGTGCAAGGGAGGACACATCCTGACAGATCCATTTAGTTGATACTCTCCTTCCGTGTCCTCAACAAGAATGGCTGGATTGGTCACAGGCAAATGGGCAACAACGTGGCCAATTAGCCAACTGACCATTCGGCCCTCAGGCAACATGAACTGAAAATTAATACCTAATCTTCACTGAGCACTTACACTGTCCTAAGAGCTTAATGGACATTGTCTCATTTAATCCTCCCGACAACACTACACGGCGATGGGATTTATTGTCTTCATTTTACAGAGAAAACCACCGAGACACGGACAAGCTAAGACGTGTGCCGGAGGCCACTCACTCGGGGAGTGGCACACCAGGCACGTGGCCGCCACGCTCTCGCTGACGATGCCCTTGTTTGTTAAGGCTCTAGGGCCACCTTCCCAGGCTGTCCTGCCATCCCACAGACGGTGGAGGTGGGGAGAGCTCCCCACTTTTACTGTGGAACTTCGGACAAATTCCTTTTTTCCTTTGGCTCTTCTCCTATGACTCTGTGGGACCCGAAGCCCTGCCAAGACCCCCAGACCGTGGCCCGCTGGGCAGAGCACGACAGGACCAAGACCACAGGAAGAACACCCGCGACCTGTTGTTGAGCCGGGGCACCAGGCAGCTCCTCTGGGGCCGCGCACAGGAGGAAGCTCAGCGGCGGCTGGTGTCTCCATGGCATTTGGGGTACTGCTCCCATGGAGATGCCTTTGGGCTTCATACACTTGATACCCAGAAGTGAAGACAAACCCAGTGAGAGATGTGCCCTAATCTCTCAAGGTGAAGATGCTGTCATCTGCTAGTGTACAGGTATCTTTCAACAAACACAACAAGGGGCAGAGATAGCCAGTTTTTATGGTTGGAATAATTAACCAGCCAAGAATTATGTAGCCTGTGATTCTCCGTGGGCTACAGAGAGATGGGCATAACCGCAGAGGCATAGCAGAGAGAGCCCACGTCCTGGGGACAAACACACACGTGCACTTGCTTTTAGTTCTGGCCACACCTTGCCAACTGCCAGTTCCCGAAATTCCTCTCTGCTGAGCCACCTTATCTATGAAATATAAACAGGATTTGAATTATAAGACTGTGATAGCTATACACATACATGCCGGGGGTTCAGCTTCATTTTAGCTTAATCAACCCTTTAAAGACTCCATCTCCAAATACAGTCACATTTTGAGGTTCTGTGGGTTGGGACGTAAACACGTGAGTTTTGGGGGGATGCCTTTGAGCCAATCCCAGACAAAACCCCCAATTCCATCCACCTTTGGAGATGTCCTGAAAACTAAAGCGTATGGTTAGGGTATCAGTGCCCTTTTCCCAGAAACGTCATCTCTACTCCAATAAGGACCAGAAAACTCAAAAATTCCATTTTCATCACTCTAATACCACTGCTAAATAAACCACAATATCTCCAGGGGCTAAGAAATACTCATAGAATGAACTAAGCTCACATTTGATTCAACAATGTCTAGAAAAGTTTCTGGATGACTTTGCCATGCGGCCACCCACATGGCATAAACTTGTGTGAATTTTCCCGTGTTCTCCCTCTGGCTTCTCCTTGCCTGGCCCCTCTGAAGATGCCTGTTTCTGGGTAAAAGTGGTGGGAATTATGGCGATTCTCAGAAGGGCTGCCATCGACAGTGTAAATGCTGGACAGTTTTCACCTCCTGCTGAAGGCTCTTTTTCCAGCTCGGGTGGAATCAGTCCTGTGCCTTTCTCACTGGAGGCAGAGAGGGACCCACGCGGTCACGGACTAGCAGCACCTTTGCCTTGCGGCCGGGGAGCGAGGCCCAGGGAATGCAAGCAGCTGCTCTGGAAATCCACACAGCGAAGGAGCCTGACTCAGACCCAGGTCCTCTGAGTGTCATCAGACATCTCTGGCTTAAGAAGGGACCATCGCCCCAGCGTGGGATTGAATAGGAGGTGGGACTTCCAGTGCGAGGGGCAGATGTTCTCTGGGCAACGTAGCGTTAATTACCACCTACAAGAGATTCCTCTGGAAGCTTTTCTAGATTGCTCTTGAAACAGGTATCTCAGAAACAAGACGTTACCAGGGGCTGCAAACGCTATGTCATGGGGCCTTGGAAGGAGGGTCTTGTACCTCCGTTTCCAGGAAGATGCTGCGTAGCATGCAACCCAGCTCAAAACGTCCTAGTGTGCGTGTGCCTACGTGTGTGCATGTCTGTGTGTGTGTGTACATACACATGCTTATAGGTAAATACATGCATATTTTTATACACATTCCACTGTGCTTTCACTTGCTTAAGTGGCATCAGTAATACAATTTACTGATTTGAAGGTTAAAGGAAACCTTAGAGGCTGTTGAACTAAACTCAGATATGCAAACATCTTCATTTTTCATATATCTATTAATCTATAATATGTACATTGAATGTTAAAATAATTACTAATTACAGTACGAGGTAAAAAATATATAAGGAATATAATGAATTAAGATTAGAGGTGATGAAATTTTAAATTCTATTTTTCAAAAACAAAATAGAAAAAAGAAAGTCAATATGCTATAAAGATATATATAACACACAAACACACACAACTCTATGCACAGAAAGATAATCTAGGTGAGCACATTGTTGTAATATTCAAATTAGTTAATATTTTGCAATGAAGATAAACTAAATAAATACATAAAAATATATTACTCATTCAGCAAAACCCTGAAACTAAATTTGAATATTATAAAGTGTATTCATCAGATTTATATACACCTTTTGGTTATTGTGCTTGTAGATTTACATTCTGCATTGCCTTGTGTATGTCTCTGTGTGCTTGCAGACAGGACATTTTCCACCCCCTTTTATGCATAAACAGTAAGTTTAATGTTCCAATTTCCTAGATTAAGCTAGGTCAGATTTTATGCTGGCAAAACAAAGTCAAAATCAAATTGAAGCCACAGGTAAACATACATGATCTATTTTAAACTCAGTGAGTAAAGGAATGGAAATAGATCACAGGAATAAATCTGGATGCAGAATAGTCAAATAGCACATTTCAACTCACTGTATCGTGACTGATCTTTGAAATGTCAACTTAAAAAAAAAGGTTAAATAATTGAGACCCTCCTAAGAAGACATACTGTGCTCCCCCAATATAACAAAGGGTTATTTACCACTAAGTAGAGTGTATACAACTCCGTTACACACAAATTGCCTAAAACAGCTCTTCCCATCTGTTCAAAATCTTATTTATAAAGTCGTTTTACATAAACATTCACAGGTAGGATTTCTGGGTTTTAAAAATTTCTTACTAAGCAAATCACCAATTCCTGGTGGCATTTTATTTACAGTGGGCCAGCGAATACCAATCCCCCATCACCGGAAATGGGCTGCGAGGCTCCCTCAGGCCTCTGGACTCAGACAAGGATGTGGACAGAGGCCATTGCTTTAGACCCCGGCTCCGGTCGGTTGTGTGGAGCCCAAGGAGGCTCCAGACCCAGAGGTAGGACCAGGTACAGGTGAGGGTGCAGGGCAGATGAAAGCTCAAATTGCACGACCTGAGATCCAGCGCTCGGTCCAACAGGGACACGTCACGTCAACAATATTGTGCGCTGGCCTCAGGTTACACACGCAGTCTGTACATCTGGCTTAAATGGGCTTTTGTGAACTTCTGTGCTGGTGTAGTAACAATGCATAAAATTCTTTATGTGTAAAATGCCTTCATATGTAAAGTCCCAACTGACTTAGGACAGAAGTGGTTTGTGATCTGCATGCCTAAAACCACATGTGTATATGTGTGTGCCCCTGTGTGTCTTTGCACTCTGCATGGCGAGTGTGCACCCAGCAAACAGGGTTATTTAGTATAAATGTAATCTTTCTGGATGAAAACCACAAGGCCAAATTTAGAAAGTATACTGACAGTAAACTTGCGTCCCCCAAACACACCCTCCCTGCACCCCTTGCAGAATGGTGGGGCGGGAGCAGGAGCCGCCCAGAGCCCTGATTTGTGGACTCGTACAGAGGCGCGTATACACGGACACGCACACACAGAGAACGGGGCAAGGAGGACATTCAGGCAGGAGCGGGGTGAGACGGGTCCCCCAGACTGTCCCAGGTCAGCGGTGACGGCAGTGGCCGAGCACACAGGGAGGAAGGGGCCACCAGGCCGGCTGGCAGCCCAGGCGGCCCCAGGTGAGAGTCGGGCACGACTGACGGTGCCAGTCGCAGGCCAGGAACGTGGCGCACGAGGGGTCTCAGCCCTGGGATCGGGACAGCGGGAAGGATGTCAGTTACTTTCATTCCATGTTTACAATTTCCGTCGTAACTATCACCTTTACTATTGTTTACGTTAAGGTTTTTTTAGGTTAACCTGGACTTCTGACTTTTTGTTGTTGCCATTGTGTTTGCTGGTTTCTTCCTCCCTCCCGCCTTCCTTCGTTAGCATTTTTCTAACTATATTACCCATATATTTGTGGGTGTGATATTCTCATTCCCATTAAAATAAGGCACTTAAAAAATGTTTAAATGTTTTTCGCACACCACCCAAAATCACCTTGAAGCCACCCTCAGTCTCGTGCACGTGGGAGGGGCTGGAGTCATTTCTGGGGCGGAATCTGGGAACGGGGATAAAAGCAGAGTCTCTGCTGGACCGAGGGCCGCGGGCGGGCGGAGGTGTGGGGAGCACGCGGGACACACGGCCTGCGGCCCCACTGCAGACCCCGACAGCGGGAGACGCCCAGTTGCCCCGGGTCCCAGGGCGGCCTGTGCAGGTCCCCCTGCAGCTAACACAAAGGACCAGACGCCCACCCCCCGCACAGATGGGGCATGTTGTCTCTGCCCCCGAATTGCTCTGAGAAACGGGGCCATCGGTGTCTGCAAATGGGAAGAGTACAGAGATTAAAAAGAAAAAAAAGAAAGAAAAAGCATATTCCAAACCCAGGTGGGGCAGGGAAGTTTTGCTCCGTGAAACTTACATAGTGAGGCCTCTTTTTCTGTCTTATAACAAGAGGGAGAGGTTGTGATCAGAATAAAGGAGTGTGTGCGACCCAGCGCACTCTAGGGAATTTTAAGGGTGCTGTAGTCCGTACCAGTGAGCTAAAAAGGCTTGCGTATGTTGTATTGTTACTCAGGGTGCGTGTGGACTTTGGAGTTGTTTCCTAGATTTTCATTCTTACAGATATTCTGTACCGAGCTCCCTGACGTTCCTAAGAGATACATCCTCAGAGATTTCAGAATCCTGAATCTGCCAAAACTTCCGTAGCTTCCCCTTTCTCCCATGGAATGCAGTAGGGTAAAATTTCCAAATGGGCTTCCGTGCAAGATGTATTTGTTTTAATTTTAAAAAAAGGTTTGGGGTATTTTAATTTATTTAAATTTAGCAGATTGTTTTGCTACAAGACTTCTCAGAGCTAGTGCATGTTGAGAATTTCCAAGGAAAAGAGACACATGCTGTGTTTTTAAACTTATTTCAACCTTTAACACCATTTCTTCTGGGGGAGGGATGATACATTAATGTCTCCCTTAATGTTATTAGCATTCACAGAATAACATGTAGGGAATGCTCAAATAATTAATTTGTGATAGAGAAAACTTCCACTGGCTGGTTCACATTGGATTTGGCTACTACATAGAGTGCACTATAATCTCAGTTTCTGCTGCCTGTTTTCTTCCTAAGGGCTATACTGTTTTCAGATCTTTTTATTAATCACAGCTTCTTCACTCCTGACACCAGCTGTGTTGGACAGATGTTTCTCAGATGTAGGGTTCACTTTCTGGTGTTCAGGATCTGAATCGCCTTCCTACCTGGGGAGGCCGCAGGGCCTGGCCGGCTGGTTTCTGGAGCTCAGGCAGGTGCATGGAGCCGGACTGGAAGGCAGCAGGGGCCCCATGGGGAGCTGGGAGAGGGTTACGCAGAGCGAGACCTGCCATGGCACTCACCCCGGCCTCGCTGTCGTCCAGGAAGGGCGTCCAGAGCTTGCGCCCAGCAGCTGGGGAGACGGGAGAGCAGTGATGATGGCGCCGTCGGCCTCGCCGTGCTGCAGCCCAGCCCTGGAACCCTCCGGAGCCTCCTCACGCCCTTGGCTGCACCAGCCTCTGTCCACCCCTGGGGTCCTCTGTGCACTCCTAGTACATGCATTTTGTGCTTAGAACTAACAGATCTCATTCAACCGCTTGCAAATAAGGATTAGCATATTACTTTCTTCTCAGGACCTTTTCAAAATAATAGAATAAGGCCAGGCGTGGAAAGCGCACCAGTGAGGAGTAGATGTGGAGCCACCAAGTCACCAACAGCTTAGTCATTTTACCCCAAACAGCCCAGACAGCATCGTTTAAGAGAAGATGCCATTTCTGCTCCAGGGAACTTACACGTTGCTACTTTTCCTAGATCTTTGGGGTCAATTATTATCCACAATTTTAAAATCACATTTAATATTAAATAACCTTGAAAGTTTCTCAGTTAATCAAAATCTATTATCCATACAGTAAAACGGAAACAGTAAAAAATACATATAGTGACTTTTATTTTATTTTTAAACTCTACTTACTTTCAAAAAGAAATTTATGCGATGACCATAAAAGGCATAGACAGAGCAAAGCTCTGCAAATGAAAACACACTTCCCAATTGAATGGAAAAATATGGGGGATAATGTGACTAATGCGTCTGAGCATTAAGCAAGTACTGGGCTTCCTGGTAACCAAGGCAAAAAGGAAAACATAATGATTTGGAGACTTCTTGTTTTCTAATCAAAACAATCAAACCAGGATGTCAAACCACAGGAAGAAAAAAATTATGTTATTTGACTTAGGAAGAAATGAGAGCAGATGTACCTAATTGGCTATTATGGTTACAAAAGAACCTCATTAAGGTTTCAATGAAGCATCTGTTTTTTAAGTAGCTGGTTCTGATGGACTTCCCAGGGAGAGTCGGCTATAAAACACACACCTGGGTAGCTGAGGGAGCTGCAAGCTTCGTGGAGCCGCTCGTGTTGTTCAGACTGGCAGGGAGAGGCAGGACTGGAAAGTCAGGTGTTAACTTCCTACTTTCTGTGGCAGAAGCGTTTGTATCCAAGAGAATGAAAGACAACTCAAGTTATCGACATGCAAAATGCAAGAGGGGAGTTACGACCCACACGCAGCCACTCAGGCTGAGCACTGGGCATCCGTTTCGACTCTGCGTGTGGCGCGGATTCTGAGCAGCATGACGTGGGTGGCTGATGGATGGTAAGTGCAGGCCCAGGAGCCAGCTTTGACCAATGAATTAAAGGCTCTAGCAGATCAGAAATGCTCATTAGGTGAATTATGTTAGCTTTGGTTTTCATAAGTGAAACAAAGGTTAGCGATTAGCCTTACAAAATACATCGTGCCTAAATTCTGTTTGCTCTCATGCGGCTTCCAGATTAAGACGCTTGCACCTAGTTATGCAGGTGTTTCATGACGCCAATCGCAAACACAACCCAAATCGTTCATCCTCCCTCACCCAGTGCAAAACTGACCCAGGACGCGGACTCTAAGGCCTTCAAATCCCAGCTTCCAATTTTTATACAGAAACTGCTTAAATATCCATGGGTTTTTGTTTGTTTGCTTTTACCACCAATCTAGCCCAAGTAATACTTTCCTCTCCTTAAATTTCCTACACACATATTGTCCTATCAATTCTGGTCAAGTATTTTTTGAAGCAATGAAACATACTTTAATTGAAATCACAGGCAGAAACTCTTTACGCAAAACAAAGAGCTAAGCTTTGCAGACCCCTAGGACTCTAGGAAGCGTGTTCCGTAAACCACGGCTTCACCGCTGCCCCCGTGACCCTGGTGCACACTTGTGCTGCAGGCGTCTTGTTGTAGTTCATGACCTGAGTCCTCTAACTTAGCGCGCTCCGCGTCTTCATGGAAGCAGGTAAACGTAACATATCGATAATTAGCTTGAAAGTGGCTCTTATCTCTTCTTGTCCCCACAGGGTCTGGAGCCATCGAATTCTGGCCCTTCTGTTTGCTTAACAGGCTCCTGCACCTGAGGTGCTGAGGTTGACCCACAATCTCTTCCCGTTTCTTTTTGGTCAAACATGTATTGTAGCCTTAAAAATGCTCTTTAAAACCCACTAGAAACCACCTGAGAAAGCCTTGCCACATGGTCCTGCCGTGAACGTGCCACAGCCACACGGCAAACCCAGCTCTGCGTCTGCATTTATCAGGAATCTGGGTCCTGTTCCTGTTCCCTCCCCACACCCTGCTCAGCCCGTGGTACTATCCTCGAGCACCGTGGCCTGGCGTGGGTTCCTCCCCGATTCTCCACACGGCCAGGACGGTCGTGCTGGCCAGGGGCACTGAGGCTTCCGCCTGGGGCTCTGCGCTCGTCCCCAAGCTCTTCTGGAAGGGATCGGCCAGCTGTGAGCCTGCACGTGCCCCGCCAGCCTCCCTGGGCGTGTGGGATCCTCTCGGCGCCCGCGGCCCTCCGTGCAGGCTCTGATGCCCCAGGCCCTGCCCTCCCCTGTCTCCTGACAGCGGCACCTTTGCTCTCCCTCGGGTCACTGTCCCAAGCTGACCTCAGGCAGCTGACGACTGGATACGGTCTGCTGAACGATTCACAGGGAGGTACACACGACTGACGGAAGCCGTGCCGCCACCGCTGAGCAGCTCCCTGTGACTAGGAAAAGCAGCTTTTGCTCCATGCAGGTAAAGGAATGATGGTTTTAGCAGCTGGACAAGCTTTCTGGGAGGGTGCGGGGGCCGTCCGGATGCTCTCGGTGGTAGCCCACAGGCACAGCCGGCTCCAGCCGCGAGGACCCACAGCACGCTCACTCCAAGGACGTCCCCCCAGCATTTCCTTGCGCAGAAGGCGTGCAAAGGACAAGAAAAGAAAGCTGCAAATCCCGTAATACACCTGTTGCTGTCTTGCCCGTGTATGAAACAGGGGCCACCCAACCATGCAATTCTTGCCTGCGTAAGAGCTGTGTAATGTCTTTCCAAAAACATCAATTTTTAAAAGATAAAAAACTGTTGCATTTCTGCTTGGCCAGGTTGTATAACACAAGTTTGGAGCAACTACATGTGTCAGCAGATAAGCAAAGATTCAGTCACACAAAGGAAATAGCCACTGTCACTCAGGTCTTTGTCCTAGAGGAACTTCTGGGCATGAATTTGAGAACATCTTTAGATACAGCTGATAATATTATCGTCTGGGGACACTGCACAGCCACTGCATTTTCTTAATGTATCTTAGGCATATATAACTTGAAAATTTCTTTATTTTTTGATGGATGTATTTTGAGCAACAACAATGATGTGCAGTTTGAGAGTCCTGGAAAACCAAAAGTAAACACCAGTCTAACTGTGAACGGATAAAACCTCCAGACAACTTATCTAAGTTTTAATCCCCCATCAGGATGCTCTGGGTGGCAGGAAAGCACAGTTCAGAGTGGCATTAAATTCTCGGCAGCTATGAGAATTCTACCAAAATCCGGAATAACCTGGAAATGTCAGCACCTCCTCTCATCCTGTTCCTTATGAAGGAGGAAGCTGTGCACGTAACTCTGCAATAGCGTGGACAGAAAAGAAACACTTTTATCACTTATTTTCATTAAAAAGAGAGATAACTCATCAGTTTCGAGAGCCCTGGTTGTGCGCGTAGCTCCTGCTGACTGGAGGTGATGGTACGAGGCGCGGCTGCCTCACTGAGGGGTGAGCACCGCGCCTCCCGCCCGCAGCTGGAAAATCAGCTCTGGAGGCTCCAGATCTCCCACTGTTTCCCCTCTCGAAATGGCTTAGCAAGGACACCGCTATGAGGATGGGCTCTGCGTCCGACAGCACGTGGATGAAATCTGCACCAGCTCCCAAAATTTGAGGTGCTCCCCCCAGCTACGTGGTGCTCCAGGACCAGCACTGGCCCCCCTGGGGAGGGAGCCCCCAGCTTCCCCCCAGAGCTGGGCCCCCCTGAGCATTGAACAGAGGCTGGTCCAGCCTGGGTGTCCAGCCTGTCCCCTTCCTGAGACAGACAGGGAGTTCGTCCTCGGCTTCTCCTGCTGCGAGTGTAAGTCGGCTCCCCGCCGAACGAACCAGAAGGACCCAGCCCTCAGCTGTAGGGCGAGGCGGCCCGGCCCCCAGACAGTGCTTGGGGTTGGGCTGAGATGGGCCGGCCACAGTGAGCCTGCTTCTGGGGGCCCGCTGAGCCCTGGACACGAACACACCCCGAGAGTTTGCAAGAACTGACTTGCAGGCAGGGACAGAGCTGCACAGGAGGCAAATGTGTGCTCCCACAGTTGGATCCCTTGGTTTGGTCGTATCTGACCCTGCAGTGTCACCAGGCAGTCCTCGGAAGCATTTATGGAGCGTGTTGAAGGCCCCCTTCTCCGAGCAGGACTGAGCAAGCTGGAAATAATGTGAAGGGTGGAGCCGAAGTCCCCGTGTGGCCTTTATGGCCAACGGAGACAAAGCGGAAAGGTAGGCGCGTGGCGTGACCCCGAGGGCCTGGCAGGACCTCGCGGTGGCTGAGCCCAGGTGCCCCGAGCAGCCCCCACCCCAGCTTTGCCTGGCAGCTCCGTCTCTGCACTGCCCTGAGGGTGTGTGAAGGAGGGGCAGGGAAGGGCGGGGGGCCGAAGGGGCCCCCAACACCCAGGCGAGGTGGGCGCCCCACACATGGCGTCCTCACTGTTCCAGGCCGCCCTCTGTGAGCACGCGTGCTAGCTGCAGACACAAGGTCTGTGGGATCAACCTCAAACCCAGGGAGATTCATACGTTACTTCTGCTGATCCATCATATTTCCTCTAAATAGTAACTTTTAGGAGAAGGGGTGGTAATTACCAAAGACGCACAATGCCCCCGGCATCCCACGCTGTGCCACAGGGCACTGCATCCAGACACCGGGACTCATGATTAAGATTCAGACAGGATGAGGGGAGAAATGAAGATATATTAGAAATTCAATTAAATACTCTGGTCTGAGTATAAAGGAAAATAACTACTGTTGGCATGTGGCAAAGTAATACCTACTATAAATCATTACTGATGAGGACATGGGCCCCCCTAAAAGATCTGCAATCCTGGCAGCACCTTCTGCTGGGCTGTGAGCCCCCGGCTCGGGGTGTGGGGGTTTAGGACACACCGTCCTCCACCGAGCACGTCAAGGGGAAGGTTACTAGCCCTGGGAGGGGACTGTTCTCACACGTAAAATGACCAGGGAAGGAAATAGCAGCAACTTCTCAAATTAGCATAATTAGTAATTATCTCTTAATAGCCCCACTTGGCTTTGGAGACTTGGCACTTGAAATTCTGCTCAAAGTTCAGTGAGGAAAAACAAATTTCACGCTGAAATGTCTCAATAACACAGCTGAGCTGCAGAGGTGAAGGGGCGCGAGGAACATATGGATACTTCAGTTCCTCCCCGTAAGAGCTGGGCGTGTGGTCACACAGATTTTGACAGAAAACACCAAAAAGCCTCATTGGAACCCCCCTGTTCTCTGTCTTGCTCCCTTTGAAGACAACTTCAGAATTGCTCCTCCCTCAGAAGCCCGAGTCATCGTCTATGCTGAGGGTCATCCTTTCTCATGAAACATAATTGAACTTTGTTTAGATTAAAAGTCTGTCTAAAATAAAGATAATATGGAAAAGACAAAAGAAAAGGAAAATAAAAACCACCAGCCATTTGTAGTCAGCAGCTCACAAACCTCGCCCACCCCTTGCTGTTTGCTGATCGGAATTCAAATCCCGATAAGGTTCCCAAAGACGTTAGAGTCTGTGGCAAGAAAAGAGATGGGTTCTTTCTGGCTTTTATGGAAATGCGCTTGGCAGGACGTAGAGCAGACACATTTACGACGTGACAAGACTGCACAGCATCTCTCTTTGGGCGAGGAAGACTTTGCACCTATCAAAGCAAACTTTTGTTATTAACCAGCCCTGCTTGCAGTGCGCCTTGTGGTGATCCACAGGAAGCCTAAAGCCTCCCCTCACGCGGCAGCGCAGAAGGTGTAAAGGGGAACACGAGCAGGTCTCCGCTTGGCAACTTCCGCACAGAACTCGGCACAGGAGCGAGAAACCCCCACGGAGCCACGGAGCGGTGGCTCCTGGTTTAGACCCCCGATGTAGGCAGGGGGTGAGAAGGCTCCCGGGACGCTCGTTCCTCCGTATTTAACACGTCCTGCTTGGCTCCCTCCTCCGTCCACCGTGTTCCCCTCGGGCACCTTCCACGCCACGCCCGGGCCCTGGATTAGCCCGCGGGAGGTGCTGGTGTCCGCAGCTGCGCCTCGCAGGCTGCACGTGGGCTGTGCGGTGGCTCTGGAAAGGAGAAAGAAGGAAGAAAAGATCTGATATCTGACGGCCACATGGTGTGTGGAGACACCTCCTCTGCCCGTGTAGACCAGTCTGGTTCACACCACAGGTACAGAATAAATCAAGGAAAAGCCTGAATACTGTGCTGCCTGGGGAAAACAGAGGTTTAATCCCAAGCTTTAACTTCACAGCCTTCTGAGCCAAAAGTCTATTTAGTTTGTAACCAAAAGAGAAGACTAGATTTTTTTTTTTTGAAAACTCTGAGGAAGCCCAACCAAGTCCACGGACGCGTCTCTGTTTAATTGTTTATTGATGTACTCTGAATGGCCTAGTTCTGCCCGTTCTTAGTGAGACACAGAACTGAGCACTGGAGACTCTCAGCTTAACTGGCCCAGGCACTGGGACAATTTTCAAACACCATCCTAATGAAATAATACATTTAATTTCCCAAATCAGGATGTTCCAAAGGCTGAAGGAAACAGAGTTATCATGAAACTGGATCCAAAAGATGATATGGGAGAAAAGCGTGGTTATGAGAAGAACGCAGCACTAACAAACTGCGAATCAGAGATTAAAATGAGGCATTGCTGGGTAATGCAAATGGTAACAGAAGGAAGAAAATTCCAGAAAATGGGATTAATGAGAACTTGAGTGGGTTAGTGCACATCTATTTCTTCCTCCCCTCAGAGCATTCCCTCTGCTTTCTCAGATGAGGTAGATATGAAGCCAGAGCAGTAAAAGGAGCTTGTGTGGGAAGGTCAAGAGCAGATTGGGGTCACAAAGGGAAATTGTGCAGGAATCTGGGACACCTTGAGAAGGAAGCTCAGAAAAAGGAATCCCATGAAAGAGCACATGTCTTTGGAAACAATTTCTGTTATGATGGAAATAATTTTGCTATCCACTTGATGAAAATTTTTAAAATCCTGCACTTTTTTCTATTGAATATAGTTCATTCTTCATTCTGGATTAGGCATGTGGTGAGAAGGGCATATAAAGCGATGTCAGGAGGTTCTGGGGAATATCCTCGGCCCCGCCAGGAACTCCATTGTCTGCCATTTTCCACTGTGCAACTGAAAAGGATATGATTTTTTTGTTCTATAAACATCTCCTATTAAAATGTTGGTACCCTGGTGAGTGTTGTCTTTCTGATTAGTAAGTCAACATACATTTATTTAATGAAGTGAGATTTTTCACCTCACACTCAGGGAAGAGATAGCAATAGCTGAGAAAGCAGACTTCAAATTCTTCAAATTATGGCAGAAAGCTGTACAGTCCTAGGGTTTATAGACTAGCATCCAGGCCCTCCTTTTATTGAGAAGTAGGACCATTTTTCTTTGAAATAAAAATACTTGGAGGGGCCAGGTGCAGTAGCTCACGCCTGTACTCTCAGCACTTTGGGAGGCCAAGGTGGGAGGGTCACTTGAGGCCAGGAGTTCAAGACCAGCCTGGGCAACACAGGGAGACCCCATCTCTACAAAAAAGTAGAAAAAAAAAAAACTGGGATGGTGGTATGAACCTATAGTCCCAGCCCCTGGGAGGCTGAGGCGGGAGGATCGCTTGAGCCCCGGAGTTGGAGGCTGCAGTGAGCTGTGAGGGGGCCACTGCACTCCAGCCTGGGCAACAGAACAAGACCCTGTCTCTGATAAAAAAAAATATACATATATATATTTGGAGGAATCAAAAAGGAACTGAAAATACTGACACAGCATTTGGATTTATTGTCCTGAGAAGGAAAAATGACCACAGCACAAAACGTGTTGTCTGAACACACAAGTTACCTGTGCACCGCCTTCTCCTGGCTTCCGGAACATAGACAAGCCCACGGGAAATTCGAGCAAGGAAGGCAGGAACTGGACGCGCAGGGACGTTCACCTCTGCTGCTCCCGTTCCACCTGCCCCTGTTCCCCAGGTCCCCTGTACTCATTTCTCACACTTCTTATGCATGGGATGTTCTGCTCCTGAGTGGCAGGCAACATGAGGTCAACAAGGCCAATAGGCGCGGCTTTGACATTAGTCAATAGCTCTATTTAGGACAGAAAAAGTGTCGTCTTTGCTTCCAGAGCAAGCGGGAAAACACCAGCGTTTTAGCAGACAAAGGAAATCAGAGCACCCAGTGGCTCCTATACCTTCTCTTCTTTTATCTGACAAAAGCAGGTCAATATTTGATGCTGCTCCTATTGGTGCCATTCACGTCAGCTCCTCTAATAAAAGCTAATGGGCTGGTTAAGCATTCATGTGGACTAGAAGCTCAGCAAAGAAAGCAAGCAAGAAGATAAAACAGTAAATATAAAATAAGGCATTAAACCATTGAAATTCACCCATAAAGTGTTTTGTAACTTTCTGATCCTAGAATATCTGGGGAAGAAATTTTTAAGAGAGAAGAAAATTTGATATCCAAATTCAAATGGTTTCCCAACAAACTCATTTTTAGTTCCTCTCGAGGTCCCTTTAAGTCACTCTCTACAGACGTGGACAGAAAAGACAGTGATTGACAGTAACCTTCAGAGCAGCACAGTATGAGAGGCTTCCCGGGCATCTTTCTTTGTAAGAGTGGCTTTAGGTAGAGATGTATGAAGTCATCTGATGGGGAATGTTGGAGAAAAATTAAAAGACCGCTTTGCCTCAATTGTCACACCCTGCATTAGGGGGCAGTTATGTTTGAGATTTTGTTTCATCTCATTGTCTACAAACATCCCTTTAAACAGTCTCACTGTATTGGCTAACCCCCGCTAAGCCTCCCACCAACATCCTGAGAACGTTCCTGCCCCGACTCCCCTGCTTCTCTGTAAGCCCCTCCTTAGGCAGCCACTTACAGCCTCAATGGCACCTGCAGCCTCTCCTCACCCATCTGCCCCTCTGCCCCTGACCCTGCTGCCCTGGGCTTCAGGCAGTTCTGGGGCGGGTGGTCCCCTTCCTCCTCTCCAGCCCCGCTGGGCCCGTGCAGCCACGTCCTCTGCCCCGTCCATCCCACTGGCAACTCTTGCAAACCACGCCGCCCTCCCCAGTCTCAGAGCCAGCACAGGATGGTCACGGGTGTGGCACAGAATGCAGATCCCCACACCCCCATCAAAGCGCAGCCACCCTATGCCACCTGCCTGTGACCTCAAGGCTTTGAAACAGCTGCTTCATTAGGTGGAGATAACTGTCAGGTCAAAGCCATTCCAACGCTATAGACGTTTAGAAAATGTGAAGAAATGCAATTTTAATTAAATAATGGAAAGATCAGTCTCACTTTGTCTCTGTAATTTTTAATGAAATTATGGGATTTCAGGTATAATATTTTTCACACAAATTGAAAAAACTCAAAAGGATTTCCACCAGCTCTTTGCCAGTGGATCTGTGCTCCTGGACTCAACATCTCTGAGCCCCAGGGCCTGGTGGTACCCCCCACCTTCACCATCTCCCTCTGTCCTCTTCCTGTCTGGCCTCTCCCCTCCTGCTGGTCCCTCACTCTCTCCATCCCTCACTCTGGGCTGCTCTCCAGAGAGGGGAGGAGCCCAGGGTGACCCCAGCTCAGACTTCCAGGAACTAAATCCTGCAATGAACTTGGGAGTGAACTTGGAAGTGGACGCCCATGGTCAGGTCTTCAGATCAGACAACAGCCCGGCTGACACCTTCCTGCCTCCTTGGAGGAGCCGAGGCTCAGAGAGAGGCCACTTCCCACTCCTGACCCATAGGAGATGTGAGGTAACACGTTTGCACTTTTGAGATAATTTGTCACAAAGCAGTAGATACCTGATATAGTATCCAGCAACAAATAAACAAACATCAGTCACACTTTACTGGGTCTCACCCCTGGCTGGACATTGCTTCTTAGGCGTGAGCGCCCTGTGAGATCCACGTGGCCACTGACCACCCACGGTTGGCTGCGCTTAACAGAACGTGAATCAGATTGGAAGCCAGTATATAACAAATGTCAAGTTCCACTAGCACTGGAGTGTTCATCTTTGTTCCTTTTAGTAACTGTATCTCAAGAACCTAGAACAGGTCCTGCATACAGCAAGTACTTAATAATATGTGTGATGAATCAATGAATGCATCTGCTTCTCCACAGTATACACTATCCCACACTCAATATCATTCTGTATTCATTTTGTTTTGTTTTCTCCAATTATAAAATTACTGAAGGTTCATTGCAGAAATTTCTAAAAATATAAAAAAGTATTAAAAAGAGAATGGAAATCTGTAGTCCTACCATCTGAATATAACAGCAACTAACTTTCTTACTACTTATATCCCCAGTGTTTTTTCAAGGCTTACCCCTGTGTAGCAAGTGTCCCATACCTTGAATCTTGCATTGTAATCTGCTTTGTAAAAATAGCCTGATGTTCATCATCACCTTTCACTAGGTGTTCCCCTACAGGGGGAAGAGTCGAGGCAAACACGTCCTACCTGAACCTGCGGGAGGAAATCCGCCGGGGCGCTGTTAGCGCTGTTAGTGCAGGGTTTATTCCCACGCGCAGGGCATGAGGGGCAGGGAGGAGCGTTCCCCTTGGGGGACCAGGGCAGAATATCTCCAGGGGCTTGAGTGGCAGCGGAGCCAGCGAGTTCAGCGAGTTTGGGAATAGAGGACAGCTGTCTGTGGACGGGCAGCCAGTGCTTGGCCAACCTGAATCTAATCAAGAGGGATGGAGAGAAACGGGCAGGGAGACAGTGACAGCTACGGAGGACAGTCCTGAGTCCCGCTATGGAAGACTGGGGCCGTGACCCGAGGGAGGGAGGGGCCAGCCAAGAGCCTCTCTCCTTGCTCTCCCATCCTGAGGCCTGGGCGTGCGAGAAGGGTTTGCGGGTCTGTTCTAAATCATGATGGCCGCGTGATAATTCCACCCAACAAGCATGATATATTCATCCCCTGCTGTCCATAATTGTGTTTGTGTCCCCCATTTTGCCTTTATATAGTGTCCTGCAATGCTTACCTGTCCTTGCACGAACATCCGTGTGTGCATTTGCCTTCTGGCTTCTGAAGGCAGACGGACGATCCAACCGGCAACGGCAGGTGGATCTGCAGGGTGAGGTGCAGGAGCCGTGACCCTGGTCACGGCAGGGCGCAGGGACTCACGCGTCAGCAGGAGACACCTGAAAGGGACTTTTGCTTCCCCACCTCTCCCTCTGTCTTTACCTTTCTCAGCCTTTTCCCACCCCGCCGCCCAGGATCCGCACCTCATACAAGAGAACGGATCAGACAGTGACGGGTCTTTCAGCTGAGGGAAGTGTGACACGGTGCAGCTCGTAGCGGATAAATCCTTGTTTGATGACATTGTTTAAATTGTTCTGGTATCAGCTTTGACCAAACAAGGTTAAGAAAGAAGTTATCTGTCCCTTAAACCATGTTTAACTTCATTATTTTACTACAGTTAAATCTATTTTTCATCCTCTGCTCCACTTTTAACACCCTTCCATAGGACACATAGCTGTGTCTTTTTCCAACTTTAGAAATTGCTTTTTTTAATCAAGTTTTTACTCCCACGCATTTTCCATTCCTGACTGATATGCTGGTGTAGGGCCGTTCTGGGGCATTAGGGATGGAAACGCTTGAATCCTGGCTCCTTCGATGAAGAGCATGTTGTTATTCGGGCGGGAACTGGGATCTTCGCTCCCTGGAAGGGAGGATGGGTGGACACCCTGTCTTCTCCTCCTCCACATAACAGGGATCTCCGAGGCCACAGAACCCCCCAACCCCTGCCGTGAGAACCCCCCTACTACCCCCTGTGGACTCCGTAACCACCCAGAGAAAACTCCCCCAACCACCCCTCAAGACCCCCCAACCATCCCATGAGAACCCCCCAGCCACCCTTCCACCTCCTTCAGACAGTGGGCAGCCCCCACGTCCCTGCACCTGCTACAGGTGGGTGACTTCAGCACAGGGGACAATGAGTGATCTGGGCCATTCATACACGAGAGAAAGAAGCAACAGATACAGTTTAAAAATAAAAATAGTCTGGGCACAGTGGCTGACACCTGTAATCCCAGTACTTTGGGAGGCCAAGGCGAGAGGATCGCTTGAGGCCAGCAGTTTGAGACCAGCCTGGGCAACATAGCAAGACCCCATCTCTATAAATAAATAAATAAATATTCTTAACTCTTTATCATCTGGTTAAATGTGTCCAGATGTGGGAGCAGGGAACATTCCAGGAATTAATAAACAGAAAGTCAGAGGAACATGTGCACATTCACACATACACACATACAGGCACATTTCTACACTCACACATACTCACTCATACACACATAAATGCACACAAATACTATCATTCACACACGCATACACATGCATACAAACACTCCCATGCATATACACTCACATGCACATGCTCACACACATTTACAGTGCACATGTGTGTGCTCTTATGCACATGCTTGCACACACGTGTACACATACCACATACACGTGCATATATACACCCTCACAAACACATGCACATACATTTATACACATATGCACATACGTGCACACATGCATGCACAGACACACACACACCCTCGCTCCTACCCTCCTTCTCTGCCTCTCTACCCCCATCGCTGTCTCACCCTACACGGATTTAGAGATTGTTCAATAAGCACCTGATGGGTAAACGAACTGCTGAATCAATGACAATGCTGACCCTTGCTGTGCACAGCTCGTTAGGGGAAAGGAAGACACTGTCGTCACTGAGCATCCGGTGTGTGCCCTGCCCCTCGGTTGTGAGACCCTGTTGCTGACAAGAGCGGCTGAGGCTCGGGGGTCACAGCATCTGCCCGGCACCGCGAGGCTCATGGCGGTGATGCTCGAGGCCACGGCAGGCCCGGCCGGTCCTCGGACCCTGTTCTTTCCAGGACAGAGAATCTCACTCACCACACAGGGCAGCTGGCGCCTCCATTTTGTGACGCTCAGGGAAGTGACCTAGTTTTTCCAAGGTGCCGGTTGTGGGTGAGCCGGTCTACTGACCAGATCCTCTGGGTCTCAGGCCGCTGCTCTTTCTGCTGCACAAAATCCAAGAGGAGGCTTTATCTGACACTCGAGGCCTGTGACCTGCAAATCCCTTGCTGGCTCCTGAGAACCTCAGCGAGTGGGCCTCCCTCCAGGTACAAGTCAGAGCCACTTTAACCCTCCATGCAGCTTTCACATACAAAGCAGCCCTGGGACAAACGTGGGCCAAGGGGCCGCCTCTCCTTCCCACCCACAGGGCCACACCTCTGCTCTGCAGCATGAAGACCCCACCCCAGGAAATTCGTCCACCCTGAGGCTGTAACCCTCCGGCTGTAACCCTCCCCTCTCTCTGCACCTGAGCCTGGCCTCCTTGCAAAAGGCAGGCTAAAAAACACAGGTGTGCTTGAACTATTTCTCTAATTGTCAAGAATGCACCTTGCTTTCTTGCTTTTAGTTCCTTCTATTTCAAAATATCTTCTATAAGATCAATCAATGTGAGTGTTGACTGATATTCTGTATACTGACCGAGCGTAAGGTGAGCTGGGGTCATGAGGCTATGGCACGGCACAGACCCCCGGTCCCTGCCGAGCGTCACCAATGTGATGCTGTGCTCTCCACGCAGATACATTGTTAGTGGCAAGAAAGTGCAATTAACTGTTGTGGGCAGTGTATGTACAGTTCATAAGGCCCAATTTGTGTTCAATTAAAGACCAAATAAGAGTTAAAAATCAGCTTTCAGGACATAAAATAAGCATATACATTATTTACACTGCATTGACCCTCACAAAAGATTAACAACGGATTCTACCTGACAGTTTGCAAGAGAAAGAATTAGCTAAGTAGCACGTTAGTCTAATTAATATATGAAAGAGTTGCTATTTATAAGTATGGATTTCAAAAGCTTTGAATTTCAAAGCAAGATGTGAAGCTTAATCAATACTTCTTTCTAGATAATATATGTGGTATAAATATATGGGATATGTTAGAGAAATACTCTTTGGAATTAAATCTGAACAAAAAGATAAGTCTTCTAATAATAATCATATAAATCTGGGAAATTTGCCTGTCACCTGCCCCAACAAGATATATAACATAAGGTTAGAATATTAAAGGTTCCAAAGAAGTCCTTTAGTAAAGAAAGGCTAGGGTCTTTCTGAGGCTTTTAGCTAAAGAATCATTTCTCTGTGCAATGCCTGTCGTTCTGAAGAGCTAGTGTTCCATGGTGCACACTTTGGGAAACCCTTAGAGTGGGCCACCACCTGCTAGTAGACAAGATACAGGTAAATACCAACTCTTTAGAATTAGTTTTGGAAGTAAAGAGACACTATGCCGTGCCCTAATTCATTCTTTAATGGGAATTTCAAGCAATGTATTGTTTTTCTTGTATTTCCTCAATATAACTACCATGGAAATTTGAAGTAATTCTTCTTTTAGTTTAGCGTTGTATCTACTTTACCTCTGCATTGACGGTCTCGGGGTAGCGTTGCAAGGGAGGCAGTATTAGCATATTGAACGTGACACATTTATAGCTGTGATTGCACGAGTCAAATATATTAGCAAATGAATGAATTTCAGTATCCTTTATAGGAATTTTATCATCTGTGAGTTTGCCATTAGCGTTTTATGTGAAAACACTATCACAGGTCATTTTAACGTGAAGTAATTCTCAGTGGTATCCAATAGGAGAAATATCTGATCTTACTTGGTTACTGTTTCGAGTTGCATTTTTATGCGTTTGCGCTGTGGGAGTGATGACAGCAGTGAGGGAGGAGACAGGAGGAGCCACAGTGGCGGTTCGGGGGCGCGTCCCTGTCCCCGGCTCTTCCTGGCCCCACGCGCCATCGCACAGGAACCGAGCGCGTGTGCCCTCAAGGCGCGACGTGGCGACTCTGACAAGCCGCATGCCTCCCGGATGCAGGCCACTCATCTGGGAAACGAGGCCCCGTGCAGGCGAGAACCCAGGTTTTACACTCGCGGGGCCCCAGCCCCCCGCAGCAGGCAAAGCCGCCTGTTTCCACGGCCGGACATTAGAGGCTCAGCCAAGGCCCGGGACAGCCGAGGCCGAGCCATGCGATGCCGTCCCGCGGAGACGGTGGTGTCGACTCCGTCCTCTGGAGCAGGGAAGCGTCTGCCACGACGGGGAGGCTGTGGGGCCGCCTCCCGGGCGGGGACAGGCGAGGAGGAGCGACGTTTGTCAGAACCAGCCTCGGAGCTCAGGATTTTGCGGACGAGTGAATATTCCAGTCTTGTCAAACAGGCACTGAATCGTCTTCAGCTACGTGGGGCGGGCAAAACAGGACCTCGAGAGCAAAATACCCCGATTCTGTCATTTCCTCACCTCAGCAAGTGTTTTGGCCATACTTGCCCTAATAGTCCCTTTTACTGTTATTCACTTTATTTAGGGACTTACTGTTTTAGGAACAGACGCGGCGGCCGTCCAGCAGCCAAGCTGCGAAGGCGTGTGCCGTAGGTGTCATCAGAAAGCCCTTAACCTCGACGTGGAAAGCGTCTGAGACGGGTTGTCCGAGTTTCTTCCCCACACCTCCCGTTAGGCCGAGTGAGGATCCGCACCCCCTCCGCGGGGGCCAGCTGTTGCGTGGAGACCCTATGCCTTGAGGACAAAACTGCGCTCACTGAACCCGGGACGGCGGCCCCGCCCCGTGTCCGCAGGGGCTGGCTCTGGAGTCGGCCCAAGGCTGGGAGGCTCCAGCCACGCAGCAGGTCCACGCCGCGCCCTCCCCGGTCTGTGTCCACATCAGACAACTTCCCGCCCGCGGAGTGTCTGGGGGGTGTTTAAACACGTACAGGGGACAGGCTTGCAAGAATTAAGCCACCGTCACAGGTGGAACAAAGCCTCATTAGAAAGACGTGGCCAGTGCACTGCTTCTAATCCCAGATGCTGACGCGGCGCTTGCGGTGGCACCGTTTGAATCCTGCCAGGGACAGAGAGTGTTCACTTCGGGTCGGTTGCTGACGGGTCACTGGGAGGCAGACCCCTCCCACGGGGGTGTTGTGTGTGTCCCCTGACTCCGTGCCGGCCCTGCGCCACGCCTGGGGATGGTTGTGAGGGGTGCAACATACTTTCCCTTGAAACCGAAAAATTTTTAAATGGTGGACCTGAATCCAATAGCCGCACACACGCGTATATATTTAGAAATGGCCTCGAGTCTGGGCAAACCCAGAGCGGACGGCAGGAGCTCACCTCTTACGAGGGGACAGACGTGGACTCAGGGCTGGCGGTGACCCCGGCAGTGAGGGGGACGCACATGAGGGGGCTGGGCCCGGCCGGGGACGATCCCAGGAGCCGCAGTGAAGGGGGAGGGGTGGGAAGAACCGGTTTGGGCAGAACATGGGTTTAGCCCACAGGCCCAAGTCGAGGCACAGTCAGTATCCAGCATTGCGGATGAAATGCGCCACTTAGTCATCCAGCGTGTCTTAGCGTGTGGCCAGCAGCCACCACAGAGGACAGTGAGGCTCTGAGCAGGCAGAGCACCGACCAAGGCTCTGAGGGTCAAAGGCCATCGGACTGTTCGCTGGGCCGTCACTACAAAGTCCCAGCACAGACGGGGCGGCCTAAGCAGTGTAAACGTGTGTTTCCCCAGTCCTGGGGCTGCAAGTCCCAGATCAAGGTGTGTGGACGCATCTTCTCCCCGTGTCCTCACATGGTCGTCCCTCTGGGCGTGGCTGTGTCCTCCTCTCCTCTTCTTACAAGGACCCCAGTCCTAGTGGATCGGGGCCCACCCTAGGGACCTCATTTTACCCCAGTCACCTCTTTAAAGACAGAATCTCCAAACACAGTCACACCCTGAAGTCCTGGGGGTCACGGTCCAGCCCGTAACAGCAGAGTGGCCAGAGCACGTGCCCAGAAGGAAGGGGCATGGCAGGGGCGCCGAGAGGTGGGTGCGTGGCAAGACGCACAGGTTTCGTCAGGCGCTGCGTGACAGGGAGAGGCGGGCTGAGGCAGGACGAGAGCAGGGCGGGGGAGGCCCCGCAGGTGCAGGCGGCAGGCCTGGGCTTCCTGGGGCTGGGTGAGAAGCCGGGAGGGAAACAGCAGGAGGTTCGGGAGGCGTCACCTTGATCTCTCCCACGTGCGTCCCTCTTTCCAGCTGCTCTTTGCCAGCCCCCAGGAGCCCCTCGCCCCGTGGAAGGACTGGCAAGCAAGTGTCCCCACCGACACTCTGCTTCTGTAACCGGATGCAAGTGTTTGGAGCTCGCAGCTCTTCCCTCGGGCCCGCACTCAGCACCCCGTCTGCCCAAATGCGGGTTTTTTGTTTCTTCACACCAAAGCTTCGGGCCAGCAGTGACGCACCCACACGTGACAACTGGTGTTTAATATCCCGAAGCAGATACGTCGTGTAAGTCACTGACATCCGAAGCAGCTTGTTCACATTTAATTAGGTATCAAAGCCAGGCTCTCTGATGCCGTTTCCCGTGCAGGAAACTATCATCAGTTAAACTTCAGCAGCGCAAATGCTCCTGCGAGCTGCAAACAGACGCTGCACAGCCCCCGGCATTAGCTGCGAATTCACAACGGAAACTGATCTCTCACTTCATGTGGCTTCTTTACAGTGACTTTTGACCAAGAATAGCTAGCATTTTAGTGTGCAATGTTTTGTTTCCTTCCTACACTTGCCAATTCTTTGATAGCAGCAAGGTCTTAGGCAAGCAGACTTTGCAAAAGAAGTTTGTTTCTCTCTGAAATCGTTTCTTTAATAGTGGAGTCTCTAATTACATTATTTTAAAAATTCCTCAGAGATGTAGGAAGAGATATCCACCTAATTATTCAGATGAGTGTTACTTGGTGGACAATCTAACTCTTACCAAAATCCAAAAACAACATAACCCTTGACTCAACAATTCCATGGTAACACAGTGCATGTATTTGCACACAGATGCACACGGGCGACAAATAGGATTTTGAGCAGGGGTGAGCTGCAGCGTTTCTGCAGACAACGTGAACGCCCGTCAAGAGCTAAGGGAACAACAGGGCACCCTTATCCCGGGCTGCTCTGTGTCCACACAAACCACAGGCAGGGCTGCGCGTGCTGAGGGGAATGTTCCCCGCGACCACCGTCGAGCGCACTGTAGTGATGCCTCCTCACCTCACGCACCTGTGTACACCCCTCTGTGTGTGCAGGACATCAGAGAGGGAGACAAAGACACTATGGATACTGTGTCTGGGGTAAGGGGTCTAAAGAAGTAAGGTGACTTATTTTTCAATATATATAATTGTATTTTTTGTGAATATGTTTTTAGCTTGTTATTATTGCTTTTTTTTGACTTTAAAAATATTTTGAAGGCGCTAACCCTCAGTTAGTTATTATTTTTTACTTCCTGCGGGAGGGGTTGCGCGGGGGTGCTGCACAGGGCTGAGGTGTGCAGAGAAGGCCGGTGGGAGGGGTGCAGGCCCCGCTGGCTTGTCCTCTCCGTCCAAGGTGGTGTTTTTCAAGGCCCTGTACATGCTACGCTCGAATAGGTGCGGATTCCTAACCAGAGGCCCACCTGCCCTCGGAGCACATCCCACCCTCTGTGTACTGCGGGAGGGGTGCACGTTGAGGGTCCGCAGCCCTTGGCGGCCCCCTTCGAGGCCTGAGCTCCCAGTGGGGTCCCGCCTGAACCAGGTCAGGGGGGAGTGGCGGGGAGGGCGCAGCAGCCAGGCAGCGAGGGTGCCCGATCCCCCGAAGGCCGACCTGCCCGAGGCCGCCCATCACCTACCCTGCTCGCTGGGGTCCAGCCGGGCTGAGGGGGGCGAAAGTGGGGGCCGGGGCCAGGGCTGGAGAGGCCAGAGCAGCCGCGTGAGCTGACAGCGGGAGCCTGAGCCGGGACCAAACCACCACTGTCCCCTCTGCCTGTTTATGGCCAAGAATCTGAATCAGAGCCGCTCATTCTTCACATCCTGGTGCCCAGACAACAGGGAAACCCCAGCATTTTTTTTTTTGCATGGATAGTTACATTGTTTTATTTAACATAATTGTGTTTTGAGGCATTCCTCTACCGTACATTTGAAAGGAAATGATATTATAAGCAAAGCGCCATCTGCTCAGAGCCTTTTAAAGTAGGCTGTGAATCTGACGGCGTATGTGACAAGCAAACATTTAAACTGTTCCGTGTAGAACTGTGACTTCGTGCACGCTAGCAACTTTAATATTTTCTTATTCAAACTTTGTTGATCTGGAAAACAGTGGGGTGAAATGTGTGGGGTGGCTTTTCCCTCGTTCATCGAGGGTCTAAGTGCTGTGGCTGCTGCACCCCACCCTGCCATCCCCCAGGCCCCGGGGTACCCCCCACAACTCACCTCCAGGCTGTCACTGGAAAATCTTTGTCAGAAATAATTTCTTTTGCAAAGAAATCTATATTATTATTTAAATAATGCAATGCATTTTTATTATTACAAATGTATTTTATGAATCAAATTTACAGCTTGACTGTCTTATAAAATCAATCAGGGGGAATTTGGGGCAGCTTATTATGTCAGCCTCGGGATCCAGTCGATTCCCACAGGTAGCTGTGGTGGGAGTATGTGAATAGCCACCGTGTTGAAGAGAGAGCTCCGGGTCCAGGAAGCTCTTCCTCTGAACAGGTAGGAGGAGCAGCCTCGGTCTGCAGTCCTCCCAGCAGCAATGGAATTGGGGGCAAATCAGGCTTGCAGGATGTAAATATGTGTCAAAAAGTTTAATTTCCTCATCGTAGACTTTGATCGTGATCAACTAGCTGAAACTTTCACATGTCAAAGTGCAACATATTTATTGTTTTGGATGACCATCATTTGCCCGAGTAATCAACAATAAACGTTCATTAATGTTAATATTATATTAATAGTAGTATTCTTACTTAACATGATTAGTATTGTATTATTATTATGGTGCCCGCCCTGCAGAATGGTCTAAGGCAGAGCCCCCGACAGTCAAGTGCACGCAAGTCAATTGGCAAAATAACGTGCGCACCCAGAGACAAGGTGGCTGCACGACAGCACGCGCCTGCTGTGCCGCGAAGCCCGTTCCATGGCATCCTGCTCTTCCCTCACCCAGTGAGGTGCGGGCAGCTGTTCCCAGAAGGCAGATGGGCTCCATCCGCACCCTTTGGCCTTTGTCTCTTATCGCCCAACCACCGTTAGACCTTTCCCTGCTTCCACGCAAATTAACTCCTCATCAACTTCATCATCACGAGAGCTCGCAGCAGCTGCAGCTTTCCAAGTATGATGACTTTAAACCTATTTGGTTCTAACTTCCCAGCACATGATCCCCTCTTTGTTCGACTCAATTGATTCATTCCGGCCCGTTTAGAACCAAGCTATTCATTCCACTCAGCCGTCTGCAGCAGCCCCGAGAGCCCCGGTCGCTCTGCCCGGCCCTGCACCTGCAGACCCACGACCCAGGCTCAGCCAGCCCTCCAATTAAAGGGTATTCCCCACTAGCCAGCTTCCATTTGCGCCTGTTTCTGTTTTTGTAAAGACTATTTTAGGAGGCAGGTGAAAAAGTCTAATAGCCCTCAAATACCAAGGTTTATTGCACTTGGAAGTGTTTTCCTTTCGGGCCCAATTTGATTAAAAAAGAAAAGGAAAGGGAAACAGCTTAAGAGAAGTAATTCCAGGAAGGTCGGGAAGTCGGGTGGGTCTGGGGAGCGTCAGGTGCAGGCAGAGTCCCCCTGCAGCCCCGTCCTGCGTGGAGGCCGCCAGGCTCTGCCCCCCAAACCCACCCAGTCTCCCCCGGGGGGCCCGAGCCCCCTGCCACCGGCTCCTCCCCGGGGCGCACCCCCTCTGTACCTCGTGCAACGGTTCCTTCCAGGACCTGGTTGCGGCCGGCGGGGCCGCGTGGACGTCTGCGTGTTCGGAGAGGTGCTGCTGTTCACAGTCTGAAAGGCCGTGGGGCCTTCCTCCCGCGCCGCCTCCCTTTCCTCCGTTGAGCTTGTGCTGCACACGTGGTACAGAAGCTTAGTCCACGCGTTAAGACAGAAACGAAAAATATAACAGTTGCTTTGAGTCATTTCTTACATTTCATTTTATCAGGAAATGAGAATTTCTTGAAATTTGTTCCAGAAAAAATTCTAAATTTTCTCCATGACTCGGCACTTTCCAAAAATGAATTATTTCATTCTATGACCTGTTCCTTACTCGAGTGTTAGAAGACCACAGGCCCTGGGAAGGGACGACGGAGGAAAGCGGAGCCACGACAGCGAAGTCACGTGCGTGGCGTCGCTCACGCTGCGTGTGCCCAGGAGGACCTGCCGCCCAGCAGGCTGGGTGACAGCGGCACGCGCCTGTTCCAGCGGTTGCCGTGTCTCCGTCTCTGCCTCTCACACGCGCACACGCACGGCCACTCCGCTCACGGAGGGAGAGCCTGGTCTGGCCCCTTGGACGGCCACCTCGCTTGCCCAGGGGGCTTGGTGCATCCTCTGCCTTCACGCTCCTCGACACGTCCCCACCCGCCTGTGAGCTCCGAAAAGGAGCCGCTCGCAGAACTAACGGCCTCCTCGGCTTCTGGGTGCGCTCTGCTGCCCCTTCATCAAGCACTTCCGTTGTAACTTCCCAAATAGGAAAACCTTTTGGTGAAATCCCTTTTTACAGTTTGCCAAAACCTGACCTGCCTCAGCACCATTTAATAGTAAAAAACAAACAAAAACAACAGTTTCGGGTTTATCAAATAATCAAGGTGAATGGCGAAGTTGTTAAAAGGCTATTCCCACTTGGTCAGATGCATAAAACTTTAGCTAAGGGACAATAGAACAGGAAAATCTAGAACTTTCTTTCTGCAATCCAGTTCTGATGTTTACTTCTAGTCTTGTCTAAAACAAAAATATCTGAAGGAAAGTACCACATGGTCATTATTATTATAGTACACCCATTCTTTCCACTGAAAAGTTTCAGGGACTATTACGTTGTTCTAGATAGATAGATCTTTATATCTCTCTAGAGAAATGTACATAGATGTGTGTGTGTGTAGATATAAATACATATATAGACATATGCAGTTTTCTCCGTACAAAATTTTACTTTAACCTTAAGAAAACTACTTTGCATTCACCACTTCTCTGAGTTCTGAAAAAATTTATTTTTTTAGGGTTTCTTACAGGTTCTGGAAGTTTAAATGCATTAAGTAAACGTTTAGCAGCTGAGAAAGATGTGTTCAGTTTTCTACTGTCTTCTCAAAAAATTTCTCAAGGAAAGAAGCCTATTTTTCTGTCATGGATCTCAGAGGGACATTTTGGACTTAATATCTTAGGATACGATGGAGAGTTTTCCCCTGTGATTGGAGAATCATTCAGAAGCTTCTCACCTTTAACTCCACGAAGATGTGCTCCTACAATGCGCTTATACCCCTCAAAAGTGCCTTGTCAGCACCTCGTTCCGATCTCAGCGCGCAGGCGTCGCACCCAGTTCTGGGATTTGGGCTCTCTGGCCGGGCCCTCCACACCGACCTGCGCGCTCTGCGTAATCCACGTGGAATGGCCCCGCTCAGCGCAGTCGCCTCTCAGCTCACAGACGCAGCGTTTCGGGGTGAGCGCCTCACGTCCCGCCCGGTGACACCGCCCCACCGCTTTCCTCAGTTCCTGTCTGCCGCGCCTGTGCTTCCCTGCTCGTGCCAACCACGCCGTCATTTACTTGGGGACGTTCCCGACGTCTGTCTCTCCTTCCACCCTCCTCTGTATTCCACACCGCGGCGCGTGTGTGAGCTTCACCCGCCTGCCTGGCTGGACGTCAGCGAGCGGGGAATTTGCCACGAGGACACCGAGCACGTCTGCCCCGGTCTGCGTCTGGGCCCAAGGCACAGACGGGTCTGCAATGAACCAGTTCCGCTTCTGACCCGATCGGCCAGCGTGCTGCAGCCACGGGGAGCTCCAGGGCCTGGAGCTTCTGGACCTTTCCAACACGGAATCTTCCCAGCTGCTCGCGGGGGACGCGGCAAGCTCTGAACCCAGGTGAAGGCTCACTCCTTCCTCGTCCCTTTGAAAATATTTAGAACTTGTTCGTGTGATTCCATACGGTTTCTTTCTTTTTGTACCTGGTTTCCTCCTTCGAGGGTCATGTCCCCAGGTGGCCTTAGCCTGCTCAGGTTGGATTCCCTCTGAAGCACAATTTTAAACGCTCAGGAAGGAAGTTTAATTTAGAACCAAGGAATGCACGCGTCGGTGGAAGAGGGGGTTAGTTGCACTGGGGGTCGGACATAGCCTGGTAGGAAAGCTGGCGCTGCTTGTCTCTGGCTGTGTAAGCTCAATTGTCCCGCTGTTCTCCTCTGTGAAAGAGGACTCGTGTACATCCCGTAAGACTCGTGTACATCCCATAAGACTCGTGTACATCCCATAAGACTCGTGTACATCCCATAAGAAAAGCATGAAAAACATACGATGCGTTGTGTGTAGCATTAATCATCTCTGCTTCTGTGCAAATAAACCCATGATCAATTGCTCCACTGGCTAACAGGGAGCCGGTTAAACACACTTCCATAGCTATGTTTTGCCCTAAACAGTTGGGCCTGCATTTAAAGAGCAATTTCGTTGCTGGCCTCTGTGAGTTTCACTGACCTCTGACCTTCCTGTCTGCAGTCCTTGCAGGATAAATCTGAACGCAATGGGACCCATCTGCCTCAAGGGTGTCTTCTTCATTACCCGTTGACTTGAACGTTCTTCCGTTATGGTAAAAACGTGCAATCTGAATTTCCTGGAGTCTCCCCGGGGCTCTCAGACCCTCTGCTGGACACACTTGCGGTGGTGCCGGGGATTCCTGTGCCCCCTCGTCTTGCAGGTGGAGGCCTCTGAGCAGCACGGCACACACTGAGCCCTGAGAAGCGTTGACTGAAATTAACGGCAGTGGGCGCCGTGCTGGCTGCGGGGTAAATGGGAGGGAACGACTAACCTAGGGGAGAAAGTAAAGTGACTAGTTCGGACTGACGGTCCTTTGTGGTTTTCTGGGTTTGGATCATTTTTGTTTGGTGGTTTTCAAGACCAACTTTCTGTGATACTTTCTGTGATACTTTTCTCCTTAAAATGCTAATCGCTTTCTAGGCTGCTTTATTAATTGGCAGCATCCACTTGGCCAATTATCTGATTGCCATTACTGTAGGTGAGACCTTAGTAGCCCCCCAGAAACACTGGGGAAAACCCGGGCGGTGGCAGAACAGCCCTGGTCCTCGTTTCCTGCTTGAGTCTCTGCCGTGGCTGAGCCACGGCTTCCTGATGACTGATGTCTCTGGTCTTTGCCGCCCAGCGCTGTTTTACGCCTCTGCATTCTTCCCTCTCTGTGGAGTCCCCTCCTCCGTTTTTCACCCAACTAACTGCAACTCTTCCTTCATGAGTCAGGTGAAATGATGGTATGTGAAAAAATAGATTTCAAAGCTATTTTAAATATCCTGCATGCTGATACCCAGGGTATTGCATGGCATATAAATATCTGTCTGTTTAGAAAAGTCATATTCTGACTGAGAGCAAGAAACCTTAGGGAATTTCATTTTGCCACCGCTGTCACCTGCTGTTTCCTAACGTGGGCCATCCCAGGGACACCCCCGGCCCTCATTAATGCATCCTCAAGTCCTTGAATCACCGTGGGGATGTGCTGCCCTTTCACCGGGGATGCGGGGGCTGGGGACCAGACCAAATGCCCACGCCTCGCTGGGCGACAGCATTGGCTACGTATGAAACGCGAGTTGTCGGGCACCGGCTTGAAGTTGGAGGGTGGCTGTCGGAGGGTAGCAAAGCCCCAGTGTGGAGCCACGGGGTCTTTGGGGAGCTTCAGTCACTGGAGAATTTCGGGACAGTAGAGCTCTTGGAAGTCTCAGGACCATGCAATGCACCTCATTTTACAGGGGAGGAAACCATGACCCTGAGGCCAAACAATTTGCCCAAAGTCACACAGATAATTTATTGCAGAGCCAGGACTAGAATCTATGTGTCCTAATTCCTGGTTTCAGGGTTTTTTTCCCTTTTTCCTTTTTCGACTGTGTTAATTTGCCTCTTTAAGTTCTAGACTTTTCTATAACAGAGAGAAATGAAGTCATAATAGTCGTGATAATTTTTCTTTGAGAATTTCCCTCTCCAATTGTTGGGAAGAGCGACTTTAAGAACCGTGCTGCGTGTGCTCTGGTTTGGAATAGACTTCTTTGAGGAAATGAATTTGAGAGAAATGCATTCTGGTCTGCATGGCTTGGTCACAAAGATTATTTCATTGCTACTACAAGGTAAACTTTTCCTCCCTGGGCGAAATAAATCCGTTGAAAACAAGTCAGGATGCTGTGTCTGCGCTGGGGGAGGCTCCTGGAGGAGAGACCGGCCTCCACCCCTGCGCTCAGGCGCGGCCGCCACACGCCCCGCGGCCAGGCGGTGCCGTCAGACCTGACGTTTTCAACTTCTCCCAGGCCCATTTTGAAGTCGTGACTCCAGAGGGGCCCTGGCCCTGGTCTGTAGACACTCAGCCACCACCACTTGCGTGGGAATACTGTGTTCCACCGTGCAGTTGCCAGTGTCTGGCAAAAAATTAGGCTTACTGTATGGTCTGACGGAGATGCTGTCTGACGGGCTTCGGTCGTAGAATATCAAAGGAGAGTTCTTATTTTTCAGATTTGTGTGTGTGTCCTGAAAACTCACCCCAGGGCCTGGCATAACCCAAATGTGCTTGTTATGACGAGTTACCTGTAGCAAAAGACCAGTATTAGTCATTTCCTCCTGGCACACCCACAGTGAACTGTTAAAGCAAAATCGTCCTGCAGGCTTGGGAGGAGGTGACAGACGAAAGACGGGCTTTTCTCCAACAAAGCCTATGTCTCTCCACTCACTGCTTTAATTTCTCATCTGATGTGTCGTGTTGGGAACGTAGGGACGCTGGTGGGAAAACACAATAGGCTCCGTCTTTGCTTTCGGAAGTGCACGCACTGGCAGAGGGCGCGTGGGGAGCACGTGGCTGGGCTGGCTGGAGGGGTCCTCGCGGGTTGGCGGGCCCAGCCCTGGTGTGGACAGTGAGTGTGGCCCCAGGCAGGAAGCCCAGCTGCTCCTCGTGTGTGTGTTGGGGGCGGATGGGCAAAGGCGGAAACGGGCCAAGGGAGGAGGCCACGGTTACCCCAAGCAGCAAAGGGCGGGACAGAGCTAGGGAGCCGAGGACGGAAGCGGTGGGTGTGCCCCGGCGGTGAGCAGAGCACCAGCCGGTGTGTGAACTACAACTGCACGGAAAAGGACGGGAAAGGACAGGAGAGGACGCGCAGATAAGTCAGCGCTAAGGAACAGAGCGCAGCAAGACTGCAGGGAGTCTGGATTCTGGCGCCTGCACGTGGACGCTGGCGTGTCTCCTTGGTCCTAGGCAGCCGTCGAGGCACCTGCCCTTGGCTGCTGTAGGTGCGCGGGGCGGTGCCCACCCCCGAGCGTCCACAAGTGGGGGAAAGTGAGGCTGGCAAAGGACACGTCCAGAGTGACGGCAATAGACTAAAGGGAACTGGGACTCCCCGTTTCCAGGCAGTGGGTCTCTCTGGAGTTTGATTTCACAGTGTTTGGACATTCGGTCGTTAAACAATAGGTAATTGTGCTGTGACTTAGACGCGGAACGTGTGCTAGAACCATCTGCGGCTCTCGAATCTGAAATCCAGGGTGGCCGTGATGGGGAGTGATCTAAATACTGTCCTGAAACTCTTCCTTCCGTGGCCATCAGACACATTAACATAAAGACGCCTCAATTAACCAGGTCACACGAAGTGAGGTTTTAAGGGCCCAGGAGTGGCGCCAAGTGGCGTCCGATCACCTCGACAGTCACCTCAGCCATTCGGCTCCGGGCGGATTTCAAGCCAAAATAATAGCACAAGGGCAAATCTCTCATTAGTAATTCCATTTATGCAAAACTCCAATTAGCTCTGCTTGGAAAGATGTGTGTCTGCTGAGAGGGTGGAGGGAGGGAGACAAAGACTCCTTGGCTGTCGCGGGCACAGTGCAGATCGCCTCTAAATAGGTGCTCACATAACTCATCCTCCAAACCAGGACACTCTTAACAGTGAGAGAAGGCGCTATTAATAATGACGACGGGACAGTGGGCGCGAACTGGGCCTGTCCCAGCACCCTGGGACGCGTGCCCCCCCCCCCGGGGTAAACGAGAAGGGGGCGCCTGTGCCTTTCTCTCCGCGGCGGCCGAGTTATCTTTGGAAAGATGAACGGCAAGTGCCCCGTATTTGTTGTTTCAAGCTACTGCTCCGGAATGTAGCACAGGACCTGTGTATCCTATTGTTAGAATTGCCCCAGATCGTGACTGATGGAAGCTAACAGGAAAATAACTGCAGAGTTAGGTGGTGTCCAAGTGCAGTAGGCGGTGGCCAGAACGCCTGTGTAGGAGCCGGCTCAGAGCCCCGCGACGTGGGGACCCCGTCCTCTCGCTGTGCCTGTGCTAGGAGCACGCCACGCCAGGAGGAGGCCCTGGGCCCCGCAGCCTGGGAGGGAGCTTGGCAGACAGGACCTTGGCAGGAGGTCAGGGCGGAACGGGGGGCAAGACCTGGGGAGAGGAATTTTCGTGGAGAAACAGAAAGCTGCTCCCCAGCGTTGGGGCAGCCACGCCGTGGAAGGGAGGGGACACTCTCCCCGCCAGGTCGGGCTTTGACACCAAGAGATGTGCCAGGCCCCCCTCGGCAACGCAGCTTGCTGGGCCCACCGGGCCCCCCCACATCCTCCGCGGCTCTCCTGTGAGCATTATTTCATTTCATTGAAGTACTCTTCTCACCTTAAAAACAAATTAAAAAGAACATTTTGTCAGTAGAAGGAGGGTCTTTGGAAACGTTTCTAAGGCCTTCAGTTGTTCCCACTAAACTCCTAAACTATTCAGGCAACAATGAGGGGAGACGTCACAGGCATCTGGTGGAAGCCGTGGTCAGACCACGCCATTCGGAGGTGGGTCGTCAACACTAATGAACTGTTTTTTTATGACATGTCTGGAAGTGCTTCAAACATCTTGTCATAAAATGTTCATGAACCTAAAAAAAATTTGAAAATCTAAGTCTGTGAAAGTCCATGACTCACAAGCCAGCACTCACCCCCGGAAGCCCTGACCTGGATGCGGCAGCTCTGGGGACGACTGGGGACCCTCGGGTCCGTGGGCTTCTCACGAAGATGGGCCCGGGCAGACCTGAGGGAGTAGGGCCCCTTCCCACCTTCTGCGGCAGAAGTGGGGTTTCGATGCCTTCTGATACTCCCCCGACTACGTATGTACTCACTGCATTCGCTGTGACACCTTTCCCAAGCTCCCAGATGGCTGTTTTGTCCTATCAGACGAACTTTCCAGGCTGATCCTGGGACCCTAAGCCTCTGAGGACAAGGCTACAACCCCAGAGTTAGAAACCCACCAGACACACGGCATTTCACCGAAGTCAGCAGCGGGTTTGGCACAGCCCTTAGGGCACATCCTCCCCCAACTGGGCTCCAGGTAGGAGATGAACTTGCCCATCCTCCTGGAAATCCACCCCTCCCCTGAGCGGCCATTCAGAGCACAGTCAAACCCCTCCCCCCCGTCCCTGCAAAGACCCCTGCGCTGCCAGAATCCAGCATCCCCTCCCAGTTAACAGCACCCACTAAGTGCCGGGCTCCTCCTCGCACGTCCACAGGTGGTCTCGTGGGTGCTGGACAGCAATCCTTGGAGAGTGGCCGTACTCTCTCAGTGGCTCCACATGAGACACCAGCTCAGACAGACGCAGCAACTAACCCTAAGCCCCAGGCTCTCGGTCAGGACCCAGGCAGGCGTCCCTGAGTCCAGAACCTCCCAAACCCCAAACCAGGCCCTTTGCGTGTGACATCCTCATAGGGGAGCAGGAAAAGTTTTAGGGGAGGGGATTTTTTATTTTAATGACTTAGATTTTCCTCAATTTGTTTTTTTAGGTGCTGGGCTTCCTAGGGACAAGTTTGCCTCTTTCACGCATTAGCAGTTGATGAGCGAGTGGGACATGGCCTTGGGGACCAGTCACGCTGAGATGTGTCGTGTTGTGACGCAGAAGCTGAAACAAAACAGCTCTTAGCGTTTCAACCACAGCTGGGGCAACGGGCACAAATGACCCGGGGTTTTAGCTAACTACTTTTGTGCAGTTTATCACGTCGAGAATGTGACAATTTGTAGACTGTATACATTTTTGTTCTGACTTTTTACTACAAGCCAGCTCAATATTGGCCAAACCTACCTGATGACAAATACCTCCTATTGGAGATCTGAGTGCCACCGAGGTTTTTTAAAACGTTAACCATCGAAGCCCAGGAAGCAGCGCAGCCAGCGCCGAGGCACCCGGTTCACTGAAATTCAGTATGAAAGTCAGAAACTTAGGACTTAAAAATGTAAAGCTGTCAGGGCCGCCCCTCTTGCCAACTTTCTAACATGGGGGCTCGGGGATTTTTAAAAAAGGATCTTTCAAAGAATCCTTTGTCCTGAAGTAGAGAAAGAGAAAACATTGTAAAAAGCTCTCACAACGCAGGAGCTGAACCCTGGGCTCGCGGCCAAGGTGGCCGTTCCCAAACGCCCGCCTCCGCCCTCACACCTGATGTGCAGCTTCACGTGACCGCAAAGGCTAAAAATGCTCCCGCAGAACTTTATTCAGATTGTTACCACATTACTTGTTTGCTAGTCTTAATTTCGCACATATAACAAATATTTACGTTTGCTATCCTAGGTAGTTTATGAGCGCCAACTCCTCTAACACACGAAGTAGAAAGTATTGCTGTTTTTATTCTACAAATGAGGGGATGAAGGCACAGAGAAGTCAAGTGACTTGCCCTGGACCCCACCGGCTGCCCCTCCAGAGACCCAGCTGAAGGTCACCCCAGCCCCGCGTGCAGCCGACGCGCAGTGCGGACGCCTGGCCCCACAGACCCCGCCCCGCTGTAGCCCAAGGGTTGGTGTCTTGCTCATCGTCTGTGTGGATCAGGCGTTTTTGTTGCGTTTAATCTTCATCCTTCACACCCGCCTCACGCCGTGTGTGTGTCCGAATAATCACGTGTCTCGGAGGCAGCCCATTCGGATGAGTTAGAAGTGATGTGTTTCCTTGTTTCCGTGGCTACTGCTGAAACGTAATCATTTTGACACATTTATTATTTCATGCTTTTTATTGTTTTAGTGAGTTGGTTTCACAAACATTTCCCTTAATAAAAAAATTTGAACCCTCATTAGCATATTTTAAGTCCCAGATTTTTATAGTCAGTGCCTACCTACAAAATGCCTCTAAAAATATATTTTTTTCTTAATCAACACATCACTTGTTTTGCATCTGATATGTATATGATATAATATTACATATACACATGTATGTTTATATTCACTGAACAATATTTACTTTTTCATTATAGTAAAATTTGTGTTTTTAGAATTTGAGTTGGGGGTCTTCCCAAGGCCAAGATTACAGACTTTTTCAGTCAGCAATCAACTCTCAGGTCGATGTCGTTCGCCCGGGAAGATACCACACCCTCGGGACTGGGAAGGAGCGTGCGGGGTCTCGTGATGGTGTGTGAGCCACAGCAGAGGTATCGGCCAGGCCCTCAACGTCTCTCGAGCACGGGATGACACCCTGATGCTAACAACGTCCCCCGCAATGTGTGTGAACACCCGGGGCAATGACTCCCCTTCCTAGCTCTTAGTTGCCTCATTTGTAAAATGATTTGTCTTCAGTAAGTTAGTCCACCAGGAAAACAAGGCGTGGAAGTTTCTGTGCACATCAGCGGTGCAGGGAGGGAAGCGTGCGCCGTGGGGAAAGATCTGGCCGCGCAGGGGCCTGGGTGGGAGAGGGCTGCTCGCGCGGAGGAGAGGGTGTGCGGGCGAACCCTCCCCGCAGGCTGGGTGCACTCTTCTTTTCAGCACCTACTCAGGGGTAAGTCCGGAGGTGGTTGGTGGTGTTGAAGCTACCAACAGCTTTGATTCAAGAAGCATTAATTACGGACCTGCGCACCATTCGGGGTGATGAGTGCACTCCCTGAGCGGCTTCAGCAAGAGAGAAGCTAACGTCCTGCTCACCTCCCGAGGGCAGAGGTGGGCCCTGTGAGCCGGCCTGGGGCTTCCCAACGCCAGCGTGGCACCGGGCTCCGTCTTCCTGCTGCGTCACCTCCACGGTCCCGAGCTTCAGCCATCAGGTCGGGGCAGAGTTCCAGAGCAAACCAGGGAGCTGAGCTCAGTGGCTTCCACGTCCTGCCCGGCACCCCCGGAATGCCCTCTGGCAGCTTGCAGCCCCCAGAAGCGCCTCGCCGCAAGGAGGCTGGGAGACGTGGTGTCAGCCGCACACATGGGGCACGGGGGGCAGGAGAACGTGGAGGGTGGGTGGGCGACCCCCTCCTGCCCCTCCCTGTGCACTGACCTTCTGCGACCATGCGAGGCGCTGCCCCACCCAGGTGTGCACGGACAGGACCGTAGGAGCAGAAAGCCCGGGTGCCGCAGGAAGACGGTGTCGGCTGAAAACGTGTCCCCTCCTGGCAGGGAAGGAGCGTAGGGGAAATGGAAAGAGACAAGCATCTTCTTACACTCTGAGTTTCTAGGTCCGTTTTGGCGTCTTAGTGCAATGCAGTGTCCGTGTCTGTGGCAGATCACTGCACGCTTAGCAACTTCACAAAGTCATTGAGCATTTCTTAATGGCTGGTCACAGGGTGTGTGCACAGGGGACACTCCCGCACCTAGAAAGGCTGAACTTACGCTGCAGAAAGGTGCGCAATGGACACATCGGGAAGAACGTGACTTGTCGGCACGTGCTGCGGCTGCAGCAGAGGTGACAGAATCCACCTGTCGGGCGTGCGAGACGCCCCCAAACGGGCAGTGCGCTTTGTCCTGATTCCTCGTCACGCACTGAACCCCTATGCCTGCAGGTGAGGTCACAAACACCCACCATGGGAAGACCAAAGCAGGTACGATGGGCGGCTCGTTCTAAATAGCTCCAATTTGAAAACAGACTTGACCTCTGCGCCGTCTCGGCTGGAGTTAACAGAATTGTCTGTTCCGTCAGTAAAGAAGAGCACAGCAAAACCGCGTGTGCATCCTCTCCCAGGGCAGACCACGGCGAAGGAGTCTGGAGGGGTTCAAAGCATCGAACATCCTGAGAGGCAGAGGAGGAGCACAGGCCGCCAGGCAGGTGAGAGGCAGGCGCGAGAGCAGACGGCAAGCTGGAGAATCGCATTTGGAAAGTAGCTGTGGGGCAGGAAGACGGAATCACGTGTGTGCGAACTTGCCTTTCCTTTTCACGTAAAGGAGTTCAGATTCCATTTAAAAAATCAAAGTATGTAAAAGGCTCTAGGTGTGGAGCTGACTCACTGGATAGATGTGAGACAAATGTCCCCCACATTCACGCGAGGCACCGACGTTCAGCCCCTGCCCCGCCAGACGTCAGTGTTGCCCGCGGTCTGACCGTCTGTGCCTCGGCTGCTGCTCGGAAGGCCGGGCCACCTGCTCTGCGCGTACTCGAGCTCTCACACGCTGTCCCCAGCTCTGTCCTGGGTCTGCGGGTGTTCGAGTCCCATCTTCTCTGAGCCTCAGTGAAAGGCGTTGACCTTCATCAGGGACTGCGAACTCCAGCGTCCCGGCCACAGACGGATTCCAGGGATGGGTGGGACACACCCAGGCCCCTCAGCGTCGGGCAGCTACGGACAGGGGTGGACACAGGTCCCAGGAGGCCACATCTTCTCATTTTCCAAGGGAAGCCAATAACCCAAATCTTAATGTAAAAATTCCTGGTTCCTAAACTGATGAATCACTTTTTAAAATGATGTGGCCTGAGTAAAATCTACCTGCTGCTGGCCTCAGCCCTCTGAATACCTGTGTTCACACTTTGGGAAAGATAATAAAATGTATGTTAGTTCTAAAATTCCACGTGCTATAAAGGAAACCTTGATTAATAACCCGCCATGCAAAACCTTCTGAATACCACCTTTTTAACTTAATATGGTACAACTAATATGAAAATTATACCCAAACATAATGGATACTAATAGAGGAAAAATAAAAGTTTGATGTGGACTAGATTACAAAGATATCCTCAATTATTCTAAATCCTAGTGCAGAGAGCTCCACGTGGCTGTGCCATCCCTGCTGGAATCTCAGAGGCTAAACAGATTTCTCACCCTCCAGAGCTTGAGACACAGTCAGGTTTGGGACGACAGAGAGCCCCGTACTCACATGCCAAAGGCCCCTCTGTGTGTGTCTGCGACTGTGCGTGTCTCTGTGAGAGCGTGTCTGCGTGTAGGTGCACGTGTGCTCCTTCCACACGGGGCAGATGTGTGGTGCAGGCCTCCAAGGAGGGCCCGGCAAGTCCTTGCTGTCCGGCTGTCCCTGGACCTGCCTTCCCTTCTCAGAGCCCACACGACTCCTCCGGGGGGATACGTGTAGCATCGTCCCCAGGGCCTTTCTAGAGTTGGCGGAATCACGTGAGGCCCAACAGGGCGCGAGCCTGCAGGACGCGTGGGGGGGCCTCACTCTCTCTGTCTCCCGCACCACCAGGCTGATGCAGGCTGGGGCTCGGCTACCACCTAAAACCTCCCCTCCATGCCCGAGCCCTCAGTGACGCCCTGGAAACCCCGGGGGCTGAGGGGCGACATCGTGACCAGCCAGGCCAAGGTCAGATAAGTCAGCCAACTCCACTGGACCTTTCGTGGGAAACACTTGCCATGAGGAGCTCTCAGAGCGTGGTCCTCCTGAACCCCACAGAAGTGTTCACCTGGAAGCTATAAAATGGGGGAGATTTTTTATTTTTAGAAAACTGCACATGGTTTGTGCTTCAGGGTTTACATCTACAGTTTGGATTGTTTTTGTGGGGAGATTATTAAACTTGAAAGATAGCTCTTGTGAACTTCAAGAAGACGATCAACACAAAGGAAAATCAGAATTTTATCATCACGTTCAGAAGTCACTGGGGATAACCCAGAAATGCCTCTAATTTGTGGCTTTGTTAGGACAACTGAGCAGCACTCTTGCTTGTTTATCCAAGGGCTTGCAACAAATAATTTAGGGCCTATTCTGAAGCCCGCTAAGTGTGGGCTACTTCAGCTGTCAAGCACCCTCCAATTATGGTAAACATCCCTTTGAATATTCAGCTGTGAAAACGCTATCGCTCAGTTCCACTGGAGATCAGAAAATTGCTTAGTTCACTTGTTTTAAGCAACTGATGTTTATAAACGTGTGATTTCTTTTCCCGGAAGTATCTCTGGTACTACCTACAAAATGAAAATGTTTTCATTAGCAAAGATGTTTACAAAGAACCCCATTTGTAATTTGGTGTCCAATTTTACTTATACTGTACGATGAATAAGTTTGACTTAAACGTACCAATCTGAGTGTAGAGTCCTGAACAATAGCCAAATGGAAGGTTCACATGTTTTATATCCCTCATGAAAGGTACTTCAGTCCTCGTACCTGCAGAAAAGGGACAGAGGGAGAATCAGAGAGACCCGAGGTCTACGCTCGAAATATCTAATTGTCATGTGATGTTTAATTTAATGGTAGGTTCACTGTCCTGGGCTCTTCAATGAGATAAGATCATAAAATCTATGGTTTAAAATTAAATTCTATTTGAGACAATTTATGCAAATAATTTCTCAGTCAAATGTACCTACCATAAATGGGAAGTGCACTTCCTAAAGTCAACTGCTAGTGCAGATGTTAATTCTGTAATAATAACAAAAAGAAAATCCTGCTTCTATGATTGTAGTAGATTACACTGGGGGTCATTTCAGAGTCCACGGTAATTCCGGCAGTATATAAACTCATACATCTCGGCCAGATGTTCCCGTGCAACCCTTGAGCAAATGTGCCTACAAAACCCGGTCGACTTTGGTTGAACACATAACACCAAGTAATTTCAATCCTGCTTGCCAAAGCTGATGGCATCAAATGCTGGCCGTCTCGCAGTCTCAGATTCTTGATAATATGAGTTTGAGATGGTCAAGCTCATTAACAGATGACATTTCTCTGTGGTTTCATTCCCTTCCAATGCTCAGTTGCCTTCGCCAAAGCAACAACGCCGAAAGGCCGGACTGGAGCAAGGGTTGGAAACCCAAGCGTCCAGGAGTCTGTTCCTAGCACGACACTGGAAACTGTCCCCAGGGGGAAGGTGTGACCTCGGGGCCTCAGGCCTCTCCCGGACGCAGAAGGCGTTGAGCACGGCATTGCCAAGTCGCGTCCCACCTTGGATGGACCCAGCAGGACCAGCTCCCTACGCCCAGGCACGTCCTGCTCCAACGGCGCCGTCCGCGCCAGCCCCGAACCGCGTGCTCCCACAGGCTCTATGTTAACTTATGCAAAGCCTTAAATATTAAGGAAAGATCTGGGTCACTGAGCAGAGGGCCAGGGGAAATAAGCAAAATTAAAGATGTCGAGCTTGGAAATTAACAACGTCCTAAGCTTTTTCTTTCCCCTTAATGATGGTTCCAGTGCTCCTGCGGGGAAAGAACGACTCTCAATAGGAGAAGTTCTGGCAACTCTCGAGGTTTTAATGACAAAATACAGGGCGCTTGCTCCTGGCGAAGCCGCCCACGTGATGAACTTGAATCCTGTGACCTTTATTTAATTTTGGTTCTGTGGCCTCGCCAGTGTGATCTGTTTTGTTTTTCCTGTCTACATTCCCTCTCCTGTCTCGTCCTGAGCAATCAGCCCACACAAACCAGCGGGCGTAGACGCACCTTGACGGCGCTGGAGACGGCATTTCAGAACCCGACCGCAGCAACTCGCCGGGCTCTGCCCCCCTCCTGCTGCCGCCGCCTGGGGTCTTCGAGAAGGCGCGAACCCCCCAGTCTCCAGTCTCTTGCCAGCAAGGCAGTGGTAACGGCGCGTGTCCAGCAGGCCATCGAGACACGAGATGGGGTGCAAACACCCGGCACGCAGCATGAGCAGAGTAAATGCTGACTGTTTTTACTAAGTAACCAAAGTGCCTTTAGTAAAACGCAGCTCTCTGGACCATGACGCCCCCTCGGAAGGAAGCACTGATAGCTGCGTCGTGCAGGGCGCTGGGTCGGGTCCCTGAGGGGTGAGGAGCAGCAGGGACCTCACTCTCTGCTGTCGGGAATGCACAGTGGTGCAGCCTGTGCGGAGGACAGTTGGCAACTTCTGACAAACCCTGGTCTGCTCTGGACATAGGATCCAGCAATCATGCTCCTTGGTACTGACCCAAAGGAGTTGAAAACATACGTCCGCACAAAAACCTGCACATGGATGTTCATTGGACGCAATCAGATGTCCTGCGGTAGGTGAATAGATAAACAAGGTGTGGTGCATCCAGACAACGGAATATTATTCAGCACTAAAAAATAAATGAGCTATCAAGCCAGAAAAGACATGGAAGAACCACAGAGGCATGTTACCAAGTGAAAGAAGCCAACCTGAAATAGCTACATGCTGTATAGTCCCAATTCTGAGGCATTCTGGAAAAGGCAAAACCATGGAGATCAGTGTTTTGTAGGGCTGGGGAGGGAGGGATGACAGGTGGAGCACGGAGGGTTCTCAGGGCAGCGAAAGTGCTCTGTACGGTGCTGTGACGGTGGATAGGCGTTTGTCAAAACCCACAGAGCTGTACAACACAAAGAGTAAACCCAAGTGTAAATTTAGTGAATAATAATGCATCGATGTTGCTTCATCAATCGTAATAAATGTACACACTGATGCACGATGTTAATAATAGTGAAAACTGGGTGCAAGGGGAGAGGGTGTCTACGGTGTCTCTGTACTTTCTGCTCAAGTTTTCTGTAAATCTAAAACTGCTCTAACAATAGTCTGTTCCTTTTAAAAAATACTGTAATTGCACACTATAATTATTCATTAATCAATTTATTGAAATATTTAAGTTGAACATCATAACTAGTCGCAGACACACTCTACGGGCTTAATTTCAGGTCCGTCTGGGGTTACTCCCGCGAGCGGAGACGTCCACCACTCCTCTTGCTGCACCGTGTTCTGCTCCGTCTGGCTGGTGGGCAGTTCTCCGGGGTCACCCCCAGGTGTTTTGCCGATGCCGCAGTCTTCGTGTGTGCAAATGTCCAGTCAGCAGGTGACCAGCGCAGAGACGGCAGTGCCGGTCGGAGCCCTGTGTGGCCCTCCCCATGGGGGGTGTCGCTGGGTGCTGTCCAGCCAGACTGCGTGGCCCAGCACCCTCCGCACCCAGGTGCGGTCAGGACGACTCCCTGTGGAAAGTGGGAAGAGGTGATGGGAACCCCCGCCAGGCGGCTGCGTGGGGCAGGTCGAGCTTCTCTCTGACCTGCTGGAATCCAGCCCAGAGCTGCAGAGCCCAACTCTCGCTGAGGAGCGTCCCCCAGATTTGACAGCTCCGGGAGCAAGAAATAAACGTGTTTCAGTTTTCCGTAGCTGTGGTGAGATTACCACAAACCCAGTGGCTTAAAGCAACAGCCTATTATCTCACAGTCCCTGGGGTCAGAGATCTGGGCCCCACATGGCCCCGCCGAGTCCTGGGGTCAGAGCCTGGCCGGGCCAAGGGGAAGGGCTGGGCGGGAGGCTCCGGGAGGGTCCCCGTGCCCAGCTCAGTCAGGGTGTCAGTGGAACTCAGCTCCTGAGACCGTAGGACTGAGGCTTCGCTTCCTCCGCTGTCAGCCAGGGCCTGTCTGGGCTCCCAGAGGCCACTGGAATGAATCCCCTCTTACGACGGCAGGTTGAACCCTCTCTCGTTCAGAGTCCCTCTGCCTTTAGGGGGAGAAAGTTCTGTGCTTGGAGTATGATGAGATGCCGCCCACCCAGGCAGCCGGGTGTCTTTCTATGGGGTCGGCAACTCAATCAGAGCCGCAGAGCCCCGGTGGCCACAGAAGGTGGCATTGGGTCCCCAGGGTTAGGGTGTGGACATCTTTAGGGGCTGTTCTTCTCTGTGCACGTGTGCTACGATGAACTACTGTAATTTGGGTCTATTTGTTTCCCCGTCCTTTGGCCTGATTCATTTCTCCTAGCCCGTTTCCTCCGCCAACAACAGTGTGGTTTCATGGACGTGCAGGGGAGATCTTGAAGTCCAGGGGCCTGGAGTTCCTCCTGGCCTGCCCCTTTCTGCCGGGGAGACTCATGGAATGTTTGTGAATGTCAATGCCTCAGGGGTCCCGTCCTCGCAATGGGAGTCACCGTAATGCTATCCCACAGTTGCGTTGAAAGGGGCCACGGGCGCGTCGTGGCTGGTGGTGTTTGCTCAATGGGGGCCGCCTCTCCCAGGGAGCCCTTCCCCCTCTGAGGGTACCCCAGACGCCAGGCTCTGAGTCTGCTCTCTACCTGCTCCCCTGACACGTGCGTCCAAAGGGTGGACCCAGGAGACGTTAGGAAAATTAGTTATGAGAAAAATCCACCTATTTCTGGGGGCTTGGGCTTGAGCCCAGGCAAAGAGCCTCCTGTTACCACTCGGTACATGTGCTTGTGTGTGGCTGACACAACTGGCTGTGGTTCCTTCCCGATTCAGTCCAGTACGTGTGGTCGCACTAGTCTGTACACCTCCCAGGGAGAGGGCCCTAGAACCATCTTTGCTCCACCCACCTGAATATAACTCCTGGCGTACAGCAAAATTCCCAGGAAACGTCTGTTTGATCCAACACCCAGGTGTCTGTGAGCGCGTCTGCGATAGTTCGCCCATGACGTTTCCTCCAGGGAGGTTTGTTAGAGCTTTGTGCGCCATCTCCAGAGGCCACGAGCACAGGCTGGGTCACACGTGCCCTCCCCGGGCAGTCGCAATGGGGTGGGGGGACAGCCAAGGCAGGGCCCACCCTCAGAAGCCCACAGGACGTGGGAAGAGACAAAAGGCAGGCGCGTGGGAAGCCAGGGGGGCCAGCAGACACCGCCAGGGCAGGTGTGGTGCACGCAGGCAAGTCCCCAGGACACGGAAGCTGGGCCGGGAGCACCCAGGTCTCAGAGACTGACGTGGCTGAGCCCCAGCCTCCTCTTCGCAGCGGGAGACGCTCTGGGAGTTGCGGCAAAAGCAAACAGTTGCGGCCTCGGCCCCGAATCGTTCCAGGGAAGAGAGATCTCCCCATTTCTGCAGCCTGAATCCATGTCTGTGCACATTTTAGTTTCAGTTTGTTTTTGTTTCTTTAATTTTGCACAGCACCAAATGTTAAATGTTTCTCTTTAGGCGAGTTGCAGGGCATCGTATTTTCCGTCTATGTGGCTGGCTCTGGCCTTTCGCCGACTCCAGGCAGGATGGGCATTTGATAAGCAGAGGAGTCCTGTGGCAAGCGAGTAGAGATGGCCACTGTCATTTGTCAAGCGGGTGCTGAGTGGACTGGTCTTCACCGTGGTGCCGATTTACAGTGCAGTGGGCAACCCATTTTTCAATCTGGGCTACTGACGCTGATAAATTAACAGATGTCGATTGATTTTTTCCCTCTAGTCTCCTGTTTACACCTGACAGGCCATACTTTATAGCTGAGCAGTTATTTGAAGTTATAAACATTATAATTAGCAATTTTTTAATTAGGCTGACAATTAACAGGAGATTTGCAAAGCTGCTAATTTGACATGTCATACTCTCCGTAGCGTTTATGTTAACCACAACTTGAGTGAATTCAAATGAACAGAACCACAGTGTCTGGGAGAACATCAATGTCAGAAGAACCTTTCCTCCCCACTTGGCTGGCTTTGTGGCACTTAGACAGAGAAGTGGAAACTCAGAGATTTCACGGGTAACAATACTGACAGCTGAACTTGGAACAGTAGGGGCTCCGTAAGACGAGCTCAAGGTGCACGGCGCAAAAGCAGGTCCCCTCGGTTGCATCTCAGGCGCGTTCTTCAAAGTCTCCAACCCGAGGCAGGGCGGAGGCGCCACTCCAAGGAGAAAGGCGCTTGGTTGTCATCGCCACGGAGACCTCCTGACGCAGACGCCAGCAAGGACCGTCGTGACAGGCTTGTCTGTGATGGGTAGGAGGTTCCCGGCATCATCGTGTCCCGTGCTGGCACTGATGGAGCGAGAGAGACAGAGATCCACAGAGAGAGGGACAGAGAGAGACAGAGACACGGAGAGAGGCTGTGCCTCTGGCTCTCTGGGACACGCGCCCGCTCCCCGTCCTTCTGTCCACGTTTTCCCACCCGGGGAAGCTTCCGTCGCGGCTCTGGCCCTGGACCTCGAAGGGCTCCGCTCGCTGCAGGGGACGCTGCACTGACGTCCTGGAAGGCCTCCGAGCTCTGTAGCGTGGGGACAGCTCCCAGCACAGGAGACGCCTCAGGAGGACTTTAGAGAAAGATTTTCAGACGGCGGCGGCTTCGGCGGAGAGACGGCCAGGGTGGGTCGTTGTCCCCTTAACCTGTCCGAGGCCAAGAGAGGAGGAAGGAAGACACTGTTTGAAAACTTCCAACAAGAGGAAGAGAAAGAGCTCCTTTTTAGTGCTTTTAGAAACAGGGAGGCACTTTAAACATAAGAACATGACTTTTCAAATTCCACGAGTTGTTCCTTGCTGTCTTTTCCCAGGGCCAGGTCTCACTTCCTGTGTGCAGTGAGCCAGCCGCTAATTAAAATTTTTGGTTCTACCAGAAACAACTTACTGAAGTTGAGATGTGCTGTGGAGCTTTGATTAATAACTTTTTGCTGCTTTCATGTTCTTTTGAAAATCTGGATCAGAAGGAGTTTCCCACCTGCAGGTGCCGAGTCTGAAGACCCCGCGTTGACCCGTCCGCGGGTCTGCGCCCTCCGGGTGGGCTGCTAAAGGTGTGACAGTGCGGGACGTGGCGCCACGGAAGCAGTGGGCAGGCCCAGCTCCAGCAGCACCTTCGTGAAAAGAAAACCGATGCGCGGCACTGTTTTAGGAAGAGAGAGTTTCACCGTTTTGGTTTTTTTTTACCTTAAACCATCTTGCCTTTTGACAAGTTTGCTCTGTTTTTCTCCGCCTGACCTCTCGCCTCCGCTTCATGACGCAGAAGGAATCCACAGCGCTCCCTGGGCAGCGAGATAACTAAGCCCGGAGAGTAATTTCAGGATACCCCTGTATAGGATGAGCACATTTCGTTTTAAGTTGTTAATTATAATTACGGTCACTAATTTGATGTCAGTGAGCACATTGGTCTAAAGAATTCAGTTCTGATCCACAGTTGATTTGCTACACATCCCACGTTCAGAAGAGTCAAACTTTCACATCTCAAGCCGTAGTTAAGACCTCGACATGAAGAGAAAGACCTTTTATGCAACAGGGAATGAAGGGGTGTGTACCACGAAGTCACACAGCAGAGGGACAGGCAGGGTTCCACACCCGCGCCTCTCTCCCCCCGCCTCTGCCTCTGCCTCTCTCTGTCTCTCTGTCTCTCTCTGTCTCTCTGTCTCTCTCTGTCTCTGTCTCTGCCTCTCTCTGCCTCCCTCTGTCTCTCTCTATCTCTCTCTATCTCTCTGTCTCTGCCTCTCTCTGTCTCTCTCTGTCTCTCTGTCTCTGCCTCTCCTGTCTCTCTCTGCTCTCTCTGTCTCTCTCTGTCTCTCTGTCTCTGCCTCTCTCTGTCTCTCTCTCTCTCTCTCTCTGTCTCTGTCTCTCTCTGTCTCTCCCTCTCTCTGCCTCTCTCTGTCTCTCTCTCTCTCTCTCTGTCTCTGTCTCTTTCTGCCTCTCCCTCCCCCACACACACCTCCCAACCAGTATGAAAGTCAAACAATCTAATTTCCCCCAGAAAACATCAGATCTTACAAAATTAGCTCAATGTGAGGTTGAGGAGAAATGCTTGTGTCTTGGTTAGGGGCGGGCAGAAGAGGAGCACAGGGTGGGGCGTGGGCCCGGGGAGCTGCAGGGACCCTGAGCACAGACACCCATGAAACCTGGGCCCAGGGTCGCCGCCTGGACCCTCAGACAGGTGTAAATTGTTCTGAACTCTCTGTGAAGCCAAAGGGAATTATTTTAAAATCACTTTCCAGGATATTAATAGATACTCGTATGGATGATGTAGTGCCTTAAAAATTTTAAATTATCATGTATTTTCTGTTATAAAAAGCATAGAAGTAAGTAAAATACCTCAGAAATATATTAATAACAGTGCCACAACTTTACACAGACTTTACTCTTGAATGAGTTCATTTCACTTACCTGAAAAATTAAATCCGAGCATCATTTTATCGTGATGAAGTCAGACAAATGAGACATAGGTGTGTAGGCTGACCGCACCTCACACACACGACTGGAAGCTCACCGAACACAAATTTTGCATAAGCCACTCATTTATAAGCTCCTTTGTAATGTACACACGAAAAGCAGATCTTTTTCCTCCCCTGGAGCGGGGACGGGACGTCCGCGGTGGTCACCGAGAACAGGGACGCTGTTCCAGACACGCAAGGCCTCGCCCCAGGGCCGGCCGTCGGCTGAGTTTCCTGCTGAAAGTCAGCCGCGCCCCGGAGGGAGTTTTCAAAGACAAAGCCAACTCCCGTTTTCAATTTTTTTTTAAGTTCCACTTTTTCTCATGAAGTTCCATCTCCTCTCTAGAATCAGTCAAAATGCTGAACTTGGACCTAAAGAATAGAATGTCTGAAAATAAAAAAGATTCTGGCCCTCCTTTATTTTGATGGTTACACACACCAGACAGTTTTACAGTGGTTCTGTTAGAATAAATGGTTAATCAATAGCAAATTAGTTATAATCAAGTGCACATTGCGGAGGCTTTTGCAGCTTACTGATTAAGAGCCTTTTCTTCTAATGGGCCCAGTGAGCCTTACAGGAAACTCAGCCCCGAAAGGTGCGTGTGGACAACAGCGTGGAAGCCCGATTTCCCTGTTCTCTGCACCCAGGCCAGTCCGCGGTGAAACCCGCCTTGTCCCCTCGGACCCCGGGGTGCCGAGTAGACAGGAGCCTTGTGGGATGGTTGGGAGCTGGGCCACAGGGCGACCCTGGTGCACTGAATGTGGGGCCTGAGAGAGAGGGAGGGAGGGAGAGGGAGGGAGGGAGGGAGGGAGGAGGGGAGGGAGAGAAGGCAGGAAGGGGAGAGAGGGAGGGAGGAGGGAGGGAGGGGGAGGGGAGAGAAGGCAGGAAGGGGGAGAGAGGGAGGGAGGGAGGGAGGAGGGGAGGGGAGAGAAGCAGGAAGGGGGAGAGAGGGAGGAGGAGGGAGGAGGAGAGGGAGGAGGAGGGAGGAGGGGTGGGAGAGGAGAGGGGGAGGGAGGGAGAGGCTGGGAGGGGGGAGGCAGGTGGAGAGGTGGGGGCCCCGAGGAGAGCGCAGGTGCCAGGAGGTGCAGCCAGGTGCAGTTGGGCTGCAACATGCAAGGGTCTCGTGTGGCTCCCGGCGCCTGAGCCAGGCATCGGCAGAGGCCACGGAGGAAGCAGGCGTGGGGAGGGCACAGACGGGGCGGCACGACCAAACGCGACGCTGGCCACTCTGTCTGCACAGGACCAGCCCCACCACGACCCCGCTCAGCCTGCATGGTCCACGGCGCTCGCGGTTTTGTGCTCATATTGTTGTTTCTCCCGGAGACTGAGACCACCACCCCCACCCCGACAGCAGGTTGTGGCTCATTTCTTCTTCTTTGTGCCCTGGAGCGGGACAGGGTGCTGCACGCAGGCGGCTTCGACCCCTTGCTGTTGTTGAACGAGAACCTGCTGAATAACAACCCCTCGTAGGGAGGTTTCACAGAAGAAGAAATTCGGTCCCTTACAATCCGTTCAAGCGCTCGCTTAATGAGGTTCTGTAGCATCCACGGCTTTGGGCCTGGTCCTCAATTCAGAGAAATTTAGGAGTATTTTGGAGAAGGTGAGACAAAACCTTCAGAGCCCCAACCACAGACCTTGCTGCCCTGCAGACACGTGGCGTCGGGTGAAGCTGTGGACCAGGACCGAGGCGCGTGTCCTTCCTGGGCACCTCCCGCTCCACCTGCCCCCGCCCCTGCCGAGCTGAGCCAGGTGCTCCCACACCTGGGGGCCGCCCCCTCGTCTCCCCAAGCCCTTCCCCAGCTGCGGCTGTGGCCCCAGGCCCGGGCCAGGCACAGTCCCACACTGTCTCCTGCCACCTTCCCTGTGTGTCTGGGGCCCGGTGGCCGCCCGTGTCTCCCCTGGACAGCAGTTCCCTCGCGCAGGTCACCCTGCAGGAAGGCGACACTGGGAGGCTTGCCAACCTCTAAGTGGGGCCCTAAAGGCTCCTTCCCGAGCATTCTGTGATGGGTGAGGCGGGGTCGGCACTGTCGCAGGCACGGGAGGTCTGGGTCATCGAGGGCAGAGAGAGGGGCCATCCCGTCCTGCCTGCAAACCCATAACCATGGCTGTCGGTTGGTCGGTTGTTCACTTACCTAACCCAGGACTGGAGGGGAAGGCAACAGTGGTTCACTGGCACTGAAAGCACGCGGTCAGGGTCGGCCACATCTAAGCCTCACTGGAAACGGGCCACCAACAACCCTCATGGGGGACGCCGGCCAGTGCCAGGAAAGCCAGCCTGCTGGCGGTGGCTTCAGGAGGACGGAAAAGGTCAAAACAAAACCAAGAAGAGCCAACAGCATAGTTCCCAGTAGCAAAAGGAAATTAATGAGTAAGAAGAAATAAAACGCCACGGTCCTACCGAGTGATGACTTTCTTTTGCACAAAGGTCCATCGCTGTGAGGGTGACACCACCATCCGCTACGCTGACAGCTGTTCATAACTCACCCTGAGGAGGTTTCCCGTCCTCCCCGAGAGCAGACGGCAAAGGAGAGAGGAAGGAACCGAGCAGAAGCGCCTGAGCCCCGGGACGGCCGGGGGCCTTCCAAGGGGGCACAGGCCGTCCGGTCCCCCGGCGGGTGTGGCCTGAGTTACAGGGAGCGAGTTAGACGGTCACTATGGGGCACGGCAGGTGCCCAGGGCCTGTGTGCGGTGGGGCCCGTGCTGGGTCCCGGCCTGAGCGGCCGGGCTGAGCCGCCACTGTTCCCGCAAGGGCTGCGCTGCTGCGGCGCGAGTGTGGCCCTATGTCATGGGACCTCCCAGAACGTCAGAGGTGGCCGAGAACCAGTGGGAGTTCACCCAGGCCAGTAGACTGCAACCGCCAGGGTCACAGAGAGAAAGGCTCGGCCCGTCCTGCTCGAGGAGCCGCGTGGACGTCAGCAGAGTCGGCGGGGCTGGGCCCTCTACTGAAAACCGATTGTGTATAACGTGCTTTAATTTTGAACTTTCCATTTGCCTCTTAGCTTGCACTTTTTATCTTTATTTTTCTTAACTTTTTTCTCAAGAACTGATGTTTTTCAACAGATGTCGTTCTGAGATGGTACAGAGGCGACAGTGATCGCATCGGGGGTGAGAGGGAGGGCTGTGCCCCTCTGGGAAGCCGGGCGCGCCCAGGTGAGGGCACGAGAGCCAGCCGAGCCCTGGGTGCGTGTGGACCGTCCCTCACAGGCGGGCGAAGCACCTCGGCGTCCCCTCCCTCTGCGGGCGCCTGGCGCCTGGGCCCACTCTGCTGTCCCGCATCTTTGTTCGTGCCGCGCAGAATGTTTCCCCCACCCGGCGACAACTGTAAACAACAAACATGCCGGCCTTCAGGTGTGTGGGGAGAGACACACCTGGTGGACAAAGGACTGGCATCCCAGATGCACGAGAGGACCCCGCAAGCACCAGCAGGTGGGGAGAGGCGGCTCGCGGGCCGTGCGTCAGCAGATGGGCCGAGGGCTGGCAGGGGTGCCGCCTCCCTCCCTGGCGACACCCGCTGTTCCGCTGTCTGAGGGGAGTCTGCAAACTGCGGGGCACATGGTCAGAGCCCAGTCACCCCTAGACTGGCCCAGGGCCGACCTCGCAGGAGCTCCGTGGACTATTTATCCCGAGCTGTTTATTCAAGCACAGGAGGGCTCCTAATGGAGCCGTCAGACCTTGCTCATTGGCTAATAGTTTAATTAGGCCCATCTGGAGGACGCTGCGGGGAGAACAGTCCCGGCTCTGATATTGGCAGAGAGGCAATTTGTCATTCTGCGGCCGGTGACTGGCACTCCCGTCCCCAAAGCCACGCAGAAGCCGAGCCGTCTGTCTCACGAGGGGAGAGCGGGACATCTGAAGCTTCACCTTGGGGCAGAAGGGGAGACGCAATCTCCAGTGTCCTTGGGATCACCTCGGCGAGGGGAGGGAGCTTCTGAAAGTCGAGCTGACGCCGCGCTGCCCGCCAGCCCTCCGTGTGCAGGGAGAGCGTGTCCACCACGCAGAGACACGCGGGACGCAAGTGATCGCGGGAGATCAGCCCTTGCTGGGGGCCTTCCGACCTTAGCTTTGGGAACACGTCCCACGCTGGGAAGGCCGGAGACACATGGGTCCTTTTCAAGTTTGTGGATTCGGTGTCGGGCCTTCATGTGCCACCTACACAGGCCCGCAGGGGTGAACAGAATTGAAATTTCACATCAGAAAGGCCTTGTGACAGCCGGGTAGTCGTGAGCCCAGGTTAATTTAAGAGAGCAAGGGACAGATTAAATTAAACCCCCTGTGGGCTGATGGTGAGGATTTCTGATGCAGTCAGATCAATACCCGGCACGTTCACATCGCAGGGCACCGTGTGGTCCACGAAGACTTGGGGAAAGTTCCGTTTGTACGTTGCTGCTGTTGCTTTTATCTGTGCTGCAGCTGGCAAACGGCTCATTTACGAGGCGGGGCCTCTGTTCCTCCACTTCCTTCTGTGTCCTTTCCCCACCACGGCCCCAAAGTACTCAGCCTGTCAAACGTCTTATCAAGGGTTTCTGCCATCTCTCAACGGGGATGCGACTTGCCCAAAGCGCCGGGACGCTCCTCTTGCAAACCCAGCCTTTTCTTCATTTTCAAGCGACACAGACGGAGGGTGAGTAGCTTATAGAAACAAGCAGGGATTATTTTCCCACAAAATATAAACTAGCCTATAAATCTCCCTCTTTGTAGAGCTGTCATTTATGCTTCGAAGAAGAAATTTGAGAAGAGTCATGAACGTGGAGGGTCCCAGAGCAGCTCTGGCGTGTTCAGAGGACGCGTCCTCCGTGTGCAACAGCAGCAGCGCAAACACGGCTCGGCGGCTCATCAGGGTTTGACATTTTAAAGACCTTCAGCGAGAGTTTGTAATTGTGTTTGTAATTATGAAAAGGTACAAATGGGACCAGCAGTCCAGTCCAATTACGGAAGCAGGACTTCCAGAGCACCCCGCGTCTCCGTGTCTGTGTGATCACTGCCCCTCAGGAAGTCGGAAACCGCATGATTTCAGAAACTGCCTTAGGTTATTTTAGGAATAACTACGTGCATATCACAGACCCAAGAACTTTAGTAGAATTTGAAAGACTGGCCTGTCTGCCTATATGTGTTCAGTACTATTTGACTCATGTTACAACCAAAACCCGGAAAATCAGTGTCTCGAGAGCTAGCGAGTGGGAGAGGCGCTAGGACCAGCGCCTGCGTGGTGGCCGCCCTGCCGGACACGCCCAGCCGGCTCAGGGAGCGTATCCCGTCCCACCAGGGCGAGCTCTCGGGTCCATCGGGCAATCTGTCCCAGGTTATAGAATTATTTCTGTCTGAGCAGTCAGCAATATAGAATTCCTTGTATGCGCCTAAACATTTGAGACACCCGCGTCTGTGTATAAAAGCAAAAAAAAATAAAAGAAGTGGACACAGGTGATCTGTCAAGTAAGCAACAGAGAGGAGAAATCATAGGTTAGGATGGTCAGGAGAGATTCAATGTGGTTGCAGGACAGGGAGAGGTGCGGTGGAGACAGGAAAAGACACTCCCTGCGGAAAACCGGGAATACTCAATCCTGGAGATTTGGCGTTAAGACTTACGTTGGACTTTTTTCTGTAAGTGATGCCAATTTGTCATGTGCTATCAAACAAGATACATTACTGAGGACATTTCAAAGATCGTAAAAAATTCCTCCTTTCTTGGAATTTTGTTCTATACAAACAAATTAGGTGGATCCAAGCACATATAAATTGAAAGGCTTGAGTTAACGTGGTTGAGTTTAAATCTGAGATTTGCATCTGTGCTTTGTAGCTGTGCCTCCTAAGTACCTTAGTGGACTCTGAGCTTCATTGAGGCATCTACTTTCTCAAGATTTCTATGCCAAATATGATAATGCCCTTTTGAAAGTGCTACATACATGCAATCCATTGAGAGGAAAGGAAGCCTCGTGGTGGACAGGCCAGTGCTACTGCTTGCTAACAGCCTGACGTTGCACGGGTCAGTTAACCCCACGGAGCCTCAGTTTCCTCTATAAAATGGGGCAATCGTGACCCACAGGGCACGGCTCCCTCCACAGGGCAGTGGCGCTAACTCTACGGCCCAGCACGCGGAAGACACTTCCAGAATAGATGGCAGGTAAAAAGTGCCCGACTGATGTCGTCTCTTCTGCTGCTAGGATATTGGCGTCACTAGTATTAGTTTTGATAGTCGGTATAACTACAGGTTTATCTTCTGAATATTCATTAAAATGGAAAGGGAGTTCAAGTAGTACCAGAGCTTGATTGTGTGAAAAGATGTTTCCATGAGGGCCCAAATCTCGCGACTGAACATGACTGTGGGCCAGTCCTGCACACACATTCATTTTCCAAGTTAACAGATCTTGGGAGGAGGCAGGAATGATTCTAGGCATAATGTGGTTTATTTTGTATTTTTCCCATACCAAGTAATGTACGAAAAAGTGGAACAAATATTTCCCAGAAAAATATACTTTTAAAATAAACTGTTCAGTGATTCCTAGCCTGTCTTTAGGCCAGTCTGAATTAATTCAGTTTAGGAAGAGTTCCTGGGCTTACCTGAGGAGCAGGTTGACACTAACACTCGCCGCCCTTCCTCACCTGTGTCTGGGAGCGTCGGTTGCAGGACGTGGCTTCGTGCCTGGCTGTCGTGAGGGGTAGAGACAAAGCCCACTTTGAAGAGAGTGTTACTGTGGAAGATGAATTATTCCAGGGAGCAAAGGAGGCAGTGCAGGGAAGACGCAGTATGAGCTTCATATCAAAATCTGCAGAAGCTCGAAAGGCCACAGAACTGTTACACTTTGGGGAAAAAAGGAAGCAGAAGCTTTTTAAAGCCGTAAATTTTTTTTTTTAGTTTCCTAAGCTTTCTGCTAAAACTCTTATACATCCTTAAACCCCAATCTTGTTGGATTTCCTTAAATTATTCCTCTCAGAGAAGACATGTACCTGCCCATTTATAATTTTTGCATCAGCTTAATGGTATTTTAGGCTCACAAAGTAGAGCTTCCAGTGTGGATACATCCTAAATAAATAAAACAAGACGTGTATTTTTTCATAAGGGGCCAATGGTAGAAGAAACCGCAGCTAAAGGAAAGCAGTGTCTCCCGCAACCTTGCAATTGTTTTCTGTAATGTTCCTACAGAGAACTCTAAAGTGCGTTCTTCTTTCTAATGTTCCTGAAAAGGGCTTTGAAATAAAAGAGGCTCAAACTATTCATCTATCTTGCTGAGGGTCTCTACAGTTATTTATCTTTTTAAATTATGCCTCAAAAGCAACACGGAGCTGTGATAGTTAACATCAGCTGTGACCGCGGAACTCGTGAGTGTTGGTGGGAACAGGTGTGCAGTTCTCTGCTCTGGGTTCATCCCCCAAAGCCGTGGCCCTTCCCGCTTCTGCGTCAGCCTCCGCCACTGCCTTACGTCCGGGATCAAGGGTAACTTCACCACGTTCTGGTCAAAGGCATAATTCAGTGCTGGGTGTACACGGTACACACCCCTCGGCGTAGCTGGAGTCTTTGTTGAGTTCATCCGCACTTCACATAATGCTTCACGTTCCCCCCCACACATTAAATTAAGAGAAAGGTGGGAGTTCAGTGGTGTGGAGTAGAGAATTTGTAAGTAGAAAGAACAGCTGCAAGTTAGAACTTGGAGGAACCAGTTCCTCTCCAAGAATCAAAGGACGTCTCCAATGCCCAGAGTCCAGAGCACGGCGCCTGCCGTGATGGAAGATGGGTGTTTTGCCGCCGCATTGGCCGCGATGTGAGTTCACGCACATCAGCCAGAGGCAGCGCCGTCTTCCAACAGCAATGAACATCCACACACCATTGGGGGTTTTCCTTTACACGTCTGATTTTCTCTCTTCTTACTCAGTTTGTGGATTCGAATGATGCACAAGACACCACAGGGAACACCGGGCTAACAGGAAAGGCCCCAAGGTGCATAAAGTCCGGGCATACTGGGGGCTGCAGGCCGTGACATCGTGCCGCGTGAGGAAGCCCAATGAGGCTGGGGGGCAGCAGTAGTGGAAACGGACACAGGGTCGGCCAGATGCCCGGTACCTGTGTTTTCAGAGCACTTAGGCCAGGAGAATAAATCTGGGTGTATTCTGAGGAAAATCCAACGAGGGTCACGCTGACCCTCGCTAGCCTGCATCCCCTACAGAGTCGGCCTAGGCGTGTCTTCCCAGACCCCTGTGTAAGGCGGCGCCTTCCTCACGCGTCCCCATGATGCGCTTCCACGTGCATGTCCAGCTGTACTTGGTCACGTTTCTCCAATGTCTGCCGGCCTTTCCTGCAGGACGGTGAGCTCGCAGGCAGGGACGAGGGCGCCTCACGGCGCACCAGGCGTGAGAGACTGACTGGATTTACGAATGAATAAGCCCTGATGGATGAGGAAGAGGGAGGGACGGAAACAAGGCTGTTTCGAGCAGAGGAGACCCTGAGTGCCAGGGTGTGGGCGTCACAGGGGAGGCCAGGGAGGAGAGGGGAGGGCGAGCTGGACACACCGAGTGTCACGGTGGAGGTGCAAGTGAACAGCAGGGAGACAGGAGGGCAGCACGCACCCGGCGCCGACCCCGGGAGAGCTGGGCCAGACGTGGCCGAGAGTCCCCAGTGGTCTCGGAGCTGGTTGGATGTCATTTACATCGATGTGAGTTTGGTGTTGTGTGACTGAGAACGTCCTTAGGCCAGGTGAGGAAGCTGTTACCACCTGAGTTGGACTTTAGGTGGACACCGTCTTCTTGCAAACGTCCAGAACTCAAGTTAGAGGCTTTATCCCGAAAGTGGTGATGTGGGTGTGTCCTAACACCCACCTGCTGCTGCCCAGCGGTGCCTTGGGGGAGGGGGGTCGCAGAGCCTGGCACAGCTGCAGGTCTATCTGCCCACGGGCATCTCTTACCCCGAGTCCATCCAGCCCCTCGATGGGGACTCGCTGAACCGCTCTGCTGGTTCCGCCCACCTGAGCTTTAGCACCAATCCACTCAGCCCAGCTGCGCCATAGCCAGGTTTGGGTGAGCAGTGAGCCCATCCTGCCTCTGGCTGCTCCAATGTCAGTGCCCTAAATGCCCCGAGCCTCAGTTCCTGTGTCACCTCACGTCCGCTGTGACAGGCCACTTCCTTCAGCCCCTGCACATGTCCCAGGACCTGGTCACTCTCCCCTCTGAAGCCAACTTTCCATGTATTGGGATGTTTGCCAAATATCTGTTTCTTTTTCATCCACTAACCACACAAAGACCCTACTTAACCAGACACCGGCATGCTACATTCTGCCCGGATCTTCTTCCCCCTGTGTTTGTACAGGCATGACATGCACTTTCGAAAGTGCCTGTGAAAATTAGCATCACAAAGTCACACTCAAAGCCCCCCAGGCATCATCATGTGACAGTGAAATCTCTTGTCATAAATTTAAACATTAACAAAACAAAGGGAAATCCCAAGCCTCAAAAAGAGGAGTTTGATGCCAATACGATCTATCACTCTATCAGAAAAGTCATTTAAAAGGCTGCCTGCCCTTTGTAAGAACCTGGGACACACCAGTGGCGGGAGACTGTGGTGCGCCTCTGTGCAGACAAGACAAATTGCGTGCACGCCACTGTCATCATGGGCTGTCCACTCCGCGCTGGTGCCTGGCAGGACAAGACAAAGCTCATGCGACAGCAATCGGAACAGCCTGCACATTTCTCTGTCACTGCCTATGATAACCTGTGTCACCACCAGCGTGCAAGCATTTTGCTTTTTTAAAGAAAAAGCTTGAGAATTTCCCGTTCCTCTGTCCTTCTCTGTGCTCCCCTGACCAAGCCTTGATAGCAAAGTGCGGTGATAGATGTAGGCAGCTAAAAATAGTTTGTTTTGCATGTAACATACAAGCAAGTGAATAATTTTCTTCTGTAAGCAAGATGCCCGGGGACAGGGAGAGCTTGGTGACAGTGGCAGCTCAGGGACGTTGATGGAGTGCTGCTCCCAGCACAGTAAATCAGCAGCGGCACAGCTTGGCACACCCGCAAATACGGCTGCGGCCTGGAGGAAGAAAATATCAAAGCCTTGGAGAAATACTTCCTGCATTTAAAAATTATCCTTGAGCTCTTTGTGGTTGACACAGGGAATTTGATCATCTATCCTCAGCCCGTGTAAGTGGCATAATGAATTCCCCCCTCCCCTCATTAGCTGTCCTCACTCCTGCCTTTGAGATAACCTGGACTCTCTATTTATCCGGAGCCGAGGGTGCCGGGACATGGCTGCTGCGACTCCGCAGTGAAGCCCCTCGTGACGAAGCGGGCGAGAGACCATGCCGCCTTGGTGTCGCATCACTGACCGAATGTGGCATCCAGCTCCCTGGGGGAAGTCTTCCCGAGACCAGCCGAATCCGCCAGGCACCTTGTCACTGTCGCTCCCCAAGCTCCAAATCCCTTCTCAGAATTGGGCTCAGAGATCTGAGACTGGGTTTCTGCAGAGACAGCAAATTAGCCAAAACACCTCTTTTCAGCAAAAAATTGTTTAATTTTGGAGCTGGGTGCTGGAGCTGGAAGGGACCGCTCCTCCCGCAGGCAGGCTGTGGGGAGCTGTCCGTGGTGCTGGCCCAGCCGCTGCAGGGTCCTGGTCCTCTCAGCGCGCAGGGGGCTGGTGCCGCCACCTCTTTCACCTGCCGCCGCGTGACTGTGACGCTGGAGCTGCTCTTGCTGCGCTGGTTTCCGTGGGGGGAATAAGATCATGAGGCAGTCCTAGCCCCCTCTGCGAGCCCCCTTCCAGGTGACCAGCCCTGGGAATGACCTGCAGTTTTCTCGTCTGGGAGAATTTAACAAATCAAGTGCAACAGAGGATTGCCATGCCTGACACGAGCGTGCGTGTGCGGGAAATGGAGTCATCAGCCCTCCATCTCCAGAGGGCGAAGTTTACGGGTGCAAAGGCTTTGTATTAGAAACTCTGCAAAAGGGAAATTTCAGTACTTTCACTGAAAACATCATTAATAACCTGTAGGCAAGAATTTGTTTTATTCTGTTTCTGCTGTGTTTTAAGGCATGTTTTATTTATGATGTAGTGCGTTAGGTAGGGCAGACACAGCAGAGTCCGTCAGACCCGAGTGTTAAATTCCAGCTCTGCTCCTTACCAGCCATGTGGCCTCAGATGTTCATGCCTCAGTTTCCCCATCTGTAGAGTGGAGAAGAGTTCCTATGTCCTAGTTCACTGTGAGCATTACGTGAGGTGATGCACATATGCCTCTTACCTCCACGCAGTCACGCAGCGGGGCGTCGGTTAACACGGATTGGACAGCCGAGGGGCAGAGCGGGCTGGAACGTTCCTAGACGCAGGGGCTGGTGTTGAGGTCCGACGGCCTCCCCTTCCTCTCCCAGAGTGTGCGCGGGGCCCAGCCAATTGGCCGAGTGTGTGCGTGTGTGAGCGAGTGTGGATGTATAAGTAAGTATGCATGAGTGTGAGCAATTTGTGTGATTATGTGAGTGTGTGTGAGTGAGTGTTTACGGGGATGCCTTTGAGCTAATTCAATATTTTGAAAGCCCTGAAGTAAACTGCATTTTTTGGTAGCCGGCCAATTCTAATAGCTACTTCTTTATCTTGCCTTTGTTTATTTTATATAAATTATGTCAATGTGTTTTTTCCTGATCAAAATGATCTGATTGGCTGTAATATATGATTTAAAAAATAAAAACTGAGAAATACTTAATTTTAATAGATAAATACTTAAATAAATTTTTCAAATTTATTTAATGAGCTGCCACTGCCACCAAATTTTCAAATCATGTATGTGGCCACCTTTAGCCATTGACCATTTTTACCAATATTTAACTCACCCCACGCAGACATGGGAACTGAAAGTCCTGCATCCCTTTTGTCAGGGCAAGTTCACTGGTTTCAAGAAGATCTGAAGTTAAAAGATTTGGGTGGGTTGTTCATTCAACAAGCAGTTATTGAGCACCTAATATGTGCCGTGCAATGCTTTGAGTGTTTTTGATATAATGTAAACAAAATCTGTGTCCTTTTGGAGTTTGTGATTTCATGCTAATTTTGATTTTGATTTCTGAGTTTTGGGGCCAAATTTTCAAAAAGAGAAGTCATTAATGACACAAGTATGGAGAATGAGACTTTTTGGTCTAAAAAGTAAAATTTTTAAAAACCATAATAAATGCCAAATTTATTTGTGCTGAGGTGAAGTGTAAATGATTTATAACTGGAGCACATGTTTTAAAAAGAAGTACAGAGAAATACCCTTTACAGACTGACTTGGGGATGCAGAAGGACGCAGTGGTCAGATGCAGGGGGCCCGTCTCCTGGCTGTATTTTCACCACAAAGACGTGAGGAATACGGGCACTTCCCAAGTGCTTGAAGAATTAGCCTTTTGCTGCTCTTTTGACTGTAGATGATTTTTAGCTAAAATCCCAATAGTGCCTATGTTGTAGAAGTAAATACAGATCTTTTGTTTTCTCTTTAAAAAAATACGCTGTGGTTTAGCCAATAGTCTACATGGTTTTTAGATCTGATCTTGCATTTTCCACATCATTTGCTCCTATGAAATCACAACCGCAACTGAACTCAGCTACACGAGGTCAGCAAGTGCCAGGTGCAGGTGTGAAAAAACTGTTTCGCACTGTTGTTTTGACTGAAATTTATCGGCAATTATAGCTCTTTTAGAGATACTTCATTCCTTGCCAATGCTGGATTTGGATTTAAGTGCCCTAAGATATTTTATTAAATTATTTTATATCAAGTGCTAAATAATAAGTTCTAACACTGGTAATGCACGGCTTCCATAGTAACTACAGATTTTTTTTCTGTGAACATATATTTGTGAATTATCAAAATTTTTCTTGGATTTTGCTAATCCTGCCTTTTAGAAAGAGTAACTACAAATGAAAACAAAAGAATTAATAGAATTAATGCTTTTTTCCCTAGAAGCTAAACTTTTCGTGGGTTCATAGTATACATTAACTTTAGCTGAGAATAAATTTGGGATCTTGCCACTTCTGCCGGGTAAGAACAGAGGCCGCTCTTGTTCAGTCAGGGTCCATTGTGTTCACCATGCTCACTTGGAAATTCCTTCTTATATCCTTTACTTTCTATTACTAAAATTCATTATTTACCATTAGTCTCCTTTGAAAAGTCATTTTCTCACTAGTATATTTTCCAACTAACATTCAAAACAGAAAATATTTCTTTCATAGTTTAATAGTGTTTCAGAAGCTCTTCCATAAAAATAGCTGTGGTATACAAGTACACACACACGTGTGTATATACACACACACATGTATAAGCACATACCCACAATACATCACGTGGCCGTGTAAATCTCCCGGGCGCTGGCAGGAGTCCCCTGAGGTCGGTTTGTTACCTGAAACACGCTTGAGTTTTGCTTCAACCGCTGCATTTAGTGTAGAGCACCTGCCATTTTTATTGTTTCTGTCTCAATTGTGTTTTCCTCATATTTCAAGTCAAAATGTAAATGGGCCACTCAAGCCCCTTCAACTGTGACAAACTGTGAGGCTGACACTCACTTCAACCTTTCCTAAAAGGCAGAGCCGCTTTGGGCTCACTTGTCACTTTTCACCCACTTTCTTTAAAACATCGCTGGTGATTATCACTCTGGAGGCACAAGGAATCTCCCAGCCTGTCCCCACTGAGGAACCGAGCATGAGAACCTAACTCCTCCATCTGTGGAGCAAGACGACGGTGACCAAACGAAACGAGACTGTTAAACTGAATTTCTACAGAAACTCCCCCTCTGACCAACTGCCTAAGGACAGAATAGGTTTCCTTGAGGAAAACAGGAAATGCATTTGGGGTGTAGTGAGTTCCCCATCACTGGAGGTGTGTAAGCATTGCTGACCTCTTCATCCAGGGCATCTGAGTATCTGTGGGCTGTGAGATCAGCACACACTTCAGACCCTCTGCACGACGCCCCTTCTGAAGACGCACCCAGGCAGTCACCCCGGGACCACTCTGACCGTTTCAGGGAAAAGTGGTGGCTTTGAGGCCCAGCCTGAGCCTCAGAGCTTTAGGGTTAGGGGCATTGGCAGAGGTCCGGAGGGTGCCCGGAGCCTCCGCAGTGTGGAAAACCTCAGCAGGCTGCCCTTGAAGGGTCCAGGATTGGGAGGGGCCAGTGGCAGGGGAAATCAGAGAAAAAGCTCGCTTAGTCCCAAAGCTGATGGCATTTCCTGGGACATCCCTGGGGCTGCGGGGCTGCTTCTCCCATGGGCGTGTGCCCACAGAACAGAGCGCTGAGCCAAACGGCCGCGCTCCCGGACGGGGCTTGGCAGGAGGGAGATTGCTCTCGCTCAAGGACGATGCCCCCCACTCTTCTAAAACGTCCTGGCACTGTTGGACGCACGCACTACCCCAGCTGCACAATCCCCTGACTGCAGTGAGGGTAAGGACCCTGATGTTCTCAAACTGAGACACTCACCGAGACTACGTCTTGCCAACTGGCAGACTGCACGGCCGTGGGCAAGTCAGCCAAGTCCTCTCTGCCTCCATTTTTTAAAAAAAAGACCTACTATTACCTGCATTACCTGCAAGGCGGGTGCAAGGATTAGAGACATGCGAGCCCCTGGCATGCCGTATGAAGCAGGTAGAAAATGAGCAATGAACGGTGGCTTCTCCTCCTCCTGGCTTGTCCAGACCCGACTGCATCGTCTCGTGGACGTTCTGAGAGGGCTGCAACGGGAGCCCCCTGTGTTGGACGTGTGGCCTTAGGAAAAAACACTTAATGCTAAATCTCAGTCTCCTCATCTGGAAAGTGATGGTGGTGAAATTATCTGCCTCGTCGGTTGTTGTAAGAAACTATACAATGTGCACAGGCACAAGGAGCAACATTTGGCCAGCAGTCAGCACTCGATGCATGTTAACTTGAAATCCATATCCTTTGCTACAATTGGCCTTAAAAAAAACAGAATGAAAGTAGAACAATAGACTGAAGTTTTATGAAATCTCAATTGAGTAGAACCGTCTAGGAAAGCGTGCTTTTAGCTACATTCATTATAGCTTTTATAAATTGCATTTTTGTATTAATGCTGAAAGATTTATTTGACACCAAGTAACTCAAATATATACATTTTTAGCATTTAAATTAACTTCTTGTCCCAAACTCTAAATGGGGAAATATGTCATCTTTTTTCAAACAATCAAAGCTCATTGTTAATTTGTTAATGATATTTTGGGGCTATTTCCATATATTGAAGTGTAAAATCCACATCTGTTCTCCATCTATCCTGGCATGATTAAAAGTTGCTTCATTTATAGTGGGTGTTGAATTTGACAGGGTAATTCAAGAAATACAATGGCAACTAATGAGAGTCGGAAAAGGAACTTTCCTGATTGTAAAGTCTGCGCCAGGTTGAAAAAGCCTGAGTGTCCCCCGATCACTGAAGGCCCATTTTCTCCCCAAACTCTAGGTCTTCTGTGGGGAAGCAGCTCTACTGTCCTTGCTCTGTAAAAGTAGTTGCTCTTTTTTTTAAAGCCAGACAAATATATTTGCCATTTTAATTTCTAGTTTTTTTCACTGGGCACCCCTGACACAATACCCTTAGGGAAATAGCAAAGGTGGCATATGAAGCCCCCGGAGCAGTAGGGGAGATTTGTTCTGCTGGGACAACAGCTACGCTGACGCATCAACCCAGTGAGCAGGCAAATCGTTGGGCGCGATCACTAATTCATCACCGTATGATACTGTGATTTGAGAATGGCAACACATTTGTATTTTCTAGGAACGGGATAGAAATCTTATCAGATGAGTAACGCTAACAGAGGACAAGAATCTATCTTATAATATTCACCCTACATTGTGCCATGGATTCTGTTTAATTTTTTAGTATCAAGGAACAAATGAGTTATTTTATGTAAAATTATTTGAAAACTTCAACACTCTAAAACTCTAAGCTGAGGGTAATTATTTAAGAAAAAAATCTTCCCCATCTACTAAAGGAAAGCATATTTGCTTTTCAAGAGTATAATATGGGTTTCATTAGACTTGCATTTCACCAGTAATCAAGATTTAGGCAGCTCTGCGTGATTATAGCTCTAATCAAGGAAGAATGCCGTAATTAAAGAATGGAACTTGGGAGGAGCAACGAGCTCATTCTTTCCTGCTCTGAATTGGCAAGGTACAGAATTTAAAGGATTCTGTAGAAACAGGATTTACATCATCATTGAAAGATAAATAAATTGCCAAGTACCTGATGTTAGCTATAGCAGAGCCACTTGTGGTAAAAGATAGCTCAATAACTTAAAATAAAATGGCTTAGGAAAGCAGTGTTGCTGTTCTGTTGGGTGTGCCTGCTTCTGCTGTGCTGGGGTCCCCCTTCTCCAAGGTTTGAAACAATAGCCTTTTGGCCGGGTGCGGTGGCTCACGCCCGTAATCCCAGCACTTCACGAGTCTGGGGCTGGAGGATCACTTGAGGCCAGGAGTTTAAGACTAGCCTGGGCAACATAGAGAGACCCTGTCTCTATGAAAAATAAGAAAAATCCACCACACAGCCAGGTGTGGTGGCATGAGCCTGTAGTCCCAGCTACTCAGGAGGCTGAGGCCAGAGGATCACTTGAGCCCAGGAGTTCGAGGCTGCAGTGAGCTACGATGACACTTCTGTATTCTAGCCCAGGGGACAGAGAAAGACCCTGTGTCAAAAACAAAAACAAAAGCACAATAGCCTTTCAATAATTAATGAGTATTAAATCATGAGGGCATTTTTCAGAAAACAAAGGCTATTGTTTTAAGTGCCAAGAGTTAAACAAATTGACCCAAAATTGTTGATTGTAAATTAAATATAGATAGATAGATAGAATATATATGTGTGAGTATACATATAGAATATATATATGTGTGTGTGTATATATTAAAATAGGATATGTTCAAATATTGCATCCTCTAAGTTTTCTTCCTGACGTCCCTGTTTACATTAACCATAGTACTAAATGCCATGTTGGTCCTGGAAACTCCCACCCTAAGTAGGACCTGTTTCTTTTGTGCTTTTGCAGCAATTCGGTCTTCCTGGACCAATCCCTTCCCTCTCCCCGTCCTCAACTTGCCCCCTGGCCTCTGCCGAGCTATTTCTGCTACTACATGTGCTGGAAACCCATCACCCAATATACAGCGGTACTTACGTGCCCCAAAGACCTGCCTTGGGGCCCTGGGAGTGAGGCCTGATGCCCATGTGTGGACTTTGCGGAGGCTGGTTTTGCACCACACAGGAGTCTTGGCTTGCGTGTTTTTAACTTCGGGTTTTTGCGCAGAGTTTCAGACGGTCATACTTGCCAGGCGAGAGGCCTCTGGGTGAGGGCAGGGGCTTGGATAGCAACACCAACCGTCACCTAGGGATGAAATGAGGAAAGGGTCAAAGAAAAGCCAAACTGTTTGGAAAGAAAAATTCAGTGAAGTTCAAAGGGACCAGAGTCAATCAACCCGAGGCTGAGAGAAAAGAAGAGCGACCAGTGATGACCTCAAACGTGGCAGCAATTCTGTCTCCAGGGAGGAGAGGGGTAGCGGTGGCAGGAAGGCCGTGAGCCCAGGGTCAGGAGGTCCCGAGAGGCGTGCTCGGTGCTGGGCGGGTGACTGTGAACAACCCAGGGAGGTTTGATCTGGAGGTTTCTGCAAAACAGGCAGAGTCACATCCGAGTGGGACCTTTTGGGCTCGGTCCTCTCCAAGGGCAAATTTGACTTGAAGGCTTTTTGGTAAGCACAGCAGCGCGGTCTCGATGCTCACACTGTCTTAGGTTATGTCGGATACGCTTGCCGGGTCCAAGTGGGTCCTTTTCCTGGGCACTGCCCCGATGAGTTTAGTACCCCATGCCCAGCTGGACTCCAAAAACTCTTTATTAAATGAATTAATATATGAACATTTCTCCCTGAGAAGAGATTTAAGTAATGAATGAAGATGATCATTCTCAAAACAACCCATTAAAATTATGTGTATTTTTAAACCTTAGCACCCGTGGTTGATGTAGGCAAAAGGCTTTAGTGTATGTAAGATAAATTTAAAACTGTAAAAATACCATAAACTCTTTCAGTATACATTATAATCTTTTCAATTTCACAAATATGCTTATTTTAGCTAATATGTATTGGATCCTAGAGAAATGTTTAAGTTTATACCAGCTTTCAAGGGTGGAAATGAAAATTGGCTTCTATAAATACAGATTGGTTTACTTAGCTGCATCCAGCCATGAAAGCGACTCGGCTAGAATGAGAATAGATCAGAAAAATTAAAAAGTATTTATTTTGGAAAGTAACTACTGGTTTTATGAAAAGCTTATTGGAGTTAGTTAGAGCTGGATTATTAATGAATATTTGCACATTTATATTGCCTTCAGTTAACCAGTATTGGGTGTTCTGGTAATGAATGGAATTCAATCAAAGTATTTTTATTAATGTTACACACACCCGTGACTATTTAACGTGTACCAACCGCAAAGATTAGATGGATATTGTGTCACTTCTGAAGTTCTTTAGGTAGTTTGAAATATTGTAACAAACACAAATTAAGTACAGAAATCTTGCCAAGTATATGACAATGCTTGGCAGATCCATGTCCAAGCACCTTGCACAACTGGAGTGACCACCACCTGCAACTCTCAGAGGAAGGAAAGTCTTCCTGGCAGGAAGGTCGGCTGGAGGAAGAGTCTCTTGGGTTTGGGGCCAGCTGTCGCACCTTGTCTGAACTCAGACAGCCACGAGGAACAGCACCGAGAACGGCCGTGTCTGAGGTCACTCTTGCCCCTGCCTCACTGTGGTTTTCTTTAGCAAACAACACCTCTATGTGCTGTGTCTGTGGCCTGATTCCAAAATAAATCATGCTCAAGTCCAATTTTGTCACAGATCGGTCAAATTTAAACCAGCATGTTGAGTGCACTTTTTGCTACAGTAACTCGTTTTTGGAATCTGATTCTGGAGCACATGTGGCCCCTGTGTCCCCAGAGGATGGTGTTGAAAGAGGAGGAGACACACCCCTGGGGCCATGCTTGGCAGAGAGGGAAGGTGGGGGTGGGTGCCAAGCATGTCTCAGGTAGGGCTGTGGCACCAGGAAACCACAGAGTCCACGTGGAAAGGCCAGAGCCAGACCACAGCTCAGGAAGGCAGGAGAAATGCTGCAGAGGAAGAGCTTTGTGTTGCTGTGCGGTGGCAGGAAGCCCCATGGCTCCAGAAAACACCAGCAACGCTCTCGACACAAGATACAAGACAGTTTGCCGTCTGCACACCCGGGTTTACATGACTTGCGAAGGATGCTCCCTTGGGCTTCCGGTTGCTGCCATGCTAGAGGATCTGGGGCCAGAGTCAGGGACCTGGACAGCCACATGGCCTGCCCAGGCTCTCAGGGAGGACCCAGGACGTCTGTTCCTTGAACCCTAGTTGGGAGGGGCACCTGACAACACTTCATGTGAAAATACTTTGGAAACCACTCCATACTCTGCAATATAAGATGGTGTGTGTGTTAGCGTACTCCAGAGAAACAGGACCAATAAGATACACACACACACACACACATGCACACTCTCACATGCGCACACACACGGGTTGAATATCCCTATACACACGCACACTCACACACTTGCACACACATGCACACACACGCACACATGCACACACAGGTTGAATATCCCTACCCACACACATGTGCACCCACACACACACATAGGTGGAGTATCCCTTACCCAAAATGCTTGGTTCAGATTTTGGATTGTTTTGGACGTTGAAATATTTGCATTATACTTATGGGTTCAGCATCCCTGATCTGAAAATCCAAAATCTGAAATGTTCCAATGAGCATTTCCTTCAAGCATCATGTCAGCACTCAGAAAGTTTTGGATTTTGGCACATTTTGGCTTCAGACTTTTCAGCTGGTTTTGGTTTCAAACTTTTGGTTTCAGCATCTCAGGGATGCTGAGAGTGTACATGAGGAGATTGGTTATGAGAATCGGTGCCTGTGATCACAGAGGACAGGAAGTGCATGACCTGCTGTCTGCAAGCTGGAGACCCTGGCAGGCAAGTGGTGAAACTCACTCCCGGCCCAAGGGTCTGAGAACCAGGGAGTCGGTGGTGTAAGCCCCAGGCCAAGTCCAAGGGCTGGAGGACCAGGAGCACTGATGCCCGAGGGCAGGGAGAGAGGCCTATCCCAGCTCAAGCAGAGAGCAAGGGATCCAATCCTTCCTCACCTTTGCCTCTATCGAGGTGCTAATCCAGGGCTTAGATGGGGCCTGCCCACTCCAGGGAGTGGGGTGGTCCTTTACACCATCCACTGAGTCAAACGCCCATCTCATCCAGAAACACCCTCACAGACACACCCAGAGTAATGCTTTACCACCTACCTGGGCATCCTGCAGCCCAGTCAGGTAGACACATAAAATGAACCATCACGACATGTCAGGCTTCCTTGGAACATGCGTCCAGGTGGGTCTATTATTGTCACTACTCATCTGCAAGGTCTCTGCTCATCAGACGCCACTTTACACAGCCCTGCAGTGAACTGGAGGTTCCTTGACTTCCCAGGGCGCTGGGTCTGTTATTCCCCACCTGGTCCCACCAGGCCTGGAGAGCGTCCATGCCTGTCTGCAGGGCCGGGGCCACGACCCAGCCCACAGCCCTTCACAGCCCCAGCCACATGGGCAAGTGCAGTGCAAGGCTGGTGCTGTGCTTACCCAGTGCACATGCATGTGTGTGGACGAGCATGTGTGCACATGTATGGTGCATGTGTGTGTGCCTGCCCATGTGCATGAGTGTTTAAACACTTGGGTGTTTAAGATCTATGTTGTTTCACTTCATGAGATGTTTAATATAACGAGGAGTTTATCATCTGATTTAGAGTCTCTTATCGCCCTAGGAACAGCTTAGATATTAGCTAAAAATAATTACATTTCTAAGATTTGTAACTTTGAAAATCAATAGCATTTTATTAAAAAGGCTTTCTATTCCACCACTGCCATTTCATTTTCCTCTGCAAAGAACAGACACATTCTTCTACGGTAACACACACCGCAGGTTCCTCTGTAAGATCATGCACATCGACACCTTTTGGTAGCAGTTTCAGAAGAAAAGGTGATAATCCTAACAGAATAATTGTTATTTAGAATTTCCATGACACTGTCTGTCTTCAAAATAGCTACAATAACCTGATTAAATTCCCACAATTGCTTTTACAAGTTACCATCTAAAAATACATATTCCCCTTTATAAAAGTGAATGGAGAGAGTCATATCTTCCTGCATATTGTAGCAGAAGGAGAATGGAAACTATTCACTGTCCTGCATTTCAGCCTAGTGTTATACTGTGCACAATATCTCCATAAAAAGAGTATCCAACAACCGGATCTATCTATCTACCCCCCCATCCATCCGTCCATCTGTTTATCACTACATTTATAACTGAAGTTCAGAGAATAACCTGGCACTTCTCAGATCTAGAAGATCTGATCTCCTTCCCAAGCTTCCAAGAGTGGTGAAAGCGCCGTTGTCTGTTGTAGTTTAGCGGTAAGCCTATTTTGTTGCGCTCTGATGTGGTGCATTGGACGATCATGTGACCTGACGTGGGACCAGCCGGCTCTAAGCCCAAGCCTTCCGGGTCACTAGGAATGTGGCCGCATGTAGTGACCAAAGCAGCCTGCGTCAGGTCCAAGCAGGCAGGAAGCTGGGGTGACTGCCACCAGCTGTGTCCCCACTGTGTCCCAGCGCCTGGCAATGGTGGGTGCTCCGTGAGCGTCATCAACTGCGGAAGGAAGACAGAGCAGGGACAGCGGGCGGGCAGGGTGGACTCTCTCACTTGGCCGTGAGGACAGCGGGTCTGCACTCCCCTCTCACTGTGCATTCATCAGAGTCTCTGAGACGCTCGTGAGACAGAGGAAACCCGCTGCCGGCCCCGGCCCCACAGGAGGGAAGCTGCGCAGACTGGTCTCGAGTCAGACTCCACTCTGCAGAAACCCCCCGAGGCGCCTGGGGTGTGCAGCGACTCCGATGGTCACTGCTGACCGGGAGCTGGACCAGCCCGGGCGGGAGGACGGGGGGCCTGGCCTGATTTCAGGTTTCACCTCAGCTTCCAGAAGACGCGTAGACTCACCGCTGAAGTCTTCCTGTGTCACTCCCGGCTCACAGAGGGCTGGTAACAAGTGTCCAGTTGCAAACGTAAAGTCCCTGCTAGAACATCTCAGGGTCCCCTTCGCCCAGACCTGGTGTCCACGCCCGCTGAGCAACCGTCCCTCCTGCGCGGGATCCAGCCGGCATCGGGCAGCTGAGAGTCGCAACTGACACCCCGTGGGGCGTTGGAAGTACGGTTTCCTCAGCAATCACTTGGAGAGAAAAGGCCTTAATTAAATTATTTTCATTTTCAAAAACGCTTGTTTGTCTTTCTCATGTGGAATAGCGGCTTAGTAAGTTCCTTCCTGAGCCATCACAGTAGCAGAATTCAAAAGTGTTTTGAAAACATTCCTTTGAGGCACACAACAATAATTAACAGCCTAGCGAGCGCTGAGCGGCTGACAGCGCCGCGACCCGACGTCGACAGAAGGCAGTTAGTTACTCCCGGGGGCTGCCCATCGCGGGGAGGGCTCACGCTCGGGTTGTGGAGCACTGACGAGGCCTCTGCGTCCTGTACGACGCCCGTTTGGGCGTATCCTGTCCCCTGAGAGCACCAGGAAGGCCCTGAGATGTGGGTCTCCCCACACGCGGGACCGTCCCACCAAGCACCTGCTGGCCAGGGCTCTCTTAGGTGGCCACGCCCTGGGAGTCCACACAGAGGGCGAGCGCGGAGCCCAGGCCAATCACAGAGTGACAGGAACACCCACATTGGCCACTGCCCCCAGCCTGGAGCCCAGCAGGGAGGGAGTCGTGCCAGTTTAGGATGCCGATGGGTCTGTTTTCAGGGGGCACGCGGGGGGGACAGCAGAACACGGGATTTGCTCCTGCGTCAGGAGCACCTCTCTGTGCTCCAGGGCACGGTAGCGAATTCCTGACAGGGAAAACGGGCAGATACTGGTCACTCTGCAAAGCAGTATCAGAGAAAGTGGACGCAGTCACCACACAAACTGATCGGGATTCCACCTGCAGACAGGAAGCGTCTGTCTGTGGGAATGGTCAGTGCCTCGTGACGCACAGCCCTGTGCAGGCTGCTTGTTTTGCTTTCCAACAGGCAAAAAACTATTAACTACTGTTAATTTGTGAAAAACAACATGACAGTAAATTAGCATCATAGTTAACATGGTCCAGGCTTGTCAGTGCCAGACACGTGCCTCTTCCTCACGTGAGGACTGGGTGAGCCCAGGATAGATTCGTGCACGTCGTCTGTGGAGTGACGTGCTGAGTGCCAGGACCCTGCCCCCAGGTGAGCTCAGTCCAGCGCAAGGACACGGATTCGTGTCTTCTGATACAGCGTGGCAAGGGCCAAATAGAAGTGATTACAAAGACAGCGAGAGTCGCATGAGGGAGAAATTTAGTGGGTCGTGGAGAAAAAGACAGGCTCGGGGAAGCCTGTAGGGGACCAGGTATTCGGGACGTGTGTTCCAAGTGCCATAGGGAGTCACCTTGAGGAGGAGCATGGTCAAAAAGATAGTTGATTTCTAAAAGGTTGCACTTCAGAGAGTTTATCTTATTCTGTGTGTCAGAGAACAAGTGATTAATCAAAAGGAAAGGAGCCGCTGGTGGAGACTGGAGGACCCAGGAAGGGAAGCAGCCATAGAGAAAGCAGAAAATATCCCTGTGTGCTAATTAACTGCTAGTGATAATTTTGTGAAATAGCAGTGCCTTTGTGTCTTCGTCTCTCATGACAAATAAACCAGTAGATGTTAATTCTGTTATGAATCTGGGAGTTTTGGATCACATAGCCACGGTATTGCACGTGTGGATAAACCTCTGCACAAAGTTTTTATAGTTTATGTTTCTGTACTTTGATTATGGCGTCTGTGCACGGGTGAGATTTAGGTGCAAAGTCAGAGTCAGCCTGACAAACACCGAGCTGTGCCTTTAGCCTCCAACATGTGTAGGAAGGGGATGTGAGAGAGAAGAAATTAAGGCAGAAAGGCAGTCATGAGAACCTCTCCTGGTGGGAGGCAAACCTGAGTGCACACGCTGGCCCTGCTCTCGAGCGGAATCGAGTGCCCATAATCACCAAAGTCCTTCTCAGGCCCAAACTCTGTGATACAATCTTCCAGGATTCCAATCTTCAGGAACTTTGGCTAGAAAAGCAAACTCTCAATCAATAAATCAATCTGAGCCTCGTCAAGCCCCACTCTTGAGCGTTCAGAGTTATTATAATAAAATGCATGAGTCCCAGCCTCGGTGCTTGAGGCGCTAACGCCTCACCTGAGGGGCTGTGCCCCGTGGCCTGTGGACAGGTGCGGAGGGAGACACAGCCAGGCCGGGGGCAGGGAGCTGCTCTCGGGGAGTCGGGGTGAGCAGAGCCCAGGTGAGGCAGGACCCAGTAAGCCAGGCAAGGCGAGGACAGCAGGACTCGCAAACGGGTTCTTAGGAGGGACGCACAGGGCAGATGTTGGCGAATGCAGGCGGGAGACACAAGCACAGCGGAAATCTGAATCTGTTTCTGCAGAGTGTAGCAATCAGGCAACTTCAGACTACGTAGGTCACTTCGTGAGTGACTTGGAACAGGTCATAGGAGTGACAGATGCCAGGTGTCTGTAGCCACAACACTCTTGCCCTCCCTTTGCCACTGGCCCGGCAAGTCACTTAGGTTCTCCTTCCCGCTGATCCTGGGGCAGCCTTGCAACGCCACGGAAGGCAGGCAGTCACCGTAAGTTTGAGATGAAGCCAGTCTGCCTTCCAGGGGTGGGCCACAAACTCCTCCCACCCCCTGAACTCACAGAGGGAAGGGAAGGGTGTGGCAGGACCTCTGAAAAGACCAGGATGCTAAGTGGAGGTGACGTCTGCAGCGTCAGGGTGGACCCACAGCAACAGCCCAGCTACAGAGCTGGTGTCAGAGGCCAAGGGGAGCCCAGTGTCCATGCAGTACCAGCACAGGATGGGGAAGGGGCATGCGGGGTGGCAGGGACAGGGGGCACAGAGGGCAGCAGCGAGCCCAGATGCTGGGGGAGGGCCACAGACAGCCGCAGGGGCGTGTGAGACTGAGCCGGGCCTGGGGCAGAAACCAGGCAGGCTGCCGCCCTTGAGTATTCCTATGTCTGTCGACAGACATTTTTCAATCCTGTATTTTGTCATCAGCTTGATCTTGCTAAATACCAACTCGATGATGTGCAAAAACTCCATGGAGACGTCCTGGCAGGCTGTTCGGTGACGGCCACTGTGCGAGCTCAGGCTGTGAACACAAACCGGCACGCCCAGAACCTTCTTCCACCTTCCTCACCTGTGGGCCGGGCGTTTCCCTGTCCATGGTCCTGGAAAACCCAGCCAGCACTTCCGTCCAGACCGAAGGCCCTGCCGACCCAGCGCCGAGTCACCGGCCACGGTCATGGGCCATGTGGTCTGTATTTCACGGTCTGCAGCCTGGTTATCCACAGAAAAGGGTATTTTCCCTTAAATGAGGGTACAAAAGTGACGTAGGCCTCGGGCTCCCCACGGGGGCTGGACCCGATGCTCAGTGAAGGGGCAGACTGCTGTCTCGTGCGCTTTGCTCTATCACAGAAAATGAGCTAGAAGATGTCTCCTGGGGTTTGGGTCTCAGGACTCATCCATAATTCCGCATAATTTATGAAGGCATTTTGCCAATTCCAAACAGATACAGATACATTTACAGTTTTCCAGAGATTTGGGAAAAAAAATCTTTAGCTAACACGACAGTAGGGAAAAAAGTATATTTTTAAAAATTATTTTATTGAGATACACAAGTGTTTTTAATTAGTCATCTGCTTAAATGTAGCATAACATCATCTGTAAGTTAATCTTTAGATTTTTTATTATTTCAAGTCAGGAAAACTCTCGAGCACTCGCAAAAGCCAGCTTGCCTTCCTAGTTTACTCCTTTTCAAGTACTTTTTTACCTTTAAAGACTCTGAAGATAAAATTAGAAGTCATTTTGTTCCTGCATGTTGGTAATGAATAATTATGCTGTCATGCAGTACATAACTATTAATTACATGGCTGCCTTTTTATTTCAAGGAGTTATTTAATAATTTTTTAATAAAGAGTTACATATGTCAGTCTCTTAAAAACATATCAATCAATGTTATTTTCGGAGGTGGAGAATTGTCATAACCGAGGGAAGATTCACTCAGTTTGTGATTATAGACCGTGAGGATATGCGTGCTTTGCTGTCTCTAGAAACGCCAGCAGCATCTGGAACACATGCTGCAGTTCCCGGCTGCCATGGGCCTGCTTTTGGGGACACTAGGACACGGTTCATGATCACTGGTGTGATGGGAGTGTGCGAATCACCAGTTGAAAAGCCACACTACAGAAAAGCAAGTCGTGCCTGTAGTTCCATCAGGAAATATGGGTAGAACTCAAAGTCACTTTTACTGGTTAAAAATGGAGGGAGTCTGGGTTCGTATTCTGAATGCATTCTACTAGCTGGGCTACCTTGGGCAAGCTGTTTCACCTAGCCATGCCTTGGCACGCATAAAATGATGACGATAATAGTGTCTACCTTGAGGGGTTGTTGGGGATTAAACGCCACTCGTCTCTAACATGCTCTACAAGTGTTAGCTGTTGTTACTGCAATGCTGGAGGGTGAACATCCCTGGTTCTACAGTCGGGAGGTCTCAATATATCCAAGAAGACAAGCAACCCACACCCAAAGCAGGAGGCCCCCACGTGCAACCGCATGCCGTTGGTTAGAGAAGGTGATGACAGCTCATCTGGACAGACTAGGAGTTCAAGGGACAGACTGATCACTGTGAACCGAGCGGGGAAGAGGTGGCATGGGGGTGCTAACAATGGAGGTCTGTGGGTACTGACAAGAACAGAGGCTCACACGGGCTGTGTGAAATCTGGTAAAACAAAAGTTATGCCAGTTTGTATTCTTACTCAAGCGTAATGAAGTAAGTGGTACTCAAGTAGTACAATAGAAACTACTGTCGAATGCAATTTATTTATTTGTTACAGCTTCATTGAGACATTTCTGCACCCTAAAACTCACCCATATTAAGTGTACAGTTCAATCATTTTAGCAGATTTATAGAGTTGAGTAGCCATCACTTGCTCTAGAAGCCCCTCGTGCCCACTTGCCGTAACCCCATTCCCGTGCCCAGCCCTGATGGACTTTGCATCTGTATATATTTGCCTCTTATGGACATTTCACATAAACTGGATTTTACAACATGTATATCTTACTTCTACCTTCTGCTCAGCATGGCGTTTTTGAGGGGCATCTGTGTCGTAGCAGGTATCAGTGGTCCACACCTTTGATTCACCGAGTGGCATTTTATGGTTCAGATGTAGCACCTTTTGTTTGTCCCTTCACGTTGACAGGTGCCTGTATCATCTTCAACTCTTGTCTGTTGTGAATGAGGCCACTGTGACTCTCCCCTGGCATGCCTTTGTGTGGCCATGTGTCTTCATTCCTCTCGGGCAGGTGCGTAGGTGTTGGATTAGTCTGTCATGTGTATGTTTAACTATTTAAGAAACTACCAAACTATTTTCCAAAGTAGCTCTACCGTTTTAGATTTCCAACAGTAGTGAGGAGTCCAGTTTATCCATAATTTATCCAACACTTGGCATTTTTTGTCTTTTTAATTAGAGTTATTATAGTGAGTATATCACTATATTTCATTGTGGTTTTATTTGCATTTCCCTAGTAACTAATGATGCTAAGCATCTTTTCGTGTTTTTATTTGTTTTTTGTATGTCATCTTTGGTGGCGTGGCTATTCAAATTTTTACTATTTTTATTGGATCCCTGTCTTCTTATTGAGTTGCAAGATTATGTATATATTCTGGATAAAAGTCCTTTATGAGATATATACTATAAGTTCTCACTTAACATCTCAATAGGTTCTTGGAAACTGCAACTTTAAGCAAAAAAATGAATAATAAAACGATTTTTTTCCTCTTCAATGTTATAATGAAATGATGTTGAATTGAACATTATTCAACAATATTCTTTGAAGATCTGCTGTATGCCCTTTGGCTTGAAGTCAAAATTTCCAAGAACCTATCAACATCAGGTGAAGACTTACTGTAATTTGAACATATTTTCATCCAGTTTGAGGCTAATGTTTTCATTTCTTTAACGGTGTTGCTTGAAGCTCGAGCATTTTAAAATTTGATGAAGTCAAATTTTTCAATTTTTCCTTTAATTCATTGTGCTTTTTATGGTGTATCTAAGAATTTTTTGCCAAATTCAAGCTAATGAAAATTTTCTTCTATGTTTTCTTCTAGAAGTTTTAAAATCTTAGCTATGACCTTTAGGTCTATAATTCATTTTGAGTTAATATTTGTGTGTGGTGTAGGGTGAGGGTCTAAGTTCATTTCTTTGACTGTGATCATACAATTGTCCTAGAACCATTTCTTGAAAACACTATCCTTCTCCATTGAAATGTCTCATTATCTTTGTAAAACTTAGTTGCCCATAAATGTAAGCATTTATTCATGAACTCTCGACTCTGTTCAATTAATCTAGATTGCCATGCCTTTGTAGTAAATTTTGAAATTAGTTAGTGTAAGTTTTACAAATCTGTTCTTCTTTTGAAAAATTATTTTGGCTATTAGGTCCTTTGCATTTCCATGTAAATTTTAGAAGCAGCTTGTCATTTTCTAAAAGGAAACTGGATTTGACAGGGATTGCATTGAATCCAGAGATAACTTGGGAAGAATTGCCATCTTGACATTATTTTCTTTTAATCCATAAACATGGAAGGTCCCCCTACGTATTTAGAGCTTCTTTAACTTCTCTCAGTAATGTTCTGTAGTTTCCAGTATATGTGTCTTGCATTTCCTTTGCTGAGTGCGTTGTTGTTTATTTTTGGATGCTGTTATAACTGCAACAACTTTCTCATTTTCATTTTGAGATGCTAAGTAGTATGCAAACATGCAGTTGATGTGTTTACAGTAATCTTGTAGCCGACAACCTTGGTACAGTCGCTTACTAGATCTAATGTATTTTTGTTGATTCTACCAGATTTTCTACATAGGTGATCATGTCATCTGCAAATGAAAACAGATTAATGTCTTCCTTGCTGGGTGCCCTCATTGATCTGTATGTTAGTGTTTGTTTGTTGTGTTATCACACTAGCTAGGACCAGTGGTACGCTGTTGAATCAAAGTGTGAAAAGTGACATCCTGCCCTTCCCCTAGTGTTGTGGGAAAGCATGCAATGACTCACAACTAAGGAAGGTTCTAGTTGTGGGTGATTCACATGTGACATTTTTCAGGTGGAGCATGTTGCTTTCTACTCATGGTTGTTGAGAGATTTTGCTGTGCATGCACATTGGACTTTTCAAATAATTTTTTTCTGCATTTTTTGTGAGGATCAGGTGTTTTTGACCTTTATTTGATTAATATATATAGTACATTAATTGATTTTCATATTTTAAGCCATTTCATTATAGGTATAAATCTTACTTGATCTTGATATAAACCCTTTTTATATGGTGCTGGATTCAGTTTGTTAATGTTGTTTTAATGGTTTTTTCATCCATATTTATAAAGGATGTTGGTCGTAGTTTTCTTTTTGTGTCATGTCTTTGTGCTTGACATCAATATAACATTAGAACCATTGAATGTGTTGGAAGTTGTTCCCCCCTTTGTATTTTCTGAAAGAGTTTGTGAAAGATTGCTGTTATTTCTGCTTTAAATACAGGGTGTCCCAAAAGTCACCATACATAGGGAAAATGGGAAATTATAGCTAAATGTACCTTTATTTACAAAATATTCATTACAAAATTTTACAAAATTTTTCCTTTGTGTGAAGACTTTTGGGACACCCTGTATTTGATAGATTCACCAGTGACACCATCTGGGTCTGGGATTTCTTGAGGAAATATCTAATTATTATTTAACTTTACTAATTATTACTTGTCTATTCAGGCTTTCTATTTCTTCTTTGGTCATTTTTGGAAATGTGTGCATTTCTAGGAACTTCCCCATTTCATCTAAGTTGCCTCATTTGGGGCATAAAGTTGCTTATAACATTCCTTTATGTTATCTTTAATTTTTGTAGATTGGTGGTGATGTTCCTTCTTTTGTTCCTGGTTTGGAAAATTTGTGCCTCCTGTCTTTTATTCTTGGTCTATGTAAAAATTTGTCAATTTTCTTGATTTTTTTGTTTTCTATTGCACAGGTTTTTGCTCTAGTCTTATTATATCTTGCTTTGATTTTAGTTTGCTATGATTTTTCTAGTATATTCATGTGGAAGCTTAGGTTATCGATTTAAGATCCTTCTTCTTTTCTGATATCGGTGATTTAAAGCTATAAATCACCCTCTAAGTACTGTCTTAGTTGCAGCCCACAAATTTTAATACATTATAATTTTGTTTTAATTCAGTTCAAAATATTTTCTTATGTCCCTTGTTATTTCTTCATTGATCCATAGATTATTTAGAAACATATTGTTTAATTTCTAAATATTTGCAGATTTCCCAGACTATATTTCAATAAGTAATGTAGTAAATGCAGCTTTTTAAGGGTTACTGTTTGCATGGTATGCATTTTTTCTTTTTTTTTTTACTTTCAATGTATTAACATTTGTGTTTTTGACTCTAAGGTGTGTGTCTTATAGACAGTGTATAGCTGAATCTTGCTTATTTGTCTAATCTGATAGTCTCTGCCATTTTATTTTGGTATTTAGACCATTTATATTTAATATAATCACTGATATGGCTGGATTTACATTTGCCATCTTGCAATGTATTTTCCATGTGTCTCTTTCCTTTTGTTTCTCAGTCTCTCCTTTCATGACTAAGTGTGCTACTTTAGTTACCCTGTTGATTGTTTTACATTATCTATTTCTCCAAACCAAGCAATCCACTAAATGCAGCCAAGAAGCTACAGGTCATCAAAGCTTGCCCAAGCCTGGCACAACCTCTACGTATTGCAGGGGGTGGAGATAAGGGTTTCAGGTTTATAGTTGCTATTTGAGGAGAGGTTTTAACGATCTTTTCAACTGGCCATTGCCACAAGTCCTGCCTGTGATTTATTTTTAATAGTTTTAATTTTTTGGTTTTGTTGCTAAGCCTGCCACAATGATCTCCCCAACAAAACAATAGCCTATTCTTTTTGTTTAATTCATTGAGAAACTGCCAACCACCATGTTACAGATTTTTAACTACCATGACCTTGCTCGGTGGTCTCACTTAACATCTAGTTTTAAAACTTAGTGACATTGATACTTGGAAAAAATGGCTTACTAGAGGTAAAGATTACTTTGTCAAATGATGATGAAATGTTCTATGATCAAATATAGCAGCATTTTCTATAGATATATCCATTTTCAGGATTGGTAGCATTTTCTCTTTCCTCTTAAGTTTGAAGTAGTATAAGATTTGTTAAAAAGTTGATAAGCTATAAGTATTTTTGCAATATCCAGCAAGCAATGATAATTTTTGGTTGTTGAACGGCAGTAAAGGGGTGATAGTAAAGGCAGTGGATATTTTTTAAATATAGCTGGAATCATAGGATCTCAAATGAGAGAAGGATCATAAATACACTGGCTCGTCTTGTCATTTACAAACAGCCCCATGACTCACCTCCAGGCAAAGTGTGAGAGTAAAGGCTAGAACTTCGGTGCACCAGTGTCGGCAGCCAACAGGTGCCACCCTCAGAGGGGCAAATAGTAAACTGAATAAAGGAGGTATTCTCCGAGGTGCTAAGAATGTTGGTGGAACCAAAGAGAAGGAGCAAGACCCAGGAAGGCGCAACTGCAGGGGAGAGAGGGCTGCTCTCTGAACATGGGGAGCCTGTGGTCGGGGAGAAGGGCCGTCCTAGAGAAGGCTCAGCCCTGGGAGGAAGAGCACAGTGACTGCCCAACACACCCCCGCTCCTCTCGCCCACCTGTCCCTGAAACCAGCAGCACCCAGAGGCGAAGCGACCCCAGAGATCAGCGTCCCAGGAGGCGGAGCAGAGCAGGACAGGTGGACGGTGCGTCTGGACGGGTGGACAGGGGACTCCCGCACTGCCCTCTGGCTTTGAGCCTCATTCTTCTCTCTCCTGGAAGAAATGTCAGGTCCCACCACAAGGGGAACACAAGGCTCCCTCGGCAGGGGAATGTGCGTGATGGTCCCAACGCAGTTCCACTCCCGCCGGGGTCCCCACAGAAACGCGAGCCACTGTCAAGGTCCTCCTGTACGGAGGCAACTAAAAAGGCAGAAGAGGTGTAATCGATCAACATGAAATGTAGCTGCCATAGTCTTCCCTCCCAAAGGAGATCACAAAACCTAAATGTACGATTCTAGCCTCCCCTCCACCTACTTTGAAATGTCCCCGTGCTCCCTCCACCCCTCTGCTGGTGTGACAGGCGGGTGGTCTGAACCCGCACTCCATAGAGCCAGTTCTTCGCGACTTTCCTTACCCAGTGGTCACAGTTTCCCACTGACAAGTCCAAGGGCCCTGAGAGTGCTGGGAAAATCTGTGTGCTTCCAACACACGTGTCACTGCCCCTTGGGTGGGACCATCCCAGTTTCCAAACGGATGGACTGTGGCTCTCAGGACAACGGCCCCTTCCCTGCCAATCAGCTTAGACACTGCAGAGATGAAAATGTCCACAGAGCAGGCTCAGCCTCCCATTGAAAGGAATCATGGCCATGTTCTCTGGCAGAGGGACACCCCCTCTACCCGCCCAGCACACCCATGGCTGTGGGGGTGGAAGACACAAACCCTTTGTCAGGGGCGTCACAATGAGAGGACCCACGTGCCCAATCTTCTGACCCTGGAGCAGCAGCACACTGGGCTGGGTGTGAGGCAAACACTGCTCCTGGGCAGCATCCCGTCTGCAAGGCTGGTGGGCCCTGAAGCGTCCCCTCCACCATGCTTTCATGTGCCTCTGGGTGATGGCACACAGTGCCCGCAGTGGGTCCTGGGGCTGTGCCCACTTTGCGCTTCCTTCCTACGTTGGAGGTGGCGCCCGGGCCACTCTGGACGTGGACGTGCAGGCGCCAGTCCAGGAGTGCCACTGCCCACAGAGCATCGCGGACAGGCAGGCCACCTGCCAGGCGGGACAGGGCAGCGCAAGAGTGGGCCTGGAGTGCCGCGTGCAACTGCGAAGCACAGGCTGCTGACAGTCTGTTCTAGAACTTTCCTTCATGCCCTGTTTTCACTATTGGAACTTTTGTCATTATTTTCTAATAGCAAAAAGTAAAAAGTGAAAATAAACCAGGCCTTAGAAAGAAACAGTTCTTTTGGTTGTTTTCAGTGGGCAGGGGCACGACAGGGCCGTGGGCCCTTGTGACAAGGCTGCCCAGAGAAGGAAAGAGCTCGTCAGCCCCCGAGAGCCGTTTATTTTCCTGGGCCCAAAAGAAAAAGGTTGTTTTTCTAAAATTCTTATATAAAATCCTGAAATAGACACATTTTTTCTCTGCTACCACACATTGAGGGAAAACATCTTCCTACACCATGGGCGAGAACTGATCAACAAAATTCCTACATTTCCTTTCAGTCGGTATAAACCCTGGTAGCAATATGTCCCAGGTTTTATAAACTTTCAGAAATTGATCCAAAATTCAGGAAAATAAAATGATTGCTTTTTTAAAAACTTTGTAATGTTTAAATTAAAACCTGGGCTGATGCATCCAAATGTATTTGCTTTGCCTAGTTTATATTTTCTAATGAGGAAACAATGGTTTAAAGAGAAAACTATTTATTTTGCTTTTAAAACTATAGTAAAACATCACTTTGACATTCTAATAATATAATGAATTTTTTTTTTACTTTACTTGTTCTAAAACAATAGTTTTACTTTTTACCATTTTAAGTTGATGACGTCTGTACAAAAATATGCAGTTTCTTCTCAAGAAAATGGAAATGCTGTATTACCCTCTTTAACAGCTTTGGTGGCTTTGAGGCCTAAATTAACGTGTCTGTCTGTGTTGTACCCATGATGGACATTTAGACTTCAAGGTATAATTTCCAGTAAAGAAAAGTCATTTTATTTCCATCTGAATAAGCACTCTATCATACTAACCAAGTCAAACAAAGTTATTATCTGGCTTTTTGCCAAGGTATAAAAAAATAGAAAGGTCATATTTTTAATAGCTTTGTACTCTACAGTAATCAAATTTGAAAGCCTGGAGAAATAAACTCCTTGAATCTATCAGGCTCCTGAGCACATTTAAACACTGGCTTGCTGCTCTCGGTCTAGTGCCGTGAGTTTGCAGTGCGCTGCCTCAGCCTTATCTTGGCCATTAGCTTTTACATGAAGGCATTGTGTTCTAATCATAAAGTGGCAGAAAGCAGCTAATAAGAAACAAGTCTATTCAACTCTACCTTTGAAGACTGTACCCAAAGATAACTACCAGTCAAATTTCAGCTCAGGATGAACAAGATTACAGCATGTAAACCAGGATACACTTAAAGCGTTAATAGATGACTCAACTCGACGTTAATTAAAATGAACACCTGCTTTAAAAGTCACTTTTGTTTTGGGTGACTGCATTTCTGGAAACTCTAAACAAATTACTCCTTAGTGTTTCCGTAGCAGATTTTCAAGTTTTACTTTGAAATGACAGATAATCATTCAGATTGAAGAATGCCTCATGGATATTAGCATCAAAATAGCAATGATAAAAATAGTAGAAAAAATTATAAAGACATCCTGTTAAAGAATCATAAAATTCATATTTTTACATAAAAAAAATTTTCTATGCAACAGGTTTTAGGCTACTCAACTGACCACACCATACACACACGTCAGCCATGAACGATGTTTATTTTTCCCCAGAGAAAGTCCAAGAACTATGTCGCTACCTGTGAGTGAACTTTCTTTGCACATTTCTGCTTCAACACATCCCTGCTCTGGAGACATTCGTGTAACAGTAGAGTTTATTTTCATGTCCGTCATGCCCACCCCGGGAGCTGCCCATCGGAGCCTTTGTAACTGAAGCTTTACACATTCGCCAAGCGTCTTTCAGTCTGTATGGGCCGTGATTCTAGAAGTAAATGTAAGTGTTAGCCTGCTCACCACCCATTATCAACGGCTTTCATCAAAACTTCAGACACTATAATTTAAAACAAAATTTCTTTCAGCTCCTAATCATTACAACCTAGTAGTTTGAAATAGGGCTCAGCAAAACTTATCCTCAAGGTGGGACAGTGAATATTTCAGGCTTTGCAGACTAAGGGGCAAGATCAGTCTATTGTGGCTACTTATATAGTCATTTATAACGTAACCATTTAAAAATGTAGAAACCATTGTTATCTCACAGGTGATGAAATAGATACATAAACAAATAAAACACCAAAAAAAAAACAAACAAAAGGACCAGGCTGCTGGCTGCTTCAGCCCAAGGCCATGGTCTGCTGACCTCAGGTGCGAGAGAAGAGCCTCAGGCAGGTGCGCTCACAGCAGCAGTGTCCTCCCTAAGTCCTCCCCAGCAGGGCTGCGCTGTTGGCTCTGCCACTGGCCAGGACATTTGGACCATTTATTTGGTGACCTTCAGCCCTAATTTTCTCATATACAAATGGATGTGGTAATAGTGGCGACCTCGGAGTTGCGAAGACCAGTGCTGTTGATAATAGGTAACACCTGCGGCACTACTGCGGCCCAGCTGGCGTTGTGATCAATGTTTCAACACAGTGAGCACCTCCTGCTCTCTAAGGGGCTGGCCCCTGGGTGTTGTGATGCGCGTCCACATCCTCCCCAGGACCAAGGTGCTCAGAGGGCTCTCGGGGTCTCCGCCTCTGCTTGGTGAGAGCCACGGTCCCTTCTCCAGGCAGCTGAGTGGTCAGTGCAGAAGATGGAGACCCGGCCTCCCCGCAGCTCAGACGAGGCTGGGGACACCAGCCCAGGCTCCCGCCTCTGCTGGCCGCACAGTCAACACCCCCGCGCCTCTGCCCACAGCGTGGAGCCTCAGGGCACTTCCCCAGGAGCCAGCGCGTGAGAACCTCCCGGAACCCAGCCTGCCCTCGGGTGCAAATGATGCCAATAAAGCCTCAGGGACTAGTGGGAAGACCCTTCCGACTGCCCCAGGCACTCCTCAACTTCCTGTGATGCTGGAGACATCCTCGTGGCTCTGCAGGAGCCACAGAGAAAACAGACCAGGGCCCCGCGGCGGGAGAGGCCCGGCCCTGTGCCCACTGCGCCTCCTGCCACACGCACAGCACGGCCGGCTCTCTCAGGTGGGGAAGGGCGCATGAGAGAGACACAAAAAACCTCCGTGCTGGGGAAATACATCAAGTCACCTTGAGCTGAGGTCGTCTGGAATGAATCCTATACTTCTGGGCTGAAATTACACCAAAGGCAAAATCGTTTCTTCCTCCTTCCCTGCAGCCTGATGTATGTGTCATGTTCGTGCGCTAGGAACGTGGACAGGAGGACAGTGCCCTGTTCCCCGGGAGAGCGGCCAGCGGCGGAGGGGTGAGGCCGGGCGCCATCCCGAGGGACCCTCCTCTTCCTCCGCTCGCAGTGGGGTGGGAGCCTCCAGCCAGGTAGGTCCTGATTCGTGACGCGGCAGGAGGGAGAAAATCAATGATCGGAGACAGAACATCTCGGCAGACGATTTCCGAAGGAATGGCGGTGAATTTCCCCCTTGGATCCAATATACTGCCCCTGTCTTGGTGTCTTACATTATTTGCTCTGCGAGTGAGTTGAGAGAGGAACCGAGTATGGCGGGTGTCGGCGTCGGTGGGAGCACGGGCTGATTTACGGGCCGCGGGCGGCGGGAGGTCCCGAGAGGAGGGGACAGATCAGCGGCTTCTCACGCAGGCGACTCGCTCCCGGCCTGCAGGACTGACTCAGGGACGGCCACTGACCTGGGGCCTCTCTCAGGCGTTTGGGAGAAAATCCTCGCCCACGCCCACCTTTGGTAGGTTTTTGTAGGTTTTAGAACTACACACACAAACACACACGCGTGTGCACACACGGCCAGTGATCAGAAAGTGAACGCCCTCCCGACACTGATGCTGCGGTACGGACCACGAACATCTCCTGTGACTAATTCGCAGCTCAGTCTTACCGGGTGCTGTAGACTGAATTGTGTCCCCTCAAATTCACACGCTGAAGCCCTACCCCCAGGACCTCAGGACGTGACTGTGTGTGCAGATGGGTCTTTAGTGAGGTGATGGAGCTAAAATGGGGCCAACAGGGCGGGCCCTGATCCAGTGTGACCAGAGTCCTTGTGAGAAGGGGACACGGACACGCGCAGAGGGACGGTCCTGCGAGGACACGGGGAGGAGACGCGTCCACACGCCGAGGAGAGGCCTCGGGAGGACCCAGCCCTGCCGCACCCTGTGTTGGACTTGCAGCCCCAGGCCTGCGAGAGCACACGTGTCTGTCGTCTGGGCCACCGCGCTGTGATAACCCAGCAAACTAGTACACGCCAGGATAGGCATGTACACGCTAGCGGAAGTAAGTGGAGGTTCTCACGAGGAAGCTTGGTAGGGGGACGGCGGCAGCGCTGGGAGGGGCTCTGCCCTCCAGGGGTGTCAGGGGCGCGGCCCGAGAGCCCGCGTCTGTGGAGGGGACCTGAGCGCTTGTGACCATCGAGCACGTGGGGCCTGAGACCCACGTTGGTCCTTGTTCGCAGAGCCGGGGAGGGTGAGCTGAGGGACACCCCATTTCACGTTCTGGATTTTATCATCTAAAATATCCGCAGGGAGCCGGGGGCACATTTGCATCTGAGGAGCTTTTCTGTTGTGTGGGGGTGACGGCCCTGGGACCCCCGCCTGAGAGCCAGCCCGGCTCCGTTCCTCGACCTACCCCTCTGCCATCGGGGCTGCGAGTCGTTCACCTGAGGTCACGTGGCCCTTCCCTGGGAGTTGTATATGTCTGTGTGTGTCTGTGTGTCCCTGTGTGTGTGTGTCTGTATGTTTGTGTATGTCTCCTTGTGTCCTTGTATGTGCATGTCTGTGTGTTAGTGTGTGTGTCTGTGTCCCTGTATGTGCACGTCTGTGTGTTTGCTTGTGCGTGTCTGTATGTGCCCACGTGTGTGTGCACATCTCTGTGAACATCCGCCTGAAAGGATTCCTGCTTGGTGTTATTACAGTGGGTGTTTTGTTTTTATCTTTGCAACTTTATGCCAAGGTTGGAGGACATGTTCGCAGATGGACGGCCGTGCTCTGTCCAGGGACCTTGCTAAGTGCTAGGACGCAACGAGAAAGCGTGCTCGTCTGCAGCGCTCACAGGCCAGCGTGGAGTCAGGCGGCTCCCAGCGGGTGGTTATGGCGAGCGGCCCTGGGCTTTGCGGGTAAGGCCGGGCCCTGTGCTGGGCACAGCAGCGGGCACTGGGGCAGAACCAGGCACAGTCACTGGGCCTGACCCGAGGGAGTCATTCACGTCTCTTTTTGTCAGCTTGTCTTACCTGGAAAAGTAGCGCCAGTTACTGAAAATTACCCTCTTTCCCTGGGGTGTTGAATGTTCGTTAGGAGGCTGGTGCTGTGCTAGGTGGGGGCACGGGGCACAGCGCGTTTCTGGCCCCCATCGCAGGGTCCCACCTGGCAGGGGAGGAGGGAGCTCTGTGAACTCACCGTGGAGACAAGCGCTGCATGCGGAGCCCCGCGCCCTGCTGCAGGGAGCAGCCCCCCTCCAGGGGACTCTGGAAGGAGCCCTGAGGGGAGGGGGTCTGGGGCGATGTCCTGGTCCACACCCAGCGGGTCTAGAAAGCAACCCTCAGACAGTGACGGTGAACTCGCTCCTTGACCACACGTGCTCCAGCCTGGGTGGCAGGAAGCCGTGTGCTGAATTAGAGGTGGACTCTTGTGTCAGGACCCCCTGGGTGGAGCTGCATTGGCCCCCCGGAGACGCTGGGCGCACAGCTGCACCTCGCGCAAGGCTCAGAGCCCGTGGGACCCAGTGCGTCCCCAGCGGCCCCACCCCACACCCACCGGGCCCAAGAGGTGGCCACGGGGGCTCAGCCACTGCCAGTCAGACGAGCCGCTGTCACCAACGGCTGCGCGTCACAGTTTGTCCCTGTGCGATTTAACGTCTCTGACCTATTGGGCCATCACAATAAAACAATCTTAAGAAGGAAAACAAGTGGTAATAATAAAATATATTCAGCTGGTGGCTGCCCAAGCTTGAAGGTCTCTGGGCACCTCTGCTTAAATAGCTGAAAACAAAATTATAATAAACAGAAGCGTTAGGAGCGGCTCGGACGCCGGCCTGCAAGACCCTAATGCAAAGGGCAGGCCGAGCCGCACGCACCCTGCGGTTAATCACCGAGAAGTGTGTTTAAACCAGACACCTGCAGAGGCTGTTGGCTAATTGTACGTGTTGTGATGGCTACAGACACGCAGGGAGCACACGCGCTTCAGCCGCACACTCTCCCCGACCACACAAACCCAGTGTCTTGATCTCAGCGCCACCCGCACCGCGTGTGCCCGGAGAAGCAACGTCCCCAGGCGCAGTCTGTTCCTCGGGCATTCTTTCACGGCGACAGGCAGCAGCCCGTGGATTCGCCTTTTCAAGCACGCAATTAAGGGGGCATGCGATGCGGAGTATTGAACCGAAACACCCTCCGCGCGACAGTCACCTGACACTCCGGCTGGGGCCCGCAGCCCCTCACGGGGAGGAGACGCCCGCCATGGCATGGGTGCAAGAGCTCCCATGGCGGCCCCAGGCAGGCGCCCCGGCCCTGAGGACCTGGGGGCAGAGACGGGCAGACGGGGCGCTGGGGTGGGGGCTCCCGGGCACACAGGCGTCCCCCCATCCAGGGCACCAGGACAGCAGACGGTTAACCAGGGAGACAGACCCACTGTGACCAGCGGGTCTCTGCGCAGTCATCAGTGGAACCAGCTATTACAGCCAACTTAATAGCTTGAAAATGAACTCATTAGTGGTCTTTTATCAGTGGAGAAAAGTCTATTAAATCGGGTGTGTGAAGCAGCAGCCCTGCGGCTCATTTCCATCCCACTTGTGACCTGAACAAATCTGAGAAACGTTTTTCTGGGAGCCAGGGTCAGGCTCCACGCAAGGAGAGCCCGAGACCGCCAGCCTCTGCCAGCCCGCCTCTCTCCTGGAGGTCTTCACGTTAATTCACAGCCTGGTGGGGTGTTCTGTGCCCTTTTTTCTCTCTTTCTGCATTATCCGTACACACCCAGACAATTTACAGGGGCAGCTGCCAGGAGATGCCACTACTCACCCTCCCTGTGAGAGACACGTGGCAGAGGGCAGGGCCCCTGCCCCGCCTGGGACTGATGCACCCGGCTGAAGACAAAGGCTGGAAACCGGGGGGCTCTCTCTGTTCCCCTCTCTCCCTCCTTCCCTTCTTCTCTCACTCTCTCCTTTCTCTCTGTCGATGGCAACTGAAGACGTGGCCATCGAGTGCTTTTGTGCTCTGCACATTCACTAGTTCCTGCTGATTCTTAGAATTTAAATTCTCTTAGACAAACGTCTAGGCAGCAGCACAGCGAGCTGGCTCTTCATTAGCTCTGGGGCTGGGGGACCAGGTTCGCATAACTCTACGGAATAAACTGTGAGGCAAACACAAAGGTTCTCTCAAAATGCCTCTTCCTCCAGTCACATCCCAGGACTTCCCAGACCCGCTTCAGACGTCAGCATGACTTTCACACCAGGGCATGTCACTTCTCACCTGCATGGATCTGCATGGATCGTGAACAAGGCAACAAATTATTTGCTGGCAGAAGCTAGGTGTTAGCCTTCTTTAGAATCACCCCAGACCTAGGTGGGTTTTCGGCGAACACTATGGCCTTAGCCCTGGTGTGGCAGGGTCCCCTTCCGTCATGAGGCACCGGGCACGATCGGTAGACAGATGGCAGTCTCTGGAATTAGCATGCCAGGTGCTGAAGGTAGCCATCGCTTACCCATTAGAAGCCACTTTCCACTTAAATCTCACGTGAGCCCTGGAGGAACAGCCATGTGCTGTCCAGCATGTGCACCGTGTTGGAGCCCAGCACAGCTCAGAGCCCCCCACAGCACTCCCCTGGCTCTCAGAGGACCCCCCAGTCACCAGAGGGTGTGCAGAGCACAGGTGGGGGCCAACCCAGGGTCCCCAGGGGGCGGGTTTGGGGGGCCTTGAGATGCCCATTTGTAAGCCCCCAGGTGGTCCTGGGAGCCCAAGAACCTGCCGTAGGTCAAAGGCCTGGTGCCCCCAGACAGGTGCAGGTATGCCAGGAAATAGCCCACAGCCGGGCAGCAGAAAGGAAGCGGGAGAGGAGAAACAAGCACCTTTGAAACCCGCCAAGGAAAAGCCAGCAGGCAAAATCTTGAATTGGGGGCAATTTACAAGTAAAAAAATATATATATTATAAATGCCATATTTTGTAACTAAATCACTAACAAATTTATCAACAAACGCCATGATTAGTAAACTCTTTGAACGTTTAAATTCCAAAACTTTGCTACCGTTCACGCAACCTGCTTGTTCTATGGACATTTTGTCATGAAAATCAATATTTTATTTCATTTTAATCACTGACTTTGGGCATTCATTTCCAGATAATGGGCTGCTATTCCTCTTAATGTTCTCTAAGTTGTTCATAAATTCATATTCTAGGTCAATATATGTTGAAGCCCTTAAGCATCACTATTCCTATTATTGAGACACCTGGAGCAGAAAGTCCCCTTTCTCCAAAGGAGAGGACCCTCTTTAAATGTCAGAAATGTCTTGGCTCCTCGTACAGTAGTAGCTGCAGGTTTGACGCTCATTGTTTGAGAAAACACATGTAATAAGCAAAACTTACTAGGACCGTAATAAGTAAAGTACGTTTTCTTTATCCCAATAGAAACTACGTACATTAAAAATAAATTGCAGGTACAATTATAAGTACAAGCACAGGTATGTACGGACTTTTTACTGAATCCTGAATCCGGCCTCCCTGGAGGAGACCCTCACTCCGTTCAGTCAGGAACCAGAGATTTGTTTACACAGAAGAACGGGTGGCCGAGTGGCCCTGGGGACCACCCTCCTCCCCGCTAGTGTCTCGGATACAAAGGACAAGGACATAATTGAAGGGGAGCCGCATGTGATCAAAGGGACCGGATTAAATGAGTGACCAGCAAACCTCTGAAGGTTCCCTGTGAATCCCGGACTGATGGGAACTGCACCTGAGGACCCCCGGGGCCGCAGAGGAAGGGAGGGTTTGCCCGAGAGAAGGAAAGACAGAAAGGGAGAGGTGACCTGACAACTGATTTTCCCCCGGCAGTCTGCCTGGAGACAGCTTCTTTAGCCCGCTTTTATCTAGACAAGATTTGCGTCATTTCCCAACAGGAAAATTTAATATACTATTTATTAGTATAACTCCATTATATGAATGGGTTTATTCTGCTATTGCAAAAATAATTGCATGGAAAATGTGCCTTCTGAGGTCTCTGACCACAGAGAAAAAGTTCTTTGTCCTTTTTCTTATCTCTGTCTTCCGAGTTTGAGCTCCGACCCTGGGGGCCATGGCAGAATGAACAGACGAAAACAGTCTGCTTCTTCAGCACAGCACAGATGATAAAAGTAGGAGACACTTGTAGGGTTATTCAGACCTTCATGCACACAAACTTTCTCACCAAACTTATCACTAGACGTGGTTGGGTGCCCTTCGAATGTGGAGCCAAATAAATTACACCCGATGCTGTAGGTGGTGCACAAATTCATCATCATATTCCCGCTCATTAAGAATAGACTTGGAAGAGCCACGGATCAATTACAGACAATAGATTCATATCAGTTATTTCCTTCTGGTGTCAACAGGGAAGAGAATGGACTATGCATTTCCGTGTGAAAAAGGTAGTTTCACCAACAAACTGCTCAAAATTACTGCTTCTTGTCACAGTGTTTCACATGCCACCCCAGGCTGCTGCAGAATGGACATCGCTGTAGACAGGTGCCCTTCAACTCTGGACTTGCCCTGGGAGAACCCTTGTGTTTGCACTTTTCCACGTGCCTCCCCTTCCCAGGTGACTCCTAAGAACGACTCCAGTCTCCATGACAGAATTGGCTTTTGACCTTTAGTGTTAGGTAAACGTAAGGAAATTCAAACGTGTGTGTGTGCGTGTGCCTGTGAATGTGTGTGTCTGCTTGATTCCAGGAACAATCTTGCCTGAGCATTTTTCAAACATGAAGCATTTTGTCTCCTCCTTATAGAAAGCTAGAGAACATTTTGCCCAGGGGCCATGTGCAGCTGTTCTGAGGTGTGGGAGACGTAGTTCATGGACACACGAGCGCACACACATGCACACACACACTACAGAATCACTCAGTCTCCAGGTTTGTACGTAAAACCCTGCATGAGATAAACACTCTCGAAAAACTTTGCGAATAATGTTGCTGAGAAACAATTCAGCATTATCGTCCCGAACATTTCTCCCCCACCCCCACAAGGGCAGAGGGGTGCAGATTTGCAATAGCGTGTTCCCAGGATGGGCAGCACCCGCTCCTACCCAGCACGGACCAGACCACATTGCCACGTAAAGAAACCGTCACCCCTAATCCATTTATCCGGGCCCCTGAAGGTGTGCTGAGAAAGCTGAACCAGTCTGAAACACGATTAATCTTAGCTGACTGAAGCAAACAAGTTTTCTCAAGCTGCAGAATGATTTTAGAGGGCTGGATCATGCGGCTGTCCAGAATTCAAATGGTTCTACCAGCCCTTTTGGGACAAAAATTTCCCTAGGACTTCAAACCATACGCCGCCTCCTCGACACCAGAGTGGTAGGAAGGGGCGTTCAGAGGCCCAAGAGAGTCAAACCCAAATACAAACCCACCCACAGCCGTGGTTTGTTGGAACATCTTGATACGTCAACTTACAAGACTCGCAGGTGAAATTTGCAAATATCAGTTAAAGGCTCAATTTCTAAATGTGATCTTCACCTTTAAATAATTGAAACCCCTTTTCAAAAAACATAACAGTGATAGCTGTAGAGCACTTACTATAATGGGTATAATAAAATATAACCTTTAATTTGATTTTAACAAGACCATGAGGCTGGTAAACCGGGACTGTTACATGAGACAGAGAAGAAACAGTTTGATGGAAGTTTCTGATTTACCCAAATCGCAGCAGGGATAAACGGCGGATATAGGACTCAAAACACTACAAAACCTGTGTGTTTGTATTTTACCCCCTAAAAGGTGCTAAAATATTCCTAACTGTATATGAAAATGTTAACTGTGCCAGTGCATAGGAAACAGCATTCGCCCACCCTGAACACGATTCTCCGTCGACTCCGCCTCCCTCGTCCGAGAAGTGCCGAGGCTCAAACCGCTCTACCAGTTACTGGCCCGGAGACCACAGGGAAGTCGCCTAAACCTGCAACATCACTTCCTTCCTCTATAAACAGTGAAAGTCATGTCACCTTGGGGAATATTTGTAAGGATTAAAACGAGATAATGCAAGTACAGCTTATGGTATTTACTAACTCTGGAGAAAATACTAACGCTGTGGACACTTTATAAGGCAAGTTCCTTAAGAGTTGCAATTTTCCTGGGTCCTACAATAGCTGAAGCAATGAATTTATCTGGAAAGTTCAGAATAAATTTGAATGGTGACTGGTTATTTCATAATATACTTTGTCGCTAAGCAAATGATCAGATTTTTTCGGACTTGATGTCTTCTTACTATGTAATTGGAAAATGGTAAAAAAAAAAAAAAAAAAAAGGAAAAACCCTGATCACTGCTCTAGAATTGTATGCAGTTATGATGTTTGTGACCGCTGTGCGTGGTTGCGAGTTACAGCACAGACTACGAAAGTGTGAGTTGCAGCGTGAGCAAAAGCCCACAAGGCACTTGGCACCTGACGGTCTCTCAGCGACTCTCGGGTTTCCCTAAAGTCAAGAAAATCATTCTGAGCAGAGTGATCTAGGTGCTAAGGGTGGGCTGTCAGGAGATTTGCTTTTCACAACAGGAATTTTCAGTCCTGTAACTCCCATCTCATGTGTGACCTCGATGCCATGCAGGCAGCGGGGCTGGCCCGGCACAGGGCACAGGAGTCTGAAGTCCTCAGAGTTGAGCGACTGCAGGGCCCGGGCTCAGCGCCAGCGCAGCTCCCACCTTTGCTGACGCGCTCGGTGGAGCTGCGACTCCCTGCAGGAGCCCTCTGGAGGGACTGGCTCCCAGGTGACCCCTGGGACCAGAGCTCCTCTGGCAGCGGCTCCTGCAAGGACCCCGGCTGGTTCTCCAAGAGCTTCCTGGTCTGTCCCTGCAGACGCCTCTCTGCCAAGGGCAGCTTGCTCACATCCTCAGCAGGGGTTGTGGTCGGGACCTCGTGGAATTGTGTGCAGCTCAGCGTGGAGACTCCAAGAAGTCGTCCACGTTCACCGCGCACTCCGGGTGGGGCCCTATCTGCCGTGGGCCCTGAGTAAGGGAACAGAGAGTTGCGTTAAGGATGATAAAAACCACAGTTACCTAAACAGCGGCTTCATTTTGCTCAGTACATATACCCCCTCCCAAAATAAAGGCAAAGAAAAATACCCAGAGGGCTTCCCTTGAAAGGCTTTGTTTTCATTTCGTTTCTGTCATTTGCAAGGTTTTAACGAAGGCTTCCAACTCTTCACGAGGAAGGCACCGCCACGCAGCGCGTGACCATGGCGTGCTCTGTGCTCATGTAATCACAAGTCCTCAGCACTGCGGTCAGGGGCTCCAGTGACCTTCCCCAGCCCTGTGGCTCTGGGGCAGAGCCTCGTTTTCCCTTTAGCTCGAGGCTCTGCCTGGGAGAGAGCCGGTCACCAAGCCCTGGGTCAACTTAGGCCTAAGCAGACGGAAGTTGAACCAGAAGGGCTACGTCCTGCTTCTTAGTCCTGTCAGCTGCACTCTGTCCCCTGTCAGCACTGACGCACCTGCCCTGTCCCAGGAGCCGTGGCACCGACTCCTACTGCCTGTTCTGGGCAGGGGGCTGCCCTCGGCCTGGCCAGGGCGGGGCTGACCCTTGCCAGCCACCCAGTGCCACCGTGGGCCGTCCCCTGGGTGGCATCTGTCCCGCAGGCTCTGGTGCTCACACAAACCCACCTCCCCAGGAGGCCTTGGCTCAGCCTCTGCTCAGGGGCTGTCACATAAACACTTGAGTGACACTTCCTTCCTGGTGTCAGGTTTTACTCTCTTGCCTGCTGATGTCGTTATTACTGGTTTTTAAATCATTGTGGAGGAGGAATACTCACAGGGAGGTAAAAGGGATCCCTCTTCATATAAAGAATTCGCTTTACACTTTAGCCATTCTGTCCCCAAGCAAGATAGACTTCTCATTTTGTGTCTTTCAAAGAAAATGAGACATAAGGAAAACAGTCATATCAGAAACCTTGGTTGCCCCCTTTTTCTTGTTTAAGAATGTCATTGTCATTTAGTACCACTTCAAACCGCATTATTGCCATTTTTGAATATGAATCCTTAGAAGACAATAATCCTAAAAATATGGTCAACTCAGCAGTCCACAAAATCCAGTAATCTGGACTGCCTTGCACCCGGCAGTGTTACTGGCACGAATTAAGCATCCTTTACTATTTCTGTGAACTGAACAAATGTTAAAGGGGTACCACGTGAGACTCAGCTGTGTGCGTGAACAAACCATGAGATGTGTGTATGTATGTAAAGCACAAACTTTCAGAGACTTCTGCAGACATGAGAGGGCAGCGGGCCGTGGAACCCCACACAGGCTTCCTGGAAGGTTGCTTGTTCCACACAGTAAACGTGGACAGGGAGCTTCCCACAGAGTCTGCAATGTGGACTCCTACCCCTGCCGAGTCCAGGGCTTCACCAGCCTCTGTGGATACCCCGGTAACCGACTTTGGCACCAGATGTTTTTAAGATGATTCACATGAGATGATTATTTTCTTCCTGGCTGAGCTGCAGAACTCGTGAGAACAGGCACCAAGCAAGTGCTTCTCCCTGTCCCCATGGAGTCTGCACAGAACGGTCGGTGCCTGAGTAGAGCTGCAGGAAAAGCATCAGGCTAGGAGGAAAGGGAGACATCCCTGGGCCTCATCCCATAGTGACAGCTGACCTCGACCCTGGGCCTCCACCTGACCCCAGTGATGGCTTCCAACTGACCGCCTGACTCCAGACACCCCACTGAGTCCACCCTCCACACCATTTTGTCTGATACAAATCTGAGCATTCTTGGGGGGTCCCCTACTGGGGTGGAGCCCAGAGTCCAGGCCACGCTGTCTAAAGCCTCCCTGTTGCCTCCCTGGTGCCTTTCCCTGCTCTGAGGCCTTTTACCTGGGTTTGCTGTGGACAGGCCACTCTTGAGCACATTGCTTGACTTTAAATATCGTCTCTTCTGTGAGTGCAAAGTCTTTATTTTTTTCTTTGCCTTGGAAACTTCTACTCATTTCCCAAAAGCAAGCTCAAAGATTATCTGCCCTGGGAAACCTCCACTGTGTTACAAATACACCATTGCCCAAGCCTCAGCTCCTCTGTGGCATTCAGAAGACAGACCCCTGGGCACCCTGCGTTGTTCATGCCAGGCAGGTGCATCCATGAATGATTCACCACAACTACAAGCTCCAGGGAAAGACCATTTCTCTTATCCATCTTCAGATTCTGCACCATGACCCCACCCCACATTCCCAGCAGAGATTGAGCAGGTAGTAGAGCCTCTGCATGCAAGAATGGATGAATGAATGGAGAGGTAAACGGGCTAGCCTTGTCACAGGTTGGGTGAATGGATGGGTGAATGCGCTAGCCTTGTCACAGGCTGGGTGAATGGATGGGTGAATGGGCTAGCCTTGTCACAGGTTGGGTGAACGGAAGGGTGAATGGCTAGCCTTGTCACAGGTTGGGTGAACGGAAGGGTGAATGGGCTAGCCTTGTCACAGGCTGGGTGAATGGATGGGTGAATGGGCTAGCCTTGTCACAGGCTGGGTGAATGGATGGGTGTGAATGGGCTAGCCTTGTCACAGGTTGGGTGAATGGATGGGTGAATGGGCTAGCCTTGTCACAGGTTGGGTGAATGATGGGTGAATGGGCTAGCCTTGTCACAGGTTGGGTGAATGGATGGGTGAATGGTCTAGCCTTGTCACAGGCTGGGTGAATGAATGGGTGAATGGGCTAGCCTTGTCATGGCATGCCACACATTTTCAGCCTTGGTTTACCCCCTGATATAATGAAGGACTTCAGGGAAGTGATCCCTAATTTTACAATTCTGTGAGTCTCCATTTACAGGGTTTTCAAGATCTAAAATTATGCAACTGGTTGCAAAACAGGGAGGCTCTTTAAACATTTCACAACAATTTCACTTCATCTTGCTCCAGCGGCTTAAGCTGCTTTAAAGGTTAATTTTGAAAAGGAGTCTTCTGCTTGGCTGGGAAAATGGGGAACAGACGTTTCCGGGAGCGTTAAAGCCATCGTGGAGCGTGTGTCAGAGGCCCTGTGCGGCCAGCAGGTGCTGACGCTCCAGGGCCGGGCTCAGCCCACTCACCCGGTGTGGGCCTTTTGGCAACCAATTAACATCAGCTCATAGCAAACACCAACGCCAAAATCCTTCCCAATGACCTGGGTGGAAAGCGTCCACTCTTGGAGGACGAGGTGTAAACGCCCCATCACCAAGGGCTTTGGCAGAAACGGGAAGAAGGCCGTGGCCACCCAGACAGAAAGCACGACACCGGGCACCTGGTAGGTGGTGGTGGTTGTGCAAACATGCTTTGAGTCCATAGTTAAGGAACACTGGCCATGCAGTCAACAGGCCAGCCTTATACACGTCTTAGTGTGTATCTGAGCCCCAGCGACACAGGTCGGGCTTAAGACATGTGTGTGGAAGCACTTTGCATGCTGTCACATGCTATTCCCAGGCAAGGGGTCATTCTTATGAAATTTCCCCAAACTATTCCACCAAGCACCGTATTAGGAAAGAAGAGGGTGAAGGGCCGACATCAAATACTCGGAAAAGGTTGCACGCGGTAAACCTCCTGCGCATGTGTTCACATTCACGTGTTTGCATTTCTGAGGAGTCCCACAGCAGCACATGAGCAAACAAACCAAATGATAACTAATCAATTTAGGAAGCTTTTACCAGAATCTTAAAATCACAGAATTCGCTCCCTTTTTAAAGCTTCACTTATTAACATTTCACAGAAATGCGCAATGGAACACGCTTGGGAAATCATCATTTTTTATTGTCATCACTTTTATTTCCCATTTCAAGTTGCCCAAAGGATGTTTAATGTGATTTAAATATTGACACTCATGGTGGGGCTGACACCGTGGTGAACCAGGAGAGAACGTGCAGCGCGTGGCCTCGGGCGCAGGGGACAAGGGCGCTGGGGCTGGACAGAGCTGCGGCCTGGGTGGGTGGTGAGTGCACAGGACCCCATGGTGGCGGGTCGGGGGCTGCACTTTGTATTCAAACTGAGGGGCCTGAGCGCGATTACTGTCATGAAGGACTGTGTTCCCTCCAGGGTGTCTGCACTCTCGGCATCTTATTCCAAACCTTCCTAAACAGGATCTCAAATTCACCGTCAGGTGATCCCACCGTGCCAGGAGTCTGAGGAAGACAGAGGGTGTAAAGTGCCCGCGTGCAGGGCCAGGCGCAGACACCCTTCCCCAGGGGACACCGCGAGCCACAGCACCCGGGCTGGTGAACGAGTGAATTATTCCAGCGGGGAGAATTCGATCTTGCATTTCCCAAGACCAACTGGTGAGAAGATTTTCTTTCATTATAATAATTTGTCACTTACAAGATACCAGAGCTGCACAGAGATCGCTGAATAATTAGATGAAATTGTGCTGAACCAAGTCTCTGCCCTGAGGAGTTTCCATGTAGAGACGTAAGTGGAATTGTGTCGGACAAGCGTAACACGATGCGCCCCTCGTCAAACAGGGCGGGGCGGGGCTCCTGGTGAGGGAGCCTGTGCGTGTGTGTGCGTGTGTGTGTGTGTGAGAGAGTGTGTGGGTGTGTGCATGTGAGTATGTGCATGTGTGTGCATGCATGTGTATGTGTGCATGTGTGTGCATGCACATGTGTGTGCGCGTGTGCGTGTCAGTGTAAGAGAGAGAGATCTCGGAGGTTCACTCAACGCGGAAAGGGAGAGGCAAATTGAGACCGTGCTTTGCCGCCTGTGCAGACCCTGAGGATGAGGAGGGAGCCGCACCTCCCTGCAGGGCATGGAATGAACTCAGAAGGCCCCAGGGGAGACCCCTGCCCCAAAATAGAGCCCCTCCGACCCCACTGCCTGTGGGCCAGGCGTTCACCGACAAGCGCACACAGCCAGCTCCTCTGGCTGGTGCTGTGAGGTGCTGCATAGGAACAGGGCGTCCGCTGGGGTGAGGGGCACTTTTGGAAGGGGGAGGAAGGAGGCAGATGCCAAAGACCGCGGCCGTGGCTCCCTCAGAGCCGCCCTGCGCGGGCACAGCCGGCGGCCGCTTTTCTTCGCATCTACGGCCTCCCCGCACGGGGCTGTCCTGGAGCCCGCGGCTTCCCCAGCCCCCGCCGGCAAGACCCAGGCAGGTGCTCGAGTGCGTCTTAGAGACCAGGCTTCCTGCCCCGGCTCCCGACCCAGGCAAGATTGAGGAACCTTCTTTGGGGAGCCACAAAAGATAAATTTAAAAGGCTTCAGATAGCAATTTGTGTCACAGCTTTATAGATAAAAACTGTGTATCTGTGAGGTGTACGACGTGATGCCTCGACACTCACTCGTGGTGAAATGACTTCCACGGTCGAGCTAATCAGCACGTCCGTCACCTCCGACTGTGGGAGGCGAGAACACTTAAGATCCGCTGTCTGTCCCCTTTCCAGCCACGCACCGCGCGTGCGCCAGGCCCAGAACTCACTCTCCTTACGACTGAGGTTTGCTCCTCTGACCCAGTCCCCTCCTCCCCCGCACCCCAGGCCCTGGCAGCCGCCACTGCACTTCTGTTTTTATGAGTTTGACTATTTCACCAACTTTCGTATCTCTAAGAGACCGCTGCAGATCTACAGGCCTCGCCAAAGCGCAGAGCTTCCCAGTAAATGTTCTGGCCCTTCGCGGTCAATGAGCAGCGAGACCAGGGACGACCAGACTCCCGCGGTGCCTCCGGGGAGAGCGGAGCCTCCGGCACAAACACCTCTGGTGTGGAGTGAAGACCACCGTCTCCACGCTGTGTGCTTCCCACCATGTGGACATATCACTCGTAAAATATAACTTAGTTTAAAAATCACCATCAACGCTAGCGAGACTGTTTGTCCCGCCCTGGATTAAAACTTGCTTTCCTGGTGTCGACTGCGGAGCCCGAGCTGCCCAGGTGTCATGACCCCTCACTGGCTCCGGTGCCAAGCAAAACATGGAAATGAGGGGCGAGAACCCACCAGGGCCGCGGCCGTGTGCGTGGGTTGTGCCTGGCCTGGTGACAGCGCACCCCCGAGGAGAGGGCACAGGCGGACTCCTGGCAGGCGACGGTGACGCTGCCCGGGGACCTGGGCCAGCCCTGCACTTCGGCCTCTGTGCTCTCGGCCTCCGTGTCCGCGGGACCCGTCTTAGCTCGGTCTCTGATCCGGAGCAGGGAAGGTGCTGGGGCCAGAATCCAGGCCACAGCTCACGGCGGGTGCCACCTCCTGGGCCTGGTTCAGAACCACCTGAAAACAGCCTGGACCGGGTGGGGATGGGCAGCGGAGGATGGAAGCCAGGAGGCTCCGAGTCCAGAGTGCCCATCAGCGAGTGTAGACGGATGACTGGGGGCCCCAGCAAGGCCACAGTGTGCTCTGGACCTTTCAGCCATGTCCTCTGGCACGCAGTGGGCAGGTGGCCAATGGCCGGCGGGTCCTGGCAGGAGCCTCCCGATGCTGCCGTCGCTGACCAAGCAGCAGCAAGCTTGTCACAAACACCCTGCAGAGCCACAAACTGCCGAGCAATGCCCGGAAACGAAAGCCAACCCCCAAATTAAGCTGCGAACCTTGCAAGGCAGGAGGGGGACGTGGCAGGGAACGGAGGGAGGGGAGGGGCCCGGGAGGGAGGACTCCTGGCGCTGTGCGTCCAGCCCCGAGTCCAGCAGCAGGGAGCCCGTCCTGCCACCGCGACCCTGCTGCGTTCCCCTGTAATCACGCTCCTGCCCGCTCTCCCACCACGTCCTTCCTCTGCGCCCCCCGGGCCCAGCAGCTCTGCTTCCACAGCAGCCACAACAAAACTGTGATTTTCGGAACTGCTTGAACACAGTTGCTCCCTCACTCACCTGCCACATGCCCCAGATATTCCCGGGTCCATCCTACGGCGTCTCACCACGTGATTCTCCTTCCTCGGTTGGTCTCGCAAAGTGCCACTTTGTCTCTTGACAGCGATGATTAGAATTAAACAGTTTTCCATCTCTGCTGCTCAAAGTGTGGTCTAGGGACCCTCGACTTCAGCGTAACCTGTGCGCTTGTTAAAAACACAGATTCTCCACCCCGCCCAGAGCTGCTGAGGCAGACGCGGGACGCAGTGGGACAGGGTCTGTGCCAGGCAGCAAGGCCTCGAGGTCCTCAGGCCCCAACAGCTTGGCCAGGCCAACTCCGTGGTACTTCCTGAGGCCACGTGACCTCTGTCGGGGCACTGCCCGTGGGTCCATCTTGGTCATGTCATCTCCAAACATGTGACGTCTTTTCCTCACGAAGTTTAGTCGAAGTGGATCACGCACACCCACTGCCTCCTAGCGGAGTTTGAGCCCCAAGCAGGAGTTCACGTTTGTCGGGGCGAGTTCCATCATTTTGTTCTTGTTCCCTGATTCCTGACCTTCTCCTGTGTCAGGAATCCCACGCTGCCTGCCTGTTGCAGTGTGGCCGCGTGTCCAGGGTGGCTGCATGTGCAGGGTGGCCGCATGTGCAGGGTGGCTGCGTGTGCAGCGTGGCTGTGTGTACAGGGTGGCGGCGTGTGCAGCGTGGCCACGTGTGCAGCATGACCATCTGTGCAGGGCGGGACGATTCTCTCCATCCTCACCCAGGCACAGTCGTGCCAAGGAAGGGTGGATCTCTGTGCCGGACCTTAAACACCATCTGCATTTGGTTGTCCCCCAGCAAACCCCCCTGACAGCAGCACAGTTGAGCCCACCGAGCTCCGTCTGCTGAGGAGGGTCCCTGTAAGACCATCTACACACGGGATGCCCATGATCTGACCTGTTGAGTTCCTTATATCGACTTCTGACTCCCCACAAAACCGGAGGAAGGACTTTGTTGATCAAGCAAAGCTAAGTTTACTGGACCTGCTGCAGAATAGAATAGCACCCTGACATGCATCTGTAGTGTCTCAAAATGGGACAATTAAGGGATGATAACTTTAGGGTTTTAGGGCCTGGGCTGGGTGACATTAAGGGAGGTCTCGCAAGGCAGCCAGCTCGTCGGGACTGGGCAGAGTTCACGACCTCAGAGCTTAGAGTCGGCTGTTGTGCCCGGTGAGGGTCTCAAACTGAGCTCTGAGGGGCAGGTGGTCTTGGTGAGTAGCAGTAGGGGGCTCGGTCTAACCATTTGGAAGCAAGGATTTCCTGGAACTAAGTTATCTTCTTGTCATGGTATTGTTTAGCATAGAAAAAAATGCTTGGTTCCAAATTATTCAGCTGATATAAATATCATTTCTCATGGGAACCCACGCTAACGCCTCGTGTTTACCTATTTTGCTTTGTAAGTACTCATGAAAAAAGAGAAAACAACCAAATAAAAACCAAACAACAAATAAACCAAATGTATAGCCAAATGTATATTCACATAGAACCACCTTCCGTCTAAAGCCTGCGTAAAGGCCATTTGCCCTGTTCAAGCTCTGGTTTTCAAATATATTTTCCTTTTTTGTTTTTCAAGGGAAGCGAGAGAGGCACATGTGTAAAATGAAGCCAATCCTTCTCTCTGGAGGAGGGTGAGGCGCCGTGGGCTCCCCTCTTGCCAAAGGGACCCCCGAGGGGCTCTGCAGGGCCCAGCCAATTAACACCCCGGAGCCTTCATACCAGAAATTGCTGTTCTTTTTTTTTGTCTTGAGGTCAAAAATCATTGTTCAGGGACAAACCAATTTTACAGCCAAATTCTGTATAAACAAGAAGGGAGATGAGAACCTTTCGTAGGGAAAATGAGTATACAAGTAGTTATAATAATTTTAACCAGAAATGAAAAAAAAAATCTTTTGAATGCCAGAAGACAGAAAATTTGCAATTCCCCACTGTAATTGAGTATACTTTTATAGACTTCACTTTTGTTTTGGAAATGAATTCTTCCACAATGGAGACGCTCTGGTTAATTTAAGTTATAATTAAAAACAACCCTAGCTTATATATTGATTTCATTACATTGTATTTCATTTCTGTTTATTGTTTCACATCTTAACAAGTTAATAAAGGAGCCTTTCTGTGTATTCCTTTATACTATTTACAAACCCAAACTATTTTTTGAATAGAAATCACGTTTGTGCAACACATTTTTTTTCCTCCCACTACGGTAATGAGGATGTTGTTCAACTTACATTAAATGGTCAAGGAGAAGCCATTATTTGTTTAGGAGGGAGTCAGTTTTCCTGGTTTTTCAGGCAAAATCGACTCTAGTTTCACTTGAAAGACAAAGTCTTGAGAAAGTTCTAGTCGTCACCTGGCAGAGGAGGGTGAGTGGGTCTCCCGGGGGCAGAATTGCAGGTGGAGACCTAGGAAGACGCGATCCTGACAATACACCAGGTTAAATTACACACCTGTGCTGATTTTCCCTCAAGAAAGGCGCCACTCCTTTCCTGACGTGCGATCAAACGCATCGGGAAGCATGAGCTGCGCCGTGCCTCCCTGGCCGGCCCGCCAACCTCTCTCGAGTGCGTCAGTTGCAGATTAGGATGTTCTCAAACCCAGTGACCAGGGCCACGCAGCTAGTGGTCTTTACCACCTCGTATTTCTTGTAGTTGGTGCAGGGGTAGAAAATCAAAGACTGGGGGTTGAGACACTTGGGGTAGTTTTTTGATTGTTTTTAATAAACTTTAATAATTTTTAGGTTTATAGCAAAATTGAGTGGTAAGTGCAGAGAATTCCCCTATCCCCCTGCCCCACACACACAGCCTCCCCTGATGAACATCCCTGCCAGGTGGTGCATTTGTCAGAATTAATGAACCTGCATTGACACATCATAATCACTGCCTCCTGCAGTGGCTGATTGCCGGATTGTGTGCTGTGAGTGTGCTCAGTTGTGTGAGAGACTGCCACGCTGCCTCCCGCGGTGGCTGCACCACTTTGCATCCCCAGCGGCAATTAATCAGATTCCTGCTGCTCCATATCCTCGCCAGCACTTGGTGTTGTCGGTGTTCTGGATTTTGGTCATTCTAACAGGTGTTTAGTGGTATCTCATTGTGGTCTTAATTAGTATTTCTCTGAGGACGCATGATGTGAGGCATCTTTTCATCTGCTGTCTTGCTGCCTGTGTATCTTCTTTGGTGAGGTTTCAGTTAAGGTCTTTGGCCCATTTTAAAAATTGTGTTCTTTTCTTATTGTTGAGTGTTAAGAGTTCTTTACATATTTTGGATAACAGTCCTTCATCAGATGTGTCTTTTGCAAATATTTCCTCCTGGTCTGTGGCATATTTTCTCACTTTCTTTATATTGTCTTTCACAGGGCAGATGTTTTTAGTCATAATTAAGACCAGTTTATCAATTATTTAGTTCATGGATTGTGCCTTTGGTGTTGTATCTAAAAAGTAATCACCATACCTAAGGTCATCTAGATTTTCTCCTATGTCATCTTGCAGGAGTTTTATAGTTTTGCATTTTACATTTAGGTCTACAATTCATTTAATATTTGCAGAGTGTTAGGTTTGTGTGCAGATTCATCCTTCTTGCTTGTGAATGTCCAGTTGTCCCAGCACCATTGCTGCTGGTGGACTGTATCTGTGTGGTTCTGTTTCTGGGCTCTCTGTTCTGTTCCATGGACCTTCGTCTATTCTGTCACCAATTTGCTCTTCTCCTTTAATACCATGTTGGCCATTCTGGGTCTTTGCCTCTCCCTAAAACTTCAGAATCAGTTTGTTGATATTCACAACACAACTTGCGGGGACTTGGGCTGAGATTGTGTTGAGTCTGCACACCAAGTTGGGAAGAACTGATGTCTTAAAAATATTGAATCTTCCTGTCCATGAACATGGAATATCTCTTCATTTATTTGATTCTTCTTTGATTTCTTTCACTGAAGTATTGTCGTTTTTCTCATATCTGTCTTATCCCTGTTTTGTGAGATTTATACCTAATTATTTCACTTTGAAGGGCATCCTGAGGTCTCTTCTGGCCTAACGTTTTTGTCTTGGTAAGTCATTTATTTTCTTTTGGCTCACATAAGCTCATCTCAAAAATGCTGCTCTACACCCTGCACAGGGCTGTTGCAAAGACCAAATAATAAATCAAATTTGAAAGCCCTTTTGTAAAATGTAAAGCTCTGTAAATGCTTGAGACCATGTTTATATTAAAGGTCCTGTCAGTACATAAAACCCTATAACTGTTTGACAGTGACCCTTTGCACCATCTTATTGTGTGGCACTGTTCACTTATCTCCTGGAAGGCAAAATTTCTGAAGCATTTCCTATAGAAATGTGGCCTCCATGGAAGAAGCAGGCTCAGTCCTGTGTTGATCCATGGCATGAAGTCCCATTTGCTGCAATCCTAGAAAATTGTTCATCCTTTTATCAAAACACCACCCGACAATTACTTTACGGTGATAGCGGGAATCCCGCAGCTGCCAGGAGAAAGAGCAACACTGATTGTGAGACATGCAAAGCCGACACCCAGGGACGTGGGGAGCAGTGGGCTCAGTCCACGCACTGGAGAGTGCTTTCAGAGACAGGCCTGTGACTGGCCTTTAGTATAATTAATAAGTTTGGCAGAGCTGGGAGGGTCCTACAGTACCTGGGTCTGAGCAGAGACGTGATTGTGAAACCAGCCACGATTTTTAGACCAAGATCCACATGGTCCAAAGTTGATATCTGAGACTACTGTGATTCCCTGTACACTGGACCATCTGGGAAATTTATTAAGAGCAGCACAAACACAGCACAGATAGTCCCGTCTGCATTAGGGTTAGGGGTTGGGCCTTGGAGTCCCTCGGATGCAGCTTGAATCCTGGCACCGGCCGTCATTGGCCCTTTGGCTGGGTGCGCTGCTTGGCATACTCATTGCAAGCAAAATACTGTGGTAGTTGTCATGGAAGTGGTAACAATTTCATAACTACTATTGTCATTAATCTCAAGTAAAGGTGGGAAATATTTCAAGAAAAAAATGCATGGGTTTGTTTTCTTAAGGCCCCTTCTGGGTCTCCAGTGCCTGGATGCAGCTATAACTTCTGATGCAGCCCTGCTCCTCCCAAAAAGCCATCCCTGTACAGGCAAATGCAGAAAAGTCCTGAACACATGGCCCTGATGCACTTGGATGTGTGCTTCCCTCTCTCTGTCGTGGGGAAAGCTCACATGAGAACCTCTGACCTGTTTAACTTGACCTCACATAGTTCTGTCTTCTTCCCCACACGTCGGATGTGATTCAGGACTGCTGGTTCCACAGCGGCTCCCCCAGCCCAGGATGCTGTTCCCGCTTCTAGTCAATGAATCACCGAGGACATGAAAAGCTTCAAACACGCTCTCACCACAGGCTGCAGCCACCACAGTCCTTGGTATTTATCCAAAGGAGTTGAAAACTGATGTCCACACAAAATCCTGTGAAAGGATGTTTGTAGCAGCTGCAGTCACGGCTGCCCAAACTAGGAAGCAACCAGTTGTCCTTCAGGAGGTGAGCGGATAAACAAACTGTGGTCCAGACAGACAATGGAATATGACTCAGTGCTAAAAAGAAATGAGCCATCAAGCCATGAAAAGACATGGAGGAAACGTAAATGCACATTGCTAAGCGAAAGGAGCCAATCTGAAAAGGCTGCGCTCTATGATTCCCGCCACACGAGAGTCTGGAAAAGACAAAACTACGGAGACAGTAAATGACCCGTGGCTGCCAGGGGTCGGGGGAGGGAGGGAGGAACAGGTGGAGTGTGGAGGGTGCTTAGGGCAGTGACGCTGCTCGGTGCGATACCAGGATGCTGGGTACAGGTCATCGCACGTGTCCACACCCACAGGAAGCACAACACCTGGAGTGGGTCCTAATGTCAACAATGGTCCCTGAGTAACAACAGTGCATGGATACAGGTCCTTCAGTCATCACTGATGCGCCCCTCTGGTGTGGGATGGGGACAACGGCATTTGGGGGACAGGGGCACAGGGAACACGCTGTACCTTCTTCTTAATTCCGCTCTAAACTTGAGTTGAGAACCTCAAACTGCTCTAAAAATAAAGGCTATTAAAAAATAAACTTTAAGACAATTTTTCTCATCTCCTTTTGACACCAGACCAACCTTTATGTGCTATTTCAGAATCAGGGATAGGACTTAGCCGAGGGCATTGTTCTGTAAGAGACGACTTGCTGATCTGTCTCATCCACCGGGTTATAAATCCTTGAATAGTGGAGATGGAGTTTTTGTACACGGGACAACAATGTGTATCAGGTGACCACAGAGGGCTTCAAAGGGGAGCTGCTGAGTCCTGAAAGGTGAGCAGCTACCAGAGACACCAGTAAAGGCTCAGGAGAATGTCACTGGGCCCGGAAGGCGACGGGGCAGGGGCCAGGTGGGGCGCAGGGCTCAGACCAGGCTGGGAGGAGTCAGGAGAGTTCAGGCTGCAGACGTCAGTGGGGCAAGGATCCTTCCTCTGTTGAGAGGACATATTCCTCACATGATAAACTAGACTTGCTTGAATTGACTAGCTCCAATTTGGGGTTGTTATTTTATTTCATTTTTTATGAGTTATTCCATGTAGAAAAGTAAGGTGTTCATCTTTAACACAATGCTGCTGTGATACCTCATGGGAGAGTGTCAGAGTTTCCTGCCATCCCTGTGATGGCATCAAACATAAATCAAAAAGGAATCTGTTCCACCGAATGCGTTTCTTTGTGTATACTTGGTGGTTGAATAATAATATCTCAAATCATACACAACAATTTTCTCAATTCCAACAAAGCGATGATTAACTCAGAGTAATGCTTGTATTATAATTTCCCCATGTTCATCTTTCTTTTAAAAATGCAGAAATTATATGAATCAGCTGCAAAAATCAGTGTACGGCTGGGCCTAGTGTGGGCAATAGCATGAGGAGATTAATTGCATCTTCTATTTATCGTCTGGTTTTGTCAGGGCTGAGTCTGGCACGAAACGGCAGATTTGCTCTTGACAACATGATGTCCCTCCCACATGGTGGATGAGGGACCCATCCTATGTGCACTGAGCCCCCATCCAAGGGGCACTGAGCCCCACTCCTGCGCTGAGTGTGCTCTGTGGCTCTGCAGGTCCTCCTCCCTGACTCGGGGGTCCTCCCTGTTCTTCCCGGCAGGAAGGGGGTCCTGACAGGATGTGCTACATAGGGGAATGGAGGTAGACCGGGGTGACCTGACGGGGAATCACGCCCTGGCCCGGCCCCTGGGGCGCTAGGGCCATACGGGTCAGCCTCCCCGGCCCCTGTCTCTGCACTCCTAGCTCCTCCCTGCCCACATCCCGTGGTCAAGCATCCCGTCCTCTCCATGGCACGGCCCAGGCACCCCAGGAGAGAGAAGCAGGGAGGAGGTCTGGGGGAGAGGCAGCTGAGGAGGGAGGGGAGTCTGGGCGTGGTGACCAGGGCCCCAGGCTGCGTCTGCAGGGTGCAGGCAGGAGGGCACAGCAGAGCTTGAGACAGGCCGCACTGCAGCCCTGTGATGTGGCAGGTGCTGACAGCGACGCTGTGTGCAGGTTTGTTCTGAGTCTCGCCCCGTGTGCCGTGCGCGGCTCTGGCGTCTTTAGGACCCACTATTCCCCACGATCACCACCTGTGAGCTGGCAGAGGCACCATGCGTCTCCCTCCGGAGAAACCATCGGCGGTGAGATGCAGAACCGAACTGCCGGCTGTTTGATGAGCCCAGTGGCCTGGCCTTCGATCTACAGCAGTTTCTTAAGCAGCCAGGGGAATATATTAGTTTTAATTTTTTTCAAGAAACAAAAACAGAAGAACTGCTCTCCTCATAAAACCCAATCACAAGCAAGCCCTTCTGTGAGGGGTGAATTAATTAGCACTACTTATTAAGGTTTTACTGCTGTTGATTCATCCTACTCTGTCCATAATCTTAATTCACTCTCAAAACCAATTCGGTTTAATAACCTGTAAAAGGGAGTCAGGAAATCGAGTTACCTGTTAAAATATTGCTTCCTGGAGTTTTCTCATTTGGGTTGTTTTTCTGTCAGCTCCAACCCTGATGCGCCGGCCCCTGGGTCTCCCAGGTGGTGTCTTTGGAAGCCTCGAAATCACCCCTCAAATCCCCTCTCTGCCCCACTCTGCCTGCACGTGAGCCGTGCGTGTCCCCAGACTCATATGCTAACACCCAGAATGTGACTGTATCTGGGGACAGGGTCTTTGAAGTGGTGATTAAGGTAAAATGGGGCCATTTGGGTGGGCCCTGATCCAGTAGGACTGGGGTCCTTGTAACAAAAGGAGACGGGGACATGGACACAGGGGCTGACCACATGAGGACACAGGGAGGAGATGGCGTCCACACGCCAAGGACAGGCCTCAGGAGACACCAGCCCTGCCACGGCCTGGTCCTGGACTTCTGGCCCCTGGGCGGTGAGAGCTCACGTGTCTGTGGTCTGTGGCACCTTGCGTGGCAGCCCGGCGCACCCGCACGCGCCTCCCCCATCCTCGACCGCCACGCCTCTGCCACTTCTCTTTCCTGCACTCCAGGCTCCCAGTGTCAACTGCTCCAGCCCTGGCCCCCGGCCTTGGCGCCGAGCCCTGTGTCACCTGATCCTCCTCCCACTAGGCCTGACTCGGGTGAGCCCAAGAAGCCCGGTCGGGCTGCCGCCCTCCTTGTGCATGCCGCAGGACGCCGTCCCCTCTGCCCACTGAGCCCGGACCTCGGCGACCCCCCAGGCCGCCCAGCAGGGAGGCGGAAGGACAGCACCTTCCGGGATCGGAGCCTCAGAGCTAGACTCCAGCCCTGGCTTCTCCGTCGGTCTCAGCCGCGGTTTGTGAACCTCCCTCTGGCCTCCTGGGGAGCCGTGGCACAGGCCACAGACCCCAACAGATAAAGTCTGACACCCCACCCTCCTCCTGCCCCGGGCCCAGAAATCCCCACCCCTGCCCACCAAGCGTCCCCCAAGCCTGGCGTGAGTGCTGTCTCTGGAATGTTCTGGGTGTTTCTGACCCACAGCACTCAGGACTTTGCCTTGTGAGGTCTTCTTGGGCGTCCAGGTTCTGTGTATGGGCAGGTCTGGCCGTCTCCGTATGGGCCCTCCCACACCCTGGGGCGGAACCGGCTCCCTCTCCTGACTCGGTGGCTGCCCAGATGTGCTCCCTTTGAAGAAAGGATTCGCCTCCTCTTAAACTCAAAGCAGCTCGGTCGAGCCCTTTGGAAGCCCAGAAAACGACCGTGGTTGTAGACGCCCCGCGTGCATCTCGTTTCTTTCCAAAACCTCTTTGAAACGTTGATCCTCCAAGAGAGCCGGGTGCACGGGGAGGCGTTGTCGTTGTTTTAAGGAAGGAGCAAAGGCCCAGAGGTTAAGGGACACAGCTTCTGGCAGAGTAACTGAGGATTAGCATCTGTGTCCTGTTTCCTGTCCCGCCAACTTCCCGCTGCACGCGCTGGCTGTGACCGCCCGTCCGAAGGGGCAAACCCCCAAAGGCCCCACACAGACCAAGCGCAGACTCCCTGGGCCCAGCGTCACCTGCATCTCCCGGGCAGGAGCCAGGTCGCAGCTGCCTCGCTGGACGTCTGCTGCATCCGCGCTGGGAACAGGAGCCGGTGTTTTCCCTCTGCCCGAGGGCAGCTGAGAGCGTCTCTCCTGTGCCCGTGGAAGGGACGGAGGAGGGAGAGAGCCCAGCGCAGGAGGATCCACGCCTGGAAAAGGCATCCAGGGTCACCAAAGACGTGCCTCCTCCGACCAGAGGTGATTTGCCTTTTTTAGGAGACTTCAGGGAACGCGACGGGGGGAGAGTGGGCCCCCGCGGCATCCTGGCGGCTCTCTGCTGAGAGCATCGTTACTTTCAGCCAGGCCTTTGGCTCACAGGTTTCCACCCCACGCTGAACACACCTTCAGGCTCTCCTGTGGGGTGTAGGGACATGGAGCGCACCGGTCCCACCCCGGGCAGCAGCAGGTGACAGCAGGGCTGGGGCGTGTGCCACGTGGACACGGCTGGGTGAGGATGACTGCCCGCCCCGGGGGACGTCTGACAAGTCCTCTAGAAGCTGGAGCCCTGGTTCCGGGGCTCCCTGAGCCCCTCCCCGTCCCCGAGAGGGACAGGCCCACCCCGACAAGCGTGGGGCGGGGGTGCGTGCCTGCTTCCAAGCAAACTGCAGGCAAACCCGCCTCTCGGTTTTCGGTTCCTGAACTGAAGCAGGGGGAGACCGGCAGCAGTGGCGGAGCGGGTTGTGAGCTGACGCAGGGAAGGAAAACCAAGAGTGTGCGCCAGGAGGGCGGTCGGGGCCCAGGGACGCCACGCACAGGTTGTCCCTGGGCCCCGCAGCCTTGGCCCGGGGGGGCCACTGCGCTTCCTCGGGACACTCGGCCTACGGCCTCTGCTCTCTGAGTCCCCCCCGGCGACACCCCCTCCTTCCCTCCACACTCCCTTTTTGCAAAGTGTTTTGTTTATTTTCTTCATTAGCCACTAGTTATCGAGAACTCAGTATGTGCCCAGCATCATGCCAAGTTCTGCACATGTATTATGTCATTAATGTTCACAGTCAGCCCCGCGTGTTGGGGCTGGTGTTGCCCCGTTTTGTGCGCGAGGGTGTCGAGTCGTGGACACTTGTCTATTCCACACCAACCCTTGCACTACAAAACCAAATGAGCACCCTCACCCTCACTCAGGCAGACAGGTGGGCGCCAGCCGCCCTCCCCCGGGCGCCTCCTGGCGCTTTCCATCCTCCCTCCTCCTGCTCGGTGCAGCAGGTCCCAGCCACCCCCTCCCTGCCTGCCTGGGACCTGCAGGGAACCGAGGGAACCAGGTGCCTGCTCACCTGCCCACTCACCTTCCCACTCTCCTGCACACTCTCCTGCCCAGTCACTGCACACTCACCTGCTCAGTCACCTGCACACTCACCTGCACACTCTCCTGCCCAGTCACTGCACACTCACCTGCCCACTCACCTGCCACACTCCACCTGCCCTCTCACCTGCACACTCACCTGCCCAGTCACCTCACACTCTCACCTGCACACTCACCTGCCCAGTCACCTGCCTAGTCACCTGCACACTCTCCTGCCCAGTCACTGCACACTCACCTGCTCACACCCACCTGCACACTCACCTGCACACTCTCACCTGCACACTCACCTGCCCAGTCACCTGCACACTTGCCTGCAACCAAAGGAGGGAGGGAGGGAAGAATGGTTCTGACATCCACGTGTCGGCTTCATAGCCCCTTAGGAAGCATGGCTGGCACAGTATCCACAATTCTTATTAATTTTCAGCAGAGAAACATTTCACATCCCAGTGGTGACTGGTTTTGCTTTGAACAGCTCCACGTTGTTCCCCTGTTTTACTTCCTAAATTTATAAAGGGAAAAATCAGAGACAGCAAATGCAACTGAAATCAATTACAGCATCACCAGCAAGCACCGCACAATATTCTCATGCTACTGTAAACAAGACCTGCCATACAAGCTTTAAAAAAAAAACTAAAAATAGATCAAAATTTACACTTCTGAAAGTGACTATCTCTTCTAAGCACTGGCTCGTTACACCCCTGCCCCACGGAAAGTGCGTTTCCTCTGCTGGGTGGGCAGATACCCAAAGGCAAGAGCTTGGGGAGATTGCAGGACTTGCTTTCTTTTGACTGTGCCGTATTCGGAGTGTATTGAAAATTATCTTTAGAAACTCAGATTCTTTCACATCACTCAATATTTGTTTATTGAAATAAGTACACAGGATTAATTCCATTCCATCAAACTGGGAAGACCTAACACCCGGTCTGGGAGGCAGATTTCCCACCCAAAGCCCACGGTGTTTGCTCTGAGTCCTGTGTCCTGCATCCAGAGTCGCCTACATGTCACTGTTGTCGTCCGAGGATCAGAGCAGCCTCCTTCTCCTTCACCGATGTCCCCGGTCCTGTGGCCGACACTTCCAGAGCCAGGGCTCCTCCCCTGCAGAAGGTTCCCGAGGACGGTGCGCTCCCTGCACCCTCTCGTCCAGCACCCCTGCACAGTGCTGTGTCCGCACCTGCCCCATTCCACGCCCCGACCCTTCCCCTTCCCCTATCAAAATCCCGTCTCTCCCCGTGGCGGCCTCCTCTGGCTGACCCGTGGCTGTGCCAAGCCGGCAGTCGTGGGGTTCTGGTGAGAAGGAACAGGGAACAGTGTAAAATGCCCATGTCACCCAGGGTGAAAGGCCTGGGCTCCGGCAGAACCTTCACAAGCAACACGCTAATCCTACAAAGGCCAGGCTGCAGAGGCACCCGGTCAGCAGGGAGGCGGCTCTGCACCTGCGCCTTGAGCACTTACCTGTCCGCTCCACCCTTGGTTGGCAGCAGAACTCTGCTGAGCACCTACTGTGTGCTGGTGCCAGGAACTCAAGGGCCAGTAAGCCAGGGGAGGAGAGATAACAAAGTAACTCGTGGTTTTAATACATCTTACCAAAAAGTTAGTCTCAAACCCAAACCCTGTCTGAGTGCACCATGCCTTAAATATCTTTAAATAGTGCCACGCTCAACTTCAAAAAATACCTTTAAAAAACAAAACCTCACAAATGGATATAACAGGATTCATTTAAAATTGTCTACATTATACTAAAGTGTTATGGTTTTAAAATATGTACATTTATATACACATGAGACAAGAAACCTTGTTCTTGGTGCTAAGAAAAGATAGATGTGGTTTTCTCGCAGAAGGAACTGTTACTTCCAAACATGGAGTTCCCAGCCGTGATTTAGTAATGCACTCAAGAAAGAAAACAATAACATACGGTGTGGGTTATTCTTCGCTTCCCTTTTGATTTGAATAACAACTGCCGATATCCTAAGGCAGTACAGAAATGCAGGGACAAAAAACAAGCAGCCCCTAATTCTGCCATTGTCTTAAAAGTCACTTACAAGAAAGTCTTGAGAATAGTATCATAATATTTTGAGCAGTGTTGCATTTTAGGAAAGAAGTGGTACTTTAGACAATAAGTTCTACGTGTCTAAAGTGCTAAGGTAAAAGATGACCAGATTTTCAGGCAATTAAATTCTCAGCTGTTTGAAGCAATGGCAAATGGATGCACCTAGTTTCTAAGAAGGCAACAGGTGCAAAGGTGCAAATTCCTAAGGCTTCTTCCTCTACAGCTCATCAGGGTGGAATTTAAGAATAAAATCAGAAACTGAAAAATAGGCTCCATGAGAACCCAGAGGCCACCTTTTCTGGCCTTGTTGTGTGCTCCAGATGTTGGGAAAACCAGCCACGCTCCACCTGGGAGTCAGAAAGACTCTTGTTCCCCGAGCAGCAAGTCCTGTCTGCACACGTCCTGCTCCACGGCATGCACCGTGGAGACGTGAATGTCCACAGCCACACCGAAGGGCTGGGGAGCGCCCAGGCAGAGCTAAGACGCAGAGCTCTAAGCCCGTGCCCGGCCTGGGGGGCAGGAGCCTGTCTGCCCTTCCCTTTGTCTTCAGAGCAGGGTGGGTGTTGGGAAGAGGCACAGCGGGGGGCAGGTTGGGTTTGGTCTTGAGCGGGTGGGTGGCAGGACTGAGGCCAGTGTGGGTTCCCCGGGGCAGAGCAGGAGGGACCCTGGGGAGGGTGTGGAGGCCGAGACAGGCACACCCCCGCCACCCCCAGTACATGCAGCCAAGTCCAGTGCATGTCGGGAGAAAGCATCTAGAATGCACGCGGCTATGCCAGGCTTCTTAGAAAAGGATTCAGAAGTTGATGGGTGGGTTTTTGAAAGATCAGACTGCGACCTTCCAAGTGCACAGGCAGAATTGCGAGCAGGTCTGCTGGCCTGGGGAGAGGGCCTGCGGCCTCCACCTGAGGACCAGAGGGTCCTTGGTCATCCTCCTCCCTCACCGGGCCAGGCGACCACGGGAGTTTACAACGCTGTGTCCTTCATGCTCCAAAAGTCTACGATTCTGTGTCTGCTCTGGAGTCTAAACTGACGAGAATACAGTTAAGAATCCTTGCTTAGATTGTATTCCTTTAACTCCGGCGTTTTTATTTTCTTTCCTGGCAGGAGTGTTTCACATTTATATGTCTTCATTTCTGGTTTTCCTACTGCTTTTAAGTCAATCATGGTCACATTATTTTATGTTCATGAAAATTACTTTAGCTAAGTTTTAGAATTTAAAAGAATGTAGCTTTATGGAAGCAAACTTTCAAGGAAAGGGCATGTACATTAGTGGGATTTAAGACTTTAGCAGTTAAAATGGTTACAGGTAGGTGCATAGGACATACAGAACGTTTCCAACAGAGTGTGTGAAAGTAAGCAGCGTATGACCGAACTCTCCGCTGAGAATACAATCACCATATCTAACAAAGTGACACTAATTTTTTAACTAACGATTAGAGTTACAATTCCTCTTGTTGGATCAGCCCTCTGCTATTAGAAAATAAACATCGCTGAGCCACATACAATTGTTTTACCAAAAATGAGTTTGCTTCTTTCTCCCTGCGGCACCTCCCCAGTCACTGCTGAACTCCATCCATTGTTCCAAACATCTTTACTTTCTCGAATTCTCAGCTGCTGAGAGAAAGCAATTAGGACTTCAAGGTACCAGGTCTTTAGAGTAGCAACGTGGGAAAACAAATTAGAATAACCAACAAAAGAAAAAAAGAACAATGTCTGAGTACTGTCCTTTAAAGTAGACATGTGCTTAGAGTGAAAATACAATTTTTTTTCTGAACCAGGACTCTATTAAGTGGGCAAGGAGGAGCCAGCAAAAATTACCAAGTACAAGGGCCAGGGTCCCACATATACGAAATAAGAATGGAAGTTTTACAAATAAGAATTAAATACTTTCCGTGAGACACACGCTCCCTGACCGCAGAGGTGTTTGGTTCTGTTTGGTGTACCAGACCGACCCCAACCCTGAGGGGAAATGACAACCACAGAGCGTCAAGGTTCTGCAACTCGCGCTCTTGGCCCGGCCGACACGGGAGGCCCGTGATCGCGGCTGTCTTCTCCCGGAGAGGGAAGCAGAGATGCAGACGCACGGGTGGGATCTCAGCGTCTCAGGAACGACCTCGAGAACAGAAGCCTCCCAGCCGTGCCAGAGCATTTTCAGAAAGTCCAGATAAAATACTAGTTCCTAATACTTTGATGAAATAAGTGCCTTTAGTATACTGCAAATACAATGTAGCGTAGCCTGGACAAATCATAAGAAACAGGAGAAAAAGCCAAAACCAAGCAGTTTGCCCTCACCAGACAGACGACAGCTTCCACTGCCTACGACGGAGCGGGGCAAATGATGTCAGGTACCAAATCGTCGAGTTCAAGGTCTCTCTTGTGCTGGGTGGCAGAAATGAGACCCTTTCAATGTGTCCCCTAATTATTTCCGAGTTTCTCAGAGACGGGCTCACCTTCCTCTGCTGCCCATTCTCCCAGGGCAACCACAGGATCTGATTTGCATATTTTCGGGACTTCGGGTAGCTGGGCAAAGACGAGGTGTGGAGATCCTGTGTTAAGCAGGCAAGAGGGGTGTGTGGAGGTGCAGTGGGTGTGCTGTAGGGCGCCCAGGAAGGGGCAGGCCCGGCTGGAGACCTCCAGGGAGCCGGAGGGTCTCTGGCGGGAGGGACCTCCCTACACCTCCACTGTGGGGGATTTGCATGACAGTGGCACGTAAGATTGATTTAGGAAAGTATTATCAACACACAAAATCGGTCGGGCTCAGGATCGACACAGTGGCAACTGGACAGAGGGGGGTAGGATTAGCAGGTTTTGGCAACTCCCTGGAACTGGGGATTAGGAAAAAGAGGGGTCGGAACAATCACTCGCTACTGGCCTGGGTGAGTGGAGAAGGTGCCTGACTTGGTCTTTTGTTCGTTTTGTTTTGTCTTGTTGAATCTTAGTGCTTATGACAGCGGTTAACACAAAGTAAGCCTCGGGAAATATTTGTTGAAGAATGTGCTGAGTGTGGAGCCAATCTCAACAATTAGACCATTAGGGAAAAGAGTGGTTTTGGGGGCTGATGAAAATAGATTCACTTCTGAATGCCTTGCAACTGAAACGCAAGCCATCCAGGTCTGCGACACCTGATCCAGCAGCCACAGGCAAGTGTGACTGTCACACTCTTGAAATGTGTCTGGTCTGGACTGGGGATGTTGCAAAGGACAGGTGCACAACAGATTTCAAAGACTTAGTTTGAAAAAATACATAAAATTTCTCCTTGACGTCTTTATATTGATTACATGGTGATATGATAAAATTTTGGATATATTGGGTTGGTAAAATTTATTATTAAAATTAACTTCACCTGGGTTTTTTTTGTTTTTGTTTTTGTTTTACTTTTTCACCATAGAAAATTTAAAATTACACGTGTGGCTCATAGTACATGTCTGTTGGGCAGTGCTGGTCTGAAACTATAGGTGAGGGGTGTAGAAACGCAAATCTGCAGTGAGGAGGGAAAGAGAGGGGAGGTGCACCTGCGTGTCGGCAAGAGGTATTGGGAAGAGAAGGCTGCTTTCGGTCTGTGTGCCGGTCAGAGGCAACACTTTCCCACAGGTCTTCCAACACAGGCAACAACCAGCCGCTGCCCTGAGCCCTTGTTGTAGACAGTGTAGACGATGTTGATAGTGCAGACAGTGTAGACAGTATAGGCAGTGTAGACGATGTTGACAGTGTAGACAGTGTAGGCAGTGTAGGTGATGTAGACAGTGTGGACAGTATAGGCAAGGTAGGTGATGTAGACAGTGTAGGCAGTGTAGGCAGTGTAGGTGATGTAGACAGTGTAGGTAGTATAGGCAGTGTAGGTGATGTAGACAGTGTAGACAGTGTAGGCAGTGTAGGCAGTGTAGACAGTGTAGGTGAAGTGGACAGTATGGACAGTATAGGCAAGGTAGGTGATGTAGACAGTGTAGGCAGTGTAGCCAGTGTAGGTGATGTAGACAGTGTAGGCAGTATATGCAGTGTAGGTGATGTAGACAGTGTAGACAGTGTAGGCAGTGTAGACAGACAAGCAGCTCAGTCCCGGGTTGCCCACCTGGGGGACAGACAGTGCTCTTTCTACTTTGCCCGACTTCCCTGAAGTTGGTCTCCCTGTTGCCTGGACTTTCGGGGACTGCCGGCCTCCTGCTTTGTAGACGCTGGAGCGTGAGCTCCTCCGATCCAACCAGCCACCCTGGGTGCTCGACGACCCTGCGCCGAGGTCACCGACGTGCACCCTCCTCAGGTTTTCTGCTGCACGTCACGGGTGGAAGAAGTTGTTAAATTCTTGCCACTCTACGAAAACAACTGTGTTTTTGGTCAAGTGATACTTCAAATGAATCACTCCCGACCTCTTAGAGGGAACATGGGATAGAGCAGTTTAACTTCCCGTTCTTCTTAAGGCTGCACCTTTGAAGCGTGGTTTGGTTTGGGGTCCAAAAATAAACTCCAGAAACTTGATCTTTTTTTTAAAGAATTTTTATAGAATTGCATTAAGGGGCTGATTAGCCTGGGAGTCTCCTGATTTATTAGATAAATAATCCAAGTTGGCCTTGGAAGGAGAAAATCTCCTGTCCTTACCTTTGTCCTAGACACGAAAATCATTTGTTCAAGCTGATAGTTTCGGCCCTTTGTTCTCACGGTAGGACGCCTTGTCTAAGCGACTCTGGTGGCACTGGCGTTCCCAACAGAGAGAAGCCGCTGCTCCCCTGGGGGGCTCCTCAGGAAGCCACCACCTCTAGCAAGGAAACTTTATATTAACTGTTTCTCCCTGTTTACTACTATCCTATTTATTTCCTGTTTTGAGACCAAAAGACCTGTCACATCTATAGAGAGTCCCATGAAATGTCCTAAAATGTCCAGGACCCGGTGAACTGTGAGGGGCTGACGCGCCTTCTCCCGTCCTGGTTTAATTCCCGCCCCGTCCCTCGGGCACTGCTGACCTCGGCACCCCTCTGGCTGCTCACGACCTCCTTCTGCCAAGATCCGGGCTGGGATCCACTGGTCAGTGTTCACGTTCCCCGTCACGGTCAGTTTAGCCCAGCGCTCGCCACGGCCCAGAGGGAACGTGCGTGTCCCCGACACAGGCCGGAGGTGGAGGGAAGTCCTCCCGGGGGCCCAGGCTCCCACTCGGCACGCTCAGCCTCACGTGCGGAATTCCGGAAACATTTTGGCCTCGCGATGCGTGTCGGCATCTCGGAGCCCTTGACCCATTGTCAGGAACAGCTTCAAGAGCAGGGACTGCAAAATTTGGCAGCCCAACCTATGTCCACGTCGCCACATTAGTTATTCAGCCTTCTTCCGTCTCCACCGCGACAACCTGGGTTTTCATAAAGAGCTATGGAGTCCCCCACGGCGTCGTCTCTGGAGACCTTCTTCCTCTTCCCAACGTGGGTGTGATATGGGACTTGCTCCTGGGCACCAGCGTCCTGAAGCCTCCGTGCGCGTCAGCGCGGGACGTCTCAGCGCTGGGCACACTGCCGAGAGATGCCACGCCCTCCCCGAGCCCCCAGAAACCACGACGTCACACGCTCGCCACATACACGTGTGCCGGGCGCTGGGCTCAAATGGGAACAAACCAGCAAAGTGTTCGTTCTCATGGAACTTTCCAGTTTACAGAAAAAGGTGACCCAAGAGCAAGAACATGTGGCAGGAGCAGGAGGAGATGAGCTTGGAGGATGGGGTGGTGTCCCCACACAGGGCTTGGCCCCCATGCCCGGGAGACGGAGCGGGGCACTGCCGCGGCGGGAGGACGCAGACGCTCTCACGGCAAAGTCAGCGTGAAAACGTTTGGGCCACGACTGACTGAGGAGGGGACGAGCGTCGAGGCTGAGTCCGGGGGGGTGGTGGAATAGCCGCCTGGGACGATGGGCTCGTAACTGAGTCGCAAACGTGGCTGCACTGGCACGTGTCCCCTTCCCCTGTATAAGGCTCTCAGGAAAAGGGAACTGTTTCCCGTTAGAGAAAATTCCAGAGAGAGCAATGGGTGAGGCACAGGCTTTCTGGGCGGCCTCGGGCCCCGAGTCGCGCTCTGCTTCCTGACCACGGGCGGTTTCCTCTCTCGTCCTGGGACTGCTGCCACCTGGCATCCCATTAAAGACTGTAAAGGACTGGAGGACTCTGGACCCCAATCCCTAAGAGTTGGTAATTTAGAACGTACAGACACCGACAAGAAAAAACATTGTATTCTTATTTTAAAGTATCTCCCAGTCTTTCATTAACGTGCGCAACATGGATGTTTCCACGAAGCTCCAAGTGCACCTGGAAGTCCTCACACACCTGCCACAGGGACGCAGTGTCTCCGTCAGGCGCATTTTCCATCCTGTGCTTCTGACAGAAGCCCACTGTGGGTCCCTCGGGTCAAACCTGTCATTCACTTCGAGAAAGCACAGGAGACAGGTCCTCTGAAACTGGGGTCCCCAGGCCCGGGCTGCGGACTGGTACCTGTCGGTGGCCTGTTAGGAACCGGGTGGCACAGCAGGAGGGGAGCAGCGGGCGAGCGAGCGAAGCGTCATCTGTATCCACAGCCGCTCCCCATCGCTGCATCACCGCCTGAGCTCCCCCTCCTGTCACATCAGCGGGGGCGTCAGATTCTCATGGGACGGGAACCCTACTGTGAACTGCGCATGGAGGGATCTGGGTTGCGGCTCCTCATGAGAACCTAATGCCTGGTGGTCTGAGGTGGAGCTGAGGCGGTGACTAGTACTGGGGAGCAGCTGCAAATATATATAATAGATGTGATGTGCTTAAATCATCCTAAAACCATCTCCCCTACGCCCGTCCATGGAAAATTGTCTTCCATGAAACCAGTCCCTGGAGCCAAAAAGGTTGGGGACCACTGCTTTAAAACCTCATTAGCCCCCACCTTCCTTAAGGACAATTGAGCTGCAAATTATATTCAAGACGTGTGCCTTTTTAGTAGCGTGACCCACAAGTCATCTCAGAAACGAGAGGCAAGACAGACCCAGGAAACACACGTTGCTTGAGACCTGAAAGGACTTAACGAACGCCCAAAATAGGCGAAGTACTGTTGGGGGCTTCAGAGAACACAAAAGAATAGAAAAGAATGAACTCAGTGACCTATGCTCTGAAACCACTTCCCTGCGCGGCAGGAAAGTCGCGTGGTCACGGCTCATGGTCTGGGCGTGGCGGGACGGGGCTCGGGGGGGACGGGGAGGACAAGGCCCCGGGTTTCCGACCTGCATTTTTACAGTGAAGTTTTCTTCTCTAGAATACGTCCAACCAAGAGAACAACATCCCTCTGGGCGTTTAAACCAGAGGGAATTGGATCCGAGGAGATAATTCTGCGGGTCAGGGAAGGAAACAACCCCAGGCTGGAGGCCGGGCCAGCCCAGCGGAGATCCCAGAGCCCAGCGCCCGGTGGGGACAGAGCCCAGACCCTGCCCTGCAGACGGGGGAGAAGGAGACGGGGGCCCCCGAGCGAGCTAAGGCCGTGGGAGGGACCCGACCCCGGCTCTGCACCCTAAACCTTGCCAGAGCAGGTGGGACCCGGCCCCTGCCCAAGAGGACAGCGTGGCAGGACCCAGCAAGGACGTGGCGCCAAGCCGCCAGGCCCCGCACCGACAGCTCCGGCCGCTGCTCCGCAGCCTCTTCTGCCTGTCGTGTGCATAATTTTCAAAAGTCTTTGCTCCTCAGCGTCTATGGGTTTTGTTTACAAATGGGCTGGATGCGGCCTGTGCTTGGGGAAGTGGAAAACACCAAGTGCACACGTGTACAGACGTGTAGCTCGTTATTCCTGGGGCATCTCTGTGCTCAGAAGAAGAAAAGTGTGAGTTTTTCTGCCTGTGCTCCAAATTCCATCTTTATTCTTAACCTGCTACGGCAGTGCTCTCAAAAGCTTGTATTTTTAGGCTGCTGGGTAGAAAGGACTGTGGGTTCCTCTAGGAAGAACCTGTTGGAAATCAAACAGAGAAGGAGCCAGGATGTTTCTGAACAATGCAGACGGGGCGGCCGCCTCGGGTCTGTTAGCTGTTTTTCCTTTGATCTCCATTTTCGATGGTGGAAACCGCACACTCTCTCGGAGACGCACTAGAATCTCCTCTCTGATTAAAGGGTCTTCTCGCCCCCTCTGTGTCCCCTTTCCTGTGATCAGGCCCAGGCTTTGTGAGAGAGCGCTGAGCCGTGCTCGGCTGACACCATCAGAATCCCGCGACCGCGCGTCCACTGCAAGCTCCCAGAAGGCGCCGTGTGCCAGAGAAGTTTGAACCGGATCCAAGATGTGTGCGCCATGTAGCTTGGGAAAATTCAGCAATTAAAAGCAGCTAAAACTAAGCAATTTATGACTTACAGATGTCAATTTATGATAGAAATCACTGCATATATTGTACCAGCAAAGTGACATTTATTTGGTAATTAATGATTAAAACAGTAATTTCCCAATGTTATCAGCCACCTGGTGTCTGGTGGTGTTCAGAGATGGTCTGCGAGCTCCCGCCGGGGCTGTAAGGACCCAAAGCCTCCCCGTCAACGGGGCAGTGTGCCCAGCAGGGAGGTCCCACATCAGGGTGTCCCCATGGTGAATTAGCATAGGCCCTGAGGTTTGTGCACGTTTCTGCCTCGAAAATCCTTACAAATGTTTGCTGAAAGAGTGACTACATAAATTAATTAATTAGTGGTTCGATTCCTCAGGAAGCAAGAACCAAAACAAACAGAAAATGGAAGCGCATAAAAATACCCACGGAGATCGCTGAGACCTGCCCCTCTCCCCTGGAGGCGAGCGTGGGCTGGACGGGGCCTGGCTAAGGCGTCCTCCCCGCCCCTTCCTCCTCCTGAGAGATGTGTTGATGGTGTCTGGTGCGTAGCTTGGCCCCCTCCCAGAGCGCCCTGCGGGACAGGCGGCCGCGAGTAGCTCCCCGACCTCGGCCTGAGTGCTGCGGCCGTGCCTGCTGCTCCTGCCTCTCTCCACCCCTCCAAGGGCAGCAGCGATGGACGCACAGGTGCCCCTGCTGCCCCAAGGTGGGGCCCACGCTGGCCAGAGAAGACAGCAGCGCCAGCTACGCCACAGAGTCCTACGGGCCCCGACTGGCAAATCGGAACAGCCAACGGAGGAGGTGGCGCCTGGGGTCCCGCGTGATCACCTGTGCACCAAGACAGCTGGGCTTGGGCAGCTTTAAGATTCCTCTCAGCTCTAAGGGCCTGTGGTTCTCCAGGGGTTGAAGAGAGACCCCTTGCTGAATACGTGCCACTTGCCCCAGTGTCCTTCGGCAAACGGGGCTGCATCATCCGCACAGAGTTCATTAGTTCGTCCTGAAGTGAGCGGCCGTGTCCAAGCAGGACACGCACTCGTTCAGCTGAATTAATCAGTGAAAAGATTATACCATCCAGGCACCCAAACATTCCCTCGGTGTTCTTCAGAAATTAGCTAGTGAAAAAGTTGATCCGCAGGGGACGAGGAAGGTCTGTCCGGGCAGGAGGAGGGCGAAGCCCGCTCACTGCTGCGCGGCCTCTGTGGACCGGAGCCCGCTGCCTTGCGTCTGGTCGGAAGGAATCCCACACCGTGGCTTACCCTGGGAAACACGTTTTCCTTCCTTAGAGCAATATTTTTGTTGGCCCCAGTGACAGTCTCCTAGGACTGCCGTAACCAATACCGCAGACGGGCAGCGTAAACAACAGACACGTGTGCTCTTGCAGTCCTGGGCGTGCACAGTCCACAGGGTGCGGCAGGGCTGGTCCCTCCTGAGGCCTCTCCTTGGTGTGTAGACGCCGTCTCCTCCCTGTGTCCGCATCTCCTGTGTCCTGTGTCCTCGTCCCTGTGCATGTCTGTGTCCTCATCTGTTCGCATGAGGACCCCAGTGCTGTTGGATCAGGGCCCACCCCGGGGACCCCACTTTATCTAATCCCCTCTTCGAGGGCCCCATCTGCAAATACAGCCACATTCTCAGGTCCTGAGTGTGACGCCTCCAACACGTACGTTCTGAGGGGACACGATTCAGCCCACAACAGCCCCTTTTCTGCTGTTCTTTGTATTTTTAAAACAGTACGTTATAAGTCTCTGAATTCTGTGCTATTCCCTGCAGCTGTGGCCCCGATTTGGGAAGCGTGGATGTCGCTGAGTCGGGAGACTCACTGGGCCCTAGATCCGCCATCCGTCAGCCTTTCCTCTTGCCAAATACTTAACCCCGTGGGGTTGCAGCGCTCTCATCTGTAAAAGTGTGGTGTCTACTAGATGTTCTCCTGGTTCCCAGGCCTCAGTAACAAATTCCACAATCAAGTCATTTAGTCCAAAGCCACGTGACTGCTGCAAGTGCATCCCATTAAAACAGCCCGTGTGGGTCTGTGTGACCGTGACCTCCCCGGTGGGGACCAGGATTTATGCCTTCTGGATCTCAGGCAAATAGGGGTAAATTGGCCCAGGTGAGCCACCAGGCTTTAATCAGCAGGACAGCGCGTCTCCCTTTCATAAACTCATCAGCTGCAAAAATGTTTGGATGCACTTTTCTTGGTTTTCAAAGACCTGTGGTGTCTCAGAGGTTTCCAGAGCCAGCAAAATCAGCACAATTACATCAAAACTCTCAAAAGAATGAGGTTTCTTAGAAAATAGCTGCTGTTCACCACTGTCAGGCCAAAGGTACAGTAAGGAAGGCATTTTCTGTGGTACTTTGAGGTTGGCACTTCCAGGAAATTCAGTAAGAACAAAGCAACAAAGAGGTGCTTGAAAATTTGATCAGAGGCACAGAGAGAAAAACAAATCAACTGTAGTCACGTGTGTTTGCAGGCGTGCGTGAGCTCCGTGTGGCGGGGCCGGCAGGAGCGAGGGCCGCGACTCGGGGAGGCAGTCCCAGCCTGCCAGAGCCGCTGGGAGAGAGGAAAATCTCTTTGGTCCTGCTGGGCGTGGGGAGTCATTTTGCTGGTTTGTTTACGTGTGCTTGTGTTTGCCTTTATGTCCCTTCTCAACTCTTATTAAAAACATGGGGCTTTTTTTGGAGAGAATTCCCTCTATTGTAAGTTCACATTACATGTCATTAAGAAAAGCTCAAAGCTCAGTGGACACACCTGAGAGCAAAAGAACAGCATCAAAGACACACCTGCCGCGATAAGCCAGGTGCCGGGGCCACCCTGCGCCGCGACGCTCGCCAGCTCTGCCTCCACGGGCAGGCGGCCCCGTCTGCCCCGGGCCCTCCAGGCGTCCTCTGCCAAGTCTTCTGTGAGTTCAGACTGGGGAAAAGCCCACCAGACGCAGGAGAGGGAGGTGCCTCCCGCCCACGCCATCCTGCGGGCACCGTGACACCTGTTCTCGTCTGTGTTTAGGTGCCAGAATATTTACCAAGAAAGGTAGAAACGGTGATGAACGGGGGCTTCTATAACGTGTCATTTGAAATCCCTGGAAGAGGTGACAGATACGTCAGCAAATTCCATTCCGACTTCTAGGTGTTTCCTTTCCTCAATCTAATCACGTGTTGCAGACGCGGCACCCAGGAGATGAGGCGAGAGGCCCCGGCGTCGCCGCTTCTCCCCGACACAGGAGCGGGCCTTTCCCGCCGGGCTCCCTGCCACGTTTCCTCCTTCAGCGCGGCTACGCTTTCGGGTCTAGAAAATGGGGCTGAGGGCCTGGCCGCCTCCCTGGCAAAGGGGTTTGGGGCGCGCGGAGCTGCCCCTACTGCCTGCGCGCGTCCGTTTGGCCAAATGGGTCTTGGAGGAGGGATCCTTTCCTGGCGGGGCCCTGCCTCCCTTTCCTTCCCCTCCGCCCTGCGCTCCCCACGGGCTACGGGAGTGCTGCCGTGTGCGCGACTGGGGCGCAGTCACGGGCACAGCACGGATGAACAACGAGCCGTCACGGCAGCCATCGAACAGAGCCCCGTCCCTCTAAACAGACACAGACTCCCTGAGGACCCCGGCTCGCCTTCCGATGTTCGGCCAGGTCTGCCCAAGCCCCACCTGCCCGCCCACGAGACGGGGTGGCCCAGCTGACGTGGCCCTGCTCTCGCGGTTTTCGCCCTGTGCCCCAGGCCCACTCCGCCCCCTGCGGAGTTCCCCGTGTCCCCTCACATGGTGTCACAGTCTCCCTCTCTTTGAGCAGCTTCCCGGTCAGCATCTTGACAGGCTTAATTTTAGAACAAAAGCAGCAAACACCTCTCTTTCCCCGACGGCCGCGTGGCAGGTTCCCTTAACAATCCATCCCACTCTGGCCTCTTAGCCCGGGTCACAGAACAGCTCTGTCGCCAGAGCCGACGGCAGCTTCCCAGGTCCCACTTTGCTGACGTCCTGACACGCGGGCTCAACTGGGAGACCTTTTGAACACTGCAGCTTCCGTGGCAAGACTTTGCGGGCTTTTCCCTTCTTGTTCCTTTCTGAGGCAGGTTCATCTCTCTCTAGCTGTCCTTGACTATTCCTCCCTCCACGCTGGGGACGGGAGTCACATCTGCGGCTTCCGCGGTCGCACGCGTGATAATATTTTCTAAATCCACCCTCTGGTAAGACGTCTCTGCCCGTTGTGCCCTAACCCAACCGCCCACCGGGCACCTGTGCTCGGGAGCCTGTAAAGCTGAGTTTGTCATCACGTCTCTAGACCTGCTAGGTACAGTCACCGTCTCAGTGAAGGGACCTTGAACTGTCGGGTCCCTGACACCCCCAGGCTCAGAGTTCATGGGAGGACCCCCAGCACTCAGGGAGGCCGATGTTCCCACCGTTACGGTCACTGCAGTGAAGTCTGCTCGCTACAGTCAGCAAAGGGAAGGCGCGTGGGGGACCCCAGGAGAACCAGGCACGAGCTCCCCGGCCCCCCTCTCAGGAGGTGCCCTGCTGTGCTTAACCCTCCCGGCAATCGTGGTGACAACCCTCAAAAAGTGCGGCCAACAGGGCAGCTCGCCTGACCCGTGAGGTCCAGGTTTTGGTTGGGGTCAGTCACTTGGGCCAGCAGCATCGGTGTGACCGGCCACAGTGACTCGGACTCCAGCCTGGCGGAGCAAACAGGGACTCACTGTAAAGTCCATCGTTAGAATACACTATTGGGTCAACCAGTACAATGTGGCAACCCTCGGGCACAGGGACCTGCCAGGGCCGTGCCTGGACACAGGCCTTTCCCGGGAGTGTGTGGGGTTTGGGCAGCCCAGGACTGCCACGTTGCCTCCTTCCCGTGCACTGGTCGGCATCAGCCCACCCCACGCTCCCCACGCCGCACACCGTGGCAGGTGACAGCCTCCTGCCACGGCAACAGTACACCCAGGGCTGGGGAGAGCCCTCGGGGGAAGGGGATGAGGGGAGGGGGTCAGCCTGGAAGAGGAACGTGGACACCGGGTCTCCGCTGCTGCTACTCATTTCAAGCTCTTGTACACAAGCCGTCCTCACAGGCAAAGAACGTAGCAGTCTGTGCCTTTCTACCCGCCCTGGATTAGCTTTTCTTTACGTTACATCCCAAAGAGTCTATTGTATATTGCTGAAAATATCCCCCAAATCTCCAAATTGGATGGATGTTAAACATTTTGAATTATCTTTAGACAGATAAGACAGAACACGGAGGTGAAGTGCAAGCGTAGGTGGCCTCGCAGAGTGAGGACGCAGGTGGGGTCGTACCCACCCTCTGCTCTGAAGGTGTCCAGCAGAGTGACCCACGCTCCTCAGGATGCGTGAGCAGCAGCCGCACCGTCCCGCACACCTCGAAGTGGACAGGGCGCCACGTAACAGACGCTCGAACCCTGAGGCTGACGGCTGTGCGGCAGGAAGGCAGACGAGGGCTGGTTTTTCAAATACCTTGTTGGAGGTTCATGAGAACTTGGTTTCCCAATCTCCCAAACGTGTGTGTGTGCGTGTACTTACATATGTACTTTGCCTATCACGCCAAGTTTACCTGTCATGCAGACTTTTCTACTATAAAGACATTGTGTGTTTTGTAGACTTTACATATTATACACACTTGATGTATTACGTGTACTTTATGTGTTATGTACACTTCACATGTTGTATAGACTTCACATGTTATGGGCATTATGTAGACTTTACATAGTGTATGCACTTGACATGTCATCGGTACTTTCCGTGTTGCACAGACTTCAAGTGTCACATGTACTTTATGCACATTACATACACTTCACGCACTACACAGACTTCACCTGTCCTGCTCTAGACCACAGAGCGGGTCTGTACATGTGCACACACCCCTGCCCCGACCCTCTTCCCCGGCCCCGGCATTGTCCTCCCACCATCGCCCCCACCTGCCGCCCTGGCCCTTCCTGCCCTGGCGGCTCTGGGCTGGGGTCCCCTGGGACCCAGAAGGGCCGTCCCGCAGGCGAGTGGCCAGTCCACATTCCGCCTGCTCCTGGGACCCGCCTGCCTGAGCAGAGGGGTGGCAATGCCCTGCGGAGCCCACCCCAGGCGTGCACAGCAAACACTGTGCACCCTGCGGGAGGGCGTCACACTGCCGGCCGCCAGGCTGTGACCACCAGGGAAGTGCAGCTGTCACTCACCGGCCGGTGCCCCTGGAAGCTCAGCAGTTCTTGGTCCTGCCTGCCCGCTCGGACCCTCCGGGTCGGCTTTTGATGTTGCATAGGGATGGGCTGAAGTTTCACAACTGCCCCCAGCAGGGGCAGTGCCGTTCCCCCAAGATGGGAAAACCGCACTGAAACCCCCTTGCCCACAGGTGGAGGCCCCGGGGTCACCAGCTCCGTGCCCGTCCCTCGACCGCGAGCCCTGCTTTCAGTAGAGCGTCTGGGGGCCACTAAGCACTGCAAAGCCAATTCCGCGAGAGATGAGCTCTTAGAACACAGGCAGATCGACTTTGACAGGACGGACTTGGAAATTCTGCCCAGAGCCACCTCGCCTCGGCAGAGAGGCGACAAATGTGCTGTTGGTGCTAATAGCGGGTCCAGCGCCGCTGCTTTACAAAGCAAGAATAATGAACACAGGTCCCTGCTTACTCAGAGGAACATAGGCACAAACACGTCCACCACATCATTTTTCAGATGTACTTTTTATTTCAAAAGCTCCCTTCATCCGTTGAAGAATGAAGTTGGTGACAATTTATCTTTCTTCTGATGTTAACATTTCTTTTCCAGTTGAAATCTCTTCATCTGCAAGGGTTTGTGGGAGACGCGAACAGTTCCGCGGAGCACATGCAACAAGGGACGCCGACCTGCAGTTACTGTGATGTCTAAATTGTCCTTCAATTAAGCTTGAGAGGTTTGTGCGAGCTTTAATTGATCTCTTTTTAGATACAATGAGATATTAAAAATGGAATACTAAATAACAGGCTTTCTTGTCAGCGTCTGCTATTAAAGGGAGTAGGGAGCTATTTTAAAATGTGTTCCCAGCATATTGATTGCAAAAGGCTCTGCAGACCCGCCTGGAAGACGCCCTTCCCAGGGCAATTCTCCTAAAGTTCGGAGGACCTGAACGCGCAGCCCTCTCACATGAGGACCAGCGGAGGAGAGCCACCAGGACACCGAGTTTCAGATTTTTGGGGTCTCACTTCTGGCCATGAATGCCATCGTCCTACAACATGGGGACACAGAGCGGGAAGCGCGCCCCGTGCAATGCCAGGTGTGGAACCCCATCTGCTCCAACAACGCCAGGGAGGGAGAGCCGCACCGTTGCTCCCAGCGGAGCCTGGAACATCCAGGGACCAAGCTGCCAGTTGAAAAGCCGCCTTGGAGAAGGACCTGCTTGTGCCGAGGGCTGTGATCGCAGAACCCGAACCCGTCTGAGTGGGGGGCTGTCCTCCAAGAGGCGCCGGGGAGGCTCCCGTGGCCGTGGGACATTTCGCGTGGTGGCCAGGCCAAGGCCGCTGGGAGCTGCTGCCCAGAGAGCCCTGGGTGGCACAGACTGACTTTATCGACATTCCTTTCCCAGCCACGTTGACAGCCGAGAGTTCTCTCTACTTCCCGGGTCACTGGGTGGAGGCGCCCACAGGAACAGGAGCTGAAAATAAACTCCTGTTTTCTCCTTCTGTTGTTGATGAGAACAGGGGCCTTGATTTGGTTCCCAGCTTAAAAAAAAAAAGTCAGAGCTGCCACTATTCAGATAAAATCCAAACTGTCTGTTATACCTCTAATTATCAGCTTGCCTTCTGGGTAAAATGGTTACTATTCAATTATTGTTTTTTGTTCACTTGTCAGCTATCCCCAAAAAATTATCACTGCTTTCAAACCACTAAAATTCTGCAAATTGCTTTCTAACGTAGTTACTTCAGACCCAATACCTCTCTGCAGAGTGTCAAGAATTGTATAATGCCACGTTGCATGCAAATCGTATTTAATGTGGCTGTTTCAATGATTTGTTTTACATTATGTAATTTTATTGAAATGATTTCTTTTGTCACCACTTTACATGTGGCCCATTTTGACACTTCCCACTTATCACATAAAATATACGTTTGGTGCAGCCCGTCAAGGGAAGCGAAACTGTCAAATGGCAGCTTGTTGCTTTACGCTCCGAGTGAAGTGGAGGCAGCACCGGTCTCGGGCGGGGCGGCTGCAGCACCGGCTCCCTCGTCACCCCTGTGCGTCCCTTCCGCGGCACTTCAAGGCCAGCAGGAGCAGTGTCCCCTCTCCGTCCCCGAGGCCGGGCACCGGGACTGTGCGCCCGTGGGTTTGCATCAGGCTAGCCCTGGGGAAATCGCCCTGAAGAAGGGCTTTACTTCCTTCAGTCCCACTGTCGAGTCTTTCCTTAAAGCACGCGGGGGGGGCACCACACCTGCTGCACTGACGGGCAAAACAAAAGCTTTAGAAGACAGAGTTTGGGACATTTTAAGTACTGTGCCAGGCTCCCAGCGCAGCTACATCCTGAGGCCAGACGCTGACCCAGATCATTGCTGGCGTGGTGACCCCTTTGCTATGATTCCGTAGCAGGAAACCCTGTCCCAGCCTGGCATTGGTGCTGTGTGCAGCCGGGAAGGCCCAAGGCTCTCAGCCACCGTGAGAGCACCACCCGCTGCCCCGAGAGCGCCACAGAGAGTGAGAGCTGATGGGACGCACCTTGCGGGGTGAGCACCTGAGCGGCGCAGCCCATGACCCTCCACCTGACACGCGGTGCTGTGCACCCACGGCGTGCGGCCCGACTTCTCTGTGCTCCCGGCCCTGATTCCCCTGCCCACATTGCACGGCACGCTCCAGCCACACCAAATGCCCTTGAGCCCCCTGGCACCAGCCTCAGCCCTCCCCGACACAGGGACGCCTGTTCCTCGAGTCCCCTGCGGCCTCTGCCCCGCTCCCTCTCGCCTCCTGCTCCAGCGGCCCGTGTCCTAAGGGTGCTGCGCGGTCTTCCGAGATAATTCACTCTGGGCACCGCCCCTCCCGCTCACCTGTCTCTCCCACACCCCTTGTCTTTACCCCTGAGCCTCCGGCGTCCAGCACAAAGCAAGGACTGTTGCACCAGGGATTCAGAGACCCCCGGTCTGTGCTCTCGAAGAGGCTTCCTACTCTGCAATCTGGCTGGGCCTGGTCAAGACCCTTCCGAGGGGCCCACCCCACTGCGGCCACAGTGCAGAGCAGACGCTGGGCAGATGCGCAGGCAGCCCAGACGTGCCGGGGACCTGGCGCTGGGCCCCAGGGGCGAGACGTGCTCCCGGCACACGCAGACGTCCAGCCCCGAGGGCGAGGCCCCGCCAGGGTCGCGGGACACAGTCAGTGCTGCCGTGGGGTGCCCAGGGCATCTCGCAGGTGTTCTGACAGGACCCCTCAGCCTTCTCGCTGTTGTAGCAGCTACTGCTCACAGTTCTGAACTTACTTTCAATTAAAGAAAAAAAAAGAGTAATTTTAACTTCCTCATTTTTCTTGAGATAGTTTGAGAAACAAAGTTTTGTTACCTGGTGGTTTAAGGTCAGAGGCCTGAGGCACATGATTTTAGCTGCATTATTTATGAAATAAAACGTAAGATAGACCCTACAGGAGTGAATAATCGTAAGACAGCACAGGGTCGGCTCTGGCGTTGGGCAGCATTTTCGAGGCGAGGGCAGGAGAGGTCGGGGCAGACCTGCTCCCGGTGGGGCCGGACGCCAAAGCCCGGTCCAGGGGGTCTCAGTCCACTCAGCGGCCGTAACAAAACCGTGGACTCCACGGCTTGAACAAAAGATGTTTACTCCTCAGTCATGAAGGCTGGAAATCCCAGATCAAGGTGCCGGCGACTCCGTTGCTGGGGAGGACCCCTGTGGACGGTGCCTTCTCGCTGTGTCCTCAGGCGGCAGGCTGGGGGGAGAGAGGGAGGGAGAAGTTTCTGGCCTCTTCCTCTTCTCTTTGGGGTGCCCCACCCTCGTGACCTCATCTAACCCTAATCCCCTCCCCAAGGCCCACCTCCTCATACCATTCCCCGGGGTTGGGGCTTCCACATAGGATCCTGGGGGCCAGTCCTGCCGACGCCTGAGCACTCTCTGGCCAGCCCACCCCATTTCCTGGGCCTGATTGCTGGGCCTGGGTCTCGGCATTTTCTTTCAACTCTAAAAATCCAGGATTCCGAGTTCCTGGGGACCCGAGAGAGATTTGACACTGGCCTCCCTTCCAAATGAGACAGGAGCCTGGGGAGGGAGGGGCGGCCATACCCGTCCCACAGGGCAGACGGGCTTGTAACCTTTGTTGACCGGCAGGGGCTGTGGGTCAGGGACCCCGGGCAGGCGGCTCCTGGCCCAGTCACACCTCATTAGGAGGCCACAGGTAGGCAGAGGCACGATGCACCTGGGGACGGCCTGAGTTATGTTGACAGGGTCCCCTCAAAGGGAAGCAGGTGTCGCGGCAGCAGATGAAACATGCTTCACTGTCAGCCCCTCGCAGAATAAATGGATGGCCCAGAATCTCGCCTCAGAGCCACGGCCGTCTGGGGAAAATGGAAGAGTTGAGTTTGATGTTATAAATCACCATAATTTGTTACAATTTCCAAAGACAAATATGACAGGGCGGAATCACTCTGCAGCACTGAGGCAGTCATTTGCAGAAGCCGTAAACTGCCAGGATAAATCTGGGGACGAGATATATTTAATCCGAGGAAACAGAACGCAGTATCGCCTGGGTAGACAGTGTTTACCGAGAACTTAGCTAGACTGATGCCGAAGTGTTCCGGAATGTCCATCTGGGTCCACCCTCCAACCGGGCTGACTTGTGCAAAGACCCTGGTAACAGCTGGGAGGGTCCTCGACGCTTTGAGTTTGCACAGTTGGGAGAGGAAAGTGTCAGCATTTCCTGGGGGTGGCACGACACAGAGCCCTGGACCCTCCGAGGGTCCCTCCCCAGCCGCGTGGGGCTTGGGCAGGAGCAGAGCTTTCGTGTTGCCAGAATCCCACCCATGTGTCTCCTGTCTTCCTGGTCTCCGCGCCCCTAGTTCCCTCCCCGCAGCCTGAGACACACCTGCCCAGACCTCCCGGCTGTGCGCTTTCTGGGCATCGCTCTTCCTGTCTCTTCCTCCTTGGACAAGTGTCTTAAAATAGCAGTGACAGACGCCTCACACTGAGTCCTCACGTGTCTGAAATGCCCGGACCCAGAACTGACGCTGGCAAGGTCGCCAGCGACCTCTCAACCCCGAACCCACTGCAGGTATTGGGCTAAGGCCCTCGGCAGAACCGGCACCAGCGACTGTCGCAGCTGAAATCTCTGCCGTCGGTTTCTGCCAGTTTTCCAGTTTTCCCCCAAGATTCAAATGCCAGGGCCCTGCCAAAGAGCGGCCTCCAAAGTCCCCTAGAGCTACAGGTGTCCCCGAGCACGGCCCACCTTTCAGAAACTCCTCCCTTCGCTTTGTTTGGGCTACAAGGAGGCTGAGACAGCGGGAGCCGTTTCCTGGTGGGCTGTGGCTGCATCCTGTGCATAGAGAGAGCTCGTGCCCTCTTTCCAGCCCCGAGACGGCCCCGGCAGAGTGTCCTGGGACCCAGCTGTCCCAGCAGCCTCGGTCTCTTTTCCTGTGTGGACGATGACTGGTCAGGAATGAGGCAGGCAGGGACCGGGGAGGACTGGCCAGTGTTCCACCTCCTGGCCTTGATACACTTACCCCCAGCCCGTGACCAATAGGACAAAATAACCTGTTAATTAAGAGCATGGACTTCTGAGCAGGAGGCCTGGCCCCAAATCCCGGCCTCATCACCTGCTGTGTGTGTCTTGAGCACTACACACCTGACCCCTCAAGCGCTCGGGTTCCAGTGAACAAGGAGTGGCATCTGGGAAGACCCTGCCAGGTGTCTCTGGGATTTCCTCTCCTCTAAGCCATTGCATTAACCCTAACCCTAAGCCCGGGAAACCCAGGAAACACAACCAGACGTTGATCTGGCCACACCGCCCACGAGCTGCCCCTCATCCTCTCACGTTCACGCCCCTACCTCCCACTCACGTCCCCCATCTGTTGAAATCCGGCTGGCGCCGCAGCTCTGAGGACGTGCGTGTCTCTGATCAGGAGCTCTGCTCCCAGGGTGGGGCCCACAGACCCTCGGACCCTTGAGCAGAGCACAGGCTGCATCTTCCAAGGCACAGACCGCGGGTGCCTGGACTGTGTCCCACTCACTCATTCATGAGTATTTGCAAAGACACAAATGATTAATTGAGTTAAAAAACTGTTTCTCAAAATGCATGTGCCATAGACACTGGCCCCGCAGGAGGTGATAATGGTGCAGTGGGCGGACGGAGGAGAGGTGGACATCCTTGTCCACCACAGACTTACCTGAGGGTCTAGCGTGTGGACGTTGTCTTTGCAGAGGGGGTGGAATATGCATCAGTCTTTCCCAAACTACTTTTTACCCCCTAACGGCTGTAGTGCTCTTTGGAACACAGGCTTGGAAATAATCATTCTAGAACGTTTCGATTTGCCCCAGCATTCACCCAGTGCAGCGTATTTCGTGGGTAAGGCAGCAGCCCGCTGCTTACCTGTGCGGAGGCACCACAGAGTCGGGAATTTAAATGGCCCTGAGGCCCTAACCATTCCCAAAGTGCTCCCAACGAGGCTGTGGGCCTCCGGCAGGACCCATACACACAGCGATGCCGGGTGACAGCTTGTGCGTCGGTGATTGCAAGGTGATGTCTGCACGGGGGGCAGTAATCAGCCTCTTACAACCAGGGCAAACAGGAAACCTAATGAGGTTTGTGTCAGGAAGGTCGAACGCCAGGACCCAGCCCTGACCTCCCCCCGGGTAACGAGGCGGGATACCATTCCCCTTCATTGAAGGGGGAGCTCATTACAGAGCCGCTGGGCGCCTGCAGGTCTGAGTGGTCTCCAGGGACAAGCCCGAGGTGTGGGGTGGCCTTATTATCGAGATTCATGCTCCCTGGGAGCTGTCCTTCTCTGTCCACACGTGCACGTGCACTTTCGGGTTTTGGCCCAACGTCCCTCACCTGCCTGAAACCAGTGACCAGGAGGGAGAAGGGGCCTCACGCCACTGACCGGTGGTCATTTCTTCCCAAGGAGACGTTTTGGCTTTTGTCCGTCGCCGCTGGCATTGCTGTTACAAAGGTCCTGCGGCAACCTCTGGACCTCATCTTCATGGCCCTGAAGGGACAAGGTGCTGGCACCGCCCAGCGAGGTTCTCTAACTGCTCAAAGCCGTTTTGAGTGGTGACCCCTCGGGCCCTGTCGGGGAGTGCATGCACGTTTCTGTGCCCTTCCTTCCAGAAACTGTGAGACAAGGAGGGGCAGCTTGCCAGGCTCACCCCAGGGCACCGGGCTAGGGCGCCAGGATCTCCCCAGAAACCTGCCGTCCACTCTCATCAATGCACCACTCAGAAAAGAGCGGTCGTCCTCAGACTTTGCCTCTAGCCCTTGCACCGAGGTGGCCGTGGCCCTCACCAGGAACCCCGTGTCCAAGGCTGAAGGAACAAGGGGGCTCCAGAGGTCCTCATCCACATGCCTGGGGACACTGCGCAGACTGACAATGCCAACCCCCGCCGGCCTGGGCACCAGAATCCTCCAGGAGGTGGTATATCTACACGTGCACCTGACTCGTGTGGTCTGCACCCCCAATCGAGGCCCAGTCACAGGCCCAACCTCAGCATCCTGCAGCTGATGGAGCCAGGACCCCAGGAGCCCCAGGGTGCCTGAGCCCATCCAACGAGCTGGTGGCCAGGGGCCGCCCCTGAACCCCAGCGAGGGTGCTCTAGGCCCTGGGGCTCGACCGCCAGGCCCTCCCCGCCCCGCTCAGAAAGACGCTGAGCAGGGCAGAGAGGGCCCCTCGGAAGAGGGGGTCCCGTGCGCGTTCCTGTTCTGGGCCGAGGGAGCGTGCGCCAGGACGGGGGCATCTGCCAGAACCCGGGCCAGAGCCTGTCCCCTGACAACAGAGAACTTAGAGCTGCCCGGGTCATACGCTCAGCCTCCACTATCGTCTCCCCTGGCGATTCTTTCTCCGAACCATCCCTCTTTACGCATAAAAGCATTCGGTAGTTCACTTGCCAAATGTCTTTGCATTTCATGAATGAAGGAGTTACAAGGAAACAGGGTAAAGGGGACATGAGCGTTGACACAAAGAGGGAGGGAGACACTCGAGGGCGGGTGAGGAGTTGACTCCAGCACAACGCTGGCGCTTGGGAACCGCTGCCCAGTCTGCAGTGTGGCTCACCTGCCACCAGCGACACCGCGGGCTACGCTTTCCGGTGCCAACTATGGTGCATCAGCAAACCCAGGGGGCGTCTCTGTCGAGGCACACGTGATTTTGGTGAAGTTTCTCCGACCAGACAACCTGCAGGTGTCCAGATGGGCTTGGCAGACCTGCCGGCCTGTCAGAGGTTCTGCAGCCGCTTTGGGGAATGTTCCTGTTTTAGTAAAACGTCGCTATCTAAATGCTAAATGCCCTCCCTGTCCCAGCCCTTCCTCCAGCGCGTGTGGAACCGGGTCGGGTCGTTGCCAGCTGGTTCCTCCTGAGCCGGCTCCAGCCTAGCTGTGTGTTTGAGGGAGGTTGGGGGGAAGAGGAGGTACCAGAATATGGATGAGGTTTGCTCTGAACAGCCCCGGGGGCCCTGGTGCGGGCCTGGGTCTGGGGCCATCCATGCATTGAGACCCACAGGACTGCAGAGCCTCCGAGCCCCACACAAAATTCAACACAAGCCAACGCTGGGCCCTGCACAAGGCCAGCCAAGTTCTGATTTTGTTCACCAGACACACTCTTGTAATTATTTTTAAATGCAAATATTAAATTAAAAAACAAAACAAACCTCTTGTTGGCCCCCAACATGCCTGTTGGGTACAGTCGGCCCTGTCTGTCCCGGGACAACATACTAGTTCCCTGGCTTCACCCTGGCACCATTTCCACCTGCAGAATGCACAGCGCTCGGTCCTCCTTCCCCAAAGAGTCCCTTCCCCGAAGGGTTACACATAAAGCGCGAAATGGCCCCAGATGCCCCGGAAGCAGCGGCAGGGGGGTCCACAGCGCACTTGGGGCAGCAGCCGCTGAGGCCCCAAAAGCAGGACAAACCACGGTGTGGAGGTGGCAGCCACCTTCCCCATGGGACGCAGGGAGCCTGATCACCCAAGACCAGGGTAGGACAGACAGCATGGGAGGGGCTGGTCCTTGTGCTGTAGGACAACAAGGGGAAAGAGCTGCTCTTGATACTGGTTTTGTGGGTTCTTTAAAAGAAAAAAAATCTGTGCAAGGAATTCGGGACAGACATGGTATCTTGGAGGGAGAAAACAGCATCCAGGAAACATTCAAAGGATGATTTGTCTTCAGGGAGTGACACGCCAGTGATACGAGAAAACGCCTGCAGACAGTGCCGGGTGGGAGCATGAATAATTAACTCTTTGGGGATAGTGCTCAGGGATATTTTGCTGTAACTCCAATCTCAGGCATAAAAGTGTTTGATGCAAGTTTGCAGCCTGGGATACTATGTGATGTTTTTTGAAAACAGCACGCGGAAAAAACATAGAACGTTGGAAGGAATCTGAAGTGGTTTGGAAATCAGATGTGCAATATAGACTGTGTATGTCCTTTCAGGAAGAAAACTTGGATTTGAAAGTCGCTATTATTATTTCACGATAACAAAAGTCAGCCTGTGAAGTTACTTCCTCAATAAACAAAATGCTGGAATATTGTGGGTCTGCACTGCGTTTGGGGCTGGAAGAGGATTTTTAACCTGGGAACTGCAAACAGCCCGAAGCCCTGGAAGCACTTGGCTCTGCCTCCCACCACGGGGTGCCTGGGAGGGCTTGGGGGGCACAGAGCACCCCTTCTGGTGTCTGTCCTGAAAGGATAGATCTGCCTAGGAGACGAGGCTGCACAGGCTCTCACGCATTTATTCAACTGTTCAGTGATTATTAACAAGGCACTGCCCCGACTGGTGAGCCAGTGGGTCCAAGGTCCTGACCTAACGTGAAGGTGAAAGGTCAGGTTCAGCTCCTTGGAGGACGCGACAACTGACCCCAGTCCTGGCGCGTGGATGCGCAGGACTCAGCGGCGGGAGGGCGTGTCACAGCAAAGGCGCGTTCGGGAAGCGGCCTCGGTGGTCAGGAGAGCCCCGCGACGTGGGAGCAGGGAGGACGGGGCACATCTGAGACGGGTTTGGAGAGTTTGGTGGCACCCAAACCGCAGGTGACCTCATAGGCAGCAGGACACGTAGGTGATTGTCGCCAGGATATCGGGTTGGACGCTAGATGAGGAAAGCCGAGGTCAAGGGTGTTTCCGGCAGGAGGGAAGGATCGCGGACGGGGGATGCGCTGGGGTAGAGGCCTGAAAAGCTCTGATCGGTTTGGCGTCATGAGGGTGGTTCTCAGTGACCTTCGCAAGGGGAGTTGCCGCAACTTGAAGTGTCCAGAAGCCCCACTGCAGCAACGGGGCAGGTGAGCACAGGCGAGAAAAGGCAGGTGGCCCCGGTGCAGGTGGTCCGCAGAGAGCGCCCGCAGCCCCCACTGTCTTGCTGTCGGGAGGGGCGGCTCTGCTGCCCGTCCTGTGTGGGCAGGACGTTCCACTCTGGCCTCTGCCTCCAGACGCAGGACGCTCCCGCACGCGTGACAGCAAACACATCTCCGGCATCCCCGGGGGGCACTTCCCCTCCCACTGAAGCCACCGAGTTATTTTTTAGATGGGAGAGATCTGAAGCTGCGCAGCCTCTGGAGGTGAGGTGGAGTCGAGGGGAGACCACAGAGAGGCAGTGAGCGCAGCAGCACCCCATCCGAGGCCATGCGGGCAGGTGGCCGTGGTGCTGGCGGCCCAGGGAGCCCCCCCACCTTCCCAAGTCGCCCTCCGTCTGGGGGTGGGACACAGCATCAGGTCTGGGGGAAGAGCCCAGGAGGGTGACCCCAAGAAGAGGGCGGAGTGCAGCTGGGCTCAGCCCTCAGACTCTGCTCTTGCCCCAAACCAGCCGGAAGCAAACCTCCATCCTGGGGAAGAGAGGGCCGTGGAGACGGCAGGGCGTGGTTCCCCTGTCTGCAGGCTGCACGCGGCACGGAGGTGGAAGAGCCCACCTGGGACAGCGCCTGTTAGGCAAGCTTGCTTTCAAAGCCCTGATCCTAAACATCGTCTTCAGATGTTAAGGGAAATCACTTCCCTCTCGGGCTTATGGCCTCATTCTAAAATATGTCATTCAGCTTTTCACCAAACACGACGACATCTAATTATTTTAACGGCAAAAGCATCTCCTGCCCAAGGAGGGGTTTCCCACCCAAAAGGCAGGAGCATCACAGACCAGCATGGACTTGTGGGGACGCAGAAACCAGGAGGGACTTGCGCAGGTTCAAATCCAGGTGCCGTCAGTGTTAGGAAAGACCTCAGGCAAGCGACGCGATTCTGTGCCATCGTTCACTAACCTATATCATGGGGATAAAAATGTGCACCCGACACAACCATCACAGGCAATGAGCGAAGTGAGTTAGCATATTTGTTAAGTCCTTAACTGAATGCTTGACACACAGAAAGGACTCAACAAATAAATGCTCAGGGACGGACGTGCATTACAAGTTGGGTCAGTTATATAAATATGAAATGTGGCCAGGAATTTAAACAAGATCCCAGAGTGGTTTGAACAAAACAAGAAATGGAGGCTCATTGTTTGACTTCACCTGGAAACTGCACAGACCTCGGGACACGAGCGTCCGCGCTCCCTGGAGGTGCGGAATTGCCCCTCCTGCAATATCTTTGATAAAGTAGAACTCAAAGGCGTGAAACGGGTCCTCGACTCACCTCAGACGGAGTCGAGGGTGGCGAGGGCAGCAGGCTGTCCTCCGGTTGGTTGGCAAGAGGCCGTGTGAGCGTTTGAGCGGCTGCCTCGGAGCAGGGCCCGTAAAGCACAGGGCTGTTATTGATGGCGGCATGATTATATGTCTCTTACTGCACAGATATATCAGCCTGGCATTTTTCTACTTACTCCAGGAATTTTTTAAGGTACAGTTCAATGGCATTCTTGCTTAGTGAATAATTTTAATTTGTGCATCCAGAATGACAGATTTGTGGACGTTAGCGATGGCAGAGACCCATCACTCACCCACCCCTCCCCTGCCACGGCGGGTCCCTCTCCCGGCCCTGGCATCTGTCTGACGTTCTCGCCAACACATTCTTGCATATCTCAAGCTGGAAGGCTCGCCTGCTCCTCTGATAAAATGTGTGATCAGACAGAGGGAAAATTACTCTCATATAACATCTTACCCCAATCTTACCAAACCAAATAGCATCGCCCAATGTCTCTAACTTTCTAACCATCTTCTATGTATATCAATGGGCGTTTTACAACAGGAAGACCATCCTCTCACCAGTCATGTTAAGGGTATTGATTTGTGTTTAGTTTTTGTTGGTTATTTTGTTTGATTGATTTTAAATGAAAAACCCATAAAATCATCAAAGCACGATGCCAGGCACCTCCTGTGTCATCCTTGAAACAAAACTTCCTCAGAAACACTGATCTACGTTGTAGGATAAGAGTGTTTGCATAAGAAAAGGTAGCCTGTGGGTTTAACATACTAGCAGAGCCGTGTAGTCAATGAGGTTGCTATAAGTACAAGAAGTCGACTTCCACAAGGAATTGGAAGCAAGATTTTGTAGTAAGCACCATGTCTTTAAAAAAGAGGCAAGCTGTCAATAAATTTCCTGCAGGAATTATTCCCTTTGCCATTTCCTTGGGCATCTGACTGGTGTCCCAGGTTAAAGAGTAGGAAGTGTCTCTCTCATCTGTGGTCACTTGGTTGATATTATCCCCAAAGCCAAAGGTTCCAAAAACCTGGAGCAGGGTTTGCTTTGGAAGTCAGAGCTGTATACAAAAGAGTCATTTTCTATATTTGCCATAATTATTAGCAAAAGTACATTGAAATGCTGGGGATGTCTCTGTGCCAGGACTCACGCTGCTGAGGGTGTGTGCTAGGATGACACAGCAGCAAGGTGGCAGTCTGTGCACCTGCCATCCTACCGCTACTCAGGAGACAGTGGGCAGCTCACCGCCTTGTCTGCAAGGTGAGGGGTGGTGTTCACCTGGAGGCCACTCAGCACCTGCTCGCCGGGCCATTGCCTGACATGGTCCTACTCCCTGGAGGCCTGGCTGTGCCCCACGAGGCCACCTCTACCTAGGACACACTCGGGACCACTCTTCCTCAGCACCCCTCCCCCACACAGGCATGGGATGCACAGGGGACCCACACGGGACACACACAGGATGCACACCAGACCCACTTGGAACCCACACCAGACCAACATGGGACCCACATGGGATGCACACAAGATTCACACAGGATGCACCCAGGACATACCCAGGATGCACATGGGACACACATGGGATACACACAGGACACACATGGGATGCACACATGCAACCCCTCCAAGGTGACTGGGAATGGACACAGCACACAGTGTGGATGGCAGAATTCAGATCACCAATGTCAGGCTGTTGACATTTCAAATTGAAAGGCCCCCCAGATACCCATGGAATTGTACCATGGAGGTAAACTGTGCAAAACAGAAATAATGTTTCAGAACAAAGAAAAATTTATAAATGGTTTTAGAGAAAAATAACTATAGTTAAGTGAAATAAATGTTTTCAGATCTCAGATTTCAGATCCACTGCCCCAGATGGAATTGTGAGGTTTCTGAAGAAAAGAATTGTGGTGATATTTGGTAATTTTATACCAAAGTCTTCATCACGGGCATTTCAAATTTTCAGGGCAATAAGTTATGTAAAAATGAATCTACGTATAACTCGACATGAACAAGTTACAAGTAGAACTTGAAATTCCTCCTCCCCCAAACATACACAAAGGAAAGAATTATTTAAGTCAGGTTCCTGACTTTTTCACAGCTATTAGCACACAAAGCATTTTCTGGGGTGGTTTCCTGATGTGAAAGTCAGGATTTATAGAATCTCGTCCTATTTGTGAAGTTATTATTTTATTACTAAAGCCTGTAACTAAAGCAAGGATGCTTACTTAAGTTGGCAGCTCGCTGTGAAAATGGAAAGGTAGAAAGGCATAGCAGTATGTATTTGTGCATATAAACTATCTTTAAATCTTGAGGCACAGACATGGATTTGACTATCCTGACTGTTCGTTGTGTATTTCATTTCAGCCAGACGGCAAGTTCTGGGGCTGGAGATATTATTTTAGGCATAGGATTACAGGCCTTTGCATAACCCCTCACATCAATAGTTGGTGATTCCTGGAGCCCACAGCACACACATGAACACACATGAACACATGTGTGTGCAGCTCTGACCCTGCTCCACCACCTCCCTCCAGGCTGTTCTTGTAATCAAAGATGAACAGGAGGAAGGCATCTGCCCACAGCAAACACTCAGAAATAGATTCCCTTGAAAACCAAACACAAAAGCAATAGAAAGGGGAAGCAAGAGATATTAAATTTTCCACTGGTCTGTTGCTCCAGAGCTTTCAGGCTTTGAGCTCCAGAAGTGTCTTTTCTGCTGACCCGTCCTCTGGTCTAGTTGAGGAAATTGTCATGCCAATAGGTCCAAAACACTGCCCAGAAGATCATGAAAATGGATGCCTGCTGGTGGCAGAAAACAAGATTATTAAGGAACCCTAAGAATTTGGATTTTATTATATATCTTTCCTTCTGAATTTTAGGCATGAATGGCTAATGCCTTAGTGGGACTTGTATTTGGTATTTCCGTGAGCATCAAAACACCTACTGGACTTGAGTGCTCAGTAATCACAAAGCCCTGATCTCATTTTGCACTATTAAAACCAAGTACATTCATTGTACTACAGGAATTTGCTACATCTCAGACTCTCCTACAAAACGCTGTGTACCTTAAAGGTAGTGACAATGGACTATCTATCATCTATTACCTATCATCTATCTGTGTCTATCATCCATCTGTCTTCCCATCCCCAGGACATTGTCTGGAACATAGTGCTGAATAAATGAATGGATGAATTAGTGAATGAATGGGTGGATGGATGTCGAGTGAACAAATAAATCAGATTGATTAGAAAAACAAAGAAGGTACTTAATAACACTTACAATATTCAGTCCATTTATACAGGACAGGGCATTTATAAAATATAAGCCAGGATGTGGAGGGTCTAACTAGATTTTAGAGGAAATTAAACCCCAGAGGAAAAAGTTTTGATTTTATTTCAGTGATAGCTGAGGTCATTGGTTGTTTCTGGGATGGAAAGAGCCGCTTTTAATCTGGGAGACACAAAATTGAAATAAAGTTACTATTTTAATGAAGAGTAGAGGATCTAAAACATTGGAACTAGACTAAAATCAAAACGCAGAACCTGTAACAGAGCTGATGCGACTGATGTTGGGGACGGAGCCTCCAAGCACGTCCTGAAGCAAATCCAACGTGAGCGGGTGAAGTGGTCCGGCAAGGCCAGAGACCGTACTCTTGGTCTCCCCAGCACGGGGCCGTGTGACCCTGCAAGCACCCTAACCGTGCTGCATTATGGTTCTAATTATGATAAAATATTATTTTCTACTTCTACGTTAGATATCGAAGCAGATAACCACTGGTGATTATTGCTAATTAATTTGTCATCAGATTAAATAGATGCACGTATAATTGCCATACTTGTTTCCCCATGAAGAAAATTAAAAACATAGGTTGAGGAATTGCCATTGCTGATTTAGATTTGGTCACTTAGTGTTATTGATTTGCTAATAGAAATGCTAATCGGCGCTCTTGCCGATGAGAGAGGAGCAATACAGACAGCAAAGTGATGTTACCAAGCTGTTCATTCCTCACGTTTGTCTGGTTAGTGTAAAGAGACACAGATTTGAAATATACCTAAAAAGAGAGCTTAAAGGCTTTATAACCAATAACACCATGATCCTCACTCCAGTAAGAGTGTCGAGTCGCTAAATGCTGCAGGGAATCGAGCCACACAAACGAGGCGGTAGTTAAAGGCAGCTGGTGCGTTTGGAGCTGCCCTTAAAGGAGCCTCCCAAGGTGCTTCAGGCACGTGGCCCCCCGAAATAAAGCACGGGATGCTCTGAAAAGTAGAACCGAAACATCCCATAGAGGCTACTGAAAAACAGGATTCAAATACACTGGCTTAACAATGAACGTATAAAGTTAAAAGGAAGAAGACAAGAAACATGACAGTTTAAGAGAGCGAGATGTGGCGGTGCCTACACCTGCGTGGGGACCACGCTCGCGCAAGGGCAGCCACCACACGGGCACACACACCCCCAGCGGCAGAAAGACAAAGGAGCTAACAGGAACACAGAAATGGGGCCGCTGCCCTAGTCACTAAGAAAACAAGGAGCTCTGAGCTTGAAAACTCTCAGGAGCCTGAATTTACCCCACCCCTGTCTCAGCGAGAGGGTCTCCCCTGCACCCGCTGCGTTTACGGACACTGGTGTGCGGGAGAGGCCTTAGCAAGCCCTGCTTTGCTGACCCAGCCTGCTCCCGGGAGCAGACGGCCTGCAGCCCACCCGCCTGCCGGAGTCCCATCTCCCGTGGCCTCCTCTCCGGCAATTTGTGAGATACAGGTCATTTTTGATCCTTGTCTACCTGGTTGTCTGAACACAACCTTCGTTACTATCAGCTATTTCCAACGTGAGACTCTGAGAAATGACAGGAGTCCGTGTATTTCGACATCGATGCTAACAACATCACGCAAATAGCAATCTCAACAACGATAACGCTGATGATATTTGCCACTTGACCACCGCTCCCCTTGCTCCGGGCAATTGTGCAGTTACCAGAAATTCCTTTGATTTTCCTCAGCAATCATATCGGGTAGACATTTTTAACTAAAAAATGTGTTTGAAAAAACTGAGATTTATACAGATTTTTTAAAATGCCCAAGATTGTGCAGGTCATTAGTAGCTGAGTCAAGACTCTCACCCAGGTCTGCTGGACTTCAAAGCCTTGTTCTTTTTTGTGATTGATACGTAATAGATGGACATATATTAAGGGTACATGCAATAATTTAATACATTCATATAATTTGTAAAGGCCAGATTAGGATAATTGGGATATTTGTCACCTTAAATATCTGTCTTTTCCTTATGCTAGAAACATTTGAAGTATTCTCCTCCAGCTATTCTGGAATAGATGACTGCAAACCCTACTAGTCACCCTACTGATCTCTCGAACACCAAGCCTTATTTCTTCCACCAAGCTGTGCATTCATTTGCACCCATCAATCAACCTCTGTTCATCCTTCCGGCCTCTGGTAACCACCGACCTACTCTCCATCGTCACGAGATCCGCTTGTTTAGCTCCCACATAGGAGTGAGGACAAGGGATATTTGTCTCTCTGCGCCTGGTGTATTTTATTTAACATAACGCCCTCCAGTTCCATCCATGTTGCTGCAAATGACAGGATTTCATTCTCTTTACGGCTAAATAACATTCCACCATGTACATGCACCACATTGTCTTTATCCACCCGTCATGGACGGGAACTTAGGTTGAGTCCATATTTCGGCTGTTGTGAATAATGCTGTGACAAACATGGCAGTGCAGAGGTCTCTTTGATGTACTGATTTCCTTTCTTTTGGATACATGCCCAGTAGTGGAATTGCTGGGTCATATGGTTGTTCTATTTTTGGTTTTTTGAGGATCCTCTATACAGGTTTCCATAACGGCTGCTAATTTACATTCTCACCAGCAGTGCACCAGGTTGCCCTTTCTCCACATGCTCACCAACGTCTGCTACTTTTTGCCTTTTGGTAATAGCCGTTCTAACCTAGGTGAGATGATGTCTCATTGTGGTTTCAGTTTGGATTTCTCTAATGATTAGCGATGTGTTGAGTATTTTTCCACATATCCATTGGCCATTTGCGTGTCTTCTTTTGACAAATGTCCGTTTAGATCTTTTGCCCATTTTTTAATTGGGTTATTTGTTTTTTTCAAAGGCTTGTTCTTAACCCCCGCATTCTACTGCCATCCTGGGACACTTGGAAGCCCAGTTCATCTATGGTAGGGGGAAAATGATAACATCATATAGATAATAAACAGAACTTGTAGTGGCTTTTAGACACACAGTTGCTATGAGTAACATGTAGTGTGTCCAGCCATCCTGACCAGCCGACAGACCCTCTCTGTTGAGCACGTGTGAGCGTGAACACCACGTGCTCACTGGTGCTGGTGGAGTCACAGTGTCTATTCTGACCGGTCTTGAATAAAAGTATATAAATTAAGGATGACAGGGGAGAAGGAACTAGATCACCTCATTTGCGGCTTCTGAAATTTGTCCTGTCAAATTAAGCATTTTGGAGTAAACTGTGGTCTTACCTTATTCTCAGAAATGGAAAAGGCCCAAAAAGCATCTAAAAAGTTTGCATCTCAATGCCACATGCTTAGTAAATATGTAATCATCATCTAATATCGTCATTATGCCGGCCTTCTCTGAGAAACCATGAGTGCCTGCCACCCGGGGAACGTGTGAAATAACCACTGCATAATTTTCTTCTTATAGGAAGTGACCTATATCAAGCAAAAATGAATGTAAAGTGACATTAACTCAGTTTTTTTAGTCTAGCTACTTGGCCAAACAACAGACATGCTAAACAATGTGGTTCTTACCATTTTGTATTGGAATGTCAAAAAGTAGATGCAAGCTTAGTAATTGGTGAATGTTCCCTAAATCCATTATTTGGTCCAAATGACTTAGTTATTATCATGTGTTAGAAAGGAGAGTCTGATCTATTTTTCTTCCTTCCCTAAATTTAGCCTTTTGTCTATTTAAATATATGGCCGTGGTAAAAATCTAGGTAATTCAGACAGATATTAAAAATGAAAGTGAAAAACCTGTCACAACCCCACCAACTAGATATAAGTGTTTTTAAAAATTTTGGTTTATGTCCTTCCAGATACACATATATATTCTCATGCATATATATGTATATATAATATATATACAAAATATATACACACACACACACAAAGTTATTACAAAACAGGATCATACAGTGCATACACTTCAGTCAGTAATTGAATTTTTAACCTAACAATATATTATATAAAAGTCCCCAAGTAAATATGTTATCAAGTTAAAGGTTGTATATGCTCCAGTGTATGGATACAAACTAATTTAGTTTTTATCAGATATTTATACTACTGCTCCTGTTTGGTTTGATGAGAAACACTAGCACATAAGCCAATGTGAGCTTTTCCAACTACTCCCTGAGAGTCAGTTCTGAAGTGAAGCTCCGGGTCGCAGGCAGCGATGGGCACTTCTTCTGGGGGACACAGCTGCCCGGCGTCCAAGCCTCTGAGAAGACATTTCCGGCTGATAGAATGTGGCCTACACGGCAACTATTTGAATACTCTGTAACTACTTTTTCAGGAAACCAGAGGGAGGAAACAGTTACAAAATACACGCAAGATGGAAATAGTTAGGCCAATGGTTTTGGTAACGTGCTGCAACACGTCACCGCAACAGAGGCATCACGTGAACACAGAGGCAAAGCCAGGGGCTGGTGGAGAGTTCCCCACGCGTGTCCAATCCATTCTGGACTCCCCAGGACACGGGAACGTGGTTCTCTGCTGGCTCAGTGCAGGGTCCTCCTCCCAGCTTCTCCGATACACAAATGCGTAGACGTCACCCCTGGAAGCTCCATCCAGGGCACCCCAGGAGAGCTCCGGGGCATGCATTTCTCTCCTGGAGACCCCATGTGCAGAACGCTGTCTTAACAGGGTAAATTCGGGAAGATTAAACACCAGAGATGATGTAGGGTCCCACAGCATACAACAGACGAATAGATACCAATGTAAAAGTAAAATTGGAAGAACCACTGAGTAACTTTAAAAGTCGTCGCTTGTTTTGGAATTGAACCAATCATCTAGGTGCTTTTGGAGTCAGAAAGGTGGTAAAATTAAGTAGCAGAAGAGTGAACCAGATTTTCGAGTTCATCCCTTTTGACCCACTGCTTCTGCTGAAGTTATGTAGCCAACACATTTTCTGATTTGGTTGGAAGAGCTCTGTATCCACAGCTTTCACTGCTAAAGTACTTTCTTTTTTAAATGGTTGGTCCTTTGTGTACAAACTAAATATTATCTGCTTGTTTCATCTATTTCTTAATACTTGAATTGTTTTTACCTTCCCAGTAAGAAGGTCTGTTTTGGAGTGACTTAGGACTGACAGGGATGTGAATTATGCCATCTCTATTCACTCAAGAAATATTTAGTGAGCAGCTGCTGTGTAAAGGGTCCGTCCTCTGCGTTGGGGCCATAACACACCCCCCCCATGGAGCTCATATCCTGGCTCTTCAGATGAGGAAACGGAGACCTTGCAAAGTTAAATGATTTCCTGGCTACCTGAGGGTAGAACTGGAGCCAAAATCCAATCTGCGATTCTTGGGTCGTGCTCTTTCACTGCTGGCTGTTAACGTGGGCTTCACCAGGCTCTGGGCCCACACCCGGGAAGAGGGGCTGGAACGCGGGTGTAAGCATCTGACAAAATGCTCACTGTGAACCCAGGCGAGTGCACAGTCACCGGGTGAACGCAGTGGGAGCAGACCAGGGAAATAAGGAAAGGACAGAAGAAATTTGAAAACGTAAATTCCAATATGTGACAGAAAGCAAGTTTACCCGGGTCCTTTCCTAGTCATATCAAGATCCAATTTACCAAACCACCACCTGGAATCGTGCATTTAGTACCTGGTGGGGCTTTTCTGCTGATAACACCAGTTTCCATCATTGCTTTCCCCAGAGAAAATTACAGCATTCCAGGATTTCTCTACTCTACTCTGCTTTTAGCGAGAATATAAAGAAGGACAAGTAAAATCTGCTTTGGGATATTAATTTGCTTAAATGATCTGCAGGAGAAAAAAGATGCGTTATAACCACTCCCTGTCTAACTCACCGTTAAGCAAATACTGTGGTGCCATTTTCCAGTAACGGAAGACGGGAAGCCAGAGTTACTTCCAGGGGCCGCGGCCGAGTGACATCATCTCTCACACACTCGGCGCAGCCAACGCAAACTTTGAATCTGAAATTTTCTAAGGGACTCCTCCCTCCAGAGGGCAAGGAGCCCAGCAGCCACGATTGCCGGGGTCAAATGTTCCTCCCGCACAAGTGTGGGAGAGGCCGGGTCCTCTCTGCCACTTCAGATGAGTGATGACTCTGTGAACCCAGCACATGTAAGGCTGAGTCACAAACACACGCATTTAAAATAAACTACCTGGCAAAGCTCCCATTTGCTGTCCTTGCCTGAGACCTTTAAAATACAAATGCTTCAAGTGAGGCCATTTGCAACCTTTTTGGTAGTCATTTTACAGATTATTCTCATACTTTAAGTCATTTTTCCCCTGTTTCTGTTGCATCACATTGGAAGTGTGCAGGGGCCTTGGTGGGGAGCTGTGCTTTAGACGATATTAGCTTGCAACTCCATTAAAATAAGTGCTTCCTTTCTACTCCTTATTGCGGCGTGACAAGGGATGACATTATCATAGGAAATTATGCCTTCATTTTCTCCGGCACAGAGCAGCCAGCATAGGTAAATAAGCAGATGTTCTATATGACGTGCAAGTGAAGAATGTGCTGAGTCTGGAGCAGGCTGGAAGTGCCTGGGTCAGGGCACTCCCTCTCCAAGGGAGGAGAAGGCACCCTGCTGACCCCAGGTTATCAGACATACTGTCAGTCACAGAGCGCTTCAGCCGGCCTTGGTCATCCTGAGGGAGGAGAGGTCCTCAGGTGCGGATGGGGAGGGGGGTTGGTTTATTTTGGGTAGGGGTGGAGGACACACTGGCAGGCACGAGGAAGGAAGGCCAGCCAGCAACCCCGTGGAGGGTTTGGTGTGGGACTCAGGTGAAGGGGCGGGGGCCAGGCGTGCAGGCACCACCAGCCCTCCCCATTACCGCCCCAGCCCTTCTAGCCTGGCAGGACATGCCAAGGTGGCCCCAGCAGAAGAGAAATCTCAGGCAAGGCAGTGCAGGTGCAGGTGGCAGTCCAGGCACCCAGGAGGGACAGGAGAGGGTGTGGTCCTCCCTGGAACCAGGCTGTGCTCACCTGAGCTACCTCAGCGGGGGGCTAGCCCAGGGGCACCAGGTCCCCAGCGGGGGTCCAGGCTCCACAGAGCACACTGTGCGCCCCTCTGCTCCCTGCCCAGGGCCGTGGGCACAGCCAGATTCTTTCTGGCCTCCTTTAGGCCGACACTCAGGCTGCTTCCGGGCTGCTGCATAGTTTTCCTGTCCAATTTTGTTCTTCTTCTTTTTTTTTTATGATGCTGAACTATCGCCGCTACAACAGTTTTCCCGAAAAGCCTCCAGCTAAAATTTAATTTGAACTTGGCTGATAGATTTGTTTTTCAGCCATAAAACAAAGGTTTTCAATACTTGTCAGTGAAAAGCGCTTGTTCACATTTTGACCCTTCCATGTTATCCTTCCCTGCCCTCTTTTCTGTTTTCTTCCTGTCCTGTGGCTGTGACAGCCTCTCTGCCTCAAGAAGTGCGGATTCTGGGCAGGCGCAAGCCCCACGCTCTGCTTCTGGCGTCTCCATGAGCACAGAGGGCTCCGCCAGGTCCGGCAACGTGGCCACACTGCGTGATTTTCCACGCACTCGGCAAGGTATAAATACCTCTCCCTGCGGGACTTCTTACTCCCAAATCATAACGCCCATCAAAAACCCGAGTGTACGGGGGTTTTGAGCTTCTCAATGGCAGCCTCACCACCATGCTCAGGACCTGCGCCGTCCAACGCAGTAGCTCTTAGCCACACGCGACTGCTCAGATTTCGTCAAAATTACATAAAATTTAAAACGCAGTCCCTCTGTCTCACTGGCCTCTTTTCAAGGGCTCAAAAGCCACAGGTGGCTGGTGGCCACCACACTGGACAGCCCTAGTCTGGAACACGTCCACACTGCAGCAAACCCCACCAGACAGGGCCGGCACAGACTGAGAAGGTGTTTCGCTGAAGGATGGGGGTTGCGGGAAGATGTTTCCCAGATGACGGGAGTTAAAAAACACACTCAGTATCACACGTCATCAAGAGACTTCAAATCACGTCACAGCAAGCCCTATCATTGAGCATAATCATGGGGTATTTTTAGTTACATTTTGTCATTAATGTGTGGGTTTGGGGTTTCTCTCAGCTCAAGATTAAAAATAAGTTTCTTAGAACTGGTAAACTGGTAAATTTTATTTTATTATTAATTTTATTGTATATATTTAAGGTGCACAACACTATGTTTTCATACACGCACAGATCATAAAATGATTGCTATGGTCAAAAAAATTAACATAACCGTCACCTTCCATAGTTACCCTGTGTGTGTGTGTGTGTGTGTGTGTGTGTGTGTGTGTGGTAGGAGTACCCGAAATCCACTCTCTTAGGAACTCTTCAATAAGCAACATGATTAGCTAAGTCCTCATTCTCCACATTAGATCTCCAGACCTCTTCATGCTCCCTAACTGCAAATGTGTCAGGTTAATTCTAAAGCAAGCGGTTTGGCAGGTCCCGTTCTATTTAATGAGTCTTTGTTGAATGCCTGCCACGTACAGGCTCGGTGGTGGACACACAGGGGGCACTGCACAGGCTCGGGTACTGTCCCGGCAGGATGAGACCAGCGCACCTCCAGCTCATTTCAGCAAAACACGTGAGAACCCTCCAGGTCCCTGTGGGACAACCAGATATCCCAGTCGTGGTGTGCCTGGAGCGTCGACCCTTGAGAAGGTGTCACCTGGCAATGAAAGCAAAAACGTGGAGGGCAAATAATTTGCTTTTGAATCATGCAATCTTGAATTTACAACCCAACTTTTCTACTTAACTCATGAGGACTTAATTTCTTTGGAAATAGCTTCCACTCTCTGGACTTCTCATCTATGAGGTGGGTATGATAACACCAACCTCCTTCCGCAGAGCTCGAGCTTGGTGCAGAGAGTACAGATGGCATCGGCTGTTCTCATGTGTGATCAGTCAGTTCATCCTCGTCGAACGCTGACCCGACCCCACTGCTGGACGTTGACATCCCCCTACCCAGGCCCCAGCAGCCCCTGTCCCGCAGACTTTGCTTTTTTGTCCTCTGTAGAACTCTCACCTGTCAACATCTCACACACACACGTGTGCACACACATATGCACACACACATACACTCACACACACGTGCAGGCATACACACAAACACACCCACCCACACCCACATGCACACCTGTGCACACATGCACATACACACATGCACACACGAACACACATGAGCACATATGCACACATGCACATGCACACGCACAGTCTCCTCTATCTAGAACATAAGCTACCTGAGGAAAGAGACTCCTACTGTCCTGCTCACTGTTGTATTCCAAGCGCGAGAACAAAGCCTGCTGTGCTCAGCAAACGTTTATTGGATTGATAAAAGCCATCAGATAAATAATCTATCTCCTCAGGGTAGACATACCTCAGCACTGAACCGGCATTGCGAGTTCACCTGTCAACGCTGCCACCCACCCCAGGCAACAGAGGAACAAGCGGAACAAAACAAGCAAAAAAAAAACCCGGCATGGAGAGTTCCTTCTGTAAGGACATCTGATCATCACTGATTTTGTGGCAAAAGATCTTGGTGTGCTGGACACACACAGACTGAGGCTGGATTCTCGCGGAGTGGGGGCCGTAACAGGGAGGTTATTGATCCAAGATTAGCAATAATTAGCACAGAGTCACAAGGGGCTGAGGGTGTCGTCAGTTCTGTCCTTCATCGGCAAGGGCCCCACATGGGCTTATTGACGTGAAATCCAACAGAGAGACTATTCCCACAGTTAGGTTAAGACGTCTTTTGCGTTTGAGTTTTGCTTTGGGAAAATAAACATTTGGCAGTAAGTCTCCTCGGTGGCTGAAGACAGTGTTAGAAACAGCTTCTGCAAATGGGGTTTTAAGATAGCGTAAGCTCAGAAACAACACCAGCATTAAAGCACAGTTTTTACAAAGCCCCCGCCTTGACTTGAGGGAAGAATGAAATCACCAGACCTGCGGTTTTTACCGTGGAAAGGGCTCGAGCTGATGCCCCTTTAAGATCCCGAGCAGGACCCTCATCTAAATCCCCTTCCCCATTTCACAGCTGTTACGACGTTTCCAAAAGGGCTCTGGAGCTCAATTTGGATTTGAGCACTTTTGAGCCCGCACGGACCTCATGAGAACCGCACATCGCCAGTCTGGCGCCACTCACACATCCTTTCCTGAAACAAATAATCTAACGCCTCTTCTGCGCGTCAATGCATTTATTAAAGACAAATAGTCAGTCCTATCTGCAAATCCTACGGAATCCAGCATTTTGACTAAATGACATTTAGCCAAGTTGTAACTCTAATGGCAAAGAAAACAGTAGCAGCTCAGGCCTTAAACCCCTGTCCCAGGGTGAATATCATTTCCAATATCCTGCACAAATTCTTTGAAGGGTTTGTGCCTGGCAAACCCCAGAGGGCTTCTTCAGAATTAGTTAATAGTGAGAAAGCATCGGGCTAAATTTATTGGTTATAGTCCCCCATGATTGCATAAAAAATAAAATTAAAAAGAAGTCTCTAAAGAATAGTTTATCAAGCTTGGTAATGGTATCATCTCTGACAGCGAGGTCATAAAAGCATATTAGTGACCCCCCGATGGAACATGTTTACTGGTGAAGTCAAAGAGATTGATCATTTTACCCAGGAGGTGGCATTTTAGTTCAGCATACTGTTGCTGTTAGTCTGAAAAACACACTAATCATCTCATGCATGGCACACAATAAAGGCGTGAAACAAGGCACAATTATCAGGGTTTTTATGGACCTACTGGCTCCTCCTGGGATGCTACAAAAGATGGTCTATTTATAGGCTGCTCTTCTAGAAAAGCTGGACATGTCTCAGCCCTTCCCAGGCTGTGTGGGGGGCGCAGGTGCAGCCCGGGCAGGTGGATTTCACCTGGGGTCAGGGGAGAATGAATGACCTTCAGCTCAACGTGGGTTTGGGGCTGGGCTCTCAGGAACTCTCTAGACTTCTGATGCTTATTAGAATCCAGATTGATTTCCTAGCGACTGACAGAATAAGCGTGACTTCTTCAGAAACCAGCACAGAACGGTAGCATACACAGGTCGCCATGCCGGGTCTACTGCGGGTCTCACAGCCGCTCTGTGAGGGAGGCTGGCTGGGTCCTTCCCATTTGTTGGGTGAGGAAATGGGTTTAACGCCTGCAGAGGACTTATTCAAGCCGAGATCCAGATGCAGATGTAACTGTGCTGCGTGTCCCCACTGCTGCACCGTCAGCACGGGTTCACGGAGGCCCCACAGGCGCTCTCGGGGGAAGGAAGGTGTCAACGGCCACTGGCAGCTCTGCATCCCCCAAGGGCCTCTCAAACGTATCGCACTGATCAAGAACCAATAAACACTCTCAGGGGCTTGCTGCCCACATGCTGCCATAGGTAATTTACGTGTCTGTGCATGATCTTATTTGACCTTCTTGATGAACATATGACTTGGGTATTGTATTCACCTCCACTGTGCGGTTTAGAAAGGCAAGGCTTAGACACGTTGAGCTTCCCCAAGGTCACACGATTACTAAGTTGTGGAGCCTGGAGCGGACATACCTGAAACTAGAGAATAGCTCTGACCACATTTATGCAAGGAAAGGTGCACACGCACTGAGGGAGCAACTGATGTTTCACCGCACACCCGACGCCTGGCACACAGAATGCACAACAAGGCACAGCGACAACATCCCACTTCCTCAGCCTGTTTGCACTTGGCCTGGGCTCCCTTCCCCACCTGGGGACGCTGAGATGTAAACTGCATCAGTAGGTTTAATCCCTGCTGTTAGAAGCCGCCGCCCTTCGGTGGAAGCATCTCCAGGAGGAGCTCAGACTCCACTTAGGCAGCTGCCAGGTTGACACTGTGTGGGAAGGGGCTGTGCTGCACGGGGACAGTGTGTGGGGAAGGGCCCTGGAGGACCAGGCACAGGCGTGTGTGCGGGAGGCGGGCGTGTGTGGGGCAGGCGTTGACCCAGGGGTAGCCCTAGCACCTCCCACCTGGAGCAGCTCACGCATCTCTCTCCAGCAGGGCTGGTCTTGCTGCTTCCTGACTCCAGGCTCAGCGAGGTTTTCTCACCCAAAACGTGCTCTTCCTCCTCACACGGATGCATCTGAGCCTCGTGGCTTCTATTCTCCGTGGCCTTGTCACTGCTGTCACCCTGCGCCTGTGTTTGTTTATTCCCAGTCCTGCCCCTGCTCTCGGGCGGGCACACGGAGCCTACTTGAAGAATGAGTCCATGGTAGCCTTGGAGTCAGAAACACGTCAATGCCAAGCCGTCCCAGTGCATCTGGGCTAACACACAACATACCACAGATGGGGCGCGGCAGCAGACGCTGACCCCTCACAGCGCTGGGGCCCGGAGTCCTCGATGAGGCCGCGGCAGAGCCTGCGTCGGGTGAGGACCCGCAGCCTGGTCTGCAGCCGGCGACCTTCTCCTGTGTCCTCACACGGCAGGTGGCAGAGAGGGAGGAGGCAAGCTCTGTCCTGCCCCTTCTACTCCCATCGGGGGCTGCACCCTCCTGAACTAACCACCTCCCAACGGCACCACCCCGTACCCTCCCTGGGGGTTGGGGTTTCAACAAAGCAGTTCTGGGGGGACACAAAGAGCTAGTCCATGGCAGACATTTATAAGTAAGTTTCTTTACATCCCTAAGTTTAATTTTCCTCTTTTATGAAATGAACACATAATAATCTCCTTGTCCTAGGGCTTTGTGGGTCACCAGAGGAGACTGTGGACACGGTGGGTTAGTGGGACACCTGCAACCTAGATGGTCCTCGGTGAATTATTAGCAACATCCCATTTTTTTCTGGAGGAGCCCAAATAGACTGTTGTTACAATTAGCAGACAGGCATAAGAAAAGCTCTGGTGGTTTTGCAAGGTCTGGTGTCTCAGACGGTGTGCCTAAAATATGGAAATACCATAGCAGGGGAATTGGACTGATACAGTCCAATTCGGGGCTCCCTGCAAGACCTGAGACTTTAATCATTCTGGAAGCTTCCATAAGGCATTCTAGCACTTCCCTCCAGAAATAATATATATTCTTGACAGAATTTCTCTATTTCAGAAGGGTGGCAGGAGGTGAAGTTGAAATGAGCCGCATGACCAACTTCAAACTTTTATGAACAAATTCCTGTGTCTTTAAATTTCTTCCTGACTAATAGCACTATATTATTCATGTTTATGTGAAAACATTCTAAAGTATTCTCACAGCAAACAATAGGTTAGATAACATACCTAGATGCACATCATTTTACCCAAAGACACAGCAATATATACTATCAGATCAAGGGTTGATGCATATTATTATCAGATATGAAAAGAAATAATGGTAACAATCATACCCTTTTTAGAATATGTTCTGATTTTGATATCAAGGATGGAAAAAGTCACGAAAAGGGTAATTATGAAAAATTATTTCTTACCTTCCTGTAACATGCCTCACACGCACACACATGCACACACATGCACATGTGCACTCACGCACACATATGCACACAAGCACACACACGTGTGAGCACACACATGCATGCACACACACACAGAAATAAAAGACAGTGGGAACTCCCGGCGTGGATCTTTAGAAGAGAACATGTCTGTTGAAAGCAGATGGCAAGAGATGGCAGCGGGGCCTGGGGGGCTGCGGCACGGGAGCTGCCCCGCCCGGCCCTGGGGAGCAGTCGGGGCAAATGGCTCGGGGCGAAGGCGCTTGGTTCTAATTCCAGCAGAACCTCGTGGAAGGGGTGTGTGGATGTGTGTCAGACGCTGCCTTGGGGAAATCATCTAACCTCCCCGAGACTCAGCTAACCCAACCGTAAAACCTGCCTGGAAAGGAGAACGGGCGCCTGTCTGAGTTGTCTGTTGCTACAAACAAAAAGGGCTTCTTCGACCTCCCTTGCGTGCGTGTCTTCCCCCCACGGTTGTCACCTTCTCCAGCCCTGTGGTCGTTTGCAGACTTCCGGTCATGTGGAGTACGCGTTCAGCAGGGCGACGGTGCACACAGTGGGGTTATCATTCGCCCTGTGCTGGGTGTGCAGCCCTAAAACACAGGGCCTGGTTCTGGGATTTCACAGTCCAGCACAATTTCAAGAAAGAATGCTGGGCACAATATGAGGCTGGCAACTGCTATTATCTTGTGTCTTAGCAGCAAAAAATGAATAGCAAAAATACTTTTAAGAATTTTTAAATATCGAAAAATTTAGCTTTATAAAAATTTCACTTTAAGGTCCTTGTTTTTCTCCCTTTGTCATGGGCTGGGGGACACTGTCTTGGCCTGCCCCTGTCTGCAGACTGGCCTTCAGAAGCAGTGGACCCAGGTGGGGCTGGAGTGGACGGGCTAGAAGTGAACGCCCGCGCCCATGCACGTGGGGCAGGCAGCCAGGGACAGCCAGCCCAGGTTGTGGTGTGAGGGGAGGTGCCCCAAGCAGGACTGTGCCGGGGGAGTCATATGCACTGTGCACCTGTCTGCAAGGGGATGGGCGATGACATGTCAGAATTCTCGGGGCCAGATGGATCGTTTCCCATTGAAGCAAAGAAGGACATAAGAGGTGGGCTGAGTTTTGGAGAGATGGAGGGATTTGACTTCACAGGAGAGACAGTAGGATTGGCTGTGGGGTGTGAGGAAGGGGTTTGCGGGATGTTGCCTGGGTCGGAGGGCATGCCCATACACAGACAGCGTGAGGGCTGTGCTGTGGACACCACAGCCCAAATCCAAGTTCACTGACCACTGCCACAGCTCACATACGTGTCAGCCACGGCTGCATTCGTGCTACATGGGCAGAGCTAGTGGTAGGAACAGAGATGCAGTGGCTGAAGACACCTACTATCAGGCCTTTACGGAGAATGTTTGCCAACCAGATCTAAAACATGCTGTATGGATGACATGTGACAATTCCCACAACAGGAGGGCGGAAACGGACTCACCCCCTTCTGCGCTTTGGTAAAGCTGGTTCTGGCGCCCCTGGAGGGACCACCCAGCAGCGGGCGTTTCAGCCCAGTGCAGCCAGTGCAGGGGCTGAAGTGGGGGGTGGAGGGGTGGGAGAGATGAGTTTCTGCAACACAGCAGTGCCGTGACCACCGGCCAGGGACCTTGCCCAGCACGGAGGATGGAGGGAGTGGGGGACAGACGTGCCACGTGGTGAGCCAAGCATGGCCGAGCGTGGCCACTGGGCAGAGGTTGGAACCACAGGTGGCAGCAGCCGGGTTGAGCCTGTTCCCGAGGGTGAGGGAGCCCTTGGTGTAAAGCAGTGCAGTGGGCAGGGCCATCGCTCATGCGGTGACGTCCGAGTCTCTGTGGCAAAAGCACCAACTCACACGTGGGGGACACTGGCTACCTTCTCACTCAGAGCCACCCCTCAGCAGCCCGCAGGTGCTGGGGCCTTACGGAGTCACGTGTGTCTGGGTCCCTAAACACAAGAAAGATGCACTGAACATACCTAAACAGTGCTTGATTTGGAGGGATGTTGTGCTGACAGAGACTTCTGAGCTGGAATACAAATTATCCTTGTAAAACTGAGTACCGGTTCTCATGGCACAGCCGTAAAGATTACACCATAGGAAATCTAAGGGAAAAGGTATTTACTCCTTGGTGTTACAGGAACTATCTCATTTTATTTTTTAATAAATCCCTCACAAAAGCCTGATGTTACAAAATAAATGGTTTTCTTCCAAAAAATTAAATGCACATGTGTTATTTTGGGGGAAGTAATTTAATTCATAAAGCTCTAATAGTGGAGGTGGACACTGTATTCTTTTAGATTTTTCCTCGTAAGTTTTGTTACAGAACGTGCATGTTATGCATGTGTTTAGGCTTAATCTCATTGCTATTTCTTAATGCTTTTTCCAAAAGTTATTTAAAACATAATTAAGAAAATATGCTAGATTGCAGCAGAAAAAAATAAGGAAATCAATAAAATTGTGAGAGAAAAGAAATGCACCATATGGTTATGCTATTGCAAGATCTACCCAAGCTGCAGACATCTTAACAAAATTTATTGAGAAATAATTCCCTCTTGCTTGCTTAAAGATTTTTCTATGCCGTAACCAGACCACATGATTCCATTTATTTCTCTGTCTTACAGTGGTTGCAAGAAAAAAATAAATGTTAAAATAACACAGGTGGCAAAATAGACGCTTTAAACCTCAAAAACTGGACTTCACCCTCAAATACGCCTCACATGCCGGAGTGACGCCAACGCAGGCGGCTATGACGCCCGGGTGGGGTTGGGGTGCTGAGGAAGCAGGTGCAGGGCTCCAATTTTAAGTCCATTCATTGTAGCCAAACTCCTCTTCTGAAACAAATAAATTGAGTAGATTTACTTTTTCTATGAATTTCTGTGACACCGATTCAAGGCGGGGAGGATGACACAAAACCTCGGTGTGGTGTCGGGAATTGGAAGGAGGCGCGTGGTTTGCAGAAGCCCATTCCATCGCTCTGGGGACAGTGAGGACGTGTGTCTGTGGGAGTCTGAGCGCACACACACATGCTTCTCCACGGCACGGGATTGCATCTTCTCTCCCTTTGTGGATACACGAAATTCAAAATTAAAAATGCTCCGGGAAGTAAAGGATCTTTAGCATGACTGGCCTGACCCCGCCAGGAGGCGGCCGATGCGCAAGGACCCCAGGCCACCTCTTGGGGAGGCGAGTGGGCAGGATTCCTCCTCCGTGAGGACAGTGGGTGTCGGGCCAGTGCCGGGTGCGCCCGGCAGCTGCCATGGGGCGTCCTTTCTGGCCGGCGCACCCGGCTGCCTCGGTGTTCTGGAAGCTGCCTCACTCTTGCAGTTGTATTTCAGGTCTCGCCAGGCTGCTCCCAAAGTGCAGCATCCAGTGGCCCACTTTGGTATCGGGTAGGGTGGTGACCACTCCGGCGGGCAGAGTTCTCAGAAAGAAGAGAACAAAACCTTGATCCTGTCCTCTGCCCGGTTGATTAACAAATCAAATGGCTTTGTCCTTAGTTGAGACACTGAATTTCTGCCCTGCAGGTTCTTGTCAGTGAAGAAGAAAGAACTCTGTTTTCTAATCCTCCTGAAATGCCCAGTGGGGAGAAATGATATTTATGGAGGATTGTCTGAAGGACAAGAGTCCATAAATTCCCCTGGCTGGTTTACATTTTACCCTTGGATCAAAACAGACTGCTGAGAGTGATGTATGTGAGCTGTCTTGATGGGGCCCCTCTGTGGAATTGCTTCTTGCCAAACTGATTTTCACTGTATTTTGTTTTTAATTGAATTAAGGATAATTGTAAGAAAGAGACACATGAATTGCGTGTGTGAGAGAGAGACAGACAGAGACAGAGACAGAGACAGCCATTCTAATGCAGAATCTTGGGTTCCCCCTTCAGTGATTCTGACTGGGGGCCCAGCACTCTGCATCTTATCGAGTCTGCTGACTGCTTCTGCTGCACCTGGTCTGTGGGACACATTATGGAGAAGGCCTCCTTTGAGAACCTAAAGAAAGCTCTGGGTATTTAGCTCCAGAAAAATTACGTGGATACGCACACCAAATTCTATGTACAATTCCAGATGACTCAAAATATTTTCCAAGGAGAGCAAATTAAAACCCCTTTCATCGCAGAAATGCTTAAGCTGTTCCAACACACCACCCGTTACCTCTTTAAAAACGCGCACTAGAGAATACATCTCCAGGTTTCAGGGCAGAAACAACAGTGCTTTTCCAGAACGAGTGGTTTCCTTTTATCTTATGACTATTGTAAATCTTGCAAGAGATCATGATAATTTCTTTCTGTTGGCTACTAGGAAGTTCCCATCTAAACATACAGCCCACCTATACCAGCTGGGCAGGATTAAATTTCATTGCTGTGCACCTATTTTACTCCCATTTTGTTGGCCATCAAAATTTTCTTTGCTACAATTCACCCAAAGATATTTTTACCCTTTTGTACTATAGGTATTCATGAATGAAGAAAACATAATTAATTAAATTATTATTTTATGTTAGTAAATAAGTTACTGTTTAAAACCCACCTAGACGTATGAAGAGGTATTTGGGGATAGCCATCGCTTCTGTCACGCGGCCCATTTCGGTAGCTGTGGAAACAGAATTTCCACTGGAATGATCCCTTCAAAGTAATGCCAATACTACCCTCTTTTCAAAGGGAGACAAACACACCAGCACTTTGATGCTCGTCACACATGGTTAAGTTAAAAACCCTTCAGAGCTCAGGGAGAAAACAGAAACAACAGCAGGGAGCAGACAGGTCACTGCCCCCGAGGTGAGCCCCAGGGCGTGTGCAAAAGGCGGACGGAGGACGGGCCCTGGGCAGCCGGGACCCGGCTACCTCTTACTCATAGATCCATGATTCTTGCTCATAGTGTACCATGGATCTATGGATTACGTAGGCACAGGCCACGTGTAATCTCACACGGATATCTCAGGTGTGTATGTGGATCTCCCCAATTAACTTATAAATTATTGGAAGAAGTGATATTTATAGATAATTTTGTTATTTCTCCAGAACAAGTTAATTTTAAAAGATGATTCCAGATTAAAGAAGATTTAGGAATAATGTCTAAAAGAGCATAATTGGTGCTTGTGTATGTGCATGTATACATATACATGTCATTTATAAATAGCTTGGGATCAATTATTATAAGAGAAACAATAAGTGTTTAATACAACTGAGAGTTACCGATGTATTAGAAAGCAGTTTGTAAATTGACCTTTATTTGAAATGAGTTATTTCTCTAAACTCCATCTCAAATGAAGAAATGTTTCCTGCATATTTCAGCAAACTTACTTAGAAATGTATTGTGAGGCTTTAAAAGTGGAGCAGAACATTAAATGTGCAATATCCCAAATGATGGAGGCAGTATAGGCAAGTGGCCTGGGGCATGAATTCTCTGACCTGAAAGACCCTAGTTCATACTCAGACTCTGTCAGTTGGCATCTGTGCTTCCTTGTGTAAGTTACTTAACCTTCACGAGCTTGGTTTTCTCCTTGAAAAATGGAGATATTAATAAGGATATTGTGTGAAAATCACAACAACTCCTAAGGCAAGTACTATTATTATTATCCAATTTCATTGATGAGACAACTTAAGCTCACAGAGCTTAGGGTACATGTCTTGGATCCAAAAGCTAGTGACTGCTAGAAATAGGGCTGGATACAGGGGTCTCTGAGTCTGCACTCCTAGTTCTTGCTACTGGGTCAGGTGCTGTGAATATCCATTCTAAGACCCCTTAATATCTGGTTGTTTCTACTTCATCTCTCAGCCTAACAAGCCAAAGTACACAATAATGTACCAATTGTTCCTAGCCCGGTGTGCACTGCTGTCCAAGTGATGGAAGTTAGGTCACATGATGACGATGATGGTGATGATGATGACTACAGTGATGTTGATGATGATAAAGATGATGGTGATGATGATGATGACAATGATGTTGATGATGAGATGATGATGGTGATGGTGATGGTGATGGTGATGACAGTGATGATGACAATAATGATGAGATGATGATGGTGGTGATGGTGATGGTGATGGTGACAGTGACAGTGATGATGACAATAATGATGAGATGATGATGGTGGTGATGGTGATGGTGATGGTGATGGTGATGGTGATGGTGATGATGATGGTGATGGTGATGATAAGGAGATTTACGAGCATGATGATGATAATCATGTTAATGACAACAGCCATAATTACTAGGAAGGTTTATAGTTTTCATCAGATTCTAACTGAATGACGTGGGATATTTCTCAAGCTAATCGAAAGCTCACACGTCTTAGAGACTGAAGGCTGCTCCAAATCTTTTCTAAGACTATGTCCTGCCCAAATGTAACACTGGGGCTGAATTCTATTCATGAACCTGGGGATAAATGTCCAAATTCATTGCTTAATAGCATTGTAATAGGTTTATTTTTACTTGGCAAAATAACTTCTGAGATACTTTTCATTGAATTCACAAATTCTGAGCTCTCCTTTTGTTCTTACCAACATAGAAGTCCTCTGAGGGGTTTTGAAAATAAATACAAAGGTGAACTACTTGATATGAAATTTACAGATTTGCTGTACAGCTCATATGTTTCCTCCAGCGTGAATCTTCTAACTAGTTGCCTTTCATTGGTAATTCTCTTAAAGCCACGTGCTGTGACTGAGGAAATATTCTTGTAAGGTTGATTTTGTAGTGGACTTAAAGAAATTCGGATCTCCAATTTCTACCATTTATGATGAAAAGTAATTTCCAAATCAGCCAAACCATGTGAATTGTGATCTGAAAATTACTTTAACCAGAATCTAACTATTTAAAATTAGTGGATGATCCAAGAACTTCTACTCAGAAAAACATAAATTATACCTGTAGTTTAGTTGAGAATTTAAAATATAAAAAGAGAGAAAGCCTAGAAAATCATTACACAATTTAAACCTTTTTAGGTTTTTAGCGAGCTATAACTTCAAAATTTCATATAGGAGAGATTGTAGTTGGGGAGGGCGTGGGGTGGTTTGTCTTAAAGCTGCACTAACCCACCAGGCAGACTTCCACTAGATCATAAATTTATCTGGGGTGGTTTGGAGCACATGACAGGCATTTGGTAGGTCAAATGCCCCTCAACTCACCCCTTGACTCAGCCTGAATTTTGTATTTAGGAATTGGATAGTAAACTTAATTCCATGTGTGTGTACTATTATTTAATCACTCTAAATGACACATTAGTGTTGTCACCTGGCTGTAGTAAGTTTGCCACACTTCAAAAGAAGTGGAGCTAAAGGGTAACCTAGCAGTTGGTGCTCTGCCAAGCTGAAAATAACATTTAACAGGCTTTTAATCTATTGTGTGGGCTATGGTCCCCAAGAGTGCTGTTGCTGCCCACAGATTTTAAAAATTAGAACAAAGGGTCATTTTCGCTTAGCATTCATAGCTGGTGGTGTTATTATTGTGGCTTTAGTAATCAAACAGAGGTTCACTAACAAGTACAGCATTTCAATTTACCACCTATATAAATATTTACGTTATTTAAAAGTAAATAAGAAGCAGAAATCCAGACAGGACATTTTCAATCAAACATAGCTGATTAACCTCAGACCCAAAGCTAATTTTCAGAAAGATATTTCTGGTTTTCAGAAAGGATATTGCCTGAATATATGCACATTCCTTTCAGATTTTAAAGTCTGTTTATAGGAGAATTTTAAAAATGGAGTAAAATGCACCTAACATTTATTCCTATTTGCTTGTGCTTTTGCTAACCTTTCTACTGAATACCTAAAATCAGTGTCCTGAGTAAGAAACCATGTGAGTGGACATTCTTGTCTGTCAAAACCAGATCCTGTGCTAGGCGTGAGAACACTGTACTGATGCTGCACCTGGAATAATAATGCTTGGATTCTGTCCCCATTGTGCAGACTAAGGGCAGGACCACACCAATGTCACAGTATTGCACCCTCAGCACCAAGTGCTTAACAAATACTTGGTAAATTAAGAAAACAATCAGTTAGTTAATGAGGAAATAGGTTCAGATAGACCACCTAGACCACCAGGACCATGAAACCAGTGTGAACCTGCTCTTTGGTTTCTCAGTGAGTTTTTCTCTGCAGCTCACAGAGGAACAGACCATTTTGGCCTTATTTTGTCCTCTGAACCCTTATGTATTCATTATTTTGACCTGAATCTATCATGGTCTAAAACTAGAATATGTACACTTAATGCAAAAATATACCCAAAGAAATAAACAAAAGATGGAATGAAGCTACTGACCATGAATTGGCAAAAAATAAAGAATTTAAATTTTCTGTAACGTGCACCACTTAATACTTCATAAATAGCACAAATACTCCCATTATCAAATAGCAGAAATAAAATACTGTGATAGGTACTATATTGCCAAAAATTTGAATTCTGACTTTTTAGCCAGGAGCAAATTTTCTTACTTAGTCAAAACGTGCATTAGGCAAAGAGTATTGCATGGTTTAAAAGTTCTGATGAAGCATTTTTAAATCTGTTGAATAGAAACAGCAAATATCATGTCACATAGCTATAAAAATATGCTGTGAACTGTCCGTTTTAGGTTTTAAGGCCACAATATGCTTGGGAAGCATCTAGTGCAGCGTTGCTTGGCAAGTCCATGTGGCACTGAGCATTTCTGTAAGATCTGAGCTCAGCATCAGTAATGATGTGTGTGTGACTCTCCCGTGCTCTCCGCTGCGCTGGAGGGAAGGCCAAGCGCGTCATCTTGCCCTGCAAGGTCCTGCTCTCCCTCTTCCCCTCCTCCAGCACCCACCCCCCTGTTTGTGAGACATGGAAAACGCGTGCCCACTCCTCTGAGTCACGTCCCTGCCTCCTCCTTTGGTCCAGTCTCAGACAAAGCGTTGCACCTGTACAGAAGCCTTCCTGGACCACTTACTGGTTTCCTAGGGCTGCCAAAACCCAGTGCTGCACCCCGGGGCTTCAAACAGCTGAAGTTTATCCTCTCACAGGTCTGGAGGCCATAGTCCAAAATTAAAGTGTCGGCAGGGCTTGGCTCCCTCGGCAGGCACCAGGGGAGGGTCCTTCCTGCCTCTTCCAGCTCTGGCGCTTGGCCAGGCCACTCCAGTCTCTGCCTTCCCTCTGCCACCCTCCCTGCTGTCTCTGTCTTCACACTGGGTCGTGGGCTCTCCTACCCCAGCAGGATCGCATCTTGACTAACCACATCTGCAACCACCCCACATCCAAACATTCCGCCCCAGGGGTTAGGGCAGGACACCCTTCAACCCATAACAACCACTCTGTACAGGGTCCCCTCCCAGACTTTCTCGTCCTCATCCTGTCACCCTGTTTCACCTTTCTGTGCAGCACTTACCACGACCAGGCAAATCTTGCTCACTCCCTGTGTGTCTTGTGCCCCTAAACCTAAGCTCCTCTGTCTTGTTGTTTACTCGGTTCCCTAAATCTAAAAGCAGAGACTCAATGAATACCCACAGAATGAATTAACGATGCTTATATCACAAAATAGGCACATCGGCAACTATTAACAAGAAAGAGAGAGCAAGAGCTCTCACTTTGCAGCATTTTACAAAGTTTTACAACAACCCAGCCAGACAAGCACAGGGAGTGTTACCTACTTTCCAGCCTGAGAAAACTGAGACTCGAACAGGAGAATCGCTAAGCCATGAACAGAGGCAGAGCACGGAAACAGGTCTTTGGACGTTGTTTTCTTTTCTTTTTCTTTTTTCCTGAAATCTCATTACAGACAAGCTCATCACCCTGTAGAGGGGCAGCGTGTATACATAAAAAGATGAACAAACGTAGGGCCTGACGGGAGCAGTGTCAGTGAGGTCTAAGGGCAGGGCTTCCTCAAGGCTGGGAGCTCATTAAAACTGCTTTTGTTTGTTTCATTTTTATTTTCCTCAAAAACAGTGCACCTTGGCTTGGGACTTTTTACTAAATGGTTCTGTTAATTGTCAGGCAGCATGACTACTGAGGTGACAGAATGTGAACCAAGGAGTGGGCTTCCCCTGAGAACACCCTGCTGGAGGCTTTTGTATTTTCGACTCCTTATCAGGGGTTTCTTAACAATTCAAGGGCAGTGACTACACTCTGGGGCATAAGAACGTGGGTGTCACCGAGGCTGTGAAACTCTGATAAATTAAAGAATTCAAAAAAGGTTCCTAAAAAGAAATTGCAAAGTTTCGAGGACTGCAGAAGTCATTTATTTTAGCCACTTACTTCTTCATTGTTCCTAAGAGATGTTAAGTGTCCAGTCTTCATTTAGACTTCAAGCTCCAGTTCCTTCATCATTGCAAACATTCAGGTGTAAACCTGGCATCCCGTCTGCTGACTGGTGCGGCTCACGAGACCAGAGGGGTATTGACTTTGGAAACAGAAGAACCAAGTCCAGCTCTTCATTCTTATTTTGATTTGCACAGTGCTTAGGGTGAGACTTTTAACTTTTTTTTTCCAGAATATTACAGGGGTACAAACGTTTTGGTTACATGAATTGATTTTGTACAGATTGAGTCAAAATTATAAGTGTGCCCATCACCCAGACAGTGTGCATTGTACCCATTAGGTGTGAATTCACCCAACCCCTCCCCCCCACCTGCTTAATTTCCATTGACTTTTGCTACCATATGTGCACACAAGTGTTGAGCTATAAGTTTCAATTTAGTAGTGAGTTCATGTGGTTTTTGTTCTTCCATTTTGTGATACTTCACTTAAAAGGATGGTCTCCAGCTCCATCCAGGTTGTTACAAAAGGTATTAGTTCCCCATTTTTTTGTGGCTAAGTAATACTCCATGGTATACATATGCCACATTTGATTAATCCACTCAAGTATCGATGGGCACTTGGGTTGTTTCCACATCTTTGCGATTTGAGTGCAGGTGTCTTTTATAGAATGTCTTTATTTCCTTTGGGTAAATACCCAGTGGTGGGATTGCTGGGTCAAATGGTAGCTCTACTTTTAGTTCTTTGAGGAATCTCCATACTACTTTCCATAGAGGTTGTCCTAGTTTGCAGTCCCACCAACAGTGTGTAAGTGTTCCTTTCTCTCCACATATGCACCAGCATCTGTTGTTCTGGGACTTTTTGATAAAAGCCCTTCTCACTGGGGTTAGGTGATACCTCACTGGGTAACACCTACCTTGGAGGCTCTTTATATAGGTCAGTTGAGGTAATGTGTTTGAACTTGGCTTGGGAACAATGAAGTGCCCATAGATACCAGACCATCTTTTCTGTGTGATCTGTAGCGTGCCACTGCCCGGGGTTACTCTCCCGTTACTGCCCTCCTGAGCGTCAGACCCCTTTCCCTCCTCTGGGGCAGGCACCAAAGCAGGTCCTGGTGAAGCCCCTCCAGAGAGGCCAGCTGAGAGCTGCTGGTGCTCGTGGGCTCCCTGGACCTTTGCCGACTCCCACCTGCTCTCCACAGACTTGCCTACCTGGCGGCTGGGGGTGTCTGAGCTGCCTTTGCGTCATTTCAGCAGCCTGCGTGGACAGGCCCTCGTCGCGTGTGTGTGCTGTATATATCTATTTTTAATTTAAGTATCCTGCAGTATTTCGTCTCCCTGTCAGTATCACCAGGTGCCTCACCCGAGAGAGAAGCTGAGAGAAAATATGTGTGTGACTAACTCAGTGACTTTTCTCCTGACGTGCTGAAATCACCCAGTGGTTTTTCCCAGACCACAATCGAACTGTAGTCTCTTCTCCCTTAAATATTCTTATTCTAGGCTTGAGGAAGTGCTTCTTTGAAAAGTTCAGAGTTCATCTTATTTAAAGACCAAGCAGGTTGAAATAACTGAGGTGGTTTTTTTAACCTAAAAGTTACTATTCAAAAGCATTTTCCACCTGCATAGTTGTCCTCATGGTTTAAAAAACTCTGAGATTGGCATTGTTGTCTTCCTTCTGCTAATGAAATAGGAGAATCTGCACGTGTGGATTTACTACTACTGGGCAAACATTAAGTTGAGGCTGTGAGATATTTGTTCCTCTGGAATCACAGAAAAACGCCAGACCAGAGGATACTGAGGACTAATACGTGGATGCCACCAGATGACTTAGATAGAGCCAGTGCCCTAATGTACAGAAGCTTCCAGAAATTTGTGGTCATAGCCTGGCAGCAGAGACAAGGTCAGATGAATCTGTGGGCCTCCATGAGCACATGAGAAGCTGATCCAATGTCTTAGAGTTAAAATATCAGGGAGTAATTTTGGCCAAGAAATGAGCAAATTGAGAAACATTTGGCCATAATATTTTACACAGCCCAGAGAAATTTGGAAGAAATAAAGCTAACTGATTTGAGCCATGTGGCTGTGCTAGCAGGACCCTTGCCAGGAGTCCGTGTACCCTGAAGCAAAGTAATCCATCTTTACCTTAGTAGAGGACACCTTCCAATTTTTCTCCAAAAGGAGGGCAAATGTGGGATGGTGAAGTCTCCCTGACCAGACCAGAATGTGTTCCCATCTCATCCCAGTTTGCTGACCAAGAAAAAATTCATCTCCTTCTAGAATCGAGCCCTGTCAGACAGTTTCCTCAAGAGCTGCAGACATGCTACAGCATTTTCCACCTAAAGAAATGCAGATAAACGCACGCTGGTTAGCAGAAGTAAATGGCACAGGGAACACTGTTCTTCACAGAACCCGTGTAAGCCATGAATTCACACATAAGTGTCCTGGAATATTTAAGCACAGGAAAGAAAAGCCCCCTCCCACATCCTCCCAGCATTAAGATCATTAAGGGCTAATTAGTCATTGAAGGGCCCCTCAGTTGACCAATGTCAATGACAACACAGTCTTTGTTGGAAATAAATGTCCGACGCGCAACCACTGTTTCACTGGTGTCTGTTCTTACACCAATTCCGTAATGTACTCCCTGAAGGTCACTCTTTAGGAAAGGCCTTAATTAAGATTTCTGCCTGCAGCAAATTGCAGGAACTGTAATACATCACGCACTAGCAACCAGACACAGGTCATTGGCTACTCAGACTGGTCATGTGGTGTGAACAAATATTACCATTTTCATTTTGCTGCAGATCTTTTTTGAATATGATTAAAAAGCCAGTGCCAACTGTAGGATTTTTGTACATAATTTTTTTCACCAAATCTGAGATAATGTCTGTATCTTTTAAAAGAAAGTGCTTGCCTCAAAAGTCTATACTAGCTTATAAATTATGAAATAGTCATGTGTTGAAGAATGATTTTAATATATAAAAAATAATAGAATGCACACGTTATATTGGATGCTTTCACACAGCAAACCAAGAGACAGACATATGACCTTCTCTGGTAATTTCTGCAATTTTTGAAAAATGAGGTGCTGATGATATAGTAATATTTAAATTAGTACAATGGAGGGACTCCAATCTGCTCTAAATTCAACTAATTCTCTCCCATCTGCTTTTTTTTCCTTCCTCCTCTCTGGAGTCACACCAAGCTGTCCTTGCACACCAAGGGCAGTGTTCGCCTAACTTGCAGTAGGTGAAAAACCACTGCCACCCTTTTGTTTTGCTGACCACTCTTGACTCTGCAGAGATGTGAATCTGTGCTTAGTTCACACCAGCCTGAAAACATGAATTGTGAAATAAACATCTTTTTGCACATTTTATAATACCTTAAACTTTTCCCTAAACCATGTCCATTGCAAGATATGGACCTTCTTTTTTCTGTTTTTGAGTCTGTGTCTTGGGAATAAGTCTGATGTCCCAAAGGTGTTCTGTGACCTTTGCCCTACCTGACCCTTGGCCCAAGATGCACTGTGAAGTCCTGGCCTTTGCCCAAAGCCCGGGGCTAGAGCAGTGGGCGGGGCTAGAGCAGTGGGGCGAGGCTGGGTGGGGTTGGGTGGGGCTAGAGCAGTGGGGCAGGGTGGGGCTAGAGCAGTGGGCGGGGATAAGGCGTGGGGGGGGCTAGAGCCGCGGGCGGGGCTAAGGAAGTGGGCGGGTTAGGACAGTGGGTCGGGGGGGGCTAGAGCCATGGGCGGGGCTAAGGTAGTGGGCAGGTTTAGGACAGTGGGTCAGGGTGGGGCTAGAGCCATGGGCGGGGATAGGGCAGTGGGCGTGGTTAGAGCAGTGGGCGGGTATAAGGCAGTGGGTGGTGGCTTGAGAAGTGGGCGGGGCTAGGGCCGTGGGCGGGGCGGGCTAGGCACGGTCTCCGCCCCCCAGCCCGCTTCGTGCCCTCCTGGCTCAGCAGCTGCGCCCCTCTGTTGAGGTCCCTGCGGGTTTGCCCTAGCAAGGGTTGACCTTGCCACATGATGCTGTTTTTTAAGCAGGAAGTGGGTGTTTGTGCAGAATGTTTTTAGTCTTCTTTTTTTTTTTTGCTTGCTTTCAATAATTTGAAACCAAAGAGCTCAAGCAATTTCAGTGTCACAGGGGTCCCCAACCTTCACGTTGCGACAGAATGGACCAAGGACTTTAGGACCCTCTGCCTGAGCCCCGCCTGCTCGTCAAGCTTGATTTGGTTTGGTTTTCCAGGTTTGCCCCCGCAGGCGCGGTCGGGGGGCGGGGCTGAAGCCCAACCCCCAGGCGTCCAGGCAGCCCACGTGGGGTCTCGGCTGGGGCCACGGCTGCGGGTTTCCTAAAGTTCCTGGAGGTGCTCAGATGACGCCGGCACGCAGTGGGGACTGACAGCGCAGAAGGCCGCGGGCGAGGTTTGAGGGGGAAACTGAGGAAAAGCTCTGTGTGTCCTCTGCTCTTCCAACCCCAAACCAACACAGACTCATATACCTGAATTTCATCAATGCGAGCTATTTTCTTGGCATTTTAAGTTTGGGAATCTTTCTCACACATTAATCTAGAGTTGTGGCTTCTGAAATGCCCACGGTCCTGCCCCTTCCCCCGCGCTGGTGGTGAGCTGGGGGGTCTCCGGGCAGGCGGCGCTCGGCCCTGCCACCCCAGGCCAGAGCAGGATCTGGCTGCCAGTCACCGTGCCTTTGCACTGTAAGGACGTCTGTGTACCATGTCTCTGACAAAAATGAGAGAATGAAACATAGACCAAGAGCACCGCCGTCAAATATCGTTGTGTAAGAGCCGCGATAGCCGCCCAATATGCAGGCAAAGCAAAGCTGTTATAAACATTGTGTATCCTTGGACCTAAAATGTTCAGACTTTTTGTCTATATTGTTTGATTCTCCAGATGAGTCGCTTGATTATCCATCTAGAGTAACATATACAGAGTAGATTAATGATCTGGACTTTAGGGGAATAATGAAATAATTAAGAACTCCACTTGTCATCTCACAAACAGAAAGTTCTCTGCCACACCCGCCATCTAGAAAGCTTCTATGAGGTGCATGTCGGTGCTAATGAACACGCACAAATGCACATTTTCATCACTGTCTCTCTAACAAGATCCACAGCTACAGCATGAGGAAGTTGTCCCGGTGACAAAACCCGGGGCTGAATGGGCAGTGCGGTGGCACATCTAGAAACCGTGCCTCTCCTCCCTTGAATAAGGCCTCGCATGGACCAGGAATGCAGACCTGGCACTTTACCAGCTGAACTAGATTGCCACTCCCTGCCAAGCCATCGCAGACAAGCAGTGGCAGGAATCCAATGATGCAGCCAGAAGAGGGAGGGAAAGTCGCATATTTTATATTTCACTGGGTAAAACTTGAACACTTCAAGCCAAGGCCAACATTTTGTCGATTAGAATCACATGGAACGTGTGAATTAGCATGGGCCTGGTCCCCTTGCGTGCATCGCCCGATATGTGGAAGGAGGGTGAGGTGCAGGAGCTCCATCGCCACCTTCGTCCTCACGTCATACAATTCTGTAAAAGCCAAGGCCTTCACTGTAAGATGGAGCCTTACTGATACATTCCGTCAGGGTGTGTGTCATGGCAAGGTGATAGGTAGCACTGAACAAGTCAGGGTTCCAGCCTCGTGGACCAGAGGAGCCTGGTCTACAGCCGCTGGAGAGGCTCCGGATGTTTGATGTGCTCCCCAGCCCACCCTGCCAGAGGCTGTTGATGCATGCCTGCATACAGAGCTGTGCAAGAGCCTACATACCTACATACATTCACTCACATGTGCATGCCTACATTTATACCTACATAGTTACCTACAAACCTACCTACGTACCTATATGTGTACCTCTACACTTACCTACCTACATATCTACTTACAAGTGCACCTAAAAATCTACCTGTGTATCTACATATGTACCTACATACATGCCTACGTACATACATACCTACATAGGTACCTACATACTTGCCTACGTACATACATAGGTATCAACATATCTACCTACATACCTTCCTACAAGTGCACCTACAAATCTACCTACATATGTGTATACCTACATACATACCTACACATACATACATGTTTACATGCACACCTACTCACCTACATACATACATGCACACCTGCCTACATATAAAGACAACTTTTCCAGCTGTGTGCAGAACATTTCACATAAGTCCCCATCAGATGAGCAGCCAGGAGAATGAGCATGTCTGGAAGCCAAGCCTGTTAAGAGAACTGCTCAGGCTGCCGCCTGTTCCTTCGGCCCAGCACTGCATCTTGTGGAGGTGCGGCTGGGACAGAGCAGGGCCTGGCGTGCGGGAAGGGGAGGTGGTGGGTGGTGTGAGTGCTGGGGGCTGCTGGGTGGCACCGCACAGGGACACTGGGCTGCTGAGCGACCCCTGTCTCGTTCTTAATTTCTCTCACACGTGAGTGTTTAACAGGGTGGTGCATCATGAAAATAGGAGCATTTAAAGAAAATTGTGCACACAGGAATTCCAGCCCTGACTTTCTCTGTGTGTCACTTTTCAAACCAATTTTCAAGGATTTTTCTCCTTGCAGCCAAATGAGAGAAATAAAGTCTGCACATGAGAGATAGTATTGTCCTGGGAAATATCTGGAGGATTAATGTATTTTGACTGAAGTGAGCAGGAAATTGTGTTTCAGTTGTGCTTATGGGCTTATTGTGAATACGTCACATCAAGAGCAATTTGTTAAACAAGAAATACAGGGTGTAGAAAGAGGAAGGCAGAGTAAATGGGGAGAGACAGATTCAATAGTGGCTTTGATGTGTATCTGCATTGTTAATAAATGCGATGCTGGCTCTCTCATTCAGGAAAGGAAAAATCCCCCAGCACACAGCGGAATAAGAAAGGATGTTTTCATTTAAATTACTTCCGTGTCATATTTGAAACTGGAGGGGAAATTCCAACACTGTTGACTTGTGAATAGTCTGAAAGTTGAAACGGTTATAACACGCTCAATTCTAACTCGACTAAACCACATCTTATGACTGTCACTCCTGTAGTTACTATCTTTTTAAACTTGTAAATGCTAAAGTGTCTCCAGAGACAACATCCCGGCTACCCCATCCCTGGGACACCGGTGACAACAGCAGGGCATCGAGAGTCTCCAACAAGCCGAAAGCCACGCAGCTGGACTCAGCCGCGTCCGGGTCTGCTGGTGGTGGTGGCATTTGTTTACATTCGCTGACACTAGGTGAGGGAGAAGGCAGGTCATGTTTACAAGTCTTTGTTGGCACCACATAATGGTCAGACTGACTCTCTGGGTGTTCTCAGGTAAAGAGCGGCATGGAGCGATCAGAAGAATAACATCGGAGGACAGAAAAGACAAAGAGACTTGTGAGTTTCCCGCAGAGACCCATGTTTCTTCTCAGGCAAAACGCCGCCAGAAATATGTGCTCTCTAGAGGGCTAAGTATTGTTTTCTGTAAATGTTCGTATAGCTAGGACAAAATGACTGCAAAATTTTCTTGAAATTACTGTCAAATTGTAAAGTTGTTATTGGGGATGCTGCAACTTATTATATCATTAGAATCATGTAGTTTCAGTGATGGGTTGTCTAGATCCTGAGAGACCCTAGAGCTAACAGCGCCCGGAAAAATGACCAACAAAATTACTACACTGTTTGAAGTAGAAAAGTGTGGAAGTATACCATTTTGAAATTTACTATCATTCTCAGCTAGTTTAGCATCCTTCGAATCTATCATTTAAATCCCACAAGATTTTTAGAAAAAAGGAAACAAAAGAGAAATAGAGAGGTGTCCTGTAGGTTCAAAGGTCTATTTAGTTGTGATAATTAACTCGCCACAATTTACACGAACATTGAGGTCAGTTATTAGAATGCTTCCAGTGTAACAAAACAGGAAAAGAAATACATCAAATCATGTCCAGAAGCAGAATAAAATAGACATGTGGTTTCACTGGAAAGTTAGAACACACCATACAAAATTCATAAGTTGAGCTACAAATTTAGCACTGGGCTTCCCTGCGGTCTAAGTGCACAGAAAAATTTGACCATTTTATAATTTTGTGAACTTGCTGTTCATAGGGGAAAATATATGCCAGTTTCTCCACAGAAACCCAGAACACAGGCTGAAGAAGGATTTTGCATGGGATTCCACATAAACAATATCGACAAGGGATAACATTCCGCTGCATTCCAACACACGTAGCACGAATATTATAAAATAGCTTTGTTCGTGTATGTGTGTGTTTAACCTTTATTTTTTGTTTCTTTGTTGTTGTGGTAAAGCACACATAGCACAAAATGTACCATTTTTAAGTGCGCATTCAGTGGCATTAAGCGCCTTCCCAGTGTCGTGCGGCCACCCCACCACCCGCCACAGCACTGTCTCATCCTCCACGCTGAAGCTCTGTCCCCGCTACACAAATGCCCCTTCTGCCTCCCCAGCCCCTGGCGACCACTGTTCCACTTCGGTCTCTGTGAACCTGACTCCTCTAGGTACCACCTGTAAGTGGAATCATGCCACGACTCTCCTTTTGTGTCTGACTGACTGACTCAGCACAGTGTCTTCCAGGTTCATCCGTGTTGTAGCGTGCGTCAGAATTCCACGCCTTCAGAGGCCGAGTAGTATTCCGTTGTTGGAATATGCCGCACATTCTGTGTATGCATTTATCCATCAGTGGACATTGGGGCTGTTTCTACCTTTTGGCCGTTGTGAATAGCGCTGCTATGTACATTGGCGTTCAAATATCTGTCCTATCTCTGCTTTCAATTCTTTGGGGTATATACCCACAAGTGGAATTTATGGATCGTGTGGTAACCCTACGTTTTATTGTTGTTTTGAGGAGCCACCACACTGTTTTCCACAGAGGCTGCACCAGCTTACGTTCCCACTGGCAACTCACAAGTTTCTGTTTCTCCATATCCTCACCAACACTTTATTTTCTGTTTTTGTGGGGTTTTTTAATAATAGTCATCCTAATGTGTGTGAAGTGGTATCTCATGGTTTTGATGTTTATTTCTCTAATAATTAATAATGCTGAGCATCTTTTCATGTATTTATTGCCCATTTGTATGTTGTCTTTGGATAAATGTCTCTGCAGTTCCTTTGCCTGTTTTTGAATTGAGTTGTTTGTGTGTAGTTGATCTGTGCTCCTTTGTGCATTCTGGATATTAATGCCTTATCAGATGTATGACTTGCAAATATTTCTCCCATTCTGTGGGTTCTGTTTCACTCTCTTGCTGCTGTGAAATGGATGAACAAAGCTTTTAATTTTGATAAAGTTCAATTTATCTATTTTATCTGTCATTGCCTGTGCTTTTGGTATCATATCCAAGAAATCATTGCCAAATCCAGTGTCATGAAGCTTTTTCCCATGTGTTTTTCTAAGAGTCATATGTTTAGTTTTGGGTCTATTTTGAGTTAATGTTTGTATATGGTGTTAAGTAAGGGCCCAACTTCGTTCTTTTGCATGTGAATATCCAGTTTTTCCAGCGCCATCTATTGAAAAGACTATTCTTTCTCCACTGACTTGGTGCAGCACCCTTGTCAAAACTCATTTGACCATATATTTGAAGGTTTATTTCTGTTCTATTCTATTGGCCTATGTGTAGTATGCTAATAAAAACCTGTTTTAATTTGTAGCTTTGTAGTAAGTTTTGAAATCGGAAAGTGTGAGTCCTCCAACTTTGTTCTTTTTTGTTTTTTGAGATTATTGTGACCATTCAAGAGCCTTTGAGATTCCATATGAATTTTAGGATAGTTCTTCTATTTCTGAAAAAAAAATGCCATTGGGATGCTGATAGAGATTGAATTGAGTCTGTAGATTGCAGTGGATGGTATTATCATCTTAATAACATTAAGTCTTCCAATCCATAAACATGGGATGCCTTTCCATTTATTTATGTCTTTTATTTATTTCAACAATGTTTTGTAGCTTTCAAGGTACAAATCTTTTACCTCCTTGGTTAAGTTTATTCCTAAGTATTTTGGTCTTTTAGGTACTATTATAAATAGAATTTTTTTCTTAATTTTTTCTCAGATCGATCATTGTTAGTATATAGAAATGCAACCAATTTTTGTGTCTTGATTGTACATTCTGAAACTGTCCTGAATTCGTTTCTTAGTGCTAACAGCTTTTTAGTAGAATCTTTAGGGTTTTCTATTTATGAGATCATGTTATCTGCAAACAGAGATAATCTTACTTCTTCCTTTCCAATTTCGACAACTTTTACTTCTTTCATCTTGCCTAATTGCATTGGCCAACATTTCCAATACTGTGTTGACTACAGTGGCAGAAGCAAGCATCCTTCTCTTCTTCCTAATCCTGGAGGAGACACTTGCAGTGTTCCACCACTGAGTGTGACGTTTGGTGTGGGTTTTTTGTACGTGGCCCTTATGGTGTTGAGGGAGTTTCCTTCTATTTCTAGTTTGTTCAGCATTTTTAATAATAGCTTCTTGCATTTCTTCTGTATGTAAACTGAGAGAATAATCCGAAATGCAGTGGAGTAAAAGTGCTTCTAAGGAGGGCTACAACAACCTGGTGTAAGCATGCGGTCCTCTGATGTTTTGACTTACTATTGAAAGAAAGCTAAACCATCTCCAGACAAATGAATGAACTGCATGTCCTTTAAATATTCTTCCCTGTAAATCATTGTTTTCAGCTTTGATAAACATAAATCAATCGTCAAACTGCATCCCACAAGCAACTAAATTGACCTACCTGGTGTTATTGGCTGTAAACCAAGTTCATGCTGGAACCGCTACCCTTCCACATTCTTCCCCTTCGGTGGTGCTCTGCCCCCGTGAGCCCAAACCCTACCCATAGTTTAGGCAGCAGAAGTAAGCCCTGGGCTCTGTGCTCTTTCCAGCATGCTGCGCTGAGTTTCCTTTCAGGAACAGGCTTTCTGTCGAAATCCAGGCTGTGAGATCCCACCTCCTATGCCCCTCCCACTGCCCTACCGAAACTCTCCACCTCTCCACCTCCCAGCCCATGCTGTCCAGGCCCTGAGGCCAACTGTGCTTGAGAAGGAGGGTCTGGAAGGAATCCACTGCCCCTAATTTGCCATCCCATGTGTTATGGATGATCCTCTACTGCCTGGGCCCCAGCAAACCTGTCAAATGTCAGGCCTTCTCCCCAGTGCCCCAGGGGCCATGTGGCAAGTGCTTCGCCTGGGTTCTGATCTGTATCCCAAGTGCTTACCTTAACCTGGTCCCTCTGGATGGAGTCCCAACTTCTGTCTTAAGAATAGGACTCTGTGCCCCAGCTACCGAGGGGACCCTGGTTGATCAGAATTTCATCCTGCAGCTGAGAGGCTGAGATGGGGCCACATGCACAACCATGCTGCCCTTCCCAAGGCTGCTGTGGCCTCGCTCACTGATGGGTGTCCCAGACCCACTGACTAACCACCCACCCCAGCCGCTGTGCCATAGACTGCTGGCCTAGCCCTTGGGGACAGTCCTACTGGCTGCTGGCTCCCTTGGGCAGGACCTGTCTGATGCAGGCCCCCTTCTGAGGTCCCCACCTTAGCATGCTCCATCTGACAGTGGCCAGCAGCTAGTGATGGCTCTCACTGTCCTGCGAAGAAGACAAGGCCTCCAAACAATTGTGTCAGTGTAGAGAGGATGTTTCACCTCACAAATCCGACAGTTGAACCAGGGCATTAAGTCGCTTACACAGAGACACTAAGACAGCACAGAGCGGATGGCTGCAGAATTTACACCTAGCCAGGAGGCCTTGCACCCTGTGTCTGTCCTGAGCGTCCTCCCAGTCTGAAGGTTACAATGTTGCTTCCTGCACTTCAACTGCATTGTCTCTGTAGCTCAGAGTTTTACTGAGAAGGTGGGAAAAAATAGTGTTGTAATTAAATGGTGTGCTCAGTGTTTGAGAGCTGGAAGGGGTCAGTGGTGCTCCTGTGTGAGTGTGGTAGAGACCCGTTAGGGGCGCTGGTATCTGACTTATCTCTGTGTATCCTAGATCTTTACGCACAGGCCCAGGAAAGGTTTTCTGGAGATTTGTTGAGTGGAGATTTTTCATGTAACAGAGAAACTGAGAACAGACACAGGACAGTTTACACGGGCATAGCTGAGATCCCACAGGGACCATTTAAAATCCCCTAAAGAAGGGATCTTCTCTGGGATGCTTCAGGGCAGGAGTGACCCCCCAAGCTACGAGGAGGCCGTGGGCACCCCCTAGGGGCCTTCTGTGAAGAGGGCCACACCTGCCACACAACTCTCAGAGATGCCTGTGGCCCAAACAAGTCCCAAATTAGATTTAAATACAGCATAAGGTGACATGTGGATTTAATTTCTATTTAGGGCTAAGGAAAATAGTACCAAAGAAGTTCTCTGAAAGTTAAACATGGCATCGATCATCTGAAAAGAGATGCACAGGGAGATTCTTTGTTTTGGTCCCCATGTTTCTACCTATTTGTGAACTACTCTTCATCGTTTTTAGGCACGTCTCCCTGTGATCCGCGTAGTATCCCCATGCAGTAAGGAAGGAGCATTGGTCCCTTGATAGGAGGAGAAACCAGGATCTGCAGTTGGGCCGACCCCGGTTCCCGCGGCCAAGGCCACGGTGAAAGGGGCAGAGCCTCGTGGGTCCCCGCCTGGCGATGAGGTGCCCTGGGTCCCCGCCTGGCGATGAGGTGCCCTGGGTCCCCGCTGGTGCTAGGTGGGCGCTCCAGGAGAACCACTCCTGTTCTCCACCCGTGGGCAGCCCCACTTTCACCTCTGACAGCTGAGAAAGGAACTTACTGTGGGCCGAGGGCTGCCCTAGCCGGGGGGTTTCACGTGGCCGCGCGTACTCCTGAGCCCGGTTGGTGCCACAGTCACAGCCTCGTTCACCCCCTGGGGGCCCTGCCCTGCATCCTCCCGGGACTTCCCTCCGGCCGCCCCCAGGACTCGGGGTACACTGAAGCCGCCCCTGCATCCCCTGGGTGCCCCGGTGTCACCTGGCACCTGGAAAATCCACTGTGTGAATCAGAGTCCTGGCTGTGATGGCTTTTCCCATCCGGTTGCCATGGGAACGGCAGTCAGATGGCAGAGGATAAGGTACAGGGAAGTTATGAAAAGGAGGCTGTCTTCAAACCTCACTTCGTCTCTGTCTCCCTGCGTTTCCATGGAAGCAGCAGCAATAACCACTCGCCAGATGCATTCCCGCTGCAGCTTCCTGGGCTGTCAGTCAGAGGCTGGGGCCTTCCTGCCCGAGCTGGAGCGCACCCCAAGAGCTGGAAATTTTAGGGGCACGTTCACAGCCCAGTTCACAGGCCAGGGCCTCCCGGAAAGCACCCCTGTCCCAGATCCCCAAACAGGACCTGGGGGCCTCCTCCCTTCCCCAGGCGGGCTCCCTTGGCTCCCTCCAGATCCCTGTCTTGTGCCCCCACCCCGTTTTTATTAAAACTGAGGACCACTGAACCCTCACCCTGCCAGTGCGGAGCCTCCTGCTTTGTCCAAAGTACCTTCCCCACCTGTCTCTCCCTCCCCCCCATCTCTCCCCCCTCCCTCCCTGTCTCTCTCTGTCTCTCCCCCCTCCCTCCCTGTCTCTGCCTCTCCCCCCATCTCTTTCTGTGCCCCCCCACCCGTCTCTCCCCCCTTCCCTCTCTCTGTCCTCCAAATTGTGTTTTACTTTTGCAGAGGTTTCTCTTTTATCACGTAGTGACAATTTCCTACCTTCAAAATGCATTTCTTTTCTTGGAAATGCAAAGAGTTTCACTGTTTTCAAAGCAGTTGAGAATTTTCTCACAGTAATGTTTAACTGCCTCTGACACAAAGGATCCTCACCTAGGTTTGGCCAGAAACAAAAATGTTAGTGTTTTAGAGTGAATAGATACCATTTTCCTTTGCCTAGAAAATTCCCAGGATTATCTCCTGTGCGGCTTTTCCTGACTCACTCCCAGAGGCCTTTGTATCTTGAGATAAAGTGCAGACAGGAAAGGGTAATTGATTTACACTTTTTTTCTTTCTACTGTTCACCCTATCTCTTCAAACTTCAGTTCCAAGTTTATGCAAAATATCCATCCAGCATCAAACATTCACAGAATTCCCATAACAAGGTCTGGCTCACAAGATGGAACTTTTAAAAACACGCCAGAACATACCAGGGGGAAAAATTGGACATCACATTCCTTTGTTTTCTTTTTAATGTGTGTCTTCCTCTCCTTTTCAAACTGCTCTGGGGCAACCCCGGGGGATATTTCAGGCTTCCCAGTGTGGCAGAGTGCAGCTCTCGGGGCCCTTCCCTCAGGGAGGCGGTGAAATTCAGTTCCCCCTCTTCCCAGCTGAGGCAGTCTGTGGTTCAGGGAGTTCTCCAGCGCTCCAGCGCGCCATTGCCTTCCCTTAAATAAAGGCCTAACAAAATAAACCAATAAATCTCAAGGAAGAAAACCGCCGGGTAAACTACCAAAACCAGCCTGGGGATAATGTTTTCCTTTTGTCCACATTACTTATTCAAAAGCCTCTGGGAAAACAGAAAGGGCCCTGCCTCCTTGCTGCAGTCTGGGAGGAGTGCCTCCTTCTTACTGTTTGTAAAATACAGGTTTTCCTTTATTCCTCAAGTCTTTACCAAGCACCTAACAGGTCTGTCGGGGTGACCAGTGGAGGTCCCTGCGGGTGGGGAGCGGCAAGGCAATAGCAATCTGCGACCCCTGCACAGCAGAGAGCAGACATCGCTCACTCCGGGATGGCCAGTGGGCGCTCTGCACCCCTCGCGGTGTGAGACCCTCCAATCCATGACACCAGCCACCCCTCTTGTCTTCCTGAAGCCCCCTCCTCCGTCGCAGACACAAGAACATACCCCGGCTTTCTGCACACCGTGTCCCACCTCCCTCAAAGGCTTCTATCTGCCATGCACAGGGCCCACCTCCCACACCTTCTGCCACCGTATCCCGGTGTGAGTGAAATGTCTAAACACCTGGCCTCTCTCCCCTGAGGACAGAGGATCCCACCACATACTAGACCCTCATCTAGGTGCTTGGGACATAAAAGTGACTGGAGTCATATCAGCATGTTTGGCCAGGGGTTCCCCCGTCTCCCCAGCCACACCTCCGCCACGCCGTGCTCTCTGGGTGTGTCACTCAGGTAGGTTCACACTTCTGCCTTTGCCAGCCTCCTAGGACGCCATCCCTCCCCGCCTCCCTGCCCCCAGAGGAGGGCTGTTTATGCTTCAGTCCCTGTGGAGACTCACGAGCGCCAGTGTAGACTGGGCCATGCCGCCCGCCATGCTCTGCTGTGCCTCTCAGACATTCCTGTCCTAGAATTCCAGCCTTTATTGCAGCTTTTAGTGGGTGAACGTCTGCCTCCCCTCCCTGCACCACTACTTCCCAAAAGCCAGGGAAAGTGGTTTAAATCCTGTGTTTTCCTGGAATTTACACAAGGATGCTCAGAGCTCAAGACATAAGATCAAGATGTCAGTGGAGAAGATGTCTATTAATTTACAGGAGAAAAAAACACATGTTATGAGACACACACACAAGGGCAGTGTAAGACATTGAGCCTGAGGTTCTAACACAGACACGGTAAGTGCGACGCTGCCAGAACAGCAGATTCAGTAGAACTCAGCCCCGGGATTCGCCAAGGAAAGGCTGCGTCTTCTGCCTAGAAGTCACCCGCCACCTATTCACAGTTCCACCCGAAGACTCGCCAGCGAATGAGCGCTCTAGAATTGACCTCACCGTCTTTCCCCACTATCAAGATTTGCTTCATTTTTTACATGGCTTATCCTGGTGAATTCCACCAGAGCCACCCAAGCTTCCCGATCCAAAAACCCCTCCCTCCCCTTACCCCAGGTCCCAAGTCCACAGTCCTGTGAGTTTGTATCTCCTCGATGTCTCTGCGCCGCAGCACTGCCCCTGTCCAAGTCCACGTCATTTCTCACCTAGATAGTGCAACTCTGCTGACAAAGTGATTCTTTAAAATACTAATCTAATTATCCCACTTAATATACTCCCAGGATTCTGCATCTGCATTGGCAGGAAGAGCAGGGTCCCGCTCCGTCTGTGAGCTCTTGGCCAGCAGCCGTCCCCCTCCTGCCCTCCGGCTGCCTGTTGCTGGGCGCACGGGGCTCACAGCCTCCAGCATCCCTCCCTCCTGGAAGGCCCACCGCCGTCCTCCCTGCTCCTTCCAGATGTCACCTGCTTCGCATTTTCACAGAAATGCCCCTGGATCCCCCGCCCAGGGACGCCTGTGCCAGACTCCAGGAATTTGGAGACCACCCCCGGCAGGAAGCAGCCCCACTGCCCAAAGGCTCCAGGCACCTCAATGTGCCCTCAACCCCCAACACAGCATGCACTAGCATCTATGAAGAACTCGAGCTGGTCCAGATGTTGTTGTGATAAATTTAATGCACTTGATCCTCACAACCAGTTTGTGAGATGGGCAACGTTATGTCCTATTGTGCTGATGGGGAAACTGAGGCTCAGGAAGGACAAGTGGCTTCTGTGATGTCGCACAACTAGTGAATGGTAGAGCTAGGATCCCGTCCCAGAGCATTGGCCCCAGAGCCCTGAGCTGCGCCCCTCGGGCCCCCTGCCCAGCACCACAGATGGGCGCCCGGCACTCGCCCCTCTTGGGTCTGCTTCCTCCTCCTGCTGTGACCTCCCTCTGGACGTCCCCGGTCCTTCCCGACAGGACCACCCGCCCCTGGGCCTAATCAGTTGTCTGCACAAAACTGAGCGAGTGTCCCCTCTGCATGCCTGCGCTCCGTGGTACCTGCGCCTGTGGGAGGCTGCCCTGCCTCCAGCCACATGGATCTTCTAGGTCCTTGAATAGCGTGAGCTCAAGCTCCTCTCTGTGCCACACTCGCCCTCCACCTGACCAGGGGCAACTTCACATCCCTCAGCACTGCCACGAAGCCAGTCTCCTGACTTCAAAATAGGGTTGAATATACATTATAAGAGCTAACGTCGGCAGACCTAACGTCCATCTCGGAGAATTCTGGGAAAGGTTATCCAATAGGTCTCTTATGAATACCTGGACTGCCCCGGTGGACCGGGAAGTTGGGCTGGGCTGATTTCCCTTCCAGCTGCTTCCAGACAGATTACCAGATCCAGATCCCACCGGCGTTGCTTTTCTGACTTCTAACTGGTCCTCCTCCCAGCATAGTCCAAAATCCCAGTGAGACACATAGGACCCTCCTGGTTCTCGTGCCCCCTGGTCCACGTGCAGCCCGGCCCAGGCAGGGAGCTCCTCGCCCCCCATGGGCCCGCCCCACACTGGGCACCCGGATCTCTGCTCCTGTGGTTTCCCCGCTGGGTCGTTCAGAAAGGTTTCTGTGAAAGGTGTCATGGTCTCGGCACCTCCCTTTGTTACCCTGGGCATCATTCTAGCACCCCGCTTACCATGATGACCCGTCTTCTCTAATGAAGCAGCAGAAGTACTTCAAGTGCAGACGCTCTGTCTCACTCACCTCGGCAGTCTCCTTGTCTGGCATTCAGCAGGTGCTCAACGTGCTTGTTGAACTCTTGGACGGAAGTGTTTGCTTTGAGGGCAAGGGGATGGAGTGTGTATTGACTTATAGCATCAATAAATTTGAATTATAATTATTTAAATGGCCACAACCAAAAATTTAATTACTCTTTTGCTCAAATGACCACACCTGGAGACCGCTGTTCACAGGAACAATGGTCTGTCACGGGGAGGTGTAGGACGCTGTCCTTGGTCCTGTCTTGTTCAAGGTTTCAGACATGAAAATAGATCACATATTCATGAAGGTGCACAAAAGCAAGTAATATAGTAAATGTTAGAATTTGAATGCAAAAGTATTTCACCAGGCTTCAATAATATAAACAAGTAAGCAATATAAAGTTTAACAAGAAATCGTACAAAGTTCACTCTTAGTTTCATCCCCTCCCCCAAAATAAAATCGAAGAACAGGATAACAACAACTGGTTTTCTTCTGATGGTCGAAGACAGAGAGAAATAGAGTCGTGCCAGCTCTGCAGGCTCCAGAAAGACAGTTGGTAGATTTTACCAGGAAGATTATACTGATAGAAGAAAACCCTTCTTGGGGGCTCCGTGGAATGACATCCTTTGTGGAATAGTGAGCACCCACTCTTTTGAGGCTGAAAAACCACTCCTTTGGGATCAATCCCCAGTAGGTTGCCAGGCTGTTAAGAAATGTGAAGTGTTTTTATAGGTTCCCTTTTCTGTGGTTCTTACAAGCAATTGATGCCGACAATTTTCGTCTATGTCTACATCTAACGACCATTTACACGTAATCCATCACACGAGTCATAAAAGTTACTAAAAACTGGTGTTCTAGAGTTAATAAAGACTGAAATTATGTGTTTACAATAAATCCTGCCTGTTAAAAGGCTCCCATAAACATATGCAAACCCAGATAAGTGGAATTCCCACAGTGTGGGAGAGAAACACATGTTAGGAATACAGCTTTAATGTCATTTTGAGTTAGTGATGATTCCAGTTGCTGCTTTTCATTTTGTTAAGTATAAATTTCTGTTAATTTAATGTTAACATTTTCAGTCATGTTCTTATATGCCCACAGGGCCTACAGGGTATAGCAATGCATATTTGCATCAACAATATTATGGTTTATAATTTGCTATACCTGGATTTGGAAAAGTATATGTATTACAGTCAAAAAATGAGTAATCGGTACAGTTTTTGGTAAAGTACTTAAGCATATAAGGCCCTCAAACGTGCTTGTATTGAAAACCATTTTTTTTAACCTGAATTGTTTTGCTACAGACAAGCAGAAATGGGTTTCACGGAAGCGGGGCATCTTCCCGCCCTGGACGGTGGGGGAAGGTGTGAGACAGGATTGCCGTGGCAGGGGGACCCTGAGTGGACGCCCAGCTCGGGGAGGCTGCAGTTCTCCCAACAACTGGGGCTCACGTACACTTGGCCTCGCCCAAACCAAACTGCCCCCCACTCCCCGTGAGGTCCTGCCCGTTCCTGCCCCAAGACGCAACTTCTTCCTTCCCTTGGCTGGATTTACTCCAAGTGTGTAAAACCCACTCTGTCCTTGGCAGGGCAGGTTTGGCCCTGACAGCTTCGCTGCTGCGCCCTTGTTGAAATGTCTCTGAAGCTGTCGTCTTCCCTTGAGCTCCCTCAGCCTTTGCCTGTTTTTCTCTGCGTCACCTCTCCCTATTCATTCTCACACGCCAAGTGTTAACGTTGTCTCTTCTGGACTGGAGGTGCCTTGAGGACAAAGCAGTATTTGATTTATCTTCTCCCCCGGAAGCACCTGACAGTGCCTTGTAGATAGTGGGCTATTTAGGAATGAACAAATTGTCAATTAAGACAGCAACCATCAAACCAATCAATTTATGTTAAAAATAAGGTGATTTCAGGGTGCTTGAACCAATCTACTGTAGAGGTTTTCATTGTTGGAGGCTTCTCAATAAGCCCCCACAAGAATGCAAAAGTGTGGTATTAAAAATGTAATTATCTTCAGATAGCACAAGTGAAATTTAGAGTATCTAATGGTTTTAAAAATTGCACTTTTTAAAGACAAATTCTAAGATCAAAAAAAAAGAGAGAGAATAAAGTCACATAAGTGAAGATGTGACTCCTGAATGTTTTCTGGAAACTGCATTTTGCCAATCAAGGAAAGGCTGTAACTTGCGCGCCCTCGAGCAGTTGCCAGCATTTTCTGGCAGAGGCCAGTGGAGCAGTATTTCTCTAGGCTCTTTCTGCTGCCGAAGCATCCCAAATTACACCCAGCCCGAGTTCCTATCTCTAACAGAAACGACTCCTTCGGTGTCTGCCATCAGCATTTCTTGCAGGAGACAGAAGAAACGCTCGCATCTGGGGCCAGTTCCCAATTCCTGGAGGGCAATCACCACAGATTGAGCAGCAAGAGCATCACTGCAGTGGAAAGAACACGGCTCCTTATCTGGGGACCCCATCAGCCCCCTGGGCCACTAGGACAAGGCGCCCCGACTTTCTCATCTGCAAAATAACAAAATTGTTATTCCAGATTTCATGTTCAGTAATTCAAGGAAGTACAAAAGGTGTCTCAGATGGGCACGGAGGTTTGTCTCCTACCATCCTCTCAGCACCAGCTTCACCACACACGCGGTCGTCCTTCCACAGGTGGAGAGGGAAGGTAACCCGAGCTCTGAGCCACAAGGCAACAGACACCTCTGTCCTTTGGCAAGAACAGGACTGGCGGTGCTGCTGCGTGGTGGGGAGTCTCCTGACCGCTGGGGTAGGCCTACAGTGGTCCCCAGCTCTGTTAGTTGTTTGCTACCTTTCCCCCTGCAGAGTATCTGGAGAGAGTATCTACGGCAGACGATGTCAGAGAATAAACTGTCCCTAGGAGACGATCCCATGACGGTGACCACACCAGGACTCACCGGTGTGGCTGAGCCGGACAAAGTTCCACATGTGCAAACACCAGGGAACAGGGGTGTTTCCCAGGGAGAGAAGGCTGCCCACGTCTGAGACCTGGAGTGGGGGCCCAGGGTACAAACTGGCTTTGCCAGAGGACCCTCCATCCCAGGCGGTCAGGGACGCTCCCTCCTGGGCCTCTGCTCCAAAGGCTCCGTCTATGGCAGACCAAATAGGCAACCGGAACGGACTGTATTTTAAATTTGCTGGTATTTTTCTTTTTCTTTTTATTTCCACAAATATTTAAATTTTCAAGTAATAATATTAATTTAGGGGAAAAAAACAGAAAAAGGACAGGTTTGATCCTGACAACCTCGTATGGATGACATATTAAAAACATATTGGCTAAAAAGCAGCTATTATAAATAGCTGGCATGGAAGCTGAACACATTAGTGTGCTAGTCTTTTGATTCCACTATAATTATAGGAAGAAAGCTTCCATCCCTGCAGTGGGGAGCATTTAAAATTACAGCTGAGGTGGTAAATTACTGGTCCTCAATGTCCTCGTCAGACAGATTGCTTTCATTTCAGGAAGAGGGACACAGCGCCGTGTCGGAGCCAACGTCCCCTGGCGAGCTTAATGTGCTCTATTTAGAAGCACAAGATGGAATAAAGGAAGTGGTGGAGATTTTACAATCTGCCAGCGTAAACATTTATTTTTATTTTCCCAAAGCGTGGAATGCCAGCACTGTGTCAGGAGTGCCTACCTTATTCATTCTGGTTTTGCTTTCCATGTCCCAAAAACAAAGCTGACCAGCTCACAGTCGGTGTGTGCTGGTTTTGCTGGGCACAGCTTCAGCAGTGGGCTTGATTCTCAACACAGAGGCGACGCCTTTGTGCTTGTCACTTCACCTTGTCCCTGAGCCTCCGCCAGGCTCCAGTGCCAGCAACCGGAGCGATGTGGCTTCATATGTCAGCACAGCCCGAACAGAAACTCAGCTGGACCGGCTCTCCAACGTGCCTCCCAACCTCAGCCCGGTGTTCAAGGAACCAAGGAGGCAGGGAAGGAGAAGGTTTCTCGTGAAGCTGCGCATGCCTTAATTAGTTCTTGAAACCCGACCGGCGCTTCCCTTTGATTCTGGCGGGGAGATGTTTGCTTTGAAGGCCTCACAGGAGCCTGAAGAACGGCAATGCATCTGCACGCACGTGCGCTTCCTGAAGCTCGTCTCTCCAGCTGGTCGCGAGTGCCAGGTCGGTGCACCTGCAGTGTGGAAGACAGAGACAAAGTGACGCTCTGCCCGGACAAAAAGCATCATAGCTTTTGTACGGGGATGAACCACGAAGCCTCTGCTGGTTCATGAGAATGGGCCAGAGTGCGACAGGAAAGGGGAGAGAAGCCAAAATGTGGCGTCACCTAGTGAAGTCTGAGCCTCCAAGAGTGGTGGGCGGAAGCCTGTCTTCAGGACGGCCCATTCTCGTCCCCCCGCCACTGCGCGCCCAACACTGGGGCTGTGCCGCGATCTGCCCTTCCCTGGCTTCCAGCCCACACCGACGCGCAGTCGGAGAGCCCCTCGTGGGACACGTGCCGCAATCTCGGGCGCTGGTCTCCCCTCGACGCAGGTGGTTGTGCCCTGAAAAGAAGGGGCAGAGAAGCTGAGCAGAGACCTTCATCATTTTCATTTGGAAAATAAAAACCTGATGGCAAAATAATTATTAAAACAACTTTAAAATCATCTGTGATACTTCAAGGACAAAAAAAAAGATTTAGAAACTCACCTTGTAGCTTAATTGGGACAATTACTTCAGGTCTATCGGAGGCCAAGGAAGGCACAAGAGATCAATATCATCAAAGAATCCCTCTGGAAAATGTGCTTTTTCTGATCAGGGCAAATTTCTTTTAAAAAAAATTATATGCAGGGAAAGAATTAGATAAATTGCCCTTGAAATTTCTCTATTCTCATTTGGTGAGAAATAAATCACCCCACTCAGTGATAAAAGGGTGATGAGTTGGATTCTCATTTCCTCGCCGGGGAAGAACCATAATTACAGTGACCATATTTTCTGAGCCAAACATCGGGACCGCAGGCCTGACAAGCACACGTGTGCTTATAAAGACAACAGGACAAGTCATCCGAAATGGAAAATGACCTCCGAGAGACACAGCCAACCTGAGCATCTGACACAGAAGTAATTCGGTTTGGGGCATTTTTCGTGATGTCACTGGTACGACATCTCCGTCGAGGTTGCTGACGTGATTTCCTCATGGCCCCATCCACGCCGGGCAGCAGACTGATTTCAAAGAAGTCAATTCAGTCGAGTCAAAATAACTACTTTTCTCATCTTAGTAAAGACAGTCAAAACCAACAGAATATAAAATGTCCAAACCAGCATTTAAATTCAGCTATGAAACCTGTCAGTGCATTGTACACAATTTTTTTACATTAGGTCCATTGAGTCTTTGGTCTATCCCACTTTAAGCAAATCTAATATTAAGTTTAAAAATATATACTTTAGGGAGTAATTATGTGTCTTGCTAGATGGTTCTTCATTTTACAAAAGCTTCCACCAGGAGGGTCTTTTAGGTGGGTACTGCCCTCTTTATTTAAGAATTAATAAGTTGTTAGATAACACAGTGAGGGGCAGGCAGAAAAATGTAAAAGTCAAAATGTCTTTGCCGACAGAAGCTCCACAAGCGTGGAGATGGCACGTCCGTGAAGGTGTGAGGTCGGCGGCGGGACAGCAGTTTGTTTCTCAGGAGAGCCTGGGGTGGACGTGTGGTTGCCTCTCTTCCGACAGGCCAGAGACTCGAGCACAGGAGATCTTCTCTCCGGGCAGTGCGCGGGAGGAAGCCGTTCAAAAAGACATCATGCAAGGCCGACTGTCCAAGGCCTTGGAGTCTGCCAGTAGACAGGGTAAAGAGAAAAGGCATCCCTCGCCCGTAGAAGATCACAACAACTGTGAAACTGGTATAAAACTGACCACTTGGTGAAAAAGAAGGCAACTTACAACAGGTGGACAGAGACTCCCAGAGCCACGGGGGACATAGGATAGGACGGTGTCAGCGCTCAGGACAACGCACCCACAAACTCTTCTTGGAGTGTATCAGTAGCTTTGGCAGCTGTAACAAAACACAACAGTCTGGGGAGCTTCAACGACGGAGATTTATTTCTCACAGCCCAGGAGCTGGGACGCCCAGATCAAGGTGTGGCCAGGCTGGTTCCCCCCCGAGGCCTCTCTCCTTGGCGGGTGGACACCGCCTTCTCCCTGTGTCCTCAGAGGGTCGCCCCTCTGTGCGTGTCTGTGTCCTCATCTCCTCTCCTTATGAGGACCCCAGTCCTACTGGGTGACGGCCCACCCCAATCACCCTGTTTTAACTTAATTATCACTTTCAAGACCCCATCTCCAAATACAGTCACATTCCTAGATCCTGAGGGTGAATTTGGGGGACACAGTCCAGCCCATAACACGGAGTGAAGTCGGGACTTTCGGAAGCCGGGGAATGGAGTGGCCGAGCCTGGGGGGCCGCAGCCTCTGCAGAGACTGGCAAGAAGGCTGGCACCCAGGATTGGAGGGCGCCACGGTAGCCACTGTGAACAGACACCAAAGTGGGGAAGGAGCAGGGAAGGGCTGGTTTGGGGGACCTTCCCCTCAATGGAGGAGAGAGCTTCTCTGGGGACGGTGGACAAAGAGGACCCACCACAGTCCTGCCAGGGCACTGACTGCTTGGCTTTCTTTTCTTCACTGTCCTTTGTGATCAATAAAAACTTACAATTAATATCAAAAAGCAAATAAGCTTAATTTCATAGAAAATGAATGATTGTTACATCAGGGAAGAGACGCGTCTTTGTGAGACCCCAAAGTCGCCTTCTCCAATGGGACTTTTCCTGTTTACTTGGCAATCCATGGCTGCCGGAGATTTACCACAACTGCGGTTGGAGATGAAGCGCCTGCTCTGCGGATGGGCAGTATTCGCAAGACATCGAAACGTGGGCATGTGCGGTTCCTCCCGTGGAGACGTGCAGAGATCCAGACAGGCGTGCGTGTGTCTGCAGTGAGACGCTTTCACGCGTGGGGCTGACGGAGCGTGTCCTCCACCCACAGCTGGAAGAAGCCTCGTAGTGACAGCGTCAGAAGACAGAACCTGATATGAGAACTCACAGCTTTCACTGCTTTTCCCAAATAACCCCAAATCTTTCTAGAATTGGATTTACAAGTGCAACGCTGTCTGCATCACGATGGTCATTTCCACACACCCGACCAGCACTCACGGCTATTACGTTTCTAAAACAAGCTCGGTCTCATGTCTTTAAATTTGTTTTTTATTCCAGTTGCCCAGAAAATTATTCTCTTAAGATTTTTTCATAGTCTTGATTGGTTTATGTTATTCAGGCAAAATGTGTTGTTTACGTTGAAAATCTGTCCGAGGAGATTGTGAGGGCGTCATCTCTTTCCAAGAAGAATTGATGTTTCTTGGGCTGTCAAAAGACGCTGCCTTGCTACAGAAGTCTAAACCTTTCACTTTACCCAAAGTAAAATATTAAATAGGTGCATGTTTGTTGGGGGGCAGGGGGGCAGAAAAAGGGCTACGGGTGATCCTTTCACCACGCCATGGTGAGTTCACCTTGAGGATTAATAGTGTCAACTCTCAGCTCCCCAGAAGGACGACCCACTGATCTGTCCAGGGAGCAGAGCTCAGTTCTCCGATTTCCTGCAGGGAGGGGGTGCCGCCCGGCAGGGCCTCTCCGTGGAAAACCAGGGCAGGTGTCTGTAGGTTTGAGCCTGGGGTGGGAGATGTGATGGCAGGTCTTGCCAGCAGAGTCCTCCATGTAGCTTTGGATTGGCAGGGACAGAAGACGGGGTCTGCACGGGAGCCCCTCTGAGACACCTGTTGGGGTTGACGAACAAGCTACGTCGTTGGTCCACAGGCTCGTCTTTCAGGGGCAGATATTTCCTGGAGAAAAGAGTGAGGTTAGTTTCGCTTGGTCCAGTATTGTTTAACACAGGGACAGGGATTCTACTAGCTTCTGTTCTCTTTTCTAGATAATATCTAAAAAAAGTTTCATAAGCTTTCTCTCTATCTAGATCCCTAGGTGAAATTAGATAAAGAGTATAAGTTTCATTGATTTGAAATATTTAATTATGCATGAAATTATATATTTAGTTCAGCTCTGTTGTTAATTTACCTGGAAAAACCATACAATTAAGTATGACCATGTTATTCATTCTGAATCTCCTATTATGAATCAAACTTTCAACCACTCTTTTATGAATGAGTTGGCTGACATATGAACTAGTACAATTCTTTAAGTTACATGTATTAAAGAGAAAATAATTATTTTGCTTAAGATGATGTGTTATTTTGTTTGCATTCATGAAAGACATATCTGTGTGGTGATGGGTGAGGAGCAGGTGGGAACCAGGAATAGTTTCCACATAAAAAATTGCTTTATTTTGGTAAATTCTTTACTATTAAAAATTAAGTCTGCAGTTGGATGAATTAGAAATGGATTTGTATCCGTGAAGAAATTTGGAAATTGACAATCATAAATGATTTGATTCCCTCCAAAATAGTGGTAGTAAGAATATTAAATTTTTTAAAAAGTAACAATAAGAAAGTTTTTCTGATAAAAAATTTAGACCCAACACATTAAAGCTTTTTAGAGAATGAAATGACAATACCCCAAACTCAGTGTTAGCTCTGACCAGAGCTTAACTTTCCATAAGGAAATGTCAAATTGTTTTTATCCATGCATTTTTATTCAAACATTACTTGTTTTCTTTTAAAAATTTTTTTTTCATTTCTATTGACTCAGGTCTAGCTACTTAATCCACAGATACATAAGTAATTCAATATTACCATAGTCTGAATTACCTGACACACTAAGTAAGTGAATCTATATTTCCTAATTATTTTGCTCATCATAATCATTATAAATTAACATTTTAAATTCAGAGAGTGACTATTTTAAATATGTATCAAATGATTAAAATTCTTCCAGGTGGTGCTGGATTTACATCTGGCAAAAGCACAGGCAAGCATCTGGTCCTCAGCAAAGCGCCGTCCCCTCACCTTTAGCCAGTCCTTGCTAAAGCCACCTGCTGTTTGTACTTGTGAGCAGGGCTTGGAGCTGCTTATAAATAAATTGTACCTGTGAGAATCACGTTGTTCAGTGACAATGTATTTACTCTTTTCGTTGAGGGGGAAAAGCCCTAAAGGAATTTTATCCCAGCCCTGTGTTTTGTAAGCAAATTTTTACCATGTGATTAAACTAATTTAGAATTTCCTTTGGAGCTTTTCGGTATTAAAACAGCAACATGGCACAGTCTGAATTCGTGAAGAACATCAGCAGCCAAGAAGAAACTAACTGCTCTTAAAACTTGGCGAGGGTCTTCCTTTTTTTTGCTTTTTATTAAAATTGTGGTAAAATACGCACAACATAAAATTTAGCATCTTAACATAACTACAGTCATGATGTTGCGTGACCATCACCAACATCCATCTCCAGAACTTTCCCATCTTCCCGAACTGACCGTCCATCCTTGTTAGACACTGACTCCCCGTCCCCCCCAGCCCGGCACCCACTGTCCTGCCCTCTGTCTCTCTGGATTCGACTACTCTGGGGACCTCCTTTAAGTGGAATCACACAGTGTTGGTCCTCTTGTGACTGGCTTATTTCACCCAGAACACGGGCCTGAAGGTTCACCCATGTTGTAGCATGTGTCAGAATTTTCCTCCTTTTTAGGCAGAATAACATTCAGTTGCATGTTTGTACCACACTTTGTTTATCTATTCATCTGTCAGTGCACAGATGCTTCCAGATTCTATTGCAAATAATGCTGCCACGAACATGGGTGTACAAATGTCTCTTCAAGGTACTGCTGTCAATTCTACTGAGTATATAACTAGAAGTAGAACTGCTGGATTATGCAATAATTTTATTTTTGATTTTTCGAGAATGGCCGTGCTATTTCTTATAGCAGCAGTGCTGTTTTACGTTCCCACCAAGGGTGAACGGGGCTCCGTGTTTTCCACACTCTCACTGACACTTGCTGCGGTGACAGCCCTTCCCACAGTGTGAGGTGGCACCTGGTGGCTTTGACTTGCATTTCCCTCGTGACGAGGGGTGTTGAGCATCTTGGCATGTGCTCGTCGGCCATCTGTACGTCTCCTTTGGAGAAATGTCTGTCCAAGCACTTTGCCTATTTTTTAACCAGATTCTTTGTTTTCATGTGTGTGTTCAGTTGTAGGAATCTTTTATATAGTCTAGGTATTAACTGCCCACCAGATACAGGATTTCAAATATTTTCTCCCGTTCTGTGGGTCGTCTTCTTGACAAGCTTGCCAGGACCATTCAGTGGAGAAAAGACAGACTTTCCAACAGACGGGGCTGGGAAAACTGGGTGCTCACATCGGAAAGAATGAAGTTGGCACCTTACCTTATACCATACACAGAATTAACTCAAAATTAATCAAAGACCTAAGTGTAAGAAAGGAAGAAGGAAGAAAGGAAGGGAGGGAGATAGGACAGAAAGAGAGAAAGAAATTAGTTGAATGTCAGAATTAAAACCTTCCATGAGTCAAAGGTCACAGTCCACAAAGTGAAAATCTATCACTCACTTGGTTTTCCCATGGGGAACAGGGCCTGAAGCTTCCTTGTCCAACACCTTGCTGACGTCACCCCCCTTAGAACATTTCTTTTCGGACCCGGGGGGTGGCAGTAGTCACAGGTAAGGGCTGAGGCGTGACAGGCCCCGGGCTCCCGAAGTGTGGTCCTGACCAGCAGTACCGGCATCCGCTGGGACGCGTTGGAAATATGGATTCTCAGGCCCTCTGGGGCCCAGCACCACGGGTGTCGGTGATCGCACTGCACATCAATGTTTGACAACCGCTGCTACCACTTGGGTGTCTAAGAAATTCTCTGGGCCGCGTAAAAGAACTAGAAATGCACGCGGAGAGAAAGGCAAAGGGCCGTGCGCGGTTCCCCTCAGCCATTCCAACGCAGGACACAGAGGTGGTTTCCGTGGACCCGTTGACCTGGGCTTTCACAGCTGACATCTCCCTGGACTTCCTAAGTCCTCGTGCCACCGAATTTCCGCTGTGGGAAAGTCATCGTCCCAGACCTTGCCGTCTGGCAGTGGCAGAGGCTCTGATCTGAAGGAGCATCCACTTTCAGGCCCCGCTCTGGCGTCCCACCAGCAGGGACAGGGCGGCCGGCCTTGGCCTCAGCTCTCCCTCTGCCTCCGAGTCCAGGTCGATTAATTCACACTATTTTTCATACCTCTCGGCTTTAACGAGCAGCTGAGGTGGTCTGTACCTCTCTGAGAAACAAAAGGTCCAGAGTCATTCTCCCCTATAGTCTAGAAGCAAAATGCCAAAATCTCCCAGTCCCCTCACACAGGGAGAGAAAGGAGCCCTGATTCTGCAGTGTGTCCCCTTCACACAGGTGTGTCCCCTCCCCACACAGGTGTGTCCCCGCCTTTGCAGCTGTGTGCCCACTTGGTGCACTCCTGGCTCTCATCCTGCCAAGGTGGCTCCGACTCTGAGCCTGGCCTGGCCCTGAGCATTCAGGTGTCAAGACACCAGCTCCACATACAGTGCTCGCCACTGAGTAGCGTCCACACTGGCCCATGTTCTCCCTCCTGGTGGTGCAGGCTGCCCGTGCAACCTGTGGGTATACTCTGCCGTCAGTCATGTAGTAAAGGGGCATGTTGCCTATATCACTAGTGTATCATTTATAAAGTGTTTTAGGTAATATTTCCAGGTGTTACCTGAAAAAAGTGTCCTATCCTGAACTATTTCCAGAAAACACTCGTTACATAAAGCTGAACAGGTCCTTGTGCCCTTCTCAGAGTAGCTAACGCAGAGAGGCGGAGACTCCTGAGGGGCAAGGATGTAGTTGTTGCAGACTGAACACACACCTCTTTCTCCACTGGGCTGTTCTGGGGCGGTCTCGCTAGAACAGGTGACAGACACCATCGGCTCCCCACTCTGGACACCCCCGTGCCCCAGCTCCGGAGCCCCCTCCTGCGGGCACGGTCGCCCATGGGGGGCAGAGAACTGCCCAAACTCCCCGTGTCGGGGGTGGCGGCTCTGAGGTGGTGGGTTTCCCTACCACGGCACAGCCTCTTTACCTCCAGAGTGAATCCGCCTGCACCAGCCCCTCGCCTGGGATCTGGCCCCGGGGAAAATAATGTAGCCCCTTCTCGTTCAGGCCCCTGTGGATCAACATCGTGTGGGGAAAACCTGAACCCAGCAAAGGAGCAGACTAATAACCCGTGTCAACGTCAGGAGCTGTAGGTGGGAGGAGACCAGAGCTGCACACGGCAGGCACATGAAACACGTCCCAGGGGCAGAGACCACGCCACGTGGGCAGGAACCAGAGGTGTGCACACAGCAAAGGCTGGACATGCGGAGTGTCCTGGCCCTCCCGGGGCACCTGGACACAGCCATGACTGCTAAAGGGTGCAAAGCGGGCAGACACCCCCATAATGGTTTTTCAAAGACTGTGAAAGTCTTATATGTAAGGGACAGCAGTTGGGTAAAATATGGTTTGTCCCAATTTTTAAGGGCAGAAAATGAAGGGGTTTATACCTAAGGACCGAGGCTAAGCATAAAGAACCCCTCCCTCCCGAGGACAGCGCAGGGCACCTTCCCCCTGTGCACCCAGACTGTGCAGAAGCTCTTCGCACAGAGGCTAAGCCGCCCCCTCAGGGGCACCCTGAAGCCCCCGCCCCCGCCCACCGCCTCCACCAAGGTCAGGGAGACGCAATTAGAATGCGCGGGTGCTCCCGAGGCCTCCGCTTCCACGCCCTTGGCTAATTGAACTCACCCAGATGTTTTCTTTTCTACTTAGTGGAATGATGACATTATTGGAGGTTAATAGTTAAGAGTTTATCTAAATTAGGTAACCGTAAAGTTCTTAATTTAGCCATTGAGTGCCTAATAGAGATTAAATTGGGCCTGGAGATACTATGTTTCAATCTTGGGGGAGCTACTTTGAGCAAAGCAGGAAGGGCGAAGGCTCGCTGAGACGTCCCCTCTTTTGACATAACACCTTTAACTTCCGCCAGCGAGGACCTGACTCTCCGGGATTTAGATAAAACCTCATGTGTGTGCCCTCGGGCTCCTCCTGCGGGAATCCTCTGTGGAAGGACTGATTTCCGCTCCGGGAATCCTAGAGAAAGTGGTTTGATCTGCAGGTAGAGGGTTGCGGAAGAGCTTGGAGGAGGAGAAGTAGGGGTCACAGGAGAAGTCGGGACAGCACACGACGAGCGAGTCTTCCTCCCGGGAACACGCGGGGAAGGCGAGGCCGTGCTGTGCGGTGTGGCGTGCATGAGGGAGGCCGTGGCCACGGGTGAGTGGGGACCCCTGGGCTGTCGGGCAGAGGTGGCTGTGACGCTCCGGCTGCTGGTGGGCGCGGGGGCAGCCTCTGCGTGCTCCGAGTTGGGAGCTGGCGGAGCTCCCCCAGGATCTGTTTCCTCTGAACAAGACCCCACACGTTCTCTGTGTGAGTGGCTGACCCCCTCTTCCCCTGGGCCCAGGTATGAGACGGGGCAAGTCTCGCTTTCCGGAATGCAATTTATTCGTAAAATAAGGAAACTACCATTTCTTTCCTGTATTTTTATTATTTTTTTTTCTTCCTGTTGTTCTTCTGCTTTTTAAGTGAAGCACGTCGCTTCCCCGCGAGGCTGGTAATGGCTCATGCTGGGTCCAGGGTCGCGTAGTTCACCTGGAAAGGACGTCTAGCTGGTGAGAGTAAACAGAGCCGCATCGAGTCTTGTGACATTTTAGGTTATTCGGCAGATGACATTTCTGTTGTTTTGCTCTTAGTTTTCGGAGCTCCAGGGATAGGCTCTACATTCTTAGAACAGGAAAGGAAGTAGGAAGCCCCACCGAGAACTAAGGGGCGTGGCTCTTAGCTTCTGCTGCCACTTGTCTTCCCGAGAAAACCATTTTTGTCAACAACAGGGTCAAAATAGAATAGACGTTAGTGTATTTTTCTCACTTGAAATTAAAGTGAGACCCTCAAGCCTCGTCTTTCAGGGTTGAGCCGGTTTGACACGGGGCCCCACATCCCAAGGACTTAGTGTGTTATCTCTGGCCACACCCTCAGCCTGGAGGCCGGGGGTGTAAGGCTACTGTGTCCCTCTGTGGGACGGGCCCTCAGAGCCAAGACACCCCCAGACGCCACGCCGTGCACGTCTGGGCCCCCTGCACAGCAGAGAACAGGGCTCGGAACTCCCCTTGCCTGGGGCAGAGCCAACACCAGCCGCTGCAAAGGAAAGTTGCTTTGAGATCTCACGCTGCCTCCTAAAAAGCCATGTGAGTTTTTCATTCAACTCCATGTTATATCTATGTTAATTTCATTATTAAAGTAAGGTTTTAGATTCCATAATGGTTAAATTACTGAAAATATTATTTCTGAATGTTTGGGTAGAATCCATCCTCCAGCAAGATGAAGGAGCCTCCCCATGATGTCACGTGCCATGTGGTGTCATGTGCCATGTGGCTGCCCACCCCTGGCCCCCACGTCCCTGGGGAGAGGGCAGGTGGACACCAGGCAGCTCAGGTAGGTCAGTCACATTTATGGAGAGTGTTCAGTCTTCCACCCAGTGCCTTTCAATGCTGTGATAATATCTTCACTTTACATGTGTTTTCCCTCACTGGTTCTCATAAGCTTTGCCATGAAAAGGTGATTACAGGTCATACATAGTCGAACTTATACATTTTATTCAAAGCCAACATTTTATAAAACTTACACATCATTTTCTCATACACTCAGTACTCTGAATTATTTTCCTTTTATCAATTTAGCCTTTTTTCTTGTTATTCCATATTCTACTTTTTCTGACAAGCTCTCTGACCCCTCACACACACACACCCCTCCAGGCTCCTGCTGCCCCTTGTTTTGGAGACCCTCTGTGTTTTCCTCAGGATGTTGTTTTTCCATCTTATCCTTTGTTCAGGGAAAGCTACAGGACTTTCACCCTGGCATCACTCCCATCTTTTTTGGTTGTGTCACAAAGACCATGACCCTTACAGCAAAGCTGTTATTACTATTGTTAATGTTACTATTATCATTATAGCTGCTAACATTTCCATGCGAGTTGCAGATGCCCGGCACTGGGCTAGGTGCTTTATGCTCACATGCATGTAACCCTCACCACTACGCTGCAAGGAGTCTAATTGTTGTTACCTCTGCTTCACTGATGGGGAAACTGAGGTGCAGGTGTGTTAGTCACACTTCTCAAGGCAAGGAACAAGGGCCAACACAGTCCAGGCTGGCCGGATCCCAAGCCACAGACTGTCTCAGTGTCGGGTGTACATAGGAATGAAGTGAATAATAAAGTAACAAGAGTGGGAAGGGGCTTTGGTAAGGGAATAACCAACTACTCACCTGTAGGAATGATGACAGGTAGGTGCAGAAAAGAAGTACTAGTTCCACTTCTAGCCACAGCACAGCAAATCTAGACTCTACCCAGGTGGGCCCTGCCACCCTGGACAGTAATTCTCAGCCCTGGCTGCGTGTTAAAATTACTTGGGAAAATTTTAAAATACAAAATTGGGTCCCACCCAGACCGTAGATTCTATTCAATAGATTCCACTTAATCTATTGATTAGAACAGAAGTCTGGGGTTGGGTTCTGGACTCAGATCCATGCTGCTGTCCCCTGTGACTCTGGTGCCCTGGGGCTGAGCAGCTGTGCTGGAGATCTCGGGGAGCCCGGACGATGGCAGGTGGCGGCAGGCTGGGGTGCAGTGGGACCAAGGGGGCAGAACGTGCTGGAAACAGGGAGATGGAGCTCCCAAAACCTGTGAGGAAGTCGGCAATAGCCAGGACCCAACACTTGGGGTTCACTTTGGGCACACTGCCCACGTGTCCTGGTCAGAATTTGGTGGTGAGCACCCCTGGATCCCGGAATCCGTGGGGTGGTGAGGGTGGTGCCCAGACTTACTGTGAACATAGCTCGAAGAAAGCCCACTCTGACAAACTGCTGGGATCAGGTACGCCCTGAGCGTGGGGGGGTGTCCTCTGTTGGCAGTGCACAGACGTCAATGTGCTTTCTCCTTTTTCCTGGTGTCTCTGAATGGCGCCCTGGATCGAGTAGGCTCCTTCCAGCACCATGTGACAGAAAACCCCACCTGATGGCCGAGACACTGAGAAACTGCCTTCCTCATGGTATCAGAAATGGTGGGTTGTATGGACTGGTTCATTGCACAGCTCCGTGGTGTCAAGGGTCCGAGCTGGGTACCCCTTCCCATCCTGGTGTGGACTTTGTCCTCAGGGCAGGGTCCCTCCTGGTCCTAAAACAACCCCAGCAATCCTACTTGTGGCATCCAGACGTGGAAACATCTGGAAGCAGACGTACCCTCTTCCTCTGGGTAGTTCCCAAGGAGAAAACCTGGACACTCAGTTAACCATAACTAAATTACAAACCAATCGCTGGTGTTGGGAAGGCGACCACCACAAGTATTCTACACCCACCAGAATTAGCCCCTGGAGCCCAGGCAGGGACTGTGGCCAAGGTACTGGTGGTGGGGACCTGCAGAAGGGGGAGGCTGTCTGCACAAATGAGCTTCAGGGGTGGACGGTCTCGCTGCTCGGGCGCTAGAGCAAGAACGTTCTCCTCCAGCACTGAGCTCCCTGGCACATCTTCACAGTGTGGGGCGTGGGAACGCCTCAGGACTGGCGAAGGAACGCAAGGGTTTCCTTGTTACAGTTGTGCTCCTGAGCCTGAGACTCCTCGCCACGTTGTGGCGTTGCCCGACCTTCCTTTTTCGTAATTCATTTCCCTTAATTATTTCTGAAATACCCTCATTCATCAATTCCAGGCGTTCTTGGATAGCTTTTGTGAAAGCATTTTCTGCTTTTCATGTCAGGTCCTTATCTATTCTGTTTTGCCAATTTCTCTAATGCTTTTAGTTTCTTTTTTTCTGTTTTCAAAATATTTCATTTAACAAAATGACCGTTTTCCACCAGACTTCTACCATAGCCAAGTTAAATGTGATGCTTTTTACACAAACGGTTTACTTCCTCTTCCCTAAAGTCGAAAGCCAAACACGACCTGGTAAATTGTTCCACGTGGGTGATATGAAGCCCTTGTCACCACAACCCAGGTAAGGACACATCCGTCACCTCCAGATTACAATTTTGTAATCTCTCCTCCTTAGTGAACTCACATTTTTATCTTTAGGAAATGACTTTCTTTATCCCTGGTGATATTTTTGGCTCTGATATCTTCCTCATCTGACAGTAATATAGAAATTCCAGCTTTCTTTGGCTTAGTGTTATTATGGTCTATTTTTTTCTGTCCTTTCACTTTTAACCTATTTGTGTCTTTCTATTTGAAGGGCATTTTTTTTTCTTTAGACAACATATAGTTGGGACTTGCTTTTTTACCCGTATGACCATTTCTGCCTTTTAATGGAGGTGTTTAGATAATTTACATTTAATGTGATTGTATATATTGTTAGGTGTAAATCTATCATCTTTTTGTTTTTTATTTGTGCCATCTATTTGTTTTCTCTTTTTACACTTTTTTTTGGATTGATTGAACATCTTTATGGTTTCATCATATTTTCTTTGTGGGCTTAATTCATCTTTGTATTGTTATTTTCATCATTGCTTTATGTTTCATTTGTATATATCTTCAATGTATCACAGTCCACCTTCAAGGGATATTATACCTCTTCGTCTTCCCTTTTTGATACATTTTATTTTTGCATATGTCATAAACCCCAGCCTACATGGTTGTTATTTGTGTTTAAACAGTCAATATTTTTTATGAAATGTAAATACAAAGAAAAATTTTATGCGTGGGGTATATGTGTATATTAATCCATGCAGTGGCCATTTGTAGTGCTTTTTATTCGTTCTGTAAATTAATATTTCCATTTGCTATTTTTTCCTCCCACCTAAAGGACTTTCTTTCACATTTATTGTAATGAGGGCTTGCTTGTCATTTTTTTAGATTTTGTTTATATGAAAATGTCTTTATTTTGCCATCTTTTAAAGAGATTCTTGCTGCATATAAAATGCCAGGTTTACAGTTGTTCTTGTCAAGTCCCTTCACATGGTGTCCCACGGTCTCGTTTGTGTTCCTCTGGGCAAGAAATCTGCTGTCATCCTTACGTTTGCTCCTCTGTACATAACATGTCTTATTCCTCTGGCTGCTTTTATGAATTTTCTCTTTCTACTGGTTTTGAAGAATTTGATTATGAAGAGAATTGGTATAATTTTTTTATTTTTTTTCTCTCTTGTGCTTGAGGTTTGTTAAGCTTCTTGGAACTGTGGGTTTATAATTTTCATCAAATATGGAAAATCTCTGGACATTGTTGCTTCAAATATCTCTTCTCTCCCACCTTTTCAGGGTATCTTAAATTCTCTTTTCCCTCTGTTTTGTTTTTTAATAATTTCTGTGCTCATTTTTTCAAAGTCACTAATCTTTTCTTCTGCAATATCTAATCTACTAATTCCATCCAGTATATATTTTTTTATTTCACATATTGTAGTTTTTATCCTTAGAAAATTATTTTGGATCTTTTTTACATCTTCTGTGTTTATACTTAACTTTTTGAACATATAGAAGGCAATTATAAAAACAGTTAATTTTCTCACCTGCTAATTCTAGTATCTGTCTGGGTTGGTTTTGATAGATTCATCCCCTCACTATGAGTTACATTCTTCTGTTTCTTTGCTTGCCTAGTAATTATTCATCATTACTGATTGAATGTCAAACATTGTAAATTTTACCTTGTTGGGTGCTGGATAATTTTGTATTCCTATAAATATACTTCCAGGTTGCATTTATGTTGCCTGAAACAGTTTAATTCTTTTGAGTCTTAAGATTTGTTAGGTGGAACTATAGCAGTGCTTAGTCTAAGGATAATTATTCCTCACTGCTGAGACAAGACTCTTTTGTGTACTCTGCTCAACACCTCATGAATCATCAGGTTTTCCAGCTGCTGGTGGAAACAGACACTATTTCCAGCCCTGTGTGAGAGTTTAGCATTGTTTTCTTTAATTATTGGGTGGTTCTTTCCCTGACCTTGCCGGTTTCCTTATGTGCATAAATTGCCTGCTGAATACTCCAGGCACGACTGGCAGGTCTCTGGGGCCTCCCTCTGTGCACCTGTGCACGTCTCTCCCCAGTGCTCCAGCTGTCCGGGGCTCCCTGGACTTCGAGCCCAAGCTCGTCAGTTCAGGGAGTTTGCTGGGCTCTGCCCGGTCCCCTCCCTGTGTGGCCACCTGACAACCATCTCAGGGCATTAAGATGGGGCAGTCAGGGGGTTCACCTCCTTTGTCTCCCATCTCTCGGGGATCTACTCCAACTTAGCCATAAGGAGAAATTATCTTATCTCATTATATTTTAATCTGAATTTCCTTGATTCCTCATGATGTTAAAAATCTTGTCATTTATTTATCTTCTTGTTCTTTATGTAAAATTCCTATTCATATTCTTTGCCCATTTTCGATTAGGTTTTTGTCTTTGTCTTATTACATATTATGGATATTAATCTTTTGTCAATTGTGTGTGTTTTAAAATATAATTCCCAGTGTGTAGCTCTCTTTGAACTTTCTTTATGTTATCACTCAGTGAAGAGAGAGCCTTACTTTTGATGAGCTCAACTTTACCTAATTTTCTTTTTATGGTTTTGCTCTTTTGATTTGTTCTTAAACATTATAGACATCCTTTTAAAGTCTCTTAAATTTTGTATAGTTTTTATTTCAAATTTAAGTCTTTTATCCTCCTGGGATTGATTTTGTATTTGGTGGGAAGTAGGAATCCAATTTTATTTTTCCATATTGATAATCAGGTGTTTTTTCCAGCATTTAATTAATAGCCAATACTTTCCTGCTAATTTACAATGCACTATCTTCCATATACATGTGCATTTATTTCTGAACACTCTTTGTGGTTTCATTGGTCTATTTTTCTGTTTATTCTTTTTTTTCCAATATTTTCTCTATTTTAATATAGGAAAGTAAATGAGATTCAGAAAATTATGGAGAATAATATTAAAATTAATTAGAACCTACCTCAGCTTGTTGCTGTTCCAGCCCGTCTTCCACAAATCAGTTTTACGACTACTGCAGCTATAGCATCGTCATAAGCTAGGCTTCAGCTTGGCCTCTTTTCTGTTTCACCTGTTCTTCCCTCAGGCGTTTTCCTAGGGAAGTTTTCACAGACCACTTGCAAGGTAATAGGGACAGGGACAGACCAGTCTCATACAGCTTCTTATGAGAATATCTTTGCTCCCTGCAGATTGACATGAGAGGTGCCCGTTGTGCCAGGCACGTACGTCTCACGCATTCTGGTGGCTTGACAGGACTCCACAGCTCACGTGGCCGGGAAGGACACCAGGGTTAATCTACTCAAAGCTTCTTTTGTTCCCACTCACTCCTGGGCTGTGATACCGTCTGAAATCAACAGCGAGTCCTTTCTTGTGTCTCATCCACATTTGTTTCATGGAGGTGGAGAGAACGTGTCGGCCCAAAACCTGATCTTCCCCCATGGACGTTGTCATACATGTTTGCCAACGTGGCTCACATGTGAGTTTCAAACATCCACATCATGCAGATCAAACAGCACAGACAACCTTATGATCTTTCCCCTTTGACGACTGGAGAACATCGATTTTAGCCTACATGCTTGTAATACTCTTCCTTTCTGTAAATCAAAATTACGTCAGATCTCTCTCCACTCAACAACGCCAAAGCTGTCCTGCTGGCCTTCTGTGTTCTTATTTCACTCTCCCTGTGGGCATGACAGTGACACCCTCCATATCCACTTCCCTGTCTCCTCAGACCTGAGGGACAGTGGCTCTTGCCTCCCCGGACATCGGGGAAAATCATTCGATCCTCACAACGCCTTCGGGAAAGAGGTTTAAAAATCCCACTTCATAGATGAGAAGACTGAAGCCCAAAGGGGTTAAGTGATTTTTCCAGGGCAAAATCTCAAATATCTGCACGGCCAGAACAGGCGTCCTGCTCTCTTAATGTCTGCTTCCACCTATACGGTTCCAATGCATTTCATACAGTGCTCTAAGCAGTATCCCACTGGCCTGTTCATCCAAAGGTTCCTAATTTAATCCCCACCATTAAAATGCTCTGGGTAAATCTGGTGTATAAAATCATGATTAAACTCTTACCCACAGCTTTAATTAACTAAGAAGTTCCATTCATGTTTTACAATTAAGTGATTAAACAATCAATTTCTAAATATTTCCTTAATGAAGTCATGAGCTTCAAGAAACCAAGTGCTATAATTAAATTAAGCAGAAGAATGAAATAGAGCATTTGACAATTGCACAGGCTGAAACTTTCTGAGACGGTCAACTCCCTCGGTACCAGCCAAGCACCTTGAAAGTGGTATTAAGGAATAAGAAGATGATGGATCAACACACAAGAAAGCAGCATTTATCAAAACCCACCACGAACCAAGCACTACAACACATGAACTCACACGTATGAACATTTTAGTCCTCACAAGAACCTATACGAGAGAGAGAAGTTAGGACTTTTTTTAAAACAAGTGTACAAACTCTGGCTCAGAGCGTTCACGTAACCGTCCCTAAATAGCACAGCAAATAACCAACAGAGCATGAAGGCGAGCCCAGGTCTCTGCCTCCAAGCCGGGCCCCCGAGCTCCACCCTCAGCCCTCCCAGTCACAGCCCTGCTGTGACATCGAACATCTCTGCCTCAGTGTGCTCATGGTAACGTGGGAAAAATAATGATATCTGTGTCAGCGAGTTGTTGTAAGGATCAAATGAATTAGTACCTGTAAGTCCCTGGAATGTAGCTTGTACCTTGTCAGTGCCCAATAAAGAGTGGCCGTTGGTCTTACTACAACCATTAGTGTATCGGGCACGATTTGGGTGGCCCGCAGAACCCTTTCCTATCCTCGCCATAATCCCCTGAGGTGGTGGTGGTCATAGTAGTGATAATAATCATCTTTCCACTCCAGAAACAAAGGCTCAAAAACACTAGATGACTCACCCAAAGAATTTCGTCCAGAAAGCGGAAGAACAGGGACACAGACTTCCTACCCTGTTCTGTGACAACACCAAGCATTAATTTAACGATTTCTCATTTTCCTCCATCCTTGCCTTCTGTCCCCACCCCCCCCAGTGTTAAGCCCCGGCGAGCAGCACATCATCAGGTTTAGTCAGTCCTCACCATAAGCAGAGTGGAGAAAACTCACCAAAAGGCAGAACCTTGCTGTGGGGACTGTGGGTTCTACGTGGTGAGAGAGATTTATACAGTCTCGTGTTGGACTACAATTTTTTTTAAAGGCTAACTGGTTTTTCACCTGTTTCATCTTTTCCCTAAAATATTGAAAGGCCCACTATAGAGTTTTGTCAATTACCTTTCTTAACTGTCCCATCCAAAGCATCAACCTTATTTCTCACTCTTAGCAAACTTCCTTCTGCCAGACCGTCAGCGCATTGGCTCCTACGCTCTCTCCCTGGCTTCTGCAGTCACCTCTTAACCTTCTTTTTCTCTGACCACCACTGTCCTTGTTTATACCACTGAAAGTGTATTCTCTGACATTACTGGTAACTTCCAATTTTCTCAACTAAACAATAAGCTCTTTAAAGACATGGATCTATTTTAAACTTCTGATTTCCTCATAGCATGTGATTTACTCATGAGCACATACAACATGTAAATGATGGATGGACAAATGAATGGATGGATGGACAGATGGGTGGATGGGTGGAGATGGATGGATGGACGATGGATGGATGGATGGACAGATGATGGATGGACGGATGGATGGATGGGTGGATGGATGGATGGTGGACAGATGGGTGGATGGATAGATGGGTGATGGGTGGATGGACAGATGGGTGGGTGGATGGACAGATGGGTGGATGGATGGAAGGATGGGTGGAGGGGTGCATAAGTGGATGAATAGACAGAAGGAAAGATGGAAGAATGGGCAGAGGGGCAGAGGGAGACTGGATGGATGAGTAGCACTTGTGTTAGCCCACAGCAGTGGTAGACTTCTCTACCCCTATGCTGAATAATTTTTCACTTTCCTTTTTTTTCTAGTCATCTCCAGAAAAAGGTAACCCACTGGCTTTGAGTCCTACTTCTACATGAGTTTTTAGCATCTGCAGTAATTGACCTCCTCAATATTCTCAGATAATTCCCCTTTAATAGAGTTTTACTCTTTCACCTTGTATTCTCACTTAAGTCCAAGCTGTTAGGAACTGGCTGTGAAATCAAGTCATGCCAATATCTGGGAAAAAAGGAGGCTTCTCACTATTTGTAATAGTTTTAAGACATTAAAATTGTGATTTGAAAGGTGCTGAAATTTTCCTTTCTCCTCTGGTCCCACACACAGTGGCAATTCCTTCAACAGGGAGCTGAAGAGCTTGGAAACTGAAGGACATGGTTAAGTGTAAATGTTGGATTAGTTTGTTAGGGGAATCAAAGAAGTTATTATGTATGACAGACCAAGCATTTTACAATATTTAACAAATAGCAAATATTATTAACATCAAAGAATTAATTAATTCTGCGTAACAGGGAAGGAAACCAAGGACAGGGAAGTTCTGAGAGAGAGTACACGGCACAGAAAGCTCCAGAGCACATGTGAGTTGGGGTTCTGGATTTCCAACCTGTCTCCCGCGTGAGACAAGGGAGGCTCTTGCAGGGAAAAATGGTCCCAAGAAGACAGAAAGATAAGCTTGGGGTTTGGGTTTTTCCCCTTGGTCTGTGCCCACTTAGAGGGAAATTCTGGGTGAGTTTGCCCTGGGTCCCCTCCTGGGAAGTCCGGGGTTTTTGTCCCGTCCCCTCCGGTCTCTCTAGGCCCCCCACCGCCTTCCCAGGTATTAACTCAGCCTTCTGCACCAGAGCTGTTTCCATCGTGTTCGCTGCCGTTTTTATCATTTACGTCACTGTTTTCTGTCTTAGTCTAAGTATGGTCAACTTACTTTTCAGAGTGGCTCATTGCATTTTCCCGTTTTCCCCGTTTTCCTTGTTTCTGTTGTCCGTTTGGTTCATGTGGCCAAACCCCTTGAACTTCTCTTGGTCTGTTTATTTTATACTGTGTCAGAATTCTTTGTTGTCCTTCCAAGTTTTGCAAGGAAAAAAATGAAAAAGGCAAAATGCTAAACTGAAATTTTCTATCTTCTGAGTTTTCATCATACATGATATAATGTTTGACTGGTTCTTATCCATCTTTGCATTTAATTTCGCAACGAGTGAGTGCCTTACTCTCAAGATGACAGCTACCAACCCTCTCATTTTATAACAACGTTCATCACCAGGTCTGGCAAAGGGTGAGCCTGAAGGAACACTGTCATTATCTGAACCAACAGAGTAGCTGTTAAGTGAAAATATTTGGTTCTCTGGTTTTCTTTTACGCTTTTGTTTTTCAGTTCGACTGCATGGCCCTGTCTACCAGGCCTGTGGTATGATCTTGGCACCTAAAACAGGGACCATTAACTCACACCAATGCATAGAAAACTTAAAATTTAGATTAAAATGTAAGATGAGCACATGAATTGCACAGGGTGATGTTGGGGGGAGCGGGGCGGGAAGGCACAGACAAGACACAACCAGGGTGGAATTTGACAAGAAGGCCTTAGGAACCTCTGCTGCCCCGGAGAGCAGCCCCAAATCTGTTCTGCACTTCCCACGAAGGCTTCCGGGAAGAAAGGAAAGTGTATGTTGAGCCAGATGATAAGGAGAAAAGCTACTCCAGAAATTTAAGTAATCCAGGTCTTATACAATTATATGATTTAAATTTAATTAGCTTAATATATCCCCATGGGGTATTTAACGTTATAGTGTGAAAGATCCTATTTCAAGAACTTTTTAGCACACGTTGCTTAAAAATCAAACTGAAAATATTTGAATTTGGGCTTTTTTTAAGTGTGAGTTGGGAGCAGTATGTTGAATAGCCACACCATTTACTTGTAAATTAACTTGCAGAATAAAATCAAATGAGTATTTATTTCCACAGTGTAAAAAGATAATTTGGGATAACAGAATTAGCACAAGTTACTTAACTTCTCGGAGCTCAATTCCTTAATCTGTGTAAAATACAGAGAATAATATCTTACTATCAATGTTGGTTTTGAAAATTAAAGGATGCTATCTGTATAAATTGTTTAGCATGAGAAGCGTCAACACTCCAACAAATTATTAAAATTTCTTTTAATTATTACAACATTGATAGGTTGTCACAGAAAAAAAGACACACTATATCATGGGAATAAATAAAAACTATTGACTTTTCTTGACTTCACTTCCTCTGTGATCCTGCATCAGTGAAGAATAAAATCTACTTAATAGGAAGGACTGAACATGAGAATTTAATGAGATAACATGTGTAAAGCATTTAGGAAAATAATGTTAGCTATTATTACTTATTAAAAGCGTCCTCCAAAAATGAAAACCATATGAAAACAATGAATTTTCTGTATCTTTTCTCTGAGAAGTTGCCTCTTTATTCTGAAAGATTAAATACACAAATATTTCTTTCTTTCAGACGTTAGAAAGCATATGTTAAAAACACTGCATATGAAGAAAAATATTGAAAAGAACAGACTGGAGTTTTGCTCTCCCAGAGAATAATTTCTTTTTTTTTTTTTTTAGACAATTTGTTGGAGGAAAAAGATTTTGCTAGAAATATTCTTTTTCTTTTGTTTTTCCCCAAAAAATCTAGGATATTCTTCTCTAACTGAATAATAAAAGGCAATTCAGGGGGCAGAAGTTATTAACTATCCAGTTGCAAATAAAACCAGTCATCTACTGCACAGGTGCAAAAGCTGACATCTGCTCTGCCTGACCGTTGCACTCAGGGAGGTGATTCAGCTGACACCACCAAGCGAGATGAAAATCCGGCCTCCCACGGAACTAAAAAGAAAGTATAATCACAAATATCTCTGCAGTTTGCAAAGTATTCATTCCTCTAGGTCTGGCGAGGGCTGGGGTGAGGGGTGCACAGGAGTTTCCATCGCTGGTCTTTCAGCACCTCAGCTGAAGCACAAAAGATGCTGTGAAACACACCCGAATCCTTATAGCTCCTGCTCTCCCGAGGTCCCCATTTGATGATTTAAAACAGTCTTATTTACTGGCATCTCACTCACCTCTCCTGTTGGGCTTTGAAAAATACATTAGGGAGTATTTTACAATTAATATTTGGTTCATAGCTTACCTTGGACCAGAGTGTTGCTTGATCTTGATTGATTTGCATTAGACATTAGACTTTTTTCTAGGAAGCCAGTACAGAGCTGCCCCTAGAAAAGGCTACAAACAAATTAGGCTGTTGAACTATATGTATGGATGTATGTATACACATGTATATGCATATATGTACTCATGCTACACACACATATATAAAGTTAGCTATATGTGTGTGTGTGTGCATGACTGCATGTATGTGTATATATATAAAACCAAGTTCACAGAAAGCTTTTTTCCTATTTACATCTTTTACAAAAACAATTTCTAAAATTTATTTTAACAAACTTTATAATTTCTTTCTGGAGAATTGAAAAAACTTGCCCAATATTCCTCCTTTCCTTATCGAAAATACTTCTTACATTTGAGTCCCTTAATGTGGCCGTTGGCATACAATAGACAGGCTTGTTTGAAAGGAATTATTGATTCTTGCAAGTCTGTTTAGTCAGATATGTAACTATTACACTTTCCTAATTTTTTAGCCACATAGCATGAACACAGAAACAGCGAGATTAATAGAAAATGCTGAAGAGTAAGAAATATAAGGATTCCTGCATAATGTCTTTGAGAAAAATATTCTCCTTGAAAGAGGGTACAGTCAATAATAAATCAAGATGCTTCAGGGTTACGTGAAGCAGCTGAATTTTCATCACAGAAAATAGGACCTTTTTATTTAAATGAAATCACTCATTTAAAGCAAAAATGTAAAACTTGAAATGGCAGTTAAGTTAGCTTCTCCTCCAGGGAAATTTAGACGTATCTGTGCACATTGACATATTTTAATGTTCTTTCCTAAAAGCTGTGGGAGGTGGAAAATTTTAGACAACAAAAATTAAGTGATCATGATGTATATGCTTTTTTTATTATTATAAAGGTGTTTACAATACTATGAAGTATTAAATGTAGAATAACCCAATTCCAGTGGTGACACAGTCACATGTCATTATTTTGGAACATCAGAGCAGCATTTGAATGAAAAGCCAGGCATAATCGCCTTTTTAGCCACAGACATTACCAGCTTTTGTGCTTGAGAGATAGACGTGACAGCTCAAAATCAGTAACGAGTTTATAGGGATCTGGACTAATTACAAAAGGAATGGGGAGAAAGCTGTTAGGAAATTATAAATGTCCCCCATTATTCTCCAGATTACAAAATGCTAGAAAATTGATAGACAGTTGATAAGTGTCAATGGCTTCTGAAGGGTGCTGTATTTGAGTAGAGGTATTCATTCTATGCACGCACACGAGCATGCACAAGCACACACACGAACACACATGAGCATGCATGCACAGCACACACATGAGCACACACAGCACATACACATGAGCATGAACACACACGAGCACACAAAAACAAGCACACACGCAAGAGCCCTGTAAGAGCCACTTCTGTCATAAAACAAAGTTACAGTGCAAAAGGTGATGACTGGGTTTCAACCTAAAGTATCCTCCTGACTTTTCTAGTTTGTAGATAATTTCATTCGACTCAGCTAATGCTTGTTTAGCTAATCAGACAAACATTATCAGAAAAGAAAGGTGGTGTTGTCATGAGCAACGTGCTCTAACTAAAGTGGTTTGTCATAAAGGCTGCCCGTCACATTCTATAGGACAGTTCTCTTTTTAAACTGTACTTACGAATTTTCCTGAATGTCGTCTTGGGAACACTCTGTGGACTAACACCCTCGAGGCCCCGCCCTCAGGGCTTGCTGCCACCTCCACCTCACGTTCCGGCCAGGTGGCCAGCAGGCAGTGGCAGGCAGCCCAGGCACAGGAGCCTGCGCTGGGCGTGGGCAGGCCCCAGCTTAAGTTCCAGGCTTGGGACAAGTTCTGTGAACTCTGAAGTCTCGCCCACGAGGTGAAAGGTGAGGGCCTTTGCGGGCCTGCTGGGGATGATGAGAAGCCGCCGCACACCGTGCCGGTGCAGGGGGACGCTCAGCCCAGGGTGGCCAAGAAGGCCTGGCCCCTGCAAGCTGAAGGATCAAACCCCCCTGAGTTAACAGTCCTGCTTCCACAGCGCAGAGATGGGATCATCTTCAACCAGCTTTCTCCACCAGAAATATCCCTGAGGGGCTTAAACCTTCAAAAAGCTTCCCTGATTCATTTTACACAAAGGTATGGACTTAGACAGCTGCCTGACCCCAGCCCTGCCCTCTCCCCAGCACCTGCACAGGCTCCCACCATCCCTCTGCCTCGGCCCCTGGCCAGGGCTGCCCGCCCCAGCACCCACCCTAACGGGGCGTCCCGAAGCCCAGGCACACCTCTTGTTGGGGGCTCTTCTGGCCTCGAGCCAGGGCGGGTGAGGGCCCTCCTTTCTGCTTTGGGGGCCTCCCAGGTGCACCCCGGTCTGAGCCATGTCGTGTTTTATTTTCTCACCCCCATGTGGCTCTGAGCCTGAGTCCGCCCCACCCGTGAGTCCCAGAGCAGCCGACACCGGCACAGAGCAGGCAGACCCTGGCGAGCGCTGGCCAGAGAGCACTTGAAAAGGAGAAAAGCAGTGACGTGCGTAGCATTTTCAAATTACGTTTAACGTGAAGTTTCTGACACCAGCCTCTGTACACATCACCTCTTTACCTCACCCTAAATCTCTCATAGCCAGCTCACTCTGGACCTGATAGCTTAATCCAAAACTCAAACTCTTTCTTTAACTTCTACTTTAAAATATCGTTTTCTTTCTGATTACAAAAACAGTCCCTAAATATTAAAATAGCCATGTTGTTCTATAGCATCTGTCCAATATGCACCAAATTGTCCAATGATAAGATAATTGCACATTCAATAGTATGATAGGAATGTCGCAACGGAATGTATACTGAGGCTTGTCTTAGAAATTTGATTCTTTTTCCAAATCTACTTTACACCTATTTTACAGAATTTTTAAAGTTCTGAAGGAATCATTTAAACTATTCAGACATTCTACACACGATAGAACTTCTTACTTGAAATCATCTCTGTGCTGTGTTCCAAACTTTCTGTCTTCTCTTCCCCCGGAGACGTCCCGTGCGGGGCGTGGGGGGAAATCAGGTCAGAATCCCTCACCCTCCCAGTCATCCGCGGACGTGGCCTCCGTCAGACGACAGCCTCGGCCCTCAGTTCCACATCGGGAACACGGGAGCAACGATCCTCCCACGGTGGTGACGAGGGTGCGGGAGCCCTGGGTGCAGTGGCTCAGCCACGCCTTTTAATCATCTTCCCGGACGGCGACTGTTGCCATTTCCTCTTCTTCCCCTCAAATCGCTTTAAAATCAGTCATGGAGCAGCCATGCAGTGTCCACCCAGGCTCACGGGGCAGTAGGAATGTGGCACTTCTGAGGCCACACATCCCCGGGGCACGTGAGACACATCCACCCTGACTGAACTCAAACTGCGACAACTCGGTGAACGTTGCGACCCTGGTTTTCCCAACTTGTGGTCTTTCTTGGGGTTCGCCTCTCTAGTGCACGACGCCTTACATCAGAGTTAAAATGTCAGCTTGAATTCATTCCAGACCGGAATGCATTTTTTAGAAAATAGAGGATTTTTTGATTTGTTTGTTTTTCTTCTTAAGGGTGTGTGTCAGCCAGGTTCGTCTTCACCCAGGCTCTCCTTTGAAATAAATGGTTCACGCAACCATTTGTCAATCTGGCCGGAGGTTTTCACAGAGAGCCCCTGGCTGTGCCTGGTTCTGGCTCCCAGTGCTGAGCAGGAAGACCCCCCTTGCCCCCGGGCACGTGATCAGCCAGACTTCCCGCCCCAGCACTGCCTTGCTAAGGGAAATGATCATAACAACATAAAGCAAAGGAGAAAACGGCACCCCCAGGACCTTTTTATTCATTCTTTGAATTAGTATTTCTTAAACCTGTACCATGAGCCAGACAGCAAAGCTGCGTTGCCAGACAAAGGAAATAAATAATAATTGCAACCTTCGTTAAGGAGATTTGGAACTCCATGACTCGGACTTTTCATTTCAAAAAGTGAATGAGCATCCAGATCCCTAATGAAAAAACTATTTTTAGCAAAAGTAAAAATTTAAAGATCACAGTAATTAGCTAAGACTTCAGGAAAAGGAAGGCAAACTCAATATTTTGTAAAAATCTAGAGAGTTAGGGGCACGTGCTTCGTTCTTACCTCTATTTACTTTGCTGTCACCAGCTAGAGCACCTGTCTGGCCCCGTGAGCTGATACACCCAATGGCAGAGACACTGCCAAGCTAAGCAAGTGCAGTCTGGATATCCGGGGCAATTTCTGAACATTTCACAATTTAAATAAGCTGACCTAGCAGCTATGCACCTGTCACCCAAAGGCAACACTCACACGTTCGTCCAAGTAATGTCTATGCCTTTTCCACGAGGTGTCAGGCTTTATGCTGGAGATGCATAGTGAAAAAGTAGCACAGTCATGTAGTTTATGGGACTACGGGAGAGAAACCTTAATAGAATAATCATATCCGTGTGTTATTTTGGACTGTGATGTGTGGTATAAAGGGAAAGAAGAGGAACTAACGTGGGCTGGTGTCTGACCTCATCTGAGGTGTTGTGGGGAGTTGAGCCTGAATATTTCTTTTTTGGGAGATTTTTAATTTTGAGTTCATTTTCTGTAATGGTTATGGGACTCTTCTGGTTATCTGTTCCATCCTGGTTGAGGTTCTGCAGTTCATAGTTTCCTAGAAACCATTTCTTCTAAGTGTTAAATTTCTGGACATGAAGTTTTTCATAGAATACACTTATTCTTTTAATAACCACAGGTTCTGTGGTAACAACCCCTGATATTGGCAACTTGTGTTTTCTCTTTTTATCTTTCTCCATCCTGCAAGATGTTCTTCAGTTTTACAGATTTTTTTAAACCAGTTTCATTTCATTGATTTTCTGTTTTCAATTTCACTGATTTCTTCTCTTCATTCTTCCATTAATTCTGCATGGTTTGGGTTTATTTTTCTCTGCTTTTTCTAGTCTTTTAAAATAGAAACTTGGATTATTGATTTGAGACCTTTCTTCACTTCTAGTAAGCGTTTTAAAGCAATTCTGAATATGCAAAAGTGCTAAATGTGCTATAACTCTTCCTCTCGGCACTGCTTTAGCTGCATCTCACATACTTTGAGATGTTGTATTTTCATTTTTATTTGGTCCAATGCATTTGTATTTCCTTTGAGACTTTTTCTTTGATGCATGGATTATTTAGAAGTATGTTGTTTAATTTCCAAGTTTTTGAAGACTTTCCTGTTGTCTTTCTATTATTGATCTCTAGTTTAATTCCCTTATGGTCAGAGAATATACTTGGTATGATTTTAATGATTTTTAATTTGTAGAGATGTGTTTAGTATCCCAATATATGGTCTATATTGATGAATATTCCATGAGCACTTGAAAAATATGTGTATTCTCCGTTGTTGGGTGAAATATTCTACAAATAGAACTCTTAAAATGTTCAAATAACCCACAGGAATGTAAAAAAGAAAGAATTAGACCCTGTTGGTTAATGGTGTTGTTCAGTACTTCTGTATCCTTGCTGACTTCCAGTCTAGTGGTTCTTTCAGTTGCTGAGAGTGGCATGTTGAAGACCCCATTGGATTTGTCTATTTCTCATTTCATGTCTATCAGTTTTTGCTTCATACATTTTGATGCTTTGTTGTTTGGTGCATGCACATTTATGATAGTTATGTCTTCCAGTGGATTGATCTTTTTATTATTGTATAATTTTCCTCTTTGTCTCCAGTAATTTTCTTTGCTATGGAGTCCACTTTATCTGATTTAATATAGGCAATCCTGATTTTTTAATTAATATTCACATGACATATCTTTTTTTCATCCTTTTACTTTCAACCTATTTATGTCATTATAACTGAAGTGAGTTTCTTGTGGACAGCATATAATTGGATCATGTTTTTGTGTGTCTTTTTTAAATCCACTTTGCCAATCTCTGTCTTTTAGTTGATATTTTAGAACACTTACATTTAAGGTGCTTATTGGTACATTGGGGCTTGAGTCTGCCATTTTATTATTTGTTTTCTGTTTGTTTCCTTTATTTCTCCTTTCTTTCTTTCTTTCTTTTTCGCATTCCTGTGGATTATTTGAACATTTTAAGGGTTCTATCTTGAATTATGTATAATTTTTTAGTATATTGCTTTGTATGATTTTCTTAGTGGTTGCTCTGAGTATCACAATATGCATCTATACCACACCACAGTCTATGGCTTCAGTGTTTTACCACTTTGAGTGAAGTGCAGAAACCTTCCTTCCATTGAAGTCTCTACTCTCTGACCTCTTCAAATATAATTGTCTTAAGTATCCTCTACATACACTGAGTACCACATGAGAAAAAGGATGGTCTATTACGTTTAGTCCTGTTTTTAATTCACTTCACTCTTCGTTCCATTTTGAAGTCCCAAGCCCCCTTCTGCAGTTACTTCCCTTCTGTTTAGAGAACTTCCTTTAGCTATTCTGTAAGAGTGGGTTTTCTGGCAACAAAAAAAGGAGGGAAGAGAAGGAACGGGAGAGAAAAGGAAGGGGAAAAACAAAAACAGCAGGTGTAGAGAAAGGCAGCAAGATAAGGAAGAGAAAGCTTTTGTCTAATCTTTGGCAAGATCCCCAAAACCAGGTATTCAAAGTGACTACCTATGTAAACGTGGTGCAGACCAACCTACCAGGATTCATATCTAGCATATATTCATTTAAACAAATACATCAGCAGAATATAAGAAACTGAATAATACTCCTTGCAAGGGCTAAAGCTTACGGAGGCCACTACCTGCTGAAAGGTAGTCTCCACATGTGTGCTAGCAGAGGAGGGACTTTTGTCCTGCATTCATATGTGCATTGAGCCTGAATCTATAAACTAATATTTCACCATATTCTCTTTGAAGAGTCATTTTATTGAAAGCCAGAACTTCCATCTGCATACCAAAGGCTTCAGCCCAAAATTTCAGTTTGTGTTGTTTGCAGGCAGCTGGATATGTATGTGAGTGATGACTGTCTTGTCCTACGGAAGGCAGGTTAATAGATTTCATCAGCTAAAACAACACCAGAAGCACCATCGCAGTTTATGCTCATGATTTAATGCACCATTTTGATTATGAAATTTATGCAAACATAAAAGCCACATAACCCTGTAAGCATTTAACAATTTTTTAATTAAACTTTTAAGATAATTACAGATTCACATGCCACTGTAGAAGTATTGCAGGGAGAACCCCCCACCCAGTTTCCTTCAATAATAACATCTTGCAAAATTGCAGCACCCTGTCACAACCAGGATACAGACCCTGACGCAATTCACTCATCTTAGTCAGATTTCCCCAGCGTTACCTGTTTCCTTGTACTCATTTGTGTGTGTGCATGTGTTTAGTCCCACATAATTCCATTGCAGGTGTGGCTGTGCCTCCACCATCACTGCCAAGACGCAGAACATCCCATCGCCATGAGGACCCTGCACTGTCCTTGTTTAAACACATACACCTCCCTACATCCCCACCTCCCCAGGTGGTCTGTTCTCCATTTCTATAATTTAGCCATTTCAAAAACGTTATATAAAAGGAATTGTAAAACCTTCTATACTGGCTTTTTCACTCAGCATAATTCCCTGGATATTTCTCTAGGTTGCGGCATGTGTACGTAGTCCCTTCCCTCTATTGCTGAGTAGCGCTCCACAGTGCATGTGGACCACAGTGTGTTTGGCCATTCACTGTTGAAGAACACCTTGGGGGGTATTGCAAATAAAGCTGCTATGAACATCTATGTCCCCGTTTTTACACAAATATAAATTTCCATTCCTCGGGGATTAATGCCCAAGTATGAAGTTTCTGAGTCATATGTCAGTTGCATGTTCAGTTTTTATAAGAAACTGCCAGATAATTTTCCAGAGTGGTTGCAACATTTTACATTCCCACCAGCAATGTAGGGTGGTCTGTTTTCCCTGCATCCTCAGCAGCATTTGGTGTGGTCACTGCTTTTCACTCCAGCCACTCTGCGCATATGGTAATAAGTCACTATGGTTTTAATTTGTGTTTCCTTAATGGCTAAAAACTTTGAACATCTTTTCACGTGCTTATTTCTCACCTGTATATGCTCTTCAGTGAAATGTCCTTTCTTGCCTTTTTCTCATTTCTAACTGGACTGCCTGTTTTGTTATTAAGTTTTGAGAGTTCTTTATATATTATAGATACTAGTCCTTTGTCAGATATGTGGTTTGCACTTTTCCTTTGTGGGTTATACCCATGACCACATCTGAGCACTCCAGCACCATTCCCTAAAAAGGCCACCCTTCTTCCATTGAATGCCTTTGTCACCTTTATCAGAAATCTTTTGGGACTATTTGTGGGAGTCTATTTAAGGATTATCTAAATTTTAAAACTCAATCTTAGAGACAAGTTAGAGAATCAGGCCCATGCCGCCAGGGGCAGTGCACATCTGCACCAGCAGTGTTAGCCGTGGCACATGCTGTGACCTCTTCTCCACAGGCAGGGCTTGGGGACAGGAGTCCTGAGGATGGTGCTCTGTGTTTGGTCTAACCCTAATCCTAAATGGCCTCTTTAGGAGTCTGCCCCTAGTTGGACGGGAGAATCAGGCTGTGAAAGGGACATGGTGGCCCAGGCATGGGCGGGAAGGGTCAATCGGGAGCAGTCTGTTTGCGGCCGGCCTCACTGCTTCCCCTGGCCAGGCCCCCCAGCCTCGGCCTCCAAGGCCTGGGATCCCTTTGGGTCAGCTCCTTGGTGACTCCACAAGGGGGTTTGCTAGTCCCGTCCTCTGAGAACTGCAGCCCCGTCTGGGTCATGCTCCTCACTTGAATAAACAGAATACCTGCTGCCCCCAAAATGCTTCGGGGAGCAAGACACCCGTAGGACTCTCAGGGGCAGGGGAGGAGGCAGGGTTCTCCCTCCACCTTAGTCCCAGCTGGAGGGACAAATGTGTGTGCTTCTCACTGGTGTGATGGGTTCTCCAAATCATCTCGAGGGACAGGGCTTTCACTTGACAACAGCAACAAAGTAAAATAAAACAAAGAAGGGAAAAGGACGCATTAGGAGAGGTTGATACCCAGAAGTAGAGCAGTTTTGCCTCGTTCTGTTTTCACACTGAGGACGCGGAATCACGGCTTTCGGAGCTCGCACAGCCTGCTTAGTGATGCCGCTCGCTGGAGACCGGCGTCCCGCGGGGGTGATCCATCGGCCACCCCACCGACCGAGGAGTCCCAAGTGCCACCATTTCTCAAGCCACAGGCTCTTTTGCACGTCAGCTCTTAACGCCCATTCTCTACATTAGTTTCATTTGGTGGTTGCAGGTCAAATATAAAACATAAACACAGCCTCTGACAAACGCAACGCGGCTCAAAATGACCTGCCCGAGCAGAGGACAGAAACTGTAACAGCCGTTAAGAACACATTTCATCCTTTCGGAGCAGCACCGCTCCATGGAATTAACCCACACCCATTCCGTTCCACGCAGAGCCTGTCTCTGCTCCGTATTCACACATCTTCCTCTGACAACCGAGTTGCAGTTGGAAGGCTACAACTTTTGGCAGGAGTCAATATTTGCTGAAATATTCCATCCTGTGTGCTACAGGCCCAGGAAGCCTTCATGGAGATTAAAACGTATCCAGCTCAATCGTGTAGTTCAGGTTACAAACTCGCCTGCTGACAAGTAAGAGGTGCCAGAGAAAGGCAGGAATCAAGGCTCACCTAGCAGCGGCAAAGCTGCCTTTGTGGGTAGGCAACTTACGAGGCCCCAGGAAGACTCCAGCAAAGGAAGCCTCTTCTCCTGGGGTCCAAGGATGGTGAGCACCATGTTCCCGCCCTGCGGTGCTCCATCAAGACCTCCAGAATCACTAATGAGCAAAGATACACAAAGGGATCGTTGGTACGCCAGACAGCAACACATTCACTATAAAAGATTAGACACGTCAAGTATTGCTTGAAAGATATGAATTTAAATTGATTCCATCCAAGTGACATTTCTTGAGCATCTATTGTGTTCTAGGACAAAGCGTAGTCTCTGTTCTCCGGGAAGATTGCAATTTATTCAGGGAGACAAACCCCTAAATATGTGAGTGCCATTCAGCACACTGTGTTCTGAGAAGCAGGTGGCGGATGGGCTAAGAGCGCCAAGGCCAGTCACCCCGTCAGGAGATCAAATGAGGCAGCACCGTGAAGCCTCGATTCCTGTTTCTGCAGCCCAAGGCAAACCACAGAACCGTGCCGTTTCCTTACAGAGAGCCTTGAAGTGCCAATGAGCAATACCGAGGTCCCAGCAGCGGATTCTGACCGCCCAGCCCATTGTCTGGAGCCCCCCATCCCCGCACACCCCCCAGGACGGAAGCAGGAGGAGATTCACTCTCTGCAGTTGCTAAATGCTCCTGGAGAGCTCAGGTTGATATTTCAGCTCAAAAAAAATCACGGTTGATGTTACTTAGAACAGCTGGTGGTTTCCACACGCACTCCCGGGTGGCCACGGTTCCAATTTGTGGCCAGCCTTGTCTTCAAACATCTCGGGGCAACCAAAATACGACAGGATGACAGATCGTCCTCTCGATGGATACTGACAAACAAATTAGTGCAAAGATGCTTTCCGCAGCAGACCAGATGTGTCGAGTTCTATCGCATGGAACAGGCCGTGAGAAGCCGTCCGGCCCCATCTGTGCCTTTTACTTTTTATTTATCTCTCTGTCTTTATTTATTTATTTATTTATTTTGCAGGCTCCTGATGCACCATCGTGACATACCAAGCACTAAGTGGGCACATTGAGGGGCTGGCCTTGTCGCACGTCTTAAACTTTCTTAGAATATAATCCAGGAAATTAGACCACCCAGCAGGGGAACTCTCAAAAGTCATTTGTAAATGCCCCCGAGAGCCCGAGCTTTACCACTGTCAGTAAACGGCAGGAAGGAGCCGCAGAGTCCTCCGCCTCTCCCGCTGTTTGGAACCGCTGCCCTAACACGCGGTGTGCAGCCTCCCTCGGGCTCAGACAGGCACGGCACGTCCATTGGACCCCAGGGTGGTTCAGCGACTCGCCCAGACTCCTCTCACGCCCAAAGCCCCAGGAAAAATTTTAATATTCTCCTACCTTTCCTCAGTTAAGAGCAATCAGCAAGGTCTCTGGGGGGCTGCTGCATGCTCAGAGCTCCCCCCGGCCCTAGGAAGGAGGTCAGGGTGACAGAAGGGTGGCGCCCCGTCCCCAGAGGCTTAGCGTGCCCTTGGGTACCGTGAACACACAGGGGAGGCACGGCCGTGCCTGAGGCCGTGACTGTTAGGATTCAGAGGTCTCTATGAGGCTCGTGGAGTTCTTCAGAGAGGACACGGAGTTGAACTGGGATTTAAGGAACAAACAGGATTGAGGTTAGCGGAGCAAGGCTGTGCGGCGGTTCCAGGAAGGGAGACCCACGGTGTGTGCTGTTGCCTGGAGCCAGGAACGCATCACAGGCAACTGGGACTCTAGCGGCAGGGAGGGCGGCGGAGGCCGCGGCAGGGGGTCCAGGGGGAGAGCTGAGCCGGAACCAGAGGACCATCATCCGCCACCTGCAGAGGGTTCTGCAGGCCTCAGGTCCCCATTCCCTGGGAGGCTCGGGGAGAAATCACCCAAGGGAGGTGCTCGCTGAGTCTCTGCGAACCAGAAGCTCACTGATGCGTCTGTCACATGGGGTCGTCCTGAAGCTCTGAAGAGACCCTCCAGCTGCAGGGCTCACGGGTCATGAACACCAGAAAGTGGGTGCTGCCACCAGGACCCCAGCGTCACCTCCAGGAAGACACAGCTGGTTCCATCCACAGAAGGGGCCAGGGAGAGGAGTGAGCTCTGGGCAGTGTTTGGTGTCTGGCCACGGAAAGGACACCAGAGCCCTCGTACCGGGGAGCTGGCCAAGAGCACAGAGCCTCCGTGCAGCTGGGTGATGGCACAGCCTATGCTCCGCGATGCACCTGGCAGAGCAGTGGTCGCTGTTACTCAGTGGTCATTGTTACTGCCCCCTGTCCAAGCTCACTGCTCAGCCTGCCCCCATCACTGGTGAACTGTGTCAATTTTGTGCACTCATGTGTCAGGGTGCAGATAGACGGCTCCAGTGAGACGGCTGAGCACTGGGATCCTGCCTCGTCCCAGCGCTGCAGGCCCCATGTGCAGGGCTCTGGCCGCAGGTGCCCAGGCTGGGGCTGCCTCGCTGGCCCGAGCAGTTGGCACGGCCCTCCTCTCCCTCTCAAGCCTGCCCACTGCAGCACGGCTGTCTCCATAGGTAAACTCGCAGGATCAGAGCACTGACAACTCTTAACCTTGCATTGAGTCTATCACGATTTATCAGAGAAGCATAAAGCTGTGAAATGTCCTTCTTGGCCTGACTGATTCCATGTATTTTTGATCCTTCTTTTGACATGACCTGGTGTCCTCTTCCTCCTGCCCACCTTGGACTACAAATCCATGGAGATCAGGAGCCGCCTCTGGCTCCGTGGGCAGGTCCAGGCTTTGGTGGAGACATTGGCCTGTAATTGGATCTTTTGAGTGGGGGGTTCCTTAAATAAGAATAGCTTTCAGATTCAGGCATTTCAAGCCTAACATGCTGCTGTTAGAGTATGATACCCGGGCCTCCTTTTCCTGCATATTCTTTTCAAATAAACTCAGAGAAGATTAGCACATTCCATGGATGCTGCAGCCCTTCCTTGACAGACCAAAAGCAGCAAACCAAGAGAAAGTCAATGATGCAAAGTGTGTCTCCCTCCTCCCATTTCAGTGTAGGAACTCTCCAGGAGTTCCAGCCAGACTTAGGGTTAGACGTGGCCCCACCCCGCCTGCGGGTCACTGTAGCTGACGTGCGGGGGTCTCTCAGTGGAAGGACAAAGGAAACAGCGCCAACAGCAGCCACGGGCTCTCTTAGCTCTAGCGTCGCACCGTCCCGTCTGAATATCGTGTGTCTTAACTCTGCATGTTGTGTGCCTTGCGTGGAAGTTCACAAAGGCAGGATGTTTGTCTATTTTGTTCACTGCTGTAGCCCCAAGGCCTGGGATAGTGTCTGGTCCATATTAGTGTAAATAACTATTTATTCAATAAGTGAATAAAATCCTGTAGTGACAGAGATTCCAGTGAAGAATGAGCTCAACCCCCCCATCCAACCCCAGACTCCCATGACTTTTGGAAATGAGCCAATTGTTACCCAAAAGATTTGGTGGCTTTTGTGACGTCACAGGAGCAAACTTGGAACCTGAACCTGTGACTTGGGACCCTTTATTTCACTTGTGCTGAGGGAGGGCAGAGTTAAGGTCTCTGAACCCTAGCAAGCTGCGCAGCCTGGAGGCCAGCATCCGCGCCCATCGGGGCAGGAGGGGAGTGCTGCGGAAGGGCGGCAGGTGCCCGTGTGCGCTTTTGGATCCCACGCCAGTGCGGCGCCTTTGATCGGAGGTGGAGGGTGGAGAGGCCTGAGCTCCTGGGGCGAGCGGTGGATGGAGAGCAGTCAGGCGCCATGTCACGCTGTGGGAGCAGAGGAAGAGGCGAGTAGTGCAGGGCCGGTGAGGTGCTCGTTTCCGTCTGGAATCGCCCATCTCCCCTCTGCTTGCAGGTTCACTCAGGGTGCAGGCTTAGTACAAGCTCTTTTGGAAACAGGCTTTGCGGGACTTTAATGCCGGTTCTTTTAAGACCGTGCTCTAATTTGTCATCAGCCCTCTGCAGGTGCTAGTCGGTGTGGCCCTCGGGGGCAGTATTAGCTCGCCTTTCCTGCATCCTGAGCGCAGAGCATGTTCTCAGCTGCAGGCTGGGCTCGCTCTGGGAACGCGCTCTCTCCCCGTCTCAGCCTGTTCCGCTTCCTCTGCCTTGTATTTTTGTTCCTCTTTCTGGAGGATGAGGACCTGCCACCATCCCTCAGGGGTTGTATTCTTCACTGTGAAAACCTGTGTCCCAGAATCCAGCTTCTATTTGGTAGACAGAGACAGGAGACCGACCTCAACTCTAAATCTTATAAACCTCTTATAATAAAACCGCCTCAGATGTAAATGTGCTGTCTTCATAATTAGATGAATGCACCCAACCACTGGTTACCAGCCCAGTGAAGGGTCTAATTACATTATTTCCCGTGACTGCACTGGTCTGACAGTCGCCCATCAAATATCTGTCTGCACCACTTTTTTCAGCCTTACACACGGCTGTCGATGTGAAAATACCCGTAGAAGTAACTGCTCACACATCAAAATCACAAGGCAGGGGATCATTACACAAAGAAGTGGTGTGAGCTGTGCTGGGTACCAGATTAGAGCTTTAAATATTTCCTGCTAGCAGGTAAGGTGTGGGGCTTTTAGATACATATTATTATTCACATTTCATCATGCGCCGAATGCTCCTGCCTAATTGCTAAGTGTTTTCTCTTGTGCTTAAATTTCATGCCACAGATTATTAAAAATTGACTTTACAATATTTATTTTACTTATCTTCTCAAGCCAGACTGGGCTTAGCCGATAGATTTGGTGAATTATTGATTTTTAAAGGCCATTTGTGCTATGTTTTATGCTTGGAGAATGTCCAGAGAGACCCTGATTTCTAGGCCAAAACTTACAGAACTGAATTGCTTTGATTCATCTTTAATCTAAAGACTCCTAAAGCACAAACGCTGAGATTTGGGAGCTAATGAATCCCCGCGACGTAATGTGAGGAGCTAACAAGCACTTGGTCAACATCTAGATTCATGTGATGAAAGAGGAAAACTTTCGTCTCTGTCATTTCCAGTAGGTTATCTGAGCAATAACCTTGGACAATATAATTCACTCGGTTATATAACAAGAACTGCTTAGTGACATAATGAGACATTAATAAAACCGACAAACGTCTCTATATCAGCCTTAATTTACCGCAACACCAACCTTCTGGACTTGCCATACTGCCGTTCCCAGCTCCATCTGGCCAGGCCGTGCCCTCCAAAAAGTTGCTCCTGGTTTTCCTACAATTCAGTCTACAGAGGTGAACATATGGGCAAGCAAGATAAACCTCTCTTATATTGAGTCCTACTGGATTTTTTTAAACGCACAATAGTGAGCTTCCCCTGTCCATACACTAAATCCTAAATTAAAATTATATACTAAATTGGGAGTAGCTTCATAGACACCAAAAGGGTAAAATGATGAATAAAAAATGACATGTCACCTTACATTTTTGTATATGTACAAACCCCTGTTTTTATTTTATTTTTCTGAAAACCAGCTTTGTCTAAACGTCCATTTCCTTAGCCCCACTATCTGATGAAGATCCAGTGTTCAAAGTGGACCCCATTTTCCCCCGGGCTACGTGGTTAACATACAAAAGGGGCACAGCACACACTTAACTGGTTCATGGCACAAAACAAGGAAGAGATGAGGAAAACTTTCCAAGACAATTAACAAAAATTGAGACATAGATGGTTTTATCCAGCATGTCCTTCAGAAACTTTGGAAGATTTGCTATATTTAAAGAAATTTAGAATGCTTGTAGTCTTTAAAAATCTCTATTGCATCAGTGTTGTTCCACTTAAAACTGGGGTACTGAACAGGAAACTAATCAGATTAGTCTTATAACGATTTGGACTCCCCTGGCCAGTCTCGAGTCCTGCATGAAGGACAACAGCAGAAACAACTGACTCAAGGCACCGAGACTTCAGAAAACTGCTTTTTACCACAGACTTTTTTTTTCTGTTTCAATGCTATTTCAGTTGTTTTGTTGATACCTTGAAGAAGACCTTAGTTAGGACAAGCAGGTTTCAGAGCTTCTCCCTGGCACCTGACTCCTTGCCTGTCTCTAGCCAGGGCCCCCCAACAAGGAGGAGCCCCCGGGCGGGCTCTGCCACGGCTCTCGCAGGGCAGCCCTGGAGAAAGGGAGCTGGAGCCGAAACAGGGAGGGGGCAGGGCCAGGAGCGGCCCCCACAGACCCGGCCGCTCAGGCCTTGAGCTGAACCTGGAGCCCCAGGGATGCCCCAGGGATGCCCCAGGGATGCTCACCACCAGTTGAGATCCTAGGGAGGTGCTCCCTGCACCAGGACTGGGCTGCTTGGTTTGGGGGACGGTTTAACAAAACTCCGTGACCACACTGACGTGATGCTAAATCCTTGCGACATTCTTCCACCGAGGGACCACACTGAGGCTGCTCAGCTGGCACCCGTCTCCCAGCTGGGAGCTCTGCTCCGAAATCCCAGTCTCAGCAAATGTCTCCTCTCGGCAAAGGGTGTGAATAGCCTTCACATGGCTTTTAAATGTAGCTTATTCTTTAAAACTTCTAAGCTTTTGATCTACAAAGAAGTGTGCAGGCCCCTGCCCACCTACTCATCCCCTGTGTCCCGTTGCCCATCTGCTCCTCCTGCGTAGCCGCCCGTCCCGTCCAGGGGTGCACGCACTCGGCACTGACACAGGCAGGCACAGGCCATGTGGGCATCTATCAGCTGCCGCTGCACTGGGTGAGGGCAGTGGGGCAGCAGCCAAGGCCAGGGAGGAAGTGCCAAGCCCAGAAGAGCAGGAGCCACCAGGTCTCAAGATTTATGTATTAATTGGAGAGAGTCACCCTATTCCCAAATATTTCCTACCACTCCGATGACGTGTAGTGTCTGTCTGATTATCATCCACCATCTACTCGTGTATCCATCCACCATCCACCATCCACCCCCCATCCACCATCCACCCCTCCACCTGCCCATCTATCCACCATCCACCCATCCACCCATCCACCATCCACCCATCCATCCATCCACCTGCCCATCCATCCACCTGCCCATCCATCCACCATCCACCCATCCATCCATCCACCTGCCCATCCATCCACCTGCCCATCCATCAACCATCCACCCACCATTTATCCACCATCCATCCACCTGCCCATCCACCCTCCCATCCATGTGTCCATCCACCCGCCCATCTGTCCATCTATTCATCAGCCGAGTGCTCACCATGTTCCCCCACACTGAGGAAGCAATTTTTGGGTGCAGGCTGGAGTGATTACAGGACACTGAGGGCAGGTGGTTGGAGGTGGCAGGGTGGGCAGAGGCAGTCCCTGGCCTGGGCTGGGTGGGGAAGGGGGTGTCAGGGAGGCTTCCAGGGACTGGACTTGAGCAGTGTCTGAAGGGCCAGCAGGACTGGGCCAGGCAGATGGGAAGGTCAGTTTGGCCTCACCATACTCAAAGGCTCAGGGAGCACGGCCAGCTGAGGGCAGGGGACAAGTCAGGGCTTCACCCAGGAGCCCCAGTGGTTAGGGCACCTTGCAGGAGCTGCCTGTGCCCACACCCACTCCTCACAGAGAAAGACAGCCCTGGGGGCGTGGGGCTCAGAGTGCAAGACCTCGAGTGCGGGGCTGGGGAGTGCAGGGCCTCAGAGACGTACTTCTTTATCCTGCTTAACTGAACTCCCTTCCAGTGTTTATTGAGTATTGCTAAATGCTTCTATCCATCTTGGCAGAACTGATCACACAATTTGCAAATCAGCTTTTATGAAAGACTATTTGGGTTTAGACAAAAACTGTAAAAGGATGACTGACTGTGTCATGCTGCAAGCTTGGCAAAGGCAGGGCTGAGACGTGGCTCAAGGAAGTGGGCACTGGGGGGCACCTGGGCGAGAATCTTGGCTTCACTACGCCGGCACCATGTGTCCTGCGCCCCTGGTTCCTTCTCTGCAGGGGGGGGCTGGTAACAGGACCCTCAGCCCGACATAGGTAGAAGTGAGTGGGGCACATCATAGCACTGGGTAAATTCCAACTCTAATTTCTATCGTTTAAGTTACCAGAGTAGCAACTGACATTGACTGGGTGATTGTCAAGTGCCGGCATGTTTAGGTGTGAATTTAAGGCCACAAACTGGAGCCTGAAGGAGAGACTTTTCCAGCTGTGGAACCGCCCAGCTTGTGCAGGGAGCCCCGGTCCTGTGGGAGAGGCCGAGGTTTCTCTCCATGCAGCCCCTTCCCCGGGATGTGCCTGAGTAGTTGGGGCCCCATTCCCAGCTGTCTGTCTGTGTCACCTGAGATCCTGCTGGGCCCCCGTTACCAGCCACCTGGGTTGATTCCAACACCCATCTCCTGCCTGTGACCCTTTGGCGGGTACAGGGTGGTCTAGAAGCCATTCTAGACCATTCTAGACTCTTCGGTGCTGGGGTCTCTGCCACGCTGCCCGCAGCCCCTCTGCTGAGAGGCAACCGTGCCTGGGTCCCCCGAGGAGCCGCAGCCGGGGGGTCTGGCCCCCCTCCCACTGGCCTTGAGCCAAGGGGCACGTCTGGCTCTCTGCCGGGGTCAGGGCAGCTGGGGAGATAGGGACACGTCTGGAGGAAAAATCATAAAAACACTGTACGTGGACTTCCTTATTTGATGTTCAGACAACTCTATGAGGTGGCCACTGTTTTCATAGTAAAGAGGAGAAAATGGAGACTTAGAGAAGCCACGCAGCCTACCCAGAGCCACAAGCCACCAGTGGTGGAGGCAGAACAGTCCCCACGGGCGAGCACCATGCCTGGCCACTCAGCAAGGACCACCCCACCCACCCAGCACCCGCAAATTGACTAATTACATGGTCCATTACTCTTGGGAGCTCTATTGCTCTTGAGTTGATTACCTGAAATACTCTCTAGCCTATATTCTCGCAGATACGGGGATTATTTTTGTGCTTTATGTGTTGGCTCAAGAGAAATATATTCTGCTGTTTGAAACTTTTTTGAATTTATGGATATAATAGCTTTGAAATAAAATGGAGAGCTATTTTTAAAGCAAAAAAAGTCACAGACTCATGTAGCTAAAGCTCAAGTTTAATTTAAACATGCATTTATAAATTTTAAAGTACATTTGTTCAAAAAATATATGTTTTAGCAAACTTTCAGCTTCCTTTCTCAATAAACATGTCACAGTGATACAGTAAACAGACCACAGAAGACTGGCTCTTTAGGATGCTTTAAACTTGCTTTTAAAGACCCGAGCGTAGCCTCAGAACTGAACCCCCCCCCCACCCGCAGGGAGGCGTCCAGGCAGCGGGACGCTCCGAGCCGGGGCGGAGGGTTTCCGAGCCACGGCTCACACCAAGAACAGAGCCCTTGAGGAGGCACAAACATCTCGGCCGCGTCCTTCACTGCACAACATGTGCCCGGAGCCTCTGAAAATTTCTCAGAAAGTAAGTGCCCTCCTCAAAATTCCTGATAACTGCACCAGAGCAGAGAAGAAACGAACGCATCAGGCCTGGGGCTTCTCCTAGACTGTTGTGTCATTTCAAAGGTCCTTCTGAGTGAGTTCTGGGTGAAGTTTGTTTTACACAGCAGTTTCTGGGTATTTACGTACAGAAATCTATAGTGACAGCTACAAGGCAATGGTTCCAAATTTCAGATGAAAACACAGAGAAACAGAGAATAGCCTTTGCTACAGAATCATGTGTATTTGTCAAGCACTTAGGTGGCACTTGCTGTATGCCTGGCGCTGGCTAAGCCCTTTGTAAGCGGCACCTCAATCAACACTCAGCCTCGTGACACGATCCTACCCGAACCCCGCGGTCGGATCTCACTCCGCTCCACGCTGTGCGGCCTCCCGTGCTGGTCACCGCAGGCTACGCGGCAACGACCGTCAGCCCCTAGCCCAGGGCCTCTGAGGGGCCTGTTGCGCTAGGGAAGCCATCCTGGCCTTGAGGACACTGCCAGGAAGTCACCTGACAAGGAAAAGGATCAAATTCTTGGCTTTGGTTTCAAAAACTTTGGGTTCAGTTGCAAGTCAGGTGAGCGTCGGGAAGACACTGTCTCAGGAGCCCCAGTCTTCCTGACCTCCCTTGGCTGGAGGGCGCCTGGTGTGGCCACGCCGGTCCCGCCCTGGGCAGGTGGGCAGAGGGGGCCAAGGACGGAGCCTACACGGGCTTGAAGGAGCAACGCTTGGTCCCTCCCGGGGCTGTGGGAGCCACAGCACCACCTGTGGCCCCCACCTCATGCTGTGGGGCCGGAGCAGAGAGGTGGGGGGCCAGAGGCCCAAGCCAGGCACCCCGAGATTCTCGAGGCCCAGAGAGGCAGGGGGACGCAGCCGAGCTTTCCGCCGGGCCCGAGAGAGACAAGTAAGCTAAGGACATGGGTGGACAGTCGTGCTCTGGCCCCAAAGGGCTGCAGAGAGCAGAGCAGGGTGCGGCCTCCCTCGGGCACTGCACGGCGCAGCACAGACCAGGGACAGGCCTTCCTCCCCCGCGCAGACGCCCAGGAGCTGAGACTGGGCCCCGGGAGGACAGGAGGACGGGCGCAGCTGGAGGAGAGGGAGAGGCCCTAATTGCCTGGGCTCTGGGGCCTGGGGCTTGTGCTCCCACACGTGACCAGGCAGCGTCCGCAGACGTCACACTAGGGACCCGAGGCGGCAGCTCGGCTGAAGAAGGTGCACGTCTGCAAACCTGAGTTCACGTGGTGAACGTTGTGCAGACAATTTCTGCCCGTCTTTGTGGTGATTCAGAGCACATGGCAGCTGATCCAGAGTGAAGGAGGTGGGGAGAGTCCTCAGACACAAAGGTGTTTATTCTGCGCTGGCGTGGAGGACAGGCCATCTGCAAGGCTACACCAGGAACAATTCAGATTTCAACGATCTCCCTGAAAGAGTAATATTTCTAGAGTAGCAGCTATTTTCTGCTAAATACAAACATGCATTTAGATTTCATTTATGTTCTATTGTTTGCATGCACAGAAAAGGGAATAAATTGCTCCCTGTTTTATTATTTTGCTGTCAGGAAATGTGATTACATGTTATCGCAGCCCAAGAAAACCCCCAGCCTGAACCCTCCCAGCCCTGATATCATGCAGGCGAGTGGGGGCCGCCCAAGCCGGCACCGCTGGGAGCCCATCTCCACGGCGAGCGCCGCATGCCCAGTGCAGATGAGGTTCAGGTGGCCACAGAGATGAAACATCTGAAAAGAGAACACATTCTCTGTTCAACCTCAGGTCACACCGAGGTTGCAGACCGCGCTGGCAAAGGCAGAAGCCCATTGTCCCGAGGAACGGGATTTGCCTCTCCAGGCCTGGATGTGTGTGCTGCAGGCGTGTCTGTGAACAGAGCATGTCTGAGGGTCAAGAGTGGCTGGGACATGGAGCATCAGGCAGCAGGTTGAGGGGGGCTCCCTAAATCTCCCCAAAGTGCAGCCCAGCCAGCCCAGCCTCCTCTGGGCAATCACTGACACCACCACACAGGAGCCAGGGCTTCTGAGGGTGGGACACAGCCCCCGGCCGTCCCAGCTGTGGTGACGGTTGGTGAGGGGTCGTGGCCACCCTCGTCCAGCACAGGCAGACGGGCCAAGGCCCAGGCCCCGCCCTGCGTGCCCGGGAGACACAGCTCCAGCTGCAAGTGTTCCCCCCGGGGCTCCCCTCAGCCCGGGAAGGTTCAGAGGTTAAAGCAGGAGCCCGACACGCAGACGGCCGACACACACTCACCAGGAACACCAGGCCCAGCACCTGCAAAGAGGAACGCCCCTCGTTAGTTACCAAGTGTGGGCAGATTACAGCAATAAGATGTCATTTTTCACTTCAAATGGGCATTGATGTTTTAAAATAACACTCATAGCTGGCAAGGGGTGAGAGACGTCCTGGTCACACTCGACAGGTGGTCAAGGGGCCCAAAATAATTTGATTTTGGATATCAAGAGCCTTGAAATTATTTATTCCCTCTCATGCAGCCAATGCAATTCTAAGAATATTGACTGAGGGGTAATCAGAGATGTGGTAAAGGATTAATGGTAGATGTCCGTGACAGCATTATTAATACATGTGTGTATCACATGTATGCACATACTAACCATATCTGCAAACACTGGAAACTCCCTCCATGTCCAGCAACATGGGAGTGTCATACATGTTGTGTTACACATTTTCAATAGAATGTGCTATGTTGACATTTTACCTCATGTTTTAAGGAATACTTTAGATAATGAAAAATGTTCACAATATAATATTAAATGGGAAAAAGAATTATCAAGCCATGTATTCCCTCAATTTCATACTCTCTCTTACCTCCTGGACCTTTGCACAACCTCCACTCAAGAAAAGTGATTCCGGCAACAAGCTAGAGAACAGATTGGTACAACAAACAGGTGATTATTGCACAACCCAGGTGACAGCCAGCATGGCAGTAGTCGGGGGAGGAACAAACATATGGTAGGAGGGGACCCTCTAGAGAACCGCGTAGCCCATTTGACATGCATGGGGAGGGAGGCAGACACATCAGGTAGCTGAGGGTTTCCAGGTCGGACCCCGGTGGATGGTATTAACTGGGTCAGAGGAGCACTGGACATGCTGGTTCCTGCCAGGAGATGCTCCTCCGGTTTTGAGCAGATGGACTCAGAAATCCCACAAAGCAATCAGGGAAACTGTCCGGCAGGAAGTGAGGAACGTGGCCCTGGGGTCAGAAGAGAGTCAGGGATTAAAGCGTTGCCTTCAGGCTGCCACCTTCAGATGGAGCTTGCTCGCAAGCAGGGTGACCTTACGCTGTCTTCCAAACTGGGACACACTCGCGAGTGGCAGCAAGTGCTGTAAGTGATTACTCCAGAGCAACAAAGCTCACTGAGGACACCAAACTAAGATGAGGAGGATGATGTCACACAACCTCCATGCACCTCCTTTCCCAAAGGGAGCACGACACAAGGACTGTGCCTAGAAATTTGCAGTGCGGCAGCCAGCCGTGGCAGATCATTTGGAAAGCTGTGAGTCTCTCCGAGTGAAGTGTGGACACACACCTTTAGATCTTTTTCCTAATTTAAGCATACTTTCTTGCAAAGATTCACCTTTCCCTGTCGATCATTTGTCAGATCTTCTGCATCTGTGCCCACCGCTCACATCTGGAAGAGCTCGTGGAACAAACTGGTGCGTGTATGTTTGTGTTTCAGCTTTTTCCTTATTTCCTAAGATAAACCGAGGACAGCTGGAGTGCAGCATATAGTCAAGCCCAGAACGTCTGCATGGCCTTCAAGCCTGCGCACAGCACCGCGATCATTGTCTGGTCCAAAACCTGCTCTGATGAGTCCCAGTGTTGACTCACCGGGGATGTCACCGGGCTTTGAGGGAAACCATCTAGGAGGGGAACGAAATGCCCTGGAAACTAAACCATCTGAGAAGCACGAATTCCACAAAAGAGCTCTACATTTTGCCATGCAGCTAATTGACAGCCGCGCTGCTAACTCCCGTGAAGCAGAAGTCATGGCTTCACACGCACGGTCACCAGCGCCTCTCATCGCTGCCGGAAGCCTACTGCAGCTTCCACGTGGGGCTGACTTCCCACGAATTTGAGAAGGAATTTAGGAGCTCTGTATTTCCTGTTAATTTATTCACCTCTTTAAAGACACCATCTCCAAATACAGTCAGTTTCTGAGGGACTGGGGTGGGACTTCAACCTGAGTTTCTGGGGAGTTCACAAGTCGGCCCGTACAATGGATGAGTGACCAAACCCTTGTTTTACCCATCTCTGAAATTGCCGGAAGAGACGTACACCCAGCAGTCACCAAAAGGAATCAAAGCTTCTTGTGTTTTACAAAACACAGTGCAGACCCAGAATCTCTTTAAAAGTTGCCTGAACTCCCCTCTGCTGTTGCAGGATGGGACCATGGAAGCAGTGTTTCAAAACACACGTTCCTGAAAGTCTGTGTGATGCATTCCTTGCCTCTACTCCAAAATGTTATTCCTTCCTCCTGCCTGCACCGAGGTTAATTATTTTCTTGCTTCCCGGGGCCCCCCACCTGTTGATACTGGTTTTCGTCTGTGCGTAGACAGAAGCAGCGCCCATTTGAAGACATACCTGTTTGATTAGAATACACAGCTATGAAAGAAAGTGGGTCAGGCTTCGGGGAGGCCATCTGTCAGAGTGTGTTTTGGCAAAAAGAAAACATGAGAAGGGAACTTATAAAAGAGGCTGAAGTATTGTAGCCCAAGGGCACCAGCAGAGTTCTGTGGGATCCAACTGTCAGCCTTCTTTCCTGGTTATGTAATTGCTCAAGATAGCTGCGCGGCCGAGATGGGAGGTGTATGTGGCCTACAAAAGGGGAAGACAAAAGTACAAACCTCACTTACAATTTTTGAAATAAGAACAGAACCAAAGCGTTCAGTTTGTGTATTTTTTAAATAGCCCACACTATGAAATATTTAGTGCTTTTTAGGAGGCAGTGTGTGAGATCAAATACTTAGACATTCTAGCAATGATAATTTTTATTAAAATAATTGAAATGTAATTTATATAAGCAAAGTGTACAAACCATGTGTTACAGTTCAGTGACAAATGCACACGCACATATAACACACCCCCGTATAAATACAGAATATTTTCATCCTTCCAGGAAGATCCCTCAGGCCTCTGCCCAGCCAAGCCCAAACCAACCCTCAGAGACACCCACTCTGCTCTCACCCTGGAGTAGTTTCTCCTCTTCTGGAACTTCGTATAAACGGAATCACATAGCACATTTCCTTTTGTGCCCAGATTTTTTTGTTCAACGTAACGCTTTTGAGATTCATCCGTATCACGATGTGTTTGAATATTTCGATCATTATGCTTTGTTTTGCTGAAAAACCTTCCATCGTATAAAGGCACCACGATTCGTATATCCATTCTTCTGTTGACGGACATTTGGGGCAGTTCCAGTTTTAAGCTGTGATGAGTAAAGTTTCTATAAATATCCTTGTGCAAGTCTTTTTGAGAACACAGGTATTTCATTTATTTGGGGTAAATATCTGAAGTGGAGTTAGCAGGTCATTGGAAAGGTGCATGTTTAACAGCCAAAACATTTTCCAAAGGTTTCTAAAGCTATTGTACCCATGTATGAGTTCTGATTTTCCCCATGTCTTTGCCGACATGTACCATTGTCAGTCTTTTTAATTCTAGCCACTCTAGTAAGTGTATATTGGTATCTTGTTGCAGTTTTAATTTGCATTTCCTTAACGCGTAATGCTGTTGAACACTTTTTGGTGTGATTATTTGCCTATTTGTATATCTTCCATTGTGAAGTTTCTGTTAAGTATTTTGCCCATTTTTAATTGGATGTTTTAATTATTAAGTTGCAAGTGTTCTTCTTATATTCTGGATACAAAACAGTCATACGAATTGTAAATATATTATCCCAATCTGTGGATGCCTTTTACTTTTATTAACAGTATCTTTCAGTGAGCTGAAATTTTTAATTTTGACTAAAACTACTTTATCATTTGTTTCTTTTATAGTTAGTGCTTTCTATGTCCTAAAAATCCTTGTCTACATGAAAACCACAAAAGTAATCTCCTGTATTTTCTTCTTGAAGATACAGTTTTAACTTTTCCATTTAGGTCTATGATCCATTTTGTTGTGATAATTGTCATGTATGGTACGAGGTAGGGCTAGAATTCATTTTTTTCAGTATGTTGTCCGATTTTTTTCAGCCCCATCAGTTAAAAAGATTTTATTTCCCTCATTGAATTGCTTTGGGAGCTTTGACAAAAATCAATGGATCATATGGACATGATTCGATTGCTGGACTCTGTTTTGTTCTGTTAGTCTATTTATCTGTCCTATTGCCGTTACCATATTGTATTTGCTTTTCACTATCACTATTGTTTTGACTATTCTGGGACCTTTTCATTTCCAGATAAAATTTTAAATTATCTTTCAATTTCAATAAAAATGCCTACCAGGGTATTGATTGAGATTGTATTGAATCTATAGATAAATCTGGGGACAATTGATATTGTAACAATATTGAGTATTCCATTCTGTGGACATGGTGTGTCTTTCTGTTTATTTACTCCGTGGACATGGTGTGTCTTTCTGTTTATTTACTCCGTGGACATGGTGTGTCTTTCTGTTTATTTACTCCGTGGACATGGTGTGTCTTTCTGTTTATTTACTCCGTGGACATGGTGTGTCTTTCTGTTTATTTAGATCTTCTTAAATTTCTTTTAGTGATAGCTTGTGAATGAGTGTGGAGGTTTTGGCACTTTTTTTCTTCAAATTATACCTAAGTATTGTATAACATTTTGCCCGAACAGTAGTTTCTTCATTATTTATCTAAAACTCCATCTTAACTGGTGTCCTGCAGTTTTATTTGATAAATCTAGCAACACCAAAAAGCGAAAACTTTGATGGATCTAAAACAATCTTTAAACATTTCGCAATCTTGCTAAGGTGAGCTCTGGAACAGATTAGTGTGTTGTTGTGGGTGTTGGGCTGGCAGTCCTGCTTTATTAAGAAATTGTAATTTCGTTTGAGATCCTTCAGACCCAAGCACTTGAGCTTCACACCCTTTGTGTAACATTACTGGACCCCCTAATGAAATCACAGCTCAAGCAAGTTATCTCACGCTCCCGGAGTAAACTAGCTTGGGCTGTGAGGTTTCAGGACATCAAACCTGGCTTATTCTTCTTATTTGGTGGAACGAAGAAGGAGCGGCTTTTTATGTTTGAGTTATTTATTGTCCTCTTTGTGTGAACGTTGCACCGTCGCCTGTCCCTACTGGAAATAACAGCTGTTAACAGACTCCTGAATGAATTTCGGTGGGAGCTCCCCTGGCCTCTGGAAAGATCAGCCAGAGAGAAAACGGGCCCAGGCTCAAAAAAAAAAAAGCAAGTTTCAGGCTGGGGTTGGCTCCTGGTGGTCAAGGGTACATAAATCCACCAGTTAGTGATTTCATGAGAAATCACACTTACGTCGTGGCATACAGTGCCAAAATGGGAGCATCATGTGGACAGTTGTCCTCTGTGATGACAGAAACAGGCAAGCAGTGTGGTGTGAATTCAGTAACCTGCTAGGAAATCCTGCCCAGGCGTGGATGGCTTCAGGAGGAGATGGAAGTATCCTGCAGAGCAAAGTGGCTAATCCCAGCGCCAGGGACACTCTGGGCCACTTAGCAGGAAACTCAGAGATGCCTCTGTCACATTCTGTACCACGTTGGATGAGTAATAGGGACAGTTCCTTCTGTAGCTTTCTAATAAATGTGGTCAAGATTCATATGGAACATAACGAATTGTGCAGACTTGAGGGTCTGAAGTCTGGGAGCCGAGAGGCTCTGTGTGCCATGAATCCTGAAGGACTCCCTTCCCCCGTGGAGTAGGTTCCACGTGTGGACAAAACTCCTATCTTCTGTGGTTTGATTTCAGCCATGGAAATCTCTAAAATAAGGAACTTTACTTTGGTCTCTCTTTATTAGTCTTTTTTTTATTTCTCCCAATAGTATGTCCTACCTACAATTCCTTAATCTTTCTATTTAAGAAGTAAACAGCTGAGACAATGGGAAAAAGCATATTTTATTGGTCAGGAGTGGCATTTCCTAGTTTGGTGCATTTCCCCACTGTACCCGGGACATGTGAGCAGCCTGGACTTTGCTCACCCAGCCACCAGGGCTGTGGGCAGAGGGCAGTGCCCAGTGCTCAGTCCATAGAGTCGCTGTGCGTGGCCACTTCTGGGAAGGCCTGGCAGGCTCTCTGCCACACCGCCTCACTACCGCCCCCCACTTCTGCCAAACACCTGCTAAGTGACAAGGCAACAGTTTTGATAAGTCCTTTGTTTTTCATGCATTTCAAGTCCACAGAGCGAATTCTCCACTCATGGGAAAACCGAGTCTTGGCTTTATTTGTACGATTCCCTTTGGACTGAGAAATTTTTTACCTGCTTTAGTTGCTCTCTGTGAAATGACCTTCGCACGGCAGTCTCTGTGCCCACCGAGTGTCCTGTGAACAGATGTGATGCTGGTGGCTGGGGACGAGTGCTTAGAGCTCCCAGGGACGTGCAAGACGAGAGCAGGTGCCGGACGGGAGACTGAGGAAGATGTATCCATAGAGTCCAGAATGGGGGGGTTGTAAAATGCCAGGGACCCAGCAAAGGCTGAGCCAGAACCGAGTGTCCGCACCCAACTGACCTCCCCACCTGCCTCCTCCAGCCCTCGGCAACAAGACACATGAAGCCACAGAGTTTTTCTGAAACTCGATGCCAAATGTGCCTTTCCTATTCTCTTTGCAGACAGAGTCAGCATATTGTCGACCTTCCTGGCTCCCTTCAAGCACCTGAGTCCTGGCACCACAAACACAGAGGACGAAGACACCCTAAGTAAGCAGCTCCCCACCCCAAAGAACAGACAGTCCCTGCTGCGAGTGTGGAGGGGTGTCCCCCACAGCCCCCAAAACTGAGACCCCTGGGGACATGGGGATGGTGCTGAGTGGTCATCCCTGGAGCAGGAAGATCTGCTCCCACCCCCCCCAGAACCCCATCCCCCCCGGAATCCCCATCCCCCCCGGAACCCCATTTCCCCCCCCAGAACCCCACCCCCCCAGAACCCCATCCCCCCCCGGAACCCCGCCCCCCATCCCGTCCCTGCCTGTGTTCTCATCCTCACCTGGAACCCCTTCCTTACCTAAAACACAGAGAAGTGTCATTAATAGCTGCGTGACTGAGAACCCCAGGGATTACAGGCAATTAAACAATTTCCTTAGTTTTCTTGGACTATTCTCTCTTTTCTTTCCTTTGTTTTCCCCTCCAAACCAAACAGAAAAATGCTCAGTGTCTCGGAACACAGCTCACACAGTTATTCAACAAGGACAGGGCTGGGCCGGAGCTGCCCGCGGAAACGTTTCTGGCACAGGAAGCAGGAGCAGGGCCAGCGCCGTGGCGGGTGCCACAGGGCTGGCTCAGGGACAGGGCCCGAGCAGACCCCCTGTTCAGACCCACGAGGGGTGCCGGGCAGACAGCACTGGTGAGAGAGAGAGTCAGCCCTGGGGGTGTCTGCGCACGGGACCCTGCTCTCCTCTGCAGCACGTTGTCGAGCATTTGAAAGAGGGAGGCAAAAGCTCAGACGGGCGCCTCCTTCTACCACCAAACGTTGGGAACGTGCTGTTGTCGTGGGATGGGGAGGAGGCAAGGTGTTCATGGGTGGTCCCCACGACTGTCAGTTCGTTGGACCAGCACGGGGGTGTTTTCCATTTCTCTGTCCCCTTTTCAAAGCAGAGCACACTCTGTGAGCAGCCGCTTCCCAACAACACGATTATTAACAATGATGGAAACGGGGGTTATTACCCTGGTATTCCAGAAAAGCAAACTCACAGAGTTGTTGCGTGTCAGAACCACAGCAAATATCCGTGATCCTCTGCTCAGACTCCTTCTCATACTAGGTGGGCTGGGGGCAGGAGAGGGACCCACAGAGACCAGGGAGGGGCTCTGGACCCTGACTCCAGAAACTGACAAAGCTGGCTTCTCTTCCCTCAAGACCTAAATTGGAAAACTTCCAAACGATTATTCTATTTATTGATAGCTACATCAGAAATTTGGGATATAGCAGAGAGAGAAATTTTAAAACTATACCCCACTAGTGCATACGTGTACGCAAGTACACGCACACGCACACCCCAAGCTGAACCTGACATGCGGACAAAGCTGTTGTTAACGCAGGTGGAGCGAAACTTCACTATTTCCTCTCTTTCCCCCCTGCAGCTGCTGGAATCCCTGGCTCCTGCTACTGTCCCTCAGGGGAAAAGGAAATAAGGGAGGTAGCAAGAACTAGAGAATGCTTTGGGGGTGCAGCAAACAGTTTTTAACTTACAGAGACACAGTAGCCACATTTCTGTACCAACCAGAGGCCCCAGACCTTAGAAGTAAACCGTCTGGCTTCTTTGGAAAGTTACTGTTCTGCTCCCGAGGTTACTGAAAGAGCAACACCCCACATAGCAGCTTCTCCTCGCTCCCCTTCCAGTGGCAGGATAGAGACCAGGATGCTGGATAATTAGGATGGAAGCCCCATGGGCTGAGACTCTCTGGAGGCATCTTACGCTCTGTCCTTGCCTCTGTGCAGCCCTGGGCCACGAATTTCACCTCTCAGAGTCCCCACGCCTCCTTTGCAAGACAGGACAGTAATAAAACCTCAACCACAGAGTCGGGGTGAGGCCCTGGAACACAGGCAGTGCTCAGTCAAGGTTGGCCAATGCTTGTAATTAAAGCTATTTTCCCCTAATTCAGCTTACTGGCTAATGGGTTGAAACTTACAGACAAGAATAACTTTAAATTATTTATTGCATGTTAAGATGCTTTTGAAATGCTAGGGGAGTCCCATTTTCAATCAATGAGTTGTCCCCCTTTTAGATGCTATTAATTTACTTATTAAGTTATTTTCATAGATTGTTCAAAGACAAACCTCCAAATTAATTGGACCTTCCTTAATAGTTCCTGTTTTGGGAAAATCCCAGGACAGTGTAGAAAATACTCCCCAAACTGAGATGGTGCCAAGAGACCAAAGAGTGACCCAGACAAATCCAGTCCCACCGGCTAGGTGAGTTCATTAGAGGTCACTTGCACAGGCCCTCACTGCTGGGCAGCGTCAGGAGTTCAGAGAGTAACATCCTCACTGCCTGCCTGTTTTAATTCTTTTTGGTGAATCAAGCAGAGCTCGCTGTCTGTGTCATTACATGTTTACATGTGATACAAGCACACAGAAGGAGCTACATGAGAATACCCTTTGTGCTTTGTTCTTCTTCCAGCTTCCTTGTTTTGATCTATATCTCTAAGTTCAAAACAAAAGAAACCTGCATGAGTCCTGTTAAACATTCAAAGCCAGTGGTGGGGAGCTTGTGTCCCGCCCTCAGTTCTGTCTGGTATTGCCAATGTGGTCTTATCCATTTGCTACCCAAATGCCACTGAAAGGTAGAAAAAGACTGTGTGTGTACTGGTGTGTGGTGTGATGTGTTGTGCATATGTGTGGCCTGTGTGATGTGTGTGGTGTGTGAGTATGCACATGTGTGCCTGTGTATCACATGTGTGTTGTGTGAGTCTGTGTGCATGTGTGTGTGCATGTGTGTGCACATGTGTGTGAGGAGCAAGGGTAGGCTGGTAAGAGCACATGTGACCTTGCTCTGACACCTCACATCTCTGGCAGCCCTGAGCTGCCCAGATCTCCAGCAACCTGGCACATACCCCAGTGTTTGTGTGGAGCTGAGAGCCAGGGATCTAAAGGCGCCATGCTGGGGACAGGGACCCGGGCATGGGTGGGCATGCATGGCACACGCAAGGCCCTCCACCTGAGGAAGGTGGCGTCAGGGGCCCCACCTGGAAGCCAGTCTCCAGCAGGTTGGGTTTGGGCTGAGGGTTGACCATGTGATGCCACATTCCTAAGACCTGTCTGCCTGAAGCGGTGAACCCTGAAAGGCTTTCTTCTTCCAACACCCAAGCAATGAGTCGCTGCCCCCCTGGCCACATCACCTCTCTGCTGACCACTGCCCAGAGGGCGGGATTTGACCCAATCCTTGCTGCGACCAAGGCCGTTGGACTGCAAAGACCCCCCGCCCCGTGCCCTTGGGGTTCTGTGAGAAGGAGGTCTCCCCACCCACTGTATCTTCTTCTTCCTAGATCCTGTGCATGGAAGGCCCAGCTCCAGGGGCCATGCATGGTGGGTCTTTGAAGGAGGAGCCACTGCAGCCGCCCAGCTGTATGTGTGGCCATGCCTGTGTACCCCACAAACACCAGAAACATGCTGCATCCCACAAACCCCATCCCAAGCCTCCCAGCCTGCGTCCCGGCCCACACTTCCCTTGTCCCTCGGAGAACCAGGCTGCCTCCCTCATCCTGTCCCTAAGTCCCATCACATGTAGAGGAAGGGCTGCTCTTTTCTTAAAATGGGGCTGCTTGGCAGCAAAATAACCTTCACCAGGAACAATATTATCTCTTCAAATGTAGCGTGGCGCATTGGATGGCTGGCTCCCGGGCTCCCGTCTGACCCGAAGACACACAGTGTCATTATTAGTGATGTGTGCAGTCCCAATGGTGCCAGTCCGTGGGGCAGTCAGGCGTGCATAACGACCAGGCAGAGGGCGCCGGCCCGCCAGGGAGCCAGAGGGGGAAGAGAAGGACGTGGACGGACGCGCCAGCAGGCACCGGCCCCGAGCACGCGACAACACAGCAGCGGTGAGACCCCACCGCGAGCCCCAATCTCCACCTGGTCCCTCTGTCTTGGGGCGATGGCAGCCTCGGCAGCAAACTTAGTAAATCCAGAAGAGTATCTTTCACTTGGAAAACAGAAGTTCAGCCACAGCCACAACAATCTAAAATTTTGCTCTTTCTCCCTCAGATGCGATTCTTTTTATGCATTAACAGTTTTTGTCAAACTTTTTGTCAAACAAGATAATGTACTGGTGGGCTCAGGAGACAGTCACGTGGGGAGAAGCAGAATTGAACAGTCTCACCTGTGTCCTCCCGTGCCGACGCCCCCGACTGCGACATCCTCTCCTGAAGCCCGGCAGCTCTCGGGTTGTTCGTGACTGCTCAGTGCCGCCGCTTTATGGCCTAATGTCCAGGCATTTTTCCGCTTTCTTTCTGATTTCCACAACGGAAGGACACGTGCGACCCTCTGAAAATCAGGTGCTGCCTGCAGAGACCTCACAGAAGCCACGTCCAGGGGTGCAGAGGTGTTGTGCCAGCAGGAGGGACGTGCACAGGACACCACACGTGGGCAACTGGGAGGGGGTGTCAGTAGGAAGGTGTGTGGAGACTGAATCAGGACTTTTCATGGTGGAGGGATGTGGCACAAGCCCAGTGGGGGCAGGCGGGGTCGGGGAGCTGCCCTGTCCCCTCTCTTGGCCTGAAATACCCTAAAGAGTAGAACTCAGTGCTGTATCTACACCCACATGTGCGCAATGTTAAAAAAAGGGTTGTGTTCAGTGCTTTCTCTCATAAGGTGATTGTTCCCACCGAAACAGACCGTAAATGAATGCCACGCACCTGTAACTTGTAAAGCCCTCAGATTCACACTTTTTAACAAAGTTATGTTCCTAAACCTAATGTTTTTTAGAAGCAAATTGCTAAACCATAATAGAACTACCTCCCAATTTAGAAAAGCAAACTAGTGAGAAGTTGAGATCTTGGCAAACAGAGCACTGTCAGAGCAGGGCCCAGAGCCTTCCACAGGAAAGTCCAGATGGTGGTGACAGTTGTGGCCAAGAGACGGATCAGTTCACCCCGAGCTGGGCGAGCAGGCAGCATGCAATCCTGAAAAACATTCTCGAATGTCAGGATGCCTCTCGAAGGTGCCTGTGAAATTGTACATTCTATAGTTCTCCAGCAGCAATGTCGTAGGCTAAGGGTGGGGAGTGTTGTGCCCCACCAGCGGGTCTCGCCTGCCCAGCTTCCAGGCCACGTGAGGGAAGCATGTCCGTGCGTCAAACCCTACCTGTAAGTTGGGGGTTAGCTGTAAAAGTCACCTCAATTTTCCACTTGCTTAACAAGAAAGTACCATTCACACCAGCAGCAGAGCCTCCCACGGTGAGATCTCCAGTCCCCAAGGACAAGGCTAAGGCATGTGTTCTTGCCCAGCCGGCCTCAGCTCGCCAACCCAGCACACACGGCGGCAGACTGTGGGCTCAGCTTCCTATGCTCTTCCAGAAAGCCCAGAGAAGGGTCTTACTGTACAACAGCCAAGAAAATGAAGGATCCAGTCAGTTTCCCTAAAGTCACCTTTCCAGCGACAACGCAGCAGAGGGGACTGGGTTTCCTGGGACTGAATGGCACCTCGACCGATTAACAGACCACGTAGCCTCCACCAAAACTTCTTCACCTCTTTGAGCTTCGATTCCTCATCTAGAAAGTGGTGACTGTAATACCCACCCCCAGGGCTGATAAAAAGAATAAGAAACAGCAAAGTCCACATTCTGGGTGAGGTGGGGCTCAGGGGAGGGCAAGGGCTCTGCGGTCAACCTGCCAGTCGACCCTTCCGGAAGCACGTTCGCCAGTAAAGGGCAATGGGGACTCAGCAGGCCACGTGGCCATCCTCGGCTGAGATTTTCCAAAAGGAGCAGCTTTTTCAGAAAACAGTGGTCCGAGACATCCAGTCCAGAAAAATTAAATTATCATTAAATGCACTAATCACCCACAGTTAGTAAATGATGATTTTGCTAACTTTACTTCAGATCATTTTTTGCAGAAGAAATAAAGCATTACAGATACAAATGAAGTCACCCCCGGCCCTCAATTCATTTCCCTCCTTCCCTCCCCAAGAGCAGTTGGGATGTATCTTTATTATACATGCATCTGCAGCTCTACCACGTATGTAGGATTACATGAATAATATATAATGTTGGTGTTTATAATTTATATTAATGATACCCTATTCTATGGATTATTTTGCAAATTGATTTTATTATCCAACATATTTCTGAGATTCGTCTATGTTGAAGCACACAGATATAGTCCATTAGATGCAACTGCTACATAGTATTCTGTAGTATGATTCTATCACAATTTATTTACTATTCTTCCAACCATGGGAACTTAGGCACTTTCTAAGTTTCCAGTTGTACAAAAATATGCTGCAAGGAACATCTTTGTTCATCTCTGCTTCTGTATGTGCAGACTTCTCTAGGGTATACCCTCAGCAGCAGAATTGCTGAGTAGGGTGTGTGTCGCTTTATTCTTACCAGGAGCTCCCAAAATGCTTTCCAAAGGGGTTGTCCTAAGGATCATTGCCACCATTCTGCAAGTGCATATCCTTAAAACACTTTGACATTTCTGGTTTTTTAAAAAATGTCTGCCAATATGATTAAGGTGGTGACCATCTCAGGGTCCTTGCAGGGGACCAGCCATCTCAGCTTTCAACACACCTTCCCAACTAAGCATCATCAACTCTAGCTTTTGATTTAAAGTGAGAGATGTGTGACTCTTCCGTTCACTTGAACACTCACAGGCCATTGTAGGGTTATTATTTGGCCTAATTTCAATATTGTTGTGTCTCAGGGAATAGGGAGGCCCAAGGAGAGGGAGAACAGCCAGTCAGTGGAGCAGTCAGAACATACATAATATTTATCCATTAAATTTGCCATTTTATATGGGCACTGTTTGTGCCCTAACACAATTGCAATAGTAATAGCAAAGATCTGTTTTAAATATTTTGAGAATTACCAAAATGGTACTCAGAGACAAGAACTGAGCACATGCTGTTGGAAAACGGCACCGACAGACCTGCTGGAAGCAGGGTTGCCACAAACCTTCAATTTGTAAAACATGCAGTCAATATCTGAAAAACACAACAAAGTGAAGCACAATAAAATGAGGTACGCCTGTGCCCTAAATCATCTCCAGATTACTTATAATACCTAATACAATGTAAATGCTGTTAAACAGTTGTTAGACTGTATTGTCTAGGGAATAATGACAAGGCGAAAAAAGGCTGAACATGTTCATTTCAGATGCAACTATCCATTTTTTCCAAAATATTTTTGTTCCACAGTTGGCTGAATCCATGGGTGCAGAACCCACGGCTGTGGACAGCCAACTGCATTTCCCAAAACAGGCGGCAGGCCAGGAGAGCGGGGCTCGGCCACGCTCTCTGTGTGCTGTGGCCATTGTGCCTGCCCTTAGCTGGCTCTTGTCCATCCCTCCACGGAGGCCTCAGGAGACACCAGCCCTTCTTGCCTCTGGTTGTGGACGAGGAGGTCGGCTTTTGAGAATCTCGACTTGGGGCAGGAGAACAAGAACCACAACACTGGCAGAGCTGCCACTCCTTGGTGCTGGGGGTCGGGGCATCCAGCACCCAGCCCGGAGGTCCCCCAGCAAGTGGGAAGGGCCCCACACACAAGGGGGACACACACACCACCCCCACCACAGGAAAGGCCTCTCTGACCTTTGACACTGCCCAAAACTCATAAAAAGAAAGAGTCACTTATCTGTTTGGTTTTGGGGGCAGCATTGGCAAGAGGGTTCAGGTGTCAGGTGAGAGCACAGCCCACATTTGGAGCAGGGGCGGGGGCAGAGCGAGAACAGGACCCAAGTCTCACCCAGGGCCGGCGCTTCTTCCCCAGCGCGGTGCTCCACGAATCGTCCTTCGTCCCCCTGGGCAGCCGGGTGCCAGACGCCCTCCCCTTCGAGCGGCCACGGGGGTCAGGCACGTTTCACAGGCCTGGTCTGCGGTGCCCGGCAAGGGCTCTGTGTGCGGGTTTCCGGCTTTGCCATCCGTCGCTAGCAACAGTATCTGCCGTTCGAACCGGCCTGCCAGTGCCCTGGGTCATGACTAATTTGTTCTCACCTCCAGGTACCAGCAGCGCGGAGGTGAAGGAAAACCGAAATGTGGGCAACCTGGGCGCCAGGCCACTGCCCGCCGGCGACCGAGCCCGAGGCGGAGCGCCCAGCGTGAAAAGGAAACGGCCCCTGGAGGAAGGGAACGGGGCCCATGTCTGCAAGCTCCAGCTGATCTGGAAGAAGCTGTCGTGGTCCGTGACGCCCAAGAACGCGCTGGTCCAGCTGCACGAGCTGAAGCCGGGCCTGCAGTACCGGACAGTGTCGCAGACGGGCCCGGTGCACGCGCCGGTCTTCGCCGTGGCCGTGGAGGTGAACGGGCTCACGTTCGAGGGCACCGGCCCCACCAAGAAGAAGGCCAAGATGCGCGCGGCCGAGCTGGCGCTCAAGTCCTTCGTGCAGTTCCCCAACGCCTGCCAGGCCCACCTGGCCATGGGCGGCTGCCCGAGCCCCAGCACGGACTTCACCTCCGACCAGGCCGACTTCCCGGAGACGCTCTTCAAGGAGTTCGAGCCGTCGGCGCCGCGCCAGGGCCTGCCGGGCGGCCGCCCCGGGGACGCGGAGCTGCTGTCCTCGGCCTACCGGCGGGGGCGGCTGCTGTGCCGCGCGCTGGACCTCGTGGGCCCGGCGCCCGCGCCCGCGCAGCTTCGTCATGGCCGTGAGCGTGGACGGCAGGACGTTCGAGGGCTCGGGACGCAGCAAGAAGGTGGCCAAGGGCCAGGCGGCGCAGGCCGCCCTGCAGGCACTCTTCGACATCCGGCTGCCCGGCCACACGCCCAGCAGGAGTAAAAGTCACCTCTTGCCGCAGGTGAGAATTCTCGCGTAGCTGCCGGCCAGGTGCAGGATGCGGACGGATTGCAGCCAGGTCGCTTGCTCGCTGGACGGGGGCGGGCAGGCTCTTGTTCCCGCTGCGCCGGGCGCGCCCGCGGTCCTGAAAGGGCCTTTCCCTTCCCTATTAAGAGCGATGTCCAGACTCTCTGGACAGAGAACGGTGCCCACGCTCCGGCTTAGCAGAGGGGACGGGGAGGTTGCGGCGCGTGTGGCTTCACGGCGGCGATGCCAGGCGCCAGGGAGGACAGCGCAGGGGAGTGGCCGCCGCGCCGTGTGGGCTCCCCGGCCAGGCCTCAGGGTCTGATCTCCAGCGCCGGGTGCCCGTCTGGGTCGAGCGTCCAGCTGGGGAGGCAGGAAAGGCTGAGCGGGTGGGAATCATCCGGCTGGACCGGAGTCCAGGTCCAGGGACAAACACGTGGGAGGCCGAGGGCCGGTAAGAGTTAGGGGCCGGGGTTCCGCTCCTTGGGCGCACGACCTCCTGTGTCCGCACGCACAGCTGTGGGTCCTGCTTACCTTCACCCATTCAAGAAACATTTTTTAGCATTGTGTGTCAGGAACTACTCTCATGCCATTTTAAAACAACCGTATCCTACCAAGTCTTGTAATTGCTTATTTATGCAAATTATCTTTTCTCTTATCATTTTGAGCATTGTTTGTGGCCATCACTAATGTAGTGGATACAGAAAATTATCTTTATTCATTTTGGCATCAATCAAAAAAAAAAATATTTTACATAGTTACAAAGCACTTAGCCTGGTGTGGGACTCATCGCGAGTACCTAGTAATTGTAAGTAATTGCTGTGATCCCCTGCCATGGTCTCACCACAACACCCGGAATAGAATCCGTATTGTGCCTGGGGATCATGAATCTGCTAAAGAATGCAGGTACCACCGAAACTTCAGCTACGGCTCAGGGGCACTGCACCACGATACAAGCGACTCGCACAATGATGGGTCCCCATCTTGAACCAAGACTGGGCTCAAGCACGCATTTATTCAGCCGTTCACTCAGTGTCCACCCAACTCCTAGCAGGCACTGTACGGGCACCAGGCAGAGCCGCGGGCCCTCGTTCTCAGCAGGCTGGGACGGTGCTGCAGAGACGCAGTGCGCAGGGTCCCTGCCCTCCGGCCACACATTCACTTTAGAGTATTTATTGAACGTCCGATGATAGTTCTAAGGAGTGGGCTGGGGGGCTTTAGACCATGATCTGCATCGGTCTTGCATTTCAATTTACCCTCAAATAAATACACAATGCAAGTACAGCAGGCGTGGGAGGGCAGCCATAGCAGCCGTGTGCATTCCTGAGCGCCTCCCAACAAGACAGTCTGGGCCCTGCTTTCTCTTTCTTACACCTCTATCTTATTTATTTCTCCCTCTTTTTCTTTTTTATTCTGTTTCTTCACTATCTGTAGCTGAAATTTGCTGTGGAAGCCACTTTATCCCCAGCCTGGAGGGGCTGGGCGGGGCACGTGCCCTCTGGAGGTTGCCCCAACCTTGGGCATGACCTTGGGCAGGTCCTGGGCTGGCTCTCATCTCCTGTACCTGCTCTGAGAAGCCCCCAGAGAGGGGGGTCTGTGGGTGTCCCCCGATCACTGTTTCCACCCATCCCGCCTGGTGCCCTCTAGGCCTTGCCAGACGCTGTTCTGTTCAGAAGGAAATATCCTTTTGCTCCTGCCCCTGCCTCTCTCCTGCTTCCCACCCTGTGAAACTTGATGGATGTCAGTGAATTCTGGCCACGATGGCTTTTCTTTCATGTTGTCCACCCTGAGCTCTCAGGATGGAGAAGCCAGGCACTACTACTTTGTAATAGTCATTTGACCCCGGAATGCAGCACATCAGTCAGAGCCGTGGCTGCTGTATTATTTTTCTTTGACATTCCCTAACCACCCACTGGATGGCAGAGGCGCAGAGCAGCTGGGGCTCGCGGGCCATTCATCACGGCAGCTGCTGCCACCCAAGGCATTGCCCTCCCCGGCCTGCACCACGTGCACCCCACGCTGGGTGGGGCTGCAAGGACAGCAGGGCTCTGGCCCAGGCACCATCAGCAGTTTATTAAATTAGAATCCTGTTTGGGGTGTGGCCTGGATTCAGAGAAAAAATCAAAAGAAAAGATTTCAAAAATTGCTGTGAATGCTGCTTTGCCTTCCTGCTCTGCTGCGACCTTCCCCCACCAAACCGTCTAGACATCCTGCTTCCTGCTGGCCCCAGGGCACAGTGACTTTGGCCTTTAGGCACTCTTTAAGTCCCTAAAGGCCCTGCCCTTCCTGGCCCTTGTCTGTCTGCTGTGGTGGCACCTGTGTGCAGAGAGTAAGCCACCTGCACTCCCAAGTCAATCTAGGTAGGGATATGCTAGCAGCACCTCCTGCTGGAACAGTGCAACTTCTGCAACTTCGGTACTGACACCAACATTTAATGTTCCCTGCCCAAAGTCCCAGATTCTGCCCTACACAGGGTGGTCCTGGCTTGCAGAATGACAGTCCAGAGTCTGCTTCTGAGATCCACATATAGTTTTGATAGAAGTGAACTAAGATGTGGCATCTCTGTTTAATGCTTCTAACCAAAGGCTTGGTCTGCAGAAACATCCTAGAGGGAGTTCTCTCCTTAAAGTAAAAGTTATTTAAAAAGTGTTTCCAGTATGATAGTTCATATGGATCATTACAGTCCACTGTGGGACCTACTGCATGAAACTCAGTGGATTCTCCAGTGAGGATCAGTGAGGATCTCCGTCTGCACTTCCAACTCGCCAGGTGGCCAGAGGCCTGCCCTGTCAGGCACCTGTGCACCTGCAGCCTGTGCTGCCCCAGCCTCAGCCTAGGGCCTCAGGGCCAGAGTGGGGCAGAGTCTTGCTCTCTTGCAGAGATAGTTCTAAGGCAGCAAAAGCTCCCAAACTCCCCTCTGAGACCTACACAGGGTGTCTGTAAGTGATCATTGCCATTATGCTCGTAATTCGAAATAGCAACTTTCTTGAAAACACCTAAAGTAGCTTCCAGCAGTAAAGATGACATAGTATAGACTTGTTTTGCAGTCTGGATTTTGAAAGAGTAAGTTCAGAAGCATGATATTGTCATAAAGATTAAAATTGCAGTTGTGACTTGTCCAGTATCTAATTTTCACCAATTCCTGCACCTGGGGTATTTCTCAGAAGCAGGTTCATCTATGCCTTCAATTTCATGAGATCTGACTCAGCCGGAGTGACAAAACCAAGAGTTTATTAAATTCTTTAGAAGAGGTAAGAGACTTAAGCAATGCTGACAGAGCATGCAGACTGGGCACTGCACACATCTCGGCTGGTAAAGGTGATGCCTGGCGGGACGCCGCTGAGCAGCCCAGTCCCAAGCCGAGCTTTCTTGACCTGCAGCTGGTGCAAGACTCTCCTGGGTTAACCAGGGACTTGGAAGTAAGAACTAAACCGTGTCAGAATATAAATACTCGTCACCCAGAAGCATCATCGTTAAAAAAATGATAAAATCACAAAACCTACATCTCTCTTCAGTTTTTACTTCCCACCCCTGGGATGAAAAGAGTTAAATTCATAAAAGTAAAAATTCAACTATGAAGGCATGTTTTTCAGCATTTAGAAATGAAAACTATTTAGAAGAGAGAATAACCTTTTTTTAAGTTTCAGCATTTTGTACACATTGGGGTTAGAGCTCCAGGGAATTTGTCCCTAGAATTAGCTGCAGACCCGGGTCCGAGCCTGTGACTGCATTCTCCATGGCTGCACAAGTGCGCTGGTCCCTCTCCCACACAATGAGGTGACCCCCAGCAGCCTCAGGGCGCTTTACAGATTGTTTCTCTAATCTCCTACTCACTCCGGTTCATCTTACTCAATAGAAGTGGCATCCTAACTGCTGTAAAGCAAACTGCTCATTAATGTTGCCACAACAAATTAGCAATAGAGGGGTCCTCACACTTTAAGTAGACTTAAATTAAAAATGAGTAGGTGTGGAAATGACATTCACCTGGCATGGGAATAGCCTGACATTGTCCATGCTGGTTTACCCGAACATACCCCAGAGGCCGTAGCAGGCCCTTTCTCTCAGGAGGACGCCCAGGGACAGTGAGTGCTGATGTCGCAGTGCATCCAGCCCGAGGCAATTCCAGGACGGCATCTGAACTGACACCTGGCGCTTTGCCGAGGGTCCTACCAGCAGAGAGGGACGGCTTTAGATTTCCAACAACGTTCTTGAAAAGGGCTTATACGCTACCACTCAAGCTGCAAGAAGCAGCTCCTTATGAGGGCGGCGCCAACTCCACCCCAGCCCAGCACCTCCGCCAACCCTCCAGGCCTTCCTTGTGAACATCCGTCTGCAAATGGTCCTGCTCCATCCCTCCCCTTCACCTCACCCCTCCCCAACAACCAACGTGGTGGAATCGGGTGCAACTTAGTCTTTTTTTCTGCCCGGGCTTTGTTGCTCCCTTTCACACAATCTAATGTCAGGAAGAGGAAAAATGGATGATGTCTCAGATTGTTAAATAATAATTTGCTTAGTTAACGAATAAACAAACCCAAAATAGGAATCTCTGAGCCCAGACCGCGTGAACATCGGCCGTGTTCTTTGTGAGAAAACATGCATTTTGGTGTCCTAGTGTGGGAGGAAAGACTTTGCTACGTGGGTCCCACAGCCCTCAGCTGTTCAGCTGAACCAACATCTGGAGGGAAGGAAGCTCCTTCTGAGACCCAAAGTCCGGGGCCCAGGGCGTCTCCACAGCTCTGGGGTGTGAGGGAAGGTCACAGAGGGTTCCCCACAGTTGGCTTTGGGGGTGCCATCATTCCTTGGGTGGAATTCGTGCCGGTGATTCAGGTGGTAGACAGCACCACTCGTGATGCAGCTCTGCTCCCCAGGAGTTTGGGTGGTGGGGTCAGACAGCGCTGACCAAGGTCAGATCCCCAGGACTCAGGACAGACAGGTCTTGCCATCAGCACCTCGGTCAGACAGTTCTGCTGGCTCAGGCTGAGCCTCAACCCTGCCATCCGCGCACACCCCTGTGCCTGCTTTCCCACACTCGGTTCACTCTCTGAACTGGTCACTTCAGAAGAAGGAACAGTTCCTTGAATGATTTTTTTCTAAATTGAAAAAAAAATCTTTGCTATGCTGCAAAAAAATGCCTTTTGTTGTAATTCAGCCTTGTGAGGGGAGGAGTCCCTTGCTTTTGCATTGGCATGAAGGCCTCTGCAGACCCAATGCACAGCCAGGGAGGAGGCGTGGCGGCACCTCTGGGCATTGCCAGGTCATGGGAACAGGTGTTCGAACTGGGAACTGTCAGTTTGGAATAGGAATGTGCATATTAAAATATAAAATGTGTCTGTAAGGTCCCTCTGAGAAGGAGCCTAGAGCCTGGGCTTTTACCACCTGAAATAGACCCAGACATCACATTCTCACCAAGCAATTCTCAACTGCTGATGGAACAAGCACGTTTCTCTCCTACTAGACACCGTGATGGCTTTTCATCCACAGCTGCACATGCCAAAGTCACTGTAGACAGAGGAAAACCTGAGGAGGATACAGCATCTGTCCTCTGCCCCCATACTAAGAAATTATAACACAGAATCAATGCAGAAAAATGGAAAATTGTGTTCAATTTTTGTTAATCAGTGGAGGCAACCAGTCAAGATGAACCTGCTTCTTTGACACACAGAGCAAAGTCCAGGGTGATTGCTCTCTCCCTGTATCCCCCCCTCTCTCTGTCACCCCCACCTCTCTCTCACAGACACCCCCATGCACTATTTGTGCATGATGTGCACATACATATGTGCATACATAGATCTGAACTAGAGAGAAGGACTTACATTCACAGGGGATTTGTGCAAAGGTAGAAAAAACATGCTTGTTCTTTGCACCCATTTCACAGACCCACCACAAGGTGTTTTCCTCAGCACATTGCTAAACCTCTCTGTGGCTCCCTTTTCTCATCTGCAAAAGGCCTTTCTGAGGATTATGTATTCACAACAATAGAGTAAGTGCTCAGTGACCGTTGGCTATTATTGGTGTTATTATCATTGTTACTATGACACAATTAGAGCTTCAATTCTTTGAGATACCCTCTCCCTGCACCAAAATATGTTAAATGCAATGAAAAGGCAGCGGGACCAGTGTCACCCCCATTCTGGGGAAAAGGCATTTTCTAGATAAAGAGGAGACATTTGCTTGGGATTCCCAGGCTCCTTGCAAGAGCCAACATGCTTACATAAAATAAGTATTTGTGGTTTATTTGAAACTCAAATTTAACTGGATGTTCTATGTTTTTATTTGCTAAGACGTCAGACAGCCCTCCTTGCAATGCAAAGTGAGACAGCAGGTGAGGATGCTGTGCCAGAAGCGGGGGGCTGAGGGTGGGAAGGAGAAGTCAGCACCAACTGTGTGCGGCTTTACTCACTGACCTCAGGGCACGTAGACAGGTCACAGACCGTCCTGGGGTTGGGGCACTAGTGACTGGGGCTGCTGCTGTCTCCCTCCCCATGCAGATATTACAAGCTCCTCTGGTTAGAAACCAGTTGTTCAATCCCCTTTGCTTTGTACGTAGACCTTGTGGAGGATGGTGTGGACAGTTCCCATGTGGAAGCAGGTCAGGAATTGTGATATCCTGGATTCTGTTAGAACCTCTGTCCATTTGCTGCTATGAACTCTTTTACTCATCTGTGCTGACATTCACTGTTGATCTCACTTACATATAAAATTATGAAGGGCTTGACATGAGGTAGGCCCTAGAAAGGAACTTCCTAACAAAAAAGCCAGGAATCAATTCTTAAAAATGAGTGCCATTTCTATCACTGCAGAGATCTCAGTATATAACTTGGGGAAAGGATTGAACAGAAACTAGCTTTGTAGGGACCAGCCCTTCTTACCCAATAATTCCAAAACTAACATAGGGAGAGAAAGAGGAAGATCTTCTGAATTTTGCAATTGGCCTGTCTGAAGGTAATTCTCATTTCTCAGAAGTGCAATGGGTGTTTCTCTGGCACTTTGCTTGAGGAGTGTCAGGGGGATGCAAGGATGAAGAGAAGCACATGGCTGTTCTGTCCAGATCCGTGACACCTCCCGGAGAAGGGGCTCTAGGATGGGGGGCGCTACCCCACCCCCAGCTTTTCCTGCAGACTTGGGTCACCACCTGAGCACCCCTGGGGAGCTTCAATTGCCTGGGACAAGCTGGACCTCAACAAAGCTGGATGTCCCAGGTTCCAGTAACTGGACATCATCGTGGTCTATGTGAAGTTCTGTCGCTTGCCACCTGCACACCCTGGGCAGTTCTGTTCTCTGCAGAGGGCTCTGAGGACAGCCCTCCAGTGACTGGGTCCTCGGTGCTCTTCCCTGCCTCTCTGGAAAGGTACTTCTCATGCATCTGTGACTGCTTCACCCACTTTGAAGCTGGAATTATTCAAGAAGTTTTCTTCCTTTCAGCACCCCCACCTTCCGTGTTTTGTGGCCACACACACCATCTTGTGGTCCACACAGGAGGGCAGCTGGTCCTTTGTAGAAGGAAAAACACCCACCTGCAGATCCAGCCATCCTGAACTTCAAATCCTGTGTCAATAGACGAGGCACAGATGGCCAAGACAATAGTAAGAGGTCACTTCACTGCCATTCCACATGAAAACATTTTTTAGAAAATCGCTCCTTAATGAGGCATTGATGGCTTTATAGATGCTTAATAATACATTATACATTTATACAATGTATGGTATATGTTTATACAATGTATATACAGTGTATACTGTGTGTATATTTATACAATGTATACACAATGTTTGCTGTGTGTTTATACAATGTATATACAATGCATGTGGCATTTATACAATGTATATACAATGTACACTGTGTTTGAACAATGTATATACAATGTATGTGGCATTTATATAATGTATGCTGTATATTTATACAATGTATATACAATGTACAAGATACATTTATACAATAGATTCTGCAATCTTACTTCCTACTAAAATGTGCTTGGTGAAATTTAAGGATTTGACAAATATGTATTTAAATTTAAGCTTATAGTTCCCAATACTATGTTTGGGGTTTTCGAATGTAGTGAATATGACTGTTCATTCATTAAGCGGAGTCTATAAGCCAGGCTTTGCCACTTGTCTCATTATTTTATAGCCACAATGACAAATGGTGAGGATGAGGGTGAGCACAGCAGTAACGTCGGTAGCTGGTGTATCCACGCCTCGTATCACTAAGTGCTTCACATGTAATAGCACATTCGACCCTCATATGCAACCTTTGAGGAGGGCACTTTCCATGTTCCTATTTTACAGATGAGGCCACTGAGGCACAAGAAAGCCAAGTCCCGAGCCCACAGTCTAGTCGGCAAGGGGTGGAGCTGGGCAGAAACTCAGCTTCCATGGGCCTGTGATGGTGAACCCGTCCTCGGGATGCCAACTTGCCACGTCCTCCCAGCGTCCAGCAACTTGAAGCTTATGGGGAAAACAGAACACTCTAAATTTAAAAGGCAGTTTGTGACTTAGGGCAGCAAGAGTGACACAAACAGTGCTTGTCATTAGTTCCGCACAGGGAGACAAGCAGGGAAGAGCTGACGGCAGAGCTTGAGCGTGTGAGGGGACAGACGGCAGCCGGGGTGGTGGCACACACCTGGGTGTCGTGTCCCAGCAGGTGAGAGACCCTGAGGGCGTGGGAGCCGGGCAGCCCTGGGAGGCTGAAGTGGGAGCAGCCGGGGCTGTGTGGCCCGTCCTGCCCGCGTGCTGTCCTCCTGGCCGCTGGGCTCCTGCCGACACCCTGGGGAGCAGGGGGTGGGGAGCTCGCCCTGGCCAGCAGAGCCCACAGCCTCCCTGGTGTGGACGACAGGCTTTGTGAGGGTGGCCAGGCCCCTCCCCTGGGGACTTGTGACACTCAAAAGGAGAGAGACAGCAAAGGAGAAGACAGGCAGGAGGATGCCAGGGTTTAACTGAGCTGGAGGACAAGCAGGACGGTGCCCGGAGAGAATAACAGGGGGCAAGGAAGAAGGCGCATGGGGTGCCACTTGGCACCGTCCTAAAGGACACCCCTGGAGTGCCCCTTCCTTTCGACCTCTCTCCTTCACCCAGTCGCAAACAGCCTCCTTCCGGCTCTCTCAGCACCTGGGTGGTTGTTGAGCTATTTTCTTTGCACGCCTGTCAATGCTTTCACACGAGCCCCAGGAGGGCTGCACAGCTGGGCCAGGGCCTCAGACCCCGACACACACCAAAGTCTGGGACCCCACAGGGTCAAACACTGGCCAGGCTGGCAGGTGCCCCCCAGCTCAGCCATCGCCCAGGGCAGCCCAGGAGGGGCGGCGGCAGCTGGACACCTGCAGACGCGGAGGCGCTGTGCGGGAGGACCCCGACCGCTCGCCTGGCAGGATGCAGGGTGCGGCCCTGGACTCCCGGGACCCCATCCTGAATCAGCTTTCAACTAAAGCCGGCAACGGTGGTTTCTTTAGCAGTGTCCAGGGCGGTTTTCTGAGAGTTCAGAAGTAATAGGGAAATGTGCTTCCCACGAGAAACAATTTCATGGCCACGCCCACCCCAATCCCAGGATGCAGGATGCACCCCCACTCTGCAATCACTGAACCCACAGGGTCCGAACCACCCCGCAGGTGCCCTGGATTCATGTTCTCTGTCTCTGCTGGTCTCTCTCTGTCTCTGTCTCTCTCTGTCTCTCTCTCCTTTCCCACCCATTTGCAGTTACCCTGAGCCCATTCTGATCCTGTGTTTAGTGATCCTGGTATACACTAGGAATATACTTGGTGCTGTACATACGTGTGACCCAGAGAAGTGGGTTTCTGTGACCACTGTGTCAGTGGACGTTTATGGAGTGCCAAGGCCTGAGCGAAGTGCCAGCGTTTCACTGAGGATCTTGCGCTCTCGGGGGAAGAACTGAGCTTAGGAACAGTCACCTGGGCACCCCACCCTCCTGGGCAGGTGACACATTACCGGCTGCCCTGAGAGACGACGGTAGCTTGGTCTCTAGCACCAGCTGTGGGGCCTGAGCCCCATCAATTCTTGGTGCCTCAGTCTCCTAACCTGTAAAATGGGGTGATAAGGAAAGTGGTCACTTCACAGAATGGTTGGACAGTGAAATGGGCTGATACACGTATGGTGTTTGGAGGAGTGCCTGGCACAGAGCAGGCGCCTGCTATGCGAGTGTCTGTGGCTCCCATTCTGGAGCACCAGTGTGGAAGTGGCATCGCTCAGCAGATGTGCCTGGTTTGGTGCAATGATGGGGGAGGAGCTCTTCTCATCCCGTCTCTGGGGTGAAATGCTGGGGCCTGGCTGGGGAGGCAGAGCGAGGCCGCAGCGCCAGCCAGTCTCCGGCCCCTCTGGGCTGTTTCCTCATCTGGAAAGCAGGGGACTGTGACCGAGCATTCACTTGCACCTCTCACATCCTAAGAAAATAAAACCTGGTGTAAGACGCCCATATGTCAACACGATGCACACAATATGGGCACAATCTGCCGGCAGCCTCTTATTTGATAACATTTAAAGAGCAGCAAACACGAGCGCGTGGCGACGCTGACACGCAATCTGTAGCACTTTGCCCAACGCTGGAGCTCACACTCTCTCTCTCCAGGAGTGTTTTTCCATTAAAATCTAGCTTTCCAAGCCAGAGGGGAAACTGAGGACACTGGGCAGATGAGATAACCCGCCAAGGGGGTGCTTGGCTGTCGGGGACCCGCCGCCCCAGGTGGTGTCTGGGAAGGGGCTGGGGGGGACCGGAGCGCCTTCCACTTGGACCGACCCGTTCTCACCTCTGTCCTGGGCACTGAAGGACTCTGTAAGGGTTGGAGCTGGGCTGAGCGTCAGCATCTGTTCAGACGTTCTCCGCCTCTGCCCCAAACTCTCCCAGAGCTTTCTGAAGCCCAGGGACTCAGCGCATTGAGACCCGGGTCAGGCCTCTGATAATCAGCTCCTGTCCTCATGGCCGCATTTCTGTGTGAAACGTGGTGACCACTGCAGGTCCCGGGGCGGGAGGGTGCCCTGTCCACGGCACCTGCTGGGACGGGGCTGTGAGGGACGAGCTGATGATCGCAGGTCTCGCTCCTGAGCTCGTTCACCCCACGCCCCTGCTGCTCCCACCCGTACATCTCAGAGCCACTGAGGCAGGGGAGGGGGTAAGGTGGAATGAGAGTTTGTAACAGTAGCACCACAATTAAGCATTTTTAAAATGTATTTTTCTGAATTAGTGCACTCAGTGGAATTGTGAATTCACCCAAGCACTCAAAATCAAGGGCATGCAGAACAGAAGTCACTATGCCAACACCAAGCATGAGGGAGACAGAGCATTTTCCTTCTGATCGTGATTACAGTAAGTGCAGTGATAAAAACCATCTTCTGCCTGCAGTGTAAGTCTCTGCATTTTCCCTTCACTGTGTTTCATTTGTGACGATTTCAGTAAATGAAAAGGGTTTAGTAAAATGACTCTCGGGTTGCAGGGTTTGGGGTAGAGGATTTATGCAGTTATCTAAACTGAAAAATGGAAGTGAATATGCTTGCATAAAACACACGTGTTGGGGATGGCCCGTAGCATCCGTGCAGTATTGTTCTGGATTTCAATGCCGAGAAACAGGAATTTAAGTGCTAAAGAACAGGCCAGAAGAGGCAGAGTCACGCAGCGACATGGCCTTCGTCCTAGTGGATCTCATCGCCCACGAAAAGGATGCGGCCTGACCGTCTGCGTCGGAACCACGAGCACCCCGTGGCCTCTCCACCCAGCGGGAGGCCTGGGATGAGCAGCCGCAGGGGTGGTCACAGTGTGCACAGAGTGCAGGAAAGTCGAGGTGGGCAGCTCTGTTGGATTTGGGGACCTGAATTTAGGTCCAGCTCCGCCTCTTGCCAGCCGGGTGCCTGGGGAAAACTTACTGAAACTTCCCCATTTTCCCAGTGGAGGGAGCTGCGTGAGCACCTCAGAAGCCAAGCGACACAAGGCATGTGACAGTGCCCCCGGCCTGTGCGGTCTGGCTAACACTGGCATCATTCTGGGGCTGACAACTTGCATTGTGAATGATGACTGCCGTGGCGGGAGGGTCTGCCGTGGAGCTCGGAGCCCGCACTGCCCAGACTGTGGTGGTTCCACTCTGTGCCCCGCTGGGAGGCCGCACGTCGGGAAGAAGCCAGGCACCTTTTCACGCCTCCGAATCCCACTGTCTGCTGTACTTCTTGGCCTGGGAGGCGTTATGGATGCAGTTTGGAAACACACGGTGGTGGCCACAAGGAGGGGCAGTGGGCAGCAGGTCCGGGCCCGGCCCCTCACCTAGCCCAGCGAGGCCAGGGCAGGTCTCCGAGCCTGTTCACCCATGAAATACAGATGTGGGCCCTGAGCTCACGGGTCATCTGGAGGCTCCACAATGTGTGTGGAAGTTCCTCCCTGTGCCGTTCCAGGAGGGGTGTCAGCGGGTGTCGTCCTGACCACCAGTCCAAGCAGCCGTTGCCAACCATCCACCTGGGAAGGGAGTATGTGAATGTCCCTGAGGATCCGTGTGGGATTCTTCCTGCCGCTGCCAGGAGCGAGGTGGCTATGCCTCCCCCCCCCCATGTGACAACCCGAATGGGTGGTGGAGGCAAAGGTCTCAGTCAATGGAGGTTCATCAACCAAAGTTCAAGGACAAACCACAGGAACATCTGTGACCTGTGCTGTCGGGAGAGGGACTTGGAACCTCCGCCTAAGGAGGGAGGGCATACAGGAAGGAAAAGGAGGGGAGGGTGGGCAGTGGGCAAGTGGTTGCATTCTTGTGAGACTTTAGCTGGTGCCCAGGAAACATTTCACGTAAGATTAGGTAAATGTCTGAAGAGAAAAAGGAAGTAAGAGAAGAATCAATTATGCAGATGTTCCTGGGTAGGTGGAAGCAAGAATGATCTTGTCTCCGTTCTGCACTTGGGAAGATAAACTTGTCATCAACATTATCAGTGTGGAATCAGACAGGCTTTAGTTTTAGGAGCTGGAAGTAGCCTGCAGACCCTGAAGTTACAATTTGCATGTGCTTGTTTATGGGAGGCCAGCAAACAATTTCCTTGTGAGTGATGTGTGGGAGCTGTCCGGGCAGGTGCCTGAGGCCTTTTACCTTTCCCTGGGGATCCGGCTGGTAATGTGAGCAACGGCTGTTCCTCTGGGAGGGGGTGTTGCGTGACTCGGCATCCAGGCTTGACCTTCTCTCTTGCATGAGGAGGTGGAGGGTCCTGAGGTTTGTCTTCCTTCACAGCAGGCAGTTTCCAGTAAGAGCCTCAGAGTGAAACTGATCTGATGAATTTCAGTCCTGGGCCTGCCAGTGACTGTGTGAGTTTCAGCAAGTTCCCCAGCCTTTCTCCAGTGACATGGGAGTATTACGAAAAGGGCTACATTATAGGGTTGTTTAACGATTAAATGAGACACCCTGACAAAGGGTTAGAATTCATGAAAAGCTGGATTTGACTACCACTATTTTCACGCTAACTACCTGTCTTTGAGAGTGAGCAGGAGGCAAGGGCAGCCCCAGGACAAGGGTGTTGTCAGCTAATCACACTTGCCACTGTCTGCTGCAGTTTGGTTTGGGCTAAATTCAGGCCAAAATCTGGCTGAAAGAAAGATGTAACAATACCATGATCAATAGAGCCTGGGATGTACACATCAGGAGGGTAAAAGTGTCCCAGAAAAAAAATGATTGTAAAAGAGCAACATCCACCTGCAGGAAACATGGCTGTGGGAGAGGTGGTTCCCGGTCGATGCTCACTGAATTCTAGACCAACGTGGCTTCCAGCCTGTCTGGGGCCATCAACCTCTGGCTGAGCCCACCCCCTCCTCTCTCGAGAAACTGAGTCGGAATGCAGAAATGATGCTGTAAGAATAACTTTGAAACTATCAAAATTTATATCAAAAGCCGATCATTCCAAACCTTCTGCATTTTATTGCTAGGAATGAAAGCCTTTTTAAAGATCTGCACTTGGTCACAGGTAGGTTGGCATTTGTCACCGGTGGATGTTTCTTGACCCTTCCGAGCTCCCAGGGGAGCATCAAAGAGCCGGGGCCAGAACAGCCACACTGGCGTTTCCTCTGCCAACAGCAATTGCCCAACTTGTCAGTGTTAGAAAAGCTCTCTTTCCTAATGGAAGTATCGATTTGGAAAATTTTCAGAGTTTGGCACAAATCCACGATAGCCTGCACTGGTTGAGATTCCTGCTTTGTTTGGTTTTGTTTGATTTTGTCTGTCTGTTTTTAATCCCTTTTGCAATCCAAGCAAGTGGGAGGATGAGGGAGGCAAGAAGGAAAGTGGAAACAGCTGGAAGGTGCCGGGCTGTGCCTTACCCTCTTCACAGCCTGCTCAGCGAATGACGAGCAGGCTCTGGTTGACTCCCCCACGTAAAAGTGTCCCTTGGCCAGAAAGTGGCCCCACAAAAAGAGGACTTCTGCTTAATCCTCAAGAGTTGGGGTCACTAGAAGGTGCAGGGGCACGTTGGCCAGGAGTGAATGGTCATCGCTGTGCCGCCCACTGTTTGTGAGACGCAAATGTGACCCTGAGGAGCCGCTGCGGTGGGGCGTGGTGGGCCCCACGCACAGGAGGGACAGGAAGGCGCCGCGGTACAGCCCAGCACGACTGCTGCCAGGCACAGGGAAGAGAGACAGACGGGGAAAGCCACGTCCTATCCAGGCAAGACCAGGAGGGGACTCGATGCTTTGAACCCGGAGTGCAGGGCCCTGGGGGCCGCTGGTGGTGGGAACGTGGGGTGACTCAGGAAGACCAGCCCCTGAGGTACAGACCTGGGAGGAGGGAGACAGAGGCCGGGGGCGCCCACAGGCCCCCTCGCCTCCAACCCGCACGAAGGAGCAGAGAACCTGCCCGTAACTCCGTTTCCAGACCCCGGAGCTGGCGGCCGAGGAGGAGAGAGGCTGCAAAGTCCCTCCTTTCAGCCCAGAAACTCCTCCGCCGCCAGCCCCGCCTCATCCCCACCCACAGGAAGCCTCAGGAGGCCAGGACTCAGCTACCGCTCGCGTTCATGTTTTAGATTTATTTACGAAACAGAGTTGCCAGACTGAGAACTGGCTGGTCCATCCTGAATGGAGAGTTCTTGAGATTTTAAAACTGCGTCATTCTAGACAATATGTCGTATGACCAGGGGACCTGGTTTTCTGGTTTTAGCATTTTGCCTATATCGGGGTTTATGGGGGGAATGGCTAAAACTGAGCATTTTGTGTGACAGGAATCTGAAGTACAGAAATTGGAAGCGGGGAAAGAATAATGAAAAATGAAGTTTACCTGCAATGTAGTTATTAGGGACCAGAGGCAGTGAACTGGGAACAGTCGATTGAAACCGTGCAGCCCAAGACAGCGGAACTTTTGGATGCATGAATTTAAGTATGTTGGGCTGAACTCTGAAGTAGCTTTCGGTTAAGCACCTGCCAGCTGACGTGCATTAAAGAGAGATGTCTGCCACACTCTTTAACACACTCCCTGTTTTTCGTGAAACGTCCACAGAGCTTGGGCAGTGTGGGTCATCCCCAAAGTTCCTTCCATGTGCTCTTGCTTCAGTGAATGTTTCTCATTCCAAATAGATGCTCTGGTTCAAGACATGATAATTTACGCCAGTGATTCTAACCCATTTTGCAAAGGACCCCAGCAATATTGCATGATGCCAAGACAGAGCCCATGTTAGTCCCAGCTCACGACGCAACATTGGCACAGCACGCACAGCATGTGCAGTTTACACGATCTGAAGGAGACAGGACTGGACCACTACCTGGGAAGCCAACTCTGTGGTTTCTCATCTTTTTATAGCCTGACCAATTATCTTAAAGATTTTATGACTCACTCCCTTAACTTCCCCCTGGTATTTGAAAATGGGAATTAAATACAGTGAAATCAATGCAGTAAAACAGTATGAACAAGTGGGGTGGCCTAAATGAAAGAACGGGTGTCAGAGATTTCACTCTAGTCCCCCCCGGCTGCTCCAGGGTACTGTGGAGGAGGGACAGTCGGGCAGGAGTGGGAGGAGCAGCACAAGCCCACCCTGTGCACGTGGACGTGGTGGCATCGGGGACATTGACAGTTCGAGGAAGCCAGGCCACTCAGCTAAACGCCTACCAGTTCAAACCAGTCGAGAGCTTAGCCTATCATTCATCACACTAGCCTCCTAAGTGTGTGTATTCTTTGACTGCCATCGACACAGTTGAGCCACTACAGCTTGCAGTTAGATAAATCTTGAGGGGAAGTCACTGTGGGTATTCTGCCTTTCTTGATACTTGATTATTTGGCCCAAAAATTTAATTTGGAGACAAGAACACACACACACACACACACCCCCTATATCACATGCTTATAAACATGTACTATCTGGACCTTACTTTATATTTCTCTCCTAGTAATTAACTGACTCAAAAAAGTCAATTCTTAGTGATGTCTAAAACACACACAAAAAAAATCTTTAAATAAAAAAGAGAGGAAAATTTCTTTAAATTAGTTCTAATAAAACCGCAGTTCAGTAATCTCCTGTCTGCTGGTCTTGGGGTGTCTGGAGTCGTTGTCTGTGACAGGGCCATGTGATCTGTGTGGAACAGAGCAGCAGAGAGGAATCACAGCAGGGAGGAAAACCACACGTGCACCGTAAAGGTTACTGCCCCTGAGAATCACTGATGAAGACCGAAAGTAATGAGCTGCAACATCCTGCGAGTAATTCTTTCCAGCACGAAGGACAATAATAAAACTTCACCTGGCATAGGTAGTCCTCAGTGGGCTAGGAAAGTGTAATTTTTTCTGCAGAGAAGTTTTGTGATCTTCTGAGGGTGAGTAGGCTCTAGGAAATGTCTTTTCCATGAGGAACCCTTTGTAATTTGTGAGCAGCTAAGCCTAAATGAAGTTGCAAAGGTCATTCTTATTTTATAATACAAAGAAATATCCAAGGAACCTTCAACCCTTCCTTTTCCTCCCACGGCTGTGCAGCACCCACACATCATAATATAGGATTATCTGCCTTTCTATAGTAAGGATATTCATTTAATAAATATGGGGGGTGGGTTCCCCATGATGTATTAGGAATTTTGAGGGATACAGAGATGTGCAAGAGATCCAACAATAGACTTTAAATGCTTAAAGCATTAATTAGGCACCAGGTATTATGTCACTGAGGCAGCAAAGGTAAACATGATAAAATGCACTAAGATACTCACAGAAAACATGAGAGACAGATGTGAAAACAACCACACAGTTACAAGATAGTTTCTTTACTAGAGATGCTACTACATTCCTTTAAGAATTGTCTAATTATTGCGAAGTGAGTAACATTTTAAATGTGTCACAGGACGCCATTGTTTGAAAGCCTCCCACAGCAAAGCCCAGGGTAAAGCAAAGAAAAATTTTGAGATGAGCAGGTGCTGAATCTATGCAACCCGTGAATTTGAATGTTTGCATATTGGAGTTTCTTAAAATGAGGGACATGTTTAGAAATCACTGGATTTTACAACCCAATTATTTTTTGAATAAGAGCTAATTATGTTTACATTTGTTGTGAAGATATATGGAAACATGCTATGAATGGTCAAATTAACCACCACAGCCAAACGTGAAGACCCACTTTGCACTATTCAAATCCAAATTCAGTGGTAAGATGCCGATGCAGTGTATTTGTGATGCAAACAGCTCCCTGACTTGTGTGTGCTAAGCAGGATAAACCAAGCAATGAGCTAGTACAAGAACAATCAGATAATCAGGATGTGCAAACTTCGCTTTGATGACTTTTGAAATCAGAGAAAAGTGACAGAGTATTTCCTATTTAGGCAGGGACTTCTTTATTCTTATTTGGGACATATTAAAATGCTCCCTGGGGTTAGAGAAGACATAAATGATTGCCAAAGTCTGTTCAGAGCTCAACCAATGGCTTGCAAAGTCTAGCCGGCAAGGAGTCTGGTTTCCACATGTTTCTCCCTCCGTGGCTCCACACTTACATGCTCCCATTGGTCCATCCCTCCCTCCATCCATTCATCCTGCAGAGGTTTGTAAGGAGCAGTACTCAGCCCCAGGCAGTGTGCCTGGTACTAGGAATACACACGGAGATAAGTACGACAAAGCCCTGGCCTTGAGAACACCTCTCAGTATGGTCACCATGTTTCCAAATTGTGGCCCAGAAATACGTAAGCTCTGCCAGGCATCCTGTTTACAAAGGCAGATCCTAGGCCCTTACCCCAGACTTACCAAATCAGAGTATCTGTGGCTGCCTGTTTAACAGGTACTCCAAATGATTCTTGGTCATGATAAAATTTCAAACTTGGGGAAGGGTTTGGAATAAGAGCAAATAATTACAATGCATCTTATTATGTGTTCTAGAGACATGCTGAGAGTTTTGTCAAAGCACGGAGGGGAAAGGCCAGCTCTGGTTCCATGAAATAGGCCCTTTGTGAGCCACAGCCCAGCTCGCCTCCTACATACACTCTTTAAAACATCAAACATTAAATGAGTTAATTTTAACTGCATACAAATATATTTGGCTTCATGCAAAAATTGTCCATATAAAAGGAAAGCTTCAAATAATACAGAAGATAATCCACCTTGAAATTTTAAAGATTCATCTACTAAGGTTGTAAATCTTGACCAAGGAACCTACATGTAACTAGCCAGATTTGCAGATGTAAATGATAACAATAAATGCATTTGTGTATATACACATATATATACACATATACATATGTAAATGTACTTATTGTAGACACACACGTGTGTGTACACATGTGCAAGGCAATATTCGTCCTTTCCAGAAGCGTATTTCTCTGTAGGAAGCGCGCTGATGGATCTGTGAGGCTCACAACAGCTTCAGATGTTCCTGCTCACGGCTAACAACATCAGTCACAACAATCAAGGTACTTGATGGAATATTTTCAAGTGTATTTGGCCACAAGCAGTGGCCGGATCTCTGCTATACTTCATGTCATTAATGAATTAATTAATCCATCTGCTGGCGGCCACTAAACACCCACCTACACCACCCCTGCTTCTCCTCCCAGGTTTCCAGCCCCTCTGCTTGATACAGGAAGGACCAGTGCAGCCTTGAGCACCCGCCCACGGTCTGTGTTTGTCACAGCCCTCACCCACCCGAAAAGTTAAAGCCACGCTCTCGCAGAAATGACTTCCATTGTGTTTCCAGTCTGATTGCTCCAGCGTATTTGAATGACTTAACGTGTGAGCATTTCTATAATGAGGTTTATGTGCATTTGTAGAAAGATCATTGGAGTGCTTGGTGTCCATTTTCTTCAAGAGATTTTTACTTCATTGATCTGGCTATTGAGGAAAGCAGGGAATTGTATTTCGGGTTTTGGCTGCCTTTTTGCCCCTACGAATTGGCAGTCACTGCAGCATCACAGCTGAGTATGATGGAGCAGAACAGACAACAGAGAGGTGAGCTGGCCTCTGACGGCTGGTTCCTTTTCATCCGGTCCTTGCAAAGCAGATCATAGCGTAAGGCAGCAGCCACCTGTTGCAGCCCAGCTAGGCTTTCCCTGTGTCTTCATTTGACTTTGAGGTCTACACGTGTTAGACCCTCTCCTCTCTTTTCCCAGTCTCTGTCCTGAACACATTTTTTTCTGTATAAAATGTTCTGTTACACACACACACTTTACCAATTACAACTATTAGGTATTAATACGATGAGAGAAAATACACTGAGGCATAAGGAAAATTACCTTTTGAGACTAAAAAGTACCCTTAAAATTAATCTGGGCTCATTCAAAGCCCAGCAAGACAGTTTACATGGTGGTTAAGACCATAGACTGGGGAGCCCGACTGTCAGGTTTGAATCTTGTCTCTGCCCAGCAGTGCTATCGGCGTAACTCCGGGCATGCTGCCTAATCACACTGTCCTGTGAAATTGGGGTAGTAAGAGCCCCCAGCTCACAGGGCTGGGTGAGGGTAAATGAACAGTCCTGGTACACACTGAGATCCCAGTTCCTTCCCAGCAAAGCATCACTAGTTGCCTCAAGATTGTGTAGCATCAGATGGCTCCGCGCTAAGCAATTGTGGCATCAAAGTTAATCAAAGCCAAGAGAAAAGCTAGTAGAAGTGGAGTAAACTCAGCTATGTCTGGGGCACTTGTAATGAGCTTGGCAATTGAAAGAGAAACGAATCAAGCACTTTTCTTTAATGAGCTTGGGGACTTGTGTTCTGAGATGGCCACTTGCAGTCAGAGCCACAGACCAGCAGCAGGCGGGGCTTGAGACCCAGAGTCTGCTCAGCTGCGGGTGGCCCATCCACCAGCTCTGCTGCCGCCAGCAAGAGTGTCTCTGGCTGACTGTGGGTTTGTTTCTTGTCTTTCCTAAGGACAAGGTAGGAAAATGGGAAAATAGAAAACCCAAAATCTCGAGAGAGGGAAACGGTAACAGTGCTTCCAATGCAATCAGAGAAATTAGTTTGACTCAATAAATTAGTCAATTTAGTCAAACAAATCACATGAAGTTTTGGGGATTTTTCCTCAAATAATTGATAGATCTTGTCTGAATTAACCAAATTAACCAGTTAGTTGTGTCTGTATTGAACAGATACCATCACAGAACCAAAATTGCAAACATTTAGAGGGGGCAGGGCAGGGAGGTCTCTGGTCCTGAACTCGGGGAATTCTCCTCGGGGCTTCTCTCCTCTGCTGTCAGCATGTAAATGTCCTGTGCCATCTTGAAGTCCTTTGAATTCTTACGCCGAAATATCAAAAATATGCCATTCTTTATTGTAATATTTTTAATCAATGAAAGATAGTCGACATCTATTAGATGCCAAAAAATATGACGCTTATTAACAAGTGTCTCCATCTTGCCTGCTTTGCAGATTTAAGATTTTAACTTGTTCCAAAAATGGCGGATGACATCCTGAGCCAAATCAAACCAAATCAAATCCAAGTCTTGTTGCCTATCTGACAGCTGCAAAAGTATCTTTCCTGGAAACTTTCCAAACTGCCCAAATACCAACCACTGTATCACAGATGAAGGATATTTCTGGAAAACCCCTAAAAGCTCTCAAAATGATTCCAAATGGACGGGCCCATAATCGATTAGTATAGTATTTTTAAATCTTCAAAGTGTGGGTGTATATGATTCATTGGTGTAAAAGAAGAAAATTTAGAACTTCTATTAGTACTTTAATCTCATTATTTTTATAACAACTTTATTGAGATAGAAATCACATGCCATAAAATTTACTCTTTAATGTGTGTAATTCAAAGGTTTTTTACTAAATTCACAGTGTGGTGCAACCATCATTACTATATAATTTTGGAGCATTTTCCTCACCTCAGAAAAAAACCTGTTAGCATTTTCCCCTCCCCTGGCCCCTGGCAACTACTGATCTACCTTCTGGCTCTACAGTTTGCCTATTCTGGATATTTTATGTAATAGAATCACACAATAAGTGACCTTTGGCATCTGGCCTCTTTCACTTGGCATAAAGTTTTCAAGGTTCATCCACATTGTACCACATGTCAGTGCTTCATTCCTTTTTATTGCTAAATAATATTCCATTGTATGGATATCCTGAATTTTATTTATCCATTTATTAGTTGATCCATTCAAATTTGAGTTGTTTCTACTTTTTGGCTATTATGAACAATGCCACTATGAACATTTGAATACATGCTTTTATGTGGATGTATGATTTTATTTCTCTTGGGTATGCACCTAGTAGCAGAATTGCTGGGTCAAAATGTATTTAACATTTTGAGAAACTTCCAAACACGTTGCATCATTTTTAATCCCACCATAAATGTATGAGGGTTCCAATTTCTCCACATCCTTGTCAACACTTGTTATTATCTGCCTTTTTTATTGTAGCCATCCTGGTGGGTGTGAAGGGGTGTCTCATGGTAGTTTTGATTTTCATTTCTCTAATGACTGATGATATTGAGCACCTTTAATGTGCCATTTGCCACTTGTGTATCTTCTTTGGAGAAATATCTATTCTAATCCTTGGCCTATTTTTACTTGGGTCTACTTATTGCTGGGTTATAAAATTTTACTGTGTATTCTGGTATATAATATCATTATCAGATATAGGATCACGTCTTATCAGTGCCACGTCAGATGCATGCCTTACAAATATTTTCTCCCATTCTGTGGGTTGTCTTTCCACTGCCTCGATGGTGTCTTTGAAGCACAAAACTTTATCTACTTTTCCTTTTGTGACTTGTGCTTTTGGTGTCATAGATAAGAAGTCATTGCCCAAGAAAAGATCATGATCTGCATCTGTGTATCCTCCCAAGGGCTCTGTAACCTCAGCCAGAAACCCCAGCACGATGTTGAGCAACAGAGTAAGAGCAGACGCCCATTGGAATTCCACACCTCAGGGGCGTGTGTGATCACCATGCATGTGATGCTGGCTGTGGAGTGTTTAGATGCCCTTTATCAGGTTGAGGGAATTCATTTCTATCCCCCATTGCTTGAGTGCATCTCATTATTTTTCAATTTCTGTTTTAGAATATGTTTTACAAATTATATTAATAGAGTGGTTTATAGATCATCTATAAATGACTAAACCCACAAATGTGAAGTGATTGCTCAAAACTACTTTAGGTGTATATTACACAGTCAAAAAGATTCCAGGTCACCAGGTCCAAGTGTGGAGACCTGAAGGCCATAACCATGGCCAGCCGGGACCAGGAAGGCATCTCACAGCTACAGATCTGCCGACTTCCAGTGCCTGCAAGGGAGCCTGTGGCTGAATCAACCCCGACTCAGCCCTCCTCACTGAAGAACTAAGCTCTTTTACCATCTTTAGAGACAAAAGAATGTGGATAAAATCTGGTGATTATCTAGGTACTCCCTGCTCTTATGGAACAATCCAAAACCATAATGTACCACTCAAGGGAAGAGATAGTGTATCATTGAACAGGTCATTCCCACCCTGGGAACATTCCTGTCCTATCTCTACACGTGTAAGAAAAAACAAAGAAAAAATCATTTCTTCTACATGTCTTACAAGTTCTGAGGTCCTGAATCGCAGTCACCCATTCTGGAACCTTCTTAATGAGCAGTGGCATGTCAGAATAACCTCCCTGTGCATCCCTGCACCATCCTACTTAACAGACCGTTCTGTCCAGTCTTGTTTCCAAGAGACAGATTGGGTGTCCAGGCCGCACACGGCACCAGCCTGGGGCCAGCACGTGGGTGGGTGTTGTGTGTCCCCACAGAGGCCGCCGTGCACAAGAACCCTCAGCCTCCAAGGCGACTGGGCAGAGCAGCAAAGTTCAGGTGGAAGCTACTGGGGCAAAAACCTCAACCAGAAAGGAAGTCTGAATTAGATGACAGTGGCATTGGATTAGGAGCATCAGGAACCTCACACCAAGTCCTGGTGCCCCGGCTGTGGTTGCCAAAGGAGCTGGTAATGACACCAACCAGCCTGGCCAACTGCCTCACTACGGCGCAGTAGTCTTAGAATTTCAGAATGTCAGGGCATTCTGCTTCCAGGCTGAAAGATTTTGAATAAGTGATACATTTTAATAGATTTGATTATTTAAACTCTAAAGAATCACTGGAACAAATTTAATAGCAGAGGTTTTTCTTATTATTTTATTCACACTTTCATAATTGTTAATGCCTAGATTTCCATTTAGAAATAGTCTGACAATTTTTACATCTCAACTGGCAGCAGGCACAAAACACGAGACAGCTGCCAAGAAGCTCTCTGTCATGCTGAAATGTAATATTGCAGCATTTTGTTAAATGCTTTATCTCCGTAGCTGCCACAGGCTGCGCGCGTCGGGGTGTGAACTTTGTATTGAATCACAGCGACGTGTCTGAACTAGATGTATCATAAATTAGCACAGTGACAAACTTCTGCAGCCCCTTTCTCTTGCCCTGTTTCTTGATCAGCAAAGTGAAATAAGAGTTTTACGTGCCAAAGCTCTGGAGGGTGATTTTGACACAGGAATAATCCAGTGGAAAGCAACAAAACATCCCTCCACTTTATCAACACTCCAGGGAGCTCTGTCCTGCTCCAGGAATGTCTGTGAAATACGGTGATTATGATAATGATAATTGAATTATGTGACAGTGTTTTCACTGTTCCACAAAAAACTGCAAATGCGTTTGAATTGAGTAACGGAGCCTTACTCGGTTGATCTCAGGGTGGTGTCTGTTCATCCCCCGGTACTGGTTGGTGTCTGCTGATGGCCTAGCACAGCATCCACACTCTGCTTCCCCACCCTGGTGTCCGCAGCTTCCTCTGAGGCCAGCGCTGCCGTTTTGCAGCACTGTTCTTCTTCATCCCAGGTTGCTGCGAACCATCGATTTCCCAGCTTCTGCTAAAGCCGGGGCTCCCCGGGGTCCCTGTTCACCTCCTGCCATAGGGGCGACCGTGCGGCCACCGTGATCCCTTGTCTCAGCACCATGGGTGGGAGCCTCCCAACACCCACTGACGCCCCTGTCTCGGCTCCTCGGGAGCCTGTGGGGCCTCCCCACACCTGCTACCGCCACCCTAACACAGGCCCCAGTGTTTCCCGACTAGGTTGTCAGCACTTCCCTGCTTGCCTCTTCCTCCCGTGCAACGCCCTCAAATCTGTTCTCCGGGATGCAGCTGGGGAAATCTTTCTAAATCTCATACAAATGTCAGATTTCCACTTCTCATCTGCTCAAAAACCCTTCAGTGGAGCCCCGTTACTCTCCCCCTAAAGCCGGAGCCTCTTCCGTGAATGCAAGGCCCCTTCAGAACCAGAGCGGTGCGTCTACACGGTGGTGAGCTTCTGTCTGTCGGTGCTCCGCTGACCCAGAGTCACCGGCCGGCAAGGACCGTCTCTGCCACTGGAGCCGCGCCCCCAGCTCCTGCACCCACCCACCAGTCCTCGAGTGGTTTCTTCTCCACCGGGATCCCCTGGGCATCTCCTCCCGGTCCCGCCTGCAGCCAGGGCCGGGGCAGCTCCTGCGGCACCTGCGCGTCACGGTGACAGCTGCCCCACCTTCTGCCGTCGCCAGCACGCCGCGCTGTGTCCGCCTGCGGCAAGCGGCAAGGCCGGGGACTCGGGTTCTTGGGGAGGTTTAATGTTCTTGTTCTTGGTTTTCTCCGTTTTCTTCTGCATCTTGTCTCCCCTCCTCTTCTGCTTTTCTAGGAAGAGTTAAGTTGCGTGTCTGGGATCCACAGGACAGAAAAGTTACTTCCAGGAGTTCACAGGACAAAAGCCACAGGAGCCAGTACCGGTTGCCTCAGCCGGCGGTCAGGCCTCTCTGCTGGGTCAGCCTCACCACTTGCCAATGTCACAGGCGGCTTTAAATCATTAAATAATTACATTTTGCTTCTCAATAGGTTCTCACCTGGAGTTACTGGGTAGTTTTGATATTTTCTGAGTGAAAAAATGGAATCAATTGCCAAGAACATTCCTTCAATCGTAATAATTAAGGACTTATGAATTAATATCTGTTCAGCCTTTATATGCTGCCAAGCTCCAAAAAGTACGTGTTTAAACTCAAGATAGTGACTTACTGTTCTCTGTATGTTTAACGTTGTAGGCAAGACACCAAAACAGGTAAGTTCGCCAAACGGAGGTCAAATTCACCTGCATTCAGTCTTCCAATATTCCAAGATGGGAATTTCTTAATATTTGCATATCTGCTGTTTTGCCTTCCACCATCATTCCCTTCCCCGATGATTTCCTGGGAGAGAGCGGATTAGTAAACGACTTCAAGGCACACAGTGTCAGTCAAACTTAAGGAAACTGTGCTCTGAGGAGCCGGAGGACTTTGTTCAGGGTCACCATGGCCTGAGCTTTGAGAATGTTAATCCACCTCGAGAGTGAACAGCTCGCAGGTGCGAATCTGCTCACCCGTCGCCCACTCCTGGGTGCCCGTCCCGAGAGTGCAGACACCGCCGCTTACCGCGTGCAGATGCCCTGCTTCTCTCGGGAGCCGGAGGGGAATTTCAGCCTCAGGCACAGAGCGACGGCCCGGGCAGCAGAGGCCGTCCCACAGCCGCCTGGCGAGTGGCCACAGCAGAGGAGGAAAGGCTGGAGAAACAAATGGGACCCTGGGGTCGTGTCCCGTTATTTCAACTCTCTTATATGTTTTCCTGACTAAGAGAAATATTAAATGTGGAATAAAATCAGCTTCCAATTATTACTTCAAATTTGACCCTAATTATTTGTAGTGTGTTGCATGAGGCGATGCTGCTGGGACATAAGGATGTCAGCCTTACTGCCAAACAGTTTAAAATATATTTGCAAGCACAGAGCACATGTGGGTGCAGGAGGTACGGGGGGTGACAATGCGCCAGACTTCAGAGGTGAGAAGTCCTCATCGGAGGTGAAGGGAGGTGCAGCACACAGTCACCAGTGCCCTGGTGTGCCGGATCCTCCTCTGAGGAAGGACCAGGTCAGAAGGATGCTGTGTCCATGGTGGCCCCAGCACCACCTGGACCACATCGCTGGCTCCTCTGCAGGACCACTGGGAGCTTGGCGAGCAGATGTGCACTTTGGCTTCCCTCCCCAAGTGTCCAGGTCAGTAGGTCTGGGATGCGACCCGGGACTCTGTGTGTGTGTGTGTGTGTGTGTACGTGTGTGTGTTTAAATTTTTTAGTCTAATAATCATAGATTCATGTGCTGTTTTAGGAAATAATGCAGAGATCTCATGTACCAGTTACCCAGCACCCTCCAATAATTACATCTTGCAGAACTGCAGCACAGTCGATCACAGCCAGGATACAGGCGTTGATAAAACCCGCCAGTCTTGTTCCGATTTCCCCAGTTTTAAGTGTACTTATGTGTGTGTGTACTTAGCTCTATGCAGTTTTATCCTAGGTGTAGGCTGTGTGCCCACCACAGTCAGGACGCAGAACACATCACTTGGGGCCCTCGATGGGTCCCTGCCAGCCACACCCCTCCCCCACTCTGTATCCTCAGCTTCTGGCAGCCACTGATCTGCTCTCTGTGTCTGTAATTCTATCATTTCATGAACATTACACAGGTGGAATCGTACAGTATGTATTTGGGGTTGTCTTTTCTCACTCAGCGTAATTCCCTGCGGACTCATCCAGGTTGCTGGGTGTATCGACAGCTTGCTCCTTTTTATTGCTGAGTAGTATTCCATGGCACAACTGCATCACGATGTTTAAGCACACTCCCTTCACCATCAAAGATCATCTGTGCAGATTCCAGTTTGGGACTAGTATGAAGACAGCTGCTATAAACATCACTGCAGTTTTTGTGTGTGAACATAAATTTCCATTTCTCTGGGATAACTGCGCAAGAGTTCGGTTGGTGGGTTGTATGGTGATCTCGTTTAGTTCAACAAGAAACTGCCACACCGTGTTCAGGGTGGCTGCACCATTGTCCCTCCTGCCCACGGGACGGTTGATGGGTTCTTCCCGCCTCACCGCATTGTCCACTTCGCCCCTGCTGCTAGGTGTGGACAAGCGTGTCAGGTGGTTTTCATTTGCATTTGCCAAATGACTCCTGGAGCTGAACATCCCTCGTGTGCTTGTCTGTCACCTGCACGTCCTCCTCACAGAAATGTCTGTGTCGTTCACCCATTGCTAATTCAATTGTTTGTTTTTACTGGTGAGTTTTGAGAGTCCTTTGTATATGACAGATACTAGTTCTTTGCCAGACGTGTGATTTGCAAATATTTTCTCTAAGTTTGAAGCTTATCGTTCATCCTTTTAAGGCAGTCTTTCACAGAATAAAAGCTTTCAATTTTGATGGAATCGAATTATTCAATTTTCCCTTTTATGGATCATGCTTTTGGTGTTGAGTCTAAGAACTCTTCACCTTGCTCTGGATTCCAAAGATTTTCTCCTGTTTTTTCCTAAAATTTTTATAGCTTAAGTGTGTGATCTACTGTGAGTTAACTTTTGTATAAGATGTGGAGATGTGGGTTTATGGATTACGTTGATGTCTCTCCTGCCCGTGGAAGTCCAGCTCTCCGCATCCCTTGCTGAAAGGCTGCGCGTCCTCTTGGGATTGTCTTTGCACCTGGGCAGAAATCAGGTGGGCACATCCGTGTGAGTCTGTTGTGGGGCCCTCTGCTCTGTTCCCCTGGTCTGCACACCTCTCCGCCCACCACACGACTGTTTCCTGTAGCTACAGGGGAAAACCTAACATTGGGCAGAGTGATTCCTTCCCCTTTACTCTTGTTTTTCACAGAGTGGATATTTCAGTTATTCTAGGACTTGTGCCTTGATGTGCAAATTTTAGATAAGCTTGTCTATGTCTAGAAAATGATTGCTGGTACTTTGATAAGAATTGTGCTTAATTATAGGTTAATTTGGAGAGGATTGGCATTTTTACCATTTGAGTCCTGCAACCGGTGGATGAAGTATGTCTCTGCACTAACTTAGGCCTTCCTCGACTCCTTCTATCAGCATTTGGTATTTTCAACATACAGATCCTAACAGCAGATCTTTACAACTTCAAAGTGTTCTAAAGCACCTGTGAAGTAAATGAAGATGATGATACCTACATTAACTAAAATCTGCATAGCACTCACTAGGTGCCAGGGGCTTCCTAAAAGTGTGGCTATATTAATTCATTCAGAAAATAGGAGGGTTTCCCTACTCTTTTGACCTCCAATACTTTTTGAAGTTCTGATCTACTTTTTAAAAACTTTCCACTAACAGACGAAGAGGTGGACGTTTAGCACAGTAGAGTCAACCCTTTCTCCTTGTGCCCAGTGTAATAGCGTTGGGTCAAATCTGCCCCAGTTCTGTGCTACTGGCACCATCTTACTTATGTACGTTGTGAAAAAGTGAGAAGTCACACAAAATTGAATTTTGAAATAATTAAAAATTACATCTGTTAATGCCAAACTTTTTAAGTAATTTGGGTAGAAGTAGCTATAAATGCAATGCCTTTTGTCCTCAAGTAGAGTGTATCGAGTGCAATATTCTGTCTGGACCAGTCATCATTCTGGGCTTAGAAGATGAAGTTCCGATGGCTGTTGTGATCTGTCGGCCATCTGTTTTTCCACCGTCACATGGCCCCACATGGCCAGATGCCCTCGGTTCCCTGGCCCGTTTGTTTGCTGCTTTGTCCTCCTTCCTCAGCGTTGGATGTCGCTTGTTCTTTCCTCGCCATTTCCTGACGTGGTGAAGCTCCGTAAACCAACTAGGGTGACCATTATGTGGCTTAAACTGAAAACATACGTAGTAAGTAGTGAAGAAATCCAACTCAAATACCCAGAGAGTTTGGAAAATTATAAAAGCATAAGGAGAGAGACAGACAGACAGAAACAGAGAAAGTGAGAGCAGAATTTGGACTCAAACTAAAGCCCCCAGCTCTGAAGCCTGGGCTGCTGCTTCTGCACTATATTGAGGGTTTTTTTCTTTTTGAAGACAAAATAGTTTCCAAGACAGTCAGTGTCCACCAGGCTTCTAGCAAATGGGTTTCAACAAAAAGTGGGCTTTAGAACCAAACACAGGAAGTCGAGCTTACAGCCCATGGGCACTTACCTCCCTTGTGCCGCCACCTCTCACCAGGCTTTGGGGACTTTCTTCACAAAGACACAAGGGATGTTGAGACCTGCACTTTTCTCTGGTACTGAGTTATTTGGAAATATCACCAGGGCCCGATTAGTGTGTCCCGAGTCCAGTGCTGCAGATGCTCAGTGGAGGCAGGGAGACGACACAGGGAGAAAGTCTGTTTCTGCCTCGAGCCTTCACCCCACTGCTGGGAGCCCCCAGGTCTTCCCAAGCCTCCCATCCCCCACGCTTGTGCCCCCTTCTCTCTTCCCCTTCCACATTCGCGGTTGGACGCAGACACCCACAGGAAGGCATTGGGTCCGTGGACCTACTTCGTCCTGTGTTAGGGTGCAGGTCCTACCAGCCTGTGCCATTGTCAACCTGGACAAGAGCCCCTGGGGTTGGGAAACCCTCCCTGGAACAGAGTTGGTGTTTCACTTAAGACAAGGAGGATATTAAAATCGCAGCATCGTTCTGCTGTGAGAGGCAGGTGGTGCAACGGTCCCTGCTCACAGTGGGACCCCCTCAAGCAGTGCAGGATGGGATGGAAATTTCAGTGAGGCAAGATCTGGATGGTGCCGTGCAAAGGGGCAGGAGGAGAGAGCTGGGTGATACCATCATATGTGGAGAGCTATAAAGTGCCAATGGGATGGATTTCAGTTCCAAATTACTTATATTGGCTTTTAACTACAGAGTCATATGGTACATCAGTCTGACAGATGGAAGTAGAAATGAAACCTGTTGTCTAGGGGGTGGGAACTTTACATTTCTAGTGTCATCAGAACATTTCTCAGTAAAATGTGTTCCTACTGGAGAACTAACCCCAAGGACCCTGTGCTGCCCCAGGGCCCTCCCTCTGGGCCAGCTCAGTTTGGTTTATAGATGCAACCCGCAGCGCACATCCGCAGTGCCTAGCTTCTAGCACGCTTCGTGACGGTGCTTAAAAAACAGGAAACAGGCCTCTTGTCATCTGCCTGCCAGCTCATCTGGGTCCCAGTGCCTTTTCTTAAGGGATTATTTTATCACCTTTTATATGCAGTTCTCCCATTAGGAAAACAGGCCACGGCCGACTGACCGCATCCGGGCAGGAGGACAGCCGTGGAGTCCACACCAACGTGGCCGAGGAACTCATTGCTGAAAAACTCCCACCTTGCAGATGGTTGTTAAAGCGTGTGTAGTTAGACTAAGAACTATCTGTGGCTTCGTGGCCTGGTGGGTTTTCTTAGGCTGAGAGATGCACTTTGCCTTCACCCAGGAGCTACCCTGAGTCCTTCCCAAGTGAGCTCACACCCTGGCCTGGCCAGAAGGGCCAGCTCACCCAAAGTCAAGATGACATCCTCATGATGTGATTTGAGAGATAGTAGGTACAAGACCCTAAATCTGGGTGATCTCTGTATTTGGACAAATCACTGCCTTCTGTCTTTTAAAATTCAAATGCTTTTGGGAACCCCACTCTGCTGAGTTAAAGATGGCAATATTTGTTGAGACCTTCTCTGTTCTCAACAGCACATTGCTAGACACGGGAGCTAAAAGGACATCCCTAGGACCTCGTAGAAGCAACTCAGCTTCAGTACATGGTTTTCCATCATGACAGGAGCAATTGGGCAGCTGAAAACACCATGGGTCTGGGGGATGGTGAGATGAGGGAAGGAAGGGGTGTGGGAGGTGAGCTGCAGCACAGCCCACGAGAGCACAGCCCAAGATACAGGATCACCTCACACCCCACTGGTGAGCTGCACCTTGAGCAGACAATTTGGCAATCCATGCCAATGATTTCAGAAAAGTCTATACACATCAACCCAGTAATTCCACTTCTGGGAATCCAGGCAAGGGAAATATTTTACATTGGTAAGGAAAAGTAAAAGACAAGATGGTTACTATCTAACCAGCCAGGAATCCACTCATCATTTGATCGTATTTATACTGTCTAGTCCCAGAGGGACAGTCACAGCCCAGGAAGCAAGTGCAACAGGCTGAAGATAGGCTACAATGGGCACAGAATGCCTGGCATCCAAGACAAAGAGGGAAACAGGAGTTGCATGGTCCCTGGCACTCTATAAAAGGAAAACTTTCACCTATCCATTAATCAAGAAATAGACTCTTTTTTCAAGTTCTGATATGAGAGGAACCTATGCAGTGAGTTCTTATCAACGGAGATGTGATTATAATCATTTTGGTTGAGATCTTGCTAATCCATCCTTATTGCCTGAATGTATCTCTTGTTTCACTTTTTATTTTGACTATGATTTAGGGTGTTTGATATAAAGAAATTTTTCATTTCTGTGTAATCTGTCGACAGGATGATTTATCCTTCTGCTTTTGTGCTTTGAAGGATCTTCCCCACCCCACCCCCGGGAAGTGTGGTAAACATTCACTTTTGCTTTCTTGTGCTATTTTTATATTTCATTCCATCCACCTGTGATACATGCTGAGGTATGATCCCAGGGCAAGATTATTCCTGTGCACAGTCAGCCCAGAAACCTTCACTGAATAGTCACTGCCTCCCTCGCTGTTCTAGGATGTCCCCTCTCTCATGTCATTTGAGGCATTTTACGTGCAATACACTCTCTTCCCGGGATAACAGCCCTGTCTTAGAAGCCTGCCCTTGTTCTTGTGTTAGTTTCACATTGTTTTAAAATAGCTTCCACATTACGGTGCATGTCGGCATCAGAGCAGGTTAGACATCCCTCTTAACTCTTAGTTCCTAGAATTTTTTTTGTACTGTTCAGCCAGGATTTTGGATGGGGTCACAAGGCAGATGTCAGAAATTAAGGTCATTAGCCACATTTAAAAGCTGGTGGGACTTGTCCTGTCCATTCCGAGTAATTTTCTACTTGAATAGATGCCTGTTTGGAGACTGGGAAAACCTTTTCACCCCACTGGAATCTGCAGGATGTGACCTAAGAGGCTCTTTTTCCAGGGCAGAGGGTGGGAACTGGAATGTCCTCTGAGCTGACCCAGGAACCAGAGTACCCACCCTCTGTTATTCTTTCCGACGAGGACAAATCACATTCTGACAACACTTTAGAGTCCACAAAAGGCTTTCCCAAACGCAATCTCCCAGGGCCTTTTTATCAGTCCTGAGCTGAATGAGCAAATTTCATCAAGCCCACTTATAAATGAGGAAACCAGTGCCCAGAGGAGCCACGCTGGACCATGAACCCACTGCACCCCACACCAGCAAGGCACTCAGGGCAGGTACATGAATGACTGGGCAGATAATAAATAAAGGATCCAGCCACTCCCCAAAGGGGGATGCATCTGGCCCTTCCTGTTTCTAGACCTGATGTTCCCACATCCCCCCAGCTGAGCCCCAGGGCCCTATCTTTCATCCGAGTGGTTCTCAAATTCTGCAGGGATCAATCAGTGTTTGTGTGCACAGGGAACTTCTAGTACATTATGGGCTGCAAGAGGTTGCAAAAATAAACAAATGGTGCTGAGTCGTACCTCTCTGGGCTTCCCCTCCTTCTCCAACCACAGCATCCCTCACCTGTGACTGCATGCTTCTCTGTGGTGGAATTTTTCCCTGTTTATTTGATTGTGTTACTATGAAACTCATATAATAATAAATGCCAGGAAATGGCATACACTTTACTTTGTCTAACAACATTATAGTTCAGTCTTCACCATCTTCAATTGCCCAGCTGGGCAGAAGGTAGATTTATGAGTAGCAAACATTTCAAACCCATTCAGAGCGGGTGGGGCCCTCTCCTAATTTTAACGTTTTTATAGATTGGGGTCCAGTGGTAACCCGGCAGGCTCACACTGGGCCCCAAAGGAGAGCTGAGGCAAGAGACCACTTCCACGGAGTGTGTGGGCTTTAGGGAAGCTGCCAGGATGACACCAGCCGAAAGGAGGGGAGGTCCAGCCACCCATTCAAGCTGGGCCTCTTGTCGAGGGATGCTGGAGATCCCCTCTTCCCATCCCCCAACTCCACCTGTGCCCCACTGATGGGCTCCAGCAGGACCCAGGGACACAGAGCCCTCAGGCTGCCCACTGGGCATGAGGGGCAGAAGGAAGCGCCTGAGACCCCGGGAATTAAACTTACTGAAAGACTCTGAGAATTCCTGCACCAAACCCAGACCAGAAGACAGCACCTAGGGAAGGGACATCTTCTCAAGAGTGATCTTATTCAAATGCAAACTCTTCCAGAGCTATTAGAACTAAGTCTTGTTTACTTAGACATTTAATAATTTCCTTCACTGAAAATAATAAAACCCACACTGTTCTGGAAAAATCCAAGCCATACAATCACTTATGAAGCCAACTGACTATGCTTGTCAGGCTCCTGGTGGTTATGCGATATTTCATAATTATGCTTGGGATTAAGCATGATTATGTAAGTGATATTTGGTGATTAAGTCTCAGGGAACGTTATCTGGTGCCAGGTATAGAAGGTGTGGCATAATAATTATTTTTAAATTATGTCTGCCTGCCTCCACTGTCATTTTTTCTAATAAAGCAGAAAAGTAAGATGTTAAGTACAAGTGAGAAAAATACAAAACATAAAAATAGGCTAAAATAAAAAGTGAAACAGAGGTAGGCAGTCAGCAAATACACGCCAGAAGGGAGGCCTATGCAACGTTCCTACTAAAAATGGAATTATTTTATTTTGCCACGGCAGTGCCCATGAAAATAATTTTTCCTTCCAGCCTGAGCAGTGGCAGCTCAAGAGGAAATGGACCAGATCTTAGATCAGGGCTTTAACTGGGAGAAAAATGTCCAGGCTGCATTTTGCACACAAACATGAGCATGCATATACGGAGACACCCAGGCACACAGAACCGCAACCTTGTTCGTCAGGAGCAAGGAGCAAAGCACATTACTCATTTGCAGCAAAATGATGGGAAAATCTATCATTTTAGTATTTTGTTTTCAGGGCTAAATTCAATGAAAATCTAGTTGAGTCTTAGCCAAATGGCATTTTCATTAATGCAAAATGAAGACTTTCAAAGCACCCTCCCCCTTTGCAACCATGCCAGTGCACATGGGGGAAGGAGAAGCCCACGTCAGAGGGCCATGCATTGAGGCTGGGCACTGTTTTGTGATCTAATAAGAACAGCTCTACACATCTTGAATACAAAGGATTTTCAGGTACTACCATTTTTTCAACAATCCTATTCAGAGTAGGAGGAAAATCAGTAACTCTCAGAGTGTCGGGATTATTTTAGGTCACACAGCAAAGAGGGGGTCTCAGAGAACTGAGGAGACTGGCCTGGTACGTGCACCGTGTCCAGACACCAGCCACAGCACTTTGCGCATGGTCACTTGAGTAAGTCCTGCAGCAAATCCCACTGGCAGGTACTGCTACAACCCACTAACCAGCGAGGAAACAGAGGTGAAGAGAACCTACAATCAGGGAGGCTGGCACAGCCGGGCAGAGTCAGTACAAGCCCAGCAGCCTGGCCACCCCTGCCCTGTGCCCCAGCTGCCTCACACAGGGGCTTGGGAGCTACCTCGGAGGGGAACAAACTCACTCCAGAAACTAAATGACAAGTGGGAGCATCTCTACTTCCCCATCTGAGCAAAACTGAAATTAAGAACTGCAAAGTTCACACCCAGTTTTTAAAAAAATTAAACTTTTAACATTAATTGCTCCTGTACATTTGTGAGTGCCCAAAATCCTGACATAAAAGCTTTAATTTCTATGCAAAGCAGATAGGATGATTGAGTTATAATTAAAATGGTAATTATACCCTTAATGCTCCATATTTGACTTTTCAAAAAAATGTTATGCTCCAAGAAAAGCTATTTAAAGATCAGAGGAAAATGTTTGAAAATGAATGTATTCAAGACATTTTAAATCTTTTAAAATCCAGTTATTGATTTTTACATGCTTTCAAGTGTAGTCTAAAACATTTTCTTCATTTATTTTGGTCGATGGAAATAATAAAAAATCATTGGAACGTGAAAAGCTTAAACGAAGGCAATATTCTGGAGGTTGATATTTAACATGATAAATATTTGAGACGTGGGGTGCAGGGGAAGGGAGCCCTCCCCGTCGACGGACGGAGGACCCCGGAGCCCCGGCGCGGAGGGCGGGGAGGAGCCGCGGGAGGTGGGGGGCGGCCTCGGGCCACTCTGATCTCGAGCAGGACAAATATGACATTTCCTCTGATCCTTCATTGACTGTTCAGAATTTAAAAAGAACACCTAAAGCTATAAATCAAATGTCAGGTGCGGCAGTCTAGTGGAACCGTATCAATATTTCATGATGTATGGCTTGCTGGGAGGCTGCGAAACCCCAGCTGCCAAAACCGCACCGGGCTGCTTTGCGCCCACTCGGCTTTGCCACGTGCCGCGCCCCGGCCGCGGTCAACGAAGGCGCAGGGGAAACCCGGGCAGAGGCCGGGGAGCCCCTGCAGACGCCCTCCCTGCACCCACACGCCTGCTGCCAGCTCGGGCCAGGCCCGGCTTCCAGAGCTTTCTTCTGAGACACCCGGGAAGCCCCCCCACCGGGAGGGAAGAAAGAGGGGCTGGTCTGCGCCACTCCAACCGCTCCTGGCCGCCCCTTCCTGAGCTCTCAGAGAGACTGAGGCAGGGAGCGGCCCTGGACTCCCTGGCAAGGCCCCTGCCGGCACCCTGTGTCCTCGAGGTGGGAGCCCAGGAGCCTTCCTCCTTGCGGGGACGAGGAGAATGACACCAGATCGGCGGTGCAAGCAGGGCTGGCGCGGAGTTGGCGCCCTGAGCCACCGTCTTCTGCCTCTCTCAGGTGGACCTTGCTGTCCCATTGTTTCCCCATCGGGGGGATGAAATATATTCTAGGAAATCTTGTGCCGGGGGAAGAGGCCCCCACGTCTGCCGTGAGCGCCTGGACGCGCAGAGAAGCCGGGCACGGCCGTGCGGGGGCGGGAGCGTCCCCGGGACCGCCGCCCTGGGCCTGCGGGATCCGCGGGTCTGCCCCGGTCTGTCCAAGGGCACCGCCCCCGAGGGGCCTCTCTGGCCAGGTCGGCGGTTGTCTTCCCACCTGGGAACTTCACACTCAGACCCCGAGCTCCTCAGCTCCGCACGGTCCACGGGCTGCCGCGACCGGGCGCGGGCGGGAAGGCGGGGCTGCCGCAGTGCCTGGTGGGGCCCCGGGGAAGAGGACACCGGGCCGGGCAGTGGGGGACGGGGGACAGCGTGGCCGTGGGAGGGACGATGGGAAGGAAGGGCTGGCCAGGGAGGACTGGACGCTGGGGAGCCGTGGGTGGTGAGCAGGCTGTGCGCCGAGCGGGCCCGCAGTGCGTCGGGACCTTCTCCTCCTAAGGGACTTTCTCCCGGGCTGCCTAAGTGGAAGTGCCCGCAGCCGGGGGCAGCCGTGGCCTTGGAGGACGGGACGGAGGGCCGGTGTGGGTGGGGCGGGGCACTTGGGGGGATGCCCTGCAGACAGGGAGGGGCGCAGGGCCTGGCGCGGGCTCTGCAAACACGGGGCACACTCCACTAGGTGCCATCTGCACATGGCTGCCGTGGCTCCCGGCACGAAGGGAGGGAGCTCAGATGAGAGTCCGGAGCGTGGGATTTATGCGACCAAGTCCTGACGGGAATCCTGTGTCCCCGGGGCCGCGGCCCAGGGCTCCCGGGCTGTCGGCAGCCGCGTTTGGTTTCCGCAGATGGCCTCCCTTTCCGCACGGAGAGCAGGGTAGAAATTGCCCTGCAGAGTGTTCCAGACGGCTGTTTTTCAGAACAGAGAATTTCAGAAATATGACCAGTTAGCAAAAGACACGTTGTGCATCTTTGGCGTGGCCAGTTGGCGGGAATCGTGCTGGGAGCTTCGCGCTGCGACAGCCGCGAGCGTCCTGTGGTGTCTACCCGCGCGGGAAGAGACTTCGACCACAAGCACATTTTGTGGCACCTTTGCGTCGGGGACGTTTGGCCTCTGCCTCGAGGCCCCTGGGCCGCCTGCACCGAGCTCCCTGCGCCGCGCCGGGGAGGCAGGAAGCCGGCGGGGGAGGCCGCTGCCTGTGCCCTGCGGCCGCTTCCTCCCGCGGGGCTCTCGGCCCCCGGGCTCCCGTCGCTACGGCCGGCCCACGCGTGAAAGGGACGCCGGCTCGCGCGTGGCAGCCACACTTTGGGGTAAGCGTCACAGTTCTGGGCCCTGTGCAGTGCTGGGAACCTGCGAGGACCCAGGGAGGACCCGGCCGCCCACCGTGGGGACCCTGCGCGGGCCCAGGACGCCCCCAGGCCGTGGAGACCGCAGGAGAGTCCTAGGGTGTCTTCAGAAGCTCAGCCCCAGCCCCGAGCCAGCGTGGAGGCTTCCAGCGCGTCCCCTCGTCCCTCTCCCCAGAGCGGGCGCCACAGGGAGAGTACTGAGGCCCCCCACCTGGGCACGCCCGCCTCCCTCCACGGCGGCACCCGGCGCTCACCAGGCCCTCGCCAAATGCTGGTTGAAGAAATGGACGAATGACCCGGCTTTATCACCGGACGCACAGGTGGCAGAATTCCAGATGCAGCTCCTGCGGCTGTTCCAGTAAGACGGTGAGAACAGCCGAGACCACGCCTTCCCACCCTTGCTGTCCTGCGACCCCCCGTCCCTCTCTCCCTTCCTCTGCCGTCCATAAAAATGTGCCCGAAGACACGCAGTGCACAGCCGGGCCCCGGGGCGGGGCGCTAGCTGCGGGCAGGACGCGCGGGCCCTGCACGTGCGGTTTCTGGGCGCGCACAGAGCGGACCGTGAAGTGGCAGCTGCAGCCGCACGTCAGCGACGCCTCCGGGGCCTCTGCTGGGTTCTGACCCGGTTCAGACATCTCACCAGCCACGTGGTTCGGGCGAGGTGCTGACCTCTCCGGGATCTGCAAATGGGACAGGCGGCAGCTCCCGCCTTAAAGGTTCCTGTGACAGCCAAGCTGGAGGATGCACATGAGCTGCTCTCCACCGCGCCTGGCGCGGAGTAAGAAGCAACTGATGAGCTCGGCCCTGTCCACGCTCGCTACAGAAGCGAGTGACCAGGAGCCCCGGAGACAAGGGACTCCAGGCCAGCTTTGAAATCGGTTCAGTACTGAAACAGAAATGTAGAGAAGTCGAGAGAAACCGACTTCCGGGTCACCTGGAGGTGCAGGTGTGCGTGGCCCCAGGTGGCTCCCGGGGGCCATTGCTGCTGCCTCTGTTTTCAGAAAGTTTTTCCCGGCGAAGCTGCCCAGTCCCGGCCCGGCCGAGGCTGGACGGCTCCGAGGGGCGCAGCGCCGAAACCGGGGAACAGCCCGAGCCGCGCCGCAGGCAGGTGGGGAAGGTGAATGGCTGGTGCCCACGCTTTGCTCCCACGCGAGCTTGTCTGCACGGCAGATGCTGCCCGGGCAGCGCGCTGAGAAGAAATCGGATCCTGGCAATTGGGATTCCACCCGGAGGTCGCAGCTGCCTCGGGGATTAAGCTGCTCGGGGAGTGAGGACACACACCCTCGGGGACTAGGACCCCGACTCAACACTTTCTTCCAGTTTCTTCAGTTACACTTGAATTCCCAGGAAGGCGTAAGATCCAGCCCACTGGTTCCAGGAGGAGCTTCGTTTAGCTTCACTGCCAGTCTCCGCGCGGAGGTGGCGGCTCAAGTGCCCCGAGGACGAGCAGGCGTTCAGGCAGCGCCGGCGTCCGGCACTGGGGACGGGAGCTCCAGGTCTTTGCTGACCCGGGGCTGAGGTGCAGGCGGGGGCTGCAGAGCCCAAGGGAGGGTGGAGGTCCACCTGTGTCATGGGGGCTCCGTGGAGTGGGCGGGGTCTCCGTGGAGAGGGCGTGGTCTCCATGGCATGGGCGGGGTCTCCGTGGAGAGGGCGCGGTCTCCTGGGCGTGGGCGGGGTCTCCGTGGAGAGGGCGGGGTCTCGGATGCCGCAGCACATCTTCCCTGGGCGCAGCGTGTCCGAGTATGCAACGGGTAGGCAGACTCAGATATGTGGAAATCCATGTTAAAAAACAAAAACATCCAGCGTCCATTTTTTCATTTCCCGGAACTCGAGAAGCTTGTTGGCACGCTTTCGGGAGCATCCAGAGGGTGCTCGCTGGCAAACGCGTCTCCACGGCACACCTGTTACGAGACAGGAGGTGCCACGAAGGGGGTCCACGCCACTGCCTGCGCCTCGAGCCCCGGGACCGCACGACACCCACCAAATCCCAGTCAAAACTGACGCCAGAAACAAAAGCAGTGCTGCAGCAGCAGTGCAAACGCCCGCGTGGGCTCTCGGGCGCGTGCGGCTGGGCGCACTGGGCAGGCACCCTGCTGTGCCCGCCACAGGGTCTGCTCTGTCCCCTGCTCGAGGGGCCGCAGAAATGAGACCTAGATGGGTGGTCTCCTCAAGGTCGCACAGCTACATAAAGGCAGTGCTGGACCTAAATGCAGGTGCCCCATGAACCCCCACAGGCGATGGACTTTATGGCCCCACTGCCACCTAACCTTCAAGCGGTGATGGTCACCTGCTCCGCGTTTGCTTATAGCCACGTCTAGAGTGTCGACAGACCGGTGCAGACACCATTTGAATAACTCCAAAGCATGCATCTTAGCCATTCGTGGAAATACATGAAATTTTCATTATTGTAGGTGAAAATATTGTCAACATTATATGGTTCATCTTGATCCTAAATAAGTTCCACCTTTAACCTCGTTTTTTCTTAATCCAAGTTACTGAAAACTACTCCCTTTCTTACAATCCTGTCTCCTCTTTCTCCAGAGAAGGGAGAGTTGGGTGAAGGGGGTGCAGGTCGGGTTTGGTGAGCGCCCCCAGGGCGAGGGGCTGGCCTCTCCGGAGAGTCCCCTCCCCTCCCAGACCTCCTAACCGCAGCGTTCCCACCGGAGCGCAGAGGGCCTGGTCCTGAACCAAGCACGGTGGCCTCATCCGTCTGTTCATCGCGCTACCCCGAGCCTGGAACAGTGCCTGGCACAGAGTGGGCGCTCGGAAACGTCTGCTTAGTAAATCAATAAGACACCTGGGTGGCGGGTCCTTTGTCTTCTGCGGCCCCTCGGGTTTGGAGGGTGAGTTGAGGCTGAGTCTGCTCTCTTCTCCCTTTCCTACTCTAATTCAAGGAAAGTCATTAAGACTCATCCGTATTTACACAGAGATAATAAGTTTGATTCTAACATCTGCACGGTTTATCAGGAGTGTTTAACCTCTAATGCAGACAATGCGCCATTTGTGGCTGCTCACCCAGAACGGTGACTGTTAATGTCTGGGAGTGTCAGCACGAGGCGTTGTGGAAATCGGAAAGCATTCCGCTGTGTAAATGCAGGTATCTTCAGATTTCTCACCCAGCAGGACCACTCAACCACATCTTATTTTCATCTGTGCCCAGTACCTGGCATAGTGCTGGGTCCAAAACAGGCCCCTGTTAACCATTTGCTGAATCAATGAATAAGCAAGTACGGGAAATCCCAGAGGCTCTGGTGGAATCGGGGGCTGAGAACCAGGTGAAATGGGAGGAAGAAGAGTGGAAGTTAATCCAGGGAACACGCTAAGTTACGGAGAACACGGAAACAGAGGGATGGGATTAAATAGAACCCAGAGGGCGGAAGAACCTCCAGCTGGAGGTCCAGGCAGAACGATTCACCGGCAGTCAGATCAGCCGGCAGAAGTCCCCGTGTCTGCAGGAAACCGAAGGACGTTGTGACCAGAGCAGGAGGCCCATGAGAGCAGCGAGCGGGAGCGTGGAGTATGAGCGCTTCGAGGCGCGGGTGGCCCCAGGCAGAGGGCTCCTCCCTGCCCGGTGGGAACGTAGGGTAACCCTAACCCTAACTTCTCCAGCACAGCCAGTGGAGACTGGGGGCTGAAGACAGAGCCCAGCGGCTCCACCCGACAGGCCAGACTGTGGCTGTGAAGGCTCGTGCGCGGGGAAGATGTCGGCATGCGATGTCACTGAAATCCCTGCTGTTGGAGTGATAGTCACTGGGCCTGGTCCATTTCACAAAACCTCAAAGTGTAAATCTAAGCCAGAATCAAACAACAAAACACCTCTCCTAATGGCAGCGAATTCTGCCCCTGGGCCCACCAGGACCACCCACAGGTCTTGCAGAACCCGGACCAGGAGCAGACCCTGGCCCACTGGGTGCCTCGTGCGTCCCAGGGAGCACTGGCCACAAAGTCATTTTCCAGGATGACCAAGGATACAGTCTGCAGGGAGGGGACAGTCGATAAGCTCTAGGCACAATTCTCGTCGAATGGTCAGGGGTCGGCTCAGAGCAGCCTCGACCCTGACAGCAAAGCACGTTTCTCCTTGTCAAGTTCAGCACTCGGTGCTGCTGCAGGGACCATCAACATTTGCTAATCACCCTGTGGGTGTGGAGGCCACCCCAGGAACACCCCACATCATCCTTCCCTCAAGTGCAAATTCCTACGATCCAACACACTAAAATATCTATAGAGTTTACTGTGGGGAGGGGGACTTAGTTTAGTCTAAATATACAATAGTTAAAGAACCTAATTTTAGAGAAAAATTATTGCTTTTGGGGTTTTTTTCCCATAGGAAATCTCAGTCATGGGTCTGATGGAATTTGATCCTTGCCAAAACCAACTTATAAGAAACCACATCTATTTGTCCTATAAAACCATTTCTACAACTCTTTTGCAGCTGAGAAAACAAAATGCTGGAGAAAAATGTGCATTCCATGCTCCTTCTGTGCTGGCCTTTCAAAAGAGAAAAGTAAAAAGAGATGATCTGTGTTGAAGAGTTCCCCCACCTGCTGCTCTTCCACAAAAATAAATTGTATGATTGAAAATTAGTTACCTGGAAATGCAAATTAAAACAACACTGAGGTACCAGTACCAGAATCCGGAGCGCTGACAACAGCAAATGCTGGTGAGGGTGTGGAGCGGCAGGAGTCTCGCCGCTGGCGGGAAGGCAAATGGTGCAGCCCAGTGGAGGACGGATTGACAGTTTCTCACAAAACTAAACATACTCTGGCCACACTGTCCACAATCACATTCCTGGGTGTCTACCCAAAGGAGCTGGAGTCTTATGCCCACACAAAACCTGCACAGAGATGTTATAACAGCTTTGTTTATCATTGCCAAGACAGGAAAGCAGCCAAGATGTCCTTCAGTGGGTGCATATTTAAATAAACTGTGCTGCCTTCACGCAAGGGAATATTATTCAGTGCTGAAAAGTGATGAGCTATCATGCTATGAAAAGACATGGAGGGAATTTAAATGCACATAAGTGAAGGAAGTCAGTCTACAAAGTCTGCATCCGTATGATTCCACCTGAATGACAGTCTGGAGAAGGCAAAACCGGGGAGACAGGAGAATGACCAGTGGTTGCCAGGGGTTGGGGGAGGGAGGGATGAACAGGTGGAGCATGGGGGTTTCTAGGGCAGTGACACTGCTCTCTGTGACACCAAGAGGCCGGGTACAGGTTGTCATGTCTGTGTCTAAACCCACAGGATGCACAACACCGAGAGTGAACCTCACTTAGTGTGGACTCTGGTGGTGACGATGTGTCGATGTGGGTCGTCGACTGTGACAAACATACCCTCTGGTGAGGGGTATTGGTAATGGGGAGGCCGTGTGTGTGTGTGTGTGTGTGTGTGTGGGGACGGGGGCACGTGGAAAGTTCCTGTAGCTTCCACCCAGTTTTGCTGTGAAACTAAAACTGCTCTAAAAAATAGTCTATTTTTTTAAAAATGTGCTGCCTGACAGGATTATACCAGGGCTGTCAGCACAAAATTCAATGACAGGAAATAAACCACACGAAATTCCATAATGATTTCTTGGGGATGCCTGATATTCACTCTAAATTCTAATTAGTCACCCTGATATTTAATCAGCCAAACTAATGAACCCTGAGGAGGGAGGGAGGGAGGGAGGGGGAGAGGGAGGGAAGAGGAAGGGAGGGAGAAAAGGAGGGAGGGAGGGGTGGAGGAGGGAGGGAGGGGAGAGGGAGGGAGAGGCACCAAGAAAGGCAAAGAAACAAAGATTCGTCTGCGTAAGGTTGATTTTCTCGATGGCTTTGTTTGGACATTGGTATTCTATATTCTTATGGGTTTTGGTTTTAATAATATATATAAGCCCTTCTATTTACCATGAGGTTAGGTTCTAAAATCCACCTGTTCAAGGCTAACCAACCCTATACGGAAGACCACTACCACCCTCTGTTGGTGGTAGCCAGAGTTGGTAAGTTTTGCTTGGCCACTTAATTTTCTCATTTCTATGAACATTCAAAAGTCGAGTCACTTCTGTATTAGATTTTCTATGTAATTAAATAAATAACTCAGCTATTTTATCTTGTTATCTTTAAAATCAGCACACACAGTGCCCGTAAGTCTACTGACCTGTTCCATCACTGTGTTGTGAGGTTGTAATCGGCGCAGTGACCAAAGGGACATTCCCCAATCCCTCGGCATTTCACCAGGAGGGGTGGGCTTCCTAGCCAGTGCCGACCTTTCCTGGAACTTGGGTCTGTCAGAACCGGTGGGTTCTAGCTGGGAGCTGACACACTGTCTGGCGCTGGAGTGGACACAGGGCCCCAGGGGGTTGCAGCTCCCAGACCACTGACCCGTGAGCATAGCACCAGCCAAGAGTAACAACAGCAGCTCACGTGTGCACACGGCTTTGTCTTCCACGATACACCTGGGCCACATTCCACCCCCCTCGGCAGAGTGACCACATCAAGGTGAAAGGGCAGGTGTCATTATAACGTTTATTGTTGAGAAAAACAAGCCTCAGAAAAGGGCAAATTGCTGTCCACAGCCACGGAGAACACATGACTGGACTCTCATCAGCGCGTTTGAGTTCAAATCCAAATGCCTTTCAGTAAATATTGACTGAGTGCCTGTTAAGGCACAAGGAATTTAGAGATGAGGAAGACTCAATTGCTGCCCTCGGGAGGCACCTAACATAGCATCGTGAACAAGTGTTCAGCAAATGTTCATTGGATGGATGAACGGATTATACCACGCAATGGGTAACACAAGAAAGTTGTTTTTGACTATTACGGGAGCACGTGTGGGGTGACTGGTGGAGGGTGGCGTCGGTCTGAGCGGAGCTAATGTCGGGAGGATGGGAACAGGGGTGCCCGGGGAGGGGCTGGGGCCAGAGAGCACTTGAGGGGGGATGTGCCGCGGGAGGCCCGGGCGCAGCTGTCACTGGAGAAACAGGGAAGGGTGGACCTGCCTCCGGTGCCGATCTGCAGGTGACACTGAGCCTCATTCGAGAAGACTTAACCTGCCCACACAGCCGAGCAGGACTCGAGGTGAGACAGGGAAGCAGCAGAGACTGATTAAGAGGCTGGTTGTGTTAGTTCTTCTAAGGAAAAGAAATCCCAAGAGCACCAAGAAAGAGAAACGTCTTTAGACACCTGGAGGCACAGAGAGTAAAAATCGAGCAGAACGTTTGTCATCCCTCAGCAACAGGGCAGACCAGGAAAAGGTCCCCCCTCAAGGGGTCACCTGCTGCGGGCCCTAAATTGGTGGCTGAGTCTCCCCTGCCCGGCCTTGCCACGATGCCACGCAGCGACTGCGCCTGTCCTCGCTTGGCGTTGGCGCCGGGAAGAGGCAGATGAAGGCTTCAGCTCCCCATGGAGCAGCACCCACGAGGGCCAGACGGCGGGACGCTCTCACTGCAGGGGAGCCCCAAACCCGGGGTCCCCGCCCTGCATGTCCTGGCGCAGCTCCCTGTGCACCACGCCTGGGCAGGGGAGGGCAGCTTCCCGTGGGGTCTGCGGGGCAAAGCCTCTTCATCGACAGGAGGGAAAAGCACACGTAGACTTTAGCAGGAGCCAGACCCTCCTGCACGCAGAGTCCACATTGTTGGCACACTTTAAATCGCCAAGCGAGTCAGTTTGTGACTTAAAGTGACTCTGGAGTTTCCTGACACCTGGGAGCTGCTAGGTTTTCACCAGAGCTGGGGAAGGACCACCCTGCTGGCCAGATGTGAGAGGGGACGGGCCAGGGCTGTGGCCACATCTGCATCTCCCAGGAGCCCAGACGCACTCATGCTCTCCCCAGTTGTGACAGACCAGCCCTGGGTGATCTTTGAGGTTTGTCCACACACGTTTCCTGGTCTAGGAGCCCCTTCCTGGTCCCCCAAATTAATTAGGCCCCTGTTACGTGGTGTCCTGGTCACGTACGCCTTTCCTTCTTAATACTTAACACCTTTGAAAGTATTTGACTTCTAGCTGGCTTGACCGTAATCGCCAGGAGAATCTTTGCCCATCATGAAACAAACAATTGTGTTGCAGGTAGGAGAGGCAGCTGCAGGTACAGGCGCAATCTTGGGAATCTGATTCTTGCCTCCTGCCTGAGGCCGGCATTTATTTTCTCCATACGTGAGTCCCACCCCCTCCAGAGCAGAGCTCCCCTCCCTGTCTCTACCAAGTCTTCTCCGGCTCTCGGGTGAATTTTGTGCAAACCACACCGTGTACATTTTAAGACATCCCCCATCTCAAGCACAGGCTGTGAATTTGGTGAGCAGTAAACCTCACCACAGCTGCCTGGGCTTGTGTGCCCCCCCGGGATCACCCAGAGCGGATTTCATGGAAACCTTCCTTGGCAAAATAGACAGCTGGCTGCTTTCCACATTCTGTGGTAACAAAGCAATGATGAGAAACTTCATTTTATCTTTGTAAATCTGCGTTGCCATGTGTTCCATAACATCTACCCACTACGTTTTAGCCTCCCAAAAAGAAGGTCTATGTCTGTTTTGTTTGCTGCTTAGCAAGGTGCAGGGCACAAAGCAGACTCTCCATGTGAGGGGACAGAAGTCAGTCACCTGGAGGAAAATGGCCCAGGACAGGGTGTTGAGGCCACTAACAGGGAGTGAACCCCCCACGCAGCCACCTCTCAACTCTGACAGCAAACACAAAATGAGCACAGTTGGGAGAAAGGCCATGTTTGTGTATCAGTTTCCTGGGGATGCCGTAGCAAATCACCTCAACTGGGGGGTTAAAAAAGCAGAAATTTATCCTCCCCCAGTTTTGGAGGCCAGAACTGAAATCAAGGTGTTGGCCTGGCTGGTTCCTCCGAGAGTTCCAAGGGAGAGTCCGTCCCTCCGCCCTTGGCTGGCCGTCCCTCCACCCCTTGGCTTACGCTGCACCTCTCTGGCCTCTGCCTCCACTGCCAGGCACTGTCCTGGGGTGTGCCGTGTCTGAGGGGATTCCAGGGGGGTCAGGCTGAGCAAGGAGAAAGGCCTGACCACCCGGCGGCAGTGGCACATGCACTGCGTTTAGGCGAAGCTTTGACAGGTTTGCACGCGGATCTCTCATGGCTAAGACAGCTCCGAGGGGCTCACAGCCTGAGACGAGGGGTCTCGGGGAGAGGGGTTGAGGGGCTTCGTGTCCAGGTGATGCCGCTCGGCAGCCCTTGGGAGGCTCTGGGTCGGTGGCTCCAAAGGCCAGAGTCTGAAAACCCCGAATGCACAGACAACTGTCTTGGCTGCTCTTCCACTCACCTCCCCGACACTCAGGACCAAGGGCCTGAACTTCTGTACCCCAAGACACCGGGGGAGACCTCCATCATCCCACCCCTTAGGTGTCTCAATTCAGTGGCATCTGGAAAAGCATGGGGTATATTGTGGAGGTATCAATAGTCAATAATCTTTCACATCGTTTCCTCTGATCATGGTGTTCAAGGCTTCTCTGTTACAAACAGAGACCAGCACAGGGAAGGGACCTTTGCATCATCCCACACACACACTAAGAAAGCCACTTTCTCTCTCTGTCCTCTGTGGCAGGAACATACCTGCCCACCCCATGACGTTAGTGGCACACGTGTGTCCTGCTTAGACCAGTGGGATTTAGGGGCCCTGGCATCAGAGACTTGAAGTTCACATGGGCAGCTGGACATGGCCCCTGCAATCTGCCATCACATGATATGGATGTGTCACAGGAGCCACTGACCCAGGGGGATGAGATGCCCTTGAGCTAGGCCTGACCCCAGACCAGTAGGAATCCAAGCCCAGCAGAGCCCGGCTAGCCACGGCCCCACCCAGCCAGACCACAGACTCCCAAGTAAACAACAAGCACTTGTTAACTAAGCCATTGAGTTTGGGGTGTTTTGTTACACAGCAAGAGCTTATTGCTACACCACATTTTTTTCTACTAAAGTCTGTGAATTAACAGAGTTTTAAAGAAGCTATAATTTTCCCATGTTAGCTGATACTAGAGATTATTTCTCTGAAAAATATCTTCAAATAATAAATAAAATAAAAACATTTATCATTATTATATATTTTAGACTTAGGTAACTCTAAAAATCAAAAATTCTTAGTGGGTCCCTCCACACCCTCTGCTCCTTCTGATCTGTAAATGAATCAGGATGCGAGGGACAGAACCAGTGTCATCAACTCACAGGGATGGAGAGACAGAGATGCTGGGAGCTTGGAGTCCCAGACCCCACTGCAGGCCGGACTCAGGGCCCTGCACCTGCCTGTCCGTCAGGTTCCTTTGCTCCTAAATTGTGTCATAGATCCATGATACTGTCCCCAGCGTCTTCTAATGAGACTGTGATGATCCATCTGACTGTTACCTAAGTGACTTCAAGAGGCCACAAGGGCACATTCTGCTGGGGTGCAAATGCACATAGTCTGCACGTCTCTCCCCGCACAAAATCGTCTCGCTCTTTCCAGGATTTTGCAGCACCTCGAAGGTCACTTCTTGGTCATAGCTCCTCTGGTGTTTCTGGCTCCCACAGCCAGTGTCACACTCCTGCCCCCAGCCCGTCAGTCACCAGGCAACATTTATGACCCTGTGGCATGGCCCCTTCCAGAAAGGCCTGGTCCGGGACTGCCAGGGACAATGGAGCTTAAGCAGCTGAAACCAGACGAACACACACAATGGAGATGTTCAGCGTGTTTTCCCTGGGAAGGACACAAGCCATTCCAGCAGAAGCCGGCTCTTCACCTGGACGCCAGTGGCTGTCCGCTCTGGCTACGTGCTGAAATCTGCTTTCGGAAGCAGGTATCCTGGCCTTGTCCCCAGGCATCCCATCATGATCAGTCTCGGTGGGGGCCAGTACACAGGTTGCCAGAGCTCTGTGGGTCATTGATGGGAACAGCGTGCGGGGGCTGCGGCCTTCTTGAGTCTCAGTTTCTCCAGCTGTAAAAGAGAATGTCAGTCCTGGGCACTGATCTCCACATGAGCCAGGTCCCATCAGCTACGTCTGCAAATGGTTTCAACCACCTGGAGTGTGCCAGCTGTGGCCAGCAGGGACGAGGAAATATTACTCATTCTGATAACACACAAGTGATAAGAGGTTTCTTCTGGGCTCTGCTGTCACACGCACACTGCTGGTGATAAGGTTCAGTGTCCAGCGGACGCCAGAAATGGGATCTCTCACGGTAGAACTGCGGGAACACCCCGACGGACAGATACGGCAACCGCACTGGGCCGATCCTATCTCGGTGGTTCATCTTCCACGGTAGAAAAGTCAGATTCCTCCTCATCTCCAGTGATCTACGTGGGTGCCCCCCACGGCTGGCCGTCCCCCTCACCGGCTGATGGAATTCTCACTCGTGTGAGATCCTCGCTGAGCCAGCTCTAAGTTCTTTGTTTGGGCCCCCAGCCCTCCCCAAGCCACAGAGGCTCTTTTGTTTTGTATTTGTGTTTGGAAAAAGACATTGCCCTGCTGACACTCGAGAAGCATCACTGGGTAAAGTCTGGTATACAGGCTGCAAAGCCATCTGGACTTTCCACTGAAAAGGTTGGACATGGTTTTAGGCAAGATTTTTATCACATCTGAGAGGGAAAAAAAAGTCTTGAATGCATTCCCATCTTCCAAGGTTGGTGTCAGATTTTTTTCCCCTTGTCAGTTGCAAAACAAAGCAAAAATGACATAGAAGAGATCCAGGAATGAGGACATACATCTCCAGAGGAAGCTTTGTCAAAGGTAGTTGAGTGCAAACAAAAGGTAAATTGATTTTGGTTGTATCAGAAAATGGACAGACTTCCACTGCAGAATAGTTTTGTCTGGCATGCCCAGGCCTTTCCAGGGAGCCCCTTAAAATGCAAAAGAAAAAACCTGAGATGCTCACAGCAAAGGCAGAGATCCGATTTCTAAAACCTGTTAATAGTTTTTAAAACACACGAAAGAGAGGGGAGGAGCAAGGAATGAAACAGGCCTCATGAAAAGCAGAACAGCTTTGAAATCTCTCTCAATGCGACGTACACATTCCTTAAAGGGGTCAAGTTTTCAGGCGAAGAACGTTAGGTATCTTAGCAACACAGGCTTCGGGTTGCTGAAGAGAAGCCAGAATGAGTTCTCGTGTCACAAACGGCCCCTTAGCGAGGAGCCTCGTCCGGGGAATAGGCTGCAAGTGGTGCCGGCACCGCGACCTCTCGGCCGCTCACTGCGGAGCCCGCGGGTTGCAGACGCAAGCGGGCCGACAGCAAGCGACGCCTGGAGCCTCGGCCAAAGACCCGAGTTACTTCCGCCCAGAAAGCACATCGCCCACGTCCACACTGCGGCTGCTTTTGTCCCGTGCAGCACTTGCGGCCCCAACAGTGTTTCCTTGCGACAGATCTTGAGACGGATGCAAGATGTTTTTGATTCCTGGTGCAACGTGGTAGGAACAAAACTCCTACCTAATTGCGTCAGAAATAAAATACTGAGTGTCTATGCCTGGAGAGGACCTCAGGTCGAAAGCATTTTGTCTAAATAAGGGAAATGAACAGGCTTCACAGTGAAACGACAGTTGTCGAACCTGTGAAAGTAATTTATGTAACTTTTTCATTTTTTTCTAAATATTTACTTCAGCAAACATTTATTTCGTGGCTACTCTATTCTTGTGCTCTGTGGGAGTTGAAAACAAAGTGCCCTTTTCCTTCAGGTGCTCTTAGTTTCGTTGGAATTCCCTCTTGAGCAGATTAGGAAGCACAGGGCAGATCAGGTATATTAACGTAAAAACTAAACGTGGTCACATTTCATGACATGCAGCAGAGGCAGCAGGTGCTTTGGGTTTGGGAAGAAAGTAGCACGGCGCTGGCTGAAGCTCCAGAGGACAATGTCTGGGACGAGGCTGGCCTGCCATTAGGCCGCCTTCCGGGCAGAGAGGAGGAAACACAAGGCCTCAGACGGGGCAGGCCCAGGCACCACCTGTTGGCTGCAGGGAGAGGGAGGGCCCAGGGGAGCCGGTCAGTGGAGACAGATGCGGGTTCAGGGCTGGAATGTCGGTACTGAGCTGTCTCCCGGGACGTCACTGCAGGGATGGGACAGGAGCATCTCACAGCAGAAGCCCAGTGAGGGGTGGCCGGGGAGGCAGAGGTGCCATGTGACCCAGAATGTTGTGTTTCTCCCACCTGCCGCAGTCCCTGCGTCTGTCAGAAGAGGGGTCCCAGGCGCTCACCAGTTACCATGGAAACCGTCCTGGTTCCCCATCCCTTGGTGAGGCTGATCAAAGGCAGTCTCCCATGCTAGGCTGCAGCTGGGCTGGCGACTCCCCTCCCGGCCAGCACTGCACCTGCGTGAAACGCCTTAATCCACAGTTGGAACCTTTGAACCTGTCCTCCCTGAGCCAGTGCCCAGTCTTGGGCTGGCCTGGGCCTTCCACGTAGGACGCAGTCTGTGTCCCAGAGTCCGGGGCGCGAGGAGAAGGCAGGCCCGGGAGAGGCAGAAAAGCACCCTGGACAACTCCAGGAGCCCGGGAGCAGCCCCTGACTGCCCGGTGCCCAGTGGAGCAACGGTCTGGTCCCAGCAGGAATGAGGCAGGTGAGGACACCAGAGACGAGCAGGCCACGGTGCTCAGCGACTGTCTCGAGCTGGGACGGCCGCTGCATCTGTGCACCAAAAGGAGCCCTTCTCGGGCCTGCGCCCATCCCGGCGTCCGGGCAGTGAGGAGGGAGCAGACACCCAGCACTCCTGTCTCACTCAGCCAGACAGACACGGGACTCAGGCCCGAGCACTCAGCCTCGAGAGACAACCCAGGCACTGGGGCCCCCCTGCCACAGACACCACGTGCATGTCACACATCTTCCCCAGAGCAGGAGCAAGTGGGTCCTCGCTGCTTGGCAAGAGCATTTGCAGCAATAGCACTGCCTCCTCCCTCCCAATGCAAAGGACCCTCTCGGGCACATTCCAAAAAGGCAAACTGAAAGGCGGTGCCCCACGAAGAACAGAACAACTCTTTTATTGCAGAGAAAAGCCTCTTCGTGGGGATTTTAAATGAAATTCTGTCTTGGAGTCCTGGTGTCCTTGGCCAGAGTTGGCGGTTCCTGGGGACGGCCGTCCCATGCTTTTCTCCCTGAGACAGGCCATTCCCGGTGGGACAGCCACACTGAACCTTGTCGGAGGCTGATGTGCTGATTGACTGTCTTAAAATACTGTCATGGAGCACAGTCCCCTCCTCTGCCCCTTCCAGACCAGCTGGCAACACGCCCCACACAGACAAGGCCAAGTCGAGTCAACAGTGAACATCCTGTGGCAGGACACGTCTTTCGGAGCAGTGCTGGTGAGGTCAGAGTCTTAGAGGAAGTTGGCGGCAGCTGCAGGGACGACCCCTGTGGGGTTTAGTGTGGGGAGGGCCGGACGCCCTGCAGAACGGCTGAGAAGGGCCTTCTCAGAGGCGCCGACCTGACACTGCTGCAGGGGGCTGGGAAGGCCCCGTGTCCTGTCTCCAGGGAAGCCCCGGCCCCTCCCCATCTGAGTGGCTCTCCCAGGCCCTCCGGACACCAGACGTAAATCTAACCGAAGCCCAGGCACCATGTACCTCCTGCTTCCTCCAGGATACACCTTGAGGAGCCGTCTTGATTTCATATTTGTTCCAAACAAATTCAAAGTACAACCCGGGCAAGATGACTGTGTCTACCACATTATGTAAGATACTTTTTCACTGTATTTATGGAGCTCTGTGGCCTGGCCCGTCCCTTGCTATGTGCAGGAGCTTCCACTCCAACAGGGGCTTCAGCGATGTAAATGAACAGCCAAAATGAAGACAGGACAGGTCTGGGCGGGGAGCACGTCACAGGGGTGTTGGTTATATTGCTTTGGGAGGGGACACACGCTGAGAGGACAGGTGCTGCCTGCACGGCGGGGAATCTCTGGGCTCAGCCACAGGGGTGTTCGACGGCCCGCCCAGGCCACCAGCACCTCCGATACACCATTTGGAATGTTTTGGCAATTTTTACTACTTCATTTCTCTTCTCCAGAGCCTATTTTAAAGATAAAGAAAGAGGAACAGGGGCAGAGTCGGGAGACAGAGGGTCTGAGGGCTTCTGCACGGTGCTGGGGAGCTGGGGGACACTGACCCCGGCTTTTGCAGCACAGGGGCGACATGCCTTGTTGTTTAGGCCGCAGCTAAGGAACTTTTCCTGAGGTTAACATCAGCTGGGAAGGTAAATATTACTTTCTTCACGGAACTGCTTTTTCCATGGGGAATCTTTTTCTCTAGATGCCCTGAAGTGATTCTTGTTTTCATCTTTTTAAATCCCGATGAACACAAATAACCATGAATCAACCCCAAGCAGTGGGGCCTCATCTGTTCTCAAGCTAATGAGAATTTAAAGATTCTAATTAAACCCAGACTCAAAACATCTTCCTGCATAGATCAGAAAGCACCAGTTTAACAAAAACAGAAATTTACACCTTTCCAATGTGGTTTTTACTCTATTTTCTACGTTTATAAGAATGCTATAAAGTACTCCAATTTGAAGTCGATTGCTAACACAGTAACTGCTGTTCTTAATAATATGTGAAAATAGATTTGTGGATATCTGACAATTTGGGAAATTGTGAACAACTACAAATCCACTCAGTCAGCAGGTGGCTAGACAGGTGTCTGAGCGCACGACCTTCAACTCCCGGTTGTCGGAGATGGTGAGCGCGGGTCTCTCGTCTTGGGCCGTCTGAACTCCCCAATGAGCACAAGGCCTGGGAGGCGCTTCTGACGTCGTGGTCGGGGCCCCGCGGCTGGAGCTAGAGTCAAACGAGGGGATCAGGAGTACAACCCCCCGGCCGAGCCGGTGTCCACGAGCCAGCTGGCCTGTCGGCCCCCTCACCACACAGTGGGGGTACAAACGCCTGGCCCCCGGGGAGCCCAGCACCCGCGGCAGCTGTGGAGATCGGTGTCCTTCCGTCCACCAGGAAGGACCCTCAACCGTAGCTCCCGGGGCCTCCACTCTGCAGGAGGGGCCCGGGCTGCTTCTCAAAGCAGAGGGCAGAATCTGTTTGCCAGACGAGGGGTAAGGGAAGGTCACCTCCTGACAGGGCGAAACCTTGTCACCAACACAGCATCAGCAATCGTACAGCTTTGTCCCGCCTTGCTGTATGCAGACCCTTTGTTTCTAACACATTATTTTCTTCATTTTCCCTAGGCTGTTCATTTATTGTAAATAATTATGTAGGAATAAAACATGCTAACAATCCAAGACTAAAATGCTTTAATGTCCACAAAATTGGAATTTTAAAGTGTGACCAGCCACCGGCCTGTGCTGTGTGTTCTAGTCTGTCCCGTCACACGTACAGGAGGACCTTCCTGCCCTCCTGTTCCCGGGGGCAGTGGGCAGTGGTGCGTTCACGGACGAGGAGCCGGGTGGCCCTCCTCCGAGGGCTGCAGTGGTGGGGGTTGCGGTCGCCCGGCAGCACCACGCAGGGTGAGGCCTTCGTAGACCACGGGGAGAGACAGAGAGAGGAGGGGTCCTGGCCGCAGAGCTGGCCATGGGGGGATGGGCTGGGGGAGGACGGAGCCAGGTTGAGCAAGGCCGGCTGGCATGTCACCACAGTGTGGCCGTGAGAAGGAGACCCTGTCCTGCAGGTTCCTACCCGAGAAGTGGGATCTGCCCGCCCGTTGGGAACACCCTGGTCTGTCTGCCCAGCAGCCCTGACCTGACCTGGGCTCCCGCCTCGTGCTACGGACAGAGGCCTCTCCCTGGCCCCCGGCTGTCCCAGGCCCCTCCAGGTTTAGACAATCTCGCCAGACGTCAGTGTGCGCCAGCGTCCTCTGTGCTGTGTGGTCAGGTGGTCATCAGCCCGCTCCAGAGGGCAGGGGTCACTTGCCCCCTGAACTCCGGCAGCACAGGCAGCACGGACCCCAAATTCGCACGAGAGGTGGGGCGTGAAGTGCCAGCCTCTCGCCAGGCTCACTTGTGTGAGCATGTGGACCGTGCCCGGCCGCGGCCTCCTTTCTCTCGGGGACAGCACACGCTCACGGCACACATCCGGCTAGACTCGTGTGCGTCCGGGATCACAGCCTGCTGTCTGTCTGCACTTGGCCAGGGATTTTATTCTTCCCAGCCTTGGCTTGCTCCTCGGTAAAGCAGGGCTCTTATCGGAACTGCCTTTAGGACCGTAATGTAGAGGAACAGGAGTGGTACTTGCCGGCCACTTAGAACAGCGCGTGGTGTGCGCTCGACGCTCGCGACGTGTCAGCTCCCATTCATCACAGAACGTTTGGTGTCACAGGCTTTTTATAGAGAGGACCTTGCCTTATTTATCTCCGTATTTCATTAGTGCCTTCCTTGCTCAATAAATTTTGACTGATTTTTGTCCCCAGGGACAGGTGTAGAGATGAAATAAAAGCAGAAATGCTTGAGAAATAGTCTCCCCACCACGGCTGCTCCCCGGCCACCCTGGTCACGGTGCCAGCAAACACCCTTTTGGGGATGGCTTCAGAGGCCACGCATGTGCGTGCAAAACTCCCAGGGGCGGGTGCGCGTGGTGATTGGGGCACATCACGTGCATTCCATAGATGCCACAGTTGCAAAGATGAGTAGGGCCGAGTTCTTGGCCTGGGTCTTCTAGTCTGATGAGGACAATGTTTGTGTCGACAGTCGAAAAATCCGTGGCCAGCTGTGACATCAGAGAGGAAGGAGTATTCAAGTCAGGGAACAATGTCCAGAGAGGACAAGGAGAGATCCAGGCAACTCCAATAACATGTATTTAACATTTGAAGGTGTCGTTGCCTAAGACATTGGCTTCTAAATTTAAATAATAATAGACATAAAGGTAGTAAAAGATCAAGTAGGTTAACTGAGAAACATTTCCTTGCCCCAAACTGACTGATGTTTTCAGTAAAAATGACTGAATGAAACCGTTGATATACCTGTAATTTCTTCTTAACATTGGCTTTGGGTCCAAAATATACCCAGCATCCATGGCCGGGGGTGTAGAACCTAAAACTGGTGGAAGTGGAGAGCGGGTGGGGGGGGGTTACCAGGTGCCGTCGAAGATGCTCGGGGTCTCGGCCACTGGAGGCAGCGGCTCTGGTGACCTGTGGCACAGCACACCCACTGCAGTCAATAATAATGTGTTGCATATTTCAAAATAGTTAAAAGAAAGGATTTAAAAAAATTTTTTTTAAACATTTTTATAGAGGTAGAGCTGTTATCAAGCTTCCTACACACAAGGAACTGGCAGCCCAGAGGCCCTAATTTCCTGCTGGCGGTCACACGGGTGGGAGAAGGCGGTGGCAGAACCCAACTCCAGGTCCTTGGATCCCACCCTGCCATGGCCACAACAAAGGGTTTCCATTTTTCATGGCTTCATTCAAATTTGTTAACAGCCTCTAGGTAATTGGGGGTACAGAATAATTGAATAGTCAGATCTTTCGAACTATTTAGCTAGATGCTGGTTTTCATCAGCCCCTGATTTTGAAATAAATGAGGCTTTATTATAATTGTCAGTAAACAGGACTCATTACCAAGACAGAGGGGCTGTCTCTTCCACAGAAACACGGAGGAATATTAAGACGGAAGCCGGGAAGATTCTCTTTGGTGTCTGAGGCCTCCTCCCCTTGCATACGGCGTCTCCCCTGCCCCCAGCTCTGGAAGGGGCGGCGTGTCCAGGAGGGGCACAGAGGCCGTGCTCTGTTCCCACTGTGCACGCAGACGCTTCACCCCGGCCTCCTGGGGCTGCCTGAGCTCCCAAGCCCCCTCCCGCTCTGTGGACACCCCCACAGCCGCCAAAGTTCACAGGAGACAGGAGTCACGGGTATTGGCTCCCGGACTCTGCCCCACCCCTATGCAAATCTAACCTTTTTGATATTCTGGCATTATAAACCAAAGACAGGATTCCAACCGGAAAATATTTACTAAAGGCTTTCTCCTTTATAATCTATCGATTCTAATATCCCACCACTGTGGCTGAATGTCAGTCTCACTCTGAGGACCACTGTTGTGAACTTGAGCACATTCACTTATTTATGCCACTCGGAATATGAGTGCTGGAGTGAGTAAGGTGACTCTCACGATGTCCCCTTTAAAGCCATCTTTCTGATTTAAATAATGCTGACAACTCACCATGGTAATCGCAGCCAATGGGCAAAACCCAGGCAACAAAACACAGGAGCTGCCGTAGCACACGGCCCATTGAGTGGGGAGCTGGCCCCCCGACCCTCAGAGGGAGCCTGACTGTCACTGTCACCATCACCAGACGAGGAGCCAGACCCTCCCTCCTCTCCCAGGGCCCAGCCAGTGCGCGTCCGTGCGTCAATAGCACCAAGGCTGGGTGTCTCAGATCCACCCATCAGGTCAGGGCGGGGCCATCCCCTCGGGGCTCCCCAGAGGCCACGGCATCCCCAACCTCAGCCACCAGCATCACCCCTGCCCGGGAGAGGCTGAAGCTGCTGTCGGGTCTCACAGGCCGGGTGGGTCTCCCCAGGGTGAGCCCCTCCCTGAGGCCACGGTGGCCGTGGACAACACATGAACCCCCCGTGCTGCCCAGGGACCCCTCAGCGGGCATATCCCAAATGGCCAAATCACCAGCTATAGTGAGCACAGCTGGACACCTCTTTTTCATTTTTAACAAAAAATTTGTGTTGCAAAATGACTCTTCTGTTGATTATTCAGGCTTCTTTGAGCAGGTTTTACAGTCTTTCTGTGGAGGGATTTTATATTGCAAAGAGTTGTCTCACCTGCCCGTATCCAGCCTCTCCCGGCCCCTCCCCAGCCCCTTGCTGTCCACTGTTGGGGGGGTCCCGGACGGCAGCCCGTGAGTCCACTGCAGGAGTGGGGGGTCCGGACGGCAGCCTGTGCGTCCACATTGTCTGGAGGAGGCCTCACTGCTGGGCCTGTCTGTGCTTCAGCTCGAGGACCGGAGCGTGCTTACTTTTTGATCTCGGAGGAGCTACCATGTGAGGTCCGAAGAGCAGCAGACAGTGCACACTGAGATTAGCCACAACTGAATTCAGACACAAAGCAACTCCATTTCTGCCTCAACTGCTTGCTTGCTTTAAAACTTTGGCCAAGTTACCAAATCACTCTAAACCTCAGTTTCTGCAGCTATAAAATGGAGCAGTTATTTATTCACACTTGTTTGAGGGATTAACGATACAGCCACAGCCCCCAGCAGGGTGCCCGGGAGAGTCCGGTGCTGGTGGCATGCTGCCCGGCTCGTGCCTGGTGACATCTGAGCCCCATGGGGGAGGGACATCTGCTTGGTTCTGGTGCTGAAGTATCTCTGGCACTTGCAATTGTGCCCAACCCTGGGAAGCATTCAGCAAATATTTGTTGAATTAACAGAAGAACACTTGGCTTGGCATCGAGGTCCTGTCCTCTAGGCTGGTGGCCTTTTCAGGTTAATTTCCCATTATTACTCTGCACAAATCCTTACTCAAGCCAGAGTGGTTTACTCCTTGTCCTTATCCTGTTTTCCTGAATTTCCTGTTTTCCTGAATTTCTTCAGAGTGTGATGTCCCCTAGGTTGGCCTGCTCTTCTAATCCCTGCCAGTTTAGAGTGTGTGACTCCTTCAAAGCCCAGAGAGAAAATGTCTCCTCCAGGGAGACCTCCCTGACCACATTGCCCCAGCCCCTATCCAGAAGGGGCCTCTTCCTCCTGTAAATATCCAGACAAGTGCACCAGTTAGGTAGTTAACTCACATGATCATCTGCACTCCACCAGTGAGCAACATGGAGGATATGCCCCACAGGCTGTCTACACTGTAGTTAATTCACATGATTGGTAACAAAAGTAGAGATAATGGTAGCCCCTTAACCATGAAGCAGTCTGTGAGGATTAACTGAAAAAAAAGTGCTTATATCATTTAGAAAGTGCCTGGCAAGTGGTAAGCTTTCAATGACATTAGCTATAATTACTGTTACCAATACAGATTCAATAAAAATAGTAACCACTTGTCCACAAGGGCCACAGTATATTGCACATAAGACATATATCAGAGAAAGGACAACCATACCGGCTTTACCAAAACGGCACAGCTTCACAGTGCTACAGGAAACTAGAGGAAAAAATTGAACACCAAGGGTGTGGACGTTTGGGAAGCCTCTGTGAGGGAGCCGGCAATGAAAAACAGGTTTATTTGTCTACCTCGTGTGACGCAAGCCCCCTTGGACAGAAACAGCAGGCACGTGTTTATAAGCACCGTATGTTTGTGAGCACCGTACAAGCCTCTGCAGAGCCTCAGGCTTAGGCACAGAGTCCAGGTTATTAAGTGGTGGTGACGGCTCATGACATGTAATGAGCCATCTGTGTCCTCAAGGTCAGGGCAAGTGCCTCACATTATTTTAGAAAGTACTAATGTGATATAACTTGGGCCTTGTGCTCAAAAAATACTTGTTAAGTAGTTTGGTGTTAAATTTGGATGCATTTATCCATCCTGGAAGATTGAATGAACTCTTTACAGCCCCATGAACACACCCAAGAATTTGAATTTATAAAATTAATCAGAAGCAAGCTTATTTTCCAGCACTTAAGTGGCTTCTGCTGTAAACCAAGTGCCAGGTGAGGAGGAAACTCAAGTTACTGCAAGGTCTGATTAGTTGGGTTTGCAGTAACCAACGCTGACTGTATATGTTAAATCCCAAGTGATTAAAACCTTAAAAATTCCTAGTGTTAAATCAGACAAGTATGTCTCCCTATATGAATTCTAAGTCTCTGTCTAGCATCTAACACCCCATGTAATCAACAATGTCATCTACATACACAAATTCAACTATGAAAAACTACATACAGCTGCAATCATGTATGTGATTTAATTAAAAAACCAATCACTTTAGATGGCCGTGGTGCAGCAGGTGCAGTTCTGCGGAGAAAGCCGGCAAAGGAGGGGCTTTGCCGAGGAAAGGGAAGGATGCAGAGCGGGAGAGCAGAGACCACGCGTGAGGCGGCGTGGGTCTACCAGTGAGACCTTCGTGTGACCAGGCACAGACGTGTCCCGGGCCCCTAAGCAACACCCGCAGAGCAAGGTGATGGGGAGGGGAGGGGAGAAGGCCTGTAGTGAGCACGCGTGACCCGGCACGGCCCGTCCTAAGGCCGCTTCTCAGAGATTCGCGACGCAGGAGGTGAGGTTGTCAGGAGGGGAGAGGGTCCCACCTGCGGCCGTCTCAACGCGGGAGGGGGACCGGCCAGAGCGCTCAGGACGTGATACCAGCTAAGTGTGACAGAGGTAACTCCACCCAGCCAACGAAAAGCCTCTCCGTGTTTTCATTAGTTCACCACTTACAGTTAATAACGTTATGGAAATGTTTGTTTTTTTCTTTTTTATATTCACGTTTATAAAATGTTAGTTGAAAAATACGCTTAACATAAATGTCAAGGACCCTCGATAAGAACAAAAGAATAAAGACGTTTTAAACGTGTCCTCGTGCAGCTGCCTGGGTTTGGAGGTGGGGGGCACCTGAGCTCCCGCCCCCACGTGGCCAGGCCTAGACGGGGCCCCTGAGGGCCGCGTGCTCCGGGGACCGTCGCTGTGCACCTCCGGGCGGCTCTGAGCCCCCGAGCGCCGAGTCCTGACCACAGTGGACGGTGCAAGAGTGAGCGACCTCCAAGTGGTGACAAGGGGCGTTTCTGGCCAAGGACAGCGTTTCAGAGACGAGAGCAGGGTGGGTTGTGACGGATGAAGAAACGGACCCCGAGCCAGGGTGTGCGGACGCGGGGGGTGGGGGGCGTGGGGGGAGTGCCCTGCCCTGAGGGGAGCGGCGACCCCAGCAGCGCCCCAGCCTCCAGGACCCCAGCAGGGGCGGGCACCGCGGTCTGACAACTGCCGCTGCACCTCAGGCCTCCGGGAGGGCTGGCGGGGGACCTCGCAGCCAGCAGTGTCATCGCTCTGTGCGGCTCGAGGCGGTCTCTACCAGCTGGGGTCTTCGTCACTCCTGGGGAGGGCTGAGCATCGAGATCCACCTGATGCCCCCCAGCTGTGTGCGCCCTTCATCTATGGAAATGCCGAAATCCAAACTGAAATGTGAGTTGTTCCACCTCAGCATCTCCTCAAACGACTCCACGAGGGAGTTAGTTCCTAATGGGTGCCAAGCATCGGGGTGCAGGCCCAGAAGGGGATTGGGGAGCACGAGGGCCTCCGTGTGCAGCTGACTCCTTGTGGGGTGACAGAGCACGCCCGCGCCCAGAGGGAACCAGCCTGTGGAAGTTCTGGAGGTGTCACCAGCTCAGGGGGGAGTCTGAGTCCAGATGCGGGCTCGGCCCTGTCTCTGCGCCTCCTGGCCGTGCAACTTTGGTCACGTTTCTTCCACAGTTAAGAAGGTTGACATCAGTGCCTTCCTTGCTAGGGTTAAAAGGGATGATGCGTACGCAGGGCCCAGCACCGGGCCTGGCACATAGCAGGTGTCTCCCGTTCCTGTCTGGGTATTTTCCCGTCTCCAGGGAGCACAGCAGTCTTTCGCGTGTGCTGTTACTACTCAGCGGCCCCGGCTGCGCCAGGCAGACACGCAGGCGTCATGACCTGCCCCCACATGGGGTGGTCTTGTCACTTCTTGGACATTTGAAACTTCATTTTAGGAAGAAGATTGAAGGGGCCATTTGGAGTGACCCTTGGGGACACAACACACGTAGGGTCGGGGGCCCAGCACTGTAAGTTATTTTAGAAGCAGAAGATACGGTTCCATCCTTGAAGCATCTAAAGTCTTGGGGAATCGAGAGTAACAAACGTGAACCAACTAGAACCTGGTCCCGGGGTGAAACCACAAGCAATAACCGTGTGGGCAGAGGCGGCCTGCCGGTTGCCATCGCAAGCACCCGGTTTGGGGAAGAAATCCCCATAACTCACACGCAGGACGCCTCTGCCAGCAAAGAGCCGATCTATTTTCCGCTGATTTGCAAGGTGCCATGCGCTGGCCAGAGGGAGGAAAACACGATCCGTTCTTCCATCTGAGGAATGGAGGTTTGCAGAAGGAAAGACAGTAAACCCCCTCTTCATTCAAGGTTCATCTCAAACACCAGCGTCAGAAGGAGCCTGTCCGGACCCCTTGGCCCGATGGAGCCCCGCATGCCGGGTACCCCTGCAGGGGGGCGGCAAGTGCCCAGGTCAGGGCCCGGCGCCCGGCCTCCCATTCCCCAGACCTGCCAGAGACCTCGAGCCCGGGCCTGGCAGGGACCCACCTGCGCCCAGTCCTGGGGCCGGGGTGGCCCATTGGTCCTGCACCCCGGACGCTCCCCTCAGGAGCCTCGCGTGCCTGGCAGGGTGGGCTGCGGGCCCCACACCCTCCATGCAGCCGCTGTGTCATCTCTTTGCTGTTTGCTTGAAAACGGTGCTTGAAGTGGACTTTCCCAAAGCCCGAGGGGACCTCGGAGGCCTCTTGGGCCCCTGTGCTCTTCTGTCTGCTCTTCTGTCCCAGCCCAGAGCTCCACCGGCCGGTGGTGAGGAGGTGCAGGCGGGGCCAGACGACCTCACTGCCAGGCCTGATCTTTAGAGGGATGGCGCCACCCATCCTGGCAGGAGTGAGGACCAGGGACCGCAATGAGGCCCCGGCCTGCTGCCCACCTGGGGACATTCACTCGTGACCACGGGGCTGCGTTTCCGGCACCCAGGGAAGCCTGGGCAACCATGCCATCTTCTCACTCAAATTAAGAGTCGGGCTCCTCCAAGACCACAGAAATTAGCCAAATCCATGCTTCTGGGAGAAACAGACAGTTGCCATCAGGCTGAAGGTGGCCCGAGGGGATAAGTTTGGAAGGAGGGTCTGTGCGGACGCCATCAGGGCAAGGATCTTGAGATGCCCTCATCCTGGGTTACCCAGCAGGGCCCTAAATCCAGTGGCAGTGCATGTCTGTGTGCATACACATGCATGCATATTTGTGTGTGCTCTATGTGCATTGTGTGCTGCACTGTGTCCATGCATGTATGCATGTGTGTGTGAGTGTTATCACGTGTGTGTGCGTGTGCATATGCAGGAAAGTGACAAGACAGGTTGTGGAGTGAGCTGCAGCGAGCAGTTTGACCAGAGGGCTCCCTGAGACATGCCAGCTTCTCAGAAACCAGCTCTGCGACACTGAGGCGAGAGGGGCGGCCCACCATCCACTGCGTGCAAATCTCTCCCTCTCTTCCTGGGGTCTGCTGTTGGGAGAGGTGGGGGGCAAAGGGGGCAGCGTCTCTGCAGAAGGTCAGGCACAGGTCAGGATTTAAGTCTGTTCAGTGTCGTGCTGAGTTCTCTCCCGAAGCTGTGGGGAGAGCGGAGGGACAGGGCACGCGTGTGGTGGCGTGGCATGCTGTGGGAGGGAGGGAGGACAGTGAGCTGCTGCCCACTGCCCCTCCTGCTCAGCCCGTCACGGAGGCCTGGTACTTTGTCTTTCAGGAATTCGCCGACTCTGTGTCCCAGCTAGTCACGCAGAAGTTCCGTGAGGTGACCATCGCCCTGACGTCTGTGCACGCCCGCCACAAAGCACTGGCAGGAATTGTCATGACCAAAGGTAACCGTCTCTTGCTTTTCCGGTGGGAATTTTCATCTCCAAAGAAAGGAACACTGGTGTCTACCTGATCCTGGGAGCCAAAGGATTCTCTCTTCCCCTCGAAGATGTGACAAAGAAAAACAAAATAGAAAACAGAGAGGTCAGGGGCCAAAGTACGTGACCTGGAAACCACACTGAGCACAGGGGGTACCCAGGCTGCCAGAGCCCATCCGCACAGGCTTCCCAGCTCCATGGGGAGAGCGGGAGGGGCCCGGCGGCCCCGCCCAGGGAACCTCGGTCACCTGGGAGTCTCCCTCGCTGGGGTGCAAACCCCCACAAATACCCTCCCCCCTGCAGGGATTCCCCGTCCCAAATTACTCACGGGGAGGGAGCTCCGTTCCAAGAAGCAAGACTGGCCCACGGGGAAGGGAACATCCACAGTGAGGGTCGAGCAGGCGGCTGCTTTGATAAGCCAGGTTGGGAGAAAGCAAGGGCCGATTGACCGATCGGTGTTGTGAAAATGTCTGATTACTAACCTACGAATAACAAACCAGCTGGCTGTTTCCATTTCCAAAGTTTTGCATGAGTGTGTAATGACCTACTAGAGAATGATTATTATAGAAACATAACCGACTTTGGGGTTAAGTTTCACGCACACACTTGTTCTGCATGTGTAGACAAAATCTAAGATGGAAAAAGACCCTCTCCTTGATGTCCAAAAATATTTGTGTTAAAAGTCTATTAAAAACCAGAGGAGTGGCACATACTTCCAGTCTTTCTAGACCCGGGGCCTCTCCGGTCTTGTCAAGCGCGAGAGCTCGGGGCAGGGCCCTGTCTTGGGTGAGCACAAGCACCGGCTGCTCAGCCCGCCCAGTGCGGGCATCTTAGCAGACCGGAAACAGAGATGCTCCCTCACAACGCAGCTGGTGAGTGGGCTAAAGTATGTGAAACGCTTTAAAGGTAAAATTATGTTATAAACGTAAGTTCTAAGCCAAAGCAGCTCACTTTGGTCACTGCTACCATTGCACAGGGCGGCACCGCCTGAGCACTGGCATCCGCCCCTTTCACACGTGTGACGGCGCCTCTTTGTAGAATGTGAGTGCGTGGGACCACCGGCTCAGAGTTCTCGTCCGCCAGGGTCATCACTGCTGGGCGTGAACGCTCTTTCACCCAGCAGCCATTACCCGGACGCCGTATACACTGGGCACTGTCCCGCAGGCACAGAGGTGCAAGGAGAGGACACAGACCCCGTGGGGTGCAGAGGAGCACAGTTCTAGCACCGGACAGTTTACATTTGAATCCCAGCTCCACCTGCAGCGAGCTCTGTGCCCACAGGCCAGTCAAACACTCAGCCTGTCTGGGACTCATTTTTCTCACCTTTAAAATGGGCAGATCAGTAATGCCTACCTAATGGGGTTACTTTGAGGGTTAAATGTGTTGATGTCTAGGCACTTAGAAAGACACCTAGCCCTGAGTCAGTGCTACGTAAGGGTCAGTAATTATCAGTAATGGCGCTGTTCTATTCACAAACTACTTACTGAGTGCCTAAGTTCTGGGGAAACAGCAGAAAACGAAATAGACCAAGCACCTGCCCTTGTCAATCTGATATTCTAGTGGGGAATGGGTCATAAAGAACAATTTAAATCCAATGTAAAAAGAACTATGACAGAGTTACATGAACACAGAGTTGTAGGACCACGTAAACAAAACTTTGGTAAATTTTAAAATTTGGAGTGTCCCATCGATTTCTGCCACAGATTCCAGGATATGTCAGTTTAAATTAGTGTCTTGTTCTGCAAAGGACAGAAGGAGGGAGGGGGAGAGAGGGAGAGAGACACCAGCCACTGTGGCATTTTGTGCAACGTGCCTCCAACCGGAAAAGCAGAAGTCAGCGTGACTTGCCGAGTAGTCTTTCAGCTTCCCCGGTTCTGGGCTGTGATTGTCCAGCCTCTTTCCACTCTTGTGGGAAACTCAACCCGGGCAAGTTTTGGAAGCTACTGTCAGACTTCACTTGGAAAACAGTAACATTTAACAAATGCTTGTGGGAAGTTCTAAGTTGCCAGTGAGCACACTGTTTCATGCACAAGCAATTTATTTATATGAATTAAATTTATTATGTGAAAGTGAGACTTCACAAGGTAAAGCTTCACTGATTAATGATTCATGAACATTGAAGAATAAATTGCTAAAATGTACTTTCCCATTATAAATGGAAGATTTAATAAACATATTGATTTTAAAAAGATTAGGAAGAAATGTGCAAAATTGCTAATGGAAATATTTTTAAATATTCATTTACTTAAAGTTGATGTCCCATTTAATCTTAATCCCAGTTCAGTTATTCAAGCAAATGCCTAAGAAACTCCGAGAGGGGGTGGTGTGTCTTATTCTAGTGGCTGTATGTGTTACAGTGTTATAAAGTTAACCTTATTTTGAGATAAAAGATAATTCCTGGAGCCCCTCCATTTTAGGTGGGATGCCAACTCATTCGCATCAATTAGCTCGTGGAAAGTTCTTTTCGTTTGTGAAGGGGAGACCATTTTTTAGTCACTATGAGAAATATGGTTGCAGAAATATATACTTATGAGCAGGATAGTTTTAGGTAAAGATTCAAATAAGAGAGAACTAGTAAATGAGAAGCAACAATCTCCCACCCAGCCCCACGTCCCTTCGCTGTCAGACGCAGCCTCTTCGGACCGTTTTATCTTCGTTCTTGCGACTCTTGGCACCACAGGTTCTGAATCTCTAGATTTTCAGTTCTGGAAAGTGTCTACGGACTCATTACAGTTTGATACTGTATCATTTTCCATCATTATATTTATATTAAAATTATAGGTAATACATATAATTTTAGATAATACATTTAAAACTTTATTTCTTATTCTATCAAATTTAGATGGTAAATTGAGGAAGGAGGCCCCCCAGCCTCCTCCTTACGAGCCAGCTGCTCTCAGTTATAAACGTGTTTTTATGTTATCGTGACTGATAACGCTTCGTTCTTCTCTATGCCCGTAATCAAGTTCTATACCACTGAACAGCTTCTCCATGACCAGAGGTTGTGGACGTGGTCATCTCAGAGCCAAGCAGCGCGTGGGATCACAGCCAACTCTCCCCTGACGGACAGAGCTTGGCGTCCAGGCCACGCGGATTCTCGTCGCTCCCAGCGCCGGCTCAAAATCACGTCACGGGCAAGCCGGGGTCACGTGTGTAACTAGACTCTCACGTAGCTTTTGGAATATTGCGCATGTTCTTTTCTGGAATACCTAATTTTCTCTTTTCTTACTAAAAAAAGAAGAAGAACACGCCTTTAACATATTTGCTGGGTCACACGGCCTCTGCGTCCATCTCCACAGAAGGGACCCGCCTCCTTCCCAGAGACGTCCCCAGGGCCGGCGGGGCCACCACCTGCAGACCCCCCACCGGCTCTGCGGCCCTGATTAGGCCCCCCCGGCACAGCGTCTCCACGAGGCATCCTTGTAAAACGTGTGTGTGCAGGAGATAAACTCTGAATGCTCACAAATCTCAGAATGCCTTGATTTTGTTCTCGTTCTATCTTAATATCTAACATAACATCTAAAACTGCTTTTGCTAGGTGGGGGATTCTAAGCTTGAAATTCTTCTCCCTCAGCATTTGGAAGAGATTCTTTCCACGATCCTCGTCCCCGGCTTCTGGCAGGAGTGTCGCATCTGACTGTCACTCTCTGCAGCGGCCAGCACCCTCCCCGCCAAGGGACGGAAAAGATCTTTTCTAAAAACTTGGATATTTTATAGTAACAATTTCATGAGAATGTGTTTAGGTGTGTCATCGTCCCTGGCATATTTAAGCTACTTACCTGTGTTTTTTTTTTCCTTGTGTCATCTCTTTGACAAATTCCTTCCTTTATACACATTTTTGTTAAATTTTCAATGTTCTGAGTTAATCCTCTGTCTTTTACCTTTTCTTTTTTGTTTTTAGTCCCTTTACCCTTTGGCTCTGTGTTTTGGAGACTTCTTACATTTATGGCACAGCCCTTCACCTGCCGTTTCCTCCCCAGCTTTTGCGATCTGTTCCTACTGTTTAAGACTCTCCCGCGTCCCCCGGGTCCCTTCTCAAGGGAGACTGTGGTTTTGTGGACGTGACCCCGTCCCGAACGTCTCTGAGGACACTCACTGGCAAGTCCCTGCTTCTGCCCTGTCCCCTGGGTGCTGCGCTGCCCGGGGCAGGGGCTTCGTGCGTCGTCAGTCTCTCTCGCCCTGCTCTGACCTCGGTCTGAACACTCACAGCGGTGGTAAAACACTGCGCTGAGGGTCCCCTCCGCAGGGGTCATCCTCCCACAGGCCCCCACCCGCGGGGAAGGCTGCGGGGACCCGGGTCAGTCGCTGGTGCCTCCGTCGGACAGCGGGCGGGAGCCAGCCACGGGCACGGGACCACCCGGCGCCAGAAAGAGGAGCCTCCTGCTCATCCACCCACCTGACTCCTCCAGTGCCTCTGGGGCGTGAGGCTCCGCTGTCCCTCCTGAGAGGACGTTCTCCCCAGGGAGGGCCAAGGGTTGGCCAACCGGGGCAGCTACTTACTAAAACGTAACTCCGTGGGCCCGTTTCAGAGGCACACGCGCTCCCGCCCTGGGTACCTGCAGCCCCGGAGCCCGGTGCCCCCGCCCAGGCCCAACCCTGCAGACAGTGGCCCTGAGGCCGCGGGGGCCGCTCCGTTCTCCCTGCTGGTCCTCCAAGCCCAGCCACCTCGTCCCGTCTCTCAAGCCGTCTCCTGAACACGCCGCAGCTCAGATCTGCTCCCCTCCGGCATCCTTCACTCCAGGGGGTCCAAAGAAGAGAAGCAAACGTAGCTGCCCCGCCTTGAGCAGAGCGGACGGTGTTGCTCAGCCAGTTGTCAAGGGAAGTTAGGAGAGGTAGCGTTGCCACGGGAAAGCGATTCTCACCGGGCTGTCGGTAGCGATGGCTTTCCTTGGATGTGTGAATTCTTTGGAATCAGGCCTGGAGGTGACAACAGTGACCTCCTTACATGAAATTATTTTTCTATGTGTATTAAATAATAACTACAAAAAAAGTCTTCTAGTGTATATTTTCAGAGGTTTATGTTTAAACTTTTCTTTTGCTAGTCTGGCCTGCAAAACAAATTCAGAAACTCTGGTTTTACAAACGTCGTTCCCCGTTCAAGCTAACGTGAAGCTTTAATCACGCTAAAAAACGGCCCCCCAAAAATGCACACTCTTGAAAACAGCCTAGTCAAGTTGAATTTCATGAAACAACTCTGTCCAGACCGTGCAACCCTTCCAGGCAAAGTGGTCAGGCCTGTCTCACTGGGGAAAACACAAAGTGCCAATTAGCGCAACCGCGGGTGTGAGTGCGTATCCCGGGTTTGAAACCTTGGGTGTTTTGCTGCATCTTGCCCCATCCGCAAATGAGCCCATGAGGTAAGAGAATCTGTCTGTGCACCGTGCCAGGCTCTGGCTTGAGTAAAGAATCACGCTTTCGTGTGGGAGCAGGTAAAGCTGGTACCCAAACACTACTTCCCCATTTGCACGTGATAAATCATGACAGTTTAAATAAGCCGAAACTTCTCTTTTCATCACACAAAGAGCATTTGTGCACATTCATCTTCACAGGGGCCGCGTAGAGGCAGAATATAAGGCGTTGACTCCCCCAGTACTTCAAAGCCTCTTTCTTTCCATTTTCTGCCCGGAATGACTGGCGATCACTTTGATCTTAAAATTAAAAGCAAGGTCTTCCCAGCCACGTCCAGTCGGGCACGAGGAAGCGAAGCTGAGACCGATGAGCTGGACAAACAGCCCCACGCGACACTCGCTGTGACGAAAGGCGGCGATTGTCTCCCGAGTTTCAGGGAATGGGTCTTAGCAGCCGCCGAGCGGGTAGGAGAAACGTGAAGTTGGCGGCACGTCTCCGTGGGCCCGCGTGGCGCAGTAGGATCCACGGCAGCGGCATCTCCGCACAACGAGGACTGACGGGCAATTGATTTTACATCTTTGGTTTAAACAGTTAGGTTTAACCCACAAAACGCAGGACAGATCTCACCGCACCTGTGCTGACCCTGCATGGTGGACGTGGACACATTCACACCACACACACGCCTTCAAAGGGAGGAGAAACAAAGTCAGCCGCTGGCTGGACGTTTGTCCGCCCAGGCCCCTCGTGGCTCACGTAAGTAGTTTCGTCCAGAATAATTCACAGGGTCCTCGAGAAAACCCTCGAAGCTAAATTGGCTGAGGAGGGAGGTGACAGCCTGACCACCGGCTGAGTCATCACGAAATGGCCTAATTTGTTCCTTCTCCGTGAGGAGGCGTATAGGAGGAAACACTAACACCTGAAAAGGGGAAGGAGAACCTCGCTCTTTCGAGAGCAGATACTCCAATCAAAGGCCGTTCAAACGCTTCTGCATGTTTCTGATCATGAACTAAAAGCCAAGCATCCAATTCTACCTAAAATTAATTGTCCAAATGGCTTCATTGAGAAAGGAAAACCCAATACTGTGTTACATCTCTAGGCAACAAGACTAACCTACTTTCATTCAAGTCTCCTATTCTTCTTTCTCAAATGGAAACATAACACTAAGTTCGTTTATGAAAGAATAAAAAGAAGAGACACTAACATTTCTCATGTGCCAGGCAGCAGCGTTGGATGTTCAAACCAAGTTATGTTATTATTCCACAAGCTAAAGTACTCTATGAAAGGAAGGAGGGAGGGAAGGAGGGAAGGAGGGAAGGAGGGAAGGAGGAAGGAGGAGAGGAGGAGGGAAGGAGGGGGAGGAAGGAAGGAGGGAGGAAGGAAGGAAGGAGGAAGGGAAGGAAGGAGGGAGGGAACGGAAGGAAGGAGGGGGAAGGAAGAAAGGAGGAGGAGGGAAGGAAGGAGGAAGGAGGGAAGGAGGAGGAAGGAGGAAGGAAGGAGGGAAGGAAGGAGGGAGGGAAGGAAGGAAGGAGGAAGGGAAGGAAGGAGGGAGGGAAGGAGGAAAGGAAGGAGGGAGGGAAGGAGGGAGGAAGGAAGGAAGGAAGGAGGGAGGGAAGGAAGGAGGGAAGGAAGGAAGGAGGGAGGGAAGGAAGGGGGGAAGGAAGGAGGAAAAGTAGCTTCAGAACATCCTTATGCTTTATCTGTTAGCAGAGAAGTTAATTATCATTGACTGGGCCCCCCACGGTGTGGCTAGAGGTATAATAAAAATATTCTGAAGTGTTTGGGCTAATTAATGAACAAATGTGAAACTGGGTAAAGCTGTAACCCTTTGAAATGTGTGAGGAATTTCAATTATGTGCGCCTGGGATCATGGTTTATATTTCTTTTGTCAAGATTTGTCCATCCACATGAGGTGATGTTAAGAGGGCTGCTCTGCGGTACATTTTGGAGGTGTGAATGGTGCAGCTCTGGACGCCTCCGTGCTGGAATTTGGGGGTAGCTCCCACCAGGGAAGCCCGGGGAGGGTCTCCTGGTTTCACACAGCGGAACCGAGGTCTTGTGGCTTCCTGCCCGATGCTTCTGTAACTAGAGCTGTGGCCTTACTCCCAGCGCGTGTCTTTCCTGGCACACCCTCGCCACATGCCTGTGTCCGTGGCGATCTGCATGCACGAGCGCCGTGCTCTGGGCTGGAGAAGGGACGCCGCCCGGCCAGCATGGGGGCTCCTGACGGGCGAGGAGCAGCTTTCGGGGGTGACAAAGTCAGTGGAGGGAAGGGGCCAGAGAGCGTGACCCTCTGGGTAATTGATAGTGCTAATCACCCTTCAAATGTACTCAACCAGTACACATTCCCGTCCATTTGTAAGACTGGATGTTTCCCCACAGCCTTTTCAATTGTGCATTAATAAACTTTTGGATGTTTATCAATTTGATAGATGAAGAATTGCATCTCATTGTATTTTTTGTTTGACTATTTTTTTAATCAATGAAGTTGAATATTTTTTCATAAATTTAAGAATCATTTATTTTCTTTCTGTGAACTGGCTTACTTAGGCTCTCTCCATTACTCTATTGGAGTATTTTTTATTTCTAGAAGTTTTTCATATATTAGAGAGATAAGTGTTGTCTATGGTATAAATTGTAATGTTTCCTAGTTTTTATAATTGTGTTTTTACGCTGTCAAGGTGTTTTCCCATGCAGAAATATTTTTTCTCTTGAATTTGACAATTTTTACTCCTTTAGGACTTTGAATTATAATTAGAAAGTCCTTTTACCACTGTATTAGTCTGTTTGTGCTGCCATAACAAAATACCAAAGACAGTTATTCATAAAGAACAGAAATTTATCCCCACAGTTCTGGACGCTGGAAGTCCAAGGTCAAGGTGCCACAGACTTGGTGCCTGGTGAGGGCTCCCTGTGTCCAAAATAATGTCTGGTTCCTGCATCCTCCAAAGGGAGGGACGCTGTCCTCACAGGCAGGAGGGACGGAAGGGCAACAAAACGGGGGAACTCTCTCGGAAGACTCTTTTATAAGGGCACTAATCCATTCACCCAGGTGAGGCCCTCATCACCTAATCACCTCCTAAAGCCCCACCTCTTAACACCACACAACAGGGATTAAGTTTCAACATAAATTTTGGAAGGAACATCACACTCAAACAGCACCTGCTAAGTTTATAAAGAGATTATCCTTCATTTTCTTCTAGTACATATGCATCTCCATTTTTTTTAACCAACCAAAGTTCATAGTTTACATCAGGCTTCACTCTTGCTGTTGTACATTCTGTGGGTTTTGACATATGTATAAGGATAAGTATGCACCATTGTAGTACGTACAGAATAGTCTCACTGCCTTAAACATCCTCTGTGCTCCACCTGTTCGTCCCTCCCTCCCCCAACCCCTGGCAACCGCTGATCATGTTACTGTCTCTATAGTTTTACCTTTCCAGGTGTCGTATAGGTGGAATCACACAGCATGCAGCCTTTCAGGTTGGCTCCTTTCACTTAGTAACATTCATTTAAGATTTCTCTGTGTCTTTCCATGGCTTCGTAGCTCACTTCTTTTTAGCACTGAGTCATATTCCATTGTCTGGATGCGCCACAGTTTGTTTATCCATTCACCTACTGAAGGACACCTTGCTGCTTCCAAGTTTTGGCAATTATGGATAAAGCTGCTATAAACATTCACGTACAGTTCATTCTTTTCACATCAAAATTTTGATCCATTTGGAATTTATCCTGGTGCATGACGTGAGATAACAACCCACTGTCATGGGAACTAATCCAGTCTCCCCAGAGGGAGAACTCACTTGTCACCGCAAGGACAGCACCAACCCCCACCACCGGGCACCTCCCAACACCACCACACCAGGGACCAAATCTCCACATGAGGTTCAGTGGGGACCAAGCATGTCCAAACCATAGCAATAACAAAACAAAACCACACTCTGAACCAGACATGTTGGTCCAAAACAAAGCACTATTGTTGTTTCTTTGGGAATCATGTTAGCCTTATAAATCAATTTAGAAAAAATTCGTGACATTCATTGAATTCCTATCCAAAAACGTGGCATGTCTTTCTGTTTGTTCAAGTTTTCTTGTGTGTGGCCTTCAGCAGGGTTTTGAAGTTTTATTCATTATAGCTCTTGTTCATTTCTTGTTAAACTTGTTCCTACTATCTTGTTTGCTGCTGTTATAAATGGAGTTTTTCCTTTATAGTTTCTCTCTAGTTGTTGTGTGTATGTATGAAAGGTATTGATTTCTGTGTATTAACTTTGTACCCTATCACCTTATTGAACTCTCTTACTGTTTCTAGCACTATTTCAACTGGATTCTCTTGTGGTTTCCATATATACAATCATAGTGTGTTCGGACAGTGTTTGTGCTTCATGCTCCTTTCCAATTACTATGCCTGTGATTTCCTTCTCTTGTTGTGTCGGCTAACAGCCTCAGCAGATGTTAAATAAGCGTGGGCAGCCTCAGCTTACCCCTGAGTGGCAGCAGAGACACCTCCAGTGCCCCCCATCGAGCATGATACTTGTGTGTGTGTGTATGTGTGAGCACACATGCGTGTGGACAAAAATCACATTGGGTAAAAATCTCTCCATTCTATTGAGTTTTTATCAAAAGTAGTTGTTGGATTTTGTCAGATAGCTTCTCCGTGTCTGTGATCATGATCATTTTTGCATTGCATTTTAATTTTTTATATAATCCACTTTCACATTTCTGCAATAAACCCACCTTGTAATATGCTGTGCTAATCTCCTCTGCTACCTGATGGTTAGCATTTTACTTAGAAGTTCTTAATATTTATAATGAGGACTCTGTGGTTTTCTTTCTTGTGTAACCTCAGCCAGGCTGAGCTAAGATGCATTATTTACACAGCACATATTTACTGAGTCTACAGGCCCCTTCGTGTGGCCACTCACCACCCCCACCCCAGGAATCAAGGGCCCCCATGTCAAGAACCAGAGATTTCACACTGTAACTGGCTGTTCCTTCCCGTTTATACCACCCCAAATACAATTAATGCATACGTGGAGACGAGTGTCCCAAAGCAGAAAGGTCACTTCTACCTCCATGCGCAGAGCAGCCTCCATCTGACGGCAGGGGAGGCCACTGCACCTGGCCCCCGGCACTGTGACACTGTGCATCCTCACGCTAGAATCCTGTGACAGGACAGGACAGGACAGCTAAGAAAAACTCCTTTACTTAAGTGCTAGTTAATGAGGCTTTTGTTTTTAATACTTTTTTCTGCTTATAGTTTTAGTTGCTGCTGAGCTCTATTTTCCAACTCATAACATGGGTAATGCCACTGCATCACCCTCAGGAGAGGCAAGACACCTGTCTCCTCCTTTCCCCCAAATCAGAGCTGTCAGCCTCAATTGGGCTGTTCTCCACATAAATCTTTGTGTTTTTCATCTTTAATGTGTGATACTTGAGCATGTGTTTTGGCTTCTTCTCGCAGAGCCTCCTGCTGGCCCGATGCTCTGGCGTGTCCAGGTCCCCACTGTGCACGTCCAGCATCCCAGCGCTTCTGTCCTCCTGGTCCCAGGTCCTCACTGTGTGTGTCCAGCATCCCGGCCCCTCTTTCCACCCATCCAGTCCTACCACAGGACACTCACAGACAACAGCATCGCTGTCCTGATCAGAAAGTCCCTTGACCACGCCCCACGATCTGCAAATACCGCCTGTCTTCAGTGTGACCCACCTGTCAGGGTCAGCCCCACCACCTTCCTGTGCAGATCTCCTGCTGGGAACAGAAAGCTTTTCACTATCTCACGACAGGCCTGTCCCCTTCCTGCCAGTACCTCGGACCACCGTGTTCACCCCACCTGTCCACACATCATATTTCTTCCAGAAGCTTCCCATAGATGAATCTCTCTTTCTACTGACGCTCTGTGTGCAGCACTGACGTAGTATCTGTCACACAATGTCCTGTGTGTAGACATTTCTCTCTGCGTCACCTCCGTGCTCACATGCTAGAGAACAGGGCCATGCCCTGAGTGTCCGTGTGTCTCCCGTGTTGTTTAGCATGGTGCTGGCACACAGGAGTGGGGTCAATGAGATGTGAACAAGCAGATAATGCATCTCTGAGCCCCACGATTGTGCTGAACACGGCAGAGCCTGAGGCAAGCGGAGCTGAGGATCAACCTCGGGCGAAGGGAACGTGGCGTCTCTTCTCTGCAGCTCCAATTTCCACGGCTTCAAGCGAGGAGTGTCAGGCCAAGGCTCCCTCGCGACAGTGCCGGTCCCCAAAGGGCTGTCCATTTCCAAGTTAGGCTACATGTGGCAGACGTCTGAAAACTGAGACACTGTAAGAAATAATTATAAATGTTGTTTTCCATTACTCTAAATATCTGCTTTAATGACACTGGAATCTGCGAAATGATTTCTGCCTCCTGATGGCACCCTCATTAGCTGTTCCTCACCCGTCATGTGTCACTTTAACTGAGTGGGACGACGTCCCGGCCCCTTGGAGAGTCAGTGAGCAGCTGGCTGCCCGGCCCCTGCGGCCTCGATCCTGCTGACTGAGCCACGGCCCCACCTTGGGGCGCCCGGGAGGCACCCAGCGGACGGCCGCGAGGGACCCCACCTTTGTAGCTGCTCTCGAACTTTTCCTGGGGAAGAACGCAGGGGGCTGGTTGTGCTCCCTTTGTGCTGTTATTAAGGCAGCATAGCTGCTGGCTGGGTGGCCAGACATGGAACGCTCCCGCTGCTTCCTGAGGTCACCAAGCAGCCCTGTGCCCCCAGGGAGGGGGTCAGTGTATGGACAACACAAGAAGGACCCCAAGTCCCTTTCTGGGCACAGTAACAGAGCCAGGAAAAGCCAAGAGCCATGGATGCGGGTGGGAGGTGGCGGCCGTGCGGGGACAGATTTGCCCAGGAAGGAAAGAGACTGGACAGATGGGAAGCCTGGCTGCCGGAGTTCCCGGGAAGCAGGGACACAGCTCGGCCATCCGCTGGGGTCTCACCGAGCACACGCAGTGCTTGGCCTCTCCAGGTGGTGCTTGCCCCAATGCTCCCCTCCTGCCGGTCCCCATTCTCCCCTGGTCCCACCGGCAGGTGCCCACTTGTCCCTTTCCCCCCAAGGCCCCTGTGTCTCACAGAGAGAGACCCAGCTTGGCGGGGGGCGGGGAGGGCCAGCTGCCTCGAGCCTCCAGAACTAGATTCTCACAGGAGAAAGCATCAAGTTGGAGGAACAAGTCCGTGTAAAGTGCGTGCGATGTGCCTGGTGCTGTCTGCAGCTGGGAAAGTGGATTTCATTAAAGACGGAAGGTCTGCGCTGGCATGCGCTTAATTTGCAAATCGTCTCTTCAGAGAAAATATCCGCACACGTATTGACCCAGAGAACTCACCGAGAGGGGTGCGGCCGGTGGCTTGCGGGTCCCGGGCACTGACCACCCCTGGGCACCGCACACCATGCCCGTGTCTTCCTGTTACTGAGTCAGCAGGTCCCAGCAACCTACCTGCCAACATGGACTCCCTGGGGAGCCCCTTTTTAGAATATTTCGTGAAAATTCTGGTTCCTGCCTCAAGGAATTCACCATCTAAGTGAAGAGAAAACAGGCATTCACACGTATGTCGTGAGGGCAGAATGAACACTGTGGGTTTGTGGTCTTCCAGGGTCTCCTTAAACAAAAGTGATTGATATTATACTTTAAAGACATTAAGTTTTGCGGGTTTTTTTGAGGTTTCTTTTGATGTTTGTTCACAGTCCTTGCAGAGAGGTGCAAGAACTCGTCATTTTTGTTGACTATGGTCAACAAAGAGATTTTTTTGACTGTGGTCAGAATGAACGTTATCCTGTGAAAAGTCAATCACGAAGCATCTGACATCCTTGCCGTGTTAGTGGGAACGGTTCACAGGCCCCGTCCTGGGAGTTGACCCTGCCCAGGGAAGACGTACAAACACGGAGGCCAGTGACAGGGGGGCTGGCAGGACCCCGCACTGCCCCACCGTGGGCAGGACCTTGGACGCACAGGGGTTGAGAAAATCGCCCCGTGAGTCAGTTTGACCTGAAATTCTCTGCTCTCGCCATGCATGGGGAGCATTTAAATAACACTAATGATAATGTTTGTCTCAATAAATATTTGATACTTGAGAAGTAAAAGCCACTGGAAATCAGGAGGGGTAAAAACCCACCTACTGGGTACAGCGAACACTGTTCAGGTGATGGCGCACGTAGAGCCCTGACTCGAGCATCATAAAGCTGTCCGCGCACCAAAAACATGTGCACCCCCTTAGTACCCTGAAATCATAAACAATGATGATGTTTGCCTCAGGCTCCCGTGGAGCTGGTGGGATTCTCCCGGTCTGTCACACGTGGCGGCCAGGAGCAGATGCCTAGTTTCCTAGTTCTCAAGACAAAGCCATGAAAACTCCTTGTTTCTAAAGTTTCTAAGCCCTAAGGAACAGCTGCTGTGTGACCCAGGAAGCGAGAGGGCTACTCTGACCGCTCTCTGTGTCCCCAGGCTTGGACGCGCGGCAGGCGCAGGTGGTGGCCCTCTCCTCGGGCACCAAGTGCATCAGCGGTGAGCACATCAGTGACCAGGGGCTGGTGGTCAACGACTGCCACGCCGAGGTGGTGGCCAGGAGGGCGTTCCTTCACTTCCTCTACGCACAGCTGGAGCTGCACCTCAGGTACACGGCAGGCGGCGGGCGGGCATGGCGCTCCCTGGCCTCAGGCCTCAGTTTGCTGTTGGAGGTCCACACCTTCCAGACCTGTCCTCCATGGCAGCATCCCAGGCCCTGTCCTCGGGTGATGTGACTAAAGTGGCCTGGGCTGGGTCTGGTGACGTTACTGCTTTCTGGCTCCCCTCCAATAGGGTGCTCCGAGAGGAAAAGGTTGAGCCCCTAAGGGATGTGCCCTGATATCGGGACACCCGGAGTGCTGGGGCAGCTGCTTTGGCCGTAGGGAAGGAGCGGGCTGTCCCCAGCCGGCTTCTCCCTCTGAGACACACTTAGCACAGGTGGATTGGAGCATGTGCCCCCCAGACACATGTGCGGGCTGAGCTGTTCGGTCTCGACGGTCTGGGGGCTGTGGGTCTCTCTGCACCTTCCACCTGCTTTCTCATATCCTTTGACACCATGTTCTCAGGGGGCTTCAGCGAGGGATTCGTTCAGTACATTAGCATGTGCAGAAGCCACACAAAGGGAAGAAAGGCCCAAATATATGCCAAACAGACTGAAATGAAAACAATACTCTAATACACTCAATTAGTTCCCTCCGAGCCTCTGAGCCTAATACACCATCCCACAGAGGCCTGACGGGGTGTGGCTGGAGTCGGATGGAGGGAACAGAGCTGGAAATCTCTCTCCTAACCCTCCATCTGCTCGGTTGGAAATATCTCCAAGTATCTTAACTCTTGTTTGTGTCAGGGAGGGCTGGCTGCATGCTGGGTGCTCCCCTGCAATCTGGGGGTCTTAAAGGTGCACCTGTTTTTACGTCAATGCACATATTGCTGCATGTGGGGACCAGCAATCGCTGCAGAGCAGGAGCAAAGGAGCCAGTGCCAGCCCAGCCCCATGACCGTCAGGCTCTGCATGGGAGCCCCATACAGGGCACGTCTGCTGCAGGGTCTACGGGTGCAGCTCTCCCCACTCTCTGAGGGCGGGTGTCCTCAGGCAGAGGGAGGGCAGGTGCGTGGGAGGAGCACAGGCGCAGAGGCAGGGAGGCTGGTAGACGCCTCCGGCATTTCCTGGGGAGAAAATGTCTGTTCCACCGCCTGTGAGATCTCGGGGCCCAGCAGAACAGAATCCATCACCAACGGGGCAGAACGTGTAGAAACAGCAAGACTGGCAGAAAGTCGGCTGCAGAAACCAGGGGGAATAACATCTGTGATAAAATGCCCTGTCTGGGGTCCTCCTGCCTCGACTTAGGTGGGGCTGCTTAGATTTGAGCTTAATGGTGGGGGGGCTTCCAAGGGCAAAATGCCCCCATCCTTCCAAGATCAGGGGGTTCGGCTTCGCCAGACCTGTCCTGGCCATGGTTGGGTGTGGAAGAGGAGAGTCCTCAGCGCTGACAGCTCCACCCTATGCTGACCGAGCCTGTCCCTTCCCAAAGCCCCACTGAGGCCACATCAGACCAACAGCCCCTGTGGATGTTGCCACAAGGAGTGTTCATCAGTCCACGGGGTTACAGTTTTATAAATGCATAGATGGGGTTTAATAGCAGTGGAGAAAACTGTCTTCGCAAAAGGTCACCCTGGCAGGTGAATGTGGAGCGGGGTGGGGGTGGGGGACGGCAGCATTTCTGCCGGTTGTGTTTGCTTCCGCTACCTGTGCCAGACACGTCCCTGCCGAGAAAACACAGACGGGAGGGTGAGGGAGCGGAAAATCGGGAAACAACGCACACAGCGGGACCGCAGCACTCACAGGTCGGATGTTTCTGGTTCGGTCTGTAATAAGTGACCTGGGACCTCTTTGTGACCCTAGCAAGCGGCGGGAGGACACGGAGCGGTCGATATTCGTGCGGCTAAGGGAGGGAGGCTACAGGCTGCGAGAAAACATCCTCTTCCATCTCTACGTGAGCACATCCCCCTGCGGAGACGCGAGACTCAACTCTCCCTACGAAATCACCGCAGACCGTAAGAGACCACGTTTTTACCTTTCGTAAACAAACAAACAGCCCGAGCTCTTTTCTGTGTAGGACAGTTCCAGGCCATCATGCCCAGACCATGTGCGTGGTGTGGCCGGGGCTTGAGATGCTGGACGTGTGTTGCACCCGCAATTACCAATCCCACCTCCAAAATCTTAGTCTGAAACACCCAGATCATTGGCAGAAAAGTAGTTTGATGTCTAAAATTAGCTACTTAATTGCCATAGTTCTCGGCTTCCTTTTAGTAGGTCAGACAACCCCTGTGTCCCAGGCTGGGAAGCAGGAGGGAGAAGCACGTGCAAGTTACGTGGGTGGGAGCAAGCTCAAGCTCGCTCTGTCTTCGTCCAAAACCTTGGGGAGAACAAAGCTCGGCTTTTGTAACGAAGCCGGGGGCATGTGACCCCACACAGGTGTCTGCCCAGGTCACCTGTCACCTGTGGAGTCTCCTGGCCACCCTGTGGCATTTACCAGTTAAGCATCTGCCTGCCCCCCGACCCTTGGTCACCTCCACCAGCAAAGAGCAGAGACGCTGTGAGTGCCTCTGGGTCACCTAGGACATGACCCAGACCGTCCCCATGATGAAAGAGTCAGGGCCACCCCTCCTCTCCCAAAGTGCCCCGTGAAGTCTTATGTTGATGCTCTATGCATGTATGTTACATATGTATCACACACATGCAGGTACACATACACGCATGTATATACCACACTCACACACACGCTCTCCCAACCCCTCTCGGGAAGCAGCCTAGGCAAACCTTCCCATGCAGGCAATGAAATTAGACACATGTTCATGATGACAGGTCTGGTCCCAGCAAGTGAGGACGTTATCAAAGCTTTGGATTTGGCCTTCTGAATTCCCTCTGATGGACGGCTACACTGTGTTTTAATTACTAAAGAAGGGAAAAACAATCACTCCTCGAGTGCCTGCCGTGTTCCAGGCTGCGGTGGGCGCCCCCTGAAGATTAAGAAGGCTGGAGAAACCGTGGTTTCAACCCCACGCGTGTCAGCCTGTTCCTCTGCCCTCGCACTGGTGCTGCTCCAGAGAATCACCTTCTGCTCCTCATCCTCCTTTTTGGGGAATGGCTGCGTGGGGTTCTCTGTAGCAGGTTCCACGTGACAGTTCCGCATCCTTTGGAGATTAAGCAGAGAATCACATCAAATTGAGAATAAAGAAAGGAGATCTATTAAATGCCAGGGACTCAGAGGAACTGCCCCCGGGAGGGCGGGCGGGCGGGGGCGCGGCAGGCCTGGTGCGACAGCACACCTTCCTCCGTTGCCCGGTGGCTGTCAGGAAGAGGAGGACCAGAAGCAACGCGGAGTGACTCGTTTTTGTTGGATGACTCGTCACGCTGGATTTACATGGTGCCATTATGACATCTGGTCCATTAGACAGACACCGGGAATTATCTTCTCATTTTCTCTTGAAAGGTTTGGCATCATGAAGACCCAGCCTAGGAGCCCTCAGACTGGGGAGGAAAAGCCCCACCACGCTCTCGGGGCTGGCCCCGGCTGGTCCAGAGGCTTCCTCTGCTGTCGAGTCCCTGGTGGGGGTCGGGGGGAGGCTGAGTGGGGCCGCGGGAGCCTTGTCAACGCCTGAGACCCGCAGGTGTCCCAGGGGCGGGTCTGGCTCGCTGGGCTTCCCACGTCTCTGGGCCCCAACGGCCAACCGCAGCCCCTGCAGCCAGCCCCAGCGCCAGCTTGCCGTGTCTGTGCTTCAGGAAACAAATACATTCCCAGGGGCGCCCTGGGGGTCACTTTCAGACACAGATGACTTTCATTTCATGGAGCTTGTAAGAGGTGGCAGGTGTCGGTAGGAGAAAAAGTACAGCATTTTCCTCCCACTTTTGCTGCGGATGAGACGCCACTGCCTGCGCTGCCCCGAGCCTGGGCTGGAGACGCTCCCCACCCGCAGGCCCTCCGCGAGCTTCTAAAGTGGACTCGCCAGCCAAGGGCACGCATCACTTCCTCATTCCGTAAGGGCGAGAAAACCCAAATTCCTGCTGTCCTCAGCCCGGAAGAGCATCAGAGAGACTGCTCAGCCCCTCACACCACCTGAGTGGGGCAGGGGCCCAGGAGCGTCTTCTGCAGTTTCCGGGTCAGAGAGATTCTGTACACGCCTGTTATAATGAGAGGGGTGGGCCGCCCCCCGTGCTGCTCACTCACATGGTGTTCTTCTTGCTACCCTTTAAAGAGGGCTGGGCCACTTGACAAAGAGATGCAAGTGGCCAGGCCGTGGCTCTGAGGGGCTCCTGCCAGGCCCAGTCCGAGGGCAGAGGTGATGGTGACACAGTCCCTGCAGGAAAAACGTGCAGCAGGAGCTGGGAAAGTGCCCTTTAGGATATTCCCAGGGCTCAGTGGCCAGCACCGTCTGCCTCCCACAGTTAACCCTGCAGAACCCCAGGATCTCTGCTCTGCCAGCCCAGGGCCCAGGGCCCAAGTGAAGCCCCGGGAGCCAAGTCATCACAACATTGTGCTCACAAGCGCAGAGACTGCAGAGCACAGAGCGCTCAGTCCACCCGCTGAGATCCCCATCCCAAAGCAAAGGACGCTCCCGACTAGAGTTCTCTGTCTACAGCAAAGGACGCTCCGGACTAGGTTCTCCCAACCTCAGGCCCCTCTGGAAGCTGCCCTGTCTCCTCTCACTGGCACGTGCCCTGCTTGGTCCTGACCACTTTGGCTCACTGTTTTCTCGCTCCTTCGTCTGGTCTGCACGGACCTATTGTGCATCTCTGCACGGGGCCCGCAGCTAACCTCTCTATCAACCTGCAACTGTTCCAGAATTTTTCTCTCTCTCTCTCTCTCACATACATACCACACACACATAAACACACATGTGCATAAGCACATATGCACCCACACACATGCATAAGCACATGTGCACACACAAACACACATGCATGAGCACATACGTTCACACACACTCAACAGGTATCTGATGCATCAGGATCTACCAACATAACTACGACATGACTAAGTCAAAGAGAAGTTTGGAAACTTGAACAGGTGGCCTAGGTTTTTCCCCCTTCCTTTAAAAATGGAGGAACACCAAGCAGAGCATAGTAGGAAAATTCTGTAGATAGTTTTAAATAATCATTAAAGCAAGTATCATATAATCAAAAGGCCAGCGGGAGAACCAAGTTATGACTTGGGAATTTTAGGAGTAAATGTCTGGCTCCCCCCAGCTGCAGAGTAACTGCGTCCACCAGGGATTCCTCTGGCCTCATAGCTCAGAAGGTGTCAGGAGTTCCCCGAGTCCCATGTGCAGGGTTACCTGAGGCCCAGGTGCAGGGCTCTGCATCTGACAGACCACAGGAAGGCCCTGGGGTTGCCATTGAGCCCCACTTACCCAAGCGTGTGGCTTGGGAAATTTTATTTTTGTCCTCAAAAGCATTCATCTGGATAGATCATAAACTCTCCATCCATAGAGTCTTTAAATATGGTATCAGTGCCAGTTGGTCCAAGATATTTGGGGAGATGTGTTGCCAGCAAACTTGGGAATGTGTTAGATTTGGTTGTTTCCAAACCTGGCTTATCTACCAGGGTCACCTGAGAAGTTTTTGCAAATGCAGGTTCCTGCCACAGGCTCTTTGGCCAAGATTATGATGCATTAGGTGTTCAAGGATCTATAATTTCCTGAGCATCAGTTATGTTTTGAGCCACTGGATTTGAACCCCTTTAAATCATCTCCTGTCCAGATTGGACCTTTATTTCCTTGCTGGCTTAGTGGAAAGGTCTCTGAGGAGTGGATGGCCTGGCAGAGTCTCTGCAAAGGCTAGGCAGAGTCTCTGCAAAGTCCAAGCAGAGCTCTGTGGCAGGACTCCCTGACCCGCAGCATGGTGGACAGGCAGAAAAGTCTCTGCTGGTGCATCACACGCAGTATGTGCAGACTCTGCAGACTGAGGGCTTTGATCTTGTGCAGGCCAGGGCTACTCCATTCACTCAGGTAACTCAGAACTGCTGAATCCTGTGACTTCCTCCTGGATTGACTCAGTCAGGCTGGAGACAATGCCTGAAAGACATCTCTTCACACAAGCAGGAGAACGTGCTATGTGTTTCCATGTCAGGGTCAGGATTCTGACGACTGTTCTGGAGGCTTAAGGGCACCAGCTCCCATCATGGAGGGATGAGGCCCTTCCAGACTCACAGGGGATGACTCCACTGCAGTAGTGGCTCTGGGACGCCCCGGCTAGGACCAAGGCAGTTCTGATAAGAGCCCAAATGGGCCAGAAGAGTATGAGAGTCTTGGGCACTGCAACTTGGTACAAATTCCTCTTTCTTGGCATAGTTTTTAAATAACCTGGCAATTCAGTTCTTACTGCCATTTTCCAAGAACTTGAAAGCTTAGTGAAATTCTCCAATCTATATCCTACAAAATGCCAAGAAAAATAGCAGGATTATGTCTTATATTTATCTACAAGTTTATGCTAAGAACATTTGTTCTAAGCCAATTCCATTCATGGTATAGAAGGGCAGTTTAAGGGATTGAAGTCAGGGAGTCTAAAATACAATTCCTTAAATTCCTGTCTTCAGGTTTTCCTACTGAGTTACAGAAATATGCAAAATATGATAATATTTGTGCATTGTAGGATAGCGAATTTTGATGGCTTCACAATTTAACATCACTATCATCATCATCAAATAAGGCAAAGTTCACCCTCATGACCACATGGTAAATATTGTAGATATTATTATTACAATAAAAGAGTGTCATTTCACAGGTGAACCTTCTGAGATATCCCTTTTGATGACAATTTGAAATGTCAAAGTTTATTTGATGTTTAAAGACATTTTCTTCCCTTCTTATGTCTTATTTTTTCATTTTTGGATCTATTCTCTGCCCTGTACCATTGCAGCAACCATGCATTGCTTCGTAGATGAATCTTTAGCTCCCCAGGGACGGACTTCTTGTCATTTGTCTCCACCTCCTTTTGATTCTCCCCTAAAAATAAAATATTCACTTGAACAATTTTATAAAGAATATTACTACCCTCACTTTACCTTGACATCAATCTCAGAAGGAAAGGGTTTAGATTAATAAATGCTACAATAAAGAGTCTGATGATTTGGAATGGCAGAATTTGGCTGGAATGTCCTGACGGATTTGGGAGTACTTATGTACACACAGCAGGCAGGATCTCAACGTTTTACACTTCCACAGTCTCAGGCACACTGCAAATCCACTACGGAATATTTAAGTTCTGCTCCCTGAAATTGCTGGTTGGATTGGCATTTTGTTCTGCCTGAAGTGGCATCTTCAACTCCCTCCTGCCTCTCACAGTTAGTCAAGAAAGAGCCAGAGGAGACGGGCTCTGTGCAATCACCCACACTCAGACTACCTGGGACGGATCCAGGCCCTCAGGGAGTGTGCTAGAGAAGGCAGCCTTAGGCTTAACCCCTCCCAAAATAAACACTCGCAGGAGCATCTCATGCACCTGGCTCTTCAAGCAAAATTATTAGAAACCAGTTGTTAATTCAAGCCAGGCCTCCCTGTTATCATGGCATTAACAGACTATGGAGTCTACTTCATGAAGTGTTAGTTGTGCAGTAGCAGTGAGTAAGGATTTAGAAAAGCCTTACAACATAATAGGCAACTGTCAAGGTCAGGAAAATGACACCATAGTTGAAGTGTTTGGAGAATACAAGCCCACTATAATTAACAGAATTAGAGGGACAGCAAGTACCACATTTCCTGAGAAAATATCCCCCAAATGGAAGAGTAAAGTCCCTAATATTGTGATAACATTGTGGAGAATGCCCGGTGTGCTGGCTCCTCCAAGCTCCCAGTGCCGCCTGCCACAGAGAGTCGATGCTGGTAAAGACCTCACCTAGACAGTGTAAAAAGCCAGGTTAAGCCAAGTGTTTTTGAGTCATATGAACTGTTTTTTGTTCAATTTATCATCAATATTATAACCATCCATCACCGTTATCATCACCATCATTATCACCATCATCATCATCGCCATCATCATAATCACCACCTCATCATCACCATCATCACCATCCTCACCATCACCACCACCATCACCATCATCACCATCCTCACCATCACCACCACCATCACCATCATCACCATCATCACCATCATCACTATCATCACCATCATCATCGCCACCATCATTGTCATCCAATTCCCCATACCAATTAAAGCTCAGAGAAGAGAGATTAGTGCGCCATCTGGGAGAGGGCTGGGCATTCGTTAGCTGTGCCCACCCAGTTCAATCTCTCCCCTTGGTCCTTCCTTCCATGGAGGACTCGCTGGGCAGCACAAATTGGATCTCATCAAGTGTCTGGTTTGTTGCAAGGTGAAGAAGCTATTCTCCCAAGGTCACGCAACTAGTAAACGATAGAGCCAGGATTGGAATCTAGACCAGGGCTGGTCCCACTCACCACCTGCTTCTGCAGGGCCCCCAAGCTAAGCACAAATATTTAAATTTTTCAGTGTCCACAAACCAAGTGTCGGGGGACACAGCCGCACTGGCCCACCCACGCACGGTCCCGGGCTGCCCTTGGGCTCAGCAGCACAGAGTTCAGCCCACCATGTCTGAGATATTTACTCTCTGGCCGTGGCCAGGAAGTCAGCCAACCCCAGGCTAGACAGTGTTGCTCTGGGGCCAGTGCTTCCCCACGTCCCCCACTTCCTCGTGCAGCCCCAGCCACGGCCCCAAGGCCCTTTGACCTGGTCTCTGCTACGCTTCCCTCCCCTCCCACCTCCCACCCCAGGACCCCGCACGCCCCTGGAAGTGCCCCCCTCACCACACTTCTTCTGTCCTAGTGAACAGCAGCAAACACATCGTCAGGAAGTTCCGCGGGCACCTGCGCACCAAGATCGAGTCTGGGGAAGGGACGGTCCCTGTGCGGGGCCCCAGCGCGGTCCAGACCTGGGATGGCGTCCTGCTGGGGGAGCAACTGGTCACCATGTCCTGCACCGACAAGATCGCCAGGTAACAGCCCGTCGATTCCCTCTCGCAAAGGCAGTGGCGGTCAGCGGTGGGGGCGGCAGGGCCGCAGGCTCCAACCGGCCCGTCCTAATCCTGGGTGAGATCAGGGAAGCACAGCGTCGACCGCTGGGCCATGGGCCTGGTCCGTGCACCCTCTTTTCAACAGCTGTTTTCACATTTTTGGTTCCATGCGCTTGAGGCCAAAGTGCCTTGAGAGGGAGGACACGGACCCAGCAGTCTCAGCTTGCCCCTCAAACACACACAGCCCCTGGCGTGGGCCGGCCACCCCAGATGTCTGACCACCACGGCCTGGCCACCGGAGGGACAGAGAAGCTAAGGGCTCCCTGGCCGCCCACCTGGCAGACGTCCCAGGCAAGACGCTGGCCCTTGCTGCCAGCGGGGTGGACTGCCTCCACGCGGAGGTCTCGGGGAGGGCAGCCTCAGCCACAGTGTGCAGGAGCGGGGGTTGCAGGGGCCCCTCAGCCTCCCCCAGAGCACCTGCTGGTAGGGTGGGGCCCGCAACCGTGAGCCGCCCTGCCCGAGACCAGCTCCCAGCCTTGTCTTGAGGCCCGAGAGGGGCCGTCGCCCCGCAGACACGTTCCTGTAACTTTGGTTTGGAAACAGCCACAGAGCACACCGGGGGGGGGGGCGGGGGGGTGCAGCACGAGTTTGCCTAAAAGAGCCATAAATTCCCCAAAGCCACTCCTGACAATAGCAGCAGTGATGACGCAGGCACAGAAAGTCTAGGTCAGGGTGAGCCAGAAGGTCTTTGGGGAACTCTGGTGAAGGTGTTGATCTGTAATCTACACCCTAAGTACAAGGCACGCCCCCGCCACAGCGTCTATCGACCTTGCTGCCCCGAGACCCTGTCTGTGGACGATATTGGGGTTGAAACCAATCAGGAGGTGAGAAGACTGGCCTCCCGGGACCCGAAGGAGGAGAATGAGCCAGGCCCGAGGGAGGCCAGAGCCCGCCACAGCCGCTGCGGGGGCACCTGTGCCCGCGAGGTCCGCGGTGTCCTGCCACCAAGGCAGAGCCTGGGTGCAGAGAGTGAGGGGTCAAAGCTGTCCCCATGTTCCCCAGTCAAAATGCAGCCGTCCTGGGGTCCCCAACAGATGGAAGCCCCTGGGGCGCAGGCTGGGTCCCACTCGGGACTCAGCAAATGCCCGAATGTGCCTTTAACAACCCAGAGCACCTGCCATGCCCCTCACTCTGGAGAGCAGAGCCCAAGACCGAGGGGTGAGGGACAGCACTGCACATGAGGTGGGGGGGCACACAGCCTGGGGGATGGGGTTCCCCACCTGCCTGCCCGGGAGCACCCCACCTGCCCTCCCAGATACCCCCACCCGCCTGCCCAGGTACCTCCATCTGCCCTCTGGGAGCCCCCACCTGCCCACCAGTGGCCCAGGCCTCCCTCCCTCCACCTCTGCACTCAGCTCCACACACAGTCGCCTCTGGGAGCTCCGACAGCTGCAGGGCAGATAAAACACCAGCCCCGGAGCAGTGATTCCAAATCCTCAGGGGAAATTACTGAGCGGCTACAGGAAAAATAGCGCCATTTGCTTCCCGCTCTGATTGCTCCCGGCGCAGAGCGGTGAGGCAGCCTAACGACGGCACGTCAGAGCCCCGGTGTCTGCACCAAAGGCAGCAGCCGCACCATCCGTGGCTCCTCTTTCAGAAGAAAATGCGTTCCCCCTTTGTAGTGTTTTCATCTACTCATGGCGGGGAAAAAGCAGCAGTTTTCACCGTAACCGACATCCTCCTGGCGCCCCGGGACAGCTCCGGGTTTCTAAATTAACTCTGACTCCCCAGAAAGACGAAGGGGGTGAAAGCGTGGAACCCACGCGTTGCGTCGCTGGGACCTTAAACGTCCTGGACAGCGAGGCAGGCACGGGCCCCGAACCTGCACTGTCAAATCTCCTTGAAAAGCGAAAGTCCACGCCACGCCCCCCAGGGGTCCCAAACAGCCTCCGGGACCCGGAACGACTCGCGGCTCCTCTGGAAAAGGCCGTGAGAGTTTGGGGGACCGCTGCAGTGGGAGCTCCCGGATCGGCTGGAGGGTCGGGACCCAGGAGTTACGTCGCCTCTTCCCACTCACGTGCTTCCTCACCCCAAATCTGGGGCAGGGCAGGGGGTGCGCATGGAGGGGGCCAGGACGGGACACGGCCGGGCCTGGAGCCCCGCACCCCTCGCCCCGTGAAGCCCACCCTGCTGCTTTTCTGCCGTTTGCTTTCTCTTCTGCCTCCTCTCCCTTTCTGCCGTTCCTCCCCTCTCCTCTCGTCTCTTCTGTCTCTCTCGTCCTCGTCTCTCTTCGTCTCTCGTCTCTCTTGTCTCTCTCCTTCTCTTCGCTCTCTCTCTGTTTCTCTCTCTGTTCTCTCTCCTCTCTGTCTCTGGTCTCTCTGTCTCTCTGTCTCTTCTCTGTCTCTCGTCTCTCTCTCGTCCTCTTCTCCGTCTCTCTGTCTCCTCTGTTCTCTCTCTCTGTCTCTCTGTCTCTGTCTCTCTCTGTCTCTGTCTCTGTCTCTCTCTCTGTCTCCATCTCCCCCCTCACCTCCTCCCTGCCTGCGCCCATCTCTTCAGTGCTCCACTCATCCGCCCTCAGCCGACGAGCTCACCACCGTCTGCCTTTTTCCGTCTTTCCGATGTCTGTCCCCCGTGGGCTGCAGCCCCGTCCTCTCAGGTCCCGCCCGTCCCCCAGCCCCAGGCCCTGCGCTGGGCTTGCGGAATTCGTGCCCAGGCACCGTTTTCTTCTGCGTCTGAGCTCCGCCCTCAAGGGCTGGCCTGGTGTCCCGCAGCGAGGTGCCCGGGTGGCCTCGGCACTCAGCACCTGTTGGTGATGGGGGCCACGGTGGTCTCCCCGACAGCAGGAGCGATGCCTGGCTCTGAGCGGTCCTGTCCGCCGGGCAGGCGCGGTGGCACCAGGACACACCCTTTGGCACGGAAGTACTCGTGCACCAGCCATGATCAGCCCGAGTGTAAGATGGGGCTGCTGGCGCCAGGGCACGGGCTGTTTCCAAACGGAGCCGCCTTCGCTGTTTCTGAGCAGCAGCATATGCTACGCTAATGACTCACGACCACAAGCTTCTGTAACATGCGTTGTTTGTACAAAGGCTTTGGGAAGAGACCATCGGATAACATATGTGTTCATCTGCTTTCTATCCTGTACAGAAACAAAAACTAAACCTAGGGCTTAAATAGCATTCAAAATACAGGGCCCTCCATACACAAATACCCCTGAGACACAGAGTGTTGATGAGTTAGGGGCACTCAACTCTCCGTGGAGAGTGGGGTCTAGGACACGAAGGGCGGCAGTCGGTCTATCGACGGTGGGCGGGCACATTTGGCTACAAAAAGCCCTACCTGTGACGCACTGCACCGGGCAGGTGTGTGGGACCAACTTGGTCCCTAGAGCTGATTGTTAAATTTGCAGGCAACTTTGAAAACTAATTGTTAAACACAGTCATTATTAAAAATTAATTACATCAACTTACAACTAAATAAATTATACTAAAACAAAGAATTACTTTACTATTATTTGTGCTCCCGAAATTATTTACACCTGTTGTATCTATATGGTGGAAATGCCACAAAATGGTGCGCTACTTCCCAAATCTCTTTATCTCTGCCCAAATCTGGTCTCAGTGACGTCATACTGGTAGCTTGAAATTGGTCACAGCAATAGTATTTACACCATGGAAATTGGCAAAGCTATTAATGCATTTTTGGGGGGCTTTGTTTTGGTTTGGTTTGTTTTTTTTGAGAGCTGATTGCTACCAGAGCACCAGGGACATACGACGTGGTCTAGAAGTGACACATCTGAGGCCACGTGTGGTCTACCGTCTGAGCCCGGAGGCTCTCTTCCTCCCTAGAGTCTGCCCCGCCCACGGCCCACAGCGCCTGTGGCCAGGGACCGTGTCTCATCCTTCCTTGTCACGTATTCGGCATCTGGCACAGGGAGTTCCGCCACATGGCGGGCGTGAGGAACGGTTTTGGGAGGAAGAGAGGGGCCGATGGACGGGGCATGGGAGGAGGGAAACTGAGGCACAGCACAGGCGGGGATGTCTGGGTGGGGCCGTCCCGGTCCCCCACCGGCTAGTGAAGCAGCACTGAGACCTGTCCTGGGAGACGTCCAGTCTCGTGGAGAGGCCCCGGGGGAGGGAATTCTGCTTCTGACGCTCGTGGTCCTGTGCGTGATGGAGGCGCGTACGCCCGAGCACGGTGCAGAGTCGTGCACAGACGGGCGGTCCCCGGTCAGCAAATACCCAGAGGACGCGAGTGAAGGAAACCCGCCTTTCCTCAGGGCAGCCACGAGGGAGCGTGGATAGCTGCCACGTGAGAGAGTACAAGCTGGAAACTGAAATTTCAAAGGCCTGTGATCTTCCCAAGGTCCCACGCAGACGACTTCCGAAGGTGAAATACGTCTCTGCCGGCCCACTGACGCTTGCCTGCTCCGCTGCCGACGCCGAAACGTTTTCTGAGCTGCCCGTAGCTCTAGGGATGTGCCACACCCAGCTGAACCTACTGATTCTCTTTCCAAGAGAATAAGGGTCTCATCCCAGATGACACGTGGAACCCACAGTCGTATACATGTAGTAATTTAGAAATTCCTCTGTTACAATAGCAGGTGCGGTTTTGAGTAGACAAAGACACGATCAGCTGACATCTTTCATCCCATATTTCATACGACTTCTATTAAAATGAAAATAAATGAATAAAGTCATATCTTTAATTAAGGCAGAGAAAGTGTATCCACTAGACAAATTTGTAATTCTCTTTGCAAATTCCCCTTGATATCAGTGAAAAACCTACACTAACAACGCAGCTACGTTATCTCCCACCTGGATCAGAAGTAACGCACGGCAGCCCCTTGGATCCACAATGCCTAAGTAATTCTCAGGCAGCAACAGGAATTCCGTGACTGATCAATCCCCTTTCACAAGGTTTTGCTATTGGTTTACAGCAAAATATGGGAACACGTTACAGAAAGCTTGAAATGTTTGCAGTGGTTTAAAATGAGTCATAAGGCATCGTGGAGAAAACTTTTCTCACGTTTCCTACGTGCCACCTAATATTCCCTCCATCCCCCGCGCGTCGAGTTTGGACTTCACTGGGGACGGTGGGAAGACAGCAAGTGGCAGTGCACGTGGCGGTGCACGTGGCAGGGACCCCGCTGGCTGCCCAGCTCCTGCTCAAAGGACGAGAGCTCCCCCCGAAAGCGGGTCGATCCCTCTCACAGCAGGTGTCAAGATTCTTTTTCACGCAACCCTGACTTTTCTCTGGGGATCATCGAATGCGTGAGTTTCTCTCCACCACACGTGACAGTCAGCCACGTACCGGGAAGGGAAGAGTCCTGTCTGCCTCCCCCACCCACATGCATTTTCCTCGCCATTCAGAGGCGTCCTGCAGTCCTCACCGAGCCACGCACCCAGCTCTGCCTGAAGCTTCAGCCACTCGAGGATGCCCTGGGCCTGTCCACAGGGCAGGACCCCGGTCTCAGTGCCCCAACGACGTGGGGACAAGGTGCCCAGGGAGAAGTCTGAGGACCGTCTTCCCCATCAGAATCTCCTCTCTCTCGGGTCACCTGTTTGCATCTTGTCTCCCTGACAGATCTCACCCCCTGGAGCACAAGAACCATCCACTCCCCGGCTCTCAGAACAGTGTCTGCACGTGTTAGGGGCTCGGTGGACGCCCTCTGATTTGATAATTACGTAACCACTTTGACAGGATCTCAAAGAGACAGTAGGTGCTGCCTGGTCACCGAGACCAGCTGGAAGGTCCTAAGGTCCAGCTGAGAGTCTCGCCAGGCCACACGGGAGCAAGAAAGGCCCCCAGGATGGAATGTGGCGGTGTGGAGCCTCCTCCCTGGAGGGCCCAGAGGTCCCCGGGAGGGCTATGTCTGCGGGTCACCTTATGCCAATGAGAATGGGCTGACACAGAAGCGAGAAGAGAAGACCCGCCCCAGAGAGAGGGCGTGACGTTCCAGAACCGAGCCCAGAGCAGGTCGGCGGGCTGCACCTGGCGTGCTAGACTCACAGCTCTGCGGAGGGAAGGAGCTGCAGAGATTCCTCACCCTCCCCGATGGTCGTACCTCAGAGGGCAGCGAGCATTTCAGAGCTCAGAGGACAGAGCTTTCTGAGGACAGGGACACAGAGGTTGGCACCTGCCCCTGCGCCGACCCAGAACACCAGGAGCACAGAGGAAGCCGCGCCCACAGTGCAAGCCCCGCACAGTGTTTTAACTTTCTCTGAAGGGACCCAGCTCAAGGCGGCTCTCCAGGGCAAGTAGGGTGGACCTGTCACATTGATGGTGTGCTCCTGAGCACATTTCACAGATTCGGGACTGAGGCTCAGACAAACGTGCCGCGTGTTAGACCACGGCTCCGGGACCCTGGTTTCTCCCGCTTGCTGGAGGACTGGGCGCCTCCACACGCGGGTGCCCACGATGGTGCGCAGACATGACCACACCCGTGTTCCTGCAGGCGTGGCCTGCTTTCCCGGCTGTTTGAAGCCAGCCTGTGCTCTCACTGACAGGCAGGCACCAGCCTCCCGAAAGAACGGGAAAACCAGAGGGTGTTTTTTACTTTGCCTCTAAGAATCAAAAGTTGAGTGTCATAAGAATCTAAATCTTCTGGAACTAATGTTCCTCCAGATATGGTTCCTAATTTTAAGTACCTGAGCTTATTATTGATCACAATGTGTCTTTAAATGAACAGATTAAAACTTTCTCCATAAAAACGAACTGTAAAAAAAAATTACGGCTGCTATCTGGAGAATAGGACTGTCTGATTTCCAATCTTAGATTTTAGGCCGGGCACGGTGGCCCGTGCCTGTAATCCCAGCACTCTGGGAGGCCGAGGCGGGAGGATGGCTTGAGTCCAGGTGTTCGAGACCAGCCTGGGCAATAGCAAGGCCCCGTCTCTACTGAAAATAAAAAATAAAACAAAATTAAATAAACTTAGATTTGACTGTGCGAGAAAAGTCTCCTCTGCCTATCGAGATGTGCTGCCCAATATTCTCTCAAAGTGAGTTTCTCTCTCCCCTCAGCCCCCAGCCCACCTGGGGAAACATTCTGACATCCTTCCTCCTGGATTCATTGACAATTTTCTTATCTCAAAGTGGTACCAACCCGGTTGAAGTCAAGTGAGGGTGTTGTTCATTTTTCTAATCTCAAAATGCAGGTCCTTTGAAAACAACTGCTCTTCCTAAACACTCAACCCAAAATTTTCACAGTGGGTTTAAACATCTCTTTACTCCTTTTTTAATATAGATTGTGTGGTGATTTAATTACAGCTTTTAAGTGAAATTGTATACACTCTCTAGTGATGAAAGTAGTGAGTGATCAATCCAATAACGCTTATCAAATACAAAAGCAATAACAGTGGATCGATGGCCTGCTGTGTCTCTGCTCCTGCACCAGCACCAGGACGGGGGCCACATGGCCGGTGGCTTTCTCGGGAGACAGCGGCCGTCCATCCCGGGACGCTGCCCCAACACACGGAGGTGACAAAGGAGCCCGGTGTCTGCAAAATAAAAACCAGTAATCTAGTTAGGTCAACAAGAGAGCGAACACACGTGGAAAGGAAACCAGAGAGCGGGGCCTGAGGTGCTCTGCAGACGCCCCGCAGACAGTGTGGGCACAGCAGGCCCTGTGCACACGCCAGAAGAGGGGCAGGTGTGAGGACCCACGAGGGGTCTCAGCCGGCAAAGCCTCATCTCCCAGCTGCCGGCTTCACAAAAGGAACCAAAGGCCTCGGAGGGAGCAAAACGTGTCCTCGGTCCCCAGGAACCAGGAGGCCACACTCAGTCTCTCTGAGGAGGGGCTGCGGGCGCCTGGGTGGGGGACACACCCACGACTGGGAGGGCAGGACCTGGCACCCCCAATGTCAGAGGACTTTGCCCCTGCAGAGGCCGGGAGGAGGCGGCCGTCAGTCCCAGGACTGGAGAGTACAGCCGGGGACAGTCAGTGCCGCTGCGGGTCCTCTGGGGCTTTACATTCTACCAGCTTGTTGGGGTGTAGACTTGGCCAGAGACGTTATATCAAGAGAAAGATTATTTTTCAAATAGGTTTTGGAGAAGAGACAAGAGACATTGTGTGACATGGAAATGATTCCTTTCAGCTGAAAGTAGCCTGAAGCAACGCAGAATCCGCGGCCCCAGCCTGGCCGCCGAGGACTGTCCTACGCTCCCTGGGTGCCCTGCAGCCCCCAGCTCTGCCGTCGGTGACAACACGCACCTGTCCTGGTACACTCTGGCTGCCATAACACAGATGTGGATTCTCGCAGTTCTGGAGGGTGGACGTCCAAGACCCAGCTGTGGCAGGTTCCGCATCTGGGGGGGACCTGCCTCCCAGCTCACGGACGGACAGACAGTGCCTTCTTGCTGTGTCCTCACATGGCGGGAGGGGCGAGGAGCTCTCTGGGTCCTTGTATCAGGGCACTGATCCCCTTCATGGGGCTCCACCCTCATCATCTCCTCATCGCCTCCCAACACCATCACCTTGAGGGTGAGGATTCAGCACATGAATTTGGGGGGACACAAATGTCCAGTCCATAGCATACCCAAAGACTGTATTGCTCTGGTTCCTTTCTTATTTCCATGACCTATACAAACTTCCAGAGACCCCCTCAGGCTGTGTGACCCCTCTGGTCAGTTATCTGCTGAGTGACAAGCTGCTGCAAAACACAGCGGCCCTTGTTTCTCACAGACCTCCCCTGTGTGCACCTGGGGGGGTTGGCGTGTTGCAGCCCCACTTGGTGTCAGCTGGGCAGCCCTGGGGCTGGAGGACCCACTTCCGACGGCAGGTCGGCCTGTGCTGCTGGGAGTCTTCTCAGGACAGTGGGGTTGGGCAAGCGCCCCAGAGGTCAGGCCAGCACCAACCGTGGGCTGAGGTCGCACGGCCTGGAAGCATCACCGCCACCGTCTCTCTGGGCTGAGGCGTCCCAAGCCCGCCAAGGCTGGGGGGATGCAGAAATTGCTATTACAACCACATAACCAATGCGGAAATGTGGTTCTCAGTCCAAGCAGCTCCTGACCCACAGAGGCTTGTTAAAACCTACACCACCTGGCGCCCCTGAGTCTCTGGGTCAGCGGGGCTGGGGGGCCGAGCATTTGCATTTCTATCCAGTTCCCAGGTGATGCTGGTGCAGCTGGCCCAGGTGCCACACTTTGAGAACCACCCAGTAGACTATGTTCCAGGCAGCAAGAGAGTGAGCAAGTGTGACCCAACTCTCCAGCATCGCACTTGAATTTGACCTGACTTCTTTGACTCAAGCTCTGTGCTGACTGCCTGGCTGCGGTTCTCAATCCTGGCCTGCATTAGAACTGCGTGGGTAGTGTCGAGAAGCCCACGCCCAGGGTGACCCCGAGCCATCCTACCTGGATCCTTGGGGGGCCCAGGCACCAGGGTCCTCAAAGCTTCCCAGTGTGTGGGCAGCTCCCTGCAGAGCCACGAGTGCTGGGTCCTTTGGTGGCTTCAGGCACTGCACTGGGAATTGCCCGGTGGGCTGCGGTTGTACTTTCAGGTAATGGGCGCATTTGCCCACAGACAAAGGTGAGAGTGAAGGGTGGTGCCTTTCGCAGATGTCACTTTAATTTTAGAGTCGCGTCTCTAAGGGCCACGTCAAGGTGGCAAAGGCAATCGGCAGGACACCAACTGCCCCAAAGGTGCAAGTGGCCACTGCCCCATCTTATCTCCAAGGCCCACACCTGCAGGGACAGTCTCGGCAGAACCATCCCGCAGGAATCCTGCGCGTGTCCCCTTGTTGCTTGGAGGCCACGGTTTGCTTTAAGTGGGGAGATCGTGTCTCCGGGCTAAAGAAAGGCGGTCTTCTTCTAAGATCTTTCCCCCACTTATCTGTGGTACTTCAGTGATTGACAAACAGACAAAAATATGTTTATTTAGGGATTACCTATATTGAAGACTAGACATGGAATTTTTTCTTCTCTGTCAACATTGCAGTAATATCGGCTGTTTGAACAAAAGGAGAGGTATTTTTCCATTCAATCCTGAATGCTGAAAATTCTCCAGTTTATATTCAGAAAGACATTTGGTTCTGTTGATCGTGTTAGCTGAATAAGTTTAAACTCTCATGGCCAGGCAAGGAGAAGGCTGATTTTCTCTTTATTGTAAAGGTTATTAGGTGAAAACCAGATATAGAAGTTATTTGTCTTCACACCATCCTGTAGAATCCAAACCACTCAAATATGTTCCAGAAGTTTTGTTCAAAGCCAATGTTTTGATGGCCTCAACTGTCTCTTCGGGGAATACTAATTCTATTTTTTAAGTCTTGGCTTGTTTCAAGAAAGTGCTTTGTTATCAATGGAGGAAATGTGCATTTCCCTGCTTTGAATTGATAAGAAATTTAAAACTCCACTAACAGTTTGAGAATTAATAGCCCCCCCCTTAGACTGAGTCCTTCACCATAAATGGTGACCTCTTCTTGGCAGTTTCCCAGCATCTTCAAATCTGAAAAGAAGGCATCTAAAACACTAAATGAAGGCGACTTTGTTGAATTTCTCCCCACTTTTTAGTCGGTCCCCTGGTCTCAGATTTAGGGGAACAAGCCAAACCTCTCAATCACTACTCAAAAACATTGGTGTTATTCCTTGAAGGAAAAGATCAGATAGCAAAAAATCTCCTCTTCCTGGGCTTTGTAGATGTTCTGTAACTTCTTGGGGAAAAACAAGGAAAAGATAACTCTGAAGAACCCTGGCTGACATGTCAGATTGTCATGGAGAGAACACCGGCCTAGGCAGAAACGTTACAGCGGGGGGAAGGGGTCCCCAACCTCCGTGATAAGGGCCCCCGTGGCCTTCAGAAACGCCCTCTCCTCCAAAACGTGCTGACCTCTGCCTCCGGTAGAATTGCGGGGCCCAGCGGCCGGCCCTTCCCTTGCTTTCCGAGAGAAATGATGTGACTCGTAGAAATGACCACAATATTTTTTTAAATGAAGTTATGCAAATCTGATAGACTGAAGTAAATGTTTCATAAAACCAATGACTGTTTAAATTGTAGGACTGAATTGTTTGTCTATAAATATTACCTTTTATATTCCATTTGAGTTTTATGTAGATGAACACATTACTTTAATGACCTGTGTTTACGGAGGGAGAGAGGGAGAGCTGCCCCCTGAAATCCTCACCAGCCAGATGGCTGCCTCTTCTTGCATGAGATTAAAAGATGTTTCTCATTCACCGAGATGCTTCTGAGGCAAATTAATATCGCCAGCTAAATTGCTTGTGTTTTTGGAATAAAATTTAAAGAGAACTTTTTAAAGCAATTGGTGTCACAGGTTCTCCGAGCAGATTGCTCTCTAGGTAGAGAGACATTCGGTAATTAATGAAAAGAATTCTGTGTTAATTGACTGCTTCGGGAAGGGAAATATAATGACTCCTTATTAATCATGAAAAGAGGTGTTCAGCATGCAGGGACCACAGTAATTGCTCTAACAGTGGAAATGTTAATTAATGAAAAGAACAATGATGTAAGAAATTAGCTGCATAATGCTTGCTATTGCCGATGAAGGCTGGATTTTAAACAAATTATTTAGAGTGGAAACCACAAAATGTTGCCTGAAATAACAGATACATGGAACCTCTTACCACCCAAATTTAAGGGGAAAAATCCAGTGCTCCTGGCGTCTTTGCTTGAAGAAGCAAAAACATTCACCCAGGGCTATATTTATTTCAAAGAAAACAGCCTTCTTGTCCATCTCTGATTTGGAATTCTAAAATCAAAATCAGCCCCAGACCAAAACAAGGTCGTTTATTAATGTCATTTGATTTCAACACAATAGGTCATTCTGACTGCTAAGGACAAAAGGAGCAGAAGAGAATATTTTTCCCTAAACTGAAATAAACAAATTCAATCTCTGATATCTCCCAGTTAATATAAAGAAAAATTCAGATTCACTCTGGGGATAGTGTCTTTCTTTAAAAATCTAATTTTAAGTCCCTGAGAGAACATACAGCTTCCACTCCATCTAAGGCCTCATTTTCCAGAGGAGGAAGCCACGTTCCCGGTGCGCAGAGGCCCGTGGGAGCTCGGCCAACCGTGTCGGAGGCCAAAGCCCTGGGACGGCGCCGCTGAGACTCGGAGCTCCCGGGGGCCCTTCCCTGTCCGCACGATGGGGAAAGTGGGCCAGGGGCTGCAGGCCAGGGAGGACCACCGTCTCCCCGGGGAGCCCCGTCCCTGGGTGCCTTCCCCGCCCTCCCGCAGGTGGGGACCAGGCAGGACCTGCTGACCCTGCCCCACCTTTCCCTCCAGGTGGAACGTGCTGGGCCTGCAGGGCGCCCTCCTCTCGCACTTCGTCGAGCCCGTGTACCTGCACAGCGTGGTCGTGGGGAGCCTGCGCCACACGGGGCACCTCTCCCGGGTCATGAGCCACCGGACGGCGGACATCGGTCAGCTTCCAGCCTCATACCGGCACAACCGGCCTCTCCTCAGTGGTAAGAAACACCTTCCAGGGCCAGGCCTGGCGCTCGCAGGCACAACCGGGCCGACTCGGGCAGATTGTGCCCACTCTGGGCAACGGCTGTTCAAGATTTAATGAGCAAAATAAACCCAAAGATTTTAAAAGGGAAAAAAAGGTAAAATGGTTACAGTACGCCTTTGAACATAAGAATAGGTGACATTTTAGTGTGAATTCATCATAGGACTTAGGGCATCAGGCATCACCCTGTCTTTTTCACCTCAGTGTCCAAAGTGGCCAGTAAAAATAAATACCCCACTAATTACACACACCTAGGAGGCCCCTGCCCACCCCCCTGGGGCCGCCTACACGAGGCACTGATGAGGATGCAGCAGGGTGAAGACGCCCCAGCCAGGCCCCAGGCGGCAGGCGGGTCTGCAGCTCGGGGTAGCGGGGTGACCCCGTGAGCACTGAGCCAGGCTCAACCTTGGTCTCCCCACACAGCCCATGGGTCCATAGCTCCCCAGGCTCCTCAGCCTCCCCAAGTCTCCCCCAGCCTCCCCCAGCCTTCCCCAGCCTCCCCAAGTCTCCCCCAGCCTCCCCCAGCCTCCCCCAGTCTCCCCCAGCCTCCCCCAGCCTCCCCAAGTCTCCCCCAGCCTCCATGACCCCACACGGCCCCACATGGCCCCACATGGCCTAGGGACTGCTCAGCCCAGCACACAAGCAAGAGTCCCACGGCTATGAAATGCTGCAGACGCTATGAAGGTCCAGGAGCCTGGGAAGGAGGGAGCAGCCAGTCTCAGGAGGGCTTCGGAAAGTCGCGTTCACCCTCGGGACTCCTGGGCTCCTCTGCAGGTCACGGGCTGGGCTGGAAGCACAGGGCAGGGTGCGTGGTGTTTGGTGAGGCCCGAAGCCTTGAGCAGGAGCTGCAGGAAAGCCCCAGACCTTGCCCGGGCCTGGCGGAGTGGGGGTGCTCTCTGGGGACTCGCTGTGGCAACGTCAGGCAGATTGTGGAGGAAGCAGCAAAACCACCTCTGCCCGAGCGAGGAGGTGACACCTGTGGCTCTGCTGGTTGAGTCTTAGACCAAGTCACCCAAAGGAGAGAGCCACCGGACAAAAGAGCTATTTTCAACGTTGCGCTGAGAATGGTCAGACCCAAGATTTATCCCCAGGATTCTAAAGTTGTTCTGAATTATTAACATAAGATGGGGTAAAATAGGGCCTCATGGGGTTGTTGTAAGAACTAAAAGAAATAATTCACGTGAAGCACTTAACTGTGCTGAGCAAACATTCAAGGAAAGACACCTCCGTAACGAAAGTGGATGCAGTCATCCATTTGTTCTTCGGCGTTCACCGACTAAAGGCTGAACACCTTCTGTGTGCAGTTGTAGGTAACAGGAGCACAGACCTGACAGTGGACCAGAGCAGGCAGAGGCCGCTCCCGACACGCGGCTGAGGCATCGCTGTTCCCGGTTCCTTCATGTAATGAGAGCCCAGGACGTTCTCACACACCCTGTCCCTGAGACTACGAGCTCCTGTGCCAAGAATCTCCCCTGCCGGCAGCGGGAGGGCTCTGTGCGCCCAGGCAGGGGGTTTGCACCGACTCAGCCGGGACCCCTTCTCCCCGCCGCCAAATTCACACGGTCTCGCTGGATCACAGGGGCTATGACCGCCCAGTGAAGGACTTGTAGCCAGAAGTCAGTGAACTTCAGCCAGGCTACTCGAAAGAAGGGGCAGCGTTTAATCCAGGAACATTAAATATCTGTTGATTTGTTTCCACGTCCCCTTCCTGTGCGAGGGGTGATTCCGCACCACTCTCCAGGGCTGAGTTAACAGGATTAACGTGACAGGTGGAGCCCGCCCGCTAGTGCGGAGCTGGCCTTCGGTGCGTTGGCTCAGACCTGAGTTTCGTGTGGTCCCCAAGTCCCCACTCTGCCCCCAGCCCACTGTCTGTCCCCCCCATCAAGACAGAGCACATGACAGGGTCTCAGCCACAGCGGGTCTCCGATGTGCGTGCGGGTGGAGTTCCTTAGTTCACCTCACGGGTTCAAGGCTGCCTTTGGACCCGATCTACGTCTGCGTCCAGGACTACGGGGTCCCACGGCCCGAACCGTAATAGCTCCTGGGCAGGGAGCAGCCCTGGGTGGTTTCTGGGGCGGTGGGGGGTGAGCGTGCAGAGGGGCCTCGTCTGAACGCGCAGTGATTACAAGGACAGGGGTCTCCTGGGGTCCCCGGATGGGAGCTTAGAGAAGGGAGACAACCCCGCGTAGACATTCCTGTCAGTGCCAAGCTTACGTCCCCTGTCACACCAACCAACAGCAAACGATATTATCACTATTTTTTTTAAATGTGGAAAGAGACGCGTAGAAATTCAGCAACTTGCCTGAGACGCTCCACGTATCAACAGGGAGAAAAGCTTTGAACTCAGCAAGTGCCAAGATCTTTCACTACCGCACGCTGCATCCCGCGGCAGGGTGGCGCCTTTTCTCATAGCAGATGTCCGGGTTTTTATCACATAAAAACTAATAATGCGAAACAAAGCTAGCGGGAGAGGTGGCGACGTGTCTCCGAGGGAGAGCTGGCGCCGGGTGCCGCTCACGGGGGCTTGACCTGCCGGCTCCTGCCCGAGCGCGCGACGCCCAGGAGCAGCTCACCCGCTGCCCAGGGAGGAACCAGAAGGTTTGCCACAGATTCGAAGCCTATGAAATTATGTTTATTTTTTAAATGGTCAATTGCAGGAATTCTGATAAAATGTCACTTTGGACCCAGTTCAGCCTCTGTCTTTCTTTCATTTTTCCTTATTTTCGCTCCTGTTGTTTCTTTTTTTTTACTTTTTTTTTTAACTTCAATGGGTTTAGGGGCTAAGAGTCCAGTTTTGTTTCATGTGTGTATTGTATAGTGTGGAGCCCGGGCCTTTGGTGAACCCGTCACCCGCGTCGTGCACACTGTACCCCACAGGTGACTTTTCGTCCTCACCCCCGTGGGTCTGCGGTGTCCACCGTACCACCCCACACGCCCTTGCGTGGCCACAGCTCAGCGCCCACTCACAAGCGGAACACGCGGCATCTGAGTCTCTGCTCCTGAGACGCTGCACTCAGGATGGCGGCCGCAGTTCCACCCAGGTCCCTGCAGAGACATTACTTCATTCTCTCTCTTACTGCTGAGCAGTGTGTGCGCGTGTGTGTGTATGTGTATGTGTGCATGTGTGTGTATGTGTGTATGTGTGCATGTGTGTGTGTGCATGTGTGTATGTGTGTATGTATGTGCATATGTGTGTACACGTGTGTATGTGTGTGTATGTGCGTGTGCATGTGTGTGTGCATGTGTGTGTGTATGTGTCCATGTGTGTGTGATGTGTGTATGTGTGTATGTGTGTGTGCATGTGTGTATGTGTGTGTGTGTGTATGTGTGCATGTGTGTGTGTGTGTATATACACACACCCCACACCTTCTTTTATCCACTTGTCAGCTGATGGGCACTTAGGTTGATTCCATATCTTCACGATTGTGAATTGTGCTGCAATAAACATACGTGTGCAGGTGCCTTTTTGATGAAATGATTTCTTTTCCTCTGGGTAGATCCCCAGTGGTGGGGTTGCTGGCTCGCACGGCTGGTCTACTTCTAGTTCTTTGAGAATCTCCACACTCATCTCCATGGAGGCTGCACTAATTTACATTCCCACCAGCGGTTCACCGCCTCCACGACAACGTCTGTTGTTTCTTGACTCTTTAATAACGGCCATTCTAACTGGAGTATGTTGGTATCTCACTGTGGTTTCGATTTACTTTTCTCTGATGATTAGTGATGTTGAGCATTTTATCATATGCTTTTTGGCCATTTGTTTATGTTCTTTTTGAAAAATGCCTGTTCACGTCATTTGCCCACTTTTTAATGGGATTGTTTTTTGTGTGTGTGATTTGTTTGAGGTTCCTTGTAGACTCTGGATATTAGTCCTTTGTCAGACATATAGTTTGTGAATATTTTCTCCCATTCTGTCATTTGTCTATTTACTCTTTTGATTATTTCTTTTGCTGTGCAGAAGCTTTTTAGTTTAATTAAGTCCTATTTATCTCTTTTTATTTTTGTCACATTTGCTTTTGGGGTCTTAGTCATAAACTCTTTGCCTAGGCCAACATCCAGAAGAGTTTTTCCTAGGTTTTCTTCCAGAATTTTCATGGTTTCAGGTCTTACATTTAAGTCTTTAATCCACCTGGAGTTCATTTTTGAATATGGTGAGAGAGACGGATCCTGTTTCATTCTTCTGCGTGTGGCTGTCCAATTTTCCCAGCACCATTTATTTAATAGGACGTCCTTTCCCCAGTGCGTGTTTTTGTCTGCTTTGTCGAAGATCAGTTGGTTGTAGGTATATGGCTTTATTTCTGGGTTCTTTATTCTGTTCCATTGGTCTATGCATCTACTTTTATGCCAGCACAGTGCTGTTTTTCTTATGATAGCCTTGTGGTATAATTTGAAGTCAGGTATTGTGATGCCTCCAGTTTTGTTCTTTTTATTTAGGATTGCTTTGGACATCCGGGCTCTCTTTTGGTTCCACATGAATTTTAGGATTGTGAAAAATGATGTTGGTATTCCAGTTGTTCCTTAAAATATTGAAGACTACTTACTTACTGTGGCTGAGCAGCAAAAACAGCTCTGGAGCAAACCCCAAAAAGACCTACAATTACTGGTTTGGAACTAAGTGCAAATGTTCCTACATTGAGTGCTCCAAAAACTTCAGGGAAGTTTTTAGATTTCTAAGTTACATTTAAGAGAATTTTTGTTTGTTCTGATGAGTGTCACGTGCTCTCTTTCCCATGCTCTGGCTCTCTGGTTATACTCGTTCTGTGTTTACCTACTAGTAAAAATTTTATTTAAACTTCATAAGCACAGCAAAGAAAAAATACAAATACAGCCATACTTACGAAACCACTTTCAAGGAAGTGGGTTTTGTCCATCCTTTGGGTACTTCCTGAGCATCCAGTCTCTTTTCAATGCTTATTTTAAATTATATGTTCATCCGGGAACATGTCAGTGAAAACAAAAACAGGAATTTTGAATTACAAGTGTGAAAGCCATGAATTTAAAAGAAAGAAAGAATTAGAGAAATTCAGAAGCATCTGACATCACCGAGCAGTGTGATGTGACAGAACAGCCCTGAGACCTTCCCTATCCCAGGTGGCACCTGCCCCACCACATCAGTGCAGGCTGACCAAATATTTCATTCTATGCTTAGATGCATATTGGGAATATGGTCCTTATTATTTTAGAGATGCAAATGAGCCTAAACCTTGGGACCTCGCCTGCATGCAAACCCTAGGCAGTTACTGCTCTAAATGGACATTTAAAAACCAATCATGCAAATTTTGAAAGGAAATCATCAGAATTTCTTGCAACAAAAAAGAGAGAGATCTTGCATACGGATAATAATAAAAAGCACACTCAAACAAGCAAATTTCGAAGCTTCCCTCAAGGTCAGTTTGCAGAACAGCCTTAGAAGATGAAGCTCGTGCATTATTATTACAGAATGAAGGCCTGCAATTTAGATATGGCTCAATCAGCTCTGAGTTAAAAAGAAGCAGCCAGGCTGAAAAAGATACCCTTATTGACACAGTCATAGGATGCATATTAATGTTCTCAAAAGATATACTCGACAAATTCTGTACAGACCAGTCTAAACCTGTGGCAAAACTTCAGGACCGGAAGCCCACGTTGAGGCTGTCTTGAACCCTGAGTCCTTCAGCAAATGTTGCATCACCTCCTGAGAACAGCTACCCTAAGGGAGTTTGCCCTTGGTCTTTCTCAGTTAATTCAATATGGTGGAAAAAAATGGTAAGAATAATAATTAATAAATATCTGTGCGTTGAATGCTCATCTCTTCAGGAAAAAGTGACATGAAATAGAACCCAATTTTGACAGCTTGTCCTGCCAAACCAAGGACATGTGCTTCTCTGAGCTTTCACCCTCAAGGCTGAATTCTTATTTTTCTTCATTAAGAAAAAATATCACCAAAAAAGGGAAGAAATCTGGAGGGGATAGATAAATTCTTTGTTCTTCTTAATGACATATCTAACAGATATGATTTTCAATGTTGAACTGTTTTAGTCCACACTGAAGATAAAATGACGATTATTTTTACAGCCCACAGCAAGGTCTTGGCAATGAACATGAAATTTGAGAATTGAGTGTTAGGACCCTGAGTTGTTTAAGACTCTTGGTTTATGTTCATGTGATGAACACTGCAGTGCTGGTGATAAAATAGAGGAGAGCACCAGCTGTCTTTCTTCAGAGCACACACTTTCCCAGAATTGTGAAAATGACTAGCCGGTGTATCAGAAGCCCTTTCCGGCTTCCATGTTTCATAGCAACTCAATTTGTCAGAAAGAACTTTGATACTTATTGAAGTGTTCACCAACAGCAGCCTGTAAATTTCACCCAATACCACCTATTTTTTGCATTCAAAATATCTCTCGGTTGACATTCATATCCATTTTTTATGAGAGTCCAAATTTTCAAAATCTTGTCACACTAAGTTGAAGAATCTTATGCAGAGGGCCAGTCCCCTTTATTTCAGGAGAAATGTCTAAAATTAGTAGTCATTAATAGTATTTTGCAAAATAACTCAATGAAGTAGTAGCAAATATTTTCTTTTATCCAGATGGCAAGTGATTTGCAACATTATTTTTGTTTTAAAGCAGACAGACGTATATTATGGAGTAACATACAAATTTTTCATAAATGATTAGGATAAAACACATGAGCTTCAAAAAATATTTTAGGAGGCTGCTTTGTCTTACCATCACTAGAGTTAGGAATTTATGCTCTTGTTCCCTTGCAGGAATTTTTGGTAGAAAAAATTATAAATCTTGCTAGAATAATCTAAAAGCAATCCTAATATCTGTTCATGAAAACCAAAAATGTTAGATTCGGCAAAGAACTATTTAGTAAGACATTTCTATAGATTAGCACAGAACTTCCTAAGCAAATCAGATGGTACACAACTTAAGATAAATTTAAAATTATAGAAAAATCTTGTTTTACTCTTCTGGAGAGTTCTTTTTAAAATATTTTGTATGTTAATTAATTTTTGTTTAATTTCCACCATGATTTTAAGGAATTGTTTCTCAAAAGAATTAAAACAACAAACTTAATTACATTGCTCTTGAGAATTGCCCCATTTACTCCAAGGAAAATACTTCTATCGGCATTACCTTAAATTTATCCAAACATCAAGAAGTTGGTCAACATGATCCAGGCATTCAGTTAATCAATCAGCAAATATGTATTGATTACTTACATCCGTGCCTCAGGATGATTACGTTCCAGCAGGGAAGATGGACAAGTGAACAAACAAAATGCGGGTACTTTACAGAGAAACAAAGCAAAGATGGATTAAAAGGTGACCCTCAACTCTGAGGGTCAGGAGAGCACTCACTGGTGGTGACACTTGAGCAAAGTCACACGTGAAGGGGTGGACAGAGGAGAGCCTGGGGGCAGCAGTGGAAGGAGTTCCCGGGGGAGTTCCGGGAAGCAGGCAGGGTGCAGGGGCGCCTGTGGAGCGAGGGGACAGGAGAGGATGAGCTCTCGGGAACGTGGCCGAGGACTTTGTCTCACTGTCATGTGCTTGAGAAGCACCAGCTGAAGCATCTGAGTTGGTCTTAGATTTCTGTTTGGTTCCTGGATCACAATGACCTTGCCGTCAACAGGGAAATCAGGGGACGGCAGCCTAGGACAGTGCCTTAAAGTCACCTAGTCCCACCCCAGCGCCTCAGAGTGCCAGACTCTCTCTGCTCCATCGTTTGCCAGCTCACAGTGACAGAGAACTTAGCACCTGCCAAGGTGAACCATCCCGTCTTTGGGTACCTTTGGCTAATAGCACAGTCCCTCTTATCCTGAACCGGTACCAGGCTCTCTGCAGGCATCGCTCCTCAGCCAGTCACACCTCGCAGTCAAAACTCTGGTGTGTCTTTGGTGTGAGACCCGTCTACATCACCGCTGCCCGGCTGTATTCGCCTACGCAGGGATTTGCGGTCCCAACTGCCTTTCAGAGAGAGAAATGTTTGTCAATCACAAAATTTAACAAGGGCCTAGAGAACCTTACCTTTAAAAAAATGTGTACAATGTTGACAGGTATTAAATGATGTTTCTGTGAAGATTCTGTGAAGCTGGAGAACCCCAACCCAGTAGTGCTGGGCCGTGGGCACAGAGCACAGTGGAAACCATGGCGAGGACACACAGACATCTTCTTGACGGCACCGGAGAGCCACCAAGATGGTGAAGACAGGGCCAGGCTCAGGGGAAGGACAGAGGGGCGGGAGCTCAGATCCTCCCCAAGAGTCCTGGAGTAGCTGGAGGCTGAGGGGTTCTTCTGCAGCCACTGGAGGTTAAAGGGACAAGGATTAGGACCCGGGGTCCCTCTCATGCTGGAAACACGAAAGAGCTGCATTCTAGGGCTAGGTCTGGACCCCAGGCCAGCAGGCCCTTACAAGGTTGAGACAGCTTGAAATTATCTCCATTTCTGAATTGAAGTTACGATGATCCTATTACACATCAGGCCAAAATAATGCCAGAAAAAAATTGCAAATAGAATATTGCCACAAAACAAAAAATAAGCAGGCACAGAAGGAGAGGAAACAAAAGACCATGGAACAAACACACAGCTCCGGAGACTGGAGTTGTCAGACGTAGACTTTAGCATAACCACATTCAATATGATAAAAGAGGTTTTTGAAAAAGGAAGATGGAAAACTTAGAGGGAGAGAGGAAATCCAGAAATAGGAAGAAGAAGAAGAAGAAAGGAATTTCAGAAATTAAAAAAAATTTCTTTTGACAGAGGACAGAGTTAATAGCAAAGTAACACAGCAGAAGAGAGAATTAGTAAATCGGAACATAGTTCTGAAGAAAATGTCCAAAATGCAGAGCACAGAGATGCAGAAAGAGGGTATATTAGTCAGGGTTCTCCAGACAAACAGAACTAATAAGAGGACACATAGACACGTAGACACATAGATACATAGATACATAGATAAACAGAGATTTATTTTAAGAAAGTGGCTCAGGCAATTGTGGGGCTGGCAGGTCTGAAATGTTCGGGGCAGGCCGGCAGGCTGGAAGTTTCACAGGCGTGGAAGTTGCCATCGAGAGTTCGAAGGCCACATGGAGGCAGAATTTCTTTTTCCTCAGGGGACCTCGGTCTTTGTTCTTCAGGCCTTCACCTGATTGGATGAGGCCCACCCACACTGTGGAGGGTGATCTGCTTTGCTCGAAGTCTACTGAAGTGAAGAGTGACAGCACTGAATGATACCTTCGCACAACATCCAGGAGTTAGTTGATCTTGCAACGGGGCACAAAGCCTAGCCCAGTGGACAAAAAAATTAACCATCACAGAAGGAAAACACAAAAGAGACATAAGAGACTGTGAAAGTCTAAACTCATGTAATAGGAGCTCCAGAAGAAGGGGGGGAAAATAAGAACTTTCCCGGACAGATGAAAAGCACCAAGCTATAGACCTAAAAAGAACATTATGCCCCAAGAAGAATTTTTTTTTTAAAATCTTTATCTCAGAAGTAAAATTGCTGAAAAGCAAAGACAAAAAGAAAATCTTAAAAGCAATCAGAAATAGCAGACAAATTAACTTGGAAGGAGACAAATCAGACTGATAGTTGATTCTCAGAAGACAAAAATCAATGAAGTGGCATCTTCAAAATGCTGACAGAAAAATAATCTCAACTTAAAATCTTATATCAAGAAAAAACATCCTTGGAAAGTGAGGATGAGAAAACATTTCCAGACACTGAGATAGTCCGACTGCAGCAGACTCACTAAAGGAAACACTGAGTGTGTACTTTGGGCACAAGAAAAACGACCCCAAATGGATAATGCAGAACAGAGAGCAAGGAAAATCACCCACATTTTTATTCGGTTTGAAACCTGGGTTATTACTACATTTTGCATAGTATAGCAGCGAAAAATATGTAATTTAGAACAACAAAGGACCATAATCCGCAAAGTCCCTTTATCCCATATCTTTTGAAATAATGATGATCCTCACAGAAGCCAAGAATCATGTCATTATCAGGCTAACAAATGAAAAATGCAAATTTCTTCTTCCTGCCATGAAAATTTCACATCTTTTAAAGCATCCTGTGAGCCTGTGCATTTCAAGCTATGTGGAATACAAACCACAGTGATTTATCGTCGTGGCTCTAGGAGCAAAGTCCCTACAGGGCAGTGGAGGTGTAAACTCTCCTGAGAAGAGGAGATGCCCAGGCCCCACTGTCCTGTGGACGCTGCTGCCGCCACCCCGTCATTAACAGGAAGCCTTTGGGGCTGCTTGTCACACACACCCTTCAAACACCCATTTCAGCCACCACTTTGCCAAACCAGTCCCACAAAGGAAAGCATGGGAAAAGCTATAATGGCCTATTTTCTCTTAATATTGCTTATTCCCCTTTGGCTTGCAGGAACCCATAGAATTTGTTAAGACTCTCTCTCAGCAGAAAGAACCAGCCATCCACCCTCAGTTCTACACACTATCTCCAGACTCCATAGCACATTCCACATATTTCCCATTGAATATGCTCTGTTAAAACAAAACAGTAGCTATAAAATTACAGGCAATTATAATGATGTTCATATTAATGATAATGAATAAAATGGCACTAATCCAGCCTTAGTAGTTAGTTACTGCAAACCTGTAAGTCCACATTAAATTTACTAGCTCCACTTCCATTAAAAGTGTGTGTGTGCACACGCACACACATGCACATGCCAGAGAGAGAAAGAGAGAAAGAGCACAAAATCCCCCCGGGTATCTGGCAGTACATAAAACTCAAGAGGTCCCTTCTATTCCTGCGACTTTATGATTCTGTGCTTGCCTGGAAGCATGCTGCTTCGTTCATTTCGCAAAATTAAATGTAATGCTACCCCGCGATACAGACTTGCCTCACTTCATGTAAAAATTATATCCCTGACGTGTCTTGTGTAAATTTAATTTTGGGAAAGTGAATTACATTTTAAATATAGTACGCTCACTAGCTATTTAAACAAATGCTGTAATATCTCACTTACACAGTGCCTTTTTTAAAAAGGTAAATAAGGATATTCTTAAAGTAAGGCATCTCTCATAGCCATATGAGCCATAATAAAACTCATTTTCATGGATGAATTTTGGATCCACTGTCACTGCTCTTCAATAATGGTAGCAGTGACAGCAGTGGTCGTAGTGACTGCAGGAGTGATTGAAGTGGTGGTGGCAGCAGTAGTAGGTTAACTAACTCATCACAAGTCACTCTGCTAGTAAGTCACAGCTGTGACGTCTGACCTTGCGCTATTCCCAGAGCCCGCCCCATTAATGTAATTGTGTGCACTTAGATGAAAGGTCACAACTTCATCCAGCCGACCTCTTTCACTTAGTCAACCTGGCAGAATATTCGTGTCAAAGGCCGATGGAGGCCAGCTTGTTCTCATACGGATCTACTTTGAAATAAGATACCTCTCTAAAGACTTTCATCTAAGATGAATAACCTGTATGTTGTGTGGTATATTTACAAATTAATAAATGCCAACCTGTCTCAGTGTTGTATCTCGGGTTTAACAAACTTGTATCGGCATTGTTCCGTGAGAGGCCGCGCCGAGAGAGAACCCGTCTGGCTGGGGGACCTGTCTTAGTGCGCAGAGGAAGGGACAGATGGACACGGCCCGGAGCAGCCTGGAGCTCTCCCACCTGCAAACCCGTCCTGCCAGGAAGCGGTGCCCAGAGCGCTGGGCTACTCCTCCAGAAGAGTGTTCGCTGGGTTCATGGAACCATTCTGAAACTCAAAGTTAGTGCTCATAGTGGGATGAATAGCGGCCCCCAAAGATTCCAAATCCTAACCCCTGGAACTGTAAATTACCTTATTTGACAAAAGGGTCTTTGCAGATGTGATTAAATTAAGGGCCATGAGATGGGGAGGTGGTCTGCGTTACCTGGGTGGGTCCTGTCTGCAACCACGTCCACCCCTGTAGGAGGAAGGTGGGGGATTACACACACGGGAGACCGCTGTGTGGAGACGCAGGTGGACGGACACTGGAGGGGATGCAGCCACAAGCCAGGGACGCCGGGAGCTGCTGGGAGCTGGGAAGTCAAGGAGGGACCCCCGGTACCCCCGGAGGGGCGTGACCCTGCAGACACCTTGATCCCAGACTTCTGGCCTGCAGGGCTGTGAGAGGATAGATTTCTGTTGTTTTAAGCCACCAAGTTTGTAGCAATTTGTTGTAGCAGTCAAAGAAAACAGGTACAGTGCAACATTGTTAAAGTACAATTTTCTTCACTTATGGAAACCACATTGAAAAATACGCTATTGTCCTAGTGTTCTCATTCATGGAAGGCAAACGTTCCCAGTGTTCATTCTGGGTTAGTTTTATTTGGATTTGTTTTAATTTCTGGACATCACACAGCAGGTCCACAGAACTTTGGGTCTTGTAAGGTGGTCTGCAGAGTGAGAAACATGAGCCCCCCAAGGTGTGTGCGTGTGAATGTTGTTTGTCCACAGCACCAAGCTTTCTGCGTGTTGATTTCTCGTGAGGACGCTCTTGCTTCTAGGAGCACAGGCGACACAAAGCTCACGTTTTCCCCGTCGAGACCACGGAGCTCTCCGAAGGACTGGGCTCCACGTCGGCCAGCAGATTCTGGTCTGTTGCATGTTTCACTAGATGGAGATGTCTGAAAAATCTCCAGAAAGTATTTCAGTGAACTGGGGAAAGGAGGTAGTGTTGTATTTTCTGAGTGGGTTGGATTGCTAGGTATGTGCTACTGTATTATCTTGAGGAACTTGATGAGAACAGGTCTATAGTAGGGCATACCTGGGACTGAAGATTTACTGTGTCCTTGTGACTTGATTTTTACCTTAAGTCAGTTGACGTCCACTCCAGGAAGAAGGACCCCAGGAGTTTATGTGCTTTCACATTCCTAGCTACAGACAGGTAAAACTGACTTCAAAGCAGCCTTCATTTCTAGGCTTAGCAGACGTGTCTTCATCTTACCCGGCACCATCTAAAACTGTCATTAATGAGAGTACCCAGCAGTTTGAGTTAAACAATTTCAGCCCTAACACTCATTAAACCAGTGGTCCCCAACCTTTTTAGCACCAGGGACTGGTTTCATGGAAGACAATTTTTTCATGGACCGGGGGTGGGGTGGGGGACTGTCGGGGGGAATGGTTTTGGGATGATTCAAGTGCATTACATTTATTGTGCACTTTATTATTATTACATTGTAATATATAATGAAATAATTATACGACCCACCATAATGCAGAGTCAGTAGGAGCCCTGAGCTTGTTTTCCTGCAACTAGACAGTCCCATCTGGGCCTGATGGGAAGCAGTGACTGATCTGACAGGAGGCGGAGCTCAGGCAGTGATGCGAGTGATGGGGAGCGGCTGTAAGTGCAGATGAAGCTTCGCTCACCCACCTGCCGCTCATCTTCTGCTGTGCGGCCCTGTTCCTAACAGGCCACGGACTGGTACTGGTCTGTGGCCCAGGGGTTGGGAACCACAGCTTTAAACCCTTTCAAAAGCCCACTCCCCCATGGCCTGAGGTGCTCAATAAATGTGGCATGAGCAAGTAAGAGGATGAGCTCCTGGAAAAGTCTCTGCATATGTTCGTAAGGCACCTGGGAAATTGATTGGAAATTATAAGATCAATACATAATGAGAGAGACCATCCACGTATGTGTATAAGGTTCTTAGAAGCCAAGTGGCTCCCCCAGGCCAAAACAAATAAATAAAACGAGAAAGAATCTGGAATATGACACAATCCGCCACGGCAGCACATCCTCACAAGACACCCCACGATGAGGGATACCCGTGTGAATGTGACATGGGCCAAGGGGAAATGGACTGGAGTATCCTGAAACGCAAGCAAATGGAAAAGCAAATTAAAGGCACACATTGGCGTGGCCTCTCCCTGACAATGAGGAGACGAGGGCCACTCCCAGGAGGGCTCGACCCCATGGTCGCTTGAACAGTGGGGTTGCCCCTCACTCCATCTCGGCGACCAGAAGATCACCTCCTGGCTACACCTCGTCTGTCCACGCGGGATTTGTCCCGCAGAAGGAGAACAGACGGTGTAGGCCAACGTGAACACTCCATGAGGCAATTCCACACTCCACAGGATATTAGTAAATCTGCGTGTTGGAGTCCAGTGAGTTGGCACGTCTGGTTCCCTCTCCTCGGGCAAACCAGCTACCGTCACTAGTTACGGTGACATCAGAAATTGCGCTGCTGGCGTATTCAGTAAACATTCCCATGCTATCTCTATGTGGATGATAGTTTAGAAAGAAAGAGAGAGAGAGAGAGAGAGAAAAGGAAAAGGTTGTCGTTCTTCCCCATTGCTTTGGGAAGTTTTTCTCTCGCAAGGGGAGGCAGAGGGAGGTAACCCTCGCACTAGAAGCTCAAAGTGTAAGTAGACAAGAATGTCTCCAAAAGAGGCATTCAGGGCATATGTTGAACAAATAAATAAATGAAACCAAATATGTTTAATGCAAAAGGAACTCTGACCTTCGCTTGGTTACTCACTCCATTCCCTGCACACAGAGAAACTGGAAATGTTCTCTGTAATCTAACTGGAAACACTTTTGATCTCTATGACTTGGAGAGCAATGAACAAGCTGGGGCTGACCTTCAGATCTTCCTCCAGATGCAAATAACAGTAATCACGTCTCTGGATGCTCCGAAAGTGTTCTTATCTGTCTTGTTTGGTCTCCACCTCACCTCGAGAGGCCGGGAAGTCACCCGTCAGAGAGCACAGCAAGGACGGCCACGCGCCAGCGTCCCAGAGTGAAGCCGCGGGAAGGAAGCCCCTGACCCCTGGGTCAGCACGGGCGGCCCCGGGACCTGCAGAGGGCGTTTCCCACCTCTCGGTCGTGGAGAGGCTCCACAACATTGAACGTTGTTCCGTATTTTAAATAGAAGTTTATAGGGCTATGATGGTTAGAGATGAACGTCTCATAGTGTGACTTAGGTAATCACATGTGAGCTGAGATGCTATTTATCACACAAGCATCTTCCCTGCCCACACACACGGGCAAGTCAGGACCAAATCTGAAGAGAAGGTGGCACCAAAGCCCTGGTGGGGAAGCTGCCGGGGTGCAGGTCGGACCCGGAGCCCACCTGCCGGCACCCCCTCTTCTATTCCATCACTCTCCTTCCCTGCCTGTCCCCCATGTCCCCCACTTGTGGAGCAGGGCATGCATGTTGGGGTGACACTGGTGTCCTCACCACGGCCCTGCCTGTGCTGTCTGGGCCTGGTCGAGGCTGGCGGCCAGGAGTGTGGAGGAGCCTGGCTGGGCTGCAGCAGCCGAGAGCCAGAGGCAACGCAGCCCACAGCAAAGAGAGCGCGAGGGTGGGGCCGGACATCTGGGGGGGCACCGGGAGGTCCCGCGTCGACATCAGGCACTCGGAGAATGTGCTCTGAGTTCAGGGTTCCGAGCTCCGTGCCCAGGCGGTCAGTCGGGGTCAGCTCGAGAGACGCGGGGGGGTCAGCAGAGAGGAGGAGGGTGGCCCAGCCACCTGCAGACCCGGAGAGTGGCTGCCCCTCTCTGGACCCAGCTGTCCCCGACCTTGGCAGCTGCCTCTTCCTACCCAGCTAGTACCTGCCCCGTAGGACGGCCCACTGCTGCCAACAGGCTAGATTGTCCCCCTGCCCGGCTCTTGGGGGTGGGCACCTGCCACAGTGAGTCACTTCAAGGAAAGAGAAAGAGGAGGTATGAGTGGAATTAGCTCAGGTGTCCAACTTTGCCCATCTGTGCCCGGGTCACCGGTGACTTTCAGTTTGGGAGGCAGGTGTGTGGGTGGTGGGCAGCAGACGCGGGGGCAGGGTGCTCAGAGAGGGGACATCATCTGTCCAATCAGCCCCCGGATCGTGGGTGAAGCCAGGACAGCAGGAGGCTCCATCCCGGCGTCTGTGGCTTTGCAGCTCAGCGTCGAGCGGGTCCTCCCCGAAGGCATCCTGAGCCAGGGAGGCCACTGCAGACCAGAGCTCCCCATGCTCAGCCACCAGTGCTTCGCCCTCAAGCAGCTTCCTGACGCCTGGGCTTCTCTACCAACAGCCAGTGGCTCTGCTGCGACCCTTACGCAGGCATTTTGGTGGCCTGAATGCAATGCACCTGCCAAGACATCAAGTTCTTCTCTGCAGGCTCCTGCTGTCTTGTGTGCTGTGTGACCAGCTCTTCCTGCTCGAGGGTCCCCTCCCCTCAGTCCACTGCTGGAGAGGTGGGAAGGCAGCGGGGAGGAGGCAGCCGGGGCTGCAGAGGCAGAGCTGACCTCCCAGGGCAGAGCTGGACAAGAGGGAGAGAGGCCCAGCCGGCTGGTTTGGGGAAAGCGTCCACAGGAGGCCCAGGGAGTCACAGGAGGGGAGAGATTTAAGAGGCTCCCATGGGGCATCTGACAAGGGTTTCTGGGTCATAAACTGAATGTCCCCCAAAGTCACTGAAGTGAACAGAAAGGAGATGGAAACCCTGGCTACTAACTTCTGTGGCTGGACCACCCTTCTTCCTGTTAGACTCTGAGCAGAGCCTGGGCACATGGCACACCCCTAGCACGTGCGAGGGCCACGTCTGCCATGCGTGGGGGTACTACAAGGACGCCCAGCACTTGGAAGGCATTGGTTGTTGTCGCCCGGGTGCCACGCCTCCAAATTTCCAAAGCCTGTTCTTCTTCAGATGTCTTTTCCCCAAAGGCTGGAGATCAGCGAACATAACCTTCAGAAGGGAAGAAGACAGATGACGAATCTTGCAGGTGTCAGAATCCTCAGCGTGGTGTCTCAGAGGTGGGGGGGGGGTCTTAGCAGGTGCTCACTGGGCCACCAGATGTCTTCCACAGCATCTCCAATGTCCTGATCAGAACAAGAGGCATCTTGAGATGGCCAGGACCCAGGTCAGAAGCCAGAAAGCGTGGCCACCACCACCCAGGTTGCAAAGCAGGTGCCATCCCAGAGTGGGGACACTGCCATCCCCTCTGCTCTGCTGTGTGAACCCGGGGCCGCAGGTCCGAGTGTGCAAGCTGACAAGGGAGATGCACTTTGATACAAGGACTTCCCTGAAAGCTCTGGATGCTTTCTGGGCAGGACTGGCTCCATGCATGTGCAACCCGGGCAGCCCATGGGAACCTGAGCTTAGAAGGACCCACACTTGGTCTAATGCTCTGTTGTCTTCTTGAAATTCCTAGTAATTTTTGAACAAGGGGCCTCACATGTTCATTCTGCACTGGGTCTCACAGATTCTGTAGCCAGCACTGTTTCTGGACCACGTGGCTGGATCAATTACCTACACTCTTGGCATCTCTCTTGTTTTCATTGTTTTTGTTTTCTCGTCACCTTAACTATAACCCTAAGAGCCTGTGTTTTGTTTACGATCTCTGGCATTTCACCTCGGACAGAGCTGGGCGTGCAGGGGTGTCCAGTAAACACACATCCTCAGAGTGCTTTCACATGGCACTGTTGGTTCATTAATTCACTCAAAAAATATTTACAGAAAGGGAAATACTAGGGCAGAGCTTTATTATTACAAAACCATCAAAATCCTTTAAGGCTTCAAACAGGTGGCACAGTGACATTCTGCCCAAGCTGTCACCACAGGCCCTGCCGGTGAGACAATGACCTCAACGTGAACTGGCTGGATTTTAAATATGAAAAGGATGATGTGTATGTGAATATCTCCTAACCGCCCCAGCACAGGCTTCATTTCCCACTCGCTGCTCCCGGGAGCCCTGTGTGGGGCCAGCAGTACTAACGCTTGGCCGCTTCCCTCTTCCCTCCCGACAGGCGTGAGTGAGGCCGAGGCGCGCCAGCCGGGGAAGTCTCCCCACTTCAGTGTGAACTGGGTCGTAGGCAGCGCGGACCTGGAGATCGTTAACGCCACCACTGGGAGGAGGAGCTGCGGGGGCTCGTCGAGGCTCTGCAAGCACGTGTTCTCTGCGCGGTGGGCGCGGCTGTATGGCAGGGTAGGTCGCACCTGTCCTTTGTGGGAATTGGCTCGGCAGACCCGGGCTCGAGCCCTGAGCAAGCTCACAGGCACAGGCCACCACTTGCTGTGCGGAGAGGGTGGCACAGGACTCTAAAGCCAGTTCCCAACTGCCCGGGCCCATGGCATTTCCCCCCCAGACATGAGCCTCTGCTCCCCCAAACACGATCCCAGACCAGCAGCCTTGGGGTGGGGACGGAGGCTCCAGACAGCCGAGCAGAACAGGAGCTTCTTGTTGAACCGGACATGGCCAAGCGCTGTGCTGTCTCTCCACATAGGGCATCGTAAGAAAAGCCGATAGGGGCTTTCTGAAGTTGATATTACTCCCAGTTTAGATTTAAGGAAACTGACACTCAGAAAAGTTAGGTAATTTCTCCCAAATTACACAGGGAGCAAATGTCAGGGTTAGAATTTCTCCCCAACCCCAAAGCCCACACATTTCCATTACCTCAACGATGCAGAGCCTGCTTTCTCCTTCATAAATAGAGGTAATAACTACATTTCTAGGTTTTAAATCAAAATACATATTTTTATGTGTTTCCAAAGCATAGCAGGCTGTAACAACAACAACAGAAAAAGAACAGATAACAGAAAAACAAGCCAACAAATAAAAAATGTTCTGCTAATTTTTCTATACTTTTTTATCCAAACAATGACTCCAAACAGGAATAATAGTGTTCTGGTTGATTTATCAACAAGTAGAAGAACAGGATAGATACACAGATGCTTAAAATAAGCATTTTTGCCAACTCAGAGGACACTGAAAATGGCACATTTTTGCTCTGAGCTTGGCAGTGATTTCTGCCTCTGCCACAAGCTGCTGCCCGTGGACCTGGGTCTGCGGCCCTCGTCCTCTGTCCTGCCTGCTCCAGGGCACTCCCCATGCCCCGCTTCTTCTGAAGACTCTGGAAGGTCAGGGAAGCACCGATGTCAACTTGCTAAACAAAAGGGGCCTCTTTTGCACACACTCGAGGTGATGCTGGCCAGCGGCGGCCAGCCTCCCTGCAGGACCCTGACGTGGGGTCTTGAGCCCCCACGGCCCGTCCTGCCCCTCCTGCCCCAGACGTGATCTCTGCCTTCTGCTGGCTGCAGAGCTTTGCCTGCTGCAGCTCAGGAACCTGACAGAGGAAATGTCCGAGCTTTTCTGACGACGTAACGCAAGCCCCTCCCTGCCCCCTGCCTGCCGTGACGCTGTTTCAGGTCCCACAGCTATTGTCCCTTGTTCCTCACTCACTCGAGTCCCTGCTTTTCCTTCAGAAAGGAGAAAATGCACACAGTGTTTATCTGCTTAATAGCAGGCAAGTTATATGTTTATTTTGTTCTTTAATCATTCGTGCTTAGTTTCCTTGATGACTGGGTTTTCCACCACATTTCCTGAGAGAAACGGCAACTGCCCCTGCGGTTGCTCTTTGTGATGGTGCCATTTCGTTTCAAACAGGGAGACAAGGAGGAGCAAAAGGCTGCAGCCCAGAGCCGAAGTTCTGCTGCAGCAGCCCCCAGTGGAGGCGCGTATTTCCGCTGCTGGCTGATTTGCTCTTTCTCCTTCCTGTCCGCAGCTGAGCACACAGATCCCGAGCCATGGAGACACGCCGTCCATGTACTGTGAGGCCAAGCTGGGGGCGCACACCTACCAGTCTGTCAAACAGCAGCTGTTCAAGGCCTTCCAGAAGGCTGGGCTGGGCACCTGGGTGAGGAAGCCACCGGAGCAAGACCAGTTTCTACTAACTCTCTAAGTCCCTGGACTCCTTGGCTATTCGACCAGAGTGAAATGTCTGGAGAGGACAAGGCCGTGTCTGTGGAGCAACGTGGGGTGTCCATCGGTTCTCTGTATCTGTTTTCCTTCAGTGTTCCAGAAACACATGAGTGTTCCATGTTTGGATAAGCAACTAGACTTGAATTCAGAACATGCTGCTTCTCCGTCCCCAGAATCCCGTCCACTCTGCCTAGAGGTACAAGTGCTGCCGAGTTAGCTCTGTCTCTTCTTGGTGGCACCAGAGGGGAAGTGTCTGTTTAGGCGAAGGGGGCTTAGTTGCAGCCTTGAAAAGTGGTGCTGAAGCGTTGCCAGTTAGGAATCAGCCCCAGGCACGATCCCCTCCCGTGCCACGCGCCTCTCTAGCCATGCGTGTGGGTCTCACTAGCACAGGTTATGTGCCACTTGAAGATAAGCCACAAGTGAAGAGAAAAGCCATGGGCTCCCCACCCCAAGAAACCAATAAGAATGCTCTATTATTTTCATTATTCATTTATGTTTTTTACTCCATGTCCTTTCAAAAAGGATTTACGATGTATGATATTAAAGAACACCTAAAATAGAACCAGAGAAATGGAAACCATTCTCGCAAAGCAAAGAAACAGCTACCCAAAGCACCAATGAGTTAAGATCAGTGACATAAGCAACCATCTCCAATCTTACTCCTAATCGAGTGTTGCAAACTGACGCCTGCCTACTCAATCAGTCACCACTCTCGGTTTCTCTTGGCAGACAACGGTAGACGTTGATGTTTGAGTTGTGTAAGGGTTAGCTATCATCATCCTACAATCTCCCTGCCAGGTAATAAGGAAAGCAAGTCTTTGACCAAATTCTGACTTTTTAACTAAATTTTTATTAGAAAACAAGCACCAAAAAAAATCAAAACAAACCTTTACTTTCAGCTCGAGGAGCTACCAGCTCTCTATTCTTTTAGGTTCTCCAATCACCATCTTGCATACCAAAAAGAAAAGTTTGCTTGAAGCAGCTGCCCAAATGCAGGAGGCATCAGACAACCAGAACCTTCAGCTCATAGCTGGATATAGGACAGTTGGGCTTCAGCCCATAGCATCATTCAAAAGTAGTGGCGCCAGATTCATGCAAGGGTGAGGCCTTTTTCTAACATATCTTTATTTTTTTGATCCACACACCTTGAATTGCTTTAATTTCACCACTGAGAACTCATTCCTAACAATTCTCATGCTAGTTAACATGTCTGTAATTTCCCCAATTAAAAAATCCATATCCAAAAGTCATTATGCTAAATAGCAAAGCATAGTAGTGGCCACTTCCGGAGTACAGGCTTCCCGGTTAGATTCCAACTGCCCACCCACCAAGAGAGGCAAGGGTACCATCATGCTGTATCTACTCAAGTACTATAAATTACAGGTATCTTAACAATAAGACAAAAATGAAACAAATTGAGTTGTAGCTACTTGTTACAAGATCACAAGAAGTAGAGATATTAGTAAGGAAATAGAAATTTTTCCTGGGATTTAATATAATATAAGGCCAAATTTATCACTTGAGTGAGTTCTTCTAGAAAAGAAAATGCAGTGGACAATTTCTTCAAGATAAAGTTTCAAAAGACATGAAAATGCTTTTGTAAAAGAATAACTCATATTAATCTTTCAAAAATGAGGAAATAAAATGAAATCTTAATTCCATGCAAAAGCTAAGATAAAACAGCCAGTTTATATTAATTTCTGATGACTTGGCGTCACTAGGGTGAAGCTTGGAGAACCTAAAGAGTTGAGGGTGGAGTTGTGACTCAGACACGCTCTGTCAAGGTATCGGGAGCTCTTCTCTGAAAGCACGGAGACACCATCAACTCCTGGCTGAAATCTATGACTTGAACCTCTCATTACTAACATTCTGAGATGTTGGCTGGAGAAATGTATATGTTTTATATCATTGTGCTCCAAATATCGCTATTTCTACAATGAGGAGACAGCAGCAATCTTAACCCTTACAGGAAAGACACAGGATCTGATTCAAGGCACTTGGAAAGCGCTCACCTACCTAGTAACGATAATCCCATAATCCCACAATGCCTGAATCGCAGCTATATGGTCATGACTCATTTTGTCTAAGGCACTGGCTCTCCAGAAACAACTCAAACTTTACTAAAATATAAATATCTACTTCTGGGGAAAGCCACACATTAACTCCATTCTACCTGTTAGCCTTAGTATATGAATTAGTTTATTAAGTCAACAGAAGACTCCTTGGAAGGAGAGATTATAAACCTTCTGCAGAGGTTTATAGCCAGAGAAGAGTTTTTAATGCAACAAGAGGGAAGTTTGAGATGCTGGGGCTTTTCTGTGGAGGTACCTGTCAGAGTGAGTGTGGAGCAGAGAGGGAAATGGGGGGAAGGAAAAGGCCCCCAGGCCTGGGTGGTGGAAGGACACGACACGTTGAGACAACCAGAGGTAAACTACATGCTGGGACGTCCGCGGTTAGAAAAAGAGAGCCTCCAAGGAAGGGGAAACAGAGGGGATTTAAGGGGAGAGAATGAAAGGACACTATGCTTCCATTCTCTGGAGCACACAGGGCCGGATCAGGACACACAGCGTGACACCTGCGTGCCACACGCAGGCTGCTCCCAACTGGCGGAAGCCAGGACTGATGCAGCCCCTGCTGCACCTTGAAGGAACAGGCCGTGTCAGCCCCGAGACAAAGGGCTAGGGGTGAAGCGTAAGGATTTCACGCTCGCATCTCTGTTCAGAACATCCCAGCATTACCTCTAGGCTGGGTCTGCCCTGCATTTTTGGCTGCTAAATTAGAGACTTGCGAGTAGCCCACACACACCTGACCAAATGAGGTTTTCGTAAGGAAAACAAAGTATGAATAGACAAGGTGTAACTTTTAGTTACCCTGAAATAAATGTGACAGCAAAACAAAAGACAGATAGAACATAAGGTCAGGGAATATGCAGGCATCTAAGTTACCCCTCTGTCCGCCTGAATTTGCCTCAAAATCACCATCCCTATGTCTCTTTGTTCTTCATACTGCCTGTTGGCTCAAAGTCCTTTGTCTTCGAATTTTCTGTATTCTGTTTCCATAACTATTTAGCCCTGCTATGAAAGTCCAAATAGAACCCTCATCTTTATTTGCCTCCAAAACACGCATTGCTTTCCCATCAAGGAGATAAGCAATTTAAGGTTTCCTGCCTGGTTCTTAGTCAAAAAGTCAGTGTCTGGTTGTTATAGAGCCTTTTCACGGGACCAAGGGGAAAGGCCACAAGGCCATCCAAGCTCTGCCCGTCCATCTCCGGCACAAGGTTTCACAGCAGTGTATTCAAGTTATTGAATTTAGGGTTTCTTGGGTTTTTGTTTTTGCCAAGGAAAGGATTTGCAGGTCTATAACTATTGTTTCCTTTTTATTCCTGTGATTCTCTTTAAATCTGTATATATCTATCATGCCACTACTCATGTTGTGATGAGGCTTGTTGTTCCTCAGAAATGTCAAGCTGAGTTACTTTTCAAACAAATGCATAACTCATATTTTTTCCACATAATTTTCTTTTCACAGGAAGCTGTTCTTATTAATAAAGTTAAATACTTTTTTTTTGGTATAGTGTTTACCACGTCTGGAGAGCCATAAACAGTAAATACATAGTATATCGATGCCCAGAATAGAATAGTTAGAGTATTTTGATGAAATCCTATTTTTAGATTATAAATTTCAAGATGTGTCTATAGTATCTTGTTTTAAAAAAAATTAAAAAGACATCTGAAACTTAAAGTAGACATTTTTAATTTAGGAAAACTTATATACCCATTTTTTAAGAAGCCATTCTAATAAAATAATCTGCCTAATTGGTCCAAAATACAATAAATATCACTTTCTAAAAGAGATCAAAGGGAAGTTAGAAAAAAGCCTTTCTTTTTATGTACTACCATTTGATTGCTATGACCACTTCTTTTGGCAGAAGTTTCACTTAACTAAACTCAACAAAACCCAACGCACGTTTCCTGGTTCCCCACGACCCTTCCCTAACAGTTTGCAGAGTTTATCATTCAGTCCAGATCAGGTGTGCACTGTCCTGTACATCCAAAAGGCCTTGAGTTTGTGCAGAGTTCATGGTTGGAAGTGGATGCTTAGAAGCTCTGTGTTGCAGGAAAGGCGGTAGCACCCTCAGGCAGCTCTTAGCTGGGACAAACCGCCCCCTGAGGTCTCGCTGGTATTTTGTGGGTCTCAGAGGCAGAGTTGATACAATGTGTGGAGGTGAGTGGGCGGGGCGGTAGGACGACAGAGGAGGGGGGCGTGTCCAGCCTGTGCTGTCCGTGGTCCTGACTCCACTACGGGGGGGGGGGGCTGCGCTGTCCATGGTCCTGAATCCCCTGCTGGGTTGGGGGGGGCTGTGCTGTCCGTGGTCCTGACTCCCCTGCTGGGATGGGGGGCTGTGCTCTCTGTGGTCCTGACTCCCTGCTGGGTGGGGGCTGTGCCTGTGGTCCGGACTCCCCTGCTGGGGGGGGGGGGGCTGCTGCTGTCTGTGGTCCTGAACCCCTACTGGGCTATGGGTGCGCTGTCCATGGTCCTGAGTCATCCTTGCTGCTGGAGCTCGGCTGTTCCTGGGAAGTCGGGGATGTTGGTGGCACCTGTCAAGCTTCTCCCACAAATTCTGAATCAGATAAAGTAAAGGGCAATGGTGGGGGAGTGAGGAGACAGAAACAAAGGTACAACAGACGCAGGCTCTCAGAGGATGCCATGGAGGACAGAGCGGGCTTTGTTCCCACACTGTTTCTGGGAAACCCCAGAGGCCTGGCCAAGCACCGCCACTCTGCTCACTCCCCCAGCAACCTCACTTCTTGGTTTCATTTTTCATCCCTTTCTCTCCCTCCCCTTCCTTTTACCTTTCTTATTGTCTGCTTTTCCCTATCTATCCCCAAACCTCTGGTTCCTTCATTCTGACTCCCTGTGCTCCTGGGAGGAATGAAGCCTCAGGCACACCCTACCCCTGAGAAGGTCTATGAAGCAGGTTGATGCTCAGGGGCAGGTAGGAGCTCCCAATGTGTCCTTGGACACTTTGTCTACAGGGACTCACCACTGTCTTTTTCTGGACTCCTGGAATGTGTCTGCTCAGTCTGACCTCCCTCCTAAAGGAACACTGGTGGTCACATCTCTAGAGAAGGAGACCAAACAGTGTCACCACTGCAGGGAAATGTAGACCATATCAAACCCTAGTGAAAGAAATACCTTATTTCCCAATTCATCATTTTAAAATCAAGGCTGGAGGGATGAAGTATCCTCTAAAAATAAATACAAGATTACCTGGGTTCCAGTGCCTCTTTTCACACAGGCCCTAGATTTCTATCACTCTGCAGTATATGCACCAATTTAAAAAAAAAAACAAAACAAAACCTTTCCCAGCAGTGCCCAGTTAATTTTCAGCATTTTTTAAGCAAAATGAACTTAATACATAGTAATTCTTAATTGAAGGTATGTACATAAAAAGCATGACTGAATGGCAATATTGTACCAATGGATGTACATTTGTAATATTTGTAAAAAAAAAAATCTAAAACCTTAACATATGAATTTGCATATGTTAATTTGCCCTAAGTTCTGTAAATTGCACTTCAGTGATATCTGATAAGTGAATGTTTATGTTAAGTGAATAAAAATATCAAGTAAAATTGTTTCCTGGACTATTGGGTCTTTTTCATCAAGTAGAGTTCTAGGGGTCTCTGGGGCATATGAGGTGTAGGTTTAGTTAGACTCCATGGCATGTCCACCCACCCCAAAGAAGTGGTATATTCAACTCTAAAACCTTTTTCTTTTTATAATAGTTATGTCAATTAGTGGGTTCTGCCTGAGCAACAGTTACTAGCCCAGATGTTACCCTTACAGATTTAATGTAAATGAACTAGTTACAATATCATAGGACTGGAAGTGAAAAGACTTACCTTCAAGCCTTGAATCAGCTTCTCATTAATGTGCAAAATGAAATTAATCACTTCACGCATGACTTTGCCCCTCAGTTTTCTCACTGTCAGGTGTGGGAAACAAGCCTTATCCTATTACTTTACAGGATTGCTGAGGGGAGTCAATGAAGTCAGAATGTTGTGATGCTTTGAAAAGCTAAAGCATGATAAATATTTAATATGTTCTGAGTCTTCCACCCAAATTTGCCATAACAGATGAAGTACATGTGTGGCTGATAAATTTTCTGTAGATACTAAGCCAGATGGATATTGGGCATAAGAAATTCCTAAAGCATCAGTCGGTTGTTCAAAGCCTTGGCTCTGGAACTGAACATTCCAGAGTTCCCGCAAGCATTTTCCCTATAACACATTTTGTCCCTTTCCAGAGACATAAGTTTGGACATGATATGTCCAGAAAAGGACACACCTTTGCTAGCTGAAAGAACTTTGATTTCTCACTTGTCACCCTAGAAATTGAGCAAAATTACAAATATTGAACACAGGACTTGTGTGCTGTAGCTTGAGTGATCATGGATAAGATTTCTTGTCTGGAAGTTTTCCTGTCATCCATCTCAGTGTCTCAAGTTCTACCTCACATGCCTTCAGGCCAGGGTGGGGATTTCACACAATTTTTCAGTGTATACATATTTCGCATTAACCAGTGATACTCAACTCAAGTGAGAGCAGGTGAGGTCTCAGGCAGAGGGTGGCGAGCGGAGGGGGTCTGAGCACAGCCCAGGGATGTTCTGACGCCTTCCCTTCATCCTTGGGTGGGGGCTGGGCAGTTCCTCCTGGTGAAGTGTCAGCGTTCTGAAGAGCATCTCACTTTTTAAGTCTCATAGTGAGTTATCCCAATATAGAGGATAATCAGGAGTCAGCCTTATTAATCAGGAATAACCCCAATGGTGTAAATAAGGTTCAAGACAAATCTCAAATGCATTGGAGTTGTGACTTGCCTCAGCAGTTACCAGGTCTGAGCCACCAAGCTTTCAGAATCTGAATCCCAGTGACAGGGATTGTTTATTGGCCAAAGGAGAGAAAGGTTTCCAAACTAACCTTTTCATGATCTCCAGAAGCGACTCCCGGGGTTGGTACCCAATGCTTGCTGTTGCTCACAGAGGACCCCTTCTGTGAGAAAAAGTCACCATTCCTGGGAATGAGTGGCCTGGTTCTCAGTAACCCCTAAAACTGAACGGTTCTACACATCTACCCAAATCATTCTTCAAGCCAGCTGGGTCCTTGTCTGCCTTTGCCTGGGAAAGCCTCATTTCCTGTGGCATTTTTCTTTCTTGTTGAGAATTTCTTTTAGGAGCATGAAACATGAAGCTTATGATATATTGTCTTAGTAAAAGGTTTCAGCTAAGTGCATGTTCCCAAGGAAAGTAACTGGAGTCTACTCTGATTCTTAAAATTTGACAGGTGTGCAATGGGTGGTGAAGGACAAAATGACCACAGGAGCTCTGTGATTGATCACACACCTTTGTCCACTCTGAAGCTATTAAATCAGGTTGCTTGAGTTGGGTTTCACTCAATGACAGTGAGTTTCGGAAGGCTGCTGCCTTAAAGGGCCAGCTCTCTTTTTTAAAAAAAATAAGGTTTTTAATCAGCAAAGATGAAGTATGCGTGGACCAAGGATAGTAACAATGAACACAAATACTGACCTGCCAAAGCAGTGGACTTTCCTCCCCCAGCCTTTCAGAATTACAAGTGATTGACTAAACCTAAAACCAAGCTCACTAAGAACTTCGGTATTCAAGGGTCTCCCTATGCTCTGAGCTCAGGTTTGCCGCAGGAGAATTTCCACCCTATCTCCCACTCACCTGGGAAACAGCCTCGATGATCTCATCAAAGACAGACGCTGTGGCTTTGTGAGAAAGTGGGCCCAGCATGGAGCAGTGGAAATACAGTGCCATGTAGAACCAGAAAGCTCTATCATGGATAAATTCTGTGACCTTGGGCAGGTGACATTACTCTTTCAGGGACTTCAGATACAAAATGGGGTAATACTTACCCGGTTGTGGTAAGGATCAGATCAGATGAAGTGAAAACTCTCACACTGAAAAATGCTGAACCTGCATCAGCTGCTTTTCTTCAGAGACATCGAGGACATCGGTCAGGCAGCCGGGCGAGTTGTGCTGGGGACAGCTCCACTCAAAGACCACGACGTGAAGGGCAAGAGCAAGAGAGCCCTTCCAGAGCCCTCCCAGAGCCCTCCCAGAGCCGCAAAGCGCTGCAGAGGGAAAGAGGGAGCTGGACCCACACAGAAAGAAGCTGTCACAGAGACAGGAAGGGACTGAGGTGACATCATTTTCATAGAGCCTGAGAGAAAAGAACACGTCAGGAAGATGATCAATCGTGTAAAAAAGTTTTTAAAGAGAAGGGGGTACGAGGACTTAGAAAAGATCACTGACACCCAAGAGATGCGTGAGCTTTAAAGGGGAACTGTCATTAGAAGATCGCGGCCAAACGTTGACAGAGGGGGGCGAGGCGGGAACGACAGCCAGGCAAGCGGAAGCACAGGTGGCTCAGACTTGGCAAAAAGGGAGTGAAGCCGAGCTCAGGAGGGGCTCCCGGCACGCAGAGCAGGGGGTGCCCGGCAGAGGGGTACTGAGGGATCCCGCAAGGACACTCAGGCCCCCCAGGGGACAGCACAGACGGAGCCTCGGCGGGGCTGGCGTTCCTGCTGCTCCCTGGACTCCTCCGTCCTGGGCGCGGGCCGGGCCGTGGTGCTCCCAGCCTTCAGGAAGAGAGGTCCTGCCAGGAAGCACACCCCACTGAGGCAGCGATTTGGGGCTGCTTTTGTTGTTTGGTTTGTCGGTTTATTAGTGTGGCCCTAGTGTCTAGCATATAGTAGATGTTCAATAAATATTAGTAAATAGACAAATGAGTAAGCATTTCTACTGAGGATGAGGGGAGGTGGAAACTGGGACCTGAGGAACTTTTCAGTCACCAGCGCAAACGCCAACTTTGGACACGGCTGTCCTTCACGTGCAGATCGCGTGGCAAAGGGAGGAGCCAGCCGACCCGTTGCTGACCAGCGCTTCTGACCTGCAGAGGCTGCTCCTTTTCCCTGCACCGAGTCTCACACTCACAGTCTCCCCCCATGTCACAAGCACGTCAAGGACACAGTCACTGCCCTGGGAAGCTCCTCCCTAAAGAGTGCCTGCCTATCCTGTCTCCGCCCATGCCACTCCACAAACACAGTGGCCTCTGCCTGTCCAGCGACATGTCGCTTCCCCAGTGCCTCCCCCTTCAGTTATGCTAAGTGGATAAACGTCCCGTGTGCCCAGAGCCCTGCCACCAGCTGGTCCAGCTGTGCCACGCCTGGAAGTTGAGTGGCACCTCCGTGGAAGTCAGCGTGCCCCCAGGGCCCACCCGTTAGGTGTTCAGGCCTATTGGACCAGAACCATCAGTTCTCACTTGTGTGCTTGCACATGCTGCGTGACACATGATTAATGACAGGTCCCTGGGAGCAGCGGTGAGCCCCAGACCCACCGGGGCCTCCAGGTGGAGGCCCAGGGCTTGAGTCGGCAGAAGTCCAGGTCTCGGCCCCTCAAGCACCTGCAGGACAAGCCACTGGGGGGCTCTGACAAGTTGGGATGCTATCAAACAGGGACATGGCCTACAGTGAGGGGGAGTAACAGGCATTTGCTGGGCCACCGTGGCTTGAGGCTGGACATGGTACTTCTCTGCTCTGCATGTCATCTGCAACAAAATAGGCCAATTACTTTCAACTTGGTCACCAAAATGTCTTATCTAAAAAGGAATGATGTGCTCTCCAATATCAAGGGCCGACGGTCGGCAAGGATGGAGAAGTCAGACCGCCAGGCCGGGAAGGGCAAGTCAGGCCAGGGCTGGTGCCTGCCCAGTTGTTACCTTAGCAAAGGGCTCAAATGGTCATCGCAGGTCAAAGCTGGAGGCTTGGCCCACTCTCCCAAGTGCATCAAGCATGTAGGAGACATGTACTAACTCTTGGAGTACCAAATTCAGTCCCCCAGGAGACCAGAGCCCCAAGAATTTCACAAGCTTCATGCTCCATGTCCTGGTAATGCTCTGCTGCTGACAGGGCTGCACGTGCCAGTGTCCTCGTTCCTGTGTCGTCACACATTCTCCCATGTTGTATTAGTCAGCTTCTCCAGAGGAAGGGAAGCAACAGGATGGTGCGTATAGAAAGAGAGAGAGAGATTTACCTAAAGGAATTGGCCCACACAATTGTGGAGACTTACTAAGCCCAAAATCCGCAGGGTAGAAGGACCAGTTGAAGACCCAGGGAAAAGAAGTTTCAATCCAAGGGCTGTCTGCTGCTCAATGCCCTCTTCTGTGGGGATGTCCTTTGTTCTAGTCAGGCCTTCGCCTGATTAGATGAGGCCCACCCACACTGGGGAAGGCACTCTGCCCTGCTGAGTCCACCTATTTAAATGCTAACCTTATCCCAAAACTCCCTCACAGAAACATCCAGATTAATGTTTGACCAAATATCTGGGCACCCTGTGGCCCAGCCAAGGTAGCAGATAAGATTCACGTCACGCAGGGAGCACCCTCCTCAAGACTTCATGGCCTCACCTGGCATCGTGCTCGCTGGAGGCTTCTGCTCCCCATCCTGGGGCCAGAGGAGAGTCTTGGCACCCTGACCCCAGGACACCGGCACAGAGCCTGGCTGCGCTGCGCACGGCGGCTTCCTCAAACATAGGAATTCTCCTCATCCCTCCGTGAACCCAGTGCCCAGTTCAATGCTTGGCACTTACTTGGTGCCTCATGAATATTTCTTGAAATGAACTAAATTTTAAGTTCCAAAATAATAACTTCTCTCCCTCCGTGAGAGACCAGTGCCTGTGTCCAGGAAGAAGAATTCACCCCAACCCGGTCTCACGCCAGAGCTGGAAAGTCCGACTTGGCATGGTCAGTGTTTGCAGTCACTGCTCCGTGCCAGCGCTCCGCCTTGAGTCGTCTCCCTCCGTCTGTGTCACAGCCCGAGTAAACTCAGCTGGGTGTCTGTCACCGTGTTGTCTGCCTTGTGCACCGTGCCAAGCCAACACACTTCCTAACTTCTTTCTGTAAATCAAGAGTCTTTTTTTTTTAGAGTCAGGGTCTCACCCTGTGGTCTGCCCTGCCCCTGCAGCACCGCACACAAAACTGCCTGGCCTCACTCACGTCATTTTTCAAAATAAAGCAAAGTGTCAGGCTGGGTTTCAGAAAGTCCCTGACAGGCCTGGTAAAAAAGAAAAAATGACCCCAGGGCTCCCGCGGGTACCGGGGGGGCAGAGCAGGGGAGGGGCAGGTCCTGCCCCAGGGCTCCCGCGGGTACCGGGGGGCAGAGCAGGGGAGGGGCAGGTCCTGCCCCAGGGCTCCCACAGGTATCGGGGGGCAGAGCAGGGAGGGGCAGGTCCTGAAGGTTGAGTTTAATCACCAGAGGGCCCTGGGAGCTCATTTTCTCACTCAACCAACACAAGTAGAATTTCTCACATAATCTCCTGAAACAAATAAGTGGGTACTTTGTGTAGCTTGAAAGAAGTGTAACTGAACGTTGATTAAGCGCCCACTACGTACGAGGCCCTGTGCCCGTTGCCGTGGGCACAGCGGGGACGAGGACGGGTGGCCCTGGAGCTCGCGCTCGGGCGCAGAAACGGGCAGGGCGCGTCCCGGCTGCACCAGCCCGGTCGCTGGCGCGTCGCCGCACAGAACGGGGGAAGCGGGAGCCGGGGGCCGTCGCCGGGACACGCCAGGCAAATGTGCATGCCCGAGGGCCGTGGCCTCGCTCGGCTGTGCGTGTGAAAAGGCACCGGCACCTCCCGAGACCCTCCACTCTCGCGGAGGAGACGCGGGGCTCGCTGGCGCGGGGACCTTTCGGGAGCGGCGCGTCCTGTCGGGGCAGACCCCGGTCTGACCCTCCCGGTCCTAAGTGTCGTGCCCGTCTCCGTGGGCACGGGCTTCCAAGGGCCACGGCATGCTTGCGCGGTCTCGGGGCCACAGGCCGGTCTCCTCCGGATTTAAAGTCAGATGTTGGCGTCCCCGGAATCGGAGCGGGAGCGGAGGGGAGCGGAGGCGTGCGCGCAGACCTCCACAAAACGACGGTTAAAACCCCAAGGAAGGAAAAGAAAACGTCCATTACTGCCGAGAAAGACGAGTATTTATCCCCTCTCTTCCTGCTTGCCGAGAGAAGGCCCAAGGCAAGGCCCCCGTCTCCCGAGGCGCGCGCAGGTGGACGCGGGCGGGCGCAGGTGGACGGAGGTGAGCGCAGGTGGACGCGGGCGGGCGCAGGTGGACGCAGGTGGGCGCAGGTGGACGGAGGTGAGCGCAGGTGGACGCGGGCGGGCGCAGGTGCCAGCGAAGGCTGCCCGGCTCCCCGTGAGAGGAGGGGGCAGGCGGGGGAGGGGAGACAGCAAGAGGGACCCAGGGAAACTGCAGAGACTCCTCAGCTAGTGTAGTGTCGGGTCCCTTCCTCTGTACCCACGAGGACACCTTCCAACTCTGCTTGTGCTTGAGCATTTTTCACCAGAACTCTGTGTGGCGGTGTGCACATATGTGGTGTGTGTATGTGTGTGTATGTGCATATGAGTATGCATTCATGTGCTTTGCACATGTGTACGTGTGTTGCACTGCATGTGCATATGTGTGTACATGTACTGTGTGTGGTTGTGCATTGTTGCACATGTGCGTACACATGTGCTGTGTGTGCTGTGTACTGTGTATGTGTACGCATGTGAACATGCTCTGTGTGGTGTTTGCATGTGTTGCACATGTGTGCATGTGTATGTATGTGTGTGTGTGTGCTGGATTTAGCAAGCAAGAGGCAGGAAGAGAGCCAGGCGCAGGTGCAGCGTGATCGGGTGTGGGTCCCCAGCCCTCTCAGTGGCTCCTGCTCTCTCCAGGTCCTCAGCACAGCCTCTGCCCCGTGCACTCAGCCCCACGTGTGCTGACAGATGTGCCTTTGTCAGCCGTGTGTGCCCTGCCCATCCTGCCTGGAACGGCTGTGCCCCCTCCCGTCCACACACCACCACGACGGTGCCCACGCACCACCCAGATGTGCCTCACGGTGCCCTGGATATTTCCCGGGTCTAAGACTTAGATGCCTCTTCTGCGTGCCCTGGAACTCCTGACCGCGCCCTGAGCGTGCAGCTACACTCCCTGCAGGCGTGAGGACGAAAGGGTTTGGAATCAGAGAGAACTGGAATCAAGTCCTGGCTCAGCCACTTTCTGGTACCGTCATTTTGAAAACTTATTTAACTACCGTAAGTTTGTTTACTCATTCGTACGAGGAGGACGATGACCCGATGAGGCCACCTGGACATAACGATGCGATTTTGGAATGCAGTCCCTGGTTCAGTGTGCAAACCCGTCAGTGCCGGCACCTGACAACGCGGCCGACGTGGGGCACATCGTCCAATGGCTCCGTTCACTGGGTGCCGCAACACGGAACAGGAGGAGACACCACGGCCCTGGGCTCTGGGTCCACAAGGATCCTGTCGCTTGTCAGCGACATGATTTGGGCCCAGGTCATTCACCTCTCACTGAGTACCCACTTCCTCCTTTCTAAAAGGGGGTCAACGCAGGATCAAATGAACCACTATGTGGGAAATTGCATTTAAATTGTAATGCGTGACACAAATAAATACAAAATAGCTAGCGAGAAGGAGGTGTTATATTAAATTGAATTTATTTTACCCAAAGAGAGCATGCCCCTAAATTAAAGGGGGTGGGAAGCTCCGACCGTCTCCGCGCAGCAGGGCCAGCAGAGATCAACACTGCACTGACACCGTGTACGGTCACAGCACGCCCTTTGCCTTTCCAAGCCCCTTTCCTCCTCCGTACAATAGGGGCCATAGCAGGACCTGCCTCACGGGGCTCCGTAAGGCATGGCCGGGACCCAATTTGAAACGCTGAGCCTAACGCTGGACACGTCGGTGGTCGATCGGCGCTGCCACTGTGCGTGGTGACGAGGAGGGGCTGAGAGACCCCAGAGCCCCACACTTGGGGGCAGGTGACCGTGGCGCTGCCCAGGGAGGAAGGTGACATCACAGCTGCCTTCCCTAGCCCCTGGAGGCCGGGCAGACCCTGCAGGATGCACCGGGAGATCGGAGCGCTGCTGCTCCCTTCTGGAAGCTGCTGGAAGCTGCCAGTTCTCATGGACATTACATGTCTTTAACACACTGACTGCCACACTGGAAAAAAATTTTTTTCTTTGGGGCCATGGTGTTTTATTACAGAAATAGAATAAAAACTTCAAAAACAAAACAATCCTTTCTAATTAATGGAAAATTTGTTACTGACTTTTTTTAATCCACATTTTTAGAATTGAACTGTTAATATTAATTATAACAATAAGAACACCAACAAGCGAGATTTTCATGAATCAACTGCAGGGTTCTGCCCGGGTTTTGGTGGTAAAGATGGAGATTTCTTTCACAAGCCAATGCATCCCCACAGATAGAATTCCCCAAAATAAAAACCTACACTTGGACACACGGAGCTGCAGGCAGTGCTGCTGGTGTGGGCCGTGGTTCACTCAGCTCGGACAGCCAGGAGGGGCGTGGCCGTTTGCACCCCCACCGGCCACCCGCCTTGACCAGCCCAATCCCAGTGCTGATCAGGGGTTGGGGACTCTGAGGAGCAGGTACTCAGCAAAGTACATTTAGCCAAATTCATCATGACTGTGCTAGGATGTTGTTTCGGCTGCCTCAGCAGTGAACTTGAACAGTGGCTTAGACAAAATGGTGTATCACCCACCGTGGACCCGCTGGAGACGTCTCTGCTGCTGGGGGACGTGGACGTGCCGGAAGGTGCCCCGCGTTCCTTCTCTGGCTCACGCGCTCACCGGGCCCCGCTGAGTCTCCCTGGGGGTGCAAGCAGGGCATGTGCCCCGCTAAACACAGGACTTTGATAGTAAAGACAGGAGAGCAGCGTCCAGGCGGCCCGCAGACCCCAGCAGTGGGGCCCGCCCCGGAGGGCGGCCGGCTGCCCAGTGCCGCAACCGAGATGGGCCGCCCGGGTTTGAGCCAGCACAACCTTCTTTCCCCTGTTGTCCTGGCCCCTCCGAGGCAGGAGGTCATATTTCAATTTGCCTAGCAAAGAAGCAACCCTCAAATTCTACTTTTTGAGTACATGAATGAACGACAAAGTGCTACACCCACAGGGCTGTTACCCCAGAAAGCACCGAGCAGGCTGCCCTGACAGTCCAGCGCGCAGCCCCACGCAACCCACTGGAGAAGCTGAGGACCTGCCAACAAGGACACGGAGCCCATTCGTGCCCCGACCCCAGCCGCACTCTGCAAACCCAACTTGGCACTCACTGAGTACCGGGGTCGCGGTACGCTTGTCGTGCTGCAGACGAAAGCATTTAAAACCACTGGCCACGTCCAGTGGCACCTCTAACTACTTTAATTAAAATTGAATATTTAATTTGGCCATATGAAGAGAGTACACAGTAAATTTTACCTAAAAATACTCATTTGCACTTGGACAGTGTGTGAAATCCTCTTCTGGGAAATGTTACCCGGTGGGTGGAACTCGTATGTGGCCCCAGACTGGTCCCAGCCCTGCCCTCTGGCCCTGTAACGAGTCTCTCTGTCTGTCACACAGGAACAGTAGCTCCCGGCAGGGTGTTTGGGGACTAGAAGTAAGTGTGAAAAATGTCTGATACAGAACAGTCACTAACGAATCACAGCCATTCTTGTTACTGGCTGATCAGATATTGACAGTGACATGGATTAAGGAGAAGTCACATTTCAGAAGAATCCAAACACATCCCAACACAACTGAGTACAATTTTTTACGTGGTTATCTCACCTGAGGACAGCGACTTACCTAAAAGCAGGGGAGAGATTTATCTCGGGGATGCAGTGTGTAATTTTCAAATCAGTGGGTATGACCTTTGTCTGTATGATCAGATTTTACAGTATGCTTCTTGAGGGAAAAGGATTTTTTTAAATTACCTTCTCTCCTTTTGGGGGCGGGGGAAGAAGCCTAAGATATGGACTGTGCCCTCCCTAGTTCATCGTAATGAGGTAAAGTGTCCATGGACGTTAGATTATCATAATCACACGACCACCTCACTGCGGTCAGCAAGGCCTCCCCCAGGACCCGCACGCACGAGGGCACAGATGTGGCCGCAGCCAGGGAACCGAGCCCACTGTGGAAAGAGTCGGCAGGTGTGCGCCCCCAACTCGAAAACCCAGAGGAAATTCTAACGGACCAAATACCTAAAAGCACAAGGTTTTAGAACTAAACCCTAATCTAGTCCAACTCTGCATCATCAGTTTAATAAGGGGGTGAATCTTTTTATCACCAGTAGAAACTTTCCTGCAACAAAGTTCCATGCCACTGTTCTTAGGGTATGTGAATCCTTTTAAGACACCATTTTTTTTCTGCAATAGCGAATATAAATCTTATTTCTTGAAATTATCTGGTGTATAAAGTGAGACATTTGTATTTTCAATAGTCCGATGACTATGGGAGAAATTCCTATCCAAAGGAAATAGCAAAATCAATCAAATGGGAGGGGGGTCCCCTTATAGACAGATTAGAGCAATTCTTATGTGACCCTAAGGAGAAATATAGAGCACACAGGAGGTGCTCAGTAACACAAAGATAAACGTTTAGATATGATAAATAAACCATGACGCATGTCTAAGATGGAACGCCATGTCATGTTTCATGGTCGAGGAAGGTGCTTGGCGCCAACTGGACAGGACGGCCATGTCCCCCGCTTTCCTTGGAGAGATAATAGGAACCTGGTTCCTACGGTTCCTCTGACTCTGCTGTGGAAAAACTAGATCCAGCCATTCCTGGTTACCGGCAGCGGACACGGAAGAGAGGCTGGTGACAGCCGGCTGGCCTGCCAGGGGGTCACCGTGGTGGGGGCCAGGGGACCCCCAAGATGTATGGCTTAGGTTAGGGCCTTCAGCAGTGGACTGAGATGCCGGGTCTCAGGGAGCCTGGGTCTGGTGGGACAAGACTTGATCCATGAAGGTTTCTGAAGCTCTCAAAAGCTGTCACCTCGTTCCATGGTGAGAATCCAATCCCTGAGTCACCCAGGGACAAAACGCCTCTTCCCATGGCTAGGGGTAGAGCCTGGCTTAGGGCCAGGGCAGTGGCCTGTGAAGTGTCTTTGCTACAACAGAGCTGGACTTAGAAAATGAGAACCAGTGTGTTAATGGAATAGATGCCGGACAACACAGTTGCAGACAATGGACACCACAGACCTCCACACATGGTATGAGAGAAACAGCAGCCAACAAAAATATGGGCGTGTTTTCCTTTTAGAAAAATCAGAAGAAAGAAAATCACTGGACAAGATGTCACCGACACACACCGTCCAGCAAGAGCCTGTGCAGGTAGCCGAGGCAGACCCGGAGCCTCCTGCGGCCACACCTCCTCTTTCACTCCCGTGCTCTGAAACGGACAGAAAAGTGAGTACAACCTCGTTCAAAGCAGCAAGCAAGGCGCACGCCAAGGCGCGCAGAGCACAGGCGTCTCGGCAGCGAGGCCAGCTTTGCTCACGTTGCACTTCTCGATGTGCGGCTCCATCATCCTTCACCAGAGCAACGTGTCACCGGGTCCCCGTGCCCTTGAGAGAGCAGACCTCGCCTAGTGTGTGTGTTTGCTGTCACAGCTCTCCTGTCTGCTCGGGATCGAGCTGCCGTGAGAAATCCCACCCCTGTTGTGCCTCCACGCACATATTATCCTGCATAACCCAAAACTCCTCAGGGAAAAACAAAACAAGACTCCCAACTCCTGCCCTCACCCACCAGAATTCACTGGAGCCGGCACGCGGTCAGTCGGGCTTCCGAACGGGGCTCTGGACCGTTCATCCGATCGTCTCTGAAATATGTGCACAGAACAAAGGCACAATTCTAGAATTTCCTAATTTCAGAAACCACAGATGATCGTGGTGCTACCAAAGTGGAGGGGCATTTTGACAAATGCAAATCTTCACAGTTTCCCCCACCACAAGAGAATGCTCACAGAATTTTCTGTTCTACCTCAAAGCCACTGCAAGCTTTTGCTTATTTCCTGGTTTTTTTTCTTTCTTTTTTTGTTAAAAAGCCAACCGACTAAAATAACGAACTGACTTTCATTCAGGCAGCTCCAGTCGCACGCCGCGGGTCTCCGTAACTTCCCACGCTTTGGAACACCAGGCTCCTCATCTTTACAGATGTGGTTTGAGGTTTGAAAGCCTTGTCTCCCATCAGCTATCCAACTGGATTTAACTGTTCTGGAAGCAAGTGGCCCAGGCAGACACGGCCTTCTGGAAAGGTGACCTCAGATGCTGAAAGGCAAAGCCAAGGACACCGTGTGTGTCCCTGTCCAGGGGCCGTCTCTGGAAGGCAGCCTCCACCTGGCCACTGCAGTGGGTGGGGTGTTGGTTTCACCGCCTGTCTTGGCTTGGGTTCTCCCAGAAACAGTCCCCGAGCCGAGGACTTGGGTACAAATAATTTACTAAGGCCCTCTCCCGGGAGAAAATGGTCAGGGGTTGGAGGAAGAAAGGGGAAGAAACCAAAATGTGTGAGCATCACCCTCGCAGCTAACACGGTTGTGTACCAAAGTGCTGGCCAGCGGGATGTCAGCACAGGTGGGGAGCAGCTTCTGGGAACTGTCCCTACATGGAATATGGTGTGATGTACGGAGCCGATGCAGCCGCCTTGGACCTGAGATGACTGTGAAGAGAGGACACTCACAATGAAGCCAGAGATTTTAAAAAAAAGTCTTGGTGATGTCATGGGGCACATACTAGGCCCTGGAAGTTCGTTCCCGACTTAAATATGGGAGAGAAATAAACCCCCAGTTTAAAACCAGTGCATTTCAAAGTTTAATGCACATATGGGTTACCTGGAGACCTCATCGAATGCAGGCCCTGACCAGAGAGGCTGGTCTGGGACTGACATCGGCATTTCTAAAACCTTCTGGCTGCAGCTGCCGAAATACAGACACCCTGGGAATAGCAAGGGTTTCAGCCTCTGTTGTTTGGGGTCTTCTATCATTCACCATTGAAACTAATCCCAACTAGTTAAAAACAGATATTTTCTCACTTGGAAGGGAAATAAATTTCTATCTTCTTTAAACTACTGTGACTTGGGGTCTCTCTGTTACAGTCTCCAAAAAAAATACCCCATTTAATATACCTGATTTCACTTAATTTCATTTAGGAAAAAAATGATAATTAGAATCAATCTCTTTGGAAACTGGACGCAATCTTCACAGCTCAGCTCAAATATCAATTTTCGGGGAACATTAGAAATGTCAAAAATTAATTCAAAATGGATTAAAGACTTAAATCCAAAACCTGAAACTATGAAACTACTAAAAGAAAACACTGGGGAAATGCTTCAGGACATTGGTCTGGGCAAGGACTTGTTGAGTAATACCCCAAAGCACAGGCAACCAAAGCCAAATTGGACAAATAGGGTCACATCAAGCTAAAAAGCATCTGCACAGCAAAGGAAACAATCAACAAAGTGCGGAGACAATCTGCAGAATGGGAGAAAATATTTGCAAACCACCCATCTGACAAGGGAGTAATGACTAGAATATATAAGGAGCTCCAACAACTCAATGGGGAAAAATCAAATAATCTGATTTTAAAATGGACAAAAGATCTGAACAGATATTTCTCAAAAGAAGACACACAAATGGCCAACAGGTATATGAAATAATGTTCAATATCACTGGTCATCAGAGAAACGCAGATTGAAACTACAATAAGACATCATCTCACCCCAGTTAAAATGGCTTTTATCAAAAAGACAGGCAGTAACAAATGCTGGCGAGGATGTGGAGAGAGGGGACCCTCGCACACTGTTGGGGGGAATGTAAAGCAGTGCAACCACCATGGAGAACAGTGTGGAGGTCCCTCAAATATCTAAAAATAGAACTACCATATGACCCAGCAATCCCCCTGCTGGGTATATATCCAAAGGAGGGGAATTCAATATATCAAAAAGACATGGTCCAAACTCCCATGTTTATTGCAGCGCTATTCACAATAGCCAAGATTTGGAATCAATCTAAGTGTCCATCAACAGATGAATGGATAAAGAAATTGTGGTACATACACACAGTGGAATATTATACAGCCATAAAAAGAATGAAATCTTGCCTTTTGCAACAACATGGATGGAACTGGAGAACGTTGTTAAGTGAAATAGCCAAGCACAGAAAGACAAATCTTGCATGTTCTCACCCATATGTTGAAGCCAAATATTAAAAACAATTGATCTCATGGAGACAGAGAATAGAATGATGGTTACCGGAGGCTGGGAGGGGCAGAGGAGAGGGGCGATAAAGTAGGGATGGTTAATGGATGCAAAAATATAGTTAGATAGTTATAATAGATAGAATGAACAATATTTGATAGCACAACAAGGTGACTGCAATCAACAGTAAGTTAAGGTATACTTTAAAATAACTAAAGCTTGGAATTGGTGTGTTCTTAACACAAAGAAATGATAAATTCCTGAGGTGATGGATATCCCAGTTACCCTGATTTGATTAATTCACCTTGTCTGCCTGTATCAAAACATTACATGTACCTATAAATATATTATGTGCCAATATATTACTTTCCCACTTGTCACTATGGGAAGAACAGACATCTTTATAACACTGATTCTACTAATAAACACGATGATCCCTTGTTTTATTAATGTCTTCTTTAAGATCTTTGTTAAAGTTTTAAAATATTCCCATGAATTATTTTAAGCCTTTTTTAATGTTTTTAGAATTCTCCTCCTAGGAATCTTATATTTTTTTGTTGCTAGCATAAAGTGGGAACTTTTCAGACACTGGGTGACATATTTTGATGGTTCTAAAATAAAAGCACTGTAAGTAAAAGAAAAACACTAAAAAGAGTAATTTCTACCCCAGTTCCTGTTGACCACATTTCCCAATGCCCGTGCAGTAACCACTTTATCTTTCCAATGCATTTTTTAAGTGGTTACCCTTGAAATTTTACTACATATATTTTAAAAACTTAAACAAAGTTAATCACTACTTCAATCCCCCAGCCAAACAAAAAATAAATTTAAATCACTAACTGTAATCATACATTATTTTTATTTCACATAGATGTATGTTGGCATGTTTGTCAAATTTGGTACCATTCTTTCATGACTTTCTTCTTACAGTATCTCCTTAAGAAGTTCCATTAGGGAAGGCGGTTGGTGAAAACCGTTTTTGTTTATTCCCAAAGTATCTTTCTTCACACTCCTGCTTGGAAGCCAGCTTTGCTGAGCACACAATTCTCATCATTTTTCTTAGCACTTCAAAGCATTTGATGTTTTTTCACTGAGACTGACAAACATACTCACCTGCTCCACAACCTCCAAGCAGCTGGGGAGAGACACTGACCTGCTAGTTCTAGTTGCAAAATCTTCAAGGGAGGATCCCAACTGGGCGGTTTGGCTTAGGTGCACCGCCCGCCCCCAACCAAGCCACCCTGCCTAGATGGGGGGCCGCGTGCTAGGAAGCGCCAGTTCCCACAGGACCACGTGGTGAGAACGTGGCAGCGTCTTGAGCAGGGGCAAGGTGCCCATCAGCTCAGGCGCAGGTGCGCTTAGCTAAGGTGACAATATCTCTAAACTGTGACTGAAATTTCCTAACATAATGTTGCTTTCTTTTTAAGGGGGAAATCCTTATCATATATTTTAGGTTGTCAGTGCTTGAAACATCTTCTGAGTAAACTAAAAAATGCCTGCACAAAGCTGCACATTCAGCAATGAGAGCGTTCTTCATAGATGTATTCCGAATTGCAGGATAAAGAACCCTTCCTTCCAGCAAGAACTGCCTGTTCTAACTCCAGAACAGACCTCAAATCCATCCTCTTTCTTCATCTACTGCCACTGATTGGCCGGGCAGCCAGCACCTTTCACCAGGATGACGGCACAGTCTCCAGTGCACGTCCACGCGGAAGCCGGTGCACAGGGAAGGGAACCCACCCTCTCCCTGGGGCCACTGGTGAGAAAGCGCCTCGTACTGCCCAGCCCATCGCGTGCCACAGCTTTGCTCTGCACTGCGGTCACGCTGTGATCTCTTCCCCGCGTGGCTTCTGCATGTGGCATCCCCACCTGGAGCTGCTCCTGCCACTTCTGGACACCTTTGGCAACTGCTAGGCCTCAGTTTAGTGTCACCCCTCAGAGGACCCAAGGTCCCTATCTCAGCCCACACGTAAGGGGTCCCCAGGAAACGGTGCCAGATGTCATTCACACAGATCTCGCAGCTCCAAAGACCCAATGTATTTTCATTTTGGCCAAAAGCTCCTTAACAAAAGATATTTTAATAAAATTAATTTTAGGTTACACACGACTTTTTATCTGATTTCATTTTCAGCTTTTTCCCACTGCAATATGAACTATATATTATATGTTGCATATAACAATTGAGGTGTTCCCAATTTTGGAATAATTTTTTAAAACTCTAATTAGAGGAAAACAAAATCTATGGATAGAAAGGGAGACAGACGTCTTAGCAGCGTTCTCATGAAATCAAAGCAACGCAAGTCTTTCCCTCTTGATTCTTTATACCAATATAATGTGAACTTCTAAATTAAGTGAAGATGTAATTATGAAATTTAGACAATAATCACACGCTATCTGAGGAGCACGGTAAGAAAGTCAAGTCATCGGTGGAGAGAGTTCTGCCTTTTGGGTCTGAATGGACTCCCAGTGCCTATGCAGTGAGGCAGGAGGCTCACCAGTCGGGAAAGGAGCCGCTTGCTGTTCTCAAGGAATATCCAGCAGGACTCTACCACCTCCCGAGGCTCCTGTAACAGCCAACACACTTTGCTCGCTCGGATCAGAATATAACCACATATGAGGAGGCACTGCCAATCTTGGCAGGCATTCGCCCACAGAAAACAGTGCCTGCTTTCTATGACTGTAATTTTTTCTTTTACTTTCAAACAAGCTTACTGCAACAAGAACCGTGTGAGCATTTTATCATACTGTGAGGAACTGTGCCAGAAGCTTATATTATGTCAAATTGTTAAGCCTTTTGGAAATTTTGGGGGTGGTAGTGGACAAAGAAGCATAACCATGTATTGTTTAATGTTAGTGTAAGAAACAGACAGGAAATACAAACAACTGATTTCTTAAGTCTAAAATGAACATTTTTCAAATGGGCAATATTATATTTGTTCAATTTGTAGGTCATTGTGATGTTTATACCACCACTAACAATGTTTCACCAAAGCAAAACGAAAAAAAGTAAACATAATAGAAACAATAAGAGACTCCCAATAACATAAAACTTTTAGAATAGTAATTATGGAACATAGATGTTTTAATGAATTTCATATTGTAATGAAGACAATGAACACTTAAAAACAATAACATCAATACAATAAAAACAACTGATTCCAAACAACACATATAAATGCATACTTTTTCCTCCAAAGAAACTTGTTTTTCACAGATGTAAGTAACAAATGATTTACATAGGATTCTTCAGATTCCAAAATATGTACAAAATTTTTGACTCTACCAACACTGATGAGAAAAAGTGGTTGAGAGCAAGTGTTGCTTTACCCCAATAACATATCCCTTATGAAATTCTATATCAATACACATTTTCCAGTAACCACATATTTTCCTTCCAATATTAAATGAAATTCTGGACATGTCAGCATATAGGACAAAACTATTCCCATTTCCAAACACTACTTCAAACAAGATCACATGTGGCTGACAACATGTCATAATTTTAGCCACATGCACACACGCACACACATACACACACTATCCCCAATATTCCCAATGACTCCTGAATAACACCCATGGCCACAGCAGCAGTGGAAGGAGATCACGCTAGGAGACCACACACAGTCAGCGTAAGGTGCACCTGCTCCTGAGAACTCCACTCGAGCACCGCTGGGGCTGTGCCCTCAGGAAGCGAGTGGCGAGACCCCTTTCTGGAGTCTGGGGCTGGTCCCTCCAGCTCATGGGGGAAGGTGAGCAGTTACCAGCAGTGAAGGTCATTAGTCTGCCTAGAACTCAATGGCCATCATGAATATATATTTTTAAAATCTTCAAAATTTTTTAATCTGGCAGAGATCTGGTTCTTACGTTTCATTTAGCGAACCACATATATTTTCCAACATTCCTAACCATCATTCTAAGACACCCAGACTTTTAAATTAAAACACCAGGCACCCACGTAGGTGGCCTGTGTGGCTCGGCCTTTGCATGTGCAGCGGGGCAGGGGTCTGGCATCAGGCCTCTCACTGTGCACGATGCCCAGGCCACAGCAACGTCTGGACAGCAGCACAGGGCTCCACGAGCAGAATTCATTCACAACAGCTGGAGTGACCAGCCTGACTTTAGGTCTCAAAACAGTGGGATCAGGTGAGAATATCAGACTTTAAAAATACAACAAATTTTTTGAGTTTTAAATAAAATGACTCTAAAATATGTGTGGTCTGTCCCTTAGTTAGCAACCTCAAATCTATATTATGTCATTATCAGTTACTCTTGGGCCCTGCCTCCCTTCCGGGTGTGCCAGTCATTTCAGAATCTGTCGAACAACTCAGATCTGAAGTTCTGAGATCAGCCCCTGCAGACTCAGGAACGAAGTGCTTCTCCCTCTCGGTGAGCTCCGCCAAAGCACAGCCTGGAGTCCTGCGTTCTGCTACGCCTCCCCAAACAGCTTCTGCCAGTTACCAGCAGGGCACCCTCCTGTGTCACCACAAAACAGGGACAAACACAAAGAACTGGGGCGGGCATCACCCATGACAGTCTTAGATATTACCTTGCTGTGTCTCTCCTAGTGATCAGCCTCCACATGGACGTGCTCACAGGATTAAGAACATGAGGGGCAGTAACTGAGATGTCTCCTCATCAAACTGTAACTCAAGAAACATTAACTTACAAATATCGGATGAACAGTGATTTCCAAGAAGGCGAGGGTATCAGGCTCGCTCACGCAGTGGCAGGGCCAGCACTGGGCGGTGTCCCAGCTACTCGACACAGAAGCATCGTGTTACCTGCCGACTGCGCGTGTGTCACCTATGAGCCTAACTGAAGAAGCTGTACCCTCAGGACATCTGGTGTGACTGTCTTTCTTGCCTTCTTAGTTGAATTCATATTCCAGCTATAAATCAAAGTGCTCTCACCGGGCACTGAGACCCAGAGCTGCCCAGGTATCCACCTCTGAGGTAGTGTGGTTGGCTCTGAAACACCAGCAAAGCAGTGAGCCCACTCAGAAACATGCAAACCAAAGACGCAGAGAGTAAAAAACCTGTTTTCAGGTGGAAGGGCCCTCTTCTCAAGGTCAAGTCACATTCAATGGATAAGTCATTTGAAACTTCTAAAAACTGTTTATAACCATAGCTATAAACTAAAGTGCTTTAAATTTTGCTTAATATCTGAAATCAGTGATTAGAATCCTATTTTTAAATTTTCTAGTATGAGACCTCAGGAGATTGAAATGATTTTCTATAAAAAAAAGCAGAAACCTTTTCTTTTCAAAAGAAACTCCAAATGTTGCAAACTCAACATTCTGTACTATTTTTTTAACTTCTAAAACCCAGATTATTTTTACAGAACTGTAATAGAAATTAGAGTTGCAGTTGAGTCAATAGCACGTGCTAAAACTTCAGAGGTAAACATGACATCCTGGCTCATTCCTGCCATCATCGGCCAACGCAAATGCAGCTCTGCAACCTCCCAGTACAAGGTAGATATGCGTAATTATTCCAGAAAACGCAACAGACTGCTTATGCCTCAAAACAACTACATAGGTTCACATTTAATTCCATGAATGTAATGCCCTACTGTTCATCTGTCAAATGTCAACAACTCGCAAGCATTTTATGTGCTACATAGAAGGTGAGCTTCACTTGTACTGACCAGAGGATGCCAACATACATACACAAGACAAAAATAAAAAATATGGGCACACATTTTTCTGTACATTGCATGCAAGCTGGGCACAATGTGAAAATAACATACCAAGCACCCTTCCCAGGGTCAGACTCTCACAAAAATGGCTGATTAATATGCAGAAAAGTCTGCACCAGTCAAAAGTCCATGGCAAACAACCAAACTAAGGATCGCCGGTGACCTTATTTTTCTTGTAACAATGCAGGGATGTTGATGTTCCAGCCAATGGCTTGCCGATCAAACCCACAGGTGAACAGATTGCATATGGGGTGGTCTTCGCTCCACGCGGAGCAGCACACCATTCTTCTGTGGCCCTATTAACAATCAAATGAACCAAAATTAGTGTGTTATTCCCGAAATATAAGATTTATAAAACCTTAGCCAAATTAACAACTACATCACTCAAAGTGATTAAAAGAAAAAGAGTGGTGCACAGGATTGTCAGGGCACGTCTAACCCCCTGCCCTGCCACCTGCAAACCCTCGCCCCACCTAACGGGATTGGTCCAAGACAGCCAAAACCACTGAGCGTGGCAACGGCCTTCCGTGCTGCCGTCAGGCCGCGAGGGCGCGCGGGGGCCGATGCAGGGAGGGGGCAGCGGGGCCTGCACCAAAGTACCCCATAGTTCCTTCTTTAGGAAGATGAACAAGAGTCCAGACAGACAGAAAAAATAAAGGATCAATTTAAAAATGTTAAATGAGTAAATGAGGCTACAGGATATTTGGGGATGAATTAAGTTAAGTTCACTCAAAGACCTCAAATCTCCTTGTGACAAATAATTGGCTCAGGTAATAAAGGAGCTAGAAAAATACATCTGGTGTCAAATAAAACACAGACAGATAAATGGCCTTTCAGGTAGATTCCTGCCATCTTCAGAAATTCCAGGTAAATGTTGAAAAATCACTGCGAAATACTTGACAAAGCTCACCGTGTGGCGTGTGAGTGCACATGTATGTGGACGCAAGCACTTGAGATAATGCCTGACACTTGGCACTCTGCAAGCGATGCTTCAGGACTCCTCCACAAGGTCTGCGTTAATACAACAGCTCTAACACACTGTTGTTATATCATAAAGCACAAGAACAGTGTGGAGTACAGCTGACAGATTTTTTTAAGTAAAAGAAACACTCAAAAAATGACACAAGATTTTCCTGCAAAACATTCACATGTAAATAGTGCTACTTATACACTTGGAGAGAGAGCCACGACAGGCCACAGAAACAAAGTGACTGTGAGAAAGAAAGACCACATTACAAAGGCATCTTCTATCACTCCTTTGTCAATTAGCAGGGGGAAAAGGAAGAACATCCACTAACTGGCAACAAAACCAAGCCTTTGGACAAGAACTATTCAAGACAAACTCAAGGCATTCACCGCGAGAACACCAAAATCAGGGCCTTAGCATCTGGCTAAGGGAAAAGACCACAGGGCGCCTGCAGAAAGTTGGTGAAAATAAAGAGCTTCCCAGCAAGAAACCTGGAAGCCACATCTCTCGGTCTGACCAGTTGACGCCTCACCTCAGACGGAGCTCCCAAGGGGACTCCCCTCCCCTGTGCTCACAGCACGGTCACCCCCACCGGCGGCCACACCGAGAGCTCGCCCCACACCCCCGTGGACGGCCACAGAGCACACGAGCCCGGCAGGAGCTCCAGGACGCCCGTGGTGCAGGCCCCGTTCACACTCTGTGAACCTGCGTTTCCCGAAGTTCTGCACCTCAGAACTTCGTACCTGGAACTCCTCCTACCCTTCCATAGAGCTGCTGTCCTGAAACACACTTTGGGAAATGTCACTCACACTATCCCCAACGTAAAACAATTTTAAATTATTAGTCCCTTTCATTCTACTACTTAAAAGGTCAATTAAGTGTTTTGTTTTTTGTCTTTTTAAAAATGGTAAGCTGAGAAAAACTAAATTTAAAAAAAACAAAAAAAATTACAAAAAACCCCAAAATTGGTAAATTGAAAGAAGTTAGAAGAATATAAACCACTGATTCTGTAACACTGAAAGCCACATTTATCTGAAGAAGTATTATAAGTTCAAAATTAATTTTTAATTTTTAAGATTAAATGTTATTAATCTTAAAAATAAATCTATTTCACATACCACGTTAGGAGGGAATAAATCCAAGCACAACAGAATTCGACAATTCCAACAAGGCTGAATGTTTACAGATAATTAAAAATCAAATCATCTACATGGAATTAAGACCACAAAGAACCATTTAGAATTTCCTATTTTCTTTAGATAAAATACTCTGAAAGTAATAAAGTCATACACATTCTTACAAATTTGTGTTTCAAAATGCAAACTTTACATGCGTAACCATTTTACATAACACACAGAGCAAATTTAAAAGAGAACATTCTGCTGTGTTTAAGAGGCAGCTTAGAAGGCACATCAGGGATACTCGGCAGTTGCCAAAATATGAAAAACTCCCCTGCACAAACAATTTGTGCCTTGTTAAGGGATATGAAGCTTTTTTAGTTACTCCAACTTCATGAGTAATTTTTCCATGATATGCAATCAAAGAGTAAAAAGATCAATAATTAACGCTGAGCAGCCACTTACAAGCCGTTTGCAGAAACACCCCGTCTTGAGGGCAGATCGTTTCCAGAAAGTTTGTGGCACTTAAAGATAAGGCGTTACTGCTTTGGAGCAAATATCCACTTTGCCACGCATCTCCCCAACCGCCCCGGTCTGCAGCTTTTGGAGGACACGCCTAGTGCAGAGCTGCATGCACTTCGAGACTTTTGGAGCACATGCCTAGTGCAGAGCTGCACATACTGCGAGACTTTTGGAGCACACACCTAGCGCAGAGCTGCACACACAGCAAGACTTTTGGAGCACACGCCTAGCGCAGAGCTGCACGCACTGCGAGACTTTTGGAGCACACGCCTAGCGCAGAGCTGCACACACGGCGAGACTGTGTCAACAGAAAGGAGCCAGCAGTGGAGCGCAGAGGCTGGAGGGTCAGGAATGGGTTCATTTAGAAAGAACAGACCAAACTGGCTTATTTATCATTCAAGGATGAAGACGGTACGCAGAAAAGACCAAAAGAAAACAGACAGTGATTGTGCCGTGGGGCTCCATTAAACAGAAGCCTGAGAAACGCTGCGTTTTCACTGAGCACAGCTGCCTCCATTACCTACCCACGGACACTGACTTCCAAGGACGTCAGAACCTGGGAATTTATCTAAGGGCAGGCTCCCAGGCGTCCCCTTCAGCGAGGGATCCTGCTGGTAAGAGCTGGTGCCAAGCAGCCTCGACTCTCATGGCGCCTTCCAGGCAGCTGTCACGCGTGGTCTGAAAGCACACGCTGAGCAACACCATCTAGCTCCCCTGCCGTGTATTCCAAGGCCAACAAGGAGCATCCTTTGATTGACAAGAAGTAGCTTTGAAGTGGAACTTCTTCTTATGACGAGGAGCTACAGAAAGGCCCCTCTTCAAGGGGCCCGTCCGCCACGCGAAGACTGCTACTGCCTCAGCACAGCCACCACGCGCCACCTCGCACATTTCCAGTTTGTACAGATTCAGCACAAGCATCTAAGACTGTGCTTCTCAATACAGAAGCCGTTAGCGCAGGTGCTAAAGAGCTCGTCAAATGTGGCTAGTGAGATGGATGTTACTTAATTTTAAACTTAAAGACTGATACTCAGGGAAGAACTTGAGTATGTAACTCTACTTTTTCAACTTTAAATTTTGTAAACCCTAAATACAGATCAAGTATTTCTAATGAAAATGTAGCATCCAAAGACTTAGTAAGAAAATAAGAATATAAAATATCTCTAATATTTTATATTGATTACATGTTGAAATTACATTATTTTGGGTATATTTAGTTAAGTAAAATATATTGATAAAATTAATTTCTCTTGTTTCTTTTTTTAATGTGGTTATAATAAAATTTAAAATTACTTATGTGGCTTACACTGTACTTCTCTTAGACAGTGCTGATTTAGGACGTGGAATTCCAAATGCTCCCCTCCTGTGCTTTGTGCACACCACCAACAGCCAGTTACCTGTCGACTGCTCCGGGGCAGCCGTGCTAGCCGCACTCCTGACAGGTCGAACAATCTCACTTGCCGGTTGTCATGCGGGAGGGCTATGATTTTTTGGCCAACACATACATTGATTCTGCAAAGAAAAGATCAAAGTGAGTGTGTGAAACAGTGACATAAGTTTCTGAGTTCACAGATAATGATGCAGTAGGATATTCCGTGTTATTCACATTTCAAGGCAAACTATATTAACCCCAGGTATTATCTGTTTGTGGCATTAGAAAAGAGACCAAGTTACTTATATGTTACTACTACAAAATACACACAGACCCCACACACATCTGCCCAATTCAGACACACATGCATGCTACTAGCGAGACACAAACCCACCCAAACACAAGATCGATCCCTCACAGAAAAGCAAACAAGAGCCCTGCAACACCTGGCCATGAAGGGCCCATCCTTATTCTTACAAATCTCACTATGTTAACCTGATATTATACTGAATAAGTTTAAGTATTTGTGGAATACTGAAATTGCATTAGAGGGTGAATAAAATATATTTCCCTGGGAGTCTAAACCACTTTCCCCAAAGCTCTATCACTCAAACACTAAATCTCTATGAGTAAGATGTAAAACCACAGCACCCCTTTCACACCAAGCCGAATGCCGTGTGCAACGAGCAGCGTTACTGCACCTGTTGATGGCGGAGTCTGTGCGGATGGTTGCGATGGGGGATCTCATGTTCTTTAGGTCCCACACTTTCACCGTGCGGTCGTCACTGCCGGAAACCACATTGTCTCCCACGGTAAAAACGGCAGAGGTCACAGTGCTAGGAGCAAAGGAGACCGAGTCAGACCCCACCCCATCCCAGGACAGGGCATGGTGCACAGCACACCCTCCCCCTGCGCCCCACACCATCCCAGGACAGGGCATGGTGGACAGCACACCCTCCCCCTGCGCCCCACCCGTCCCAGGACAGGGCATGGTGGACAGCACACCCTCCCCCTGCGCCCCACCCCGTCCCAGGACAGGCATGGTGGACAGCACACCCTCCCACTGCGCCCCACACCTCCCAGGACAGGGCATGGTGGACAGCACACCCTCCCCCTGCGCCCCACACCATGCAAGGACAGGGCATGGTGGACAGCACACCCTCCCCCTGCGCCCCACCCCGTCCCAGGACAGGGCATGGTGGACAGCACACCCTCCCCCTGCACCCCACCCCGTCCCAGAGCAGGTGTACAGTGCCCTCCATCTTTGCACCCCACACGATCCTGCTTCCAGGGACCCAGGGACCGAGGTCACAGGCAGACGGCCAGCTCACAGTTGTCTTCCTGAAAATTGCTCCCACCTCTGAAAGTTTCTCCACACTGTAGAAAACAAGGACCCCTGATTTCATCTCAGCAGACTAGTAAAATGCAGTCCATTCTACTCTATTCTACCAACTCTAGGCAATAGAGCAAAGAGAAGCTACCAGAAAATATGGATTAAACAGAACCTGCCAAAATGTCTACATATTTGTGTCTGACAGCAGAGAATTAAAAAAAAAAAAAAAAAATCCATTCCAACAGCAACTCCCAATTTAATCAGAACATAGGAGTTAGAGAAAGACTCTGACAACTTAACTATTCAAAAGTGGGCAAAGGACTTCAACAGACGTTTCCCCAAAGACGGCACACAAACGGCCACCAGCACATGATGAGATGCTCACCGCCACCAGTCTCACGGGAGATGCAAAGGCCGGCCACAGTGAGACGCCACCACGCATCGACAAGGATGGCTAGCACCAACAACAAAACCAGAAAACGGATAATCACAGGTGCTGACAAAGCTGCAGAGAAATCAGAGCTCTGGTGCGTTGCTGGCGGGAATGTAGAACAGTGCGGCTGCCGACAGTACAGTGGCGCATCGAGCAATCGAACACAGAATTACCACGTGACCCAGCAATCCCACCTCTGGGCACACCCAAGTAACTGAAAGCCAGGACCCGGACGCCTGCACAGCGTGCGTGGCCACGGCAGCCAAAAAGTCCACGTGGGAACAACCCAAACATCATCAGTGGTTGGATGTTTTTTAAACACAGCCTAAACACAGAATGTTATTCAGCCATAAAAAGGAAGGAAATTCTCACACACTAAACGTGGACCCTGCCAACACAGCAGGTCCCTGCAACAGGCACATCCACCAAGACAGGAGGGAGGACAGAGGTTCTCAGGGTCTGGGAGGAGGTGGGAACAGAGTTTCTGTTTGGGATGATGGAAAAGGTTCTGGAAATAGTGGTGCTTGCACAACAAGGTGAATTTATTTAATGCCACTGAACTATACATGTAAAAAAGGTCAAAATGGTAAAGTTTATGTTTTGTGTATCTAACCACAACTTTTATTTTTAAAAGTCTTAAGAAGAGAAACTCGACATTGGCACCTCTCCCTGAAGCTGTCTGTATAGTCCAGGATGGTGATTAATGACCTTCTGTCTAAGTCAAATGCTCTGAGCAGTGACCACTGGGTAGGGGCTCAAGGCACAGGGGCCCTGAAACGGTCATACGGTTACTCGAGGACACATACTCAAGATCAAAAGTGCCATAAAGACAAGAGGAGATGGGAAAAGGCTTCATTTAGTTTGTGTCAACTATTTCATAGGTTTGCTTTTGAAATGTAGAAAATATACGGTGTCTGATACGGTGTTGAGTATGTGAACTATTCTCACTAACGGTGAAACGAAATACAAGCGAGGGGCGTCAGCACTCGAGCTGCGCTGCGACTCTGAAGAAACCCAGCCGAAGCCTTCGCAGGCCGGGTCTCGCTGCTGGCGGAGGCTGCCCGGTGGCCGTGGCTCTGCCTTGACAGGTGAGGCAGCCTCCCTCTCAATCCAAGGAAAGCCACCAACCCTTGTCACAAGATGCTTCGCACTGAGATAGTAAGATGCCATCTGAAGAAGAAAATTCAATCACCTCTCTGTTCACTGGCAAAGTTCAGCGAAAAGAACGTGACAAAAGCCCCTACTTCCCAGTGAGCTGAGGCCTGAAGCACCCTCCCTACACACTCATCCTTTGGGGACGGGCCGCAGTGTCCTGGAGCAACACGGAAAGGTTTTTACCATGCGCAGACGAGCTCCCACGTTCATCATCTGTCCCTTCAACAGCCTTAACAGGACTTGCCCCCTGCCTCACGCACTGCAGTGTCCAGGTGAACCCACGAGTTAACGAACCTCCCGTGACCGGCCCACCAGGAAGACATCACCTGATCTCGGAGCAGAGTTGGCAGCAGCTTCTCAGAGACACAGGCCCCACCACCCTGCACTGTCTCCCATGGCACAAATGGTCACCGTGTCGAGGCTAAAATGCGTCCCCCAACTCACTGACACTGCTGAAATCACCCACGAGATGACGAGCGTGTAAACGTCCACCCTCAGTGAAGCAGGGTGCCCTCTGATCTTTATAAGCCACCAACGTACATGGGACAAAAGCCTGGTTTCTACCCGTGACACACGTGCATCCACCCTAACTGGGGCAGGGCCACCAATCACTGGGACAGAGTGATTCCAATGACATGCCAGCTGTCCCTGTCACCGACGCTGCTGAGCTGGGGCTGCAGGACCCACTCAGGCTCCTGCCGAGCGCGGCACTGTCCAGTCTCCAGGCCCATATGAAACCCTCTTAATTTAAATGGACACAAGTGAAGTTCTAATGAAGTCTAAGCTCCACTGCATTAATACAGCATCAGACTATAGCAAAGTTACTAAAAGTCAAGGAGTTTCAACAATGCCTGACAACAAACTATGGCTTGAAGGCCCATGAACACAATCAGGAATAACATGACGGCAACAATACTCCACAAAGTACATCTGCCTCTGAAGACAGTCTTTGCTGGAGCACACACGTCCACAGTGTGAGTCTCATGCTGACTCCTCAGCCCGGATCTGGCGTCTAGGCGGGATCCTGCCCCGAGTGGGGCGTCCCAGGTGCTGCAGAAGTAGCGGCCTCCCCGCCTCTGCACACCTGTCACCAGAGCAGGCCCCTCCCCAGGATGACAACCAACATCGTCTCCCGGGGGCACAGCCACACAGCTGACATGACTACAGCGCACCGAGAGGGCCACGGCCACGTCACGCAGGGAGGAGCAGGCGGGAGAGGGCAGACCTGCAAAGTCAACCCAGAGACACACACATGAGCTCTGCATGTAAAAAGAAGAACCACCTGAGGGTTTGACTGCAAAGTAGCCGTTGCTATGTCTTAAATGCAAAGGTAACAATAAGGCGTAAGGAGCTCCAACAACTAGTCGGGCTTTGAAAAGCAGAAGGTAAAGTCTCCGTCCACTCTCTGGGGACTGCGGTCTTCAGGAGGGTCTGGCCACGTTAAACTTCAGTTAATGTTCTCCTAAATTAATGGGAAAAAAGCCTCAACAAAAGATCGCCTAACCCTATGTTAATGAAATGCTAAAAGACATTACGTTTTTAATAAATCACAATCTTGACAGGTATTGTAGGACATCAAAAGAAAAAAAATTGGCAAAGAGGCAGTAGTTTTAAAGGCAACCTCAGACCAGAGGTCGCACGGGGAGGCTGGTGAGCTGCAACTGCTCACTGGAAAAGCTTCAGACTCTGCCAAACTCCAGCAAGGCTCATTTGTCTTGTCGCGGGGAGCAGTGGAGCATGCACTTCCAGCTGACAGCACGCGCCTCCTCGCCGCACACCACCGCCTGCTCCGGAACACTCTGCTCCCTCTGTGGGTCTCCATCAACGGAAACGCTGTAATGCTAGCACCCTCATTAGGGACAACAGCTGCCTGCCCAGTCACACAGAGACACAAAGCTGCTCTGCATAACAATCTGCCGAAACTTCACGGCTAAGAAAAGAAATACACAGTGTGGAAAATGCTGGGCCGTGAAATGCTGATGCTTCCTGGCCCCATGCCAAAAACTGGCTGTGGTTTCCATTTCTTATTTTTAAAACATAGCTTCCTACTAAATATGTTTTTATATCTGAAGAACAGACCAGTGTGTTCACCGAGAGCAGGTCCCCCCTGCGGAACCCGAGAGCGTGGGGCGTCCCGTCCCTTGTAGCATGAGCAAACCTGTTCAAGGCACACAGAATCCATCTGTGAAGAAGAGTATCTACAAAGGCATCGTTGTGACTTGAACACCTGGCCACCCAAGGTACACTACAGCTTTCACACAAAGGCGCGAGCACGACACCCGCATCATCCAACAGATCCCGACTTGAAAACGGAGCAGTGTCTGAGTTACAACCGAAGCACATTCTACGAGCCGGCCCAGAACTGGCACAGCTGCACGGACGAGCACGCAACAACGCAAGGAAAGACCCGGTGGCACCACGCTCGTCGTGTTCAAAGTCATCAGGTCACCACATTCCTCCACACTCTCCAAATTGTCTGTATAAAATCAAGCTTCTAACAGATGAAACAAGTCTTCACCCTTAACAGTCAGGCTAAATAAATGGACATTCTAGGATCTTGGAACGTAGACCCTTCTTTTGCCTTCCCTATCACATGTGCCTTTCAGAATTACAGAATTCACACCAGCCTGTATTTTAAGAATTCAGATGAACTGAGAAACAGAAAAGTTGTGTCCAAATAGAACATTGCTGGATGTTCCTTAATGGCTAACTCCCAAAAAAAGTGGACCCTAAAATAAAAAACAATCAAAGGGAAAGTCAAACTTGAATCACACACAATTCTTTTTCAGGATTTAAAATTCAACCGTTCCCTGGAAAAAGGAAGTTAATCCCCCTAACATGCAGCTGTTCCTCCACACTCTCATTTGGTCACACTAGTCTCTAAACGTCCCTTGTCAGGAACGCTGCAGAGACCTTCACACTCGCTCACCGGTAAGTCTGCACTTCGGAAGTGTTCACTCAAGAAGTTTCTGCCGAGCACCTGCTGTGTGCCAGGCCCCGCACGTGTGAAAGAGCACGCACCAAGAAGAAGGCAAAATCACTCAGATGACACCTCCCTTCTGGCGGTGAAGACAGCAACTGACTCACGGATTTTAATGGAATACAGCAGTTTTAGGGCACACGACATCATTCTAATGGCTGAAGTGTGCTGCTGGCTGTCATTATGCGTGAGCCACAAACACGCTTCTAAGAGCCAATTTATTACTGGTCCCCAGAGAAAGGCCCCTAAAGTGATTTCAGAGGGTGTCAGAGCAATGTGTTCAGTTACTGGACTACCCTGGCCTTAGGAGTTTACTAATTGAATCAGTAAGAACCTTTCCACACACTATTCAAAGAAGCTGTTCAGTTCAATACACCTTAATTTAAAATCATTATAGAAAAGTTAAGACTCTTATTTGCTTTTTATGAAATCTGATCATTCTGCTTCATTCTTATTAAACTATGTGATAGTCAACTATAAATAAGTTTGGAATATTTGTAATTGCATCAACAATTTCAAAGAAATCTGGAAGGAATATGCACTACATTTAAATTAGGTGAGGACCTAACGGGTACAATGCACACTGTCTAGGTGATGGGCACACTTGGAACTTTGACTCAAACTGAACAAAAGCAAATTATGTAACCAAAACGTTGTACACCTGTAATATTCTGAAATTTTAAAAAAAGACATACAAATGGCCAACAGTAAAATAATAATAATAATGATTAATTAATTAATAAATAATTAATTAGGTGAAGAATGACCTCCCTCAGGTTTTAAATACCCAAATTTCCATTCCTTTATTTTCTGGATCTGAGAGTCTGCCTATTGCATACTCATCACTTTAAAGGTAATACGATACAGACAAGCCCTATTCATTAGAATAGCCAGGAAAATTAAAGTCGAAATGTGTCAAGAAATACAAGATTTTTACTCTCAAACACATTAGTAGGTTAACCAAAAACTACAAAGCAGGAGAAAGATCACTCTTACTTTAGTAAACCACCCAACGACATTGCTGGGAGCAGGGAGTGCCAGGCGTGCTGCGTGGACTTGCCCCTGGCTAGGAAAGACGCCTCTCCTGCCTGTGTAGGGCACGGCCCAGCTCAGCACCCGTGGGCACAAGCGCCACCGGCTGTGGGTGCGGCCAACAGGGTGAGCGTGTGAGATGCCGACTGGCCTCCCGCCGACACGGGACGGGCTGCTGGGTCACCGGGCCTCACCCCATTCTGCTGCACACCAAAGGAGGCTGGACAGGGAGCCATCCACCGGCACCAGGATGGCACCCGTGGGCTCCACGCGGGCAGACTCAAAGTCAAACATCACTTTTAAAAGTTCAGAATGAGCTCTGACCCGGCCCTCTGACACCTAGCACTTCTCAGGGAGGGCTCACTGCTCCTTTGCCCAGCACCTGTGGGACTCCCCACTTGGGCACTAACATTTGAGGGGCACCACTGCACAGGACTATCAGAGACCCGCGTCTCCTGCAGCCCTGAGGAGCTCACGGGTGGGCGACGTGGCCCGGTGAGCCTCAGACCCCCCAGAAGACCAGATCACTGGTGAGAATGAGCAGAACAGCCGCCCCCGGCCTCAACCAGGAACACGTGCCTCCCTCCACCAGACACGCCACCATCTCCAGGCTATTACGGAAATGGCTGGGGAGGGCTGCGAAACACTGCAGCGGGAAAGTGTTTTTATTCCCTAAGTTTATTAAGCCGTGGCCAACACACACTCCTTTAAGCTAAGGTCCGATACTACCACGCACAACATCGAAGCCAGTCAACTCACCAAGACCGCAAGGTCCATGGTCCTCTGGCACCCTCCGCATCACACGGGCCCAGGGGCCCGCAGCACCAGCACAAAGGGAGAGGCAGGCGTGGTGCCCTCTCTCCCCGGCAAGGATCTCCACAGCCAGCCCACGGGCAGGCCAGATCCCAAGGTCAGCTCAACTCCACAGAGGACAATCGGCACAAGCCCCGCACACATCCTCAGTGCCCCTGGGCCACTCTGCACCCCATGCTCGCCCGGTACGGCTGGCCTCAGTCGTACTGTGGGCTCTGCGCTGCCCATGGCTCCTGACACCCACCTGACACCTTCTACCAGGGACTTCCAGGAAAACAGAGACAAGACATGACAGCAACAGAGAACCACGCCTGCCAGGGTCTGCACAGAACCCCTCCGCTCTCGGACAAGGGCTGCGCCGCGGCTCCCCTCTCCTCCACCATCCGCCCCTCGCTGCCCCCTCCTGCCACCTGGCCCCTCAGCACCCACGAGGCCACCAGAAAGCCGTGAGCCCACCCAAGACGCAGCCCACTCAGCAGCCCGAGGGCTCAGGTGGCAGCTGACCCCTGGGTGCGCCTCCCACCTCGCTGGAGGAAATTAACTTTGATCCATTCTTTTCAAATGGCAACTCCCAACTGTAACATATTAATCCCTCAAGAGACTTTACAGCCATATAATATGACCTGTCTCAAAACAGCTCCTTCTTGTGAAAGATGCACTTCGGTGCAAACACAGTGCCTTAGTTTTTTTAAAGCCTCCCCACAGCAGCTGTTACTTGAAAAACTAGAAGACCAAGTGACACCCCACAAGACAGAACAACTTCTTTTTCAAATTAGACAAAAAATTTTTGAAAAATATTCTTTATTGCTAACCAAACTAAGCTATCTTTATTAAATTGTTTACACTTTCTGTTCCGAATACCAAAAACTAAGTTCTAAGTTAGGACCATTAACAGTGAGAACACCCCTAAGCCATCAGCTAAGCAGGACAGAGTTTCTTCTACGCTGTTACATAAAAGGAAACAGAGCCATTATAGAAACACTGAGTGCGGTGCCCAGATTGCATGACCGCACCCGGCTCCGTGTTCTCTGGACTGAGTACACAGCACTCAGTTCCATGTTCTCTGGACTGAACACGGCACTCAGCTCCGTGATCTCTGGACTGAGTACACAGCACTCAGTTCCATGTTCTCTGGACTGAACACGGCACTCAGCTCCGCGATCTCTGGACTGAGTACACAGACTCAGTTCCATGTTCTCTGGACTGAACACGGCACTCAGCTCCGGATCTCTGGACTGAGTACACAGCCACTTTAGTTCCTGACGTCTCTCGGACTCGACGGCACTCAGCTCGCGATCTCTTGATTTGCTCTGTTTCGTGTACTGGTCTTACTGTCCTTGAGGATCAAGGCCACTGAAGGACACAGACCATTTCCCACAACTACCTGCATTCACAGAGCCTATGCACACATATTTTCTAAGTGTACGCTCTTGACTTGCTTTGCAACACAGCTTTTCAGAATACAGGAGAAAATTCCTAACGTCCATGTCCTCATGTTCTTTCTCCATAAAAATGGCCATTAGGCTTTTATTCAGGGTTAATTGTTATTGCTATATATCAACTTTTAAATGTTAGAAGCAATAAATAAGAGAAATTGGGGATTAAAGGAGAAACAACACTAGACACTAACACAAAAACGGGAAAAGGCAACAACTCACTTCCAGAGAAGCCAAAATAAAATATAAACAGACAACACTCAAAACGCACAGCCCCTGGGGGCCATTTAGAGCGGGAAGCAACACGACACACACAGGCTCCCTCTCTCTACGTAAAACACACACACTTAAATTAGTCAAAATCTCTTTTTAAGTTTTGGTTCTTGAGGGATTACTGAGAAACCACTTACGTGGAACACCTCGCCCCCCAAGGAAGGCCATTGAAGGAAGCGTTGCTCTGCCCTGCTGCCGGGCGCAGGACCCTGTAGCTCAGGCGCAAGCAGCGAGCCCGGGCGGCGGTATCTGTGACAGCAAGTGCAAGGGCTGCAGACACTGCCCACCTGCTGCCCACCTGCTGCCCACCTGCTGCCCCGGCCACCTCACCTGAGCTGGGGTGCAGGGCCAAATGCCCACACACCACTCTCACCACCATCTTTTCCAAAAATTGGCTGGACCCAAGACAGCTGCCCCCCTCCCCCACTCTGCTCACCCCACACCCGCTCTGGGTCCTGCCAGCACATGGGGTCTGGTCGACAGACATCCCTGCCTGCCTCGGTGAGTCTGCACTCGAGTACCTCACAGTCGGGAAGCTCCCCACCCGTGTCGATACCCTGGCAGCTGTTGCATGGTCACCCCAGTGAAAGTGGCGGGGCCTGAGAGGCTGCAGTGGGGCTGTGGAGTGCAGCCGTGCACATGCGTCCTTATCTTGCTAGTTCCTGAGCAGCCCTTCCTGAAGGAGCAATTTTAAATGGGTAAAATGGAGAAATATTAAATCTCCTCTTACTTTTAAACACGATATTCTGAATTGGAAACAACTTTAAAGTGTTTCAGCAGGGGCTGGCTCTGTAAATTCCCGCACGTTCACACTACAGGACGCTAAGCCAGGAAGTAAGGGAACGGGTGGCTCTGCAGGCGCCAGGGTGGACGAGCTGCCAGCGAGACACGAGGGCACCGGCCCACGACGGCCACCGCACGAAAGAGTGCACAGCCTGCTCGCGTCACATGCTCCCGCCTCCTTGGTCGTTTCATTCCTAAGACAAAGCATTCACTAGTTCACATACAAGAAACACCAAACCACACCTGAACACCACCCCCGCAGTAAGACCCGCCCCCGCCCACACCGGGGTGCGCAGAGCCTGCAGTGGGCGAGGCCGGGAGTCCTCAGTGATCCTCCGCCTTAGACATCAATCAGTTACTGCCAGGAATTACACAAGCCCACCAAATTCCTCAAAATAAAACCATAATTACCTCAATTAATTTAATTAATTCAATCCAGTTAAAAAGAGGGTGGAGCCACTGTACTTCCGGGCACATGGGTAAGGGGGTGCAAAACTGAAGGGATTCAGGCTCAAAGGCGTGAGCCGCAGTTCTGCAGCCGCTGCGATCTACAGCTCAGCCACTTCTCCAGGGGTCACACCACCTGGCACCTGTTTCTCCTCAACAAAGTCTGCTGCATCGACCGACTCTTCCTTTCACAGAAGATCTCTCGGTAGCACGCGAGGCTGGGGGACAGCATTTTACCCACAGTAGAGCTCCAAGGAGATCTGTTGTCAGTGTAGCTGCCTTCATCAACAAGCTTAGCCAGACCTTCAGCACAACTTGCTGCTTCGCGTTGCACTTTTACATTACGGAGACGGCTTCATTCCTTAAACCTCATGAACCGGCCTCCCTCCAACTCTCCTTCTGCGGCCTCCTCTCCCTGTTCAGCCTGCGCAGGGCTAAGGAGAGCCGGGGCCTTGCTCTGGACTAGGCTTTGGCTTAAGGGAACACTATGGCTGTTTTGCTACTTGTCCTTTCTCCCGAACACTTAGAGGCTATGGTGTTATTAATCAGCCTAGTTTCCATATTGTTGTGTGTCAGGGAACAGGGAGGCCCCAGCCAATCAGTGGAGCAAGCGAAACATACACATTTATCGATTAAGTTTGCCATGTTATGTGGGTGCAGTTCATGGTGCCCCAAAACAATTACAACAGTAACAGCAAAGATCACTGATCACAGATCACCATAACAGATATAATGATGATGAAAAAGTTTGAAGTATTGCAAGAATTATCAACATGTGACACAGAGACACAAAGTGCACACATGCTGTTGGGAAAATGGCTCCAACAGACTCGCTCAAGGCAGGATTGTCACAAATCCTCGCCTGTAAATAAGACAGTTATCTGAGGACCGCAATACAGTGAAGCACAGTAACACGAGGTATGCCTCTGTTGAGAAATAAACACTAACAGCCAAAGTCCCCGTAACGTTCCAAAGTTTTCAAATTAAATTAAACCTTTTCATTATTCTAAGAATACCACATATTATAATTTCGCATTCCTGCTATTAGAAAAACAATTTTATATAAAGTATTTAAAATTACTTTTCACATAAATCAGTATACATTGGGCAACTAATAAATAGTCCAATAATAATAGCCACATAGTTATACCAAGTAAATACTTTTGTGGTAAAATTCCTATTACAATAAAGAGATGTCATAATACAGAGTGAAAGCAAATATAACACATCATAAAAGAAAAAGGCTTATTAGTCCTTTCTAAAAATATACGATCAAAGCCTTAAACAGAGTTTTACATTAAGGAGCACCATCCACACCCAGCAGAGATAATGACAGTACAAATCCCAAGGGGACCCATTTGGCCATACAGTGAAGCATCATATCACAAACTCTAGTTTTTCAGAATGACACAGAATCCACGTAGAAGTACAAGGATAACAGTAAGAAGAAACGGAAAACAGGGAAAAGTCTCTTTCCTACACAAACTGGATTATAAAACTGGGCCAATAATCTGGAAGCATATACAGCCACATCTCGCCTTAAGAAAACACAATATACAAAAAGTCAAATTAACTGCACAGTTTACTGAATTATTCTCAAAAAGACATTAGATTCTAATGTACTTTATACTAAAGAATTCTTTCTGAGTTCTTGTAAATGAAAACACGCCCTACAGTAAAACTTTTAAAACATGTTCCACATCATGTTAATATGAATTATGTGAGAAAGGGTCTTTTTAGTCGTGTATGTTTAAGAAATACTGCCTCTGTTTAAGCAATGATTCATTAAAAAACACTTTGCATACAAATTTTCAGGCTACACCGACAAGAACAGCAAGTTTCTTAAGAATTGCAAGTCTGAGTTTTGCTTTTAATGTTCAGGAAAAGAACCGGGTTAAAAGGACTCAAGAAAATCACTTCAACAGAGCAACTTACTAGCCTAGAAGACAGTACCGTAGGCCTGACAACAGCTCCCAGGGGACATTCCCACCTCATCACGGGGCAGACACCGAGCTGGATGCTGGACTTGCAGACGGGACAGCTAATCCCCTCGTGGTCAGGATGGTTTCAGAACAGGACACAGCATCGGGGCCACGTATGTCTGCAGGGAAGCCATGGGCGCTACAGGAGAGCCTCTGGAGCAGAGGACCCACCAGAGCGACACAGCGGCTGGGGAAGGGGACCCAGGGTCTGTTTTCACAAGTCATATTCAGAACGTCACAGACCAGCCATCAAACAGAACACACACTGCTGGCATTGGCCGTTCCTCTGCCCTTAACGGGGAACTAAACCCTCAGCTGTGCTTTTAATAAAGGTGTGCCTTGGCACACATGCACACATGTACACATGTACACATTTGCAAAAATAATGCATTGTGTAGATTCTATCTGTCACATAGGCTTGGACCTGTAGAACCCATGCCAGAGACAACAGTTATTGACTAAGAAGATTCCTTAGCTGAAACATTTTTGTAAAATGTCCCATTTCTTGCTTTCCTAAATATGAGGTATTTCTAGAGGCTTACTGCCAGTATACTAATAGGAAGTATTTTGTATTCCGTAAAGGCATCCACAGCCCCGTCTGCTGGCCAAGCCCCAAGCCGCAGGCCTGCGGGGACACTCCAGGCAGTGGGCTGGGCCAGTCCATGGGGTACCCGGGAGCAAACCCAGCCTCCAGCCTCCTAGCAAGTCCAACTCAGAAAAGCTTAGAAAGGTTAAAACTTCCCCTCCTCTGACACCTACAGCAAGGAAATTAGACCAAAGAAAGAACTTTTCAGAACATAGTCTTGGATCTACACATCAATAAAGTATACTAGTTCATGCTAACTCAAGTAAGAAAAGAAAATGCAATGTAAGAGTGGTGGTGGTGCTTGTACGTGTGTTCTATTTTCACTAAACTCTCTGGTGTGTGAATTCAGGCATTAACCTGCACCTTGGAAGATGGGGGCAGAGAGGTCCCGTGGGTCACATGTTCCACCTCTGCCACGTCCATACCTGATTCCGTTAAAAAAACACAAAAACTAAGACACTGTATTTGTGAGTCCACATAAAAAATAAGAATCCTTCATAACCAGTTAGATTCCTCATAAGCATCTCTCTCTAAAACACAACCGTTATTTCATGTACACACCAGCAAAAATATACCACAAATTAAGTAGGTATTTTAGAGACACCAGCACTGCCTGCACTCACACCCAGAGGGAGACAGAAGAGAAAAACCAAGTGTTGAAGCATCCTCAAAAGCTAACACATGCACTTCCAATCAACTCCCAATACTACAAATATACTCTTGCCCCTTTTTACACAAAACAAAACACAAATACAATTTTTCAATCAAACAAGGTAACTGAACAGAGAGCATGTGACTAAAGGTCTTCAGATAACACCACGAGGAAGCCTGGAGGCACTGGGAGAGACTGCCCTAGCACCACCCAGAGCCAAACTCAGCACGCTGTGTAGCCTCCCCGTGCCCAGCCTCCTCCCCGCGGAACGGGGACGACCCAGCCAGACTCCCGGTGAGCTGCTCTGAGCATGCCTGGGACCGGGTCCCTCTGCCTCGCTCTCTGGACACACACCGGGCCCATCTCCCTGTGCCACGTCGGCTCCCTCACATCACGAAGACATCACAAGCACCTGCTCTCCACAGGCCGCACAGGTGGCAGCACCCATCAGTCGGAAGCTGTCGGCAAGTCCTGTCTGGGGCACTCCCCTGCGCCGGGACAGCAGCCCAGAGACGAGGCCGCCAGGGAGGCAGACACGAAGCAACAAAGATCACGACCAGCACGTGGAGGAGCCCACGAGTCTGTGCAGATGCTCAGAAGCACAACGCTGCTGATGCGCATGGAGAGAATGACGGGAATCAGAGACAACCGAGGCAGGAAGGGTCCGCCCCCAGGAGGGGCTGCGGGGAGGAGAGGGACACACATCTCGGAGCACTGCAGTCACCTCAAACCGAGACCTGGCACAGCCCGCCTTGACCCGGGTCCAACTCGGCACCCCGACAGCGGGCGCCCAGCTATGGCTGGGAGGCACTTCTGGCGAAAAGGAAACCATGGGAGAAACGCAGACCGTGGGACGTCCTCCAAGAGACCTGGCTTGCAGTCGGCACAGGAAAACTCAACGTCACACAAAGAGCAAAGGATGGGGGGCCTGTCCTGGACTAAAAGGGGCAAAGGACATAGCATCTAAGTGTGATGAGCGAACCCTGATTAAATCCTAGAGCTAAAAAGTGTAGCAAAGACATTTTGGAGAGAACTGAGTAAAGTTAAACATGGCCAGAAATTAAATGATACTGTAGAATTTACATGAATTTTCTTGGGCGGATGATGTAACTGTACTAGAACATCCTTATTCTTACAAGACGAGTGCTTGAGGCAGGAGGATGCTTGAGCCCGGAGTTCCAGGCTGCAGTGAGCTGTGACTGGCCACGGCACTCCGGCCTGGGCGACAGAGTGAGACCCTGTCTCAAAAAAAAAAAAATTCCTCCAAACAGAAATTGCAGGCCAAGCACAGTGGCTCACGCCTGTAACCCCAGCACTTTGGGAGGCCAGGGTGGGAGGAGGGCTTGAGCCCAGGAGTTCCAGGCTGCAGTGAGCTGTGATCTCGCCACCGCACTCCAGCCTGGGTGACAAAGTAAGATCCTGTCTCTTTAAAAAATAAAAAGATAAAAAAAATTTGCTGAGCGCTCCTACAGGCAGGAACTTTTCCGGACATGGGTGTCAAGCAGGACCAGCCCCCGGAGTATGCTCCGCAGGGAGGACTAGAAGGGGACGTGCGGATGAACCACACAGGCGAGATGGGGGGTGGGGAAGAGGAGAACTAAGAAACACTCCCAGGTCTGCAGCACACAGATGCTCTCAGCACTCGGCGAAGGCTAAGACCGGGAAAGAACTGAAGAGCTCTGCTAGGACCCCCTTACGCTCGAGTCGCCTGCCAGAAATTCCAGCAGAGAGGGGCGCGCTAGACGGAGGGGCTATGCCTGCACACACCAACGTGTGTGTGTGTACCTTCTCGCACAACACCCCTGCAGACACACGTGACAACAAAAACCAGACTGGAAAGTTCCAGAAGATGCCCCGTGGGTGCTGTGAGCAGCTCCAGCCGACCTTCCTGACCGTGGCCCTGGGCTGTCCCTGCTCGTCCCAAACCCTCTCTCCCCACCACCCCGTTCCATCCCTACCCAACATCAGTGCCTTTTCTTAATGTCCTAGATCCTCTGGAACAGCCGACAGCGAGTTAAATGTTTATTGAAGAACAGCCATTTTGAAAGATAGCAGAGTTGGGAGTATTGAAAAGTAGGGTTAGAATTAAATTTTCATGTCAACCCACAGAACTTTTTTATGAACATTTAAGGACAGATGTCTGAACAACTGAGACTCACTCTGTGTGTCCCTGGAAAACGTTCACGGAGTGGATGGAAGGGTCCCTGAAATCCCACAGGCGGAAAGTCGTGTCGCGAGAGGAGGTCACTACAAGCCGCTGGGTGGGGTGTGTGCAGCAGTGTGTTAACTCCTGGTCGTGCCCTGCAACCAAAAGCCACAAGAAGCAAGGTCACCCACCTGTAGATACACACTGAGAGCGCTGCTCCTTAGAAACGCAAGAATCAGAAAACTGTCTTGAAGGGCTCCGCCGCTAACATCAGTGGAAAGGTACACCTAACCGAGCCACTTCTTCACGTGCGGAGTCACAATGAGACAGGTTTTCCCTGGGAAGCTGGGGGCCCTTCCAGTTGTCCATTCCAAAGGAGCAGGGAACTAGGTGTGTGTTTAACCCACTTTCTGATCCTAGCAGTTATTAATAGAAGGTCCAATAAATTAACAGGCTGAGCACATGAACAACTTAAATCTTAATTCTTCACTTCCAGAACAACATTTCATAATATAATACTGTGGGCCCTCAGTAAAATACAATCTTGGACACCCAATTAGGAAATACACTTACTGACAAATTTGCAGAAGCAACTGTGATAGGCAGAATCTTAAATTGGCCCCCAGCCCCTGAGCCACCCCCACCCCCGGGTCTGTGCCCTGTAGAATTAACTTCCCTTCATTAGAGCAACAAAAAACTAATACAACAACTGTATTTCAAATATCAAGACACTACGTGCCACAATTAAATCTCCTGAAGATAAAATAAATTTAGCTACCAAAAGTTCTATTAGAAAGAACCTCTGAAAATTAAAACAGAACAGCCAAGAGGACTAAAAATAATTATGGCCAAGAAGTAACTTGCAAGATCAGACACAGGTACACGAACACGTATTGCAAGTGCACAGAGGTTTCAAGAACTAAGGTACCCGCAAGGGAATGGACCAGCTCTGAGGTCTCCACGTCGTACAGGTTCGCCGTCCTGTCCCAGGAGGCGGTCACGGCCTGCTTCCCTCCGACCAGCCAGTCGGCGGCGATGACCACGCCCTGGTGGCTCTTGAGGGACGTCAGCGGGCCCCGGACGGCAGGGCAGTCACTGGGCGCATCTCCATCGAGGTCGGGCTCATCTTTATCTGAATATTCTACTTCGTCTTCCCCAGAGATTTGCTGCTAAAGGTAAGATTAGAAAAGAAAGAAATTTCCTGGGGATCTTGAGTTTTTTCTGACAAAGCTACAAAATCAGGGTGTCCTCACTTCCCTTTCTAGGACTTATTTGTCGCTACGACCAACACCAGGAGGACGCGGGTGTAAGCGGGGCTGGGGGAACATCATCAACTCTGCGCCTACCCCCTTGGCTAAGACCCAAGGCCAAGGACACGGGAAAGAACGAAGGCCGCGGGGATCTCAGACGCGCTGCGGTTCATTTCCACTCACCAACAGGATGGCAAACAGAATGACTTTCAACATTTTAAGTTTTTGACACTTATTAGTAGAAATGCAATGTAAAGCTAAACAAATACAGTTGGAAGTCAATAATTTATTACAATAAAAAAGGAGTATTTCAATTCTCAAGAGCCTGTTTAAAATACACTTAAAGAGTTCTATTGCTATAAAAATAACATGAGGGTTTATTTTCCTACAATATCAATGAAGTCTTTTGTCAAAGGCCAAGGATAAAGTAAAAACATGACAGCCAGCATAGACTCCTGCTCTGTGAGAAAATCTGTGTCTCCACTCAACACATATTTACCAGGTGCCAAGAGGTGCTGACTACACAGCAGGGAAGGGAGCAGCCGGCATGTGACACGCACGGGCAGGACTAAGCGCGTTGCAGCTGATAGGAATACCGGAGTGAACACACCTGGCAAAGGCCCTGCCCTCACAGAACTTATGCTCCAGAAGGAAGGGAGGCCACAGGCGAGCAGACGCACATGTTAACGTGGGGATATGTCACACGGACACACTTGGCTATGGGAATGCACATCACACGGACATATATGACTATGGGAACAAACATCACAGACACATGACTGGGAATACATGTCACATGGACACACACTATTATGGAAGTGTGCCGTGTGTACACACTCGTATGGTAATACATGCCACATACATGTACACAGAGTCAGTTCTTGGAAGAAAAATAAGACAGGACAAGGGTAGTTGGGGGCTGCTGTTTTACACAGAATCACTGAGGACACTCTCCTGTAAAGTAACATTTGAGTCCAAATGAGCAGAAAGCAGGGAGTCAGGTGTGTAGACCCTGAGGGGGCAGCATGCCAGGAGAGGGAGCACCAAGTGCAGAGCCCCGTGTGCTATGCAGACGTGTGCTATGCGTAGGGCATAGCACATGGGGGCAGCAGTACAGGGTAACGTCAGAGACGTCACAGGGGAAAGCGCGTGTAAACCTGGGAGGCTGTGAAAAGATGCTGGGTCTCCCCGTGTGTGGTGGAAAAGCACCATGACGTCTGGCGTGTGCTGTGTGAACAAACCTCGAGGACAAGGAAAGAAGGTTGCTGTAGCTGGACTGTGTCCCCCTCATGTGCTGAAGCCCTGCCCCAGGACCTTGGAATGTGACTGTGTTTGGAAACGGGGCCTTTAGGGGCTCAGTTAAATGAGGCCACTCGGGCAGGCCCTAACCCAATGTGACTGGAGCCCTCATAAGAAGAGGCGATGAGGACACTGACACACACAGGGACAACCCTGTGAGCACACAGGAAGGAGATGGTGCCTACACGCCAAGGAGAGGCTCCAGGAGGAACCAGCCCTGCCGCACCTTGGTCTCAGACGCCAGCCTCCAGGATCGCGAGAACATGAACGTGTTGTTTAAGCCGCCCAGTCTGTGAGACTCCGTTACAGCAGCCCCACAAGACCACAGGGAAACCACCAGATGACAGAGATGCAGGTAAGAGAAGGTGGCCTCCGAGAAAAGCTTCACATAGAACACGACAAAAACACAGGAGTTCATGGACTATTTACAGGTGTTTGGTCTAAACCACTGGGGGAACGATGGTGGCCTTTCATGAGACAGGAGCATAACAGATGCAGCAGGTGGGGGGACATCTGCTGTGGAACCCCAAATCCAGGTTTGTCCACCCGACACACAGCTAGAGCCAAACACTGGGACACCAGCGCTTGGAGACAGAGGTTTATTCGGTTTGGCCAAAGCGAGAAGACAGGAGAACAGATCCCTCCGATCTGCCTTCCCAGAGATGAGGCAGCGAGCGTTCACGCTGGGCAGGGGGTGAGGGAGGACTCTGTGCTGCTTTGGTCTCAGGTAACACCCTGAGCAGCCAGACCCTGGGTGTGGGCAGCGAGTCGCAGCTTTCTCAGGGCCGTGTGTCCTTCTGCTGAACAAACTCAGATCCTCATGCTTGACAAAGGAACAGGGCACGTGCAGTTAATAACCACTGTGAGAACGTGGGGTGCTGGGCAGGAAGCAAGTGGTTAACATGTGTAAACCACCTAGGGCCTGGCCATTAGGAACACCAGGGTATGAGATCTCCGGCTACACATCCAGAGACAGCTAGTTTGGGGCTGGAGCCGAGAGGAGTAGGACGCAGGGTAAGGCCAAGAGGCAGGACGTCACCTTGGAGGAAGGGGAGGCGCCAAGGTGGCCGCATGGGCCTTCCAGAAAGATAGCACCTCAGGGACACCTGGCTGGAGGAGATGACAACCTGGAGCACTGAAGGGTGAACAGGACACTTCCCCTCCACGTGGGGTTAAACCTCTGTCCCGACCATGGCTGTGTCCTGCTGCTCAGGTAGGAAGGAGCCTGACTGGGCCCACCACACCTGCACAGGGAGGGTCTCCTCGTTCACCCAAGTTCCTGATGGGGCCACAGCTCTGGGCTTGAGCCCAGGCAACGTCCCTATGCTGCCCATGGAGTCACTCATGGGACACTGGCTCCTGGGCCGGGAAGCTGCTCAGCTCCTGTGGCCACGCCAAAGGGGTCCTGGTCACTGCACCTCACTGTACCCAGGTGGGGAGAAAGAGCACAGTCCGAACATCCGTGTGCACAGGTGTGTAAACTGGGGCAAAGGCCGTGGGATGCAACCTTGGACACACCATGTCCCATCTGCCCTACCTTCCCTGACTCCGCCTAAGAGATCCGACCCCAGGGGTGGCCAGCGGGATGCTCAGGTAGACCTCTGGGGGGTGTTGTGGTATCACAGGGATAGAGAAAAGTGGACTTGAGCAGCACCCAGGCACTGGAAGCAGGGAGGTTCCGCAGGCTACGGAAGTGCAGGAGGAGGAGGCAGACAGCACCACGTGGAGGAGAATCCCAGACTTCCGACAGGCTCGCTACGGGCTGCACCCTGACCTAGGACAGGAGCCCGGCAGGCCAGTCACCGAGTGGTTCTGACAAAAGGAAGGCAAGTACGGATGCAGCGGAGCTACCTCCTCCGACAGGAAACATCTGGGAGTTCGGGGGTAAGATCGTGTGTTCAGTTTGGGTCCCGTTTAGGGTGAGGCTTGAAACACTCCCATGGGGGGAGCATGTGTGGGGCACACGTGACGGGAGCTGGGGAGGGAGCCCTGGAGTGCCTGGTTATCAGGACCACATTTGAAAAGGTGAAACAAAGTCAATACTTTACAAAAGTAATTTTTCCGAACTACACAAAGAAGTGAAAGATATTTTAGAGTGTAAATATAGTAAGTCCCATTTTAAAGAATAATTATAAGCTCTTTTAACCTTAGTTTGGCAAAGTGTAGGGGATAAAAAGGTGGGAACTGTCTACATGTATTTTTACTGTCTTAGAGATAATTAACCTATTTAACTTTAATCATTTTTACTGCCAGCATCACGTTAATAGAATGTCCAGGAATGGCTATTTAACTCTGGAAAAGGACCTCCTGAGTACAGTCCAGGGCCAACAGTCACTGAGCCGGTGTCCTAACGCAGCATGGCCACCAGAAGTCACTGAGTGAACTCCTGTCCACGTTCACCTTCAACTGGGAAAATTAACCCTACTAAGTTAAACCAGTGACTCGACGTCACCTGACTAGCGTGTGACAGTTCAGCTGGGAACCTAAATCTGTCTACACTACACCACCCACACACTTCTTTATCAACATTGCAGATGTCAAGCAAAACTCACTGATGCAAATTTTTTTTAAAAGCTTTCTGCCTGAAAGCTGTACTGATTCAAGATGAACACAGACTTTAACAGATTAGAGTTTATTTTAAAATATAAAATTAATTAGAACTGCTAAGCAAATCTGAGTCAAGACTGGCCAGCAAAATCTTAAGAAAACAAGTTGCTTTCAATCTAAGAAGTATCTTCAGCCAGCGATAACTAAAGAAGAATATGTACTATGCCATTTTATACGAGTGGCTTGAGCATCTGCAGATCTTGGTATCTGCAGGGGTGTCCTAGAACCAGTCCCCGCAGACACCGAGAGACACAGCTGTGTTATCTACTCTTCATCCGCAGGGTCCCCAGGGGCAGGTTCAAGTTGCTGCTCATGACGTAGGCTCGTCTTCAATTCAGACTGAGCACCCCCAGCCCCAGCTTTAGCCCCAAACCTTGAGACAGCCACTTTTGAGCATGAAAAGTCCCTACATCCAATGCAAGCAAAGCAGTAAAGAAGAAAATAAGGTTATTTAACATTCTAAGTAAACTATTGTGTTTCTAATGTAAGTACTGTACATAAATCTTCCCCCTGACAAAATTGGTATTTTCCTTACTTTATTTGGAAAACCATCTGCACAATGGCGAGTCCGTCTCTGAATATGAACACTGACTCTCACCCTCTCTCTGCCGTGACCCCGTCAATTCACATCTCACTTGTTTCTTAAATAAGCGTGTGTGTTAAGTGTGACACACGACGAGGAGTTTGGGAAAAAGTGTGTTAAGATAAAATATATAATATGCTCAATTAGAAATGAACTGTTGAGACCTCTCAACTAACGAAGACTCATTCTTACTTATTGCTGGAATTTATTAATTACTTAACCCATCTCCAAATAGAACAATGTTTAGAATGTTTATAAAGCAAAAAAAGTAAAGGAATATTCAAGGATGAAAATATCAAAACTAGGAAGGAGGGAGGGAGGGAGAGAGGCAGGGAGGGAGGAGGAGGGAGGGAGGGAAGGAGGGAGGGAGGAGGGAGGGGGAGGAGGAGGCAGGGAGGGAGGGAGGGAGGGAGGCAGGGAGGGAGGGAGGGAGAGGGAGGCAGGAGGGAGGGAGCAGGAGGGAGGAGGAGGAGGAGGAGGCAGGGAAGGAGGGAGAGGGAGGCAGGCAGGGAGGGAGGAGGAGGGAGGGAGGGAAGGAGGGAGGGAGGAGGAGGAGGAGGAGGAGGCAGGGAGGGAGGAGGAGGGAGGGAGGCAGCGAGGGGGGAGCGAGTATGAGCCTGGGCAAGCTCTCCCAGCCTGATGAGGACACTGATCCCAGCAGATCAGGGCCACCGTCTGTGCTCATTTAACTCCCTCCTCAGAGGCCCATCTCCCCACACAGCCGCACTGGCGTTAGGGCTTCAAAATATGAACTTGCGGTGGGGGGGGGGACCATCAGTCACCAGTCACAACAGATACTATAAATTTACTCTAAGGTTTGCAGACACAGAATGCCACGAGTTTAGGCCACGCTGAGTTTCAGGGTGAGTAAATGTGCTTACACTAGCGTCGGCGACAGGCTGAGGTGTCGGCAGCTGCACCACATATCTCCAGATATGAGCAGTCTGATCTCCAGAAGCTGCAGAGAGAAACCGGGGAAAGTTACCCACGTGCACACTGCACACAAACAGCGCTCTCTGCTACGCTCTGCCTCAGCAACCCCAGTCAGGCTTTCCTAACTCAGTGGGCATTTAAATGAATGTACTTTATTTAAATAGCTATTTCTGAGACCACATAATACTACTGAGAATACAGTAAATGTGCAAAATTCAAATAATGATTACTTATAGGGTAGAAAGTTGTCGAGGTTCAGAGAAAATTTACAAATAGATTTTATTCTCCATCTATCTGATCTAAGTAAACTAAACCCTATGATACCATAACTTATAACTATAATAGATACTGGGATGGTTCAGAAAAATATTTGTTTTCACCCAGTCACACTGATGGGTCCCTACAATTTGCCGGCACCATTCTGCTGGCCTGTGCCGTTCCCTTCCCCTCTGTGACCAGCCCCAGGTGCAAGGACGCACCCTGGGCCCAGCGCAGGCCCAGACACGCCAGTGGGCAGGTCTCACCCGCACAGGAGCAGCCTGGCTCCACCTTCTCTTCCCCGCTGCAGAGCCCCTAAAGAAGTACCCTTGTCATCGTGCAAGTGAGAGCCCCACCCTGACTGCTCCTCTTCAAACCAACACCATGTCGGTCCGACCCCAGCCTCGCCCTCCTCCACCCCTCAGCTGCACCTGCTTCACAGCCCATCTTCCCACAAAGCATCTCTTCGCCTCAGCCCCTCTGCAGCCACACAGCGGCGCAGACTCCTCGGACACCAAGTGGGGCAGGAGTCAGCCGCTTGGTCCAGGCCTGTTGAAGTGACCCCCGACCAACCCTCCCCGAAGTCCCCTCGAGTGTGGAAGCTCCGACCAAACCGAGCTCAGCTGCATCCCACACTGAAGCACTGCTGCCTGGGCCCCTGGCTCAAATAATCCCACCTGCACAAAGCGCCCGGTCACCGCCACTTTTGTGTTCTGTCCCCAGGTCAGCACAGTCTGGCCTGTGGGCCAAATCCAGGCAGCCCCCCAGCTGCCTCGCACACAGCTACGGCCACTCAGCCGTTCACTGTCTCTGATGCTTTGAGCCACAACAGCAGGACTGAGTAGTTGTGACAGAGGCCGTATGTCCATGAAGATGAACATATTCACTGTCTGGTCCTCTACAGAAAAGGTGTGCTGACCTCTGTCTAATGGAAGCATACACAGCCTTCGAGATTATCACCAGTGAACCCAAAATATCACAGGGCTCCACAAGTGTCTGACAATTTTATAGGAAAAATCCTCAGTACAATAAGGCTACCCTCCAAAAGCAACAAATGAAGATATGTTTTTAAAACTACTATATGAAATTATGACAAATCCAAGCTATCGCAGCTTAGGTAAATTATCTAGAAAGGAATAAAAATGCTCACTCTGGCAAAATGCTGCATCCCAGGATTATTCTTCTCATTTCTTTATTTCAGAGGCAAACAGAATTAGGAAACAGCAGTAATCACAGGGCATCCAGGACCTGTGTCACAGTCTACCATGAACCACATGGGCAGTAATAAAACACTTTATAGGAAGACTTCAAGAGAGTGTAAATTGATCTTAATCTCACAATAAATTCAAGTTTCTCTAATTGGTAATCCACTACTGATTTTAAAAAGTACTACTCAAAGTATTAATTCATTTCTCATTTAATTCATAAACTATCTACTAAAGATTGTCTAACTTTTGTAAAAGCCATGGATTATTCTGATGCTACTGGTAAGAAAGGAATATTTATAGTTGTTCTAAGATTATCAATAATTTTGTTCAATAAAGAAAAAAATCAACATACCAGTGAGAGCCAACTGCTCTGAGGGATGAAATTTTATAGAATTTACTGCAAAATAAAAATATGATAAAATCAGGTTTAGGGTGACAAAAACAGGTTATCGATATTTATTAGCTACAGCATGTATTTCAAAGTTAAAGTTAAAAATTAAAATAATGACAGTTCAATATTAATCCCCCATTCAATTAAGAGATGAGTAAATGTGTTAGTCAGGGGCACAATACAAAACAGCAGGGGTACAGAGTACCAGATCACTCAATTACAGGACACAGAAAAAGGACATTAATAATCTATTTCTTTCCATAGACAGGGAAGTCATTAGAGCTAAAAATAAATCAGGATAAATCCCGACTGGCCCGGAGCCCATCGCCTGCCTTCTCAGTCTGTTCTGTGACAAGTGGAGGCCCCGGGAACGTGGGGCACAACCCTGCACCAGCCTGGGGGCGACTGACACTGGGCTAAACGTTCTCCTTATCCAGGCGAGTCAGTGAGACAGAAGGGGAACGCAGCAAGGCCTTCCGAGGACAGTGGCACCCTCTTATAAAGGAGCTTGAGGAGAGAAGAGTGTCCCTCCGTCCAGCCTTCGATGCAGACGGGAAAGCTGAGCGTGTGGCCAGCAAGGCCGCGGGGCCGCAGCCAGCGCACTGCAGGGTGAAGCCGCCAGATCCCAACCCACTCCTGGGCCCACCTGCCCACCTAGGATTTTCCGAGGAAAACAGTGGCGCTCGGAACGGGCTGACCCACCGTTGGTCGGTCTGACACAAGTCACACTGGGAAGCCCTCGCTTCCACACCTGAGGAAAGAGCACGACCCTGCCACAGAACGCAGAGGCAATTTTATAAAACCGAATAAGTTACCTCTTTTCATGAAACTCTGGTAGCTACACCATTAGAATTATATTTTTTTAAGAAACTAAGTGAAGAATGCTAGAAGATGCTCTTTTACTATAAGATTAACATTAAAACACAGATAATGTGGTGAAAACTGTGTACACCTTTTAGGTAATAAATTTAAACAACAAACAATGCTAAAAATAAACTATAACTACAACTACTAACAAATAGTATTAACGCTCCCAATTTCAATGAGAAATCTTGGTAAGACCAGTGATCAGTTTTCACTTCATTGCGTCTTTCTAAACCTTCAGCAAAGCACTCCTGAGCTGGGAGCACTGACATGCCCCTCTCAGGACGCCGCAAGCCTGGTGAGGACCCGGCACACTCCTGCTGCACCTGCTGCCCACGGTGACAGCTCACTGTCAGCACTGCTTACTGATCGCAGACCTCCCAAGGTAACAGTTAATTACGTTGGGGCTGGGGACTGGAGCCACACCGGGGTGTGACACGGCAGAGAACCAGGCATTAGAGAGAGCCAAGTCACCTTCCGTGGTAGAAAGCCAGCAGAAGTGGCTAGGAAAGGACCACCAGGCACAGCACCGTGAGCAAGCGCTGTCAAAGCAGGGAGACGGCGCCGCTGCAGCCAACACAACTCCAGGCAGCACAACAGCTGCAGAGAGGAGGCTGGTGACGGCCATTTATCATCACGAGCGTCTGCTCTTTCAATCAAAAGCTGGAAATGATCAAGCTTGGTGTGGAAGACTTGTCGAAAGCCAAGACAGGCCAAGAGCTGGGCCACTTGTGGCAAACGGTCAGCCAAGCCGTGGGTGCAAAGGAAAAGTTCTTGAAGGAGATTAAAAGAGCTACTCCAGTGAACACATGAACGATAACAAAACAAAACAGCCTTATTGCTGATAAGGAGAAAGCTTGAGTGGTCTGGACAGAAGATCAAACCAGCCACAACATTCCCTTAGGCCAAAGCCTGATCCAGAGCAAGGCCCTGACTCTCCAATTCTATGGAGGCTGAGCGAGGTGCAGAAGCTGCAGAAGAAAAGTTTGGAGCCAGCAGAGGTTGGTTCACGAGGTTTAAGGAAAGAAGCCGTCTCCATGACATGAAAGTCATGAAAGGTGAAGCAGCAAGTGCCGATGGAGAAGGGGCAGCAGGATACAGAAGATCTAACTAAGATCAATGACGAAGGAGGCTACACTAACAGCAGATTTTCAATGTGGATGGAACAGCTTCTATTGGAAAAAGATGCCATCTAGACTTTCATAGCCAGAGAGAAGTCAATGCCTGGCTTCAAAGCCTCAAAGGACAGGCTGACTCTCCCGTTATGGGCTAACGCAGCTGGTGACTGTACGTTGAAGCCAATGCTCATTTACCATTCTGAAAATCCTAGGGCCCTGAAGAGTTATGCCAGATCTACTCTGTCTGTGCTCTACAGAACAACAAAGCCTGGATAACAGCATATCTGTTTACAGCGTGGTATACTGAACATTTTAAGCCCACTGTTGAGAACTACTGCTCAAAAAATAAGATTCCTTTCAAGGCCAGGTGCAGTGGCTCATGGCTATAATCCTAGCTCTCTGGGAGGCCGAGGAGGTGGATCGCTTGAGCTGAGGAGTTCGAGACCAGCCTGAGCAAGAGTGAGACCCCATCTCTACCCAAAAATAGGAAAAAAAATCAGCTGGGCGTGGTGGCGCCTGTAGTCCCATCTACTCGGGAGGCTGAGGCAAGAGGATCCCTTGAGCCCAGGAGTTGGAGGTTGCAGTGAGCTGCAATGACGCCACTGCACTCTATCCAGGGTGACAGAGACTCTTTCTCAACAGCAAAAAAACAAGGCAACTGGACCACCCTCCTCACAACCCCTCCCTTAATATAATAAAATAAAAATAAAAAAACTTTTTTAAAAGACTCCTTTCAAAATAATACTGCACATTGACAACACACCTGGTCACTCAAGAGCGCTGGTAGAGACATGCAAGGAGAGTCGTGTCGTTTCACGCCTGCTAACACATGTGCATTCTGCAGCCCACGGATCAAGGAGTTTTTCAATTTTTTTTTTTAACAAGACACGACTCTGTCCCCCGGGCTGGAGTGCAGTGGCCCAATCACAGCTCACTGTGGCCTCAAACTCCCGGGCTCAAGCATCCTCCTGCCTCAGCCTCCCGAGTAACCAAGACTACAGGTAAACACCACCACACCCAGCCAATTTTTGTGTGTGTGTTTTTTGTAGAGATGGGGTCTGGCTATGTTGCTCAGACTGGTCTCAAACTGCTGCCTCACATGACCCTTTGGCCTCAGCCTCCCAAAGTGCTAAGATTATAGACATGAGCCTCAGCACCTGGCCCATTTCAACTTTCCAGTCTCATTATTTAAGAAATACATTTTGTAAGACTAGAGCTGCCATAGACAGTGATTCCTCTGATGGATCTGGGCAAGGTCAACTGAAAACCTTCTGGAAAGGATTCACCATTCTAGATGCCATTAAGAACATCTGTGATTCACAGGAGGAGGTCAAAATCTCAACATTAACGGGAGTTTGGAAGAAGCTGATTCCAACCCTCATGGTTCAAGACTTCAGTGGAGAAGTCACTGCAGATGTGGTGGCAACTGCAAGAGACCTAGAATTAGAAGTGGAGCCTAAAGCTGTGACTGAAGTGCTGTAATCTCAGGATAAAACTTGAAGAGGTGAGGAGTTATTTCTTACGGATGAGCAAAGAAAGTGGTTTCTTGAAATGGAGTCTACTCCTGGTAAAGATGGTGAGAACATTGTTGAAATGACAACAAAATATTTAAAATAATATACGAACTTGGTTGATAAGGCAGCGGCAGGGTTTGAAAGGACTGACTTCAATTTTGAAAGAAATTCTACTGTGGGTAAAACGCTGTCAACCAGCATTGCTTGCTACAGAGGAAGCTTTCCTGAAAGGAAGAGTCAATCAATGGGGCAAACTTCACTGCTATCTTATCTTAAGGAATTGCCACAGCCACCCCACCCTCAGCAGCCGCCACCCTGATCAGTGAGCACCATCAACATCGAGGCGAGACCCTCCACCAGCAAAAAGATTACGACTCGCTGAAGGCTCAGATGATTATTAGCATCGTTTAGCAATGAAGTATTTTTAAATTCAGGTACGTATAACTGACCCTTGAACAACATGGATCCGAACTATGTGGGTCCACTCATAGGCAGATTTTCTTCCACTTCTGCCACCACTGAGGCAGCAAGACCGGTCCCTCCTCCCCGTCCTCAGCCTGCTGGACGTGAAGACGATGAGCGTGCAGACCTTCGTGACAACCCACTTCCACTTAATAGTCAAACGTGTGCTCTTCCTTATGATCCTCTTAGTAACATCTGCTTTTCTTTAGCGTACTTGACTGTAGAAATACAGTATACGAGGCCTGTCTGGAAGGTATCCAGCCATGTAACCATTCTCGTTATATTAACAATGGCTGCATACTTTCCAGACAGGCCTCATAAACATATAACATACAAAATACGTGTTAATCGATTGTTTATGTTATCGGTAAGGCTTTAAGTCAACAGTAGGCTATTAGTAGTTAAGTTTTTGTCAAAAGTTATATGCAGATTTCCAACTGCACAGAGGTCAGTGCCCCTAACTCCCACTTTGTTCAAGGGTCAGCTGTACATTGAATTTTTTAGACACAGCGTCATTGCACACTTAATGGATTACAGTTACAATATAACACAAACATAACTTTTATACGCACTGGGAAACCAGAAAATCTGTGTGACTTACTTTATTGCAAAATTCGTTTTATTTCAGTGGTCTGGAACCAAACAAGTGATATCCCCGAGGTATGCCTGTAACATGGTGCTACACAACATGGCAACAACACAACATGGATGAATCTCACAGCCAACACCTTAACCATGGAGGCGGTTAGACAGGTGTTATCACTACAAATTCACACACTGCACACTCGTGGTTTGTGTGCTTTTCAGTGTGTGTATCATACTGTAATGAAAAGTTCACAAAGGAAAAAGAAAGAATAAAGTTCCAGGTGCCCCTGAAGGCAGGGTGAGGCATGGGACTACGGGACTCAACACAGGAGCACACCAAAGGCAGCACAAGCAGCAGCTGGTGTCCCAGGAAGTGACCCTCCTGCCCTCCTGTCACCGCCTCACCCCAAGAATCACACTCACTCACCTGATGGACTAACTAAAGGGAGGAGAGAAGACTTTGCAGAATGTTATGATAAAAAGCAACCTTCAGAGAACAAGAAAGAACCAGAGGAAATTAAAACCACCACAGCATAATTTTTTTTTCAGTGGAAGATCTGAAGGATGAAGTTTGGGGAAATCTCCTAGAAATAAAGAAAAATTAATGTACAAAGTAAAAGAAAAAACATTAAATCAGAATTATCTAGGAAGTCCAATATCCTAATATGAGTTCCAAAACATAAATATTTCTCAATACTTCTCAGAACATATATTCCCAGGCTGAAAAATCTCACTGAATGTCCATCACAATTTAAAAAAAAAAAAAATTCCACAAGCCAAAAAAAACAAAACCCTAGACACTTCTGGGAAGAAACATTAGATCACCTACAAAGGCTCAGGATTCAAAACAGCATTAGATGTCATATCTACAAAGATAGGTCAACAGAACAATGCTTTCAAATTTGTTCAAAGAAAATTATTTCCTACGCAGAAGAATATACTTGCCAAATTATCAAGTGTAAAGATTAAATCTATTTTTCAAACATTTAAGGTCTCAAAAATTTCACCCCCAAGGTACCTTTTCTAGGGAAGCTACTGAAAGATGCTTCCAAGAAGAGAAACGATGGGGTATCGAGAGAGGAGCATGTGGCAGAGGGGGACGAGGGAGTCCCCAGGCACCTGCTCAGGAGGACTCAGACACCAGGCCGCCGGGGCTGGAGAACCCCGGAGAGGGCATGAGAATGGCACAAGGAACAAGAGGACCTGCCCCGTCTGATGACACCGAGAGAAAAGTTACAGGTCTGGCAGAGTTTAATGACAAATTAGGGAAACACACAGAACGCCAGGCAAGAGGAAAAATAAGACAACTACTGACTCCAGAGAAGACAAAGCTGGGGACAAAACCGCTGTCCAACACTTGGGCAGGTGCAGCGACACCGACGCCGCCATCCTTACGGAACCCTGTTATCCATCCTGGTAACAGGCACGACGAAGCTGTTTGGGAAGACAAGGAGCAGAGAAGCACGTGCATGAGGAAAATCTTCATTTCCCTTAAGAAGAGACACTTTTGTGTAAAACTCAAAAATTGAGAAGTAATAAAGGACGCTCTCATGTAGAAACTGGAAGAAAGAAGAACACTCAGAACAGCTGCGGCCTTCTGGGAGGTGCATGTAGGCAGTGGGGAGGCAGGAGACTGCCCGTGACTCTTTACGTAGGCACACACATCTCACCTTTAAAATATTTTTAGAGAGTAAACTGAAGTAAGGAATAGAAACGGGAACACAGCACTCATCCTTGTAACCACATTCTGTCACGTTTCTGAGGACCCACCATATACCTTCCGGACAGGGTGCTAGAGAGTGTGGTGGGGCAGCAGCCCCCGGCATCCGTGGGGTGTACGGCGCGGGAAGGCAGGGAGGGGCAAGAACGCGGAGAGCACGCCTGACGGGGGAAGGCGCAAGGCTGTTCGCGCGCTAAGGCGGAAAGCCCGTGGCAAGACAGAGAAGTCCGTGACAAAAGTAACGAGCGAGGGGGAGAAAGCCCAAGGAAGGGAAAAGGAGAGTCCAGAGATCACCTGGAGCCCTGGCCGTGGACGGGACCGCGGGGACGGCAGGCAGCACCCAGAGGGACGCGCGGCCACCCACACACGCAGCTTCGCACAAGCCACAGGCGATGCTGCCTGAGTCTGCCAACAAGGTGCGGGGTGCAGAGGAGGGTGCGTGAGGGCCCCCGGGGGGAAGGCACCAGGCAGGACATTTGGGCAGGACACGGGTACACACAGCTATAACCGAAAAGGCAGAAAGAGCTACGGAGACAGCATTAAATACAGGCACGAACACACATTCGTAGAGGACCCTTTATTTAGCCTGAATGCATCCAAATTCACTACATCAAAAGCAAATCTCGAAAACAGATATGCATTCTGTGATAAACAATGCACACATTCTTAGCACATCCAGGCCATTAAAAATGAAGAAAGAAAAAAAAAGAACACACATATTGCAGTGCAAAATTTCCTACCTATGGTTCACATACAACATGGAATAAAATGCAGATTATCTGTACCTTGTTGAGGGAGGTAAGCTTTTCCATTTATTAAAGCCACACAAGCTGAAGACAGAGTTTATCCCCGTCTCTGAATATACCACACTGCCCCTGACAATCAGAATAGTGAACAAAACTTTCTATCAAGTATCACATAAAATTTTAGAGACAAATCAAGGTAGGGAACAGCCTCTGCGGTCGGGGCCCACTTAGGCAGTGCTCACCTGAGCCCACGTGGCCTGTGTACTTGACAAGGCACTTCCCGGTCTCGATGCTCCACAATAAGGCCGTGTGGTCTGCAAGAGCAAAAGAAAGAAGTCGCAACTTGGCCATCATCAATTTTATACACGTTTCAATGAAAAAGTAAGGTAAATACTCTAATGGGAAGTTACACTAATATCTCTCACAACTTTGATTCTATTACTCTGTTAAATTCACTTCATCAAAGAAAACATTTCCAAGATCGGAGAAGTCATGACTTGCTGAGTCACGACCTGTTGCGTTGACTGCATCATGCTTGAAAGTTATACACAGGGGTTTACACCACAGTTTCATTATTTTATGTAAGTATTAAGATTTTTCAGATCTTCCAATATTCAAATTCAAACAGCATCTGACCCAGTTGCCAATTAAAAGGAAACTTTTTTTTTTTAAATTGTGATTTCCAAAGCAATCTGAGGCGCTCACCTATGAACACAGTTTCAAACAAGAAAAAACTTGTTCCATCACTGTAACTTTATCATAGTGACTTGATCATCTTCAACTCTGCCTTGAAACAGCAGAAGCTAGTGAGTGAGTAACTTCCCACAAGCGGGGAAAGTCATTTTCAGTAAGTGAGCACCATTTTTAATTTCAGCAATTTTTATCTGAAGGGGTATTATGCCACTTTAGATACCATTCATAAAATATCTTTTTTCTTTTTAGAGAAGAGAAAGGAGTCTCTAACACCCCACCCCCGGGACCTCTGCACGTCCCGGGAGATCCCACCAGCCTCCACTGCCAGCTACGCTCCCCAGATAACGTGCATTTCCCAGTTGTTACCACGGCACTTTCCCCCACTGTACTGTACTTGTGTTACAGAACGTCAGATACATCTGCTAATCAGAGGCACACAAGAACAAGGCCAACAAAAACACTCCTAACGTTTAAACATTAGTCCACCTTATGTTACCTTCACCATTCGCCCTTAACACAGTTAAGTTACATCCACCCAAAACAAGTACGTCCTTCCTCAGATATTCAGTCCACAGCTGTGACACCCACCCACAGGACAACAGGAAGGCAGGATGCAAACAGGACACCACCCACAGGACCACGGGAACAGGACGCAGACAGACACCACCCACAGGACCACGGAAACAGGGCACAGACAGGACACCACCCACAGGACCACAGGAACAGGATGCAGACAGGACACCACCCACAGGACCACAGGAACAGGACGCAGATTGGACACCACCCACAGGACCACAGGAACAGGACACAGATAGGATACCACCCACAGGACCACGGGAACAGGACACAGATAGGACACCACCCGCAGGACCACGGGAACAGGACACAGATAGGATACCACCCACAGGACCACGGGAAGGCTGGATGCAGACAGGACACCACCCACAGGACCACGGAAGGCAGGATGCAGGTCTGGGTGCTGAGAGTCCCGTGTTCTCCCATACCCAGGCCAAATGCTTTGGCTACAGTGACTCCTCCATCCTGCCTTTACTTCCAGAGATCCCTCTATCACGGACCACTGACATCAGCCCCCAGTCAGGTGTCAGCAAAGCCGTGCTTCAGCAGGCTGGTGGGATCAGCGTGTACTCACCCGCCGACGCAGTGCCAAGCACCACGGGCTGTGTCCTGGCGACGCTGACGTCCCAGATACCATCCCTGTGGCCAATATACTCCTTCACCAGCTGGCAGACGGCCCTCGATGTGGTGGTCTTAAAGCTGGAGACAATCTAAAATTGAAAAGGGAAGGAGTGTTTTTAAACAATTTACTGAAGTGAATTTTTCAAAGTTAAAAAATGCAAAACAAAAAAGATGTCTTGCAAAATACATAAATCACTGAAAAGAATACTTAAAGCACTAAAGGAACACCACAGAAGCATGAATGAACTAGAACACCCTGTGTGGTAAGGGCAGGCTCATTCAGCTCCGTGGCACAGAGACTGTGAGTCCTCGTCCCCACTTCACAGCTAGCAGCAGTCAGGGACCAACAACGTCTTGCCACAGAGGAAGGGCATGTTGAGGGATTTCAAGCCACTCTTCCCCAAACCAAAATCAGCAGACAAAATTTCCAAATTTTTTTTAAAAGCTCCAAATAGCTAGCTAGCCAGCTAGACACGAAAAAATCAGGAAGGACACCCCACACCCTTAATGCTAATTACTCCAATCACTGGGACTTTCACTTTTTTCTGTTTTTGACAATTTACACCAACCATGTATTACCAGGAGAACAAAGAGCCCGTGGTAGGGGAGGAGTCAAAAGATGACACTCTAACAGATATGTAGGTTTGTTCAGATTGTTTATTGAGCTCTTCCTTGGAGCAGGCACCGGGCTGATGGACGGATACAGTGCCCACGGGTCCCGCGCCTTTCGGAGCTCGTGGTCCAATGGGAGACAGACGTAAAGACAGTACAGACAACAGGGAACACACCAGAAAGGCAATGCCTCATATGACAACACGCACAACACAGTTCTCATTTTCTCTTAGAAGGAAAAATATAAAGTAAATGGAAGAAACTAATTAAACACAACAATTTCTTCAGTTTGGTTTTTAAATTGTTCTCAAATAATGGAACAGCTTTTCAGCTTTTAAGTACATCAGAATAATGTACATTATTCAGAATAATGAAACCATAAAGTTAAATGAAAAACAAAAATCAATGGCATCATACAGCTTGTGTTAAACACTGATTTAGCAAAGCCCTGAAAAATGTATCTAAATTCATTCTTACACAAACACACGAAAGCACAGCCCACAATCTACTGTTACGTCAACTCAGGGATGCACATTCAACTTATTCCCCCAACACAGTGAAGAGAAAAATGCTTGATGAAGAGGCTGACATATTTACCAGTAACATAACAGGTCCCACTGGAATTATAAATTTAACGGAATTATAACAGCACTTGTTCAATCTCAAATCCATCACCTTCCTCTTCCTGAAAGCTACTACCCTGCTCAACCCGGCAGGTCACGCCCCCACAACGTGGGATGTGCTTTTGCTTACAGAAAGTGCCATTCAGATGCTAAATAACAACATCTAGGAGGGAGAGAAGTTAAAGAGCACACAAAACCTTCCCCCGTAATAAGTTGTAGTAAGTTTCATCTTCCAAGTCTCTCACCATTTCTATCCTAAATAACAGCATTAAAAGGAACAAATGACAAATCCCATTCCTAGGGTAAGGACAGAGGGTTCCTGCCTGAGACTCCAGCTGCACTTCTGGCAGAACTGTGACACAGAAGGGGTGAGTGGTGTGACATCGTCTTACACGTTGCTTCCAAAATGCCCCGTACACTCGGCCATCTATTAACTCTTTGCTCTTAAAAATGGTGACTTAGTCACAATTACAAAGAGGCCCGAAAAACAGACTGAATTACTTAGAAGGTTCACGACAGAAAAGCAGCAGAATGAAGCAACAAACTGATGCTTACACCTGTCATCCTAAATCATCTTAACTGAGAATACAATCTAAAGCACTTTTTAAAAAATCAGAAATGGCTTTTTTCACAATGAAAGAAGCTTATCTTTATAAAAATATCTGCAAACATCTCACAAGTCTCTTTAAAGTGGTTTGCAGGCCAGACTGCCTCACCTCCCTCCCGGGAAGCTTTAGAAATACATCATCAGCCACCCCAGGGAGGGAGACGCCTCTCCTGGGTTTGCATCACACACTTTTGTGTCCCCTCTCTCAGCACACACGCTACTTGCCTTCCAGGGCTCTGAGCCAGGAGGAAGGAAAGCAGCGGATCTTTCTTGTTGCTTCCACGCTTAGCTTTACTGCCAAGCCCACGATGTAGCGCAGATCAGGATACACTGTCACCAAATTATCTGCTCAATTTCCAGTTGTCTTGTATTTTCATTTTATTTTTTAAGATAGGTACACATAGTGTGCAACATGCTATAAAGACATTAGTAATATGTTTCTCATAAATTCAGATTAATTTCTAGTACCTACAATGACTGGAGCTTTAAATATCTCTAATACATTTTGTAAATTAAAGTATTACTGTACATACCCTTACCTTTGTCCAAATCTTATTTTTTACCGCTCATGGTAAGGACAACTTTATATAATCCTTTCTTCCTCTACTTCAGAAATAATCAGAAAGTTTTGGAATTCTAAGACCATACATTGCGTACATACAACTGTAGGCACCAGAAAAAGCGCCAAAATTTAAGATAATGTAACAGGAAATTAAATGAGGAAGAATATAATTTCACACTTCATTTTGAAAAAAAAAGATTAAAGTTAATTTATTCAAAACTTGCAAGTGTCAGCTAGATATTACATGACGAAAAACCAAATAATTTAGCAACTTACATTCTACCTGTTATCAAAGGAAAGGAAACAGTTAGAAAATGCCAGCAAGTTCAGAATTTCTTTTAGGTAACAAAGAATCACCAAAGAATTTCAAACAAGGAGAACCAGCAGGACTGAATTTGCTCTATTACTTTCAGTTAATCTAACTATAGATGCCATGCTACATAACTTTAAGCTCAAGGGAACAAATTGGAAAAATAAAAAGCTAACAGTAACTGCTGATGCAATCACAGCAGACTCACTGAAAATTTCAACTTTTTCCCCCAGGTTTAGCAAAAAGGAATGTGTATTCACTAAGGTCAGGTAATTAATTTATCTTTTGTATCCTTAAAATACTCCAAAGTAGAGATGCATACAAAATCACCTCACAATCGTACTTCACATAGCACCTCGCCATAGAAAGACGAATTCCCAAACAATAAATCCTCGCCACTTTAAGAAGGTCAGCACAAGATACGTTAAGAAAAAACAAATACCATAAATGTCCCTCTTTGCCTCAGAGACAGACCTTCACTTCCTGATCACACTTAAGAAAATGGAGAAAAGATGAACTAAGATGTGACTTCAGCTCAGGACACAGCTTTCATAACTTTACACCTATGTACTAGCTTTCTCCAAATTCAGAGCCTTTATATCAAGCCAATTAACAATACAAAATATGTATTCCCTCCAAAGACAATATATTTACTAATACAGAATATATTAATCCCAATAAATACTAATGTATTTACTATTATTTATTATAAAGTTAGGGTCAAAGTGTCTGCATCCTATGGCCACTTAACATATATTCCTTTCAAAAATTAAATTTTCCTAAAAACCACTTATCTTTTTCTGTTACACCTTTCTAATTGGAAAATATGCAACTTGAAGTACACATCTGCACACCTTAGACACCACATGCCTGGTTCGAGAGCCAGCACCCCGCATACCTTGCTGGTGGAAGCCTTGTAAGTGGTCTTCAGCTTCTGAGAGAGCTGACTGGTGCTGTGACTGGCTGCAGAGACAGAACCAACAATCAGCACAATCGCGCCCCGAAGAGCCACGTCGCACGCGGAGCTTCATCTCACAGGAGGAAAGTGAAGCCCGGCAGGACTCTTGTGTCCACGGTGACTCAAAGATGGGCAGGGCTGGACAAGAGCCCCGAGCCTGACCACCTCATTCTCTGCACCCACACCCGAGTTAGGGATTTCTAGGTTTGCTGACAGCAAAAAGCAAACCAGTCAGTGTCCTTCACCAGTTCCCAATCTCCCACGCGTGCAACCTGCAGGACGGTACTTCCACCAGGGTTCGCCTCACCTTTTGTTTTGAGCTGGCCCTTACTCAGTTCTGCTCCGTCAATAGCTTGTCCTTCAGCGGCTAAACGTTCATTAAGAGTATCAATTTCTCTACGCACTGGGAATAAAAAAAATTTTTTTTAAATGTAAAGTACATTTTTATGTTTAAACGTACTCACCACTTCCAGAATTTGCACACATAAAAATGTTGTATATTAGTGTCATCTAAACAAAGACATGAATAATATTCTAATAAGCAAGATCACAATTCATAGAGTTCCCAAAAAACTCAAGACATCATTGAAGGTATCATTCCAAAAATAAAAGCTCACACGCTCCTGCTACACTGTGGAAGACATTACTATCAGGGTCTCAAGCAGGGCTCCTGCATTTCAACATAGTTTCCTTTGTACTTGACTCTGCATTAAAAACATTATTCTGATATTGTCTGAAATTTAGTGAAAATATGTACAGTCTTGCTCAGACCACTGCAAGTGGGGAAAAACCACACAATAACAACCTGTAACTACTACTGTATGGCACCACATAATTGTCAGGGGTGGATTATATACAACAAAGATTAAGAATTTAAAATAAATAGGAATTACAGAATTATAGGGAAAAAGAGAAGCCTAGGAAGGAAGCACAGAAGGAGCAAAGACGCTGAGGGGACGTGCTGAGCCCGCTGCGCATCACGCCTATGGAGCAGGCCTGCAGCACCCACGCTGCCACCAACACCGTGAGACCAGGAGAGGCCCGGACAGGAAGCTGCTCCAGGGCTCCAGTGAGGCAGCTGGGACCCGGCCCGCACACAGACCCGCCCCGGCCTAAAGCCCGGGCCCTGCCGCTACACCTCGCAGCCTCCCAGGACTGTGCAGAGAGGACGCTGGGCTTGATGGAGCGTCTGAGCGGGAGCAGAATGACCCACGGTCAGCAAAAGGCTGGGGGCAAGCGGCTCTAAACAAGCACCCAGTCTGAGCAGCTTGGATTTTATCTTGTAGGTACCAGGGAGCCATCAACACCTTCCGGCACTAGACAACAAAAACTCAAAGTACCTTCCAGCATTAGTAATTTGCAGTCCTATGGTTTCTTAAACAAACTGCATGAATTCATAAAACACGAGGCCTTAGGTCAAAATGAGAACTTAGTAATACTCCAGTCTTTAAAACTCTGACACTCAAAAAACCCTTAAAATCAGATGGAGTACATGGTACCTGTTTATTTTATAAAAAGTAAGAATCATTTCTCCCTCTATAAATTTTGAAAGTGAACTTAAAATAAGGAGAATCCAATATTAAAACATTAAATTTTCCAACAACAAAGTTTAAATGACAGAGGATTACATTCTCTTCATTACTGCTCCAACCACACCACTTAGTTACAGAGCGAAAGTTTAATAATGTAAGTGCTGCTTGTTAGTTTTCAATTTTTAGAATCAACCTGTAGATAAAGCGTGAGAGACGTGATTACAGTTACATTTGCATAATATAAATTTTATAAACACAAACCCTAGAAAAATAAAACTTGTCAAGCAACAGAGCAACAAACGGACATGTTTGTTTCCTAACATGCCATGGTGAAGCATTTGGGTGCACAGCCTAAAGTGGGCAGATCTAAAGCTAAGCAGATTGCTTACGTGTATAGAAACAATCACCAGAAGAACTAAAAGTGAAAAATGCAGAAAATGTTTTCCGTGAAGAGTATAAAGGGGTCAAGGACTCAGTGGATACCTTTTCTTTTTATTCCATTTGATTTTTTTTAAGTATACGGAGGCATTGCTTCCAGAATAAACTAAACAGAATATATATAAAACAAAAACAAACTAAAGCCAAGCTAATTCAAAATTCTTTTGATTTACCTTCAATAAGTCAGATAGTACATACATTTTAGGAAATTTTCAAGTGATGTTATATATTATTAATATAAAGAAAAACATGAATCAAAGTTTTCTCCATTTGTGGTATACTGGTATAGGAAAAGTTATAAGATGCATTTATTTTTTATAAAATCACAATTTGGATTGGTAGGTGCAGGAAGCAGGATAACAGCCCCCAGAGACGCCCATGCCCTAAACCCCGTCACCTGTGAGCATGATACCTCATGAGGCACAAGGCCCCGCTGCGGGTGGGGGAGGTTGCCCGGGATATCCAGGGGCCCAACCCAATCACACGTACCCTCAGAACAGAGGGGAGGCAGAAGGGTGGGTCAGAGAGCCAGGGGGGCTCCCCAAGGGGGCTGCCAGGGACCTCTGTCCAAAACTGCCAGGAACTGAATTCTGTCACCACCCTGCCCACACCCTTACCTGAGTCTAGAGAGAGCCACGCTGACCTACAGACTGTCAGGCAATGAACAAGTGCTACTTCAAGCCACTAGGTTTGTTACAGCAGAACAGAACACAAATACAGTGGTGAATGTCTATCCACGAACGTCACTCTCAAAGACCTCTATGGACAAGTAAAAAGTCGTAAAAGTATATTAAGATAGGAGATACTCACATTCTAAGTTTTCAATATAAAGGTTTTCAAACTCTCTTTCTATTTGACCAAACAGTTCCAGAAGTGTACTGCGAACCGAGGAAGGCAGTTTAGAATCCTGCAGAAGAAGATTTTGTTCAAAATGAACAAATGAATGAATAAGAAACTCTAATACCAAGTACCAACATGATATTTCCAAAGTGAACTATCTTTTATCTTAAACTCTTATTTTATATCATTACAGATTTTATTTATTATACATATAAGGCTTAAAGAACTTAAAGTTTCAAATTTCTACAGAGGAAACTATAAATAAAATTATATAAATGGCTACCTGGGGTAATATGAGGTTTAAGAACAAGCACATCTTTAAAGTAACATAACTTTCCCTTTACAAAAGAGGACATAAGACTACCTGATTCAAAAACTTCCACATGTATAGCGAAGGAGGACAGTTCCCATAAGTGGAATTACATTATAAACAGCCTTAAGCTCCATAATATGCCATTATAAGTGTATTTTAATATGGTAACACTAATAGGAGATGTGCCCTTATAGAGTTCCCAGTATATCCACTGTGCTTCAAGCAAAACAAACAGGTTATTTCCTATAACGCTACTCAGCATCTAAAAGACTGTTGTGAAGAGAGAAAATAGAAAACCCTCACCAATGGAGCACAACGCCTATTAAGTAAAAGCACTAATTTAAGTTCTCACCTGGGCCACCTGCTTCACGCCTGTGCTGCTCTCACAACTCCAGCCCCGCCTAAAGATCCAGGAGGGGCAACAGGCAGGAGCAGGACCCACACCCCATCCCCAGCGTGGTCAGAGTAGCAGGACCCACACCCCATCCCCAGTGTGGTCGGAGTAGCAGGACCCACACCCCATCCCAGTGTGGTCGGAGCAGCAGGACCCACACCCCATCCCAGTGTGGTCGGAGCAGCAGGACCCACACCCCATCCCAGTGTGGTCGGAGCAGCAGGACCCACACCCCATCCCAGTGTGGTCGGAGCAGCAGGACCCACACCCCATCCCAGTGTGGTCGGAGCAGCAGAACCCTAGGTACCAGGTATGCTCACGACCATGGACTTGCCTGGACGCTGCTAATAAACAGGGGCTGCCCCAGGCACTCTATGGTCCACTCCAGTCTCCCCAAGGGTGTGGCCTACATCACACTTTGCACGTGTCAACAAATATTTCTAAAATGTTTCAGTACTTAACTGCTGTCAGTGTAATTTTCTAAATGACTTTTCAAATTTATATACAGCACAAACTTGCTGATGTTTGATGAGGTGCAAATCTAAAAAAGATATACAATATTTATTAAATCCTTCTCAGATTAACTTCTTAGGAAAATAGAAATTTTAGGGAAAATGATAGCATTTTAGCAATATGAATTTTACAATTATCAAAGATTTCTCACATAAATTTTATAAACTATTTAAAACTATACATATATGAATCACTGGTTTAAAAATTGAATCTGGTAGAATTGGTACTATAGCTTCTCTCAACATCATTCTGAAATACCAGTGAAGAACATGAAAAAAAAAGAAAGGAAAACTTAAAATAACAATGAAAATTAAAATTAAACCATCAAAGAGGAAACTCCAATAACTGTAAGACATAAATTTACACTGAACTGAGAAACACAATTAATATTTAATTCTCAGGCCAGGCATGGTGGCTCACGGCCGTAATCCCAGCTACCTGGGAGGCTGAGGCAGGAGGATTGCTTGAGGTCAGGAGTTTGAGACCAGCCTGAACAAGAATGAGGCCCCGTCTTGACTAAAAACAGAAAAATTAGCCGGGTGTGGTGGCTCACGCCTGTAGTCTCAGCTACCCGGGAGGCTGAGGCAGGAGGATTGCTTGAGCCCAGGAGCTGGAGGCTACAGTGAGCTACGAAACACCACTGCGCTCCAGCCCGGGCAACAGAGTGAGACCCCGTCTCAAAAAAAAAAAAAAAAATTTAACTCTCTGCCCTGCCCGTGGCCTTTGCATATTCCACTCCCTCTCCAAGAACGTTCCCTCCTCGCACGTGTCACCTCCTGAGAGAAGTCTTGTCGACTCCTACGCCAGGCCACATCTCCTCTTACATGTATCAATTCCTACTCATCTATACCCATAATGTTTTAAGATCCTTATTATTCAGCAACTAAAATTTTAGTCATACTTACTTGAATATTAAATGCATTGTAATATAAAATTGTTATGGAAAACAAAGCTGACATGTCAGCATTAACCTCGCTTTATAAAATAAAGATAATCAAGAAACTAAACATACAGTGAAGTAAGAATTTTTGCACCAGAAGGCAAGTTGAGCCCAGTAAAAGCATGCCTTACAAAATAACTTTTCACCTTTTCTATCAGTTCTCCTTTTTTGTGCCATTCAATTTTATAGACCCTAAAATGAGAGACGTTGAACTTTTGGTACCACTTGAGAAAGCTCAAGATAGAAAAGCTCTGATTCAGTAAAACTTTTAAATGAATTTGCATTTCATCACACCAACACCGACATATCCCTGAGAAAGTGCAGACACATGCAGGAAGCAACTAGCTCTTCAGGCCACAGCCAACGCTGCGTGTGTACACAGATTCAGCATCCTCTGCAACAACGGCCCCTCCCCGAACTAACCACTGCTTTATAAACTCCCTCAGATTTGCAACTCTGAGATGTACAAAGTTAAACCTAACATGATGTCACATTCAGACTACTCTTTTATACTGTCCCCCGAACAGTTAAAAGAGCATTACTGTGTACTCGTCTGGAAAGTGAGTACTCCTAACTTCGATTCAAACCTACGGGCAATCAGGAATTCTGCATTCTTAGGTCCCTCCACACACACCTACCATGCCACGTGCCTGCACCAAACAGTGCCGCCCTCCCTCTTGCTGCAGAAGGAAGGCACGGCGCCTACACTGGCCACTCACAGAGCAGGCCAGGTGGTCCCACCCCAAGTAACTGTGCTCGCTCAACACACAAGCGTCACCTAGGGAACGTGGGAGGCACAGGAAAGAGGCCAGAGTGCTCTGGGTTGCAGAAGGCCAAGCGGCCTTCATATGGTTACCATGAGATGCCGTGGCCTCCCTGTGCCGCATCACAATGGAGGACAGGCACTCAAGAAAGCCAAGAGAAGAACACAGTTACCCCATGCGGAGGTAACTCTAGAATACACCAGCAAAGGAGGCTTTAGAATTCTACTGCTAGAAATGTAAGTAAATCTAAAAATTAAAAAACCTGTCTCAGACTGCTTTCCCACACTGTGCAATAGCCACTAGCCACATTTGACTATTTAAATTTCAATGTAAAGTATTTAAATTTTTAAAAATTAAAATTTCAGGACCTGAGACACCAGCTACATTTCAAATACTCAACAGCCTCAAGTCAGACAGCACAGATGGAGAACATTTCCATCATCACGAAAGTCCTACCACACAGCTCTGGTTTCACTCTCCAAGTGTTGTGGCTTAATCGTGCCCCAAAATTCATATGTTGGGTTCCTGACCCCCAGAACCTCAGAATGTGATTGTATGTGGAAATATAGTCTTTAAAGAGGTGATTAAGTTAAAATGAGGTCGTACGGGCCCTAATCCAGGAGGACCGGTGTCCTTATCAGGAGATGAGGACACAGACATGCACAGAGGGACGACCACGTGAGGACACAGGAAAAAGGCGGCATCTACAAGGCAAGGACAGAGGCCTTAGAAGAAACCAACCCTGCCAAACCCTGATTTAGGACTTCCAGCCTCCAGGACTGTAAGAAAACAAATTTCTGTTGCCTAAGCCACTCGGTTTGTGGTACTTTGTTACAGCAGCCCTGACAAAGTAATTAACTAAGGCCATCAAAGTTATTTTTATGATTTTATTTCCACCATTAAATTAAAATGTAATCATTTTTACAGAAAGTATAATCAGGTATTTATTTATTCACTCATTGAACATATAATAATTTAATTCTAATAGAATATCTACTTCGTGGCAGCAACTGTGTTGGGTTCTGAGTGCACACTGCTGCCCTTTGTAGAGGTTACAGCCTAGAAGTCCCAGGCACAAAGGTACCCACATAGTTCTCACAAGATCCAAGAGTCACATGAGCCAATTTCTCAGATTTTAGCCTTATTTTCCTACACCATTATGCTGATGAATTAGTTCTAACTGTGAAGAAATGGTATATACGTTTATAAGCATATATTAGATGTTTCTATGGTTTGTTTTAATATAACATATACTTTTGTCTAGGCTTCACAATAATATTCTTTTGAAACTCTAACATATTTTCATCATCTATAAAGAAACTAGAAAAATTGTAAACAAAAAATTATAAGCAAAATTTATCTTCATCAATAAAATATTAGTTATTTAATCAAGGGACGACATGCTCACTGTACCAGAGACAAGGATAAAGGTAAGCCATAAAAGATCTGATTCCAAAAACTCTTCAGAGAACAGAAAGAGATCGTTAAAATTGTATGATGCACTTTTCCTGAGACCATTAGAGACAGAAAACTCAAAATGGTACTGTCAACTAACCTGTACAAAGAATAAAACCTAATCCAAATTGTCACACCTATTTACTTTTGTTATTAAGTATTATGTTAACCAATCTGTGTATGCTGTTGTATTTGACAGTACTTTTAATGGGTTTGTTCTGGGGAATTTGGGGAGGATTATTTTTAATAACTCAAACCTTTTTTCTACTTTGGAGACCTGTACACACGTGGCTACATTCATAACATTACAAACACGATCACCATCAAGAAGGCCCTGACCAATATGACTTACTTGTCCTTCTAACATGTCTCTTGGCACTCCTGTCCTCTCCTGCTCCGAGCTGTTGGTTCTTCGTATAGAAAGGCTATGTGATTTGCGTTTTTGTTTTGCTTGGCGAGAGGTCGAACAACTTCCGCTTTCTGTGGGCATTACTTCTAGAAGGTAGTGTCCCGGTCACTTCCTCAATAAGCTAAACAATAGCAGGGAAAACAAGTACTTTATTTCTGATATAGCAAACTGAAATAAGGGGAAAAACAGAAGACAAAATAGTTATTGCTTTTAATTACAAGCTTCCTTACTACGATTAACATTTACTATATAATTAAGAACATGACAAATTAAGATGTTTTAAGGCAGAGACCACGGCCTTTTTTAAAGAGGTAATTTGTTGTCAAATTTCATTAACATGTTTTAAATATCAAATAGCAAAGAATGACTTAAAATAAAAAATTTCTCTTAACCTGACTTTCCCCACACAGTGTGCTCTCCAGAGGGAACCATTCTAACTGCATATTCTAGATTACAGGCTCTAGGAAAATGCTGTCCAAGAGAAATACAATGCAAGCCACCTACGCAATTTAAAATTTTCTAGTGACCATATTAAAAAAAGTAAAAACATGTAAAGTTCCTTTTAATGATTTAACCCAATATGTCTAAAATATTTTATAATACAAAAACATTAATGGGATATTTTATATCATTTCTATGACTACCTCTTAAAAATTCAGAGTGTATTTTATATTCACAGCATATCTCAATGCAAACTAGCCACATGTGATTAAGTTATTCAAATCTCTAAATAATTTTAGCATTATGATTTATCCAGTTGGGGCATTTTCTATTCATTTCCTGCTGTTACCCATTCCCCCTCCCAATACAATTGTACCACTACGTCAGTTAATGTAATTTTAGGTGATACGTTCACACATTATGTCTTCCCTCTTCAGCCGCCACAGACTTAACTGCTCTGAACATCACCGGCTGATCTTTTGCTGTTGCTGACCCCTCCTCCTCCGAATACACTCCTCACCTCACGTCAGTCAGGTAAACGCTGAGAAGCAGCACTGTGCTTCGCTGCGACAGCACCCCCGCCCCAGTGCTGTATCAGGCACACAGGACACCCCTGTGACCTTTCAGAAACTAATACGCCAAAGCTATCTTGATTTAGAAAAGAAAATCAGCCTAAGTCCCAACATTAGGGGGATGATTCAACCAAATGAACCTATCAATATAATGGGAAAATATGCTGACCTCTAAAATAATCATAAAGACTGTAAACATCCAAATTCCAAGCAGGCAGCTGCAACTGTGACTTCCGTGACTGCGTAGTGCGTCTGAACCCCAGGGCAAGGCCTATTTCCAGAGTGCCCGCTTTCTTCCTATCCACCCTCAGACGTTACCTGATGCTCACAGAAATCCCTGAAATGTTATTCCTTTCCTTTGAAATGGCTCTCATTTACTCAATAATCATAACACCTCCCTACTTTGCTACAAAAGGATTTGTTTACTACAATATTTTAAGATCACCAGCATTGCCTTTTCTTTTTAAACAAAGTCATCTTGTCTTGAAGAAGGAAACATTTATCCAAACGTAAAGGGGAGTGTTCTTAACAGAGATAGAATGCATTCACGAGAAATTAAAATGTCTTCCACTGGCACACGCCTGTGGTCCCAGCTCCTGGGGGGCTGAAGCAGGAGGATCCCTTGAGCCCAGGAGCCTGAGGCTGCTGTGAGCTAGGCTGATGCCACAGCACTCGAGCCTGGCAACAGAGCACGACTCTGTCTCAAAAGAAAAACAAAAACAAACTAACAAACAAAAAAAGTAAAATGTCTTCCACAAAGGTGACGAATAACATGATAAACAAGATTCTCTCCTATTCAGCTGATTAAGCATTCTAGTTATAATCCTAAATACCAAGGCTGAAAATATTTCTTTTCATAGGAGAAAATATTATCACTTATACATATTCAATTCATTTAGATTATTTGTAATATTATAATTAAAATAGTAGAAATCAATGAATTTAACCTTAGAATATAAGGAAATCACAGTGCATTTTCCTAAATAGTACTATTAGCTCATTAAATATGAAATGTCCAATTTCAAATCAAAAGTGTAGTTTATTATATCTCAAACAAGAAGCAATACTATTCATCAATTGAGCTCACTGCAACCTCAAACTCCTGGGCTCAAGTGACCCTCCTGCCTCAGCCTCCTGAGTAGCTGGGACTACAGACGCACCCCACCGCACTCAGCTAATTTTTTTCTATTTTTTGTGGAGACAGGGTCTCGCTCTCGTTCAGGCTGGTCTCAAATTCTTGACCTCAAGCGATCCTCCTGCCTTGGCCTCCCAATGTACTAGGATTACAGGCGTGAGCCACCGTGCCCAGCCTAAAATTTTTATAATTTTATGTTTTACACCTAAATTTATGAGCTATTTGGTGTTGGTATTTTCATAAGGTATGAAATTTAGGCCAAAGTTTTGGTTGTTTTCACCAATGGCATCCAATTATTCTAGCACCATTTGTTGAAGACTATCCAGCCTACACTGAATTTCTTTGGCATCTTCGTCAGAAATCAACTGGCTGTACCTGATGGGTTTAGTTCTTGGTTCTCTATTCTGTTCCACTGATCTATGTATCTAACCTGCTGTCATTAACACAGTTCTGATTATTGTGCTGTACAGTAAGTCTCGAAATCAGTTACAGTGATTCCTATCACCCAAATCTTTCTCAAAATTCTAGTTCCTTTGTCTTTCCTTTTAGATTTTAGAATAACCTTTTCCATATCTACAAAAATCTTGCTGGGATTTTGATGGGAATTGTGTTGAATCTGTGCATCAGTTTGTGGAGAACTGATAAATTTGTTATGTCAACCCCTCCAGTCTATGGCACAACGTTTACTTATTGATTTAGATCATCCTTTCCTCTGTTCTGCAGTTTTCCACATAAAAGTCCTATGCACGCTTTCCCCATTTTATGGCAAAGTTGCTCTTTTTATTTTCTGAGCAATTTTAAATGATATTGTATTTTTATTTTGGTTCCCACGTAAACTGCTAGTATACAGAAATACAATTGATTTTTGTGTATTAAACTTATATTGTGCATTCTTGCTGAACTTATTTATAAATTCTAGGATTTTTTGTAGATTCCTTGGGACCATTATGTTATTTTAAAAAGGGGGGGTCAGTTTTATTTCTAATTTGTAAGCCTTTTATTTCCTTTTCTTACACTATTGATTTGCCTAGAAATTCCAGTACCATGTTGAATTACAACAGTGACAGCAAACATCCTTGCTTTGACCCAAATCTTAGGGTAAAAATCTTCAGTCTTTCACCATTAAGTATAACACTAGCTTCAGGTTTTTTGTAGATGTTTATCAAGTCGAGAATGTTTCCCTCTATCATTTATTTTTTGAAAGTTTCTTTCATCAATGTGTGTTGAATTCTATCATATGCTTTTCCTGCACCAATTAATACTATGCAGCTTTTCTTTTTTGACAAGCTAAGTCAATTACGCTGATGATTCTCAGGTATTGATCCAACCACACATCCACGGAATAAACCCACTTGGTCATGGCACATAATTCATTCTCTCTTCCTGTTCTTTTTGTCTTCTTTCTCCTGCCCTCCCATGGGTTACTTGAACTTTTTTGTGCGCTTTCACTTTACCTGTCGTGTTTCTGAGTCCGTCTGTTTCGTGTCACTCCCGGTAGGGGTTGCTCTAGACACCACATCACACTTCCACAACGCAGGCCGCCGTCTGTCGACACCTTACCAGCCCCCAGCACGCGCGGAAACCCCACGCTCCCCACGTGCGACGCGCCTCTTTAGGCACGCGGAGAGCCACAGGGTCGCGCTGCAGCTGCCACGTTCCTCTTCCGCGCCGCGTCCCCACAAGAGCAGGCCCGCTGGAGATGTCCTCCCGGGCCGCCCTCCCCGCGGGAAGGCCGCGCCTCTGTCACCGCCCCCGTGTCCTCGGCGCGGACCTGCCCGCGCTGCCCGGGCCTCCCTCGCCTTCTTCAGTCTGTGGGCACGGGACGCGCCGAGTTCAGGAATGCTCAGCCACCCCTTCTCCAAACGCGCCTTCGGTCCCACCGTCTCCTCCTCCTGGAACTCTGATGCCGTGAACATTAGCTCTTCTGCTAAGACTTCACGGCGCCCTGAGGCTCCGCCCGTCCCCGGCGTGTCCCTCTTCGACGGGGTAACTCCTGCTGTCCTCTGTCCCCTCCACCTGCTGCTCAGCCACCCTGAGTCTTTTATTTCATATATTGTGCTTTCACTTCTAAAATTTCCATCTGTTTCTTCTTTATATCTAGCACTGTCTTCCTGAAACTTTCTATTTTTCGTTTGTTTCAAGTGTAAGTAATTGCTTACTAAAGTATTCTTATGATGGCTGCTTTAAAATCCTTGTCAATAATTCTAAAATCTGTGTCATCCCTATGTGGGTATCAGTTGTGTTTTCTCATTCAGGTTGAAATTTTCCTGGCTCTTCATATGACAAGTGATTTCAATTGAAATCTCAACATTTTGGGTATCATGCCCTCAGACGCAGGATCTGACTTAAGTCTTCTGTTACGGCAGACCTCTGCTGACGCTGCTTCAGCAGGCAAAGAGGGGCGCTACCTTGTTCCTGCCAGCTGGATATGGAAGCTAAGGTTCCCCTCCAGCCTCCACTGACCCCTGCATGAGGAGGAGCCCCTCGTTTCTGCTGGGTGGGGTGAGCATTCAGCACCCCCACACCTCTGCTCACAGCACCATGGCTGAGGCAGGGGTGCCTTGTTACTGCTCCCAACACCAGAGAGGGGTGGCCTCATGACCACTGGCTGGTGGTAAAATCCTGAACCTCTGCTAGGTCTCCTCCGATGCCACCCAGCAGGAGGGGACAGTGTGTTCTGTCACCACCCAGCCTTCTCTGATACCAGCCCTGCAGAGGGACATCTAGGTGTCCAGGTGGAAATCTAGATCTCCCATCTGGCCCTTGATCACTAGGGTAAGGGTAGAGGCTGCAGTGTTTCTGTGATATTTGGCTGAAGTAGAGCATTTATTGTCTAAAAGTTTTCTATCTGGTAAGCTGCCCCTTTCCTGATCTTTTAGCTAGACGCAGGTTTTCCTTGGGGCTTTATTTGAGCCCTTTTGTGCTCCTGGGCTGCTAGCTTCTCCAGCACCAACATGGGAAATACGAGGCAAAACGTGAACCCAGGGAGCTAAGCTGTGCCATTTCTCAGGTCACCTGGCCAGTCTACTTTCTTTCCCCCCCTTTCAGTCATACATTTGTCTTATATATAGTGTCCAGTTATACTTAATAGGAGGAAAAAGTAAACACGTATCTACTCCATCTTTCCATAAATACAAAGCCAAGGATTATCTTGTTTCTCAAATTATGTATGTGTAGACCTATTTTATTTTAAAAAAGAAAGAAAGAAAGAAACAAGAAAGTATGTCCTGCTTTACAATGCTAAAAACATTCAGTTACCTTGTAGTTTACAAAGTATGTTTTGTAAAGGAAAGAAAACATCAAAAGCCTGTGAAAGCTGTGCTGATATGGCCTCACAGAAAAAAGGAGACTTTATCTCCACACATTTAAGTCAAGCAACAAAAAGCAGTAGAGGGCTTCCCTCCCCTCCCGGAGAACTTCACAGAAACATTCTGATGAACGTAAACTGGATGGTGAACGCGCTCCAGAGATTCTACAAGGCGGTTCCAAACAGTGCAAAAATTGCAATGCGGACCTTCCTCTCACCCCAACCATAGGTTTCGGATCAGCATTTTCTCTCAAGAATTCCAGCAGCGGCTTTTCCCGCCCTGTGTCTTCACTGGGAAATAAGCAGTCTCCTCCACAGCTAACTCTAACCCTCACACCCTGTCTGTCACGGGGACTCCCCCGCCTTCCCCACCTCCCGTGAATCACATGACCTTCTTTACAGCTCGGTTTTGTCCACCACTTCATGATGCAGTCAACACACTGGCAGCCTTTTTCCACGGATCAATTTCCAACCAAACACATGCATTTCAAACAATTACTTCCCCCAAAAAACTGGCACCAAATGGAGATTTTTCATACTGGTGTGATTTCATCTTTTAGTAACTTTCTAAACTCTGTGAAGTCATATCTCAAAGATGGGTTCATAATGCCTATGCCGTACACTATGTTATTAAAACTAACAGATTATGTGGCTAATCCAAGTTCTGCCTCTTCCTATAATTTCTTCAGCTATACTTCACCCACCAATATTTTTCCAATATTAATTCTGTAGTTTCCATTTTTCTAACCTCTTATAAATTTTTTTCGTGTTGTTAATCTTTCTCTTTGTCACAATTTTTTCCTGCTGTTTTTTCCTACTTTTACTTTTGTCTCTGGATTCATATCCTCCACCCTTTTCCCAGCAGTCTGTACTGGTCCTATCACCACTTCTTTCCTTTCACACCAGACTCTCTGCAGAGACTAAGTTCTTGGCCCGAGAACTCAAGCACAGTATCTTAAGGCTAAAGGCACCATTGTCTTCATCTCAGGCCATATGTCAGTACAAGCTGAATATCCAAAACACTCGGGACCAGAAGTGTTTTAGATTTAGGATTTCTTCCGATTTTGGAATATTTGAATATACATAATGAGGCATCTTGAGATATCTAAACACATAACTCACTTATGTTCCATATCCACTTTATGCACATAGCCTGAAGGTAATTTTATTTTTCCCTTGGAGAGGCTGAATAAACTGTGTGTTGTGTGCCTGCATTGACTATGACCTGTCACACGATGTCAGGAATGGAATTTTCCACTTGTGGCTGTCAAGTCAGTGTTCAAAACATTACAGATTTTGGAGCATTTCAGATCTCTAATTTTCAGATTAGGGATGCTAAACCTGTATTAACATAAATCTTATTTAAATGTTTGATTTAATAACCAGTTTAGGGTTTTTTCAGATTGTTACCATGGGAAGAGGGGCAAGGAAGTTGCAGGTGTTTGTAAAAGGAATGTTGAAATGATGCACCAGGGAATCTGAGCTAAGCAAGGCGGGAAGTGAAATCAGACAGAACTAACGAGAGACGAGAGACGAGAGACGAGAGACGCTGGAGGAAAAGTGAGTGGACCAGCAGGTCTACCTGAAGCTGAAGAACTACTACAAAGGTCTGCTGTGAGTGTAAACAGATCAATAAATATAAAGAGTCACTAATCTTCCCAACATCCCTGTGAGGAAGAGTTCCCAAATCCAATTAATAGTCTGTTAATACAGCCACGTGTTGCTTACGATGGGCCTGGGGATAGGTTCTGAGAAATATGTCCCTCCTTGTGCAAACATCACAGAGTGCACTTACACAAACCTAGATGGCGTGGTCTAGTGGTCTACGATACTCCCAGGCTGTGTGGTATGGCCCATTGCTCCTCGGCTACAGACCCATACAGTAGGTTATTGTTCTAAATACTGCAGGCAATCATAACAAAATGGTAACTCTTTGTGTATCTAAATATATCTAAACATAGAAAAGGTGCAGTAAAAATATGGTATTATAATCTTACGGGACCACCACCCCATATACCATCCATTCATGACCAAAATGTCATGTGGCACATCACTATATTTAATGGATTAAACACTTTAGTAAATTGATCATAGAACTGTAACAAGAAAGAAAACTTCTTCCCTCTAAAAATAAGCTATTTTAACCACTATGCACTGTTTCATCTAAATTTAAACTAAAACAGAAACCTGTAATCCCAAAAGATAATTATTTTCCTTCAAAATATTCACATTTACCCAATATTATTAGACAAATCACCACATTAAACAGAAAGCTTACGTAAGTAAAATGTCCTCCTGGTTTTTTATAAACATTATTTTCAAGAAAATAATAAATAGTCCCCTCCAAAAGTCCAAGCTCCCTATCCTATCATTCAAATAAATGTATTCAATATAAACTCTCCTTCTGAACTCTTAACTGATTTATGGTCTGCCCAACTCTTCTGCCCCTATTATCTGCTGCCACATACATGTTATGCCCCTTACTGTCTGTAAGCAAGGCAGATATACATACAGCTTCAATGCAGCACAATGCTCCGCACACAGCAGGCACTGGTCAAATGCTTAACAAATTAATGAAATCCACAAACACACTTTGTGTTAGCAAGCTGAATTCTCCACCTTTAGAAATACTGTAATATTAAATATCATTGATGAACACTTAACTTTCTGCTTTTTTCAGAAGGCTCTTTTTAATATTTCCAATATTAATTCAATTGTAACTATATAAATTATCAGATTCTTCTAAGTGTATAGAATTTGAGAAAGGCAGATAACCAAAGTCGTTTTAAAAAGCAATACAACAAATTATCGATTTATGCTTTCATTTGAAACAAAAATACAAAACATTACTTTCAGTTTCATATCCGGTGGAATTTTAAACATTTTTCTTGCAGCAAAAGGAAGACATTTGCTTAAATAATTAATTTCATGAATGTTAATCACATGCAAAAGAATAATTGAAGGATAGTATATGCATGTGGCATTAAAAATTATAAAATATGACTTTCCACAAGAAATATGCACTTCCACAAGAAGTTTAATAAAGTGTTTAGTAATACTGTATTTTAATAGCACTATTAGATGAATTCCTAGTGGGCTGAAACACCAAGCTCAACTCTAACCAATATCAAAGGACAGCATGGTCTCTAGAGGTAAACTAAGAAATGTCATCATAATTGACCTGCTTAAAATATTTTATCATTGATGAGATGAAGGCATGGAATACATACACGATTATCAATTCTGTGGACAACATTTAACTGGGATGCATCATTAATCTGATAAATAATAACCAAGATTTTTTAAAAGACCTCAGTCGTTAAAAAGAATAAGCTCAAACCAAGGACAAAATTTAATAAATATAAAATACTTTCCTCAAAAAAACAACGCAGGATAATTAAGAAAACTCTATCTTAGCATCACCTCAGGAAAAAGGACTTAAGGAGTCTAGCTCAGGGCAAGCACAAAGTGAACAGTCTAACACAGCTACCCAAACACAAGTACAAAAGAAGTTGAGAAGAGGAAGAAAACACACTTATAAAGAGCTCCTGTGTCCAGCACTTTGTAAGAATGCTTGGCATATATCATATAACAGAACCTTCCCAACAGCAAAATGAGGCTGATGCAAACACCATATTAGAGGACAGGAAGTGGGGATTTGGGAAGTTCCTTGCCCAAGGTCACACTTGAGGACTGAACTCTGATCTTTTTCTTTTGCCCAAATTCCTTTCTAAAGGGGCCCAGTGAGTCACAGCTACAAATGATAAAATCTCACTAAACAGGTTTTGTTAACCAAATATAGTGCAGGTTTGCTTCCCAACCTGATTCTGGTGTAGCATTAGCATCATCCCAAAGATAGAAGACCCCCCCTTGTCTTAACTCCAGCATCCTAGCAGATCCTTATCTTAAGGAAGATCCTCCTGTCTGGACCTCCCAGAGTGCTCAAACCTTTCACTTTAACTTAAGCATTTCCTTTCTGGTCTTTTAGACAAAGCCTAACTCTGTCAGCCAATTGTCAACTAAAGAATCCCTAAACCCACCTATGACTTCTAAGCCCCCGCTTCGAGACAGCCGCCTTTTCAGGCCAAACCAATGTACGCCTCCCATGTATTGATTTATGACTTTATTCTGTAACCCCTGTCTCCCTAAAATGTATAAAACCAAACTGTAACCCAACCACAGCGAGTCCACTTGCTCAAGGCTTCTTGGGTGTGGCTCTGGGTCATGGTCCTCAAATTTGGCCCAGAATAAACCTCCTTAAAATTATTTTACAGAGTTCGGCTTCTTTTCCGTCGACACACTGTTGTTGTGAGATGTGGCCAGTGTTTACTACCCTACTCTCCCCTGTGGGCAGTATTAGTACAGAGGTGGTGTCCAAAACCAGAGGATAACAGTACCACCCCATTTATTCCACAATGGTCTAGAGACTGTGTTCAAGTCTGAGGACCATATTTCAAACGGGATTTGAAAAGACTCAAATTTGATCAGGAAAGTAACTATAACGGCGAGGGGGTGGGGAGCGTTCCTCATTCCTAGGAAGAGGAAAAGACCCTGGAGGTATATGACTTCTGTCTTCAGCTATCTTATTTACTTGGAGGTAAATAATCTCTAAATACTTTTAAGGCCATAACTCATAGGCCAACAAACTGAATTTAAGAAAACCACTTGAACTTAAATAAATGAAATTTCCAGGCAATTACCATAATAGTATCAATTTCAGGGTACCTGGACAAGCATAAGGAATGTCGTAGAGTTTAAGTTGGATGACAAAACCTACAAAAACCTGGCAGACCATAAGATATTTGTGCTCACAAAGTGGAAAAATTTACTTGTGCAACTTTGTTTCGTAAATGTCTATTGTGTTGCTGTTGTGTTATTCTGGTGAACAACTGTCTTAAAATTAACGTTTCCCCCCAGCGGCGGCAGGTTACAGGCGGAAGTCTTCAGAAGGGGAACAAAAGCGTGGCGCTGTGTTAATCACTACAGCACCCGCTCACTCCGCACTCGCAGCCCCTCCCACTGCCCTTCTAGCGGCCTCCCGGCCAATCCCCGCCTTTGGGTGGGTCAAAGGCCATCCTCCGCCACTAAAAGCCTCTGAATTTCTTCCCCAGAGACACCGGGGTAGGAGAGAACTAATAGAGCGCTGGGGCCCACGGCCTACCCCTCCCCTGCCCCAACCCCTCCAGCGCCCCGTCCCTTCCTGCGCCACATCCCCTCCTCCTCCCCATCCCCTCCAGCACCCTGTCCCTTCCTGTGCCCCATCCCCTCCTCCTCTCCGTCCCCTCCAGCGCCCCGTCCCTTCCTGCGCCACATCCCCTCCAGCACCCAGTCCCTTCCTGTGCCCCATCCCCTCCTCCTCCCCATCCCCTCCAGCACCCTGTCCCTTCCTATGCCTCATCCCCTCCAGCACCCAGTCCCTTCCTGTGCCCCATCCCCTCCTCCTCCCCATCCCCTCCAGCACCCAGTCCCTTCCTATGCCCCATCCCCTCCAGCAACCGACCCCTTCTCCGCCCCGTCCCCTCCAGCACCTGACCCTCCTCGGGCCCACTCAGCACAGGCCTCCGTGCCCCACAGCTCGGGAAGATGGTGCCCATCCTTCCACCAGCCCTCGCCACCCCCCCACCGCCCGAGCCAGTCCGTCCGCCACCCCTCGTTCCCCACGACGCCGCGCCCTGGACTGCCCCGCCGACGTGCAGGACACCGGCCGTCTCCGCAGTGACGCCACCCGGCGACCCCGACCCGGCGCGCCGCACTTCCGGCGCCACCGGAAGTCCCGGTTCTGACCCCGCCCGCGCCCCGCGCCGCCGGAAGTCCTGCTCCGGCTTCCGCCAAACCGCCTTCCGGCCCCGCGGCGCCGGCGCCCAGGCCCCACCCCGGCCGCGCTCTAGGACGCGGCGGCTGCTCTCGGGCGGGGAGCAGGTAGGCCCCCGAGTCGGGGCGTGGCGGGCCCGGGCCCCTCATCCGGCGGGTCCATCCGCCGGGGCCGCGGTCCCGGGGACGAGCCGTCCACGCCCGCCCCGCCCGCTCCTTCGCCGGCGCCCGCAGGAAACCGCAGCCTCGGCCAGGGACGGCCGCGGGGCCCGTGCCTTCGCCCGGCGTCGCCAGCGGCGCTGACTGGGCCGCGCTGGGCCTGGAGCAAATCAAAGCGGAAAAGCATTTTTGTGCAAGGGGGACGTTCTTGCTCCTTCCTGTGGAAATAAAGCCGGTCGCGACTGGCTTTGAGAGCTGTCGCCGCGGTTCTTCGGCTCCTTGCTGGCAAGGGTCGCGGCAGGGCCGGGCTGGCGGCCGAGGCAGACGCGAGGCGCTTCCAGGCTAGCGGCTTTATTGCAGAGCGAGGGTCCCCGCGCGGAGGCGACCCGAGTGTGGAGTGCAGAGTGCAGTCCGGTGCGGGACGTCCCCCCGGCGTGAGGGTCTGTCCTCTGTGCCAGACCCCAGCACTGTGTTAAGCTGCGGTGGAATGTTCTCGTCTTTTCGGGCAAGTGGGTGGCGGCTCCCGGAATCGGGCTGGCTCCGGAGCTGTCGGGGCACCAGGGGAGAGTTCTGCTGTTAGTGAGGGGAAGGTCACCTGCCTCTGCACGTGCCCCGGGGGCGAGAAAGTCCCTGAACCACCATTTCCCGAGGTTGTGGTTTCTACTTTCATCCTCATTGGTCCGCGCCACCTGCATACCCTCACCCCTACCTGACAAGCTCAAGGTAAAAATTCAAGAAGCAGTAATGTGTTTGTTACACAAGAAACAAATTTAACGTTACATTTCAGAATCCAAATAACCTAGAAAAAGTGAAATTATTTCTGCATTAATCCTGATTATAGAAGCTTATCACTGAAAACAGTTCTGTAAGATGAACTCTAAGGAAAAGATGTTTGATTCAGAGAAGTCATTTTCAAAAGACTTGTGGAGGCTGTGACTAGCACTCAAGTAACAATTTTCTGTAGCACCCTGTGTGACCAAGATATTCCCTGGGCGTGGCAGCAGACAGAAAGCTGTAAACCACAGTAGCACATTCAGCCAACTCACTGTAAGCCTTCAACTAACTCGCATTCCAGTGGGCGTTTTTATCTTGCAGCACAGCCCCCACAGTTCAGATAACAATTAGGATATTGTTAATATACTTTTTTCTTTGATATATTTAGGACTCCACAAGTCAGTGAAAACAGCTGAGTGCACCCTGATGAGGTGTCACAAAACCAAGAGAAAGGAATCACTTTTTGAGGCCCAGTAACTTTCCATGTTTTTTAACTTGTTTAATCCTCAAAACAATCCAATAAAGTAGAAGTTATTATTCTAAATTGAATTTTAACTAAGCATGAGAATGTTGAAAAAACTTGTCAAAAGTCAAAAAGCTGACTAGTCAGAAAGCCGGTGCAGCTGCAAAAATAATTTTAAAAGTCAAAAAGCTAGGGAGCAGTGGCTCACACCTGTAATCCCAGCACTTCGGGAGGTCGAGGCAGGAGGATCACTTGAGGCTAGGAGTTCAGGACCAGCCTGGACAACATAGCAAGACCCTGTCTCTACAAAAAAAAAGACGAGACAGCTTGGTGGCGAGAGCCTGTAACCCCAGCTACTCGGGAGGATGGCTCGAGCCCAGGAGTTTGAGGTTGCAGTGAGCTATGATGACACCATTTCACTCCAGCCTGGGTGACAGAGTGAGATTCAGTCTTAAAAAAAAAAATCAAAAACCTAGTATGCAGCACGACAAATACCGAAATCCAGGCTGACATTGAGCCCATGCTCATCCTACTCTGCATTAGTTCATCAGGACTGCAGTAACAAAATCCCACAAACTAGGTGGCTTAAAAAACAGAAATGTACTGTCTCAGAGTTCTGGAGGCCGAAAGTCCAAGATCAAGCTGTTAGCCAGGTAGGTTCCCTCTGAGAGCTGTGAGGGAAAACCTGCTCCACGCTTCTCAGCCTCCAGTGTGCCAGCAATCTCTGGCATTCCTTGGCTTGTGGCAGCACACTACCATTCTTCACACGGTGTCTTCCCTGTGTGCATGTCTGTCTCTTCACTTGGCACTCTTTGTATGAGCACATCATCCACTGCGTTAGAGCATACCCTGCTCCACTATGACCTCATCTTAACTAATTATATCTGTAACAATCCTATTTCCAAGTAAGGTCACATTCTGAAGTGCTGGGAGTAACGACTTTCAACATACAAGTTTGGAGGGGGCACACAATTCAACCCATGCCATACTGTTTCCTGTAATAACTGTCCAATGTATTATAATTTGTAAGACTTCAGTGGAGGAAGTCACTGTAGATGTGCTAGAAATAGCAAGAGAAACTAGAAGTCGAAGTGGAGCCTGAAGATGTGGTTGAATTGCTGCAATCTCATCAAACTTGAAGGGATGAGGAGTTGCTTCTTAGGGATGAGCAAAGTGGTTTCTTGAGATAGAATCGACTCCTGGTGAAGATGCTGTGAACATTGCTGAAATGACAACAAAGTGTTTAGAATATTATACAAACTTAGTTGACAAAGCAGCAGCAGGGTTTGACAGGACTGACTGCAGTTTTGGAGGATGTTCTACTGTGGGTAAAATGCTGTCAAACAGAGCCACAGAGAAATCTTTCACGAAAGGAAGAGTCCATCAATGCAGCAAACTTTGTTGTTGTCTTATTTTAAGAAATTGCCACCACAACCCCAACCTTGCACGGCCACCACCCTGGTGAGTCAGCAGCCATCAACATCAAGGCAAGACCCTCCACCAGCAAAAAGATAACTTGCTGAAGGCTCAGGTGATCATTGGCATTTTTAGCCGTGTTTTAAGGTATGTGCATTGTTTTTTTAGACATAATGCCATAGACTACAGTATAGTGATACTGAAAGTGTCTACTCATGTATTTCTCACTGACATCAAGTCAAAAAAGAAAAGAAAAGAAAAATCTAACGTTCTGAAAGCCAGAATGGTCTCTGCTTTCTCGATCTTACTCCTGATGTCCTAGGCGGCCACACATACTGAGAGAGTCCTGGCACCAGTAACATCTTCCTCATGAAATGTTGCTTACTTAAGGAGCACTTACTTTCCCGTAACCGTGTTACACGTGTGTGAAGGTAGAAACAACATTAAGATGTGGTGCCAGACCTCAAAGAAACTGCAAGTTATTAATACTTACAACAATAAATAGTATGATGCAAAACAAGGTCCATTAATCATGATATTAACTATATTAAAGTTTAGGAAAGAAAAATAGAGTTTCATTTTGTTTGGCATAGTTGGAGAACGCACCAAGGATATAAAACTTAAAATGAACTTTGAAGGCTGGATAAGTATAATATGTGAAATGGATGGAGAAGAGGCACACTGCAGACAGGAAAAAAAGGACAAAAACTGCATTTCAGGATCATCAAATACATGATGAAGAAAAGTTGAGTTTTTTTAAGAGAAGAATCCTAGTTAATAAATGCAGAATGAATGGTACTATTAGTGTCTCAGTCTGTTCCGGCTACTATAACAAACCGCTTTGGACTGGGTAATTTATAGACAGCATAAACTTCCTACAGTTCTGGAGGCGAAGAAGTCTGAGATCAAGGCACTGGCAGGTGAGGGCCTGGACTCTCTCATCCTAAGATGGTGCCTTGAACGCTGTCCTCTGGAGGGGAGGACTGCAGGTCCCCACACACTCCCGAAAGCCCTTTTTTGTTAGCAAATTAACACACATTGTGAGGGACACATTCAGACCACAACAGTGATAATATCTGACATTTATTTGTGTAGCATTTTATAGTATAGCATTACAAGCATTTCTGCACATTTCCCATTAGTCTCTCCTAAGTTTAAATACTGTGTCTTAAGAAAACTTTTCAAAGGAGTTTTCTTTCAACCTAATAATACCCATGTTATATAGTGAGGCCCCCCTCTTCCTTTAGGATCCTAAATCATCAAAGAATATTGGGTAGTTAGAACCTAAAATAATAGAAGAAATGTCACAAGAGGTCATGCTAATCTCTCTCAAGCTTGGTGTTCTGTGACCTTACTACCATTCACTAAATACTTTAAGGGAAAAAAATTTCCTCAGATTTGCACTTGCCTTGTAAGACTTTTTAAAACTCAGGTTATTGGACTGGATTATTGTACTTTATTTGTTTCTTGCCCCATCAGACAAAGTATGTAAAGCTGCTTGCAACATATAACGTAATAACACGATAAAGTTCAAGGAATCTGCAACACAATGCCAAGCGTTAAATGCACACAATCAATCCTGTCCCGGATGAGGGAGCTACAAGCTAACCTTCGCGCTCCTGCCCCGCTCACTGCGGCCTCCGTGTCAGCGGCCACAGCTCCTGTCGCAGACCTGGTGCCCAGACCCCTCGGTCGCCGCTGGTCGGCTCAGAACGGGATTCAGACCCCAAAGCAGACAAATCAGAAGGGGACAATCCATGACAAAGGCCAATTCAGAGGGTGCAGGGCCCTCGAAAGTCCTTCCTTCTGAAACGTGAGGACAAAGGACGCTTCGCAGTTGGCCCCGAAGTAGCAAGGACCTGACAAGCTATGCGGAAACCCTTACTAGGAGGGAAAATAGGACTGAGGTACTAGAAAAACAGGGAGCAAGAACGCCAGTCCAGGCAATAATGAATTCCAGCTGCGCCCCCCGCAATGTCGGCGAGTCCAGAACCCCCTTATCGCCAAGCTACAGAGGTAGCACCCCGTTAAAGCCGCCGTTCGCGGGCGCCGAGCTTGACCTGCCTTGCGCCTGTACAATACTGTCCTCCCTACAGTGGAAGTAAGGCCGGGTCACACCTGTCACCGCGCTCCGGAGGCCCAGGTGGGCGCCCGGGCAAGCGCGAGACCCGGCTCCACAGAAAACGGAGAAAAACCACCCGGGCGTGGTGGCCCGCAGCTGGGGCGCAGCCTCGGGAGGCCGAGGCGGGAGGCCGCACTCCGCCCTGGCGGCAAAGCCAGACTCTGCCTCAAAAGAAGACAAAAAACCAAAAAAGGAAGTCTGGGAACCGGCGCGCCACGCCGTGCTTCGGTGACACAGTCAGTACTTAAGTTTTACAGGCGTGCGCGAGACGGGCAGCTGCACTTCGTGGCAACGGCACGAACGTTTCGGGGCCATTTTAAAGTTTAGAAATAACTTCACATTTACCCTTGCGGAGTAGGGAAAACTCGCCTTCGAAGCATTTAAGCGCGTGGTACTCAGCGTCTCCGCTGCCGCGGAGCGTGTCCCTCCGAGTCTGCAGGGCCCCCACAGGTGGCGGGGTCACCCGGACCGCGCGCCACCGCTCCGCCACGCCCCCGCCGGCCCGGGCCGCCCAGGGCTCCGCCCGGAAGCGCCGTGGCCCCCACAGTGCGCAGGCGCGTCCGGCGGGGCCGGGGCTTCCTGAGCGCGCGCTTCCGGTCGCTTGGCGTCAGCGTGCAGCCTCGGAAGCGCGTCGGGCGGCCGCGGCTCCTCCCCTGGCCTGCCGATCGCAGCCGCGGACGCCGCCTCGGCCGGCCGGGGACGCCCACCCCTCAGCGCCGGGGGCGGCGGGCACTGCCCGCGCAGCGCAGGGTCCCGAGGCTGTGGCGCGTCCGCGGGGGCCGGGGGGGGCGGTGGCGCCACCGCGCGACGGCCTGGCGCGAGCGTGGCGTCAGGCGCACGGGCGCCGATTGGCCGCGGCATGTGGCGCGGGCGGGCGCTGGCGCAGGCCATTGGGCACGCGCCCTGGGGGCGGGGCCGGGGCGTGTTCGGCGCTGAGCGAGGGCGCGCGCCCGGAGCGGCCGGCGTCTGCGTCCGGAGGCCGCTGAGGTACGGGGGTCGGGGGATGAGCGGGGGGTCGGGAGATGAGCGGCGGGCCGGGGACACGAGAGATGAGCTGGGGGGTCTGGGGATGAGCTGGGGGTCGGGGGATGAGCGGGGCCCGGGGATGAGCGGCGGGCCGGGGACACGAGAGATGACTGGGGGTCTGGGGATGAGCTGGGGGGCCGGGGACACGAGAGATGAGCTGGGGGGTCGGGGGATGAGCTGGGGGGCCCGGGACACGAGAGATGAGCTGAGGGGTCGGGGGATGAGCTGGGGGGCCGGGGACACGAGAGATGAGCTGGGGGTCGGGGACACGAGAGATGAGCTGGGGGTCGGGGCATGAGCTGGGGGGCCGGAGACACGAGAGGTGAGATGGGGGCTGGGAATTAGATGGGGGACACGGGGGACGGGATGGGGGACACGGGGGACGGGATGTGGTCGGAGGACGTGATGGGGGTCGGGGGACGAGATGGGGGACACGGGGGATGAGATGGGGGACCGGGGACACGGGGAGGGGGGCAACGGGATGGAGGGGTCCAAACCACTTCTGTTCGGCTTCAGGCGTTTAAGACTCGGACATTCTTTTGTGGGTGAAAAAACAGGACCGTGATTGTGCAGAATCAGCTGAACTTTAGTAAAATACTGAATTTGAGATCGGTCCCAGGACATTTTATAACTTCCTAGAAATTCAAAAACAAGCTTAGTACTCATTTTATCTTGTGATTATGAAGTTTAGTCCTAAGATCTGAATTGGGAAAACTGAAAGAGCAGTGTGAGCCAGAACACTGTCCTTGCAGAAAGTCTAAGAGTCTGTAGTGGTGACATCTGCTCCAGTGCTGGTGGACACAGGCGGCCTCCCTCTCTGTGGCTTCCACATCCATGGACTCAGCCAGCTCTAGATCGAGAATATTTGGGGGAAATTGCATCTGCACTGAATATGTACAGACTTTTTTCTTGTCATTGCTCGTATGACACCTGTGTTCATGGCATTTACATTGTGTCGGGCATTGCAAGAGGTCGTCTAGAGGTGATGTGAAGTACAGCCAGGGGTTGCGTAAGGACCAGTGCGTTCTGAGAAGGGCCTCGCTGGTCGTTGTGTGTCGTGTGAACGTCGTGGAGGCACTTACTTACACAGACCTAGAGGCACAGCCTGCGGCACACCCAGGCTACAAACCCGTGCAGCTGGCGACAGCACTGGGTGCCGCAGGCAGCTGTAGCACAACGGTGAGTGTGTGTATCTAAACCTAGAAAAGGTAACGCCTTGTGCTCTGATGTCTGGATGGCCGCAGTGTCCCCACGCAATGGGAGTTTCTCAGCTCCGTTACAATCTTACGGGGCCACGGTCATGTATGGTTGTTGGCCAGAACTTCGTTCTGCGATGTATGACTGTGTACGGTAGGATGTGCATAGGTAATATACAAATACCGAGCCATTTTATAGCCAGAACTTGCGCATCCTCTGATTTTGGTATCTGTGAGAGGTCCTGAAACCAACCCCACAGATACAGGAGGACGACTATATGAAACTAGCGTGTAAAAGTTGCAAATAAATCTTTTTAAAATTGAGGCTAACTTTAAGGTAGATTTTTCCTTTTCACAGTATTTTTCCTCCTGATTTCTTGTTTTAGTCATTAAGCTTATTTTCAGTTTTTTGGTGTTAAATATCATTAGTTTGGTTCTCACAGTCATCACTGACTCCTGACAGCCCCCCACCCACAGGCACACGCACAGAGCCCACCCCAGACCCTATTTAGGTTTAGAACTTTGTATTAAGTAGCTGTTTGAACACTTTGTTTACATTGTGTAGTATGGTGAACTTGTTGAAAGTATTTCAGTAAAATCTATATATTTGAAAGAAAGTCACATACAAAATAGACCACATAGAATCTTCACGATATATTGTGTGGAAAAATCAAGAAACATTGAGGATGTTCTCTGTATAAGGTGCTCTGCAAGATAGAAAGGTTAGAGAGCTTAGAAACTGCTGGATACAGGATGTGCAAAAAGTGTGAGAATATAGAAAGTGCTTTAATAAGTGCTTTAAATTCAAATCCCACGGGCAGGATTAATTGGGGTTCAGAAAATTAAGGCTCAGTGCACTAAGGTAGGGATGGGCCACTATGGCCTATGTGCGCTACCTATTTCTGTTATGGGCTATAAGCTAAGAGTGTTTTTTTCATTTTTAAATGGTTGGGGAAAAAATCAAAAGAAGAAAATATTTTGTGATGTGTGAAAATGAAGTGAAATTCACATTTCCGCATCCATAAATACTTATTGGAACACAGCCACCCCCAGCTTACATGCTGCCCGGTTTCTTTGCCTGTGGCTGTCTTAGTGTTACAAGGCAAGGTTGATACTCTCTGGCCCTTTATAGAAAAAAAATTGTGCCGCACTGTCCTAAGGCATCCATTGAATATAATGAATTACCTTTTCTCCTATTTATCTAGAACGGTATTAGCTATGTACTGCCCTTGGGAGAACTGACAAAACAGCCACACCAATCATTTTTCTGATTAGGAGCCTAGGTTGAGAAAAACTGGAATAAAGCTTACTGGGACATTGGTCAAAGGGTTATTGACTATTTGGCAGATGAATTGCACCTTGAAAAATGGATCCCAGGCAAGATTGGCCTGTGGCATTCTTGAGCAACTGTGCAGAGGCGGGCAGTGGCAAAACATTGGGCACGGCTGTGGAAACACATCAGAGAGAAGGTAGAAGCTGCTGTGGGTAAACAAGATGGGGCCAAACCACAGCTGGACAGATTCCTAAGGAAGAAAAGCGCCCAGGGGGAGAAGGACTGACTGTCACGGGCTGTGGAGGGTCTCAGAGGGCAGCATTGAGCTGGGCATGTAGGAGCAGGACTGTGATAAAAGGCCTGTAGGGCAGGGGCCCTGAGCGGTGGACTCCCAGGGCGGAGGTGGAGAGTGGGCGGCGGCAGATGGAGCGGTTCTTCACCTTCGAAAGGGCCAATTGTCTACGGGGCTCAGAGAGCTGGAATCACTTCCCACTATATTTAAATGACATTCGGAGAAATATAATGAACGGCCTTTGTCTTTCCTTTTAAAATTAGTGTTCTAGGTCAGATCAGACGTTTTGTAACAATGCCTGAGATAAATACCAACCATCTCGATAAGCAACAGGTTCAACTCTTGGCAGAGATGTGTATCCTTATTGATGAAAATGACAATAAAATTGGGGCTGAGACCAAGAAGAATTGTCACCTGAATGAAAACATTGAGAAAGGTACTATTTTAAAGCATTCTTTGTTAAAAAGTGATCTGCCTAGGCATTTCAGGTTAGCTGAGATTACTCTGGCAGAGGACATGCAATTCTTAAGGATGGTTCAGGTTTCATGAGACGGAATAGACTAATCCTAAGAGAGCAGTTGTCAAGCCCCTAATCCTTCCTTTCTAATGCTGGGGGGAGAGGCGGCATCATAAGCGCCATTTCCCCCGGTGTGCAGGACTGACCGGGCCTGGGCTCAATGTCCCAGAGAGGAAGCTTGACCGGCAGCTACGTGGCTGACAAGGTCACCAAGCCCTTGGCCCAGCAGCCGCCTTCTCTGCTGGGGTGCTGGCGCTCTTCCCCACCACAGCCACACACAGGCTATCCAGATAGCAGACTGTGGAAAAGGCAAAAACAACAGCAAGTTACTAGTGTTATGCTGAGCCACAAGGGGAGAATCGGGCACATAACTGGTATTTTCAGACTTAATTGTATTTCTTTTGCTTTCAGGATTATTGCATCGAGCTTTTAGCGTCTTCTTATTCAACACCGAAAATAAGCTCCTGCTACAGCAGAGGTCGGATGCTAAGATTACCTTTCCAGGTGAGTTTACTTAATGTACAATATTTTGTTTTGTACATTTTATCACTCTGAACTTCCTAGAGCTAAGGTCTAAAGGGGAATCCTACGAATGACATCATTTCATATTCTATATAAAATAAGCGTTACAATGAATGCAACCCAATAAAACAGCAGTAAAGGATGAGAACTTCTTAGGGATAGGAGTGCGTATTGTGTATCTACATTTTTTCAATCCATCATCTGCACATTTTGATGTTTTTGGCTAAGGAGGCATTAATACAGAACTTACCTACAAATGTCTGTTTCACAAAATAATTACTGATAGCCCATTATAACTGATTTTAAAATTCTAAAAAATCATTTTATTTTTGTTACTTATAAAAGGTTTTTTTGATCTTTCAGACCTGCTTTGAACAAAGGTTGACCTATATGTATGTTAACATTTTCCAGATTGTTTCACCAATACATGTTGCAGTCATCCCTTAAGTAATCCAGGTGAGCTTGAGGAAAACGATGCCCTTGGAGTGAGGCGAGCAGCGCAGAGGCGTCTGCATGCTGAGCTGGGGATTCCCCTGGAAGAGGTACTCTGCTCTGCTGCACAGCCACACAGGCCGACACGTTAGAACGTGTAATTCAGGTGTAGGTCTCTGCTTGGTAACCTACTGAGATATGAGTTAGCCCCAGAAGGCACTTTGAATAAAGATTATTTAAATTCTGATTTCTTAATATCACTTGTCAGAATTTAGCTCAATACTGAGATGGATGGATCTGTAAACCACTATGTAAGGCTAATTTTATAATTGATCAAATCAAAGATGAAAATTTTCTTAAGGAAATCCTTAGGAATATGAACCATAAATCTAGTTGGTTGAAGTTTGTTTTTTTTTTCCTGAAATCGTCCCCTTTAAATAAGACCTAGATAATTAAAGTATTTCTCATCTAGTTAAAATGGTAAATTTTTTTTTCTCTGAAAAGTAATCTTCAAATATGAAGGAGAATGTCACCCTGAATGACTACTTTTTTTTTTTTCCTATTTCAAAGAAAATCAACTTTATATGTTTGGTCCTATGGGAAAAAATGTAGGCACTTGAATTAACAACATAATAATTTTTCCATATATTGTCAAGATTTCTATGTATCATTGATAAGAGATTAAAAGTTCTAATTCTAAAACCATACTGCTGTTCAAGATAGTGCTATAATGTGATGACTTGATTGTGGATTACTTTTTTGTTATGTTTTTAATGTCTTAGGTTCCTCCAGAAGAAATTAATTATTTGACACGAATTCACTACAAGGCCCAGTCTGATGGTGTCTGGGGTGAACACGAAATTGATTACATTCTGTTTGTGAGGAAGAATGTGACGTTGAACCCGGACCCCAATGAGGTTAAGAGCTATTGTTACGTGTCAAAGGAAGAACTAGAAGAACTTCTGAAAAAAGCAACCAGTGGTGAAATTAAGATAACACCATGGTTTAAAATTATTGTAGAGACTTTTCTCTTTAAATGGTGGGATAACTTAAATCATTTGAGTCAGTTTGTTGACCATGAGAAAATACATAGAATGTGAATGTGGGGTGATGACTGCAGAATTGCTCTACTTAGTAAACTGAGAATGACATTTTTTGAAAATTTGGTTCCCTATTAGGAGAACTCTCATATGATACATTGATAATTTACAACTTGTGTAGAAAACACAACTAATAATTTTGCATCACACACCCCGTATATATGCTCTTTTGTAAAAGACAGTTATGAGAGATTATTGTAAAGTGAAAGAGAACAAATAAAACTTAATTTAACCTGTCCAAACACATGATTATAACAAATTTGAACAAATAAGTGAGGCTCTTCATTTTTGATATGTTGTGATAAACGTTTTTGGAACACTTGTAGAGCACTTTGCTATTTGCCAGGTATTTTATATTAGCATTACATTTTTATCATACTTCAGAAAAATGTGCAAAGGAAACTGCTTAGCTACTTCAAAACAGTCCTAATTAACCTTCCATGTAAACAGATTAAACTGGCAAAGCAGGTGCAAGGGAAATTAAATGGTATATATCCTAACTTCCATCATTCTAAGTTGATTTTTGTGATTTCTTCATTCTGGAAGTACCATTTTGATACTTAAAAATCAACCATTGCTTTTGGCAGTGATGTTGGTTAGGTTAGATCTTTTTAACAGTATTTGCCAATTAGCAAAGTCTGTGTCTTCAGAATTACAGTGGCAGAGAGGCTGTTCGTAAAGGGACTTGAGTCCTGTACAACAGGATTCCTTATCCGTGGCACCATCTACACTTGGCTGGATAACTCCCTTGTCGACTGTCCTGTGCACGGCAGGATGGTTGGCAGCACCCCAGGCAATGCACACTGAATGCCATTAGCACCCCTTCTCCTGTGACAGCCAGTCGTCCCTGGGGGCCACTCAGCTGCGTCACCCCCAGCTAAGAGCCACTGTTCTGTGAAGGCCATATTGTAGGGAGAGAAAAATAACAATGCGAAAGGCTAATGTTCATGTTAAATAGATTCAGTTTGTGGACTATGTGTATATAAATATTAAAAATTGTACCTTGATTAATGCACTTTTTAAAACTTGCCATAGGTAGATTTCTCAAATTTGAAATCTTCAGACAGCTTTACTATCCTTAAATGCTACATAATAATAATAAAGAAAAAAAATTTATTTCTTACAAAGCTAAATGTTTTATAAATTCAATAAAATAATTCATTTCTTGATAACCCTTGAACAGTTAATTTATAATTTTAGGCAAGACTATGTAGCATGTATTTATTTTATTGGAAAGTAAACACAATAAAAAAATTACCACATTTTAATACTGTTGTCTAGTTTGTTAAAATTTTAATACAATAAGTTAATGCCTATAGTAGCTTAAACATCATGTCATAGTTTCAAATGCATTTGTAATATTTTTTTCTAGTTTTTTCGTCTTATTTTCTAGGAAATTTTAGACTGAAAGCCACATGTAGTTAGTTACTTAATAGCTGTACATATTGGTGGCTACTGTTGGCACTTTGTAAGTAGTTGGCAAAAGTTAGATATCACTGTTATGTTCCCAGAGCGCGAGGGTGTGAGTGGTCTGACCCGATGAACTGGGTGGAGAGGGGCATCCGCCTCCTGGAATAAAGCTGCTTCTGACTCCAAAAGCAAATGTGTTGGGTTTGAACTTTAAAGCCCATTGAGACTTAAAATTTTTTTCTTCAGCTGTTTAAAATTCCTAGTCTCTAAAGTATATGACTTTTGATTCTGGCTGAGCCAAAAGCCAGCTTCTTTAAGAACAAATAGAGGTGGTCTTCTTGAAAATTGTTTATTCTGATCCCATACCTATATTATCCAGAGAACAAGAGCAAAAAAGAAAGTATTGCAGGAAGAAAGAAAGCACATTCTTTCTTACTTGGCCCTGGCACGTGGGGGCAGGCACAGGTGGCAGACAAGTCCAAGAAGTCCCTGAAGCTCAGGCACATCCGTGGCCTTACCCTGCCGCGGCGTGCTCTGTGGACGCTGCCCTCCCCGCCTCCTTCAGGGACGCTGGTCCAGTGGTTCCCCCCTTGGCTGGATCAGTCCCCTCTCTGGGCCCTTACCCAGTTGAGAGTCCCATCTCTTGACAGATGGGGTTTTCTTCTTAGTATTTCAGATACAGCTCTTCCTTGCCCTCCCTCACTAAGTGCTTTTTCAGCCCTAAACATGTGTACTCACTTTTACCCGTCTTATAACTCATTTTACAGAGTGATCTTGAGGGCATATATGTCTGCATTTAAATACCCTGAGAGTAACTTTCTACTTTGCAGTTTTCACACATACTTTATGCTTATTTATCCTCTACATGCTTTGAACTCCCAAATCTAAATCTCCAGCACAGGATTCTGTCCTCTGTTTTACATGCACATACGTGAATGGATAAGCAAACCTGTGCATCCAGACCAGGGATGAGACTCAGCTCCAGAAAGAAATAGGCTGCCAGGCCACAAGCCGAAGTGGAGGACAGTTAAACACACCTGGCTGAGTGAAGCACCACTGAAGGCTGCTCACTAGGATTCCAGCTGTGACAGGAGGAAGGTGAGGGCTCCGAGAGGAGGGATAAGCAGGCAGAGCACAGGAGTTTAGGGCCGTGAAACTGCTCTGTGTGACGGTATAAAGGAGGTTACGAGTCGTCACGTGTTTGTCCAAGCCTACAGAACGTACCCACCAAGAGTGAGTCTCGTGTGATGATGTGACAAACGCACCCTCTGCTGGGTCGGTGGAGGGGGAGGTGGTGTGAGGGGTAGGGGTGGAGGGGAACTCTACCGTCCCTCATTTTTGCTGTGAACCTGAATGGCCTAAAAGAATAAAGTCTATTAAAATTCAATAGGGCGTTACACATGAAAAGGAGCTTAAACTCACAAATCACTGAGTAATTGCAAGTTAAAACCAGAAATAAAAAGACTGACACCAAGGAGTGTGGTAAGGATGTAGAGTAACTGCTGCACTGGGACACCCAGCTGAGCGTCAGCGTGGGCTGTGATGCAGGTGCACACGCTGGCCCCCCGTGTGCACACCCTGGCCCTGAGTGTACAGACACTGCTCAGCTTGCAGAGTCACAGAATTATTCTTTAGTCATTGATATATTTATTGTACTTTGAGAAATGATCTGTGTCCTAGATTCTCATATACTTCCCTACGGGTCTGTGATGTGGTTGGGCCGGGCATGCCCCTGCATGGAGCTCTCCTTCGCACATCCAGCCTGTTGGCCCAGGGAAGCCCCTGCAGAGCAACTGGAAAGAGCGAGTCAGTCTTGGTGTTTGGGCAATGGAATGCTGTCAAGCAACGAATAGAACTGACTTTCTACATGCAGGATAAATGAGTCTTACAGACCTAATCTTCAGTGTAAGAAGCCAGATACAAAAAGAGCAGTTATTGTGTAATTCCAAAGAAATACATTTCAAAAACGGACAAAATCAATGGAAGATGTAGGCCAGAATCGAGGTCATTTTTAAGAGACCAAAACAGGGTACATGGCACCTTGTAAGATTTTTGAAATATTCTGTCTTGATTGGGTGTAGGTTACACAGGTGAATATATGCGTTAGGGTTGATTGACAGGCACACTTAGGTTTGTGCACTTTACTGTTTCTAAATGATAGCTGAATATAAGTGACAAGGAGAGAATCAGTGTGGAGCAAGTGGCATCTGCTGCTTTCACCAGGAGCAGGAATCCGGCACTACTTTTTTTTTTTTTTTTCTTGGAGACAGAGTCTGGCTCTGCCGCCCAGGCTGGAGTGGCTCACTGCAGCCTCAAACTCCTGGGCTCAAGCCATCCTCCTGCCTCAGCCTCCCGAGTAGCTGGGACTACAGGTGTGAGCCACGATGGCTGGATAATTTTTCTATTTAGGCCATTAAATATGAAATGTCCAATTTTGAATCAAAAGTGTAGTTTATTATATCTCAAACAAGAAGCAGTACAATTAGTCAAAGTATGCACCTAACCTATCGACACAGTTTTGCCATCTTAACGGTAGCTTGTTTATGCAGCAGCGAAGAAGCCTGGAGAGCGAGTGGCAATTAAATGGTGAAAGGCGTTTTCCACAGTTTTTTAATTAATTTTTTTTGCAAGAAGTGGTCCAAAGCCTGGAAGAAGTGGTCATCAGTTGGTGCAAGGTCTGGTGAATGACAGAGTGTTTCCAAGTCCAGCTTCTGTAGTTTGAGCAGCGTTGTTTGTGGGACATGTGGTCGAGTGTTGTCTTGCAAGAGCATTGCCTGTCTCTATTGACCAATCTCGGCTGCTTAATCGCAAGCATCCTCATCATTTCATCCAGTTGGTTGCAGCAGACACCCGCTGTAATCAATTGACCAGGTTTCATGAAGCTGTGGTGGATAACACCAGGGCTGGACCAGACCCCATTAGCTTTTTTGGATGAATATTCAGTTTTGGACTGTGTTTCAGCACGTTGTCTTTATCCAACCATTGTGCCAAACACTTGCGATTGTCAAAAAGAATCCATTTTTCATCACACATCACAATATGGTGTAGAAATGGTTCGCCGTTATGTGGAGACAGCAAAGAAAGACAAGCTTCGAGACGATTTCTCTTCTGATGCTCATTTAATTCACGTGGTGCCCGTCTGTCCGGCTTCTTTACCTCGCTGATTTGCTTCAAACTGAAAGAAACAATTGTTGGAATAGTAACGTCCAACCCTGCTGCCAATTCACGTGTAGGTTGAGGTGGATTCGCTTCCTCTACAGCTTTCAGCTCATCATTATCCACCTTGGTCTCAGGTCACCCACGTGGCTCATTTTCAAGGTTAAAATCACCAGAACGGAACTTCTCAAACCATCAATGTATTGTGTGTTCATTAGCCACACCCTTCCCAAGCACTCGGTTGATATCTCGAGCTGTCTGCGCTGCGTTGCTTCCACAACAGAACTCACATACAAAAATAACACGAATTTTTGACTTATCCATGGTTTCACAAAAATTACTCTAAGAAGAACTTGGGAAGATAATCACAAGCCAAACCATGTGTTTGAAAGAATAAGGATGAGCCTTCACAATAAAAATAAAACTAGAGTGTCAAAGTGAAATGTCAGAGACATCAACCGTCGAACTTAGTACTTTAGGAAATGGGACATTTCATACTTAACCCAATAGGTTCTGCAGACGTGGGGTCTCACTTGTTGCTCAGGCTCAAAGCAATTAACTTTTAAATCTTCTGTTTGTTGTTACGTGGACAGTTAAAGCAGCTAAGTTTTAGGATTAAACATAAATTTTAAAAAATGAAAACTATAAGATCGTTTTCAATATGAAAAAAATTCTTAATGAATTGTTTACTCTTCCTCACATATAATTTTCAGATGGCTTCTTTAGACCAAGATAAAGATTCAAGCTAGGCACTGTCCAAGTTTCAAGTCTTATAAAATAAATTAACAGATTAAAAATTTGTATAAATGCTTTAGATCATGTATGGATCTTGGCTTGTGGCAGCTTGTACAGCTTCTAAGTAGGAAAAAAAGAACATTCCCCAACCCCTTCTTTCATATAAGTTGGGAAAATATCAAATAGATAATTAAACAGAGCAAAAATTGATGTTTTCAACGTTTCTTTAATCATAAGGTTTTTGCCTCTGCAGCTTCAGAAAAGGGGTAAGGAACAAATGGCCCATTTGGAAATGTCCCTCATCCCTGCAGCCACGTGCCCTGCACAGGCTAGAAGGGCAGTTGAGAAATAGCGTAAAAGTCTGTTGAAACAGGAGCTGGGATTCAGAAGAGACACCCAAATGGGAAAATTTCCAAATAAAAATATGCCTAAGGGAAGGACTGGCCCGATCTCCAAAGTAGATTAAGTAAGGCCAAGACATGCTGGCGTCGTTACCTAGAAATGACAATAGACTTTCTGAAAATTGATGCCAGGCCACAACACGGAGCCAGAGAGAGTGTGTACATAGTTGGAAAGCAGGCGCACGGGGCAGGTGTTCACTGCATCTTGCAATTAAAGTCTCCTATGCATACACCCCCATCGTTCGCAGTAACAGGCACACAGAAGAGGTCAAATCCACCCAAGAGCAGATTTAATAGTCAAATGGTGATACCTACTCACCACAGGTTCCTCCATTTTTGAGTTGTACATTGATGCTATTACATAATTTTCTAGTGTAATTACATGTTTTTCATTGCAAATTAAGTACTGTATTTTAAGGATATTATTTAATAAATCTTTTCGTGTAATATGTTATCAAGATAAAACATTTCATTTTATAATTTTTTTATCACAGCTTTGCTGACATACAGAAGGATTATTGTAGTGTATTTAAATATACCATATTTTTGTGTCTAGAGTCCTGAATTGGTACCATGCATGTAAAGGCTTTTCCTCATAGAACATTGTGTTCATCCATGTATTTTTCTAGTACTTTTATGGTTTCATTTTTTTCAATTAAATCTTAAATTCATATAGATCTCTCTAATATGACATTAGAGGTAAAGATACAACTTTATTCCTTTCTGAAAAAATAGTTACACCATTAATTTTCAAATAATTCCTCTTTTCCATAGCTGTTTGAAATGCCACCTTAATCATATACTAAACTGTTAGACAGTAGAGAATAATTTAACATAAGTTTAAAAAGCAAAAGCATTTTTTAAAAGTGTAGCTGTGTCAAAATAATTTTCTATGATCGTCCGACTTGAGAGGGACAGAGAGACAGACAGAGACACACGGCCACAGAGACGGGAGGGTGTGGCTTCTTGTTAAGAAAACAACAATTTCACATCATCCTAACACATGTGTCCACACCCCCAGAGTATAAAAGGACCCGGCTCACCTCGAGAATTCAGTCCCGCGCCTGATACCCAGGAGCCTCCCCTTGCCAGGAGAGGTTAGTGCGTATCTCTTCTCTTGTGGGAATTCTTTCTTTCTTTGGTCAAATTTTGTACAATTGTTTTCTCTTTGCTAAGAGGACGAACAGAGCGCTGAAAACAATGACAGGGTGGTGAGTAACAGAAGGGAATGCATTTCTTTAAAAAGTGGAAAAGGATGATGAAAAGATTTTGCACGAAAGAAAATGAACCTGAGAATATTTCCTTAGAGACTGTTCACAGGAGAACCTACTTGGTGCTGAAGACGGCCCGAGTCCGTGGTTTACGCAGCCGTGGATGTCTCCTCTGCGATCCAAGCCCCGTGGTTTTGCACAGGCTGCGCTTTCCCCAAAAAACCTGTACAAAGAGCATTACCTGAGCTTTTCCTCTGTGTTCGTTCGTTTGGGTGGGGATTTGTTGTTTAAATCTTCCCTGAAGGAAGCCTGGGAAACATGAGGCGTGTGTTTATAGAGAGAGACCCAGGACGTCCCACTCAGGGAGACACCACGTTAGAGACACACCATTCCTGCCCCACCTGTGACAGCTGTGCTGCTGCAGCACCGTTCTGTCACTCGCACAGGAAGGTGCACGCCAAATCCCGAAGGGGCTGGTAACAAACAGCCACAAGGGGTGGCAACGTCGGTGTGCGTCCGTTTCAGGTCGGGTCGCAGCCGGCAGCTATGTCTGAAGCCGATCTCGACTGGGTTGACGCCCGTCAACTGCAGCGCTTGGAAGAGATGATGATCGTGGTTGACGAGCAGGACAACGTGATTGGTGCCGACACCAAGAGGAACTGCCACCTGAACGAAAACATCGAGAAAGGTAGCGCCGACGCGCGTTCCTTGTCTGTTTCCCGGGATTGTCTCCCTTTTCCCCGTCTGACAGAGACGCAGAGGAAAGAACTGGGCCCTTCCTGGTGAGGAGGAGACGCTGGCGGGTCACCCCGTGCCCTGTCGCGGGTCCTCTGCAGGGGGAGGCTCAGACAGCACCTGGCAGAGGCTCTGCTCGGCTCCACCCTCTCTGTGCCCCTCGACCTTCTCGGGGCGCTTCCTCGTCAGATCCACTTTTAGCAAGACCCCCGCTGCGGTTTAGCGAGAACCCACCTCACTCTCATCAAACTGCTCATACCCCAGGTGATGTCTGCTCACCTGGCCTGTCTTCGGCCGGAATCTCGTTAGGTGGGCTCACGCGGAACCCCCTCACCTCAGTCCTGCTCCACCCACACACCCCACCCTGCCCCGTGGCCGTGTCCCCACCCGCCCCCACCGTGCTCAGAACTGAGCCTGGGTCTGCACTGAGGTCTCTTTTCCCCTGTTGCAATAGTCCTCAGTGAAACCTGTTTTTCCTGTTTTAACTATTGTCCAGCTCTGGTTTTCTTTGAAAACCTTAAACCACCGTATTATTTTTTTCTTTATATGTTGCTTTTAAAAACTGATTCATAGTAATTCTAGATACATGTGGTAGCTTGATGCATGCATACAATGTGTAAGGATCAAATCAGGGTGATTAGGACACCAATCACCTCAAACATTTATCATTTTTTGTGTTGGGAACATTCCAAACTTCTCTTCTAGCTATTCTGAAATATGCAATAAATTATTGTTAACTGTAGTCACCCTACTGTGTTGTCGAACGCTACAACTTCTCCCTTCTGTCTACCTGCATGTGTGTGACCAACAACCAACCTCCCCCCTGCCAGCCCCTGGCGACCACCAGCCTCTGTCCGCCTCCTGGATTCCACGTGTGTGAGAACACGCGATCTTTGCCTCTGTGCCTGGTTTATCTCACTTGACGTAATGACCCCCGGTTCCATCCATGTTGCTGCAAATGACAGCATTTCGTTCTTTTCTATGACGGAATAGTATTCTATTGTGTATGTTCACCACATTTCATTTATGCCTTCATCAGTTGGACACGGTTGGTCCCATGTGTCGGCTACTGGGAAGAGTGCAGAGTGAACACGGGGCACAGATGTCCCTTCAACATACCGGCTTCTTTTCTTTCAGATACACACCCAGCACGGGGATTACTGGATCCTACATTAGTTCTATTGTTAGTTTTCTGAGCATTCATTTGTCAGACAAGTTTTAATCAGCTGCAGATTCTGAAATGTCAGTTTGGACAGCCAGCTAGCCCTTTGCTCTATCCCGGTGCCGTAATCACAGATTTAGATTTTTCTGTGAGACACAGACTGAGGACAAGAAGCACAAACCGGTGTTGCACGGACTCCACGTGAGCTCACACAACGGGCATTTGCCTTCCAGGGCTGCTGCACCGAGCCTTCAGCGTTGTCTTGTTCAACACAGAGAATAAGCTCCTAATACAGCAGAGAGCAGACGCTAAAGTTACCTTTCCTGGTGAGTCCCTGCAGCCGAACCCGCGACTGAGAGCACATTCCCACGGGGTTTGACCTGCGGAACCTGGGACGGGAACCGCCTGTTTGCCCTGCTGCCCCTGGAGGAAACCCGCAGCTCAGACAGACGCTTACTGTGCTGATATTTCTTCAGCGGGTCGGGTTTTCTTTTTAATTAAGAAACTATGTGAGTTTCTACGGTTTTTGGAGTTTTTTGTTTCATTTTGTTTTGTTTTTGCAATGGCAAGTTACTTAAGTGCGGAGGAATTTATCAACCTAAGGATTTGGGGGATTAAAATAAACAGCATTTAGCATAAAATTGATGAGGTAATGGTAACAATTATCATACAAGTCTTAGGGTGTTTTTTTTTTTTGTACTTCTTAAAATCACAATTGTAAAAATCTCTTTTAAAAGAAGAACAGCGGGCGGGCACGGTGGCTCAGGCCTGTAGTCCCAGCACTCCAGGAGGCCAGGGTGGGAGGATGCTTGAGCCCAGGAGCTGGAGGCTGCGGTGAGCTGTGACGACGCCAATGCACTCCAGCCCGGGCGACAGAGCCAGACTCTGTCTCAAAAACAATAAATAAATAAAATAAATAAAGGAGGACAGCATCCACATCAGTCAAGGTTATTTAAAGTGTCTTGGCTTGGACTGTCCTCAAAATTTCAAAACCAGACCTTGCTGACCCATGGAGGCCGGTGGGCCCCGCGCAGACAGCTGTGCCGGCACAGGGTCCCTTCCTCCCTGGCGCCTCCTCCTCGGGGCCTCACTGGGCATCTCTAGCCGAGCCCGGGCCCCGCTGTACTGGCTGGTCAAGTCGTGCCCGCTTGGCTGAACGAGGTCTGTTTCAGAAAAGGTTCAGGAGCTGCTGAGTTGGAAGCTTAACTGTGGCACCGTAGCCCACAGTCTGCAGGTAAAGCCCCCGAGCTCGGATTTCACTCACTGTCAGCGCCCACAGGACACCAGGCTCAGGTGGGAGCTCCAGCTGTCCCTCACACGTCAATTCTGCTTCAAGGTGACCCGAGGGGGCACTGATGGTCCAAGGAGCGCGACGGGACAGAGGCTTATCGAGGACAGTGGCGCCTCCTGCCATGGCGCTGCTGCCCGTGCCGGGCACACAGCCGAAAGTCCTATAAGCCCAGGCTCACCCGTGGCCTCCGCCCTGCCCACGACAAACCCGCTCTTCCACCCGCCGGGCTACAGATGCCAGACGCTGGTGTTTCCACCGGAAGCGTCTGCGTTTGCGTGTAGTCCGTCTGGTTTTCAGGGACAAAGCGAGAGGAGTCTTTCCTGTGCTCCTCTCTCCAGGGTATTTCACCGACTCCTGTTCCAGCCACCCCTTGTACAACCCCGCAGAACTGGAGGAGAAGGACGCCATCGGGGTGAGGAGGGCGGCCCAGAGGCGGCTGCAGGCGGAGCTGGGAATCCCCCCGGAGCAGGTGCGGGCGCCGGGCTGGACGTGCCCACGGGCCTCCCAGAGCTGTGCGGACAGGGCTGGGGCTGTGGGGGGCTGAGCCGGGACAGGAAATCGCACGTGTGCCCTAGAAAGAGTGTCTAGGACCCTCCTGCTCCCGTCCCCACTAGAGAAAGTGGTTACGGGGTGAACGTCCTCAGTGTCGCGGGACCTTCTGTCGCTGGGCGGGGCTCAGTTCTTTAAATCAGGACACACACAGGTTTATTGGAACCGAGAAACCAAAGCCAGGTCATCACTCAGACTTGAGTCCACACACATTTAGTTCGCTAGAATTAAAGCTTGTTACTTATTACGTATCAAAAGAAATTGTTAATTTCCTTTGAGAACAACAAATGTGATTATTTTCTCCATTTTTCCGTAAATTCTGTTAGTGTTGTTAATGCTGCATCGATTTCTGTCCTAGGTTTCTCTGGAGGACATTGTGTTCATGACAATATATCATCACAAGGCAAAATCAGACAAAATTTGGGGAGAACATGAAATTTGTTACCTTCTGCTTGTGAGGAAGAATGTTACCGTAAATCCAGATCCCAGTGAAACGAAAAGCTTCTGCTACCTGGGCCAGGAGGAACTGCGAGAGCTCCTGGCCAGGGGGGCCCGGGGCGAGGTGAGCGTCACCCCCTGGCTGAGGACCATCGCAGAGAGGTTCCTGTACAAGTGGTGGCCGCACCTGGACGACGTGGCCCCGTTCATGGAGCGCCACACCATACACAGAGTGTGAGCAGTGGGGTCAGCCGTGCGCCCTGCACCCAGTCAGGCAGGCGCAATCAGCTCCCAATTATACACCTTTAATAGTCTATAGACCGCTACTTTTAACCTTTTAATCAACTTTATCATGTTATCTTAATTTTTTGATTTTTCCTTATTTCTATGGTTTTTTTCTGCCTAATTACAGGGAGGAAATTTGTTCCCTCCATACATAGTTTCATAAGCACTTAGTCGATCAGCAGCAGCTGATCCCTAAATCCTTGGGGTGGGGGCTCTTGCGAAGTCTGAAGCAGATGTATTAGGCCAGGTGAACTAGGGTCCCGTCTTTCCTGTGGCTCTGTCCGAGCCTTCGGTGTCAGGATGGGCTCTCTGCATCTTTCCAAGGAATTGCCACTTACTTCACAGTGCACAGAGGCTGCCCTTGAAACAGTGCACACATTCAACCTTGTGTCTTAAGACTGGCCAACGTGTATTTCAGTTCGTCTGTAACACGAATTCAGGTTGACAAATACGACGTTCCTAATCCAAGCACAGGCAGCACAGAATATGTGTATGGTCCCAGCCCTGCAGCTTCGCATTTACCCTCTGTTCTTCCATGTGATTGTATCTCAGAAATCTGCTTATAAATAAAGACATCATAACTCTAACAAATACTCTGTATTTTTTTGAACACTAACTATACATTTAAAGATTAGGTTTTGGTGTATAATACCGGGGAAGAACTTCAAAAACCAGACCTGGTAAATTAACAAAATAGTGACATGTCACACACAAATGTCACAATTCTAGATGTGGTGTTATTGTGACCTGATAATGGCTGACATGTGGGGATGCCCTGGTACACACATGGCCCCCCAGCACCTCTCTGAGCACCCCACACCAGGGTGTCACCAGCATGCCCCCAACAAACAGCCACAGCATCTACACAGCGCTCAGACGTGGAGCTGCTGCTCCTCGGCCCTGGGTCCAGCCCCAGCGTGCAAGACCTGCCCACTCCGCCTCCCCAGGCACCCCCCCACACCCCCTGCTGCCCTCTGGGCCCCCCTGCTCTCTCACCTGCCCCCCCGCACCCCCTTTTCAACCTCATCTCTGACCTTAAATTTCAGCCAAAGGGAACCATTTAGGTTTCTGGATTAGGCCCCTCTCTCTGCCAAACACCCTCCTTCCCCACCTCCCACCCTTTGCTCAAGGTGCCTCTTGATCCAACTACTCAGAACTCACTAGACACTTTAAAAACCTTTTTCCTTTCTGCAGAGAAATATGGAATAACTATTTTTCTCAACTATATCATACAACCATCACTGAGATCCATGTGCAATCTTCAGAAAGACAAGCTCACGTGACCACAGAAAAGGGAATATGTAATTTTGCCACAATTCCTGCGAGAATCTCTCATCCATTTCACAGCATGCTGTTTGGCATTTCTACCTCGGAGAGCGGAAACTCTGGCACCCACTGGCATACCCAGCCCTCATTTCTGCCCAAAGGGGTGAGGAAAGTGCCGAACGTCTTTCCACCTTGAGAAGTTGCTTGGTTGGTGAAATAAAAACCTCTGTGCCAGCCCACAAAAAGTTGATGTCCCAGATCCTATTAAAATTAGGGGGGAAAGGTAACTTCACAGTGGAGAAACCTGACAAAGGCAACCTCAGCCGGGTGGTCGAGGTGAACACTAGCAGTGGTGGGTGCACTGAAAGTGTGCCCCCCAATACGATGTGAGAAGGGCACATCTCCTCTGTGCTCTTGCCAAGAGAACCCACAACCCCAGTGTAATCGCAAGAAACATGGCAACCCCACAGGAAGGGGAATTCTACAAAACTTCTAACTAGTACTCCTTAAAGCTGTCGCGCTCATCAAAAATTTCAAAGGAAGTCTGAGAAACTGTCACTGCCAGGGGAGCCTAATTGACAACCTAACTAATACCTACTCTGTCATCTATCCATCTATCCATCCATCTATTCTATCTATATTATCTCTCCATCCATATACCTATCTGTCCAGCTCTCCATCCATCCATCCATTCTATCCATCCTCCATCCATCCATTCTCTCCATCCATATACCTATCTGTCCCACTCTCCATCCATCCATCCATGTATCTACCCATCCTCCATCCATCCATTCTCTCCATCCATATACCATTCCCCACTCCATCATTCTATCCCATCATTCCATCCACATCTCCATCCTCCATACATTCCATCATACTCTCCATCATCATCCATCTATCTATCTCCACCTCTCCATCCACCATCATCAATCAATCCCTATCCATCCTCCATCCATCATTCATCTCCATCCATCCATCTATCTCCCTCATCCATCATTCTCATCCATCACCATCCATCATCTTCATCCATCCTCCATCCATCATTCTCCATCCATATCCTATCTGCCACTCTCCATCCACCATACCATCCTACCATCCCATCCATCACTCTCCATCCATCCATCACCCTCCATTCATCTCCATCATCCATCCATATCTATCCATCCATCCATCATTCATTCTTCCATCCATCCATTCTCCATCAATCATCTGCATCTCCATCCATCATTCATCTCTCATCTTCTCTCCAATCTTCTCTCATCCATCACCCCATTCTCCCACTTGCCTCCATCATCCATCCATCCATTCCATCCATCTTCTCCATCCATATCCTATCTGTACCCATCTCCCCATCCATCCATATCTATCCATCCCCATCATCATTCTTCCATCCACTATCCTATCTGTCCCCTCTCCATCCATCCAACCATGATCTACCATCCTCCATCATCCATTTATCCATCCTATCCATTCATCTCTCCACCATATCCTATTTCTCCATCCATCCACATTCCTCTCCCCATCCATTCTATCCACCTCCATCCATTCATTCTTCCATCCATACATATCTGTCCCATCTCCATCCATCCACCATTATCTATCCATCTCCATCCATCCATTCTCCTCCTCCATCCATCCATTCTTCCACCATATCCTATCTTCCACTCTCCATCCATCACCATATTCTAACCACTCATCCATCCATCTACCATCTCATCATCATCTCTCCATCTATACCTATCTGTCCCCTCCATCCATCACCATGATACCCATCCTCATCATCCATTCTATCCATCCTCCATCCATCCATTCTCTCCATCCATATGCCTATCTGACCCACTCTCCATCCATCCACCCATGCATCTACCCATCCTCCATCCATCCATTCTATCCATCCTCCATCCATTCATTCTCTCCATCCATATACCTATCTGTCCCACTCTCCATCCATCCATCCATTCTATCCATCCTCCATCCATTCATTCTCTCCATCCATATACCTATCTGTCCCACTCTCCATCCATCCATCCATGTATCTATCTATCCAGATATCCACCCATCCATCTATCCACCCACCCACCCACCCATCCATCCCAGATGCAGTCCCTGCCCAAGCTGGCTCCAGTCTCCTCCTACTTGGCTCCTCCAGAAGCTTGGTGTCTGGCCCTGGGGCTCTGATGGGCACACAAGTGCGGCTCCATGAGGCCCTTTGCGCTGCCACTCACTTCAGGATGAAAACGTCGGAACCCCATGAAGTTGGGTCATCCCAGCTCTCATGTTCCTCCACAGCTGCCAAACCAGTATCATCCGCTGGCATTATGGTGGAGCAGGTCCACGTTCCTGCCCCGTACGGGGTGTGAGCCTGACAGCTGACAGCAGACCAGGCTGGTTCCCTGCAGGGCATGCACATGGAAGCCGGAAGCCCGAAGCCCGGGTGACACAGAGTAAGAACAAAGCCAGGGGCCGGGAGATTGCACCCACTGCTGCTGGGCAGCTGAACCTCTTCAGAGCCAAAGACTTAGTCAGCTCCTCCAGGGAGACCCATGCTCCGGCCCCTCTGGGGCAGCTGAGGGTGTGACGGCCACCGGTGGTGGCAGGTGGTTCTCACAGGGAGGCAATCCCAAATGCAGCCTGGCCCCTGGAGCCCACCGAATCCACGGGGACTGGCCAGGGCAGGCGTGGGGGAACCCACACCGCAGTGGTGTCCCAAGACACTCCCTGAAGCGCACCCAGGAGACAGGCACAGGGCAGGGCAGGTGAGGGTAGCTACAGCCATCTGTCTTCTTGTCATCAGAAAATGACAGCACTTGTCACACTGGTACATCCCCGCCTCCCCGCCCCCATGGAGGGAGAAGCACTTACTCCCATTGTGCCTGCCTCCTACTTGTTTCACAGACAAATGTAGGGAAACTAACCTAAAAGAGGGGCCTCTCTTCCCCTGGATGCCTTGATCCAGCTTCTTCTCGAGGTCACAGTTCCAGGAGGACAAGGTCACAGTTCCAGGAGGACACCACCCAGAAGGGCATCAATGGGGGATTTTGGAGTGCAGGGCACAGGCTTGGGTCCTGCCTACTCACTGCTCAACAGGTCCCCCCAGAATTGAAAGATCAAGTCACAATAAGGCAGATTAATAAGAGAAAGCGATTTGCTTACCGTGCACATGGGGACAATCACAGAGTGACCACCCGACATCCCAGTGGGGTCCAGAAGTTTACATGCCCTCCTTGTAGGAGGGGATGAGGAGTAGAGGTAATTCTGCTGAGTGGCGATAGACGGTTACCAGGGAGGATGAACAGACACTTGGGAGCGTGAGTGAGGAGGAAACAGGCTGACTTGTAAATGATTCTTTGGAAACGCAGTTAACCTGAGAGACAGGTGTTCTCTACAATGGGCTGGGCCAGGTCTGGTGCACCTTGCTCTTCCTTCCTGCAATGTATGGAGATAACAGGGCGGGGAAGGGAAGTCCATTGTTGTTTTTGATGGGTCCCGTCTGGTTTTATTCAGATAGCGGGAAAAGCCTCTTCCAAGGCCTGTTGCTCTCTAAGGGCCTTTAACTCAAAATACTCTTTATACCAAGGAGTCATATTTTGGGGTGAAATTTCCTGAGCTGTTTCACCATGCAGAACAGGAGGTGGGTTTAAAGACAACACTGTAACCATTTCATCAAGAGATTATGAAATATCTTCACCCCCCCTTCATTTTTCAGCCAGGATTAGTAACAGCAATGTGCATAAAGCATATATTTAATAACCATAATTGCTTCCTTAAGGCTAAATCTCTAAATAGTCACATTGGGGGGGTTTGGGGTTCAACATACGCATTTGAGGGGACACATTACAGTCCATAGCAACCTTTTTTGGTGACAGCCCATAAATTTTGGTATATTTTCTTTTTATTGTCATTTGTCTCGAGTTATTTCCTAATTTCCCTTGTGATTTCTTTTTTTGCCCATTGGTTGTTCATTAGTGTGTCAATTTCTACACACCTGTGAATTTTCCAGTTTCCTGTCTCTCACTTCACCCCATTATGCATAGATGCTTCGCATGATATCTTTTTAAATCTATTGCAACTTACTTTGTGGCCAATACACGGTCTATCCTAGACAACATCCCAGGTGCACTGAGGAGAATGTGTATTCTGTCAAGTGGTAGATTCTGCGAGTGTCCACTGGATCCAGCTGATTTACCACACTGATCGTCTCCCATCTCCTCACTCATCCTCTGTCTGCTTGTTCTACCCATTACTAAAAGTGGGGAGCTGGAGTCTCCAACTGCTATTGTAGACCTATCTCTTCTTTCCATTTAAAATTTTTGCCCCATATACATATACACACACACACATATTTTTGAGACAGGTTCTTGCTCTGTCGCCCCAGCTAGAGTGCAGTGGCATCATCACAGCTCACTGCAACCTCAAACTCCTGGGCTCAAGCGATCCTCCTGCCTCAGCCTCCCGAGTAGCTGGGACAGGTGTGTGCCAGGACTCCTGGCTAATTTTTCTATTTTTAGTAGAGATGGGGCCTCACTCTTGCTCAGGCTGGTCTTGAACTCCTCAGCTCAAGTGATCCTCCTGCCTTGGCCTCCCAGAGTGGCTGGGGTTACAGGTGTGAGCCAACGCACCTGGCCAGCTTCATGTATTTTTAAAGGTCTGTTATTAGGTGCATAAATGTTAGTCACTGTTATATGAGCATAGAACCTGTTACAAATGTATAATGTCCTTCTTTGTCTCTTGAAACTATTTTGATCTAAAGCCTATTTTGTCTGATATTAGCATAGCCACCCTGTTCCTTTTTGATCACTATTTGCATGAGTATTTATTTCCACCTTTTCACTTTCAACTATCTGTATCTTTGGATCTAAAGTGAGTCTCTGCCTGTGGTTATAGAAGGCAAAATGAATGAATGAATGAATGAATGAATGAAGTGAGTCTCTTGTAGACACCATACAGTTGCACCATGTTATCGTGTTTTCTAATCCATTCTGCCAACCACCGTCTTTTGATTAGAGAGGTTAATCCATTTACAAAGTAACTACTGGTAAGGAGGGACTTCTGCCTGTTTTCTATACCCCGATACCTTAGTTTCCCCTTATCCATGGTTCCAGTTACTTGTGGTCAACTGTGGTCCAAAAATATTGAATGAAAAATTCAGAAATAAACAGTTTCTAAGTTCAAAGTGTCTGCTATTCTGAGCATTAAGATGAGATCTCGTGCTGTCATGCTGTCAGGCCTGGGCACGAATCGTGCCTTTCTCCAGCAAATCTGCAGTGCACATCCGCCCATTAGTCACTCGGGAGCCTCATTAGCTATTAGACCGACTGTTGCATTATTGCTTGTGCTCAAGTAACCCTTATTTTACTTAAAAATGGCCCCAAAGCACAAGTGTAGTATGCAAGAGTAGTGATGCTGGCAATTCAAATATGCCAAAGAGAAGCCATAAAATGCTTCCTATAAGTGAAAAGGTGAAAGTTCTTGACCTAATAAGGAAAAAGCACAGCGTATATAGAGTTCAGCATCACCCAAGGTTTCCAGCATGCCCTGGGGGTCTTGGAACATACCCCTGCAGATGAGGGGAATTACCGTAGCAGTTTTGGTCCCTAAATTTCCTACATCACTATCTTTTGCGTTTAGTTGATTTTTTGTAGTGAAATGTTTTAACTCCCTTCTCATTTCCTTTTGTGTATACTCTATAGCTATTTTCTTTGCATTTACCATGGAGATTACATTTAACATCCTAAAGTTACAATACTCTAATTTGAATTTATACAGGCTTAACTTCAATAGCACATGAAACCTCTCTGCCTATATAGCCTATAAACCATCCCCGCCTCTCTGCAAGTACTGACATCACAAATTACATCTTTATACACCGTCTTCCCCCAAACATAGACCAATATGTATTTATTTATTGTGTAGAAAACAAAAAGTAGTTACAAACCAAAACTACAATAATACTAGCTTTAATAATTGTTCATGTATTTACCTTTACTGGAAGTCTTTGTTTATTTGGCTTGGAGTTACCACCTAGGGGTCCTTTCATTCTTACCTGGAGGACTCACTTTAGCAGTTCTTGCAGGGCAGGTCGAGTGGTACCAAACGCCCTCAGTTTTCACCTGGGAATGTCTTAATTACGCCTTCATTTTTGAAGGACAGTTTTGGCGATACAGAATTGAGATTTTTTTCTTTCAGTATTTTGCATGTATCAACCTTCTGGACTCCTAAGATTTCTGATGAAAAACCTGCTAGTAATCTTACGTATGGTCCCTTATATGTGACAAGTCGCTCGTCTACTGCTGCCTTCAATATTTTTAGATATTTTCATTATCTTGTGGTCTTGGTGTAGTTTTCCTTGGCTTTTTCTTACTTGGAGTTCATGGGGCTTCCCATCTTGCACAAATCCAATTGTTTTATCTCCAAGTTCACCGATTCTTTCTTAATCCTGCTCAAATCTACTTTTGAATCTTTCTAGTCAATTTTTCATTTCAGTTATTACACTTTTCAGCTCAGAATTTCTCAGGTTCCTTTTTGTTTTCTATCACTTTATTGATGTTTATATTTTATTCATACATTATATTCCTTTGTCCACGTCCTCCATCAGCATTCTGAGCACATTTAAGCCAGCTATTTTAAAGTCTTTATCTAGTAAGTTCACCACCTGGTCTTAGGGACATTTTCTGTCAGTTTAGTTTTCCTTTAATGGGCAATGCCTTCCTATTTCTTTGTATGCCTTATCATTTTTGTTAAAAACTCATTATTTGAATTTTATGTGGTGACTCTGGAAATCATATTCTTCCCCTCCCCAGGATTCGCTGGTTTGGTTTTATTGTTTTAGTGTCTGTGCCAGAGATCAGTCTGAAGCTAAACTTAAGGTCTTCTCAGATCATGTGTCCTGCCCTGGAAATGTGCAGTGACTTTCTAAATTTACCTGAATATGAAATTGCTTTTGAAAATTCTTATCATTAAATGCCTAGCTTCCAATGGGGAAAAAAGGAAAAATACATGGGGAAAAACCAACCAAACAAACAAAAAATAGGCCTTAGCCCTTTATGTTCCCTTAAGCCTGTTCAGCTGGCGGGGGTTAGCTACAATGGTGGTCCATCTCTGCCTGCACCTCCACCATCAGAGGAAGCAACTGATAATCAGAACACAAATCTGACGGACAAGGTCCTGAGTGCTCACTCGAACTCCCACAAGCAGCTCCTGAAACGCAGGTGCCTGTCACAGGGCTGGGAGTTGAGGGACAGGTAGGCACTAGTATTGCTAAGGGCTAAAATTAACTGAAATGTACTGGCCAATCCTTTCTCTGTAAGTTGAAAGTCTCTGAATAGACTCAAGTTCCAAAGAAGATTCTATCAGCACAACTGTTGTCCAGGTGGAGAGACAGACTCCTGGAACTTCCTATTCTACCATCGTCCCTGACATCACTTGAGTCTGTATATCTCTTAATATAACCCTTTCCAGCACATATGCAGAGATGAAAATTTTCACATATATACATGTCTACGTATTTACGTGAAAATTTTACTTTATGTTCCCAAAATGCAATATATTATAAACACATTTATGTGCAAAAAGAAAAGCCTTAAATTATATTGCAAAAATGACAGGTATACTTTGAAAGTGCTCCAAGTGGCAGCAGAGGGGACTTACTGCAGGGCATCTTTGTTTTTACCTACTTATAATACAAAGCGGTAACAACAGTACTGGTTTGTGGTTAAGAAGTGATGTTTTAGGCCTTTAATATTCTAGCATGTTCGTTTGTTACATTATACCATACTTGGGGGTTTTGAATTTACATAGCATCACAATTTTATCCATTTAAAATAATTTAAAACAGGCTCCCAGGAGGTGCTTTTGTGGTGGTTTTGGGGATGTTTTTGTGTTACTGAACATGTAATTTTCAGGAATGGACCACTGAAACAGATGTCCACATTTAATTGCTGTAATGCCTTAGGCAACATTTTATTCCCAAAAAGGTATTTTTATTTTAAAGACAAAAAAGAAATGTCATTTTTTTCCTTTTTCATTTGGCCTAATCAATAGATTTGTAACTAAACCAGAAAAAGAGCTAAATAAATCAGAACTCTCTTCTGGAGGTTTATTTTGGATATCATAAAAATAGATTACAGTAAGACACTGTACAAAAAGACTAGAAAATAACTTAATAAAGTATTTTAGGCGTGGGGTTCACACACTCACAAACCTGTTCCCTCCCAAGCCTACAGGGCAGGGATGGTAGCCTCCTGCCCACATCCACAAGTGGACGTGCTTTCTTCACAAAAAAGGACTATTCACGTGTGATGAACCAAAGTTCCCTCTTTGGAGAAAACTGTGGTTGTTCCCCATCAAAAACAACATAGTCATCCCAATAAATCATTCCAGTTCTGCAAATCTGAAACACGTGATACTCCATTAAATGCAGAATCACTGTCTACTAAAATATCTGTAATATTATGCAGGGACAAAAATGTCCCACATCTATAGGGTTAACCAAAGTTTTCAGAAAAGCAACAAGTGCTTCAGGTATATTCATTGTTTTTTCTAGCTTATAGATTACAACTCCAATTTTATGAAACACGAGACCAAACCAAGAAATTAATGGCAACAGTCTTCAACGCCGTCCGCTGGAGAGGACACTACCTCCTGTCCTTTTTACCAGCCTTCCTCTTCCCAGAGAGTAAGTGCTTGGGCTTCATGTCAAACACGTGCCTATCAGCTTCCCCTTTCCTCCCTAGGCGATTCATTTTCTTCTGAGCTTTCTTCATCATGGTCTTGGCTTTCTTCACCATCTGTACAGGGGGAGAAAACATAAAGTACGTTAATCACCGAAAACCAAACCTCCACTCTGTGCTTCAGTTACCGGACGATGTCTGGTGAAGACACCCTGCTTGGTCACGCTCACGGCTCCCTCAGATCCAGACCCACAGGAGCTCAGTGAACATCCCTGTACAGACAGACGAAGATCACTGTCTAGGACAAGCTTTATACCTAGAAGGCCAGACCACGTCTGTTCAGACTCCCTCTCAAACGAGCTCAGACACTGAGACTCAGGGCTGTGCAACCGTGCACTGCTCACGTCTGACTGATGGGCAGCACACAGTGTTAACACCAGGTTTCTGGAAGGAAACGGTGGCGGGACGAAAACCTCGGGCTTCCCCGTTTACACACACGCTTTCTCCTCTACCTAAATTTTTAAAATGCTGAAACTGAATGTTTCTATGTTTGATAAAAAGATACTTTAGCAAAAGATATTGGGTACATCCAAAGTCTTTGCCAAAAGACACTACAAATGATAAAAAAATGACCCGAGCTATCAGTTTGGGGTAAAAAAAGTTCCCACAATGGGAGAAGCAGGATCAGCGATGACCGACCCAAATTCCTCAGGCGGGCCTGCTGGCACCTGAGCAGAGACTGCTGGCGCTGTCAGATGATGCTTCTGCCACCCTCTGAGGACGGACAGCATCAGGCACGGCCCACCCAGGGCAGCTGACCAGGGCCCCCAATGCACCCTGGCCCAGGCTCCCTCTGAGGATGCCACAAGGAAAGCTGGGACGTGGCACACAGCAAAGCCCTGCCCGCGGGTCTTACTCCTCCAAACAACACCTGCTGGTGTCTGCCCCAGCCCTGGCCGGGTAAACAGAAGAGACTGTTACTTGTTCACATTACGCATCAGCCACTAACCTTGACATCCCGAAGACCAGAAACATCACGTGGAGTTCGAGAGCAGCTCCGGCTCCGGGCTACAGAAGAGGGTGGAGCACAGTCTTCTCGCTTTCTCTTGCGGGTGATGCTGCGAGACCTTCTTGCCTGGACTGCGTAGTGGGCCTGGAAAGCAGAAAGCAAACGTGGCCAGGCGCGGTGGCTCACGCCTGTAATCCCAGCACTCTGGGAGGCCGAGGCGGGAGGATCGCTTGAGCTCAGGGGTTTGAGACCAGCCTGAGCAAGAGCGAGACCTACTCTCAAGGGGTAAAAAAAAAAAAATCAGCCGGGTGTGGTGGCGCCTGTAGTCCCAGCTACTCGGGAGGCTGAGGCAGGAGGATCACTTGAGCCCAGGAGTTGGAGGTTGTGGTGAGCTGCAATGACACCACTGCACTCTACCCAGGGCGACAGAGTGAGGGCTCTGTCTCCACAAAAAAACCCCAAAAAAACAATTCAACAAAAAATTAAAAAAGAAAGAAAGCAGATGTCATGCTGGGGACCCATCCCTGCCCCCAGGATCAGACACAGACACGAAATCACCCAGGAGGCTTCAGAACCATTATCACATCATCAGCTAAAGATCTTGAAAATACACAGCTAATTCCACATTAATTACTGGTCAAATATTCTTCTTCACTTCACACAAGCTGTTTTATGCAACAAAGATGACTTTAACTCCACTCAAAAATACTCAGAGCTCCCCACCCAAAGGGTCATCAGCGTGGCGTCGACCACCCTTCAGACACAGAACTGCCTCTCTCACGCCTCCACTTGAGGCTCATCCGTCTGGACAGGAGGGGACAACAATCAGTCAGAAAGTTCAACTTTGAGGGTAAGCAAAGCCACGCGGACTGCACGTCCAAGGACGGGGTCTGCAGTCACAGCCTGGCCCACGCTGGCCGTGGAACCCTGAATGAGTCCCGTAACCTTGCTCACCCTTGGTTACCTTGTCTGTAAAATACAGACGCTACAACTACCCTGAAAGGCAAGGAGGTGCTGAGCCCAGCACTTCATGAACAATCAAATGTCAGAAGCCACATGTGTGCATTCAAACAAAGTGGTGAACAAGAATGAGTTGGAAACACCATCCTTCCAGGCCAGCAGCAGACGCAGGACAAACACCCCAACCCATTCCCTTAGAGGAAACCAGGGCCCTGTGGCTGATGCACCACATCGTCGAGCATCTTTTCAAACCAGACCCCGTGCCAATAAATCTCAACAGAAACACCGAAAGTTCTCATTTCTATTTGCTGTAATTTCCCACAGGTTCCCAAGACCCTGGCTTTCGTAAACAAAGTTGCATCCAACCACATCCACCCCGGGACGTCCCCGCACACTCACATTGTCTTTCCCATCCATGTCAACACCAAGACTACGCATCTCGTTCTCCAAAACTGTCTGCTGAACCTGACAAGGAAAAAAAGGTAATTGTTTTAAGCAGAATGAGTTTGATGAAATGTTATTTTTAAAAGCTTTAAGGGAAAATATCATATACCTATTACAACAGTCTATGATACACTTCTCTTAGAAGTTATAAATTTTTGGCCTGTCGTTGCAGCTCACACCTGTAATCCCAGCACCCTGGGAGGTGGAGGCAGAGGATCGTGTGAGGATCGCTTGAGGCCAGGAATTTGAGACCAGCTTGGGCAACATAGTTAGATCCCATCGCTTAAAAAAAAAAAGTAGTTGTAATTTTTGCTTGGGCTCGCTTTCGTGTTTTTTGACAGGCATATTAAATCCAATGAACCCATAACAACATCTACTGAGCAATCACTGTGTGTAAAGACAGGATGTGCACTTCACGACCTTTTGTTCTTCACCACGACCCAGGAGACAAGCGAGCACCTGTCTCCACCGCACCATGTCCATGGAGCGCCCTGGGACGAACGCAGCCGCCAACACCTCTCCTCCCAGTGATCACCGAGCACCACCAGGACAAGCACAAACGTGTCCAAGTCTATCCTAACCACTCACTTGCCACCATACGAAATGGTATTTTCAAACATAGGACTACGAACTGAGAGGTGTCTTTCAGATCAAGTTGTTTCCTTTCTCTCCTGCTACGTTCTAACCGCCCTGTCTGCCATCCTCTTTCCTGGGGAACTGTCCCTTCCTGCCCACTTCCTGTGGCTCGGGGGGCCGCCAAATGACCCTGCCATGGCCACAGGGGTGGGCACGTGACCCGGGTCTGACCCGCCTCCCCACAGAAGCACCGAGTAGGAGACAGTGATGCCCCGACGGCCATTCTCCTCCCACCGGTCTCAGGAGCCAATAAGCTGCCTCTTGAGTCTAGGTCAGACTGGGTTAGGGCTCTGTAAACTGCAGAAGACAAGAATCCTGATTCATACAGAAATTAAAGAGTAAGAAAATGTTAAACAATAGCTTTATTTACTCCTTTATTTGGAGATAGGGTCTTGCTTTGTCGCCTGGGCCAGAGTGCAGTGGTGTCACCACAGCTCACTGCAACCTCCAACTCCTGGGCTCAAGCGATCCTCCTGCCTCAGCCTCCCGAGTAGCCGGGACTATAGGCACATGCACCACACCTGGCTAACTTCTCTATTTTTTATAGAGACAGGGTCTCACTCTTACTCACACTGGTCATGAACTCCTGACCTCAAGTGATCCCTCTGCCTCAGCCTCCCAGAGTGCTGGGACTACAGGCACGAGCCACTGTGCCTGGCCTTAACCAATAGCTTTAAACTATGAATCATAAGTCACTATTTTAATTTGTACAACTACAAAATGATTAGATCTATAATAGTCCTAAACTTGAAGCTGAAAGTCACCGAGAAAAGGCAAGACTCAAACAGCCTTGCAAGTCAATACACCCCAACAAAACAAAGTACGTGCAACCTCGCGGCCACAATGGGCAGAAAAGTTGTATTCAGCAACGATTACACGAGAATCCACTTTGCAGGAAAATAGGCCACACCTCCCTGGAGAGACACAAGACTTGCCTTCTTAGCAGTCCGAGGCATCCTGGGTCCCTGTGTATTTTTTTCTTTGGATTCCAGAATTTTCAACTTCTTCTTTTCTCTGATGAGTTTTGCCAGCTGTCGGATTTCCGCCACCTCCTCATCTTCGCTTTCTGACTCACTGTCGTACTCTCCAGCAGCCGTTCTCAGCTCTTCTTCTTTTTCTAACTCTTCCAATTTCTTTAAAAATAGAGTGGTAATTAAACAAAATTAACAATCAAAAACCCCTAAGTGTGCACACACTGTGTGTAACGAGCTCCTGGAACAAAAGGTGCCACGGTCCTGTCCCGACTGGGCCCTGTCCACACGCAGAGCTCAGCTAATCCCAGCGCCACCACGTGAGCACCAGCCGGCAGCACGCCGGGACCCGCTCTGTGCCGCTTCCTTCTCTTCTTTAAAACAAACTCCAAAGCCAAAAAGGGAAACACAAAGTGAAGGAAGGAGGGCATTCGGGAATGAAGGGGTGGAGATGTGAGGTCGGGCAGACGGCAGACAGTCCAGCAACTGAAGGAGGACACAGGGTCTAAGAAAGTTTGTTTTTTAAGAAGACGAGAGAAACTTGTAGACATTTATATGCTAAGAAAAAGCATATAGGGAGGGGGTCTGAGCAGGAGGAAGACGTCAGCGACGGAGCAGAGCTCTTGGGAAGGAGGCCTCAGAACAGTGAGCTCGATGCAGGGCCAGGCCTGTGGGTGCCACCGGCGGGGGCCAGGGGTGTGGGCATGGAGGCTGGGGTGCAGGAGAATGAGGGGCATAGGTGCAGGAGAGCCAGTCGGGCCTCCATCTTCCAGCAGTAATATGAAAAAGGGAAAATACATAATTTAAAAAGTGACACAAACCTTCATGATGGCTGGATCAATATAATCAGCTATATTATGGCCTTCCCAAATCTCTGGTATCTTATCATATTTTTCAGAAGAATTCATTAAATCCCAGTACTCTAAAGTTAAAAAAAAAAAGTTATAATTACTTTTAACATCTTCAAGTACTATGTCCCCAAATGAGTTATGACTTATGTCAAGTCATACCAAGCATCAGCATTCAATACTCCATAATTTATTTTATTTTATTTTTGAGACAGAGTCTCACTCTATCATCCTAACAAAGAGTGCAGTGGTATCATCATACCTCACTGCAGCCTCAAACTCCTGGGCTCACGTGATCCTCCTGCCTCAGCCTCCTGAGTAGCAGGAACTACAGGTGCGCACCACCTCGCCCTGCTAATTTTTCTGTTTTTAGTAGAGACAGGGTCTCACTCTAGCTCAGGCTGGACTTGAACTCCTGAGCTCAAGTGATCCTCCCGCCTCGGCCTCCCAGAGTGCCAGGATTATAGGCGTGAGCCACCAGGCCCAGCCAAATACTCCATAAGTTATTAACAACATCAACCTTGTTCAACATTTACATGCCACAAAAGCTACAAAAATAATCCTCTCATCCCGGAAAGAAAGAAATCTCCCAGAGCCCTATGAAAGTTCACAAATATACTAGAAGACTTTTACTTATTAAAGCCCCTTCTCCCTTTTCTGAAATACTTCACATGCAACTGGCATTTTTATAAAGATAACAATTACACTCTAGCCCTTACTTTGAAGATCCAAGATATAATCGTCTCCCATTTCCAGCTCAAGATCTCGTTCCTGCAATGGAAAAGAAATGATCACCGGCTTCGTCTTACCTCCCCGGTCCAGAAGCGCTGCGCCCCTCGTCCCCAGGGGACAATCGCTTCTCCACTGCCTGTGGGGCTCACCTTCCCTTTCTGGAGGGAAAGCTGCTTCTGACACCTGGTGCACTGTCTACCCCACTTGTGTGTTTCACTCACTGCCACCTTCTGTCGGAGCAGGACTCCTGCTGGAGACTCACTGCTGTGTCCAGAGCCCCGGGCTAGCTCCTGGGCGCCCTCATCTCCTGTCCAGCGCCCCCACCCCCACCCCCGTGCACCCACAGCCTCTGCCCCCCGTAAGAAAGCAGGGTAGGAGGTTCAGTAACGTACCCTTTTCTTCTTGGGCTCCCCGACTTCCATTCTCCTTTTGCGAGCTACCACTCCTTCCGGGATGAACGGGGGCCTCTCCTGGGAAGATATTATCAGAAATATTTATGTGAAATGCCTGCTGAATGAGAAAGGAAGTTAAAAAAATGAAAAACTAGAAGCAAATTCTCTTCTATCAAAAAAATAAAAAACCATACCCGGACCAATTAAAGAAGTAAAAAACATGAACGTATAGAAGAAAAACATACTTTTAAAATATATTTGGAATGGACAGTACGCCCTCGTCTGCATGACAAAAACCCAGCAGCCATGGAGAAGATATTAATATACGTTAACAATGTCAAAGCTTGTAATTTCTCTGAGGTTGAAGAAAATACAAAAACCCAAAAGGCAAGTGGAAAAAAAGAGAAAAACAATATTTACAGGACATATGACAAGAATCCAGTTTTTCTCAATATAAAAATTATAAATCAATGAGAAAAAGTTAAACAATCTGATGAAACGAAAGGCTAACAAGCCCATAAAAATGCTCAACTGCACTAATCATTAAAGAAAGACACAACAAAACCATCCTCCACCTACGTGGACACACGCATGAAGACGTCACTGCAGGACCGTTTGCCATGGCAAAGAAATGGAAACCTTACAAGAATAATAAAACAATTCCATCTGTGTTTTAAAACTTTTAAAAACATGCTTCTGTATCGAAAACACTTCTGGAAGGAGAAACAGGACAGAGCAACAACAGTAAGTGCCTTGGCAGAGGGAGAGCAGGGTTCCGAGGCACCTTCTGTCTCCACCTTCTCAAGTCTGCACCACACGTACATGTAACTGCACCATGAAGGAGAAGCCGAAGCCCACGTACAAAGTCCATTTGGGCACGTGGCAAGTAGGACCCGTGACCCCTGGAAAAGGCGCGCAGACAGACTCTACTGAATTTGCACCAGCAGCACCACCCTGTGTCTCAGAGGCCCTTACCTTTTCGTCTCTCTTGTTTGGGACCGCTAAATGCAATCTGTTCAGCACCTCATTCACTTTATTTCCCTTCATTTTGGTTTCCACTCGATGAGCCAAAAGCCTATCGCAAGCCTAATAAAGTAAAAAACAAGGCACAAGTCATGGAGACATCCTACGGCAGCCTCCTGCTACGTGCTCCAGGGAAGGACCCAGAACTGGGGCCTCTGCTCACCTACAGGTGACGGCTGGGAACTCCCAAGCACGTTCCCTCTACAGGTGACCATCGCTGCAGCGGAAGAGCGCTGAGCTCTCGGAAGGAAGGGGCTCCCGCCTCTCTCTCTGGGGGATGCTGAATCCTGACACAGTCCTCGGGAAGGCCACCTCCAGTGCCCTCCCATGCCCCGTGCAGGGTCTCACCCACACCGCAGGGCCCTCTGCACAGACCCACGGTGCCCTCCACACGCCCTGCATGGACTAGGCGCAACGCTGGCCCTCATGACTCTAGCTCAGGCAACAAATCCCTGAGTAAAACCACAGAGGCAGAGGTACACTTACTTCAGGTAAAAATAACACAATGAAATAGAAAATAATTAGGAAGGCATGTGAAATCTAACAGGGGACTGCCTCCCCTAAGCTGTTTCTGCTTTTTAGACCACTTTTTTCCCTTCTACTTCTGAATAGTTCCATAAAAATACTTTTTACTGTAGGTGCTTTGAAATATTAAAAGGTCAAAAGACATAGCAGATATTTTAAGTTTAAGTTGCCTAGGGTGGGACTGCAGAGCATCCCTTCAAATCCGTCTTCCACCCAAGTGGGGTGGGCATGAGATTTCCCGAGACTCTCGACCCACCCTGTTCTCCAGTGTACAACTCCTGTCTAGCTACGATGAGTGCCCCAAATGTTAAAAACACCCAGAAGGAAATACTTTTCCCCCGTGACTGACTTCTGAAACGAGAGAGAGACAGCAAAAAGACTGACACCTGACTTAGGCAAGCACTGACCTCTGTTTTCACTTTGATGACACCTTCCTCAGTCAGGGTGCTGGTCTCTATTACAGGGAATCCTTGAGCCTGCAAATCTATAAATATTTTCTGGGATACAAAGGAGAAATGAGAGACGCATTATTGATTTCCAGTTCCCTATGGAACAAACTGTACTGTTCTGCAAATAAAGGTTGCAAATGCTAATTGTTCAACATCTGTAGCTTGTTTTTATAATAACTCCTGAAGAACAGACACCTCCCAAAAAGTTACTTTTACGTACGTTCTTCTGTGATTAAGAAAATACCAATGGGTGACAGTGTGATGTGAGCAAGATGACCAACTAGAAGCCCCTCACAAAAACAGTCAGAACAACGAATAAACCACTACATTTTAACGAAAGTAACCGAGCGAGGGCACCAGAGTGCATCAGAGGAGTAACAGAAACCCCCGTGAACGCAGCAACACGAGTGGCCACAGAGGATGGAAGGAAAGGCCGGGCCGCCACCACCCCACGCCAGCCAGGATCAGCTGGGGACCAGGAGGAAGTTCTCCCTAAGGCGAGGAGGTGAGCAGGAGGACCGCAGCCACCACGCCAACACCCTGGAACCAGCAGACCTCACTAGGGTCCCCTGCAGCCCTAAGGCTCTAAACCCAGCGGAGGGAGCCGCCTGGGGTCCACACAGCTGTGCTCCCCCCAGAGGAGGACACTGCTCCCTGCCCCCTCCGTGGCCTGCGTGGCTACTGGTCTGTGCCATCTTGGAACAGGAATGGTGGCTGAAGTGTGTCTTGCTCCAGGGAGCGAGCAGCCACGGCCCCCTGCATCCCCGAGGCTGAGCAGCCACCCAACCACCCCAGCCCGGTGGCCTGACATCCCAAGCCCGGCTGACAGCAGCGTCACACCCCCTTCCCTGTGGTGCCGAGGGGAGGTGGAGCGAGCCTCCCCCGCCCCCTGAGGCTGGAGCTGAAGCAGCTCCCTCTCCTGGGACAACAGGGCCTTGGCCTGTCCCTGCAGTCACACCTCCCTGGTGCCTGAGCTGAAGCAGCACCCTGCACCCCAGGACACGGAGCCTTGGTTACCCAGAGCAGTCATGTGCCCCAGTACCTGGGCTGAGGCTGTGTATCACCCCTGGGGCACCAGCACCCCCACGTTCCAGGGAAACAGCAGTGGCTGAGCTGAGATACCCCACCCCACAGGCCAACAACTCTAGCGCCCCGCTCCCCTAGAGCCTGAGGCTCCCTCTCCCTGGGCAGTGGAGTCACCACTGTGCTATCCCTGCCCACCCCAGGCCCAGACGACAGCCGTGCTCTGCCACTCTGGGGTACTTGCTGCCGCGGCACCTGGCCCCACAGAGTCTGGGACACTACGGAGCGCTGCCACACCGGGGTGCAGAGTCACTACCACAGGGTGACCCGAGCTGCCACTGGGCCCTATTGGCTTAGGTTCCTGAACTGCAGCCATACTCTGCACCCTGGGCTCGAACCTTCAGAGGACTCCTCCTTCCCTGGAGTCAGGCCAGGGCTGTGCCTGCCCCTAGGGGCTGCTGGGCTCTACACTGGTTTTCATCCACGGCTCCTCCGGAGTATCACAACTCCCAGTCTCTGTTACAATGCTGGGGCGCTTCAGGCCTCAGGAAACAGAATCTCTCTCTCGGACCTTCTCCTGTCCTCCCTTCACCTGCCCAAGGTGGGACTTTAACGTGATTCTCAAAATTCATGTGTACATCCATCACCTGGAGGGCCTGTTCCAGCTCAGAGTGCTGCCCCAGCCCACTCTGCTTCCGCAGCCGGGGGCTACTGAACTCACATTTCTGGCAAGTTGCCAGGCAACAGTGATGCTGATGCTGCAGTCCAGGACACAACTTGAAAGCCACAGTCCCAGTACATGATTCTCAAAGCGTTTATCATGAAAGATGCCTATTAAAAACGGTTGCAAGGCTCAATTCATTTGAAAAATTAAGCCTAACAATCCTGCCTGCTTCTTAGAGAGAACTAGCAGACGCTACACGCTCAGGCTCTGGAAATCCCCGCATTACACATCCCGGTTCTCCTTCGCTCAGTCACTCACTCCCCAGACTCATTTACCCCAGAACCTCTTTTATTGATTAACACCTATGAACACCCTTCTTAACCAGAAATGGATCCTGGAAAACGCTGCCGCTGCCGCTGTGTTCTAAATGATATCCCGAGGCCTGGATAACGCTCACCTCAAAAGCATTTGGTTTCCTCTAATGGCCCAATTTAAAAAACAGTCTTTTCCTAAATAATCACATTTTCTAAAGGTTAAACAGATCAACCCATCACATACAGAGATGTTTCTATACACTCAAGAATAGAGTGGGAGTCAGGAAACCTGCATTTCAGTTTGACACTAACTAGGTTTTTATGTCACGTCACCCAACCACTGAGGTTATTACCTCAACTGTAAAATGAAATACTGGACTAGTATTGCTAAAATTCCTTCTTCTAAACTTTGGCTGTCTGAGATGAGATTCAGAATTACTAAATAAGTAATATTCAAAATATCAGGGTGATTTACCTGATCATCTTCAGCAAGTTCAGCTATTCTCTTCACATCACATTTGTTTGCTACAATTATAAGAGGCTGGACAAGGAAGGAAAATAATGAAATTATTACTTTCATACTCCAGGATACAAAGTAAAATATGAGCCCCGGCACTTACCTTGTTGACGAAGAGCGGTCTGATGTTCTGGAAGAGTTCCAGCTGCTCTTGCAGCCCGTGCCCGCACTGCTCGGACAAGTCCATCACATACAGGACCGCGGCGCGGAGGTGGGCCAGGGCTGTGATGGCCTGCATCTCGATGGTGTTCCGATCCTCCAAAGGGTGGTCCAAAATCCCCGGAGTATCGACAACCTAACGACCAGACTTCGTCACTCAAAGCACACTCATTCACAACTTCTCGTCCAGTACCTCCCAGGAGTCATTTGCACAGACCCAAACCACACCTAACAAGACCCGTAAATAAACTGTACGTCTCCCAAACTGAACACGATAAAATGAACAGAGCAGTGAGAGGAAAGTACATACTCTTAAGTATTTAAAAGGGGGGGAACCCTGCAGGACTCAGTGAAGCACGAGCCAGTGACCTTGAGAAAAATGATTCCTCTTGTAGTCACTCACAAGATTAGACTAGACTGTGGAAACAGACTGCTTTGTGCCTTCAAAGAGCACATATGCCTTCTAATGACAGTTCAGAAACAACACAAAGAGAATTTCATTTTATGCTAACATAATGCAGAAATCCATACTAGCAGCTGGGGGCTTCCCCGAATTTTATCAGAGAAATGTGAACTGCCCTTACAGATCCCCAAAGCTCAGACAAGTTTCCTTCATGGAGATGGAGAAACTTCAAGTTATGGGTGACCCCAGGGCATCTATTTTCCCCTCCTCTGAATCCTCCCTAGAGGATGCTGCTCACAGCTGACTCTATGCAAAGTGCACCATGAAATGGACAAATCTATGGTTCCTTAGAAATTATCAAAATCGAATTCCATTAACAACACACCAAGCTGCTTGTTCTGTTCACAGACCAGACTCTCACCTGCCAGCGCAGATACTTGTAATCCATGTGCCCGACAAACAGAGACTTGGTCGTGAACGCGTAGGGCTGGACGTCCACGTCTGCTCTCGTCACCTTAAACAAAACAATCAAACCTGCACATCGCACAAGTTCTGCACCTCATTTCCTCTCTGTGTAAACACAGCACCTACATGTTATCAAGACTAATTTTTGGTTAAAAAAAAAAAAAACACACAAAAGAAACGTCACACAGTTAAACTGCATTGGACAGCAGTTACCAGCTTTGATAAATGAACAGCCTGGCACCTCTTCCCTCACACCAGCGGGCCATGACTTGAGCAGCAGGATGGTGACCGAGGGCCCAGCATCTGGGGGCGGCTACCACCTCCTCTCACGCTCCCCTCTCCTGCCCCAGCACCCTGTGCTGCCCTGCGGAGCTCTCTGTGCCGATGGAAACGTTCTGTCTGCACTGTCTAAGCAGGACCGACAGCCACCCGCTGCTAACGACCTCTCGATATGTGGCTTGGGACTGAGGAGTTGAATCTTTCATTTTGTTTAATTAATTGAAACTACATTTTAAAAGCTACCTGGGGCAGTGGCCACTGTACCAGCCACAAAGCACTGACCGCCGTAGCAGGTTCAGTTCTGACAGGCATTGGAAACGCCAGCGCCAGTGAGGACCCTGCAGAGCTGTGCTTGTCACCACGTCCTGGCAACTTGTGAATAAAATAAAACCTACGAATCTGCTTCCCAGCAAAAGTATTCCTGGCACCGAGTCAGCTGTAACATTTGACAATTTTCTCAGCACTTGAGCTGTTGCTAGCTGTAAATCCACATTAAATCTGCTTCTCGTCAGGTCCCTCAGGCTCAGCCAGATCGTTCTGAGGCACTGAATTACTGAGTCCCTTAAATGTCACCCACGAATCCTAATTAATAAATTCACCCACATAAGGAGAGACTCAGCGACTCACCCCCACATGGACCACGTAGCGCTCACGTAGAAGGTGACGCAGCAGCTAAGGCTGCAGACCCCCAGGGCAGCTGCAGGCTGGAGGCCCAGCTCAGCGAGTGTCGTCTGCCACAGAGCACCCTGGCATGGCCACCACCAGGACAGGCTGACAACATACCCACGGAGAGCTCTCCATGTGTTAACAAAAATGCACTCCCATGTCTAAGAACCAAAAGTAATGGCTTCTGTGAGAGCGCTATGAATGCAGGTTCAGACAAAGAGCTAAGCCTCCCCGAGAGGAAAGCAGGTACACTCCCGCGTCAGTCCTGCAGCCAGGGCCACGTTTACCAAGGCCACCCTAAACCCCACCAAGTCAGAACACAGTAGCACCGTGACCCAGGATGGCCAGATCATCTGCTTTATAATCAAAAACAGACCGACCTTGTTGATGAAGCTGGACTTGCCAACGTTTGGGTGCCCGCACAAAAGCAGAGTCCTCGTATTTGGATCAATGGTTGGCAAACGGGATAAATGCTGGCGCACTACGAAAAGTTTAAGTTGAAAAATTAAGAAACTCAAAGTTTAAGATTTGCTTGAAATTTTCTCTTTAATTTAGTTACACTCCAGGCTTGTGGTTATATTAACCCCACTCCAATTTTCATAATACAAAAGTGATGGGGAAAATATCAATCAATGAAGAAGGGGCAGCTGCAGAGACTAACGGTGCACACACGGCACATGTAACAGACTCCCCATGTCTGGCTGTGCCAAGGATCATATTCCTAAACCTTACCCAGGCCGATACTCTGATTCAACAGGTCAAAAGTGGGGCCAAAAACACGTCTGGAAGTGTCCACATGATTCTCATTGAGTGAGCTGATATTTGGAAAACAGGGTACTTTGAAGCCTGCACGTGTGACTTTCTGGCTACAACAGGGGCTGTTCTGTGTAATCTCTCCATTTATAACAAACACGGCCCCAGAGTGGCACCCACTGGCTACCGTGAAGACCAAACTGATCTGCAGGAAGCACTCTCAAAGCATCCAAGTATCATAAATCTTGTTAAAAATTATTTGCAAGATGCAGAAGGGGGGAGAACAAAACCAAATGAGTTGAAATTATTTGTAATGTAAAAATACATGCACGGAAGAGGGCAAGTAATTGTTTCAATGAAATCCTACTACGTTGATTCAGAAATTTTCCTACTAAATTTTTAAAAAATAAAAATGTCAATACGTAAACATATGAGCCATTTATTTTTATACACTTTTCAGTATTTTCTCATGATTTTTGTCTATGCCTTACCTATTAAGCATGAAAAACATAAGTTTTCTTAATCATGACATTGATTTGTAAGCATTATAACTGCTAGGCATTTTTTCAACAATAACTAGCTTATTAGAATTTTTTATAGGTCAGGCTAGGAAAAATAACTTGACTCTGTCAACTCTGAAACAGTAACACACATCTCAAGCGTAAGTCCTCAACAAGGACCAATTATCTCAGTAGAACACACCGAAAACCGCTCCTGCAGGTGCGAACAAGTACCTTGTTCCAAGTACTCCAGGCTCTGCTTCTGCCTCTTAATCACGGTGCACATCCGCCCCAGGGCAGCCCGCTTCAGCTGCTTGCAGCGGTACAGAGAGTCACCATACTTCATAAGCCGCACATAGTCTTTAGCAACACTTAAAAAATAAAAAGTATTAAGCTTTTATTCACTTTTGATAATAACTTAAAAGGTACTACAGTAAAATAAATGCCTTACTTGTCCACAAGATTTTTGGCAATATTTATCTGTCCTAGAGCCAACTTGTAATGATCCTTGTCGTAGAGAATATTCATCAAGTCAGCATAAAATGGATGGATATCCTACAACAAACAAAGCACACACAGCAGTCATTTTGGTCCAACAGCCTCGCACCCCTACACACAAACAACACCCGAAGAGTAGTTTCCTTTTTCTCTCTCCTCAAACCGGTGGCATCTCCTCCCCAGTCCCCCCTCCTGGCCAGCAACCCTGCCAATCAGTCCTGAGAAAACACGAGCGACAGAGGGAGCAGGCGCCCACAGGCAGTGCGGCCAGTCCTGTCCCGGGTGGTGGCAGAGCCCCACTCCACCCGCACCCCCCGTGCTCAGGACTCAGCACCAGAGACTCTGTCCTCCCCCCGCCACTGCCGCCAGCCTGCAAACGGGCCATCACTCCTCAGTCTAAATCCTCCCAACTCCCGCTGCGCCTCTGCTCCCGGGAGACAGCGTGTCCGTCCCTCTCTCGGGCCCACGCTCGCCAGGCTCTGTGCCCACCACCCCACCCAGCAACCCAACAGCCTCCGGGACCGCCCCACGGCCACTCCCACTCCTTGTCCCAGCGTCCCCAACCCTTCTGGCACCAGGGACCGGTTTCATGGAAGACAAGTTTTCCACGTGGTCCCTAACAGGCCACAGACCAGTACCGGACTGGTACCGGTCCGCAGCCTTATCCCACCAGGCCTCCTGCAGCACTGGGGACTGGCCACTCACCCCGCTCGCAGCAACCTACTCTGTGGGCTTCCAGGACTGCCGCCTGCCGTCCTCTCCGATCGCCCTCCTCCAACTCCCGAGCTGGCCTGACCCGTGCTCACAGCCCACCCTGAACAACCACGTCCCCACAGCACTCTTCTCCCCACGCCCCCTTCCCAGGCGAGCACAGATTCCAATGCCAGCCACGCCGTGGCAATTCTGCTCACATCTCCAGGCCACACCTCTCTCAAGCTCAGGTCTCCCGGCTGCACGTCTCACGCACACCTCAGGACCCGCGCACGTGAGCGGGATCCCTGACCTACCGCTCCTCTCGGACTTCTGCCTTGGCGACGGCAGCCCCACTGCCCAAGGTGCTACGGCCCTGACCTCGCTGTCCTCACTGCTCCTCTCTCAGGGCCACATCCCGTCCCGTCAGTGCCACCTCTCAACACCTGCCTCACCACCACAGCCGTCCGAATCACCATGATCTTCCCATCGTGCTAGGACCACTGCACTGCTCTCCTGATGGCCTCTTGGTCCCCTGCAAGCCAGGCAGCCTCTAAAAGGTGAGTTAAAAAACCCTCCCAAGGCTTCCCTGAATAGAAGCAAAGTCCTACCCACGTTGCCCCTCCTCCTGGGTCCCCCCCCCACCTCAGGGCCTTGCACCTCCCGCTTTTCTGCCTACAGGCTCCGCCCTCACCCCTTGGGCTCTCTGCTCCGCCTCCCTGCACAGACAATCCTGCTCCCCTTACACGGCTTCACTGCTTTCACCCGACGTACTACCTATCTTCACATTTACGCTTTCCCCCACCAGAATGAGGACAGGAACTTTTACTACTGCCGTGTCCCTAGTTCTCCGAGCAGCTCAGAACCGTCCCTCACACAACGAGCACTCAGTGAACAACAACTTGATCTGGCTCCACTCTGGCAAGTGCCTGTCCTGCAGCAGCAATTCCTGACTTTTATTCTAAACACTTCTGTATTGTTTAAAATAAGCCATTATAACTTTTTTAAATAAAAAAGAAAATACTGCCACTTAAGCCAAACTTTTCTCTCTGCCTTCTTCACCTCCCTTCAGGGACTGTTCTGGGGCAGTGGCAAATTTAGGCTCTAAGACTGCATTGCTGCTCCCCAAGCCTTTCACAACCTCAAATAACCTCCAACCACACCACCCTAGGCAGGAACCGCCCAAGACTCTGTTAGGAGGCGCTGCCGAGCAGTTTCTGCTCTTGCTTTTCTATAGCTGAAGGAACAAACAAATTGCAACATGCAGCAGAGGAAGGAGTTCGGCTTTTCTGGCTTAATGCAGAAGGCACAGCTCCCCATGTGATCTCTTCTTGCCAGGGAAGAAACCGGTCAGTGCTGAGCTGACTGTCATCAGCTGGTGAAGCGACGAGATCACAGCGGTGGACCCTAAGCCACTGAGCCACGTGGAGCCCAGAGGGAAGAGAAGCTGCAGAAAGAGGGAGGAGGAAGCCCCGACAAGCCAGTGAGCTGCCAGAGGGCCGCGTGCCCGGGCTCACGACCCAGGGCCCTCACGCGGCACGCGGGCACAGAAGCCTGAGAAGACAGCGGTGGGCCTTAGTCGGGGCTTGGCTGGGGGAGGGGAAGAATACTAAAGAATCATGAAACCCACATTCTGTCCCACCTTGTCACTAGCTCACTGAGTAACCTCTGACAAGGCAGTTAGTTTGTTTCCCGTCTGTCAAATGAGAACGCCAAAGTGGCTACACACTGACTCTCCGAAGGCTCACACTTACGTGACCATCCATAACCATACAAGTCCCCAGAGTCACTTACATCCAATTTGGGGAAATCTGTTAGAATTTGAGAGAGTCTGTCATGGTAATTCTGTTGAGTAAATTTGACTTTTCTCATGTAAAAATGTCTAATTCGATGAATTTGGTAATGTTTATGAATAACTGTTGGAGTCTTTCGTTGAGTCTTCGATAATGTCAGGTCAATAAAGTCCTGTAATTAAAGAAAATAAGATAGAATTATACCAAAAATGCCTACTTTTCATGCACTTACTTAAAACCTTAAAACGCTAATATCTAACAGTACTACACATTTGAAGCTGCAAAAATTTACTTTGTCTAACTAAATCTTTTATACACAACTTTGTTCATCTTTAGTTTCTGGCTTTTAAGAAACACCAAATGGCTGCAGGTGAAAAACAAATTTTACCCTGTACTTTCTTGATGCTATCTTACTTCCAAATACCTAAGAACCTCTGAAACTTAAGTAGTCAGACAATTTAAGCATAAATCAGTCGAGTGGAAAAGGAAAGGCTCCTTCAATGTCAATTCTAATATGCATATCTTTGACTTTCAAAGTACATAAAGGCCCGCGTGGTGGCTCTTGCCTGTGATCCCAGCACTCTGGGAGGCCGAGGCAGGAGGATCACTTGAGCTCGGGAGTTTGAGACCAGCCTGAGCAGGAGCGACACCCTGTCACTACTAAAAATAGATAATCAGCTGGGTGTGGTGGTGGCGCCTGCAGTCCCAGCTACTCAGGAGGCTGAGGCGACAGGGTCGCTTGAGCCCAGGAGTCTGAGGTTGCAGTGAGCTGTGATGACACCACTGCACTCATGACCCAGGGTGACAGACCGAGACTCTTTCTCAAAATAAAAAAAAGTACATAAAATAACAGATAAAACTAAAATCCACTGTTTACAATTTCCTAAGAGTATGTAAGGTGACTATTTGAGGATATAAAAGATTTTTGCACAAGTCACCCAGTGCGAGTCACCGTGGTGCTTCCCTATAATAAGGACACCATCCCCAGGCTTCCTCAGTCCCAACTTCCCAGCCATACAAAAGTACTCGACTTTCCATTGAACACGTTTTACTAATTCAACAATATTGATTATTTCCCACAAAGGATGATATGAATAATCAGGTGCTGAAAACAAAATAATGAACAAGACATTGTCCCTTCCTTCGAGGAACTCAGGGTGCAGTGACGGACAGCAGTAAGCAAGTAGTCCCCACAGTCTGCCAAGCACTGCACTACGAGAGGCCCCCACGGGAGACCCCTCTTCACTCCTCACCCCGTGGAGTTTACGGGTCCTTAAGGGGCCAGTTCGAAAGTTACCCACTTCATAAGGTTTCCCCGACACTCACAGAGCTGACCCCTCTCTTCTCTTCTCCCAAACCCACGTGTGTCCTCCACGACAACTGTCGTATTTCTAGAATGGTAACAAGTGCTTCCACTTGCCGCTCTAGAAAATGTCTTCCACAAAGGTAGGTACCATATCTTATGCATTTTTGTACCCACAGTACCTGCCACACCCACACTCACTTAATCACTTCTATAATGAAAAACAAGGACTTAAAAAGTAAGAAGTGTTAAATTATGAGAGGAAAGGGGGCTACAGAGAGCCCAGAATCCGAAAGCTCATCACCAACCACTGGGGCCTTCCTCACTCGCACGTCGGGGTCCCCCTTCCCACACCTGCCTCGTCACCTCTGACGTCCACGCACGGAACCCTACTCTGGGGGGCCCCGGTCTCGGGACACCCCAGTCTCCGGTGGACTCTGGTGTCACCCGGACTAGGTCTCTGGGGCACCCGGTCTCTGGGATGGATTCAGGTCTTTGGGGGCCCCGATCTCTGGGGTAGATCCTGGCCTTCGGGGTGGACCCCAGTCTCTCGGGTGGATCCAGGTCTTTGGGGGCTCCGATCTCTGGGCTAGATCCTGGTCTCTGGGATGGACCCTGGTCCCTCGGGTGGACCCCGGTCCCTGGGGTGGATCCGGGTCTTTGGGGTGGACCCCGGTCCCTGGAGTGGATCCTGGTCTCTGGCGTGGACCCCGGTCCCTGGTGGCCCCGGTCTCTGGGGTGGATCCTGGTCTCTGGGATGGACCCTGGTCCCTGGGGTGGATCCGGGTCTTTGGGGTGGACCCCGGTCCCTGGGGGGCCCGGGCTCCGAGGTCCCGTTCTCTGGGGGGCCTGATCCCGACAGGCCGCGCCAGGGCTGGAGCTCGGCGGTGAGGACGGGTGGGCGGAGGCGACCCCCCTCCCGGCCCCATGGTGGCAGGCCCGGGTCCTCCCCGGAGTTGGGGACGCCCTCCCGGGCCGCCTACCTTGGCGGACGGCACCACCGTAATCCGCTTGAAGTTGTAGTGCGCCATGCCGGCGGCGCGCTGCACGAGGCCACTGGCACGGCGGGCGGGACTTCCGCCGCCGGCGCGGGAACGTCACTTCCGGTCGCTCCGCCGGCAGCGTCCCTGGTCCCGCGCGGCGCCCTCCGCGTCGCACAGCGCCCCGCCCGGCCCGGAGGTCCGCCGCCGCCAGCGAGCGGGGGGGCTGGGGGGGCGAAACCCCCGCTGGGCACAGGCGGGGCTCCCGACGGCCCACCCCGGGTCTCTGGACGCCGTTCCAGGCCCTCAGCCGCCCGCCCTGGGCCGGGGTTCGCAGGTCCGGGGTCCCGGGGTCCGGGGGCCTGGGGGTCCGGGGGTCTGGGGGTCTAGAGGTTCGGGGGTCCCGGGCTCTGGGGGTTCGGGGTCCGGGGGCCTGGGGGTCCGGGTGTCTGGGTTTCGGGGTCCCCGGGGCCTGGGGGGTCTAGAGGTTCGGGGGTCCCGGGCTCTGGGGGTTCGGGCTCCGGGGGTCTGGGGGTCTAGTGGTTCGGGGTCGGGGGCTCGGGGGACACGGCTTTAAGTGGCAAACAAGACTGGACCCCGCTGAGGCCCCGTGTTTTCAGACCCATAAGCAGTCACTTTTACAAGCTGGGGGAAGGGGGCAGCATCCTTGGCTTGACCGTAGTCGTGTAAAATGCGACATATGTGGTTTTCTTGCTTTTAGGCAGTGCGGTTAAGGTCACACGGAATGGAAGAGGAAACGCTCCTTGAACGAGACCAAAAAGGTGCCCTTGACTGAACGTGTGTTAACGTTCGTGTTGACTAAATGTGAGAGGGTCTCATAAATCCTATCAGTGAGAGCTGACGAGTCCTGACACTTCTACGGTTTTCCCCAGAATTTCGAGTCTTCTTTGCCCAAACCTCCCGGTGGCCTTTTGGGACGGGCGGGCTCTCAGGCCAGCTCCGACTCCCCGCGCTCCTCTGGGCGCCGGCCCCTCTCGTGCAAAACGGGGGTGAGGCCCGGCCCACGGCGGCGTGGCAGCTAAGCAGGAAGTGAGAGGCGCTGGTGTAATGGCTGTCACTGAGAAAATTTTATTCCAGAACTTTATTGTTAGTCCAAGGTAATGATCTGAGCATGGCCATAAAGGGGATTAAATGCCGCATTTCTAGTGATATCACCCCTTAGAAAGTTTGGTCATGCACAGCCCAGCGGTTCCAAGGGTAAGAACTAGCACGTGAAAAGAGGAGACATAAAACGCCTCCTCACTGTGGATCTGTCATCGTGAAACTGGGAAAAGGGGTGTGGGGCCCCACAAGGCCACTTACCAGGAGCCATCTGCTTTCAAATTATTCGGCCACAAAGGCCTGTGTGTGATGGCACAGACAGCATGACTCACGCGGGCCTGGAGCCACCACCGTGATAAGGTACTTCGCACCCCACAGCACCCGCGAGTTTCTTCCCTCACTTTCCTGGCTCAGTGTGGCTTCCCGGGGACACGCGTGTGTCCAGACCGCGGGGAACCAGCTTCTTCGTGAACACGCTGCTGGCCTTCTCTGGGGAGACCAAGCTGTCGGGCCCTTTCCTGAGGACAGCTGGACAAGCCGCCCACGGCAGGAGGCTGCCAGTGCTGGACCATTGGTGGAGGGCTGTTAGCAGGACTCCTCCGAGAGTGACACAGAACGGCAAGCCTTGGTTGCGGGGACGGGTGCCGACTGCAAATCACTTCCCGGCAGAGAGTGTTTTTCAGACCTGTTTTGTGAGATTAATCTCCTCTGCGTTAACTTTCTTGTTGCTGTGATTCTGATTGATAAAAAGTACATCTTGCAGTGGACTCTGTGCCAGGGAAATGTGATTTAACTCCTTGCCTAAAGGAGCCTGTGGTGAGATGACTCTCAGCCGCCGTGGGTCTTAGCAGTTAGGAGTGCCCCAGAGTGTCTGCAGTCACCTCCTGGCCCCACCGGAGCTGTGCTCTGGCCAGCTCTTTAGAATGAATCACATGCCGCCTGGCATCTAGATGCCCCCTGTGTGCATCTTGTCTCCAAAAGAGATAGCTGCCTCTGCAAGGGCAGGGGCTGTCTGCCTCTTGCCAACCTCACCATGGGCAGCATTGCCCTGAGCGTTCACAATGACTGGAACTGATTGAAAGCTGGCTGGCCTGAATTCCTGGTGCAGTTGGGGCTGTGACGTGTGGACTCTGTGGTTTCTGCCCTACTCAGTGGTCCTTCCGAATTCACGGTACTCTCAGACCTCCTGTGCACACGCTGAAATGGGTCAGAGCTCCCCATAGCACAGGGAGGAAAACCGCCCGGGCCTCAAGCTTAATGACAGCCGGGGCGTGCTCCAGGGCAGGTGCCTCGGGCCTGGGGCACTTGGACTCGGTCCCCTGGGGTGATGAGAGACATGGGGGCCTCTGGTTCTGGGGCTGCATGCCCGGATCCTGGAGGCAGACTTTCCAATGAGCCGGCAGCCCAGAAACCAACTGAGGTGAAAACTGCAGCTGAGGAGCCTTTGGGGCAGGCAGGAAGACTCCTCATTAACCCCCAAGGTGTGCACCCTCCAGGGCCAGGTTCCCACTCGACCGGGGCTTCCTGGCGTGAATCGAGGGAGCGTGAGTTGAGTCCACACAACCTTGGTCTGCGCGTGTCGGTGTCTCTCGGTTGTCGAGTGGTTATGAGCAGAACTCGCTGGAGGGTAAAGGTGAAAGGTTTGCTCATCGTGGTTTTCCTTTAGTGTGACACTGGGAACTCAGGGGAAGGGGATTTCACCGGATGGCATTACTTAGCAAGCAGATTTTGTTTATGCAAACACTGGATGTGTACAGTGTCTGTCAACCCAGATCTGTGAGTCTTGTGGAGTCTTAAATGTAGCTACAGGACAGCTGTTGTCTTAACCTCATGGAGCTGTGACTCCAACAGGGAAGTCATTCGCACAAGGCAGCGATGGCCCCGAGGGACGCACCTCAGAGGAGCAGCCTGACACTCCCTGCTGAGTCACGCTGGGAGTTGAGAGTGTGGGCTCCGTTTTTGAGACCTGGCTCCACCCCTGTGACCCTGGGCAGATTTCTCAACTTCACTGAGCCTCTGTTTCTTCACCTGTGACTTGGCGGTAATAATAATTCCTACAGAATAGGGTTAGTGTAAAGCTAAAATAACACATTTTATAAAGCATATCCACAGTGCCTAGTACATGGCAAGTGTGCAAAAGACTCTATGTTGTTAGTTATGTATTACTATGTATTATCTATGTTCATATTACTGCTCGGTTACAATAATACTCCCTAAACTTTTGTTCTATTTGTTAAGTTCTCATTGAACCTTAACAAGTGCAATGCAGGGAGCCTCTAACACGTGGAGGTAACTTGTTTTGCTTCTCCGGCAGCACGGTGAGGTGGCGTGACTGTCTCCCTGTTGCGTGAGGTTGCTGGCTCTGGAGTGGTCGGGCACTTGCTCACTGCCACACAGCTGTTGAGTGACACAACTGCAGATTGGACTCCAAAGCCACTCGTCCTGCTGCACTGCCTTGCAAGAGTGACTTTCGTCTCGCCCTCTTTGGAGTTAGGACCATATTTGCATTCGGAGGGAGGTGCGTAATGGATAGCACTTGGGGTCACACACTGTAAGGACCCCCTGCTCTGGCTGGGGCTCCTCTGTGAGAGCATTCGGTGCCTGTCCTTGGCACACAACAGGCGGGTGGCCTCAGTGCTGCCTGTGCTGACGAACTGTGCCCTTGCTCAGGCCAGAGCTGGCGATAAGGGGTGTTTCCACGCGTCAGCTATGAGTCATCCCAGTGACACACTGTTGAAAGCATTCCTTGCGTTCTACTGTTCCATAAAGGGCCTTTAGGTGCACTGGTAATCTCGAATCCTCTTTTCTAGAGAAGACTAGTGATTAAAGGAAAAAAAAGGTTTGGAATCTGTGTACTTATGCCTGTACGATCAACTTCCAAATGATGCTAGACTTCTACAGGCAGGATTTCTTAAGATTAGCATTCTGCGCCGTAACCAAGAAAAGACTCAAGATAAGGCTGTCTAACCTTCAGGGTAAAAAGAGCAAAAAAATTGATTTTGCTGATGTGATGTTACTGCCACAAGGTCAGCAATTGAGACGAAGGTCTGCATGAGGAAACTGTGACCTTCCAGCTTTGCAGTTTCCAGAGGGAGGAAGCTTGGAGTATCACCCACTATCAGCCAGCTACGTGCCTTCACTGCTGTTTATTTTTAATAAAAAACAATATTCACTTACCAGGACCTGCCAGTCTGGATCATCTAAGTTATGCTGCAATAACAGTCCCCAAATCTCACCACGTTATTTCTCTCTCACGCTCCAGGTGCATGGCTGTGGACTGAACTATGTCCCCCAAATTCATGTGTTGAAGCCCCAACTCCCAGTGTGGTAATTGTGTATTTGGAGACGGGCCTTTGGGAGGTAATGAGGCTCGGAAGACGTCTTACAAGGCCCGCGATGGGATGAGCACCCTTGTGAGGAGAGACATCGGGGCGCTTGCCGTCCCACCGTCCTCTGCACATGCACCAGGGTGCGGCCATGGGAGCCGCCGCGAGCCGGGGGAGAGCCCCCAGACCCCAGCCGTGCTGGCGTCCTGATTTGGAACTTCTGGTCTCTAAAACTGTGGGAAAAATCTTTCCATAGTTTAAGTGGCATTTTGCTGTGGCAGCCCGAGCTGACCAGGACACCACACGGGCCGGCAGGGGCTCGGTGCAGAGTGGTGGCTCAGGGTGAGACAGCGGGCAAACAGCAGCAGCGGCTGTGCCGGGAAGGGCGGAGGGTCTGGCCGTGGCACGTTTCGGTCTCAATTCTTTGTCCGGAAACAGTCCCTGGGCAGGATGTGCCAGGATGGGAAGAGTAACGGGTATTTGCAAACAGGACTGACACCTGTCGTGATGGCGTCCAAAGCAGCTGCCCTGCAGACGCAGTTCAACTGACAATTACTCCAAAAGTGGCACAACATCCACGATAATACCAAAATACTCACGTCTAACTGGAAAGCTTGAACCTACATCCCCTATATTAATATGAAGAGTCGGGCCATAGACCCTCTTGTGCTCATCCGTCCCCAGTCCATAGCACACCAGCTAACACAGGTACCGTCCTCCCGCGTAAACGTCCATCCATCTGAAAACTCCACAAACGCACCGACGTCTCTGGGACTGACGGAGGAGCAGCTCCAAACTCCCAAGTGAGCCTGAGGGGCCTGGTGCACAGCTGCTACCCGGGGTGCTGGCTGCGCTGTCTCCGGTCCCCTAAGAGCCTGTCTCCGTTGCCGCCAGTCTTCATGGCGCACTTTCCACTGGGACTCATTGCGTCTCCTTCATCGTATTTACTAAGTTATTCTCATTTTCGGAATTCCTGGCAAGGGCCATGCCAGGACTCGGGAAGCTAAGCTGGAGCACATTCAAAGTGGAAGAGCACTAGAATGGCCGTGTGATGGATGGAGAAAACAGAACCACACAGAATTTTAATGGCAAGTCTAGAAAGTAGGAGATGAACTCATCACGGTTCGGTATTTCAGGCAATACGTTGTTGCCTAGTACACGTGGCTTCATCCAGACGGTGTTTTCCATTTTGTCAGCCCGCACAATTTGCTCTGACTCACACTCCCTCGTCCAAATTATTTAAAAAATGAAATATAAAAAGCTTCAGGTCAAGAAAGTAGCCTGGACTCTGACTGTTCCCCCGGGGGAAGCGAGTCTGCAGGACCAGACAGCTGCCTGCCTGATGCTGGGAGGGCCCCCGCCCCGCCTCACTGCTAGAGGTCTGGCCCACAGGGCAGGGACGCGTGGTAGACACCCCGCACTCTGGCCGTCCCTTCCCGCACCGACGCTGCCCCAGCTCTCTGGGCCCAGGACTCATTTAACACCGTCCACGGGACGTGAGCCTTGCCCATCCGACGTCATCTGGTGTCTACAAGTGTAAGACGCTTTTGTTGTCAGGGCTCAGGGGCCTAAGGACGAACCCAAATATGTTTGTGGTGGTCGGAAGAAAGCGAAGGAAATACTATAACAGACTTGTGTACACCAGTGCTTGGCTTAACATTTTCCTGACCTTACATAGTTTAATCCCCACAAAATCCTATGGAATAAGTTTTATTCCTATTTAATAGGTGAGGAAACTGGGATCCACCAAGGCTGAGCAGTTCACAGTCGCTCGGCTGGCAAGTGGCTGAACTTGGATTAAATCCTGACCTGCCGGGCTCACTGGCCCTTACGTGCATTGCCAAGTAACGACGATGCTGCAATCTGCTGTTAGGAAGCCCTTTCCCCCGCCAGGCGCTGCGCATGCATTTTACCTCTGTTCTCACTTTTAATCTTCAGATCAATCCTATTATTGTCTCTGTTTCATAAATGAGAGATTAAGCGGCTTGCTTAGGGAGTAAATGCCGGAGTGAGTTGTCCCACTCCAAAAGGACTATGGGGCAAATTACAGAAATGTGCTCTACAGTAAGGTGAGGGATGTGTGAAGTACTAAGAAATAAGCACAAAGGTAAAATAAGAAAGAGTATGACGCTGGAGAAAAGCTAAGGTCAGAAACACACGTGGCAAAGTCTTACTGACTTACCAAAGGAAGGCCGTGCAAAAGGGAAACTGAGTCAAACCAGTTCATGTGACTCAAACACATTGTGCCAATCTCTGATCCATCTCCAATCACCAACTGTAGTTTGAATACTCGACAAACAGATGAACACACAACACCTCCCTTTGTCCTGGGAGCCTCCAGGCCAAAGACCAGAGTGTGCTGGAGACAGGGGACCCCAGTTCAGGTGTCAGCAACCCTACAGAGCCAAAGACTCCACCAGGCTACGGCACCCACTCAAGCCAGGAAGCACACCCCTGGCTTGGAAGGGCTCACTGCACTAACTGTCCTTTCTTCAACAGGAGGTGGGGCATAGAAGAGCTTCTCGTGCTGCTAGCCAGAGCTTGCCCGAACTTGTCCAAATTCCCAGCATTTCAGACACGGATTGGTCAGTTCTCAGCTGCCGGCGATGGGACCAGCTCCAGCTGATAAGACAAGAGACTCCTGAGTGCACGGGTAGCCTGGGAGGCTGGACCCCAACCCCAGGTGAAGGAGGCTGGGTGAAGTCCACACACCAGGACACACCAATCCTGCCAGCCCCCGTCTACTCACGCCCACTGGGACCACTGTGGCCCCCTCACCAGCCCTATGCTGGAGTCCCTTTGTCCTGGATTTTAAATTGCCAACTCCTGTCTCAAATTCTGGGTCGAAAGTGTCTCACTGGCCAAGTCCAGTTCGAGGGCCTGTGCCCCACCACCCAGAGGTGCTGGGGAGAAAGTATCCAGACTTTGGCTCTAAAGAAGGAGGCAGGCTGTGCCCTCCGTGGAGACCCACGTGAGGAGGATGTACCCAGCATCGTGAGAGGCAGCCGAGCAAACGTCCAGGGGCAGAGGGAAGGTGGCAAACGCCACCGGGGGATAGAATGGGGGGAAACAAAGCTTTAGGGCGTTAAACGATATAATGCACGTGCGGTGGGTGGAAGAGTTGCTGGCAAGGGATCATTGCTCAGTGAATGCAGGTCATTTCCAACCCGCTTGTGGTGTCACCATTTCTGTGCTGGTTGAATTTAGACACAACTTCCCGCCACTGAACGTGGTCAGCTGTGACCCGAGCAGGGCTCCCTCGGTGGTTCATCTTCCCTTCCTCCCATCCCCATCTCCCAGCTAGGAGGCCCTCGGCTGACGTGGTGGTAGAATGACATAGCGCCTTTCCAAATTCAGTCTGAACCCAGTCTGTGAAAGGTGGAGCTAATTCCAAAGGTCCTGGAACGTGGACTAAGGATGGAAAAGGCCCCTGGGTCTCTGTGTACTCCCAGCGTGTCCTCCCTCGGCTGCGAGGGGCCTGGTCCCTAAGGACAGAACGAGCCAGGGTGGGGCTTTGGGGACGGCCCTGGAGGCTGGGGATGGGGAGGTGGGGGCCAGGGGCTGTGTCCCCGCCACAACTCAGGCTGAAATTCAGCTGCCACGGAAACAGCGTGGAGGGCGGGCCCCTTACGAGGTGATCAGGCCAGGAAGCCTCTGCCCTCAGGGATGGATTAACGCTGTTGCCTAGGGAGGGGCCCCTGGTAAAAGGACGAGTTGGCCCAATGTCCCCTCTCTGTCTCTTGCCTTCACGCACCTTCCGCCATCCACCTTGCGCCATGCGCCTTCCTCCTCACGCCTTCCTCCTTGCGCCTCGCGCCTTCCTCCTCGTGCCTTCCTCCTTGCACCTCGCGCCTTCCTCCTCGTGCCTTCCTCCTTGCGCCTCGCGCCCTCGTGCCTTCCTGACCCCGCCTTCCTCCTGGCCTCTCTGCGCTCGGCCTTCCTCCTCGTGCCCTCGCGCTCCGCCTCGGCCTTCCTCGCGCCTTCCTCCTTGCCGCGCCTCTCCTTGCCTCCCTGCGCTCGCCTCGCGCTCGCTCTCCGACCTCGCGCTCCTCTCTTGCCTTCCTCCTTGCGCCCGCCTGTCCTCCTCGGCTTCCCCGCGCCTTCCTCCTGCGCCTCGCGACCTTCCTCCTTGCGCCGCGGGGCAACCCCTGCCAGTGCCTGCGCCACGCTCTTGGACTTCCCAGCCTTCGGGACCACGGGCCCGATCGGCTCCTGTGGTTTATAAACTGCCCAGTCTGTGAACCTGGACCAAGCGGTGGCAGAGAAGGAGAGCAAAGAGGGGAAAACGTCTTTGACAGCAGTGCTCCCACAGGCACGAGCAGTTTCTCGATTTCGGTTCTCGACTAGTGTTCAACAGCGCATTTTGTCTGACCCAGAGCTGTGTTGACGGGGAGTGCCTCAGCAGAAAGTCAGATCAATACAGCCGTTGGGTTTGTCCCATATTTCAGAGTGCCTTCAGGGGAATTGATGTTAAACTGTTATATAACAGATAAATTTTCCGAGTCGAAGCAGTTTGCTTACAAATTGAGAAAAAATTATTTGCCTACTTTTGTTATAAAATAATTTTGATCATCTCTACTTCCTAGTATCCCTAAATTATATAACACAAACAGTTGTAATTTAGTTACACGTCCTATACCCAAAGAACAATAAATCAGAGTAATTTCTTCCTCCTTCACACCTTCCCTTACTAGTGTTAATCAGTGGCATTGCGTAGTACTTGCTAATGATTCACTTAAGAGTGACAAAAACAATTTTTATAAGTATGTCAAAAATAAAAAGGAGGCCAGGAACAGTGGCTCAGGCCTGTCGTCCCAGCCCCTTGGGAGGCCGTGGCAGGAGGATGCTGGAGCCCAGGAGCTGGAGGCTGCAGTGAGCTGCAATGACACCTGCACTCCAGCCTGGGCGACAGAGCACGACTCTGTTTCAAAGTTAAATAAATAAAAAATGAAAAAGTCAAAAGGACAAGTTCCTTTTCCATACTTCAATATTTGAACCAAGTGGAACTCAAAGTTTTCAATGAAATGAAAAATAATTTAAATTACAGAAGAAATTTCTGCTCCCAAACCTTACCCAAATAACTCTTTTCTAAAACTCTTTTCTTTTCAAGTGAACTTGAACACCTGCCCCAGGACCTGGGCCCGACACACCGCTGGCAGCTCTGTGCGTGTGTGCGCTGACGCCGCTTTAACTGGTTGGGCAGTCGCAGGACGACCCGGCCGAGCGCGGCTGCCACTCGGGAGCACCGACAGATGCTGCCGTAAAGCTTGCGGGCTCGGGAGTGACACCTGCACACGTCCACTGTTCTCCTCCGTCTCTCTCCTCGGTTTCCTTTGCCCCGAGCCCTTCGGTTGTCCCTCCGGAATGTACTTCAAATTTCTTCTCTCTTTATGCTCGCTCCAGTCTTAACGGTTATCATAAAAAGAAAACACATTCCTTAGCCATTAAGAACAAAAGAAAACACCATCCCCGAGTTGAGAACGATCAAAGCAGACACAGCTGTCTTCTCCTGGGGGTCCGAGTGAGGCAGACACTTCCGTCCTCACCCAGTGCGGAGTCAGGACCGAAGTCAGGTGGTGGCTTTCAGAGCACTGCCGTGCGGATGTCGGCAAGCTGCTCAGAACCTCAGCCGCACCCCACATGCCAGCCGGGACTCTGATGAGTCACAGAATCACAGAACCCCAGATTTGGAAGGGATGGAAGACTTTGCTTGCTCCAATTGGTACCACTCGTCCTGGGATTTGCCCCTACAACGCCCTGAGAGACGGCTGTCAAGCGTGCGCCTGTGGCGGGAACGCGCAGCTTCCCAAAGCAGTCCTTCCTAATCGCTGGGTAGTGTCGAAGGCCAGAAATTTCTTTCTCCCATGAACTAAAATGCTCCTTCCAGAATCTTCTGTTTGTTGGTCTTTGATCTGTCCTTGAGCTATACAAATGTATGGTCATCTAATACATAAATATAGGTGGACAAGAAATTGTAGGGCCTGGTGGCTCACAGCTGTAGTCCCAGCATTTTCGGAGGCTGAGGCAGGAGGATCACTTGAGGCCAGGAGTTTGAGACCAGCCTGGGCAATGTAGCAAGACCCCGTCTCTACAATAATAATAACAATAATAAAAAAATCTGTTTAAAAAGAAATTGTAATTTCTTTAAGTCAGCTTACGTTCGTACTCGAGCCACACCCTGTGGAAGAGGCAATCTTCCATCCCAGCCACTCCCAGAGCCCCAGGGCCATGGAAAGGCCAGAGGGACTTACGCCGGCCACGCACTCCAGGCGGGTCCTGTGTTAGCCAGCCCTGCACACTGCTCCCGGTCCCTGACTTCCACGTGGGCACAGGGCACAGGCCACGGAGGCTCCACTCAGCGGCCCTGAACCCCACGCCCGCTGGGGACACTCAGGCCACCTCCGACCTCGGGCTTCCACTCCCTTCCTCCCGGAATTGCTCCTTTTCCTCCCATTTGAAAAGCATCCCTCCTCTCTGCACCCCGCACTGGTTTCTTCCAAGCTGTTATAAAAGTCGGGAAGAGTCCACCAAGCTTTCCCACAAACGCCCGGGCAACAGAATTCAGTCTGCACGCTCAGCTGGGGTACGGTGGGGGCGGGAGAGGCCAACCAGGCAAACCAGCACCAGCTGAAGCTGCCTTACCCAGCCCGAGGAAGTGTTTTCTTAACTTCCTTCCGAACACTGGGAAAGACCTGTGGTGTCGCCTGACATCCTGCCCAATCTGGAAATCATCCCGTTTCTTCAGTCATTCCTCGGAAAACATAGTTTCCAGGTGTTTCGCCCCCGTCCCAAGCTGCTCGAGACGTGGCGCCAAGACCTGAGCCAGGCTGGTGGGACGGTGGCTTCTGCACGGGCACAGCTAACGAGGCCCATACTGTTGACCCACACTGGATTTGCATCACAATAGAACTTTCCAGCACTTTCTCTGGGACGTGCAGGAAGCAGGCAGGCGGGAAGGAGGCGCGGAGCTCCCAAGGCCATGGCAGAGTCGGAGAGATGCTGTTCCCCGGCACTCCGTCACTTCTTCCAACAGCCACGTCTTCTTTGTGGTCCACGGAATCTCGGCTTTCTGAGAGACCAACAAGGCAAGCAGCCGTTGCATGCTGGCCTTGGGGAGAATCGGGGTACAGCAGCCGGGTGCTGACTTGTTGTCTGATTCCAGGAACCTCCGAAACCTCTGCGGGCACAGTTAGGGAGCCTCCTGGGGGTAAAGGCTGGGAATTTGTGAAAAGTCAAGTACATTCAGGAACCAGAAATGTGCTAATTAAGCTAAGTAGAGAAACATTCTTTGGAAACTACAAGACTTATTTTAATTATTGCACAAATTGCTTGTATGGTACTCCTATAATGTTTGACCTCAGTTTGCTCCTAAGCAGTGTTACTTGCTTGGAAAGCCTCTTTATTAGCTCAAAGCTACACTGCAACTTGAGCCCAGTATGATTATTACAAATTACCAGGTTTCAACTTAATGAGGTTTTCATGCCATAAGGATTATAGGGTCTTAGAGACAGAAGGAATCTTAGTGGGAATCGAATCCAATTTTCTATCCATTTCTAGAAGGCTTAGCTTGAAAATTTCCTGATCCACGGCCACATATATGAGGAGATAACATAATCCATTAAAAACTGCTCTAGAATGTGGAAAAATGCATACCCAGGGGACAAAGTTCAGGTTGTAAACTCTATGCTTTGAAAAGCCGAACAGTCTAACAGGGATGAAAGTGAACCTTTAGTTTGGTAAGAACTGTTGAAAACAAATCTTTTGCACAATATTTGAGCTGATGGGCCCCTCAGTGTGCAAGCACAGTAAAATGTGATTAATACCAGACCAGGGCAGGGTGGGGGGCAACATCCTGTGTGGAAAGGCTCCTCTATCATATCTCGGTGCAAGTGGACAGTCGTCAGAATTCACCCAACTGCACTGTCAAGATTTGTGCACCTTATTCTACGTTAAATATTCCATCCTTCAACAAGGTATTGTTGCAACAACAAAAAAAGATGTTGAAAAGATATCAGCAGTTGTCTCTTTGTAGGTGGGAGTGTTTTTAATTTTCTTCTTTAAATTTAACTGTATTTCTGCATTGCTTTAGTGAGTATGGATTGCTTTAGTAATAAGAAAAGAGTTTCTCTTTGAATTTTAAAAAGAGGTATTTTAGGAAGAAGAATTAACAGATCTTGGTGACTAATTATATGTGGCCCAGGGATGTATAGGGGAGAGAAGTATAGGGAGAGCTTCCAGGTGCTTTGAAAAAACTTTTTATTTTGAAACAATTTTAGACCTTCAGAAGCGCTGCAGAGACAGGCCCTCCCCCCAGGCTCCCCTGCTGCCAGTGACTTACGTAACCATACAGTATAATGACCAGAATAAGAAGTGACCATTGGAGCAGCGCTGTCAAGCAGGCTGCAGACCTCACTGGGCCCCAGGGTTTCCCACAACCCTCATCTTTTGTGGCCTTGACACTTTGGAAGAGAAATGATCAGGTTGTCTTGTAGGACATCCCTCCATCTGGGTCTGTGTGACACTCTTCGTGATAAAATTGAGGTTATGGTCGGTGCCTGGGGCCAGGAACGCCCCAGGGCGTGGGATGCTCTTGCTGGCGAGGTCACCCTCCCTCACTCGGTGAGGCGCCTCTGCCACGCTTGCCCAGTGCAAAGTTTCTATTTTTCCCCTTGTTTTAAGGGAGATATTTTGAGACTGTGCAAGTAGCCTAGATATAGGTTTTTAGCTACCCCAAAATGATAGACGGTAAAGCCATTTTTCAAAGCAGAAGAAATAGGAGCTGTTGCAGCATTGAAAATGGACACGCTGAGGTCACAGTGCTGTGGGCTGTCCCGTCGGAGATGTCACCTTTCCAGTTCTGACACTCAGGTAAGAGGTCTGGACTAGGGATCAGAATTACAGGTAATTCACAGCCTTGGATGGTGCCTAAAGCCTCGGTCACCCAGGGAGAGTGTCAGCAGAAGCCGACAGCTGAGGACAGGTGCAGGCGTCAGGGTTAGGAAGCAGCCGCAGACTTGGGAAACCAGCACAGATGGCATCATGAAGGCAGAAGAGAGACGTGTTGGGACGGAGTTGACAAGAGCATTAAATGCAAAGTATCAGGTAAGATCTGGACCAACGGGGGCTGTCGGCTTTGGCAAGCAGGACGTCACTGGTTGATTGTTCATTGTTGTTGTGTAAGGACTGGAGCCCAGATGTTAGAGGGCTGAGGGAGAGTGTGTCAGAAAACAGTCACCGAGGACCCCAGGCACCTGCGGTGCACGGAGAAGATTAGTGACAGTTCCGTGACCCTCCTCCCTGGACACGTGGGAGCCCAGGCCACAATCCTTCCCCTCCGGGATCCCCCCAGCAACCTCCTGTTTTTGAGCGTGTGAAGTTAAACCCACACATGTGTTGTAAAGGGGGAGAGAGACAGAGGCACTTCCCATCCATGAAGCTGGCGTCCCAGGGAGACGCTGATGCCACACGGGGCCATGCGCTTCCTTCTCACCCGTGCCCAGCGCCCCTCGTCCTCCAGGCCTATCTCTGAGCGTGTGCTCTGAGGACCACCTGCCACATGTGGCTTGGGGGCTGACGCCAAGCCCAATTTTAGGCTTAGTCGTATTTTTATTTGAAGTTTATTCCCCTCACCATCGACAGAATGTGAAGGAGCAGAACGTGGACCCCCTCTCAGGCTACAGACCAGGCCAGAAATGTAAACACTGGATCTGGAAGACATCGGGCTCTTCCTCAGTATTTGTCGACATTACACCCCACGCAGCCCTCCCCAATCGGAAGTGCCTGCAGGGTCCCCTCTCTGACCCCAGTGCCTGGCTCCGAGCCAGCTCCTGGGGCCTTTCCCGTTGGCTGCCAGGGGCCAGGGTGCCACGGCCCGTGTGGGAGGCTGCGGTTCTGCAGCCACCACCCACCTTCGAGGGGGCAGCCCAGTCGGAACCTGCTTGGTGCGGGTCATTTTAGGCCGAATGAAATTATACGTTGAAGAATTTCTGAATTAGACTGTGCTCCCGGGGCCTCTTGGATGTAGGTGTAACCTTGGACACACAGACAGGAGCCCGATAAGTACTCTGGGAACATAAATATGTAGTTTGTAGATTGTGGTGTAAGTCAAGCTCCAAGCTGCCATTACACTTAGCTGGCGGGGTTGGTGCATGTATAATTTGATTTCAGCAGTCAGGGTTCATGGGGTCACTAACAGTTCGGGCAGAAAGGCAGTCTGACTCAGCTCCCAGAGCGGCTGCACGCAGAAGGCGCCAGTTTGACGTGTAGACCAGAAACCTGGCCTGGAACCTCCTCTCCTGCGGGGCTGCGTGGAGGGCACAGGTGTGTGCCGAGTGGGAGCCGCGTGCAGCAGGCACGGGGTGGGGAGGGAGAGGGTTCTCAGCCGGCCAGGAACAGTCTGCGCCAGGCGGGATTAGGGGGAGAAATTGAGGCACAGGCTTCCAAATAGCGTCACACACTTTCTTTCTTGCCAGGATTTTCAAAGGATTATATTTTTTAAAAAAACTAACAGTGCAGTTTCAAGTTATTCCAGTTAACAGGATGGTGTTTATTTCCTGCTGCAACTTAAAGCAGAAAGAGTATTAAATTCTTCAGATTGTGGAGTCAGGCAGCCTGGAAAAGCTCTTTTAAATTCATGGAGTTAAAAGCCCAAAACTGCCCATCCCAGGCAACAGGTAAGGACGCATGCTGTTTGGACAGTGAAGTGTTTTACTGAGAAGGTGATGAAGAGGCTCTCGCTTTGCATCACAATTTACCTGCCGCTGTGGCTCTGAAGTCCTCCTTGGACACACCCTTGTGCGGGGCAGAGGGTGTGCGCTGGCTGCAGTGGGTGGCAGAGCAAAGACAGAAGATGGTCCTAGTGGAGCTAAGGTCAGAGCCTGGAATAGCAGCGAGGTTTGTCCGTAGCTGCAAGCCCACCTATTCCTTCAGGCAGTTCCCACTGACAGCAAAAATACACGCTCAGCATGAATATCTGAAATGCTACAGTTTACTATTCCGATATAATTAAATGAAATGCCACTGTAGGAAGGGAGGCCTGGGGTAGCTGTCACAAAAATCCAGAGTAGCAGTATTTTCAGCAGCTGGCGAGTCCCTACCCCCAGGAATAAACACGGCCCAAGGCAGACGGCTGTGCACGACACCTTCTTGCAGAACTTCTTCTAGTGGTGTTGACAGCAGTATCACAGCAGAAGGGACCTCGACGGTGATCGAGGCTTAAGGCTTTTCCTGGGAGCTCACCACTGCTGGCGCCTGTCTCAGGGGTGGAGGACTTCAGAGACATCTGCCCAGACACACCGCTCAGGGTCCCCAAATTATAAATATGAAGAACTCCTATCCCAAAGCCAATCCATGCACGACATCCGGAATAAAGTTACAAATGGCATTTCTACTCCCAGCTGACTCACCAAATACGCCTGAGGGCAAATCCCGCATCTTCTAAAAATATCTTTGCACGCGTAATTCATTCCAAGCACCTACCATGGAGCCACGCTCAGTCCTGACTGTTGAGTTCTATAATAATGATGTATTGTTTGGGTGAATAAACAAGAGTTACTATTTACTGAGTGACCAGACGGGTCAGTTGCTTAACTCTGGCCACACTTGTGAGGCGATATTGGGATCCCCACTTTACGGATGGGCAAACTGAGGTTTGAGAAGGTAAGCAACCTCAGGTTCACAATCTAGGCAAGGGCCGAGGCCGTGTCTGAGGCCAGGTCAGCAGGTGGAGGGAGACTCCAGGCAGCAGGAAGGTGCTGGGGGAGGGAGGCCGGGAAGGGAGAGTTATGCCAGGTGTTCTGCAAGTCGGAGGGGCTGACGGAGCGCGGGGTGCTGTGAGCCACCACGGGAGTCCCTGGAGTCTTGCTCTGTCCATGAAGCAGACCCGCAGGACCAGGGCACTGCGTCGTTCTGAGTAGAGGGAAACGTGTCCACCTCATCCTCAGTGGACCTCTTTGGCCTTTTCAGAGCACAGCGGGGTTCTCGCTGTTTTGTTGTTCTCTGTGATAATCCGTCTCTCGCGGCAGCTGCTGCGTTTGTCTTTCAGTCGGTATATCATGCTGCAATAGAACAGCTCGCTCTTATTACCATGAAATTTTGTCATAACGAAAGAGTGTGAGGTATTTAGAGCCAGAGTATAAAAATCAACAAAATAAAAGTACATGTTCACTTAGGACGTGTTCACACACACAATGATTCAGAGTTAATATTCTAGTTTAGGATGCACAGCAAATATTAATTCCACCAGGTACCAGGTTTCCGCAGGTGCCAGCGGCTCAGCGAGGACCCCGGCAACAGCGGAGCCCTGTGTCTGCAGTTCAGAGTCAACGTCCGGCCAGGCGCTGGCTCAGAAACGCTCCCCAGCCCGGTCCACAGCCACCAGCACCTCAGGTCCCACAGGCCACAGACGCTGCTTTGATTGTTCTGAAGACAAACAAATGCTGGTATTTCCAGTATTAGAAATTTGGTGAGAAGGATCTCAACACAGCTTTTAAACAGAAGCATCATGTTTTAAAATCAAAATAGAGATTATATTTTAATGTAGTTCATATTTTTTTGGTCAACTTTCAGGACTCAGAGTTTGAAGGGTTTTCCTGGTTGCTACCAATTCAAAAAGGAACGTCTAGTGCAGACGAATGAGCTTAGCAGCGGTGCACCTCAGGGCTCGACCCGCGTCCTGTCTGGCGTTCTCCTGCGTCAGTTCTGAGGGTCCGAAACCCTTCACGTACTGGAGACACCGACTTTCTGACGTCCACTCCGGACAAGCGACTTGTGTCTGCGCTCGGTGTCTCCTGGTCGTCCCAGCCAGCCGCGGCCACAACGCAAGTCCTGGCCCCGACACATGCAGGTTCCCCGTTGTCTCCATGTGGTGCGTATCTCACGGTCCAGGCTGCGCAGGGACCTGGGCGCCTGCTTGGCTCGGTGCCCGTCCCCCCGGCACGTCCTGCTCCACCTCGCGACACCCTCCCGGCAGCCCAACTCCGCCTCGGCCGTCACCTGGACACCTGAACACCGGCTGCCCCGGGGCCCAGGCTGGAGGAGTCTCTGCTGCACGGGCAGCTGTAGAGACGCGGAGCCGTGGGAAGGGCCCGCTGTCATGAGGGCCCTCCTCACACCTGCCCGTCGCCCCACGCCTGCCCCGTCGCCCCTCGCCTGCCCTCGCCCCCTCGCCCTCGCCGCCCGTGGCCCCCGCCTGCCCGTCGCCTGCCCCGTCGCCCCTCGCCTGCCCCGTCGCCCCTCGCCTGCCCCGTCGCCCCGTCGCCCCTCGCCTGCCCCGTCGCCCCTCGCCTGCCCCGTCGCCCCGTCGCCCCTCGCCTGCCCCGTCGCCCCTCGCCTGCCCCCCAGCCCTGTTTACATTCTCCATCGGGCAGGACCAGCACCGGCTCCTTCGAGCGAGTCGGGGCTGAGCACCCGCAGGTGTGCTTGAGGCGTGGGAGGAGGACAGCCTGCACCAAAGCCCCGCGCAGGAAAGGAGGCCGGTCAGACTGTGCCGGTGGCAGTCAGAGGCCAGCACAGCGCCAACCTGCCTTCTCTGGCAGGACCAAGGCACCCGGCCGGTGCAGAGCATGACATTCTTGCTGCCTGGAACTAAAAATCCAAATTTGACAAATAACAAATAAATGTGGAAAAACGGAAAGTGTTCCTGGGACTTTGCATGTTGGGGGGACAAGGATGGAGTGAAACCGAGCCCGTCTGGGTTCCTCTGCTGACCACCGGGGGTGGGGTTAGGAGAGGCCCAGGCTCCGAGGCTTTGGCCTCACGGTGCCACCCGGAACTTACAGCATTTTCCCAGCGTGTCCATCACCTCCCTCAGACTGGGGAGACGTCTGCGGCCTCAGAGGTGTGTTGAGACCCACTGAGGCACAGACAACACAGAAGGAGCAAACACACTTTGCCTCTGCGCCACAGAGCACCACGTCCAGGCGTCTCTACTGCAGCGGGAGGGTGGATTCACACGCACCGCACGGCGTCGTGACACATGTTGGTTTTCAAGGCTCCCACAGTCCTCACTATAGTGCTGGCGCTTTAGGCCTCAGGAGAAGGAATCTCTCTCTGAGCTTCCCCTGTCCTCCCGTCACCGTCCTAGGTGGGACTCTAATCTGACTGTGGGTCAAAGACCCTCATGCCACAGAGGGTCCTCCCCGCAGCCTGGAGGGAGGATGCTGCTCGGAGAGGTCAGGAAGGATGTGCGCAGACAGGCCTCGCTGGGCGTGGATCATGCACTTTTTGTCCAGTCACATTTCTACTCGGTGTCCATCAGGCTGATGTAACGAAGCCTCCATAGAACCCAAGAGGACTGGGCTCGGCGCTTCCGGACAGCTGAATCCGGGGTATCATCGGTATCCTTTGTAATATCCTTTATAATAAATCGGTAAACGTGTTTCCCTGGGTCCCGTGAGCCGCTCCAGCAAATTCATCGAACCCAAGGAGGGAGGGGGTCATGGGAACCCCAACTTGAAGCCGGTGGGTCAGAAGCTCTGCAGGCCCAGACCTGTGACTGGGGTCTGGGAGTGGGGGCAGTTTGGGGAACTGAGCCCTCACCCTGTGGGATCTGCCTCTGCCTCCGGGTGGACAGCCTTGGAAGTGAATCAGACACCCAGCTGGCGTCCGCTGCCCCACGTGCGGGGAAAACCCCACATTTGGTCACGGAAGTCCTCTTCTGAGCTGACTGTTGTGGAGTTTAGAGGAAAGCATAGTTTGGGGAGTGTTTTCCCAAAGCGCGCGGAAACTGTGACTCAGAGGACCAAGAGAATTGCAGGGGGAATCCGCACCCTCCCCAAGGCAGCAGAAACCAGACCAAGAGTCTAGAACGAGCGGGGCTTTGGAATAACCGGGTGGCGTGCAGCCTGCAGCTTCTGCCCTTCCCCGCGCGCACTTGCCAGAAGAATGAACTCCTGTACTTGGCTTGCAGGCAGCGAGCCTGCGTGCTCGGGGGCACAGCTGGCGTGCCTGGCTCCTGTGGGGTCTCTGTGCTGCCCACACGAAAGCGCTGTCACCGTGCCAAGTTTTATGCCACTTTTGTTTGATTTATTCATTTAAAAAACATATAATTTACTTCATAATTTGGGAGCTTTTCACAATTAAAGAAGAAAGCAGTATTCATCAGATAATCAAGAAAGTCGCAGGCTCCCGACCTCCTGCCTCCAGGGCCAGGAGCGTCTGTTCTCGGTCGCATGGGCTGAGCGGTTTCCTCGCTGGTTCCTGGTGTGGCCCGGGCGTCTTCCGTCCGACTGGGGCAGGCTCCATGTCCCAGCTAGGACCATGCTGCTGCCAGGGGACCGCAGCGCTTCTGCCCTGGGTGCTGCTGAAGGAACCATACTCCCGTCTTCCCGCCTGGAGAAGCAGGACGAAACCTTGGTTTGTTTGCCAGCAACACTTGGCGGCGTCCTGGCCGTGAGGTGAACGCGGGTCTTGCTTCCTGGTCACTCTGAAGCGCGTTTCCTTCTGCAGCTCAGCGGGTAAGAGTATTCTAGAGTCGAGTCACGGCCGTTCTCACTTCCGGTTTTCTTTGACGTTAAGTTCCCATCACTGAATGGTTTCCAAAAAGGAGGAGGAGGGGGAGGGGGAGTTTATTAGAAACAGACACGTGTGTTCTCACAGCACTGGAGCTGGAGTCTGAGGTCGAGGCGCCCGCAGGCTTGGTTCCTGGCGGGGCCTCTCTTCCTGCCTTGCCCACGCCCGTCTCGCTGTGTCCTTACAGGGCAGAGAGAGCTCTGGGGTCTCTCCTTATTAGGACACTAATCCCATCGGATCAGGCCCACCCGTATAACCTTATTTAACCTTGTAATTACTTCCTTACCCAAAATACAGTCACAGTGCAGGTTATGATGTCAGCATGAGAGACAGGAATGCTGAAATGTCTTTGAATTATGTTCAAAAACGTAAGTTTATGAAATATGAATTTAAAAGTTATATACTTATTTATATTTTTGTAATACATGAAGAATTAGAAACATTTTAAAGTCCATAAACATAATAATCAACCAATATTTACTGAATTCCAAATTTTGTTAAATGCCATCAGCAATTCACTGGCTACTCCTAAATATTAGAGTGGTATGTTGGTATTTTCTTTGTAGAGGTGAGATGTGTTAACTCATGGTTTTGTGCACTTTGCAGAGGCTGTTCCACCTGAAGGAGAATCAACTTCCAGGACAGAGGTTCTTTTGACCTTCTGGCTTGAGTCTGTGCAAAGAGGATGTTTGGAGAAGAAGATCCTCGTTAAAATAAATTATTCTGGGAAAACAGGGCCCTGGTGAAGTGGATCCAGCTCGGGAGAGAAAAGGGGGAGAGGCACGTGTGTGGGGTCTAGTCCTGGCGATCTGAGAGCGGGGACCTGGCAGGGTCCCGCAACCTGGGAACTTGGTCCCCTTCCGCCACCCCTCCCGTCCGCCTACCACGCCTGTCCACGATCCTCAGCAAAATCATCCCCTCCATTTCGAGGATGTCTCCATCAGGAACGTCTTGTAATAAGTCTGGATCTAAACTGACAAGGGAAAAACAGAAACAACCTACAAACATAGGAAAATGTGCTCAAATGTCTTCTAAACAAGGGCACATTTGTTCGCCTCAAAATTTTAATCAATGTATACTTCTCTAGGTATAGTTCAAGACACACACAATTCAGATTCCAAAAAGCAATTACGTACTGAAGTAACGACACAACAAAAGCACTGCCGTCTGGGTAGACACGCCGCAGACCACCAGATCACCAGGACGCCGCTTGGTACTGCAATCGCAAGGACAGCAAGGTCACGGGAATCGGGGACGTCCCTGTTCCACCGGCAGACGGGGGCAGGAGAAGACGTCCACAGTGCGGCGGGTGACAGCTTCCAGGGCGGAGCAGGCGGAGCCCCCGACACCGCCACACGGAGCGGGAGAGAGGACGTCGCCAACATCCGTTCCATTCTAAGCTCAGGCCTCACAAGCATTTCCACGGACCCCTCACGTCTCCACCTGACAGCCCACCGCATTTTCGGCAGACAACCTGACCTCCTCATGGGCAAGACTGAGTTCAGGGGTCTGTGCTCCTGTCAGTTTTAGAGGAAGCGGCTGGCACTGACTGACCTCTCCATCTGAGTCCGTGATTTTGCTAAATCGAGATTGTAAGTCCCAACTTCCCACCCACGGCCACGACTTTCTCCACAGTATTCAGGTCAACCTCTGCTTGTCCCCTAGACCCAGCGATTTCTACGTGAAACGTATCTTTCCGAAGTCTGGGGCTGAACGGCCGCCACGAGGCGGGCCTAGCTCGGACTCTCAGGGCACCCCCTGATGCTCCCCGCTCGGGCCCACTGGTCCCATCTGGTCCAGTTTTCTCTCTTACGTTCCCCATAAATGCCAAGCTCAAGCTCATGTTATTTTTCTGTTTCAGAAACGTCTCGTCTTTCCTTCCACTGAGGGAAAGGTGTCCACCCTCGAAGTTGCCACGCTGCTGGAGAGGTTTCTCTTCTGTCCCTGACAGCCACAGCCCTTATTCGCAGGGCAACACATTTGCCTTCTGATTTTCTAGTATTTTGTTATATATTGTCCTGCTTATAAATGTAACACCTTTGAGAACACAGCCCATACCATATGCAATATTTTTCAGTCTACTTGCAAAAATAAGCACAAGTATTCTACTGTATACCCCTTAACGAGCAACACAGTGCAGGGCACCAGAACAGGGGCTTCATGGGTGTTCACTGAATAGTCCTGGTGTTCTTGGGGCGAGGGGCTAGCCCATCAGGTTGGGCCACGTGCCCCTGAATTTCAGCAAACCCACCAGGATGTAGTGACAGGATCAAGATCTCAAGAGGAAGGAATTCTAATTTCTATTAGATTTAAAATAACTCTCATCTTCATTCAGCAAAGGTTATGTAACCAGAGCCGGCCCCACAAGACGTGTTTATGTCTTCTGGTGGAATTGAAGCTATTCTCCCCTGTACTAGACGTCACAGTCTGACTGAACTTCATCAGAGAGCAATATGTTAAGTCTGATTAATTCTTTATATAGAAAGCTATTTATCTTCCACTTTGCTATGTTAAGCAAGGTATATAGCAAAAAAATTTCCACTGAGTGGAATGTGAAATTTCCACACTCTGATGGAGCTTCCTTTCTGCTGAAGAGACCACGGAACAGAGTATGGTGGAAGATGCGCAGAACCTGGAGTTCTGGTCTGGCTTTGTGCTTCCTGGCCAGGGCATCCTGCGCAGATGATCTTAGTCTCTGGGTTTCACTCTCCTTACCTATAAAGTGGTGATAACTTACATTCCAGTGTCATTTTAGGGATATGAGATACTGCATGTGAAAAACATCTTGTAAATTCAAAGTAATAAAGAAATGGCGTTCATAATAATTATTATTATTCAAAAGCACTTTAGGTTGCTGGTAAAATCCTGTAATACTGGTAGAAGCTGCAAACAACATCTTTACCAACATTAACGTTGTTACTGAAGTTAGGCCACGAGATCCGAGAGCAGAGTCATTCCACTTCTGCGTTCTGCTGCAGCGGGCTCTGCGCCCCGTGTTGTGCGCTCCGCCCTCCTCTCGCCCCATGCTCCTCACGCTGCCATTTCTGTCTCTTCACAGTCCCCATGGCCAAATCTCCTGAAACAACTGTCTGTAACTGAGATCGCAAACTCAGGACTGGGGATCAAATACATCCCTTTGTCTACGTGGCAGTTTGAGCATTTGCTTTTTCACCCCAATGTGCCTTCAGGCTGGGCTCACGCTTCTTGCTTAGCCACAGACTCACCACTCCCTATTGCCTCACTACCATCTGGTCTCTGAAGGTTCTGAGTCTGTAAGCCCTAGCACCAAAGATAATACCAATCGAGTTAATCACATACTTTCAAATTAAGGAAGAAAAGATTTACAAATTAAGATAAAATGTGCTGATATACAATTAAGCCATAATTTCTAAATATGGTTTCAAACTTGGCCTTCAAAAACAGTGAATTATACACACATGTAGGAAACCATTAGCCTGATTTTGCTCATTCTTTTTAATTATGCTGTTTCAAATCCTCTGGAGAAGCAGAGTCCAGTGAGCTGTGAGGATATCAAGAGAAGGAGTGGATCATGAATCAGTTTGTTTTTTCAAAATTTTTTATCTTTTTTGAGACAGAGTCTCACTCTGTTGCCCTGGGTAGAGTGCAGTGGCGTCATCACAGCTCACCACAGCCTCGAACTCCTGGGCTCAAGCGATCCTCCTGCCTCAGCCTCCTGAGTAGCTGGGACTCCAGGCACGCAACACCTTGCCCTGCTAATTTTTGTATTTTTTGTAGAGACAGGGTCTCGCTCTTGCTTAGACTGGTCTTGAACTCCTGACCTCAAGTGATCCTCCCGCCTCGGCCTCCCAGAGTGCTGGGATCACAGGCGTGAGCCTCCATGCCCGGCCTACTCTGTTATTTCTTATCGACCACCCCTTCTTTTGATTATTTTGAAGCAAATCCTAAACATAACATCATGTCGCTCATAAATACTTCATATGTGTCTCTACAAGATAACGCTCTGTTTTGAAGAACTGCAAATTTACAGAGAAGGTGCAAGCACTTCCATATCCTGCCCCTAGATTTATCGATGAAGGTTTTGTCATATTCTCTCTCTCTGTGTGAATGTGTACGCTTTGTTAGGGAGGGGGCTCACGACTCGGGTCAAGAGAGAATTCACAACACAAGGAAGTAAAGAGTTCATTTTACTTTCCCCAAGAGAGGAAAGGGAAAAAGGCACAGCACAGGACTGAAAGAAAGAGGGTGCTGCCCCCAGCAGAAGGGGTGCGCGGTTTTATCAGGGGTTGTAAAAGGGTAAAGAAAAATTGGCAGCTGTAGACTGATTAGCCAGACAGCTGCCAGATGTTAGGGTGTTTGTTTTTGCCTTTTTTCCTTTTTCTTGAGACAGCCTTATCAGTCTCCTCTGGAATGTGGTCTGGCAGGTCTGGTCTGGCAGTGTCAAGAAGGGTTTACACTCCCTTTCAGTCTGCTCAGCTCTTTCCAAATGCTGTGAAAACAACCTCCGCAGGCCCTTAATTTTAAAAGACAGCAAGTTAGAGTCCATGCTGTTAATCAAACACGGGGGCAGTAATCTCTCCCTTTTTCTGTTAGATAGTTTATTAGCAAGGCTGTCCTTTCCCACTTCACTGAACTATTTGAGAGAAACTTGCAGGTATCTTGACCCTACCCCTAAATAATTCCGTTGATATCTCCTTAGATCAATGACATTCTCTTACATAGCCACAAAACAGTGATCCAATTCAGGAAATTTAACCTTGATTTTGTGACTGGTGTACAGTCCATCATCAAATTCCAGTCATGCCTGTCACAGCAAATTCTCACTCTGGTCCAGGAGCTAACCTGGGATTACACGTGACCTGGAGGTGTCTCCTCTCCTTAGTCTACTCAGTCCTTGTAGTCTTTAATGACCTTGACATCTTTGAAGCGTACGGGCCAAGTATTCTGTGGAAGGTCCCTCAATCTGAGTCGTCTGATTGTTCCCGGTGGTTGGTTGGTGCATTTCTGGCGGAAAAACCATACAACTGAGGTAACTGAGGCCAGCGGATGGCAGGCGGCACGAGGCCCAGGGGCCACTGGTATTAGGGATGCCAACTTCGATCACCCAATTCAGACGGGTCCACCACATTTGTTCACTGTAAAAACACCCCTTTCCCTTTGAAACGAATAAGCAATAAGCATCCGCATGCTTTGGAACGGTGTGTGTAACCCATTCCTTGACACTTTCACCCGATGATTTTAGCATTGACAATTCTTGCCAACATAAATTCTGGTATCTGCAACACGGTGATTTAAAAATAAGTCCTCCTTCATTTATTAGTCAGCATTCTGCTGTAAGGAAGAACTTTCCTTTTCCTCCCTGTTACTTTTTTACTTACCCACTTAGTTATGTTTCTTAGTAGCTGTGTGAACTCAAACCTTCTTCTTCATTCAAAGTGTTCTAATCATTACGTCATTGTTCCTTCTGATACTTCCACCTAATTGCCTGAGCCAGTCCTTACTGTCTGTCCATCCGGGTGGGCTTTGTGGGCAGAGTCACTCCACAGCCGAGCCTTCCAAGGCCGCCCGTCTCAGCGCCCCCCTGACTCGCTGGGCAGGTCTGGGCAGCCTCTCACCTCCCCCGGGTTCCTCGGCCTGGGCGTTCAAGGGCTGCCCCTTCACCCTCCGCCTCTGGCGCTGGCTCAGGTGTCACTTCCAGTTCCTTCCCAAGCTGGCTCAGACCTCCTCCCGTGCTTGCTGCCTGAACTGTGCACACTCGCGCCTCACGCTCTGCTCCTTGCCCTCCGGTTACTGCTGCTTCTCTGGGGTGTCCTCCTGGTCTTCCCAGCGCACAGCACAGCTCCTGGGGCCAAGTAGGTACTTAGTGAATAGTAGTTTAATTAATGGGCAAATGAATGGTTCTAAATCATCAAAAATAAATTTTTGAGCTGTGTGGTTAAACCACAAATGAGTTCGCTAGTGTCGGTGGAGGTAAGGTCATCTTCAGTGGTCGTAAGCACAATGGGGGAAAGTGTTTATCCTTCACAGGAAATGCTGGGAGGGTAACAGAGAAGAATGTTCTCGGGTCCCAGTTGAAACCCAGGTCTTTGCTTAGGGAATAATGTCCTGTCGTATCGGTTAAGTGCCCACTTGGCGCCACACACAGTATGGCCGAGAACGCTGAGCTGTCCCTGCCCTTGGGAACTGACCATGTAGAGGGGGTGAAAGTCGTGCGGGTTGAAAATCAGGATACGACGTGATGAAGCTTTAAGAGAGCTACAGACAGAGCGCTAAGAGGACCTCAAGGGAAATCAACTATCTAAAACGAAGAGACTTAAACAGTTTGACATTCCAGCTGTGACGTGAAAAACAAGCAAGATCTTGTCTGAAGTCAAAGTCGAAGTCGAGGAAGAAGCCTTGAGGCCGGGGACTCCCCGGGGAGTCATGCGTGGCAGGACCTAAGTGTCCAGGCAGGACAGGACGTCCACGCCTCAGTTCCCCAGCAGCAGAGCAGCTGGGGGACTCCTCAGCTGGGAACTGTGGATCTGCCTCTCCGTAAACTGTGCAGTCCAGACTGTAAAGCCTGTGTTTCATTCAAGTGTAGACCCACCAACTCCCCCAATGTCTTCAAAAATGCTTGAAAAGTGAGTGCCGTTGAAGGCGTCTCGAGGGTAGGAAAGGAAACGCAGGGCCGGCCTGAAGACAAGCCCAGCCAGCTCGCGAAGCGCCTTCTTTCCAGGAAACACAGCTTGGATTTCACCCTCCAGGGCAGACCACAGGGAGCCAGGGGGTCGTTGTTTTGAGACCGGGCCTGCTCTGTCCCCCAGGCTAGAGTACAGTGGCCCAATCACAGCTCCCTGCAGCCTCAAACTCCTGGGCAGGAGTGATCCTCCCGCCTCAGCCTCCCAGGCAGCTGGGACAACAGACACGCCACCACGCCCAGCTAATTTTTTGTTTTGTGTTTTAGAGACAGGGTCTCACTACATTGGTCAGGCTGGTCTCAAATTCCTGGGCTCAGCTGATCCTCTCCACCTCGGCCTCCCAAGGCAGACACTACAGGTATGAGCCACTTCACCCTGCCTGGGTCTTTAATTGAAGCAGGATGGTGTCCTGCTGACATCATTAAAACACATCAGCACCCGGCACGGTGGCTCACGCCTGTCATCCCAGCACTTTGGGCGGCTGAGGCGGGAAGATCGCTTAAGGCCAGAAGTTTGAGACCAGCCTGGGCAACACAGTGACACCCCATCTCTACAAAAAATAGAAAAACTGGCTGGGTGGGGCGGCGTGCACCTGTGGTCCCAGCTCCTTGGGAGGCGGGGGCAAGAGGATGCTTGAGCCCAGGAGTTGGAGGCCGCAGTGAGCTGTGCTGACGCCTCCGTGCTCCAGCCTGGGCAACAGAGACCCCATCTCAAAAAGACAAACAGAAACACAACAACCCCCCAGAAAACAAGGGAGAAGGCACCCAACATTGCGGGCAGCGCACGACCTACCCAGGACGCGGCCGGGGAGGCTCCTTCCAAACGCAGCAGAGCCGGCTTCGGCGCCCCGCGCCAGCAAGCTCGGAGCAAACGTCGCGCACTGCGCTCCGCTCCCCCCGTGCGCTGCGCGGGCGCCAGCGGCCTCGAGGGCGACACCTGCCCCAGCCCGCCGCCCGCGTCCCCGCGCAGGGCAGCCACGCTGCGGGCCACCGAGCGCCTCGCCCGCCCCGTCGGGCCGCTGCTTCCCGCGCCCCGCCCGGGGGTGAGGGGGTGGAGGTGGGGGGGTCGCCGTCCCTCCCGGGGGGGCTGCAGGTGGGGGGGTCGCCGTCCCTCCCGGGGGGCTGCAGGTGGGGGGGTCGCCGTCCCTCCCGGGGGGCTGCAGGTGGGGGGTCGTCTTCCCTCCCGGGGGGGCGGGGGTGGTGGAGGTGGGTCGCCGTCCCTCCCGGGGGCTGGGGGGTGGAGGTGGGGGGGGGGTCGCCGGTCCTCCCGGGGGGGGTTGGGGGGGTGGAGGTTGGGGGTCGCCGTCTCTCCCGGGGCAGGGGTCTCGGTCGCGGGGCCCGCGCGGTCTGTGAGCGCACGTGGCGGTGGCAGGCCCGGCGCGCAGACCCCCGAGACTAGGGCCCGACGTGCTCGCACTCCAAGGCCTCGGGCCTCGCAGGGGTCGACGGAGCGGGGCGGGGCGAGCGGCGAGCACGGAGCGGGGCGTGGGCGAGCGGCGTGCGCGGGGCGGGGCGTAGGCGAGTGGCGTGCGCGGGGCGGGGCGTGCGGCGTGCGCGCCCGCGCCAATAGCAAGCGCCTCGAAACGGGTGCGCGCGCGCAGAGGCCGGGGGAGGCGGAGGGCGGGCAGGGCGCCGCGGGCGTCCAATCGGGGCGCGGCGCCGCCGTGACGTGGGGCTCTCCCGGGCGCCGAGTGCCAGTCCGCGGGCGCGGCGGGTGAGCGCGAGAGGGCACGGCGCGGGGACGCGCGGGGGCGGGACTTCCGCAGAGCCCCGGAAGTGGGAGCTGTGTGTTCTCATGCGAACGGGAAGGAGCGTTGGGGATCCGGAGTCCCGAGCTTGAGACATTTTCGGGCCCGAAAGGGGAAGAAGCCGCCGCCGCCGCCGCCGCCAGCCGCTCCCGCCCTTCTCCCCTGCTCCGGCCCGGCCGCGCCGCTCTTCCTGCCGTCTCCCTCCTCGGCCGTCCCCGCGTGTGGCGCGGCCGCCGGGCACCGGGGCTGCGGCGAGGAGTCCGCGGGCGGCCGGGCGGGCGGCGCTGACAGGTGAGCGGGTCTCCCTCGGCCGCCGGCGGGCGGCTCCCTGCGGGGGGCTCGGACCCGCGCCCGCCTGTCACGGGCCGCCATCTTCCCGGAGGGACGCGGCGCGCGGCGGGGCCGGGCCGGGCCGGACCGGGAGGACCAGGCCGGGCTGGGGCCTAGGAGGGCGGAGGAGCACCGCCGGAGAGCTGAGGCCGGGCCGGGGCTGGCGGGTCGGCGCTGGGGTCCGGGAGGATCGGCGCTGAGGCCGAAGATGGCCGGGCCGGGTCAGGGTCGGGCTGGGTTGGCAGGGCCGGGGCGGGACGCGCCGGGGCCCGGAAGCGCGGTCGGGGCCAGAGTCGCGGGGGAGCGCGGCGGCCCGGCGTCGGGCAGGGCCTGGGCGGGGCCGGGGTCGCAGGCGGCGGGCGCGTCCAGGCCGGGCCGGCGCCGGGACCCGCAGTGCGGCGCCCGCCTCGCCCCTGGCCCTGGGTGCCGCCGGGCGGCGTTCGGGCGGCCGCGCCGCCGCCGGGGGGGTGGGTCGTCGGCGTCGCGTTCCTTTAGAACCAGGAAGTTGAGAGCCTGTTGCCCGGCGTGTGGTTGGAACGCTGCCGTTTTCTTCTCGGCAGACCGGAGGCGCGTTCCGAAGGGGCTGGAACAACGAACGGGAGACGCGGAGATGCCGGCGTTCGTCCCGGCCTGGGCGCCCCGGCCGCGGGAGCTCTCGGGGTGTGCCGCCGCGGCGCTAACCTAGGAGGTGTTGGGACTCCAGCGTCGTCGTGCGGCGCGGTTTCCGCGAATGTAATCTGGCTTTTCCCTTCGTTCTTATGTAAAACGGTCTTAAAATTTGGCTGAGATGAAACTTGAGAAAACTGTGTGTAGCAAATTACCTCTTACCTGGTTTTCGTTTGAGACCTTGTCAGTGGCTGTGCGGTAACTTCTCTTAATTGTGAAGTGGAAGTTTGAAGTTTTGGATAACGAAAAACAGGAGGGGTTTTCCTTGACTGCAGGGGAGTTGGTTGGTTCAGTATAAACATCACGGGTGGGAGTTTTTAGTAGAGGAAGTAGCAACTTGAAGGTGGACATGGTAGTAGATGTACAAGTTATTTTCCCTTTTGAAAGTGGTTTCTCTTAGGCTCCTTAACTGCTGTTTCATTTTCAGTCGTGTGGAATATTTAAAGTGCGCTTGAAATAGGCGCTGAGTTGTAGTCTGTGTGATAAGAGTGACGTTCACTTTTCCTTTGCTGGTCGCATGGTACCGGCGAGGTGCAGTTTCCGCCCTTCCCCACCTGCCTGGCTCCCCCTAATTTGCAGTCAGGGTAGTTCCCAGAAATGGAAATGGCTGTGGCGCTTCAGTTTTTTTCTGTATTTAATGTGCTCAAAGGCAGTTTTGTGATCAAACTATGTAAGAAATAGCTTAACTGAGGTTTGCTTGAGACGCTAAAGTGAAATACTTTCTGAAAGGCATCTAATTTAACAAGTTTATTATTTAACCATAAATTTAATTTGCTTACTTCCCTTTGAAACTTGCATTGGGTGGAAATAAATTTTATCTTGCATTTTGAAAAGTTAATGTGAGTTGAGCTGACTTGTTTAAATGAAAGAATTGCATGGCCTCTTATTCATTAGAAATTGCTGTGTTGGTGCTTACATTTTCTCATCTGTAAAAGGGGTACAATGATAATACCAGCCTCATAGGACTATTGTAACACAAACATGAAGATGTTGGCTGTTTTTGCTATTTTTTATAATTATTGAATTTCTGTTATTATTTTTTATATTTTGTTTTTATTATTTATTTATTTATTTTGAGACAGAGTCTCGCTCTGTTGCCCAGGCTAGAGTGCCGTGATGTTAGCGTAGCTCACAGCAACCTCAAACTCCTGGGCTCAAGTGATCCTCCTGCTTCAGCCTCCCCGGTAGCTGGACTACAGGCACGTGCCACCACACCTGACTAATTTTTTCTATTTTTAGTTGAGACGGGGTTTCAGTCTTGCTCAGGCTGGTCTCCCACTTCTGACCTCAAACGATCCTCCCCCCTCAGCCTCCCAGAGTCCTGGGAGTACAGGCATGAGCCACTGCGCCTGCCCGAATTTCTGCTTTTAATGTTCTACCTTGTAACTGTCAATTTTAATTTATTAGGTGAGAGAATATTTTTTTTTCTCTTGATTACATGTACCTGGGCAGACAAAATGAGTTCTGAAGACAGAATGTATATCTGGAAAGGAGTTACACTGTATTTGAGTAGGAGCCAAGAGAAAAGAGATGAGAACATGGGTACAGAAGTTTCCTAGCACTCATTTTACCATGTTTTGGAGCAGAGTAGCTGAAATTGAGTGGCAGCAGATTCAGAGAGGATTTTGATTTTATTTAATGTTTCTGGGGATTGCCCTTTTAAAAAATGAAGAATTTATTAAATTTAATGCAATTTCCATAAATATATGGAAATTTTGACAAATGTATATTTAAACTCTGTGCAAGTATTTTACGTAGTCACATGTTTTTATGAAGCAGTCTTCACATACCTTAAAACAATTCTAAAATACTTACCTGAAAGTTGGGACATCAAGTTGTTAATGTTAAAGTAATTACGATAAACAGTGGCTTTAAGTAGCTGCAACTACTCTACATAGATTTGCAACAATATTTGCAAGTTTTTGTAGTGATAGACTTGTCGTGGATGTTACCAACCAAGAAGTGGGTGACAAACTCCTTTCACTGTTGTTTCAAAGTGTCGTGCTCCAACTCATACTTTCCATCAAAGTAGCGGTATCTAGGAGTATAAGCTAGGTCTCCCGACTCAGTAGCATGATGTCTCTGTTAGGGTCTGTCAAGGCTGTGAAAAAGCTGGGCAGGTATGTCACTTCAAGTTCCGTTTGTCCTTATCCTAGACTGTGTGTGTTAAAGGCGCAAGTTTTAAATACGCGTTTGTGACGTGTGCTGTGCTCTTACAGATTTCTCCCAGATTTAAGGATACTCTTTTCAGGTTGGTAAACAAAAGAAAATCTCAGTATATTGTAATTTCTCCTATAAAATCTTCAAAACAACCGTTTTCTAGTGGGGAGAAGAAGACATGAACATCTGAGTTGTGTTTATGGAAAATGCTTTGTTAGGAACAGATGCTTCTGCAGGGGTTTGCTTGCTTATGGTCTTTTGTAGAACTTTCTTCGTGTGAAGAGGTTTCCTTTTTCTGTAAGAGTTGATTTTAGAGTGCACAGTAAATGAGGCACCACCGTTGAGGGGGTTAAACTCATCAGACCTGAGGTTAGTTTAGTTCAGTTTAGACATTTTGCTCTTGTTAGGCCTGTTGATACCTTTGGAGCTACTCTACTTCTCCTGGAGTTATCTTGATAAGAAAGTGAATTTTTTTTATTAGAACATCGAATTGTAAGGTAGAAAGCCTTTAGGTTCTCTTATTAAAAGAAGATAAATTCCAACTTGGAAGTTTTTTACCCTAACGTTCTAATGCTTTATTTTTCCCGTGTGTCGTTAGAAACAGGGAAAATTATTAACTCAGCTGTGTTTCTTCCCCTTTGCTTCCTCCCTACCCCCCCCCACACACCTTTTTTCCCTGTCATGCCTTTATAAACTCTGTGTTTTCACCATTTTTCTGGTGATGATGTCATGGCTCCCGTTCCAGTCACGAAGGATTTGCAGCTGAGTGAGGCTCCTGATTTTATATCTTCTTTCATAGTCTTGTTCTTTCTTTCCTGTCAGCCCGACTGCCCCGTTATGAGAGCTGGGCAAGAGAGTGCATTGTAATATTGAAAGTATTTCATATGTAACACAAATTTGAAAGCATGCTACTTAATTTTTTAGGGGGATTTTGATAATCATTGAGACGAGATTTAGTCTTTGCTGAAAGTATTCTTTATGAAGTCTGATAAAAATAAAATACTCTTTTATTTACGCAAATCATTTTAGGCACACTGTAGCCAGGGGTTGCTTGGCCCTTAGAAACTCCCCAGGACTGTCCTGGCTCCTAAGCATAGCCTGCCCTGCCCTGTGTGACTGTGCCACCTCTGCTCCTTTCCTTCCCTGCCCCACCTTACAGGCTGGGCCACCTCTTCCCTCTCCTCCTCCCCTCAAAACACTGGTGTTGCAAACGTTGTGGCTGTTGTTCTTGTAGTTTCTTTGCCTGAAATTGAATGTCCCCCTCCTTTTTAAACATTTTTAAACTTATAAATTTTTACTTCTCTCCTTAACTCATCCTTAAAAAGGGTTTTTAGGAGTCCTTCAGGATTCATTGCCATAATTTCTGAGGTTGTGCTTAATGATTCTGTTTCCTTAGCACCCTAAGTGTACCTTTGTGTTATTTAGCATGTAATTAATTAATGTAAGCTCCTTGTGGGTGAGATCCTTTTTTATGCTTATAACCTCTTTGCCCAGCCCAGGGCCTGGTAAACTGTAGATGTTTAGTACAGTTAGTTCCAGTTAAGGGATAAAAGCATGCCTGAAGACGTCTTCCACTTCAGTTTTGGAGAAATTATTTGCTGATCATATATTTGCATGTTTCTGTAAACAAATAGGAAGGTCTTCATTTGAAAAGGATACATTAGAAAGTTTCTTATAGTGCCTAAAAGTTATATTTACAAAATTTTAACTGACTTTTCATAGCTACATATAGTACACAAAGTGTAGGTGGAGTAATGTAACTATGACCTTTATTATGCTATTTCTCATTCTTTAAAAATGTGCCCCTTTTTGATAGCCATAAACATTTCTTGCCTTTGTTTTGCTTTAAATTAAAACAATTTGTATTAACCCAGACCAAAGCAATTACAATATTAAAAATGTACTTTTTTAAACTTTAGAGGATTTTTGCAATTTTTATTTCCTATGAATTGTTGCTACAGGGCCTGGTGTGAAGGAGGGCCCTTGAGTTGGGAGAGAAGAGTCTTTTCCTTCCTGTGGCAGGTGTTCCTCACCACTCAGATCCTAGGGACGCGAAGATGGAAGACCCCAGAACTTTCCTGTAAGGCTCGGTGTCCAGGAGGAATTAGGGAAGTGCGTTGTTCTGTTTCAAGTCCTGCAGACTGGCATTTGGACGCTGGTGGCTCTCAGCTCCATGCTGCCTCTGTTACGACAGTCACGTCTGTTGTGGCATCACCTGCCCTGGGCTCTCCTTATTTCCTTTCCCTGCTGTATTTGTCTTCATAGTACTTATGGCATTATAACATGCAATATAATTTACTTATGTGTGGTCCATCTTCTCGAACTTGAATGTAAACTCTATGAGGTCAGGGATTTCATCTGTTTTGGTCCTTTATATGAACCCAGACCTTAGAACAGTACCTGGCACATAGCATGCACTAAATAATTGATGATAAATTACAGGGTTATCATGGTGAACAAAAGGGATAAATTGTCCTCTTTTTTGGAGCTTGCTGTCCGTCGGGGTAGGCAGACAATCAATCAACTAGGGAAATACAGTGTACTAGGACGGAGACCTGGAGAGGTTAGGGAGGCCTCCCTGAGTGGTGGGGGACTGAACTTGGAGGGACTGGGCAGGGTGAGAGAGCAGCCATGTCGCCAGAGAGGACGATCTGTGTGGTGTGGGGCGCCCTGGAGGAGCTAGTGTACAGAGGCTGGGAGAGGGGAGGTGGTTGGGAAGAGGTGGGAGCTCATCTCACAGGGCCTTGGGAGGTTCCCGTGTGGGTTGAGAATTGTGCCCTTTATCCTAAGAACAATGGGAAGCGGTTGGAGGGGTTTACAGGATCAGAAGTTCCTTTCTGAAGTGGTCATTCTGCTTTTAGAGAGTGGTGTTGGAGGGGCCAGAATGGGTGCACACAGTGGGTATGACTGGGTGGCAGGGTAGGGAACCTCTTTCTTCTTGTGTGCACCTGTCATAGTCCAAAAGGCCAAGCCCCAGTCTAAATGAAGACTAGCTTGCTTGGAACACCTTTAATTTGTATTACACATGATCATGTATATGGAAAAAATGCTTTAAAAATAGTTTTTAAAATATGCCTTATCTGCTAGCATTTGTCAGTTGTTCAAAGTATATTTGTTTTTTCAGATAATTTCAAACTAATTAACAGATTCCTTTTTTAGGAGCATCTCTGAAAAATGGGAACATTTTGTTTTCACTTTTCAAAAAGCTTTGTTTTTATTGTCAATGCTCAAAATACAGGAATAAAAACCTAGTGACCAATTTGGTAATAGAATTACAAGTTGCCTCAATGATTGTTACCTCTTTGTGAACATGTTAAACATTCTCTTTTTAAAAAAATATCAAGTTCTTTAAAACCTTTTCTTTAAAGACTTCATACTTTTCTGAACATTATTTTTCTTTCTTTGTTGATTACATTATACCTTTGCATTTCATTGTTGAGATTTTATCATCTGTGTAATTTTTGCCTTACCAGTCCAGTTGAAAGCTCTGTGTGTGTGTGTGTGTGTGTGTGTGTGTGTGTCTCCCCACACAAGCTGCATCTAGGCCTGGTAATCCATCGCTGCATAGCTTATCAGTACTAGCCTGTAGTCAGAGAACACCAGTAACCTTTAGGAAGCATGCAGAGTTTTTTTTTTTGCTACTCGGTCCATAAAGAGGGAAAGTTTAGTTAGGTTGGGGAACAATCATGCTTCTTCCTGAGAGGCAATACCAGCTTCCCAGTCTTGCTGGTAAGGTGCCAGTAGATTACTTTTGCAAAGGAGAAGACACCATAGTTGGCAGGATTCAAACCTGTGCTGGCAACCCTGATAGATTTCTGGTCCATCACCTTAGCCACTCAGCCCGCTTCATGACCAGTAACCTTTAAAGCAGACTTGAAGTCCCTGTGGAAACTTACCTTTCAAAAATCTAGGCATTCAGAAAGGTAAAAGTGTTTTCTCTTGTATTTTTAGGAGGTAAAGACATTGAAACAATTGATGGTATACTGGTTGTTGTTTAGTGTGTTTCTTGAGTGCTGCTGATGCGGTAGCTTGGTGTGAAAGGCTTTTTGGATGAAACTCCTGTGGTTAACGTCCGTGCCTCCAGTAATACTCGTCAGGCTAGAGTGCTAGTTCAGGTTGCCCTTCAACAGGTCACTTGGCGTGCACATGGTTGTGCAAATGAGTAACTGATGAATTGGCAGTATTTGCTTCTTCACAGTGAAGACCCAAGGAGGAGATGCATAAAGCCCTGTCACCAGTGGTTGCCGTGTGTGCACATGTCCTTGAATTTTTCACAGCTCTTCCCATTTCCTCGTATACATTGATGAATTTCCTCTATTCTGCTGAAATCATTGTCCTTTAGGGCTCAGTGCAGGAGAGTTAAACCTAAACGTGAAAGGGCTGGAAGGAAGTAGGACATAGAACAGCCCAGTAAAACTGCAGAAGCATTCAGGTACTTAGTGTTTAAAAGGCTCTGTGACCTGGTGAAATTCCAGTGAGTAAACTTTTCCTACAGAGTGCCTTGGGATTCTAAGTGACCTTTACTGTCCTCAAGTTTTAGTATTTTCCAGTCAAGGCCACAGAGACCCTTGGCATTCTGTTTCTTACAAGTTCGGAATATTGAAAGTGTGTTTGATTGTTACAGTGGTAGTTTTTTAATCTATTATTGAGTATAAGTTTTCATGAAATCACATGAGGTTGCAGCTCAAGATAAAAAAATATAGATCAGATATTTTCCCAGTCATTGTGTGGCCACAAATTGCATCACTACAGAGTTATATGTGCAGGGCAAATACATGCTGGATCATTAACTTCCAGTTTACGGTTTGGTGTTGGGGGTGTGGTTAGGTAAGTTCATTGTAGAAAGTATATTTACCACGTTTAATAAAATGTATATAACATTTTATCAGCCTTAATGCAGTTGCATGGAGTATTTTCTTCTATATTTCTCTGCATGGAGTATTTCTTTTTTCTGAGACTTTTGAGTTTTGACCTACATTATTTTGTCAACTGAGATTTGATAACTAGTTTCTGAAAATAATTGCCAGGAAAACAGTGTAATATTGCAGTTTTAGTTTCAGGATTTTAGAGCTCTAGAGACTGAGAAACGGAAGCCCGAGAGGTAAAACTAATGAGAGGTACAGCTAGCTAGTTGGAGGCAGAGCCGTGAGGTTTTGGCTGGTCTCCTCTCCAAGTCCAGGCTCCCCGGTCCTGTAACTGTAGAGCTCACTAAGGACACTCTCAAGGCACCCCCTCCACAGTGGGGCTTGAAGGAAACCTTGAACTTGGTGAAAGCATTAACTGTATGTATGGTGTAGAGTTTTAAGCATTATTAAAATTTCTAAAGTAGATTTTAATTTAATTTAATTTTTTTTTTTTTTTAAAGGTAGGGTCTCTGTCGCCCGGGCGGGAGTGCAGTGGTGAGATCATAGCTCACTTCAGCCTCGAACTCCTGGGCTCAAGTGATCCTTCTGCCTCAGCCTCCGGAGTAGCTGGGACTACGGGCATGAGCCACCACGTGCGGCTAATTATTTTATTTTTTGTAGAGATGGGGTCTCACTGTGTTTCCCAGGCTGGTCTTGAACTCTTGGGCTGAAGTGATCCTCCTGCCTTGGCCTCCCAAGGAGCTGGGATTACAGGTGTGAGCCACTGCACCCCGCCTTAAAGTGGATTTTTAAAGCAGCTATTAGGCTGTGCTTTTTGAAAGATCAAAGTGTATTTATTTGAAATTAAGGAAAATTAAGGGTTTTGTCATTTTAGATAATCCATTAACTTTAACCCAGATAGGGAGGTGCTAATAGGCATTCTAGTTAACACCCTCCAGTTTGTATGCTAAAGTCAGACTGCAGCTTACAGTTCATCTTTGAGAAATTTACATAAATTAAATGGTTTTCTTCCTGAAGCATTCGGACAGCTGCTCGTTTTAATGTACACACTGTTAACACAGGGGTCCAGTGTCAGTACTGTGTTCATACCCATCACCTTTTGTGAAGAGGAACTCACACTAGAGAGGACGTGACTTGCCGGGAGCTCTCCTGGCCTTTGCTTTACTGTCCTCAAGTAACTGCTATGTGTGTCAGGATCTAAGTTTTAACAACACACAGCTGTCCTAGAAACTAAGAGAAATGAATGCAAATCGCAACAACTCCCACCCTCAACTGTGTATTTGGCTTATAATTCAGAGGACTCAAAGCCCTTGCTTTTTGTTTTTTTGTTTTTTTGTTTTTTTGGTTTTTTTTTTCATTTATTCTTCAGAACATCTGTGTAACTGTTTGGGAAACCGAGGCCTAGAGACAGTTTGCCTTATATTATGCAAGACAGCAAGAACAGAAAATTGGGCTTTGTAGCTTCTTGTCTCTAAGCCCATTGCAAATAATACCCAACTCTTAGGGCCAGTATCCCGTGCAGTACCTTAGATCCAGAAGACATGATATATTTGGGGGCTGAAGTCACACATCACAGGTAAGCATCAGAAATGCAGGCTCTAACCAGAAAATTTTAATAGTAATTTTTGTAGTGGTTATGGTTGAAGTCAGATATCCTTCTCCACAAAATTGAGACAAGTTCATCTACCTTACTGACTAGTATTTCAAAATTACTAGAGCTGATTAGAATTTTAAATGGCTGATTCTCATTCTGATAGTTTGCTTGAAGCCTTTATTGTGCTGGTAGCCACGTTGTCTGTTGAAATGGGCATATAACCATACTGACCTGTGAGTTGTAATCTGGCTTATTTATAAAACAGAAGGAATACTATTGTGTCTAGGATACGTATCCTTTGGAATATTAAACCAAAGAAAGATGTGTTTTTGAATTCATAATCTTGGAACTTAAATTCTTTTTTTAAAGTAGTATCACTTTTGTCAGTAACTATGTAGGGGCTATTCATTACATTTTAAACAGTTTGTCCTGTTATCTTGGAAAACCTGAAAGTGTCTGCAATTGTAATGCCTAATATTTGAAGATAGTGGTTTGATTGTGTGCTTCGAATCAGTGACTGTGACTTTCTGAGCAGTTTGATATTTCTTAGCTTCCCCATTGGCTCTCTGGTAATAGGCATGACTAGGTGTTTTCAAGCATGTGCTGTGTGCCAGGCACTGTGCTGTCTGCTTTGGTGTCCTAAAAAGTCCTCAGGACACCACAAGGTGAAGGATACGAGGGAAGTGGCTATGCCTGGGGGCACAATCTGGCAGGTGGGGAGTCAGGCTGTCCAGCCTGTGCTCCTGACCTTCAGCCTGTTATTCCTGGATGGACTTTGAAGGAGTCCTAGAACTTCCAATGTATATTTGAAATTTTTAGTGTATGTCTCTTTCCAGTGAAAGGATTTGTAGCTTTCGGGAGATTTTCAAAAGGACTTTTTAACCCCTCCCTGTCTGAAGAAAAAACAGACTGCTTTTCCTCTGCTCTTACCCCACAAGGATCACCGATGACTGCGGAAGACTTCTGTGGCCTCTGGTCACCGAGGAGTATGTGGGGATTTCTCCCCACAGCAACCAGTCAGATCTACAGCAGACACCAGCTGGGTGTCCTGCAGTTCAGTCCCCACGCTGTCCTCCTGGAGGTGGCGTCAGACTCCGCAGGGAAGGGCTCAGTCCCACAAGACCTTCCCCACCCACGCCAGTCTCGGGGTGGTTTTATCTGTGCTCTGACTGACCGGCTATAAATCAGAGTCCCAAGACTCCCTTTTTGGGTTCAATTAATTTGCTAGAGTGGCTCACAGAAGTAAGGGAACAGTACGCTTACCAGTTTGTTATAAAGGATACTACAAAGGATACAGATGAATAGATGCGTAGTGTGATGTTTGGGGAAAGGTGCAGGGTTTCCATGCCCTCCCCAGGTGTGCCACCCTCTAGGAACCTCCTCGTGTTCAGCTGTCTGGAAGCCCCAGGCCTGTCCTTTTGGGCTTTTGTGGAGGCATCATTACTTAGGCGTGGTTGGTTAAATTACTGGCCACTGGTGATCACCTGAGCCTTCAGCTCCCTTTCCCCTGTAGGTTGGGGGTGGGGCTGACTGTCCCAACCTTCTAAAAGCCTTGGTCTTTTAGGTGATGGCCAGGAGCCTAGAGCTGCCTGGGGGCTGCCTGCCTCTGGTCAACATTCGCATACCAAAACACATTTGTTACTTTGGAGATTCCAAGGATTTTAGGAGTTGTATGCCAGGAGATGGGAGGAAGACCAAATACATATTGCACAATATCACACCCCCAATACAAATAATTGTTGTAGTGTGTTTTTGCCGCTTAGGAACTTCTTCAGTGATTTGTTGTTGTTTTGATAATTAAATTTTTAAATGTCAGCATCACTTTGTATTTACCGTTTTTGTATGTTTAGATCCCAGTTGCGCACTTACATGCACGTAAATGTATACGTACACAAAATCTAGAGAATATCAAAAATAAAATAGGTTGGGCATGGAGGCTTACACCTGTAATTCCAGCAGTTTGGGAGGCTGAGGTGGGAGAATGGCTTAAGACCAGGAGTTCGAGACCAGTTTGGGCGACATAGGGAGACCCCGTCTCTAAAAAAAAAAAAAAATGAGTTGGGTGTGGTGGTGCAAACCTGTAATCCCAGCTCCTCGGGAGGCTGAGGCAGGAGGATCCTTCAGCCCAGGAGTTTGAGGCTGTAGTGAGCTGTGATGGAGCCACTGCATTCCAGCAACAATGTGAGGCCCTGTCTCAAAAAAAAAAAAAAAAGAAAAGAAAAGAAAAATTAACTCAAAATAATTTTACCCTCACCTGTAAATTACTGCCTTTTCCTATGTTAACACATCATTTGGAATATGCAGCAACAGAGGGTTTTACTTGGAACCATCTCATTTTCTGGGCTTTATATTTTAAATGCTAGGAAGTTCTTCCCACATGTTTGTTGCCACAAAAGAAGAAATTATTAAAAACATGTTTACTGAGATTCTGCTTTATTAGGTACTGTATTAGGAATACAGCGGTGCATGAGGTGGACATAGTCCTGCCCTCCTGGTGCGCAGACGTTGTGTTGGAGAGATGGTGATTTGATGGCCATGCTGTGTTCCTGGTGTAGGGTTTGCAGCAGCACATGCGGTAAACAGCCCAGACTGTGGGGAGCGTTGGGAGCATCCCAGTGGCCGTGTTTATTCTCACTTTCTTGGGGTGCAGGCTGCCAGAGGGCTTCAGCTGGAGAGAGGTGAGTCTCAGGCTTTAGGGAGGCCAATCTGAAATGGCCTGCGGGGAGGTTCGAGGGGAGGTTAGGAGATGGGAATGGGGAGACTTTAACACATTAACTGCCCTGTCAGTTGTATTTAACTCAGGCTAGTTTTGAGCCCGGGGCCTTGTGAATCATATGTAACTCAGGTCTCTTCACCTTGGGAGCTGTGACTGTTTTTCAAGTTGCATATAACTCACGCACAGAAAACAATAAAAAATAACATTTTCCATTAAATTAGAAAGGATCGTTTTGTTTTTGAAGTTTTTATTCTATTTGTGTAATAAAACACTGTGGCCCGAAGGAAAAATTTTTTTTTCTAGTGTGGCCGTCAGTGTGTTAAGTTGGGTGGTGATTCAGGTCAGAGAGGGTGGTTTTCTAAACGGTTGGGTTTCTCGAAGGTAGCAGCGGGGAGATAGACACTTACTCGAGGAGAGGTTGAGAGTGTATTTGCAGGTTTGTGGCTTGCACACCTGAGGAGATACGTCTTCCATTGCGATTGTGGGGATTGGTTATCAGTTCTCATTTATTTGTTTAAAATGAGAAGTGGGAGATGGGAATGGCTTTTTTTTTTTTTAAAAGCAATTGCTTTTGAGGAGTCTGTCGGGTCATGAAGTGTTCACTGGGTACTTGCTTAGTTCTGCACGGAATGCAGCATATGGTTGTGAACTGAAGCTGCGAAGAGCTGGGAGCACAGGAGCGTAACTCCAGGAGGCAGGAGGTGGATGCTCCTTCCCACGCGCCCTGGACCGAGTCACCAGACTTGACTCTGTCCCGTGGACCCGTGGGCACCTCGGGCGTGCCGCGGTTCCCGCCAGTGCGGCTGTGTGCGCACCAGAGCCAGGTCCGCTCAGCCCAGACTCGCTCATGTCGGTCGCGTTCACTAGTGCAGTTAGGTGACTTAACTGACGTTAACTGATAAAAATGTTGCAAAAACAGTTATTCATTTGAAAACTTGGGAGTGTCTCAAAAACAGTCACTGAGAAACTGCTGTTGAATTAAGTACATGGATAAGACAGGGATAAGAACTGGGGAATAGTCGTTCTAGAAGCATTGTGCCATTCAGATGATGTTTTAGATCTCTCAGTTGCACTTTAAAGAAACAAAGTGTAACTCTTAGGTGATGCGTTGTGGATGTGGTTTATGTGAGAAAGAAATAAGGACATCTAAGTGAGTCTAAGGAAGGGCCCAAGTGAAGGAAGGTATATGAGTTAAAATGGATAAATATTTGTGTATTAGTTTCTATCATTGCCTGTTTACTTTTCTTGTTCCCTCCAGCTGCACAGGGCAAGAGAGCTTTACCCTCCTTGGTGGGAGGAAAAGGGTCCTGGGGAGCGTAAGAAAGCGGGTGAGGAAGCAGGAGAGAGCAAGAGGGGATGGGGGCCTCGGGGGACGGGCCCTTCCAGAGCTGCCTCCGGAGCATCCTGCAGCAGCTGCCACCTCCACCCCTTCACCCTCTGCCTTCTGAGACAGAGCGGGCTTGGGCCAGTTTGAGCAGTGACGGGGAGGAGCCGGAAGGGAGGGGTTGAAGATAAGGGGAAGAGAGGAGTAAGTAGGACCCAGACCAGGAGCAGGGGTTTTAGGCAGGGCTGATGATCCCTTAATTAACAGCTTGTGTTTTCCCAAACCTTCTTCGATGTATAAACTACTGGGAAAAATACGCATTCTTTTTCATGGAGTTTTTGTGAGTTGTCTCCTATCTGGGCCATATTTAGAAACCTTCTCTTGACTTGTGAGGTGTGATTTTTCAAGAGTGATACAGGGTTATAATTGTTATGGACTATTTCTCTTTCTTTCACTGAAGTGCTAAGAAATATATGTCTATTAAAATGTTGAGTTTAAGAAAGGAACGCTGCACATTAACGTATATCTTGAAATCAGGCATATTTTATCACCACCTGTAACACTGTGAAATGGCTTTTAATTTTTAAGGAAGGTGGTTTGTATGTTCAGGCAACAAGACTTTTAGGGATGCCTGTAGGGCAGTAGTAAGGGCTTGAGGAAGACACTTTCGTTACCGCAGCCGAAAATCCAAAATCCAAAATGTTCCAGTGAGCATTTCCTTTGAGTGTTATGTCTGTGTTTAAAAAGTTTCAGATTTTGGAGCATTCTGGCTTTTCTGATTAGGGATGCTGAACCTATACCGTCCGTGTTGTCGTCAGACAGCTACTCACTGCTTGAGAGCTCTGGAGACCCTTCGGAATGTCTTCTTGGTCCCCCAGATTTCATTGCCTTCCTTTGGAGAACCTACACATTCAAGATGTTCTTGCTTTGTTTTGACTTACTGGTTGGTGGATTGATACAGATGGGAAGTATCTTTTCTCCCAAAGCAAGGCTTTTCTTTTAATTTAAGACACTGGAAAACTACGTAATTGTAGTACTTTAAGAAATCGGTCTATTATAGGATAAAGAAGTAAAAGTATAGCTTGGGTATCCCTTATCTTAAATGGTTGGGACCAGAAGTGTTTTGGATTTCGGATATTTTTGGATTTTGGAATATTTGCATATACATAATGAGGTATCTTGGGAATGGGACCCAAATCTAAACACAAAATTCATTTATGTTTCATATACATGTTATGTACATAGAGGGAAGGTAATTTTATACACTATTTTTTAATAATTTTGTACATAAAGCGATTTGTATAGATTGAACCATCAGAAAGCAAAGGCGCCGTTGTCTCAGCCATCCATGTGGACAGTCTGTGGTTTGCAGTCACCATCACTCCTGACTCTGAATCTGTATGCTACCAATAAGCAATCATTTTCTTACACTTATTCACGCATAAGTACTTAACAGTAAAAAAATATGATAGGCCATTAATACTGTGAAATAATGTGTTCAGGGTAACTAAGCAGCACAGCAGCATCACTAGAACACCTGTGTCAGCTGTTAAACAGCAGCCACAGCAAACAACAGCAGGCTTTCAGTCTGCACCTATGTGCTGTGTTGTGATTAAAAGGCTACTGTAAACTGCAGGGTTTTGAAATTTTATTTTTATTTTTTATTATTTATTTTTAAAGAGATGAGGTCTTGCTATGTTGCCCAGGCTGGCTTGGAGCTCCCGGGCTCAAGTGATCCTCCCTCCTTAGCCTTTTAAGTAGCTGGGACTGCAGGCATGCTCTACTGTGCCCGACTTGTATTTTATTATTTTAGGTGAAAGGAAACATCGGAATTTTTCACTTGTGGTCATTTCAATGCTCAAAAAACTTCAGATTTTGGAGCAATTTGGATTTCAGATTAGGAAGGCTTGACATATTCTGTCAATGTCGAGTGTAAAGTTTTTTTTTAACTAAATCAATTTGTGTCGTTTCAACACATCAGACAGTTTACATTCTAGAAATTGGAATGGGCTTTTCCCCCCCATAGAAGAGTCAGATGCCTTGGGCTCCAGTTTTGGTTCTCTGACTCCATTCTTAGGAGTCACTGCCCCATCTTACTCTTCTCATATTATGCATCTTCAATTGCAAACTGTAGTTATGTGATTATAAATTGGAAAGTTCAGTAGAGTATGATCTGCAGTCCTTGAAGAAATGCAAGATCCATTGGAAGGGTGAGGTGAGCAGCGAGAGTGAAGCAGTGCCCTCTCCCTCCTATGTCTGGGCGCTGCTTCTGACTTTTCTTTGGTACAGGTGCATGCTAACACGACCACATTTGTCCATCAGTACTTCTTGTTTCCAAATGTAAATGAGTAAGGGAAGTTTTTTATGGAGAATATCAATAATCTCAAGAAAATGATCACATATTCAAAATGGAATTAAAGCTGTGCAGTAAGAGAAGGAGAAGTACATATATACAGTTCCGTAGGGTAAAGCATAAGTTATAAAAGATGCTGAATCAGGCAGTTCTACTCTTTGTCCAAAAGGTAATACTGCATATGAAATGTCAGCAGGAAGTTTTTTCCTCCTTTGTTTGCCTGCCGTCAGCAAGGTAAGCGTGGGCCGCGTGAAAAGTGGGCGTAAGTGAGCGGAGAGTCCGGGTGAGCGTGAGCTCCCAGCAGGGGAGCAGACTGGTGTGGAAGGGCTGGGGGAGGACGTGAGAGGAGGCTGGGTCGGGCGGGGGGGGGGGGGTCCAGTCACCCGGCGTGGTATCTGCTGGGTCAGACAGGGCGAATCTGGCTTGTCCAGGGTGATGTTCTCAACAAAGGAAGTAGTTTTTAATGGAAAAAAAAAATGCTGACAAAACAGTGGAAGTCAGAATATATTCTAAATAGGCTGGACTCAAGGGACAACTAGCTTTTCAACTATGGAATTTAACATCTATATTAAAAAGATTTTTTCTTATATGTTGCTCCTTCCACTTTAGGTTCAGTGAAGTAAACACTCTGCATTGTACCCTGTGGGGGTGCAGGTTTGAGTTCTTGCGCTTCCTGGGTAGTGTTTGGTGTGGGACCAAGGAAGACATGCGAATTAGCAAGCTTGCATCCTAGAAAGATAGTCCTGATGTAGTTGTCGACTTCTCTGTTTGCTTGTCCCCCTTGTGAAAGCGTGTGAATAGTTTGTCGGAGTGCTTCATAAGATGCTCTTTATTAAAAGGCACAGCACAGGACGAGAGCAAGAAGCTACACCAAGGGCAGAAGGTTGCGTGTCTGGTGAGGCTGTGATCCCCCCCCCCCCCCACCGCTGCAGCGGGGCTTGTATGAAACAATGTTCCGTTCAAGGCACGTTTAAATTCCATTACAGCCACGTGCAAAGTGAGTGAGAAGATTTTTTTTCATCTCCTTCATATTGCTTTACTTGGTACAAATAGTATTCAGGTTTCCTTATCACCAATTATTGGAGTGGTGACTTGCAGTTCGTCAGAGGTTTATATATAGGTAAAATACCTCCCTTCTAGCCAGAGGGTTAATGAGAAGATCTGTACTCTCTGTTTTTTTTGTTGTTTTATGTTGTATTTGAATAAGAATTCAAGCTAAAGTCATCTTTTCAAAAAGTTGTCCTAGATCTAATCACAGGTCTTGATTTTTTTTGTTTTTTGTTTTTTGTTTTTTTGAGACAGAGTCTTAACTCTGTTGCCTGGGCTGGAATGCAGTGGAGTCATCATAGTTCACTGCAACCTCAAACTCCTGAGCTCAAGTGATCCTCCTGCCTCAGCCTCCCAAGTAGCCAGGACTACAGGCCCCATCACCACACCCGGCTAATTTTTCGATTTTTTTTGTAGAGATGGGTTCTCGCTCTTGCTCAGGCTGGTCTCGACCTCCTGGCCTCAAGTGATCCTCCCACCGTAGCCTCCCAAAGTGTTGGGATTACAGTCATGAGCCACCGCGCCCAGCCAAATCATAGGAGGGGACCTTTTTCATTTTTTTGTGTGGAATTAGTAGATAAGTTCTAAGTTAAGAGCTATTAATGGATGATTTTAAAAGTATAGTTTTATTTGGTAAACTTCTTATGTAGGTACTTTTCCAGTCAGATCTTGCTAAGAAATAAGTTACTGTACTTTGTGTTTGAGTTTATGCCCTCCCTCGGAGCAGAACCAACTCAAACTATAAAAAATAAGTCACCTTTTCCCACTGCTGGCTTTTTCAATTGAAGCACAGATTACACCTACAAAAGGAGATTTTAAAAAATTAATCTTAAAGTTTATTGGTAACATCTGCTTAGAAATACTACAGTGTTAGGTGCCAGTTTAAACGTGTGATTGAACAGCTACCTTACAGAGATTGGATTCGTTTCTTTCCTCTGTCAGTGTCTTTGAGTGACACGTTTGCTATGAGAATTTACAATGAAAAGAATGGACTATAACAGAGATACTGAATCTTAATAAAAAAGAACTAGAAAAACAGCTTTCCTGGAAACGGCAGTCTGTTACTCTGTAAATGTGCCCACTATTCAAGCCTACAAACTCACTTGAGTATATAATCTGTGCAAGGTGCATGCAAAGAAAATAGAATAATCTGCCCTAAGGTACTCCCAGATTACTCTGCTGTAAAACAAGAATGTTGCTGGCAGCTGTGAGAGAAGACAGTGCAGCCAGCGGCTCAAGGCAGGTGAATCCCTATTATGTTTATTTTCTTGCACTTCTGTGTTTAGGGGTGGGCACGTGGCGTTCATAAAAGAAAGTTTCTATTATTAAGAAATGTCCTTTCCATTCCCAAAATGCTGTGATTGTGCTTTAATGATTTGATTTAGGTGCTTTGACCATTTTTTGTTTTTTCCTAATGAGTTCATTTTAGTTTCAAAGTAATCAAAGTCTAGCGTAAACTGTCTTTCTACAAAATATGTTGGATATTGAAAGTAACAAATTTTGGCTTTTCTAATTGATTCCCAGAGGGGATCATATGGTACTTGATTACGGTGGTCTCTAAAGTTCTTAACATCCCCTTTTCCTTACTTAGGTAAAACCCTGTTTGCTTATCTAGTTGAATATTTACTGTTTGTTGTAAAATGGTCTTAATAATTATGTTGGAGTTCTTGGAACACATTGCTTGTCTAGGAGCGTCTCGTGCTGTCTCCTCTGCTCACGCTCCATCCCTTAACTCATTGCTTCTAATCACAGACAATAAGCAAACTTTACAAATAAAGAAACAGAGTATTTAGGCAACACTGTAGTAAAACCATTATGTATTTGACTGTTAGTAATGAGAAGAAGATTGTTGGGGTAAGTTGTAATATATCATTGGCAGGCTGTGCCTTTGTGTTGTGTCCTAGGCACCACCATGTGCTGTAGATGAGAAGAGGAAACACAGAGACACCCCGAGAAGCTGGTATAGTAGGGTGAGAGGCACCGACGCGATCTGCGGAAAGAGGGTGCCTGGACAGGGAATGAGGGGATCTGGAAGGATGACCTCAGGACAGAGAAGCCTTCCAGGCAGGGGGAATAGACTGTCAGTGTGAAGAGTTCCTGAATTCAGATTTATGTTTTTAGATTCAGGAGAGAGGTTTTATATTTGGCTACCATATAGTGGAATTGCACGTGAAATGTGCATTCGAAGGTCAAAACTCACAATGCAGAATTATCAGTACACTTGAAAATCCCCTAGTGAGGTGCAGTATAGCATCTCCCACTCAGCTAGTTTATATTAATATATTCTGGCATTGAATCAAATTACTATTTTTGTTGTATAAAAAAACTATTTAGCTTATATTTAAGCACCATATTGGAGAAAAAGGTGCTATTTTTACATGCTAAAATCATGATCTGCACGTTGATGCAGTGAATATCACCATAGGAGGGAAGAAGGAATGAAGACCAGCTGAGGAAACTGTAGGTACGCTTCTCTGAGGTCATGTGACAGTGGAACATACATCCATTGGCGTGGAGTAATGGGGTGAATTGCCTAATGCACTTAAGTGACCTCTAAGCACATATGAGAGATGGCTGGATACTTTCCGACAGCCCTTGTGTAGTTGAATAGCAAAATTATCTGTGTATACAGTTCAGCATCACTGAACTTACTAGCCCTGTCACCTTGGCTAAGTTATCTCTGAACTTGACTTCCCACTCTGCTAGATGGGCATGAGACCTAACTGACCGAATTGAGGTTAATTGGGTAGCGTGTAAGGCACGTAGAATGATCACTGCACAGCAGGCATCCAGATACTCCTTTTTTTCCCCGCTGGGTTTCCAATACAGATAAAAATCACCCCTGTTTCCACATCACCCTTTCATACCAAGAAGAGAGTTACATGCCATTTAGGGGAATATCTTTATTTCTATTGTTTTAGAAATTACCCAGTTCTCAAATTATGATTCTCAGTGTCATTTTTGATGTTTGAAAACCTGCTGAAGTATGCCAGGCACATGTGCAAAAGGGAGGCCCTTAACTTCTAATAGTTTACTATTTGGGCTATTCCCACTCTTTGGCTATTAGGAATAATTTGGAATGAATATTGATGTACAGGTTTTTGTGGTAACATATGTTTTCAGTTCTCTTGGGTGTATCCCGAGGAGTGGAACCACAGGGTCATATAGTGACTATGTTTAACTTCTTGAGAAACTGGCAAACTGTTTCTCAGGGTGGCTACTCTGTTTTATGTCCCCCCAGCAGTGTATGACGATTCCAGCTTCTGCACATACTTGCTAACACTATCTTCTTTGGAAAAGTGTCTGTTCAGACCCTTTGCCACTTTTTATATTGGGTTGTCTCTTACTATTGAGTTTTAGGAATTATTTACATATTTTAGATATATGTCCCTTACCAGATATACGATCTGCAATGTTTCCTCCCATTCTGTGGGTTGTGTTTTTACTTTCTTGATGGTGTGCTTTGAAGCACAAAAGTTTCTAATTTTGATGAAATCCAATTTATTTTTACTTTTGTTGCTTGTGCTTTTGGTGTCATACGTAAGAAACTATTGCCTGGTACAAGTTTATGAAGATTTACTGTTGTGTTTTCTCCCATGTTTTATAGTTTTACCTCTTACATTTAGGTCTTTGATCCATTTTGAGTTAATTTTTGTGTATGTGTGAGGGAGGGTCCAGCTTCGTTGTTTTGCATGCGGATATCCGGTTGTCTCCGCACCATTTGTTGAAAAGATTATTCTTTCCCTATTGACTGGTCTTGACACCTTTGTTGAAAATCAGTTGTCCATAAGTGTAAGGGTTTATTTCTGGATTCTCATTTCTATTCCCTTGATCTATATGTCTGTTCTGTGACACCACGCTGTCTTGATTGCTGTAGCTTTGTAGTAAGATTTGGAATCAGGCAGTGTGAGTCTTCCAACTTTGTTCTTTCTCAGGATTGTTTTGGCTGTTCTCCGTCCCTTGCATTTCCATTGGAATTTTAGGATCAGGTCAGCGATTTCTGCAATAAAATTTCTACCCAAAAAAAGGAGGGGATTCTAATAGGGATTGCATTGAATCTGCAGATTGACTTGGGTATTGTTGGCGTGGTAAAAAATTCCATGTCCTTCCATCCATGGACATGGACATCTCTCCTTCAGAACTAGGTTTGGAGAGGTTGTCCTAGAGCAGTGGTTCTCAAGTTTTTGGTCTAGGGACTTCTTTACACTTTTAAACATTACCGAAGACTCCTAAGAGCTTTAGTTCATATGTTTTATCTTTTAATCTTTTTTTTACTTGCACTTCCCTCATGATTATGGTTTATCTGCATCTATGTCTCTATGTATATTTAGTACATTAGAAGTTAAAATTCAGTAATTTTAGAAATATATTTTTCTTTAATAATAACAACAAACCCATTACATGTAACATAAATGACATTGTTTATGAAAGGTAACAATATTTTCCAAAACAAAAAATAACAGTGGGAAAGTGGCATTGTTTTCCGTGTTTTGCAGTCTCTCCTTAGTGTCTGACTTAAGGGGACCTCAGCTAGAGTCTCATCTGCTCTTGCACCTGGTCTGCTACCGGGTGCTGCTTTGATTGAAGTGTGTGGCGGAGATTTGGCCTCACACAGACAGGTAATGGGAAGGGTGAGGAGTGTTGCACTAGCCTTTCGCATCACCTTGAATACCCTTCGTTGGTGCTCTACCACAACTCCACTGTCCTGTTGAGAGGAGAGCGTGAGTGTGAAAAAAGCACAGAACGTCTTGGCATTGTTGTGGGACTAGCCTGACCTCCAGGCCCTGCCGAAGGGTCTCTGGGACCCTCGACTGTGCCTGCACCACACTGTGAGAACCGCTGTCTTAGAGATAGGACTGCGTGGTGTAGTTTCACAGGAAGCTCTGCTCATGGGATGGGACTTTATCAGTCTGCATTGCAAACACCTGGGAAGTCACTGAGCCGCTTGTCCTGCTTGGCCAGCCTGGCCAGCCAGTGCCCTTTCTGTTGGAAGGATGACAGGGAGCCCGAATGACCGGGCCGTTTCTAGTAAACGGACCTGCACGGCGGATGTTTTATTAAGATGTGTAATAAAAATAATAAGTTATTAAAAAAAACTGAGACTGTCCTCAAGTCTTAACACTTAAGCGCACATTATTAGTCCTTTGGTGTATTTCTGAAGTTTCTTTTGTTTTGTTTTTAAATACTCACTTGCAAAGTTAGTTATGTGAATTTTTAAAAATATGGTTGAACTGTTTATGATTTTATATCATGCTTTTATTACTTTATGCAGTCTTTGCGAGTATTTTAAATAATTCAGCATATTGCATTGGTTTCTACTTTTCTATAGTTGTGTTTTTATTTCCACTTTTTTTTGCTGAAGTTGCCATGAACATTGTTCATAAAATGGTTTACAAATTTGTATTGTTTTATTAGCGCAGATTTTAAATAGAAGTAAGCATATGAAGTTTTAAGTGTGTGTTGATAATACATCGAAGTTAGGTTTTCTTCTTACTTCTTATTATGGACAATTTTAAACACACAGAAGTAGAGAGGATGCGGTAGTGATCCTCAGTTTACCTGTCTGGTTGCAGCTGTCACCAACTTGCTGCCACTCTTGTATTTTTGTTTCATCTCTCCCCTCAAACTTAGAAAAGAATTATTGGCATATTTGAAAGCAAATTCCAGGTGTATACCTTTACCCATGAGTATTTTAGTTTGCATCTCTTGTAGATAAGGCATTTTAAAATAAACATAATTACAACACCTTAATTGCAGTTAATAAAATTAATCATTCTATAATCTACTTATTACCTAGGCAACCTTCGATTTTTCCTATGTCAAAAATGTCATTTTAAACCTAATTTATTTGACTTAGGATCCAAAACAGTTCTCATATTAGGTGGTTTTGGTTAAAGCTTTTGTATTTTGTAGCAATAAAAAATATATCACCTTGTAAAATGTCCTTTGTTTTAGAAGTGAAGTGATCTGTCTTGCCGCACATTTTAGATTTAGATGATGGCTTTGTGCTGGTGTTGCTTAACATTTATTTCCCCAGAATCCCCTTTAAATTGGGAGTCACATCTAGAGGTGTGATTAAATACCTCTTTTTTGGGCAAGAATACTTCATAGATGTTACTCTTTCATCACATCAAGAACAATGTAATGCCATGAGTTCCAATATTAGTGATAATACTGAAAAGTAGCTTCAGTCAATGTCTGTCTGATCCAACCATTTGTAAAGTTCCTGTCAGTTCTTCACGTGATAATTTTAGCAGATGTCGATGATCATTGCCTTCATTATTTCATCAGATGTTGGGATATTTTGATTTTCTAATCCTGTCATTCACTTGCCAGGTGAATCGGGTGGTGAGGTTATTCGAGTAAGAACTGCAGCCTGAGTGCTCGAGGAGGCACCCTGGCCGCCCTGGAGGCGAACAGTGTGCTGGTGGGGTTAGCTCTTGAGGATTGTCACCTAGGTGTTTTTCATTCATTCTTTTTGTCCTCGCATGGTCCTGTCTGTGGCCATCAGGAGCTCCCCTCTTTCCTTTCCTGTGGCTCTTGTGTTCTCATGACAGGACCCAGTCACCTTCACGGCTTCCTTGCCTTCATGACACGCATTGAGGGATGTTCTACAAGGTGACTAACCAGTGCTCTGGTGGACAGGGGTGGGTGACAACGCGGAAAGACTGACCTAACTGCAACGTGAGGTCCAAGGTTGGATCCTGGGATAGGAAGAGGACACTAGTGGGAATGATGATGAATCTTGAGAAAGCCTAGACTTTAGTTTAAAATACATGCTTCCAATTAAAAAACAAGATTATATGGTTTTTACTTAACTTGTTTAGTTTTGTATTTTTATCTCCTTTTATGCTGAAAATCTGTGTACCTAAAGTTAATGTAATTTTTATATACTTTATCCTATTACAGTGTGTGTATGTATAGGTGTGTACATATACAAATATCAAATAAAATGATTTCAAAATAATAATACTAACATTAACCCAGAAGAACAAGCCTACTGAATGCATTTTAGGATTTCTTGGTGAATTTTTCGGATTTTATGTGCTTTTTAAACTGTCTTATATCACAATAATTCTTCTCTGAATAGGTAAGCCACCAATGTGGTATATAGTTAAATTTATTTGAGATTGTTTTATATTTTTAGGGATTGCTTTGGGTATCCAAAAAGACCATAATATTTAATTATGAAACAAACATTTTTGGTATATATGAAAAGAATTTTTTAGAAACTGATCTAAGATCTAGGAGTTATACTCCTAAGTGTTGAACAAGATTGATAAAACTTTTTTATGCTGTAGCTTTGACAGGTGAGATTAAATGTACTGCTCACATGGAGGCCATAGATAGGAGGAAAGATGCTTGGTCTTGCCCTCTCTTTGCTTTTTGTATAAAGGGAGATTAAATCAGATCCTTTCATCTAATTCAGTAAGCCTTTGCGAAAGGCATGGGACGCTGGGGAGTGAAGCCTGCCTCCACCTCCTAGGTCTAAGCCAGGACACACTTCACTTCAGCTGTAGCCTCTTCCCCGCTGGAATCTCTCTCTTTACAATCTAGAGACCTGTTTTTTGGCCATGTCAGGAAGCAGTAGTTTATATATTTTAAATCTCAAAATAGTTTTGGTCTTTTGAACCAGTAATGCAAAAGTTATTTTGTTATTTATTGAAGCAGTTGTCCATACTTGCATCATCACACCTTAAATCTCATTCTAGATTCAGACGGTAATAAAGTATCATTTTAATGCTTTGTGGGTTCCCCCCTGTTTAAATGATGTGACTGTCAGTAACCCCTTCTGTAGGGAAATAGAAAACTTTACAGTTGTACGACTTTTTGGAAAAACTATTAGGTCAGTAATTAAGAGATATATTGGCGTAAAGATTACTTTTTCTTTTTTTTTGAGACAGAGTCTCACTCTGTTGCCCTGGGTAGAGTGCTCACTGCAGCCTCAAACTCCTGGGCTCAAGCCATCCTCCTGCGTCAGCCTCCCGAGTAGCTGGGACTACAGGTGCATTCCACCAGCCGGCTTATTTTTTTCTATTTTTAGTATAGATGGGTATCTCGTTCTTGCTCAGGCTGGTCTCCAACTCCTGACCTCGAGCAATCTTCCTGCCTCAACCTCCCAGAGTGCTAGGATTATAGGTGTGAGCCACCGTGCCTGGCCTAGATTACTTTTTTTAATAGATAGGGTGCAGCGTAGTTGAATTAAGATCACTGTGTTATGCTAAGACTATGCTGTTGTCACTTTTTTAACCTTTCATTGTTATTTGAAATTTAAGATATACAGAAGTAGACAGGCTAGTACAATGAAGCTCTGTACCCCTCTCCCAGGATGAACAATGGTGAACCTCCATGTTTCTGCTTCATGTATTATTTTGAGGAAAATTCCACACATTGTGTTATTTTCCCTGTAAATATTCCAAAAACATGCATAAGTATTTCAATGTGAATCTATAAAAGGTAGGGCCTCTTTTTTTTTATTAAATGTAACCACAATATCATTATCACATCTAAGAAAATGAAGTAATTCTTTAGTACCATCAAATGTCCTGTCAGTGTTATTTCTCTGATTATCTTTTTAAAAATTAGTTGGTTTGAATCATTTATCCAAATAAAGCCATAGTTTGGCCAGTGTATTTCTTAAATCTCCTTTTGTGTTGAAGAAGCCATGTTGCTTGTCCAGTGATTTCCCATTGCATAAAATCCCATAGTGTTCCCTGTCCATTGTTTTTGCTATAAATTTGTAATAAGCTTTAGAGGCATGATCACATTCTGTTTTTTGTTGTGGTTGATTTTGCAAGACCACTTCATATATGGTGGTGTTGGTATTTCCATCCAGAGGTATGTGATTTCTGACGGTCTGGAAAAGTATAGGTGGTATGTATAGTAAAGGATTCTTCTAGTTGGGTTTTTTCCCCTTTTGGCTGTCCTGTCTTATTTTCAAGCAAAGGTGTGTCCTTAAGAACAAACATTTTTTCTTTGAGAATTTAAAAAATCTAGACGTTAATACTGGTAAAACTGTCTGCACTACCTTCTATGACTTGGTCAATCTGGTTGCTAATCTGTGTCTTTAGTTCCAGGATATGATGATGGTTTTGCGAGAATTGATGTTCAGTGGCGTGTAGAGGTTTCTTACAGACTGAATCCATCTGTTCTCTCGTGGGAAGTGACCTTGGGGAGCAGAAGCTGCTCTCCCTGCATTACTTCAGCATTGCGTGGGGGAGAGAAGGGGATTGGAAGTAGCTCTTTGCCCTCAGGTGTTTCAGAGTCATCTATTTAGCTTTGAAAAAATACAGATGTCTGAACTACAAAACTATAAAATCACAACTTCCTCTAGTGATTGTTCAGTGCATCTGAGGACTGAGGACCAGAGACCTAGAATCTCAGACCAGCTGTTCGCTAAATCTGTGTTTTCTAAAACTTAGTTACTGCATTCTACTTTCAAGGTGTTTTTGTGTCCCAGTAGCATTTATACTAGTACTTAATGTATTGCTTTAAATGGACTCACTTTTTTGCTTAATTTAACAGAAGACATTGATACCACACACATAAAAAGAAGATACATACACATTAAAACATTTACCTATTAAAATCTAACATATTTGTCATTTATCCCACATTTTGGAAAACAGTGAAACACTGTGAAACTTACTGAATTTATTTCAAGCATTTGTTTTCTGCTAGTTTACATTTCCAAATCTGTTTTATAGCATTTATTTTTGTGTGCTTTTGTGATTGCTGACACACTTTTGACAATTGCATGACACTGCCTTGGATCGTCAGGTTATTTCATTAACAAGAGTTTTGAGAATTTGTCACGAGCAGGTTAGTGAGAACAGGGAGCTCCATTATAGAAATGAAAAACCTAGTGAGACAAAAAGAGTTGTGCTTTTAAATTTATTTTCGTGGCATTTTGATACTATGTGTTTTCAGAAGTGCCTGAAAAGATAACTGGGTTAAATCAGGTTCTTTATCTTGTCTGTGAAGCAGTGTAGCTTGCAGTGAGGAGAAGATAGGCCTTGAAGTCAGACCTGACGTCTAGGAACCCTCGTGACGTGTAGTTATGAAAGTTACCCCTTCTGAACCACAGCGACTTCTTAAATCGTGGGAAAACTAGAAATATTATACGTGAAGTTTTGTGTCCAGCCACTGAGTTGAGCGAATGCCTTACAAAGACTCCTTTAGAGTGTTTGTACCACGTACTCAGATTGTTTTTAGTTTCTTATGACTCAGGATTGTGAAGTGATGCCTTTTTAATTATTGTTTATTTGTCCTGAGCACTATTGTCCTTGAACAAAATGAAATTAATGGGACCAGTCAAAAAGTATGTAGAGCAGGTCCTTGAATAATGTCATTTCGTTCAGTGTTGTTTTGTTACATTAATAAGAAAAGAAATCGATTCCCAGCCGAGGCCACTGTCTATGTGGAGTTTACACGTTTTTCCCAGAACTGTGTGGGTTTTCTGCAGGTGCGAGGTTTCCTACCACATCCCAAAGATGTCCATGTTAGGTGCGTGGCATGTCTGCGTGGTCCCGGTCTGAGTGAGTGTGTGCGCGCGTGTGCCCTGTGATGGGGTGGCGTCCTGTGCAGGGCTCCCGCCTTGTGCGCAGAGCTGCCAGGATGGGCTCTGGCCACCCGCCACCCTGGACGTAGTGAGCAGGTTGGAGCATGAGTGAAGGAATGAATCAATGTAAATAGATGATTGTGAAATAAAGACTTGCAAAGTCTGCAGTAATCGCGCAAATACCTGACAGTGAACGACAGTGGGCAGGCTCGCCGGGAGCCCGCTGTGCCTGTGGAGGGAGGGGAGGTGCTCCTGGCGGTTCCCACCTTGCAGACGTTTACGCCCTGACTTAACCCAGCACTGCCTTGACCACCCATGTCACTCACCGATGCACTAAAAATTGGGTAATTGTCTTGTTTTTATTAATCTTTCTTACATATATGTGTAACTCAAATTTATTTCTGTGTTTGATAGTAGAAGTGTTTTGGGTCTTTATTTAGAAGTTTGGTGATGTTTTTGTAACCAGCAGTATGCTGTAGTAACTTAACTATTGTTTATATCAATTAGCCTGTGGTAAAATTGGTTTTATTGTGTGTCCTTTTGATTAAAGTCCCCGTTTCCAAAACCTTTTCAGTGAGGACTTACTGTATATAAATTTGGGATTCATCAAAAACTATGTATGTTTTAATTTCTGGAGTTCTATTAGTTTTGTAATTTTCTTTCTTTCTTTATCTTTTTCAGACAGGGACTCACTCTTACCCAGGCTGATGTACAGTGGCCTCATGATAGCTCACTGCAGCCTCAAACGCCTGGGCTCAAGTGATCCTCTGACTTCAGCCTCCTGAGTAGCTGGGACTACAGGCGTGAGCCACCAAGCCCGGCTAATTATTTTATTTTTTGTGGAGATGGGGTCTCACTGTGTTGTCCAGGCCGGGCTCGATCTCCTGGCCCCAAGTGATCCTCCTGCCCCAGCCTCCCAAAGTGCTGGGATTACACCATTCCTAGCCCTGTTTTTATTTTTTTAAATTGTGTATATTTAAGGTGTACAGCATGATATTTTTTTTTTCTTTGCCCCCTCCCCCCGCATGATATTTTGATATCATAGTGAAATGGTTGCTATAGTCAAGCCAGTTAATACATCCGTTGTTTCACATATAATTACCCTTCTTTTGTATTTGGTAAGAGCACCTAAAATCTACTCTCTTGGCAAATTTCCAGTGTACAATATAATATTATAACTGTAGTCATCATGTTGTACATTAGATCTTTAGATTTATTCATTCTACATATCTGCAACTTTGTACCCTTTGATATATATCTCCCCATTTCCTACCTGCCTGCCCCATGGTAACCGCCATTTTATTCTGTATTTCTGTGTATTCCACTTTTATTATGATTAGATGGTACATATGAGTAAAGTGATGCAGTGTTTGTCCTCTGTGCCTGGCTTATTTCACGTAGCATGATGCCCTCCAGGTTCATCCATGTTGTAGCATATGACAGGATTCCCTTCTTTTTAAAGGCTGAATAGTATTCCATTTGTGTGGGTGTATCATAATTTCTTTATCCATTCTTTTGCTGACGGACACTTAGATTGTTTCCATATCTTGGTTATTGTGTATAATGTGGCAGTGAACACGGGGACATAGGTATTTTTGTGAGGTGGTGATTTCGTTTCTTTTGGATATACAGTAAAGGGGAATTGCTGGCTCATATGGTAGTTCTATTTTAAAATTTTTGAGGAACCTCCCTACTGTTTTCCTAATGGCTACACCAATTCACATTCCCGCCAACGGTGCACAAGGGTTCTGTTTTTTCCACACCCTTGCCAAGACTTGTCTGTCTTTCTGATAATGTCATCCTAACAAGTGTGAGGTGATATCTCATTGTAGTTTTGATTTGCAGTTCTCTGGTGATTAGTAATGTGAGTACTTTTTCATCTATCTGTTGGCCACTTTTGTATCTTTGGAAAAATGTCTATTCATGTCCTTTGGCCACTTTAATCAGGGGTTTTTTTGTGTTTTTTTTTTTTTTTTTGCTGTTGTGTGAGTTCCTTATATATCTCGAATATTAACCCGTTCATTTTCTGTTTTTAAAAAAACCTGAGTTTCTGGGGATGAGCGGGTTTGTCTGTGTTAGCACATGATTTCCAAGTTTTCCAATATGGTCACTGTCACCAAATTGGTGTGAGAAAGAGACTTACTTATTTAAAAAGAAGAATTACTTGTTTCAGCTACTTAGAATCCAGAGGAATAAACATGTGTCCTGGAAAACTTGAGGATTTTAAGACTTCTTAGTAATTTTATTTTAAGAATCAATCATACTGTGCCTTTCAGATTACCTATTTAATGTCTTTGCCATTTCACAGCATCTGAGGTTGGCATTAAACTTCTCCAGTGGAGCCCATGACTTCTGATCAGGACGCTAAAGTTGTGGCTGAACCGCAGGCGCAGAGAGTCCAGGAGGGCAAGGACAGCGCTCATCTGGTGGGTGCCCTGGGAGGGAGGCTGGGGGAGTCCATGACTCTTCTGTTTGTGATGAAGGGCTGCAGCGGACCTAGTAAGGAAGTCAGAGCAGTAACAGGGCATCTCAGGATCTTCCTGTAGATGTCACCGTCTTGTAGGAGAGAAGAGCTTTCTCCCCAGTCTGAGTTTCCTGGCTGAGACATCTGTAGCACAAGACAGATGAACAGGAGAAAAGCTTGCACATTGATTTAGTAACAAGTTTCTGTGACATGGGAGCCTTTGTAAATGAAGAAGAAACAGGGAACACTATTTTTTGCTACGTCTGGTACAGAAGTGGGTAGTTGTGGAGAAACATGATTGGACAAAAGGGGTATGATCTAATGGTAATAAACTGAGGAGAACTTAGCAGAGTCTGTGTTCAGATTCTTCCTGGCGTCCTCCGGGTGCAGAGCAGGACCCTCGGGAACGAGGGTCTCATGACCTGTCTTCAGGGGAAGGGCAGCCAGGTTTTAGGGCCCGCTTCAGAGGAGAGGGGTGAGGAGACTTCTTTTTAGTTTCTATGGCCCGATTCTGCTGTTTCCTCAAGTGCCAAGATGCCATATTTTGGGGTAGCTTGTCCAAACCCCATCTGTCTGGAAAAATGTGTGGGTAGCTTAGTAGAGGAAACTGCAAGTACTAGGTGATAGTGAAATAAAAGTGAGTTGCAGCTCTAGATACTTAAAGCTTTGTATTTTAAATCAAGAATATGCAGTGGTTTATAAATACTTTAATAACGTTACAGCCATCATAGGAGGATGTATCCAAAGAGTTAATTAGGGTTTTAATATAAATGTTTTATTTTGACTACCTTCATTCATTTAAAAGTTTTATCATGTTGAGCAGTAATATTTAAAGTTTCAGAATGGCTTTAGGAAAAGTAGCTTTTGTTAATTTTCCCCGCTAAAACTATAAGGAATTTTACTTATCAGTCAGACTTTCAAAATCTAAAATTTTAAGGGTCCTACATCATTCTGAGTATCTTATGAATTCATGAATTTGACATGTAAAAATGTGCATTTCTCAGTGGGTTTGGCTTTGCTTAATTTACTGTGGTATGAAAATATGTTTTCTTTATGTTGTAGTGATGGTGTCTTTGTTTTCAATTTTACAGATGAATGGTCCTATATCTCAAGCCACTTCTCAGACAAGTTCCATCCCAACGTTAAGTCAGGTAATTCAGTTTCCAGATTAATCATGGATTGTTTAATCACAGCTGAAGCTCAACAGATATTTCCTTAAGACAAGTGTTTATTGTAAAAAAAAAAAAAAAAAAAAAAGGGATATGTAGATGTTTCTCAAAACGGTGGGGGACCCATTCCTCACCGCACCCCCTAGGTACAGTAAGTGTCCTTTCCTGGCTTGTTTGTGTGTGGGTTAGGTATATAGTTCTACCAAAAGCAGTGTGCCATATGTGTTAACTTATTGTCAGATAGTCCTCACAGCGTTTCAGTGGATCTCCGATACTCTCTTGCATGTATATGATCAGCTTTACATTTTGATAGTCTGTGTTCCTTAAAGCACACAAGTCTGATAGGAAGCTTTTACTAAGAAAATTTGTTTCAGGCTGGGCGCAGAGGCTCATGCCTGTAATCCTAGCACTTTGGGAGGCCAAGGCAGGAGGATTGCTTGAGGCCAGGAGTTAAAGACCAGCCTGAGCAAGAGGGAGACCCCATCTCTACAAAAAACAGAAAAATTAGCCAATTAGCTGGGCGTGTACACCTGTAGTCCCAGCTACTTGGGAGGCTGAGACAGGAGGATCACTTGAGCCCAGGAGTTTGAGGTTGCAGTGAACTATGATTGCACCACTGCACTCTAGCCCAGATGACAGAGTGAGACCCTGCCTTTGAAAAAAATAAAGAAAGAAAGAAAATTTGTTTCACATTTTAGCTGTGATTGTTGTATTTGAATGGTAGTGTCTCATGACACAGGAATCAGGAATGATAGTTTCTCTCAACTTAGAAAATTCTGTAATTTCTTTAAAAAATCGGTAATTTTACTACTTGCTATTTGTATCATTTGGAATATGACAAACAGTTTCCTGCAAACTTTTTTTCATTTTAGGGTTGTATGTTCAGTTTAAATTATGTTAAGGCATTTTGTTCAACAGTTGATTTACAAGTCAACTTTGAGTGGCATTACCGTGCAAACAGTGTACCAAGAGAACAGTCAAACCAAGTGGGAGGAAATGACCAGCGTGTCAGAACCCTCTGCCTCACAGATGGCAGCCTTCATAGGCATCAGTGTTCTCGCATACGTGTTGAGGTACAGTGCATGTAGGCACGTGCACAGATCACAAGCGTACAGCTCAGTGAATTTTTGTAGAATAGACACAGGCAGGGAATCCACCACCTGGATCCTGAAACAGCATGTTACCATGAGCCCTGTGTGAGCTTGGGCACTTATTTGAAGACATGTTGTGATTCTAGAAATTGTGAAAACATGAGAAATGTCTGTCTTCCAGTCAGGGAGCGTTTGCAGATGAGATGCCTGAGAGGGTGTCTTCGGGAGAAGGGCTAACTCTGGCGTCGTGCGTGGCTTCCCAGACCGTCAGGCTGTCTGACCCCTGTTTGGACTTCTCGTGCCACGTCGCCTGGGTTGCTGCAGGCACCTGCTCACTGGCGCCTGGCCTATCTCTCCTTCCTGACGGCGCCCAGAGGATCCCATCGAGAGGCCAGGTCAGGTCCTGCCCTCCCGGGCCCACACGTCAGGTCAGCCAAGTCCTGGCAGGCCCAGGCCTCCGCAGTCTGGCACCCTGCTCCAGCCCCAGTGGGCTCCTCGACAGTCCCGGGGACACCCCCGCAGGCTCTCTGCCTTGACTGGTCCTGGCACACCCCTTTCCCAGGGGTCTCTGGGGCTTGATCTCATACCTCTGCCGCTCTGGGCTCACTGAGGTTCAGCTTGGTGTGCCCTGTCTGTGTCGCTCTCCTTACTTCTGACCTGCTCCAGGCCCCTTACCCTGTAGCAGTTAGCACCTTCTAACCTTGTTAGGTATTTGTATGTTTAGTGTCTGTCTCCTTGGACTAGACTGCAAGCTCCATCAAAACTGGGGCTTTGGTTTTGTTCATTGGTGTGTCTCAGGGTCTACCTATAGACGACTCCTGTTTAGTAAATGTCTCCTAAGTGAGAGAATATATTACATGGTGGCAACCACAACACTAGCCATAGCAGCCTCCCTGGGACTTGCTATGCACTGTTCCAACCCTTTATGTACTTTGACTCCGTAGTTCCTCTTAGCCTGTACCTGTGATACCCCTAGGTACTGTTACCCCCATTTTACAAACGAGGAGCCAAGGCACAAAGAGCTTCAGTCATTTTCCCAAGATAACTGAATGAAAAAGGGACAGAACCAGGAGTTGAACCCAGGCCACAGTTTGGGAGATGGGGCCTAATAAGAGGTGATTAGGTCGTTAGGGCAGAGCCCTCATGAATGCATTAATGCTACTGTGGGAGTAGGTTCAGCCATAGCTCTTTGCACGGTGCCATCTTGCCTCCTCCTGCTGCCCTGGGACACCGCAGCACAAAGGCCCTCCCCAGATGCAGGCCCCTCGACCTTGGCCTTCCCAGCATCCGGAATAGTACGAAGGAAATCTCTGCTCCTTACGCATTAGCCAGTGTCAGGGATTCTGTTACGGCAGCACAAAACAGACCAATACGATCGGCTTCACTGAGGACTCTCGGGGGTGGAAAGTGGGGGAAGAGCCTTCAGAAGAAGCAGCAGAGGCAGGGCGTTCTGGCGTTGGGTGGCTGGATTTGTGGATGAAGTAGTGGAGGTGGGGAGGATGGCATTTGAGGAGCAGAGGGGCTCATAGAGGTCTGCTGGGGCCAGACTGTGAGGATAGGGGGGTGATATTGGGGTTCTATTCTAAGTACTTTACTTAAAATCTTCACAACAGCTCTTTGAAATAGGCTCCATTTTACAGATGAGAAAACTGAGGCAAAGGGAGCTTAAATAATTTGCCAAAAATTACATGTGTAGTGAAAGTGAAGCTGAGACCCAGCCCAGGCAGGATCTCATGTGCTTGTCCCCCTTTACTCCACCCCTTAACTTTGCAGCAGGGGTGAATAGTTTGTATCCTGAGTGGAGAATATTTTTCCATGTAGATACTTAATTCTCTTTTGGTGACACAGGGAGCAGGGTAACATTGTGGTCATGCGCTGCCTGGGCTGTGTTGCGTTATCTGAAGCTTTACTGAAGCTCTCAGTGCTTCAGTTTTGTTATCTGTATGGGGGATTAGTAGTATCTACCTGAGGGTTGTTAACGAATTATAACCCGTGCAGCAAAATGATTGCATTTGTGTAATTAACATTTTGTGGCCACAGTGCTCTGTAGAATGTTTGTTACTGTCATCATTATCGTCACTCTGTAGTTTCAGCACCTGGATTTAAGTATATTCAGAAGTGTTTCCATTATCTTTATGTTTAATTAATATAATACCTAAACTTTTCATCATAAAATATTAATGTTTTCCAAAAATAAAACATTAATAGGACACCAGCCATAACTTGTAGATGCAAGAATCTCCCTTGCAGAGGAGTTAACAGTACTGTTTATTTGAGACAGGGTTTCGTTCTGTGGCCTGGGCTAGAGTGCAGGTGTCATCACAGCTCACTGCAGCCTCCCACTCCTGGGCTCAAGGATCCTCCTGCCTCGGCTTCTCAAAGTGCCAGGATTATAGGCATGAGCCACTGCGCCTGGCTTTATTTTGTTTTTTAAATAGCATGTCAGAACCATAGTAAGAAAAAGCACCATTTATACCAAGAGTAAAACGTTACAGATGTCAGCACAGGACGAGACCTGCCGTGTGAGTCAGCAGTCACAGGCCACACTGTGTTGTAGGAGCAGCTTGGTTGGTTCTAGATGACTCCTGGTTTTCACCAGGTGATGGCTGTGTGTCCTGCTGCAGGTGCTTTTGAGAGGTTTCCTAGTTGTGGTACTAGAAGGCGTAGATTTATTTTCCTATTTTCTCTTTTTCTTTTCTTTTTCTTAATTAGAATTTTCAGACATCTGTGGAAGTGGAGAGAATAATATAATGAACCCTAATGCACCATCGCCAACTTGAACAATTACCCACTCTTGCTTTGCACTGCTCTTGTTTTATCTTTTCCTCCCTCTGTGCACACAATTGTTTAAAATTTTTATGTATGTATGTATATATTTACTGTATTTCTGGAGTATTTTAAAGCAAATCCTAGACTGTGCATAATTTTATCATAAATACTTCAATGTGCCTCTCTGACATCATTCCATTTTCATGCCTGACAAAATTAGCAATAGTTCCTTAATACCCACAGATATTATTTCTTAAAGCTAGAAAATTAGATACAACTATAAGTATAAATTTTAAGGAACAGGTTTCTGATATTGTTTTCCTTTTGGGGGATTTCCATACTAACTTCTTTGGTTGCCACCATCCCATGAAATGTAATTTGGGAAGTACTGAAACACTGTAGAAAAACCAGAAGCCTAAAATCCTTCTCTTCTTTTGGCTGGGATAATCATTTTTGTTAATTTTTATTGAGTTTATGAGAATAAGAAAACATAATCTGCAGCGTCCTTTTGCTGCTGTTCTGAGCCTTTGGATTCCCTGTGCTGTTTGGGAGGATGATAGTTGTCAGGCTGGGCTCTGTTGTCATTAGGATTTGGATTTGAGTGGCAGGAACATGTGACCACTGTGCAAGGGGTTATTTTTGGTATCTGGGTGTTGGCTTCTCCCCAGGAACCACAGCAATTTAGCGTGAGGTGTGTTTGTGGAGGCTCAGAAAACGACAAACGCTGTATTGTGAGTTTCTGAACTTTCAAACATGGGTTGTTGCTTCAGCAAAGAATTAAGTAGTAATAATGACGATGAAAAAACTGGCCTGTTACAAAAGTCTGTGGAGGAGAAGGAACCGGAGAACAAGATAAGTAAAACTTTATCTTCATTATTTGACCCCGTTCGAGGTGAGGAGCCTCACAAGGTTGAAGGTGGAGCCGGCCGGGCAGCTGCAGGCCCTGGTGCATGGGCCGGGGCTTTGGCGAGCTCTGTGCGCGGATGGAGGCATGGACCAAGGCCGTCGCTGGGCCCTCTGTCCTCTCTGATGTGCACATTTGTAACAAAGTGTGAAAGCTCAGATGAGAGTGACGCGAATCCAGATGCTGTTACCGAGGAGGACTCTGAGCGTGTGTGTGACCCACTGTGTGTGGGCGACGGCAGCCCCCAGGACCGTCCTGGAGGTGACAGGCCTCTCTGTTACGTGCCGGCGCTTTCTGACTGGGGCCTACGGGAAGAAACTTCTGTAAGCGGCCGTCTGTCCTCTTACCCGGCCACTTGTAAGACCTCTTTAATAGAGAAGGAAATAGTGGTGAATGTCCAAAGCAGTAGTCGTAATGAGAATAACTCTTCAGGTATCTCTGATAGGGAGAAGAAAGGTGAAAACTCTATTTGTGTTGATGACCAACAACGTAAGAATTCAGGAGAGCGAGAGTTTTGCGGTATTTGTGTCGTCCATCCTGACTGCCTGCCCCTGCGAGAGGAGCGGGGCATGTCTGTGGACGTGGCAGCTGCAGGCGGTGAGCATCGCTCAGCTGTTCCTTCCCAGGGGACTCAAAGAGCGGACTGGCCTCCGGGTAGCGAGAAAGAGTGTTCGGTCTCGCTTGCCATACCAGGGGCAGGAGAGTCAAAACCGCAGCAGGGAGAGATCTCACCCCAGGACATGCTGGGTCCAGATGAAAGGAAGGGAGTGTTCAGTGAGAAAACTAAACCTAGTTCTGAGCTTTTGAAGGACGGCGATGGACCTTGTGAAGCCAGCATTGGTAACATGCCAGCAGAGGCTTCAAGGGCAAAAGCTTGCACTGAATTCCCTAAAGATTACACAGAAAGTAGTACATTACATAATATTATTGGCCCACGCCCTGAATTAAACAGTAACATATTCAGTGACTCAATAAAATGCACGTGTCCCATCCCCGAAGAGAGAGCGAGCCATAGTTCAGGAATAGGAAGTCATATGGATGATTCACCTGTTCGCTTACTTAATGACACTTCCTATGTTGAAGGGAATGATAAACCTGAGGCTGTAACAGTTAGTGTCAACCAGAGTTTACACTCTAAGAAGGAAGGAGAAAATAACTCTGTGAAACCACTACAAGACAATGATTATTTCCACTTGAATGTTAGCAGATCAGATAGTATCCTTTCCGTTGGTCTAGACAGAATTAATTTAACTCCCACGAAGTTCACCACATCTGTGAACTGTGGAAACCAGTGTCCGTCAGTTCATGCTAACTTCAGAAAAGCAGCCCCGAGCAGACTCGAGGGCCCTGAGGCCATGCACCCCGTGGAGCCAGCACTGAGGAAGGGGCAGTGCACAGGGGACAGCGGCCTGGAGGCCAGAAATCACCCACCGGCAGGCAGAGGAGAGCCGTCTTTGCAGTCTGGAGATAGTGCCTCTCATCCCAAGGAGGACGGGACTGGTCTTCTGGAGGCTGAGGGTCATGGTAGACGGGCTTTTGAGCTGAAATCTTGGTGTCAGGCCGGGCTCTGTGCAGGCCGTGGGGCAGATGCGTCTCCAGCCTGCACTTCAGCTCTTGTGGGGTGTATCCAGAGGAGAGACAGCCCCAGCCTCAGAAGGGCACAAGGAGCGCCCCCATCCAGAGAGTCCCAGGGTCAGTCCAGACCTCTCCAGGGTAACTGTGTGTCCTCTGCATTGGTTTTCACCCATACAGATGAGGGAGAAAGGGAAGCAAGCCTGGATGACAAAACAGAAGGTGAAATGTGTGTGCAGAGTTCAGTCAGTGTCCCACACCACCAGCTGAGGGACCCTCACAGGTTGGAAAATGCTGGAAAAGAATCACTAAAAGCTGATTATAGAGAGAGAAGCGAAGATGACATAGAAAATGTCAAGTCAATCTTTGAGTGGGAAACGAGTCAAAAAAAAAGTCAAGAAACAATCTTTGAGTGGGAAACGAGTATACTAAGACGCAAGGTAGTGCCCAGTGAGGATGCACTAACTTATGTTAGTTCTAGTATAACAGAAAACCCTGATTTTGAAACTAATCAAATAGAAAAAAATCATGAAACCCATCGAGTAGATGACTACAAATATAAAGATCTTGATATTGTACCACCTTTAAGCCAAAGTCCAAATTCAGTTATACAGAAGTCAGAAGTAGTAGAGAAGAATTCTATTAATAGTGGTGAAAGCCCAGAACTGAAGCAGATTTACTCTGAATCAACTGAAGAAGTTTCTGGTACCTTTGGTAATAATGCGTCAGGGTTGAGTAAACCAAAACTAACATGTAATAAACAGGAGAGACTTTATTTGGAGAAAGACAACATTGATCCTGACATTATTGACTGCCTGTGTCCATATGGGACAAATGAACATGCCTACCATTTCAAAGAAAGAAATGCCGAGTCCACTATTAAAGAGTCTACTTTAAACGGTGAAATGGATTTTGTGGGAAATTCAAAGGTGATCTTTGAGAAAGTGGAGTCATGTGACACGTATGACGGGTGTTTCTATTTGGCTGGTGTTGAACTCACCCATGTGGACAGGTGTGCAGCCTGCAAGGCGCCCCAGGCAGTTCCTGGCATCCCAGCTGACAGCAAAGAAATTATAGTACCAAGTAGTGACCATGTTTTTTCACTCACAGAAGGTATCTTAAATATATCTGAAAATCCCTCAAAAGTGAATTGGCAGAGTTTCCCAGAAGAATTATCCCATTTTTTGAATGAATTTTCCTATTACCCAATCGGAGGATTAGCAAATCAAATATTTTCTGAACAGCTGGCAAATGGTTGTGGTGGATACCCAGTGAGCTATCTCTGGGCAAATACGGTCACAAAAGCTGTGTTGGAGGATGAGCAGGCATCTGGTGAGGCTCCACTCAGCAAGCCCCGGGACTGGGGCGCTGCCTCGTTTTCACTGGAGGGGAGCCCTGACGAGCCACCAGTGTCAGAGGATGGTGTGGTCTGGGGTTGGCAAAGTAGAGACGGACAGTTAGTAAGTATGTTTTATCAGTGTTTAGTATTGTGCTGTGATATGCTAGCCTTTACATTTTGATTGCTTTTGACTTAAAATTAGTGAAGATTTATTCTAGACAGTGGGCAGTTGTTTGAATGCTTATATAAGGCTGTCAACTACTGTAGCATCAATTTAACAGGTTCTGAATTGGAGAATATGAACTCCCTGTTTGGTATATTTAAGCCCAAGTTTGTGTGCAAACTCTTGTTAGCTAAAGCATGCCCTGCTAATTACCCTACACGGCTTTGTGTAGGCCATTTTCTGTTTGTGGACATTGCCAGCTGCTCTGTCTTCCTCGCTGCAGTGCAGTCGGGGCCCCTCGAGGGATCTCGTCACGTGGGCAGCATAGTGTGCTGCAGCCAGCGCTTGAGCCCATTGAATATGTAAGTCACACCGCAGAATATAAACTTATTTAAAATCTGTGCTTTCTGGTACTTTTGTGTGTGTCTAAGGCAGGTCAGATTTGCTGCTTTTAACTGGCTCTAAAGTCTTGGTTGTTTTCTTTGTCAGCGTCACCATGGAGCTCTGTCTCAGGTCCCTGAGATGGTGCTGGCCCCGGTTGGAAGAAGCTTCACAAATGATTCTGTGGGCAGCTAATTTGAGCATCTTTCTAGGAATTCTATAATAAATGCAGACATTCTTCAACAACAGGAACTCAGTTTTGCTCATGAAACAGACACATATCAAAGCAGCATGACTAAAAAGACATCCTGGGAATAGCAAAATCTCATGCGTTCAACCAGTTGTTTATTATTAGGGATTTTTGTGACATCAAAAAATAGAAAGACTATTTATGTTATTAAGGAGATAGATATGGCTCGAATGTTACTACCTGTTAAATGGGAATAAACAAGTAGGAATCCCATCCTGTAGTTTAGGGAATTGCCCCAGTAACCTCTTTTCTTTCTGCGTTCATGTGGGGATTTTATCAGGAAGACTTACATTCAGATCCATCAGTTTTGCTCCTTAAATAGTTGTGGAGGCAAAATACTATAAAATTAGGCCTTTAAAATAATATGCATATAATCTTGTATATAAGTGGGTGTGATTAGCAGTTGGCTACTAATGTCACTGCTTAGAACATCAACATAGAGTGTAAACACTTCCTGTCGATCTGTGCAGTGTTCTAAATTAGCAGGCATGAGCACGTTTGATGATGGTGCCTTGCTGTTCAAAACTCCAGTTTTCAAAGTGCTGTTACAGACATCTTCTTAATACTAAATCTTATATAGCAGCTGTTGCTCCATTTTACAAAGCACCAGAAGCAGACACTTGCATGGCTCTGCAGTCAGTGACCTGCTCTGAATTACTCACTTCTTGGTGTGACTGTACATGCTTACTTGGAGTGTTTCTTTCCCCCATTATCTCCCCTATTTTATATTCTCCACCTACGTGTCCCTTTTCTCTGGTATTAGTTACTCTGGTTCCTACTCAGTAACTTGTCAGAGGGACCATTATGTCTCAAGTCCATAAAATACAAATTTATTCATTGATAGATTATTTCTTTAAATGGAACATAGTGTTGTGGGCAGGGGAGGGGAGAAGAGTCCTTTGGAGCATCAGAAGTTGGGGTGTTTGCTTCAGAATGTGACTGCTAAGGTCAGCTTGCTTCTGGTTTTAAGAAGCATTGCTTGGCTGTAGATTATCAGTGGAAAAAGACTTATGTAGCCAAGCAGATGAAACTGGAGTTTTGATAATCATTTGGGTTCCATGTGACTGCAAGAGAATAACCATATTTTAAAGAAATGGTAGTAGATTTAGATCTTTGTTTAATATAAACTGTTTGTCATGTGAATTATGAGAGGTTAATGAACTCTTGATGAATGTTGTGTTTTGCTGAACCCAGTTTTCTAATTACCACCATTTTTGTGGACACAATGCCTTGATTCATAACCACGTCCCAGGCTGGTTCTGATTCGTGCAGGTAAGTGCTAGAATATGCCCAGCACATAGTGAATCTCGAATGTCACAGTAGCTGTCAGGTCGTTAGGTCCCTATTAGAAGTCTCCATTCTTTCATTCCTTGTGACATCTCATCCCTCGGAGTATTTATGGAATACTGGTTAACTGCCTGGAATTGTGCTCAGTGTCCAGTACTTGATCTGGACGTGTTTTCTCCTTAAGAGTTAGTAGTTGCTTGAGAGTAGAGTCCCATTCATGTGTGGCGTAGAATCTTGCACAGGCTGTCAAATAGTGGAAAGTATAAGTTTCTGTGTTATTACTTTATTCAACACGGATTCATTCAGTATATTCCCCCAGCACCTCCTTACTAAGGTCAGGACTGTGCTGGTTACCAGCGATACCGTGGGTGGTGAGCGACGTGCCGAGAGTGTGGGGAGCAGGCGCGCTCCAGCCACGGAGGCCGGGGAGACCCAGCTCTCAAAGTACTGCCTGTGGCAGCTTCACTTCCAGGACAACACGTAATCTGTGTTAACAAACCATAAGAGGTATTTTGGTGATACAGGACAGTCAGCTGGAGAAGGTGCTAAGAATGGAAGAGGTTAATGTTGCTAGGTATTAGGAATTTAAGGAATGTGTAGCATGTACATAAGATAGGGGAATTGGCTAGGTGGGCAGAGGGGAGCTGGAGCAGGAGAACTTGATTGTATGCTGGTGGTGGTAGAAAGAGATGGGGTCTAATTAGAGAAGGCGATTTTTGGAAATATTAGAGTAGGAAAGAGAATAGAGAAATGGATTTTAAAAAACAACAAAGCAGGTTGGAAAGGCGTAGGTGCTGATAGAGGCAGTGCTGTGTGGGAGCAGGGCCTCTCCCGCACCTCTCACTTTTCTCTGCAAGGTCCGGTCTGCTGCCCTCTGCTGTGTCCCGGTTGCTCCGTGCTGTGCCTGGCACCGGCATCCTCCTGAGCATTCTGGAGGTGCTCGTTGGAGAGGTCAGCAGATGAGAGGAGAGGGAAACCAGCCCTGTGCAGGAGCAGAGGTCGGAGAGGAACTGCAAGTTCAGATACAATGGAAGAAGAGAAATCGAAGGGTCGGTGTTTGAGTATAATATTCTTGAAGGAACCCTGTTCTTTGCCCTATCACCAATACTTAGAAAAGTAGGAAGAATTCAGATAGATCCTCATGTAAGCATCTGGTTTTGTGGGCATGATGCTTGCTTCTCACCCAGTCACTGGAAGAGCAGGAAGTAAGAGTTCATACCCCAGGCTTGAACAGGGTGCTCGCTGTAGTTCTGACCACACCAGCCCTCCACTCTGTTTCAGCAGTAGTTTCATGTGTTTACTGCCAGCCGTGTCACCCGAGCCAGTGTGGGTCTGCTCTGTCTTTGAAATTGTGCATGTGCCCGTCATTTTGATGGCTCGTGATGGCGCTTCCCAGCCCTCTCCTGTGTCTGGGTCATGGGACCTGGCCTTGTCTGTGCTGCTCCTGAGAGCACAGTGGGACCACTCTCCTTGCAGTAGCTGCCCAGGGGCACCGGGGACCAGGACCCTTGCCCTGCCTGTGGCAGCTCTGACTTCCTGCACTGTGAAGTGAAAGGCAAATGATCTGTCTAGGTTCGTTGCAGGACTGTGGTGGCAACACTGGAGTTAGAGTGGCTCCCGTTAGACCTTGGGGAGCCGTCCAGCGCTCGTGAGGAGAAGAAAGGCTTGCCTCAGAAAAACTAGAGAGTGGGGAGGATCCACGTGTTGGGGTCTGTTGTGGGTGTTATAAGGCACACCAGGAAAGACTGCCAGCCCCCAGAGGAGATGAAGGCATGAGCCATGTGGCTTTCTGCGCAGGGTGTCTGGGCAGACAGGGTGGGAAGAGCAAGCATGTTCAGAGACAGCAAGGAGCTCAGCCTGCCTGGGAGTGAACAAGGCCAGAGAGTGGCCAGCATGGGCCGTCGGGGAGGTGGTTGTGGCCGCGGTAAGAACTTCGTCCTTTACTCTGAACAAGCCAGGCAGTGTGAAGGGTTCTGAGCAGAGGACTGCCATCATCTGACGTACTGAGCTCCCTAACAAGTGCCTAGTGCGTGCCAGCACCCTGCTGGCTGCCTGGTAGAAACTGGGAAACTCATTTTGCGGGTGAGGTTTTCAGAGGTTAAGTAGCCAGCCCCACGTTACACAGCTGTCCACGGCACAGCTGGACTCAGCGCGTGTCCAGAACGCCAGGATCACCTGCAGATTCTCCTTCAGTAGGACTGGGAATTTGTGTTTTGAGAAAGCTCCAGAGATGATACTGAGGCTCTTACAGGAGTAGGAACAAGTAGTTCTTTTGAAAGTGTGAGATGTTTTATCTTCTTCTTTAGTGGATGCTGTAGCTTTCTCTGGTCTTACAGTAGCCCTGACAGACCTATTAGAAGACTTTCATTCTTGGGAGCAACTTTCATTTTCTACACTTTTTGCTTATGTGAGTTTTTGAATATTTATAATTAAAAATTTATATATCTACATTGTATTCAAATTTGTAAACCTGTGAATTGTGGTTTGTATTAGGCAGGTAGTTTAGGAAATCACCAGTTTATCAGTTGCACAGTTTGTAAGACACTGGAGTCTTGGTGAACAGGAACCACTTCCTCATCCCAGCTTCTGGGGAGCCGTGAGCTCAGGAGGAACTTGAGAATCTGGTGGGGATTAAATGGAGTTTTGACTGCATCAGGTATTTTTTTACTTTTCCACCTGAGTTCATCCTAAAGGTATGTGTAAATAGGCTCAGCGTTTTTAACATACATGTGTTTTTAACTCTTAACATACATGCGTTTTTTAACTCTGCATTAATAAAATTTTTTTGGTTGAAATTTGGATACAAATGTATATATCAAATTTTTTCCTAGGTACCACCAACTAAGGTTTCAGAGCTAAACCCTAATGCAAAAGTATGGGGGACGCATATGTTACCGTTGGAAGCAAGTAGTGCAGCGGATGGCGGGAGCGCTGCGTGGGAGGACTGCAGCACGCAGGGTGAGTGGGCGGCCGTGATGGGGACAGGGCTGCTCTCGGGTCTTCCCCTCATTTCCATCGTGTTCTGTGTTTGCATTTGCATCATGGTTTGTGATGGTACGTGGTGCTTAAGAACCTGCAGATCTTTTACAGTCCAGTTAAAGAAGTCGAATAACTGCAGGTGTTTATTTTGTTTTGAGAGAAAGTTCTCCTAACCCTGCCTTTTGGGGTAAAATTCCTAATTTTAGGATTGGATGCCAGCTGTGCTGGTGACAGAAGCCTTGAGAATGCCGCGTTCCCAGATGCGCAGGAGTCAGACCAGACAGAGACGAGCACGTTGGCTCTGGATCACTCGGAATACGAATCTCTGCCTGAAAACAGCGAAACAGGTAACGCTATTCTGTGGATTCATTTTTATACAAAATATAGGGGTTTTTTGTTTTTTTGTTTTTTAAGCTTATTCAGTCTTTCCCAGAACAGTGTAACTTTCATTGCCTCCTCTTGGTTCTACTTTAAACTCACTCTTACGTGGATGCAGAGGTGAGAGGCCCTGGTCAGGGGACGCATCATCCCAGTTAGTGAGGAGAGTCAGAAGACGGCAGTGTGAAATGTCAGGAAAAGCACAGAGGTGGGATGTTGGTGTTGGAGTTGGGGGAAGGCAGTTTGGCGGGGTGTGGGGTGTAGGAGGGAAGGTAGTGGAGTTGAGAAGGGTTTGAACCTCATCCCCACTGATGATGGAGTGAGTGACTTGAGGAAAACAGGATATTTCGGGAAGGCAAGTTTTGCAGGATATAAAAGAATGGTTTGGAGGAAAGAAAACCTAAAAACAGATAGAAGTTCTGTTATTCTCGTGCAGGGTCGTAGGGACCTGGACATGGAGTAGTGGCCATAGGCATGGAGAGGAATCGAGTAGGTGGGGAAAGGAGATACGGACCTAGTTGTGCAATGTGCCAAACGTCACTGGAAAGGTGATTGTAAAAGCAAACCTATCAGGGAAATTTCTGTGATGTTTTTGTCTTTATCATGTACTGGTCTCAGTGGTTCTCACCGAGGCCCTGTCCTCTCATTGGAAGCGGGGAGAAGCACGTGGCCATTGCGGTGACCAGGGATGCCAGACCCCTAAGGTGCAAAGCACAGTCATGCACAGTGGCTTCGTTGGCTTAGACTGTCAAAATACAGCAAAATCAGAAATTGTCACTTAAGTGGGGAAATGCATTGGTGTTCTACAACACAATTGGGTGATTTTTAAACTTTAGTGGAGCTTACTACTTTAATAATTATTTGGTAAAATGAATTAAGCAAGTATTTATCAAAGAAAAAAAATGAAACTGTGTTTCTTTCTTGTAAATATAAATTTGCCATCCTGAATTTGCTTAAAGTGTTTTTCCCCTCTATGCATGCAGTTTTCTAAATTGAAATAAGGAAGTGTCAGTATGCAACAATTTAATTTGATTAGTTTCTCCTTGTTAACCCAACAATAACTGGCTAATGACTTGGAAATGACACAACACAGGATAAATTGGAGTCACACTAGAGTCCATTGGCAAAGGAAAGGAATGCTAGTCATTTAAAACAAATTTCTACAAAGAAGAAAATAAAAAGGCATTATATAATGAGGGGGTAAGAATCCTAATGGCAGAAAGCAAAAGGGATTCAAAATAAACAATTTAGGCCGGGCATGCTGGTGCAAACCTGTGGTCCCAGCTACTCAGGAGGCTGAGGCAGGAGGATCTCTTGAGCCCAGGAGTTTGAGGCTGCAGTGAGCTGTGATGATGCCACTGCACTCCAGCCTGGGCGACAGAGACCTGTCTCTAAACAATAAATAAACAAACAATTTAAATTTCAGACTAAATCTAAATAACCTATATCTCAGACTGGGGGCAGAAATTTTACAGAATATGAAAGATAGATAGGAGGTAGATAACATTATCAACAGTGAAACATCACCATGTGAAAATCTGTCTGGAGATGGAAAATAGATAACAGTCTGTCTGGAAAGTTTAATTTCAAACGAAGTTGGTTCTTTGTAAAAGCTATTTAAAGCTATTTTCAGAAGAAAAAGAACACCTTCTGCTCTCTCCTCAAGGCCTCAGCATGCTCTTCTTCCCCTTTTACTCTGTTGATAGTGTTTTTTGATGCACAAAGTTTTTAGATTTTCAAAAAAAGTTTTTAGATTTTCCAGTCTGTTTTTTCTTGTGTTGCCTGTGCCTTTGGTGCCATATCCAAGATAACATTGTTGAATCCAGTTATCATGAAGCTTTTGTCCTATGTTTTCATCTAAGAGTTTTATAGTTTTTCGTCTTACACGTAGATCTTTGATTCATTTTGAGTTCATTTTTGTATATGGTATTAGGGAAGGGTCCACCTTCATTCTTTTGTGTGTGGATATCCAGTTTTCCCAGCACCATTTGTTGAAAAGATATCCTTTCCCTATTAGAATGGTTTTGGGTCTCCTGTGAAAAAATAATTTGGCCATATATGTGAGGATTTATTTCTGGGCTCTTTAGTCTGTCCTCTTGGTTTGTATGTCTGTCTTTATGCCAGGACCACACTGTTTTGATTACTGTCATTTTTAGTAAGTTTTGAGTCAGGATGTGTGAGTCCTCCAGCTTTGTTCTTTTTCGAGATTGTTTTGGTTATTTATGGTCCCTTGAGATTCCCTATGAATTTTAGGATCGGCTTCTCTATTTCTGCAGAACAACTCGTTGGAATCTTGATAGAGGTTGCACTGAAGCTGTGGGTTGCTTTGAGCGGTGCTGACGCCTTACCGCTGTCAAGCCCTCCAACCGGCGGTCGTGGGATGTCCCGTTCATTTGTGTTGTCTCTGGTTTCTTTTGGCAGTGCTTTGTGGGTGTCATGCTGTGCTTTCATTCAGGCCACCTCCTTGGTTAAGCTAATTCCTGAGTATTTTATTCTTTTTGATGCACCCGTTTACTTTTAATCTATATGTGTCTTTGTATTTAAAGTGGGTTTGTTGTAGGCAACATACAGAGTTGGCTCTTGTTTTTTGATCCACTCTGACTATCTGCCTTTAGTTGGTATATTAGGCTATTAATGCTCATAATGATTATTGACATAATTGGATTAATATCCACCGTATTAGTTACTGTTTTCTATTTGTTGCCCACGTTCTTTTTTTCCTATTTTTCTCTTTTACTCTTTTTCTGCTTTTTGCGGTTTTGATTTAGCATTTTATATAATTCCATTTTCTTTCCTTTCTTGGATTATTTTCTTATACTTCTTTTTTACTTTTTCAATGGTTAACCTAGACTTTGCAGCATACATTTATAACTCTCACAAGTTCACTTTCACAATCACGCAGTACCGCTTTGCGAGTAGTGTTGAGTACGTTGTAATAACAAAATAATCCTAATCCCTCCCTCCCGGTCCTGATGTCGTTTGTTTCACTTACGTGTGTGTACCAAAGGTCTGCTGACAACGCGTTCTCTCAGGTTTTGTCTGTTGAGAAAGTCCTTTCTCCTTCACCTTTTAGCAATAATTTCTCAGGATAAAGAATTGTAGGTTGGTGGGGTTTTTTCTGTCAGGGTAAAGAATTGTAGGTGGTTTTTCCCCAACACTTCAAATATTTCATTCTACTTTCTTCCTGTTTGCATGGTTTGTGGGAAGACAAATGTAGTTCCTGTCTTTGTCTCTCTATGGGCAAATGCTTTTCCTCTGGCTCTGCCAGGATTCTTTTCTCTTTCGTGTTCTCTAGCTCGAAAACGGTGTACCTGGGTGTAGTTTTGGTTTTTTGGCATTTATTCTACTTGATGTTCTCTGAGTTTCCTGGATCTGTGGTTTGGTATCTGACATTAATTTGAGGAAATTCTCATTCACTGTTTGTTTCAAATATTTCTTACACTCCTTTCCCCCTTTCTTCTCCTTCAGATATTCCCATCACATGTGATTTAACACTTTCTGCAGTTACCTACTGCCCTCGAGTATTCTGTCCTTTTCTCAGTCTTTGTTCTCTTGCTTTTCGGTTTTGGAGGTTTCCGTTGAGGTCTCTCGGGCTCAGAGCTTCCTTCCTCAGCTGTGCCAGCCTCCTGCGGGCCCGTCAGGACCAGTCTTCATTTCGGCCAGTGGTTTGACCTCTGGCACCTCGTTTTGTTTTCCTCACAGGAGTTGCATCTCCTTGCACGCTGCCGACTTTACCCATCAGAGCCGTTAGCATATTATCGCACTTGTTTTAAATTCCCTGTCTGATAACCCTAACGTCCCTGTCACATCTGCTTCTGATGCTCTGTCTTTTCAAACTGTGTTCTTTGCCTTTTGGTTTGCCTTGTGGTTTTTCTTGACAGCCAGGCACATACTGCAGTAAGTAGGCCTGTCGTGGCGTGTTCTCTAGTCCTGTGGTTAGCTCTCATCGCAGGACTGTGGGCTCACAGGCTCACAGGTGCTTCTCAGGTTTTCTCCGGAGGGGGCTAGAGTTGTGTGTTTCCCTTCCTCCAGGTAGGTGGTTCTGACGGAACCGAAGCTGGTCATCTCTGGTTAAATAGTTTCTCTGAGAGCAGGCTTTGCTAAGCACAGAATGCTCTGGCATATTTCAAAGTGGTTCCTTTTGCTGCTCCTCCAGTGTTCACTGTGAGGACGTGGTGGAGCTCCAGAAAGTAAAACTCACAAACGTGTGGGTACCCCCACCTGCAACGACTGGATCTACCTGCAGTTTGCACTCAGACTTGTCTACTTAATTGCGGTTCCGTTTTTTCTGTCCCACTCCGGGTTCCGGTGGATCTTCCTGGTCCTGCCTGTTTTTTCAAGTTGGGGCAGTTGTTTGTCCTGTGACCCCACTTCTCTGAGCTGTGGTTAGTGGAACCTCAAAACAGCTACAATAGTAACATCACAGATCAGTTCTTGGGGATCTAAGGAGTTGTTGATTTTTCAGGTTTTTAGCTTTTTTACTCGTTAGGACAGAGTGGTGACTTCCAAGCCCCTCACGTGATGCAGCTGGACTGCAGGCATCTTTTCATGTGCGTACGTCCCCTTCGGCGTTGTGTCCGTGTACCCATTTTCTTATTGTATTGCTTTATTATTGAGTTTTGATGGTTCCTTATATATTTTGGATACTAGTCCTTATCAATATGTGATTTACAGATACATTCTCCCAGTTTGCATCTTGTCTTTTTGGTGTCCTAACAGTATCTTTTGAAAAGCAGAAATTAAAAATTTTTTATATAGTCTAATTTATCAATTTTGTTCTTTTATTAATCTTCCTTTTGGCATTGTACCTAAGAAATCTTTAGTTAATTCGAGGTCGTAAAGGCTTTCTCCTGCAAGTTTTGTTCTTTTAGGTTTTATATTTTTAGGTCTATTTTAATTTAATTTTTATATATGGTGTGAGGTATGGATCAAAGTTCTTTTTTATGCATATGGGTATGCAGTCTGCTGAAGAGACACCTTTCTCCATTGTGTTGCCTCTGCTCCTTTGTCAGAAATCATTTTCCATCCATGTCTGGGTTTATTTCTGGACTGTCTCTTCTGTTCCATCTGTCCGTTCGTCTGTTTTGACTCCAGTGTTGCACTGTTTTGACTGCAGGAATACCTCTTTTTTTATGCGCTTTGCTTTATTGCACTTCACAGATACTGCATTTTTTACGAATTAAGGTTATGGCAACCCTGCATCAAGCTGGCCTGTTGGCACCATTTGCCCAACAGCATGTGCTCACTTCATGTCTCTATGTCACATTTTGGTAATTTTCACAATATTTCAAAATTTTTCATTATTTTTGTATCTGTTATGGTGATCTATGGATCAGTGATCTTTGATGTTACTATTGTAATTGTTTTGGGGCGCCACAAACCATGTCTATATTAGACAGCAAACCATCGGTAGGTGTGTCTGTTCTGACTGTTTTCCAGCAGCTGGTTGTTTCCCCATCTCTCTTGGCCTCCTTGGGCCTATTTCCTGAGACTCGGCAGCATTGACACTAGGCCAGATGTCACCCTTACAGTGGCTTCTGAGTGTTCAAGTGAAAGGAGGAGTCGCACATCTCTCACTTTAAATCGAAAGTGAGAAATGCATCAACTTCGTGACACAGGCGTTGAAAGCCGAGATAGCCGAGAGCTGGGCCACTTGTGGCAAACGGTCAGCTAAGCTGTGGGCGCAAAGGAAAAGTTCTTGAAAGAGATTAAAAGAGCTACTCCAGTGAACACAAATGATGAGAAAGCGAAACAGCCTTATTGCTGATACAGAGGATGTTTTACTGACCTGGACAGAAGATCAAACCAGCCACAACATTCCCTTAGGCCAAAGCCTGATCCAGAGCAAGGCCCTGACTCTCCAATTCTGTCAGGGATGAGAGGTGAGCGAGCTGCAGAAGAAAACTTTGAAGCCAGCACAGCGGGTTCATGAGGGTTAAGGAAAGAAGCCGTCTCCATGACATGAAAGTGCAAGGTGAAGCAGCAAGTGCTGATGGAGAAGCTGCAGCAGGTTATACAGAAGATCTAGCTCAGATCACTGTGTAGTGACAACACTAAACAACAGATTTTCAACGGAGACAAAACAGCCTCCTATTGGAAGAAGATGCCATCTAGGACTTTTGTGGTTACAGAGGAGAAGTCAATGCCTGGCTTCAAAGCTTCAAAGGACAGGCTGGCTCTCTTGTTAGGGTCTTAAAATCTCTGGTGACTTTAAGTTGAAGCCAGTGTGCATTTACCGTTCTGCAAATCCTAGGGCCCTTAACAATTATGATAAATCTACTCTGCCTGTGCTTTGTAAATGGGACAAAAAAGTCTGGATGACAGCACATCTGTACACAGCATGGTTTACTGAATATTTTAAGCCCACTGTTGAGACCTACTGCTCAGAAAGATTCCTTTCAAAATATTACTGCTCATTGACAATGCCGTTGGTCACCCAAGAGCTCTGATGGAGATGTACAGAAGATTAATGTTGATTTCATGCCTGCTAACACAGCATCCATTCTGTAGCCCATGGATGAAGAAGTGATTTTGACCTTCAATTCTTATTTAAGAAATACATTTTGTAAGGCGATAGCTGCCATAGATAGTGATTCCTCTGATGGATCTGGGCAAAGGGTATTGAAAACCTTCTGGAAAGGATTCACCATTCTAGATGCCACTAAGAACATTTGTAATTCATGGAAGAAGGTCAAAATCTCAACAAGAACAGGTGTTTGGAGGAAGTTGATCCCAATACTCCTGGATGACTTTGAGGGACTCAAGACTTCAGTGGAGGAAGTGACTGCAGATGTGGTGGAAACAGCAAAAGAACAAGAATTAGAAGTGGAGCCTGAAGATGTGACTGAATCGCTGCTATGTCATGATCAAACTTGAACGGATGGGGAGTTGCTTCTTGTAGATGAGCAAGGAAAGTGGTTTCTTGGGATGGACTCTGCTACTTCTCAGGAAGATTCTGTGAACGTTATTGAAATGACAAAAGATTTAGAAGATTACATAAACTTAGTTGATTAAGCAGTGGCAGTATTTGAGAGGATTTACTCAAATTTTGAAAGAAGTTCACTGTGGGTAAAATGCTATCCAGCAGCATCACATGCTGCAGAGAAATCTTTCGTGAAATGAAGAGTCAATCAGTGTGGCACACTTTATCATTGTCTTATTTTAAGAGATTTGCCACTGCCACCCTGACCTTCAGCAGCCACCACCCCGATGAGTCAGCAGCCATCAACCTCAAGGCAAGACTCTCCACTAGGAAAAAGATTATATGACTTGCTGAAGGCTCGGATGATCGTTAGCATTTTTTAGCAATAAAGTATTTTTCAGTAAAGGTATTATACATTGTTTTTTTAGACATAATGCTATCGAACGCGTAATAGACTATAGTCTAGTGTAAACATAATTTTTATGTGCACTAGGAAACCACAAAGTTTGTGTGACTTGTTTTATTGACGTATTTATTCCCTTTATTGCGGTGATCTGGAACGGACCCCACTGTATCTGCGAGGTTTCCTGTACTGTAAGTAATTCTTGAAATTGGGTAGTGATAGCCTTTAGTTTTGTTATTTTTAGGGTTATTTTGTTTTGTTTATTCTAAGTCCTTTGACTTTCTGTACAAATTAGGATGAGATTGTTAATATCTACAAATTACAGAGATTTTTATTGGGGTTTCATTGCTTCTGTAGATCATTTGGAAAAAATTGACATCTTAATGTCCATGAACAAGGCATATCCCTCTCATTTCTTTAGGTTTTAATTTCTCTCAGAACTATTTTTTGGTATTCATTGTACTGGTCTTTCACAACTTGTGTCAGATTTATTAGTATTTTATATTTTTTGGTGCTATTTTAAGTGGTTTTAAAAATTTTTATTGGCAATTGGTTGTTACTAGTGTGTAGAAATAATCATCTTTTGTATATTGATCTCATACCCTGAAAATTTGTTAATCTCAGTTAATAGTTTTAGGAACTTTTTGGTAGATTCTACTGGATTTTCTACATGTATGACTGGATTATCTTCAAATAAAGATGGTTTTACTTCTCTGTAATCTTTTTATAGCATGCCTTTTATTTTCTTACCTAGCCCCACTGCGCTGGATAGGTCCTCCAATACCAAGGTGAACAGAAGTGGGGAGAGCAAGCCTTTGGCTTGTTCTTGCTCTTAGGGGAGCCTCAGTGCTGCACCATGGAGTGTCATGTTAATGAGGTTGTTGTCCGTGCCCTTTGTCTTGTGGATGAGGTATTCCTGGCTTGCTGAGAGATTTTATGGGGCATGGATGTTGGAATTTGTCATCTATGAGGATGATTATATATTAGTTTTTTCTAGTGTGTTAAGATGAATTACGTTAATCAATTTTCAAATGTTAAGCCAACCCGATGTTCCTGGGGTAAATATCTGCAGATGGTAATGCCATATACTCTTGATATGTTGTTGGATTAGATTTACCAAAGTTTTGCTTACAATTTCTATACCTGTATTCATGAGGGGTACCGATCTCTTGTTTCCTTTTCCACGTAGTCCTCCCATTTGGTGTTTTGGAAGAGGGTTATGTGTTATTCTTCCTCACGTGAGGAAGCAAAGCAAGCCGTGTGGGCCTGGGGGCGGTGGGGCAGGTTCTTCGTCATACGGAGTCACTCGGGCGTTTACTTCCGCCTGCGGGAGCTCTGGCTCCGTGCGTCTTACAGAGTGAGGCCGGCTCGCTGTGGCAGTGCGCCCGCTCGCCTTCCCTCCGGGCCTCCGGCCGGGAGTTTGCCGATTTCACTGACCGGCTCGGAACCCTGTTGCGTGCCTCTGGCTTTCTCAGTTGTTTCCTCTTTCCTGTTCCGCTGCTTTTTTCCTCATCTTTGTAATATATTTTGTTTTGGTTTCTTTGGCTTTAGTTTGCCCTTTTTTGAGTGTCTTAGGTGGAAGCTGAGCTCACTGACAGGAGGCCTTTCTTATTTTCTGCTCGAGTCGTTGGTGTGACTGCTGTCCCTGTGAGTGCGCTTTCGCAGAGCCTCCCGGATTCTGACAGGCCGCGCTTCCGCTGTCACTCAGTTCAAAGCGCTTTCTAACTTCTTCTCTGGTTCTTTGCTTTGCTCCACGGGTGGTGGGAGGACGGACAGACAGACATTGGCTTCCAGATGCCTGCGGGTTTCCCAGGGATCTTTCTTGCTGATTTCTAGTTTGATTCCATCACAGAGTGTACTGTGTATGACTTGAGTCCCTCTAAACTTACTGAGACTTGTTTTGTGACCCAGAGTACAGGCCGTCTTGTTGAGTATCCCAGTGGCAGTGGAGAAGACTGTGTACCTTGTTGTTGTTATGGGAAGTGATTATTAAATGTTAACACGGTCCGTTGGGTGATGTGTTGCTCGGGTTTACTCTATTCTTTGTGATTTCTGTCTACTTGTATCGACTGTTGTATTGACAGAGGGTTTCTATTTTGCATTTGTCTAGTTCTCCTTTTAGTTTTATCAGTTTTTGCTTCCTATGTTTCGAAACGCTGATGTTAGGAGTGCTGTGTCCTCTTGGTGGTTTGTCCGCTGTCACTGTGAAATGACTATCTGTCTGTGGTAATATTCTTTGCTGTAAAAATTTACTTTGTCTAGCGTCAGTATAGTCACCCCAATTTTCTTTTGACTAGCTTTAGCATGGTATATCTTCTTTCATCCTTTTACTTTTAATCTATTTGATGTTTTATTAAATTTATATTTAAAAAAGTAATTTTTGTAGATAATATAACGTTTGGGTCTTGCTATTTTTTAAAAATCAAACCTCTTGAGCTCTGTCTTCTAACTCAGGTGTTTTAGGATGCTAACATTTAGTGTGGTAATTGCTTTGGTTGGGTGTGAGTCTATCAACATGCTATTTGTTTTAGAATAGTTTTAGACTTGCAGAAAAACTGAGAAGGTGGAATGTGTGGAGTTCACACATACCCTGCATCCAGTTTTTCCTGTTAGTAACGTGTGACACTAACAGGATACGTTTGCCACAGTTACTGAACTGGTAGTGATGCATTTTACCTAACGTCCTTCTCTGTTCCGGGATCCCATCTAGGATACCGTGTCACATTTAGCCCATGTAGTTGCTTCGCCGTCTCAGGCTCTTCCTGGCTGTAACGGTTTCTCAGAATTTCCTTGTTTTTGATAATCTTGACACAATAGTTTTGAGGAGTACGGTCAAGTATTTTGTGGGATACTCTTCTGTTGGAATTTGATGTTTTTCATGATGCTAGTGTTAAGGGTCCTCCTCTGGTCCTCTGGGAGGAGGACCACAGGCGTACAGCACCGTTTTTGTCACATCCTGCCAAGGTGAGCACTGTCAACAGGCCTTACCTGCTGGTGCTGCCCCTGGTCACCTGGCTGAGGGAGTGTTTGTCGGGTTCCCAGCTGTGAGTTGCTCTTTTCCGTCCCCCTTTTCCACATTGTACTGTTAGGAAGGTGGTCACCGCACAGCCCGCACTTGAGGAGGGGGCTTTACGGGGCGTCCACCAGGGCAGGGAGTCTGTGTGAATTATTTGAAATTCTTACACGTGGGACATTTCTCTCTCCTCCCTCATTGATGTGTTTATTCAGCCACTCATTTATATCAGTGTGGACTCAAGAATATTTACTTTATATTTTGGGTTATAATCCAGTACTGCTTTATTTTGTTGCTCAAAGTGTTGCAGCCACGGCCATTTGACGAGCCCCGTCGACATAGGGCTTTTGTGGTGCTTTGGTTTGGTCTCTTCCCTGCTGCAGCCCTAGAATGGGCCTTTCTCCAGGGAGCCCTGGCTCCTCTCTGGGAGAGTGGTCAGTGGCGGCGTGTTCTGTTTCTTTTTGCCTCACCTGTTCTTTGTTCCCCTTCCTGCTGTCCTTTGGATGAGTGTTCTTTACTTTGTTCTGCTGTTTTAGTGGTCTCTTTGGCATTTGTACTCCACTTCCTGGAGTGTGTGCCATTTCCCCGCTTCACGTAGAGCAACCTCAGAACAGCAGCTGCGGTTTCTCTCCTCGGCCATCGATGCGTTTTACAGTTGCTTACGTTGCAGACTGGCAGTGTATTGTTTTAATTTTTATATAAAAGCCAGTTGTTGTTTAAAGAGATTTCATTGTAATAAGAACAAAAGCGTACGTGTTTATCCGTGTAGTCCCTGTTGGTGGTGCTGTTCCTTCCCGTGCACAGGTCTTCTCTGAGTCAGGCGCCTCCCGTTTTGTAACAGGGGCTCCTGTCACACATCATTTGAGGGGCCTGGTTTGTCCTTGGCCCACTGATCCTCTACCACGTGTTTGGGGGATCATTTCTCTGATTTTGTAAAGTTTCTTCAGGTTCACTGGCCTTCTACAATGTATCTATCATTAATTTCCTCCAGTATTTTTAATATCAGAAATTGTAGTTTACATCTCTAGAAGTTCTAATTGGATCTTTTGTAATTTTTCATATCTTTACGTAACTTCTCAAATATATGGAATACAAAATACAGCTATGATAACTGTTTTAATGTCCTTATCACTTAATTTTAACATCTGTGTCGGTTCTGGATTGTTTCTGTTGGTTGGTGTTCGTAATTGTAATGGGTCACATTTTCCTGCTGCTTTGCATGCATGGCACTGTCTGGTAGGATTGAATTTTACTTTGTTGGGTGCCTCATATTTTTGTATTTCTATTAATACCTTGATTTTTGTCCTGGGATGCGGCTAAGTTACTTGAAAACAATGTGATCCTTTCGTATCTTGTTTCTAAGATTTGTTAGGCATGAGTGGAGCAGTGCTCAGTGTGGGGGCCTGTTATTTCCTACCACGGGGGCAATGCTCCGTGAAATGTGAGGTTTTCTAGTCCACTGGTGGGGACGGGCATGTGAGTGATAGATACCGTTACTTCTAATCCTTTAAGGATGTTTTTCCCTGAGCCTTGGGTAGTTTCATCACACCTGTGCTTTGATCAGAATTTGGCTGACGACTTGATGGGGGCCCTTGGCTGCTCTCTGGAGCACTTCCCGTGTGTCTGTGCACCGCGGCCCCCGCGTTCTCCTGCCCTCCCCGCGTGTGTCTGTGCACTGTAGCCTACCTAGTCCCCTGCATTCTGTCTATTCCATTCAGCCACCCGCTGGTTACCACCTGGCTTCCCACTTCCTGGGTCACATCCTGGGACTTCCCTCAAGGCAGCGAGCAGGTCCATCTAGGATTACTTCACGTCACGAGTCTGTGTCACTCAGGGATCCAAGTCCTTTGTTGCCTGATGGCTCACATTTGGAAAACTTGTTCCATTTATTTTACTCAGTTTTTTGGTGCAGGCAGATGGCCTGTGTCTTGCTAACTGCTCTCTCCCCTTTGGTCTCCTGGTGCGCCCGCCTCGCTGACTGCGCCAGGTCTCGGTCCCCTCGCCCCTTGGTCTTTAGGGCCGTGGCTGTCTCGCATTGCTGGGATACTCCCCGTCACTCTAAGGCAGTATCATCTCTCACCTTACGTGGAACCACCCTGGACAGCCCATGCCCCCCTGCAGAATGCCTGGGGACAGTGGTCTGTGCTGGCCGTCTGGTTTCCTCACCTCCTGTTGCCTCTTGCGTGCAAGTTGTCCCCACCACTGCCCTGGAGCTGCAGTTGTCCATCTCTCCCATGGCCCCGCATAGCCAGGTCTGGGGGTTAGGTCGCACTTCTCACGACCTGGCCTTGCTGTGTCAGCTCACAGCAGGGGACAGTTCTCCCCCCACCATCACCTTCTCCCGTGTCTTTCCGTCTCACTGGCTACACGTCTGTGTCCTGTGCTTCCTCCTCTCGCTGCTGGAGGCTGCAGGGCCCCAGGCACTTCTCTTCCTTTGCTCCCGGCCCAGCACCACCTGTAACTGGGAGTCCGAGTGGCATTACGTCCATCTGTCTGTACCGTGGAACCAGAAAGGTCTTTCCAAAATGTCAGCCTGAATTGGTTTCCTGTGCACGTGTTCAAGATAAAATCCTGACATCTTGCTTGATCTGGTTCACACACTCTGGCCTCTGTGCCCTCACGTCTTACTGAGTTCGGTCCCTGTTCCTCTGGGCTGCGCTGGCCTCTGTGCCTGTGGCTCCCCCACGTCCTGGGTCCTGGATCCTGGGTTATTTCCTCGATGTTTCTCTCTGAACTGTGCCGTGTGGTTCCTGGTGAAGGCTCTGTTGTCCGCTCCTCCCACAGGAGTGCTGGCCTCACGAGAACAGGGGCTGTGCCTTCTTTAAGCCGCGTTCTTGGTGCCCGCCGTGGTGCCTGGCGCAGAGATGCTCGGTGCGTAGCTGTTATGGGGATGGAATGTGAGTTCAAACGGGAGGTCACGAGAAGCCTTCTAGATGAAGGATGGCATTGGGTTGAGTTTTCATCTTTCAGTCTCATTGAGTCCCATGGTTTTGTTTTCTTTTGCTAGTGGGAGTGGATTTTGTTAATGCTCATTATCTAACACTGACACGAACTCTCTGTCCTTGTTTGTTCTGACGCCCCCACTTCATCTTTGCCTTTTCATGGTCTTTAATTCTGACTTTTAAGTCAGAAAATACCTGTTCGCGCAGTATCCAGGGTGCTGAGGGGCCTTCTCCTGAGCTGCAGTCTTCTAGAGGCGAATGCCCGTGGCCCGGTGCGACCTGCCGCCACTCCACCCTCTGGCATCTTCTCAAGGGAAATTTCTTCTAGAATTTAGAACCCGCATTTGTGTCCTCTTGAGGATCTGGTGTATTTGCTATTCTCTGATAAGATTTCTGTAACACGACCATTTCTTACTTGTTGCTTTGACTACCTGGAAATGTGCAGGCACATTTGAGCGTCTGGCGTAGAAACTGCCTAGCCCTTGTGGCCCGTGCATTTAGGATCACAGCCTTGGCTTTTTGCCTGCATTTCTCTTTTTCCTGTTGTAATTTTTTCCTTTATATTTCATCATTGTTTAGTGTCTGTGTTCTTGTAGATTACCTGAAATCCTTTTTGAAGTGAGGCAAGGCATTAACCTAAGTTTATACTTTCTATTTTGTGAAAAAGTCCCCTGCTAAACTTTGCTAAGGAAACGTAGGTTATTTTTCTAAATTGCATTGTTTTTGTTTAGGGGGAAAAGGAGGGGATTTTGTTTTGTTTTGGTTTTTTGCACAATTTACTTTTTTAGTAGGTAAAATAATTGCATTTTTCTTGTTTTCCATACACTTATGTAGCTGTGTTAATTTATATATTGAAAACACTAGAATTGTTGTGTTGAGTTCTCTGCTTGGTAAATTTTAAGCCATTTTCCCAAGTTGATCATTATTTTATGTAGGAGGAAATGAGTCTCAACCAGAAAGCCAGGAAGACCCCCGAGAAGTACTTAAGAAAACATTGGAATTCTGCTTATCTAGGTAAGGCTGGTAGTGATTTTTCTAGTACCTAATATCTGTATTACGCTTTGGTTATTATATACAAATGTGACATTTTATGAAGCAGTGTATATCTATTATCTGTGTGCATATATTTTAATAAGGAATTTAGAATATTAAGTAATAACAACCTTTTGATATGTTGGAGAACTGAACATGATCCTATGTCTGTGGCCCTAGAGATGGGCCCACAGATTCACCTTGACAATCATTTTCTTGACTGCGGTTTGAAATACAGGTTCCTGGGCCCACCCCACGCTCCCTGAGTCCTTCTTTCCGAGGGTGGGGCCTTAGAATCTTCAACCTCACTAACGTTTGGGGACAAACATCCTACATTGTTTCTGAAAGTGCAACAAATACTATAACAACAAATTGTTTTCTTAATATAGCAGTCATATTTGTAGTTGTTTTTTCTAAATAATACCTTTTTTTAGTGGACTCTTTAAAGTTCAAATGGCAGAAACTGGACATACAGGAAGCTGGGTTTGGTTGAAAGTGATTTTCTCTGAGTGATGATAACACATTGGCTGTCGATGATGAAGATTTTTCAGGCGTTTTCCCTGGAGCCCTGCAGATCCCACAGAGGTGTCTGGCGAGGCCCTCTGGGATCACGGGCAGTGTGAGGGGCTCTTCTGGCCTGGCACGTCCCTGCCGTCACACAGTAGGCCTGGTGCGTTGCGTCCTGACGTGGCGGACACGCAGTACCGTGGCAAAAGTTGAAAACCCAGCTCCACACCCGTCGCATGCACCCGTGGCCCGTGTGGCCAGAGTTGCCCACATCATCCAGCAGGCAGTCCCCGGAGATGGGGGCGGACAGGGCTCCGCCATGCCCTCACCCGGTGTGTGCAATGACTGCCACTGGCTGCACGGAGGGGCACAGAGGAGAGGTCCTGTGAACCCCATGACTGTGTTTACTTTTGGGCCTCATTCACTGCATTACATGTTGTCTTCTGAGAATTCACAAGGAACATTGATCTTTGGCCAAAGCACCAAGAGAGAGCTCGTCTTGGCCTAAACTGCCGATCATTCGTGGCTTACCTTTTTATGCTGTGGGTCCAGGTGCTGGTTCTTTCCTGCTTTTTAATTCTGGCTGCCAAGAAGCCAGAGCTGGGCTGCATCTTCTCTGGCAAGTGTTCCAGATTTTACAGCGTGCGTTTTGGGGATGGCCTGTTCACGTTTTCCTTACCTTTCTTGTTTATTCAGTTGGGTTTCCTTACTTTAAAGAATTATGAGTGTTTTTAATAAGCTACTCAAGTACTTTTTAGGACAAAAATAAGCTGTAAATAACTATATCCTAGAATTATCAGCTCATTAATTTTAATTGTATAAAATGCAGTATACTTTATACTTTTGCTCTCTCTCCCTCTCCGAGACAGTCACTTTGAAAAAAATTTAACTAAGGCCAGAGAGATGGCAAATAACAGATGCAGCTTGGGCTCTGATCTAACTCCAGAGCTGTGCCACACCACACCCGCACTTCTTGTGAAACTGGTATTGCTGTAGATGAAACTTCCTTTTGAAGAAATATTCATTAAAAGAGATTGTTTTCCTTCAACAGGGAGAATCTTGCCAGTGACATGTATCTTATATCACAGATGGATAGTGATCAGTATGTGCCAATTACAACGGTAGCTAACCTTGACCATATCAAGAAACTCAGTACTGATGTGGATTTGATTGTCGAAGTGCTAAGATGTAAGTAAATGACAACTTAAAATGGATAATACTTGCCTTTACAGTATTTCTACAGACATCAAATGTTAAACTACTGGTGGCAAATCAGATTCTTTCCCGGTCTTCCTTTCCTTTCTGCCCAGTCGCAGTAATTTTGGAATAGTGTCTGGCAGCCCCTGGGAGCGCTGGTTGAACCCCTTTTGAAACCTCAGACAGATTATGGGTCATATGAAGTAGGAAAAAATCTTCATAGTGGAGATTTTAAAGGCAGCCGTTAGATTCATGAAAAACAAAACAGGAGTAACAGTATTTATGATTAAAGTAAAATATATTTTGATTATATTTTTGCCACTAAGGAATTCAAATTTGAACTTCCTGCTTAAGTTTTGATGAAATATTGTTGCATTTTTCCTTAAAAGGATGTTGTGAATGAAGTTGTTTCTTTGAAATTGGGCAACATCAAACGAATGTCTAAACATTGCATTAGAGACCCACAGGGTTTCAGGGGACGTGGATCTCTGCCTCTCGTGGCATCAGAGACCCACACGGTTTCAGGGGATGTGGATCTCTGCCTCCTGTGACATCAGAGACCCACAGGATTTCAAGGGACCTGGATCTCTGCCTCTCTAGTCACAGTTGTAGTTGGTTTGTGTCCTGGCAGATTTAGGCCTCTACAACCTTTCTGTGTTGTTTATTTCTTTTTTAAAAAAAGGAAACCAGCTTTACTGAGGTATAATTGACATCAAGTGTGCACGTTCAAAGTGTACAGTGGGTGAGCTTTGACATAGGATATGTGGGTGAAGCCAGCCCCATAGACAGTTTCCCCAGGCACTTGTGTGGTTCCCGCCTGGAAGACTTCACTGTGGATTCCTTCTCTATTAAATGTGGGATATGTTGGATTTCTCTTTAAATTGGATTGTTTTTAATTACAAAAATTCACTTTTTATATGAGGGCAACAATTACAGGTGAATTACTGCTGTAGTTTCCTTCCTTGGGACAGCTACATTGCACAGCTGCACAGGGAACTGGGGTTGGTGCCATGTTCCCCCACTGCTCTCCTGCGTGGTTTTGAATGATTAGGCACTGCTGTGCCTGATTTAAAGCCTCACTTCCCTCACTACCATGACCTTTCCTCACTTACTTACACTCTTGTAGGAGCGTTTTCACGGTATCCCTGGTGTAGCTGCACTGACGACAGTCAGTGTGGGATGTTTTTCTCCTTGTGTGGATTTGACTTAACGATAGTATAAAAAGGTGAACATCTCACCTTAGAACTTAGTTGGATTTTCTATTCACAAATAAAAGTTGTCTTCTGTTTTTCTGTCTTTAGAGAAATGCCGCAGGTTATTAAATTGTTGCAGGAGATAGCAAGGAAACTGGCAGACCTCTGAGAATTGCACCACGTGGGTGTGTGCTTTCAGTGTTGCCATTTTGCACAGAAACCTGTGACACGTGTCTGTCTTCCAAAGACCAGCAGCTTTCTTGTCTCTATCTATACTTTACTCTGTAAAAAGTCTTTTTGGTTATTATCAGGAATCCCAGATTTAGTTATTCATTTTAGTCATACGTTGCAAACTTTGCTGCCCCGCTGAGGATAATTTCTCAGCTGATTCTTGCTGGCTAGGGGTCATTCGTGCAAATTTGGAAGGCCTGTAGGTGCTCGTAGCCCGCCTGCCTGTGGACGGTCCCTGAATAGCCTCCTTGCCCCTACCCACCCCCAACCCAGCTCCACTTGCCTTCTCTAGGACTGTACTTCTGGACTCCTGAGTTGTTACTTTGTGTCCAGTTGCATTCAACTCTTTGGAGTTTTGTCTTTTTTCGCTCAATTTTTGGACAGAGAGAACTGTATGTGCATCTGTAGTAACCTATGCAGTCAGAATATAGTTAGCATGTTAGTTGTGATTCTGAAGAGGGATGCCATAAGTAAGGCCCCATGAGCAAAGTTCTCATCTTATGTTTCAATCTTATCCCCAAAATACCTGGCAGAGAATCAGACACACGGTAGACACTTGATGAGTATTTTCATTTGAATACTGCAACTCTAGTGTTGATTAAGTTGTATAAATTACATTTCTAGACTATTTTATATCTTAGCATGCCTATAATGTATGTCACAGTGTATCTGACTCACGTGCTTTGTTTTTACACTTAAAGTCATTGAAATTAAAGTAAACTAGGCCTACATTTTTCAACAAGAATAAATTTTAAAATAATGTTGATGAAAACATTTCCAAAATGTGCAAGGTGATACCATATATATGAAGTCTGGGTATATGTAAAACTGAAATATATGTTTTTAGTGGATTCAGAGATACGTGGTAATCGTGTGCAAACATGAGTGGGAAGGAAACTCGTGACTCAGTAGACGTTATGGGGCAGGTGAACTGAGGGGAGAAGCACTAGAGGGTGTGTCCAGGTTCTGGTAAGTGTTACATTTTTTATAGCTCTATTGAGGTAGAATTTACATACCTTAAATTACACATGCTGTAAATGTGCATTCAGTAAGTTTTGACTTTTTTTTTTTTGGCCAAATATCAGTTCAATGTATGTTCCTAAGAACTGAGGATGGTTAGGCTGAGAAAGCATTTAACATGGAGGTCAGAAATAAAAGTAAAAAAACAGATAAACCCAGAAGACGGAGACAATGCTGTGAGTATAGGAAAACATGAAAAGAATTAATTACTATCCCCAGGTGATAAAAGAAAAAATATTTCTTCCATTATATTGCAAGTGACTACAATAAAAGGAAGGCTACAAAGAAAAATAAATGTCAGAGATAAGAAAGATAATAGCATGAATAAAAAATGCCGTAGGCATATTTAAAGGTAAGTTAAGGAAGCAGAACATACAGAAAAGAGTTTTGACATATTTCTACTTCTGTGAAGCTGCCACAATCAGGAAAACCAATGTGTCCATCACTCCCCGGAAGTCTATGCTGCCCTCTCCCCAGGCCACCAGTGATCTGCCATCTGTCACTGTAGGTTAGTTTGCGTCTTCTAGAAATGTTAGGTGGAATCAGTCATGCAGTGCCACTTATTTTTTGATCTGGCATAACTACTCTGTTGAGTGTATCAATGCATGATTGGTTTTTATTGCTGAGGAGTATTCTATTGAGTAGGTACACCACAGTTGGTTCATTCACCCACCACTTGATAGACATTTAGATGTTGACTACTCCAAATAAAGTTGCTGTGAAATCTCTGTGTGGACAGGCGCTTCCCTTTCTCTTGGCTGAATAGCTAGGAATGGCACGTCTGGTTTGAATGGCAGGTGTATGATTAACCTGGTGAAACTGCCCACCTGTCTTCCAAAGTGGTCGGACATTTTTGTAATTGGACTTCAGCAGCAGGGATGAGAGCTGCAGTCACTGCATTTCCTTGCCGATACTTGGTATGCGGTCTTTCTGATTTTGGATTTTCTAATAGAAATGCAGTGGTGTCTCCCTGGGGTTTTAATTTCTGCCTCTGATGATTAGTAAAGCTGAGCATCTCTCATGGGCTGATTTGGGCCTTGTACTTCTTCTTTGCTGAAGCATCTGTTCAGCTGTCCCCCCCCACACACACTTTTTTATTTTCTTCACAATTGAGTTTTTTAAAAAAATGCATTTCATTTTTTGGAACAGTTTTAGGTTCACAGCAAAATTGAGTGGTAGGTACAGAGAGTTCCCCTGTACCCCTCTGCCCCACGCACACAGCCTGCCCTATCCCCAGCATCCCTGCCACAGTGGTCCATTTGCACAGCTGATGACCTCCCAAAGCCCACGGTTTACATGAGAGCACACTCTCGGTGTTGTATATTCTGTGTGTTTGGATAAATGTATAATGACCTGTATCCACTGTTATAATAACAGTATCATACAGAGTAGTTTCACTACCCTAAAAATCCTCTATGCTCTGCCTGTTCATCCCTCCCCCTCACCAACACTTCCACCCACTGATCTTTTACTGTCCCCGTAGTTTTACCTTTTCCAGAATGTCACAGAGTTGGAATCATACAGTATGTGGCCTTTTCAGATTGCCTTCTTTATATGCATTTAAGGTTCCTTTGTGTATTTTTGTGACTTGATAGCTCATTTCTTTTTAGTGTTGAATCATACTCTAGTGTCTGGGTGTACCACAGTTTAATTATCCAAATAATCTACCAAAGGACCTCTTGGTTGCTTCCAAGTTTTGGCAGTTATGAACAGTGCTGCTGTAAACATTTGTGTACAGATTTTTGGGCAGACATAGTTTTCATCGCCTTTGGGTAAATACCAAGGAACGTAATGGCTGGACTATGTGGTAAGAATATGGTTAGTTTGTAAGAAACAGCAGACTGTCCTCCACAGTGGCCTCACCGTTTTGCATCGCCACCGTCAATGAATTAGGGTTCCTGTTGCTCCACATTCTTGTCAGCATTTGGTATTGTCAGTGTTCTGGATTTTGGCTGTTGTAATAGGTGTGTAGTGGTGTCTCACTGTTGTTTTAATTTGCATTCCCTAGTGATGTATGATGTGGGGCGTCTTTTCATATGCTCGTTTGCCATCTGTAAATCTTTGGTGAGGTGTCTGTTCAGGTGGTTTGCACATTTTTAAATCATGTTCATTTTCTTATTGAGTTTTGAGTTCCTGGTATATTTTGATTAACAGTCCTTTGTCAGATGTGTCTTTTGCAAATATTTCCTCTCAGTCTTTGGCTTGTCATCTCCTTTTCTTGACAGTGTCTTTCATAGCACAGAGGTTTTAAATTTTAGTGATGACTTTTCATGGGTCATACTTGTGATGTGTAGAATCTAAAAAGTCAGTGTCAAACCCATGGTCATCTTGATTTTCTCCTAGGTTTTCTGCTAGGACTTTTATAGTTTTTCATTTTACATTTAGGTCTGTGATCCATTTTGAGTTAATTTTTGGAAGGGTGTGAGGCCTGCGTCTAGATTCACTTGTTTGCATGTAGATGTCCATCTATTCCAGCACTATTTGTTGAGGGACTGTCTTTGCTCCTTTGTCCCTTTGTCAAAGATGTATGTGTATATATTTAAATATATGTCATATTTATTCTGGATAAAGTCTTTATCAGATATTGATTTACAAATTTGGTCTCCCAGTCTATAGCTTGTTTTCTTCTTCTCTGAACAGTGTCTTTTAAGAAGCCGAAGTATAAATTTTTTATAGAGTCCAGTTTCTTAATTTTTTCCTGTTAAATGTCTTGCTTTTGGTGTTGCATCTAAGAAATCTTTGCTTAGACCAAGGTTACAAAGGTTTTCTTTTAGGAGTTGTATAGTTTTGGGTTTTACATTGGGTCTGTGATGTATTTTAAGCTAACTTTGTACACGGTATGAGGTGTCAACACGCTCTGCTGTGCAGCCATTCCGGCACCACTTGTCGAGAGGACTCCCCGTCCTGCTGCATTGCTCTGTGCCCTGGTCACATTGTCCCCACACATGTGTGGGTTTACCTCTAAGATGTGTATTCTGGTCTGTTGATTTACTGGTCTGCTTTGATGCTGATACTATAGTGTCTTGATAACTATAACTGTGTAAGTCTTAAAATAGGCAGAAAATCTCTAACTTGGTTTTGGCTTTCCAAGATGCTTTGCATTTCTGTATGAATTTTAGAATCAACATTACAGTTTTTCAAAAACGCCTGTGGGATTTTTGTTGGGATTGCATCAATTCTATAAATTCACTTGAGGAGAATTGACATCTTACCAGTATTGAGTTTTCTAATTCATGAACTATCCCTTTTTTTTTTTTTTTTTTTTGAGGCAAGGCCTTGCTCTGTCGCCCAGGCTGGAGTGCAGTGGCAAGATCACAGTTCACAGCAGCCTCGAACTCCCGGGCTCAAGTGATCCTCCTGCCTCAGCCTCCTGAGTAGCTGGGACTACAGGTGCGCGCCACCACGCCCAGCTGATTTTTTCTATTTTTAGTAGAGACGGGGGGGTCTCTCTTTTGCTCAGGCTGGTCTCGAACTCCTGGCCTCAAGCAATCCTCCCACCTCGGCCTCCCAAAGTGCTAGGATTACAGGCATGAGTCACTGTACCCAGCCTATGTCTTTATTTATTTAGATCTTAAAATGTTCTGTTGGCAGTGTTTGCAGTTTTCAGTGTACATTTCTTTCATATCTTTTATCAGATTTATAACTGAGTATAGTCGTGTGCCACCTGACTACATTTCAGCCAGTAATGGACTGCGTATATGAGGGTGGTCTCGTAAGATTATAATAACTTTTTTCCTATACCTTTCCTTTATTTAGATATGTTTAGATACACACATACTTGCCATTGTGTTACAGCTGCCTGCAGTATTCAGTACAGTCACATGCTGTACAGGTTTGTAGCCCAGGAGCAATAGGCCATACCATACCACCTAGGTGTGCAGTAGGCTGTACCCTCTGGGTGTGTGTATGTGCACTCTGTGATGTTCACAACTGTGAAATCGCATAACAATGCGTTTATCAGAACATATTCCTATCGTTAAGCAGTGCATGACTATTTCATTTGTTTGATACTATTGTAAATGATATTTTAATTTCCAGTTGCTAATATCTAGAAATACAATTAACTTTTGTATATTAATCTTGTACTGTATACTAAAACCTTGCTAAACTCAACCAATTCTAGTTTTTTATGGAAATTGTATCAGATAGTATTCACTCCTGTAATTTTATGGAATAGTTTGTACTATAGAATTGGTAATATGTTTTACTTAAATGTTGGATAGAATTCTCCAGTAAAACCATGTGGACCTTGAGTTTTCTTTGTGGGAAGATTTTTAACTACAGATTCTGTTTCTCTCATAGATACGGGTCTATTCCAATTACCTCTTCTAAAGTGAGCTTTGGTAGTGTGTCTTTTAAGAATGTTTCTGTCATGTAAATTGTCAAATTTATTAGTGTGAAATTTTTCATAATAGTCTCTTAATACCCTTTTAATATTGGTAGAAGCTGTAGTGATACTGCTGCCTTCATTCCTGAGGCTGGTGATTTCTGTCTTTGTGGTGATAGACACCCCCTAGCTCGACTGTGGTCATGAGGTGCTGTGACTTGTGTCCACATGTGACATCATTTCATAGAAGTGACACCAAAACACAGACTTAACAAAAAGAAGTGCATGTAAAAACTGGCTACATCTGCATTAGGCCTGTTGCTGATTTGTTAATACTGTGCTGGCGTGGGTGTCCTCTGTCCTTTGTCAATGGTGCACGGTAGTTGTATAGGATGTTACATTAGGGAGCACGTGGGAAGGGCACAAGGGAACTTCATGAGTCTTAGAACTATTGCAAAATAAAAAGTTATAATAAGACAAAATTATTTTATTTTAGGTCCTTTTTGAAAGGAAAAAGCCATTTACCATATATTTTAATTCACTTTTATTTTTTAGTATTTGTTTAGAACCTTTATTTCATAGTATTATGTATGTTATAGCTCTTGCAGGGGTGTGTAAATTTCCATATTTCTTAGTTTTGAAAAATTCAACATACAAGGTTGGTTTTAAAACCTCTTGATAGTCTTTGCTAGACTAGCAACACTTTGGCAGTTTGCTCTTCGTTGACAGGTTTCTGCAGTGACGCGGCGTAACGCATCCCACTGCAGCATCACGCCCTCCTAGCTTAACCGTCGGTTTTCCTGTCTTTATAGCTTTACCTGTGGTCCAAGTGGACGAGAAGGGAGAGCGGGTGAGGCCGAGTCAAAGCCGCTGCGTGGTGATCCTGCGCGAAGTGGCCGAGTCCACGCCCGTGGAGGTGAGCGGCTTCTCCGAAGGGTGCCTGGGCACGTTCCCCAGGCTCTTTGTTGGTTTTGATTGTGTTTTATTTCTGTGTTTTTGGAGGGTGTATTTTTCAGAACGAATCCTTACGGTTGAGCTGTTTTTCTAGGATTTACATGCTCTTGATGGTTTCGGTGTGATTCATGTGTAGGAGGGAGTGGTTCTCAAACCCTGTGGTTGCAGGACTCCCTTACACACTTTACATTAAAAAGACAGGATTTGTGTATTTTGGTATTCAGAAATTAAAAGTGTAAAAAAGTTTAAGTATTTATTTATTTAAAAATAAGAATAGTAAACCCACAAGTTAAGATAAATAGCACTTTTGTGATAAGTAACTTTTCAAAACACATACTTTTATGATGAGGGGGCAGCGTGAAGAACCCCTGAGTGCCAGTGCTGCCCCTGGACCCTGCTGGTGTGCTCACTCTTTTGCTCACCAGGGACTTTGCACCATCAACACACACATCTTCAGGGTGAAAAAGGCATAATCCTTTTCTGTGAAAATGAGGTCTGGAGAGCATCCTTAGAGAACCAGTAACTTGAGCAATAATTTTAGGGAACCATAGTATTTGATAGTTTAAGACTAATAAAAAGTAGTCTACTGTTATGCATTGCTGCAAAATCTGTTACTTGTCCAAACGCTTAAACAAAGTTGCATTGTGTAGTAAACACACTGATGGTTATGCCTTGGGATAGTAGAGAAAAGTCTTCCTTGAGAGTGCTGGGGACTTGGCTCCTCTCCCCTCATGGGACAGCGTCTGCGCGCTCCGGGGACTCACAGAACTCAGGAAGCCTGGTTTGTCATTTTTGTCTCATGTGTCACTTGATTCAAGCCTGAGTCACTCATGCTGCATGTCTCTCCAGACGCCTTCCCTGCCGAGGAAATGGGCGTTTCCATTTGTGCCTCCAGGATTTAGCTTTTCAGTCCTAGTGGATCAGGGTGTGTGGGAGGGTTTGTTAAGGAAAACACTTACAAAGTGTAACAAAGGTGAGGAGCCCAGCAAGTTCTATGCCTAGAGTAAGAAATTATACCACTGTCTTGTAAGTATGGTCTTGTTACAATACTTGGAGAAAGAAAAATTAGGATTGTGTTTTTTTCCTCATTTTTATTAAGGCTCTGAATTTGAAGGACCAGCAGCATATTTCTTACTACTAATCTGGATATCTTTATTAACTCAAAATAATATTTAAAACATAGATCCTAATTTTTAAGACTTGAAATATTTATAAAAACTATAACCAAGTAGTATTTTTTACATTTTGCTGTAGATATTGACTTTTGTATATTTACATTATTCAGAACAGCACACCCTGTATCTCTTGTAAAACTTGAACAATGAAAGAGTAAGAGAGAAGGTTTAGAGGAAACCCTATGATAAATTCAAAGTTGAAAAGCCTAGAACAATCCAAATAATAAAATTAGGAAAGTAAGTTCCCAGGGACTCTGTGTGATATCGAACCCTTCTGCTGGGGCTTAGAAATACAGGCTATAGGGGTTTCCAAAAAATTCTTCTTCTTTAAATATAACAATGTGCTTGTCAGTGATTAGAAAATTTTGAATATTTATTCTGATGTTGTTAATGATGGTTTAGCTGGGATTTTCCCAGAGCAGAGCAATAAACCATTCTCCACTACTAGATTGGTAGTCTAGTGGCCTTAAAGTGTTACTGGTTGAGTTTAGAAGTCGTAATACTAACTTAGCATTAATTGAGTGTGACTTTTGCATAGATGTGTGTGTCTTCTCTGTTAACCAGTAAGCATTTTCCAGAGATTAGACAGCAAAATAGGGCAGTATAATCCCTGGGGATAATTTTTGTAGTTCGTTTGGTTGATGATTCCTTTAGTGCTTTTTGAAGTATAACTGGCTAGTAATTGTTTATGAAACGCCCTGTTTTTGGTACGGGATCTGCTGTGAGCGGCTGGTGTGAACGGAGCCACTCCAGCCTTCTTTCTCTGATGTGAACGTGGCTGTCTTCTCCGTGCTCTTACTTCGGCCCGTTTGTGTCTTTCTGTTTAAAGCGGGTGGCTGGTGAGCAGCGTGCGGCTGGGTCTTGCTCTTCTTACCCAGTCTGAGGAGTTCTCTTCTCCCCGGGGTGCAGCCACGTGCATGTGAGGCCAGTGCCACAGCTGGGCTTGGGGTCGCCGCGGGGCTGCCTTGCTGTCCGTCCTTGTCTCCTCTCGCCTTTGTTTTCTTTCCCTTTTCCTCCTTTTTTAAATTAAATGTGTATTTTTAATCTCCTTTTGGCTTATTAGGTAAATCTCTGTTTTGTTTCTAGTGGCTGCATTAGGGTTTTCGGTGCCGCCTTGGACGTCGTCGGAGGTGCCTTTAATATAGGGAATGCCGTGCGACTGTCCCGCGTTCCCCGTTGCCGGCCACTGGCCTTGCTGTTGCCGTGCGCTCTAGTTCCAGGCAGTCCTGAGCCCCACGGCGTGTCGTTATGTTTACTTCAAACAAGTCAATTTTTAAAGGAGATTAAGAATAGAAAATTGTGTTTTATATTTATCCGGTTTGACCATTTACAGTGCTGCTCATTCCTTTGTCTCAATCTGGACTTTTCTTCTGCCTGAATATTCCTTTAACGTGTCTGTGGCACACGTCTACTGGTGGTGGATCTTTTTCAGCTTTAGTGTGTTTGAGAAAACCTTTATTTCATCTTTATTTATGGAAAATATTCTTGCTGGGTGTGGATTTCTGGGCTGACGGGTTTCTTTCCGCGCCTGGGCTGCGTCGCGCCTGACGACTAGTCCGTGGCTGTTGTCCTCGTCCCTGTGCGTGCGGCAAGTCTGCCTTTCCCCGGCTGCCGTGAAGACCGCGTTCCTGGGTGGGAGTGGTTTGCCTGCCGGGTGCCTCGGTGAGGCCTGCCGGCTGCTTGAACTTGACGCTCACCGAGCCGGGACGCCCTCCTCTCCCTTTCGTCCTTTCTCTCAGAAAGCGTCTAGTCAGCTGTGGAGCCTGCTCCTTGTAGTTTCCATTTCAGACGTCTTTTTCATCTTCCTAAGTTCAGTTTGGGTCTTTTTAAAAAAAATTTTTTGTTCCACATATTTGTTTAATATGTTCAGTCCTCATCTTTTATAGCAGATGGAATATTTATATACATATATAATAACTATTTAAGGTTTTTGTCTACTAATCCTATTATCTATATCATCTTTAGGACTAATCTTTCTCATTATAGGTCATATTTTTCTGTTTCTTTGCACGCGTGGTAATTTTTGAGTAGATGCCAGGCAATTTGAATCTGACTTTACCAAATATTTTTGTGTTCTTGTAAATATCTTGAGCTTTGTTTTGAAATGCAGTTAAGTTACTTGGACCCACTTGACCCTTAAGGAATATTTGTCAGGGATCAGAGCACCCTTTCCTCTAGGCTCATTTCTCCTGCTGCTGGGCAGGGCCTTCTGGGTCCTGCCTAGTGTCCTGCAAAGTGGGAGGGAAGACGAGCTCCCTCGGTGCGGGCGCTCTGGGGCTGTCCTCTCCCAGGGCTGGAGCGGACCCTTTGCAGGCTCCTCTGCTGCCTTCGCCGCAGGCAGGAGACTCCAGGCGTGAACTGGGTGCTTGCGGGGTCACCTTGTTCACACCCTCCCTCAGGGATCGTTCTCCTGTGTGCCTAAGGTCCGGTGTCTGGAGGCTGCTTTTCACATATTTTGTCTCTTGTTTTTAATTGTATCATATGGGAGGGTAAATCTAGTCCATCTTGGCCAGAAGCAAAAATCCAGGTAATTATTTTTAATTTCTTAAATTACTTTTAAAAAAAGTTGTATAGTTATCAGCCTAGTGGTAAAATGATATTATATTTTTCACATTAATTTAGCTTGATGGTATCTTGGGAGTAGAGAAAGCTATCAGTAAGTTGTGCATTTTCCATGGCATTGTGATTCTAATTCTGGGAGCCCCACTGCACCCTTCAGGCTTTTTTGAAAGAGAGGTTTACTAGGCATCATGGTATGTTGGACTTTCTTTAAGGATATATCCTTAAGAGGATGCATTTTTAAAAATTTTTTGGTGAGAACAAAAAGTGGCGTAGTTGAGAATTAATTTCTAACATCTCTATTTCCTGTAGGAAGTAGAAGCACTATTTAAAGGAGATAATTTACCAAAATTTATAAACTGTGAATTTGCCTATAATGATAATTGGTTTATCACATTTGAGACAGAAGCTGATGCACAACAGGTATGTTCTTTCCACCACCCCGTGAAGTGCATGGTTTACCAATATTTAATATTAATACAAGCTGGTACTAATCGTGGGCATTGAGATTACTATCACATTGTGGTGTTAAGTGTGAATATAAAGTACAGAGAATATCCAGTTGAGGGAACTTAAATGGGTGTGTTTGTGTAGACAGTTTTTGTAACAATAGAAAAAGCATGTGACATTATTCTCTAAGGATATGGTAAGATGAGCAGCCTAGGAAAATCTTCTGCTCTTACATCCGGACAGAGAAAAGGTTTGCTATTTGCAAAGTGTTTGGGAGAAATTTGAACCTAACCTTAATCTTTCAGTGGGCATCGTTGTGTGTTGCAAGATGCTCTTAAAGGGATAGAGAAGTAAGTTCTGTGAGGAGACGTAGGAGTTAAGGTCCTTTTCTTGCCCGCAAAGGAAGCATCTTGCTTGAGGGAAGCAAGTCAACGTGCGTAAAGGAATGCCAGGGTGTGTCCTGTGCTGAACGGTGTCAGTGCTGTCGGGGCTCAGAGAAGAGAACACACAAACTGAAGGATGAGTTTGAATCGCACAAAAGGGAAGAAGGGTAGAGAGGGATAAGACTGTCCTGTCTGTGGAGCAGAGTGGGCTCTGCGGGCCTGGCCCATGGGGCAGCCTCCGGGCCAGAGCCTTCAGAGGGGGAGATAGGGTTAATGGAGATTTAATTTGGAGAAGAACAAGGAGATGTATAAATAATGACTTTTGAATGTTGCGGTCCTAATCTTCTCCCTTCCTGTCTGGCATTTCCTTTCCTGAACTGCTTAATCACAGTTGCAAATTGGGATTAAAACTAAGAACTCAGTATTCATCGTTTTTCCCTGGGGTAGGATCCTTTGCCTGTGGTCTTTGGGAGACTTTTATGGTATCTATTAATACTTTAAAAATTATATACAAATCTTGCTTATGAAAATTTTGGCTAGAGGTTCCGTAGCTCTTGTGAAGTTATTTTAAGGAATGTGTGACCCAGAGGGCCAGGAATCACCCTCTAGATCCTCTTTGCTGTACATCAGTTACGTGGTTGGTTATGTGAGCTGTTGAATTAACTGTCAGTTCATCTTACTTACGAGGTTAACAGAATGGAATTATCTACTTGATTTTGTCCTTAGGCTTACAAATACCTTCGAGAAGAAGTCAAAACTTTTCAAGGAAAGCCAATTAAGGTAAGCAAGACCATTGGTGGTTATACTTTCTTTATTTGCAAATTGATGTTTTTAAGTATTCTGATAGAAACTTAAATATTTTCAAACAGGCACGGATAAAAGCAAAGGCAATAGCTATAAACACATTTTTGCCAAAGAATGGATTTAGACCTCTGGACATGAACCTCTACACGCAGCAGCGTTACACAGCATCCTTTTACTTACCTCCAGTGTACAGTCCCCAGCAGCAGTTTCCCCTGTACAGCCTGATTGCCCCCCAGACGTGGTCGGCAGCACATAGCTATCTCGACCCACCCTTGGTAAGTCTTGTCTTTACCTGGTGTTTACTTAATAGAGATTTATATTGCAGACACTGTACTAGGTGCTTTGAAGAATTGAAATTCTAGCCCAGTGAAACAGACCTTCATATTATGCAGTGGATTTTAAATTGAGGTGGGAACTCGTAGCGGAGCTGTGTACGTGACAACTTTGGAGGGCTGCGATGGCAGTCCTGGTCCAGCTGCAGTCCCCTCCTGTCTAGCAGTTCCTGGGAAGACACAGAATGCCATGGGAGCTCCAGTGTGCCTGAGTATAGAGGGAAATGCAAGAGATTTACTAAGGAGAAAGAGGTATTTTAATGGGCTTCTAACAGTCAAGGGCAAATAGAAGACATGCTGTCTCACAAGCTTTGTTTTACTTCTCACCAGCCTTTAAGTTGGTTGGCAAGATTAATTTTTACAGATTTTGGCCTTCGTTGGGGCCTGTGGTTAGAATTCATTTTTCTCCATCTGTGCTGCTGTAGGTGCTGGGAAGATTAGGTGGGTCCTGGTTGGGAATCAGCAAGAGTTTGATGGGGTGGGGGGCAGGAGAGTTAGGGGCACACTGATAGAATGTACTTGCAGTGGAGGTCTGGGCTTAGAAGAGAAGATGGGCTTGTACACTGGGATGTGCATGAGGTGGCAACACAGGGTTAGTTGGTATAAGAGCAATGGAAGGGTGGGATGCACTGAAGGTTATGGTCAGAAAGCAGAAATTGAGTTAGTACCTTTGAAAAGAGTTTATGTTCAGGATACGGCTGTCGACCTGGTCCGGGAACGAGTGGGTGGGTCTGTGGTCGGGTGGCTGGGAGCCAGACACCTCATCACACGAGCATCACCACCAACAGGCAGAAAAAGAGGCTAGTACAGAAGAGGGAGATCTGGGAAAAGTGTTGCTTCAGCGTGGATTGCTGGTATCTGCTGTGCACTGGACAGTAAAGACAAATGTCCTTGAAGAAGCAGAGGCTGGGAAAGGCAAGTGTGTGAAGCAGGAGGCAATTGCAAGAGTAGACATGTATTAAACCCATAATTAGAGGGTTTGTCAGGTGTTGTGTCATCATCTGAGTTTATCAGAAAGGGTCAAGGAGAAAGAAGTTCCGTGAGAATGAACAGCAGGTGCAGCAGCAGGTAGACAGGGTTGTGAGCATCCACGCTAAGGCCTGGCCTGGACAGGGGAGCTGGGGCAGGCTGGTGACAACCCGTAGGCTCTGGACAGGGGAGCTGGTGCAGGCTGGTGACAACCCGCAGGCTCTGGACACGGGGAGCTGGGGGCAGGCTGGTGACAACCTGTAGGCTCTAGACTGTTCTGAAGCATGTTGACTTTTACCTTGTGGCACGTGGGAAGTCATCTGAGGCTTCTGAGCAGGGAAACAAAGTTATACTCCACTTAGAAAATAGCTCTCATGGCCCTGTGAGGAATAGTCAGGAACAGAGAAACATGTTAGGAGAGATTCTCAGAGGGGTCCATGACTGTGCCCCAGAAGTCTGGGACCATTGCAGTAAAATAACATTTGGCATGCAAGTGGCTAAAATCAAAATTATTTCTATCTCTATTGAGTGAATCCTAATGGTAAGAAAATGTACTGCTTTTTTGAAGTATTACTCCATTCTATAGAAGTGTACCCATAGCTGTATAGTTCCTTTTCCCAAAAATATATCACAAGAGCACCTTAGAGGAACTTCAGTTGGTGCATGCTTCCTGTTGCATGGTCTTCCCAAACCTGGCTAACTGCCACACTTGTCCTGTTTGGTTCTTCTGCAGTCAGCTGCTTCTCCCGTTGCTTTAAGCATACTTGCCCCAGAGCGGATTGGGATCTCATGGGATCCTGGTCATTTCTGGCCTCGACTTGCGTTGCTCGTTCAGGTCGCTGTTTGTGATGGCTGCTGGGCCTGGTGGGGCCTGTGACTTCAGGGCTCGCCGGCAGGGCCTGCCACCTGCTCTGAACCATGCTGGAGCAAAAGTGAGAGATGGTGCCTGTTGATCCCCAGCAAGTTAGGGTATTAAGGTATTGTGTAAATAACCAGCTTTATTTTTTATATAACCAATTTTATTTTTTTAACTCTTGAGCAAAATTACCTAAGTACCAGAGTTCTTTAATGGCTCTTCTGGTGGATATATTTTTAAATATTCTGATTCTTGCAGACTATAGAGTTTCTCAAGTAATAAATTGGAGATTCTAACAGTTTTAAGAGTTTCCCTTTTGTTGCATTAATTTTTGTTTTAAATCAGGGAATGATTTTATTTTGGTCCTAAGCTGTCTCTAATGTTCTTTTTCTATTGTATTTTCCAGTTAGCTGTAGTTAAGGAGAATCACTTGATTTTTTCGTTTCTATTTCTTTCCCCTTTTTTTCAGACAAGGAGGGGCCCCTGCATATCTCTGTCAATTCAGTGAAAACGCAGGGTGGGGAGTGCAGTGTCCTAGGGAGTCAAGTGCTGTTGAAGGGATGTCAGGTACAGAGTATTTGGAGCCCACATGTCCAGAAGCCAGGAAGTGTGATTCCTTTCTTCATAATTTTTTTTTTGGAAGAACTGTTTCAACACTAAGTTTTTTTTTTATCTTATTTTTGTATGTGTCTAGATTTTTTAAATAGTGGCTGATATTTAAAATTTTGTGCTTAGTGTTTTTAATTTTTTACAGTTGTATATGCTCATTACTGTTATATGCTCTGTATAGCCCTTTCTTCTGAATCTTATATTTGAATGCCGTGTGTCACCTTAAACTGTGACTTGGGGAGTAATTATTTATAACCTGAAAATATCCTGCTCTTCAGAGCAAGACTTGCATGGAGGCAAAGGGTAAAGACAGCCCTCAGAGGCTGTGATTATGAAGTGAGCCATATTAGTAGCAATAGGTCTGTAAATAGTCCTAAGATTGAACTTCAAGGAATTTTATTGAAGTCATCAGGAGTCAGGAAAATCGTGTACTTCTTGCCAGTAATGGAGGTAGTATTATGAGTAACCATTAGGTTAAGGATTTGGGCTTTTTCAGACAAATGTGTTAAAGATCACAACACCCATGTTCAGGAACCCACATGATCTTGAGCGAATTTCTCTTCTTTCTTACTGTCAGTTTCTATACGTGTGGATTGTCTTCTTCAATGATTTTCGTAAAGGATTAACTGACAGGGTGCAGAAAAAGTTCTTAACACCAGCCAGGCCGTTGTTGAGCGCTCAGTAAATATCACCCGTTAGTAATAATTTTACAAAATCCTTTTTTCAACCTATAATTATTTTTTAAGTGTAACATGGGGCATACCATCTCGACAAGATCAAGAAATGACCTTGGTTACCACAGATATGATAGTACTAACGAAATTGAAGTCTGTTTTATGGTTTGTTTACTTGTTTGTTTTTTTAATGAATCTAGGTAACTCCATTTCCAAATACTGGATTTATAAATGGGTTTACGTCCCCAACGTTCAAACCTGCAGCATCTCCTCTGACTTCACTCAGACAGTATCCTCCTAGAAGCAGGCAAGTTCCCCGAGAGATTCCAGTGCATGTGAGCTTCATGCCGCTGCGGTTCCAGGACCTGTGATGAGAGATGTATTCGCCCACTAGGAGTGCACACCTGAGTAAACCATATGAAGCACACAGTTGCATTCTGTAAAGATTAAACACTAAAGTCTCCTGTAGTTGCCTACATAAAGGATAGATTCTCTTCAGAGAATGCTTTTGGAGCAATTTGCATGTACCATGTGTGCCTGCTTTTTAATTTGGACCTGGACTTAAACACAGAGAAGCAGGGCCTCAGCACATTATTGATAGACTTGCATTGTCCTGTATGTTATGTGTTAACCTTGCCAAGTAACATTTTTATATTTTATTAAGTAGAAAACAGCTTTTAGCTTAGATATTCCACATTAGCATGCTCATTTTATAATGCCTGGACCGTTTTTTAACTGAGCATATGCAAACATTTTATTTACAGGAATCCTAGTAAATCTCATCTGCGCCACGCAATTCCTAGTGCAGAGAGAGGACCTGGGTTATTAGAAAGCCCTTCAATATTTAACTTCACTGCGGATCGATTAATTAATGGTGTGCGGAGCCCACAGACGAGGCAAGCAGGTCAAGCCAGAGCACGGGTGCAGAACCCTTCGGCGTACACCAAGAGAGAGGCTGGCGCTGGGCGTGTGGAGCCCAGCAGCCTCGAGTCCTCGCCTGGTTTAGGGAGGGGAAGGTGAGTTGTTGGGCAGGTGCTATGTACCTGTTATAAACTATCGATATTTTTAAAATCCTTTAATTTAGATACGTTTTATAATTATTTTCAAATATATCACAGAAAATCAAATTGAAGGCTGTAAACATGAAAGATTTTATATAATTCCCGTGAGTGGTTACTTTTAGAGCAGAGAAATTATTTAATAAGAACTATAGGTGGAATTGAATTGTTTTAGGTCACAGTCATTGTTTGTAGCTGGTTTTAAGCTCAGCGTCCAGATTCTGTGTGCCTACAGTCTCCCCTTGCTGTGTCGCCGGCCCCCGTGTCCCTTATTCTCCCGTGCACCTGCCTCTGGCCTTGGCCCCCATTCGGCTGGGTGTGCAGTGAGGTACAGCAGACAGCCAGGAGCTGGCAGTCATGCAGAGTGGCCTTACTGGGCCTCGTGGAGGCGGGCCAGATCCATGTCCTCTCCCTGCCCCGTGTCCTCTGATGCGGCCTGCTCTCTCTTGCTCTGCCTTGCCTTCCGCCATCTGTACCTCTGCTAGGTGAGACTGGATGAACGAGCACGGACTGTGCTCCCACCTGCTGTTGGCAAGTCCTGTTCGTCTTCTCTGTGGTTGCCTTGATAAGGACCTTCAGGGTCTCCCTGTGACAAGTAAGGAGCACCAATTCAACCTCCCTGAGCTTTTGCTTTTTCTTAACCTAGCTTGAAAATTTAAATGAAGTTACTTCTGAGTTTTCCTTATGTAAAGTACATAGCACAATGTCAGACATCCAGGAGCTCCAAAAGTGTTGGTTCCTTTTCCTTCCTGGCACAGTGTGTGCTTTCAGTGCAGTGTGAGAGTTAAACACACAGACCCCAAGAGCAGCTAATGTGCCTGTAGCAACTAAATCCACATTTGTGGAGTGGCCGACCTCCAGCACTGGCTCAGTCAGGAAACAGCCACACCAGCTGTCTTACAGAAAACATGGCATGGAGCCGGTTCCACAGCTGTTGGAGGTAGAAAAGGCAAGGAGACGCGAGTCGTGCAGAGTCAGTGACTGCATGGAGCTGGGGCTCAGACCTCGGGGGCAGGCCCCGCCCTGCCGGGGCTGCAGCCGTGGACAAGTGCAGGAAGGTGTGGATGGGAGGACATGGCCTGCTAGCAGAAGCCTGACAGGAAGTTTCCTCACAGAAGAAGCTGGGGTTTGCAGAACTCGGGCCACATCACAAAGCAGTATGAAAAGGTGGATTTGGAGCTAAGAAGCAGTGCCTTGTTAACTAGCACGGCCCACCGTGTATGTCCTTCAACGACATTTGAAATTCCAAACGCAGCAATAGCAACTGTATGCTTTTGCCTGATAGATGCAGATTTTGTACAAATGGGGACCTTCCCCCATCTCCTCAGTAAGAGAGGATTACTGTCCTCCTACCCGAATAATCTGAAACCTAAGGGCCGCAGCCACAGCCAGTGCAACAGGAGAGAGTGGTTTGGTTAACATGCACCTGCGTGTGCACGATGGGCCGTGAGTCCAGAGCTGGTGTTTATCGTCCTTCCACTCTGCATGTGCTTCCTCCGTCTTCAGAGCTCTTCAGCAGGAGGGTGACCCAGACCTTCCTCCTGAAGAGCCCTACCCGCAGTAGGCGTGCCCGCCTTAACATCCCCTTCTGGGGAGGGTTTGTTTTGTTTTCCGTTAACTTGTTCTATTGTAGCGAGGCACTAAGAGGCCCAGAGAACCCTCTCGGGCCCAGACATGCTTCTCTACCCTGTGCACGGCAGCCACAGCAGGTACGTCACCCCGGTCAGGTTCAGTGGAGCAAGGGGCCCAGGTGCCAGGTGGCAGTGTCTGCCTCAGTGGAACCACTGCTGTCACCTGGGGAAAGCGTTCCTCTTTGGGTCCAAGGCATCCAAACCTTGGAGTTCAGAGTTATGGGTGTCAGGGTGCTTTCTTCCCCCACTGTGGGGCCACGTTGGGCCCACGCCGTCCCTTGTGAGTGGGACCCGCCCCAGGCCTGTGGCGAGTCTTGGTCCTGCTGGCCCGTGCTCTGAGTTGTGGGTGCTGCCACCGCAGGTGGGTTTCCAGGGCTTATGCGGGCTGTGTGGGGTGCCGTGAGGGCACAGAAAGCTTTGGTTAGGTCCACTGGTGTGGTGCAGGTGGGACCAGGGCAGGAATGTCTGGCCCCCAGTGTTCAGGTCTGTGTTGAGGCTGCCGTTGCCAGCGCCTGCCTCCCATGGCAGTGCCTGCTACGTGACTGTGCAGAGTCTCTGCTCCGTGTCTGAGTGTAGACACTGTAGGTTGGTGTTCGCCCACTGGTTCCAGGCATGCTCCTGATTAGGGTGCAGTGCTGGAACCGTCACGTGACCATCCACAGTCCAGATCTAGGACCCGCCGAGTCAGGCTTCCTGTGAGGCCGTGGGGTGGTTGCAGTGAGGATGCCTGGCAATAGAGGCTGACCCCTCTGTTCCTGCAGGACAGCAGGGTGCAGGGCCCTGTGCCCAGCCTCTCAACTCAGTGTGCTGTGGTTGGTGGGTGGCTCAAGTCTGCGGTCACTGCGTGTCCCACGGTCAGGCCTGCAGCCACTGCCAGGGCCCAGTAGAAAGCCAGGAGCTACTTCTGGAGTGGTTTTCTGCAGGAGACAGCCTGGCTTTGCTCCAGAATCTTAAAGGTTTGGGTCATGCTTCGGGAGGGGCTAGCCAGAGGGTCACAGAGCACCTTTTGCTTGGCACAGAAGTGGAGAGGGATCTAAGCTTCTGTTTCAATTAGTTACAGCATCTTAGGCAAGACTACTTTTGATTTCCTGTAAATAAAGGAATGCATCAAGATTATTTCTAAACTCCTTTCCGGCTTATGTAGTATAAGGCCCTTGGAGAGAGACTTTGCATTCAGTTGAAATGATAAAGGGATAAATAAGTAAAAATAAAATCACACATTGAAGTTAATGTGTGGCTTGTTGGACCACATAAGCCCATCCAGGGCCTGGAAATGTCATGGTCTCTTGTGCTCTCAGGGCCTGACGTCAAGAGTGTGTGTGCAGCTCTGAACCACAGCGCACGGCAGACCTTGCTGCCTGCAGGGGCTCTGATTTTGAAAGCCGAAATGCAGAACACGGTTCCAAAGGCTGGCAAGTGGGGGCAGAGACAGGGTTCATGAGTTCCGGGGTCTGCGTGTGGCCCCCTTGGTGCGTGGTAGACCACTGACCAGTAAAGGCTGAGAATGGGCGAGGGAAGCAGGTCATCTGGGGTCTTTTAAATTTTGCTGATAAGCGAACGTACACTTGATAAATTCTCACTACCATTTTAACTCACCTGTGTAGTTCAGCATCAGATTTTATACATCTTGTCATTCCAGCTGAACAGATACTCATACGTTCATATTTTAGCAAAAATTTTGCATAGCCACTAGGTAAGTTCTTCTCATAAATGCTTTTCTTTTATTTACCTGTCTAGACATGAGTTAGTCCTTTACTGTAAACTTTTTATTGTTGTTTTGCTGATAATTCTTAAGGTTGGGATTTTAGAATCAAAAGTCGGCTTTGAAAGATTACAAAGTAATGAAGACAGCATCGATGCTTGCTTTGATATGTGAGCACAAACGTGCTCAGTGGGAAATTTCCCATTGGAGAAAAATAACAGTCTTTCACTTCCCATTCCTCTAGGAAAAATTCCTTTGGCTATCGGAAGAAAAGAGAGGAGAAGTTTACAGTGAGTACATAAAGCATGTGTCATCTTTACAAGACGTTTAAATCTAATTTATACCAAACAGATATGAAGTTAATTAAATGGGTTAAGGGTGAGACATGAGAAGGAGCCTTTCAAAGGACCTTTTCTTTTAACTTGAAATCTGTTAAGTAATAACTGACACTCTTGATGCAGCCTGAGGGAGGAGGAGATTGTGGAGGTTTTACAAGTGTCAGTGGCTAACTTGCGTGCTGAGCATGATCCCGTCTACATAGGTCTGTGCTGTGGAGCTGTGGCCAGAGCTTCCTCTTGCACATGCTGCGGTGGGCGTGCGGTGTCCAGATGCCTCCCCCTGTGGGGTGGCTGTGCTGTAGGGTTTAGAATGACTGGAGCCATTGGTTCTGACAAGCAGGATAAGCTTCTCCCATGTAGGGGTGTGTTCATCAGTATTTTTCCTTCGGAATATTTTAACATGTGCCCACTGTGTACAAAGCATTACTGTCTTCTGCGTAACTTACAGACAGGACAGACCCACAGATGAGCAGTAAGCACATGCGTGGTGATTACGTGAGCTGTAATCCCTTTTGCTCGGGCTGATTAAACCGTTTCACCTGTGGACTCTGTTTGTGCTGGGCTCTACTGGAGGTTGGTGCGGGACTTCCCATCACCGAGGGTGGGAGGACATGGTGGCAGAGTCAGCAGCATGTGTGACAGCATTTAGGAATAGATGCCATGGACTTGCAGGTGTAGAATCCCACACTCGGAGAACTGGAAGAGACCGTGGGAAACTCCTGGTGCAGCCCCGACCTGTCACTTGCGTGTTGTCATCACAGCAGACACATCCTCTTTGTCCAAAACTCAGAAATTACACCTTTAGTAAGGTCGGCTTAGTGTACTTTTTGGTTAACCCTTTGGTAAGGCAGTTTATATCAGTTTAATTCCAGCTGGAGTTAGTGAATTCCTGTAATCATTCGGACTAATAAGGTACTCATCTGAACGTCTGTTAGGAAACGTGCAGATGCTGTCGTGTCTGCCATGAAGTAGCCGCTACACCATTTCTGCTTTGTTTTCCTGATTTGTGGGATCATACCTGTGAACCACTGAGGAGCTCAGGAACATCGCTGAGTGTTGTTTTATTATAGAGAGCATACGTGTTGTCATACTTACGTGCTATAACAACTGCAGAAGCCTGCAGATGGCTAACAAACGTGTGAGCATTTGGGCCCAACCATGCCCATAAAACCGTGTAACTGGGAAAAAGTAAGCCAGAGTTAGGTACCTGTGCCACAGAAAAGGCAGAGATTCCCAAAATAGTGGGATTTTTGTCAGCTTGGATTCATTCATCCCTTCACCTGCTTTCACTTGAGTTCTGACATACTTTCTCTAGAAGCTGCTTGCATAGGGAATCGTCTTCCTATTGGTTTAAATTTCTGGGAAATGTGAGCCCTTTCAAGTCAGGTGGCCCCATGAGAGCTTTGCTTCCTGGCCAAAGCAGCTTACCTTTTAACTAAAATACTCGCGTCCACCTGACGTAAGCTGCTTTCCCCTTTCTGTGCCCTGGCTTGTTAAAGCTAGGTGGTGGTTTTCTAGTGAAAATGTGTCACTGCCTTTCTCCTGAGATCTTGGGCTTATAAATTATACTCACGTGTTATAGTACTAGGTTTACTTTTTTTTATTTCCTCAAACCTTCTCTCTAGAAAAGTACTGAGTTTACTTTCTTGAAGTCAAAGAATCTGATAAAAATTTATCAAATACTGTGTTTTTACATAGTTATTTTAAAAATATATATATTAGGTTATTAAGTATGAAATGTCCGATTTCCTAAAATATCTAAGTTTGACATTTGATATCTCTGACATTTCACTTTGACGCTTCTTGTTTTTTGTTTTTTAATTGTGAAGGTACATCCTCATTCTTTCACATGTGTTTTGGCTTGTTATTATCTTTCAAAATTTTTTTTTAAGAGCAATTTTTGTGAAACCATGGATAAGTCAAAAATTCATGTTGTTTTTGAATATGAGTTCCATTGTGGAACCAGTGCTGCGCAGACAGCTTGAAATGTCAACAAAGTGTTTGGGAAGGATGTGGCTAATGAACACACCGTACCTTGATAGTTTGAGAAGTTCCATTCTGGTGATTTTAATCTTGAAAATGAGCCACGTGGGTGACCTGAGGCCAAGGTGGATAATGATGAGCTGAAAGCTGTAGAGGAAGGGAATCCACCTCAACCTACGCGTGAATTAGCAGCAGGGTTTGACGTTACTGTTCCAACAATATTGGACTATTTGAAACACATCAGCAAGGTAAAGAAGCTGGACAGATCGGGCACCACATGAATTAAACAAGCATCAGAAGAGAAATCGTCTCGAAGCTTGCCTTTCTTTGCAAAAGAAAGGTGTAGAAAAGGTGAACCATTTCTACACCATATTGTGATGTGTGATGAAAAATGGATTCTTTTTGACAATTGCAAGCGTTCAGCACAATGGTTGGGTAAAGATAAAGTGCCGAAACACAGTCCAAAACTGAATATTTATCAAAAAAGCTAATGGTGTCTGTTTGGTCCAGCACTGGTATTATCCACTACAGCTTCATGCAACCTGGTCAATCGATTACAGCGGGTGTCTGCTGCAACCAACTGGACGAAATGATGAGGATGCTTGCGATTAAGTAGAAGAGATTGGTCAATAGAGACAGGCCAATCCTCTTGTAAGACCACATATTGCAAAAAACAGTGCTGCTCAAACTACAGCAGCTGGACTTGGAAACTCTCTGTCATCTGCCGTATTCACCAGACCTTGCACCGGCTGACCAGACCTTGCACCGGCTGACTACCGTATTCACCAGACCCTGCACCAGGGCTTTGGATCCCTTCTTGCAAGGAAAAATATTGAATTGACAACAAGCTGTGGAAAACGCCTTTGACGATTTTATTGCCACTCGCTCTCCAGGCTTCTTCACTGCTGGCATAAACAAGCTACTGTTAAGATGGCAAAGTTGTGTCGATAGGTTAGGTGCATACTTTGATTAATTGTACTGCTTCTTGTTTGAGATATAATAAACTAAACTCATTCTAAATCGGACATTTCATACTTAATGACCTAATATTAAAGTGTTTCAGTAAGTTAATTTTCAGATAACTAAAGTGTCTGGTGGTGTTTGAATCATTTCCGGCCTCCACCCTGTCCATCTGTCACTCTGACCTCATGCACGCCTGTCCCCTTCCTCTGTTCCTGTCGGCTGACTGTGTGCTGGAAAGCAGAGGACCCTGACAGTCATAAAGAGGCAGCTCTGTGAACGGTGCATTGACCTTGTGTCCCTTGTGATGTGTCTCTTGGGCCAGCAGTGGTGTTGTGATTTCAGCTTCACGCCTCTGCTCTAGGTGGTCGACATTGCCTCACAAATGACCTCGGACTGGGTGGTGAAGGATTTGTCCGGTTGAATTATCTGTGCGTTGTTTGTTTGCAGACTTCGTCCAGACAAATGTGAAATGGGAAGATTTTTTGCTTTACTCTTGGGCCTTCTCTCCACACTGTATGACTCTGGGGTGTCCTTCTGTTGCAGAACAGCCAGACACAGTCTCCAACGCCACCAAAGCCTCCGTCACCAAGCTTCGAACTCGGGCTGTCCAACTTTCCCCCATTACCCGGAGCTGCAGGCAACTTGAAGACAGAGGACCTATTTGAAAACAGGCTGTCTGGCTTGATAATGGGATCAACAAAAGAAAGGGTGAAGTATATGCTGCACACCTAATAGTTGCTGACATTTACTACGTGCTGGTTTCCTGTCGGGCACTTTGCTGAGCTCTTTACACACATCAGTTTTTAACACTCACAGGAGGTTTAGAGGTGAGGTCACGCAGACTGGCAGTGATACCGTCTGTGTTGAACTCGGGCCGGGCCCTCTCCTTACCTGGCCATCTGCTGTGGTCAGAGGTGGAAACCTGTGCCATGAGGTGCTGTTCAGACCCTTTCCCTCACCCAGAAACTTAGGTTGCATTTTCATTGTTGTTATTCACACCTGCCTTTATTTTACAAGACAACAGAACGAAACAAAAAAATCTGAATTATACAGGAAGTCATATAATTTTTAGTCATCTACATGACACAAGTAGCAAGAAGCCTAGAAGAACTGTATTATTGGTGGCTTTTGGTGAAGTCTGTAGGCTGCCAAACGAGGTGCTGTCACCCCACTGCAGCAGGGTCATCATCCTAAGGATCCCCCTGAGCTGTGCAAGTCAAAGGATGTTCATTTCCAGTACTCTGCCTGGGTTCTAGTGTGCTTACCCAGTTGAAGATGAGATTTGTTCTGCTGCCAGGATTATTGTTTGAAGGCTCTGGAAAGTACATAGAAACCGTTTTCTGCCCAGTTCCTGGCTGTGCATAGTAAGTGCCCAGGAAGAGCCTGTGGAGCACTCTGGCTGATGTGCCCCTTACCCTTCACTGCGGCTGTGCGCCAGAGCCAAGGTCCATGCACCCCCACCCCGTCTGCCATCCCCAGATCTGAGGAGTCACTGCTCCATGGCCTCTGGATTCTGGGGGAAGGAACCATTCCACAGCTCAAGTTCCGAACCACTGTTGTGAATACGACAGTTCCTTGGTTACCAGGGCAGGTTTAGGATGGATTTTGCTTGTCTTGAAACCAATGCCAGGTGAAGTGTTTAGTCCTTTTCATATTGGTAGGTGGTAGTTGCTCCTGTTTTCAACCTTGGAGGTTGAGTGCATTCCAAGATTCTTTATTTTATAGTAGCAATCACATGTTAAATTTGGCACATGTTAAAGGTTATTATAAGTCTGAAATTTCCACACAGTGATTTCTGAGTCATTAATGCCTTACAGAATGGTGTCAGAGAATCAGTGCACTTTAAAGATTGTGAAATCTAGTTTTCAAACTGTGGCCTACCCCTGGTATTGGGCAGAGAAGAACAGGCAGATCTCCACCCCTGCTTCAGAAACAGCAGCTACTACTTTGTGTATTTTGAATTTCTATGTAAGATTTCTTTTGAAGAAGGAAATGGCTACTTTAAAAATGTCTGAACCTGACTCCATGGCCAGGTGCCACGGTCTCTATCGCTGCTTCTCGTGTCGATAAGACCCTCAGGTTTCAGAGCTGTGGGGGCGGGGGGCAGCGGGGTTGGGCACAGAAGCCTGTGGCTCAGCCCCTCTGCTGTGGAGCGGTTTATGATGGCCACTCGGACTCTGCACGAGTTGCAGCAGCATTCCGACACTGAAGCTGCCTCAGGACTGAACGGACATCCTGAACTTGAATGAGCTTTTACAAACAAGAGTGGACATTGCCATCCATACATTTCCACCAAGCGAGTTCCTTCCGCTTGAGCACAGGAGTCACAGAGGTTCTGGTTCTTAGACCAATGGGCCCTGTAGTCTGTGTCCACCCTGCTGAGGGCATGAGTGTGACGTTCCCTCCTGAGCCACTTTATTTCAATTGTGAATTTTTTATCTGCTTTGAAAAGTAAAGCATTTTAAGAAATTTTTTTCTTTTTGTACTTAAACTTGCTACCATTTATTTGCTCTATTACCCTTTTTAAATTACATGACAAGTGTGTCATTACACGCAACATGAATAAGATTGACCATGTGAGAAGTAGCCACTGTATGTGTGGGTCACTGGCTGAAGTGAGAAGATCTGGTTTTGTTTGTTTAATAAATTTAGGGGGTACAAGTTGAATTCTGTTACACGTGTGTATTGTGTAGTATAGAGTTTGGGCTTTTGGTGAACCTGTCACCTGAGTAGTGTACAGTGTACCCCACAGGTAAGTTTCATCTCTCACCCCGTGGCTCTGCAGTGTCCATTATACCACTCCATGTGCCCTTGCATGGCCACAGCTCAGCTCCCACTCACAAGTGAGAATGCGTGGCATTTATTTCTCTGTTCCTGAGATACTGCACTTTGGAGGGTGGCCTACAGTTCCACCTAAGTCACTGCAGAAGACATTATTTCATTCTCTCTTATTGCTAAGTAGTGCTCTGGGGGGGTGGGGGTGTGTGTGTGTGTGTATATTTAAAAAAAACCTTTTTTTTTTGGAGACAGGGTCTCAGTCTGTCCCCTAGCTAGAGTGCAGTGGCGTCGTCACAGCTCACTGCAGCCTCAAACTCCTGGGTTCAAGCAATCCTCCTGCCTCAGCCTCCCAAGTAGCTGGGACTACAGGTGTGCTCCACCACGCCTGGCTAAGATTTCTATTTTTAGTAGAGACGGGGTCTCGCTCTTGCTCAGGCTGTTCTACCACATTTTCTTTATCCACCTGTCAGCTGACGGGCACTTAGGTTGATTCCATATCTTCACGATTGTGAATTGTGCTGCAATAAACATATGCGTGCAGGTGCCTTTTTGATGAAATGATTTCTTTTCCTCTGGGTAGATCCCCAGTGGTGGGGTTGCTGGCTCGCACGGCTGGTCTACTTCTAGTTCTTTGAGAATCTCCACACTCATCTCCATGGAGGCTGCGCTAATTTACATTCCCACCAGCGGTTCACCGCCTCCACGACAACGTCTGTTGTTTCTTGACTCTTTAAGAACGGCCATTCTAACTGGAGTATGATGGTATCTCACTGTGGTTTCGATTTACTTTTCTCTGATGATTAGTGATGTTGAGCATTTTATCATATGCTTTTTGGCCATTTGTTTATCTTCTTTTTGAAAAATGCCTGTTCACGTCATTTGCCCACTTTTTAATGGGATTGTTTTTTGTGTGTGTGATTTGTTTGAGGTTCCTTGTAGACTCTGGATATTAGTCCTTTGTCAGACACACAGTTTGCAAATATTTTCTCCCATTCTGTAGGTTGTTTACTCTTTTAATTATTTATTTTGCTGTGCAGAAGCTTTACCTATTTTTTACTATATTGCATTTGCTTTTGGGGTCTTAGTCATAACTCTTTTCCTAGGCTAACGTCTAGAAGAGTTTTTCCTAGATTTTCTTCTAGGATTTTTATGGCTTAAGGTCTTACGTTTAAGTCTTTAATCCAACTTGAGTTCATTTTTTAATATGGTGAGAGGTAGGGATCCTGTTTCATTCTTCTGCGTGTGGCTGTCCAATTTTCCCAGCACCATTTATTGAATAGGACGTCCTTTCCCCAGGGTATGTTTTTGTCTGCTTTGTCGAAGATCAGTTGGTTGTAGGTATATGGGTTTATTTCTGGCTTTGCTATTCTGTTCCATTAGTTTGTCTACTTTAATACCACTAATACCATGCTGTTTTGGTTTCTATACCCTTATAGTACAATTTGAAGTGAGGTAATGTGATGCCTCTAGATTTATTATTTTTGCTTAGGACTGCTTTGGCTATTTGGGCTCTTTTTTATTTCAATATGAAGTTTAGGGTTGTTTTTTCTAATTCTGTGAAAAGTGATGTTGGTATTTTGATAGGAATTGCATTGAATGTATAGATTGCATTGGGCGGGATGGACATTTTGACAATGTTGACTCTTCTGATCCATGAGCTTGAAACGTTTTTCCATTTGCTTGTGTCATCTACAGTTTCTTTCATTAGTGACTTAGTAGTTCTCATAGAGATTTTTCACTTCCTTGGTTAAATTTATTCCCAGGTATTTTATATTTTTTGCAGCTATTGTAAATAGGATGGAGTTCTTGATTTGGTTCTCAGTTTGGTCACTGGCATATGGAAATGCTATTGATTTTTGTACATTGTTTTTTTTTGTTTTTTTTTTTAAACCTCAGACTTTGCTGAATTCATTTCAGTTCTTTGCTTCGTGACCTTGGACAAACTGCTTTAAATATTCTGAGCCTCAGTTTCCTCACCTGTTTGATTGGGAGCATTAATATACCTGCTTCCAAGGGTGGTTGTTGAATTCAGGTGAAGACTACTATCAGTACCTACCAGAATTTACTCAAATTTATGTAGGTGGGGAGGTGTCAGTCTTCTGTTTTAGTTGTAAGAACGAGTATTACTGAACTGTGTTTGGAACTCTGAACTTGGCAGATATTTGATTGTTCGTTCTGTGCCAGGCTGTGCTGGGCCCTGAAGGATCAGACCAGTAAGAGGTGCTTGACTCCATCCGGTTGAGAAAACAAGCTTGCAGAACAGAAGTGCAGGAGAGGAGGAGCATTTCCTCATTTGTGGAGAGGACGAAGTGGGAGCACTCTGCACGCAAAGGACAAGATTGGGAAGTTTTAGGCTTTTTTTGCTGGAGAAGATTGTTTCCCCCTTGTCCGGGTGCCTCCTTGGGTAGGGTGGGCGTGCCCAGGGCAGCCAGCTCCACTCAGCACTGGCACGGCCGGCCCTCCTGTGTCTCCAAGGGCAGGACGGGGGCAGGCTCTGCAGACGTGGTGGAGGCTTCTATGCTTGTGAGTGAGACCCTCCCCTCCTGTAGCAAAGATCTAAACTGTTACTCGGTGATTTTCAGAGCCTCAGTGCAGATACAAGTTCGAACACTATCCCTGTGGCAGTCCCCAGAGAGCCCCTGGTGCCTGCTTCCTGTACTGTGTCAGCTGCGTATGAGCGATCCCCCTCCCCGGCCCATCTGCCCGAGTGAGTACTGATGTTCTACCAGCAGTTCACTGTTCACTGATTTGAGTGGCCTGTAATGTTGCATGAGATTCAAATATTTGATGTCATTTTTACAGGGACCCCAAGGTGGTAGAAAAGCAGCGGGACGCCCACAGTGGGGACAGACTCCCTTCCGCCCTCACTACAACTGCGTGTAAATCAGTACAGGTGAACGGAGCTGCCACGGTACGTACCTCTCGCCTGCCTTGCTCCATGGCAGTCAGGTGCTCTAGTATGGTGCAGAGAGGCAATGCACTCCTCCAGCAGATCATTTTTAAATCAGACCTAATTTGGTGGGTTTTTATTTGCATCTGTACGTGTTGTGTTTTCTATACAGAATACCCTGAATATTTGCTAATAATTTTCCACTAACCGCTCTGGTTGTTTCTCAGTCCACAGCCATGTAGTCCTTTTGTTTCAGTGTCAGTCAGTAGAGGTTTCTTGAGTAATAACAAGATCCCAATGCCTGTTCTTCTGTAGAACTTACAATCAAGTAAACATTTCCTGTATGTGTGTGTTGTGTGTCTGGTAACAAGATAGGAAGGGCCGGGCATGGTGGCTCACACCTGTAATCCCAGCACTTTGGGAGGCCGAAGCTGGAGGCTCACTTGAGGCCAGGAGTTAGAGACCAGCCTGGGCGACATAGCGAGACCCGCATCTCTACAAAAAATAAGAAAAATTAGCCAGCGTGGTGGCACCTGTAGTCCCAGCTCCTCGGGAGGCTGGAGCAGGAGGATCACCTGAGCCCAGGAGCTGGAGGCTGCAGTGAGCTGTGATGACGCCTGCACTCCAGCCTGGACAACAGAGCGAGACCCTGTCTCAAAAAAAAAAAAAAAAAGGAAGGAGAAGACAGTGGCTCCCAGAAGCCCTGAGCAAGACCCCATGGCCTGGCAGGCCTAGACCCCAGCGCCCTCTCTGGTCTCCTCCCTGCTTCCATTCTGATTTGCATCCTCAGTTGGACCTTGAGTGAGCTTTGTCCTTGGATTTGGAAGTTGAAGCCCTTACTGTGCACTGAGTGAGTCTAAAAGAAGATCTTTATGGGTTAAGATTATTAAGGTGACGAGTGGTTTTGCAGGCGGGACATTTTAGGGCTTCTGTTACTTAGCCTCTGTCTTCCACTTGTGTGAAAATCCTCTCACACTTCATTTTGAAGTTTTTAGCTCTGTCATCACCATTCTTTTTTGTGTGCTTAAGGTTTTTAAATTGCTTTAATTAATATAGTTTTTATTTGTATTTGGATAGATTAAGGGGTACCAAGTAGGTTTTGGTTAGATGGGTGAACTGTGTGGTGGTGACGTCTGGGTTCTTAGTGTACCTGTCAGCGAGTAGTGCACGTTGCACCACTGGGAACCTTTTCCTCCCTCCCTCCCTCCCCCATCTGACTCTCCAGTGTCCGTCGCACGCTGCACGTGCCCCGCATTGCTGTAGCTCAGCTCCCACTTACAAGTGAGAACATGTGGCATTTATTTTTCTGTTCCTGAGATACTTGACTTAGAATAACAGCCTCTAGTTCCATCCAAATTGCTGCAAAAGACATTTCGTCTTTTTATGGCTGGGTGGCACTCAATGGTGCACACACACCATGTTTTCTTTACCCGCCCATCAGGCGATGGGCACACAGGTTGTTTCCATATCTTTGCAGTAGCATCTTCATCGTTCTTAAATGCACATGTCCGGTCCTCTGTAGTTTGAAGTGTCTAAAACATTTTTAAAGACAGTTTTGGTCTGTCATGTCAGGTACTGTGTTGTCTTCTCAAGGCAGGGGGTGAAAGCAAGCAGCGTTTGTGTCTTCTCTGGGGTGTCATTTCTTTCTTTAGGGTCCATATTGCTCCGAACGCTTAAGGCCAAGCATTGGACAGAGTGCGGTCAGCTACTACACCTTTTCTAATTTTATCCATTTTTAAACGATTCTTGGAGGGAACAATGAGCTGCAGGGGAAACTAAATCGTTGGATTTTGTGAACTTTTTAAAAGTTAAAAACACTGGTGAAGATGGAAATTTATTATAGTTAGAATTAAATTCTCTTTGAAGTGAATGTGATTCCCCGTATTGTCCCTGGAGATGTCATTTTATGCATGTGATTCAACGTTTGTTTCCAGGAATTGCGAAAGCCCAGCTACGCAGAGATTTGTCAGAGAACAAGTAAAGAGCCTCCTTCTTCCCCGTTGCAACCCCCGAGAGAACAAAAGCCAAACACTGTCGGCTGCGGGAAGGAGGAGAAGCAGCTCGTGGAGCCCGTGGAGAGACACAGGGAGCCCCCAGCCCTCAAGTCCACGCCCGGAGCCCCCAGAGACCAGAGGCGGCAGCCTGGGCGCCGGCCCTCTCCCCCAGCCCTGGGGAAGCGCCTCAGCAGGGAACAGAGCACTCCCCCCAAGTCTCCTCAGTGAGAGCCGCACGTCTGGGAGGGCTGCAGAGAGCTGTGGTAACCACACACGAAACACTCTTCCCACTCAGTATGAGAATGAGTCGCTGGTTAGGAGCTTGCAGTGTTTGAGGCCTGTGGGATCCTGCAAGTTATTTTTCTTCTGTGAGTCGGATTCTCCCCCTGTAGGAAAAAAATCTATTTTTCAGGATTTAATTAATATAAACCTTATTTTAGGTTGGTGCTTAACTGGAGGTGATGCATAAGTCAGATTTTTTTTTTCCGGGATAGAAAATGCATTTATCCTGACAAATTGGTATTTTTTATTAAGCCTCCATGTGGCTCTGAATGCAAGCTATATATAGTGAGTTTTTCTAAATTAAGGGAACTATGCTACTTTACTTTTTAGTAACTGGTCTGCAAGTGCGTATCTCTAGGAAGTCCCAGCAGGTGGGTGAGGGCTGGTGGCTCCGGCAGAGGCAGGCGTGGCCTCGAGGAGGAGGGGCTGGCAGTGTCAGGACACCAGCACGGGCACGGGAGCTGTGCTTTCATCTAAACCATAATGGGGGACTCTAGCATGTAAAATGTAGAGTCCTGTTTTGATCGAGTAGGCAGAAGGAACCTGCAGGGAGCACCCAGGGAGGCCTGAAACCTTTGAGTTTTGATGTACTGCAAGTAAGTAACCAGCTTCTCACTCCAGTTTCAAGTGGCTATTGTGTAAAATAAATTCAAAGCACATTGTGAATAGAACCTAAATGAGAATACAAACTTTGTTGCCCACTGACATGTTACCAGAAGTTGTACCATGATGTTGTTTTGATCCCGTGGCGACGCCTGCTCCGTGCACATTTTTGTCCGTGTCCCCCAGCACCTGGGTGGAGAGAGCCCACATCCCAGCCAGCTCCATGTGGACGTCTTCCTGTCCCTCTGCATCGGCACATGGTTCAGAGTCATGTAATCGTGAGAGAATGGTGTTTGTGGTTTTCCCCTCTTTGGCTGGTGGAGGACAAGAATCCCTGCTCTTTTACCTCCAAGACGAGGGTCTCGGTGGTTCACTTCTAGAAGTGCTGCACTTCTGAAGAACAAGGATGCACTAACGTTAGCAAGTTTATAATAAAGTTAAATATAAATTATTTTGTTTTAAAATGCCTAAAATTCTTCTTTAAGTATTCTAAGCAGCAAACATTAAAATAAGAATATTTCCTGCTAAATGTAACCATACAGTTTATTCCACAAAATGTTATTTAACAAGACTGAGGGTTTTTTTAAGAAAAAATTATTTCCATCCAATATTTAAAGACTTGAATTTTATTTAAACTTGAAAATGACTTTGCCTTAACTTTTGTATGAGACAGCTTCACGTTCGTGGAGCCCGGCCCGGGTTGGCACGAGTGGCCAGCTGCTCGGTTACAGTGTGGGTCTTGTCGCTGGTCTCACTGAGTAAGCATTCTGTAGTGCAAGAACTAGCAGTCGTTTTGTAATATACCTTAGAGATCTTAAACAGTTGATCTTTTTTCAGATTGTTGAAAAATCCTGTAAATGCAATTAGTCAATACTGTATTAAATATGTGCACTTGGGAGTGTGCTTTGCTTGTACAGTTGTAAATAATCAGAACATATTAAAAAGGTACCCTACAGAGAAAAATCTGATAAAAATTATTGATATATTATAAATGTTGCTGTTGAGCTGGATGTAGATAAACTAAATGTTGTGGTTTGAATATTATTTTAATTTGTTGAGATCTTTTTTCTTTTTCTCTTATACTGGTGTGTTGAACTGATGCTGCCTCTTTGCTGCAAAAGGGAAATGGAAAGTCTTATTAAAAGCCTTCAAGTGTTTTCATACTGTTTTTTAAAGTATGTAAATACATACTAATCATATCTAATGTGAAAGAGTTTTAAAGTAAAATACAGAAAGCAAAAACTGGCAGGATCTTCACCTGAAGGTAAAAAATAATCTACTAATTAAAATCATAAGTAGTTAAGCATGATTCACCCTGCCAGAGGAAAACGCGCCTGATGTATTTGACCATTTCCTTCATATCAGTTGCCATTATTGAAACATACAGAAGTACACACAGTGCTAATATTTTTCAAATGCCTGTTAAAGGAACGTGGGAATTTATTTCTTTGTAGTTGTCTGATCACTGACCAAAAAATCAGAAATAATTGACCTCTGAAACCGAAACTAAAGGATACGGTAAAAGCTGGGAAGGCGACTCAGGCCTGGGCCCTGCATGGTGTCTTCGCTGGGGAGGGCCTGGGCGCTATCAGCCATCCTCGTTCCCAAATCACAGTGCCTGTTCGCCTGCCAAGCAAGCCTTGGCTTTTAATAATGAGAAGTCCTTTCCCCAAAGGTGTGAGTATTGCAGCACAGGGTGTGTGTGGTTAGGGCCATGTTGGTGTCACGGCCGCCCACGGGAGAGCAGGGCGGGCACAGTGGCAGTTGTCACGGGTAGTGCTGCAGTTACTGCCCAGCCAGTGACAGTCTGTTGCATCAAGAGCTGCAACTCTGCTCAGATGTGATTTTTATAGCATTCTTTTTAATTAAGCAAAGGTGACATGCCAAATAGCTATATAATGTTAAAAAAAAAAAAAAAAAAACACCTTTCTGATATTACTTTGAGATTCTCCACTCAGAAGAAAACAGGAGTTCTCAAACGGGAAGTGTGGCGGCACCAGCAGATTGCTATGTCACATGCAGTGGGTGACAGTGGCTTTCACACATTTTTTTAAAAAATTATCTTCCTGTCCCCCAGCAATGACAAATGACATCTTTTAAATCATAAAATCGTGTGATGATCCTTACCATGTGGAGATAGTGGAGGTAAAATCTGGCCCTGCTCCTCCAGACAGGAGTTTAGGGGGAGGAGCTGCTCTCTAGGGTGGCTGTCTTGGAGTTTCCCACCAGTCACTCCGTCGTAGCATCACTGGTCGCCACTAGCAGGTGGCAGAACACGTCTTACATTGCTGTATTAATCAGGATTTCTGCAGTTTGTTTCAAAGCTGGCTCAGTGCATCCAGGCGACAGGTTGCAGATGGTGCGTGCCTGTCCGTGTGCCCCTCCGGCGAGCTGTGGTCACTGTGTGCTCAGGGCTTCAGCGCAGGAGGTGCCGGCAGTGGAGACTGACTGCACGGCGGCTGCCAGGTCAAGAGTGGGGTGTGATGTGGACGCCTTCTGAGGGTCTTTGGTTTTGTTCTACTTCTTTTCATTGAGACTGGAATCAAGCGTACATGTAAACTATTGGTAATTTAAGTTTCCTTCTGTGTCATTCAGTGTAAAAATGTCTAATTTGAAAAAAATGTAGGTTATGAAAAATAAAGATTTAGGCACTGTTCAATTTTTCTTTTGATTTTTTTAAATTAAAATTTTCTTCAAGAATACATCTTTTTTAAAAATAATTTTTTGTCTGTTCCCATCAGTGTGCAAAGAAGGACACGTGGGACTGCCCAGTTGTTTGGGCTGTCCAGGTTCCCGCCCCACGTGCTGGTTGACTGCTGCGTGAGGGGCTGCTCGCCCTTGGTGTTTGAAGATATTCAGATGAGCGTTAAAATCAAATATTCATGAGGAGACAATCCTTAAATCCAAGATTTACCGCAAAAATAAATATCCCTGTGTCATTTCTTTTGTTACAATGGCAGTGTCTCCCCCAAGATGTCTCCATAAAGTTATTTGCAGTTGATGGGTCATCTTGGTTTTCAGATCACAAATGAGTCTCAAAAACAAAGTAGTTGAGTCATCTGTCAACAGTGGTGATGCACGTGGATGAAACCTCTCGTGTTGAGTGGACAAGCGGTCGATAAAGATGTTAAGGGACTGGTTTTCCTCTTCTGTGAATTGCCTTTTTATATCTTTTCCCCAGTTTTCCACTGGTTATCTTGTTCTTATTGGATTGATTGTTCTTATTGGATTCTTTGTTCTGGCTATTAATCCTTTGTTACATATGTTATAAATATTTTCTCTCAATCTACCAGTTGTCTCAGCGTTATTTAGAATAATATCTTTTATAGATTTTAATTATTATGTAGTAAAATTTATCAATCTTTCCCTTTATGGTTTGAGCATCTTAGACTTGCTTAAGAAGTCTTTCCTTAATCCCAAGTCATAAAGATAATATTTTGTGCGCGTGTGTGCGTGTCTTTAATCCGGCTGGCATTGACTGCGTGTGTGCGCGCTCGTGGGCGTGCTGAGGTAGGAGCCCAGTTTTACTTTTTGCTATATGAAAGTTTCTTTTTCCAGTACCACTTACTAATGAGTTCATTGTTTCCCCACTGATTCATGATGCCACTTTGTTACTTACAGAGTTCCCACGTGGGCGTGGATCTTTATCTGGGCTCTCTGTTCTGTTCTGTCTCTGTCTCTGTTTCTGTTCTGCCACCATAGCCTTCAATTCACCCACCATTCTGCATTACGAAGAATTTCCTTCCTGGAACTCATCACAAATGCAGTTTTTATTAATTTGATGAATTATTTATTGAGTACGTATTCTCTGTGCACAGCACTGGCCTTGAAAATTTGGGAGAAATAGGGTGACATATTGCTTTGCGATTGCCACATAAATCCCCCCATAACTCAGTGGCTCACACTCGTAGCCCTGCCTCTGTGGGTTGGCTGCTGGGCTTGGCTGGGTGGCTCTGCTGGGGGTGGGCTGGTCGGGCCAGCGGGAGAGCCAGGACGGGTTCTTTTCCTGGCTGTAGGAGATGTGTAAGAACCAGATCCTAAATGTTTAAATCCTTTTTCCCCCCACGAAAGTTTGAAAGTGTTGCATTCCATTCCTTGGTATATCCACATCTAGTAATGTTAAAATCTTGTGTTCCTCTAAATCACTGGCTGACACTGACAGTTGAAGAAGTACTGCTAGCCGGTTGCCGGGTTACTGGACCTGATTGGGCACAAGCCATTTCTGAGCCAAGTAAACTGCTGGCTCGCTTAGACCAAGGTGTGTGGGTGCACTCTTTAATGCTGTGTTCGTGGCCCACCCGAGAGAGGCCAGAGAGTGAGACAGGAAGCCAGAGGATGGGCACAGCAGGAGCGTGGAGGGGGCTCAGCCAGAGACTTTGTCATCCCGTCTGGGTGCTCCTAGAACTTGTGCCCAGAGGAGGCCAACCCTGCCCTCGTCCTCGAGTCACAGAGGAGGGTGGCCAGCTTCACACACAGGCGCTGGAGCTGACCAAGTGGGGACGCTGCCTGTGGGGAGGAAGGAGGAGGTGCAGCCCCGGCGATTTCTCCACGCGGTGAGGGCCCCTGGACATGCACCTCAGCCACCAGCCACCTTGCATGGCCGAAACCCGTTACTCGTTTCTTGAACACAAGTGTGCCTGCGTGTGCTAGATACATGTGTATAGGCATTTATATTCAGTGTAGGAAAGACTCTGTAACGTTAATTTATGTTGTGCAAGAATTTGGGGTATTTACAAGTAAAACAGGTCAACTCCGAGGGCAGCTTGTCAGACCCAGTGCTTTCCCGACACCCTGTGCTCACGGCTGATAGAACAGTGCTTGTTAACGTCAGGTTCCTGGCTCCACCCTAGGCCTGCTGCACCCAGCCTGCGGGGCCTGGACGTCTGCCTGAGGCGCTCAAGTGACTGTGACTGACTGGGCAGGCTTTGGAGGGTCTGAGGGAGCAAGGACGAGGGTCTTTGTGCATTGACTTGGGACTGACCCAGGGGAGCTAACTAATTCCTCTGTGGCCCTGGACACATCTTGTTCTGAGGAACTGAGTTGTGAAATGTCGAGGGCCCCAGGGGATGGCAGGGGTGTGGCTGAGGTCCTGTGGGGGCCTCGAGGTGCGAGCAGTCGCTCTGGGAGCTTTTCCTTCCACCCACACACACCCTTAAACAAACCTTTGTTGTTCCTTTATGACCTAGAATGAATGAATGAATGTTTCTTTGTGCTCTACAGCCAGAACTTAAAAACAGGAATGTGGAATGTTTCCAGCTAACCACTGAGACCTCCACACTGGTGAGCCCCTCCAGGCCCCTGGATAGGTCACTGTCCCGGGGTGTCCGCCTCTCTCAGACCCGGAGTCTGGCGGCAAGCACGGAGGAAGTGACCACAGCACGGCAGAGGTGGAAGGTGGTTTCCAAGCAGCAAGCAGTTAGAATTGGAAAAAGAAGGGTCTCGGAGCCTCGTGGCCTGTGGGGCAGCAGGGGAAAACACGGGCGCAGGAGCACCCGTCCCACGGAGCCTGCTCTGTGGCCAGTACCACCGAGAGAAAAGAGAAACTCTTTATTTCAGGCCGAGTGTGCTGAGCCAGAGGCGTAGACTTCTTTCTACTGCCAGCTCCTGCCGTGAACGTGGGGCTTGGGGTGCAGCCGAGTGTGGGCGCTGCAGTGTTCCCCAGCGCACGGCGGGCTTTGCGGGCTGACGCGCGTGTGGGCGCTGCAAGAGGTGGTTTTGGTTTATACCAAGGGGGTCACCAGAGAAAAAGCAAGCGGCCCCCGCAGACGTGCCTGACACCGGAGCCCGTCACACAGCTGGAAGTCGCTGAGCCTTCATCTTTTCCTTTCTTCTGCTTGCTGTGGGTGTTTTGCTCTTCTTTTCTGATTTTCTTGAGAAAAGAACTTAGGAGATTACTGACTTGAGATCTTCTTTTCTAATGTAAGCATTTAGTGCTGTAAATTTCCCTCTCAGCACCTCTTAGCTGCATCCTATTTCTGAGTACTCTTAAGTTTTCTTTGAGATTTCTTCTTTGGCCCATGGATTATTTAGAAGTGTGTTGTTTAACTTGCAAGTGTTTGGAGATTTTTTTGTTGTCTGCCATTGATTTCTAATGTGGCTCCACTGTGGTCAGAGAACATGCATGACTTCAGTGCTCTTAAAAGTTTACGGTTTGTTTTATGTCCCTGGATGTGGTTACCTTGGTGAATTTTCTGTAGATGTCTGTTATATCCTCTTGTTGAGCACATCGTTCAGTCCTGTGTCCTTGCTGACTTTCTGTCTGGTTCCATCGGTTGCTGAGAGTGGGGTGTTGAATTCCCCAACTGTAATAATACACTTGTCCATTTCTGCATTTTGCTATTTCTCTTTCCAGCTCAATTAGTGTTTGCTTCATGTATTTTGAAGCTGTGTTGTTGGTACATGCGTGTTTAGCATCACTGTGTCATATGGTTGGACCAGTCCTATCACTAAGCAGTGCTGTTCTTGGACCCTAATACTTGTCTTTGCTCTGAAGTTCTACTTTATTTGATGTTAACGTGTCCATTCCTGCCTTTCTCTCTCACGCTGTTTGTGTGATGTGCCGCTTCAGCCTTTCACCCTCAGCCTACCTGTGTCCTTGGATCCGAGCGAGTTGCCTGTGGACGGCATGGAGTTGGGGTGGTCAGATCCGCTCTGCCAGCGTTTTAACTGGCGTGGAGAGACCATTCACACTGAAGCAGTGATTGCTGTATCAGGGCTTACATCTGCCTTTTTGTTGTTTTATTACTTGTTTTCCATTTGCTCTCTCTGTTTCTGTTGCTCTGTTTCTTTTTTCTTGCAGGTTATAATTTGCCAATTCTCTATTCTCAACTAGGAATCGTTAGGGGGCAAAGGCAGGTGTCTGTGCCCATCAGGCAACATTTGCAGGGTGGCTGTCTTAGTCCATTTCTGTTCTTATGCCTGGATACCTGAGACTGGGCACTTTATAAGGAAAAGGAATTGATTTCTTACAGTTATGGAGGCTGAGAATCCCAAGGCTGAGGGGGCACATCTGGTGAGGGCCTTGCTGCTGGTGGGGACGCTGCAGACCCGCGGTGGCACAGGGCATCACGCGCGAGGGGGCTGCATGCTCACAGCCTCGCTCAGGTCTCTCTTGCTGTTCTTACAAAGCCACCAGCCCCACTCCCACGATTACCCACTGATCTGTTAACCCGTGAAGGGCGCCGTCATGACCCTGCACCACCCACAGGCCCCAGCTCTCGATGCTGCCACGCTGGGGACGCAGCGTCCTTGTGAGCCTAGGAGGGGACAGATATTCGGGCCACAGCATGTGTTTTCCAGGGTACAACCTCTCCTGCAGGCCTCCTCTGCCCATGCATAACCTTGGGCAAGGTATTTAATCCAATGGGGTTGCAACAGTGCCCACCTCATGTGGCTCTGAGGAGGATGCAGTGAGCATTTGGAAGTAGCCTCCCAGCACCTAATTCCACGCCCCGGCCAGCAGTACCCAGGTCCTTTGAGAAATTGTCCATCCACACTTCTCAGCGGGCGGCTTGGGTCGTGGGGTCCTGGGTCTTAGGTGGCCCATTCCTCTGGCCTCTGATTGGTTTCGGGATGAGAGATCAAACGCAGGTCAGTGAGATGCAGGAGACTTGTGGGAGCATCTGGAAGTACCTCCGTCTTCCTCCTGTGGTGACTACCTGAAAGGCCTGCGCCTTCCTCTGGGTGTGGGTCGAGGACGTGGCGCCTGTCCCGCGAGGGGCACGTCTTAGAGACTCACAGAGCAGGAGTGGACTCGACAACCACAAACCACGGAGTCAGACCAGCCCTGGAGTCAGAGCTGCCTCGAGTTTGCAGGTTTGTCCGCTGACGGATCCCTTCTAGCACAAGCCAGTTTGTGCAGGCGTGTTGTCTTTGACAGAGAAGAGTGGATGAGACCATGCGTGTGAAGTGGTTCAGATGGTGCCTGACGTTAACGTAGTGGTCTCGACTGTGTCTTAACCACAGCAAGTCAGCGGTCGTTACTGAGAGCGCGCAGCAAAAGCTGCGTCTTACATGTGTGTCCCAGTGTGCAGCCCCCCAACGCCATTTCCAGACGCCACCTGCTAAGGCAGCTGGAGTGGCCCACAGACAAGAGTGCACCTCCTGCCCAGGGCGGCCGGTCACGTGTCCTTCTGCCCCGTTCTCCGCAGGAGCAGGAGTGGGGAGTGCCGGGCTCTGACGGGCGGGTGGGCTGAGCTGGGGGCAGCCACCCTCCTAAGGTATCTGTAGGAGTCTGTTCTTTGCACCCAGAGTTGCTAAAGCAAAGCACAAAGACATTAATGGGGGTTTTCACCTAGCGCAGTGCACACCATGCGGGCTGGAGCCAAGGGTTGTCTTCCAGGTCTTCCCGCTGTGGGCGCCGCTCCAGCCGGCCCCTTGGCTCCGTCACTGGCATCTCCCTTTTCCCTGATGGCTGTCGCTTCCTTACGGGCCGTGTCTTCCAGGTCCACACCTTCACGGGTCATCCGAGCGCCGAAGTGCCTGCGCCTCAGCACGCACAGCTCCACCTGTGCCGGGCAGCAGCGCAGGGTATTGCCTCAGCGAAGAGGAGGACAGAGCGTTGGGGTACTGCAGGCAGACATCAACATGCACGGAGAAAAGACAGTTTCTTTTTGTGTGGCTTTTAGGAATAAGGGGGAAATTGCCAGTAAATTTCACACCTCATTGACCAGATTTGGGACCCAATCTCTGAAAGTGACACTTTCAGACCAGTGAGGTCTACACTGGGCTTGGGGATCGGGCCAGCTTCCCCGAGGCTCATGGTGACGAGAAGAGGTGGGTCCCTCGACAAAATCGGGGCAGTTAAGAAAGAAGGGGTGACCAGCATATCCACTCTGCACGCTCGGACATACACACCCTGCCCAGCTGCCCACTGTGCGGCCCTCCCGAGTTAGGCCGTCTCTCAGCCGGAAGCATCCAAGTGGGCCCCTGGTTCCTCCTCCCACAAAACACCATCTCCCGGCGTCCCCACCTGCCCAGACGCTCAGGCCAAACCCCAGCCAGCCTTGATTCCTCACGTCCTCGCCCAGTCCCGTCCACGCTGCCTCTGCGTGCCATTGCAGGTCCCTCCACCTGCCTGTGTGGCCACCCCCCCAGGTCCCCGTTCACGCCAGCCAGAGGTTCCTTTCGTGGTGCGAACTGCGCTGCGTCGCTCCCTTCCTGGAAGTCTTCCCGTGGCTCCCGTGGTACAGGACGATGTCCAGACATGCACAGCTGTCCCAGCCCTCTTGCAGCTTCACCTCTGGCCACTGGGCCCCCGTCCTCACTGCCTTTTCCTGCCCTCAAACAGGCAGACTCGCTCTATCTCAGACCTGGGGCCTGCTGTCTCCCTAGCGTGGATGTCAGCCCTTGGCAGCGACTGCCTCCCGTCGACCCTGCACCCTCAGCCTGTGTCAGCGCAGCAGCCAAAGGGGTCCTGCACCTCCCGGCTCAGAACCCACAGTGGCACCCCCTGCCTTGCTCAGAAGGACCAGAGCCCTGTCGACGGCGGTCTAGCAGCCTCCTGCCATGTGCCCGCCTGCATGCCCTCGTCCCCTGCATGCCCACCTGCACGCCCTCGTCCTGCCTCACCTGCACGCCCACCTGTGTGCCCTGTTCACCTGTGTGCCCACCTGCATGCCCTCGTCCCCTGAAGCCCACCTGCATGCTCACCTGTGTGTTCAGTGTGGGGCTGACCGCGGCTGCCCAGGCCTGACTCCTGCGGGTGGGAGCTCTGTTCTGGGGTCTCCTCTGAGACCTGGAGAGCGTGTGGGGAGCGGTGCCCCCAAGCCTGAGGCTCTCGTCCCTGGGTCCCAGGCCATGCAGGTGCAAACCGCGTCACCTTATTACTGTGACTCCCCCAGTGAGGTATCTGGGGACACTGGACCTCGACTGGCTTACTCTGCGCACAGAGGAGGGGCCGCCCAGGTATCGGATGGCTGTGCCGCCCAGCACCATCTGGGCCACCAGGGGTCGCGCGCCCCTGCCTGCGGCACTCCGGCTTCTCTGCTGGCGGCGCAGGAGGTGGGGCGGCTCCTTTCTGTGCTTGTTGAGGAGGCCACAGTTCGCTTTTGTCAGCCACCTTGTGCTCGGGAGGAGGCCTCGTCAGGGCTTCCATCCCCCGGACAGGAAGCGGCCTCGGTGACTTCCTCGGTGACGTTGTCCCCTGCCGTGGAGCTGGCCTGTGGCAGCCAGCCCGGGTGCCCACTTCAGCCCCGGCCCCCCAGTGCGGCCGTCTCCTGGTGAACACAGGTCCTGCGAGTGTGTCCCGTGGGCTGTCACTTGACTTTTCATTTTTGCAGCTCTTTTTAGAGCGAAAGTTCTTAATTCTGATGAGGGGTGCTTTGCCAAAGCCAAGATCACTGAGATTTCCTCCCATTTTCCTTTCCTGGACGTTTTATAGGTTTAGCAGTTACATTCAGTTAGGTCTGTGATCCATTTTGAGTTAGTTTTTTTCTGAAATGGCTCTCGAATACGAGAAGGGAAAAATGGATCCGGCACCATTTACGAAAACCTCTGCCGGGAGGACTGCCCCTCGCCCAGGCCTGCGCTGACGCCAGCCGCACCGCCCTGCTCCCTGCGGCTTAGTGTGTGTCTCAAGGTCACGTGGGGCTCCTACTTTGCTCTTATTTTTCAAGGTACTTTTGGCTCTTCTGGGTCTTTGGTTTTTCCACATAAATTTTAGAGCCGGCTTATCATTTCCACAAAGAGGCCCCTGGGATTTCGACTGGGATGGACGGACTCTCGAGGCCTGTTTTGGGGGACACCTTGACGATACGGAGTCCTCGATCCTCGGGTGACCAAGCGTCACTCGGCGGCGTTTTGTAGCCGTCACGCTCGGGTCTTGCACAGCTTTTGTTAAATTTACCTGAAGAGATTTCATACTTTGGTGCTATTGTAAATGGCATTTTTTGGCAACTCCTGGTTGCCCACTGCCAGCACGTGGAAACACGACTGGTTTCTGTCTATTGAACTGACTTTCCTTCGGCCGTCAGAGCTGGTTCCAAGCCCGGCTCTTGCTCCACACGGGGACGGGGACGGGTCTTCCAGCCTCTCGCCTTGTGAACTTGTCTCTGGGATGTGTGTGAGCAGCTCTCCCCTGCGCGCTTTACAGAACAGCGAGGGTCGGAGAAGCCCCTGGAACAGGAAGAGCGCAGGACCGACACAGTCAGTGGTGCGCGCTCCCCGCTGCCGGGCCCGCAAGCCCGTGTCGTGTCCTGAGAGGAAGCCGAGGGCCGTTGGGCGTGTTCAGAGTGTGTGGCCTGCAGTTTTCCGGCAGACCCGTTTTCTTTAGGGCAGCGGTCCCCAGCCTTTTTGGCACCGGGGACTGGTTTCACGGAGGACAATTTTTCCACGGCTGGGAGGAGGGGTGCTGGGGAGGGGAGCTCTGCGGCCTGGTCCCCAACAGGTCCCCACGGGGGACCACAGCCTTAGGGAACGCGGCTGCAAACAGCGAGTGGAGGCTGAGCAGAGGGACTGGGCAGCAGCCGTGGCTTCCGTCCGGGCGTGGCACCCACTGCAGGTCCCGCTGCAGGTCACACCATTTCTCTCTGGATCCCAGCCGGTGTCACCCGGTCTGTGTTTCTCCTGAGTGTTTCGATACTCCAGCAGTCCGCAGCCCTGGCTTCACTTGGAGCCTGGTCCTTTGATGCAGCTGTCTCCAACAACGAACGTGAAAAGAAACCCCAGAGAGCTCTTTAAACACTTTTAAAATTAATCTTTAAGTATTTTGAGAATATTTCCACGTTTTTATTTGAGTTTGGCCAAGCCCTGTGGGCTGCAACCATGCCCCTCCCAGGCCCCACCCTGCCCCAGCTCACACTGACCACGCTGGGGGGAGCCTTTGACCTCAAACAGCCAGTCCCCTCGCTGGCCAGCAGCCTGCGATCTGCTGCTCGTGACTAAGAGGGGGCCGTCGGCTCTGTGCTGCCCATGAATACTCAGAGCATCCCCGGCGAGTGGATCTCCCTGAGAGAGGAGGGAGCCCCCGGCTGCCCTGCGCCCCCAGCCCTGAGGACTAGGATGGGTGTCCTGCAGCCCTCGATGTCTGGCCTGCCTCGGAACCACTGCTCTGTAGAAATGATTATTCAACTTATTGTTGACATATTTTATTGTCCAGTGTGGGTTGGCATGATGCAACCAAATATGTTTAAGACAGCCACGTGCCTGCACAGATGTGTACACAGACATGTGTGCACCTGCACACACAGGCATGCACACACAGGCCTGCACACATGCTCAAACATGCACAAAGGCACACCCATGCACACACTCATACGTGCACACAGAGACACATGCACACACATGCTTACATGCTCGTATCTGCACACACAGGCCTGCACACATGCTCAAAAATGCACACACACATACCAGCGCACACACAGGCCCAGCTGGGAGCCTGCTCTCTGCACCTGCGCCTGGACCCTCAGCAGGTTGTCCTGATTCCAGGCTTCCTGCAGCTCAGTGGTTCAGAATCACCTGAGCCTACTTTGAGGCTCCGCCCCACTCCCAGGGAGTCTGACCCCACTAGTCCAGGCGGGGCTGGGTGAGCATGTTCCAGAAGCTCTGCAGCCCCTGAACAGCTGGGTCTGGCCTCCCGTGCTCCTGCCAGGCCTCCTGGGCTAGTCCAGGCCTCAGAGGGATGGTGACAGACATTTCTGGGTAGCTTTGCCAGCCGATGGCCGTGGCAGGGGGCAGCCCTCCAGCCAGGAGCCCCCAGACCACCCTCATGCAGGTGAGTGGGTGCTGCCACCCTGGGACTTCTGGGGTCACACACTCCTGAGCCCCTCTCCCTACGGTGACAGGCTCTGGGGAACACAGGCTGGCCTCGTCCTTGAAGGTCACTGCCTGGGCAAGGGGCCAGCCTGTGGGACCCCAGGCAGCTGCCCTGCTCCTGCCGGAGGGCCTGGGTTCTCCAAGGCCCAGGTTGTGGTTGTGGTTGTGGCTGTGCTGCGGGGGTCCTTGACCAAGGGCCTGTGGCTCTGGAGCAGGTGTGGAGGCCCAGTGCTGAGCAGCTCCTGGCGGGAGACAGGGGAGGGGGGTACCTGGGGAGGGAGCAGACGCGGGGGAGGGGGAGAGGGACCTGGGGGGTCCTGGGAACAGGGAGACCCGGGGAGGTGGGGAGGGGGGACCTGGGGGGACCCGTGGAGGGGGCGTCTCGGGGGATAGGGGAGTACCAAGGAGAAGAGAGACAGCCGGCCCATTTGGCTATGATGGGGGCACAGCCCTGAACATCCCAGGCTCCAGCCAGGTCTGCGCTCCCACCCACTTGTTCCTGCGCTGCTGGGGGGGGGGATGGCCCATGCCCTCTGCCCCTCCCCCGTGCCCCCAGTGGCCCCCCACTCCCCTGTGGCCCCTCCCCCCACCCTCCTACACCTGCCCCTCCTGCCCCTCCTGCCCCTGGCCTCCCGGCAGAATCGTGGCATGCAGCTCCATGGTCAGACGGGTCACACCGCAGAGCTCAGGCCCTTCCTGGACACACCGGCCCAGAGCCCGCCGGGTACTGCGCACGGAGGTCAGACCCTGGGTGGTGCCCCCCGCCCCATGGCCGGCCCTGGCCCCGACACGTGACATCCTGGGGGATAGCAGGACAGCGGCTGGAGGTGGCCTTCCTCGGGCAGTCCCCCATATCCTGCTGCCGTCGCCCCAAAACCTCCGCAAAATCCCGCGTCAGAAAAGGGAAATGAACACCACCCAAGGGCGCCCACTGAACCGCGTAGGACAGGCTGGTGCCTCTGGGGGACTTGCCTGACCTACGGGGCTCTTGGCCCCAGAGTGCTGCTCCAAGGCGGCCTAACTCGCGCGTTTTGGCTCTGCGTTCCTTGTGGTGGTACGAGCCAGCTGTGTGTCCGCCTTGTAATTGAGCTCGTGTTGCGTTTGTCTTCCTGACCTTGTCACACCAGCCACACATCTTTAACAGAGCCCACAGACAAGAGATAGACAAGACCAGGCAGGTCAGGGTGCCCCGTGGGGCCAGGTGGCTCCACAGCCCGCCCAGCCCAGAGGAACGCTGTCCAACTGTTAATGTCAGTTTTAGTTACATTTGTTTTATTCGTGGTTATTTGGCTGTATGGAGAAACACAAGTTACCTGCAGGGCTTGTGCCCAGTTTTATGGTCATCTAGATACAGTAATAAAAGCATCCCTGGGAATTGACAAATCTTTGTTGTCTTCTTTTAAAGAGGGTCTGTATGTTATTTCAGTCTGAGAACATTGGCTGGACCCCCATGCTCCACGCGGCCACATCCTCATGTGGATGGTTTGGATCAAGAGAAGCTGTCACCAGGTCCTGGGACTTTGTGTGAAAAAGTGCGTGCACTCTGCATGATCTGCACACTGATCACGTGCTGGAATGATGGTAGGTTGGTGATATCTCATCAGATAACATATATCATCATCAATTACCACCACCTGTCTCTACATTTTTAATGTGACTGCTAGGAAACAAGATTACACCTGTGGCTGCTGCCCTGCTTCTGTGGGGTGGAAGGTTCTACACTTGGCAAGTCCCAGATTTCCTCATTTGGCTGCTTGTCACCCTTGGGTTTCTGACCCTCAGGGAGAAGGACCCACCCCAACCCTCCAGCCAAGGGAATAGCTTCCCATGCCCTAAAGGGTCATGTGTGGCCTGATCCTGTCACCAGAGGGTCTCCTTGCCTGGTCATGCTCAGCTCTTTCGGGCTCTGGCCCTCTGAGGACGGCCTGGTGCCGGTCCAGTGGCCTGGGGGCTGTGGGCGGCTCCAGGCAGGCCGAGCTTCCTGCAGGCCACTGCTGCAATGCACTTGGGCTCTAACCCCAGCGGGGGCAGCCTGTCCCAGGTGCTGAGCTCAGCCCAGCAGCCAGCAGGGCCTGGGGTGGAGGAAGGCAGGGAGGGCCCTACCCAAGACTAGTTAGGGATTATCTCCCCAGGCCCCTGGCCCAGCCTCCAGGGCTCTCGACTTTTGGTCCCAGCAGGTAACAAGGAAGCTGTTGATGCCGGTTTTGGGCCTCCTCTGTGGCCCCACACCCCTGCCAGCCCTTGGCACACGTCCTGACGTGGCCTGCCCAAGAGTCCCTGTCTCACTGGTGCCCGGGGGAGCCAGCGTCTGTCTCAGGAACAAGGACACCACCCAAGGCTTCACAGGGATGGGTCACAGCTCAGGAACCAGAGCTGAGCACAGATGCCTGAAGCTTTAGCCTGGCCTGACTCCTGCCTGCTCACAGATTCACCGAAAATGGCCATAATTTTACAAACAAGGCTGAAGGACTGTCCGGCCTGAGTGAGGACTTCATCTCAGCACCTTCAGAACACAGTGCTTGAGCCCCTCATTGTCTGGAAGAGAGTTTCCAACCACACAGGAGGCTTGTGTCACTTTAGAGGAAAATATTACACAAGCCTCCCCCAAGTGCAACAACAGGCAAATCTGGGCAGATGGAAGTTTGGCAGACTGGTTCCCAGGTTTCTAAATGAGGGCCCTGACCTCCTACACATTACACTGCAGACCTGGGCCCCGTCCCCATACACCCTCCACTGCAGACCTGGGCTCCATCCCCATTACCCTCCAGTGTAGACCTGACCCCGTCCCCAGGGCCCTCCACTGCAGACCTGAGCCCCATCCCCAGGGACCCTCCACTGCAGACCTGGGCCTGTCCCCATACACCCTCCAGTGTAGACCTGGGCCCCATCCCCAGGGACCCTCCACTGCAGACCTGAGCCCCGTCCCCATATACCCTCCAGTGTAGACCTGGGCCCCATTCCCTGCGGGTCTTTGCCTGGGCAGTGGCACCCTAGTTTCAGAGCTGTAGGGCTCACCCCCACAGGCAGGACTGTTGGCTCAGGGGCCTGAGTGGGACACCATCATCCTGTCTGGGCCTCATCCCTCCGGGTCCTGTCTGCTGGAAATGAGGCTTCTGTAAACTATGTTCAATATGAGAAACTCTGATTCCCTTACACTGAGCCTCAGTGAGGCTTCTAAAAATGGCATTTCCAGCTCTGAGTCAGTGGTTAACGAAGGCATGTGGTTACGTTCATCCTCACCCCGTAGGAAGGGATGACTCATCCCTCCCGCCCTGTACTGCAGCTTGGAAAAGTCCTGCCACACCAGCCTGGGGACTTACTGCCACCCTGGGGCTGTGCCCCCCAGGAGCTCTGGAGAGAGGAAGTCCCACAGCACATCTGACTGCAGATGGAGCCGTCCCTGCCTCCCCAGGTGGGTGGATTCACTCACCTTTTCCCAGTTCAGCGCAGAGGAAGTCACATTCTCCAAGGGCCAGGCTGCAGCAGAAGACACTGCCTTGTCCCAGGAGCTGTCCCAGGATGTCCCAAGGGCACCCTCCATGGCCAGGAAAGCACCTAGGCCAGAGGTGGCCAGAGAAAGAGGCCGGGCTAAGAGTCAGGCATCCAGTGGGCACCTTCCAGCCAAGCCACCTCTACAGCCCCAGGGCAGGCCCTGCATCCTCATCCCTTCCTGGCTAAAAGAAGAGGGTGTAGCTGAAAACAGCCCTCACCACCCATCAGTCTGGCATTTGACTTGGAGAGCACCAGGGCTGGTTACTGCAAACCTTAGTAACAGAGGCACATGTTGGTGGAAGGAAGCTCGTGGAATTAGGGTTTCCCAATGAAACATTTCCTAGTCACAGATTTGCACACATGCACACACGTGATGCTGGGCGTTCTGGTTCATGGCGCTTGCAGTGTGCACAGCCTGAAAACTGCCTTTCCAAAATGGGAAGGATTTTCCTGGCTTCTAACCTCCACTGCAGTGGGTGGGTGGGCAGAACAGGCTCTGAGTGCATTCCTGGCTGCCTGCCAGGCCTCGAAAAGAGCTTTAGACGGCTTGGATTGGCTGGACTGAACTGAATTTATAAATAATCCAGGAGATGGGTCTGCGGCAAGCCTCGCCCAGGGAGGCCAGTGTGAAGGCAGCCGAGTTTGCCTGCTTGGATTTCTGAGAGCAAGACCAGGCCTTCTGGCTTCAGGGACACCTGGAAAGAGCTCACGCCAGGGGTCCGGGACTGACTGCTGCTGCCTTGGAGTTTGTGGGAGGCAGAAAAGCTGAATCCAGGCCAGGGGTTCTTGAACTTGGCCTCGACTTAACACCCCCTGGAGAGCTTGTTAAAATACAGGTTCCTGGGCCACTTGCAGAAAGCCCAGCTCTGCAGGTGAAGCAGCACCCACAGCATCTGAACTGGGGCCTGCAGACCCAGCTCTGAGGAGCCGACTATGAGTGGTGCCTCTAAAACAGACGCGCTGCACCAAGGAGTAGAAAATCAAGAACAGGGCTTGCATTTGGAAGTCATGGCTCTTGGTGAGAGCTTGGAGGGAGCACCATTTGCCCGGCCCCTCCTCTTGGGCTGGCCTCACCCCGGGGCACTTTGGGGGTGTCGACTGGCCGTGCAGGCAGCCCAAAGCACAGGTTGTCCAGGGCTGAGGAATAGGCCTAGCGCACGATGTTGGAGGGCGCTAGCCATCACCAGGTGGGCAGAAGGGCCTCCGCCCTGAGGAGGATGGTTGCTGAGGCCCGGGCCACCCCTTAGGCCTGGGTGGGGGCTCAGGCACTGCAGAGCTCGTGGGCTCTGACTGCCCTGGGCACAGGGGAGGGTGGGTGCAGTGGGAGACCCAGGCCCCTTCCCTGTGGGGCCCCACGTGACCTTGAACCACCCTTGTGATTTCTTGTTTAAAATCCAAAAACCACATTCCTTTAGGGAAACTTCTGGAAGGAGGGAGGCGAGGAAAGGGACAGTCCTGCTATTTCAAGCCCACTGCTTTCGGTTTTGTGTTAGTTTACATACAGATGCTTTTTTCATGAACTTTCCACCACAGTGCATATGATTCTCCATTTGTGACTCTATGTTATGACCATTTTAACTGTTCCTACATTCTTCACGATTATTATATTTAATGATTACCTATTCCATTGAGCTGACGTACTATGCCTTATCACTCATTGTCCTATCTTCCAACTTCTTCGCTATAATCTGATGTTAATACCACTTAGTAAAATTTTTGTTGTCACTATTGTATTTTTCATCTCTGAATTTTTATTTAGTTCTTTTTTTTTTTTGAGACAGAGTCTCACTCTGTCACCCAGGCTGGAGTGCAGTGGCATCATCACAACTCACTGCAGCCTCCAACTCCTGGCCTCAAGGGATCCTCCTGCCTCGGCCTCCCAGAGTGCTGGGATTACAGGTGTGACCCACCGCGCCTGGCCTAGTTCTTTTTTTATCTCTTTCATATCTTCTGTTTCTCTCCTCATTATGTTCATGGGTTCCATTACATTTTTGAGCATATTGAACATATTATTACAATTTTATGTTTGTGTTTAATAATTCTGTAATCTGTCATTTCTAAGTCTGTTTTTATTGACTGATTAGGCTTTGTGTTTTCCTCCTTGCTGCACGCCCAGTAATTTTTTTTTATTAGGTGCCAGCCATTGTGAATTTTAGATTGTCAAACTCTGGATTTTCTTGTATTTCTTTAAAAGGTATTGAAATTGTGTCCAGTCCTGCTTGATCCTTTCAAGGCTTGTTTTTAAGCTATTTTCAGGCAGGTCTAGACAGTCTTTCCCACACAACTCGCTTAGGCTCCCACGAAGGCCACGCGCTGATTGCTGTGCCCTCAGAGGTCTCCCTGCCCTGAAGGTGCCAGCCAGCCCTGGCCTGCATGAGCTCTGGAGGCCACCGCACCTATAGCCCCCAGCACTTTCTCTCTTCCTGCCACTTGCTCTTTGCAAACTAAGACGTTCTACCCTGATCGTGAGCAAACGGTTTTCAACTGAGGACTTGAGAGAACCCTTATGAATATTTCTGCTCTTTGCCTGTGTGGCCCTCCTCCCCAGTGCCGGGCCGCCCCAACTCGGTGAAACGCCTGGCCTCTTGTCCCTGCCTGTGCCCAGATCGAGGACCACCTCCGGCATAGATCTAGGGTGCTGGGAGGGCTCGCCTCCAGTTTCCCTTTCCGTAGGGATCACAGTCCTACACTGTGTGTTCAATGCCTACAGATTTATGCACTGTGGTTATTTTGCAGATGCCTAATTTTCTAGGTGTTCTAGAGGATGCTGCGTCTGCATACTGTTGCTCCCTTGCAGCCAGAAATGGCAGACTCAGTTTTATTTTTAGGAATAATTTTTTTCTTAATGACAAAAATATGTATTCATTTAAAAACTTTAGAAATTATACATAGACATAAAAAAGAGAATAAAAATCACACACAACACAAAAAATAACCACTAACATGGTGTGTATCCTTCTGGTAGAGTCCCTGTGAATACATGTGTATGTGCGTGAATGTGTGTATGTATATATGCTGGGTTTTTTAAACAAAAATAGGGTGATACTGCACGTAGTATTTTGTGATCTGATTGTTCCCACGTCACTGAGGTCCTGGGACCATCTCTCTCACCTCCTTGTCTTTCCTCCTCTGCTTCTCCGTAGACTCGATTCCACCCTAAACCATCCCAGACGTTGCAATATACTCAGAGGCAACAGCGGTTGCGTCCTGTGCGGGGATCTCGTGTGAATCTGGGAGAGGACACGAGATGCGGCTGCCCGGGCAGCAACGGCAGCGTGTGGACGAGCCGCGCACGTGTGGAATGGGCACAGAAGTAGGAAAAAGTGTTAACAAAAAAAAGTAGAGTCACAGACCAAAAAATTAACACTGGGCTCTTACAAGCTTTACCTCTTTAGTGATTTTACAGCTATTTAAACATTTCACTGACTTACTGGGTAGTTTTTCTCTCTTTTTAGAAAAGACTGCTTTGCCCAGGTAGAGATACAAAGTCTGCTGCTACCCCGCTGCTAAGCTTAGCTGAAACAAACTCACGACGCTACTAACAATTCACTCATTTGAAACACAAGGCAGCAGATACCCTGTCCTGTTAGCTACAGTTATTAGGACTCCTGGAGGTGTGAACGTGAGAGTTTTGCTTGTGGGGTGGTAGCCACCGACCAACCGTGGTAAAAATCAACCTCCCAGTCACGTGAGCGGTAAAGCGGGACAAGCGCTGATGTTGAGACATCTTCCCTTTCCTTGGGGTACATTCTCTAACATGACGATTAAATTAAATTCTGTGTATTTCGTATTAATCGGATAACTTCATATTTTTATCCTATTTATCAATAGATGTTCGCATTTACAGATTTCAGAAATTCACATTTACGAGCATGTGCGGGTCTGTTTCGGGGCTGTCTTCTCTGTCCCCTGGGTCTGTCCACGCCAGCTGGTCACCGGGCAGGCCGGGCTGTGTTCTCCTCCAGGAGTGTCTTAGCTACTCCTGCCCTTCCACTTCCATAGATACTTTAGAATTAATTCATCAAATTCCACAAAAGTCCCTCTTGGGATTTCTTGTGACATCCCACTGGAGCCATGTATCAATTTGGGAAACTAGCATCTTTACGATCTCGAGTCTTCCTAGCCCTGAGTGTGGTTCTCTATTTTAGGGTATTCTTTAATGCTTTCAGAAAGCTTCAACATTTTCCTCGTACTGGTCTTGCAAATAATCTGTTAGATATGTTTGGAGTTACTAGAGGTACATCAAATACTTTTTTTTGCCAAAAACCAAATGGCCAGGTGCCAAAACAGATATTTGGCCGAAGCTGTGACCAAAGCTGAATTATCAGAAAACTAAATAAATGTGTGAAATACAAGAATAATAAATATAAACTTTTATCAGAAATTTTATTTTATGGAAAATATTTCAATTTTGTTACTAAAATTTTAGTATCAAGAGTTTGTTTGATGCTATGATATAGGAACAGGCAATTCTCAGAAGCGACATCTGTTCAATTGCTCCTGCAGTTACCAAACTGCATGCCTGCAGCGCCCTCATTTTCAAACTGGGCAGGAAACAGAACAGCAAGATACTTTCGAGGTATATTTCTTTCTCTAAAACTTTCACCTTCTCATTTGTTACGTATTTACTGATTAGAGATTTTCTTCCCAGAGAAATTGTGAAGTGCAAAGGTGACAATACGCTGCCAATTTATCTTCATGAGATGTGAAGGATTCCCAAACAGTATTTTTTCTCAAAGATCTCATGGTTTAAATAAAATTAAATAACAAAAATTAAATGAATATTTTAAAGATTATTTTCTTTAATGTAATGAATACTAGTTTGGCAAACAATTCTATGAAAATTAGAATAATTATATAATCTAATTCATAGTGTTCCCCTTATATTATTATGTAAAGTTTGGGTAACATTTCTTGGTTCAAAAATGACAACATTCTTCCTAAAATTTTGTAGCTAATGCATTCTCTTAATGTGCATTATTAATTTGCAGTCTTTCTCTTATTGATTTAGCTATTTGGAAGCTCTTAACCATTGTTTTTGTAATAAGATTAACCAGTTTCACATCATCATTAATTATTGCAGAATTTTACTCTTGCAATAATAAATATACGGTTGTACTACAACCAACATTTCAACATGGAAAATACCTAAGATTTTCCCTCCAACTTTTATCTAGAATGTTTACCTATATTTGTAAACTTTTACATTTGTAAAGTAAACATTGGTGATAATATCTAACTCGTGCTTAGCTTATATTACTAACGTTTTATGCTAATTGGTTATGTTAGCAACACACAGTCATATGATCACACACAAGTTCAAGGGTGTAAGAAATGGCATAAAAGTAGACACGTGGCCTCCCCACATCCAAAGCCAAATAGCAGATTTGGGCCAAAAATAGAGGTTGAAGATCATCTTCAGTGCTAGGTACTAGATAGCTTTTTCCTAATTGCTATTGTAAGTGGCATTTTAAATTCATTTATTTATTTGTAATGGACAAATAATAATTGTGTGTATTTATGGAGTACAATGTGTTGTTTTGATCTATGTATACATTGTAGAAAGACACAAGCTAATTAACATATCCATCCCCTCACCAACTTATCATATTTTTGTGGTGAGAATGTTAAAAATCTATTCTTTTAGCAATTTTAAAACATACAATAAATTATCATGAACTGTGGTCACCGTGCGGCGCCCCAGATCACTAACGCTTATCCCTGCAGCCTCGCTGAGGCCTCGCTCCCCCGGCCAACATCTCCGCTTTGCGCTTGCCAGCCCTTCCCCCGGCCTCTGGTAACCACCCTTCTGCTCTGTTTCTACGAGATCAACTTCTTTAGATTCCACATATACGTGAGATCAGACGGTATTTGTCTTTTTGTGCCTGGCTTGTTTCACTTAGCGTAGTGTCCTCCAGTTCCGTCCACACGGTCCCGAATGACACAACTTCCTCTTGTTAAGGCCGTGTAGCCTTCCACCGCACCGGCTACCATGTTCCCTTCGTTCCTTCAGCCGCTGACGGACACTTTCGTGTCTTGGCTCTTGTGAATAACGCTGAAATGAACGTGGGAGCGCAGACATCTCTTTGACGTACTGATTTCAATTCCTTTGGATACGCAGATGGCCCTGACTTGCAACTGTTCGGCTTTACGATGGTCGAGAGCAATATCCGCTCATTTTGCGCTTTGACTTGCAATGTGACTCCGTCCTGATGATCCCATCGTAAGTCGGAGAGCATCTGTCTACCCCGCGTGGATTGCTGGCTCACGTGGTACTTCTCTTATTAGCTTTTTGAGGAGTCTCCGTACTATTAATATTTACCAAAATGTCTGTGCTAGTTTACACTCTCACCAAAAGTGAACGAGGGTCCCCTTTCTCCACATCCTCGCCAACACATGCTATCATTGGTCTTGTTTCGTAATAGCCGTTGTAACAGGTGTGACGTGATGTCTCGTTGTGGTTTAATGTGCGTCTCCCCGATGACTGGAGATGTTGGGCATATTTTCATATGTCTGTTGCCCTTTGTGTGTCTTCTTTTGAGAAAGGCCTGTTCAGACCCTTTGCCCGTTTTTTAGGCCGGGGGCTCTTACCTGTCATCCCAGCACTAGGGAGGCTGAGGCAGGAGGATCGCTGGAGCCCAGGAGCTGGCGGCTGCGGTGAGCTGTGATGAGGCCACTGCGCTCCAGCCTGGTGACAGAGCGAGACTTTGCCTACTTTTTAAACAGGTTACTTGTTGTCTTGCTATGGAGGTGGTCAGTTCCTTACATATTTTGGAGATTGGCCCCTTATTAGATGTATGGTTTACAGATATTTTCTCCCCATCCATGGGTTGTCTCTTCACTCTATTAACTGTTTCCTTTATAAATGGCATCTTAAGTTAATTACATTTTCTATCTGTTGTTAGTATATAGACATGCAATTGGATTTTGCATATTTATTTTACCACTTTAAATGGAAAGTAGAACCCTCATTACTACAAAGGTCCTTTTCCCTGCCCTGCTTTACGTTGTAGTTATCTTATAATTTACATCTACATATATTGAAAAACCAAATCAGACAGTGTGATAATTTTTGCTTTCAACTGCCAAGCATATTTCAAAGAACACAAGAGTAGTCTACAGCAGTCCCCTCTTAAGCACCCACAATCTTGCTTTCTGTGGTTTTAGTTACCTGAGGTCAACCATAGTCCAAAAATATGAAAAGAAATTATAGAAATAAACAATTCATGAGGTTTAAATTTTGTGCCATTCTGAGAAGTGTGATAAAATCTCACGCCATCCCGCTTCGTCCTGCCTGGGGTGTGACTCCTCCCTTTGCCCAGCGTGTCCACACTGTCTACGCTCCCTGCCCCTTAGTCACTTAGTAGCAGTCTCAGGTGTCAGATCAGCTGCCACAGTGTTGCAGGGCTGGTGTTCCAGTCACCCTCGTTTTACTTAATGGCTCCAAAGCACAAGAGCAGCGATGCTGGCAATTTGGATGTGCCAAAAAGAAGCCATAAAGTGCTTCCTTTAAGTGAAAAGGTGAAAGTTTGTGACTTAATGAGGAAAGAAAAAAATGTATGCTGAGGTTTCTAAGATCTAATAAACCTTCTATCCATGATATTGTGAAGAAGGAAAAAGAAATTTGTGCTAGTTTTTCTGTTGCATCTCAAACTGCAAAAGTTACAGCCAAAGTGAATGAAAAGTGCCTACTTAAGATGGAAAAGGCATTATACTTGTGGGCGCAAGACGTGAACAGAAATGTGCTCCCGCTGACAGCAGGCAGGGTCAGTGCTTGCTGCCTGTGGCCTCAGGCATTCACTGGAACGTATCCCCTGAGGATAAGGTGGACTCTACTTACCCAGATGTTCCAAGGCTTTTTCTGGTATCATTTCCTCCTGTTTGAAGAACTCCCTTTAGCATTTCTTTTGGAGCAGGTTTGTTGGCAATGAATTCTCTCAGTTTTGCTTCATGTGCAAATGTCTTTATTTCATCTTAATTCCTAGCGGGTATTTTTCACGGGTGTAGAATTCTAGGTTGATGGTCCTTTTCTTTCAGCACATTAAGAATGTCCCACTTTTCCTGTCTCCATGGTTTCTGATGACAAATCCACAGTCGTCTGAACCCTTGTCCCCACATAAGTAATATGTCATTTTACTCTGGTTGTTTTCAAAATTTTTTTTGTCTTTCTTTTCTTCTGGGACTCTGGTGGCAGGAATGTTAGACATTTTGATGTTGTCCCACAGGTCTCTGAAACTGTCATTGTTTTGACTTTTTCTCTCTGTTGTCAGATTGGATAATTTCTACTGATCCTTCTTCAAGTTTACTGTCTCTTTCCTCTGACATCTCTAGTCTTCTACTGACACTATCCATTGAGTTTTTAAATTTTCCATGATTATACTTTTCAGTTATAAATTTTTCTGTTTGGTTTTCTTTTGGGGAAAGGCAGTCTCATGCATGCAGTCTTTTGACACCCTGTTGGCTGCATAAAAATGGGCCTTGGGCTTAGAGCACTTCCTCAGCGAGAAATAAGAGGCCACACAGCGTGTGTTGGGCTTGTCACCTTGTGTGGGAATATCGTTCCCTGTTTCAGGGTCCACGTGTGCTCCTTGGTTCTGTGTAAGTGTGTGCGTCAGTGGCCTTCAGACATGCTCCCAGCTTCCAGGGATTCAGACTCCACAGGGAAGGGCAAGGTCCTTCCTCCACTGCACGAGAAGGTGCACGCAAGCCCGTTTTCCCCCCTCGGCTGCCTGTGACCACCAGCCACGGGGGACGATGCGCACCATTGAAGCCGGCCTTGCTCCTTCTCCCCTCTAAATGAGTAGCAGCGTTGTTCCGCCTGGTCCTTGACTGTGTTGCGCACTCCTTGGTGACTGACACCAGGATGCCGTGGGCGGAAGTGTCTGGACTTCTCTCCCCGTGGTCAGCACTGTGACGCTCATTGCTGTCTTCCATGTAGTCCTCCCCAGGTATTGACAACCGGGGCGTGCTGTTCCACGCGACAGTTTCTATTTATACCTTCTGTTTCTTTGCTGGGATATCCTGTCTTTCCATCATTTCAGGAGTGTTCACCCTTCCTTCTTGGAGCATTTTTGTAACAGTCGATTTAGTCTTGTCGGGTAACTCCAGCGTCTGTGTCGTCTCAGTGCTACTGTCTGTTGTTGTCTTTCCCCCGTGACTTCAGATTTCTCATGATCCTTCTTGCGTCTAGTAATTTTGGATTGTATCCTGAACACTTTAAGTCTTACGGTACAGGATTCTAGGTCTTGTTTAAATCTTATGAAAACCGTGTACGTGTTTTAAGTCAGATCTGTGCATGCGTAGTTCAGGGGTGAGCCCAAATCTTCACAAAGAGCTTCATGAGTTCGTTTTTCTGAGCTCCTTTTTCTGTGCAATTTCCCTGGTACTTTTCAAGTGTCCTGGGATCCATCCAGAAAACGGGGGCCCTTGCTACCCTGTTCTGCTGTACACCCCATGCTGATTTTCCTGCCTCCAGGGCCAGTCAGCTGGGCGGGTGGGGAAGAAAGCCTTGCGCTTGCCCCCACCCCGCCAGGTGGAGAGGGAGCCCTGCACCTGTGCGCCCCGTGGACAGGCCCTTCTTGCTGTTGTTGCCATCACAAAATTCCTTAGGGATTGGGATGTGAGTGAATAGGGCTTTTTACAAATGGGAGATTTCCGAGTGTCGGGAGATCCCTTTCCCGTGACTCAAGGCAGGACGGGCGGCGTCCTGGGGCCTCCCCAGCCACACTTGCTACTCTGGGTTTTAGGCTGTATCGAGTCTAAACTGGGTGATACGGAAGGAAAAATGGTCAACTCGCCGCCAGTTCAGTGGGACTTAAAACTCTGCTCTCCTCCCCAATGTGCCCGTTACTCTTTGTTTTTCGGGGACTTCAGTTAGCTGCTCCTGCGTTGCATCCCGTCGATTTGGGGGGGGAGAGGCGCGGAGGAGGCCACCGGTGCCTCGGGACAGGGGACCGTGTCCCGACCGCGGCGTCCCCGAGCCAGGCGCGGTCGCTGTCTCGGGGCTCACGGGAAACGCAGAGACTTCGCACTCGGGCTGTTGTCCCGCCCCGACGCCTCCGTGCTCTTGTCCTTAGCAGCTTTTTATCGACCTGCATCACGAGCTCCGCAAGGTAACGCTGCAGCGTTTCTTTAAAGTCACCTGCAGCGTAAAAGCATTCAAGGCAAACAAAGCAGCACAGGTGTTTTGTGTCAGCCAGACAGTTACCGTTTCTCGTGGTCTTTGTTTGTTTCTCAGGACCCACGTTTTCACCTGACGTCACCTCCTCCCGCTCTGAAGCGACTCCTGGCGGCTGTTTCACACACAGAATTCTGGGTGGCGGGTTCTCTGCCAGCGCCTTGACGACGACGTGTTTCTCATCGTATCTGAGGAAACCGGGGCCAGTACCTGCGTGTCCCCACGTGTGACGTGTCGGGTCCTCCTGGTACTTTCCGGAGTCGCATTTGGCCTTCGGCAGCTTGGCGGCCTGACTGTGACGGACCTTGGCACGGCCGTCTTTGTGCTTCTACTTATTGAGCACCTTGAATCTGTAAGTTTACATCTTTCGTAAGATTTCAGGAAACTCCAGACGTTATTTCCTCAAACCCTGTATCTGTCCCGTTTGTGCCCCCCGCGGGCCCCGGGTGCACACCCTGGTTCGATGTTGCCTAACAGGTGCCCGCGGCCTCGGTCGTCTTTCCCTTCAGCCCTGTTCACTGCGCGATCCCACGACTCGGCCGCCGACTCTTGACTCCTTCTGTCCCGTGCCTGGGCGTCGAGTCCATCCAGGGCATCTTTTATCTCAGATGTGAGGTGTTTTCAGTTTTAGACGTTTTCTTCTGACTCTTTTCTTGTCATTTCCGTTTCTCTGCGAACATGCTTTGTTTTACTTTGTTGTGGATAGTTACAACAGCCACTTAACAATCTCTGCCCGTTAGTGCCAGCACCCGTTCCAGCTGGGATTCATATCAAGCTTATTTTCTTTTCACTGGACGGTGGATTCCTCTTTCCTGGGCTTTTTGCTGCTGTTCCTGTTTGTATGAAAGTGAGGTGATCGGGGACATGCTGGACATTGAGGACGTCACGATGCGAAGCCTCGGGGTCCTGTCCGTCTCCTCCGTGTCTCGGTTTCCAGGCCCGGCCTCCGTCCTGCTCCCCCTCGGGCGGGTCTCCGCGTCTGGCCCTGCCTGAAAGCTGCAGAGCTGGGTGCCCCGTGCACACGCGTGTCCTCCCTGAGCGTGGACGTCCCTGTGCGCCACGTGGGTCTCGCTCTCGTGCCTCCGGCGTCTGCTCTTCTATCATGTCTGGGTTTCCTGTCTCCTGCGTGAGTGTTGGTCTGGTGGGATCTTGTCAGTCATCATTAGAAACAGAAGACCCTCCTTTCCTCGTGAAAAACGCTTTGTAGTTTCTATCACACACGCTATTCATCTTTTTAATTAGATTGTCAAACACATCTTACATTTTTAGATCCCGTCAAGAGTGGCGGCGTGATTGTCCCCTCTCCCGTGGTCCAGCGAGGCGCTGCTGCTGGTGCCCAGGTGCGCTGGCCACGCGTACAGACCCGTCCTGACATGCGTGCGGCCGCTTGGCTGAAACGACTTTAATTCTTCTCGTTCGATTTCCTTTCATTTCTGGAGGGAAAGTTGTAGCCTCTGTAAATAATGACGGAACTTCCTGTTATTCTTACTTCCCTTGTTGGAATATTCCCTCTTTCTGCTTTTCACTGTCACAGGAAACGCCACCACCCGCCACTGGCGCCTCTCCCGGCGCTGCCGGTCCCCCTCGAGGTGCGCAGGAGTCGTCCAGAGCAGGGCCGGGGGCTCGCTCCCCCCTCCAACTCGCCGGTTTGCTCAGTCCGAATGGCCAAGGAGAACACGCCCCAGCACAAAGCTTGGATGAGGTTTTTAGATAAAAACAGTAAGAAGCCTTTGTTAGAGACACCTTCTGAAAATAGAAGAGGTGGAATTAATTTCTAGTGTTAGATTTTGGTTTTGTTAAGGACAAAGTTGAACAAAATTATATTTTTAAATTCTTCAGGAAAAGTACAATGGAAATAACCTAACTTTTCTTGGCTGAAGTGGCCAGGTAGAGAATTAAAGAAATTATGAATACATAGATAATGCATATCAAAATTTGCCCTTGGAATATCCAGATAATTAAGTACAAAATGAAGATTTTATTTTCTTGAATTATATGCAAAATTGTCTAGTCTTCCATTTCACCTTTATGAATAAAACAGTAGTTTAGGGAAAAATATTTTTAAATATCTTTCAAAAAGAAACCAATAGAGAAGTAGGAAAAGTATATAAAGAGGCAATTCACAGAAGAAATGCAAATAGCCAGTGCACATATGGAAGTAAGATAGGCCTCAATATCAGTCTGGGAAGTCAAAATGAAAGGAATGATTAATATGATTTTTTTACCTATCAGATTAGCAAAAATTTAAAAAATTGATAATATCCAAAGTTGACAAGCCTGTGGTGAAATAAATGTTCTTATCTAATACTGGAGGGTGTGCAGATGCACAAGTGTCCTCAATTCCTCATCATCCCCACCCCCCACCCCCCATCAACACCTGTCCCTCGCGGTGTGTGGTGTCTCCCATTCTGACTTCGGGCTCAGCCGTGCGACTTGCTGTAGCCCAGGGGCCACGAGCAAAGGCAAGCACGCACTGAAAAGTGTGCGTCTGGACTTACCCCCGCACCCTGCCGGAGGAAACACACACATGGGGGCAGATGGGGTCCCCTGCCCCAGCCAACCTCCAACCCCAGCCAGGCCAGCGAGGTGCCAGGCGTGCGTGCTGGACGCCCTGAGGCTCTGTGGTTGCCGTGCACGTGGCTGGGGGTGGACAGCTGAACCAGAGGGCAACATGCTCAGTCCCTCAAGATTTTTCAAATGCATAATGCTCGTCCCGGTAACTGCGTTTCTAGGGAGCAGCAGAAATACAGATGAACTGACAGGCTTCCAGGATGTCTGTGGAGCATTATTTGTTGTACAAAAATGGTTTGAATGTTCTAAATTTCTATCAGTAGGGGAATGGTTGAATAAATTAGGGTATATTCAATAATACATTACATAGCTATTCAGAAGGATAAAGAAGATTTATATAAGTTGATATGAAAAAATGTTTAAAATATCTTAAGTAAAAAAAATGTTGCCAAGCAGTAAGCCAAATATAATAGCATTTTGTTTAAAAAAAAATTACAAATGTAAAAGCACAGAAGAAAATCTGGAAGGACATAAACCAGACCAATCTGTAACTTCTGAGAAGTTGCATTCAGGTGAGTGACTTTATAGACATCTGTGTGCAGAATTAGCATGTTTATAATGACCATGGTCGTGGGCATAGAGCAAGAGTCATTTGGGGTCCACCTTCCATGGGTGTCCTGGGAAGATGACACGGTGTGAGAGGCGGAGGCCAGGAGGTGCCGGATGGGGAAATCTGCATCCCTGGGGGGGTTCAGGGAGCAAGTGTGGGTGCGAGCCCGAGCAACTGCCCCGGCCTGCGGCAGATGGTGGGAAGCCAGGGGCCCACGGCAAACCTGGGACATACGGCCCGGGCAGCGGGAGTCTGAGGGAGACCAGAGACGGGTCAAAGCCAGGAGAGAATGGGCGGGACAAGGAAACCAAGGAGGCCACACTTGCGGGAGGACAGGGGGTGTCACACCCCCGTAACAGCATCTGTCAGCCCCGTCACCCCACAGCAGGGATTGTGGACCAGCGCACATCCCAAAAAACCGTGGAAAATACATGAGTGTGTCAGACCTGTTTGACTCATTCTGGAACTTTTTACTCACGACCCTAATTAAGTGTGATCGTTCAAATCGGCGACTCTGCAGTGCTGGAGGCGGTGTCCGTGTTTGGTAACTAAGCCTTCAAACCGTGGCAAAACAAGAGGCCTGAAGAGTCGGAGAGCAGACGGGAGCGAACGAGGCACACACAATCCTTCCTGCCCTGCCCCCGAGTGGGCGGAGCGGACGCGCTCCCCTCTGACTCCCTCCCCGAGGGGGTGCGGAGAAGCATGATCTCAGCATGCAAGAGACAAAGAATCCAGGCTGGAAAAATATAACCAAAGAACAGAAGTAAATTCTCTACAGGTGCTTCTTGCTGGTGGTGGAGAATATGATTATATGAACCACATAAAACAGCAGTTCAGGCCGGGCGGAGGAAGGGGGATGCTGGAGCCCAGGAGCGGGAGGCTGCAGTGAGCTGTGATGACGCCACTGCCCTCCAGCCTGGGCGACAGAGCGAGACTGTCTCCAAAAAACAAAAACAGAAACAAACAAAACCCAGCAGTTCGAAGATGAGACGCAAAATAACAAAGCAATGGAGAGCTAAGGAGACAAATTAATAAGGTCAACAAAACAAAACCTTGCAGGTTAATTTCATGTAATTACGAACAGGGGAAGTCATAGGCATGGCTGAAAAGCCAAATTATGGCGTGGGGGAAACACAAGACAGTGACGTGGAGGGAAAGCGCCAAGGTGAGCGTGACTCCAGTGAAGGTACCGCGTGGAGAAGGTGTGCGCGGCTGGCGCCGGACAGTGCGTGCTCCTGGATGGCGACTTATAGACAGAACAGACGGGTATCGAGCGCTGCCGCAGAGGGGGTTTCCTTTTCAAGAGACATCTTGAATGATGTTCACCAAATGTTAATAGAGTTTATTTCTGAATGGTGGAATTTGGGATAACATTGCTTTTTTTAAAATAAGACTTTTTGGTATTGCTACCAGTTTTAAATGTGCTTGTATCACTCTCTAGAGTGACGTGTGATGGACGGAGGTAAAGGCAGACTTTAGGTTATGAGGAAAGCTTTTCCCTGTTTGTTTATCCTAAGATGAGCACCTATTTCATGGCGCCTACGAGGGCTTCAACCGCAGGCACGCCGTCCTCCTGTGATCACAAAGGAGGGAGAAACGCTGCCAGTGAACTGTGACAAACTGACATTTGAGGACACTCTGTATTTCAGAGAAGTTAAAATGTGAAAAAATATACTGAGAATCAGAGAAATATGGTATCAAATTTGTGGATCTGAATAAAACTTGTTCTACCCGTCTGTATATTCCCGTTCTGCACAGCACAGAACCTTGTGTAAATAGGCTCAAAAAGTGTTCATTACATCAAACAGTTTGGTGAACTTGTGAAAACAAGTCACTTACAATGCAACTGTGATCACTGATTATGTATTAAATAGCAAGTAATGACTTTAACAAGTGAAAGAACAACTTATATGGGCAAAAATGTTCATGACTGTTTCTTTCATGAATGTTTTTTCTAATTCCAGATCTATTTATCTATTATCTATCTATCATCTATGTACCTGCCTATCTGTTTGCCTATCTGTCTGCATGTCTGTCTGCCCATCTGTGTATCATGTCTCTACAATATGGACAATGGAAGAAAATATGAAGAAGTAGTAAATTCTCCATAATATTTCTTTCCAATTTCTAAAGTACATGAGAGAGAGAGAATGTGTAAGATCACATAGTTGAACTCATACATGGAATTTTATACATTTTGAGCATTTCCATTAACAAAATGTCTCTATAATATAGCTTGGATGACCTAATATCACATTGTATGAATATACCATAAGTCATTTAACAGTCACGCTACTGTTGAGGAGACATGCAGTCTCCAATTTTTCTCTCAAAATAGGTATATAGGCCAGGCGCGGTGGTGCGCACCTGTAGTCCCAGCACTTTGGGAGGCCGGGGCAGGAGGTCACTTGAGCCCAGGAGTTGGAGGCTGCAGTGAGCTATGATGACACCACTGCACTCCAGCCGGGCAACAGAGTGTGATCCCATCTCTAAAAGAAAAAAAAATTTTTTTGATTGGCACATGATAGACACATAATTAATCTCCCTTGCAGGAGACTCCTGAGATACTTGACATCTGTAGAATTTCACACACTGGAAAGTCATTCTGGAACTCAGTTTTAATAGACAACTGGTTTATAGATCACTTGGGTCACTTGCTTATTTTACAACCAGGGAAAACTGGCTTATAAAATACATACTGTAAAGCAATGACATTAAATGTCCAAACAAAATAGAAAAATATTTGTTCATGTGCATTTTCATATTTTCTTTCAAAATAAAGAGATAATATTTTATTAGATGCTTTTCTTAAGTTAGAGGTCAACTCCTTCCTATTTCTAAGGGTCTGACGTGCACATAGCCTGTTCCATGGTTAAAATGCCAAGAGGGGGAAGCTGTGGGTTTAATGTTACATTTATTAGAGCCACATGACACAGCTAGAGTGGTTCTGCTACGTGAATTCCTCCCAATTTTCCCTACTCTGAGGACGAGGGACGTTGGTCAGAGTCAAATGTGACTTGTTTGCAGCACCGTGAGTCTCCCTTTCTCACCGTGTGAACTGTGACAGTTCTCTTTAATGTTACTAATGTTAATACTTCTAGTTTTATTACTAACATTTCTAATATTAAAGACACATCAAGGGATATAAATTACAGGAAGAACATGGTCAGGATGTGAAGTTTTAAATAAAAAAATACTCATCTGGGATTTTTTGGGTGTGTGTGAAAATATCTGTGGTAGGAAATTAACTAGCTGATATATTTTGAATTTTCATTTGTAGACAGATAAATATTAAAGTGCTGACAATTTATGACTATTTAAATATTAAACACAATTTTAAGTCAATGGCAAATGAATTACATTTACATCCATCAGTGCAGTGCTAACGGCACGAATGGTGAGGAGGAGGAAGGACGTTCAGAACTTGTTCTGTTAATGCTCTAATAATCTTGACGTGAGACGTAATTTCAACGTTCACGGAGTACGGCCACTGGGCTCCCCACTGGGCAGATTATCTAGCGTTCAGTTGTTGTCTGAGTGCTGGAAGTGGCTTCACACCTCTACAGCTGCGAGGCGGTTTTTCCAGTGACATCCCCCCACGTGTCTAAACAAGTTGCAGAAATTCTGCTTTCTACGTGCCCCTCAGAGGTTTCCACTTCATATCAGCGTATAAAAGTATGAGAAGTTCCTCAATCATGAGAATGTTGCTTAACTTTGTTCCAGCCGGTTTATTCAACCTCAGTTCACGGCAGAACCTCTGTTTCCGAGTCCACCCACCCACGTCTCCCCGGAGGCTCCCTGGGGGGACCCGTGTCACCCGCTGCTCCAATGCAGCTTTGCGGTCAGACCCCCTCGCGTCCTTTGTACGCCCTCCCCCCCACTTTGGGCTCGGTTCTCTCCTCTGCGGAATGGGACCAACACCTGCTCCCTGGTGGGCCGTGTGGGGTGCCCACGTGTCTCTGTAATGCCGAGTACCGTGCCTGGCACAGGGGTGGGTGTTTAATAATCTTAGTTTGCTGCTCATATTCCTTTTTTCTAACCTCTTTCTCCCAATGCCCACGGGCCACCCCCTACGTCCTGAGATTTTCTTTCTAGAAATGTAACCATAGCATCGTAACCTGTAGACACACGCCCTTTGTCCCACACTGACGGCACACCCTTTTCACCTGCAAGTTCACAGGGCACAGGGCTGGTGGCCTGGGTCCCTCCCGGACTTAGCGCGTTGGTTCTGAGCGCTGGGCTGTGGCGTTGTAGCTCAGCTCCGCAGAGCTTGTCCAAAAAGCCACCTCGTACGGCTCTGGTGCCCGGGACTAGCTTGTTGTTGTAGAAGCTTGTAGGAGTTTTGTTGAAACATGACACACTTTCTACTCCGTGGGAGGGCAGTGGGGAATCAGTGAAAACTCTGAGTGAAGACCAGAGAGGCTGTGCCGTGATCAGCCAAATGATCCCCAGATCGGGTGGTCAAGTCCCTTCCACAAAACCTGCCACCTGTGCCCTGGCCTGCCCTCTGGCGTCACCCCGTGTGGGGCCGTGTATCTATCGACGGTATATTCATATTCCTTTTCTTGCAGTAGTTTTTCCACAGTGCTTGGCTTTTATTTATGCCCGAAAGTATTGGTGCTGTTTAATTACGCGAAAGTAATTTTATCTTAATTTTAACTGGAAGCTTAACAAATATTTAAGCTGATGAAAAAGTCAAAATATAAGATTTGGGAGTTCTTTCTGGGTAGTCAAGGAAGGCAAGACTGTCAGTGAAATTACAAAGTTAATTTTATCCAAAGTGAGGCACATTTTAAAATAGAAGCCGACTTGCGACTTTATTCTGACATGCAGTTCTCAGGACGGCCCGAGCTGAGCGTCCCGGGCAAACGCTGTCCGCGGGCTACTGTGCTGCCTGCCCCTGTGGCTCACGCCAGTGAAATCGGAGAACACACGTGGAGGGCAGGCCTGAAGGCAGACGGTGAAACAGTCTCCTACGGGAGGCCTGGGCGGGAGCGGTGCCTGCCGCGGCGGGGCGGGAAGAGGTGCGCTTGCCCCGGTCCCGCTGGGACGGGGTGAGGTGCCCACGAATAGGCCCTTCGGCCACCACTGGGCAACACTACCTCCTTTGCTGCGGGCTCTCAGTAATCTCCTGTGTTAGCACCCCAGCGCCCACAAGGGCAGGCCCAAGAGGCCCCTCTGGCACAGTTTTCTTATCACAAGAAAATCAAGAAAACAAAATCTTAAATCCTACAAAATCTGTATGGTTGTGATTATGTAATTGACTTTGGCATCTGTCCCCGAGAACATGCACGTCCTACAAAATCAGCTGATGTGAGAGGAGGGCCCTGTAGGCTGCACGTGGAGACACGCGGGGCCTTGACGGTCTCCAGAGCCCAGCCCAGCCGGTCACAGTCTCCGGGACGGGGCCACGCGTGTGCACATGCCCGCCAGGCGGCCCCGAGGGGAAGACAGGGCTGCGGATGGCTGAGGAAACTCAACCCCGTGTTACAGACGCGGAAGAGAACACGAGGCCTGAAGGATGAAGCCGGTGACCCACCCAGCGCTGCCGAGCTGTTGACTCGGCCCAGAGGAAATGGCTAGTTCAACTTTTTACCTACAAGAGGGCGATTTCACACGGCTCAATCGAACACACAGTGACACAGTTAGAGCCGCACCCCAGCTGAGCTGAGTGTAACTTCTGCGCAACGGCTGGTCAGGGCCTGTATCCTGTGGACTCCCCACCTTAAAGCTGGAATCAGTCTCAAATCTGTCTTGGGTGCCGGGTCTCTCTGCCTGCGCCTGTCTCTCCAGGTTTACTTGGAAACCACGTGGTGTTCTTGAGGCTTTTTCACCGTTGTTAGGTGGGACCAGAGCTGATTCCCTGCGCTCTTGAGGCAACACTTCCGTGAATTCTACCGGGTGTTCCGCGCTGGCTGGTGAGAACAGGAGCTCTTCTGGCCCTGTGAGCTCCCAGACTGTTCCCTCTGCCCCTCTGGGTTGTCCTTCCTGAAGATGGTCCCAAGTTGTCCCAAGCTGTCCCCTCCCGGCCAGAGCCTCAGAGGGGCTTCTCTGTGTGTTCAGCTCTTTCCTCTGGTTCTCCGCAAACCTCAGCACCCGGCCTCTGCCCACGCCCAGCTTCATCCCCGCGGGCAGGGAGACCAGTGGGCTCGTCCCTGTGCCCCGCCGGACACCCTCTCCGGCCTGCCTCACTGCCTGTGTCTCTCAGCATCGCTGTCCTGCACGCCTGAGCCCAGTGTCCAAGAACCTTTGTTTCCCCGTTTGGACCATCTTTTTAGTTGTTTTAGACAAAAGACAAAATATGGTCTCTTTAGCACATCTTGGCTGGAAGCGGAAGTCTGGGAGATGCGGTTTTAGTCAGGATGACAGTGTGAAGAGAGCTGTGAACAGAGATTTAAAAGAAATGAGGTTTGCCCTTTCTTCAGAAGCGCTCAAGGGTTCCGGCTCCAACACCGGCACACGAAGGGATATTTGTTCACCACAAGATGCACCCAAAGTTTAAGAAAACTTAAATTCTCCATGTAAGGTTATTTTTTTAATAAATAAATACAGCTAAAATATAGAGACACATATACATAGGCAAGGGGAAAACCAAGCGGGAAGGCCAGATGCCTGCATGTTAATAACAGGAAATAAACATTTTACTTTTGATGCGTTTTCTAGTGTTTACATTTCCTATAATGAATTTTACTTTCTTTTTAGGAAAGAAATGTTTTTTGAAAAGTTCGTAGATAATCCTCACCTTAATGTGTGAAATAAGCTCTAACGGGTTCTAATTGAGGAAAGACCTCTGAATTTCTCCAGTTTCCACAATGTCTGATTACGGGTCTATCAGCCTTATATTTAGTTACGTTGTATTTAATTACTTATATTTAGTTACATCGTACTTTGATCTGTGCTTGCTCAAATTCGCAGTTTTTGTGTGGCTCCGTGAAACAAGGGTGGCTTTTTCTTGTTTCTTCTGTTACTCGGCCTTCATTATTTTCTTTGAGTATCACCCTTAAATCTGTCTGACCTGGGAATAAGTTAAAAAACAGTTTTATTCCAACTTGTTACAGAGGAGTACAGAGGAGGGAAGGGCGCAGGCGTCTCGTACATCAGATGAAAAAATAACGATTGTCTAAAAAGACTCAATAAATCTCTTCATTTTTCCAGTGGGACATTATTGGAAGAACAGGACATACTAATCTTTTAAAATTGTCTCAGTTGACTCCTTCTCATCAGACTTGTAAGACATCTCACAAGGAGTAATTTTAGCCTTAACAGCACCTTAGTGCAGGTATTTGCCAAGTCTGGACCACATGCATTTCTTGTTCGGTGACAGCAAGGAGGAAAAACCTGGCGTTGAGGCCGCCGCTCCCTCTATTCTACTTACTGATACGGAAACATTTTACTTGAGAGTTTTCTTTGACTTAGCTTCAGAAAGGGAGGAAATGGAAACACAGCTTTGATTGTTGTTCATCTGCAGAGTTTCCTGGGATCAAACACAGAGGGGGATTCTGAGGAGTTTCCGGGTGGGGCGAACGTGCAGGTCTCGAGGGCAGGCCAGGGAGGGCCCCAGGACGCCGGCAGTGCCGTGAGCAGTGCCCCGCTCCGATGGAAAAGCCTTTCCTGAAGCTCCCCCCGTGTGCGGAAGGACCCCTGAGAGAAACGCGTGCAGTCGCTGGTCCCCAGTGCTCAGCTGCTGCAGCCGGGAAGGTACACGCCGCGTGGACTGGCTGGCAGCCCCTCCTCTGAGGCCCCTGAGTGTCACCTGCTGAGCCCACAGTCGTTCTGTGTGTTGGTCTTAAAAGCCCAGACAAATGGGAGCTTCTCACTTAGTGGACCTTGTTTTCCACTTTCCGTGTGTCCTGCTTGGCGTAGCACCTACAGGTTGTGGGGTGTGAGGTGGGTGTCAGGAATACTTTTTGTTTGCCATTGGTTGGTGTGCAAAGCAGTCAGAGATTATCATAGGTAGTCTTGGACTCGGTTTAGAAGTTTCTAATTCAGTGGTTTTTAAACTGTTCTGCAGAGACGCAGGCAGCTTTTGGAGCTCTTTCTAGGGGGGTCTGCAGAACTAGGGTGCACAGTGGCCCTCCAGTCAGAGCAGACGTCAGAGGACCACCAGGTACGGCCGTGCAGCCCATATACCGTTTGTGTTGTGGAAATTACAGAGTGGGGCATATTTTATGACAAATTCTGGAAAGTTACAGTGAAGCGTCTTGTTGTAATCAGAGCAGTGTATTGCAGCCCTTCCCTGCACAATGGAGGCAGCGTCTTCAGGGGAGGCACAGAGGAACAGTGGGGGTCCCTGGGAGCCACGTTCCCCGGCCCTGTATGCCCGGTGGGTCCCCTGGCATAAGTGACCAGCAGCACTGCCCAGCAATCCGGATCAGACCAAATCACAGATCACGGAATCATGAGCAAATAAATTGGTTGTTTTAAGCCACTCAGTTTGGAGGTAGTTTGGGGATAGCTGCTATGTGGCTGTAGTTAGAGATTCAGGCATCTTTTCCTGATTTGCACATAGATTCTAAGGGGACTAGTAGTGGCCGTGTGTATAGGGCTGGCATTAAGAGCCATTAAATAAAACTCTTGCAGCTAAAAAAATGCCAGGAAAACCTGTTCTGGTTAAATGTTTTGCTTAACTGAAATCTCTAGCATAAATTAAAAGGGTCAACTTTTTTTGAGAATTTGAAACCTGTAATTTTCAAGTAAAATACAAAAGACTGATACCACACTAAAGCATTCTTTGGGTCTGCATGGTGTGTTCAGGGCTGGTTGCTTGACTTGATCTTCTAATTCACAAATTAGGTCTGTTTTTTTTTTCATTCTAGACTGAATCCACGTTTTCCCATCCGATAAAAGAGTTTTCCCCCAACAGTTGAATATTTTAATTCCACCTTTTTTGTTTCATAGCTGAACATGAAACATCAGATATCTGCCTTTCTCCCTCTGAGAATATTAATTATATATATATTTTAAACTTCTTGCTCCAATTCTTGTAAACTCTGTTGCCCTGGGTGGAAGCTTTTCGCCTTGTTGCGTTTGGTTTCCCTGTGAGGGTGCCAGCTTTCCTCAGGTGTCTGGTGACGGCTGGGTGGGGGCTCGCCTTTGTGGTGCACAGTTTGCCCCCTCCCTGGGGCAGGAGGGCCGGGCTGCAGGATCTGCCCCGGGGCCTGCGGAGGAGGGTCACCTCCTGCCCACTCACGCTGCCTCCTCTGTGCCCCGCCAGCCCCTCCTCTGTGCCCCGCCCGCTGTGCCCAGCCCTGCCCGTCCCATCTGTCCACACGGGGGCCACACGGTGTCTGAGCCCTTCTTGTTCTGGGGCACAGCCAGGGTTTTTAAAATACCTTCTCTGTGGTTTCTGTAGATCTAAGGTGGGACGAGTAAACATAAGGGTTGCTCTGCTCAGAGCAGCACCTCAAAACTAGGAAGCGAGCCTGTCTTCGCTGCTCGTGCAGCACCTGTACTGCGCTTCAGGGCCACCGTGAAGCCCATCGCGCTGCTCACGCAGCCCCGTGAGGACAGAGGGGACCCCCCGCCCCTGCTTCTCGCCTCCCCAGGGCTGCTCCCTGGCCCAGGCCGCCCTGTGAGCGACTGTCCACGTCAGGGTCTCAGCAACGGTGAGAGCGAGACAGAGCTTCCTCCATGTGCGTCCCCAGAGCCCCCCGTGTGCATTGGACCGATGAGTACTTGGGGAACAAACCAGCGAGCAGACGAATGAGTGAACCTGGGCGCCCGTCCTCTGAGTCGGAGGGCCGGGGAGAGGCTGGTCTCGGAGTTGGCGGCTTCGGCGGGCAGACAGGAGGCTCGTGGGCACACTCAGCGAGTGAGACGCCAGTGTTTGGACCGCAGCCGCCCTGAGGCCTCGGCACGGAGTGTCCCCGGACGCGGCCGGGCTCATTGTTTCCAGACCCTCCCGAAGCCTGACGTTGGCACCCTGCGGGGACGCTGCGCCGGCCGTGTCGCCCTTCTCGTTGGAACGCTCGAGACCGAGTGTGCACACTTGCGTTGGTGCTGCACACGCCTGCTGTTGCTTTTTGATTCGATGCATGTTGAAATATGCCACTTTGACTAGAAGACCAGACACGGTCGACGTTTCATGGCGGCGGCAGGAGGAGAAGTGAAACTAAACGTGAAGGCCAAGGACGTGGCAGGCGGCCTCGGGGCCAGCAGGGCATGGCTCGCCCCGCGCTTTCCCTGCGGAGGAACAGGCCAGCCAGATGTGGCCCAGGAAGCTGCTCCACATCCCCAGAGCTGAGCGCAAGGGCAGCTGACAGGTAATCTCTGCTCCGAGGCAGAGACGCCACTGGACACACCCTGCGCCCCATGTGTCGCGTGTGCATGTGTCTGCGGCCTCTCACCTGGGGTTTAAGCTCCACGGGGCAGTGACTTGTTCAGTGCCGAGTAGCAAGACCTGACACATCACCTGGCATACAGTAGGTGCCCAGTAAGTGTTTGCTGAATGAATAAAATGAAGGGGTTTTGGTCATTGCCCCTTATTCGTTTTTGCCTTCGTTTTCTTATTCCTACCTATGTTTTAGATGGTTGTTGTGAAGCTGAGAAGAAATGTTACGTTAATAGCAATGTCCGGGGTGATGGTGGTCGCAGGTAAACAAAGGAGCAGGAGGTGCAGTCCTTGCCACTTGACAGTGGCCTCGAGCATTTCAGATAATGTTAAATGAAGACAGGGAAAGTCTCAGCCTGGGGCGTCTTCCGAATCTCATTTCCCGAGAGGTGCTCACGGGAGTGGTCAGGGCAGCCGGGTGGGTGGACTGCAGTGACCCCCACGGCCTCTTCTCCCTGCAGACGCGTCGGCCGGGCACTGGTGCTGTTTTGCTGCCGCCGTCCCTCTGCCCTTCTGCTGACGGCAGGCCGGCTTCCCCCTGGGAACCACCTGCGCCCCTTGCGCAGCCCACGTGGGTCTGGTGGAGTCGACTTCCCCGGGCATCACTTCACCTGCACCACTGTACCTGGTGGAATGATCAGTTCAGACCAAATCAAAGCCAGCAAGAGGGAGCTGGGCGTCCGCGGGAACCCCTGCTGGGTTCAGAAGGAAGACGGAGACAAGCGAAGACCGTGGTGTGGTCGAGCTTCCCCGGGGCTGGCGCTGCTCCTGGCCTGGTCAGTTTCACAAAGCAACAGTCTCCCATTTCCAGAAAACGCAAAAAGTATATTGTACAAGGATGTTCATCAGGATCTATTTACAATAGCAAAAAACTGACCAAAGAAGAGTGGATTACTACCCACCCATTAAAAATCATGCGTTGTACAAAAATAATGACTTGGATAAATTCACAATATATAATTTGGGGTTTATTTGGTTTTTGGTGTGTTTAAATGTTGGCATTTGCTCAGAAGAGCAAGCTTGGTTCCCCCCCAATATGAATATCTTTAGATTTTCTTTTATTTTTTCTAGATTTATAGAGATAAATTTGACAAATAGAAATTGAATACATATATTTACCGTGTACAGTGTGATGTTTTGATACATGTATACATAGCGACATGATCACTACAAACCGGCTAACTAACCAATCCAGCACCTCACAGTGATCTTTTCACGTGTGTGCATGTGTGTCGGGGGTGAGGACATTTAAGATCTCTCTTAACACGTTGTGCGCATACAAGACGTATTGTTATCTGTGGTCCCCGTGCTGTACGCCAGGTCCCAGGACTTTTCCATCTTATAACTGAACGTTGGCGCCTTTGACCGGCATCTCCCGTTTCCTCCCCTCCCAGAAGCTCCATTTCTGTGGTCCGACTCTTGCATTCCCCGTGTTAGCGAGCTCAGTGCTTTGTCGCTCCCAGACTTACTTCACTTAGCGTAATGCCCTCGAATTTCATCCGTGTTGTCGTAAGTGGCAGGGTTTCCTCCTGTTTGTGCCTAAAGAGCCTCCCGTTGCGCACACACCACGTCTCTGTCCCCACTCGCTTAGGCCGATTCCACGTCTCGGCTGCTGGGAACAATGCTGCCCCGGACGCGGCGTGCGGGTGTCCCCCTGACACACCGATCTCCCTTCCTTTGGGGACATACCCAGAAGTGGGATGTCTGGATCATACGGTAGTTCTATTTTTTTCCATCTGTCACATGTTATTTGTGAAAATAGTCCTTGTTAATAAATACAGATAGTTCAATTCTCTTTTCTTTCATCAACATTTATCAGCAGCTGCTACGTGGCAGCTCTGTCAGACGCGACACACTTTAGGTGCTGTTGCACCTACACGTCCTTTTCCCGGACGCCGGCCTTTGAGTCCTGTGACTTGGTGCAAAGCCAGCATAAGGCAGAAACTTCGCAGGATTTTTTATATTTCCTTCTCCATCTCCTTTTATTTCTGCAAAATGCCGTCTCATCGTTCAAATCGTGGCACCGAGCATGAAAGACGTACTTGAAAGAAATTTATTTCTGACCAGGCTAAAAGGCTTCCCCCTCTTTTCTTGTATTGAAATGATCACGATCCTCAGGTGGAAGTTCAGAGAACGAGTTCAAAACGCCATGAAGTTTGTGGGAAAGACAATCTCCCTCAGGACCTGCTGAGGCAGGAGGAGTCTCCCCAACTCCCCGGCTCGTCTCTGAAGCCTGACGTCCCCACGCAGACCTGTGTCTGCACAGGCGGTTAGGAAGGAAGACCCACGTGTAATCAGTGATAAGGTAAATTCCAAAGTTTCATTAATAATCCCTGATGCTTTGCTTTTTGCTTCCCAAGGGAATAACTGGAACACCCAGAGAGGCGTGTGGACGTGGATCCCCTTCTGGGTGGTCACGTATGTAATTAGCAGTTACTGCAAATGTTAAAACTGTCAAGAGCCTCAAAAGGAGGGTAATTTTCTCCAAAACGTGGAGTGTCTACTTCCGGGAAAGTTTATAGACTGAAATGGGTTGTTCCGGCAGGACCTGTGGCCGGTCGAGCGATGTCTCCCTGGGCCTGGGGCCTTTCTGGTGGGCTGGGTGGTCGCTCACCCCCCTTTTTGCTGTTACTCCTTCGATTGTGTGGCTCGGTTGATCACCCCCGGGCGGGGTCCTGGCGAGGTCGTGGGGACGGCAGGAGCAGTCTAGTCCCTGAGTCGCGATGGCCAACGTCATATTCTCTTCCCAGAAGGAATAGAGACGACCTAGTCCTGAGGTTGGCAAAACTAACACTCCACCTTTCAGAAGATTCTTTTCTATAATACTTAAATCCTTAATGTTTACAAATTGTCTTTTTCCTGGACTACTCCTTCCTTGAACTTATTTATAATAAGCATCCACCAAGTGGTGAGATGCTTTCTGTGAATGTCACCTTGGTGGGGCAATCTCCAGTGGAATGACCTGGTATTTCACAAATGCAGAGAACACGTATAACCATCTTGCCGCACAACACATAATAGGAGTGGCATTTTGGTTTGCAGAATTCACTGCATATTATTAGAGAATCCCTTTCCTGACTCTATTTTTTAAAAAGTAATAATGACTTTGGATCCAGAATGTAGAAAGTCCATATTCTTTTATAGTGGAAAAAAGTATAATACTTTAGTGTATACACAGGGTGCCTCTAGCAAAATAAAACAAAGATTCGGAAACTATCATCATATTGTTTCCCTTTGTTCTAAGAACATGGGAAATTGCAAATATTATAGACACTACACCCCCAGAAACTGAAAAGAGAGAAAATTTACTGGCACATTGAGGAAAGCCAGGCATAGCTGGAGATTTTCTTTCTCCTGTGAGCACAGAAGCTCACACACAGTCACGGATTTTGCTGGTGTTTCTGATTTATTCAACAATGTTCGTGATTCCTATTCTATTACTCTTAGATGTGCACATTTAAGATATTTATTGTAAGACTTTTGATGAAAATTTCTGCTTTCCGTTCTTTTTTTCCATTTAAGCAAGACATTAAGACATTTGCTAACTCAAAAAATATTTAAATATTAGCTTGCCCTTGGTTTACAACTGTGACCCATCTTATTGGAACACATGATTGATCATGAAGTTGCACCTCCCTGTAAGGTACTGCTGATATTATTCTGTAGAGGAAAGAAAAGCTTCCATATCACCCTGTGTCACTTCCCAAAGATGCAAGGGCTGGTTTGGCTCGAGTAGACGGAGATGCATTTCAGAGAGTGGGTTTGATGTGACGAACAGGACAGTTGATGCATCTGGTACCTGGTGATGTTGCTGGGCTAAGCCTTCCTGCTGGAGTGAAATGAAGTGATACTGCATTTGGGGAAAGACAAGTACTGTGACAGCATTAAAAATCTGGAGAGGCAATGGGGAACTCCGAGCCTACTACTGGATGAAAACAGAAAGGTCTGCCATGCCAAGCCACAGGCCACCTCTGTCCTGAGGGGCTGCTCCTGCACACCCTTGGCACATGGGGCAGAGAGTCCTGGTGTGCTGGCAGTGAGGCGGGGCTGTGGGAGACTTGCCCACATTGACACTGGGCCCGTCTCTTTATTTTTGGAGACAGAGTCTTGCTCTGTCACCTGGGTTAGAGTGCCGTGGCGTCAGCCTAGCTCACAGCAGCCTCCATCTCCTGGACACCTGTAGTCCCAGCCACATGGGAGGCTGAGGCAGGAGGATCACTCGAGCCCAGGAGTTGGAGGCTGCAGTGAGCTGTGATGATGCCACTGCACTCTAGCCTGGGTGACAGAGCAAGACTCTGTCTCAAAAAAAAAAAAAACAAAAACTAAATGAAAATTCTAGAGATGAAAACCACAATAGCAAAAATAAAAATTTTACTAAATGGTATTAACAACAGGCTATAATGAAGAGGTTGGCAGACAGGAGAATGAGTACTAAGGCATAGTACGTCAGCTCAGTGGTAATCATTAAATATAGTAATTGTGAAGAATGTAGAATACTCACAAGATTATCAAACCGATTTTGGAGCAGCTCTGAATACACTTGACATACGCACATGCAAATGGCGAAAGGCAGGATTTAAAAGCCAATGGATTTCCACTTCCTTGTTCTTGGTCGTTATGACAATTCTTCTGTGGGGTCTGGAGTCTGCTGTCCTTCTCCGTGAGCGCAGCCTCCTTACTCAAGACGGGTCCTGGCTGGGCTTGAACTGCGACCTCTGTTTCTCGAGTGGCGATTTGAGTCTACGCAGACCTTCTGTCTTCAGCGGGTGGCGGAGTCAGCTGTGGGCATGTGTGGCTCAGGCTCTGCCACTTACGGGGGAAGGTGAAGTTCAGGGATCCCTTCCCTGAGTTTTCCCTTATTCACAACACATTCCTGTCTTCACCCATCAGGTGTCCTGTGCCAACAAAGACTGCGAGTTATTCCCCGTGGGCTCTCTGCCCCCCTGTCCCCGTGCTTGCTGTGTGGACGACGCTTAGTCTAGACCTGGAAGTGGGAACGGACTTATATATGTCCCCTCCAGAGAGCATGAGCTCCCTGTCAGTCTGTCTGCTTTGTTCATGCACCTGTTCCTTCAGGTGGTTGCTTCTTGCTGTTTGTGGTACATGCAGGTGACACAGTTGTTTTCTGCAGGGGGTGGGGATCACCCAGTAGGGCCTTGGTCCATGGTTCCCAGAAGTAGAAAGCATGAAGGTCTAAATGTGGATGCGAAGCTTTTAGAAGGGATCGTTGGAGGGTATCTGCATGGCCTGCGGTGGGCGGTGGGGGAGATTGCTTAAGACACGGTGAGCACCAACCGCAAAAGGAAAACATTGCTACATTTAACACATTCAAATCAAAAACTCTATTCATCAAAACATACCATAAAGGAACAAGAAGATAAGTCAGACTGTGGGAAGAAATATTTGAAAAAGGACTAGCATCTGAATAAGGACTTCCCTAAATCCGTGCGAAAGGCCAGAATGACCAGTGGAAAATGGGCCAGAGAACTTGAGTGCATCGCAAGGGGGGACCCGAAGGCCGAGAGTGACAATGTGCTCAGTCTCCCAGCCCGCAGAGAAGAGCAGGACAGAAGCAAAGAAAGAGCACAGCGGTGCTGCTGCCTCGCGGCGAACCAGTGAGGGTCGCGGTTGGACACTGCCAGACGCTGGCAAGGGCGCAGAGCAGCGGGAACTTGCCCCGGTGCCGAAGGGATCGTAAGCGGGTGCAATGCCTTTGGGACAGTCTGGCGTACCTACGAGGGTGAGGACAACCACGCCCTGACTCAGCAGTCCTGGGGATGTTCTCGGAGATAGGAGCGTCCGTGTGTCTAAAGGCGCATGTACAAGCATGTCCGAGCAGCTTTATTCACAGTACGCCCACGTTGGGAGCCGCCACGTGCCCATCGATGACAGGATGGATACCTAAGCTGAAGTGCGTTTACTCGCTGGGATTCTTTTCAGCAATGAGAAATGAATGCCAGAGACAAATAACGGCGTGAACGAATTCTGCAAGCGTAACGTTGAGGAGAAAGCAGTCCCCAAAGAACACAGACAGTGTGATTCTATTTATATGCAATTTAGGAACAGGCAAAACTGAACAGTATATGCAAGGGAGGCACACGCGTGTTGTAAAACTGCAAAGAAAAGCAAGGCAATGATCACTAAAAAGTCAGACCCCCCTTGGGCGGGGGCTCGTGGTTGGGATTTGGGATGTTTCTCTTTCTTGTTCTGGATGGTGGTCACACGTTGTTAGATTTACTGACATTGGCTGAAATGCATATGAAAGTCTGTAAATATTTGTGAATGTCAACATTACAAATACTACAACACAGATAACTATGTTCTAGTGTTAAAACCAACAAGCAAAACTATTAAGCGCTAACTTTGAAAGTGATAGCACAGGAAAAGCGGTTGTAGACGCTGCTGTCTTCCTCTCCCGTCCGTGGAATCTGGGAAGTGCGGTGGGACCACCGGACACCGCCCTGGCGTCCAGACGCAGGCGACGTCCCTGGCTGGGGCTTTTCTTTGCAAGAACAGGTCAAAGCCTCGTAGGAAGACGTTTCCTCTCCCTTTTATGCTGTTCCTCGTTCTCCAGCCACAAATGCAGACCTCAGGTGAGGTCCCTGTGCTGGGATGGTGCATGGGGAGATGGCAGGATGGGTCCCGAGGGCACCGCTAAGCCACCATGCCAGGCGCCAGCCACGTGTGTCTGCCTCCGGGCTTCTCGCTGGGTTGTTTGTTTTTGTTGAGTTTTCTCTTAAGAGCAGCTGTTACTTAGGTGACAGAGAGGACAGATGCTAGTTGAAGCTCTGCAACTTAACATCGCAGATTTAATGTTGGGCAGGTCACTTAACCTGGCTAGTTCCCATGTTTTTTTAAAAATCAATTGATTGGTTCAGAAAATCTCTATGGGTCCTTCCAGCTCGAGAGTCTCTGCTGGTTTAACGGCGCTCACTTTTCTGCATTCTCTGGGAAGAGCGCCCTGCGTCATGGCAGGAGGCGCAGAGATCGGCGGTGCAGCGGCCCTGCTCTCTGAACTTCTGTTGTCCTGATTCCACCAACTGTTCAAAAATGGAGCTATAGAAACCAACTAGGATCCGGAGACATATAAAACTACACTTCAATTTTTTAAGAGCATTTATTCAAGGAGAAGAATATATTTTAATAGCTATTGAACTGGGTTCAAGCTAATCTCCTGGCAGTGTTAAGGCGTTTTAGAAACCACATGAACTACGGTTTGTGATCCAGAGCAAACTGAAGCCGCAACTTCGCGTGTCAGCTCCACTGACCATGAACTCTCTGGCCACCGCTGGCTTTGGGGGTCTCCAGGCTTCATCCCCTGGTCACTCTTCTCCTTCTACCTGACCCAGCAGGGCAACTTCGTCCCCCCCAGGGTTTTAGCCACCTCGCATATACTAAGTACTCTTAAATCTTCATCTCCAGTTGTAAGTGTCCTGCTGAGTCCTGGCTTTAGATAAATGACCTGCCGAAACCTCTGGTGTCTCAAACTTGACATGCTTCAGATTAGCTCATCGTCTTCCCTCACAAACCTGCTTCCCTCTCTCTTCCATGTGTCGGTGATTTGCACCCTCAGCTGTCGGAAGAGGAGCCTTCGTGTCCAGACTGATCGGCTCCAGGGCTTGGATGCCAGTTTGGAAACCAACCAAGGGCACCAGGACCACAGGGAGCCAAAGTGTGTGTGTAAATCGAGAGTCATGGTTGCCACGGGGAGACGGGGAGACAAGGTCCTCCCTCGAGCTGGCGAGCAGAGGCAGGGCTGAAACTGGGAGGTAGAGTCAGGATTGGGCGACAGCCGAGGGGACCACTCTAACAGCACAGAGGAGGGTGGGACACGCAGGCTGTTGGGCTGGACGCTGCAGTGGCCACGGCAGCGTGGTGACAGCCACATGGCATCCCTTCCCACGTGGGCCGTGGCTTTGCACACGCTGCTTACTCTTGATGCTTGTTCTTTGTCTGGACATTTCTTCTAATCATTCGAGACTCAGCTGAAAGCTGTCTTCTGTGAAACCCCATCTAATCAGATAGTCGCCTTCCCGCTGCACATCCGTCTCAGACATGGCTCTTCTACAGTCCTCAGGTTTTTGATGTCTGTTTATACTTTGTCTTTTAAGTCTTATTTTAATAAAAGTGATATATAAAATAGTTTGAAGTTAAGTAGTAGCTTCTGGTTTCCAGAAACAGTAGACTGGATTATTCAGATTAACTCTACAGCTAAAAACAATGAAAAATGTTATATAACATAGTTTTACATATATTAAAAGTTAACTTTAAAAGCATCAAAAATCTGAAGAGGCAGTAGGAATTATGAATTACTGTATGAAAGTTTGAATGAGATTTATAAGCATATGCATATACTGTATATTGATGAGAGTACACATGCCCATCAGAGGGCTCATGCCCAAGGGCGTGTGCTGTGCCCACACTTGGTTCTGCAGCCTGGCAGGACAAGAGGAGCAGAACTCAGGCCCAGCATACGAGGTCTCAAAGACGATGCTCCCGACGGTAAGCTGGGACCTGCCCCAGAGGGAATCACACTTAGTGTAAGGTGGAATCATGTCTAAATCCACCCTCCACCCCAACCACAGCGGGTTTTAAAGAAAGCTGCCTTGACAAAGAGTGGACCAGGAGAAGAAAAAGGAAAAAAAATCCGGAGATTTTGACTTGTGGCCACAGACCAGCTCTTGCATAGACTTGCGCCTGGGTGTGTGTGATCTACGACTCAGGGGCCAAGGGAAACCAAGCCACGGAATTGGTTTGAGATGGTTGTGGCTGTCTGTGCCCCTGATGTTCTTACAAGGAAATGTGAACTCTCTCTAAAGAAGAGCATATTCTAGACCTTGAGTAACCAACAAAAGTAATTTTCAAGGGCTATGACAAGCAGGCAGCCAGAGGTAACAAGATGCTCGGGTAGCAGAGGTGGGTGTGGTAGGGACACAACGTGAGTGAGAATCAGGAGAAACGAAAACAAGAGAACCAAACCGTACAGACTTCAAAGAGCAAAATCATCAGACGTGCCCTTTGAAACAACTGAACATACAATGTTTAAAGAAGTGAATAGGCCGGGAGCAGTGGCTCACGCCTGTAATCCCAGCACTCTGGGAGTCCAGGTGGGAAGACTGCTTGAGCTCAGGAGGTCGAAACCAGCCTAAGCAAGAGTGAGACCTGTCTCTACTAAAAATAGAAAAATTAGCTGGGTGTGGTGACATGCGCCTGTAGTCCCAGCTGCTGGGGAGGCTGAGGCAGGAGGATGCTTGAGCCCAGAAGTTGGAGGCTGCAGTGAGCTATGATGACGCCACTGCACTCCAGCCTGGGGGACAGAGCGAGACTCTGTCTGCAAAAAAAAAGAAAAAGAAAAACTCGAAATATATGCAAAGACACTTGAAACTACAAAAAGTGATACAGTCCACTTAAAAACTAGAACTCCTAGAAATAAATACAGTAACCAAAATTTAAAGCTCAATGAAGACACTCTAAGAAAAGAAAAAATCATAAAATCAGCCAATGAAAATAGACACATCACCTACAAATCACTGGCAGTTATGCACAGTTCTCGTATTTGCAAAAGATATTTTGGTATAAATGGGTTAATACTGTACAAATTGACTGTGAGGCAAAAATACTGTGGGAAATAAGCAGGAACCCTTCATGGTGTGAAAATTTCAACTCATCGGGCAGATATGATTGTCTAAATTTGTGTGCACCTCACGAAAATAATAGCAAAACACATACAGCAAAGACTTGATAGCACTATGAGGAGAAATAGACAAATTCACAATTGTAGAGGGAAATTTTAATGTACTCCTCTCAGTGATTGCTAGAAATTATCAGAACCAAAGAAAACAGTCATTTAAGTTATAAAAGAATGAATTATATAACTAACAAACTAGATTTATAAGCATGTATTGAACATTAGAACCAACTGCAGAAAACACATACTTTTTGTTACATATGGAGCATTTACAAACATGACTATAAAGTGAAAATTAAAACATTTCAAAGGATTTAGACAATATCCAAATAGTCCCTGATCATAATGTAGCTAAGGAAGAACTCAACAACAGAAAGTCGGGTGGCAAATTCTCTTACCTTTGGAAATCAGAAGCATTATTCTAAATAAGTCATATGCGAAGTGATAAATTGTAATGAAATTAAATTTTAAACTGAATAATGAAGATGCTACATACTAGAACTGTGAATGAAGCCAGAGAAGTAATTAGAGGAAAATTTATAGCTTTGTATCAATATATTGGAAAAGAAGGCTGAAAATTAATAAGCTTGATATTCACCAAGGAAGTTTAAAAAAGCAAATGTAAAATTATCCCAAAAAAGAATAAAGTACATAGTAAGATAAGAGCAGTAATTAAATGAAACAAAAGCAAACATACAACAGGAAGGACTGTGATAGATAAAAGTTTATTCTTCAATAATATGAATAAAATCTCTCGTGAAATTGATTAAAAATAGAAGGTACAAAAACTGAAACAAGAAAGGGAATGTCACTGTAGATGCCACATGCGAATATATTAGGAAAAAGTTATTAACAGCTTTATACCAGTGACTTTGAAAATATAGAGGAAATGGACACATTTGTAGGGAAGGACACCAAGACTGTCTCAGGAAGGAACAAAAAACTAGGAACCTTTGAAGACCTGCATCAGTAGTACACGTCTCTCTTCAAGGAAAACTCCAGGCCCAGATGGCTTCACAAGTACAGTTACCCCAAACATTCGAGGAAGAAACAATTCCATTCTTACACAAACTCTTCCAGACATCAGAAAAAGAAGAAACGCTTTGCAACTTGTCTTCAGATACAACACAACCTTGATACCAACAACAAATGAATAAGGAATATTTCAGGCTAATTTTACTTATGAACGTGGATGTAAAAATTTTCAAGTATTGTAAAGCCCTATCCTAATATTAATATGATAATGAAATCCAAATAAAAGCAATTGTATAAACTGTATGTCCCATTATTTTGAAGCTCATGAATTGTTAAGTCAAATCAGCACAGCTCACACAATGTGGTTGTGGGGTGATGGCTACAGAATTTCAAATATGCTCCAGTTCCTGTTGTAGTTTTATATATGTGGAGGTTTTTTCCTTTTTTCTTTTCTTTACTTTTTCCCTCTTCTTTCCTTTCTATTTTTTGTTTGTTTGTCAACTTTTGGCTTAAATATCAGTGGGGAAAATTCTCATTGCATGGCTGACTGGGTTTTCAAAGACACTGGCATAGATTTTAGAAATCTGATTATTTGAAGTTCATTTATCAGCCTGATCTCTGGCAATGAGGCTGGGAGAATATTGGGGATGCAGTGACCTACCCTTCACTTCTTCACTTCCCAAGATATAATTGATTACTGCTGTGGTGTGAAGGTGTCCCCCAAAGTTCATGTGTTGGAAACTTAATCCCCAGTGCAACAGTGTTGGGAGGTGGGGCCTGCTGGGAGGTGATTCGGTGACCAATGACATTATTAAGGAGTGGGTCAGTTATTGTGAGAGTAGCTTTGTTACAAAAGTGAGTCCAACCCTCTTGACCTTCCACCTTCTGCTGTGGGATGACGCAGCAAGAAGACCCTCAGCAGATGCCGGCACCTTGATTCAGGACTTCCCAGCCTCCAGGACTATGAGCCAAATAAATTTCTCTTCATTACAAATTACCCAGTCTATGGTATTTTGCTATAGCAACACAAAATGGACTAAGACAGACAATTGGTACTGAGCAGTGGGGCTGTTGCTGTAACAAATACCTGAAATGTGGACGTGCCCTTGGATGGGGAGATGGGCAGACGCTGGCAGAACCGGGAGGCCAAGGTTAGAACAAGCCTGGATTTCTGTGAATGGAGCCTTGAGGGCAATGCTTGTGAAGGCTTGGAAGGGCAGGGGAGCTGTAGGGAAGGTCTGGAACTTCTCAAGTTACTTACCTGGTCGTGATGAGAATGTTGCTAGAAGTGAGGACAGCGAGGGCCGTTTGGATGTGGGCTCAGACTGGGGAACCAGGTATCGGGTACTGGAGGAGAGGCCATGCTTGTTATAAGGACACAAAGAACTTGGCTGCATTGTGTCCGCACCCAAGGGCTTTGTAGGAGGTGGGATTTGAAAGCTATGAACACAGAAACCTGGCAGAAGAAATTTCTAAGCAAAATGGTGAAGGAGCTGCATGGCTACTTTAAATCAAATACCGTCAGATGTGAGAGGAAGGAAATGACTTAAAGATGAAATTTATCATTAAAAGAGAAGTAGAATGGAAGGATTTTGAAAATTTTCAGCCTGGCCACATAAAGAATAAAGAATCCTGTTTGGGAAAGCAAACCCCAGGGTGTGTTTAACTGAGAAAATTGGAGAATGACTCCAAAGGCATTGCAGAGACCTCCCCTCCCACTGCAGGAGCTCCAGAAGGGTGGGCCTGGGGCATCCTCCACTGGCTCGCTACCCAGATTCTGCATGACGTTCCTGGGTCACCCCAGCTGTGGCTTACGTGGGCCCAGGTGTGGCTTGACCTGCCGCTCCTGAAAGTACAAGTCCTGAACTTTTTGGTGTCCATGTGGTGCTGTCTCTGGGCATGCAGAATGCAAGGGCTGTGGGGCATGGTGTCCTCCACCTAGATTTCAAGGGACGTCACTGCAGCGTGGGTGCCCAGGCATAGGGTTCCTACTAGGGCAATGCCAAGGATGGGAAAAACCAAACTATCATTTTCTATAGATAAAATAATTATATATGTATTAAATCAAAAAATAATTTACAGATAAACTATTAGAATTAATAAGAAAGTTTACAGGAGGTTACCAAAACCAAAATCCGTATAAAAATTCAATTGTATTTCTACATGAGAGCAACAAACAAAAAATGCAATTTTAAAATATACCATTTACAAAGAGAATACAAAAATAGCAATTAGAATAGATATAAAAGAATGATGTGAAAGACTTTTATGAGGAAAATTATAAAACTTTACTGAAAGACATTATTGAAAACCTAAACAAATGGAAAGATGTGCCATGTCATGGAGATTCAAAATGCAGGGGTAGTTAATCTCTAAATTGATTTCTAGGTTCAATTCAGCCCACTCAAAATCCCAAGAGGCATGGGGCAGGAGACACATGACAAGGTAACTCAAAATATATAAAAATTCCGAGGGTGAGAAGAGCCAAAGCATTGAAGAATAAGAGGAAGGGAGTAGGGGAAGAACGGAGGGTAGAGAAACTGTGCCCTGTCAAATATTTAGATATTCTAAGGCTGTATTAAGCAATATAGCTTTGTAGTGTTGGTTCAGGAGTGGACAAGTAGGCACGTGGAACAGAATAGAGAGCCCATATGTGCACAGGAACATGTGACATGGGAAGTAAGTAGAGCAGTGGGTAAAAGATGCCCTTATGTTCACCAGGATATCATATACATGGTCATATATAATTGTGAATATTACATATAAAATTATATGTTATTATATCTTCCCCATAACAGCCCTAATCTGTAAACAACCCATGTTCCTCAACAGTAGAATGGATCAATAAACTCTGAAATACTCATTCAAAAAGTAATTACTTAGAGAAAACAATGTAGGCTACGTAACACAGCAGGGATGGATCTACCAACCCAAAGGTGAGTGGGAAAAACCAGACAAAATTATACTGACAGTGTAATTCTACTTACGTACAGTTCAAAGGTAAGCAAAATTAAACTACATCCCACAGGGGTGTGTGATGGTAGAGACTTGCCATGTGCGCCGGGAGAGTTGTCTGTCTGGTGGGAATGAGGCTTCCAGGATGAAAACGATGTTCAATTTCTTGACTTTGTTCATAGTTCGTTGGCTTTCTACTTGTTAAATACTACCTATAACATTTATTCCCATTTCTGTATGTTATATTTTGCAATAGAAATGTTTTAAAAAATAGTATAATTAGACTTCCAGTGAAAATCAATTTTATGGCCTGGTTGAGAGTTAGTTGGCTTTCTCCTTATTTGTTAAACGCCAAAACATTTATGCACATTTGTGTATATGTTATTTTTCACAATAAAAATTTGTAATTGCATGATTATACTTCCAGTGAAAAACAGCAATCACCTATTTCCTACAGGCAAGTACAGTTAGCTTTTCTGATGTTTCTTTTGGTGTTTACCTAATATTTCTAAATAATAAACTCATAGTGCTGGTTGTTATATTTCAATTTTAGATACTATTTCTTAACTGCCTCCATCAACAAGATGAGAACTTATTGTTTTCCTATATACCTCTTTCTCTCTGGGCTCACATGCACATTTCCTATTCTGTTCATCCCCAACTATGTTGCTTTTTGTGTATATCAATTCTCAGAATTTATATTATTATGACTATGTAAATATCATTCATCCTTCAAATAATTCAACCCTAATCTCCTCTCAATATGCTAATTCTATCAGTTTCATTATTTTTCTTGGAGACATCCCTACAGAGTTCCTTATTTTTTTCTCCTTTCTGGACTGGTGTTTGCATTATATGCTTATGAGAATATTTTTCACTGACTTCTACTACCGGCCATGACAGTAAGTCATACCAGACTTGCTGTCTACTGAGAACAACTACAAAATGAGATGACACATGAGGCAATTCTTTTTGGCTTTTAAAACTGTGATTCACAGAACAGAACCCATGAGGTGAGCCCAGTGCTGCCCATGATTGTTCTGGCTCTCAGCCTGGAGATGATTTCCTGCTGCAGGGGATGGAAGTAGAGCCCAATCAGGTGGGTCTCCCTGAGCTGAGAAGGAAGAGACTGAAGTTCAAGTTTTGGAAGGGGTTGGATTTGTTTGGTGGGGTTTGCAAGAAGGGGGCAGCTCACAGAGGGGAGCACCAAGAAACATGCATGAGGCTTAAGACTGGGCTGCACAGGCAAAGGGCGGAACTCTGCGAGGCTTTGTAGGGACTGCCTGCTGCAGGCTGAGAGCTGAATGGTGATGCTAGGAGGCGTGCAATTTTGGGGGACATTGGGGTACCAGCCTAGGCAGTGGAGAAAACTCACTGAGACTTTGGAATAGAGTTGAGATCCCAGAAAGGCCAAACTGTAAGAGTGAGTTCTACGCTCTAGAGTAAGGATTATGTTAGAAAAACGAGTTCTAACCAAAATAGACTCACTCTAGCAAAGAATACAACTAAGGCTGAGAAGACCAAAAGTAAGTACCAATGATTTCACTGCCTGCAAGAACAAATTCTTTGAAGAATTGCAACAGGAGGTGGAGCTTGGCTCTCCCAGTATCATCCTGGAGACGAAGCTACCGAGAGGTGGAAGTGTCCAAAGTGAAAGCCAGTCAAGAGCAAAGGTCGTGGCAGCAGTTTTTTGGGATGCCAGAACAAACTCAACGCTCTGTAAAGGAAGGAGACGTTATTTTCTCTGTCTGAAACATATCCTACACAATGCCCAATATGCCATAAAAAATTACTAGATATGCAAAGAAGTGGGAAAATATAAACCAGAGTCAAGAGAAGATGCAGTTTAAGAAAACTGACCCCTAGGTAACCTAGATGTTGGGATTAGCAAGCAGGCACTTTTCAACATTTTGCTGGTTGACTTTCTGAAGGGCCAAAGAATGATAACATCTGCTTATTACGAGAGTGTTTTGGGGAAGTTAGGTAAAGCTGTAGCAGAAAAATGCTGGGAAGGCGTCACCGGAGAGTCCTTCCCCACCAGGACAATGATCCTGCTCGTTCCTCTCATCACACAGGGAAATTTTGGGAGAGTTTTGATGGGAAATCATCAGGCATCCACCTTGCAGTCCCGACTTGGCTCCTTCTTACTTCTTTGAAAACAAATAGCACAATTCTAGACCTAAATAGAGCCATGTCAACATCACATTGCAGGCTGATATTACTCGGTGCTTACACTAGAACATACTATTATTCTGGATCCCTTCTTTCTGTTTTTCCTAAAATTCACTGCCTTATTTTTCCCATTAGATTTGTTTTTTTGGCAGCCTTTCATAATTTTCCCCTTACCTTACAATAGGCTCTCTCTACAGTTTTCTGCCAGGTTAAGCACATCAGTTAATATATCAATTTCAATTTTTAATTATTTGACTTCTGTGGGGAAGACATTTCCCATACCTCATGTCTCCTTCCATGTGGGACGTGTAACATTCCTGTAACATTCCTGACCTTTCTTTACACACATGCGTGCACACACACACACAGAGGTGCACATGTATGTGTGCACACACTCTGCCCCAGAAAAAGTGAAGTACCTTATCTGACCGGTGAGAGTGAAGAAGAAACTGGCACTCGTGGCCCAGACGCTGGCTTCTCTTCTTCCTCGAGGGAGGGCAGCGCAGAGAACACGCCTGCTGTCTGCCCTCCCGGGTGGCCTCTGCCTGCAAGGGGAGCTGCCCTGTCTGGTGCACCTGCTGCAGGGCATCTTTATGGACCAGCACCAGGAAGCCCACTTACCTGAAGATCTGAGGCATATTCACTAGCACAAGTTTTATAATAAAAGTGAATATTTTGGTCTCACATAGTTATAGAGTCAGAGGCACTGTCTGTCAGCATAGGTGTCCATTTACTAACATGACTTAAAACATGGCAATGTAAAAATGAGGCTGTCTCAGTGACAAAGAAAGGTAGCTCGCCGGTTAAATGACACCTGAGACACACACCACCCGCATCTCATGTCTGGAAATAAAACTAATCTCTTCCAGGATCGTCCATTCATTGCTTTTGTTTCAGTTTCTCTTTTTGTTATCCAAAAATTTTAAAAGTTGAATGTCACATGTTACTAATAATTTCTTCTACTGCATCAATCAATTGTGCTCTACAATTTTGGTTTGTACTTTTACTTGCTTTTCAATAGCCTTTTGTGGTTTCTTGTTGTTCAGGGTGTAAAGTATTTATCTGAGTTTATTTTTCCTTATATTAACGTCTGTTATGGAAGAGGTGTTGCAGTCCTAGCCCACAGTACCTCAGAATGTAACTTTATTTTGGAAATAGGTGTTTGCAGATTTAAGCAAGTTATGGAGAGGTCGTTACTGTGAGCCCTAACCCACTACGACGGATGTCTCTATAGAAAGGGAAATGTGGAGACAGACAGGGGCGGAGGGAGGACGACGTGGACATGGCGCTGTGACAAGGCGCCAGAGATGGGAGGGTGCGCCCGCAAGCTCAGAGAGGCCGGGGCTCGCAGGGGGCCAGAAGACGGAAGGTGCAGGGGGGACCCTGTCTGGAGCCCCCAGAGGGCGCGGCCCTGCCAGCACCTGACTTCAGAGCTCCCGCCCCAGAACGCAGACGGTGCATCCCTGTGGTTTAAAGCCGCTCGGGGTTGGGCCTGTGTTATGCCGGTCCCGGGAGGCGAATGCAGTATCTGACTTCACAGCAACATTTAAAAATAGCATTTTGTTAGACTCTGAAGGTGTATTTTTGCAAAAAAAAAAAAAAGCATTTTGTTTCCCTATTTTTAAAAATGTTACCTGATTTATCATATCTCGGAAATCATTAGTTTGGATCTATCCACCTGCATCTGTGTCTCGTGCCACCAGCCTCCTTTGGTGTTTTCGCGCCGCTCTCTTTCCGCGAACACATGTTCTTCGGCAAGCTGCGCGGGCCACGTGCCCATCTCCCCTGCCCCGCTCCTGCGCCCCCTCTCTCCGCCCCTCCACCTTCTTCCCTCCTCCTCGTTCCTAAGAGTGTTTCCGTCTGAAGCTTTGCCGAGGGCCGGCGGGCAGAGCCTCTGGGGGAAGGGAGAGGGTGGCTTCCGTGGGGCGCGACGTCCACACGGTTGGAAATGTCGATTCGCGACCAAGGCGATGGCTCGGTTAACAGATTCTCAAAATTCCGGATTCTTTACCGTCCTCAGAATCATGTCACTCACATGGTACTTATTAAATTCTTTGTTTTGTTCTAGTGTGACTTGCTCACGTGTCCTTTTCCTCCTGAGGTCTAAGAGCGCTGAGAAACCACGCGGAGCCCTTGGTGAGGCTGCCTGGGATGCCAGGAGGGTTGTGCCAGCAGGCACGTCTGAGTCTCCGGGGCTGGGGCCTGCCACTCTGGGACCTGCCCCAGCCCGTGTGGGGCGTTGGGAGGTGGCCCAGCACGAGCATTTTGGTTGAGAAACTTTGTGAACTGTCTGCGTGGCCACTTTCTCCCACCTCAGGTCAGACTCTCAAGGGACTGTGCCCTTGACTTTGGCACTGTGCAAAGGCCAGGAGGACAGGTCCCCCTGCACGGTGCATGCAGAGGGGCCCTGGGGATCGGGGAGGTGGGCTGGGGCCCTGAGGTGTGCTACCTTGTCTCCACAGGGCAGGGTGGGGCCAGGGGAGAAACCGAGAGCCGACCACGCTCACAGGAGCTGTGCGCAGGCGTGACGCAGGGCTGTCCTCCCTCTGCCCAGGTGTCCCCACGCCGGCGCCTGAGGTCCAGCTAGGGGAGGGAAAACCCCAGCGGGGCAACATCTGGGACGGAGAAAGACAGGCTACTGACCCCACAGCTGGCCAGGGAGAGGCCCCACATGCACTTCGGGGGCTGAGGTGACAGGCGGTGGCAGTATCTTGAATCAGATCTCTTGGTCAATGTGTGATTCCCTATAAACTAATCCTTTATCAGGTGCCTCTAAAGCAAACACCAGGCCAAAAAAGCCTGTCTTTTCCGCTGGGGTGTCCACCTGCTTTTGTTTGCTTTTGTGTCTCGTGCTGGGGGACAGGCCCTACGCAAGGGTACGTTCCTACAGGTTGGAACCACCTCATATGCTTGCAGCACTTTGCACTGATTACTTTGTAAAACTTTACAGGGATGACTGGACGCCGTCTAAAATTCTTCACTAGTCCATGCAAAGCAAATGAAGCCATTTTGAATAATTCTTTGGCTTATTTAAAAATAAAAATAAAAGGATAACATACAAAATAAACCAAAAGGCACTGAATCACATATGTCCAATTTTCTTCCCTGAGATTATGCAGGTTCCTAACTTTCTGTGACGCCGTCTGCCCAGATCCACTTCTTGGTGGGTGTGCAGCTAGAAGTCTCCACATTTCTGCCCAGCTGATGTGTAGTAGAGCCCGCAGCAGGCTGGGTGTGCCCTTCCCACTTTCCTGATGGGGTGAGCCTCCCCCCGCACAGGTAAACGCCTGGACCACACAGCGGCACCAAGGCCAGCATCTTGCCTGCAGGGCTGGCCAGCTGTGGTGCTCTAAGGCTGCAGGGCTGATTGCTCCAGTGTGTGGCTCAGGCAAGCGTGTTCTGCCCTTTCTTCTCTGTCCTGATGTGACCACCCTCACACGTGCCCTCCGTGAGAGCACACTCTCAGCAAAGCATGTGCCCCAGTCCCTGGCTCGGGCCCTGCTCCTTGGAGCCCAACCTGAGACACCGGCTGGAGTGCAGTGAGGACCTGAGGCACCAGCGCCCGCTGACGCAGCTCTTCCACCGCAGCCGGAATCTGGGTGTCCCACGAGCGCCCATCATCTCATGCTGCCCTCCGGCCCACTGTCGGAGGGTAACGTTCACCTCTGGTTCAGGTGGGATGGCCAGGAGGCCTGGCTCTGCAGTCACTGTGACCCTCTCAGATGGCGCATCTTCAGTGTGGACGCTGTGAACTCCGCCATCTCTACTTTTATTTAGTTTTGTTGGGTGTGGGTGTGAGATATTCCAGACAGACTGAAAACACTGCTTTTAATTCATGTCATAATAACAAGATCCTGCTTTTCATGCAACTCATGAGCATTGGGGTTTTACTTGGCACAGTGGAAGCTATTTGGGAATGCACTTGACTCAGGTGTTTGTTGGTTTCCCATTTTGAAGGGATGAGGTCAATTTAAAAATTTTCTTTTATGACACTTTCCCAGTTTGTGGATTTTTGATGGCAAAACATTTTAGTCCCATCCTGTCCCATCCCACATAAAAGCTTATGTGTCGCTTGTCTCAGCCATCAGTGGATGCGAGTTCTGGGAATGGCAGTTAATTTTAACAATGGCTTAATTAAGCCAGACATTAATCAATCAAACTGGCAAAGGAATATACTGCAAAAATATTATATAATCTAAGACCAAGCAGGAATAATTTTTGCATAGTTTATGTTGTGTTATCCATGTCACCATTAAAACAGTGATTAAGCTTTCACTAAAATTATTCAAGTTATCAGAAATAATTACATTTTTGATAATTGTATATTGATTTGTAATATTAAAATAATATATACAGCCAAACACTTAGGCGATTTGCCCAGGATAAATTTCACAACTTGTTTTTCCATCAAAACATCTTTGACTCACGGTTGAATTCTCAGTACTTCCATCAACGGTATGGGAATGCAAACTCATTGTGCCGTGTAATTCTGTACAATTATTTCTTGTGTCTTCTCTTTTGCTAGTGCACTTGCTCTTCAGTAGGTCGGAGAGTTTACTTCCAGTGTAAGTAATTTAGGAGTAAGTAGCTTCCAGAGTAAGGTAGTTTGTTACTTACACAGTAACCATGACAAAAATGAAAATGTACCTACGGCTTACTGAACTTAGTCACATTCATGTTATTCAGTTAATTCTATTAATATAATGATGTAAGAACAAAACTGTCATGAAAATGTTAAAGATCTCTTGAATACATAGACTAGTTTCATTCAGGGGTCTCATGTGGCTAAATACTAATTAATTAAACCCAGACTTTCTGTGTCAGATGATTATGCACTTTTGGTTTTTGTTTAAGCCCAATAGTCTACCCAAGCTGAATTTCTGATGACATGGAAAGACAAAAATGAAATAGAACCAGAACCACAAGGGGCCAGGCCTCATTCTGTATGAAAGTTGCATCTTAGGTAGATGTTGTCACAATGAGATTGTTAAGTCCCCCTCCACAGGATTTATGATGTAAGTGCCTGGACAGCTGCAGCCACAGCATTTCACAACCTACTCTTCTAGGGATTTTGGAAATGGGAAAAAAAAAAAAAAATTGGGAGACATAGGAGAAGAGAGAGCATGAAGAATTTTACACCAATCTGATAAGGAGTAAAAAATCAGCTTTTATCAGCAATAAGACTGAAGAAGTCCAGGTGCAATGCTGAGACAGTTTCTGCAAGGGAAGCCATTGCCTAAGAGCTTTGTGTTTCCTCTGTCAGCTCATGAATAAATAAACCCTCTCCACCTGGCACTGATACCTTCCGCATACTCTGATTTAGCACATTCCTTTACACTCTTCCACTCCAACCAGATTTTCTCAAATCTTGAGCCTAGTTACACCTAAGTAATTATTTTTGGCTTATTAGAATTGGTTTGGAATTCAGTGAAACCGAAAAAAATCAAGGTGAGGTCCTGGAAGGCAGGTAAATACTGGTGACAAATGACCCATCAGCAGACGGTAAAGCAAGATATAGAAACAGATATTCAAATACTAGCTGGCATGATGATTAACTGATTGTTTAATTAGATATCTGTAGCTGTCCCTCTGTGGGGCTCAAAACACTGTTTTCAGGACTTGTTTAGGCAAACTGTAGAGTAGCAAAGGGGGCTTGAATGTCCCATTTCTGTGTCATTCCACAGGCCACGGGCCTCCTGCTGCTGAGGCCGGGCCCTTGCTGGGGAGCTCTCCTTCCTCCAGCCTCTTTCCTCGGCCACCTGAATGTCCTGTGCTGTTTCTCAGACCCCGGGGTAGTTACGTAAAGGCTGGCTGATTGATAAATTGAAGCCTGTGAATGCACTGGTAAATGCTGGTGGGTGTGCAGGCCCCTCCCAAGGAATGGTCATGGGTTTTCACACTGGTTTTCCAAAGACAGAAATTTGACTCAGAAATGTGACTCCAATCCCTGACAGAAATTTCAGGGCTTTTGGCAGAGCTTTTGAAGCCAGCGGCCCCATGAGTTTATTTGATTCATTCTAATAAACATCTCTTGGGCACTGTTATGCCTGCCTCGACACACATTTGAACCAGGTTTTTACATTGCAAACACACAAGGTTACCACCAAGTCACTCATTGCATGAGGCTGGTCTCGAGTGGAGCCGGTGAGATCAGGGAAGGGACTTCTTTCCCTCGATCCTGTGCTGGTCTGCGCTTGGAGAAAGAAACACTGTGCTGTTTATTATGTCACCCGACACAATGGGAAAATTATAGATAAGCCAGCACCAGATAAGACCCAGGTATAAATTACTAATCCCAGGGAGAACAGGTAGATAAAGAGGTGTGTAATTCCAGAGGTGGAAGATTAGGGGATGCTTCAGGGAAGATGTGGCATTTGAACTGCGAGGCCCCTGGGTGAGACCTGCCCTGGGAGATGACAAGAAGGGGGAGGTGTCCGCAGAACATGGACACCCAGGTGAGGATGCTCCACAGGCAGCAGAGATTCATCCACCTTGGTGCGTGAAAGAGACCAGTGGGACAAAAAGTAGGGAGGAAATTTTGTGAGGGCCTGTGAAACTTTGATGTCAAACTAAGGAGTTCTTAAGTTTGCAGGCAGATTGGTTGCAGGTTGTACAGCAGGAGGACTGTGGCCTATTCTGAGCGGTACTTTAGGAAGGGGATCTGGCAGCCGGGGGGGAGTCTGCGAGGAGTGGCGAAACCAGACCCGGGCATTTCGTGGGACTGCACAGGAGCAGAGGGTGCATGGGAGGGCGAGAGGGAGAGACACCGCAGGGGGAAGTGCCTTAAACTTGGTGCGGGCATGACTCAGAGCCAGGATAACTAGCAGAAAGGGATACTGCTATCAGAAATAACCAGGGAGGGAGGGTGGCAGGTAGGATGAGTTTGATTTTGGACATCAGGCATTTTGAGGAGGTGGTAGGATTTCCAGATAAGGATGTCCATCATGTTATTGGAAATGCCAGTCCAAGGCCAAGAGTTCACGCTCCATGTGTATTTTGTAGTCACACAAAGGCCTGCTGAAGTGAAGAACCATGAGCTCAAAATCTAAGTATACAATCGACGTGTTTAATGCAAAATACGAGTCCTCTGTGGGACCAGCGTCAGTTACAGCATCGTGTGCAAATGATCAAGACCCATCCATCCATTAAAAAGGGAATATATATTTTTATTTTGACATCAGCCTGCCCTAAATTGACTTGATATCATTTATTGTTTGGAACGCACGGTACCACATTGCTATTATGAGATGAACCCAGGGCTTTGCTTTGGAGACTGGGATTTGAACCCTGCTCTTACCTCTTGCTTCTCCAAGGACCTTCATCTGTTGCATGAAGGGGCTGGGCTGGATCATGGTTGGGGCCCTCTAAATTAGTGGTTGGTCTGTTTATCACGAAAAAAGAGGTGGTGGTGGGGTCACACACTTGTGACCACCAGCATCTACTGGATTTGAATATAGTCTTGAGCTAAGGACAAAACGGCGGACACACACCAGATGGTAGCGCACAGCGCACAGCGCACAGCGCGGAGCACAGGGAGTTCCGCTCCTGGTTTCCGCTCTCAGCTTTGTCAGTTGCCCACTTCTGTCTCTCAGTTCCCCACAGGAAAGACAGATTTCCATGAGAAATACTGACAACTCTGTAAGCTGTCGCCACGTTGAATCAGCCAGACTACAAAGGTGAAGGAGGCTTGGTCTTCGTCCGCAAGGAGCTTACACTCAGGCTGAGGCGGAAGATAAAAGTTCGGATGCAGTAAGGGAGGAGAGGGATTTTCTTGAGTTGCTCTTAGGACTGGCTGTGGGCAGGTGTGGGCAGAGAGGGGACAGGCCATCCAGGATGCAGACCACCTGGGGCAGAGGTGCTGAGGACTGCACAGGGTGGAGGAGACCAGGCTGCACTGCAGGTTGGGGCCCCCCAGTCTCAGGCTGAGTGAGCAGGGGGGCTTGCCTTCAGTCGGCAATGCAGCAGGCACATGCCTATCTCCAAGGGGGGTGAATGCTGCTGTGCCTGGGGCACCCAGCGCAGGCCACGGTGTCCAGTGGATGGTGGTGGAACCAGCTAGGAGGTCTTTAGGAAGCTGCAGGCACGAGGCAGTGGTGGCCTGGGAAAAGCCGTTGTAGGAATGAAAAGGAGGCCAGATGATCAAGATTTTGTGCCACAGGCTCAAGAGGACATGTGAAGACCCAGGGAGACGAAGTCACAGGTGACTCCAGCCTGGATAAGTAAGAGAATGGTGGCAGTTATTGGAAGTGGGTAGATACTAAAAGTCGGGAACAGAAGAGGGCTTACTTTAGGGTTTGTGGAGTTTGGGGTGGGAGGGCATCCAGGTGAGGTCGTTCAGTGGACAGCTGGAGATGTGAGGGCCTCCCCAACCGGTCAGGACTAGAGGTGCAGATTTGGCTTCAGCCACGCAGAGGTGACCCTGAGGCGCGAGAGGTTATTCCCACGGGGGACGAGCATGCAGGCGGGGGTTGGGGGGTCGTGGGGGAGAGGAAGGCCGGAGCCTCGGGGACTCCAGGGGCGGGAACTGCCGAGGAGGGCTGGGGGCTAGAACAGAGTGACTGAGCCTCAGACCCTGACCGGGGGTTTGGGGGCGAGGCGACCCCACCTGCTCCTCCACGCCCCTTTCCCAGGTGGGCACACCCTAACCCTAACCCTGAGCCCAGGCAAAGGCACCGAGTGGCTCAAGGTCATATGCTAGTCGGTTCCAGATCCAGAATAAGAAACTTCCAGCCTGGTACTCCATCTACCCCTACAAAATTATTCATTAAAAAAAAATCAGCCTTCAAAGATCCAGAACGCTCGAAGTTTCAGCGTGCACGTGAAGCCGGGGCTGCAGAGGTATTTTTCGCATTAAGCCCGGGGCGGCGAGGCGCTGGGCCGGCCCAGGAGGCGCCCGCTGGACCCGGAGAGCCCGCGCGGCCGGGACGGCCCTCCCCCGCCGCGCGCCCCTCCCCTGCCGCGCGCCCCCGCCCCGCGCGCCCCCGCCCCGCGCGCCCCTCCCCTCCCGCGCGCTCCTCCCGGTGCGCGCGCAGCGGCGCTCCCGCGGGCAGGGCGGCCGAGCGGGGCGGGCCGGGCCGCGGTGGCCGAGACGCGGGGCCGCGGGCGCGCGCGGGGCGGGCCGGGCCGCGTGGGGGGCGCGCGCGAGGCCGCCGCGGCGGGGCCGCGCGGAGCAGGCGCGAGGGGAGGAGGGAGGTCCCTGCGCGCCCGCCGCCGGCCTCCCGCGCCCGCGCCCGCCGCCGCCTCCTCGGTGCGGTTCCGCTGGGCGCGAGGAGCGGCCGCCGAGACCGCCGCCTGCGAACAAAGGGAGGCCGTGCGGGCCGGCGAGCATGGCGGACCGCAGCCTGGAGGGCATGGCCCTGCCGCTGGAGGTGAGGGCCCGCCTGGCCGAGCTGGAGCTGGAGCTGTCGGAAGGTAACCAGGGCCCCCGCCCGTCCTCCTCCCGCCCGGAGCCCGCGCCCGCGCCGGGCCGCGGCCGGCGGGCTGTCCCTGGGAGGGCCGGGGCCGAGGGACGCGGGGCGGGGGGCGCGCGGGCCTGGGCGCGGCGGCGCCGGGCCTGGGGACGCGGCCGGCCCGCGGCGTGGTCCCCGGGCCCAGGCGGGCGAGGCGTCCCCGGGCCCCGGCCCCCGCCCTCCCGGCTCTGCCCGGGTCGTGCCGCGACCCCCGCGCGCTGCGGCGGGGCCTGGGCGCAGCGCCGGGGCGCGCGATGGAGCAGCCTCTGGGGCCGGCGGGCGCACGGCCTTCCCGGGGACGTGCGCTCTGCCCTAACGGAGAGTCGCCGCGTCCTCGCTGCGGCAGCGCCGGCGCCGCGACCGCGGCGGGCTTGGGGACGGCCTGATGATGCCGCCGGCCCAGTTCGGATGCGAAACTTGCCGTTGGACTTTTGGATTTGATCCCGCTGCTGCTTCAGGCGCCCTGGCCTCCCGGCGGTGCTGTCACCGCTGGAGGAGGAGAGTACTCTGTTCATTGTTCGTGCGCGGTGTGATGTGGAGGCTGGGCAGGGTCGTAGAACCTCCTCCCCCAGGCCAGGTTTCGTGCCTGGCCCCGTCGTGTCAGGTTGCGAATCGGTGACAGATTCGCTACCGCGATTTCATGGGGTGTACGGACGCGTTCTCCTTTGCTCTTAATGGTGGTGATCATGTGCTCGACTGTCGTAAGTTTCAGATCAGGTTTTGCTCGGTCTTTAAAAAAAAAACCACTAAAGTTCCAAAATGTGAAGTGTTTAATTTGTATTTGGCAGCTGCCGGGCTCAGCCTGGGAAGGCCACGAAGGTGACGCGCGGTGCGGGTAGGCCGGCGCGGCTCCAGTTTATATTTGGAGCGGTTTAGCGTGGCGAAGTTTTTTTTTCGGTAACGGTTTTGTGAGGGCCGGCGGCCAGAAAGTAAATTCATTCGTGCCGATTTCATCAGCAGGGAGGAGCTGGTGTTGACTTTGTGTTTTCCTTTTTAACACTTTCAGGGCGAAGAAGGCAGTAGACAGACGTGGGGGCCGTGGTGTGGCCTCGACTGTCTTTTCACACTTCCATGGCCCGGACATTTTTTTATTTTTCGATTTCAGATTTGGGGTTCAGCAAGGTGTTTATTTCAGTGCCCTTAACGTGACACAGTCAGTGGCAGGAGAGTGTGCAGGCACAGCTCTGGAGAGCTGAACACGATGAGGGCAGTGCTAGCTTCTGGGAAGACCTAAAGGCAGGATTCAGTTGGGAACAATTTTAGACTTAAACTGGCAGATAAAATGTGCAGGGTGGACAGATCATCTGAAGGGATAAAGTGCCTATTAGACAACCTTCACCTAGTTGTTTGATTTTGTCATCCCTCGAGTCACTAGTCCGACTGCACCACGGTTTCCGGTTTCCAGCACCCCCGTCATGCCTTCACGAGGACCTCTGCTGTGTCTGCATTGTCCAGACCTGGAGTGTCACTACTGTGCTAGCAGAGCGTGGGGCCATCCAGGCTCAACAGCGCTGACCCTCCCTGCAGGGTCCACCTCTGCTGCCTGTGCAGAGGTTGGCTCACATTTGTTCCCAGAGCCTGGGATGACACCTGGGAACTTGTGTCCAGTGTGTTGAGAGTAGTGGCCTTTTTAGGTGATCCACTCACCTGTCACCAGCAGTCACTCTTGGAGGGTGAGTGGTAAGTTCTTACTGCCCAGGCGTTAGAAAAGCCGCTTTAGACTAAGGTGTGTTTGCATGCAGGAAGCCCATTATAGTTTTTCTTTCTGTATAAGCCTTGCTGAGACCTGACCTAAACACTTAAGAATAAAAAATCAAAGGGTTGTTCAGCCTCCCCACCCCTCCCCCACTGCTCCTTCTGTAGCTTATCATCTTTATTTTAATAAATATGTATATTTATTTTGAAGTGTGGCTTTGTCCACATCAAGTTTATGGACTTGTGCTTTAAGGTCATTTGGAATTTTATGTCTCGAGACCACATAGAATAGTTTTACTGGCATAAATTAGAAGAATCACCTTGTCTTCTAGTATTGCTTAATAGAAAACCAAGAATTGAAGGATCAAGAATCTCAGTGTCTCTTTCCATTGTAGAACTTAAAAAAATTCCCCAACATATACATCCACTTACAAAGTGAAAACTGAAAACAACTTTAATGCTGAATTACTTCAGTGTATTGCTTTCACATTGTATCTTTAATCAAAATTCATGTGGAGAGAATTCTTTAAGCTGGTTGTGATTGTATTAAAATATCAGAAAATATTGTAGAAACATATGTGGAATTTCCAGTGCTCTCTTATTACAGAGGAGGATGGGAAAAAATTCCATTTTAAGCACATAACATAGATTGAAAAAAAAGAGAATATTCCCTTACAGTTCCTGTGTGGGCTGCCAGCCTTTAGTGGGTTGTATATTTTCTAGAGTTCTGGACACTGGTCCAGTTTTGGTTTGCACTGTCCACTGGGTGCTGTCACAGACACTAGTGTTGTTCGTGTTTTGTTGGGTCATTATTTGCCTGGTGAAGGGTTGCAGATGACTTCCTGGCTGCAGAACTCAGGTTTTTACTCCTGCTCTGCTTGTTGCCTCAGTTTCTTGCCACTGCCTGTGCCTGCCTGGAGCTTCCTGCTCCCTCGCTGGGGAACACGCTGTCAGCAAAATGCAGGAGCTTTCTGTGGGTGGATGTGGCAGGCGGCCCCTCCTGTGGGCACTGAAAGCCTCGAGTCCACGCATCTGGATGAGTTCGTTGGTGGGGGTCAGGGGTTGTAGACCTGCTCACATTCTTGGGGCTGGGGGGAGCCGGGGAGGCCACGGGGAGGCCATGCAGCAAGCCAGGGGGGTGGGGTGGTTCCTTTCTTACACTCATTCCCCGGATGATTTTTCCTTCCCTTCTCTCACCTATGTTCTTGCCTTTTGGATTTGTACATTTTTCTTTTTGGCTTTAAAGGGCCTAAAAATAATTTCATTAATGAGTGAATGAACATTGTTTGGCTTGAGGAAGAACTTTAAATGGAAATGCCAAGCATATTGGAGAGAGAACAGAAAACTTCCCAATACAGACTCACTCTCGTCTTGTTAAAAAAAATTCATTGGTTGCTTGAAATTAGGAATTAAGTTTCTCTGCTAACCGATCACTTATTTTGGGGGCTGTGCATGTACGTCCAACACTGGACTTGGATCTGCAGAAGGAGCTCTTTCCCACTCACAGGAATGGCTGAATTCTAATTTGGTGGAACTCAAGACAACTGCCTCGTGACATAGCCTGTGAAAATTGTTTGGTTTTTGCAAAAGGGAAGTCTTTTAAACAATATATGCTTTGCTTTATACTTTGTGGCTTTAAAATTGTTAGCACATCACATGCCTACTCACTTATTAACTTCTGCTAATGGGAGTTATTCACTTCATGCTTTGCTTCGCTGATAATAATATACCAGATTACTTCAAATATTATTAATAGTTGTGTACCATAATAGAGTCTAACTTAGCATTTTCTCGGTAAGCGTGAAACTGCTTGAAGAAGGGGTGAAAGCTCACTGAAATGCCGGTCCTTCTCTGTGTGCGTCAGGGAACCAATACTTTTTCTTTATAACGTGCATGAGCAGTTTATATGCAGCTTACACATCACTGTCACCAGGGAGAGATCTTAAAAAGAATGGCCAGTTGGAAGGTGTGTAGACTTTGGGGGTGGCATTCTCAGGGGTATTTGGCACAGGGGAACAGATGGGCTTCGCTCTAGAACTCGAGTTCTGTCCCCACCCCTCCGTCCCCTGTGCGTTTCTTGGTGGTTCTATTGCTACACAGTGCGGAAGACCCATGCCTGAGCTCAGGACCACCTTCGAAGGTGTGCAGGAGGGACTTGGCATTTCTAATGCCACCCAAAGTTGGTACACATTATTTTCATTGAAATGAAATAGTTTACTCTGGAAAACAAATGTTTGAAAATAATGTTTTCTTCCCCAGCGTCGTTGATGATTTGTTGCAGCTGGGCGAGGAGGAAGGCAGGAGCCAATAGATTGAGGAAAGTAATAGCTATGATGCTGTATTCAGCTACTGCATGGAGTCAGGCCTCAAACTTATCGAAGTTTTACCTTGTTACACCCACCTGAAGGTTGTCACAGATGACTGTGACCATTATGGTGAATGAGATGGAATACTTAGCGTGATAAATTTAAAATATTGTTACCTGTATTTTTAAAAAGTATGCTTACAAAATGGCAGCATTGATATCTATGGGTTTTTATTAATAAATGTGAGGACTTGAATTTTAATAGTTCTTCAGAGTTATTAAAATAATTTGATTTGAATGTTCTTTTTTAGATGAATAATTATCGATGTCAAATTTAGCCAGGAAGCTAGGAAAGTACACACACACGCACACTGAAGGCACAGACGTGTGAAGTTGTTCCAAATGCTAATAAGATGTTTGCAGTGCTGTAGTCATGCTGCTTCGATCTGACCTTCGTGAGGTTGAAGCTGTGACAACTCTCTGTTTTGTTTCATACTGGACCCATAGTTTTATGTCCTTGTTATGGTTTGGAGGCTACAAGCTGCTGGATGTTATGAGTCACTTTTTGTCTTCCTCCTCCCAGCCTTTTTCAAATGGGTTGTCTCTTTTTTTAGAACTGATTTTTTTTTTTAAAGCAGTGATTTATGGGATGAGTTGTAGCATTCTTCTGAATTGCAAGGACAGCGTATTGAATAATCTGAGTTTTGGTGTCATGTATATCAAGTGACTCACCAGTTCAGATCCTAGTCGTATTATTAAGATCATTTCTAGCTCTTCCCAAAATTACTCAGACACCTTAAAAAAAGAAAGATCCTGGTTGTAGTCATTTGACTTAGTTTTGCAAATTGGTATTTGTCCCCCATTGCAAAATGGGGAACATTTTGTCTTTTGTAAGGTGGAAGGTGCCTTTTGGGTGATGTGATTGGTTTCTGATCACTTTTTATTGGGTTGGCGCTCTTCCCACGTTCCACTTTACACCTCTACTTTCAAGTTGCCAGCTGTAATTTTCCTTCTTTTACAATTTTTTTTGTGTTATACAAAGGTTACCCACTCTTGTTGCTAGAGCTCTGTTCTTCTCGGCTGAGGGTCACACAAAAACTTGTCACATCTCAAAAGAAGTAGTTGCATCCATTTGTCCACGATCATAATAAATAGTGCTCTTAAAGAGAAGACTCTAACTGGGAACCCAGCTGGCATGGCATGAGGATTTGGGTGTTGGCGTGCCAAAGGAATGAGTGTTCAAACTCTTCTGAGCATACACAGACTGTAGTTCTTTCTTCAGAATCCAATTGGGGAATTAATTTTAATAAGCCCTTGAAACAAAGCGTAGGAAAATGCTAAGATACGGAATTGTAAAACTTAAAATTACAAGTAGACCTTTTTTTATGGGGAGTTGCTGTTTGGCTTCGTTGCTGTTGGAGATCTTGGGTGGTAACATGGGCCCTCTGTGCTGTGTGATGTATGAACTGAGATAGTCCCTCACTAAGGGGCTTTGTAAAGTAGGTATGAAAATCAGAAAAAAGAAAACTGTCCCAGATAGTGAGGTAGGGAGGGGTTCTGTGATTGATAGTGGGTTGAATAGACCTTTTTCTCCTGGGCTGCTGGTTTTAAATCATTTTTTGCTATTAGCTTAGAAAACTGTTTCTGTGTCCTAATTAAACGTTTGAAGACTGTGGGCCAGACTCAGACTCATCCCCTGGCGTCAGAGGGGAGGGTCCTTAGTGTTTATCCACATGCACAATTGATATTTTTTTTAACTGAATTATCTGGTTTATTTTATTTTATTTTACTTATTAGAGAAATAATATTAACAATTACAAAATAAAAAATTTATATGTAAACGTATCACCTCTTCCGGTCTTTGTTGCTGTTATTAAGGTCATTTTAGTTTTAAAATAGTTTGAGTCATGATGTACATATAGTTTTGTATTCTTTTACCTTCGTCCTACTTCATTGTTACGATTTTTAATCCTTGGGTTAAAAGATATATCACAGTTTATTTGACCATTTCTTACTGGTGTTTGGTTTAATTTTTTTCCTTTCCTCTACTCTAATGTAAATTTAGGTACTTGACTGGTAGGTTTCACATGATTTAAAGCAGGTCCTTAGTTGAAGGCCTTGTACCTAGGTTTACAGTCCTTAGTTTGAGGAGGATGGTGGCCATCTACCCCTTTTCCTGAAATTGTTCTCCAAAGTCACATTGAAAATGTACTTGAGTTTGAAAACATTGTGACTCCCCTCGGGTTAATTGGCATTGCAGAATCAGGGCTGGGAATCACCTCTTAGACATCGGTCAGCTTTTTCAGTTTAGGGGACTAAGCGTATTGTTGGAGGCAGAGGAGGGAAACCTGAACCTTTGTTGTGGAGGGCAGCTGTCTCTGCGAGAGCTGATTGCTCCAGAAATGGGGTTATTTGAAGCACTGTGCTTTGAAGCCAACAATCAGCATGTTGTCGGCAGAGATCAGAGTGGATGACTTTATTATATTATTTACTCATTTAACAAGCATTTGTTGAATACCTGCTCAGTGCTGTTAGGACTTACAGAGTGGAAGTTCATACACTCACTGTTCTGGGGGCAGAGACTTTGTCTGTTTGGGTCACTGGTGTGTCCCCAGCTCTTAGCAGGTTTGTGGAAGGTATTGGGGGGGAATGTCCACAGGCACAGCTGAAGAGCAAGGGCCACTTAAAGTGCATCAGCCTCAGGGTCTGACCCTTGGAAAGAGAAGGGAAGGCATTTATGGGGCTGACGTCTCTTCCTGGTACTCAGTTCTGTACAGAGAGAAACTATTCCACAATCACTGAAGTGGAGTTCATAAAACAAATACAACTTCGGAGATGGGGCAGGTCCACATTCCCCTGAATTTCCTAGTCGGTACACTTGGTTATTATTATTTTTTTGAAGATGCATTTCTTGCATTTGAAGTACTTTGATGACATCCTTGGCCTGAGATTCTTTGCCATAGTCCTTAACTGCTGCACAACTGCAACCAAGCACTGCGTGGGGCTTCCCTCTCCATCAGGTTTGCAGGGGCCTGTCCATTTCTCCTGCTTCCTTGTTGTCATCAACCTCAGTTAGGACCTCCACCCACTTGACACACGTAGGCTCAACACGGTTGGATGCAGGCACCCAAGACGGGCTGGCATTGCATTCCTGTAGGTCCAAGTGCTTCTGCAACAAACATCAGCACAAAATTCCATTAATTTAACTTAATGTTTGTTGGGCAAGCTGCTAAATGAAATGAGGCTCTCCCGTTATCCTCCAGAAAAATGTAAAACTACCTAGTCAGTACCCTTTAATTCCCAATGCATCAGGTCTTCAGTTCGGGTGTTTGTGGATGTGCTCCTGGTCACCTCCTGGGGTTGAGACAGAGCCACTGTTCTCAACTTTGTCACGCCCAGGAAAAGCAGAAGCAGCTCTTTTGAATCCTTGTTTTATTTCTTATCAAACTGAAATTCACTTACCCATAAAGATGGAAATGGCATGGATTTACCTTGACCATCTTTCTAAGGAAGTATCAAGAGAGGCAAAACAGATTTTATGGGCCAGTTTACCTGAAATGAGAATGGACACGTAAACTGTGTCACTAAACCTCATGGGAAGATTCTGGGTCTTTCTCAACGAGCAAAATAATACAAAATGGGTTGTCACATTGCAGATAGAGCATGGTTAGTCATGTCAGTGTTAAAATTACCCATGTGCTGGCAGAACGTAGCTTAGTGATCTTGCAGAGGATGTCAGGTGCGTTTGGGAGCAGTTGCGGCGCCTGGTGCTGTCGGGGGGGAGCAGGAGATCTGTTGGCCAAGTGCCATAGCGGGGCCAGGTTCACATGAGGGCTTGGGTTTTTAAAGCACAAAAAACCTGGGACTTTAAAGTACAAAAATCTGTTTTTAACTTGTGGGTGACCTTCTTCTGTGCTCCTTGACTCTGCTTGGGTCTCTTCTGATTCCTGTTGCGAGGAGTTTGTGCCAGGATCGTGAGAGTCCCCCGGGCAGGACCTCTGCGTCCGCCCACTGAGCAGCCGCCGCCCGGCTGCGGTGTGTCCCGAGTGTCCCGGGCATTGTCTTGGGTTTCCTCAGTGTCGAGTGGGGTCGACAAAACCTGCCTCCAGGATTGCGGTGAGGGTCCGACGGGGGAGTCACGCCCTGCTTAGGATATCCACTTGCATGTCTTTTCCTCTAGCGTGCCGTTAGCCGCGACAGAGCTCCCTGCCTGGCTTTTTTCTTTGCTTCAGCCTCGCCAGGCGATCTGAGGTTCCGGTGACCATCAAGGAGCGTGGAGAGAAAACGAGTGGAAAAGAGCAGCTGTCGAAGCAGCTGGCCTGGGTATGGGCAGCACGTCTGTGCTTGTCCTGCTCTGAGGTGCGTGTAGTGGACACTGCCCAGCGCTTACGATGCGCCAGGGTGATGTCAGAGCCTCAGCGCCTCTTCTGTTTATTTTTAAAGACAGGACCTCTTCCTTCCTGGCAGCCTCTTTTAGTCCATACCCCATTAAGCCTCCTTTTCAGGAGGAAAGCTGGGAAGCACCGCCTGTTTTGGGTCGAGCTGAACCTCCACTCGGAGTCTCACAGCCTCCTGCAGGGGCCTCCTGAATGTCTGCTGGAGCTTTCCGCTGCCCTCTGCTCATCCACGGTGACGGGCAGGACTGCACCTGCTGGGATTTGTGGAGCTCTGCCCCTGGAGGGCCGTGTCGCGGCAGCCGGTGCGTGTGGGAGAGGCTGTGCTGGCACCGCCTGGTCACGGCTGCACTGGTGAGCACCCCCGCCAGCTGGAAGGCCACACAGGTGGGGTCGCGCGTGAGCCAGGGCAGTTCTCAGAGGCCGGCCAGCTCCTGGGGTTCGGAGCCTCGTCCTGTCTCAGCCCGTCCGCCTGTCCACGGCTTGTTGGGGCAGTGTGAGGGCGAGTCCCTGTCCTCGCTTGCTGGACACCTGCACCTGTCGCTGGGCTTTATATTTCACCACAGTCATGTGCTTTGAGCCCTGTTTGGAATTGCATGAATATGTGTTTTCCTTTTCTACTCTCTTAAGCTTTTTCTTTTAAAAGAAAAAATCAGAGTAGACTTTGATGTCTCCCCACCCTTTGTGAGGCTAATGGTATCGCAGAAGTTACGGCTTCAATTATGTGTAATAACTATTTTAGAAGTAACATAAAGTGACAAGGTGGAGTTGCCGTTTCAGCGGTACTTCGTGCTAGACTCTTGAGAGAACATTATCAGGCTTTGAAAGCATCTTCTGTTTTTATTTGCTTTGGAGAATATAATGGATGCTTAGAAGCTGTTGAGATTTAGTAATATAAAGCAATCTTTAAGGAGCTATTTAAGCAAGGGGGCAGTTCGACTAAACATAAGTCATTAAAGTACACCTATTCAAGGAGATAGTTGTATCAGCTGTGCCAAGGTTGAAACTTTGTTGCTAATGCAACTTTCATGTCCACGGTTACTGTTGCAGTGCTCTGTCATATAGGGAAATTCTGGAAACATGAGACTTGGTGCCAGTGGTGGTTTTCTTGATGTTTCATTTTGCTTTTAGCTAAAGTGACCATAGTCTCACTGGAAATGGCTAAGTCTCCACCAATGGACCACAACATTGACATGGGCCAGATGAGAAATAGATTTTGGGTTATTATTATTTTTTATTGACGCATAATTGTACATATTTGTGGGGTGCAGTGTGATATTTCAATACATATATACATTATATAATGATTAAATTAGAGTAATTAGCATATCATTACCGCCAGTATTTATCATTTCTTAATGTTGGGAACATACAAAACCCTTTCTTCTAGCTATTTGAAAATCAACCATACATTATTAACTGTGGTCACACTGCGTAAGAGTTGCTCTCTCTCCACTTCCTCGCCAGCGTTTGCTATTTTTTGTCTTTTTTTCAAACTCGTGAAGTAAAACAGTGAATTTTTTGTCATTTTTATAATAGCCATTCTAACAGGAGTGAGGTGACGTCTCATTGTGGGTTTTGATTTTCCTTGTAGACGTTGAGCATATTTCCATACACCTTTTGGCCATTTGTGTGTCTTCTTTTGAGAGGTGTCTATTCAGTGCATTTGCCCATATTTCAGTTGGAATATTTGGTGTTTTTTGCTGTTGAGTTCCTTGTATATTCTGGATATTAATTCCTGATTGGACAAGTGGCTTGCAGATATTTCTTCCCATTATGCAGGTTGTTGCTTCCCTCTGTTGACTGTTCCCTTTGCTGTCTAGAAGGTTTTTTGGTTGATATACTCCCACTTGTATATTTCTTGCTTTTGTTGCTTTGCTTTTGAGGTCTCATCTATGAAATCTTTGCCCAGTTCAATGTCCTGGAGCATTTTCCTTATGTTTCTTTTAGTAGTTTCATAGTTTCCAGTCTTACATTTAAGTCTTTAATCCATTTTGAGTTGATTTTGTATATGGTGAGAGGTGGGCGTCTGGGTTCATTCTTCTGCATATGGACATCCAGTTTTCCCAGCACCGTGTATTGAAGAGACTGCCCTTTCCCCAGTAAATGTTCTTGGTGACTCTGTCAAAAATCAGTTGGCTATAAATGCGTGGATTTATTTCTGGGTACTCTACTCCATTCCATTGGTCTATATGTCTTTTTTTAATGCCAGTACCATGCTGTTTTGGTCACTATAGCTTTGTAGTGTATTTTGAAGTCAGGTAATGTGGTGCCTCAAGCTTGAAATGTTGACCTTATAGTTTTTTTTACTCAGGGTTGCTTTGGATATTCCGGGTGTTTTGTGGTTCCATATGAATTTTAAGATTTTTTTTCTATTTCGCTGAAGAATGTCACTGGTATTTTCATAGGGATTGCATTGAATTTGTAGATTGCTTTGGGAAGTGTGTTCATTTTAACAATATTAATACTCCAATCTGTGAACATGGGATGCCTTTCCTTTTTTCGTGTCCTCTTCAATTTCTTTCATCAGTGTCTTACAGTTTTCCTTGTAGAGATCTTTCACCATCTTGGTTAAATTTATTCCTAGGTGTTTTATTTTATTTATTTTTTGTAGCTATTATAAGTGGGATTTTCTTCATGATTTCTTTTTCTACTAGTTCATTGTTGGTGTATAGAAATGCTATTGATTTCTCTATGCTGATTTCATTCATATCCTGCACCTTTACTGAATTTGTTTACCAGTTCTAAGAGGTTTTTTTGGAGTCTTTAGGTTTTCCATATATAAGATCACATCTTCTGCAAAGAGGGACGGTTTGACTGCCTCCGTTCCAATTTGGGTGCCTTTTCTTTCTTTCTCTTGCCTGATTGCTCTGGCCAGTACTGCAGTACTAGGTTGAGTAAGAGTGGTGAGAACGGGCATCTTTGTCTTGTTACAGATCTTAGAGAAAAAGCTTTTAGCTTTTCCCCATTTAGTATGATGTTAGCTGTGGGTTTGTCATACATGGCCTTTATTGTGTTGAAGTGTGTTCCTTCTATACCTAATTCGTTGAGAGTTTTTTATCATGAAGGGGTGTTGAATTTTATCAAATGCTTTTCCTGCATCTATTGAGATGATCATATGGTTTTTGGCCTTCCTTCTGTTGATGTGATGTGTCACGTTGATTGACTTGCATGTGTTGAACCATCCTTGCATCCCTGGTATAAAACCCACTTGATCATGGTGTATAATCTTTTTGATAAGTTGTTGGATTCAGTTTACCAATGTTTTATTGAGCATTTTTGCATCTGTGTTCATCCAGGATATTGGCCTATAGTTTTCTTTTTTTGTTGTGTCCTTGTCTGGTTTTGGTATCAGGGTAATGCTGGCCTTGTAGAATGAGTGTGGAAGAAATCCCTCCCCTTCAATTTTTTGGAATAGTTTGAGAAGAATTAATATTACTTCTTTTTTTAAAAAAATTGGTAGCATTCAGCAGTGAAGCCATCTGGTCCTGGGGTCTTCTTTGTTGGGAGACTTATTACTAATTCAAACTTGTTACTCATTACTGGTCTGTTCAGGTTTTCTGTTTCTTCTTGGTTCAGTCTTGATAGGTTGTCTGTGTCCAGGAATTATCCATTTCCTCTAGATTTTTAATTTGTTGATGTATGTTTGTAATAGTCTCTAATGATCCTTTTTATTTCTGTGGTATCAGTTGTAATGTCTCTTTTTTCATTTCTGATTTTATTGATTTGGGTCTTTTCTCTTTTTTCTTAGCCTAACTAATGGCTTGTCAATTTTATCTTTTCAAAAAAACCAACTTTTTATTTCTTCAATCTTTTATTTTTTTTAAATCTCAGTTTCATTTTTTCCTGTTCTGATCTTTATTATTTTTTCCTTCTACTGCTGTTGGGTTTGATGCTATTCTAGCTCCTTGAGGGACATTGTTGATCATTTGAAATCTGTCTACTTTCTTGATGTAGCAGTTTATGCTATCAACTTCCCCCCTTAGCATTGCTTTTTCTGTATTCCATAGGTTTTGGTATGCTGTGTTTCTATTTTCATTTGTTTCAAGACATTTTTAAATTTCTTTCTTAATTTCTTCATTGACCCACTGGTCATTTAGGAGCATGTTGTTTTATTTCCCTGTGTTTGTGCAGTTTTGAAAGTTCTTCTTGTTATTGACATCTAGTTTTATCCCACTGTGGTCAGAAAAGTTACTTGATATGATTTTGATTTTTTAAAAAAAATTAGAGACTTATTTTTTGGCTAACATATGGTCAATCCTAGAGAATGTTCCACGTGCTGATGAGGAGAACATGTAATGTATGTTCTGCAGCTTTTGGATGAAATGTGTAAATGTCTGTAAGGTCCATTTGGGCTAAAGTCTAGTTTAAATTCAATGTTTCTTGGATTTCTGTCTAGATGATCTGTTCAGTGCTGAAAGTGGGGTGGTAAGGTCCCCTACTGTTATTGGAGTCTGTCTCTTTCTTTAGATCTAATAATATTTGCTGAATACGTCTGGGTGCTCTGGTGTTGGGTGCGTGTATATTAACAATTGTCATATCCTCTTGCTGAATTAACCCCTTTATCATTATATTATATAACGACCTCATCTCTTTTTACAGTTTTTGACGTAAAGTCTGTTTTCTCTGATGAAAATATGGCTACTCCTGTCTGCTTTTGGTTTCCGTGTGCATGGGTGTTTTTACTGGCGGAGTGAATTTCTTGTAGGCAGCATAGAGCTGGGTCTTGTTTTTGAATTTATTCAGCCTCACTGTGTCTTCTAGTTGGGGTGCTTGGGGCTGTTTTGCTGTTGATAGCAGAGTCCAAACTTTAGGAATTTCTCACTTAGTTGTACACAAATTAATGTGAAAAGGAAAGAGAATTTTTCTTTTGTTCCTTTGTAGATGGTGATGGATTATTATTTTGATTCCATACGAGTAAGGAACTCATAGTGCCTGTTGGTATTTTAGACTTTCTTCCCTGGTATTAGGAAGAGAAAATGTCTAACGGGTTGCTGGAATCATCCAGTGATAATTTGAATATCTTAGAAGTTTCCTTTTCATGTCTCATTTTCTATTTCTGTCATACTAACCTCCTTAATTCTGGCTGTGGACATGGGGCAGGAGGTAGCCTTGAATTTCTTTGCTTCCTTAATGATTTGTTGAGGTTAGTGTTTGACACAAAGAGGATTCTGGATAACATCTGCCCTTTATGGAAAGTGTGTCCGTCACACAGGGACTTTCTGGAAGTGTTTTACAGTATCCTGGCTCCCGTGAATTCAGAGAGAGCTCCTGGGGAAGGAGTGTTCTTTGGGTGGGTCCTGTCCTTCACAGCTGCTGGTCGGGACATTCACGCAGGGTCGGCAAGTGCACAGGACTGCTGACGCTGGGGTCATGCTTGCAGTTAAAATTTTTTTTTTAATTTTTAATTATTATGGGTACCTAATACAGTTTGGATGTTTATGATTTGCTCTTGAAAGATAATGTGGGATGGAAAGCAGTATTTAGAACACTGACATTCCTTGACACAAAGATACACGTAAGCTTTCTCATACCTGATGCCGTGTGGTTTTTAGCGGCTGTCTCGTGTTGATCATTTTGCTGTCCTTCTACAGTACTTTCCAAGGAGGGGACGTTATCCTCTGTACAGACGAGAAGACCGTGTTTCAAATGGTTGTGAACTTGTCATGAGCGCTGGGATCTTTGGTTTCCTGGAACATTTCCAATTCTGGCGCAGACCATGTGACTGCTAGAGGCTTATTTCCTCTTAGCCTCGAGGTTGGGGATCCGGCTTCGCCTCTGAGGTGGCAGGAGCTCTGTGGCCACCCTGGGTGCTCTGGGGAGGGTGACCGTGGACGGCCCCTCCCAGCGGAGCAGCACGTCAGCAAGGAGGACTCGTGCTCCGTCCCGCTTGGTCGTGGGGGGTGGAGGCTTGTGCTGCACGTTTTTCTCCACTGGCAGCCTCTAGGACGTCACTTTTAAAACCTAGTCTGTGATCTAGGGGTAGACACATGGGTTTTCACTGTACGTTTCCTTACATTTTGTATATGTTTGAAAATTTTATATGTTGATTATGGAGGACAAACAAAAGAAAATGCAGCCCCTTTGGTTTAACTTTTCTGTGCAGCATCTTTTAGAATCAGGAGACTATGATTTAGTTTTATCAGAAATCTTAATCTTTTTGGTTAAGAGATAACGCTGTTGGTTCTCGGTTATGTTGTTTCTGGGAAAGAAATATTCTAATAGGTTCCTGGAATAACCTCTTTAGTGTCTCTACAGGAAGAGTGACCTCTTGAAGCTTCCCTGTTACTAGCAAAAATGATTGTGATCGTTTCTAAGCATCCACCTATCACTTATGAGGCGATCAATGTTTAGTTCTTTTACGCAGAGTGCTTTTATTCCAAGTTAAGTGCCCCCTCTGTGTAATAGTGATCTGCACTTCTTTCAGGGATTGGGGCCCTTTTAATGGATGTGAACCCTGCTCATCGTGGCCTCCAGAGAACTGGAGTCTTGGTTGGAGTGGGGCTTTCAAGTCAGATGTTGTACACTAGTGTGGACCAGGTCTGGTGTCTATCCGTGGTGGGGGTGTTGTCACATATTTCTAGTCACTGCTTGCTGATTGCTCACTGTGTGCTAAGCACAGTACTGGGTGTCTTGCATATATCACCTTTTTAGTACTCATATCCCCAGCATCGTATGTGTCTTACACATGGGGATACACTCTCAGAGAGTGGCAGGGACTTGGCTCAGAGCTGTGGCCTGAGCTTGGGGTCTGAGTTGGTGTGAGTGCTTGGCCGGGCTCTGTCTGAAGCTGCCTGTGTTTAGAGCACAGCTTTGTGCTTTCTCTGCCAGAGGCCCAACCTCATGGGGTAAATTAAGCAAATCCAAAGTAGAAAACAGAATTTAAAAGTGATACCAAGTTTCATGGTATACATGGTCATTTTTCTTTTTTATGTATTTACTTTCATATACCCTAAATGATATGTTTTTTTCTACCTGGTATAACAATTAACTTAATTACCACCCATCACTGGTACAAAATTTCATGAAGGATATTTTAGGAAAGCATAGTCTCAGAAATATACTTTGTTTTCATAACTATAATTTGCTTAATAAAGTTGTCAGGATTGTGGCTTTCTTTTGTTATTTTTATATTTAGATCTTTGAAAGAAAGCTATTTAGTTATTACTTATAATTGTGAAAACAATCTAATGATTCGAGAATCTTGTTGGAACAAATATCATATCTTCCTTTCCCTTACATAAATGAAAAGAATCTTAATTCAGGTAAATGCTGGCGGGATGATCATGTTTAAAATGCATAAGATTTTTGTGTGACGTGTGGTCATCTTTGGATATTGTCTCAAGAAATATTCTAGAACATCCATCTTTATTCTCGTTCCTTTACACCCTACCCTGTTTTTGATTATTCCTGTTTGCGCCAGAATTCTGAATCCATGTATCTGGTGTAATCACATGTGTGTGTACATGGGTACGCACATGTTATTGTATGAATATGTCTTTTTCCTTTAACGTGGGCTATTTGAGTATTGTTAGGCAATGACGACTTCCCACTCCCTCGGTCAGAAAATATGTAGCTCACCATTAATAAAGGTGGGTGTTCCAATATCAGGAATCCCTAAAGATTTTTCCTGTTATACTAAATAAATAAATTCCAAAACAAAGGTAGTTTTCTGTACTGTGTATTTACATTGGACTTTCTTACAAAAATTAGTGTGAATGTTTCCCATTTATTGGAAATCATATGACGAGTTTAAACACAAAACATGGAATACTGATTCTGTCTTCAGGTCATTTTTGCATATTTATGCACCTGTTCTATAAGCTGTGAAAACCACTCAGTCTTGTTCTAGCTGGTGCCATGACTATCAAAATTAAGAAAAACAAGGTATTTGCTGGTTTATTTATTTATTTATTTATTTTGGAGACAGAATCTTGCTCTGGCACCCAGGGTAGAGTGCAGTGGTGTCATCACAGCTCACTGCAGCCTCAGACTCCTGGGCTCAAGCAATCCTCCTGCCTCAGCCTCCCGAGTAGCTGGGAGTAGAGGTGCATGCCACCACCACACCGCACCTGGCTAATTTAAAAAAATTTTTTATTAGAGACGGGGTCTTGCTCTTGCTCAGGCTGGTCTCGAACTCCTGGGCTCAAATGATCCTCCCGCCTCGGCCTCCCAGAGTGCTGGGATTACAGGCGTGAGCCACCACGCCCAGCCTGGTTTAAGTATTTTAAATCTAAAGCTGTCCCTTATCTGCATGATAACCCAATCTTAAGGAAAGATACAATTTGACTTTTAGTGGATTGTATTGATTTGATTTTCTGTGGCTGGATCATTACACTGCATTGTGAATTAATTTTATCTTTCAAGTTATCTTCACAGTATAGGGTGGTTCAGACTGTTGACGGTGGGTTCAGTGAAGGTGTTAACATTGCTGGTAACTTAGACTAACTCTTGGTTTCTAGGAGATGATAAGCATAGAGTCATATCTTTAACATTTATGACTTTGTTCCAAATTCTAGGTTCCTTCTTAGGTCACCTCTTTCTCCTAAACTTTTATCCTTCCTCTGCCTCCTTCCTTCCTTCTGTTTTGTCGTCTCTCTGACTCATATACATGGGGGTGTGTTTGGGTCGGCTGTGAATCTTTGAGAACCTGTAGAAACAACTTTTTCTTTTGAGCAAGATACTCCTAAATAAACTTCCAAATTGCCTAAGTATCATTTATTGTGGACTATTTGTGGAAAATTCTAAGCCTTTTTCCTTGGATTTTGGTTGATCTTTCTCTGCCCCACTGATTACCCTCTGGTTTGATGTGCACTTAAACTCACCAACCCCGTTTCAACACTGATTGTATGTGGAATAATTAGAGCAGAGCTCTGTGAGTGAGAGATCACACGTTGCCTCATACGCTGCCTTCCCTGGCGTTTGAGCTCCAACTGTGTTTTGCTCCTGTGAGTGACTGAGGATCCTGGCCTCGTTTGGGAGCACCCACACCAAAGTGGGCATAAAATGTAAAATGGGTTATAGTACTGTATTGTTATAACTCATGGAGAAGCTGATAAAGATGCTTTAATATGAACAGCAATTGAAAATTAGGACACGCTATCAATTTGGATGTTGGATGACCTTTTTGAAAAAAGCAACTGGCTTTTGTCATATGGTGGAAATTCTACTTATACTGTTTTCTATTTTATACGTAGAATTTCTGTAGTTTCTTACAAGATATGTTTGCTTAAAGGATAATTGCTTTAGTAATAAAAGTGCTTTCTGGAGATTTAGATTGGATAGGTTTGTTATATCATTGGTTTGCTATTTATTTAATACCAAATACAATGGACCATTAAGTGGCTAAACATGTTCTCCCCCATGTTGATACGTGCTTGGGTGGGAGTGTGCATGTGTGTACGTACATATACACACTAATTAGTACAGTTACGTTTGATTACGGTTGATTTGATTAGGTAGAGATTCTTTTGCCAGGTGAGAGCCTTTGTATTATCTCTTTTCTTTAAACATTTAAGATATTAGCAGGGTTTTGAGTGAGCGTCTGTTAGGCGCTCTGGCAGTGGTGATGGTCTGTCTGATACGCCAGAAGGAGCTAGGACATGGCATGTGGGAAGTGCAGTATTGGTAGAAAACACAAGTAATTGAGTAGAACCTGCCACAAGTCAGTGTGGAGTTGGCGCCAAATGGGTGGGCTCGGCGAGGAGCGCTCTGAGTTCCGAGGAAGGAGCGACGCGCGCTGAGGGGCTGGGGTCCGGAGGCCCGGGCTGGGGTCTTCGCGGAGGACAGAGGCCCGATTGCGCTGTCTGTGGCGCTCGGGTCCGGGCGAGGTGGGGGAGGCGGGCCAGGTGCCCGGGGGTCATCCCTGCTGAACAAGGCCGTCTGGTCCTCTCCTGTTTTGCAGAGGCACGTGTGAGTGACTTGGGACATTGCTTGTTTTTCTTTCTTTATGTGCATCCTGCTGGGTAGAGCTGCTGTGTGAGAGTTGTGATTTTTGTCACTGATTTTCAATAGAAAATTCAACTCTCTGAATATTGGACTCAAACCGTGGGGATAACTGTACTCGACCTCCTCGTTTTCTGAGCAGGTTCACGGAAGCCCCGGGAGGAGTCAGCGCCAGGTCCTCTGGGGACGCTCAGCCCGGCCTTCCCCCGGCGCAAACTCGACTTCCTTACGGGCACTGTGAGTGTGGCCGGCTCAGTCGCTGAAGAACCACGCGGCCCCTGCTTCCGCGCTTTAGATGAACGTGTGTTGTGTGCTGTGCGTGCGTATCTGTGTGTTGTGAGTCGTTTTGTATGTGTGTTGCATGTGTATTGTGTGGGCATATTGTATGTGTACTGTGTGAGCATGGGTTCTGTGTGTTGTGTGTGTGCTGTGTTGTGAGGTGTGTGTTTGGAATGTGTTGTGTGAGTGTGCAGTGTGTGTTTTATATGTATTGTGTTGTATGTGAGTTGTGTGAGTGTTGTGTGCTATATGTGAATTTGCTGTGTGTTGTGAATGTGTTGTGTGTTGTGTGAATGTATTGTGTTGTGAGTTGTGTGTGTATGTGTGGTATGAGTATGTTTAGTGTGTATTATATGTGTGTTGTGGTAGTTGTGTGTGCTGTATGAGTGTGTGTTGTATTATACATGTGTTGTAGTTGTGTGTCTTGTGTATGTTATATGGATGTGTTATGTGTACTATACATGTGTTGTGGTAGTTGTGTGTGTTGTGTGTACCATACATGTGTTGTGGTAGTTGTGTGTGTTGTGTGGGTGTGTATTATGTTGAGTTGTATGTTATGTGGTTGTCCGTGTGTGCTGTGTGAGGCAAGGCGGAGTCCACAGGACTGCTCTGCACAAGTCATGCCTCCCAGAGCGTTCCAAGCAGGCGTGTTTGGCCGCCCAACTCTCACGGAACCCCGTGGGGCGCGGCGCGGGTCCCCACCGCCCTGTCCCCCTGGTGGGCCAGACCCCTGCGGTGCTCTAGCTTGCTCCCCCCTCGTCTGTCCCTAAGGCCCTGTCCTCGTCCCCTCTGTGCTCAGTGCCTGAGCCTCCGAAGCCGGCTCCTGACCGCGAGGAGCGTGTCCCTGGGCCGGGCAGCGGCAGCGCGTTTGCTGTGGGCGACCTGGTCTCACACAGGACGGGGCCCTCTGCGTAGGCCGGGGATCCTGACTCCCCGCTCAGGCCTCCCAGCACCCCTGCCTCCTTCCCTCTCCTCAGCCCTCTGACGGTGGGGTTTGTGGAATGCATGAACCTTCAATTATCCAGCCTGTGAAACAAATACTTTCTGTTTTTTAAGATCAATCTCCTTTTGTTTGTCTGCCTTTTAGTTAGATCCCGTATGTTCTGTATTTCAAGCTTCCCTTTTTCCAGGTGTTTATTTATTTAAATTGTTAAATAATAATTTACCATATTATTAGGAGACTGGGTGCTGGGTCGGTGCCCTCCCCCTGCAGCCCCTGGCGCTGGCCGTGGCACTGGGCATGGTGCTGGGCCGTGAGTGGTAAGAAGGCTGCGGCGGTGATCCGCAGGGCCCGGCAGCTTTTCTCTGGGGTGTTGGGGGAGGCACTTAGCTTGGTGATATTTGACATACATATATGTGTGTGTACATGTGTGTATCTGACATGTATAGATGTCCATATCTCGTGTATGTATATGTGTGCACATATCTCACATATGTGTGTGTGTGCATCTCAGATGCGCTTCCCTGCTTAGCCCCTGGCCACAGCCCCCCAGCTGGGCTCTCCCCCTCTAGTCCAGCCCCGCCTGTCTCTCCAGCTCCAGTTTCTCTCCCCTGCAGGTCCTTGGTGCGCGTTGCTGGGGGGTCTCTTCCTTTCCAAATGTTGGTATCAGCTGAGCCTGATTAAAACGGACCCCCTGGAAACTGTCAGTCACCTGCTGTGCACAACAGAAGACCTCATTTTGTCAAACATATAACCTTATTAATAAACTGCATGCTTATTGAAAAACTTGCTTATGGCAGAACACTAAGTGCATTATACACCCACTTTTGTAAAGAGTGTGTTTGAATATGCGGGGAAGGGAGCTGGAGCTGTTACTGGTGGTTTCCTTTGGAGAGTGATACTGGTGGGAAGGGCATGTTCCCTTTCCCTCTGACACCTGTCCATACTTTGTTTTTTTTTAAACAAAGAACTTTTGCATTCCAGTAGAATAAAAATTATTATTTACAGCTTAAAATCTTCTGAAATAATAACTAAAAGTTTGACAATATAAACTAAAACAATAGTCATTACAAATTAAAATTTTGATTCAAACTGAAACAGATATATCTTCTTCCATGACGAAGGCTGGTCTACTCTTTTCCCCATTTTTCCTTTGGGGTCCTTTCCAGTGGTTCTGGGGGCTTAGCCTCTGGCTGCTTCTGATTTAGGGGCGTACCCTGCTGCTTCTCAGGGGTTGCATGCCTGCTGCGGTAGCTCCTGGGGATTCCTGCTGTCCTGGGGGCTGGGGGAATGGGAGGGCCCTGACCACACACCGTAGCAGGAGCATCTTCTGCTGGGAGCCGGCTGCTTTGGCACACGGAGCCAGCAGTCCATGGCACATGCCTGCAGTCCACGGCACATCCTGCCAGTCCACGGCACATGCCTGCAGTCCACGGCACATGGTGGCAGTCCACGGCACATGCCTGCAGTCCACGGCACATGCTGGCAGTCCACGGCACATGCCTGCAGTCCACGGCACATGCCGGTAGTCCACGGCACATGCTGGCAGTCCACGGCACATGCCAGCCAGGGACCTTTTAGTTGCTGCAGTCACTGCTGGTGAACTTTTACCACCTGTGGGCAAATACTCAAGCCACCACGCTTACCTCATTAGCTTTGCCTCATCACTGGTCCTTTGTTCCATCGGTGCGGAAGTCTGGCCACTTGCTGCAGTCACCTGAGGGACTGATACACAGGTGCAGTCCCCCCTCCCCCAACTCAAGCCTCCAAATCTCAGTCTTGGGGTGACCCCGGTGCAGCCTCTGGGAGCCAGCATCTTCTCCACTCATTTGAAACGAATCCTGTGTGTATCGGAGGGGGCAAGACCAGGAGAGGAGGCTCCGGGATTCCTGTGCCCCTGCTGTTTACCACTCCGTGACCGTGACCATGGGCGCACCGTTCCCCACACTTGTTTCCAGGGATGTTGTCAGCATTTCGAGGGCGGGAAATGATGTTCCTTTGCTTTCAGCTTCCCCAGTAGGTCCTAAAGGAATAAGCAGAAGGCCAGTTTGAAGAAAACTAAAATTTGGAATTGCATGTCATGTGGACTTTCATTATTCCAAACACATAGCCCTTCCCCCCTAGCACAGAAGGAACTCTAGTAGCTCCTCTGCCTTTCTGTGCTGTAGCTGCGAGTCAGGGTGAAGAACGGGGATGGTTCTGCTTTTCTAGCATTAGTGTAAACGAGAGTACTTAAAAGTTAAAGCGCCATATAAATAGCACCGTGTAAATGCTAAGGTAAAGACTTTGATCACCTGTGGAGGGAGGAAAAACGCCTCTTTCTGTCATTTCCACCTGATTATTTACCTTGTATCAGCAGGTATTGTTGAGCGACGAGTGGGTTCAGTGTAAGATTTATGGAGTGTTCCCAGCGTTAGCGCCCGTGAGAGAGAAGCCTGGCTCTTGTTTTCATTTTGATCTCGTATATTTCGTCTGGTTCACTTGATCGATGGGTTTTTGCTGGGCAGCTCCTGAAACGGGGAGGTCATGTCGGGTCATCGCGCAGGGTTTCCTGGTTGACAGATCCACGCTGTGGTTTCTGAGTCGGCATTTCTGTGTCCACAAGGGATGGGTGAGGCCCGCGTCCCACCTCGTGCCTTGCCACGTGGTAGTGAAAGCGCAGATTCCGCTAGACTCGTGTTAGAGAAAACCCAGAACCTCCGAAACAACTATGCATATTGTTTGCCTTTGGAAATCTATCTAACTCATATACTGTACTTAGAGTTTATTTAGTGTTTGTATGAAGTTTTCTGGAATTATTAAAAATATTTTCCATACTAGATGATATTGTTACTAGACTCATACAGTTAAAACCCTTACTTTAGATTACATAATTATTTTTTACTTATTCCCCCCTTTCTTAAGTTAAAAAAAGTACCACCCAGAACAATGTGCTAATGGCGACCCCCATCATTGCTATTAGAATTTAGTTATAGAATGAAGTCAATAAGGAAATAACAGTCACAAATATAATAAAACAGTTTATGTATGTGTATTTTATAAATCATCCAAAGTAAAGAATAAGATCGAGAAGACCCACTGGTGCAGAAATGTTATGATTGTTTTGTTTTATTCAGGAAACCTAAGTATTCAAAGTTCTGTGTTTTCTTTTTCAAGGTCAACTCCAGTAGAACTTGCCTATTTGTCACCAGCCCAGGGTAAGGACACGTGCTGAGTAGATGATTTTGGGATTTGCTAGTCATGATTCAACAAATATTTTCTTATGAGTTGATGATTAAAACATTGCAGTTATAAAGGTTTTAATGTACTTTTTTGAGTTTTATTACTATATATTCCTTTAGGAATCTGAAAACGCTCCAATTTTTTTTGCTATCTATTATGAATTATAATATATTAAATTAGGAGTTAGAATTCCTTAATATTTATTAAAAAACACTATATATTTTTAGGTGTATATTTGGTACATTTAAAAATGCTTGGTACATTTAAAAATGCTTGATACATTAAAATTTTAAAACATCAAAAATTTTTTGAATGTAAATTTATTTTTTATAATTTTAAAAGTAATAGTATAAAAATTGAGGTACATAGATTTAAAAACCATCAGTAATCTAATATAGTGCCAATATCGCTTATTTCTCCATAGCATTTTAAAGTGGATTAATCCAGAAGTATGACAACGATGAACAGTGCTAGTGTCATTTTGTTGGATGGTCCATTAACCACACGAAACAGGAGGTGTCAGAAAGCGCGGCTGAGGTCTGGCGGGTGGTGAGGTGAGCCTGGGCCCCCAGCACTGCCCGGATTCCAGGGCATAGGGGGCTTGGTGACTTCTAGTCAAGAATTCTCAGAATTTTGGTGGGTCACCCCAAATCATACTTCTCTTATCCCTCCTAGAACGGAATAAAATCGCTAGGTCCGTATGTTGTGTCTCGCAGAGCTTTGTCTGTTGCAAGGCAGCATACTTTGCAAAAGAGGCAGACGGAAGTGTACATGCCCTGAGCCGTGTTGAAAACACAGAAACTCAATCCTTCGCATCAGGGCTTCTCACCTCGGTGCCGTTGACATTTCGGACCAGAGCATCCCTCGTGGTGGGGGGGTCCTGAGCATCGTGAGATGTTCGGTGTCATCTCTGCCTTCCCCCATCAGATGCCGTCAGCCCCTCTCCCGGCGGAATCCCCCCCCCCCCGCGCGCAGAACTGCTGTGAGACGTGCGGGTTTGCGTTTCTTCGTGAATAATTTTTAATTTGTGAAAATGTAGTTGTGATGACTGAAACACACCTGAGTACTGGTCTAGAGTAGACGAGCTTCCACGCCTGCGTCTTGGCAGATACATGTCAACCTGCTCGCGCCTGCATTTGTGTGATTTATTTTTCAGAACTGCCAGCCTTTTGGATGCACGGATCCGGCGGTGTCTGTGTAGCAGCACGTGCACTGAGGTGCGTCTGCGTCTGTCGTCAGGGCGCAGGACTGGGGCAGTTTCTGCTGTGTTCCACGAACAGTTCAAAGACTCCAGGTGGGGGGATTCGGGACCCACCCCCAAACCTTTCAGTCCTTTCGTCCCCTCTGCTGCCTGGAAGATGGCAGGCCTGTCCCTGCGCCCGTAGCCCCTCTTGGCCGTTCCTGTCCCAAACCCGTTTTGGTCTATTGAAGCCTTTCCTTTAGGTCTGTCTTTTCGTTTAGTTAATGTAGTTGCTTTCTTGTACCATATCCAAGTTTTCCACGGTTTATTTAAGCTGGATTCAAAGCTGGACGTAGAATTACAACAAAAATCCAGCCCACGCTGGGCTGGGGCGTGCAGAGTGCTCTGCTGCTGCAGGCCCGCTGCCTCTCGGAGAGCAGTGCTGTGCATCCGGCTGCCCTCTGGCCCGGCAGGCCTGGAATATTTGAAATCCTTCCTAGACAGCAGAAGCCTTTTTGTCTGATGTCCGCACGAAACTGATCACTACGTTCCGTTAATCGAAGAGGTTGGAGCCAGGAATCATAAATGAGGCATGTGTACCTCGCCTCGGAGCACAGGCGTGTCTGTTCGTCCCCTTTGGATGTGGGCAGGCACTTTCCAAGCGTGGTTCTGCTGACTGGTGGGTGCAGCCGCCTCCGTGCCCCCCGCAGCCGTGACACTCTGCCTGGTACGGCAGCTTTGATTCCTCTGAAGGAGAATAGGCGTCTTGTGAGAAACAATCTAAGCTTAGACTCTAACGTTTAAAACATTTTTAGAATTATTTCCTCTAATATTTCATGATTATTTTGCCCACACCTAATTTGAAGGCAGATTTTTTTTTTTAAAAACTAAAATAAAAAACCTTTTTCTCCTATATCAAGTCAACTCAGTTTTCGTAGAATCAGTTACTCTTTTTGGAGTCATATTTCACTGGTTTGAGTAATACGTAACAAGGACAACGGGCATGAACAGATTTAGGGACAAATACAACTGTCGCACGGTCAGCACACGGCCCCAGGCCCGCTATGGGGGTTCAGCCGCGCCCTTGGGGCTGAGCGGAAGGGTGGGGACCCCTGTGCGTCGGGAGGCTGCTGGGCAAGTGATATCCGGGTGAGGCTGCTTCCACCCCGCCTGTGTAGGGCTTGCTCTCATTCATGTTGTAGTTACCAAGAAAGTGTTTTTAAAGTGATTCACTTAAAACTTAGAAAGTGCGTGGAAACCCCGTACAGCACTTTTTTGAGGGAGAGCCGGGGCCAGAGGGTGAGTGCAGGCACGGTCCTGGTGCTTGCGCTGGGGAGGGGAGTGTGTGGTCACGCCTGGGGCCGCAGAGGTGGACGGGATCCGGCGTGTGGACGTCCTGGGCTGTCCGACGCTGGGAGCCACCGAGGGCTTGTGGAGAGAACCACCAGACGGTCCAGGCTGTGCTGCTGACGTGCCGGCAGGCAGGCCCGGAGGCTGGCGCTGGACCTGGGAGGAGGAGGTGGGGGCCAGGGAACTGGGGAGACTTAGGGGCTGGTGAGCTGGCGGGGGGAGTGGCGGGAAGAGGGGACTGGAGCTTCGGATCTGCACCGCGAGGGTTGTTCTTGGGGAGCAGCCGGAGGAGCAGCTGGCCTGGGAGGGTGGTGAATTTCACCCTGGACCTGACTTTGAGAAGCTTGGAGACACCACTGCGAGCTGTGAGCTTGGGAACACGGAATGAGGCTTGGGGAGAGTCTGCCTGGGGTGCATTCTGGAGTCTCCCATGTGGAAGTGCAGTTAAAGTAGGTGGCGGGGGTGAGGGCTGTGTAGGAAGAGGGGCGGCCAAAGGGAAGTGCACACTTAGGAAGGGCCAGAAACTGGGACAGGCCTTGCTCGTGCTAAGAGAGGACTTGGGGTGATTCATTAAAGCCCAGGGAAGAGAGTTTCCCAGGGAAGTTGCGATGTTGCTGAAAGCAGGAGGGTGGGGGCTTGGAGGGCAGCCTTCACGCTGCAGCCTGGGCAGCCGCTGGTCCCTGAGAGCAGCCCCGTGTGGGTCAGGGTGCAGGGGGCTGGGGTTGGGTGGGGGTCCCTCAGCGAGGTGGGGTGCTGTGCGTCAAGACGGCTGAGCTGGGGAGGCCTGGGCCCTGGCAGCCTCCAGGCGGAGGAGGGGCCCGTGGAGAGGGGCGGACCTCGGGCTGGCTCCCCAGGGAGGGATGCGCGTGTCCCTGGCTGTTTGCTGTTCTGAGTTCACAAAGTAATCTGCTCCGTGCTGTCCAGAGAAAGTTCCGAAGGGTCCTCGGACTCAGAGCAGGCCTTGTGCCGTTCAGAACGCCGTGACTTTGATTCTGGTTTGCTGTCGACGGCCAGTTCTTGGCATGTCTTTTGTTGAGGTCTGCAGAAGAGCCTCGACGGCATCATAGTCCACAGGGTCTCTTGGAAATAAGTGCATCCCGCTGGCTGCTCCACACTGCCTGGGAGGGGCACGCTGCCCGGGGATTCCGAGTTTTAGTTTGGAATTAACATGGTCTAATTCCATTCCATATGTATGATATATGTGTGTATTTGTGTGAATGTGTGTGAATGTGTGCATGTGTGAATGTGTGTATATGTGTGCAAATGTGTGCATATTTGCGTACATGTGTGTATTTGTTTATGTGTATTGTATATGTGCACATGTGTATATATGCGCGCACGTGTGTATATGTGAACATGTACATGTTTGTGTACACATGTGTACTTGTGCGAATGTGTGCATATTTGCATGCATGCATGTATTTGTATGTGTATGTATGTGTGAATGCACATGTTTGTGTATGTATGTGTGTGAATGTGTGCACGTGTTTGTGTGTATGTATGTTTGTGTGCGTGAATGTGTACATGTGTGTATTTGCATGTGCATGTGTGTATGTGTGAATGTGTTTGTATATTTGCGTGTATTTGTGCATATGCATGTGTGTGAATGTGTGTGTGAATGTGTGCATGCATGTGAATGTGTGCATGTGTTTGCGTGTATGTATATACATGTGTTTGTGTATGTGTGTGAATTATGCGTGTGTGTGTATTTGTGTGTATTTGCATGTGCATGTGTGTATGTGTGAATATGCGTTTGTATATTTGTGTGTATTTATATGTGTATGCATATATGTGCGTGAATGTGTGCATGTGTTTGTGTGTTTGTATATATGTCTGTGTGTGAATGTGTGCATGTGTTTGTGTATATGTGTGAACGTGCATGCCTGTGTATTTGCATGTGCATATGCATGTATGTGTGAATGTGTGCATATGTGTGTATGCATGTATAGGTATACTGTGTACATACGTGCTTATTTCCATTTGGTGCCTGAATAGTGAAGGATAATTACCACACTGAGCCAACAGAGTACAGTGGAGAACAGACAACGTGTTTTGGGCCAGCACACTGTGTCTGCGTTTTCCAAGTTTTCTGTATGTGAGGGTGCTTCCACTTTGGTAAGGAACCTCAAAACTTCTGCCTTTAGTCCTGTGTGCTAGTCCTTTCCGCTCTGCTGGTAATAAATAACAAGGTAAGTGGCCAGTGGAAATTCACAAAGCTAGCTTCAGACTCACACGTGCAGCGCTCCAGGTGAAACCAGTAGAGAGCGGAAGCTGGAGAACCGGGTTTTGGGAGGAGAAGGGTCTGTGGATGACACGAGAGCCCCCTTGAGGGCTCGGGCAAGGCCCCGTCTGGGAGGCCCACGGGCTTGGGGTGAGAGGTTTTGCAACACGAAAGGTACTTTGTCATGGACAAGAAAACCTTGGACTCTGACAAATTATTTAACTGTTGCGACTGTGCTCATTGTTAAGTGGGAGCTGTCGGTGAGTGTAGTTGAAGCAAGACAAAAGAAAGCTTTTGAAGAACTTCAGGGATGTAACTTGGGTTCCTCTGATTCTGGGATTTTTGCCTGAAATGTCTCTTATATTTTTGGTTAGGTGTTTTTTTTAGCACTTGTGTTACAGCATTTGGAACACTATATTTTTGTGATATGTTAGCTGTGAAGATGTTTAAAATTAGATTCCTAGAAATCAGGTTATAGGAGCGCTTGTCCACACTCGGTAGGTTGTGTTTTGAGCACCTCGTAGTGGAGCCCTGCTGCGGTGGGTATTCTTAGCATTTGCAGAGCACCTGATTCGTGATGCTGTAAGAATGCTATTTGTTTTCTTTATAAGTGTAAAGTCTAACGACCTTGTAGAGTCTTTATAGCTTTCTTATAAATAAGCTTTAATGTGCTTTGAACATGTCCTTATTGTACCCTTGAAAAGCAGGTTCACGGTTTATGTCACCCCACTTTCTCTTTCCTCTGTTCTACGCTTCCTGTTTCCTTTTCCTTCACAGCAACTTTCTGAAACAGGAGCACGGGGCTAGCAGCTTTGTCTCGCGCACAGAGAACTGATCCAGCCTGAGAGATCTACTGTTGATTATGTCTGTTAGTTCCGTCTTGGGGGGAACCCAGGTCTCTTCGCTTTCCATTTCGTGCATTTTCCAAAAAGAATCTTTTTTCCTGTCTCTGGTTCATCCCGCTGTGGTGTTATCTCTCAAAGCTGTTTGCCTTCAAGTCTGACGAGTGTGACTTAGTTTCTGAGATGAGGAAAGGGTGGTGGACGGGCTTGGGAAGGGCAGGACTCACCCCCCGGTTGGGTCGGGGGATCACTCCGACAGGAGCCGCCAGAGTGGGCCAGACCCCAGGGAGCTGGGTGAGTGGGTGGCACCATCTCACACAGCCCTTCCTACGTTGTTGCTGCCGCCAGGGCGACAGGAAGACCGGGCATGTTCATTGTGAGGTCAGGTACATGTCTCTGCTGACTCTGGCTGTAATTAGCAGAATTGTTCAATTCAAGTGTGAGAACACCATTAGAGAAGAGCGTCTTCATGCACATGTGTATGTTGCATGTGTTTGAGTGTGAATGTGTGTGTGTGTGTTGGAGACCTTATTGTTTGACACTGAGAAACGTGCAGTAAAGTAGGCTCATTAATTTCAAGAAGGGACATTTGTGGGGTATACCACTTTTTACAGAATTCAACCATGGGGCCTCTCAGGGGTGCGCATGTATATGTGTATATGTGTCTCAGTGTGTGCATGTGTGTATGTCTGTGTACTTGTGTGTATGCGTATGTATGTGAACATGTATGTCTGTGCATCTGTGTGCATTGTGTGTATGTGCGTGTGTATGTGTGCATGTGTTATGTGTGTATTTAGGTACACTTTTGTGCATATGTGTGCATGTGTGTGTGCATGAACATGCTGTTTGTGTGTATGTGTATACATATAAATGTGCGTATGTATGTGTACGTGCGTGTTCTGTGTATGTGTGAGAGAATGCATGCGAGTGTATGTGTCTTCATGTGTTTGAGTATCATGTGTGTATATGTATTAGTGCATGTATGTGTGTTATGTGTATGTGTTCCTGAATGGGTGAATGTGTGTATATATGTGTGTGCATCATGTGTATGTGGTGTTTGGGTGTACTGTATGTGTATACATATTTATGTGTACATGTGTGACATGTAGGTTTGTGTATATGCATGTCTGTGTATGTGTGCACATGTGTGTATGCATATTTGATTTGTGAAGTCCCCTCTGGGAGGGGTATGTTGCTAGATAGTTTGCCTGTGGTGCTCCCCCTGTCCTCTCAGGGAGGGGTAGGAATTACAAGTGTTCTAGCCATTAGGTAAACCTGTCTGAAGTTCTATAAGATATATGCCTACAAACAACATGGGAGTTAAATATGTTTTAAACAGGTGCAAAGGTGTTACGTTGTAATAAAATAATATTAAGGCTTCCATGTTATAAGCTCTGTGAATGATTTCCTGGACACAAAGATGCAACATGCTGTGCAGAATTACAGTGGGTTAATGGTGGTGTTTGCCAGGAGTTTGGTTAATGATTAGTGTTTCTAGCAGCAAACATGCGGCTTGAACTTTCCTGGACTTCGGGAGGGGTTGCCCATACTGTGCCCATTTAGCAATGCCTGCATCTCTGTTTCTTCCTCAGTCTCCTGTTGGTTTTACGCAGAGCTGGACAGCTGTTCTCAGATGCATTTTACTCTTCTCGCCATAAAACCTGCAGCGTTTGAGTCACTTAAGGACCAATGGCAGATCCGGTGCTTTTCCACGCGGCCCGTGTGGAGGTCAGCCCTCTCCCTCTGTTTGGTTTAAAGCAGTAGTTATTAGTAGAGCCTTTTTCCATTTCTCCTTGGGTCCTTTAAGGTAGATTTTTAGCTTTTGCTTTACTAAAGCAAAGTTCCGTGCTGTTCATGGTAAGTCGTCTCTTTATGAGGGAGGCTGGGCTTGGGGTCCCCCTCAGCTGTGCCAGAGCTTTGGCACCTGCCTCAGCTCTGGGCGCTACTCTGTCCTTGTTACCTGCTGTCCACCAACAACTGTCGGTCTTCCTGCCGTTCCTTCAGCACAGGGGGGCCAGGGGGTGTGCACAGCCGTGAGCTTGTGTTGTTGTTGGTTTCATAGCATCTCACTGGGGACCTTACTCTGTATTTCACTGGGAAACCAGAAATGGCAAAAGACTTATAAAAAGGCCCATAGAAGCCCTGTATATAGAATTAGATATATAGAATTATATAAAGATAGGTAATGGTATTGATTATAGTGAAATGTGCATTTCTATAGTGCATAATAAAACATCACATTTGAATACTGCACTTGATAAGAGCTTAGAAAACAGATGTCATAAAAGTATGACTGGCTGTATTCTAGTATAGTAGGGTGTGGCATAGCAAAGATAATACTGAGTGGTATAGAATAGAACAAATGGTATCGGATAGTATAATATAGAACAGAACAAATAGTATGGTATAGTATGGAACAGAACAAATAGTATAGTATTGTATATAGTGTATAATAGAACAAATAGTATAGTATTTTATAATATATTAATAGAACAGAACAAATAGCATAGGATAGAATAGTTCACTATAGAACTGAACAAATAGTATAGTATAGAATAGAACAAATTGTATTGTATGGTATAGAATAGAATAAACAGTATAGTATTCATAGTATAGGAGAGAACAAATAATATAGTATTATACAGTATAGTGTAGAATAGAATGAACAGTATGGTATTGTATAGTATAGTATAGAACAAACAGTATGGTATTATATAGTATAGTGTAGAATAGAACAAATAATTTAGTATTATGTGGTATACTATAGAATAGAACAAACAGTATAGGGTTATGTAGAATAGAACAAACAATATAGGATTACATGGTATAGAACAATCAGTATGGTATTATATAGTATAGTATAGAATAGAACATATAATATTGTATAGTATGGAACAAATAATTTAGTATTATATGGTATACTATAGAATAGAGCAAACAGTATAGTATTGTATAGTTGTATTAATAGAATGGAACAAATAGTATAATGTACAGTATAAAACAAATAGTGTAGTATTATATAGTATAGAATAGAATAAAGAGTAAGGTATTATATATTTTAATAGTATAGTATAGAATAGAATGAATAGTATAGTATAGAATAGAATGAATAGTATAGTATAGAATAGAATGAATAGTATAGTATAGAATAGAACAAATAGTATAGTATTATATAGTATAGAATATAATGAACAGTATAGTATAGTATAGAACAAACAGTGTGGTATTATATAGGGTAGTATAGAATAGGATGCACAGTATAGTATTATATAGTATAGTATAGAACAAACAGTGTAGTATTACACAATATAGTATAGAATAGAACAAATAATTTAGTATTAGATGGTATACTATAGAATAGAACAAGCAGTATAGGATTATATAGAATAGAACAAGCAGTATAGGATTATATGGTATAGAACAAACAGTATAGCATTATATAGTGTAGTATAGAATAGTATAGAGTAGAACAAATGGTATAGTATTGTATAGTATAGAGCAAATAGCATAGTATTGTATAGAATAAAGAATAAAATAGAATAGAATAGAATAAAGAGCAAAGTATTATGTAGTATAGTATAGACTAGAATGAATAGTATAGTATTATATAGTATAGAATAGAATAGAGAGTAGAGTATTGTATAGTATAGCGCAGAATAGAATATAACATATTATCACTGGCCCTTGATATTTCTTTGACACTGGAAAACCAGCACAGGCAGATAAAAGATACAGGAGGACGAGGAGGTTGGTTTCCTACTCTTAAGCCCGTTTGTTTGCCTCTGGGGAGCACGTGGTGTTCCCTGCCTGTCTGGCAGGGTTCCGCGTAGCAGTCCATGCGTTCTGTGTCGGATGGAACAAGGCGCTTCATGTAAACAGTCACTGCGTGCGTGCACGTGTGAAATTCTCCATTGATCTTTGCTATTGTTAATACCCTGATTACTTCTCTACAGTACTTTCCCTTATTAGAAAAAAGGCACACTATAAATACCATAAATTGCATAAAGTCAGAGCTTTTTCATTAACTGGGGTTTCATTTCAACAAAAATAGAAAAACTCCACTGGTGGTCAGAATGCCAGGGCCCTTTGGACATTCTGCTCTGTAAATGACTTCGCTTGTCCAACTGGCTGCGGAAGAGGCTCCCAGCTTTTCTGTCTTTTCTGCCCTTCTTTCGTCTGGCAATGTTTTCAGAGAAACCCTGACCCTGACTTCCTTGTCGGAACAGCACCAGCTAGTGTGAGGTCCGAGAGCAGCTGTGTGGGGTGAAAGCGCCCCTGGGAAGTGTCCAGCAGCGTCTGATAAGGAGAGCTGCTTCTCCACGTGGTTGTCCAGTTGTCCAGTTTATGGAGCAGGATTCTCCCGGACGCCACTGTCCTAACTGTCCTGGCGTGTGTCTGCTGGGAGTCACTTCCGTACCGGACTTGGCTGTCGCCTCCTGAGGTCGGAGTGAGTGGATGGGTCACTACCGGGCGATTCGGAGAAGGTGTGAGGGGTGTTGCTCTTTGCAGTTTGCATCCCTGTCGGAAGAGATTTGTGTTGATGGCATCTGTTAATCCAGGATTGGTGTGAGAGAGAACTAGACTCTTGTTTTAATTTGTAATGGATGATTACTGCAAGCTCCAGAACCAGAGTTGCAATCCAGTTAATATAAAACATTGACTGTAAGTACCTAAAAATTGTTAGCCGTGAGCTCCAAGGGACATGCTCAGCCTGTTAAAATCCTACGTGTCCCATAAAGGCCTCCCTCCTGTGTGAAGTTCTCTGATCGACACAATCCAGGTCACAGAACGTCCCCGGTTTTGGATGCAGTTTTAATTGTCTTTGTGCAGTTTATTGTCATGCAAGACTTGGAACCCCTGTAAGGCAGGGGTTGTGAATCTTCTGCTGCATCTCGTATGGTCCCAGGGCAGTTCTAGGCACTGGGAACGTACTTGCTGAGTTTTGGGCATCTTCAGGGTTTCGTGGATGCCTTCCAGCCTGTCCCCACGCAGCTGTCCTCCCGGAGTGCCCTGCTGCTTTTGCAGCCTGAGGTGAGTTAGGGACCAGCAGAGGGTGTGGCTGAGGCTACTTGGAATTTCTGAGAAGCCTTTTGTTTCAGTCAGACTTAGTTTCTCCCTTTCCCCCACAGATAAAATAATTGTTCACTGTAGTTTGTTTTTATTGCCTTGATTAAGGTGACACTTGTGCGTTTTAGATGTGCCCCTTGCTCTTCTGTTGGCCCAGACTGTTAACACTTGATGGTTGGGAGGCCCGGCTTACGTGTCACGGTGGTCTGATAACGTAAGTTTTTCGCAGCGTGTTCCTTAAGAGACTGTCTGTACAGCCCACATAGTCTGAGAAAGTCGGACTTCCCGGTAGTGCCTCTGAGCGCTGTGGGAATACGGGCCTGTTAGAACATTGAGGTTTGTTAATAAACCTTAGAGGAATTATTTACTTGCCAAGTGCAGTGTGGACTTTTTTAACATGAAGCCTTTTTAGGATTGTAGTTGCTGCTAGGATGCTGATAGTTGTTTCCTGAGTTACCCAATCAACATATTTTTGGGGCTCCTGCTTATTTATGGTGACAGTGTCCCAGTCACATGGACTCTTGCTGTTGTGTCATCTTCTCCACAAACACCCCGAGAGCCTGGCCCCCTGCCTCCCGAGCCTTTCTGCTTCTGAGTTCTCTGCCAGGCCTGCTAACCCTAACCCTGATGATGTTGGTCTGTAGGAGATGCTCTCTTGCTTCACCCGGCCCCTGGGCTTGTGCAGCATGTAGCAGGTGGATTGTCTGGGCGGCGTGGGATAGGCGCTTGGAGCTGCACCATGTCTGGGCAGAGTCTCTGAGCTGCCCAGGGTACCCAGCATTGGGAGACCTTGGGACCATGTAGCCAGAGTCCTTCCCGCCTTTTTTAAATTAATGAGGGCTGGGAAGCAGTTGCCCGAGATTGCACAGTGCGCGCCACAGTCGGGGGGCTCGGGTGTCTGGCACCAACGTGAGGCATCCATGGGGCAGTGCTGGCCTTGGCACTCTCGTTGTCACAACAAATGTACCAAATGGCCGGCAGAATCCTGGCTGAGCTGCCCAGGACAGAACTGGAGAAATTGCAATGATCAATCAAGGGATATATTAAAATCAGCCATGCAGTTTGCTCATGAAATGACAGGGTTGGGCACGTTCTTAGCGGCCAGTGTGGTATTGGCATTTCAGATCTCCAGGATGTTTTTCTTGGGAAAACTTTGGTCTCTAGACATCCAGATGTTGTCTTCTAACCATAAATGAGTGGTTTAAAATACAAGGAAACATTTGTGATGGTTGTCCGTGAAGCAAGGGCTCACGTCCCGAATCTGGAAATATTTAGTGTCGAGTGGAGATGCCGGAGCCGCATTCCCAACTCACTGACGGGTGACGTCTTGAGAGATGGAATTGAAGTATCGTGTCACACCCTGAGCGGGAGGGTGGGATTAATGATTTGTATCAGGGGCAAAGATGCACGGCCGCAACATGGGAACGGTTGGTTGATGTGAGTGCAGCTGCACAAGCCCCTGTCCCCGGGCTCTTACTGGCCCATGAATTGATCTCAAGCCGACTTACAGTTTTGGGTTTGGAAGAGGGGTGACCCAGGGGTTCCCCTCATGACCCATCATTGTGGAGGGAGAGGTCACCCGCTTTGCCGCTGTCCACAGGTACAGTGACAGGTGAGGCGGCCACGTGAGTGAGGAAGGACACTTGTTAGGATAGTGACCATTAGCCGCAGAAAGAATGGTCTGACTCCCTCGAGGTTTTCTCTTTGCCGTGATGGGTGGAGATGTAGCACTGAATGTCTGCCTTTCTCCCCGCTTAGGGAAATACAGAGTCACCCCCACACCCTCAGTGCCCCTTGCTCAGGCTTTCCGGGGCGAGGGTGGTTCTCTGGGGCTGCCGGGCTCCGTGCCGGGTCCTGAGCTGAGCTGGTCGGTGTGGAGCTGTGGTCTCCGAAGGTGTCTTCGGGGGGTGTGTTCACAGTTGCGTCGTGAGGGGTGTCACAGCCCCGCGCGCGACGGAGCTGTGGGAGGAAGGGCAGGGAAGGGCAGGGTCGGTCTGTCCTGGTGAGGAAAAGTGCCCGAGAAAGTAAAGGAAATGGGGCAAAAAATCACCGTCTGCCCTGAGAGCATTTCTGCTAAAAAAATTGTACTGTGCGTAGGTCTGTGCTTGTGAAAGGGTAGAAAATATCCAGAAAGAGGCACAGAGTCTTTTTATAGGGTTGTGGGGTGGGGGTTTGGGTGAAAAGGGGGACTCATGTGCTACTTTTATGCTGTTTTATTTTGTGAAGCGAAAGGTCAAAGTTGAGCTTGAGTGATGGGTTCAGCCGCTGCGGTCACGGTCGGTCGCGTGTGATCCTGTCGCACGTAGGACAGGCCGGCCCCGGGCCAGCTAGGCGCGCCCGAGGGTGACTGTCAAGGCTTCTAGGGTCAGCCCACGGGAGGGGCGGAGGAGTCTTAGAGGGACCCGGATGCCCACTGGCGGTGCAGCCGGGGGCTGGCACGCGAGCTCAGGCTGCTGTCGGGGGTTGGGGGCCACTGCGACCTTCCCCTCAGGTGGTGTGCAGTGCGCCAACTTACTGGAATAGATGCTGTTTTATTTTTGTTGATTGATTGACTGAGACAGGGTCTCACTCTGTCGCCCTGTGCAGAGGGCAGTGGTGTCATCGTGGCTCACTGCAAACCCAGACTCCTGGGCTCGAGCGATCCTCCTGCCTCAGCCTCCTGCGTAGCTGGGAGTACAGGTGTGCGCCAGTGCACCCAGCTGATTTTTCTATTTTTGGTAGAGACGGGTTCTCACTGTTGCTCAGGCTGGACTTGAACTGCTGAGCTCCAGTGACCCTCCCGCCTCCCAGAGTGCTGGGATTACACCGCGAGCGGCCAGATACTGTTTTAGTTTTTGAATCTTGTTCATTCTGTCCACTTGATGGTCATCCTAAGATACGGGTATCCTAGGCTGGAACCAGTGTCATCTGCCTGTTTCGGTGGTGGATCATTTATTTTGTGTGGTTTTTTCATAAGCTGCTTGCACACACTCCCTCCCGTTTGGCTGTTGCTGACGCTGGTGACATTACCTGAGGGTGGGGTGGCACAGCCTCTGCTCTGGCAGCTCACATGCTCCTGCCACTTCCACGGAGAGACTGTTTTCTGTGCCAAGGACAGTATTTGAAAAGATTCCAGATTTTAGGGTAAGGAAAATTTGGAGGATGTGAATTCCCTTAAGTAAATATTCAAAGTTGCTTTTAGAGGCTTATATTCTTATCTAACAAAAGGTGTACCTCTTGGGGGGAATTTTTTTTTGAGATGGGGTCTTGCTATGTTGCCCAGGCTGGCCTGGAAGCCCTGACCTCAAGCGATCCTCTCTGCACGGCCTCCGGAGTAGCTGGGACTGCAGGCTCACGTCACCATGCCTGGCTTTACAAAATGTACTTTATTGAAAAGACATCGAAACAAAGTTAAAGAAACTATTCTTTTTGCATAGTACCTGCTGTGTGGATACTGATCATAAAATTGTAATTGTTACACATACATTCTGTGTCTTCTGTTGTTCACTTATCATATTTATTTATTCAGTCAGTCAGTCACTCAGTTGGTGGTGCATCCTCAGACCTAGGCATAGTACTGGGGACACAAAGACAGATGGTCCCAGATCTTAAGGCGTCCACACCAGCGGGGAGGCAGATGAGGATCAGGAAACCCCACGTGGCATCACCACTGCTCCGACGCAGGTGGAGATGGGGCTCTGGGTTTGGGGGGCCGTGGTCCAGGACCTGGGCGGGTGGAGGGGAAGGGCCGCTGAAGGCCCCGGACAGACGTCCGGCTCAGCGTGGAGGTAGCTGGAGCGTGGGGAGGGAGGTAGGGGCCGGACGAGAGGAGGTGGTTAGGTGCCAGGCAGGAGGGAAGGGCGTCCACGGAACTGGGGGGGCTCGAGCCCTGGCTCTGGTGAGAGAGTGAACGGCTGCGGGGGCTCCCGGCCCTTAGGGAGAGGCGGTGCAGCTCGGATTTGTCCATGAGCACACCGCGACTTTCCAGACATCCTAGGGCACTGTGCATCACACTGCAGGTCGGTGGGTCCTGAGGACACCTGCATCGCCTGTGGGAATTGGCCGGGATTCTGCCTGCAGACGACAGAAAACAGCTTGAACTGGATTACGCAGGGAGGTCAGTGTAAGGATGGAGGGTTAGTCCAGAGCATGGGGAGGGGGTGCTGTCGCCCTGCCTCCTGCCTTGTGCGGCGGCCTCTGCCCCCCTGGAAGGGCGCGCTCGGGTTCCCCGGCCCACGCGCAGTTCCCTACTGACTTGGGAGACTGGCTCACTCCTGTGGCTCTGGGTCCATGTTTTCAGGGAAAGGACTCCAACGGGCCACGTGGGGCAGGTTCTTGCTGGGCGACCTGTGGTGACTGTGCAGGAGGTGGGAGGGTGGTGGGAGCAGCCGCGGGGCCCTCCACACTCTCCTAGGAGTGATAAGGATGGTGCCTACTGTCTATGGAGATGTTGTCTGCTGTGTGTTTTGTCTCTTTTGTGGGTCTGGCCACGTGCAGCTATTATGGGGCTGGTGTGGGCCACAGCCCTGAGTGTCGTGGTCGCCGGCTGAGGGACTGTCTCTGTCCGAGGTCACCATGGCCTGAGGGGGAGGGAACAGGTTGGCCCTGCCCAGGCACCGCCCACGCTGGGGCCTCTGTGTTGGGCTCTCCTGGGGAGCTCCTGCCTCCTGGGGCTGTGTCCCAGCAGAGGACTCTGGGGTGGGGCGCGGGAGGTGCCCGGCTGTTTCCTGTCCCGGATCTGTGTTACTAGCACCTCCCAGATGCAGGACAGACTCACAGCCCTCCTCCTAATACGGAATCGTGAGGAGGCCGCCGGCCGGGCGGCCTGAGTGGGCACAGACGCTGGACAGCAAACGCTGTCTGGTTCCTTCCCCGTTTCCGTGTTACTGGAGTGCCACAGAGTGACACGCTCGAATGTGGGGGCAGGCGACCACCTACAAGGGGCCCACAAGGTGGTCTGATACAAGAAGGGCTTCTCTTGCCGAGTAGGCAAGAGTTTAAAGGTTTTCTGCCAAAGTGACCCCGTCCTTTGTTTAGAATAAATAGGGGATCGTTTGGCAAGTGATTTGGGATTTTGAGTTAAACTAAAAGTGAACTAATTTCATTTTCTAGCACTCTGAACATACTTGAGTTAATTATTCATTGGGAATTTGAAATACACATACCATGCTCCAACTTCTGCATTCCCTCTAATTCGTGGCTTTTGCTGTAACATGACAAAACGCTAAACCGTAGAATTATTGGGTAATGTGAGAAAAGGAAAAGTTGGCTCTCTGCTGTTTTGCTTTAAGGAAGTTACAGTGACTTAATTTTCTGCTTTTCCAATAAGAAATATTACGTTCTTATTATCAGATATGGACTTTCCTGAAAATTGATAAAAGTAAAGTGACACTCTGGTGTGTGCCCGGCTTGCCTCTGTCCTTGTTTACTGTGCTGCTGTGGATAAGTTCCAGTTTGCTTCTGAGAAGAAGGAATGTCACTTTTCATAAGCATGAAGGCAGTTGTTTTTAACCTAAGGAATTTTTTAACCTAATGAATAGGACGTGATTCCAGCAGTGGAAATTCTCAACTGAGTGTGTCTGTGTGAAGTTTGAAAGAAAAAAAAAGATGTTAAAACTTCTGTCCTCTGCATGTGCCCCCACATGTTGAGAAGCACAGATTTAATTACCTTAATTTTGAGATTAAAATAATTTGACAGTCTAACAAAAACTATTACGATCCTATAAAATTCTGCATGTATGTTTTGTGTTTCAAAGGCTTGGCTTAATAATATGATAAATTAAAGCATCATGAATTGTTATTTTACTAATTGCTATAAACCTAATGTGTTACAACCAAATACTATAAAACCAATTTAACAGCAAAGTAAAGATAAAATTGTGCATATTTCTTTTATAATGAGGGTTGCTTTTTCTTACACCATCCACCTGTGCTTCAGGACAGCATTTTGAGGGAGAAAGGGCACACGTGCTAGTGGTTGGCAGTGTTCCCTGAACTCGTTTGTTTTATTTTTGCATCACACAACATGTTAAACATAGGGAAGTAGAAGGAAAAACAACCCCCATTCAGAGAGAAACATTATCAACATACTGATGTGATTCCTTCTACTGTTTTTGCTGTTCATTTTTTATTGTATGATTATACAGATAGCTATATAATTGTGTATGATGATTTTAAAAGCACTTTTCTTGTTAGAAAGAGTACATATGGGAAATTTATTAAAATTTATTTTTATTTGTATAAATTTGTGGGGTACAGGTACAGTTTTGGTACATGCATATTGCTTTGGGTCAGATCAGGGCTTTAGGCTGTCCGTCACCCAAATAACGTGCGTTGTATGTTGTGGGGAATTTAGACAACATGTTCTGTTCAAAGATTAGTCATAAAACTCCCACCAAGTCATTAATATTTTTATAAATTGTCTTGGTCTTTTTATATACTCAAAATATAAAATTTTATAAACAGGAAATAACACCATTTTATAAATAAATGTTTCCTTGCGTTGGGATGGCGCTGAGGAGAGGCGTCATGCTCCGCAGGGGTGGGGTCCACGGGCGGGTCCGTCGTGGGTGTGGTCGGCTGACCCCTGAGTTTACAAATCACTTCGTACCAGGCCTCTGCCAACCTTACTTCTCAGCTTCGGTTTCCGTTTTGCTCAGGGTGCGAACGTGGGTAAATCTTTCGGGAGGGGACCCGCTGTCCCTGCTGTGCGCGCGCCGGCTGTTCCTCCAACGTCGTGCCTGGAATTCAGTGTTGTAGAGGCCAGCTTGGTTCTGGACTCACTGTAGGAAACTGATGTTTCCCTCCTGGGGGTTCACAGGCTTTTCTCCCTTTACTTTTGAAATAAATATAACCTTTGGCTTCACCCTGATGCAGTCTTTCTTTTTAAAGTAGCCCTAGCTCCCTAAGCCGTGTGGGGCCTCTGTGCGGACCACTTGTTACTTTTCACTGCTGAATGAGGGGGTTGGAATCTCGGGCGTTAGATGGTGGTGAAGAGAGAGCAGAACGGCTGTTTCCATTTGCTCGCTCCTTGCGCTTTCCCCCACGTGCACCACTGGCGCTTCTGGCAGCTCTCGCCAGTCTGCAGCCACGCTCCATGCTCACGTGGAACATTCTATTAATACTTCTCATGGTTTCCCCCGACTTGGAAGCTTGCAGTAGGATTTAATAAAACAGACCCATCAAAGAGGAGTTCTTCTTACTGGGCAAAACACCAGTCTGAAGTATTGATGTGTGTAACGTTACAAACCAGCCAGGATTAATGATTTTTTATTTACTAAGTGCATAGCCATCGGATGGCTGGAAGGGTTCCCCGTGCGTCCTCCGTGCCTAATGCGTATTTGTTGAACAAAGTGGACTCAATGACGGGGTAAAGATGAAGGCCAAGTCCCTGCCCAATTCTCTGTGATTACAATAGTGGTTTTCGTCAGTTGGGCTAAAGATTCTTTGTCCTCAGCACACGCCTGTGGACGTGGCGTAACGGGTGTGCAGCAGTGCCGCAGTGCATTCCATGGGCTCCTACGTCTGATTTTTAAAACAACTTTTTTTTTTTTTTTTTTAATCATTCTTCCCCCTGGAGAACTATGTACTGGGTGTGGAGGAAAAGGAGTTCACAAATGTTTGCATTACGTCCCTTTCCTGAATTAGCCTTTCTTGAACACCAGCTGTGGTTACAGATGCGGGAGGGGCAGGAGTGATCGTCATGTCCCCGTGCGTGTGAGAGCACTGTGCCGCCTGGCGCAGGTGTGGGCACCTCCTGGCACGATAGCCGTGGGACGGGCGTGTGAGGGGCTCTGATGGTGGAGCAGACCCTTGAGCTTTGACATTTCAAGCCATTATTCTGAATGAAATCAGTGAGCAAAAGGTCTGAAGTAAGAATGATATTTGTAGATGGTTGTCTTGGCCAAAATATTAGGAATATAAATCTATTCAACTTAAGCTGCTTAGCCATTTTTATACGTAAATAGGCAGCTGTTGTCACGGCGTCTGGACGTTTGCTCTGTGGATGTGCCCTGCCTTGGTTCTGAATTAGGTGGATCTAAACTATGTGGCAGCAGCTCCCCGCGGGGACTTGCAGAGTCAGAAGTTTTGGGGGTGGGGGCGTTTCAATCGCTTCAACGTGCCCTCCAGGGGATTCTGATGATGCTGAGGCGTCAGAACCGCTGATTTGCAGCATGCCAATGGACCTCGCTTGGTGCAGAGACAGACCCCTGCCCTGCCACCAGGCTGGAGTGCAGAGGCGTCGTCATAGCTCCCTGCAGCCTCAACCTTCTGGGCTCCAGCAGTCCTCCTGCCTCAGCCTCCCGAGTGCTGGGACTACAGGTGTGCACCACTGCGCCCAGCCAGGCTTGGTGTATTTCCAACATGAGGAGGCTAAGCTCTGAATAGCAAGTTACAGTACCGTGCAGCAGAAATACAGAAAGGCTTTCTTAACATGGGGGTGGTAAGAAGAATGGTTTCCTTCATCATTTTAGAAAATATGTCAAAGAGGGAGGTAATATGTGGGTTTATTTGTGATCTCCTGTGTTCCTTTCTTTATTAGAGCAGGGATATAAACACATTTACCCCAGTCAATTTAAATGCATGTTTTGTTTTGCTTTCCTCACAAGGGCCACTGGCCAGCAGTCGTCTTGGTGGACCGGCAGAAATCCAGTTAAGGCTCGGCTCCTTTCACCCTGAGCGCTGCCGATTGAAGTTCTGTCCCTTGGTCAGCGGCGGGAGAGAAAGGCATTATTCAGGTCTTCATGTGAGCTGGTGGGAGGGTTGCCGTCCTTCAGGTAACCCGGTTCTGAGTCACGGACAAAAGCCCATAGTGTAGTGAAAATCGAGTGATCAGACTCGTAGCGCTGGCATCCACGCCGCAGCATCCCTGCGCTTTCCCGTGGGCTCGTGGCAGCCTGGCGCTGAGCCGTGGACGAGCTGGGTGAAGTATTTTCCAGACACGTTTAGAAGTAGACTTTTAGGCAGCATCGATGGGTGATGCTGTGAGTCAACGTCCTCTAAAACACAGGCTAGTGATACCGCATATTTGTGTGACCTTGGACAGGGTCTGAATTTATTAGGACCTTGATCTAGTCTGTGAAGCAGGCACAATATGCCTATTTCAAAGAAAGCTTGTGGTAAACTGTGAAGTGTGATGAAATGTTTTGTTGTCATTAATGAAGGAAAAGCCCCGAGGCAGGCTTGCCGTGAGTTTCAGGACATCGGACAGGAGCTTTAGAACCTGCCAGGAAGGGCTTCCCCAGTGACTTTGCGTGGTGGTTCCTGTGGGAACCTCCCATGTGCTGCTGGTGTCGAGCAAGAGCAGGAACAATGTCCCTGCTGTACTGGCAGACCCCAGTGTCGATTGTGTGCCGGGCACATGCCGACTCACAACATACGTGTAATTTGGAAGTAATAATGGGTTAGGCCAGTTCCTTATTTTCTCGCAACAAGTAGCATCAGTGACAAAATACAGCGTCACCCAGTTGCCTGTGGTCTTTCTCCACTTTGATGTCTTTGTGCCTGGTTTTCCCAGCGCTGCTTCCCCCGCAGAGTGAGGCTTGAGGAAACGAGCATTTCCAATGTGGGAAGCAAACATTTTGGACTCCTGCGTTCCTTCAGCTGCATTAAAGAATTATTCTTTTATGGCATGAGTGAGGTAGGCACATGCGAGTCTTTGGCTCTGTATTCTTGGGGACATGGGACTGTTGTCACGTGGGCAGGCGTGGCCTGGAGACACGTCAGGCTGCACTCGGGGGAGTTCCGGGTACACACATGGGCTGCGTGTCTCGTCCTTCCGAGTCCTCCAGGAGGGCACGGGGGGCTTCTGTTTGTTTCCCTCCGGTGGCTGTGGGTTGGTATCGGTGGCTTTTTGCAGAACAGCCCCGGGAGGCTGTTGACGTGCCACTTTGACACTGCACAGGAAAGGATGACGCGGGAGCCGGCCCGCCTCCCGCCACGCGAGTGCCCGGAGACCTCCAGCTTGCTGGTGTCCTGGGTAAATAGATGCCGGGAATGTCCAAAGGCCTGCGAATCTGAAACAGGAATTTCTTTGTTTGAATTTTATCACCACAATGGGATGTGAGGGGAGAGACGAGGGGACCCCGTGACCTCAGTGACCCCTTTTCTTGTAACTCACAAACGAACTTTGTCAAGTTCTAGGTGATATTGCTTAAGCCGATGTATTTATTTTTGCTAATGTCTTGTTTTGCAAGTAGCATGCTTCAGGAATTTAAATATTTAGGCACAATTGAATTGGCACTGCAATTTTACTCTTTGTAAAGCCTTTTGGTTTCCCACTAGAATTATTTGCCTTTCCTTGAGTTAACTGAAGCAAACTCTGCTGTCAGAATGAAGAAGGAGCTATATAGTTAGGATGTCAAATTAAATGGAATTTTCCCAAATAGAGCATGCTCTTTTCATAAATTTAAAAAATTCATTTATTCGTCAAAATGTATTGAATGCTACCGTCCTGTTTGCCTAGTCACTGTTCACATATATTTTTAAAGAGTTACTTCCATCTAGCTCTGAGATAACATTGCCTTTAGAATTTAGCTTAGAGATAATTAAGCAAGATGCTTTTCACAGCAGTTCTGAGGCGCACGCCTGCACTCCACCTGGCTGGGGTGTGTCTCCGGGGCTTCGCAGAGTGAAGGAGGGGTCACCAGGTATCTTCCACATTTCTGTTGTGGAGGGAATGATGCTTGGGCACAAGTCTTGGTATTTCATGATGGATTAGTTGTTGTCTCTTAGTTAAATCTGCCTTGGTGTTCAGCTTTGGGAAAAGAGCAAATGAATTGGAACAGTGATTTTGACCTTCTGAGCAGAGAAACGTGAAAACTAGGAATTCATAACCTGTCATATAGACAAGGAACACTCAGTGAGTCTTGGATAAAGCGTGATCAAGTCATTTGCCCTTTGGGGAGGACTGTGTGAATTTTCTTCTCTGAATGCCTCTTTCTTTTCATTTTATCTTAAAATTTCTTAGAAGCAAAGTGCCATTTCTCTGGTTAAATGATGGCCTTTTCTATCCGGTGATACTATGGTCCGAATGTGTGTGTCCCTCTAAAATTCCTGTGTTGAATCCTCACGCCCAAGGTGGTGGTGTCGGGAGGTGGGGGCTTTGGGAGGGGCGAAGATTACCTGTGGGAGGCAGCCCCATGAGCGGCTGGTGCTCCCTTGCCCCTTGGGCCGCGTGAGGACACAGCAGGAGGGCACCATTTGTGAGCCAGGAGGCGGGTCCCCATCAGACACCGCACATGCGACACACGCCTTGATCTTGGGTGTCCATCCTCTGGAACCAGGAGCAATAAATGTCTGTGTATACACCACCCAGGCTGGGGTGCTGTGTTAGGGCAGCCTGATGGACAGAGACGGGTAGTGATCTTTCCGCCTCTTGTGTTGCTTCAAATCCGGTAGGAACATGCCACTGCCTTGCGTCTGTGGGAGTCTGTCTGGAATCAGATCTTAAGTCCTGGTTTGATCCTGTTCTTGCTTTGTCTTCAAAACCTGATTCTCCACGAAGAGAACACCAGGTAATTTTTCATGGAGCAAAATTAAGGTAATTTTTTTATTAGGTGCATAGGAGTATTTTGAGAAATAACGTGCAAATAAAATCTGTGCCAGTAGCCACTGAGGAACGCGGAGACCTTGCGTGGGAGGTCGGAGGAATTCTCGGAAGTGCCTATGAGTGAAAGTCCCTGTGGAGAGTGGACCTGCCACCGCCCCGGTTCTGTCCTTTGATGTCAGCTTCAAGGGGAGGGTCGCTGTCACCTTAACGCTCTCTCTTCTAGGCAAGCAGGGAATGTTTACCAAACACTCGGATAAACGCCTTCTGAGCGTGTTAGTGCTGTAGGAAATGGGTCTGGAAAAACAGCCGTTATGTCTTGGAAAAATGCAGATTAAGATAATATAACTAATCTTGTAATATATAAAATATTGCAAATGTATAAATATATGTTTTGTAAAATAAATGCCAACAATCACCTTATATTACCTGTTAGATTTTCACAGCAATATTTACATAAGAGCAGACGTTTATGCCAAATTTTATGTGTCAAAACAACGACTATTGCTACCACACTGGAAAAATAAAAGTTCACAAGTCACAAAAACAAAGAAATAACAACTCATAAGTTAAAAAATCAGTGTGGGGATGTGGCGTGAAGGGCTCTTACGCGCAGCGGCACGGAGGGGAGGAAGCCACATCCCGCAAACTCCGCGTGGCTGTGGGCTCGGGTGAGGGCTGGCTGTGGCGCTACAACCGTCTGGGGAAGGTGGTCGGGGACCAGGGCCCTCGCTGTGCCGGGATTCTCGCCCGAAGTCTTCCTCGCTCACTGAGAACAGAACGTGCTCCTTCGGGGCGGGAGCTTCAGCGTTTCGCTCCTGACCCAGCGGGAGAACCTGGGGTTTGCTGTTCGGGCGGCGCCAGGCTGCCCGCGGAGTCCCAGACCTCAGCCGCCCGGGCTCCCTGCAGCACTCGAGAGTCCACGGTCTCGGTCTCAGAGGAATCCTGGGAGCTTCCTGGAGGGAGCCAGCCCGCGGGGTCGTCCTTTCAGCAGTGAAGCCGCTAGAAAGTATCTTTTCAAGAAAAGAAAAATAGAGAAACTTTAATGAAAAAAGTTATTTCTGTGTCTGTTTGGGGAGTTGAGTGCATTTCCCCGTGTTTATTCAAAGACGTTCTTTGACGTGCCACTGTGCCAGTTTCCCAGCTGTGGGCTGCCCCGCGAGTCAGTCCTGGTGAAGTTCCTCTGCGGTAACTGCGGAGACTGTATTTTTTTTTGGTGCCTCGGTGGGTATAGTGAGTTTTCCTTCCCGGTGTTTTTGGTCAGTTTTTGCAGGTTTTACAAGCAATCTTTGTCTTTCGTGTGGAGAGCAGTCCGCCTGTGGAACACTTTGTTCCTGCCGCACAGTTGGGAGGTGGCCGCGGTGGCCTCGGCTTACATCAGTGCTCCGGTCCCCTGCCTGTCCGAGCGTGGGTCTCCTCAGGTGTGCGGAGGTAAAATGTGAGCACACCCTTAGAGGTCAGGAATTGTCGGCAGGGGCGCGGGCATGGTGGTCAGCACATTAGCTGAGATACCGCCCTGCGCGTGGACTGCAGGCGTGTCCCGGGGCCCCTGTGTTGCCCCAAGGCCATCGTGAGGCCCAGAGGTGGCTCTGCCAGGTGCAGAGTCATTCTCCTCAGGGCTCACCACGGAACCCGCAGAGGTGTGATTTGGGGTGCGGATGCCAGCCCTCTCCCCAAACATGCGTTCACCGGCTCCCGTGTGGCCTTCCTCTCCCAGCCCTTTCTTGCATGTCTGCACCCGAGTGGTGTTGGCGGCCACGCTCAGCACGCAAGCCTCCCTGCGTCAGGCCCAGCCGTACCCATCCAGGACACACGGCTGGACCGAGCAAAGGGCGGGGCCTCCACTCACACCCCTCCCCTGCCCAACTGCGCAGACCCCCGGGGGCTCACCTGGGGCGTCAGTGTGGGCCCCTGCTAGCAAGAGGGGACAAGCCCTGCGTCTGGAAGCTGTGTGAATGAGGCCTTTATTAAGAAAGGTGATTGTGGCAGGAGCTTGAGACCAGCCTGGGCAACATAGCAGGACCCCATCTCTTCAAAAAAATAGAAAAATTAGCAGGGTGTGGTGGTGGCACCTGTAGTCCCTGCTATGTGGGAGGCTGAGGTGGGAGGATCCCTGGAGCCCAGCAGTTGGAGGCTGCAGTGAGCTGTGATCGTGCCACTGCCCTCCGGCCTGGGGGACAGAGCAAGGCCCCATCTCCAAACAACAGCAACAAAAAGAACAACAAAAAAGAAATGTGGGCTGGGGTGCGTGTCCTCTAGACACCAGGACGCGCTCTGGGGCAAGCCCTGGTTTTATCTGTGGTAGGAATCGCACAGCGGGCAGCCCAGGGCGCCGGGGCCAGGCGGGTGATGCGCGACCCGGGCACAGCGGACCCCAGGCGGGTCCGACGCCGGCTCAGGCGGCGCTTTGCAAGGTCCTCTTGGATTCCAACGTGTGGTGAAAACGGAAACGGCTCCCTCCGGGGCTGGCCCTGTCTTCGTCCAGGCTCCCGGCTGCCGACGGCCGTCAGGAGGAGGGGATGGCGGGTCTGGTGTGGCGAAGGACTCCCGGCCCCAGCGGGCTTGTCTGGGCCGTTAGCTAAAGTCCTCCCAGGGCTCAGCTCGCGGCTGTCAAAGCGGCCAGCTTTCTAGAAAAAAGTACTTTAGTAAAGGAAACCATTAAAAATGGATCCTGGCAGGTGCAGTTTCGCCCTTGGGTGCTTCCGTGCAGACCAGTGGGGGGGGGGCTGTCAGCGGGTGGGGGTCGCTGGCGGGTCCGCAGGGCCGGGCCTCAGAGTGCAGGTGGGGGCAGGTGGGGCGTTGCCTTTGGGGCGGAGGGGGAGGGGGAGGAGGGGAGGAGAGGTGGGAGGAGGGAGAGGAAGAGGAGGGTTTCATCCCCTCTCGCCCTTGCACCCCTACCCTGGTGCTCCGCGAAGTCTTTGTTGCAGTGGTTCGTCTCCCTGCAGACCTGATGGGAAAGGGAATTCTGAGTATTTCATGATCCACTTCTGCCTTTTCTAAAACTGATTCTGTGTTGCTTTACAGAATTACAGGATGTCTTTTATGAATTTTGCTATTTAGTTAAATCACTCTGCTTTTGTATGCTCTATCTCCATGCTGTTCCCTGATACAGGTTCATCTTAGCTCAAAAATTAAAGTAATCTTTGATCATACTTAATAGTTTCTAAAGTTTTCCAACTTTGGTTACTGAACATTCCTAGTTAATGGAAAATAACATTCTAAATAGAATATTAAAGTGAAAGCATCGCTTTGATTTTATGAAGGGATTTGTGTAAAAATATTAAAATGCCTTGACTGAACTTCATACTTAAATAATATGACCATGTTAAGTTGCCAAGCTCTACTCCTAGGGGTGTTACTAGAGTACATATATGAAAATGTCATTCCTTTCTTAAATTTTAGATATTTTTAAAGAGTTTGGCTGGAGAAGGGGATATTTAGCATTGAGTGAATGTTTGATAAAGATTTGTCTTAATATAAAAATAGTTAAAAAAAACTTCAGAGTTTTTCTAAGAGTTCACCCATTAAAGAACGCTCTTGTGAAAGTTTAAGAGCTGTGACGCCTAGAGGTGCCGCATACTAACTGCCCTGCTCTGTGACTAGTTGTTATTGACGTATATGACAACTGTCCCAAAGTGACACTTGAGCAGAGTTGATGTTTACCGTTAGCTAATATCAAATGTGACCACAAGCCTCCCCATGCAAGTCCCTGTAGATGATATATCCTTGTGCAGATTTAATTAAAGTAGAGATTACTGCAGAACTGCAAATGCCCCGAGGGACGGATAAAACCTGGGAAAATGAAAGATACCAGGATATACTTGCTGTGCTTTGGAGGAAGGAAACTCACTTCTCCCTAAAAGATGTGAAATGCGGAGAATAGACAGTACCAAGGAAACGGTACTTTTAAAATTGAGTTATTTAAATTAAATTGATAATTGAAATCATTTTAATTATTTATGTTAATTATTTGAATTAATTTTAGTTATTTTAATTAAACTAAGAATTGAAATAAGTTTACTTTTGTGGCTTATTACTTGAGTCAACACAACCCAGTGCTGAACCCTTTCAGGGCAGGAGCACAGACGCGCAGACGTGGAAGGCGACAGCCGGCCTCCCGCTCTCCCGGGGTTGTTCCCGCCTCTCCTGGGGTTTGGCCGGAGTCTCCCCTTTGAGGAGCCTTCAGGCGGCTGAGATGCCCGGTGTCACCCTGGTCGAGTGGCTCCGACGGGCTGGAGGGCGGGGCCGTGTCAGCCGGTGGCTCCTGTGTGGGTGAGGCCCAGGGGTCCTGGCCTGGGATCCGTTGCTGCTGGTTTGTTTTCTTGTTCACACGGCCTGGCTCCTGAGGCCTCGGTTGTGATGCCCGTGACGCGGTGCAGCAGGAATCACAGTACGTTTGCACAGATGCATCGTGTCTCACTGCTCTATACCGCAAGTATATTAGCCACTGTGCCTCCCTTTTTAGGTGTATGTTCAAGTATGAAATCAAAGAGGTCTTATTAATTATTCATGATGACATTTTGTATGTTATTTTACTTTTTATAATTACCAGAGTCTGTATAATTAACCTTTCATTTAGTTAAAGTACTTAATGTTAAGTAGGGATATAATTACAACTATTTAAAAAAGCATATGGGAGAATTTAAAAATCTTCAATTAGAAAGAGAACTATTTTTTTTAAGTTTCATAGTGAATTTTTGGCTTGTCAACAAGTATCTTTAATTATTTAAACAAAAAGAGAAAAGTAAACCAGAAAAGAAAAGCAGGGAGTGATGTTCTGAATGGATGGTCGCACCGCTTTGTTAGTCTCGTACTTTGCTTCTTTGATTAGTGACGTGTCTTTGGTTTCCTAACACGAATCCTTAGGGCTGGAAGTGAGCGTGGAGATTTTTAGTCCAGCCTTGTTCTTTTACCGATGAGGCCGATGGTCTTCATCAGGATGCGCGTCAGCACGGCTGGGGTTGCTGTGGGAGCTGCGTGTCCCCGTCAGCCGCGCGGGGACGTGAACCCGGCTGCTTCTCCTTGCTGGTCGCGACTCTTTCTAGGATGCCGCAGGTTGGAGGGAGCTTGGCCCCAGTGTGGCCGGAGTGGACTGGACTGGAAACAGCGCCAAGAGGTTAGCGTCACAGAAAGTCTCGTGTGTCTCTGGCAAGCGGCTTCCTCATGTGCGTTGTCACCTGGCCTCGGCCACCGCCTGCTCTTTCTTCACCTGCCACGGTGGCTCTCATCTTGGTGACCTTCAGGCCCTGCCCCAGGAGCGAGGTCAGTCTGGGGGTGCTGCAGTCCTGTTCATGGAAACCTGCTTTCCACGGGTGAGTGTGAGCTTCCCCCTCAAGCACCGGGCAAAGTGCTGCTGTTCTGACCCGATGTGGATTCTGCACGGAGGGGTGGGGGGCTGCCTTCGATGCCGGATGCCGCGCTTCCGCTTTCCACTTCTGTGGCGCCAGGGAGGGTCGTGTGTCCAGGGCAGCTCTGGTCCCGGGCGAAGGGGCACCCGGGAATGGAGACCTGGGCTGGGGGGTCAGGGTCCCAGGCTTTGGAATCAACCCGAATCTTGTTTCCGTCCTCAGCGCAGGGACAGTCACAGCACCTCCTAGGGTTAGGGTGAAGTTAACAGGGCGGCACACGGTGTGCCTGCTCCCAGCAGCTGTGCCTGGCACACCCTGCGCCTCCCACGGCCACTGTCTTCTCGCCGTTACCACCACGTTTGCAGGCTTGGTTTCCTTCTCCTTGGACCGAGGCCCCTCTCCTCTGTCCTGTGAGTGGCTCGGGTTCCTTCTCCCAAGGGAAGCCCTGACCTCACCTGCCCTCTGTGTCCGGGGTCTGTGCCATCCGAGGGAGGCCCCGCAAGGACCGAGTGGCCCGTTTGCGTCTCTTTCCCACCCGTCTGGAGCCGGCGTGGTGCCCGTTGTCAGCAAAGCCGGCAGGTCTAAGTGGCTAAAAACGTGCTTGTTTGGGCTGTTGTAAAAGGAACTGGATGTGTGAAAATTCGGGTTTGGTGCAGACGGACTTTTGGACTCATGGTCTCACCCTGCAGTGAAGAAGTAACCTTCCCGCCAAGGCAGAGGCGTCTTTGGCTCATTTGTGTAATGCTGTCTTATCTTGCTAATTTTGGATGTCATTTCAGGCTGGGGAGAGAGGTTAGCACGTGGCTAAGATGACTGGTTTGAATCCCAGTCTGCCACGGGTAGTTGCGTAGTTTCCTGCAACCTTCTGTGCCTCGGTTTCCCCATTGATTAAGTAGGGATGATATTACCTGCCCCATAGGTAATTGTGCCTGGAAAGTGCCTGGACTGTGCCTGGATTGTTGATGGTGATACTAATACCTTTAAACATTCTGATTCTGCATTTAGTATCTGGGCAAAACAGCAAAATCGTTAGAGAGAGAAGCATATGTGACAGAGCTTCAGGACAGATGGCGGGGGGGGGGGCCCAGGAGGTCACAGGAGCCGCTCACCGAGGAAGTGGTCTTCGTGAAGGTCTGTGATGGCGTGGCCGAGAGGTGTGGCCTTGTTTGTGACCAGAGCAGGGCGAGCCCCTTCTGTGGCAGCCTCCACTCTTTCTGAATAGTTGGAGACTTGGAGCAGGCTCGGGACCTCCCTGAAGCCTACTAAAGTCCAGTCGTGTGGCAAACCCACTTCACAGAGAGCGATGGGCCCTTCTCCAGGCGCCTGTGCACGGGGTGGTGCCTGTTCTGGGGCCGTGCCCGACTGCAGCCATCAGCGGCATTCCGGCCTGCGGAGCCCTGGGCCTCACGGCTGGGATTTGGGTCTCAGGGGCTCTTCCCCAGCTGTGTGACCTTGATGTTTCCTGGCCTCTGTTTTCTCGTCTGTAAGTTGGGATCATAACTGCATCTCAGTCATAGGCTGTGAAGCTTTGCGCAGAGCACTTGCGACAACACCTCGCACATCACTAGCACCCAGGTGTCAGCAGTCATTAATGTTAATTTTGACCTGACTGAGGGTTAAATGTAATTGAAATTTGGAAGGAACATCTGTGGAAGTATGGTTCCTTATTTGTTTGTTATTTTATTTACTTACAGCGTATCAGCTTGCTTTACTTTTTGAGAACAATTTTTTAATCGTTTATTTAGGGAGGAATCTGTTGATGAATATGCTGGATTATTAGGCCAGGGTGGGAGCTGCTTAGCCCCCAGGGGGTCCGTGCGGGCGGCCGTGGTGTGGACAGACCCAGCTCTGGGTAGAGGTGGTTCTTCCGTCTTCCAGTTTATGGAAATCTTTTGACACACCCTCTGGGAAAGGAAATCTTGGTGGTCCCATTTTGGGGACTTTAGTGGTAATCTTCACAGTTTTATTCCATTACCTTCTAATGAAATAACCTTCAGTATCAAATTCTTTTAAGTTAAGGATTGTCAGTTAAAAATGCTATAAATAGTTTCAGGTTAATGTCTTTAAATTTTTTTGTTTGTATGTTAGGCAATGGCTCCCCACTTGTAAGTAATCAAAAAGATTCGATACAATTTTAGCAGGTGATCTTTGTGTTTATTTGGAATGTTAAGGTTGACCCTGAGTGGAGCGGCCGTGTGTGGCTGAGTATCCCCTGCAGCTTGCAGATTTAGAAGTGCTTTTTTCCTGTCCTCCCTGCTCCTTCTCGCCCCTGCTCCCCGCCCGCTGGGCTGGGCTGGGCCGTCCTGTCCTGTCTGGTGCCGGCTGCGGAGCCCACAGGTCGGGCAGGGCAGGAGGTGTGAGGCTGCCGTGAGGCGCTGCTAGCTAAGAAAGCCCTCCGGACAATGTTTCATTTAGCAATCAGCTCCTACCAACAGCCCATTTTAGGTTGCATTTAAACTTTTACATGATTTTCCTCTGCACTGGAGCCGCTGTGTGACGTGCTGAGTCACGGTCACGGGACTTGCTGCTGGTGCCTGGAACGGGCAGGGAGACTCGCCGCCGAGTGCCCGCCCAGCAGCCCACGAGGGCCCTCGGCGAGTGGCAATAAAGGGCTTGTCTCTTGAGCTGCCTTTTAATCGTCAGCACAAACGGTGACCAGCTGAGGAAACAACTGTAATTAAGCTGACATATTTTTACTTTCACAGCTGGTATCAGGTACCTGATCTAAAGTGCAGGTGACCATACAGCAGAAGTGCACCCGAGGTGACGTCTGCCGGCCTCTGCTTTAGGAGGGACGGTGCTCTCTCTCCCGACAGCCCTGGGCAAAGGTCAGCCCTGCCGCCTGGCCCGGGTGTGGCGCAGCTGGCGGCACTTCAGGGAACCTCAGGTGCGGGAGGGTGCGCAGGATTCTGTCTGCCCGAGGCAGCTGTATCCTTCCCTGTGTCCTCAGGGCAGCGCGGGCGGGCGTACCTCCGTCTCAGCTGCGCTCGAGTTGGTGTTCCCGTCCGTGCCCACGAGGTGGACGCTGCACCTGCACGTGCTTCAGTAGGTCCTTTTCGGGTGGGTATTGTGCTTGCACGTTTGAAGTGTTTGTCAGCGGGCCTTGTGAGGGTAGAGGGGCCTGTCCTCCCGCCATGGCTGACGGCGGGCGCGGTCCGGGCAGGTCTCGCTGGCTGGCGGTAGAGGCCTGCCTGGCTTTCGCTGGCGTGAGTTCCAGGCCTCTCAAGGGTGCTCTCCTGTCGTGTTTGTACACTATGCGAAGTCCGTTATATTTCAATTTAAGACCCTGGTTCTTCCTGCTTTGTGAGCGTGGCACACGCTAAGTGGGAAAAGCTGAGTTTCCAAGTGGACAGAGTCGCCGGAGCAGCGTCTCTCCGCCGTGTCAGTGCCTTGGCGTTTCCAGGGAGCTGGCACACAGGTGGGTCCCTGTGCTGGTCGCGGGAGCCCGGGGACTGTGAGGCCCCACCGGAGTCCCCACCGGGGCTCTGGCTTTGGTCTAATTATCCACTTTGCAATTTTGGCGACAGATGACCGCGAAGCTTCAGACTCCAGTGTCCGAGGCCTGTTCCGCTCAGGATTCTAGGAGTTGTGAGGATGTTCGTGCCGCGCCCCTCGGCTCCGCCGCCAGCCAGGTGCGCGAGGATACTGGGGCAGACCGCCGGTGCAGGTTCACCTGAGTGCCGAGGGAAGCAGAGAGGGGATTTGGGCACAAGTTTTTTGGCTTTATCTTTTAGATCTTTTCTTTAAGTATCATCTTGCAGAGTGACCTACTAACTTAGAATACCTTTGCCATGGAAGCCACGCCTGTAGGCCCGCCCCTGTACCCACTTGAGCCTTCTTCCTGTCGGGGCGGATTCTGGCTGCACTGGAGAGGCCTGGTCGCGGGTGTCGGGATGCCGCCCGGTGAGGCGTGGCTGTGGCCCGTGGCCCGTGGGCCTTGCGTGTGGTCTGCACGGCCGTGTCTCTCCTGTCCCTGTCTCAGCCCTGACGCGTTCCCACAGCCATCCTGGAAACAGGCCACGGTGAGAACACGGTTAAGGCTGAAATGAGCTTATTGAATTCTGAATTGGAAAAAGAAATTGGAGGCACTTTTGATGCTGTGAGTTTTACACACCTCTACCTTTCAGGGTTTCTTAAGTTCTGGAAAAAGTAAAACCTGAGCCAGACTTCCGTGAAGGAAAAGTGTTTCTGGCAGCGTGTGGCTTCAGCCTGGACTTAGCGTGTGGGCAGGTGGAGGCCCCGTCCCCAGCAAAGTGTGTTAAGGTTGTCGCTCCTCGTGGGCTGGGTGTGCAGTTCTGAGAGAGCCACCGGGGGTTTAACTCTGAGTGCTGGTGATTACCCAGAAGAGGTTTTGTTCCCCAAATACTCACTCATGGTTTCAGAGTCTGTAACTGAGTGATAGTTTTTTAATTTAGGTGCATAAAAGCAAACCAAACGTAATGATGGTTTAAAAGTTAGTATTTTGTAGTCATGACTATGAATATATACGTGTGTGTATATAGTTTATGGCCTTGGAGTTGAGCGCGTTGCACCAAAGCCCACTGTCACCTGCGGCGGGGAAGCTGAGGGTATTTTTAACGCTGGATGGGAGCTGTGCTCACTCCCTGAGCACCGGCTGCTGCTTGCGATGTGAGCAGCAGCTGTGCATTTGAGAAATGTGGGCCGGTCAGCTAACCCAGCCGGGGCCCACGTGTGATCGGGTGAGGGATCCCGGAAGGGGCCTGTGACAAGGAGTTGGTTTTTGTCCCAGCAAATATACATCCACCTTTACAAGCCTACAGGTCTGCCAGAACTTAGTGTTCCTTTGGTCATCTGATGTCAGAAAAAACCTCATTTCTCAAAGAGGTGCTTATAGTTTATATTAATAAACTATTTGAATACCTCGAATATACATAAGAAAATGTTATCAGTTTAAGAAATGCATGAAACCTCACTATTTGGTGAGTTTGAACTTACATATTATATGAAGAATCAAGCAATTGAAGACATTTGTTTTACTTGTGGATTTTTTTTAGCATTTTATGCACAAACCAAATGCCAGTAGCATTTTGAAATAAAGTATTGTAGACTTAAAAAAAAAAACTTGTAGAGTGAGGTATTGGGCTGGGTCCTGTGTACAGCTGGTGGGGTGGGTGTGTTCCTGTCCTGGAGCTCGCAAGCCGGGGTCCCGTCTTTTCCTGAATCGCTATGCGTGCAGAGGGGCTCAGGGAGGAAGGCAAGTCGCTGTGTTTCGGAGTCGCTCGCTCTGGGAGAGCTATGGCGGAACGGGCACCGCGGGGAGGGAGGCCCCTCTCCCAGCTGGCTGCTGCGTGCTGGGTCCTCCAGGCAGGGGACGGGTACCCGTGGGGTGGGGGTGGGTCTGGAGAACCTGCTCTGTGTCCAGCAGAAGTGACAGATTTGCCCCGAGTTCTCTGCGTGTGCTGCACACCAGGGTACGGGCTGCACGTTGTCCCGTTTTGTCTCTGCAGCAGCCCTGGGAGGTGGGCTCGGTTCTCCCGTTTCGCATTTAAGAAATCTGAGGGAGCTCGGAGGACCTCGCGGTCGTGGAGCTGGCTACGGTGGGAGTAGTGTCCCGGGGCTCCAGGGCCCACCTCTTGTCCGCTGGGTGTTTGTGGTCACCTCAGCCTGGGAGGGCAGAGTGGCGAGGACCACTCCCTGGGGGTCGTGCACCTCAGGTAGTAGCCGAGTACCTAAAATGCTGGTTACGGGGAGTAAAACACACGCGGGCATTAGGAAGGCAAGACAGACGTGTGGACGGCTGCACGGAGGGAGGACGAAGCTGGGCAGGGCTCTCGGTGGAACGCGGTGGGACGCAGAGCTCTGCGCACAGGGTGGGGCGGGGACCCGAGCAGAGCTGTGCTTGGTGGGTGTGCTGGGTTTTTGGGGCAAAGCGTGTAGACAGGAGGGGAGATGGCGCAGGCAGCACCCAGAGGATGAGTGTGGACGGGCTGGGGGGAAGGCGGTGGGAACGCCCACTCAGGGACGGTCCCGGAGCCCCAGAGGAAGAGAGAAAGCCACCAGTGAAGTAAGGAAAAGGTTAAGGCTGAACACGTCTGTCGAATTTAGTGACCGAGGTGTCACCGGTGGCTTCCATGAGGACATACGTTGAAATGTTTATTTGGGGAGCGAATACCTCTGGCTTCCAGCGGTTGGTCAGGTCTGCCAAGATTTGGGCGCCTCTTGGGTTGGAGTGATCCGTTCTCACCTGGGATAAACCCCAGCCTCGCGTGAACCTGGTGTTACGCCCTTCAATCCCGATCGACGTTACTGGGGTGAGGTTCTTAAAATCTTCCTTACAGATGACCGATAGGGTTGTCATTACTGTCACAGGGAGAGACGCTGATGCTCATCACAGTGTTCCTGTAGACGGTGGGCACCAGGTATTTTTGTTGGTTTTATTTGCTTCTGCCTGTGTCACTAAAAGTCACAAGTATGTGCTTTCAGCTGTTGTCTTGAAATGGTTGGATTTGAATGGATCAAAATAAGTGATTTTATCCATTTTTTCCCTCTGCCCCAAGAGCTCTGAAAGACACAGATTTGCTAAGGCAGGGATTTTTTCCAAAGGGAATCTGGGGTGTATATGGTTTGAAAAAGCATTCTGGGTAGCTCTGTTTTCCTGGAGGGGAATGTTCTTACTGCTGGGGGTCACTGCGTGGTAACGGGTGATTGGAGTGATCCGTTCTCACTTGGGATAAACCCCAAGCCTCTGCAATTTTATGTCTCATGAATTTTGGAAAATTATTGGATACTGTCCTACATCTCTTGGCTGCTGTTTTCTGGTCCAACTTCTGTTTTTCTCCTTGTATTTCAGTTTGGGTAATTATTCGTCTGTCTGCAAGGTCCCTGACTCTCTCCCCCTACCCCGGCCGGCCCTGCTGAGTCTACCGATGAGCCCACCTAAAGGATCCTTCCTGTTGCCGTGTGTTTTATTTCTTGCGTTTACATTTGACTTTTTCCCTATAGTTTCCTTCTCTCTGCTGAATCTCCCGTCTCGCCACGCGTGTTTGCCGCCTTTTACCGACTGATGAGCTTGGAGAACTTCCCTGCTCCTACGTCTGCTTCTGCTGATTGCTTTGTCTGTTGACAGTGGATTATTATTATTTTTTTGCTTCCTTTTTGCCTTTCTTGTTTTGACTGAATATTAGACATTGATTTAGGGGAGCAGAGACGGAGGTAAAGAACATTCACACGTGGACATGGCCCGGCTCCTCTTCAGCTGAGCGGTGAGTGGGAGGTCGAGGCCGTGCAGTCAGGAGGTGAGTTGGGCTTGGGTTTCGCTGCTGCCTGGTGGCCTTCGGGGCGCCCCTGGCTTCACACTCCTCTCCCCCCAGGTGGTATCGGTGTTCCTGATCCACCCTCAGCTCGACCAGCCCTCACAGGGCGTCTCCCGCAGCTCTTGCCGCCCGCCCAGGAGACTGCTGTTGCTGCTGGCATGGAGGGGACAGGGTGTCCCTCCCGGCTGTGCTTGTCCCCAGTGTCTGCGTCTAGGGTCTACTGGGGCTTCTCCGGGGCCTTGGCCCTTCTCTGTGGCAGCCAATCTCCAGTCTCCGCCTGTGTCATTGGTGGCTCTTTTGCAGGACTCATTTCCCGCCCCTCCTCCGAGGGCAGAGGTTTTATTTTTTCCCTTCCTCCCTCCTTGAGTTGATCATTCTGTTGGGGAGAGGGTCCTGTCTGTCCTCGCCACGCTTTCCCCACGGGGCTCTCTCCTGTCCTCACCCGCCCCAGACTTGAGCCCCCAGGTGAGCGCTCCTCCGGCCCTGCAAACCCGTCTGTGCTCCCCGATTGCCCAGCGTTGGCCTGTAGCAATTTGCTGCACGTTTTAGGTGAAATCTTCTTAGTTCCTCACACAGCTGCCTCCTCCCCCCAGGCCCTGTCAGCAAAGGGGCTTTAGCAGCCTGTGGTGGTTTCCCTCTGCCTCCCTGTCCGCACCCTTGCGTGTCCCAAGAGCTGAGTCAGGGTCCCTTCAGAGCCTGAAGACACGAGGGTCCATGAGCCTCTCACGGATGGGCGTGGCCCTCGTACTTTCGCATCCACGAGAATCGCATGAGAATGCAGACTCCTAGCACCCCCTTGGAATCTCTGTGCGTGAGCCTGAGTATCTTGGAGAGGTACCTCGGGGTGCTGGCTGGGCCCTGCCAGTGAACCGCGAGTTCCAAGGAGGGAATTTGTGTTTGCTGAACACCTGCTACGTGGTGGGCACGGAACTCCACTCCTGATGCGCACCACGGCACCCGTCCTGGCAGTGGCCTTGGGGTGCCTGTGCTGGTGAGGAAACCGGATGTGGCGAAATTGCTTCTGTGCCCTGGACTTGTGGCCTGGTTCGGTGTTCTGGTTGCTGCGCTGCTTCGTTCTGTCCGGCGGGCTCACCGGTGGGACGCTTCGGGCCTCACTGCACGTGTGGGAGAAGGTGGAGACAGACGTGCTCAGGGGAAATGTAGATTTATGGGATCTTTTTTTTCTAAGACCATACATTTTAAAATTTATACTGGAAAAGGAAATCTTTTATGAGGGAAGCAAATTATTTTGCATTTGAAGCCAGTCTCATTGCTTGAATAATTGGTTTGTTTATGAAATTGGTCCCACAAACAATGTGTACAGATTTGTTGATGTTTTCGTCCGTCGGACTGTCACGTAAGCAGCTGTTGTTGCAGCCTAACGTAGCTTTACGCTGTGTATCCGGTTGTGGCCCAGGTTACAGACTGATGCTTGATAATTTAATTGCTGAAATTGTTAGGAATTCTGCACTTGGAGCCCAGAGCGAGGAGAACAGTCCCTTCATTTCTCAGAAGCGCGTAGCTGAGGGTGCGCCGGAGTGGGGAGAACTGCCCTGTGCTCAGCGTCCGCAGGATGCAACTGAGGGAACAGGACGCGGGACGGGAAGCCTTCAACCCTAGATTCCTCACGTTGTCGTGCCTGCAGATAACAAGTAATTAGCTTAGAAATAAAATAGCTGGTGGCCTTTGGTGCCTGGGCAGTATTTCATTTCCTGGAGCCCTTTAGGGTGACATGACGTGTCACAGTCTCTGTTGTCTGGCAGGTAGTGAAATCTGATGCACAAGACAGAGATTTTAAATTCCAGAGCCAAGAAACTCGTTGCAAACGGCTGTCTGTGAAATGGGTTTGTGTGCTGTGTGTGGCTGTACCCTCCATAGGTAAAAGCTGCCGGTGACACATTGTACTGGGTGAGTCGAAAGTTCTAGTGAAGAAAGGGCCGAGGAAACAGGGTGTTTTTTTTTTTTTTTTTGTTGTTTTTAAAGCTATGTCTCTTCTAGCATCCCAAGTAAATGAACATTTTATAAACATACTTGGCAGGAGATGTGTCTTGGAGAATTGATGTTGGGTGATGTGATGTCTTTAGCTTCCTTCTGTCATTGTAGACGAATGACTACGAGTGACTGCTCAGTGGTGAAGGTTTGGATTAAGTGCATCTGAGGAGACAAACCCGCACAGTAACCTGTGTCTCCATTATAAATGCTGTGGCCCCTACAAAGAGCGTGTGCAGGTTTTCAGGCCTTGCGGAAGTAGCCATGGTGGTACTTGGTGATCAGACTTGAAGGCATAAACCTTTTGATATCTTTGTTTAACAGCATGCAGATGATCCCTCCTCAGAGGAAGAAGCAAATGGGGCACACAGATTTCTGTTTTTGTCACCTAAATGTCGGCAGAAGCAGCAGCAGGAAGGAGCCCACCTAGGGACCGCTCAAATACTTTGCTATTTCACAGTGAAGTTCCTGTTCACATTTCCCTGAGGAGCATAATATGTGTCATAGAAATTGTCTCCTTAATTATTCCTTTTTTGTGAGAGCTTGGGACAGGTAGTTGCCTACCTGTTTCGCGGCGGATGGGCAGCTGTCGTCTCTGGGCCTGGCGTGGTGCCCAGTGGCAGGTGAGGTCATCTCACCCTTGTACCTGCCCAAGTCGGTGTCTTCCTCTCTTCTGTCTCAGTGGAGGAAACTGTAAGGTCACAGAGGTCACACGCACGGGGCTGGGAGTCTAAGCCAGGTCAGTCCGACTCCAGAGACCAAGTTCTTCCTAGCAGCTTCTTGCTGCTGGAGTTTTCTTTGCGATGACTTGTTAAATTAGTCTGAAGAACACAAGGAGCTTCTGGGCATCCACTTCTTCCACGCTTAGTCTCTAGCGCTGCGATGTCCCATATGGGAGCCAATAGCCATGGGCTACTTTAAATCTAAATTAAGTTAGAATAAAAATTTGATTACATAAATATGTTTGAAAAGAACTTCGTAAATTAGAGATCCAGCCCTTCAGTCACAGCAGCTGCAGGTGGCTGTTGTCTTCTCTCGCACTGGGCAGAGCAGATGGGAAGTTTCCATCTTTGCAGGGGGTTTGCTTGGACGGCTCCATCCTGTCGTGGGGGTGCCTTGGGGGAATAGTCTATCGGGGAGCCCTGAGGTCTTTGGCAGGGGAAGGGCTCCCATGGTGCCCACCCCTTGGTCACACGCAGGCCGAGATGGATTCCTGTGTGCAGAGCCAGCGTGTCTGAGCATGTGCGTTGTGTGTTGCTGGCAGGTGAGGTGTCCAGCCGTGTGGGGCTGGGGCAGTTCCCTCTCAGAGAGTCTCCAGGGAAACTCGAGCTCAGTTCTCTGTTGTATTGATTGTGAATTGTGAACGGAAAGGGTGGCTTGGCTTTGGCTCCTAGCCAGGTGTGGAACCTGAGAGTCGTCATATCTGTGTGGCAAGAAGGATGTGCTGTTGCTACTTTGCATTCAGATGTGTGTCCGTTTTGAAGTGAAAGGTTCTGTGAACATCACCGTACGGCTGTCCTGCTCTGTGGTGACTGTCAGAGTGCTGCAGCCTGCTCAGGACACAGCCATCGGCTTTGGGCAGCCCAGGCATCGTGGCCGCCTGGGTGGGGATCCCTGACTGCCTTGGGCTGGAGGGAGGTGGGGCAGAGAGCACACTTGGGTGGCATCTTCGTTGGAGATGAGGGGCAGGAGGTCAGGGCTGTGCTTTTCCAGCTGCCATGTCTAGGTGACATCGAGGGCTGCTGGTCGGGAGCCGTGGGCTGGGACCCTCAGTGGGCTTGCATGGAACGGCGCTGTCCCCTGGACCTGGGGAGTAGCCTGTCAAACTCCACTTCCAGGCGTCAGTTCTGTACAAAGTCCATTCTCGTTAGGAATCCAGGAGCAAACTGCAGTTGCTCTAATTACCTGCCCGGCTGCCGTCCCAGATACCGTGAATTAGAAGCAGTGACGATTATTAAGAGGTAAGGAATCAGAGCTATCCAGGGTGGAAACTAAAGCAGTTGTCTGCCTGGTGGAGCCTTGCCGAGAACATAAAACCAGTGGGACCAATTTTAGGTGCCTTGAGTCTCCTCCAAACTGGATTCCGGTGCAGCTCATGTTCCCTCAGCTGCTGCAGCTCCCCCGAGTCTGGCAAGCACATTCCAGACGTTCACATCTCAACTCGGATGCCAGGACGTGCTTATTATTTATAGACGATAGTGCCACGTTATCTATTGAACTGGCATTTTATAGTGTTACCGGTTGAATTGAGGCGGAGGGAGGTTATACCCTTTGGTTGTTTTTAATCTTGAGTGAGTGGCAAACAACTCCCACGGGCTTGGAATGTCCCAGGCACTTGTAGCAGTGCCCAGAGGGGGTCTTTCTCTAGCCCTGGGCCAGGCAGGAGGTGGTGGGAATCCCTGCACTGGCTGACCTGGGCCCTGCTGGGAGGAGAGGAGTCAGAAGGTCACTTGTTCCCACCGGGTCCTCGTTGGTCTGAATTGGCTGCTCTCGGTGAGGTGAGGGCGTGCAGGGCAGAGCAGGGTCTGCTGTCTGTGGGACTGGGCGCAGGAGCAGCAGGGCAGTCTGGGGGCTGATGGCATCCTTTAACGGAATCATATTATGACCTTACTTGTTGAGTAAACCAAAGTTTCTCACTAGTTTTCCAGCACGTCCCACATCGAGATATGCCTTGTCCAGAGACAGATGTTCCGAGACCCTCTGTACATTCCTGGCTCAACTTGAGCAGAACTTGGAAGTGTAGTATTAAGAGGTATTTTCTCTTAATCATCTGGGAATGCACGGACCCATTGCCTGTCACGGGCTTTAATGAACTTGAGAATCACCTGTGTTAAAATAGGTTCCCAGGCCCCGCTCTCCAGGGTTCTGATTCTGTAGGTCTAGGAGGAAGCCTGAGAATGTGCGTATTTGGCAGGCACCTGGCGGACTGAAGCCGTGGCCACCTGTAAGTGGCTCTGTCCAGGCCATCCTCTCACTGACTTGGGGGGAGCTGGTAACACATCTGTTCTAAAAGTTCTAGGAGCCAGGTGTGGTGGCACCTGTCGTTCAGCTACTCGGGAGGCTGAGGTGGGAGGATTGCTTGAGCCCAGGAGTTCGAGACTGGCCTGGGTGATATAGCAAGACCCCCCATCTCTTTAAGAACAACAAAAAAATTCTATGGAACAAAATTAGAAATCTCTTGTGAACTTAAGGTTCATTTGTTATAAACTTTATTCACAGTGTTCTCCTCTGTAAACTAGTGCCGGCGTTATTCACAGATGAGACAGTGTGCAACTCTGCTTGTAACCGTCCTCAGCCACAGACCGTGTGCCAGTCCTGTGCCGCCATTTCTCAGGTGTGGGATGTTTTGAAAGCAAGACCGGGGAAGAGAAAGTATGTGGCCAAAATGCATCGCTATGGCAACCAGCTCAAAGTGCATATACACTGAGAAAGGGCCTGATAATTGTAAAATTTTGAATTTATGTAAGTCCTAACCAACAATTAAAGTACTTTCAGTAACTTAGCTGCTTATCTTGTGAAACCTGACACTTCTTGACTTTGAAGAAGAGGATATTTCGTTCTGTGGAACATCAGGATTTGTTTTATTTCTTAAAATTTTGACTGTTCAAAGCAATTAACAAATGTATGCAAATTATGAGCCTTTCTAGGAGGAATTCTCTCTCTGTAGTATCAACAAGGATGAATAAATAAGGCTTTGGAAGAAGATGCTGCCCTGGTGTGAGCTGTTGGCACCTTGGAAGCTGTCCTGTTATTGCTTTCTCACAGGACATAGAGGAGTATAAGACGCAGGGGGTCATATTCTAGGCATCTCTGCTTTTCTGAAATAAAAATTCAGAGAAAAAATTTTGTCTTGAGATCTTACCACATATTTGGTTTTTCTCCTTGAGGTTTTTACCTTATCTAATAACTGAGTTTTTCCCCTCCCATCCTTGGAGAACTTCTTCCCACCTTCATGTCCTCTTTAAAGATACAATTAAACTCAATATATTGGATTTAAAATATGTTTCCATATTTTTCATCTTTTTATTAATAACTTGATATATTAGTCATCTTATTTGTGAAAAATTAATTGGGTGAATTGGTTTATTCTTGGTAGTAACTGATATAATACGTCCCTTAAAGAAAAAACAGCTGTCTGCAAAGTCCTGAAATTGAGAACTCATTTGGGCAGGGATTTGGACACCAGCTTAATGGCCCAGCACAAATTATAGTTATGTGGGCCACTTGGCCCGTTAGGTCCAGGGTCTTTGAAATCATAGGGATGTTTGTTTTCAGCCTCACATCATATTAGGCCTGTTTCAACTGAGTGCCACTGGCCAGGCTCAGCTCAGGGGTGGGGGGCTTGGCACCCCTGCCCCCATGGCACCCCCACGGCACCCACTTCATTTCCTGTTTTTGTTTTGTTTTTAATTAAACAGCGTAAGATGTTCAGCGTAAGTGGAGTGAAGGGTGGGCTCAGCTTTTCTATTGCTAAACCCAAAAAGGCTTCACTGAGGGAAAATCTTAGGGATCGCCGATGGCAGGGTGCTTCAGGCGTGGGGCTCCTCTGAGGAAGATTGTAAGAGGTGGACGTGGTGGAGCAGCTGGTTTGTTGTGGTCGGGAAAGTCAGCAGCCTGGGAACGGCCTCGGGCATCTGGCCAAGGGCTTGGAGAACACTGGTGACACGGAGACCCCGAGGGGGTTGCAGAGAAGTTGCCCGTCCGGCCCTTTCTTCTCACCTACATATGCATCCCAACTGGTGCTGTCATGGGCTTTTATTCTTATTACTGTCAATGGAAAAGAAGCTGAACTCTGTAAAATAATTTTAAGGAGGTTTATTCTGAGCCAAATTTGAGGACAGTAGACCCGGAGCCACACCCAAGAAGCCTTGAACAAGTGGACTCGCTGTGGTCGGGTCACAGTTTGGTCTTATACGTTTTAGGGAGACAGGAGTTACAGGTAAAGTCATAAATCAACACATGGAAGGCGTACATTGGCTTGGCCCAAAAGGGTGGGGCTTACAAGTCACAGGTGGGTTTAGGGATTCTTTAGCTGACAATTGGCTGGAAGAGTTAGGCTTTGTCTAAAAGACCAGAAAGGAAATGCTTAAGTTAAGATAAAGGTCTGAGCACTCTGGGAGGTCCAGACAGGAGGATCTTCCTTAAGATAAGGATCTGCCAGGATACTGGAGTTAAGACAAGGGGGGGGTCTTCTATCTTTCGAATGATGCTAATGCTACACCAGAATCGGGTTGGGAAGTAAACCTGCACTGTATTTGGTTAACAAAACCTGTTTAGTGAGATTTTATCATTTGTAGGTGTGACTCACTAGGCCCCTTTAGAAAGGAATTTGGGCAAAAGAAAAAGATCAGAGTTCAGTCCTCATTATTGATACATAACATGTGTACATATTTCCAGGGTACATGTGACATTTTGATACATTCATGTCATGTGTAATGACCAAACCAGGGTAATTGGGATATCTGTCACCTAAAACGTTTTTCTTTTGTTTGGGAACATTTGAATTACTCTCTTCTACCTATTTTGAAATATACAAAGGATTATTGTAAACTAAAGTCACCCTACTGATCTGTCAAACACCAGGTCTTATTCTTCTATCAAACTATATTTTCGTACCTGTCAATCAACCTCTGCATCCTTCCCAGCCCCTGGTAACCACGAGTCCACTCTCTGTGTCCGTGAGCTCCGCCTTTTTAGCTCCCATGTGTGAGAGAGACATGCCATGTTTGTCTTTCTGTGCCTGACTTGTTCCACATAAGGTAACATCCTCTAGGCTCATCCATGTTGCTGCAAATGGCAGCATTTCTTTCTTTTGTGGCTGAATATTCCATATGTTTTTTATCCATTCATCCATTGTGGGCACTTAGATTGACTCCGTATCTTGGTGGTTGTGAATGGTGCTGCAGTAAACACGGTTTTGTGTTTGGGGGATGTTAGCCACTTTGATATTATCTCGCGCTAATTATCCTCAAAGGCCCCAGTGGAATGGAGGGTCCTTTCTGCTTGCTGCTTTCCGTGGGTGCAAGTGACTGGGAAGGAGCTGCCGAGCCGTTGGCTTCCTGTCTTGAGTTCGTCCACCAGCTGAACTGACCAGTCTCGGCGAGAACTGAGTGTTGCTGGCTTCATGCGACACCCGCATATGCCCTTAGACTTTTCTACTCACTTTGTTTACGCTTTTAACCTGGCTAAGCTATGCCATTACCAGTTAGTATTTCTGATATTTGAAAGGTGATAAATTTTATTTTCTAAGAAGGAAAGGAACACAAATTATCCTGTAAAATACTCTTAATCGTAGATTAAACTAAATCATTTGAAAGAAAGGGAAACTATTTGGGGGGAAAATTATCCCCTTCAAAGATAAAAGGCCAACTGACATTTTTTCTGAATTGAGTTATTATTAAATCTTTAGTGGTTTTGAGATGATGCTGTGGGTACTCAATACATCAAGGAAACTGCTCTTAATCTTAATTTTAAGAAAGTTGGCTTTGATAGGATATGTTGCCAATATTTAAAGTCTGCTTTCATATCCTTGATAGATTGTAAGTGAATATAAAGGTCAACTTTGTCGATGGAAAAGAAGGCGAACTCTGTAAAATAATTTTAAAGAGGTTTATTCTGAGCCAAATTTGAGGCCCATGACCTGGAGCCACACCCAAGAAGCCTTGAGCAAGTGGACTCACTGTGGTCGGGTTACAGTTTGGTTTTACATTTTAGGGAGACAGGGGTTACAGGTAAAGTCATAAATCAATACATGGAAGGTGTACATTGGTTTGGCCCGAAAAGGTGGGTCATCTTGGAGGCTTACAGGTTATAGGTGGGTTTAAAGACTCCTTGACTTGTAATTGGTTAAAAAAAATGAAGTTTTGTCTAAAGGCTTGGGATGTTTTAGAGAAGAGACAAGTCACCGGACATATTTGTTGTGTAAATTGGGGACCTGCAGGTGTGTCTTGCACAGCCTTAGGCCTGTTGATGAGTTACAAAGGACATCTCCAGGAAGGGAGGGGGGCAGGGTGGGGCATGTCTGACCTCCTCCTCCTGGCAGACAATTTAGTTTTAATTTGGCCAGGAGGGGGTCCATTCAGTCAGTCGGTGGGGGGGGGGGGGAAGGCTTTTATTTAATTTTAGTTCACAACTTGATCCTTGTGTCTCAAAGGATATATTATAAAAGAAAAGTTCCTGACAGCTGGGGAAAGCCTTCAGTCAATTTCCTCATAATTTTTATCACCAGAAAAAAGTTGTCATCTTGTCAATTCTAGAATTTACTTTTGGAAAGTTCTTATAATGAGAGCAAAGGGGTAATAGTGCTTGAATAGTGACTTGAATTTAGGTGGAGATTGTTAAATATTTTGTAATCATATTTATCTCGGTGGTTTTAGCAATTTTGCATTAAACTTAAGAGCAGTTGAGTCATGAAAAGCAGATGTGTTATTTTTGCTTTTGTGATGTGATACGGCTTTATTTATGTGACTGCTGGTAAAGAATGATGACGAGAGTTATGCTTGTGATACAGGGGTTATTTTTCTGTTTTGTATATGTTAGGACTTTTAGGGAACAAGTTAATCATTCTTTTGATAGACATTGTGCTGTGCGTTGGGGTAGTCAGTACATTAACTGTATCACTGTAAAGAGAATCATGTGAAATTATTATATTTTTATACAAGATCTTTTATATGCTAACTTATTTGTGTTGTCATATAAAATATATCATCCTATAAGAACAATATACAGTGGGATGGAGGAGAGGTTTATCTCCAGAAAGTCTATGCTGAATGGCCAGAATAGCGTGCCAGTACTGACATATTTTTGAGATGATCTTTTTGTGTGTGTGGTGGGTTTTATTTAGGTCATGGGAGGGAGATGTAGCAAAGACTACATCAGATTTACTGGTGAACATTCGTGCACATTCTAGTGGAAGTGCCCTGAGACTGCATCTCAGGATTTGGGTGTTGGTCCTGCAGCAGTGTCCCTTAGCCGCCAGCCGCTGTGTCCTCAGTAACAGCCACCTCACGGGTGAAGTGAGAGTCAGCGTTGCCACAGATTCGTGCATGTTAGCACGAATAGCACGAGTGGCTTAGTAAACCTATTTTGGCTTTGTCTGAACCTGTAGAATGTTAAGAATCTAATTTTAGAGTTTTTCCTTATCCATTGTGAGGATTATAAATTGTGATTCTTAGAAGAGGTTTCCTTAGTCTCTGAAGACAGTAGCCATAACACAGACAGTCCCCGACTTACTACGGTTGGACTCTGATGGTGCAAAAGCGGTGCGTGTTCAGTACATTCCTGGACTTACGATGGGGCTGCGTCCTGATAAACCCTTTCAACTTATGTAAGTCGAGGAGCATCTGTGTTCATAAAAGTTGAGACGATCTCATGTGATGCTGTAGAGGCATATGATTATGAAAAATAATTTTCAAGTGTGACTTGAACACCTGAGGGGGGACCAGCGTGGACGGCTCCTGGAGTGCACTCGGGGTGCTGACTTTCGGCAGTGTCCTCAGGGAAGCCCCGTGTGTGGCTTCACCTCAGCCCGTGAGCTGCTAGCTGCCTTCTGAGGACAAGTGCACTACTCCTGGTTTAAGGGTTGTGCGTATGTTTGAATTGTCTTAAGAGGCAATTTTTACTGTAATGTCTTCAAGGCCTTGGGCCTCCTCCTCCTCATTCTTTATTTTTTTTAAGAGAGAGGTCGCGCTTTGTCGCCCAGGCTGGAGTGCAGTGGTTTGATCACAGCTCACTGCAGCCACGAACTCCTGGGCTCAAGTGATCCTCCTGCCTCAGCCTCCCAAGTAGCTAGGACTACAGGTGTGCACCATGACACCTGGCTAATTTAAAAAAAAATTTTTTGTGTAGAGATGGGGTCTTGCTATGTTGCCCAGGCTAGTCTTGAACTTCTGGCTCTAGCAATCCTCCTGTCTCGGCCTCCCAAAGTGCTGGGTTGCAGGCATGAGCCACTGCCCCAGGCTCCTTGGGCCTTTTGAACAAACAGGAGGAATGAAGAATTTCTGGAACTTTAAAAATGTTAATGGATTTCAGACCTCTGAAGTATAGTAGGCTCAGTACTTATTTTTTTAAGTCATATTGCTTGACATCTCTATGACTTTTGTTAGTGATTAGTATATTGTCAAGTGATGTAATATTTGGGTTCTAAATTTAAAAGTCAAAGAGAAAATTACTACAGACATTCTCTAATTTTTGTCAACTTTGTGGTTGGCAGACTAGCGGCCCCCAAAGACGTCTGTGTCCTGATCCCCAGAGCCTGTGAACATGTTGCCTTACGTGGCAAAGGCACTTTGCAGATGTGGCCGAGTTAGGAATCCTGAGATGGGGAGATGACCCTGGGTTGCCCATGTCAGTGCCATCAAGGGCCTGTGAGAGGGAGGTGTCGGGACAGCGGAGGTGGGGGTGCTGTGGGCTGAGGGACACGGCGGCCGCCAGAAGCTGGGAGGGGACAGGAAGCAGATTCTCCCCTGGAGACTGCAGGAGAAGCACAGCCTGCGACACCCTGACTTCAGCCCGGTGAGACCTCCGACTTCAGAAGTGGGAAGAGAATACATTTGTGCTGTTTTAAGCTATTACGTTTGTGGTGATTTGTTACAGTAGCAATTGGAAATTAATACAGTGTTTCTATTATTTACTTCCTAGTCTTTAAAAAATAGCTATATTGTATCAGCCTTTCATGTGCCCTGAGTTGTAATGAGAGATGGTTTCCAGGAAACAATAGATACATAAAGAAAATTGGACAGAAGTAGTATATCTTCTTTGGGTCTATTATTTGGGTCTTTGAAAAAAATTACATTTCAATCATGGTGTAGTCTTGTTAAATAACATCTGAAACACTTGTTCAGCACTCATGGAGTAGTCTTATGCATTGTATGTTAGGATTAAAAATTCAAGCACATCAGAGGTAGAAGTACAAATTCAGCATAATCAATGTTTCATAAGTGTTAGGATACAGAATCTGCCTGTTTCAGTATATGAAACAACAAAATTGCATAGTTTATTTTTCTATTTTATGTACTTCCTAATAAAGTTCACATAGTTTTCACCTATTAACTGACGTGGCAGAACTTAAATGAGAGATCCAGTACATTTCCAAGCAAATTCATGGTGGTATGGAATTCATGGGGCTGGTTTTATTTAATTTTGTTTTATAGGGTGTAGGAAAATTCTTGCCTGATTGCTACTGAGTTAACAGTTGCTAAACATGAGCACTATTCCCTCCCCCAGCAGGCCCTGCAGCGGGGGGTGGTCACTACCACTGTTGTTGCAGGGCTGGGAGGTGAGGCTGAGACATGGTGGGGGGACACCCCCGTGGTTTTCTGCCATGGTCTTGCTGTCTTCCTGCAAGATGGGATCAGCGCTCTGCTTCTAAGAATTCTTTGTGAACTCCCTTTCCACTCTCCAGGGCATTCCCCCTGCTTTTTTGTGGTGCGTCCTGCAAAGGCTCTGGACCATGGAGAAATAGTGATTCATGAAGGATGTGGTGTTACTGTCTTGGTCCGTTCAGGCTGCTACAACCAAACACCTGAGACTGGGACACGCACTGCTCACAGTCCTGGAGGCTGGCAGTCCAAGGTCAAGGTGCCACAGGCCTGGTGTCTGGGGAGGGCCTATCACTCACCGGTGGCGCCTTCTGGCTGTCTCCCCACATGGGAGGAGCTGAGGGCTCCCGCAAGCCTCTTCTGTGAGGGCATAATTGCCATGGTGAAGGCAGGGGATCCTAAAGGCCCTGCCTCTTAACACTATCACATTGGGGATTAAGTTTCAACACGAATCTTGGGGGGCAAACATTCAGACCACAGCAGTTACTATGCTACGATATGAGGGCCATTATGGTTTTCTTACTGTTGTAGAACCATATCCTTCCTTTGCGTTTGTTACAATAGGAAGATACAAGTGCCTTGTGTGAGCTAGAGTTTGGTGCAAGAAGAAAAACCTTTCTGGGAGTTTTAGCAGGAGGAACATAACACAACCTCAGGAGGACTGTAGGATGTCCTCACAGCAGGAGGTGAGTGGGGCTTGAGGGAGCAAAGCTTCATCTGTATTTACAGCCGCTCCCCATCACTCACATCACTGCATAAGCTCCACTTTCTGTCAGATCAGTGGCAGCATTAGGTTCTTACAGGAGCAGGAACCCTACTGTAAACTACGCATGGAGGGATCTGGGTTGTGGCTCCTTGGGAGAATCTAATGCCTGATGCTCTGGGTGGAGCTGAGGGGGTGATGCTAGTGCTGGGGAGTGGCTGCAAATACAGATTATAATTAGCAGAGAGGTTTGACTGAACAATAAATGTAATGGGCTTGAATCATCCCAAAACCATCCTCCCTGCCCCCTGTCCATGGAAAAATTGTCTTCCATGAAACCGGTCCCTGGTGCCAAGAAGGTTGGGGACCGCTGCTGCAGACCATACACACCTTGACATCTGACAGCGTTGAGCTTTGCCTGAACCCTGTGATCCTGCAGAACAGGATGGTTAAGGAATCCCCCACCCATTGCTTGCTGCAAAGGGGTCCCTTCCCATATGGCCGAGCTAGGACTCATGGGTGACCTGCTTACCTGGGACAAGGCCAGGCACGGGCCTTCGAATGTCCATCCTCTGCCTATGTGTGATTAGCTGAATTGCTTATTACTGCTGAACAATCAGAACAAAACACTTGTTAACCAAACTTCTGTCCAGCTTTTCTCCTTACCCCAGTCCCTGAACATTGGCCTGCCCTCTGCCTGAGCCGTGGGCCCCTCCTGAACACCGGCAGCCTCAGGGTAAAACCTCTGATCCACCCTGCAGCCACCCCTCGCCCACTACCCCACCTGGTTCTTCTGGCCTTGTTTACTCTTCCCTGTAAAAGAGAACCTTTTTGCCCAACCCTTGAGGTGCTGCAGGCCTCACGGTCAGAGCAGTTGTCCCCTTCCACCTTCCAATAATCATTTCGAATAAAGTCTCTCCTTACTGAACTTGGATTTGTCTCTTACTTGACATGTTGCTTTCTGCAGAGAGCAGCTAGTGTGGGCAGGAAGGAATTCTCTGCCGCGGGTCTGCGTCCCAGGCTGTGTTTGCTGCAGTGGGAGTTCCCTGCCTTGGAAGTCTGGGAATGTGTTTTATTTTCCCAGCTTCAGGTGGAATTGATACTGAGTGGGCCAATCCAGGAACCATAAACTGCTGTAGGTTTTAAAGTGGTAGTTTCTATACAAGATTACAAAAAGAAAAACACACATTTAGAGCATTTCTATTTTTCTCTATGCATTAAGACATCTAAAATGGGAATGGTGGTTTTTGAAGCTTGGATTTTTTGAAAGGGGCGGCCTTGCTGAAATAACAGGGAAATATCTAATCCCATAATTTCCTAATGACAGCTAGAGATCAATCGTGAGCTCTCCCTGCCCTCTGCTTTCTCTGCCGAGCTGGCAGGCTCCCTGCAGGGACTGTGCTTTCACAAACATCTGGAAAAAGCTGAACGACAGAAAGGTTATATAAACTTTTCTCTTTACAGTCACCAGCTCACTGCCCTTTAGAATCTGTCTCTGTGGCCTCAGGGAGTCCTGGAGGGGCAGCAGGGGTGACAAACTTCAGGCTTCAGATCCTGCCCAAAGTCATGTCTTACGGGCTGGATCGCAGGCACGATCTTTGACATCCGATGGCCACTTCTGTTATCTGCCTGCTGAGTTCCACGGATCCTGCTCATTTGGCTACAGCCACATAAATCGTCTTCACCCCCTTTTTACAATTCCTGAATAAGAAGCCTGAATATGTAATTCTCTGCCAACACACTTTTCCTCTCTTGTGTTGGCCCTTTCCCACTTGGGAAAGTAAAATAAACTACTACTTTCTGTCCTAATCTTTGTTTGGAGAAATTTTTCTCAAACCCATGTGCACCCGCATTCCACCCTAACACTTCTATTTTTTTTGTTTTTTTGTTGTTGAGACAGGGTCTCACTCTGTCGCCTGGGCCAGGGTGCGGTGGCGTCGTCATAGCTCACGGCAACCTCAAACTCCTGGGCTCAAGACAGATGCATAGATGTATTTTACTATTGTTGAGTGTTGCAAACCTTAATGTAGCTTTATGTTTGAATTGTGCCTGATTATCTGGAGACTTGCTAAATCTTTGGAGTGGTAAGAATGACAGTAGTTTGTATTTGTATGGCTTTTCTTTCTATGAAGCAATCAAAGTGCTATGATTTATAAACCTGTGTAGTTGGATAAAGCAGCTGATTGGCTGAAAGAAGCCAGGCTTTTGGTTTGCTTTTAACCAAAAAGGAAGTAAAGAGAGTGTAGACTAAGGGGTAAGTTCATTTCAGAGTGACCAGAACATTTGAAGGTTGAGTAACCTTCCAGCAAAGTCACACCTGGGCAAGAGGGTTAGTGTTTCAAATGAGCCTTGGAAAACAGTTCAATTTTGTTATAGAAAATTGACATTATCCAACTTTGTTATAGAAAATGCTTTGACCAGAAGTCCAAAGACCTGGATTCTCTTGTGATCGTGACTTAGTTATAAAATTGCTCTTACTTGGTTCTAATCAGCGTTTGCTTATCGATAACATTTATTTTTCCGACCTCACTGAGTAAGACTAAAATGAGGTATTTCGTGTGGAAACATTTCAGGGTACAAAGAGCAGTGGGCATGCTGAGGAACACTCTGCGCGTGGCTGTCGGGATTTCTGTCCTGTGTTGGGAGTCACCCATTTCCTGGGCTTTAGGCCTTGGGGGGGGGGGGGGGGGGGAGGGTGTGCTGAAGCCCACCTAGGAAGTTGCTTCGAGAACTGTTCTGGTGAGAGCTCAGAGGACCCAGCAGAGAAGTGACCCAGGAGGAGGCTGGCCGGGAGGGCCCTCTCAGGGAAGTGCTGGAGGCACGGGGGCGGCTCTGTTAGGCGTCATGTAGTTTCCTTTTATTTCTATTCTAGTTCTGCGCCTTGCCCTGTGGGGTCACTGTGTGCCCGTCAACACGAGTTAGTTACAATGCGGGTGCCTCCTGCGTGGGGACACACGGCCTGGGAGTGAAGCGCAGACGGCTTCGTGGCCACTGTTGCCCTTGGGGTGGAAACCCGCCAGCATGAGGCACCTGGCACCCGGCAACACCGAGAACATCTGGGAAAAGTGCCTCCCCGAGCTGAGCTGCTGTGGGACGGGCTTCCCTCCTGTCCTGCGCTTGCAGAGACCTGGCAAGCCAAGTCCAAGGCACTGTCCTCAGGTGGGAAGTGCTGTTCACATGAAAAGAGAAAGTCTAATCCTGCTTAAGACGACAAAGCCCTTCCTCTCTTCTCAAAAGCTGGACAACCATGTTGACATCAGGAATACTTTAAAAAAAAAAAACTTATCTCTTTGAGAGAAGAATTTGGGAGTGTGGGTGTATATGTGCATGCCTATATACACTAATCTTGCCTGATCTTTGCATTTTAAAGCCATTACTGAAAATTTAAAGGATATGATAAACGGACAGGAACTTTATAGGTTTGTCTTCTACGTAAAATTCTGGAGAAGTTTAGGGAGCCCATAGTAAAAGGTGTTTATTTCTAGTAGATCTGGCGTTTGGATTTTAAAGATAGACGAAACATTTCTAAGTTTGTGAGCTCTTCAGCCCAATTTCGGTGCATTGACATTGTCCCGGGTTTTGTTAAGCGGTGGGGTTGAAGAATCGCCCTTCCCTGCTGTGCTGGGCGCTGGGCAGCGACTGTGCTTTCCTGGGGGTGGTGAAGACAAGGGCAGAACATCCGGATGATCCGCTCTGTGGGCTCTTCTCCCTTTTCTGTTAAAACGTGTTTTCTGTGGTTCTACAGACTTGGACCAAGCCTTTCTTGATGTTCTCCTGTTTCCGTGAATGCTGTTCAACGACAGCTGTGCCCAGGGTGAGGGTGAACGGCCCTTTCCTTGTAAAGCAGAGACGAGTGAGAACAGTGCTTTGTGGGAGGAACTTTAAAAACAGTTTTAGCCTTTTCCCTGACGCAAATAACCACTTAATTATTTGTTAGATTATTCGTGTATTAAAAGGGGAAAAGGAACTAGATCCCTCTACATAACCAAATGAAAATTTAAAAAGTGGTTGAGGCTGAATTCATTTGATCCCCTTTGGGAGATTAGCTTTGAGTTTGTGTATTTAGATATTTAGATTAATTTCCCGAAGTTTCTTACCATTTATCTTCAATTTCTAGTTTGCATTTCATGCTAAAAATCCAAATGTATTGTTGTGAAACGCATGGTTTTCATGTTTGCTTAGTGTTCGTGAGCACCATGTGATGTGGGAGGGGACGGGCAGGTGGTTGGGGGTGTGTGTCTGGGGGACAGTTGTGGGTTTGCCCTCATTTCACAGGGAATGCGGGGCGCTGTTGTCCCTCTGTCCGCTGAGGGGGCTGGAGTACCCACAAGGTCCCTTCATTCGCTAAGATTTTGTCCTTTTCAGGTTGACATCTGCGCGTTGCCCGGACCCGCTAATTAACAGCTGGCTGGGCAGCTGGTTGACGGGAGTGGCCAGCCGGTCACTGTCATGTCCTTTAATTGTAAAGCTGGTGATAAGACTATGCTTTGCTAGAACTTGGTTTGTTCCTGACCTATTAAGGGTTTCTGTAATGCTGACTTTTATTGTTCTACAAGTCTGAATTTGACTAGTGATTACACAGAGGTTGCTTGCTGGGTTTGTTTCTAAGATTTTATAGATAATAGGAGAACTGCCCTTGAATGGGTTGATGTAGCTGAGTTCCTTTAACTTTTGTGTTTGCTAGATATTTTGTTCAAATGGATGTCCTAGTAAGTCCTGAGCCCACTGTCTGTGGGTAGTGGGCTAATTCTAACCATTTCTGTGCAGTCTTTCTTCTGTTGGGATCAGCACATGAGAGATGACTGTCTCCCCTAAACCAGGGGCAGATGCGTCGTGCTGTCCTCCTACCAAGAGGAGGTCGGGGCCTCCGTCTCTCTGAACTTGGCTTAGACACCAGGAGAGTGGCCGGGGTTTGCGGAGCCTGTTTGTGAAGGACTGACTTCCTCTTCACTTACCTTATTTCCGGGTGTGTGGGGGGTTCTGTTGACACTGTGCCCCACGGGAGATGTGTGTTGTAATTGTAGGTGTGTTTTGTGGGGTGGCCATCTGGACCAGGGTGATGTCCATGTTGTGATTCTTTATTGATTTAAAATTTGGAAAAAGAGTTTGTGCTCAATTTAGAGGTCTCCTGGTACGGTGGGAAGGTGTGTTCGCCGCTGCCCTTAAGGGGTGGGAAGGGACTCCCCCCTCCCCCAGTAAATGCTGCTCTGAAAATATCTCCCTCACCTACTTTTCCCTTTTCTACGTGTGAATACAACACTTTACACTTCTAAGTTGATGCATCTTGGCATCTTTGGGTCCTGTCTGGAGTATTCCTCAGATCGGCTCTGTGAAGGGGTCAGCCTTGTCCGGGAGGGTCCTGCAGCCTCCGCCTGGGTAGGTGCTGGCAGTTCTGGCGGTGAAGCCCAACACTGAACCACAGTGCCGAGTGGGCGAGTGAACCCATGGATTGGAGTGTGTGGGGCCAGGGTGTCTGTGAGGAGGGCCGTGGGGCGGGGCCTGCGTGACTGCAGACAGGTGGGTGCCACCCTCCGCCTCTGGGAGCCCGGGCCAGGGTCGCACTCAGTCTGCACAACTAGTTTCTCCCGCGTTTTTATAGAGAGGAAGGGAATCTGGGTCAGGTGGTACTTCATGGTGTAAATTCTGTCCTTGTGTAGTCCCAGCTGTTGTCAGTAATATTTATACTCTTCTAACCTTAGGCTTATTTGGTATAAAAATATGAAGGGACAGAAATAGTTCAAGGGCATTTAAAGACTTATGTAATTGTAAACAGGCCTAGTTTTATGATTTCTCATGTATTATGAGCAAATCATGAAACAAATTCACTTAAGTTGTTTCAAAAAGTCTTTAGTATTCTCATTTTTGTGGCAAGACACATTTAGCGGATGTCAAAAATCACCGCCTGCAGACTCCTGATCATCCGCACACAAATGGCAAACACAGTTGACCCTTGAGCAGTGCACACAGGAGTGAGGTGACTGGTGATGGTTAATTTTAGAGTCAACTTGACTGGGCCGCGGAGTGCCCAGAGAGTTGGCCGAGCGTCACTTCTGGGCGTGTCGGCGAGAGACACGTTTGCTTCAGCGGACGGAGCACAGAAGACCCATCCTCGCCAGTGTGGGTCCATTGAGGGCTCAGGGGACAAAAGCTTGTTTTTGAGCTGACGGTGACAGTGGATGCTGTTGTGGTGAAAAGGGTTCAGATGCAAACTGGGGTTACAGGCCCTGGACTGGTCACTAGTCACTGCAAGTGCTCAGACATGCACTTGAGGTCTGAGCCTCAGTTTCACTATCTGTCAAAAGGTTTCATAATCCTTCCCCATTGCTGAAGCACGTTTTGTAAGATTCAAGCAATACGTGTCATGGAACGCTGAAAGTTCACGGATAAAATACTCTGTTTCAAAATGAATTTTATCATATTAACATAAGCATTTAACAAGTCTATTATAATGATGTAAAAATTGGTTTTAAGTTTTCCTCCTTATGATATCACTTATTCACCCATTTATTGTATAGGTATTTATTCAACTGTTTAAAATACTACACCTTAGGACAGCGGTCCCCAATGCACCAGGGACCAGTTTCATGGAAGACAGTTTTTCCACAGACGGGGGTCAGGGGAGAGGGGCGGCGGAGCTCAGGTGATGATGCGAAGGATGGGGGGGAGCCGTGTGGACGAGGCTTCACTCGCTGCTCACCACCTGCGGTGCGGTGCCCCCCCCCCCCCGCAAGTTTCATGGAAGACAGTTTTTCCATGGATTGGGGGGGAGGGGAGGTGCGTGTTGGACCTCTGTGGCCTGGTCCCCTAATGGGGTTGGGGACTGCAGTCTTGGGAGATATAAAGACAAATAAGACATAGTTTCTCCTTGAGAGAAGATTAAATTCTAGATGGAAAGAAAGAACACATCCTGAACTGAATCGACGTCAGCGTCCATTAGAGGTGTAACTGGCTTCACAGGACCCCTGCTGAAGTGTCTGAAAAGTGAGTGCTTTCTGGGTAACCTCACCTTGTGCACTTGCACCAGCGCTCAGCCGCTTACTGCCACCAGGACTGTCTGCACCCACCCCAGCGCTGCCTTCTCCTGAGATCTGCCGCAGCCCAAAAGGTGAAGGCCACTTCCAACAAGCTCATTCACAGCCTGTTGTTTTTGGTGCACACTGAGTTTCTGTCTTTGATGAACGTGCTAAGTTTGGAAGCTCACTGTGAAGGCGGGTGTGGTGAGCAATCACGGTGTCCGGCCACCTGCCTTAGGAGGTGGCTGCTTTGAGGTAGAGTCAGCATCTCCAGGGGTTGTTTTTTTGTTAAACTTTGTTTTGCTTTTTCAGTAGTATTAACTCAGTTAATACTCAGTGGCCTGTTTGCTGTGATAGATTGTAATGATTTTTAACACATTGACTGCCACACTAGAAGAAAACTTTTTTTCCCTGGGGCCAAGGTGTTTTATTATGAAAATAGAATAAAAACTTCAAAAACAAAATGATCCTTTCTAATTTAATGAAGAATTTGTTATTTTCTATTTTCTGTGCGTGAGTTATATGCAACTTGAAAAATAGTTCTCGCAACTCGCAAGGTGAAGAGACGTGGCCTCGGGCTCGAAACTATTGTGAGTTAAATACAACTCACACAGCAGTTAATGTGTTAAAAGAATTCTGGGCTTTGTTCCACCAAACTAGAGTCAGGACCAAGAGAAATATGAATAGTTTTGTTTACAAATTTTCTATACAGGGCAAGAGACTTCTTGCTTTGTCCAGGGAGCCTTCAGGTCAGATAATTAGCCTGCGGGGGTGAGGAGGAGCGAGAGTTGTGTGGAACCACAAGGGGAGGGTGCTGGGTGCCCAGCCTGTGCCCCAGCAGTCACATCAGGGGCTGCCTGCAGAGCGCGTCTCAGTGTCTGCTACTCACTGGGCCGAGAGCTGGTTATTTCCCTGGACTGCTGCTTTTCCACGATGGTTCTGCCCACGTTACGTGAGCAGGGTGGCCGGGACCCAGGTTCCTGTCCAGGGCCCTCCCCTGAGGGCCTGTTGCCGTGGCCAGACCCAAGCGTCAGCCTTGCCGTGTGTGGGTGCTGTGGGCTGCAGCGCGCTCACGTCCGGCTGTGTGCCAGCGTGGCCGTAGGCGCAGGCTCTGAGACCTCAGTGCCCGTTCAGACTCATCATCACACGCGCTGGCCCTTGGCACGGCTGATTATGCACATTCAGATCTTGAGTTCGCAGGAGAGTCGGTCAGGCTTGCTGCGAAGTCACCCCGATGACTGGACTTCCGCGGAGATGGGGACGCTGTGCTTTCAGCCCCTGAGTTTCCTGTCTCCTTTCCCGTTGAGGTGGGCAGGGGTGTGGGCCTGGCCGTCCTTTCATGGCCCCCTCTGTGGCGGGCAGACAGTGCCCTGGCACCCCAGAGTGGCCAGGTGCTTGGCAGTGTGTGTCCGGGCATCCGTGGGGCAAGGATCCCTAGTGCTCTGGGTCACCAGGAGGTCACTTGCTGCCGTCTCAGGTGGTAAACTGGGCACAGCTTGAACCCGGAGAGGTCGGGGTTCAGGTCCCTGCCGGCAGTTCAGTTCTTGTGTAGTCTTGAGAAAATACTTCATCCTCTTGAACTTAAGTTTTCTGGACTCTGGAGTGGGGGCAGTGTCATCTGCCCTTCACTGCAGGCGTGAGGAGGAGGTGGCGTGTCCTGTGGAGCTGCGCACATGGCAAGAGCTCAGGACGCCCCTGCCCTGCAGTCCCTTCAGCCCATGGCAGATCATCCTGGGGAGCGTGAGATAGGAGGTCTCACGTGGGGTGTACAATCCCTGCCAGACTTTTTCTCCTCATATGCATGTGTTGGATGCAAGAATTTATAGAACTTGTGCAGATAAGTACAGGCTCTTGTGTCGGGGAGTGTTGCTTGTAAAGAGTTGGCATAATACATAACTCTCACTTTTTACTATGTCCATGTCTGGCATATCCTCTTGCAAAATGCAACAGGAATTTTAAGTTACATTACTATTTGCTGTCAGCTCTTCTGTCATCAGATTCTGCACATAGACCTTTAAAGATTTATATAAGGCTACTTTGTTAAAATAAATTGTGACAATGAATTGCACTAACAAGAGCAGTGAACAACCCGTAAATTCGTTAGTATTGATTCCTGAGGCAGTTGTTCTGCTGTGATTGGTGGTGTTGATAATAAAGTGTGTTGGGCTCTTACGGGGAGTTTTGAATTTTGGAGGCCCTTTAACTCTGCAGCAGAAAGTAGGCTCTATTGTGCATGTTATTCCCATTAATTAACTAAAAACTTCCTTCAGGAAACATTCTGCGAGTCCCTTTATGTGCCAGGTTGACCCTGGGAGTTCAAAGTTTCCTTCTCTTGCCTCTTGCTGTCTAGTGGGGAAACCGATGTTGACAACTAAATGCAGTGCAGTGAGAAGGTTGTTTCTTCACTCACTGTTCAGGCTGGGTCCTGAGCATGGTGTAAGCTCATCTGATACCTCAACAGGCACTCGATGGGAACAGCACAAGAATATGGACCTTCGGCTCCCGGCAAGTAGGTCTGAGCTGCCCTCATCCCCACCCCAGGTTTGGGGGAAGCACAGAGGAGGGCCCTGGCTTTGCTGGAGAGGCCCTCCCTGGATGGGGGCCGGGGGCCTTCCACAAGGGGGTGGCCCTGAGCCGATGCTTCAAGAAAGGAGCAGGTGGCTCCGAGTGGGCAGGCCGGCGTGGAGGCCGTGCGGCAGGTGTGCATGGAGGGTGGCGTCCTGGGAGATGGCAGGGAGAGATGTGGAGCAGTTGGAGTTGTCCTGTAAGTTGTTATTGAAAGGATGATGGGAGGACAGACAGAGTGGGACTCTGTGGGGCAAACACGGTCTAAGGTCTCCCTGGAGGAGGTGTCTCTGGGCTTCAGAGGCAGAGACTTAGGAGATCAGGAGAGAGCTGGGCCTTGGAAGGGATGAGCCCACCGGGTGGGTTGTTGCATGAGGATGGCAGGACAGAAACACGGATGGGACCACCTGGGGTTGGCACAGCAGGAAACAGGCACCCCCAAGACCCCACTAACTGTGGGATTAAAACCCAATTCAAAGTTTCACTACCTGCTCTTATATTTTTACATAATTTATAGATACATAGTGAGGCCAGAACAGCGAGTGAATCTTCAAGTTGTGATTCTACTTAACTGGAGCTGTTTTTCCATGACATTTATTTTGAAGCTCAAAGGCACAGTTGGGAAAAACTTCAGATTTTTAGAATTTTCATAGTAATAATTTTAAGTTCTTAATTATAACTGTGTGCAGTCATTGTTTTTCTTTCTAGTTGTGTTCCTAAACGGTGTTTCTAATTACAATTTCTGAGTCACAGGATTAACAATACCCTTTTCAAGCAAACACCTATAATCTGTGAATTCCATCTAGTCGGTTCCCTTAGTGCATTTAAAATGTGATTACTTTATCCTGGTGGGTACCTGTGTCTCTAGTTTATTTGGTTTTCACAGCTGAGGAGTATTCCATCATGTAAACCGTAACTCATTCATTTTTGTATTGATGGACATTTGGATTATTTGGGGAGGAGTGGTGTTTATTCAGCCTTCATTTTTTTAGGATTTTTTTTGTAGAAGATAAGAACATCATCTGCTGCTGAGCCAACACGACCTCTGTTTGTAGCCACACTAAGACTGTCGTGTTTTGTTAGCAATACGTGGAGCCATCTTAGGTTCATATACACACGTAGAACCTGAAGTCATCTGAAAGAGTCCTCAGATCTTACACTTACAGTTCATTTTGTATTATTTCTGTCAGTTCAGTAAGTGTGTTAATTATAAAGAAATCTGAGAATGTGAAATTACAGATGTTGAACAGAAACTGCATTTTATTTAGTAAAACGTGTGGTCATGGATGTTTTTTCTTTTTATACTACACTGTGTGCGTCACTCGAAATGTGAGATTGTATTTGACTTTCGTTTTCTGGCTGGCTCTGCTTCTAGGCTTGCACGTAGTTCTTCAATGACGTGGAAAGATTAAATGTGCAAGGAGAACATTGACTGCCGTACGTCCCCACCTCAGGCTGCTCTCGCTGGGGGCGCCAGCCGGCGTGGCGGTTCTGGAGTGGGTTCTGAGAAAGGCCCCTGTTTCCTTGTCTTGAAGTTCTTAGGCGGGACGGGGCAGTGTGCAGGACGTTGTAACTTTGCGTTTATAGCTAGAGCTTTTGAGAGCGTTTCGCCTTGGTGTTTCCCATATTTCCATTCCTAGTTCATGGGCTTGGTGTGTGCATGTAACTCGCAAGGTGAACAGCCGAAAAAGGAAGTTGTATTCGGTCACCACCACGACTTTATTTGCAAGGCTCAAATTAGCTGGGTATTTGGAAGCTTTTGTGCCAATTGATGGTAGTTTTTGTTTTTAAAAACAGTTTCAGTGTTATTTGTCCTTCAAGTGGGGAACTATCTGGTTCTGTTGAGAGAAAATACAGCCATGAAGCTGGTTTTAAAGGACGTGTGGGCGTAGGTGTAAGATTGGCTTAGAAATTATGCCAGTAATGGAAACGTGCCTGCGTCATCTGTGATAAACGTAGCTAATTCTTTTGTTTTCAGTGACCAAATGTGTCTGCAGTATTGCTCTTGGCAGTGAGACCGTGAGACCTGGCGCTGCGTGGCTGGAGCCTCTCCGCTCCCTCTGGGGACGTTGACCATGGGCTGACTGCAGCGTGTGAAGGACGCACGGTCGGGCGCTGCTCCCGGGCGTGGCTGTACGCTGAGGCTTTGCGGCCTGACGCTGCTGGGACGTGGGGTGGGTGAGGCCAAGGGCGAGCGGGAAGTGTCCAAGCCCGGTGAGGGAAGGAGGCCTGTCTGCCCCAGGATTTGGGTGGAGGGGCAGCCCCTGCCTCCCCCAGCATGTTCTGGGGGGGCCGCGTCTGTCCCGAGACCCTGTCCCTCCGCCACAGTGGGGTTTGCCCCATTTTTAGGTCAGGTTTCCTGACGGGATCAGAGCCTTTGGTGAGGGTGTCCGAAGGGCGTGTGCAACTACACAGGTTGGCTTCTTCCCTCTTTTCCATTTTATCCGCCGCGAGTGAATAGCCGGCCATGTCGAATTGCGCGCATACCTGCTGTTTAATTCACCAGGAATGGTTCTCTCACTTTTGACTGTTTACACGAAAGTAATCCTTCCAAGAATGAGGATGTGCCGGATACTGGACACCACACACACGTGCCAGGGCACTGGCTTGGGGTCATATTATTTTACCTCATACCTGAAAAGTGAAGATTTATGGTTAAATTAAGGCGATGCCTGATGTCTTGGCTAGCTCAATGAATTTTATGCATTTGTTTTAGGCCATTTTAGACAGAAGAAAAGGGTTGCATAGGGACTAGTTCCAGAAATGCTTGGTGCAGTGCCATGAATTCATAGAATAAATGTATAATTTTCTGTGGTGTCCCTTTTGAAAGGGACGTACTTTGAATGCATGCTGCTGGTGTGTTTGTTAAAAGAATCAGTTGTGTCACCAAAGGCGCAGGTGTGCAGAGTGTGGTGGCACCTCCTTCCGCACTGTTCCGTGGGTGGGGTGGAGAACATTGCAGCAGAGCAGAGCGTTGCTAACCATCAGCTGGTGTGTTGTTGCTCCCGTAAGGTAGGAGTATTTCCTCTCTAATAAACATTTCATCAGAATAATTACTGCAAGATAATTGATTCTCATTTATTTAGTAGTGTTTCCGGGACCCTTCTCCTTCTATTTTTAGTTTGATTTCTATGGAAAATAAAAACCCATCTCACTTGCAGGGACTGCTACAATAGCAACAGACTGCAGTCTCTTCTGCCTCTGTGTTTTTGTTTAGAGACTGTAGACTCTTCTCTGGCACGGTCAGGATGTGAATTATCTTGTTTAATCAAAATGTGCATGAATCAAAGCTGGCACGTGTGTTGTTGATGAAATACCAGGTTTTGAAGGGAGCAATATGCCACAAGAGAGTTGACAGCAGAGATCTTCACTGAACGCCTTGGGCTGAAAGGAGCTGAGGGCCTTCCCTCCTCCAGGGCTGTCGCAGGAGGTTATCGGTGTGGGCGATGATGGTTTGTCTCTGCAGGGCTGAGTAGCGGCTGTGTTCTTGAGAACCTGTGTTTTGAGTCCGTTCGTCCCACTGGAGGCAGTGCACTGTTTTAGACCCGATGATTACTTACCTTTTTGCTTTGTCCTGACATTTGAGCCCTCCTTGTAGGTTGGACCCAGGCTGGGAGGTGACTTCGGCTCTCACCTGAGTCCCAGTTTAGTGAGTGTCACCGTGGCTTATAAAGCCATTCTCAGGATCTCCCGTTTAGAGAATGTGCATTTCTGTTTGCTGTGGTTAGATAGCTTTGCTGGGCCCTTGCGTGGTATTGAAACCACCCCTGGTTTTTCACCTATTTGAACTGCACCTCAGAGGTCTTTATTATCTTCTACCCAACAATCTTAATCTGAGGATATGTTTATACTGTATAATTTTTATTGCAAGCTTTTCACTATTTTATGAATTTCATTATGTTGTTAAATTGTTGGAATGTTCATGGATTAATTGGTTCCACATTTGACATCCTTGGTAACTATTTTTAAATTAATTGCTTTTCCCCCAAATGTATTTAAGCTTTACCCGTGTATTTGCCTGGGAGCAGGTACCTCTGTTTAATGCTGTGCTGCTTCATACTTTCCTTACAAGAAGAGTAATTTCATTAGGGCATTGTTAGTTTGTTTTTGCTTCCAGACAGAATTATTTTTTTCACAAAGATGTTTACTGAAGTAAGTAATAAATTACATTATGCTCAGGATAGACACATGGATCAATGGGCAGAATAGAGTGCAGAAATAGACCCTCGCAATGTGGCCATTGATTTTTGGCAAAGATACACAAGCAATTCAATGGAAAACCAAGTCTTTTCAACAAACGGTGCTGGAAGCGTTGGACATACGTGTGTGAGAAGTGAAAACAACGAGAAACACCTGTGTGAAAATTAACGGCAGGTGGATCGTAGTTCCAAGTGTAAAATGCAAAACTATGAAACTTCTAGAAGAAAACATAGGAGAAACTCCTCTTGACCTGGGGTCAAAGAGTTCTTAGTTGTGATAACATGAACCACAAAAGAAAAAAAAAGACGACTTTATCAAAGTTGAAAACTTTTCTGAGAGGCATTATTTGGGAAACAAAGAGACATACCACAGACTGGGAGGAAATATTTACAAATCTCACGTCCTACAAAGGACTTGTATCCAGAATACGTACAGGACTCCGACATCCGATACTGAGAATAAACCACCTAATTAAAAGTGGGCAAAGACTTGACCGGATACTTCGTTGAAAAGGATGTGGGGATGGCCCAAAAGCACACGAAACGGTGTTCGGCACCTCTGGTCGTACTGCGCCGTGAATTGTTAATGCACCACGATGAGAGCTGTCCACCCCTGCTGGGGTGGCTGGTGTAAGATCTACAGACAACACCTAGTGCAGGTGAGGACGGGAGCCGCCGGGACTCTTGTACGTCCTTGGAGCTGAGAATACCTCTGCCGCCGTGGAAGACAGCTGAGCGGTTTCTTACAAACTAAACACACAACACTTGGCTCTGCGGCCCCATTCCTGGGTGCTTACCCTAGAGAAACAAGCTGATGCTCAGCAAAAACATGTACACAAATATCTATACCAGGTCTCTCCACAGTTACCAAAAATGGGTGAACAGCTGAACTGCGGGACATCCGTGCGTGGATTAATACTCGGCGATAGAAAGGAGCAGGCTGGCCCTCCGTACGGCGTGGACGGACCTCAGAGGGCTACGCCTGGTGAAAGAAGCCAGGCTCAGACGCTGTGCGCTGTAAACTGCGTTCTCGTGATGCTCTCCGAGGCAAGTCCACGGGGTGCTGGGAGTCACAGTAGGAAGGGGCCACACGAGGGAGTTTTCGGGCAACGGGACTGCTCTGCATTCCGATTGTGCATCAGTGGGAGAGCTGACACAGGACCGAAGACTTAACAATTTCACTGTCTGGTAATTTAAAACAATAAAATAAAAATGTTGTAAAAGGCTCATTTTCAATACTTTTTTATGGAAACTAGTTTTCTAGAAAATTTTTAGAAATGTAATTTTTACAATCGTTTAACACAAGTCTGCCACGTGGAGCCCCTGAGTGCTGGTCGGAAGCGCTCCCTGTTTTGGGCGTGGTAGCACGAGGTGTGGAGAGTATATTGCCAAGCCCCCCCAAGGAAGAATCCACTGAATATGCAGAATTCATTGAGCAAATACTTGTATTTCTAACTTGATATTGAACTTCTAACTTGAACTGGAATTCATAATGGTTTTATTTTTTCTCTTTTCTAGAGTCTTGGTAGAATAAGAAGACAGTGTAATAAAAAGTGTAGTTTTAAAACATGAATTAAAAAAGATAACCTTTAACAGCAATAATTCTAGAAGTCACCCTAAAGTACTTTTTGAAAACGTAGGTTTCTTTAATATATCTTTGTGCTGACTTTTCTTTTTGTTTTGATGTGAAAGAAAAGCCGCAAATGTTGGGGGTGTAGAGTGGCCCTTGCAGGGATGCAGGCAACGGAGCCTGGTGCGTTATTAGACCTGACATGGACCGAGGGGCTGGGAGCGCCAGCCTCTGCCCGCAGGGCCTGGGGCCTGGATCCTGCTCCCCGGAGGTCTGGGAGCTCCTCTGTTAGGCGTGGCGGCAGGGGTGGGTGAAGCTGGAGACCACTGTGTTGTGGTCAGCATGTTGGCTGCGTCCTCGGCAGGGAGTGAGGTTTTGGTCCATACTCTTTTTGCCTGGATTTGCCTCCTGGGAGGTTTCCTGCCTTTCTCGAGTCTGAGGGGGCTGTGGCCTGGCTTTCTCGGGGGTGTGGTTGGGAATTAGTTTCAATTTCTCCTGACCTTTCATTCCAGCACCCAAAGGTCAGCCTCGACCGGAGCTTGTTGGAAACTCAGAGCCTTGGGTCCCGCTTGAGACCCCCAGGACAGAATTTGGATGTACAAGATTGTTGGTGACTTGGATGCACCTTAAGGTTTGAGCAGCCCTGGTGTGATTGACTCGGCTTCTGTGGTTTAAAGGCTGTCCTTGTCCCGTGTCTGACTTCACCCGCATGGCTGGCATGGGCTGGAGTTCCAGGGAGGAGGCTGGGGCCCTCCTGAGAGGCCAGGGGCTCGGGCAGGGCCCAGCTGCATGGGACCACTCAACTAGTATTTATTGCTCAGCATCTTAAAGATAGGATCAATGATCTTCATGGAATTACAAGTTTTGGGTTTTTATTTATTTATTTATTTATTTTTTTGGTACACCCTTGACGTGATTTCATGTGGGGTGATCCCAGGGCAGCATCGTTCACTCACTGTGTGCCCACTGGCAGTCTGCATGTGGATGCCTGTTACCTCGTGTCATCCTGGTAATCCTACAAGGTAGTCACCATTATAACGCCATTATCGTCCCTGACTAGGAACTTGAAGGGCGCAGAGTGTGGCCTGAGGTCCCTGCTGGCACTGGGCATCCACTTGGACTTGGCTGTTCCTGTTAGCGGATGAGTCCTTGTTACCCTTTTTAGGTCCAGGATGTTCCCTGGGCGTGGTGTTGCTGCACTTGCATTGGATGGGCGTGGATGTTCTGAATCTGTGTTCCATCAGGGCTCCTGAAACAGTATTTTTCACAGAGGAAAGTGTACTTGTAAAAATCTGTTTACTAGATACTATGCAAACAGGAACAGGTGTTTCGGGATCTACTTAAATTTTTTTAGAGCTGCAATTTTCAGGACACAACCTCCCAGTTCAATATTCGTGAGTGCATTTGCCTGTTTGTCGGAAGTTTCCTTGGACAGTTCACCGTAGAGTGGACTCCTGTTTCGGGTACCTCCTTCGGTGTGATTTGGTTTAGTGAAGTAGCCAAGGGATGTTGTCTGTGAGCCTCTGGTCCCTGGGGAAGCCTCTGGTGAGAACCGCGGCACTGCAGGTCTGGCGTGCCCAGCCGAGTAGGGCGCTCACTGTCACGGAGGCCATCAAGTTGTTTTTATTTGGGTTCATGGGTCCTGTATGTTCTTGCAGTCTGATCTCAGCCCGTTCGGATCTACTTGAAAGGAAATTCAGAGTTGGGACTGTTGCGTCTCTGTTCTCAGCTGTGCCGGAACTTGCTGTGCGTTTTCCTCACCGTTAAGGAGGTTTAGCACCATTCATGTCTTTCTCTCCACAGAAGTTGGGAATTGATCGGTGGAAACCTAGAATGGATTGAAGAGCTGGTTGAGGAGATACAGACTGCTCTAAGACCTGGCACTTGTCCTGCCCTGGCGGGTGTGTCCCTCTGCCCCAGAGCAGGGCCTTCCTGTCAAATCCTGCTTCTAATCTCATTGCTGGACTTCCTGGGGACACTTGAACAGCTTTGTTTTCAAATTGCCTTTTCCTTTCACGTGGCAGTTAGAAATATTTGCTGCAAAACAAAGAAAGAAAGAAAGAGCTCTGCCACCTCACGTTCTAATATGGTGATTAAATGCATTCAAGTGTAGATGAAATTCATTCCTTAAGGACCTGGGGTTTCATTCACCTTTGGGTCATGCTGCTGGTGTTATTGGTAATTAAAATCCCGTGACAAATTTGTTGTGCCTATTCCTGTTTTGAATGATAGTCTTTCCAAGCTGTACCTTGGAGAGGCGTTTAGGTGGGACCCTGTGGGACTCGGGGTGCTTGTGGTTCAGACAGCCTTCGTGTGTCTGTGTAAATTACACCCAGAGTCATTTTTACCGGCTCAGCTTCAGTCAGGTGTCAGAGCTTTAGAATGTGCGTGCTTCTGTTACCTGGGCCATAATTCTGGGGTTAAGACTGTGATTCTTGGTTTTATATAATTATTTACTCTGGGATTATTGAAAATAAAAGCACCTGAGAGGCATTTGAATGCCATTCACTGGACATAATTTATGTACACTTCTTCAGAAACATTTCTGTGCAGATGATGTGTATCCTGCTGTATTCTGGGTATGTGCTATTTGGTTCTGTTTACATCTAGATCAGAAATTTCTTTATGGTAGGATTTTTTTCTCAGTCTTGTCCTGAGTTCTGTCACTGTCTGCAGTTGTGAAGAGGATGCTGTTCTTTCCTTACCTTCCCGGGTTCTCTGTGCTCTGTGGAGCCCTCCCTGGTCTGGGCTGGAGGGGGATAGGCCTGAACGTCTGAGAATTCCCTGTCTGGACACCCACATTTCATTCTCTGCCCTGCATCTGCTCACCTGAGTATGCTCTGTGTTCTGCCGGGTTAGCAGGGACGGCTTCATCTGTGTTGCCACAGGATTCTTTGGGAGAAAATATTCTTAACAATATGAGAAATGCCTGTGTGGGTGACCATCCAGCCTCCGTGGAGATGAAGGCTACAGCCTGAGACTTAAAGGTGTCTGCCTGGGGTCCAGCACTACTGGAGACCCCGTGTTGCAGTCTGTCAGGTCTGGTATTGGGCAGGAATCGACACCTTGCACGCCTCATGGCGGGTGGCTGTTGACAGGTCTTTGTGGGCCAGCGTAGTGGGTCATCAGGCATCAGGCTCTGGTGGTGACTGCCTCCAAAGGCCGACACGACCCTGCCCCCCACGCCATCCTCGGTGCACCCGCACGAACACCCACCAGCAGGACAGGTGCAGACGCAGACCTCACGTGTTGAATACCCTTCTTTTTAAGGAGACACACGCACTTTAAATTGCATTTGGGATCCTGTCTCAGCACCTGTAATTTCGGTTTTCTGCCATTTAGTGTGGAAAGAATTGTGCAAAGCTATCGGGTGAAAAAGGGAGAAATCACAAAGGAGAGATTCCACCTCTGCAGGATGCAGGCGCCCCGCAGGTGAAGTGCGCTACCTTTTGTTGTCTATTTGGTGAGAATTAATGCTGTCTCCGTGTCCCTCCCAGCTTAGTGCTGTGCAGAAGTGTGGGCGAGAAGGGGCTGGTGCTGGAGCATAGAGCTCTGCCTGGCCTGGCTGCCAGGTGACCCGCCCAGACCTGCCTCCAGGCCGCCAGTCCTCTGCCCCGCCTCCCGCCCCGCCCCGCCCGCCAGGGCTCCTTCCACACCCGCAACCCACCGTCTTTCCGGAGAGGACAGCTGCAGGGGAGGGAAGCCTTTGATTCAGACTTTCCTTCCACTCGGATGTTTGAGCCGTTATTCAACCCAGGCAATTATAGAAACAGCCCGTGTGTGCTGCAAGCCACTCCCTCCCGCCAAAGGCTGCCTTGCTCTTAGAGGTTGGAAATGCAACTTAACTCGTCTTCAATTTAAAGTGTATTATTAAATTTTAATATCTAAATTGATGTATTTTATGGCCTTTATTTGATTTCTCCCTCAATTGGTTCTTTTCTCGTTCCCATAAGAGATGAGGCGTTTTAAGGGAGAAAGCGAGACACAGACCCTGTTCCCAAGGAGTGAATTGAATTCTGAAATCTGCTCACGTGTCACAGTCGTGCCTGACAGTGTGAAGCGTGCATGACTCTTAAGCAGAAAAACCCAGCTCTGAGGGGCAGTGACGGCAGTGGTGCTCCTGCTTCTCCTGGTGGGAGGTGGCAGTGTGAGGCCCTGACGCGAGTGAGCCCGGCCAGGCCCCCACCCAGCTGCTCCTGTCCTCGCCACGGGCCTCCGTGCCGTGGCCTGGATCACTGACGTTTGTGTTCCTGACCCGCTCGTGGAGTGTTGGGGCACAGCCTTCCACGGATGTTCGTCCTCAGCTGCCTCTCGTGGAGATGAGCCAGGGGAGGGTCCTGGTTCTCGCTTGGGAGCCGGTGGAGGCTGCACTCGGAGGACACTGGGTGTCACGGCCCGGCCCAAGCCAGGCAGTCCCGCTTCATCTCTTCTTAACCACACTTGTGTTTCCCAGATCTGCCAAGATTTAATCATTACTTGGTGTGAGTCATTTTTTTTTTTTTTTTTTGAAATAGGATAGAGGTTTACACTGGAGGGAGTAGAAGTGGGCAGGCGCCAAACCAACCCCGAACCTGGTGGCAGAAAACAGCCAGCCATCTTTTACGCTTGCAGGTTCTGTGGGTCAAGAATTTATACAGGGACATTGGGGGTATGTGTTTCTGCTCTGTGACGCCTGGGGCCTCAGCTGGAAAGTCTGAGATGATGCGGAGGGTCCTCGCTCCCCATCTGCTGCCTGGGCTGGCCTGGTGGGGCTTCGCCCTGACGGTTGGGCTTCCTTATGCTGTGGCAGCCTCAGGACAGTGACCCGGGTCCAGGGCGTCTCAGGGTCCAGGGTGAGTGTCCTGGCCAGTGAGGTAGAAGCCGAGCTCGCTGGTCTAGCCTGGGAAGGTGTGCGGGGTCCCTTCCCTCAACACTGTTGCAAGCCCACCGTGAATTGAGGGCAGTGAGTGCCCTGCTGGAGTTTGCAGCTATGTTTCTGTTCCCACCAGGCCTCTTTTATTTTTGTGTGGTAAAGTATATATTTCTTATTCCAAAATTAAGTGAGAAGACCCCAAGCCAAAGTGAATTAGGTGTCTGTTGGAGCACATCACTTGTAGTATGTTAAGAAAAGTCGTCCCGAGCTTGGACGTGGGCTGGAGAGTCATCCAGCAAGCCCCCAGCAGGTTCCTAACTCCACAGGGATACGCTGCCATTGACTCTCTGTTGACCAAAGGCCAGGTTTCTTGAAGTCACCTGTCACCTTCTGGGTTTTGTCTGGCAGAGATGCACGTGTTTCCTGTCCGTAGAGAAGATAATCTTACGGATTTCATGCCCTGTAGGACGTTGACCTGTTTTATATCTAACCTAGCAATCTTGTGCTACCATTGTTTCCTCAAACGCCTGTGAATAACTCCTCACGTGTTCTTTGAAGCCACTTTACCACCTGTTGGCTTCTCATTTATGAATTGAGTACGTTTGATGCATGTTCATTCCATTTCTGTGCTTGGAGTGTCTGGTCTCGGTTCAGAAACATTCTGCTTCTAATGGGATTTTAAAAATAGTGTTGAGTATAGAACACTCTGAGGAGATGAGTCTGTTCTTCGAGTGTTCCAGGCATTGTTCATTCCCCCAGTAAGTCGTCATTGATGGTGTCGGGTCTTTCTGTTCTGATTGGTGGGCAGCGGTCTTGGTGCAGCTAGCATCTCTGGTCAGGAAGCCAACAGCGTTGTGCCGTGCTGGGCCACTGCGCGTAAGAGGTACACCCATGTCATCTCTTCGTTAGATTAAGACTAAAGCCAAAAGAGGACAAAGCCGTCACCACTGCATGGATGTGAGACCTTCACAAGGAAGTTGGGACTCCACTGTGTCCAGAGGCACTGAGCAAAGCTGCTCCTTATGGCACGGTTAGCAGTTTCCAGGTGCTGCTTGTCGGTTTCTGACACCACCTGCTCACATGTAGACTTGCCAGTTTCTTGGATTCACGTAGTTCATTCAAGAAACATAATTTTTGGTTCAGATTGCAATGTGTCCAAGACACACATTGAAGTGGCCAAGACATTCTAGCAAATAGTCACTTGCCTGTGGAGAGCATGGGTTTGTGCCAGGTTGGGAGTGAACTACACCTGTGTAATCTGTTTCAGGTAGAATGTAACCACCTCCTTTGTTTTTGTACATGTTAACTAAGCTGTAATAAATGCAAGTGCCCGTCAATTCATGAGCGGATTAATAAAATGTGGTATATGTATACCATGGAGTACTACTCAGCCATAAAAAGAAATGAATTAATGCCTTTTGTAGCAATTTGGATGGAACTGGAGACCATTTTCCCAAGTAGAGTATCTCAAGAATGGAAAAATACCACATGCTGTCTCTAATAATTTGGAACCAATTGACGGGCACACAAGAGCACAGAAGGAAATAAAAATCATTGGAAATGGGGGAGGGGTAAAAACCCACCTAACAGGTACAGTGAACACGATTTGGGTGAGGGGCACACTTACGGCCCTGACTACAGCATTAGAAAAGCTATCCATGTAAAAAATACCATTTGTACCCCCTTAACATTTTGAAATAATAAAAAAATCCCCTTTTAACCCTTTCATATCAGAGCAAAACAAATCCTGGTTTGTGTCATATTAGTTTTACTTGGAATTGGTTAGAGTCTCTTTAGAAAGTGAAAGGAAATAGAGCTGTCATTGCCATTTCCTGAATTGGGCTGGCATCAGAAGTCTTACGATGATAATTATAATGACAATAAGGCTTTCAGCTTTTTAAAAAATCCTGTAATAAAACGTGAAAAGGCAGAATAGAACATCCTTCAAGGTTTAAGATCTGTGGCTTGGAATTGAATGACAGGGCAGGAGTGTGCAGGGTCCAAAGTCCTGTTCTGCCACCTACTGTGGAGGGAGCTCATCTGGTCTGAGCCTCAGTTACTCATCCATAAACTGGGGTGATGTGCATTTGCGTGAGGTTGTGCCTGGGGAATGCTGAGCCCAGTTCTAGCCAGACAGTGAACAGTACTTGAGTTGCCGCCGCTACCACCATCCCTGGTGGATGTGACGATCTGTCATTGAGGACCAGAAAAATCACAGTTCCCAAATTTAAAATATTCATTTTAAAGGCTCTAGTGTATCACTATGGAAACCATAAATAAAGGTACCAATAAAGAACATTTTTCTAAGTTCTTGTAAATTCTATTATTTGAAATAGCCTTTATATATATTAAGTCTCAGGAGGACTGAAAAAACTCTCAAACCTTTCTTGAACTTGGTGTATTGTATGTTTGTTTTAACAAAAATATTTCTTTATATTTTCTTCCTTATCAAAAAGATGAAGGTGAATACTGAGGGGAGCAAGTTGCTTTTATTCATGGGGATAAAGAATAACACACAGTCAAAACTTAATTTTGTTTTCCTTAAATAATTTATGTGTGTGCTTTCAGCTTAAAATATAACTCATTAAAACTGGTATGTTTTTGAGGAATGACTTTGTTGTTTAAATTTGCAAGGTAAAAATTTGAAGGTTAAATTTTATCCTGTCTGTGCAGGTAGCCAAAATCCCTTCTGTTGTTGCATTGGAGGCTATATGACTTGTGGTTATTCTTGAATAAAGAAAATCTGTTAGTGATAATTTCAGAGTGTGTATCGTAGGGTCTTGTAGTGCAGAGTTCAGGGGCTTCAGTGCGGGTGATTTCCTTGGAGGATTTATGTTACAGATTGAATATTCCTAAACTGAAATTTGAAACTCTCCAAAATCCAAAATCTTTTGAGCGCTGACGTGACACTCAGATTTTCAGATTAGGGATCCTCAATCGGTAGTAAATGTAATGCAAATATTCCAAAATCTGGAAAAATTTGAAATCCGTAACACTTCTGGTCCCAAGTATTTTGGAAAAGGCATGCTCAGCGTGTATCACGTGCTGCTGCGTGAGATTGCCTGGGTTCACTTGGTTGGGGTCTGCAGATACCAAGAAGAGGAGAGGGCACATATTGGCAGACGCTTTCCCTGACGCCGGAGGGCCGGGAGGAGGTGGTGGAGTCAGAAGTGTCCCCTCGCCATGGTCCCTGCTGTGTTCTCAGCCATTGAGACAGGAGTGTGGGGGGTGAAGGGGTTGAGGAGGAGGAAGTGGCTCTTTGTCACTTCTGGGGGGGGCAGAGCCTGGCTGTGCTAGCTCAGCATCTGCAAATTGCGGCACCTGAGGCAGGTGACTGTACCTCATGAACCACTGTCTCTGGGGTACCCAGTGGTCTCGTTGGCAGTAATGGCTTTGTTCCTAGTCCTTGGAGGCAAGTCCTCATTGTTTTCTACTGGAAAATAGGTAGAAAAATAGTTCTACAGAGATGCATTTTACCACTGTTTTTGCTGGGATATCTCTTTTCCAGAAAAGCATGGTGCATTTATGCTAAATATGAAAATAAGAGATTATATCTACTAGTGAGTCTTACATAGAGTAAATACAATTCATGCGTATTTTAAAGTGGGTAAAGGTGTGGTGCTTAGGATGGATTTTTCCCCTAAAACATGGAACAGAATCAATAAAGTGGTGGGTGTTTGTATCATGAGTTTAATGACCCCTCCCTTCTGGAAAGCTAAGCAGCCAGGAGCTGTTGTCCTTGCTTGTGTTGGTGCCTTCGTTTAGACCCACCTGTTAGTGTCTGGTTAGGTTGACTTTGTGCTTTGCTGTTTCCTTTTCTACATAGGCCTTTTAATGGAATGCTGGGATGAATTTGACTTCACATACTTTGCAGAGATGGAAAAGTATATCTGGAAGCTCTTTTATTACATATTGAAAAATAAATTTGGGTGAAGGTTTTCTTTTTTTTTTTATAAACACCCTTGTTGTGCATAGGGTTCTCCAAGGCACACACTGATATTTTGTTAATATTGGGTCTATACTAGCAAAGCTATAAAAGATTAGTTGGCTATGACTTATTTTTTAAATCTAGAAATAAAGATAATATTGGAACTATAACCTATTGGACCACTTTGTAAAAGTCACTGAGATGTAACCGTTTTGCTTTGTGTGTCATGGTAATAATTTCATTTTTATTTAAAGTGGTAGAACACCAATGGAACAATTTAAAAAAAAATTTAAACTCCTAGGAAGTTTTTTAATTAAATAAAAGTAATTATCTAATTGTTATTCTGTTTTCATGTCAACATCCAGCCTCATCAAGTTTATTCTCATTAATCTTATTTTTCTGAGTACTAGTGTAATTGTTGTAGAATTAGGAAAAAAATCTCCAGAAGTGTTCATGTTATTTTATCTTTTTTAGTCATTCAAAAAGAGAAATTAGTTTTCTCCAATAATTTAAAGTGTAACTGATAAAAGAAGATTCTTTTATTCCATTGCTGTTTTCCTTTTTGAATATTTGTAGTTTCTGTCCAAGACCATCTCCTTGTTACAAAGCAGCAGTAGCCGTCAGGGTTAGTGTTTTCTGGATACTGTGCCTTGGAGCACAGCCACCAGGGAACTTGCAGCCAGGACTGCTCGGTGTTTTAAGTCCCAATTAAAGCCGTCTCCGGAGGCGCCTTTGTTTCTTTCTTATTGTAGCAGAACTCCCGTTGTGCTGAGATGTGCATTCAGCTAATGGTTTTAAGTTCGTGTCTGAGATTATTCTTTATAATTCCTTAGGCATATGGGATCAGTAATAAGTTAAGATGATAACTTTTCTGGCTGATATCCTTTAGGGAATATTAGTTTTTCACAGTGTTCTTCAAATTAAAACTTCCTTTGTGATAAAGAGGAATTTTGTGATTCATGTAACTATGGACTTGATATTATTTCATAACTTAATTTTTCATTAGTCATTTCATAACTTAGAATTAATTCTGAAGACAATTTGGCAAAATCTTTCTAAGAAGATATTTGATTATTCAGGCTATTTATGAAGTATGAAGTACAAAAGAGCCATATTCAGGAAGGTTGCTCATAATTGTGATCTGTTTTAAAGCCAGTGACAGAAGTCACACCTGTTCAATGAGAAGGGTTTCATTGCAAGGCAGATGGGGGTCAAACGCCAACCTACTGACCTGCCAGCCCTGCCCCTGGGGTCTTCCTGTGCCTTCTGCAGGTCTCAGTTGTGCGAGGTAGGTACCAGCATCCTTCTCACAGTGTTGTGGTGAGGACCCAGTGCCTGAGCACCGGCGTCCCTGTTGCAGGTGGCGTCAATGTGGGGGAGGCTTGAAGCCACACACACTGCAGGCCACCGGTACCAGGGCAACGTAACTTTATCCACTGCTTGCTCATCTGTGGACCAGCTGCAGGCGCTAATATTGCAGCAGGCATGTGGCTCCTCCTGGAGGGTCCCAGGCAAGGGGACAGGGGAAGCTCTGCTGCTGGGCTGGGTCACAGATTCCCACCCCTGGTCAGATGCACGGGTTGTTGACATTGTGCACTTTTGGGTGAGGAGTAAAAAAGCCTCCCTTCAACCCCAAGACCTTTCACCCCCAGAGATGTCAAACTGTTGGTTTTTACCTTGTGATAGTGGCATTTCATGGAAATAAGATGAACACATTCCATGTACGCTGCTCCAGCCTCCTGTGTTCTTGCCCAGGGCAGAGTTTGAGACCTTGAGATTTGCTGGGTTTCTAGCTGGGGAGTTACAAGCCCAGTGAAATCTCCTTAGTCTGAGTCTGATTCACGTGAGGGATGGAGACAGCTTTGGGAGACTGATGATAAACACAGGAATGAACCCCAACTTGTCCCAGTTCTGCCTAAAAGACAGAGCTTCCCTGGGTGTTACGTGTCACCAAAGTTAAATCTCTTCATGTTGATGTAACCTGATGAAATGGGGAAAAAAGCAAAGCTCGTGGCCAAGCTGACGGTTTCTAGACTGGGGTGTGTGCACACGTGTCCTTGGTGAGGGGGGTCTGAGTGTGCACACGTGTGTATCATGTCTGTTTATGTGGTGTGTGGCATGAGTGTATTTGGTGAGGGTGTGTGCGTGCATGTACACGTGTGTGCACAGGAGCCCCCGGCAGTTCTGAGACACGAAGCCGCCACACAGTGGTGACTCTGCCCTGACCACACGACCTTGCCTCTCAGCGCCGCACGGCCAGCTGACAGGCCCTCAGCCCCAGGTCTGCTCCCGGGCCCTGCCTTCCTGTCTTCTTTGAGGTTTGGTGTATTCTCGATTCTGGAAAATTCTAGGATCAAGACTCCAGAGCTGTGACTATGGACTTGCAGACCTGGAGTAAGACGTGTCTGCTTCCCCCAGACACTGGAAGATACCGGCCGTGTAGGACAGGGCACAGCGGTCACTGTGATGGCCTCTACCAGGGCCACCCTCGCTGTCCGCAGCAGAGCTTGTGGGATGGTTCTGGGCTCCCGTGGGTCCCATCGCTTCCCTGCCTTGGGGGTCCCTGTAGTTTCTCTGTCCCTTGTCCCATTTTCCTCGTGTGCTGCTGAGAAGCAGCTGCAGGGCGAGACTTTCGCTCTGGTTCTTTGCTGCCAAGCGCTGGCTGCGGCGGCTGGCACGATGTTTGTAATGCACAGAGCTGCGTGTATTTTTATTTGCATGTTGCTGGGAGTTAAGAAAGGCATCGTGTCAGCTCAGACTCTACTTTCAGCTCACTGACAATTCACAGGGAGACGACGACTGGTCATGTCACAACAGGGATAGTAAAATCCAGAATGGCATGAGATGGTAACGCTTGTTCTAATAAGCTCAGTGGGAAAATTTCTAAACCGACTTAGCTGTTCTTTGGGCTCATGAGAGTAAATTGCTTTGTATTGTTAAGAGGGAAAGCTGAACTTGTTCCTCACTTCCTGAATAGTGTCCAGGGCTTGTTCCACTGGAAAGGTGATACGTTTGGGTGAGGGTCAGGTTGCAGGCTCTGAGATTATTTGGAACCTGTCATCTGATTTCCTAAGAAAAACAGATGCCAGGTAAAGATGTTCCTGATTAGCTAAAACATTTCAAAAGGGCACATTAAATAGTGATTGTTTTTTAAAGATTATCATAACTTTCCTGTTGCCTTCTGAATAAAATACCTGTCAAATAGGACAGGGTTCATACATTTTTTTCTTTTTCTGTTTGGATAGTTGATTTTTTTTTGTTGTTGTCGATAATTATGTGGGTGTGTAATTGATAGGATTTACAAACAGTCCCTGCACTGGTGAAACCCGGTGTGGTGGACTAGCCCTCTTCAGAGGCGCCCACAGAACTGTGCTGGAGCAATTCGGGGACTTCGCGGCCATCCCCTACACATCCCTCCTCAGGACAGACACCACGGGCCACAGGCTGGCGATTTTAGTGGTGCCACAAATGAAGATGTGGGCAAAACCAGCCCAGAACCCTGGTCTTCCTGCCGTGGTGTTTCGTGTTTGCTCAGCACTGTTCTCCTTCCGTGCGTGACGGGTGACATCTGAGAGCCACCCTTGGCTCTTGCAGAAGGAGTGTCTGGCTGCAGCCGTCAACGTGGGCTCGAAAGATTTCTGTGTTCTTGGTTCACGACAATGTTTGTCAGTGATTTTATTTTTGGGGGGGGGTAAGAAATCAGGTGGAATTTGGCTTTTCTAACCCTCATGTTAGGCATTTAATACCTGTTTGTGCATCGGATGTTTTTGTACTTAATTATAGTTATGGTGATGATGGTAGAACTGTTTTTGTTTATTGAGCTTGCTCTGAGTCAGTCAGCCAAGCACTTACTTTGCATACATGTCCTAACTTCCTAAGAAGTTGTGTATATACTGAAATCTGAGTATTTAAAAGTCACTAGGGGAATTTGCCATTTAACAGGCTCTTACTGTAAACTTTCTATAAAGAATCCTATAATTAATTGCCTTTTATCTTTCATGTAGGTACTAAACAGCCTCCTTGGAATAATTCATTCCATATAAACTTTTAAAAATGTTATTCCCAACTAGATATCCTGTCAATCCTTTTTGACTAATAATGAGGCCTCCCACAGTCCTGTGTCCTTTTAGTGATGCGCCACCGAGGTGACCACTCAGGTTCTGATGCCGTTAAAACCAGGTTGCGGTATTTGTACCTAAGGTCAACACGTTCTCGTCTGAGGTCAGATAGGTGGCTGGGAAGAAGATATTTGGAAGGTTTGGCTGGTGAAGCCATGAAGAATAATTTGAAACAGAAGTGGTTTCAGAGGGGTGACCTGATCACGTGTTACGTTATTCTTCCTCCTGAAGCTGTAGACGTGGTTTCTTGGTGAGTTCAGTGTCTCTGTATGAAACGTTGCCCATAGTTCTTAGAATTGACCCAGGATTTAGTAACTGCAGACTCAGCCCCCGGGTCACCGCCTGCCTCGTGTGCGCAACCTGGCTGCCAGCCTCATTTATTCCCTCTTGGTTTTTAATTCCATTCACAGCTTCAAATAAGGAATAATGGAATCCGTGACTTAAGGGGTACAATTTTATTTAACCTTCTCAAAAATACATTGTATAAATCTTCCAAATACTTATACCTTCATTCCAGTTTTTTCCCAGAGGTTTCTAAGTGTTACAATTAAAAAACCTCTAAGTACGTTTTTGATTTGCGTCTTTGATCGACATTTTGACAATTTTCCTCAGGGAAATTTCCTGCCTGTCTGTTTTCCTGGGAGCTTGTTTCTATGTACAGAAGACTTTGTGCCTTTAATTTTTCAACGGTGGCCACTTTTTAGTGGCCATTGTGTTTGTAGTCTCTCATGTAGAAAGTTGCGTTTTAACTTTTCAAAATTAGGAGCACATGGCATATTTATTTTTTCAGCTTAATTCAAGAAAAAGTAAAATAGAAGCAATAGCGCATGTCGTGTCAGAAAGCTTACACTGGTCGGTGGGTGGGTGGTGGCGATGCATCTTGCAGGGCGAGTCCTGCTTTGGCATTTGATTGTGTTCTTCTGTATGCAGCCACTGGAAAAGTTGACGCGGAGGGCTGGCCTTGCCCTCTTCCTGGGACGTTTGTCTATTTCACCAGAAAACTAGGAATAATCTGACAGTGAATTCTGTGATTCAAGAAGTTCAGTGGGAACTTTATTAAATAAGAGGCTTTGTCTCAAAGGTCAAAGCATGAGGACAAGTTCCTTTTCTAACTTCTTAAGAGAACACTTCATCGCTAATCAGCATTTATGTATACTGCGTTAGGAACCCTCTGAACTTCTATTGTCCTGCCAGAGCTCTGAGGGAGGTGGTTGTACGTGTTTTTACTGTGTTTTTGTCACTAGCTGTATTCATTAAAATTATTTAAACTCTGAGTTCTAGTTTGAAACTCTGAGTTATAAAAACTCATATAGAACTCAGTTCTATAAAAACTCTGAGTTCTAGTTTGAAAAAAACATTCACTTATGTAGAATTGAGAGCCCTTCTCTGGAGTGTTTAAAGGGCAATGCTATTCACAGCCCTTTCAGGGTCTCCGTGTGTGTAGACTGTATAAATATTTTCCTACTGTATATACGTGTACCGTGTGTGTATGTATGTACTTCTTTTTGTACTTTGTCTCTCCACTACATGTGTGTGTGTTTATACGCTATGTGGATATATGTGTACTCTATTTGTATATTTGTATCTATAATATATATTGTGCATACTGTATGTATGTATCCTTTATGTGTACATATGCTGTATGGATATATATGTGTGTATACTGTATAGTACCAGGAGTAGAGCTCCAGCTGGGATCTATTGACATTCCACCTGGCTAGCACCGGAGAGTGTATGGGATAAAAACAGTGGTCTTTGCTGTTTAATACATAGCAGATGAAATTTGGCAAGTTATTGGACTTTTGCTACAATGCAGGAACCAGTTGTTTCATTGCTGTGAACGCACATTTAATCATTATAATGGCTCTGTGACACGGGTTTTATCCCCAGATGAGTGAGAAAACTTAAACAATAGTGACTTGTTTAAGGGAAGGAAACTAAAGTAATAACATATCAACTATCTAGTTTTCCTTTACTTCCTTATCATAGCTTTTGTTTGTAGCACTTAATAAATGAGAAGTTGCCATCCTCAGGAAATGTGTGTTCATTTTCCTACTGTTTCTTTCCTCAGAGAGTAGTTACTGTTGTGTGTTTTTTGTCACTATGAAGCAAAATCCATCTAATGTTGCTAATATAAACAGGTCAAAATAAACACAGTATCATTCTGTGTTAAAATTGAAAGTGATACATAAGTTCATTTTGAGGTCCTTATTTGGAAGGATAAGGAAGACGACATGTAGGATGGAGGAGTGGAGCACTTTTAAGTAAACAGGGAAAATAAGAACTTTTGTAAAACATTTCCAAGTCTGGGATTTGAGAGTAAGAGATCGCCAATCTAAGATTGTCTATGGTTCTTTGGGATTTTTGAAATCAGTACTTTCAATTTTCCATTTCATTGGAAATTTCACTTTTGATGGATGGTTGCTAGAATAACCTTTTTCAGAACAAAAGGACAGTCCATCTCTAGGGTGAATCCCGGGTTCTACCTTCGAGAAAGGGCAGTTGCTTGCAACTTTTTAAAAGGCACTTTTTTTGTTCTTTCCTCTTCAATGGTTAAAACAGTTCTCTGGGTTTGTTCCCAGCCAAGTTCACCGTATTACGTAGCCATAAATTTCTGACAGGTGTTCACAGACTTTGTCATTCATGGTTATTTAACTTTTCGCATTAAAAAGAAAATCTTGTACTGGTTAAGTTTGAGTACCTTGAAGGAGGGTGTGTGTTTTATGCTTTTAATGAGCAATAGGGCTACAGGCCCCTTCATCTGGCTGTTTATTCCTCTGACAGTGGTTCGTTGTTCTCACCATGTGCCGAGCGCGTGGTGTCAGCTGCTTAGGGTACAGAGATGAATGCAAAGTTCCTTAATTCAGGAAGCTCTGACCACCTGCAGAGAGCGAGCATGGGACAACTTGGTGTGATAAAGTGTAAACGGGGGCCGTACAAACTGTTATGGGCACATAGGAAATGGCGTTGACTTGAATGTGATTAATTTTTCAAATTTACTTTTTTGCCTTTTTAAATTCCTAGTTACAGTCCTGATGTTTTTCTTTTTCTTCCTTTAAAAAAATTATTGCTCATCAGTGAATTAGTGATAAATTACATTTATGTGTTCTAAATCTAGTGATTTATTTAACTGGAAGCCATTCTCTTTGTACTATGTCAAAAGACAGTTCAACTTCACATTGTTAAAAGATTGGTCAATATTACAGGATTCATTCTTACAGGAATTTGCTCATTTATGAACAAATTAGGCATACTTTAGTTGTAAAAGAGTTAGGCATACTTTAGTTGTGAAAGTGATTAGTTCAAATTTAAACATTTTGAGCAATGTTGGAAAGATACACAAGATCATAATAAAAAAATATATAGATCAAGTATTAGCTAATGAACTTTATATCTTAAGCAAATGGAATGTGGACGTTAATTTGTGACAATGTCTTCATTTGTGACATTCTATTCTAACATTATTTAGGCGCAATAGCATCTGATTTTATTAAACTGGGGGAAAAGTAAACTGAAATGAACATTTTTATCTTCTGGTGTCACAGCAAATCTAAGATCTCTGTAGCTTTGAGTGTTTGAAAAAAATTGTATTTGCTCAAGTAGAGATTGGACCAAAAAGAAAAGAGAAAAAAAATTGATACCATGTCCATGACTTTTGAGAGCCTGTGTAAACACCTCTGTGGTTATGCCAAAATCTTTTTGTAAAATTTAACACATCTTGAAAAGAATGTGTGGGTTTTCCCATCAAGAAGACGAACGTTAGCTGTCCTTTCCTGAATTGTAGCCTGTCAGGGTGCCCTGCCATGGTTACTGATGCATTTTTTCCTGTTTCTCAATAAAGATTAGGTTTGGGCCAGGATACTTTAGTTTGTCACGTCATGTGAGGCTGTCATCTGAGGAATTGTTTTCTACTTCACTGTTCCCATTATTTGAAATATTGTTTCCAAAGCACACACTACTGAATTTTTTCATTTTATTTATGCACATAAAACAATGGAATAATTATTAGTTATGCAATTCCCTATTCTTGGTTATTTAGTTGTGGAAAGATAACAGTGGAGTTTACCTTGCTAAAATCTGTGCTAGGAATTGTGTAGAATCTTTATGTAAAATGACTAGTTTATTAGCTTGAATTATACATGTTTGTATATAAAAGGGAAAAGCCTTATTGCTAAATGGAGTAATCTCTTTATTGATGTGAGTAAAGGTTTAAACTTATTGACCATCTAGTCAGTAAAACGCATTATAATGTGACTTAGTATGAAAAAAGCATCAAGAATTTTTTTTTTATCTGCCATGAAATTTTCTTAGACTCCTCTGCAAGATACTTAATTTGAGTGGACAACCAAGTATCCCCAGTGAGGGAAATTACTGCCAGGGGGGCCATTCATAGAGTTCAGAAGTCTTAAGCATGGACAAGTTTTCTACAAATAATCTTGTTACTTTCGAGTCCTTGTAGTGATACTGTTACGACCACAGTATTACTTGTGTAGGAATTTAAGAACGCTGCTTTCATGAATAAAATACCATTTCTTCTTAGCGTTTCAGTTGTGAGTTTTGAGATGTGTAAAAACTCTAACAATTTCTTTCTCTTATAGAATTACTTTGCTTTTTTTTAGTTTAAAAAAAACTTGAGTGCTTACAAGATTGAAGCACATAATCATTAAAAAAGAATTCACGTGTGGGCGAACTGCCCAGCTGCTGTCTCCCTCGGTCTAAACCGGAGTAGTGTAAATTTAATTGTGTTTTACTCTCTTACTAGTATTGAAATTTTCTTTGTTAATCATCCTTGTTCCTTCAGTATATTATTGCCTAAAGCCTCGGACAAGTAGACTTCTCTTAATCAGAACTCTTATTTGATTGCTAAAAGTTGGAAGGATTTTTCGTTCCCTTGGTTGTGAGTTAATAACTTTGACGTTTGATATGCTACATTTGATAGCAAAAGCAACAAAACCCAGAGAGTTCACTTATATTACTAAAATTTATGTGCTTTGAAGTATCTTCCTCACAGAATGAAAATGATATCTTTCATTTGCGGGTTGGTTATGTTGTTTCCTGAAAACGTTTTTATCCTATAGCCTTATTCGGTAGTTGGGTAGTTATGCCCTGTTGTTTGTGGAAAATTCAGAGAGATGGAGGCCTTGACCCTGAAAGGTTTTCTGTGCTTTGAGAGATCTCTGTCTTCGGCTACTTATTTAGCATAATACTGTTGGCTGTATTTAGTCTAATACTGGAGAAGGCGGATTCCTGGCCAGGCTGGTCTTTGAGGGAGTAGCTCCTGGGGTTTACCTGGTGGAGCCTGAGGGAGCCGTTCTGTCACCTGGACCCGCACGTTTAAACTGGACCTGCAGATCTCTTGCTTCTGTATGAAGGAAAAGTACATCTGTGGCTTTCAGATGAGTAGAAGTTATACTAAAAAGGGTGCTCACTTACCACTTTGTCTTGGGGATTCCCAGGAAGTTTTGTCCTTGGGGATCTGTAAGTACACTCATTGTGAAGTCTGCAAAGTATTTACTGTTCCAGAGTGTATATGTTGTATACATTTAAACTCACATTGTTTACAAATATGTTATTTTAAAAAGTGGCAAATAATAGAAAAAACCTCCCTCATTAAATTCTCTAAGAAGCTGGCGATACTCATTCTCTTGGAGGGGTGTAGAAGAAATACTGAGGAGGTGTTGCCAGCATTAGACTTGCCCACTGCGTGCGAGGTCCTGCGTAGCTGGACGGGAACCGAGGTGACAGGAGGCGCCCTGTGCCCTGAGGGGTGAGGGAGTTTGTGGCGTGTAGGATGCCCAGTTAACTATGATGTAAAGGCAGAGTGTGATACGCTGCGGAGCTGAGAGAGAGAAGACGTACGGTTAACAAGTATGAGTGAAATGTTGGGCCACGTTGGAAAACTTGCTGCCCACAAACCAGGCGGCATCTTGACACATTTGATCCGTAAAACACGGTGTGTAAGGCCGAGAGCTCGGGCTCCCTGTGCATCGAGTCCCCGCCGTCCTGGTTGCCACTGGGGTAACCAGGATCGAAGGCTGTTGCTCATGCTGGAGTCCCGGAAAGGGCTCCTTTCAAAGAGGAAAACATTCCTAGAGCCCCGGGGTAGATTTCAATGATTTTTATTATAATGCTGCTTAGATATTGCAAACACAAAACCAAACATTTATTCTTGAATTCTTATACTTCTTCCGTAACTATTGATACAAAGTATTTTGCAAGTTAAATAACAACACTACATAATCTATTAAATTCAAATTAACGTTAAGTGACATTTTCCTGAAACTAAACCGCTGCTTGCCTCATGAACACGGTGCTATCTCTGCGCCACAGGCCTCGTGAAGGTCCGATTCTCGTGTCAGTGTTAGAAATCGTGTGCAGGCTTTGTTGCTGCAGGTGGCTGGAATACCTCACAGACCACGTCACCAGCCTTGGTCACAGCCACGCAGCCGGACCCTGGCACCATGTGATCATGGAACTCACACATGTTCATATTAATTTTTAAGAATAATCATTGTGATGAAAACACAAAGTGAAAAAATTCCTCCAGTGACCTGGAAATGTGTCAGCTGACTTGAGCTGAGAGGCCCTGACCCCAGGAAAAGAGGGACAGAAAGAAGATTAGTAGGAACAGGAAGGTAAAGAACAGGAGGGAGAGGGAGGAGGGAGCGGGTGCCGAGGCTGAGCCGTGGGCCACAGTCCTGGTGGGCAGGGCAGACCCTGGGGAGGTGACGGTCTCTCACTGGTCACGGGGCCGTACAGACGGTGTGTGCGCGACTGTTGTCGCCGTCGGTTGTCATCTCTGTCAGGTTGGAAAGGGAAGCGTGGCCCCCCCTTAGGTTCCTTTTGCTTCTGGTATTTGTCAGGGCGCAGTTGAGTGGCTTCTCCATGTACATGCAGGGACTGACAACACTCTGTAGCGTTCTGCCGAGCGATGGCAGCTTCAGGTTCTCGGGCAGGTGGTGGAGAAAGCCCCGTCTGTGATTGGTGAGGCCAGCGCTGGTCCAGGCGGCGAAGCTGAGCTCGCTGGGGACCGAAGCGCGACGCCTTTGCCTCCCGGGAGCTCTGAGGAGCATCTTGCCTGGAAAAAAATAATACTTATCAAGTAGAGCTGAACGAGGAGAAGAATGTTCTTCTTACAACAGTAAATGTGATTTTAAATGACTAATGAATCCTAACTTTTAATTCTTGCTGAAACCCGTGCGCTCTGTTTTTCTTTGAGTGGAAATAGTTTGCTGATATGAATTCACGATTAGTTGATTGTCTCATGTGTGCAGGGTGGAGTTCTGGGTGTGGGAAGAGTCGAGTGTGTGCAGGCAGGTCCCTGCTCTCAGCAGACTTTAGCCAGTTGGGTGGAGCAGCATCCGTGCAATAGAGGCCGTCAAAGCACAGACCCCGGCTGCACCCAGGGGGAGGAGAGGTTTTAGAGCCGCTCAGGCTGAAGGAACGTTTGAGCCTCGTGCGGCAGTGGGACGTTTGCATAGGTGGAAGGGTGCACCTTTCTGGGCTGTGGGAAACCGGAAGAAGGAAGCGGGGGACCTGTGGGTGTGTCTCAGGAATGCACCTGAAGGACCCGGCTTGTGTTGGGGGAATGACGTTGGGATGGGGGGGTGCAGGGCGGGGGCCACCGCCGAGGTTGGGGGTGTCAGAGTGGCCTTTGCAGGACTTGCTGGTGCGTGGCGCTGGGCGGTGTGCTTGGCCTCTGTAAAACTGTTTCCTTATCCATACAATGGGCGTAATAAAACACTTAGGATTTTGATTAAATGAAATGATGCACCTGGAGCTCCTGGCGCGTGATAAGCTCAGTAGATGGTGGCAGCAATAGGTCGGACTAAATGTCAGAGCCTGGTGGAGCCAGGTGACTGAATCCACGTGGTGCCGCAGGCATCTTGGAGTCTTGGTCACAGGAGTGATGGCCTCGAGGTGGCACTTAGGAGACTTGGGTCTGTGGCGTCCAAGCTCGGCTGAAGCCGAGAGGCTATTAGGGAAGCCCAAGCAGGAGCTGATCGGACACTAAGCGTGGGTAAAAGGAGGAGGAAACACAGAGGTCTGGATGCCACAAACATTGTAGGTTTCTGGCTGCCAGAACGTGTTGATTTATAGCTATAGAAAGATGAGCAGAAGGAAGCCCAGAAAAACCTTAAGTCTGAAAGAATGGTGCTGGGGTAGAATTGTTGGCTAGGTCAAGGTCGCGTGTTTCTCTCTGGCAGTTCGCTCTCCTCCCACGTCCTGCCTTGGAGGGCAGGGCCTCTGCCTCCCTGGCACTGCAGGCTCTGGCCGGCTCCAGGACAGCAGGCCTTGCACGGAGACACCGTGCAGAGCAGAATTTGCCTCACTGTGATGAGGGCTTAATCTATTAAAGCCACAAATAAGAAGTCACTCCACTTTATTTTGCAGCAATAAATAAATTTAAGGAACGATCGTGTAATGTGTTGTTTTTGTTTCTTTAAGTAGTAAAACAAACTGGTATCTCTCATTTAACTGAGTGTTATTCCCAATTTAATGTATCACGTTGAGAAGCCAAAACATGCTTTGCTGTTACTTAGCATTTGACTTTGAGCTAGCTTATTTTCACACAGGAAAGCCAGTTCCTCATTCTGTTGTCATACATCATTATGTATCTCGAATTGTATTTCTACGTAGCTGAATTACATCCCTTGTTTGGGCTTTTACAAAAGTCTATTCTGTTTTAAATACATGCTGGTGCATCTCCATTGAGTTTTTCCAGAAGTGCAAATATTTCTGGCATGTTAAAGAGCCAGTGATGTTATTTTATAGGAACACTTTGTGGCTGAAGCGGAAGCTAGAACCTTCGGTACACAGCAGGGCAGTGACCACATAGGTCTCTTTGCAAATTCTTTTTTTCCAACCTTTGAAAACGTAGAAATCGTGGCTAGCTCCCCGGAGGTGACTCGGGTCGTGGTTTGCAGGCCCTTGACCACATCTTACTCAGGGGTTTCGTCTTTCACACCATGAGCAGGACTTGCGCTTCATTTACCTCATTGCTTCGGCTAGAATCCATCAACCTTAGGCTGAGATTTACTTTAAACAAATTTGAAAGATCTCTCTTCCCTTCTACGTGGACTGTGGTTTTTTGGCAAATGCAGGTGATACTGCTGCTGCTGTTTATTCTGTTGTAGGCCAAATAAAATACAGACTGTGCCTTGGTGCTTTGGTTCTGTTACCTCTCTAGAGACAGGTCAGACACGGCTCAGAGAGGGTGTACACTTGCAGAGGAGGTTCCAGTAGATGATCATTGTGCAGATTGAATAACTTTTTTCTAAAAGCATGTCACAAGACTTCTAATCCCTTCTCATCTACTAATCTTGTATGACTGGTTCATCGTTTTGCTCCCATCTGGATCTCTGAAACTTATTGAAAAATACTACTCTCCCCCCCATTTAGAACTTTAGCTCTGACTTCGTGAGTGTGTTGTTCTTACTCTTTAGAATTCTAAAAACCAACAAGAAACCACAGGTGCTGTGTTGTTCTCTTCCCTTTCCTGCTTTCCTGCTGGATGTGGGAGTTATTTGGGGGGGGGGTGTCCCCCCAGGGCATCCTGTGTTCCCTCTGGGGGCAGGTGGAGTTTGCTGTGCTTGTGTCCACACGCATCCTCTGTGACAGTTCACGTGGCTGTGCCATTGCCCTGTGCAGAGGACTGTGCACTGTCACTGGCAGTGACCTGGGGCCTGGGGCCCAGCTTCAGTGGGGAGCCTGGCACCAGAGCCATGCCCGGACCTCTATCGGAAACCCTTTTCTCCACGTCATGTCAAGGCTCAAGGTTTGTAAGCCAAACAGATGATTTGTTTCCCAGAAATATTCAGATGATTTAGGAAGTGTTTTTGATTAAAAAAATCAACAACCTAGTTAATTGTCTGCCAAGTTTCTTCCCTTTGTGGGAGCATTGTCAGCAGGTGCCAGAACCACCTGGGGGCTTGTTGAAACAGGTCACTGTCCTTCCACCTGCTCACATTTGCTGAATGTGTACATTTCCAGCAAGTCCTCAGGTAATGCTGACCTGGGCTCTGAGCGGCCCACGGCTTGCTAACGTTTAGCTTATTTCCGTTTGCTTAGAATTACTTTTCTTTCTGAGTAGGTCAGTTCATCTCAAAGAGATTTAAGCTACTGGAATGTTGGTTCTGAAATTGCTCCATCATCCTTTAGCAGTTTGTGGAATAGAATTTCTCTCATCCAAGCCTCAGCTCAGAGGCAGAGTTTGTGGTTTGGGTGAGGGCCACACCGTCCTCACCTTGGACCTGGTGGCACGTCTCCTGTGTGTCAAAGGAACCACCAGTGCCACCATGCGTGGTGCGCCATGACCGTCTGCTAAGTGGGCCTGGCTCTAGAAGCAGGACTACAAGTCACAGACCTCTGCTGCGCTCCTGTCTGAGTCACTCAGAGGTGCTGGTGTTGTCTTTAAAAACGTCGCCTCTGCAGTGAGATATTTGAGGAATCTGAGCCAGCAGCTGCCTGAGGAAGGCTCAGGCCTCCTGTGCCCCGTGTGTGGCAGTGAAGGAACCTCACTCGCCACTGGGAAAGGGCGGGGAAGGTGCTAATGCTCTGCCTCACAACACCGGTGTTCTTTCATGCTTTCTGAATGTGTGAGCTCTGAAGCCTAACTGAACTGTAAAAATAGCAACTGTGCCAGTGTTAGCACTGTTTATCTTTGTGCTACTTAAAAGAAAAGGAAGGTGACTCTAACAGCGAAGGGTTTGGTGGTTCCTCCTGCTGGCTAATAGTGTATCGTGGACAGATAAAGGACAGCGCAGCCTTTAAAGAAAACGTTACACGTTTATGCTGCAAATGAATCGAGGGAGAGAGCATATTTGTAAGACCCCCGACTAGGCTTTTAGTAAATGGTAAAATAGGCAAAAAATTACATTATAGCTCTTCAGAAATGCTCAGTGTGAACTACAGTTTTTTGGACTGAGGATTTTAATTTAAGAAAGTCCTAAAAGAAAGTATGCATCACAAAGTGCTTATTCTTTAAAACGTGTTCCAACTTTCAAGTAGACGTTTGTTTTCTGGTGTGTTTTGGAATCGGCCCCATTCTGCACGACAGAGTTCCGAGGCACCGGGACTCGGGTCTCCCCCCGTGGGATCCGCACCTGCAGGAGGGTGTATCTCGGGGGACAGATCACAGATGGGGTGCTCGGCCCAAGGCACACCCCACTTTCCCAGGTGTGTGATAAGGGCTGTCAATAGTTTCTTTCCCCGTTCAGACTCAGCAGTATTTTTATTAAGTTGTTAAACTGTTTAATGCTTGTAAGCAGTGTGCCAAGTTGGAGAGAGTGTAATTCATATATTTGTTTTCTTTGCCATTTGTTCAGCTTGTACTACCCTGTAAGTACATGTTTTTATTCTTTAGGTTTTGAGCAACTCCATGAGTTTGAAATTTAAGTGTGTTTGATATGCTGTTAGAAACTAAACACATGTGGCAAATGGAAAAAGCACAGTTTTATATCCTATTCCTTTAGCACATGTGAATTCTATGGTTTTAAATTCTAGGGGAAGTTGGGTCGGTAGTCTGTGGAAAATGTCTTCTTTTAAAATTGGAAAAACTTATTAATCCTCATATGCCCTGTTTAAAAAGCAGAAACAAGATGGAAAAGAAATTGTCAGGGCCAGTTCTAGCTGAAGACAGTTTCACTTTGTGTGAAATGTATGTGTTTGAAAGTTCTAATAATGACTTTGCATTGTGGGGGAGTGTGTTGGTTAACCGTTGGCAGTAACTCTTTTGGAACTCAGGTACTGTTTTATATTTCTAGGAGTCTCATGTTGTTTACTCAACTGAATTAACAATTTTGAAAGGGTAGTACTCTTTTTGTTCTTAAAGATACACGTAAATGCTGGCATAATGCTTTGTGCAGACAGGACGTTACGCTTGGTCTGTTGACTGCGTGGATGTGTCCTCCCGCCTGTGGTCACGTGAGGCTTGGAGCTGACTGTGGCGGGCTGGGCCCAGGCCTGGCTCAGCCGCCCACGGCAAGGGCCTTCACCGAGGGCTTCCTGACCTTGGGGGAGCGATGAGACCGTCTTGTATGTACAGTGCACAGTGGCTTGTTGCTTCCTTTTTTGGAAAGAAGGGAAATTTGGCAAGCAAAGGGGACCAAAAAGTTTTTTTCCCTTTTCTATTTATCCTTGAAAAGACTGGCCTGGCAAGTTTTTCAGTAGAAAACCAAATACACTGAGTTGTAACGCATTTTGCTTGAATATCATAAAGATCAGGAAAAAAAAGAAAGACTTCTGTTGTTGTTTGAGTCCTCCAGGAAGTCAGGTTGGGAAAATATTTGTTTTCCGGTTTCTGGCTGTACATTGAGCAGTTTTCATGAGAGATGCAAAGAGCAAATGGGTGGATGTGGCTGAAGCTTGGCCACAGACTAGCTGTTCTCTGTATGGTACTGCTGTGTGTCAGGCACTGCTCTAAGTGGTTTGGGTGTGTTGACTCCTTGTAGAAGCCCTGCAAGCAGGAGCTGTTATTACCCCTGCTTTAGAGGTGGGGAAACTGAGGCTGACAGGTGCTGGCTAACAGCTAACAGCAGCCCCAGGGTTGGAGCACGTGCACCCTGGTTTCTGAGCTGATGTCCTTAACTAACCTAAGGTGCTACCTTGGACTTCAGCTTCTAGCCAAGATGGAGCAACAAGTGACCAGATTTACCCTTGTGTCTGGAACAACACAAACAGTGGAGAAAACATATGGAATGGTGGTTTTCGAGACTTTGGACGTCGGATGGTGAAGGCCTGTGAACTGAGCCCTGTGGTGGCCCCGAGGATGTTTGCAGGCCTTGGTGTAGGGAGAGGTCCCAGTGCCGTGGAACCTGTGATTGAGAGATGACACTTGTGGTCCCAGAAGACCAAGGACCTGAGTGTGGTCAGGTCCACAAGAGCCAGCGAAGTCCGCGTGGACACTGTTGCTTCAATAACACGAGAGAGAAAATGTTATTCACAAAATACCTGCCAGTAAATAATACAATAAATACCACAGACCTTCAACCCTTTGTATTTTCACAAGCCTTGCAAATTTGTTCACCTAAGTCTTTTTCTGTTCCATGTTTTCTACCATGATTAGTTACAGTACATCTTGGCAGATTCCACTTCAGGTTGTACTGAATTAGCATTTTCTCAATTTTGAAAATATTCTCCCCTATAGTTGATTCGCTCAGACTATTCTTGGAGGCTAATGCTTCAATTACCTCAAATTCAGCATTGATTCCTTGAATAAACAACTTTAGCAGTGTTGGAATTGTTGATTCGTCAAGAACCAAAGAAAACTACTCAGAATAATTTGCTCTTTTTAAAATTGACTATTGATGTAGCCCAGTAATCTGAACTCTTTAAGCAACTGTTCTCACTGAAAGGCTAATAATCTTTAAAAAGTTTATTTTCCTCTGGACACATATCTTTGGCTGCTGCAATCAGATACAATTTAATGCACTTAACGTCTGTCAATGACTCTCCTTGCTTGGCCAAGAGATGCGCCTCAGCAACTTTGGTTGCTGTCTCATTTTCATTATTTTTGTGAAATTCTGTAATGAAATATTAGATTTTAATTTTCTGATTTTTCTTGCTTTCCTATGAGTTGGGCATACTATGTTGAGTGCTTAGTTTGCCGTGTTGACATGTGTTGTGTGCACAGCAGCCAGCAGTGCCGCTGTACAGTGAACACAGTGCTTTGCCCTCTGAATCAATAACTAATCCATACTCCACTGTGCTTGAAAGCGGGACCCTTGAAGTCCACCTTGTCGTCTTTTCTCTGTTGACATGGTACAATCCAGCCGGGAGATTCCACAAGGACCGGACCTGCGAGGGCCGCGCACGCCCGCGTTTGTGCGTGAGTATCAAGCTGTGCTTGTTCCTGCTAAGCAGTCAAGCTTGTGTGTGCGGTTCCTTAAGAAACCACTCAGATTGCTTCTCCTCACGTCACCTGTTGTCAGGTGCCCTGGAATGTCCGCAGTGTGTGTGTTCACTCTCCAAACCTCTCAGTTTCTAGGATATTTCAGAGTGGACCATTTATTGATGAAAATATGAAAAGGTGGTTGAAGGAAGAGAACATGGTTTGGAACACGTTTGTTTTCAATGATGAAGAAACCTTTGAAACTAGTCATACCAACACTGTCATAAATGTTTAACAATGGACATTTGACATTTAAACAACGTTTAACACATCGACTGCCACACTGGGAAAAAAAATTTTTCCTTGGGTGTTTTATTACGAAAGTAGAATGAAAACTTTGGGAAAAAAATGATCCTTTCTAATTTAATGAAAAATTTGTTATTTTTTTATTGTTTTCTGGGTGTGAGTCATATGCAACTTGAAAAATAGTTCAAGCAAGCGGCTTCCGAGGTGAAGAGACGTGAGTTACATATGCTTCATGAGGCCCCAGGCTCAAAACTAACGTGAGTTAAATACAACTCACATGGCAGTTAATGTGTTAAAATGGAAGACATTTTAATGTAGACATCCTCTGGGAATGTCGATTTAAAGTGATGGCTGTAAGTATGCATATATGTGTATAGGCTGAAAAGAATGAATGTATCTGTTCAAAACCGGAATTTTGTCTGTTCAGTGTAGATTCTGTAATTTATCAGGTAGGAGTCTCTTGTTTCATGGTTCAGGTATGTGAAACTGAAATTATAAAAAATGACAAATCCTACTGTTCTTGACAAGAAAGACGCCTTTAAAAAGTGAGCCCCTATTCTTCTTGAAATAATGATTCATTTACAGAAATGTTCATGTGCAGCTTTGAACTACACTTTCAGCTTATTGATTATTTTAGAATTATAGTAACCTTGATTCTCTGGTTTCTGTGCCTGCAGCCCATTAAAAGTAGCAATTAGTGGAAGCTCGTGACCCAGCAGGTGCGGTGGGTACTCAGCAGCGGCAGGGAGCACCTGCTGGTGTCTGGGGTGTGGAAGAGACGCTCCACCCACCTGACTGCCCGTGACTTCCACGCTGGTGGGTCTTGCAGATGGTCCTCAGACCTCTAGAAGAGAACAAATTAGTCTCTAGGGAGGAAAATGTTTATTAATTGCATAAGTATTTGTTTTTATAATGGCTAAAACCCTGATTTTTGTGGAACCTCATGGAAGGAACCAAAGCCAGGTGTTGTGGTCACTCGATTGAAAAATCCCCTCCTAAGGGAGGCGCCTTCGAGTCTGACTGGCGGGCGAGGACCTCTCTGGAAACTGCGCCAAAGCTCAGGGTTCGGAGGTCCTTTAGCCCGTGTTGCGTGTTACTGGGTGCGTCACTACCTAATGACCTTCTGTGTGTTCTGAGCCCTCCCAGTGTGGCTTTCAGAGGAAAAAACTTGGGGAGAAGTGAAAGCCAAGAAAAGGGCCTTGACGATGCTCTGTGCTGTCGATCCGATCCCGTTGGGAACTTTGCGCCTGAGAATTGGAAACGAGACTCCTGGAGGTGCAGGTTGGCTGTGCCGAACGTGGGCTGGGGCAGAACGTCTCCCCCGGGGCCGGAGCCCCCCAGGCCGGAGACTAAGGGCCAGCCCGTCTCGTGGGACTCTTGTGCAGCGGGACAATTGCTGCCTCCTGTCACCAAGAGCCTCCCCACACCCAAGAACACGAACACACGGGAAATACCAGGAAGTGATTTTTTTTTCCTGTTGACTGTAACCAGTGTGGTAATTAATATTTTCCTGAATTAGCTAATCATTTTGGAAGTCATTGTGTTTTCAAGTGTGTTAATGACTGAGTTATCAGCAAACAGAAAAGCTTACTCTGAAACCAGCCTGAGAACCAACGGCCCCCCTGCAAACAACGGGCCTGTTCGGTGGGCGATTCACCTGCCCACGGCGCGGGCGAAGGGCGTGGAGAAGTGTGCGGGTGACAGACCAGGTGGTTCAAGGACTTAAATCTTGACTGACTCTTAATGGACAATGAGGTATTCTTATTTTTAAAAAATCTGTGTGTGTGTGTCTCATATGTCTCGGTGGGTTTTTGTTTTGCTTGTGGCTCTGGCCGCAGGACGCTGTCTCTCCCCTCTCCAAACCCCGCCCCGTCTCGTGGCACTTCCTCCTCCTGTGTCTGTGTGTTCTTCCCCCTGGGTTTTAACCTCTGAGAAGACCATGGCTGGGCCATGTATGCAGTAGATGCTCAGCAAGCGCTTGCTTTATCTGACTCCTTTTTATGTGTAGTTCCCGGTTCCTAAAATTATACTTGTTTTGGATTCCCAGTGAAACTTGGCATCAGGCCTGGGTGCCAGGGTGGTGAGAGAGACAGAGGCAGGGACCTGGGGTGGAAACGGCACATTCTCGTGTCTGTGTCTGTGTCGAGTTAAAGACTGATTGGTAAATGAGCAGGAATTTCCCCCGGCGTAGGTAGATGCCACGCGGCGTGCCCTGACCCGCCAGGACCGGAGTCCAGCTCATCTGCTGCCTTCCCGTGGTAGGTGGTGGTCTCTGCGTGGAGGTGTGGCGGTCTGCACGCTGGTTAGTGCTACCTGAGCTGAAGCAGAGGAGGACGTGGAGCAGGGCTGGTGGAGGAGCTGTGGGTTCTTGGATGGGGTCCCGGTGGGAGATGGGGAACGGCAGGCCTGGTATCTCTGCCTTCCCCAAACTGCCAGGAGGAATCTCAGCTTCTCACCTGCTGCACAGACACCACTGAAAGATGCAAATTAACCCAGCTATGTTGGGAGGCTTTGAGGCTCTGGGATGGTAGCTTTTGTTTGGGGCCGTGTTCCTTCCTGAATTAAAACAAAATTTCTGTGGCTGATGCTGATTACTTTTAAGTAGGAGACAAAGAATTCTGCCGAGGGCAGAAGGTGTCCCACTGCCCTTCTCTGGCACTTTCCACCAAGTCCCCCCCGAAGACCAGCTGTGCCAGGCTGAGACGGTGTCCCCGTCAGACGGTCCAGCATCAGAGGCACACACACCTGCCTGCGGACTTCTGAGTACCATGAAACGTAGCCAGTCTACCCCCAACTTGAGTGTAATTCTAATGGAAAGGCAAAATCTTACTTTTAATTTGCTGTGCGATCTCATAGATGTAAATATACAATTCCCATTAAACTTCCAAAATCTTAGATCTTTTCCAGACTCTTTGTTGGAAATCACCATTCTGGTCCTACTACTTTCTCGTCTTCCATGGGGGATGAAATCAAAGCCCAGAGAGGTCAGGGGTTCTCTGGGCCACCGTAGGGCTCCTGGCAGGCCTGGGGGCTGTTTCCTCCCGACATTCCGTCAGTAACTAGGCGGCCTTCCAGGGTGGCATCTGAGGTGGCCTCGACTTTCCAACTGGCTGGTGGATTAACCGACGTTTTCATTGTTTTGTTCCTATGTTGCCTCAGTTAACTTATAAGAATAAATATTTACCAGAAATATAAATAATTGGTGGAAATAATTGATGACAAGGTGGGAATTTATTGTAACGGTTACATTATCCAAAAGCGAGCGTTCCTCTGACGCAATAGCAGTTGTCTAGTGCAGGCGAGTGTGGTACACACTGATCTCGGAGACGTTAATTTACACTGAGTCGGGAACACAGCGGATGGAGACCCCGCGAGGGTGCGCTGGCAGAGCACCTACCTTCCCTAACTCAGAAGTGGCAGCACCTGGCTCTTGCCATCCACCCTGCTGTCCCGCCTGCCCTCCTGCTGGAGTGGCAGCTCCGGGGGCTGGGACTGTCTCTCTTCTCTACCCTGTGAACAGGGACCGACTTGCCGGCAGTGCCCGGGATATTTGCAAGTGGACGCGCGGCTGCTCATACGTGGGGAAGACCTGTGTCGTAACCGGATGGTTTGAGGTACGGCTGTATCTGTCTTAAGGTCCTCCTTTTCCTGCTGTGCTTGACATCATAACCCAGTTGTGAACTGAGGACTTCTGAATGGGCGTGTGTGCGTGTTCTGGGTGTCAGTGTCCGTGAAAGGAATACTCGCTTTTGGAGTAAGGTGATGGGTGGAAAGATGGAAAAACTGTTTCATAGGGGAAAAGTGCCTTAGGGCCCTCTCCAAAGGATATTTAGTAGAAACACCGAAAACTAGCGTTTTCATAAAAAGCCAAATGCTGAGAACTTGTTGGAGTTAAGTATAAATAAAGAGCACTGCCAAGAATCTGGTATGAACGGTCATTTCAGGAAACATTAATGCCTTCTCCCACTTTTCCAAATAGCTGGAGAATGAAATTCTCTCAAGCAGCATTAAAGACCTCATTTATCTCATGGAATTAGCTTTGTACTCCCCGGTGTCAGTCATCCGACAGCAGCAAGGGGCTTGGTTCACGTTTGTGTTTTCAGATGCCACTTTCAGGTGTGTGCGGGTCAGTGCTCACCTTTGAGGGAGCAGCCTTAGGTTTGGGGCGGCAGCGTCACACCCGTGGTCAGTCTGTGAACAGGGTCCTTTGCATGCAGGTGAAGGACGCACCTGGGGGGCGGATCCTTCCTCAGGTGTGGGGGGAAGGGGGAGAAGGGTGGGGGGGGAGGTTCCTTTGTCTAGTTCTGCGGCGTCCCCTTGCTGCCATGGCAGGTCCCAATTTCCACCTAAGTGTTGATGTTTTGGGGCCCTAAACGGTGTCTCTGCTGCTCCCTCATCTCCTGCTGTGACATTTGCTGCTGGGCCTGAGTCCAGACCCTCTGGCTGACCTCTGACCTCTGGGCCACGGCTCCCGTCTAGAGGAACCCAAGGTTCCCTTGGACAAAAACTGGATTTTCCACTGTGAGGGAGGTGGGAGATCAGCTCTCTGAAATTAAATATGGGCTAAAAGACTTATGCCAATCAATATTGCATTAATATGGCAGCTTGTGGTCATGTGATGGCATCTTCCTTCACACATTTCTGAACAGAGATTAGATTTGGGGGTTGAATTTCTAAAATTCAGAGAAAGAAGCCTTCTGGTTACGTTATTTTATGCAGATACCTTGGGTCTTCTCGCTCCGAGTAAGAATGATGAGGGGTGATGAGTAGCTTTGCCTCCCCCAGCTGGGGCCACAGGGCGCCACCGCGCCTGGCGCGTGGGTGCGGGTTTGGGCCGACTGCGTGACCTTGGGAAGCTGCTGGGGCCACAGGGGCGCCACCGCGCCTGGCGCGTGGGTGCGGGTTTGGGCCGACCGCGTGACCTTGGGAACTTGCTCTCTGGGAACCTGTTTCTTTCTCTAGAAAAGGAGAATAAATCGTTCCAACCCTGACGGGCTTGGCACACACTAAGTCCTCAAATGCTGTCTAGTTTTTATTATAGTTAATATTTTGGGAATGGTGTAGCTGGTGACAAAATTCGTCATGTTCACAATTTTTGGAATATTGTGAGGAAGAGAGCGAAACACCACCCTGATGTAAAGAGGAGGCGCTTGCTCCTCTCTGAGCGTTCGCTCTGCTTTATCAAGTCGTTTGGCCGCAGCTGCTGTGTGACGCCAGCTCTCGACTGTCGCAGTGGGGACTTGCCAGTCACTGGGGAGGGTTCCTGTCTGTCCCCAGGCCCGTGGGCGCGCTGTGCTCTCTCCCCACCCCCTACCCCTCGTTCTGCAGCAGAGGCGCAGACTTTGACGAGTTCCAGCCGGGGCTTCTCAACTTGGCTGGGGAAGGGCCCAGTTACTACAGAAATACGGAGCATGGGAATAGAATGTGAGCTACTTGTGTGTCTTGTTTTTTATTTTAATCGAAGTATAAAAGACAAGTGTCAAAACAAAATCAGTGCTAATTACGCTGCAGCACTCCAGGTCTTGTCTTGTCAGAGTTCCACAATTTCAAGTGCCTTGGCCGGAGCCCATGCACATTTCTGGCTGTTCTTCTACCCAGCGTTTAGAAGCGCTGCAGAGTGCCTGAGGGAAATATTGAATTTTGAGTTCTTTGATAAACCATTCCAGGATCATGTTTAATAAAACAATTTTAAAATTTACCCATAGACAAGTCTTGATTTAATAATAATTATTGCTGGTTGTCTCTGTCCTGGGAGCAGCCCCTGCCCGCGGGGCCGGCAGAGCAGGGCTGTAGCCCTCCGGGTCGTGGCACGGAGGGCGAGACCCACCCCAGGCCTGTCCCCTTCTCTCAGTTCCGAAAGGTTATTTATGGCAGAGTCGCATCACTGAAGGGCCCTCAGAGGTTCGACTCTGTCTCAGTACGATGGTGCGTGGTGTTTGTGTATTGCAGATATCAAAGGGTGAAGCAGCAGGCACAAACCTACAGACCAGGTGCCCAAACAGAATTATTGACGTTTTGGTGTATTCATAAATGCATATACAGGTGCCCCAATACATATACCTCCCCTTACTGGATTGTATGTTGTGTTTTGCATGTTGCTTTTTTTTTGCTTAACATCATATTATGAGCTCTTGAGAAGAAAAGGGGCTCTTGGCAACCTTTGAGGTACTGAGAGAAACGTGGTCTTGCTGGAGCATGGATGAGAGAGGTGGGCCAGGCAGACTGTTGCAGCCTGTGGACCAGCTGTCTGTTGCTGTGTAACAGGTGACCCCAAAACTCAGTGGCTTCAGACAGCAGACACCTGTTGTCTTACAGTGTCTACAGGTTGCAGACGTGGGGGCAGCGTGGCTGGTGGTTCTGGCCCAGTCTTCCTGGGTTGCGGTGAGGATGCCAGGGCGGCGGCCATCTGAGGGCTCCACTGGGGCGGGAGGTTCCCTTCCCAGACAGCGGCTCACGTGGCCTCCCTGGGGCTGTGGACGTGCCCTGACCACGGGGCAGCTCCTTCCCGAGCCAGAGAGGTGGGAGAGCTGGTCTTCCACAGCCTCCAGTGAGCCCAGGAGGCAGGATCACTGGCGTCTTGGGGCTGCTGCCCCCACCGTGCAATAGCCTGGGGCATGCTCTCTCCTGAGCAGGGGAGTGGCAGAACCTGGCTGTGATCTGGGGCGAGGTGGGTGTGGGAGTGGTGACGCCGGGAAGTCAGGACACTGGCTGGGGACGGAGGGGCTGTGCCGGGCCGAGGCGCATGGATTGCTCCTGGGGGGTTCGACGTGTTCTCAGCGCAGGCCAACTCCTTACGGCTGCGTTTGTTTTGGGTGTTTTTCTGTGTTTTGCTTGATGTTTCAATTAAAAAGTTGCTCTGATACAGCAGGTGTGGGGGATGGGTTCTGGCTGCTCTAGGGATCCCTCCGGCACCCCCGACATGGCTTTGTGCTGCACGTCAGATAAGAATGGTTGGAAATTGGAAATGTGGCCGTAAAAATGAGAGTGGGGAGAATGGGGGGGGTGCTGTGGGGAGGGTGGCAGTGCCAGCTCTTGGGGGCGGTTTTTTGGACGGAGTGTGGGGTGGCGTCGTGGGCCCGTGCCGGGGGGGAGCCAAGCTCGCGCTGGCCCAGGCTGTCCCGAAGCGGCTCCTGTCCCAGCCGGTCTCCATGTGTCCTGCGGTCCCCGTCCCACGAACGCTCGTTCTGCGCTCCGGCTTCCGGGAGCAAGTCGGGGGTGTTTGCTGCGCGGGCAAATGGCCTTTCTCTCGGGGGGCTGGTCTGCGCCTCGAGGTCTCTGGGGTCTTGGCTTTGGCAACTGCCGCCCGTCGGCCCCCCTGACGGCTGGGCCAGGGCCGAATGTGCTGGAGCAGTCACTTGGCTGCTGACTGGTTTTTAGGTGTAAAACATCCCAGGACTTTGTTGAAAAACAACATTAGAACAGTAAGAATGTTTGTGATGCCAGATTGGGAAAAGTGCTTTAAAATTAGCTTTGTGGGGGAAGAAATAACGATTGAATGGTGAAAATGAAAATAAAGAGAATGTTGAATTTAGGATGATTATTCTCGAGTAACCACAAAGTTAGTCTGGGGAGGGTTTGGGAGCTCGGAGAGGCTGGAGCGAGAGAGGGGGAGCCGCGTCCTGGGGGGCGTGGGCCCCGGCTGGCTCTCTGCTGCGTTGGACTCGGCTTGTTCCAGTCCGTGAGGCTGTGCTGCCCTTTGACGTCCTGCTCCTTGAGCCCCCAGAGGGTCTCGGGGCCGGTCCTGGCTGGCGGGACCCCCAGTGCGCTGCCTGGAGCCTGACATCGCGTGTCCTGGCATTGCGTGTCCTGGCATCGCGGCCCTCTGTCCACTCACGGGGCGTGAGGTTGGCCGCCGTGACTCTGCCGGGTGTCAAGGGTGGGGTGGTGCTGGAATAGTCCTCTGGGTCCCCTCGTAATCAGATCTTAAAATTAAAGTCAGGAGGAGACGTGTTAAATGCCTGGATAATTACACGCATCTATTGAGGGCTCTGTGTAGGTGCACGGTCTTCCTGGTTCCCTGGAGGGAAGTTTCACTGCTCCTAACTGTGTGGGAGCTAAAACCTGGGTGTGGCCCAAAGCAGGGGGGCCTTGGGCTGGAGGAAGTGGCAGGGCCGACCGTGGACGTGACTCCTTGGGCTCCAAAATGCAGTCGCTGCACAAGCTTCGTCCTGGGCCATGCTGCTGAGCTGGACGAAGAAACCATCGTGGCAGGAGTCTAGCAGTGGAAGTGTCAGCTTGCGAAGTCCTCCTGTGGGCTGGACCCTTCGTAAGTGACGGGTGGTGGCATCTTAGAAACCCCGCAGGAAGAACAGAGGGTCAGTGCACGGGATCGGGGCGTGGTGTTAGTGGCGGCCCGCGGGGAGCGCTGTTGGCAGCTCCACTCTCGCCGTGGCCCGGGAAAGTCACTTAACCTCTTGGTCTCATTTGCTTCGTGTGTGGAAACGAGGGTTTTGATTTGCACATTGATTTACAGCTTTTTGGAACTGAGGTGCCACCACTTATTCCATGAAAGAACCTTGTACCAGCAACAACAGTTAAAAATAAATGTGCTCCATCCCCCTTTGTTTTTGTTTTTAGAGACAGGGTCTTGGGTCTTGCTCTGTCACTGGAGTGCAGTGGTGTCGTCACAGCTCACTGCAGCCTTGAGTTCCTGGCCTCAAGGGATCCTCCTGCCCCAGCCTCCCAAGTGCTGGGATTATAGGTGTGAGCCACTGCTCCTGGCCTGCTTTTTCTTTTTGATAGATGTTCATGGGGCCTAAATTGTGCAGCTACTCTGCTGGGCACTGGGCTTACGAAGGTAAACGAGGTGAAATCCTGTGTTCTGGAGGCTGCCTGTGTGCAGCTCCTGGGAAGCTGGTGGTGGAGGGGGTGGGTCATGCATGTGAGCACATCTGTATGTCAAGGCCTGGCTGGGGTTGGGGATGTTACCCCAACCAGCAAGCAGACGTGGGGAGTGTGTGGTCAGTTGGAGGGGGTGTGCAGGGCTGGGGACGTTGCTGTTTTAGGTCAGACACCCGGGGTTGTCTCACGGATCACAGGGAGCAGGGAGCTAAGGACATCTGGGCGCAAGTTGTGCGGTGCCCTGAGGAGGTGGGCGTGTAGCTGGTGTCCAGGGAATAGGGCGCTCATAGGCAGGACGGGAGGTGGTGTAGCCCGGCAGGCTGCACTTGGCTGTCGCGGGCGAGCGGACGCAGCCTTTGGCCTGGTGGGCCCAGGTCCCTGTCGCTGTGATCGTGGACTGGCAATGCTGCACCTCCCGCCTGCTCCAGACTCTCTTGTTAGCCCTCTCCCGCTAGGGAGCCCCAACCTCCAGGTCCTGTGCTGTGGCACACGGCTGACTGCCCCCTCCTGTGTGCGGAGCCCTCAGAACCCCAGACCTCAGGCTCCACCCAGCCCACGAGTCTTGCTGGTCCCCAGCAAGGCCAGACCCCACCCCTCACTGGGCTGGTTTATCAGGGTCGCCTGAGGATGAGGTCGTGTCTCCTGGGGCCAAGGAGCAAGGCGGCCTCCTGCCTTCTGTGGCTTGGTGGCCCCGTAGGACTGTGGGGACCTGTGAGGCGAGAGTAGTGAAGTCCTCTGTGTCCTGTCCTTTGCTGGAGTCTGGAAAGCAGTAACAGGCTAACTTGCCAGCTTGCCCGCGGGGTAAAATGCACTCCAGGCGGACACTTGCTCCCACGTTAGGGTCCGGGAGAGGCCCGGAGCTCACAGCAGCCCAGCCCCTCCCCAGCCTGGGTCCCCGAGGCGTGTCGTCCACACTCTGTCTGGGGTGGGGGTGGCACCTGCTTGTCCCCCCTTCTGGCACTGGGCGTGGCTCAGCTGTGGTGCCTGAAACCCCAGCCGGGGGGATTGAGGCTCATTCCCTCCCAGCAACTCAGTCACCGGGCGGCCGCTCTGCAGCCCTCAGCGTCTCGGAACTCACGCGGCTCTGCCCACCACTGCCTCGTGCTGGCTCCCAGCGGCTTCTGCCTGGCGCTCGGGGCCGCATACAGCAGGTCACGTCTCCCCGCGGCCTCCCCCGTGCAGACCATGGTGACTTCAGCCGTTCAGTGCAGGACGCCAGCTCCCGACACCCGGCTGTCTCAGGCCTTCAGGGTGACGTCCTGGAAGGCGTGTTAACCAAAGCTTAGCCTGTCAGACGCCCGCATGCTTGAAATCCAGCTTCCCCGTGTTAGGTGCCCTTTGAGGGCGCTGGTTAGAGAACGCGGAGATGGGGACACCGCGCCGCACCCTCACGTGCTCGCTCCTGGGCCCCAGCGCCCCGTCTGCGCGGTACCCGCCTCCGAGAGCGTCCTGCAGATGAAATGAGGTGCTGAGAACCGGGCGCTGTGGTCACTAAACCTCTGGTAGTTGCCGAATCTGGGTCCGCTGTGTTGTGTTCATCACTGTCACCTGTCCCGTTTAGTTTCTCTTTGCTAGTGTGAGGAGAGAGACTGTCCCAGCTGGGCGGGGGCCCCAGGTAAGAGATTACTGGGCTGTTTTTAAGGACATCCTACAGAGTGCACAGTAAGGAATTTTACTATAGAACAGAAATCTTAAATAGAAAAGAGACAAAACGAAAGAATATTTTCAAAAAGCTAAATATGCCCAAATGAGTGCAGTTAACGATTATCTTAGCGTATCTGAAAGTTTTGTCCGTAGCATTATGGACGCTGTTGTTATTAAGAATTCAGACAGGATAAAGAATTCAGAAAAATGAGCAAACACGGAGTCACCCTTAAAACAGCAGAGGAGGTTGACATGAACGGCGGGATGACCGAGTTGCCTCCGGAGCCTGCAAAGTCCCAAACGGTCTGCTGGCAATCGCCGATCAGGGCGTGAGGTGCCGTGTTGTGTGCACTGTGGTCTCCGTTCAGTTTCCTTCTGTGATAAGGCGACTGTCCTTCCACCCAAGGAGAAAGTAAACAGACGATCCACCCAGGCTCCACTGAGTTTTTGGCGTGTCCACGTCGACGTTCTCAGCTGGAGGCCCCCCGGGAAGGCAGCATCTGTGCGGGACACTCAGACCTCGTAGCGCGGGCTGTGCCGGCCTGTCCTCCTCTGGCCTGAGCATGTGAGGGCTGTGCAGGGCGTCGTGTGCGGATCGATGGCATGTTGGGGGCCGTTTCCTCTGACCTGTGCACCTGGTGCTCATGCAGACTCTACCTGCCACAGACCCTGAGTCTAGATGCTGGTCCTGTTCATTAAAAGCACATTTTTAATTATTTAGAAATTTGTAATGATCTTCCTCTTGTGGGTTATGCAGTTGTGGATTCCAGTTACAACTCTCGCTTGGGGACGGAGTTCAATCTTTGTTAGCTGAAGGCTTCCTTAAGTCAAACTGGTCATTTCTTGTTTAAATGCTCGTGCACAAATGGCACCTGCCTGCAGTGCTCCCGGCTGCGCCCTCAGCAGGTTACTCAGCCCGTCGGTGAGGCACCGTAGGATTGTGTGGCCTGAGCGAGTTGATGGACACCAAGCATTTGGAATAGTGCCTGGTGCGTAGAAAAAGCTGTGTTAGCTGCAGCTGTTATTTGTTCTAGTTGGCAAAACCAGGCTTAACTGTGCTGCTCAAATACAGTTCAAAAGTTAAATAACATCAAATACAGAAGGTGTCACAAGATAACACAGGATTCGTTGAGCTCGGAGCCCTGGACTTCGAAGAAGGTGCAGTCACGCTTGACTAGGACAGAAGCAAAGATCGCCGTGGGCTGATTTAAGGGGCATCCCACGGAAGGCGGGTGGCATTCACGCGAGGGCAGAGACTCTCTTTTATTTTATCCAAAAGGGTTACCCTGGGCACCTGTTAAGGCCGCACCACCAGATGCTCTGATTTAACAGGTCTCAGGTAGGTCCCAGGACTCTGCCGCTCACCAGAGCTCCCGGGAGGTCCCCTGCGAGTGGCCGGTCCCCAACTGCTGTGTGCGAAACGCTGTGTTTCGGGATCCTGACTGTCCTGAATTGAAGCAGCCGCCGCCTCTCTCCTGCGCCATCTCTCGGGCGCTGGGATCGCCGCTGAGCGGGAGACTTGGTGCTGAGGATTTTCCTGTCATAAGTACCCAACATTTCCTTGTTCTTTTTGCTTTTATTGAAATCCCGTTATTTGATTTTTTGGATGCACAATGATCTTATTTCTTACGTAAAATTGGTGACCAAGGAAGCAAACGACTGTGGGGAAAACGCAGCTGCCCTTAAACCTGAAAATAGCCAGGCCTCTCGGGGCGGAGAAGAGGCCGTGCCGGCGGCCAGGACCAACCTTCTAGCAGATGACAAAAGACTAACGACAAAGTAAACTAAATTTTGGATCTCACATAGGTAAGGAGGGTTGTGGTTTACATTTTGTAGGCACGCATTTTTACATTTATTTTTATTTTCTTTGAATTTTGAATTAGTTGATTGCAGTTTACATGTTTTTTTTTTTTTTTAACAATGCAAAAACATTACCTGGGGTAAAATGTTAGGTGTAATCCTTGGGGCATTTGTGTATAATTCCTCTGTGACATTCTGTACCTTTAAGCTCTGTATTTAACAGTGAAGCCCCAATGTGGATGTTTAATGACAAGTAGTGGGCTGCGTGGACAGCGCCTCTGGTGGCTGCCACGGTGAGGGCAGCAGGTGCACTGAGAGCTGCAGTGCAGGAGCCTCTGGTGCCAGTGTGTCCCCACAGCCGCGAGGAGGTCCTGCCCCATCCAGGCTGCGGCAGCGTGTCCGGGCGGAAATGATAGTGTCATCCTCTCCAGCAGGCTGCCCGGCACTGGGACACCGTGCCTGTGTCCCGGCCCCTCCGTCACCCACGCGTTGCCCTTGGCTCTGACTCTGCCGTGCCTGGAGTTCAGGAATCGCCACTGAGCACAGGTTTCCTGCTGGCTCCTGCTTTGTCCTGCCCCGAGCAGCGCAGGCCCCTTGATGAGAGATGTGCCACCCTCTGCTGGGTCACTGGACGATCTCTCCCAAGGGCTTGTCCTCCTGTCTTGGGGTGGGAAGGGTCTGTTGGGTGCAGGCACCTGGGCTCTGGGGCATCTGTGACCACAGCACCTGAAAACGGGTTGGGAGGAGAAGGGGCAGAGGGCCTTACCCTGGGCTGTTTCTCAGGAGCTCCAGGGAGCACACACCTGCTCCCTCGCCCCAGCTGTGAGTTGTGAAGTAGTTATCTTACGATAACTTACAGCCTCACCTGACAAGGACGCGTTGTATATAAACAGCACGTAAAAGGGGTGATTTAATAATACCTGATTAAGCAAAATCTAAAGAATAAAGAGCAGGCAGAAAATGTCACTTTCCCTGATTGCCGTCTCTCGTCTGTCTCTTCGTAACGGACCCTGTGAGGTTCTCCCGCACTCAGCGTTGTGCTGGAGCTGCAAGTGTGTGTGTTTTCTTGTAAAATGTTTGTTTCCTGAAGATGTGGACTAAATCCTGTCACTTCCATGGTATCCAATGTAGATGCTCAAGAGATGCTTGTCTGTTGAATGAATGGACTAATGGAAAATAGAAGGGGTGGCTTAAAACTTATGTGAATTTTAAATGCATTAGGCCAAACTTTAAGTTTTTGAACTCAAACTTTTGCAGTCCTTTTGAGAGAACTGGGCTTTTGCACAGGGTAGGTAAAGGATTGTACCACCGAAGTGAATAATGGGTTTGTGGTTTTATAACAGGTTTACTAACTACTTGAGGAAACTTAGTAGAAGCACCTATACCTTTAAAAGTTTCTTATTTACCCAAAGGAGGAAAAGTCGTTTTATCAAAAAGACATCTGCACTCAAATGTTTATAGCAGCACAGTTCACAATTGCAAAGATGTGGAGTCAACCCAAGTGCCCATCAATTCATGAGTGGATTAATAAAATATGGTGTATGTATACCATGGAGTACTACTCAGCCGTAAAAAAATGAATTAATACCTTTTGCAACAATCTGGAGTGAACTGGAGACCATTCTCCCAAGTGAAATATATAAAGAATGGAAAAACAAACACTACATGTACTTGCTATTAAATTGGAACTAACTGATCACTTGTGTGCACAGATGGAAGTAGAACTCACCGGAAATCGTGCAGGTGGGAGGAGGAGGAGGGGATGGGCGAATTCACACCTAACGGGTACAAAGTGCCCTGTCTGGGTGAAGGGCACACTATAACTCTGACTCAAGTAGTACACAAGCGATCCATGTAACCCAAACCTTTGTACCCCCATGATATTCTGGAAGAAAAATAAATAGTGAAATGGACTTGTTGCTGGAAGGCAACTTTAGCCATTAGTGAATATTTGCTGTCATATAATATGTGCCTTATGGGCTTCCCTGCCACGGCCCCTTGCTGAGGGTGATCCCAGCTCTGTTGGAGGCAAAATGTAAAGTCCTCTGGACATCGCCAGTAGGATATCAAACGTGGGCTTCCTTCTCGTGGCAGTTCACCCAGCAGCTGTGGCTCAGACACGGCCACTGATCCGTGGAACAAAGGCCGGCTCTTGGGCCCCCATGGTGGGCATTTCCCAAGATCTTGTCTGCTCCATTCTGACCAGCTTGAGCCTGGCCTGGTTTGGAAGTTTTGTCGCCTTTTTCAAATTTACATTTAAGGAATGAAGTAGACAAAATAATTATTTTTGAATATTTGATATACTCAGTGTATTAGAACACTTAAATACTTAATATGTCACAATAATAAGGAAGAACTTTTCCCTCTCTGTTTCTAAAGCACAAGTATAAACAGCCTTTTACTTGGCAGGGACTTTACTATGTTTCTCACAAGCCAGTGGGCACTATTCCTAAAATAGACCCATCTGTTCCTTTGCATAGATCCTATTAAAATCTTAGCTAAATCTCTACTATCTCCATGTGACAGATTGTAGAATTTTTTTTCCTATTGGAACTTTGTGATGCTTTCCCCTTAAATATCAAATAGAAAGTTTGGATTGTGAATCTCAAATGGGTTGAGACTCTAGGTCTGGACTGACTGAACCGCCATCGGCAGCGTCGTTGTTGCAGCAGAATGTGCATCCAAGAGTTCAGAGACACTCCCAGGCACGGCTGTTCTTGGTTCCTGTAGCTGCAGCAGCAGTAGTGTCCGCGAGGACTCTGGCAGGGTCCCTTCCCGGGCGGCACATGATAGGGGTGCTCCCGTGTGCATTCGCCTTGTCTGAACAAGTGGACAGAGCCGCCAGGCAACCTGCAGGACGCCAGAGCTGCACTTCCAAGGCCCAGGGAGGTGAACCCAAGCCTGGGGCGGAGGATCCCGGGGGTGGCCTGTCATTGCTCCAGTGGGAGGTGGTTGGGCTTGAATCTGCATCTGTGTGTGCAGAAGGTGGCTATGTTTGTACTTGACCCTTTGTGGGAGGGAGGGAGGATAAGTGACCACACGGCTGCAGGATCTTGCGTCTGTGGGTGTTTCTTGCTGAGTGTCTGCTAGATGGTGGATGCACACTCACTCTTCTGTTTCTCAGGGAGAACAGGCTGCCTGGTTCTCCCAGAGGGTGCCCCCATCATTGAACACTTGAATTTCCTGGAAAAGTTTGGAAGTCACAGTGAATACTCTGTAGGGCTCAGCAAACATTGGGTGGATGCTGTTTGAGTGTTTTCCCTTTGGGAGGGGGACAGGTTTCCTTCCAGTGGACGTGTGGTGCCTTGGCACAGTCCTCCCAAGGGGAGGAAGGTGTTCCTGGGCGGGGCTCATATGCCGAGGCCTCCTTCCCGTGGAGAAGACGGGAAGGGAATTTGGGACCCTGCTTCACCACCAAGCTCGCTTGCCTGGTTCTTACTCCTGGAGGCTGAAATAAACTGAGTGTCAGCGGGAAGCCCACTCCCCGGGCTGCGGTTCTTTCCGTAACCTCCCGCAGCTCCTGGTGGACACGCTTGTGTCCATGTGTTCCTCAGGGCTGCCCCAGCACTTGCCAGGTGGCGGGCTCTGCAGGCTGGGAGGGGGTGGCCTGCGGCGATGGGGGAGCTCTGGAGAGGGGAGGGAGGGAGTCGAGCATCTCTGGGTCTTGCCTTCCTTCCCTGTTGCTGCCAAATGTTCCAGGGAAGTTTGTTCATTGCAACTCTGTCAGTTACCCTGAGTTTTAAGGGGATTGTAAAAAAAATTGTAGAGGGGTTCTGGGGATTTGATTTTTTTTCTGGTTTTACACTTGGGGTGTCTGCTGTCCCTTAGTGTGGAAGTGGAAAGCAGAGTCTCTGCAGATATTTGTTGTATAGAAAGAAGAAAGAGTTTCAAGGGAAGAAGTCAGTATGGATCTGATTGTTGCAATAGTGCTAATGTTTTTAATGGGAGAATGCGAACATCTACAGTAAACAAAGTAAAATGTCAGTGCTTCAAAATACGAATACAGAGGTGGTCGCGAGTGGCCTTGACCATAGAACCTTCTGTAGTGGTGGAAATGCCGCGTCTGTGCCGACCGCTGCAGCAGGTGGCCACCAGCATGTGGGGCTTTGAACACTTGACGTACCATTGGTACAAGTGAGGACCTGAACTTTTAATTCTACTTAATTTTAACTGATTTTAAGTAACTACCTGTGGCTAGTGGCTACGGTACAGGTGAGTGCAGCCCTAGACGGTGGACCTTTGTGTGGATCATTCCATGGCATCGAGTTGGATGACGTGGACTCCCTTCTTTAGCCACGTGTGTCCCTGTTGGTGCAAGAAGTGCTGCCTGCTTGTAGCCTGGCTTAGTGACTTGCATTACTCACAGGTATTTAATTTATGGGTCAGTATCTGGACTTGCAGTGAGCTTCAGGGCAAGATACGGGTAGAAAGTGCCAAGGGCAGCGGGCACCTGAGGCCTGTCCCCGCCCCGCCGAGCACCCGTGCTGGGCTCACCTCTCCTCCGAAGCCTGGGACCTCTCAGCCTGGGTGCTGCTTCTCCAAATGCTCCCGTCGGCTGTTTTCCAGGACAGTCTGATGAGAAAGTGTGTATCCCCACTTCTGTAGTGGTTTTGGGGTGTCATGTAAGTTCATCAGTTTCATTTTCCTTTGCATGTGCCGGATCCTGCCCATCTACTTGCGTAGGCAGTTCGTGTTTAGAGTGCGTCTGCGTCCGTGCGTCGTGCATTCTCAGCAGCGGTACGTGGTCCTCAGGGGGCAGAGGGTTTTAGAACAGTGGATCGCGCCTCTGTGAGGGGCTGCAGTATGTAAATAGATGCACAGTTTATCTGTGCTTCTCAAGTTTCCGGGGGTTTGGAGGTGATTGGGGGAAAAAGGTCTAAAAAGAGGGCAGGAGAGGCAATAGTGGAATAAACCACGTGTGCACAGCAGTTGGCGTAACTTGATAAAGGTGAATTTTGGATTTGGAAGGTTGCTGAAGCTGCAGCTCGTGCGTATTCCTTGATGAGTTCCTTGTTTTCTATAAGGTAGAAAGTAAAATTGAACAGTTGGTTTTTTAACTCTGTGGACTAGATAGAATCTACTTTCCGTTCCTGCCCCGTTCACTTAGGGAGGATTAGACTAGGAGAGCAGCAGGGATCTCTCTCTCTCTGATCCTAAATGATTTTTCTTTACTCAACCTTTTTGGTCATGCTGCTGCATATTTTTCCTGCCGATGTACTGTTCTTTGGTCCCGGAAGTGTGCTATATTCGTTCTGTGCTTTAAATGTACACAATGGTTCTAAATTGCTACTTTTTAGGGATAACATTTTAATTAAAATGTCTCCACAAATCAAGCTGAGACAGTCTCCGTGTCTGTGTGAGTGCGGTGATCCCGTGGCCTGGGGTGTCTTGGAGGACGGCCACTGTCGCTTCCCTCCTGAAGGCGCTCCTCACGCCCCGGTTCACTGCCCTTCTGCGTGTGCACTGGAGGCTCCGTGTCCACCTGGGCCCCTGAGCCCGGGTATTGCACAGGGTGCAGCTTCCCTCCCTCCAGCAGTCAGCCTGGGGCCTCGGCTCCGGAGCTCTCCTTGGCCCCCCTCCAGGAGCGTTCCTGGCGGGGCACAGACTCCCAGGCGTGGATTGGAACGAGAAGGTGCTTCCAGGAACCATTCAAGCGCATTGGGGTAGGAGCAGGGAGAAGGGACCACAACAGCGCCTCACTTTCCTGAGAATTTGGTCCCGGCCGGGCTCAACGAGGCAACTCATGTGAAAGCCCTTTGTACACAGGAGCAATCCCGATAGCCGAAACAGGCTTCGCGCACGCGTGGCTTCAGCCGAGTGCGAAGTGGAAGACCAGGGTGTCTGCAGCGTAGCAACAGCGGGAGGTTGTGGGGTCCCCAAGGGCTGGGTGTGGCAGAGGCGTGGAAAAGCGGGGGTGGGGGTGGGGGGCACTAAAGCCCCTGCTGAGGACGGGCGCGAGTGTGTCACATACGGTGCTGAAGTGCTGTCAGAGATACAGGGATCAAGATACGTGGATGTGGTTTTGAGGATTATTTCTAGGAGCCTGTGGGAAGCGCATAGGATCATCTTCAGTTCTCTGCGTCTCAGATTTCTTACTTATATAATAAAATGGTGACAATAACGCCTCGTTTATCTCAGGAGTTATTATGAGGATCAAATCAGATAATCTGTCGTGCCTTGTAGGTGCTAAAATCGAGGAAATGTCAGTTTGTGGGGCCACGGCTGCTCCCTGCTCCCTCCTCCTCCTGAGTGTTCTTGGGTTCCTCGCCCAGACACGGGAGAGCACCCCGTTTCCCTGTGCCCCCGAGTAAGTACAGCGTGCGCACTTGCCTTTTGCTGTTGGTGTAGCTGTCGTAGCCGCCGGGGGACTAGAGGGGCATCCCGGCGTGGCGGAGTGACAAGTTGGGGGAGGGGCTCAGGCCCGAGGACCTGCAGCACCTCCCTGGTTTTGTTGCGTGAGTGAGGAGCAGACTTCAGTTGTGTTTAAGGTTCTCGGTTCTGGTCAGTTGAACCTGGACCTGGATCCAGGTCATGTGACATAATGTGAATTTGAAATAAACTCTGGCCTGAATTAGTGAAAAGCTCATTAATAAGATGAAAAATTATTTCAAGGGTGGAATGTGGAGGTTGAGCTGAGCAGTGTTGGTGGCAGAGGAGATCTTTAGCGACACCCTGTAATAAGGGACAGGAATGACTCATGGGTTTTATATATTTGTGAGTAGTTCCCCGTCCATGGGTGCTGAAGTCCAAAAACAGTCTGAGCTACAAGGAGACAGCTCTCCCAGAGCTCTTGATTATAGTAATTTTATAGGTTAAATTATTTTTATCATAGGTCATGGGTCATTCCCAGCTCGTGTCTGAGTGGTTATAAATTGGAGAAAACGGCATTTATCCGTCAAGAGATGGGTCTTGGTGGTTTACAGTTTTGAGTAAGACTGGATATGAAAGTAAATCCGTAGTTCTCAATTCTGCAAACTCTGTCACGTATCATTGAGCTGAAAGGTGAAATACTGAAGCACTCAGGGCCGGTGTTTCTGCTGTCCTGGCCACTGCGTTCAGGCAAAAGTTCTCTGGGTGTGAGGTCAGAAAAAATACGATAATTCTCAGTTGTGATTTAATTCCTCACCGTGGGGCTGTTTACACTGTTGCTGCGTAAACAGTGGGGGCAACTGCTGGTCTCCGCCTGTCCCGCGGCTGTCACATTCTCCCCTGCCACACACTCACAGAAAAAGACAACCATTTTGGGGGGAATACTCCTAATAAAACAGTGAAAGTGTTTTATTAAATCCTAACACTCAGACGTGCGGCTCTTCAATGCTCTGAGTGAGAAGCAGGAAGGTTGCCCAAGGCTTCTGCCAAGCACTGAGGGGGGTGGTTAGTGCGTTCGAGTTGTGAGCTAACTGGGCACTCTTTCCATGGAACAGCCCTTTTTATTTAAAAAAGAGAATGACTTATAAGCTGTGGCTATTCAGACTGAGGTATTTGCAGATGGGTCCTGAAAAATGAACAAATTGACTCTTTCACTTCAAGGAAAATAACTCACATTATTCCCAATGATAAAAATTTGAGCTTTCAAGTGCATATTACAATGTTAAAACCTTTTATCCACCACTGTTTCTCACGTGATCAATGGTGATATTAATGTGATTTTTTGGATATTATGTGATGAAATGTGTCAATATTTGGAAGCTGTGCATAATTCCGTGTACCGGTGTTCTCTGAATGACCAAGGCATGATGACAGATCACATGCTGGTGAAAAAGCCACAGTGCGGGTGGACCCACAGGTTTGAGAGCAGTTGTCTGTGAAGGGCCCGTCAGAGTCCAAATTGCACATTGCAGACGGCCTCTCAGGAAGTGCCACGTGTGAGAGTCAGCATAGCAGCAAAGAAGAATGCCAAAAATTATCCGGAAAAACTAGTAAAATACTTCTTTCTTCCCTAATTATATATCAGTGTGAGGCCGGATTTTCCTTATAAACTTCAACCAAAACCGTGCAGCAGACTGAATGTAGAAGCAGGTATGAGAACCTGCTTCTACATGAGGATGAAGCAAAACATTAGAAATTTGCAACAACCTAAAATATTGCCACGCTTAAGAATGTGTTTATTAACATGCAATGAGTTTATTTTAAAATGAATTCAAAAAATAAATTTTTGTTATAATTTCCAGTATTGGTAAACATTGATAGATATAACCCACGTGAGAGCGTTTTGTGACCTTCAGTAATTTTTAAGAGTGCAAAGGGTTCTTGGGACCCAAAAGTTTGAAAGTCAGTGGCTTAAACTGATACCGAATTGTCCACTTTTCTTCAGTATGTCTTCTGATGTGCTGCTGGAGAAGTGGTTGAAGGAATTACTTTACTTGCTTCCTCGTGCAACTCGTTGTTGCATGTTTTGGGCCCATCTTGAGGAATGGCGCTAGCCACGCAAAGGCCATTTCTGGGAGAAGTTTTCTGTCCAATGTGGTTTGGAAAGTGCCAGAGGATGGCTGCAGCAGGAAGGCTCACGGACGTGGATTACCTGGCAGTTAGTTGGATGGAGCTTTTAGGGGTGGAAATAAAAGATCAACACCTGGACAACGTCTTTGCTTTTAAATTTGTGCAGGTCAAGGGTCCTCAGGATCAGCCTCAGGCTCTGATCTGGAGAACAGCGAAGTCAGGCTCACCTTTGCAGCCCACTCGGTGAGAGGTACGATGACATCATCGGGGGAGGGCCGGGGGCAGGTCGTGCCCCCAGGGGTCGTGCAGTCAGGCTTGCTGCTTCCCACGCAGGCCAGGCAGGGAGCTTGCCCACATGGCCACCTGCCATTAGCTGACCCCTGCCTCCGGCCCCTCCAGAGGTCAATGTGATGCTGCGTGGCCCGAGGCCCTCAGGTGAGCACAACCTTTCCTCAGAGCATTCCAAGGGCTCAGTGGCTACCTCCAAGGAGGGCGAGGTTAATCCTTTATTGCACAGATTTTTAAATTCCCTAAAGGATTAAAATGAAGCAAAAAGCCAAAACGATCTTGAAAAAGGAGGACAAAATTGGAGGACTCACATTTTCTGATTTCAAAACATGCTACAAAGCTACGGTAATCAATACTGTGTAGTACTGGCATGAAAACAGATGTAAATCAGAGCTGAGGATCCAGGAGGAAGCCTGTACCTCCACGGCCAGGTGAGATAAGGGTGCTAAGACCCTTCAGTGGGGAAAGGACAGTCTCTTCAACAAATAGTGCTGGGAAAATTGGATTTCTACTTGGAAAAGAAAGAAGTTGGACCCCTACCTCACACTCTACACAAAAGCAACTCAAATGGAAGAGCTAAAATGATAAAACCCATTATTAGTTTGTTAGGGCTGCCATAACAAAATGTTACAGACCAGGTGGCTTAAACAACAGGGACTCTGTTCTGGAGGCTGGAAGTCGACCATCAAGGTGTGGCAGGGCTGGTTCCTGCTGAGGCCTCTCTTTGGCATGTGGATGCCGCCACCTCCCTGTGTCCTCACGGGTCTGCCTTCTGTGTGTGATCCCTCATGTCCACGTTTTCTCTTATAGGGGTGCTGGTCATATTGGATCAGTTCCCACTCATGTGATCTTATTTAACCGACATTACCACTTTAATGGTCCTATATCTAAATACAGTGACACTTTGAGTTACTGCAGGGTTAAGACTTCAACATAGGAATTTTAGGGGGACACAAGCCAGTGACACCCTTAGAAGAGAACATAGGTGAAAGTCTTTGTTACATTGGATTAGGTGATGGTTTCTTAGATATGACACCTAAAGCACAAGCAACCAAAGAAAAAAAATAGATAAATTGGACTTTATCAAAATTAAAAATGTTTGTTTTAAAGGACACTATCAAGAAATTAAAAGGACAACTCACAGAATGGGACAAATTATTTGCAAATTATATATTTGATAAAGGTCTGATATCCAGAATATAAAAATAACTCTTATAACTCAATAATAAAAAGAAAACTAACCCAATTTAAGAACGGACAAAGGGTTTCAATAGACATTCTCCAAAGAAAGTATATAAATGCCTTAAAGCACATGAATTTGTCACCTTAGATTTCAAATCAAAACCACAGTGAGATACCGCTTCACACCCACTAGGATGGCTAAAACCAGTGTATTGGACATTGACAGGCGTTGGCTAGGATGTGGAGAAATTGGAGTATTTATTCATTGCTGGGGGAGGGGGTGTAAAATGGTGCAGCTGCTTTGGAAAAGTTTGGCAGTTCCTCAAAATGTTGAACATTGGTAATTACAGAATTACCATAGACCCAATGATTTAACTCCCAGGCATTTGCCCGAGAAAATTGAAACAATATTTCCACAAAAACTTAATGAAAGAATCTTCACAGCAGCATTATTCATAATACCCAAAAAGTAGGAGCAACCCAGATGACCATGAACAGATGAGTGGATAAACACGATATGGTACCTGCATACAATGGAATATTATCTGGCCACAAAAAGGAATACATGCTACAACCTGGGTGCACCTCGAGAAAAGCCAGGCAAAAACGGTCACATGCTGCGTGGCTCTGTTCACATGAAATGTCCAGGACAGGCAAATCCAAAGACACAGAAAGTAGATTAGTGGCCACCAGGGGCTGGGGGAAGGAGCAACAGGTAGTGACTCTTAATGGGGTTCAAGGTTTCTTTTGGGGTGGTGAAATGTTCTGGAACTAGGTTATGACCATGGTTGCATGACCTTGACTGTACCAAAAGCACTGAATTATACCCTTTAAGGGAGAGGGGTTATGGTTTGTAAATTGCTTTTCAATTAAAAAAGGAATTAAGTAAAGAAACTCTTTGGTGTTGATATTTAGAATGTGAAAGATATTGTATCTAAAATGTGTTACCATGTAACTCGTGTCCCCAAATCATTGAACTTGCTCCATCTTCTTAGGGTCTTAAACTGTACATTTGAGCATAGTAGACCCTGTGAGCTGTGCTATATTATAGCCATGTTATTTATTTCTACCTCAACCATACACAGGGAAAACTGACATAAATATTAGTGCAATACTACAAAAAAGCAGATTTCTTCTACACAGATGGTCTTTAGTAGAGCAGTAAGAGATGCAGTCATAGTACATTAGTTTCATTTCTATGGCAACAGGAGTTTGGCACGTTTAATTACTTAGGTCTTTCCTGCAAAGCTTCTAACAGGGTTGCCCATCTCTGTGGTATCTGTGTATGTTCTCTGTACAGAAATAAGTCATAGCACCTGCACAATATTCACATAGGAGCGTGCACAAAGCTGGTGGGGGCAGGTGTATTGGCAGAGGATGGGCAAGTGGAAAGCGTGGCTCCAAAGAACATTGCGAGGGGTTTTACTTGTAACAGCTTGAGCCACAAGCAGAATGTTCAGGAAGTAATTCTTGGGAAGCCTGGTGAAACCCTAATCTCACAGATGTTCACTTGTATCTGTGCAGCTAGTTTCCAGTACTGCTGTAACCATACATGTGTGTTCTCGTCATTATTGTCACTGGGCATTTATTGAGCATGAGAGAAATAGGTCACCTCCTGTGCCCTTTGCTTGTGGGGTGTCTCTGCTGACCAAGGCTACTGGAGCAGGAACTCTGGTTGTTCTACTGCTGAGGATGGTCCCATGTGTTGGAAGCAAAATGCTAATCTAAAACGTAATTGGTATTGGATTATCTGTGCGTTGAGGGACAGAGTTAGGGCCCCTCATTCCCTCAGTCAGATTATTTAGGAAATGTTATTTGGTTTGGCAGCACTTTTACTCTTAAATGGCGATATTAAAGTCGCTTTGCATTTCCTGGGCCTGGGTGTCAGCAGTGGTGGTTTGGAATGGCAGGTGTGTGATTGCCAAACTGCAGGGGGTGAGTCCTCTCCTTGATGCTGTCCCTTTCTGAAGTTTGTTTTCCCGGGGATTGACGCCTTCTTTCTGCAGCACGGCTTTATGGGAAGGAAGAAGACAGGGAATGTTTGAGGTGCGTGATGTTCTAGGCATGCATCATGTTACGATTCTCAGACATGCCTCAGAGTTAATGTTGGTGCCCTCTGGTAACCATGCAGGGGTGGAGTGATCTGTCACACCAGTGGAAGTGGTGGCAGTGGAGTTTGCATCAGGGCCAGCTGCAGCTCCTCGGCAGGGTCTGGCCTGGACATGTGAGCTCGACCCTGGACGTGTGGCTGGGCCTAGGAGCAGAGGGTCCTGGTAGACCCTTGCCAGCCCCTTGGCGATCACAGTGACAGAGGAAAGAGGTTGACAGGGGGAGAGGCTTGGGACAGACAGCAGGTGCCAGGGCTCCTGAGCCAGCGGCCAGGTGAAGGGGCCACAGGTGCCCTGAGTCTGCTGAGGTGGCCTTCGTGTCTTGAGAGCAGTGTCTGTGGTGGGCAGCTCCCGCAGAGAGGATGGTGTGTCCTGCCTGGGTGTTCTTCCAGACCAGCTGTCCCCGAGGTCCCTGAGTCGAACAGCTCACAGACTAGAGTCAGTGCCTCTCATGCAGCTCATTAAGTCGACATGATGCGTGATGCACAGAGAGAAGGTGGGGGCCGGGGACATGCATTGTTTTTGCATCTGTCTCTGAGCCTTTGGGGTTCCAGCAGCCCCTGTACGCCTGGCCGCAGCTGTACTTTGATGTTTAACCTGATGGATGGTCGTTGGTGCTATTTGCAGACAACACCTGAGGTCAGAGTGGGTGTTGGCAATGGTGGCAGATTCCAGGCTCATGTGTATCCGGTGGTCACGTGTGTTCAGCGCATCCTCAGTGTTTCCTGCCCAGGTGCCGTGTGGACTGTCTCTTGGTGCTTCCTGCTGTGTGTGTGTCTTGTGGCACCTGCCTGAGTCTAACATACTTTTTGCTTTCCAGCAACTTTTCTATACCTAAAACATTTTAAAAGATTTCACCCGTGTTTTACAAACCACAAGGGTGTTCATCTTTCATAATTGCACCGAATATTTTCAAAAGCAAATATACCTTACAGGATGCCAGAAATTGGAGATAGTAGTTATAGATTACTTTTTTAATTAAGTTTTTTTTATTGTGGTAAAATGTATATAATATAAAATTTACCATTCTAACCAATCTTAAGTGTACAATTCAGTAGCATTAAGTCCATTCACATGACTGTGCAGCGGTCACCACCACCCACCTCCAGGAGTTCTCATCTTCCCAGGCGGGAGCTGCGGCCGTTAAACGACAGCTTCCCTCCCACCCAGCCCCTGGAAGCCACCGCGGATTACTTACGAAATAAGCTTTTTCAGTAGGAGAAAGGCTGAAGAGAAAGGGCTCAGGGAAGACTGTGTTGAGATTTGGGGAAGTGTTTGGGGGTTTGTTCTCCGGTTTGCAGTAGGAAGGAACTGTTGAGGGTGCGGGAAGGCAGCAGCCCGTGTGCGTCCCTGAGGGACTCAGGATTTGCTGGGCTGGGCAGCTTCCCTCACGTGACTGAGGCACATGTCCTCAAACCAGTGTCTGTGATGACCACGTGCGGACAACGCATGTCGTCCGAATGCTGACCTTGGTCTCCTTGGAAGCTGCCTTTCAAGTACGTAAGGTATGGTGAGTAACTTCTAGTGTTTAAGGGAGATAGAATTTGAAAATTCGTTGATTTTAAAACACACACATCGTTTTTATAACTCTCTACCCGTTCTCATAAATATGACAATGTTGCTTCCTTTTTATTTTGCTTTGTTAACATTCTGGGTTGCAGTAGCAGTAGTTGCAGTGGGTGTTACCTCTGCTTTATTGATGGTTGTTGCTAAATACAAGCTCCTAGGAACCATGTGAAACAAAGGGGAAAAGCGGTTATGTGCAAAGGGCTGTTTTGAACTTCTTGTTTTCTCTGAAATGTCTCTTGTGGCGTCAAACATTTTTGCATTTAGGATTTTTGTAATATGTTTTACATTGTGGTTAGCTTTGAAATCACAAGTTTTTGTATATTATAGGTCTGCTTTATCCTGTTAACCTATAATATAGCTGGTTTTCAAAACTATTGGTTATTCCACTTTAAAAATGAAAACAGCTTACAGCATGAATGTGATTTCTGTAAGAATTTGGTTTTAAAAATGGATTTGTTTTCAGTAAACTTATGGTGATGATTAGTTAGGTAAATGGACAAAAAGACAAGAACATACCAACTCTCTGGGCCATGAAAGACTTCCCAATGATACATGTGGTGGAAAGTAATTATTAATAAAAGATCAGCTAGATTTGTTACACAAAAACGTTTAAAAACCATTATTTTCAATTAGAGTTATCCCTCAGTATCCATGGGGGAAGTGTTTCCAGGACCCCTCCCATGGATACCAAAACCCAAGGAAGCTCAAGTCCCTGATATAAAATGATGTAATATTTGCATGTAGCCCATGCACATCTTCCCATATGCTTTAAATCACCTCTAGATTACTTATAATACCTAATACCATGTAAATGCTACATAACAGTTGTTGAACTATGTTATTTGGTGAATAATAACAAGAAAAAAATCTGTACATGTTCAGTACAATTTTTTCCCAAATACTCTTGGTCCATGGTTGGTTGAATGTATGGCCGTGGGCCCTATGCATATGGAGGGCCAATTATACAAGCAAAATAAATGCATGAAAATCTAATGCACCAGAGAGAAAAGGATTAGTATGGTCAACGTATAAAGGCTAATTCCAGTTGGTAATTGTGAGTAGAGGTAATATAGCAGATTAACAAACACATAGACAGTTTTTTATTAGTAGTCGTATAAATTTAAATTAACGGTGACATGCTACTTTTTACATCTCTAATTAGTAAATTTTTCAAAATCACATTACACAGTGCATGTATTGATATGGCTTTTGATAGAATTTATAATTTTGGTGGTATTATTATAATAGGTACAATTGTCGTCTTAAATTTTTTTTGATTATCAATGAGAACCTTACAATGTTTATTTCCCTTTCTGGTAACCTGAGGTTCTTATGCTTACCTGTGCGGTGAAGACCGAGGCCGACGATGCATCGACTTGGGTCTGTGGGTGCAGTTGGGCAGTCGTGACCGTGCCGGCTTTGGCACCCTGAGCAATCACTCCCTTCTGGGCTTAGCGGGAGGAGAATCCAGGATTGTGGCCCCTATTTCACGGTTAAAGTCTTCAGGAGGTATTTATTATCCCCAGAGGATACACAGTCTGGAAACACTTACGGCGAACTCACAGACGAAGGGAAACTCCAGAGCTGCCTTGTAGCCGGGCGTTTCCGCCCCTGAGCCTGCCGGTGGCCGGGCGTCTTGGCGTCTCCCTCCAGCCAGCTCTCATGTGTCGTGCTCACGGGCGAAACAACTAACGTGGTTGGAATGGGGGTGATGCCCGTGTCCTGGGGTGCCAGGAGCAAGATGCATGGTGGGGCACAGCATGTGGAGAGCGGGTAGGCGGTTCCTTCTGTGTCTGGGCTTCCCTGGGCGTCAGGGAGCTGCCGGGGCAGAGAACAGGGTGAGTGAAAGGCACTTATGTCTATGCCAGGGTGACCATCCTTATTTATAAGCAAGGGGCATTTTTAAAAAGCTTTAAAGGTCCTTTAGGTGGAGAGAGGGTACTTGCCACAACTGAGATATACTAACCCCAAAAGCAGGGTGAGGTTTCTCTCCGGGCGGGGCTCAGAGCAGCCTCTGGGTCCTCGGTTTCCATTTTGCCTCATCGTCCTTCACGTGGCCTTGCCTCTGGTGTGGTTAGGTGGCAAGCTCACCCCACCCTCAGCTCCTTCCCTCCCGGTGGAGGGAAATCAGGCTTCGCCTTAGGCCCGGGTGCGTTCTGTCAGACCAGCTGGTGGGCGTCCAGGGAGGACGTAAGGCTGCGGCACGGTGCCGGGGTGAGGCTCTGACGAAGCTGCAGCCTCGACACCTGGACGCGCAAGTTCTTCTGTTCATCTTCTGTTGTTACAAGATGGGCGGTGCTATGGTGGCATGTGTAACACATTCCGGGAAAAACAAAGAATGAAAAACTGATATATATAGTAACTAATGATTTTTAAGCGGTGCCTTTGGGATACTTAAATAGAAAACAGAACCTTGGTACCTCAGGAAAAAGAATATGGTTCAGAGCATCACCTCCCCTCTATTTTTCTGTCCACGTAGAAGCTGTTTGCTGGAAAGAAGGTGTTTAATCAGTTAAAACTGAGTCATAGATTGGGCTTCTAAAAATAACACGTGCTGTCTTTGTCTTAGCGCCCTCACGGTGGCTCCTGCCTCCACAGAGCGCTAGGACGTGCACTGGGGACCCTGAATCCCTTCAGCTGGCTGTTTCGTCATCTGTCGTTAAACCGTGTCCTCCCAAAACATGTGTCCAAGTCTAGCGCCTGGTACTGTGAATGGCCTTATTGGGAAATGGGGTATTTGCGGATATGTGGATCTCAGGATACTCTCATCTGGGTGGGCTCTAAATCCAATGGCCGTGTCCTTGTGAGAGAAAGGAGAGGGAAATTTGAGATGAAGACACAGAAAACGCCACGTGAGGACAGTGGCAGAGGCTGGGGTGATGCTGCCCCAAGCTGTGAACACCTGCAGCACCACCCCCTGGAAGAGGCAGGGAGGTTTCTCCCCTGGGCCCTCCCGGGAATGTGGCTGTGCCAGCACCGTGATTCTGGACTTCGGTCTCCAGGGCCGGGAGAGAGTAAACTCGCGTTTAACCCCCCATCTGTGGCAGCTGTTACGGCACCCCAGCGAAGCCAACGTAGCATCTGTCTGAAAATAGTCCCTTCCTCCAAAGAATGCCTCAGGATGAAAGTGCACATGGGGAATGGGAGAGAAATGTTGAAAATATGGTACATGGACACATATAAACGCATGTATATGTTTATCAATATTCATTCTGACCAAAGCCTTTAATTCTAAGAATATACCACCGTAGCAAGTATGGCACAAGATGTCACATTTCCTTGAGTTAATACCGATAATTCTTTGAGCAAACCTCTGTGCTCTGTTTGTTTATTTGATAGAGAAGGTTGCTGTGGGTGTGTGGTCCAAGTGGCCCCGGCCCACGTGGACTCTAATGTTTCATCGTGAGCAGTCCAGGATGGTAGTGTAAACAAACAAACAAAGTTTGAGTCTTCTGTAGACATGTGGTGTCACACGGAATCTCATCCTGCGTGTTTAGGTGTCTCATAGCACTCCACAGTGTACACAGTAACCATTTTTACCTTGAGGTAAAATGTATAAGCAGCAACGATACACAGATGTCGAGAAGGCACCTACCCCTCGTTACAAAGTGCTACCTCCGTGGGAAGCACCTGTTCTCTGAGGAACACTGGACGTTGACTTCAGTATTTAAATACCCTCAAAGAACACAGAGCAGACAATCAGTTAGGAGTTTGGGTTGGCAGGAGCACGTCAGGGTGGGCAGTCGTTTTCCTAACTCCTTCCTCAGACCTGGTCTTCCATGTCTCTCCTCTCCCCACCTCCGGTTCTGAGCCTGGTCGGGGAGGAGGGTCCCGTAGCAGGAAGCCTGCACGCCCTGGCAGGGCAGCTGGTGCCGGGCCCTGTGCGCCACCTCCTCCTGGGCCCCCCGAGTGGTGGCAGATGTAGCAATATGAGGCACCCACAGCCTACAGACTGGGGTCCCTTGTCCTGGGAGGGGGGCTGCTGTTCCTGCCCCCTGCAACCAGAGCTGGCTTCTTTTTGCAGACTGACCTTCTAAGAGCGATTGTAACTGAAGATCATTGATCAGCAGGCAATAGGTACCGTGAGGTGGCCCTGGGGTGGTGGGTGCAGCGCTGGAAGTCAGGGTTCAGTTTCCTCTTCTAGGGCATTGACCGAAGCCCCCAAACGATGGAAACACTGTCCGTCAGCAAACGCCCGTGGCATCTCTCTCTGAGGCTTTGATAGGAACGGAAGCAACTTTTTCTTAACAGAGACCTTACGAACAGGGGTTTCTTCTCTGTAAGGTGAGGGTCCAGGCTGGTTGGCAGTTGCTGTCTGTGACTCCCAGGGACCCAGGCTCCTTCCTTCCTGCCCCTTGACCACTGACTCCCTTCCCCTCTGCCCCTTCCCTCTCCCCTCTGCGTTTCCTCTGTGTTTGACGATGCAAGCCCCAGTGACATAGGTTTCCCTTAAATTCTTTCTCTTACAGACTCACAGAAGCTCTAATTTCCCTTCTCCTTTCGGCCTAAGTTCAGTAAACATGAGACAAAGGCGAGAGGAGGTGCGGGGGGGACTCAAAGTGCCAGCTGTTGCACAGGAACGAGGGTGGTGTGTCGGGTCCTCCCCCTGGCAGCAGCTCACCTGGGACTTCTTGGAAATGCAGATTCCTGGGCCCAGACCTGCTGGGTCAGATGAGGGGGGCGCTCTGGGTTTACCACCCTCCAGGCCATCCTGCCCAGGTTGGAGGATCCTGGATCTAGACAAGTCACTCGAGTCTGGCTTCCTCCTCTGAATGCCTAGTTACTGGCTGTCGTGGGGATTAGATGCGCAAACCGTGTGGCTGATGTAGGTGTGCCGCTGGGCGCACAGTGCTGGCTCTGTTTCCCTTTTTCAACCTCCAGAGCATTTGAATGTCTGTTGTTCTGCTGCGTTACCTGCCTGTCATAGCTGGCAAGCAGGATGTCCGTTTGCACTTCCAGAAGACACTCCTGAAGTCCTGTAAAGCCACCAGGACCCTCCTCAGAGTTCTGTCTTGTTCTTCAACTTCCCTGTTTTCATTGGAAAAGACTTTTCCTCAAACTGCTGCAGTCATTCTGTGTGAGAAACAATGTAGACTTTCCCCTGTTTGTTTAGTAATTAGTATGTTTCTGCTGTCGTCCATCACAAATGTTTGCGTTCATTCTCAGATAGGCTGAATCAGCCTTCGAAGTCCTGAGGGGTTTCTTCTGTGTTTATTAAAATTTCCATCAAAAACCACATTCTGAATAGCTTTGGACAAACCTGCTTGTGACTTGGAAATTGCCAGAGTCAAATTCTGTCTCAATGTGAGGTTTTAGGAGCTTTAAAAGTTCTGAAAACATAAAATGAAAATGTGACAAAATTCAATTAAATAGTTTTCCATTTGATATAAAACGATTTATCACTGAGATATTGCACTGTTGGTTTTAGAGGCCATGGCTCGTTAAGAAAGCTTTCTGTATTTTAGATTTGGTTGTCTTTGAGGATGTCATGTTTATTCCGCCTAAATTACAGACAAGTGAAATATTTTAAATATGAGGTGGTACAAAATGACCTTATTCAGATTCACATATCCCGGATTCATTCTTGATCTTCTGACCTTGAAAATGTGATTCTGTCTTAAATTTTATGTCCATACCATCTGAATTGCTTTGAGCATACTTGCATGTGCACCTTCTTATTCTTGAGTATAGAGAATAGACATTATTATTCTTTAAAATAGTATGCTTTAAAGCAGTTTTTCCTAATCAATGATTTTTTTTTTTTTACATGAACTCACTAATGCTTGAACTAATTAGCTGTGGTTATTGTTGGAGATCTGCAAGTTAGCAAGTTACAGAATTTCTAGGTAAAAGCAATTATTTAACAGAAATTTAGAAAGGAAAGAGTGAATATATCCTTTGTTTTTAAAATAAAATGCTGACACTTCAGAGAACTTTATTTTGTAGAATTTAAACTTTTAAGTCTTTGAATAGAATTTGAGAATTGTGGTTTGCTTCTGAGATCTCTTATTTAGTGACTCAGATTTGAAATCTTGTGTATGGCTTATTTTCCATGTTATATATGTTTAATTTCCCCTACTTCTAGTCATGGCTATCTGTCTGTCTATCTATAAAAATTACTGTGATTTTACTGCATTGGCCATGAGGGCAATCCCAGATGTGGGAACAAGTTCGTCTTCAGCCACATCCGTGAGCAGTTATTTGCTCAGAATTGCGCCAGACCTGCACGTTATCTGCAGTCCCAGCCTCACTGGGGGTGGAAATTGGGGCCTGGAGCTGGGGGCTCTTACTGAAGAGGAGGTACAAAGCCACGGTTTAGTGTGATAACCACGGAGCTGTGGACAGCCATCCCCCGTCCCTCTAGAAGCCCTGGCCCCCTTTGCTCACCACGCAACCAGCACCAGGTCCTGAAATCTCTGTGGGGTCCCTTGGCTCCACCTCTTAGGTTCCTAAAGTTGTTACTGTTAGGGTTTCCTGGGCGGGGAGTTTTTAGGCCTAGGCTAGAAGGGCCTTGTGGGAACCCACAGGGGTCTGTGAGGTAAGAACAAAACAACCGGGCAAATAATTCAAAGCGGTTACTGCTTTCTCATCCCAGGCATTGCCCTTCGGGTTCTTGAGTAAAAGCCTTAGGTACTGGAACATGCCCCTCCCCTGAGGGGCAGCTCAGGTCCCTGGGGCTTACGTAAGTAAGTGTCAGGCCAGGTGCACATGGGAGCTCTCAGCTTCGATGCAGGCCGGGCCTTGCTCCCTGCACACGGCCAAGGTAGGCCCTTCGTTTGGGGTGCGGGACGATGCCGTCAGCCCTCACGCTCTGCCTCTGGCCTCTACCTGCTCCTTCCAGGCTGAAAGCCCTCCTGCAGCTAAGCTTCCTTTGCTAGAAACTTGTTGGGGACTCGGGAAGGAGCAACCCAGTGAGGTCAACACACCCTGGGAAGTCGGGAATCTCGTGGGGGTGGGGGGCAACAGCACGGAGATGACGGAGCCCAGCTGGGCTGGGGAGTGTGCGCTCTGTGTAAAGATGTTTTTAATAAGTAAATACATGTGAAGATGAGAGGAGCCACGGACTGGGAGAAAGTATCTGCAAAAGACACACCTGATGATGGGCTGGTACCCAAAATACAGGAAGAACTCAAAACTCAACAATAGGAAAACAGCCCAACTGAAAAATGGGCAAAGGACCTGGACGGTCCACCAGAGATTATGAACAGGTGTCAAGTGAGCACATGAAAAGATGCTCCGCGTCATATGTCGTCAGGGACGTGCAAATTAGGACAACGATGTGCTACCACTACAACCTGTCACGGTGGCCAGAATCTAGGGCACTGACAACGCCAAACGCTGGGGAGGGTGTGGAGCAACAGGAATCTCACTGCTGGTGCAAATGCAAAATGGTGCAGCCACTGTGGAGGACAGTGTCGCAGTTTCTTACAAAACTAAACATACTCTGACCATGTGATCCAGCAATAGTGCTCCTTGGTATTTACCCAAAGGAGTTGAAAACTTATGTCCACGAAAAAATCTGTGCACAGATGTTTATAGCAGCTTTATTCATAATTGCCAAAACTGGGGCACAATTAAGATGTCCTTCAGTAGGTGAATAGATAAATTAACTGTGGTACATCCAGACAATGGAATATGATTCATTGCTGAAAATAAATGAGCTAAAAAGCCATGGAAAGACATGGAGGAAACTTAAGTGCTTATCACTAAGTGGAAGAAGCCAGTCTGACAAGCCTACTCCTGTAGGATTCCCAGTCTATGACGTTCTGGAAAAGGCGGAACTATGGAGCCAGTGAAAAGGTCAGGGGTTGGGGCAGGGGGATGAACCAGCAGAGCACAGAGGATTTTTAGGGCAGTGAAACTGCTCTTTGATACTCTAATGGGAGATACGTGTCATTATACATTTGTCCAAACCCACAGAACGTACACCAGGAGCGAGCCCTAGTGTAAACTGTCGATTTTGGGTGATAATGATGTGACGTTGTAGGTTCATCGTTTCTAACAAATGCCCCACTCTGGTGGGGATGTTGACGGGCGGGGGGGTATGTGGGAACTCTGTTTCTTCCTCTCAATTTTGCTGTGAACCTAAAACTGCTCTATAAAAGTGTGTCAAAGGGAAAAAAAGAGAAACCATAGTGCTGGCCAGATAAATCTGTGTGAGGGTGTGGCCTGTGCCATTCTTTGTTCAGGATTTTCCTATTAAAATATACATGTCTAAATAATTGAAAACTTAAACCTTGGCCTTAAGTAATTCACTAAGAAGTTAGTTACAGAACCAGTGAGCTTGAGAGTTGGCAGGACTGCCAGGATCGTGTCATCTTACAGGTGACACGACGTCTGTGCTCACACGGCTGGTGAACAGCAGGGCTGTCTCTGGGGGCAGAGATGGAATTAGGCAGTGGTAGCTTTTTGGGCCCCAGGGGACCCAACTTCTCCACCACAACAGGGGATACTTTGGGCTGTCTTTGACTCAGGGAGTCATGGGGCTGTGCTCTCGGGGTGCTGCAGAGACAAAAGGCTGTTCGTAAGTCCTTGTGTTCAAGGTGGCTTTGCTTAACCATGAGATGGCTGGACTCGAGTGCAGTTTTGCTATTAGGTACACGGAGGAGATCGTCACATATCATTCTGCTGTGCCTGGAATCAAATTCACTTATTTTTAAGTGCTGACGCTTTATTAACTTTAAAATCATATGTGGACAAGGCCAGGCTCAGTGGCTCACGCCTGTAACCCTGGCACTCTGGGAGGCTGAGGCAGGAGGATTGCTTGAGGCCAGGAGTCTGAGGCTGCACTCTACCCAGGGCGACAGAGCAAGGCTCTGTTTCAAAAAAAAAAAAAAAAAAAAGGATATTTATTTACCTGTAGTTATAAAAATTAAACAGGGAATTTGGGATCAAAGATTTATGAAAATGCTGAAGCTCAAACATTTGTATATGAGTATACACAATACATTTGTGGAAATATTTAAAGCTCTAGGATTTACAGTAAATAATTTTCTTGATTTTTGTAATATCCATTTGTAGTGTTTTCATTTAACTAATAGGTGTCAGAGGGCCTAAGTTGAGTGATGCCTGAATTCACTGAATTTAAGTTTTCTGCTTCAAATGTTATCACAACTAAATGTAGTCAAGCGTGGGTACCCTATAAATAAATATTGATTAAAAAATATATAAAACACGCATCTCCTTTAACATGAAGATGTAGGCAATGTATTAAACCAGGGAAGTAGAATTAATATTCTGTGTTATTCAAAATGGCTAAAGCTTAAAGGTCTTGTAATTTTCCAGTTTTCTACTTATTTGTCCCAAAGTGGAGGTTTGGTAGCTAATATTAACAGTTGATGGCAGCAGAAGCAAAGACCACAAGTCACCAGGCGTTGACAGGCTCCGAGAGCACAGGTGGTAGGGCCTGGGGAGTTGGCTGGAGGCAGAGCCCAAACAGTGGGTGAGGTCAGGAAGACCCCTCGTACGTGCTCCAGAGTCTGACAGAGTGAACATTTCCTGGGAAGAAGTTGTCTCTTCCCATGGAAAACCCCAAACTCTTCAAATTGGGATGTGCATCTTTATGGAAGAGTTCTTACTCTTAGGAGCCAGGGTGGATATGGAAGCAGAAGTCATTTAAGATTCATTTCTAATTTTCTCTTTTTGTTTCCCTACCTTAAATTAGTGTCTGATAATTTTCTGCTTAGGAAAAATATAATGCTTTATTGTGGTGGTTTTAAGGTCGTAGTATTACTTGGCCCCTTAGCCCATCTCCCTCCTCCACTGTCAGCCTACAACAGGGAGGCCAAGTGGGTGGGGGAGCGGACCCCGTCCTGCCCGTGCTGCCAGGATAGCCACCTGGTTTCCTGCTGTCTCAGGGGTGGAAGCCTTTCCACTGGGTTGGATAAGCCCTGAGATGCCTGTCCCTACCCCCAAATCCAGGAATCTGGTCCTGAGCATAAACAAGAATATAATGTCGCAGCTCTTACAGCTGAACCCCACATTTGTGCCCCATTAGCTTTGTGAGTTTCTGTTAACGGCAGGTATTTACCAAGTTGTTTGGAAAAGAGAGAGGCTTTATTGTGAGTCAGATGTCAGCCCCTGCATCCTGGGGGGTGCTCATAGCTTTTTTGAGGGTTAAGTTTTTATTTTTAAATAACTTGACTTTTTTAAAGTTGCCTTCACATGCCAAAAATCAGCCCACGTTTGAAAATCAGTCTTGAAGAACTTAGGAGGAGAGGGATATACTTCAGCTGAGTAAATAATAACTATGCACATGTTAAAAATATCAGCCAAAAACTATCCCAAATGCTAACTCTTCTGTTTTACATTTTATATCCATTTATGGTTATTCTTTCGGTAATAAGATTTAAAAAAATTTTTGTGATAATTTGAATTAGAGACAAATTACTGTTACGACTCAGCTGCGTTTATAATACTTTAAAGAACTAATTGGATCACATTATTATTTGTTAATTTTTCCTGAGGCATTTTGCATAGTTACATAATTAATGTTTATCTCTTTGCCAGAAATCATTTTTTCAGATGAGAGACCTGAAATGAAATATTTCTTTCCATTAAATGATATTTCACTATGTGACTGTCAATTTATGAATCAGAACAAGATTATCTTGTGTTTTGGGGCTGATTCCTGCTTAATAGTGATAATGCTAAATGTTGAAATTATGGAACAACTTGATTCTTTTAAAATTAGTATTTCTGTGCTTACCACATAAGAAATGGTAACAATGTGGATGTGAAAAAATTAAATTGTATTCAGTTTGTATAAAAAGAAGATGTTAAAAAAAAAAAAACCTCTTGGTTTTTGCTAGTACCGTGGTTGCTTAGCTACAGAAATGAGGTCATTGCATGCACTTGAATCTTGTCTCCTTCACGTCCGCAGTTGGAAAAATACTCCTAGGCAAGCATAGGGGTCTAAAATTCTGATATCTAGATCCCTAAATACGAGGCCCGGTGGAATAGATGGTAACACGTGAGAACCCAGAGACGCGCTGCCGCGGGCCAGGAGCCGGGCCGCGTGCAGAACACGTGTGTCGGGAGCGATGAGGAAAAGGCAACAGGGAGGTGGGGGCCGGGCTTGGGAGCCGTGAGGGCAGGGGCAGGAGGAGCGCCTCAGGCCAGCCCATGGGACCCCGAGGTCCTGGGAGTGGGCGGGGGCCTAGGGGGAGGTGGAGGGGCCCCAGAGCTCTCCGGTCGGTGTCACCGTGACCACCCCGTGGGATGCTGTGGAGATTCACTGGATGAAGACAGGAAAGACGCTCAGGACTGTCGCAGGCAGCAAGCACTGTGCTAGCTGTGGCCGATGCGATCGTGGTCGAGTCCCGTCAGGTGGGGACGTCTGCTCCCTTCAGTTCTCCTAATTGGGCTGGGGCGTGGGTCACCACGCCGTAAGCGTCAGAGTGAGGTAACTGTCACCGTAGGGGTGGCTGTGAGCTCCTCAGTGTCGGCGGGTTTTGTGGTGGGAATCCAAGTGCGTCACTTGGTGAGCGAGACCAGGGCACCTCCTGTTCGCTCTGACGCAGCCGCTGTTTGTGTTACCTGTGCCTGTGGGCAGAAAATAGGGTGAATGGGGAATCTCTCGTTTTCCTCTTTTCTGATTGTCTGGAATTTAAGGTTTCTGGGCGTCCTCCGCCTGAATTTGTGTTTTACAGAGATCGTGCACTTTGCAAGCACTTGTTTTTTCCGCCTTCAGGACCTGTAGTTTGGCCCTCGGCTGCAGCGTGAGGACAGGCTAGACGCAGAGTCCTGTCTTCATCAGTGTTTGTAAATGCCTTTTTGTATAAATTTTGTGTTTCTTGAAAGTTCCAACGAGGTCCTTTTGCTTTTACAATCGTCATGAAGATGAATCTACCAGTTACAATAATGAGTTAATGTGGGTTTTATTGTTGTGCCGAATAGGGTAAATATTTGCATGAATGCTGAACATTGAAGGGGGGGAGGTCATTTATCTGCTTTTCATTTCCTTCCTGTTTATATTTGGTGACTTTTACCCCCTGTTAAGGTGTGAGAGGAATAATACAACGTGTGAATTACAGGCGACAGTGTGGTGTAGTCTATGGCATGGCACAGGTGACAGTGAAGATTAATTTTGCTTCTTTGTCTCAACCTTGGGTTTGAATCCCCTGCACAGGTGTCTGTTGCTTCTGAGTATAATTAAATGGAGACTTCCATCCACAGGGGAAACAAACATACAACAAAAGCAATTTTAAAAACTTACATTTTAGCTTATATTAGGTCCAACAAATTTAGTTTGCCAAGTTTTAACTTTTTTCTTGTAAGACGTTTAATTCAGTAACTTTTTTCCTATAAGTCATTAACTCAGTAGCTTAAGTTTAAATATATTTCTTTTGTCTAAAACTAATCACAAATTCTAAAATCAACGAGTAAAAATGTAATATTAATTTAGGTATATTGCTCCTGAGGGAAAAACAGCCAATATGCATAGAATATTGGATACATGTGCTTAAGAAGTACAGTGTAGGACTCTTAAAATACACATGCTTTTAGTGTATATAACTGCAGATATGTGTGCATGAGTATGTATGAATACCAAGTGCTTTTCTCCCTGTAACAAAAGAAGCCATCAACACTCTTCTATAAAGGCTTTTAAAGTATTTTTTCTTCTTTGATTAGAAATCAACTTTCAGAAAACCCTTTTAACTTCATAAATTTATCTTCATAACATTCCTCTAGGACAAAAACAAGAAAAACAACAGTGAAAAAACACACGTGTGTGTGTACTGCATTTAAACATTTCAATACCACGTACCTTAGGAAGGTAAACATTCACGAACATACAGTGCAAAAGAGCCCATTAAGTGTGTTTGGGGCGCACTGGGGAAACGCCATCTGGGCTGTCCCAGCACGGCCCATGCGGGCTCTGTGTGGGTCAGGGCCGGGAAGCCCAGGAGGGCTACGGAAGCTGCCCGCTGCTCCCTGCTTAGTCGGCAGGACAGGTAACACCTGCAGTTGAAGGCACACGTGCTAAAAGCCAAATTCACACTGTACAGGTTAAAACCAGGTTTAATTGTTCTTATGGTTTAGAGAAACTTATAAGGAATAATAAGCCCTGAAATATGAATTACATTTTATAATTTTCGAGGCAGTTGTGTGTGTCTGTGTCTGTGTATCTCCCTCTGTCTCCAATTTGACAGTCCCTGAGAGGTTGAAAGTGACACCATAACTTTGTCAGTGAAGTAGCGGAGCCTGGAGGGGTCTGGTGCCTTGGGGGGTGCCCACCTGGTGGGAGCCACCTCTGTCCCCCAGCACATCCCTCTAGAGAATCTGCCATCCTAGGTCTCTGTGAAATGGGGGAAATTAAGAACCTGGAAGAGGGTTTGTTTTTGTTTTTGTTTTTGTTTTTAAAGCAAATGCTGTGCTTTTTTTCTTTATACCTCTCTGTGGTTAAACAGCATCGTGGGATAAAGCAGAGTAGCACACTGGTTTGGAAATGGTATTGTTGGTTATTTTACACTGACTCTGTCGTTAAGGTTGTTTGGTAGCAGATGTTTTCCTTTAAAACCACGAGGGCATGACTTTTCCTCACACGTAACTTTGTTAATCTGTCGCCCCATCGGCTAAGCCGTGCAGGATCAGCGCTGCAGCGGCTGAAGAGGTGACAGGTGGGACCACACTCGTGTACGTAAGAGTGCTCTGTTGGCAGCAAAGCACCCTCTGCGCGGGCGGCACTATCTGTGATTGCAGCCACTGAGGCAGGCACACTCCTGCCGATTTCGCCAGTGACGAGGCTCCAGCGCCCGCTGCTCTCCCCCGCCGCCTGGCGGCAGACTGAGCGACACCCTTGCTGCGGGCCAGGCCGGTGCTTCCCGTCCCGAAACTGCATTTCAGAAACAGCTGTGTGTGTGTGTGTGTTCAGAATGACAATAAAGATTTAAGCGCGTCTTAAGCTTCTTGAACGGAGAAAGTTGTATTGAAAATGTGTCTAGAAGGCTAATAGAGTAAACTTGCTACGGTTAATTTCCAGGAGAAAATACTAGGTTTTGATGAAGTGGATGTGATGAAAACAGGAGCGTTTTGTGCCCGGCACGACTAAGAGACACCCTGTTCCTTCTGACTTAACCGTCTCAGAGTCTCCAGAATGTGGGGTCAATTTAGACACCATTGATCTTACAAAAGGTCTGATCAGGCAGCCCCAGAGCAGATAAACAATAATGCTCCAGAACAGCTGTTATTAGCTAAGCTTTCTCATGGGTGTCTCCCTCTTTTTCTTCTAGACTTTTGTCTGCATTACAATAGAGCAGTTTTCCTTCAATTTATCTTCATTGCTCAACTGGTTTTACTGTTTAAAATACCAGCCACCGCGTAGCTTTGCTGCTGCGGTGATTTCGCTGTGCTGAGCTGCCAAGCGGCCTGGCCCACCGGAGAGAGAGGAGCTTTCTGTGAACGGGGAGGAGGGCGTGAGAGGGAGGTGGCGCATCCGCGCAGGCCGTGCCCCACAGTCGAGTAAGTGCGTGTGCATGCAGGTTAGATAGGAAGTTAATTAGGTAAAACTAGTGATTTTAAAAAGCAAATCAAACGCCGTGAGACCCTGGAACACAGAGCAGGCGTGTTGGAGGTGGTAGGTGTGGGTCTAAGTCTGGTTTTTATCACTTGGTCTCTCCAAACGCCATTTTCCGCGTCTCTAAATTGGGGATAACGACAGTGAGCTGCCCTTGCAGATTTGTGCTGCTGTAAACGGAGCCAGTGCGTGTAAAGCGCCGTAGCACCTGGAAGCCAGGCAAGGAGTCGGTGCATACTAGTTGCACCTGAGAAGGTGAGATGTTGCTGAAGGTCGAGGTGGTAACTAGGCCTTGACCTGTGGGTACACCGTGTCCCCCGGTTCCTGAGAGCTGGGCTGGAGCTGGCGCCTCTGCTGCGAGATCAAGAGCTTTGCCCTCTGGCCGTTCAGCCTGAGGAGCTGGACCCACTGTGCTAGACAAGTGATCCGTCTGAGAGTCCTGATGAGTCGTTGTGATGGAGACTGGGACTGACCCGTACCCTGCGTGGGCAGACGTCATCTACAGAGTCAAGCCCTTTAGTCCCTCCTGGTAGACCGGTCTCAGTGCTGCTTGAGGGACTAGGCTGGGGCAACTCCACCATTTTGTGAACGAGGCTTCCCCAAAACAGGGGCGCCCAGGTCGGAGGGCCGGTGATGCGCTCGCTGTGGGCTCGGTGCAGGTGGGCCTTGGGAGTCCTCCCGCAGAGCCAAGCTGGGGCCCAGGCGAGGGTTGGAGGAGGACTGGCCGGGCTTGGGTCTTCCACCTGAATGTGCACATTCAGACACTCCCCTCCCCGTAAGCGCAGAGGCCTGCGTAGCTCGGTGCCTGTCACCCCCATCTGCAAGCACAGAGTGAGGTCAGATCTGCAAAGCTTAACGTACGGAGTCAGTGAGTCACTCGCAGGTAGGGGACAGGCTGTGCTGGATTTGTGTTTCCGCCTTCAGAAACAGACTCTTCTCTGTGCTTTGCGCTGGTGGGTGGCAGGGCCCCATCCTCTCTATCGAGGTGGGAAGGACCGGGTGGGATCCCCGCTGCCCACATTCTTGTTGCGTGTCCTGGACAAGCTCCTTCATGTCTCTGGCATCCGTTTTCTCGCCCGTAAGACTAGGATGCTGTTGCTTAGATCTGAAGATACACGCGTGGGAATGCCGGGCTCATGGAAATGGCTCAGTCATTACCACTTCCCTTAAACTTCCTCTGTGCCACCCTCCTGGTAAGTCAACGTCTGTGGTGCCACTGGGAAGGTTACAGAGGCAGAAAAACTAGTTCACTCCAAGTTTTGTGGTCAAGCACTGTGCGTCCTTGCTGAGACATACCGTGAGTCGTCTTCTGCCTGTTGACCAAACTTGGTTTTCACGGTGATCCCTGGACCAAGCTAGTTCAGAGTTTCTAGCTAGGAGAGGTCAGAGCAAAGGGGACCTGGGCCAATACAAGCGAGGAGTTTTGAGACGCGGTGTCCCCGGAGTCCTGTCCCTGCAAGGCTTCAGGTGCCCTGCGTTTGGCCTGGCTGCCTCCGGTGTGGGACGCGCTCTCCAAGTCGCGCATCCTTGATCAGCAGCGCGTGATCTCCCATCTCCAGCCAGCCGCCCCTGTTGCTGTCTCTTTCCAAGAAGGTCCGTGCGGCGTGACTGCAGTACTGATCAACCTCTGGGGTCACGAATTAGTGAAGCCTCATTGGCATGTTTTGCGCGTGTTGGCCCCTGTTAACGGGAAGAACTTCTAGAGTGGCATCAGGTCTGTGGGATATCATACGTGGCTCCTGCTGGACACGGCTTGAAGTTAGGACGGCAGCAGGACGTGCGTCTGAGGCATTTCTTCTCTTGTTGCCTGGAACGTGTGGAGTTAACTATAAGCATAATCTCGCTCTTCACCGCATGTGACCGTCAGCCGTTCACCAGCCCTGCGAGGGGCTTTTCTCTAAAGAGCGTAAAGGTGCACGGGGAATTCAGAGCGTGCACGGTGCTGGCTGTCACTCACCAAGTGCTTATTCTGTGCCAGATGCCGTGTTAAATAGCTCTGTGAGGTAAGTACCGTTGGAATTATCCCCTTTACTCGTTAGGCAATTGGGGCTTAGGGATGTTAACGCCGGGACAGCGGGGAGTAAGAACACGTGTGCAGGGCGGGAGGGGCCGGGGGAGCTGAGTAGGGCAGGACCTGACCGCGGAGGCAGAGGAGACCCTGTGGTCCGGAGTGGGTGACTGGGCTCCGGGGAAAAGAGGGGACCTGACTGGTAAGATTTGGATGTTCTCAGAAGGAAAGAGATGAATCAGAGCAGGAAACAAGCCTGAGGGAGAGTCTCCCTGCAGGGTGATGGGGTGGGGAGGAGGCGCAGGAGCCTGGAGCCGGGGGTGCCGGAGCCCGGAGCTGCCAGGTCCCAGAGCTTGCGGGCGCAGGAGCCCGGAGCTGGGGGCTGCCAGGTCCCAGAGCTTGGGGGTGCCGGAGCCCGGAGCTGGGGGCTGCCAGGTCCCAGAGCTTGGGGGTGCAGGAGCCCGGAGCTGGGGGCTGCCAGGTCCCAGAGCTTGGGGGCGCAGGAGCCGTCCAGGGGCGGTGGGGAGTGAGTGAGAGTAGCGGTGCCCTGCCTGGGAAGAGCCCGGAGGAGTCAGAGGTGGTGCTAACAGGGAAGGGGAATGGAATCTGATTTCAGGAGAAAATTGCTTGGAAAGTTTCCTTTCGTTCTGCCTCTCCTAACACGTGGGCTGGTGGTCAGGAATGGTTTTCTGATGAGCAGACTGAGGCGAGGGCCGGGCGAGTGTGGTCCGGGGGCACCAAGAAGAGAGTGACTTTAACCTGCTTCCTCTGTGGGAACGGCAGGGCAGCGACAAAGAAACGCTAATTCTTAGAAGTCCATGCTAGAGAGGCGATGACACGAAGGTTGTAATGTGTTAATAGAAAATGGCTCTAGACGTTGTCGTCGCTCGTCATCAACAGCGTGGAGACCCGTCAGAGGTGCCGCGGGAGGAAGCGGTGTCTGCTCACGCGACCGGGCTGGCGGGCTGCCTTTGCGTAAGGCCTGGCAGCGTCTGCTCCCCTGCAGGTCGGGACTGGTCTGGCTCTGATTTCTTAAAGTACTAGCCATAGATTTTTTTGTGAATTGTATGTAGTTCTTTGGGAAGGTTTGTGTGTGGTTTTTAGACATTGTAAGTGTAGAGCGCTTGGTCAGTGTCTAATTAAGTTTTGTTCAGTGTGTCCGAATAAAACGCCAGGTCTGTAGTCCCAGCCACGGACTTGTGGCAGCCTCAGACGAGGGACGCGCTTGCTCACGTGGCTTTTTGCAGAATGGGATGTGAGGGGCGGCCGGAACTTTCTCATCTTTGACTCTCTGTACTAAATGAACACGTGTGAACAAATGCACCTACGTACGCGTGTATTTTCTCAAAGGAGCAAGAGCTTTTGGAAAACATCAGAAGATTTTTGAAGTTCTTGAAGGAGGACAAAGCAATACTGCAGAGCAGTTGTCCTGGTAGCCCACACGGCCCGTAACTGTGCATGTTTCCGATCACGTGTGGCCGAGGCTGAGGGTGGTGGGGGACAGACTCTAGTGGGGGATGGAAGCTCACTTCCTGGGGGTGAGGCGAGAGCTTTGCGCAGCTCACTAACTCCTTTGAGCTTCTGGGGCTCTGGCGGGGGCTCCTAGGAGGGCGCTTTGCGTGGGGTGGGAAGCTGCAGCCGGCCGGAGTGCCCAGCTCGGGAGACGCAGAGTGATGTGGGGGTGTGTGCACCTCCGTGAACTGCCTGCTCTGTGCCTTCTGCACACGACTTCCAGGTGATTCTCTCTGCTGGTACACCTGTGTATCATTCAACCCCTCCATCAAATTTGAGATGAAGTATGCTTTGTGATCCAGCAGACTGGAGTGGCTCCGCTCTGGGTCACAGCCACATGCCGGACTTGAGCCGTGGGAGCCAGGGAAAGCCGATGGGCAGGTCACCAGGACAGGTTCTGGAGCATAAATCCAGGACAGCTCACCTGTATGGTCCTTCTGTTCGGGAGGATGCAGCAGGGCCGTGGAGGCGTTTAGGAAGTATGGGTGCTACCTCAGTGTCTCCCACAGGAAGCTTGTCAGTAGGGAGGGATCGTGCAGGGGCTGGAATGGCTGTCCAGATTTCTGTGTTTGGACCACGGCCCACACGTGTGCCTGGCTCATTTCTCTCCTGGAGCGTGATCTGGTTGGGGCTGGCAGGGGCAGGAGGCCTGGATGGTGTCCCTGACGTTACCATTATTGCTGGGATCAGCAACATGGGGGCTGGCCCCAGACCTACCTCAGCTTCCCATAAGGTCATCTGTGAGCACACGAGGCTAAGTGATGACCACATCCTCCCATGTTTAAAGGTCCTTGGTTCTGGGCCTGTTCCTTATAAAACAGACATTGCAGATGGTGAAATTCTTGCTATTCATTTTCTTTAGTTAGGCTTAATCTTTTTAGACCAAAAATTTAAAGAATTCATTGGAATAGTTTCATTTTCTTATGAAATACATTTCCACATTTAAAAAAATTTAATTTTAGGGTAGTTTTAGATTTTCAGAAAAGTTGTGATCATAGCACAAGGTTCCATACCCCTCACATCTGGTTTCTCTTCGTGTTAACATCTGACATCGTGTGATACGTTGGTCACAACTAATAAGCCACAGTTGGAGCAAATCTTATCAACTACAAATCGTACTTTGTCCAGATTTCCTTAGTTTTTTCCCTGACGTCACTTCTATCTCAGGATCCACATGGTGCTGGTCATGGCGCCGCCCCAGACTCCTGGGGTGTGTTGGTCCTGCTGTCAATCACCTCAGCAGTTTTGAGGAGTGCAGGTCCAGTGTTTTCTAGAACGTCCTTTGGTTGAAATTGTCTGATGTTTTACTCCTGATTAGACTTGAGTTGTGGGTCTGGGGAGCAAGACCACTGTACGCGCCCTCCTCATCAGATCACGTTGAGAGCGTACCTGGTTGGCATGATTTGCTGCTGCCGTGCTGACCTGGGCCGCCTGCCCGCGGTCGGGTTTGCTGGCCTCCCTCCTCCCCATCGTACCCTTTCCTACAGAGTTAAAAGTCCTCCCACCGGGGGATGCAGAAGTTGAGCTCCTGTTTACCTAACTGATTTGCAAACTAGGTGCACAGAAAACCTTCATGCAGATGCTGATAGCAGCTTTAGTTATAAACAGTAGAACACGCAGCAGTGGAGCGGGGTGAGCACTCTGACCCCAAGAAAACTCTCAAGTCTGAAATGCACATTGCTAAACAACAGGAGCCAGTCTGAAAAGGCCACGTACCGTGTGATTGTGACATTTCGGAAACAGCAAAACTACGGAGACTGAATAGGTGGGTGCGTTTCCATGCTTTCAAGCGGCCTTTGCTTTGATGGCCGAGTCATCGAGTCACGAGCCTCAAGCCTGTCTGTGCGTTAGGATCAGGAGACACCGGGCCAAGTTGTCGAGAATGACACGAGTCAGTAGCAACTTTGTATTTGGTATGTGGCTTCCAGAATACTGACACTGAGCTCGGAGTAAAACGTTAACATCTGCAGTTTTCCGGTTCCCAGGGCGCCGTCCCCTGTGAGAACCGCGGGCAGCTCTGAGCTGTAGGTCCCCTTTTCTGTCTCATTCCTGTGAGCCTGCCTTGGATATTCTAACAGCTATAATTACTTTTCTTTTTTTAATTAAAAACAGTAAACTCATCCTGTCCCCAAACCTCGTCTCCTCTAAAATGCGGGTATCTTGTATCCTGTTCCTCGCCTGAGCCGAAGCTCAGCTGGGTCACTTCAGTTTGCCGGGTCGAGAGTGGTGCATAGGAGGCTAACCCTAACCCTAACTGCCTTTCCATGCAGCCTTTGAAAGAGGACTGTCGGCCCCCGTACTGCAGCCTCGGGCAGGTGTCCCCAGACTTGAGTGCAGCTGTGGTCCGGGGTTGGCACAATGTTAATGGTCCTGAGGAAGATGGGCCACTTCATGTTGAGTGCACTCGCAGATGGCTTGAGTGACCAAGCGTCCGTCCTCTGTGCACCTCTGTGGAGCTGAGCCTTGAAGCTGGCGTTTTGGTGACCGGCAGGCAGCGCTCTGAGCGTCATTCCCTTCACACAGGCTGGGATGCTGCCCTTGCAGGGTGTTGTCGGATGATGGAAGCACGTGTGGCACGCCTCACCCTCGGTGTGCAGGAGCTGCCATCAGCCTTACTGTGTCCGTCAACGTCTGTTGAGTCAATCATTATGGACACTCAGCATTTGTTTGCTTATTCAACATTTGTTGAGTGTTTATTGTCGGATAGTAAGGTTTCTGTCCTAAACTTCTCTGGCCCTAGTTTTTCTTGTATAGAAAATGGGAAGAGTAGCACTACCTCCGCATGGTGTTGCTGGGAAGAGTAAATAAGCGAATACATTTAAAGTGCTCATAAAAGAGCCTGGCAATACCTGTGTGGTGGGGATTTCATCACTACTAACTGCTCCGTTGCCTTCAACATATCATACGCTTGATAACACACTGAAAGCACCTTTTCTCAAAGTTAAAGTGAATGTATCTCCTTGATTCCTTTGCGTATGGTTCAAACAGGAAAACTTAATGTTGACCGTGCACTTGAGGGGCAGTTTTGCTGCAGTGGCTGCCGCCCTGGGTTGGGGTCAGACTGGCCTGCGCCCAAGCCCTCCGTGTCCGCTCACTCACGTGTGGCCTTCCTCTTCTCTGTGAAATAAGAACACTGCCAAGTGCCATATGGGGTTGCCGTGGCCATCAAGGAAAAGGACAGGCAGTAGGCTCTAAAGAGTTGTTATTTTTCTTACGGAATACGTCCGGGTAGGTGAGGCATGAAGTCTGGGGTCCCAGGAGAACTTACTCAGCAGCTCCCTGGGTATACGGCACTCACGGCCAGGTATGTTTTCTTCTAAGGTCCCAAGGGGGGTGTCTAAAGTAACCTCAGATGTTTAAGGTTTAGTTAAAGATAGTTGCTTTTGGATTTGTTTTCATAACTCTAGCTCCTGCTGTTACGGAAGAGATCTCCAGATTCAAATGGCATGACTTGAATGTTTGCTTCTCACCTGTGTGGAATTCCTGGTCGGCAGGCAGCCCCTGTGCACACCTGTCCTTCCTCCTGAGGCCTCTGCGTTCAGCCAGCAGGTGGGGGCAGAGTGGGGCCGGCACGCTGACCACAACCCGTGGTAGCTGGTCTCACAGCCGCACCCAGGCGCCGGCAAAGCTGTGCAACAGTATTGCTGCCTGCGGGGAAGGAGGGAAAATGGGCTCGTCACCTGCCAGTGGGTGTCGGTCATGAGCAGAGGGAGGTCTGAATGCTCCGTGTCTGCCCAGCACCCTCCGTGGCTCTGTAAAGGCGGAAGGCGAGGGGAGGCAGTGGTCTCTGTTGCCTTTGGGAGGGTCCCCTTTAGGGCTGTAGGGAGGGACATGAGATCGTCCTGCGTCCTGGAGTGTGTACATACGCCCGTTAGGTGGCTCTGGCTGTGTGTCTGTCTGCCAAAGCGAGACTCCCTTTGGGAGCAGCAGCTCCTGGGTGTTCCCCGGTGCTACTGTCCGCTGCTCAAGACGAGGATTGGAACTCGGGGACGGTGTCCCCAAACCGAGCAGGACACAGAAACAGATGTAAGCAGTAGTTTGAGAACTAAGGACTGTTTCTGAACTTTCTTTAAATTATTTTTTCCCGTTCATTTTTGCAGGGGCCATAGTTAGTGCCTGTCAATTTTAGGGCTATCGGTAGTTTCTCCTCCTGGACAGTTAGTTGGCTGTTTATGTGAAAGGCAAGGAAACTTCCACTGTTTTCTGCCAACTTTTAAAATATGTGTCTCATTAGCTAGGCGTGGTGGTGTGCACGTGTCATCCCAGCACGTTGGGAGGTCAAGGCAGGAAGATCACTTGAGGCCAGGAGTTTAAGACCAGCCTGGGCAACATAGCTAGACCCCATCTCTACCAAAAAAAAAGAAATTTAGCTGTGTGGTGGCACACACCTGTAGTCCCAGCTGCGTGGGAGGCCAAGGCAGGAGGATCACTTGAGCCCAGGAGTTTGAGGTTGCAGTGAGCTGTGGATCGGGCCACTGCACTCCAGCCTGGGTGACAGAGCGAGACCTTGTCTCAAAAAATAAAACATGTGCCTTGATTCCATTTCTGTTTCTCCCTTGAGTAGTTTTGTTTTTTAAATTAACAGGTACTAAAATTGACTCTCTTTTGGTGTACAGTTCTGTGAATTTTATTGTGCTCGTTTGCTGTTTGGCCACCCTATCAAAGTATCGGTTCAAGTTTCTGCCTGTTTGTTAATTGGAATGTTTGTTGTCTTGTGTTGGGTATGTGGATGGAAAATATATCCTCCCAGCCAGTTGCTTGGTTTTCATTCTCATAACAGTGCCCTTTTGCAGAACAAACTTTATGTTTTATAGAGACTAATTTGTTATTTTTTTTCTTTTATGGCTCATGCTTTTAGGGTCACATCTAAGAACTTTTTGCCAAAGTCACGAGGGTTTTGCTGTGCATCTTCTTAATGTCTGATAGCTTTTTGTCTTGCATTTGCGTCTGCCATCCATGCTGAGTTAAGCTTTGTATAAGGGGTGCAGTTTAGCTGTGGGTTCTCTTTTTGGTAATAGGTGTCCAGTTTCTCTAGCATCCTGTTGAGAAGACCCTTCTCGATTTAATTCACTTTGTGCCTTTGTCCAAAATCAATCAGCTGTACTTGTGCGGGTCTATTTTTGGGCTCTATTCTAGTCCACTCACCTGTCCCTTGGCCAGTTCCATGTTGTTTGGTTATTGTAGCTTTATAGTTAAATCTTAACATCAGGTTCCTTCAACCTTATTCTTCTTTATACAAAATTTTTGGCTATTCTGGTTCCTTTGCCTTTTCATATAACTTTTAGAATTAGCTCATCTATATCTCCAGGAGCTCCTGGTGGCATTTGTGTGGGAATTGTGTGGGGTCTACGGGTCAGTTTGGCCAGAACCGGTGTCTTCGTGCTGTGAAGTCTTTGCCCCTGGACATGGCTTGTCTCTCGGCGGGTGTGGATCTTCCATGTCTGTCTGCGGCATTTTGTAGTTTTCAGCATACACATCCTCTACACGTTTTCTGTGCTTCGTTGGAGTTATACCTAAGTATTCCCTTTTTTGTATAGCTACTGTAAATGATAGTTTAAAAATTTAGGTCCCCAATATTCATTGCTAGAATATAGAAATATGATTTGACTTTGTATGCTGTGACCTTGGTAGATCAGTTATTAGGTCTAGGAGTTAATTTTGTAGATTCCTTATGATTTCTTTTAGGTAGGCTTTTGGTGTGACTGACTTTTTTTCTTTTTTTCTGTTTTCAATTCCTTTGATTTCTCCTCTCCATTTTGTCTTTCCTTTTACTTGGGGTTTATTTTTACCATTTTTATTAATATAGAAGCTTACATTATAGATTTGAGACTTTCTTTTTTTCAAATATGAACCTTTCACGCAATAAGCTTACTTCCAAACGCTATTTTGGCTGCATTTCACAAATTTTGATTTTTGTTTTTGTTCAGTTGAAAATATTTTTTATTTTCATTTGAGAGCACATGGTGGTTTTATGTATTTCGTCCAAATCTCTTTTAGTGATTGATCAAGATTAAAATCCAGGCAGGTTTATTTCCAGTATTTGCTTCATCATAATTTCCCCTTCTGTGCCTTGACGAGTAAATAACAACCACTGAGCTTATCAGGGAGACGGTAGATGCATGGTACACTGATGATGGAGCAATTATTAGTGTGCGGGAATTTGAATTTAAGTGCCACGAGGGTGCAGGGTTTCTGTTTTGTATTGTGATATTGCCAAGGACCTAAAACAATGTCTGGTGTGCAGTAGGTGAGTGATACATATTCCTGAATGAATGCTACGCGTGCTTTGTTTTGAATCAAATGCGGTTTAACTTTCATTTGTGCCTTTATACTCTGGTCTCTTTGCTTATCTGAACTGCTTTGTTCTGCAAGTGACTTTGCAGTATGATCACATTTTTTGAGCTATTTTTGTACATTGATTTAGGCTTTGGTCACTGATTTTTTTATTATTTGAAATGAAAGAAGTTTCCCCCCATTCTCTCTGATCATACACTCTTATCTTCCCTCTATAATTGAGATACGCAGTGCCAATGCCTGTTACTTTGTAAATATAGAAAAACCTTGAACACGTGTGCTCACGTAGATAGCAGAGATTCCTTGATTCTTTATTGTAAGAATCAACAATGAAACTGAGATTTTTGTCTTTCTACTTCTAGTAACACATCAGTGTGTATAGGATTATATACATTGTGTCTTACTTGCCTTTCGAATAAAATATATTATTAATTCTTGCCACCTGATAATGTTTGGGCAAAATTTTTGGAGAGGCTATTTCTACAAGTTAGTTTGCACTATTTTGGTAGTTATTATTTGATTGGGCAGTGAATTCATCAAAATTTTATCAAGTTTACATTTTGTGCTAGGAATTGTTCCTGTTTATACCCAACAGTGCAGGGTATTTTTGACCTTGCGTGTGAATTTTTGCACAGGAAGCCTCAGCGTGTTCACTGGGGGGTTCCCGCAGCTCGCTGGTGTTGCACAAAGTACCCACAATCGTACGAACTCATCTAACGTGACTTTGGGGTGTTAGATACATCCCCTGGTATGCTGTCTGCATGACCCCCCTCCAAGAAAAACCCAAACCCTCTTAAATTAACTGCAGACCTTTTCAGGATAGCCATTATTTTAGAAAGCATGATTTTTAGAAAAATGTCACTTGAAGAATGACATGGAAGTCTTGGCACCGTGTGCATCCGGGACCTGTGGGTGGGGGAGGAAACACACAGTCACCCCACCTTCCCGTAGGGCCTTTGGCTCAGTTTTTGTTCCCTTTACTTGCCCAGGTGGGGCCATTTGTTTAAGAAATTTATTGGAGTCATTAATGTAAGCATCACTTTATTTCCAGCTTTAAAAAGTTTTAAAAGTTAAAATGTAACTTATTTAACTTTCTTTCAGCAAACATTTAGCGACAGGGATTGTATCTCTTTCATTTACTGCATACTCTGTGTCAATTGCTTGGCACGTAGTAGGTATTAAATATTTGCTGGGTGAATGATTAAGAAAACAAAGTTCGGGATCATTTCCGTGGCAGTTGGAAATTTTCCTGTAAAGTCTAGGTGCAAGTGTGAAGTTTATTAAACAAGGGCCAAAGGAGCTGCAGTATTTTTTGTAGCCATTTTAGATTTGATTAAGCATTAAGCAGCAGTAATTTTCTCTTCTCGTATTCTGGATTTCCAAAAGGTCAGCGTGACCCTCTGGAATAGTGCTTTATAACGTACCGTGGGAGGAGTAGGAGGCTGGTGGCTGCATGTTTCAAGGGAATAAGACTCGTGACAAGAGCTTGGCCAGTGCCCTAAGGTTCCCAGGGGCCCTCGGGGCCCTGCTCTGGCAGGTGGGGCGTGGGGAGCCCACCTGTGACCCGACACTGCCGTGCGTGGAGGGGCTTGTGAGGGGAAGTTGGTATGTGTTACTCAGGGGATCTCCCCAGCTTGTGGAGATGCAGACAGCCCCGCTGAAGGCACATTTCCTGTAAAGATTTGTAGGTGGTCTGCACTTGCTGAGAGGTCCCCACTTTTATCCCTCGCGTCTAAGCTTACTCCCGAGGGCCCTGTTTGCCCTAGAAACCCACCCGAGCAGGAGCTGGTCACCTTGGGGTTGGGGCCCCTTCGCCCCCCACCACGGCAGGGGCAGGTGCGCTTGGAGACATCTCCTAAGTCAGCACCTGGGTTGCCGTAAGGTTTGAGGGGTTGACGCAGTCAAGCTTTCTTCCAGATGACATCAACAGCTTGATGAGTGATAAGCGGACACGTCAGGTGTCCCTTAGAAATGTTATCGGTACAGCCCAGAGAGTCACAGAGGAGGCAGATGGGAGCTGTGTGTACCCTAAGTGCCCAGTAATTAACCATTGAGGGGACTGAGGAGTGCTTTTTCATCAAGCGACCCGTTTTTCAGTACCATTCAAAAGGAATCAAGGAAGTTTTAAGGAGGGTAGAAATATCAGGACTAAAGTTTTCAGAGGTGCTGCCGTGCATGCAGACAGAAAAGAAAGCAGAAGTTGTTCTCAGCAGTCTCCAGCTCTTTGCGGTGGGGAGGAAACTGATAAGAATATCAGTATTCCAGCAAATAAGACGATAGAAAGAAACTTAATAGGCATTTAAAAAAAATTTTGTTTCTAACTGTGGATTAGCTGACAGGATTTAACAAACGCTCCTAGTGTCCTTAACTCACCTGCACGGTAGAAACTTTTTCAGGCTTAGGCTGTGACTGGGGAAACCTGAGTTCGGATCCCCGAGGTACCCTGGAGGCTGCTGGAGCAGTGAACGCTGGGGGTTCAGGTGAGGTGACCACCTGAAGCTGGAGGGAGCGGTTGCTTCATTGGAGGATTTTAGGTAGCTGAGGAGGAATGGGCAGAAATTGAACAGCAAGTGAATGCGGTGGAAGTCAAGCAGCTGTTCATGGACAGAAAGTGCATTTCTAACAAGACGGCTGAGGAAAGCCTCCTGGGAACAGGTCCAGACCCTTCCTCTGTGGCAGGTGCCCGGCCTGGCTGTGGTGTCGTGGGGGAGGGAGAGCCGGCCAAGTGGGGAGCAGATGCGTCTGCGCCCGTCAGGCCGGCCAAGGAGCGGTGGTCAGAGAGATTCGGTTTGCCCGGGTGTGGTCTGCACGCATGGGGGCCTCGCTGCAGGAGTTTCGCAGGGTTGTGAGGATTTTCCTCGGTCAACATGGATCCAACACATCTGTATGTTGCCTTTGTTTGACCTTCGTGAAGGAGACGCAGTCTCAGGCCAAAACGGAGGCAGCAGCGTGGCCGTCGCCACAGTGAAGGGGAGTCGCCAATGGCAGGATGTTGGAACGAACTTAAGTGCTGTATCTCTAAACCTCGTGACGGTGTCCTCCCTTCCCGACCCTTTCCAGAATAACTGATTTTGTGGCACTGTGTCTTGCATTCCACCTCCGTAAGCATGGGGTGTGATTGCCTCAGGAAATCCGGGCTCCGCCTCCCTCAGGACTGAGTGAAGTGCCGGGGGAGCCTGGATGTCTGCCTGGATCAAGTAATTGACGCGTACGTAGGACTGATCTTGACTACGCGAAGTTCTGTTCCTCAAGGGGTGAGCATCTGCGGGGGACGCCGTGCTGAGCTGGGGCAGCAGCAAGCACGTGAGTGAAGTGTGGCTGCCCCCTTCTCCCCGTGGGGACGGCCACTCCTGTTGGTGGATGTTCATCCCCAGTTCAGAAGAGAAAGTGCTGGCACAGCAGGACCACCAGGAAGACCTGGGTGGGCGCGCGACAGGACAACCTGTTTATTCTTTCTCCTTGCCTGCTGAACTTTAAAAATCTGCAAGATACAGCCAGCCCTCCGTATCTGTGGGTTCCACATCCCTGGATTCAACCCAACTCTGATAGGAAATATTCAGGGGGGAAAAAAAACAACAAATGGTTGTGTCCATCCTGAACATCAAAATTAAAAACTTTTGCTCTGTAAAAGAGGATGAAGGACAAGCCACAGACTGGGAGAAAATATTTGCAACCCACATATCCAACAAAGGACTCGTGTATATGATACACAAAGAGCTCTCAAAACTCAACGGTGTTACTAAAAATCCAAGTAGACAATGGGCAAAAGACACATACAGACATTTCACCAGAGAGGATGTGCAGGTGGAAAATAAACACATGAAAAGATGTCCAGCCTTATTAGAGAAAAGCAAATTGAAACCACTTTGAGCAAATTAAAATCACTAATGTGCCTGTCCAAATTGCTAAAGTTAAGAGCAGCTGCTGACCGGGAAGTGGAGAGACTGGGCGACCGCTCGTACCTGCTGGTGGGAGTGTACACGGCACGGTCCCCAGGGAGCAGTTTGGCAGTGCCTTTGCAAACTAAGAATGGGCTTATCGTACAACCCAGGAATCGTACTCTTGGACATGTATTCCAGGAAAATGAAATTTAATTTTCACACAGAAACTTCTATACGATGGTCATCACAGCTTTATTCGTGGTAGCCCCAAACTGGAAGCTGCCCAGGTGTCCTTGAGCGGGCAGTGGTCACATGAAGCGTGCGTGGTGTGCCCAGGCTGGGGGACACTCCTCAGCGCAGAAAAGGCACAGGGCGTGGGCACACTCCTCGGCCAGGATGGACCTCCAGATCTGCCGAGCGAACAGAGCCAGTCACCGTGGGATGCTGTGGGACTCCTTTGACATACGTTGTGAAATGAAGTAACTGCAGAGAGGGAGAGCAGATTCATGGTTGCCAAGGACTAGGGATGGGTGTGTGACCATGAGGGGGGCCTATGGCAGGGGCACAGCGAGTGTCACGGTGGTGATGTGAAGCCACACCTGTGAGGAGATTGCATAGGACTCTGCACGTACCATACACACATGTGTGCACACCATACACATGTGTGCATACCATACATGTGCACACAGCACACATGTGAGCATAACCATATATAGTGCATACTACACATACACACCACACATGTACACAGGCATGCACCACAGGCACATACGTATACACATGTGCACACACTTGTACAGACCACACACAGTTACCATACACATACAGAGTTGCATGCACACACACATACACCACCATACACACCCACGTGCACACGTGTACATACCCCCCCACACCCCACACCCCACACCCCACATACATAGTTGCGTGTACACACCCCACCGCAAACAAACTTCTACAAATCATGCACATGCATGCCACACATTCAGACATGCATGCATGCACATTGCTCATGCTACACACCCCTGCACACACCACACACATACCCCCCACAGGATACACAAGTGTGTTTATGACGGGTTGGTCTGACATGTGCTCTGGTTATGCAGATGTCGGCCGTGGGGACCTTGGGGGAGAGGGTACATCCCTCCTTCCTCCTTACTGTACTTTTTTCCCTGCTTCCTGTGAATCTGTAGTTATTTCAAAATGAGAAGTTAAAAGAAAACCTGGCTGTGAATTTAGGATAAACAGCCCCGTGGCAGAGGAGAGGAAGAGGCCCAGAGGTTCCGAGATGCTGCGAACAGGCCGTGGGGGCCTTGGGACCTGCTGCCTCGAGCTGCCACAGAGCCCAGGGCAGGCGCTCCCTGGCGGCCCCTCCCCAGGGAGCCGGGTGGCCAGGCCTGGGCTGGCTGCAGCGAGGGCAGCCCCCTGTGCCTGGTGTGGGCGGCATCCAGACAGTGGGGGTGTGCCCAGGTCTCCAGGGAGCTGTGCTCTGGGCAGGGGCTGGTCCCCACTCCTGGAAAGCCTCACTGTGTCCAGAAGCTGCCCCCGTGGCCAGATGGGGGCCCCAAGGGCTGTGGTGGTGTTTGTTTCTGTTTTTGCTTTTGTGGTTTTTGGCCTTGGGAACTTTGTTTAGAATTTATGTGGGTTTTTAAAAATATGCTGTGCATTTATTATATAATAATCATAAAACAAGGCTAATGTAGAAACTGTATAAGCAGCATGGTTAAAATCCAAAGTTAAACATCCTGGCTTTGCTCATTTGTACTGCCACATTTTTTGAGCTTTATTGAGGTACAGTTGACAAATAAAAATATTATATTTTTAAGGTGTACAGCGTGAGGTTTTGATAAACATACACGCTGTGAAATGATCACCACGATCGAGCTAACTAACATAACGTCACCTCACATGGTTTCCTTTCTTGTGATGAGAACATCTTAGTTTCCATTCTCCTATCAAAGTTCGAGTAGGCAGCACGTTGTCATCAACTGTGGTCACCATGCTGCCCACTGGGGCTCCAGAACTTCTTCATCTTATGACCGAGTTTGTGCCTTTGACATCCGACCCACCCCCTTCCGCCGGTAACCGCTGTCCCTCTCTGTGTCTGTGAGTTCTACTCTGTCAGATTCCGCGTATAAGTGAGAGCACGTGGCATTTGTCTTTCTGTGTCTGGCTTCTTTCACGTAGCGTAATGTCCTCCAGGTGCATCTGTATTTTTGCAAACGGCAGGATTTCTGTCTTTTTAAGAGGTTGAGTAGTAGCCCTTTGTGTGTGTACCACACTTTCTGTATCCATTCTTCTGTGGGGGACACTTAGGCTGTTTCTGTATCTTGGCTGCCATGGATAGTGCCGCAGTGAACATGAGAGTGCAGATACCTCTTCCGTGTACCGATTTTACTTCCTTTGGACGTGTACAAAGAGGTAGCATTGCTGGGTCACGTAGTGCTATTCTTAGTTTTTTGAAGAAACTCCATGCTGTTTTCCGTGGTGGCCGTAATGACTTAGATTCTCACCGACAGTGCCAGGGTTTTCTTTACTCCACGTCTTTGCCAACACCTGTGGAATTCGTCTCTAAATCGCGTGGGATTCCCTGGTGTGGGCACAGATGATGCGGCCGCTCGTCCTGCCTCTCGCTGAGCTTTGCTTCCTGGTGCTGCGAGGTTGAGGCCACCGCTTGGATTCTTTGGCTTAAAGGCAGCCGAAAAGCAGCTGCCGAAGTCGCTCTGCAAACAAAGGCAAGCTCTGGGTGAGTTTGTGTTTCTAAAGCAGGAAGGTGGTACTTGGTATGTTTGCGGGAAGTGAGGGCTTTATTGGCCCCAGGTCCTTATTCTTTTGCACTGCCCTGACTCTGACATGTACTATGTCGTGGTACATGTATGTGACATGTACACGTGGTAGTGACTGTGGTACTCTTACAGAGACACACTCTTCTTAGTGTTTAGGTTTCTGGATTGGACAAGTTTTTTGTGTTTACTAATGCTGGCCCGTTTCTCTTCTGTTGTCACGGTGATTAATCTTTGATAAACTCAGCAGTTTTCTTGTTTTCCTGATTCCGTGGCGAAGCATTTTTCTCGAGAGCACCGTTTGGTGCGAAAGCGGATTCCAGAGCTGTTCCCGGCGGCTCATCTCCCGGCGCCCAGGACGGGCCACCTGCCTGTTTGGATCCGAGAGATGACGTGGGCATTTTGCTGCTTCACGACGTTCTCCTTCCACATGAGCGTGTGGCTCTGGCGTCTCCCCGGGGTGGGGGGCAGGAAGGCGTTGGTGCTGCCCCAGGCGCTTCCTCTCTGGTGACTTGCTGCCTCCAGTCTGGGTCCTTTGCGGGAGTCCTGGCCTTGCTGAGACTGTTTCCTCCTCTGTAGAACGGGGGTGGTGATTGTAGAGTCTGTAAAGTGGATGTGACGCGTGTGTTGGTGACGTTCCCCGTGAGACGTTGCAGGTGCTCAGCGCCCTTTGCTCTCGCGTGCTCTGACGTCTCCCTGCCTCTCTGTGGGAGAGCATCGGGGTGGAGACCCACAGCCCAGGAGACGTGCGAGAAGCGTCCCCTCACCTGGCCCTGCACCTCCTCACTTTCTGCCCGTAGAACAGTAAACGTGACGTCCAGCGGGACCAACTCACTGGTGAGACAAGAGCTGCACCGTTGAGAGTCATCGGCATCTTGCGAAGTGGAAGTAGCTTCGTGCGGTGTTTGCACGGTCCCAGGATCTATTTTCCTACAGCGCGGGATTCTTTTTTCTTTCTTTCTTCAGAGACAGGGTGTGTTCTGTCTCCCAGGCTGGAGGGCAGTGGCGTCATCACAGCTCACTGCAGCCCTGACCAGGGCTCAAGAGATCCTCCCGCCTCGGCCTCCTGAGTAGCTGGGACTCCAGGTGCCGCCACGCTCAGCTAGTTTTTAAAAATTTTTCACAGAGACAGAGTCGCACTGTATCACCAGGCTGGGCTCGAACTCCCGGGCTCAAGCGATCCTCCCACGGTGCTGGGATTACAAGCTCGAGCCACCACACCTGGCTGGGATTTTTTTTTCTTTTTGTCCAAAGGAGGGATATTTAAATTCCAGAAAATACTGAAAAAGTGATGCTTGTTTGTTTAAAGTGTTCTTAGCAACTTATTACAGCAATTTTGCTTGAAACTGGCATAGTTAAGCCTTCTGGACTGGCTGGTGAGGATGCCTTTGGCAGGGCCCCTGGGGTCTGACCTTGTTGGGGACCGGGCAGGGGCTGGCAAGAGTAACCCGCACAGTAACTGTGACAGCGTTTTGAAATTTAAAAGAGTTCCATTGGAATTCCAATTTTTGAGATCTTCAGGGACTTTCAATACTAAGAGTTACTTTCTTTCAGCATCAAAAGCTCATTCTGAAGTCTGCCAGGCGGTAGTGTGAGCTTCTGCTGGTCTCTTTCTCCGGTCCTTTTATCCTTGTGTTGAGTGGAAGGGACTCCAAACAGTATGTATTTCCTTAAATCCCTCTTATAATTGGAGTTCCTGACATACCAAAGAGAAATCTACAGGGGACAATAAAAATATTTTAAAAATCCAAAAAGGTAAAACTTGAAGTGATCTGGGACCCAACGAGCCTTAGTAAGATCTTAACACACCAGCACATTTAAAATGTGTTTTCTTTCTGTTTACACCATTAACTAAATGTTTTTATTAAACGAAATAAATAAGAAACTAATAAACTAAATAACAAATGTTATTAAACTAAAAGCTTTGGTGAGTTTATAATCTAACTGTAGGTTTTATGTTTATCCTGAATACCTTATTTAAAATATCTTTATTTTAAATTTGTAATTTTTACTTTAAAATATGGCGGGAACATGTGAAAAATTAAACAGTGCTAAGGACAGCAACACAGGTGAAAAGAAAGGCAGAGCTGGTAAGTCATGGAATGGCACAGACAGCGGCCCGGAGGCGCAGCAGCGTGGGGAGGGACTGTTGGAGGCCTGGCTGGGAGTTTGCTCTCAATCCCGAAAGCAGTGGGAAGCCTTCGGCACGTCGCGGGGGGAGCGGTCCCAGGACCACGTTTGCGTTTTTGTGGGCGGCTGTCCCAGCCACGAGCGCGCAGGGTGGCTGCAGCCCGCCGGCCCCAGAGCTGTGAGCGGCTCGCAGGGATCCCAGAAAGGCGGCTGGTTCTTCGGAGGTCGGGAGTTTGCGCTTCCTCAGAATCCTGGTGTTTCTGTGCTCTGGTTCCTGCGGCGCCTACGGGCTGTGCAGACTTTCTACCCCGTAGTCCTTGCGAGTTCTTAGGTCTGTTTTGACGAGTCTCTTCCCATGCACCCGAAGTTCTCTCACAAGCGTGAATATGTAACGGATGTTGAAGAAGTACTTGTTGAAATTTTTAAAATATTTTCTTGCATGCTTAGTGCTTTGAAACAATTCACATTCTGTGTATTTGATCTTATCAACTGCGGTAGAAGGTACATAGGTGTTATTACCTATATTTACCAGTGAGAAAAATGAGACGCAGACTCGTTGGCTGCCCGTCCAGAGCCTGGGTCTGCTCAGCTTCCTGGGTGAGGGGGGACCCAGGTCTGCCGGGCCTGCCTCCACCGCAGGCGAGGTGCACACGGGAGCTGCCACAGGCCCACAGCTCTGTCTGGAGAAGAGCGAAGCTTATCACAAAGATGAAAAACAAGGCTCTAGCATCTGCAGGAGAGGGGAGAGCTCCCTGCACCTTATAAAGCAGTTGGCTTAGGAGAGCAGAGTTATGAAGGCTCCTGACAGCCTTAAAATTCCAAACATGGAAACGATTGCTTTGTTATATAAAGCATTCATTCTAGCGTTAAATAATAAGCTCCTGACACGGAGCATGGAAACCATCACTGGTAAACGGGTCTGTTTACTCAGAACTGATCCCTGCCATGGAAGCAGCTCCTGGCACACGCATCTTATCCTGGAGGACGTGTGGCTCTCCGGGTCCCCACATCTGGAGCCAGATGTCCGTGGCACGGGCTGGCTCTGCACAAATTCCAGTTGGGTCCTGTTTGTCCACCTTGGGCCTGAGGCCAAGAGGGAGAGACAGGAGCTCTGTCGTCTTCTCTGCATTTGCTGGAGACACTTTTACTTCACTTTTCTCAGAATCGGGTTTTGCCCTGAAACTCAGACTGCGATACAGTTAGAAAAAGGGATTCTCCGTGTGGTGAGGGGAGGAAGGATTATGTATCTCAGTGTCAGTCGACCTCATCGGAGTGGTTTTGCTTTGCTTGCGTTTTTACTTTAAGTTTATGACTTGTCTGTAAGTCTCTTTTCTTCGTAACAGAATACATGACAATTTTAATTCCTACTGAAATTTTAAGTCTTTTGGAAAGTCTTTGAGAACAATAGTGTAAGTAGCATCTTTCGTGAAGTAGAAAGCGTTTCGAAAGACACTTTCATTTTCTCCTCACTGAGGTCACACTCTTTGCATTCAGTTTTCCATAACACTTGCTTATTCCTAAAATGAAAAGGGAATTAAATAAATAGGTGTCTTGAGTGCTGAAGCGTGGAAAATACGCTGTTTGGAATGTTCTATGGAAAACGCTCAAGGGGTTCTGTGGTTCGTGTCTTTTAACATCAGCAACTGCTTTTTGGGGAGCAGAACTCCTCAGACCCGGACCTGACAAGGCTCTTCCTGTTGATTGCAGTCGCCTTTCACGACACCCTCGCAGGGTGCTCCTTTCGCTTCCAGGCTGGAGGAGCATCGACTAGCGTGCCGTGAACCACGGTCCGCCTGGTGGAGTAATGGGTAGGGGACAGGCCTTGCTCAGGCGCGTGGCGGGAGGGCTCCTTCCTCCCTCTCGTAGCCCTGGTGCCTTTGATTTACATCGTTTCGCACTGAAAACCCCGGAGAGGAAGGGGGTGGCCAGTTGTAAAATGAAGGAGAAACATGCGCTTCAGAGGCCCCCGCGTTGCCGTGGGGACAGCAGGGCATTGTCTCAGGTCCAGGTGTCCTGGGAGGCTGGTGCTGTGTGATACCGGCCGCTGGCTTCTCTCCCTCTGCCACCCGTCCACCTGCCATCACCTGAGTCTGTCGTCTCTCTCTATTGTTACATTAGCACGAAAGAAATCAGCGGTCGCTTCCAGATAAAGGGCCGAGTGTACAAGCCCCCTACTAGAAAGTTTGCTTGTGTAAATGTGCGGTGAGAGTCTGTCACAGAAGTCTGTGGGGCTTCTGTCTACCAGATGCTGAAGTCGTCCTAGAGTTAAAAATAACTGGACTTTCTCCATGAAGAAGAAACAGTAGCAAGGGTATTTTTAGCTCTGATGCTTTGGGGCCTGAACGAACCCAGCCTCGGTGCCATGGACGTTGGATCCTTGCGGGCGACACGCAAGCCAAGCTGTCTGCGTACGCGCTTGGGGGATAGGGTTGCTGTGGGTTTTCCCCTCTGCCCTTCCCCACCAGGTCCCTGGACGGTTAAACGGTCACCTTCTGCGTGGCCTGTCAGAGCCACTGTGTCTGGCCGTTGAGTGCTGGGGAGAGACTTTGGTTTGTCGCTAGCTTGCGTGAGTTCATCAACACGGTCCCGAGGTGTAAAGGAGCTGGGGTCGGGACCCGGTTTGGGAGGCCCTCCTCCCCTTCACGAAGGCTTCACAATCTGGTTTTAAGGATAAACCACGCGCGTGATGGTGTTACAGAAATAAGCCATGAATAGCCGTCCCCGGCATCGAGAACTGCACCGCCGCCGATGTCTGTGCGGTCTGTGCTGGGGGAGCCCTGGGCCTGGGGGCCTCGTGGGCCGGGGCAGGTCCCAGGAGGGGGTGTGGCGGGAGATGGAACCTGCCGTGCTTAAGTGCCCAGGTGAGAAGTTGATGAAGACTGTGCAAACCAGGTACACGACCAAGAAGTCGGGAGCAGCCGTGGGGGTTGGCTGGGAAAGGCTGCCGGTGTTTTCCTGGCGCCGGGGTAGTCTCTGTGGGGCCCAAGCGTGGTTCTCGTTTATTGTCTGTGCCCACTGTCTGTCTTTCATTTTCGCCTGAGTGTTTCCTCAGTTGCAGGGAGCAGGCTGTGCGTTTGAATTGCTAAAATGCTGAGCATGAGAGAAAATGGGTTAAGCGGCAACAGAGTTAGCGTGAAAATGGCGTGGAGGACGCGGTGAGTCTCTGCTCCTGGGGGCGGAGCAGCCGCCTCTTTGGGGAGTCCCAGGGCCCAGCAAATGGGTCGGTGAGTTCTGCTCTGCCCTCTAAGGGCAGAAGGACCCACCTTTTCCGTAGCAGGGGTGGGGAGCTTGGGTTGGCCAGAACCTGCCCCAAGCCCCTGGAACTTTGATCCCGCTTTAACTCCACCCTCAGGCATGTGGAATCGAAGCAGCTGGGGTCTGTCTACCGGCTGACAGGTCCTCAGCCTGGATATTTGGCTGGCGGGTGACTTGACAGGTTTTGTAGGTTTCTGGGGTTTTATTTCCTCTATAGATTGTTTGTTTTTATCATGTTTCCTCAAAACCAAATATTTTTCTTTTTCTTGTGGCTTTACAGCTGTAGTGTCTGTAGAGAGAAATCAAAGGAGGCAGGGAGTGAAACCAACTTCACAGCCAGAATTCTAATGGGATAACCATTGTTTTCCTAATAAATCACAGAAATATTGCGGAGAGTGTATATGCATGGGGGATGTCTCTGTTGAGATTTTGGACACCCTTTCCAGAATGGGGGCTCTAAGGAGGCATGTCCAGAGTGACTGCGCAGCCTCAGTGGTGAGCGTCTCGTGGCCACGGTGTGAAGCGCGCAGCAAACAGGACGTCTGGCGCAGGGTTTCGTATTGTGCGGAGCCACATTGACAGTGGCTGACACATGTAGCACCAGAACTGCTCACGCCAGTTGATGGTGGATGCTTATTCCATCTCTTTCTGCTGTTTATGGCTCCGTGTTTAAACACTGGCCATGGGTTCCGTGCGGGAGGCAAGCATCTGCATGCGCCACGGTGTGTGCCGCAACAAAAGGCAAATTTAGCAGCTTGTAAACATACGTAAACATACTTAGACCTCCCTGTCTCCTGCGTGCGAATCTTTGGCTTTAATGTTGGGGTTCTTGTTTGAACGATAAGCATTTTTCTCACGTATTTCAGATTTGTGTAGGTCCCATGGTCTTTTCTTTTATCTAATGTTTCCCTTGGTCCTAGTCATTTGTTTTTCAGAAATACCATAGCAGCTTAAATTCCTCATGACTGACACGCTTGATTAGAAAAATCTCGTTAATAGAAGATGTCAGTGCGTACTGGTGCCGGCCAGCTGTCCCGGCCCAGGCAGTGGCACGATCTGCTGTTGATTAAGTTAATGAGCCCCGGCAGCTGGGCTGGGCCTCGGTGCCGGCACACCGGTGGGCTCGCAGGGATCGGATTCTGGACCCCAGTAGTTGAAACCAAGCAAGAAGGGCCAGGAACAGACGTGCATTTAGCAGAGGAGTTTCGTGTAACTCAAATGCTGTGAGTTTTGTTTGAGGGCAGGGAAGAAGTCAAAGTGAGTGATGTGCGGTGCTTTCTTTTTAAATTCTAACCAAAAGGCAAACGAAAGCCATAGGCATTTACAACTGTTGTCTCAGATTCTGTCGGATGATAAACTCTACCTGTTGAAACTATTCTGAATGTTGTTTCTTTTTTTTGCAGGTGACATCACACAAAAAGGATATGAAAAGAAGAGGTCAAAGTTAATTGGAGCCTACCTTCCCCAGCCTCCGAGTACGTAACCCCGATAAATAGAGTAAATGTCGAGTTTTGAGCCTTAACTGCAACCCACAAGAGAAACGACCAAGAGCAAATCCTTTCTTAGTCCCAAATCTGCACAAAGATCATGTGTTTGACGTGCACATTCATCACATCTAATTCCTTTGTATTACACATAATTTTTGCAAATATAGGAGGCACATATGATTTTTCTATAAATGTGCCTAATAGGTGTTTCATCTATAGGTAGAGATCCATAATATATTGATTACTTTAAAATGTCATAATCATAAAAAATATGAGGGCATTTGTAATTTAAACATGATTTTTGGTTTAGTGAGTTATTTATTGCTACTAATTATGGTTTAAGTTAATCCAAAATTTTGTTGATATCATAGGATTAGAAATCTAGAAAATGATATGATACACTGCCTGGGATTCTAAAATTGGGAAGGTTGGTTGAGTTTTGAGATGTGGTTGTAAAACGTGTCTTGCTGATTCTTCAAAAGTAGAGTCTGTTTCCTTCTAGCATTTTACGTGTGCAGGTTTGTAAAGTCTCTGTACTTGAGCTAAGTTCAGAGAATGATATTACACTGGAGTTCTAACACCTCCGTCCCCATGTAAGCCCAGGCAGCTTGAGGGTGACCTTGAGAATTTGCTGGGCCTTCAGAATGGCTTAAAGCTAATGCAAGCATTTTTTTTCCTCAAACAAAAAGGATAGTAACATTTAGGTGAAGACTAAGCTCTGTAGTTTTTCCTGTTGAAATAAAAATTTTAAAGGTTTCAGTACACACACCCCTACACCTGCGCAAACCCCAGCTCTTTCCCTGGGTCTGACACCTCCAGCAGGGTTCTATTAGCCTGGCAAGAGACTCTCGAGGGGCTTCTGTTCTAGGAACCTTTGTGTGCAGAGTTTTTGCTGCGTTTGTAGTTTTTTGATTTTGTGTGTTTTTCCTTCCCTGATTTTGAAGAAAGTTGGTGTAAAGGTGGACCTGTTTGTGTGGGCCTCGCTTAGCGGAAGGGCTGCATTGTCCCGTGCTCTGGCGTAGGGAAGGACACTGGTCTACCTGAGAGAAGCGCGTGGTCGGCTGAAGCCCTCGTGTGAGGGACTGTGGGGGCGCGTGCCCCTCGTCCTGTCTTCCAGCAGGGCCCTGACGTTGGCTGTCCTGGCCCCGTCACTCCTGAGTTCCCCTCTGCAGGTGCCCTCGCAGCCGGGAGGGAGGCCGAGGGGCTGACTGTAGGCTGTTGACACTGTTGGATTTAGTTTCTGTGCCTTACCAAACAAAAGTGAAACAGAAGCAGCTCCTGGCTTTCCCAGAGGATGGTTCTCCAGCCGCAGCTGTGCCGGGCCACGGGGGCCCGAGTTGGCTGAGGGCGGCCCGTGCGGTGTGGTCCCTTTGGCGGTCTGTGTGCTGTTCTGCATGGGGGCGGCAGCTCTGCTCAGCGCTGTAACAAATTTAAAAAAAACTAAAGTTTGAATTAATTAGTTTTTTTTCAACTTGTTACAGCAGCGAATGGAGCTGCCGTGGTTCGGTGTAGACTGCAGCACAGTGAAGGAGCGAAGAGAAGAACGTTCCGCTCTGCCCACATCGGGGTGTGCGACGTCCGAGAAGCTGCGGCCAGGGAGCGGGCGGCCAGCGCCACAGGGAACCGGCCTCTGTTTTACTTTCGTTTCGGTGAGCGCTGCTTTGACGAGAGAGAGAGAAACCCCACGGCAGGGCACTCTCTGGAGATGGCCCAGCCACCTCGCACCATTCTGCACATAAGTGTAGGGCGTGGCACTGGGGGACCCAGGGGACACACTCCCCAGACAGCGCGCGCCACGGCGCTCCTTAGTCACAGTCCTGGTGAGTCAGGGCCCAGTTCTGTGTGTTTCCTGTTAAAATGGAATGTCCTGTTTTTACAAATCAATTTTCTCAGTTTGGGCACCACTTACAAAACACTTGAGAAAGAAGAATGCATGACAAATTGTTAAATTCTTCTTAAAGGGTTGGTCTTCTATGAACTCTTGTCCTATAGCCAAAGACCGAGGCAAAGAATGACCTATTAAATCTTGGCCTCTGAGATCTGCTACCGGGAGTGACTTTGAGATCTTTAGCTCTGCCTTATTCTTATCTCCAAAGAACAAAGTTATGGGTTTTTGATACAGAAACATCAGTTAATCATAGGAGTATATCTTAGCGGTAATGGCCCTGTTCCAAGGTTGAAATCACTCTGGTGGGCAATATTTTGAATATAAGAAGAGGCAAAAGCATCCAAGGCACCTTTTAATAGAATAAAAAATCAGCATTTGTAGGATGAATTTTTAGGTTCATGCTGAGGGTTATGCCTTAAATAACATGCATTGTTTTAAAAATCACATGCAAATAATAGAGGCAAAATTTAATATTACAGTGGCCACCAGAGTCTCAAAAGAGCACGCCCAGCCTTTGGCTGTGGCCGAGTTGCACCTCTGCAGGCCAACCTGCCGGCGCCACGTGCCTCGCAGGGAAGGAACGGGGTCGTTAGGAGCGCCTGCGGTGGGGTGTTAGCTGTGAGGTCCATTTCAGAGTTTATCTGATTAAGATGAGGGAAAGTAGAATCTGCTGGGGGAAGTGGATCTGCTGAGCTCTGTGTGCCCGCCCCGTTCGCACGGAGCGAGGGCCGGTCCAGGGCGGCCGTGGCATCAGGGCGTCACGGCTCGGGGCCGGGGCTCGCGTCCCGGCTGGCTTTGCGGTTCTTACTGCTGCTCCTCGCTCTGAGACGCGGCCACTGGGTGACGGGTGGTCGTTTGTTACATGGGACTTTGTTCTCTGGGAAGCAGTAAGTAGAGCAGGTGTTTCTAAAGCTGAGAATTCTTTCTTGACTGGCCCTGTTTGAGAAGGAGTTCTCTTTATATAGGATCTTTATGAAAACATCCTGTTTCCTTTTCGCCCACCCCTGTACTACCGTGCAACTTCCCATAAGGGGTTTGTGTTTCAGTGAACTTTATCAAGCTCTTTTTCCCTAACGTTTTTATTTATCAGAGAAAATATTAAGATTTCTCCAGAAAGTGTTCTAAAAATATTTCTAGGATGTTTGGGGCACATAATTATGAGTTGGAATGGCATTCGGGGAAAGCCAGCGCCTGCGCGGAGGAACCGGTCGCGGTGCTGAAGACTGACCCACACCTACGTGAGGAAAAGTGTGCCAGGAGCTGGGAAGAAACAGGAAACACGATAGTTGATGAAAGAAGACAGACTGTATTGACGATCGTTTTCAAAGAGAAAATACTACTTAGGGGAACTTACTCATTTGGTATTTGCCCACTTGTGGTTTTTGGGGGATGTAGTGTCTGGTTCAGACTGATCCTTCTTTAACCTCTGAGCCCAGTTAAACTTATGGGAACAGAAGGTAAAATCCACTATCTAGCATTCTCTTCAGGGATGTCTTAATAACAGAATGCCGACTTTTATGACGAGTCTTTGCTGCCTTTATGATTCAGGCCGTGACGATGAAGCCCACTTAGCGGTAAAATTTCAATGTTGCCGTAAGCAGTGAAACTCTCCCTGCCCAAACGCAGCTCCTCTGTCTCGCGGCGTGTGTGTCAGCTGGGCGCTGCTGCTCATACGACTGGCCTGAGGTGTTTCTCGGCACTGGTGATTTGAGTCCACTGTTCTCCAAGCTCAGCGGCTTCTGCTCAGGGTCAAGTGTCGGATTCTCGATGGCGGGGTAGCTGGGGAGACCTGGCGGCTTTGGTGCGCACCAGGTGGCGCATCCATCTTCTCTCCGCTCCTGGGTCTCCGTGAGCAGACGCCTCAGAGAAGCGGCCTCTTGTGGTTCGTGTGGATTTGTCGGTCCACACGTGTGTCTGCTGGAGACCACGGACGGCCTACCAGTGTGAGGTTCGCACGCACCATCCAGCTGTCGACCCCTCCTGAGACCCAGGCTTTTGCGAGTTCCTCCAGCGCCCCACGTGGGCTTCCCCGGATGTTCACGCTGCCTGCCACATTGCGGATTCTGCACATGCCCTGCCCTTGCCTGTCCCTGGCCAGTTCAAATGCTGCTTACCCACGGATTTTTCCCCCAATCCCCCCGGCTAGCACAGGCCCAGGTTCCAGTCTCAATGACATCCTACTCCTGAGACACTTGCCACAATTGCAGTGGGTGGTGGTTACAGTAGGATATAAGTGTCTGGGGGCCCCTCCCCTTGTGGATGCAGTGGAGGGACGTTTAGCAGGTGCAGAATAGGTGAAGGGTCTGCTCGAGGTCCCGACAGCAGATGGGGCAGCACCACTCCTGACCCTGAGTTGCCACCCTTGTCATGTGGGACACGAGCTGCGGGGCTGGCAGGTGCTTCCGTGAGCTGAGACAGGAGAGTGCTCAGGAGTGGCTCAGACAACGGACATCGCTGGGATCTGTGTGATGCCTAAACACACAGGCCAACAGAGACCACTGTTGCTCCAGGTGTCTCCTGCCTGTGGCCACTGTTTGTTTATTGACAAAGTCTTGCTCTGTTGCACTGCTGGAAGGCAGTGGTGTCGTCACAGCTCACTGCAGCCTCAAGCTCCTGGGCTCGGGCGATCCTCCTGCCTCAGCCTCCCCAGGAGCTGGGACTACAGGCGTGCGCCACACCATGCCCGGCTAATTTTTTCTATTTTTAGTAGAGATGGGATCTCGCTCTTGCTCAAGCTGGTCTCTAACTTCTGACCTCAAGCGATCCTCCACCTTGGCCTCCCAAGGTGTGGTCTTGGAACCACAGGGCAGCTCTCCCCTGGACAGGGAAGCCATGTCTGCTGGCGCAGGTGACCTCTTACTCACCTGGGCGGTAGGTTCACGTGAGGCCTCCCCAGCTACAGAGATGTGCCATGCCATTGATGTGAGATGCAAGCCTAAATCCCAGAAGAGGAGACAAATGAGTGGTAGATTGGTGTTGCCTATCTGTGATTTAGCATGCGTTCTTTCCAGGTCGAGTTGCTCCAGCAAAAGGTGAATTGCCTGTATTCCAGGTAAGCCCCGTTCCTAGTCAGTCACGCACCTTCTGCTGCACTGTTATCCAAGACATGTTCCATCACAGCTGTTGGTGTGATCAGGTGAATTTCCTGTTATTTTTAGTGGCATTTAATGAATCATGGTCCTTGTCCCAGATATTAGTAGTTAAACAAACGTGGCTAAGCCCATGGCATGTGATGTGTTTGGAGTTGAAGCGGAGTTGGGGGCGTCTACTCAGCAGTGAGGACGGCACCTGCTTTGGAACTGGCTCATGTGGATTTTTGTGAAAAATCTATGAGGTCTGAGAAAAACGCAGAAATGTGAAGACCCAATCCTGAGGATGAAATTGTCACGTTACCCAGTAAGCCTAGACCAAAGGTCAAGATGGTGGAATCAGACGCAAATGCCCAACTCTCAAGTTCCAGACCTTTTACATTCTCCAACTCAGAAGTCCCTACCTGAGTTAAAATATTATAGTAGGAAAGTGGTTATTAAGCAAATGTGTATTGACTTATGGGAAAGCGTTGTGTTCACAAGAGATAAGATAAAGATAGAAACGTAGAATTAGGGTTGTGTGGTTGGGCAGATGCTTAGTGCTTATAATGAAATTTAGTCTTTCCATTTTGTGGAGTTTGCACCTGAGTAAATACAGAGCAAATGTAAATTTCTTTTTGTCCAACAGTTGTATAGTTTACTTTTTGGCAAAGTCCTTAATTGCATTTATTGTAAAAATGAGTGAACAGAGAGTATACTTGGGTATGAGGAGAGTGGACTACACTCAGGGACTGCCTTTGGACAGACTTACAGCCTGGAAACTCCGTAGCGTTCAGAGTGCCCACGGCGGGGTGCCTGCGTGCCCGCCTGTGCCGAGCTTGCACGTGGCCCTGCAGCGCCCAGCTCTGCGTGTGCTCTGGGGGCCAGCGAGGGAGGGAGGGTGTCTGGGAGCGGCTGGCGCGACAGCGAGTGCCTGGGACGGAGTCGGCCCCAGCCAGTGTTTGCACCTGCTCCTCCCAGCATGTGTGGAAACTGAGGTTTGGAGGCAACGTGACTCTCCTGAGGTCCCACAATTAGTGAGAATGAGACCAGAATTTGGATTGAGGTCCTCTCATCCTAAACCCACACACTTGAAGTTTTCCTCCACATATTCCTTATAGTTTCCTTTAAAAATGTGTTGGAAACCACGTTTGTAGTGTGTTTCTCTTACTGTCTGGGTTTAGAAACCCTGAGCTTTTTCCTAGTATGTTTAGTGTCGGGAATAAGCAGCTGTCCTGCCAGGTCCTCTCCTGACCGTGGCGCGTTGCTGTGTTGTGGAGATGCTGTGGCCCAGCAGTGCGCGCAGTAGGGCTGCTGTGAGGATGGTGTCGTAGTGTCTGTTTACTGCAGTATGAGTGAAACACCCTCCTGCGTCTACTTACTAATCTAGAATTGATGGGTTGTTTAGTTGACGGAACTATATTGTTAGGAATTTTCTTTGGGGAATCCTTTCTTAATTGTGTGCTGGAAATAATTGATTGAAGTTTTGATAAAAATGGCTTATGTATCTGTGTTGTCTCCTTGGGGCTTCAACAGGCTTTGACATGGCAGGGAGAGCACTGAACAAGCGAGAGTCGTGGTGGACGGGGTGCAGGCGTGGAAGCAGGGAACATTTACACTCGATGCAGACCGGAGGCACGAGGGGAGGTGTGTCTAGAAAGGAAGATGGCCCCGTTGTGTGCTCAGCAGGGTGCAGAGAAGTGCAGTCCTCAGGGCCCTACGTGGTCTGACAGCCCCAGGCTCAGGCCAGAGACCATGTGGCCATGATGGCAGCTTCAGGCCATGTCCCCTTAGTAAACCCCAGGGTGGATCATCTGCATGGGAAGAGATAAGTCACCAGGGATTTGGGAGCTTCAAGATGCAGCATGTCTGAAGGCCACGTGCAGAAGTGTGGGAGTCGGGGGTGAGCCCGGGGGGCTCAGCCTGCACCTCCACTCACCTCCCACCCCCAGGCTCCCTTTGGTGGGGGCTCAGCCTGCACCTCCACTCCCCCCCCAGGTTCCCTTTGGTGGGGGCTCAGCCTACACCTCCACTCCCCCCCAGGTTCCCTTTGGTGGGGGCTCAGCCTGCACCTCTACTCCCCCCCAGGTTCCCTTTGGTGGGGGCTCAGCCTGCACCTCCACTCCCCCCCCAGGTTCCCTTTGGTGGGGGCTCAGCCTACACCTCCACTCCCCCCCCAGGTTCCCTTTGGTGGGGGCTCAGCCTGCACCACCTCTCTGTTGCACCTGTGGTGGCGGGGGGAATTCTAATTGGGAGATGCATATACAACTGATGGCTTTTTGTTGCCAGAACACACCTTTAAGCCACCTCAAGTCTCATTTGGAATTGGGCCAGATAAAAGTCAATGAATGGAATATGTACTTTAATACTCTAGTTCCTTTTAATGTCTTATTGCTAGTCACCTGTGGAAGCTCTTGTCTTTCTGTGTGGTTTTATTCATTCCTTTTTGGAAACTTCTCTTCAACCTCTGCGTTTCAACCTACAAGAGTAAATACTCACAATGTTTGTATGCAAAATTAGCTCTCTGAGGACAGACACGTGAGGCCCGTGACAAACCAACAGCAGCCTGCGTTACGTGGCATCATCTGTGGGCTCCGTGAGGACGGTGAGGTTGGAAGCAATTCCAGGAAGCGTGTTTGAGTGAACTCGGTAGGTGGTAGTGCTGAGACTGAGAGCCAAACGTTTAAAAAAAAGATCAGGCCACTGGTTGTTCTTGGCAATTTGAGAATGTCCATTTAGCTGTTTCTGCCCGAGGTGCACTAAGATGTCAGTAAACGTATGAAGAATAAACACCAGGGCAAGGGAGTGGGAGGGGCGGCGGGTGTCTGTAGGTTGTGAGGTACAGGAGTGGTGGGACCTCGCTTGGCAACGTGGACAGAGCCTGTAGTGGAGCTGCTGGTGAGAACCCGGTGCCACCAGCACGGAGCAGAAAGAAGCAACGGCACCGGGGAAGCAGGGGATGCCTCCTCCCCGCTCCTCCCAGACGTGTGTATTTCCTGGAGAAATGAAACCACAGAGGCTGCAGGTTTGGGGCCGCCGGGCAGTGCTGCAAACAGAGGCATGGGGTGGGAGCGCACCTGCTGCGGGTGAGCACGGCCCAGCCGGGGGGACCGTGCTGAGTCACAGGGCAGGAGGCGACACAGCCCGGACGGAAGAGCCCTGGGAAGAGATTTGGTGTCGGCACGCAGCTCCTTCCATGGGGATAAAGAGCAGGTTGTAGAGGCTGGACGCAGGAGAAAAGAAAGGAACAAACTTAGTGATTATAGCATCGGGCTGGTGTTTACTTTCTCAGCAATAATGGAAACAAAAGGCAATGAATAAAAGTAATTTTACTTGGAATTCCATATCTAAGAAAACAACCCAATCACATTAGAATAGAAAGAGAAACACGTTCATATGTGCAGGGCTTCCAAATATTATTTCTCATTCATCCTTTTTTTGGTTTTTTTTGTCACATAATAATTGTACATTTTTACGGGGTACGTAGTGATGTCTCCACACGTACGACGTATGGAGATCAGACCGAGGTAGTTAGCACAGCCATCGTGTCACGATCCGTTTAGTCGTGTTGGGAGCGTTCGATATCCTCCTCCTGCTGTTTGGAACTAAGTGTGTTATTGTCAACTGTTATTCTTCGTCCTTCCTGAAGAAGCCACTGGAGGGACCCCTTTAAGGTGTGAGCATAAAGTGAGAAAGGACACGTGGGGGGATGTGAGAAACAAATGACCCTACACGGTCGTCGCGGGTCTGGGCACCAAACTTAGCGCTGGAAGGGTGGGCGCTCCAGGAGGACTGGAAGGAAAAAGGAAATTGAACCAAAAAATCATCACTGGCTTGTCAGTGTTTGACTGTGGGCCAGAAGGGTGTGGGGGATTTTTCAGTTCTGTTGGGGTATCTTGAAAGGATTAGCAGCAGGTGCATCGAAAGCCGAGACGGGGGAAAGAAGTACAGCAGTAAGTGCAGAGCCGCAGAGCGTGTGAGACAGAGAGGTGTCGGTGGCATGACGCTGCCCTGCGGAGAGGGGTCTGCACGCGACCCTGGGGGCGGGGGTAAGGGAGGAGTCCACGTCGTGTCTGAAGTGGACCATGCAAGAGGAGTGTTACAAATGCACTTTCATAAATACGGATGTAAACACTCGGTAGCTGCTGTGTTTCACGTGAGACTTAGTAGTGCTCTTTGATTGCATCTGAGAAAAACAACAGGCAGTTTTAAAAGATCGTGTTACAAAGCTCATCTGTAGGCAACAACCGGAAGGTGTTTGGTAGCTGCAAACTGTTCAGTCATCAAGAACTGTTAGTTAATGATTTTAATATCGTGCGGGACCCACAAATGTGCTGTCAGAAACGAGTGCAGAAGTCACCACGGTAAGAGGAACGTTAAACCCGCAGAATGGACAGCTGTTATGGGAGCCCATGGAAAACCAGGGACTAAACCGTTTTTATTAAAGTTTTTATGTCTGGTTTACTGTCAGTCAAGTGTTACTGGTCCTTTTCTGAAGAAGCAACACTTAATGGTTAATGCTCAGTGTCACAGAATTTCTTTGTCTCTTAACATGATGATTAGATCTCCCCGGGTGGTACTCGGTTTTATCTGGAGTGTGCTCTTCGACACCCTGTGCTCTGAGTATAATTGGTACCGTGACTGGCAGATTCGGGTCAGCTTTTTGAGCAATACCCATTGAATCATTTTTACCCGGCCACATTGACATTTTTTGTAATTCATCGAAGCCATGTTCACGTATAATTTGTTAAAATACTCGGCTTCAAACGGAGTAAGTTTCCAGAGAGTGAGTAATTTAGGATCAACAAAGCTGGAGGTTTATGCTGTGCATCCTGGTTACAGAATTATGTTGTTAAAATATCCTATAAGGTTTATTTTAAAGTTAACTTTAATTTACTAATAAATGTAATTTTTACTTTTCTGAAGAATTTATACGACCATTTCTGTACATTTATTGTATGAAAAAAGATCATGACTTGATTCTGTCTTGGGCGCCACTGCTCTTACCCTACCTCGGGGGAATTCATTCATTGCTTGTGGCTTAGCTTGAGTCTTCCCGTGACGTGGGCATTTGCGACCTGAGGAGCACAGGCTGCCGAGTCGGGGCAGGCGTGGCCTTCCCACGTGGGGTGGACCCCGCTCCTGCTCGTGGGCTGGGGCCCCACCCGCACCCGCCTGTCCTGCCCCGCAGGTGGCGCAGCCTTGCTGCGTAGTGAAGCGAGCCGGGGCCTTGCGATGTGCTGCACAGCATCAGCTAAGGCCCGCAGCGTCTCGGGGCAGCCTCACCCTCACTCTGCTGTCTTCCCTCACATGCAGGGGTGGACCAAGCTTTGCCTCAAGAGCGCCGGGCGCCCGTCACGCCTTCCTCTTCCTCTCGCTACCACCGCCGGCGGTCCTCAGGGTCCCGAGATGAGCGCTACCGGTCAGGTAAGGCACGGGGCTGGGGGCGAGGCCAGTGGCGATGCTTCTGTCTGCCACTTGGCGGGGCTGCCTGGCCCGGCAGCTGTGGGAAGCAGGGGTGCGGCACGTTGGCCTTTCCGCAGACGACAGGCACCTGCCTCATGCACAGACGTGCCCTCGCGGGCGGACGTTAACCTGCAGTGAATGGTATCGTCCACTCTTTAGAGTTTCATAATTGAAAAGGTAGTAGTCTCTCATGAGCTGAATTTTGCTCATTTTTTTAGGTTACCATTAAACAATTGGTTTTATTTTGTATGCTCTTGGTTGCTAGTATATATTTTTTTCCTTTTTTTAATCTTCAGTGACTTCCTTTTAAGTACGGTTTTCCAAAAAGAAACAAAATCCTTAAACTTTCACGTGTTCATGTTGGTTTTTCCCTTGTGCTTTACGACGCCATCTAAACGGGGGTTGCCTTGGAAACTCGGTTGTGTTGCAGCCATCACCTGGGATGGCCAGCTTAAGTTTCTTAATTCAGCAACAGAAAAGTAATATTTTAATTACTTTATGGAGAGTTTTTTCCCAACATGTAGATTAAAATTGATTTTTACTGCTTCCCTAGTTGCAATTTTTAAAAGAAAATTACCTGGAAATTTTGTTGTTGCTGGAATGCTGGTTCAGGGCAGGTGTGAACTGGTGGTGTGTATAACATTTCTGTATGGCTTTATATTTTTCAAAGTGCTTTTCACAGGCGCTCTCCCATTTAGTTTTTGTAATAAGCAGGTGAAGTAGTTATTGTTGTTTCATGTGTCAGAAAGGGAAACTGAGGCTGAGATTAAGGTACTTATCCGGTTCACACCAGTGGTGGGTAAATCCTGTGAGTCTCAGAGTTGTGTTTAATGAATCTTTCCGTTAATAGAGGCTCAATGACCAACCACCCCCAGCATCCTCCTAAATAGCTGTCTGCCTGACCCCGGGGGCTCTGCTCTCCTTGCTAGAAAGGAGATTCTACGGGATCCAGAGGTATCACCTGTGCATACAGAAGCATGGATCTGAGAACCCTGGAGTCCCTCGAAGGAGGCCCTGAGACCCAGGAAGCTGTGCAGGGACGGGGCAGGAGAATCTGTTCCCAAGCCCAGCCCCTGTGGTTTCAGGGCTGTCTTAACACCCGGCACACGTCAACAGGTGTCTCAGAGGCCCCTGTTGAGTGGTCGGGGAGGAGCGTGCTGCCTGTGCCAACCTGCCATGAGGCGCTTCCATTGCCTGTCTGCCCTAAGGACACACGGCCACGGACACGCAGCCACCTGTTCCTGTGTCTTCAGTTCTCGCAGAAACTAGCTGTGCTCTTACTTCCACTTCATAGATGAAAAGACTGCAGTTCGGGGAGGTTGAGTTGCTGGTGGTCACACTGTGAGTCGCTCCTCACAGTAGGCGCAAAGCTGCCTTTGTCTGGCCCTGGGGTCTGACTTTGCACCACACAGGAGGTTATACCTTGTGTCAGTTTTTAACCTCTAACTTTGTATTAACTATTTCTTAATATTTGGGGGGGAAATCAATCATAGCAGGCTGTCACGTAAGCTGTTTCCTCACAAGGCTGCGGAGGAGGAGGGTCGGTAGCCCTCGTGTTTCTATGGCCCTTGCTGGTCACACGGCCCTTTGCAGCTTGTTGTTGTTTTCACCCTCGAGTTACCCTAGGAGAGAAGTAGGAGGGCTGTGGCTGTCTCGCACTTTGCTTTTTAAGGAAAGGCTGAGAGAGGTTGGCATCAGGCGTGGCGTTCCCTGGGCCTTAGGTACGTTTCTCGCTGCCCCGTGCACGTGCCTCGCTCCTCCCGGGGCAGAAGGAGGGGGGAAGAGCGCAGTGGGGGGTGGCCGAGGGGCCCAGGGTGGCTCGGGAACGGTAGACAGTCCTCCGGAGAGGAAGGCGTCCCTTCTCGTTCCGGCCCAACTCCTGCCCAACGTGAGAATCGCTGTTGGTTTCTCCCTAGCATGGTTGCGAGGCGAGGGAACGGCTTGAACGCGTGCTGCAGTCAGAGTTAGTCCTTTCCGGTTAGCGCTGCAGACCCCAGGTGAGAGCTGGAACACTCCCCTTCTCGCGGCGGTGACTGCCGCACCCCGAGGGGCCGGGCGTCTCTCCAGACGCCATCTTGCTGCCGTGCCAAGCAGCAGCACCCAGCTCTCCGCTCCTTCCTGGTCGTCTCTGACCCGCCCTTCCTGCCCCGTCTGGAGCCCGGCCCTGCCCTGTGGGCTGCGCGGGGCAGCTCAGGGCAGCACGGTCTCGAGTGCTGGGTGCTGTCTTCACCCTCCTCTGCCGTCTGTGGCCGGCGCAGGAGGCCGAGTCTGCCTGAGCACCAGCGCCCGAGGACCTTCATCCCAGGACGGGTTTGAGGAAACGTCCTCATGGTCTGCTGCAGGCCGGGCCCGTGGAAGGTGCTGCAGAGCTACGGAGGAAACCAGGGCTTGGCCGCCCCTTGCAGTTCGCGTGAAGGGAATGTGACGCGAGCGGCAGGAGGAGCCTTGCTCACTAGAGGGGGGCATGAGATGCCTTCCGCCCTCGGCCTCGTCTCTCTGGACACGGTGGCAGCCCGGACTTTTGAGACGCGTTGGGTCACGACCCTCCTCCGCCTCAGTGTCTACCCAGAGTGTTCGTGGTCACCCACGTCCCTGGCCTCCACCAGCACGTCTCCTGCCCTCTGCAGCCCGCTGGCTCCCAGGCATTCCTCGGGCACGTGGGCGCGTAACAGCTCCAGGGCTGTGCACTGGCCGTCCCCGTCCCAAGAATGTTCTCCTCTTGTTTACACACGTTGCTGTCTCCTCACCTTCATAAGCTCTTTGCTCACATGTTACTGTTTTTGTGAGGACTTCTCCAACCACCCAGGTAAAATTGTGAAATGTTGTGCTACCTCAACGTGTTCTGCATCCTGGTCCACGTACCCACTGCAGTTATTACCACCTGACTCTGTCAGTCTGTCTGTCTACGTGTCTGTGTATCAGTCATGTACCGACGTACGGTCATCCATCCATCCGCCGTCTACTTACCTACCCACCTATCAGTCCCCCATCTGTGTATCCACCTGTGTCATGCATCCATCCATTTTCCGTCTGTCACCTGCCTACCTGCTTGTCATCTTCTCCCGTCAGAAGGTAAGGTCCGCAAAGGCAAGGGTCTTTGTCTTGTTCATTTGTGTAGGCCGAGCACCTAAAATACTGCCTGGCTCTTATTTTTTGAAGGAAGGAAGAAGAGGGAGCAAAACACATTTGGGGAGGGGCAAGAAGTCAGCTGGGAAGGGCTGGATTACAAAGTATCTTGTACATCAGGCTTGGGAATTTGGATGTCACCCTGCAGATGGTAGGTGCCACTGGAAGAATTTAGGCAGAGGCACAGTTTGGGAGCCAATTTAGGGTTTAGAGATGCTTCCCCAGAGCATTGTGGAGCGTGGACCAGAAGTGGAGGAGCCTGAGAGACCGGAGATTGATGTGTTTGGAGATGGTCAGGACCAGTGGGGCTGGAGATTTGTTGAGAGGATGGTGCCAGTGGGGCCTGATGGCTGCGTTGACGTGTGCAGAGAGAGGGGGTCGAGGTGACTCCCAGATGTCTGAGTTTTACACCTGCGCAGGTGATGTTCTCTGCCTTCAGAGAACCAGGGTTCCTGTTTGTGGTCACAGATGCCAGATTTGCCGCAGCCGTTCGCTTACTGTGTAGAGGCTACCATGAGGAATTGTGACAAACTGATAAACCATAATTTACTTTCTCTCAGAGTGTGTTCTCATGTGTCATTTTAGAACTAAGCTGTGCGATATGAGGAGCTTATTTTAGCGTATCGCCAGTGTATGTATTCAGAATTTTCTGGTTCTTTTTTCCCCTCGGCCAACACGGAAGATGTAGACTTCCACGAGGGAAGTCTGTAGACCTCAGGAGTCGGCTCACTGAAACTGTGACCACTTATCTTGCAGTAGAGCTACTTGGTTGCTTCAGTGGCCAAATTATATCAGCCAAGAAATAATTCTGTTATCTCTTAGATAATTGACCTAATTAACAATCCGTCTTGTCAGCCCTATAGTCTCGGATTTAGTCTCCCCTGGCTACATTTTTCCATGTCATTTCTAAACCTACGACCTCACGTTGTAATGAACTCTTAGAATTCTTTACGATAGTGTGCACCTTTCTTCTTTTTAAATAGCTTTCTTTTGAAACGTAAGTTTGATTTGGAAAGTGAGTGAATGAACAGTCACTTACTGAGCACCTAAAATACATCAGACTCTATATTAGGGCATTTTCTTACCTTTGCTTGATAAAGTCTAAATTAGAGCTTAAATTCTAGGTTGTTTTTTTAACACCCTTTTCCAACTAATAACCCTAGAAGAGAAAAACCTCGAGATTTGTGTTGCATTCATTCCAACCAAGACTGCCTATGACAAGGAAGAATATTAAAATTAATATGCAGCATACTGTTTCCTAATATGGTTAGAATTGTCTTTTTTTGAGCTTAGAAATCATTGTAAAAAGCATTTCTTATACTTTGCATGTGTGCATAGACAGCAGTAGCTGCCTTGGTCATCAGGAACTGTCTAACCTTGTTCTCCTTTGGGGTAGAACGTGCCACATACTGATTTAATGAGGTTCCTGTTTCTCTCTAGGGCATCGAACCTCAAACAGAGTCCAGGGACCTCTGTGGGTCCTGAGACCTTTCAGAGGCATCTATGAGGCCAAACCGTTTTCAGAATAGCTCTGTCATGTTTGCCTTTTCTGCTCCCATCCTTCCACGAAGGTGCAGATTTTTCCTGAGGCTGCAGGACGTGTGGTATTGTTCTCACAGCCAGTGGATTCTGTGACTGTGAAGTTCTGTGTTTTAAAAAGTTTTTTCAGTTTACTTTCAAATACTATAAATATCAAAATATTAACCCCATTAGCAAAAGCTTTTTAAGGTTTTTGACACATTTTAGGAGTTTAAATTGTTCTTTGGGACAAAAAGAATCATTGTCATAAAGTTTTTTGTGTCATTTTTTGAAAAAGTTGGAGATAATGTGAACTAGAAACTCCTGCACCTGAGCCCATCCCTTACGCTGGTTTTATCCTGATGGTAGAATTTAAAGTCTGAATCGTGGCGATGACAGTTTCTGGGAATAGACTTGTGTCCTAGTATCCATTCGTTCAACAGATGTGCAGGTAGCTTATGTGCCAAGCACTCTGCTCTGTGCTGTAGGTGAGACAAAAATACAGAAAGTATTGTCCCTGCTGTTAGTTACCCTGTAGCAAGTTCTTCCTTTATGCTAAAGTTTAATTTTCTAGATTGAGAAGGTTTGTCTTTCTTGAATCAACTTGGATTTGGATTTTCTGATTTAATGAGGTTCCTGCTCTGTGACCTGTGTTCTTTCTGAACAACTCCATTTTTTCCATCATTGAGTCTAACATGGTAATGTCATTTCTTTCCTTACTTTAGGATTTGGTAGGCCAGGAGGGAAGAGTGCACACAGTGCAGCTGAATTAGACTGTGTAGTCGACTCAGTATCCCCACCGGAGGCAGCAGGCTCCATCTGTGGAGAGCAGCACTGTCCAAAAAGGTGGCAAATAACCACATGGGACCTTTTACATTTAAATTAGTTAAGATTAAGTAAAATGTTAAAATTGTCTTTCTGCTTCACTACCCAATTTTCAGGTGAGTGGCTACCATGCTAGACAGCACAGTATGACCATTGCTGGCCCAGAAGACAGTTCTGTCTCACATGCTGCTCCGGGCCAAGGCTGTGGGACTGAGGCCAGAGTCGCAGCCAAAGACAGTATCTGCACCTCATGATTTAAACAGAGGAAATTTTAGAAATATCAACATAGCAAAGATGTATAGGAGAGATTGGCTGGATTGGGTTAGGTTCTTGTCTGAAAGCAGGAACAGGGTAAGAGGCTGTTGTAGTTTAGATAAAAAAAGAAAAATAGTGAAGCAAAATTTGTGGGATGCAGTGAAAATGGTACTTAGAAATAAATTGATCATCTGAAATATTTATATTAGGTAAGAAGAGATACTGGAAACTGAAGAAATAGGCACTAAGAAAAGTAACTTCCACAGAAAGGAGAATTCAGAAAATAGTAAGAGTAAAATGAAGTAGAAGATATCTAGACTCCTGGGTTCCAGTCCAGCATGTGAGGAGCTGGAAAGTCATCACGCTTGTCCTCTCGAGATAAAAGCTGAAGAAACTAAAAATAACCACTGTTCCTAGAGCTATCAAGGAATTGAGGTTATCGGGCAAACCCCTGCCCTGGAAGTGGAGACGGGTAGTTTGATCAGAGAGACGGGAAGTCTGGGAGTCAAGGCAGTGCTAGAAGTAGAGACGCTTCTAGGAGAAAGGAATTAAGCCTCTGGTAGGCCTGTCAGTCGCCTGGACGTGGGCAGATCAGAAGCCCAGATCTGCGTAAAGGAAGGAAGGGGAGGGAAATATGGAATCTTTAAGTTTGCTAAAATAATAGTAGCAATACATTGGGGGGTTGTGGGGTAATAGGGATTAGCGAAACGAATGGCAGGAGGGAGGCGCTGGGAGCACGTTACGAGTACCAGCACTACCCGTGCGCTGCTGTGTGATTCCAGCGCGGAGCTGGGTTAGGTGTAAAAGCATGTTGCCAACTCAAGGGCAACCACTAAAAACGGTTTAAAGTGAAGTATGATTGATACAGTAAGAGAGGAGAAAAATGGTATCGTGTAAAATGCTCAGTGACAACTGGAAAAGGCAGAAAGAGCAGAAGGCAAAAAGAGAAAGAACAATGACAACAAGTAGAAAACAGTGACAAATATCTAGCCATTAATCAAATATCTATAATCACTGTGCACCTCAGGATCTAAACACACCAACTAAAAGACACAGACTTTCAGAGTGGATAAAAAGTACCCAGATATATGCTGCTGGATAAAAACAGTACCCAGCTATATGCTGCCTACAAGAACCCTTGTAACGTATGGTTACGGATAGATTGACCTGACGGGATGAGAAGGTACTGTTGTGACGCGGGTCAAAAGGAAGGAGGAATAGCTGTAATAATTCCAGCAGAGAGGACTTCAGAGCAAGAAAAGTCACTGGGGATTAGGATGGTTGCACATAATGAGAAAGGGGTCATTTTCCCAAGAAGATGTAACGATCCTTGACAGGTATGTACCCAAAAACAAGCATCGAAATACGTTAATTCAAGAGCCAACGAAACAGCAATGAGAAAGAAAGCAGCCACCGTCACAGTAGGAGATTTCAGCATCCCGTATCGGCAACCGACAGATCTAGCGGCAGAACTGAATGGCACCGTCACCAGCAGAACGCACGTTCTTCTCAAGTTCACACAGGGCGTTCACTAAGATAGACTACATTCTGGGTCATCAAACACATCTTAACAAATTTATAATAATAGGAAACAAAGTCTGCTCTCAGACCATAAATGAGTCAAACTAGAAGTCAGTAACAGAAACAGCTGGAAAGCCCCAAAATACTTAGAGTTTAAACAGCACACTCCAAAATGACACATGGACCAAAGAAGTCTCAAGAGAAATTGAAAAATGTTTTGAACTAAAAGAAAATGAAAATATGAGTGACCTGGATTTGTGGGATGGAGCAGACGCGGTGCTTGGAGAGAGACGTGTGGCCCTGAATGCTGCATGTATTAGAGGAGAAGAAAGATCTAAAGTCGATAATCCAAACGTTGTTCTGAGGAAACTATAGACGACCAAATTAAACCCAAGGTAAGCAGAAGAAAAGAAATAATGAGAGAGCAAAAATCAATGAAATTGAAAACAAATCTGTAGAGAAAATCCAAGAAACCAAAAGTTGGTTATTTCAGAAGATCAATAAAATTGATAAACTTCTAACCAGGTTAATTAAAGAAAAAATAGGGAAGACACAAATTACTAATACGAGCCATGAAAGGAGGAGCCATCGCTACCAATCCCCTGGACCCTAAAAGGCTCATACAGGAATACCGTGAACAACTCCTTAGCTACAAATTTGATAACCGAGATGCAATGGACCAATTCCTTGAAAAATATAATCTGCCACAACTCACGCAAGGAAAAATACACAATCTGAATAGGCCTATATCTATTAAAGAAATTGAATCAATAACTAATAGCCTTCCAAAACAGTAAGCACCAGGCCCAGATGGGTTCACTGCTGCGTTCTACCAAACATCTAAGGAAGAGATTATAACCAGTTCTCTGCAAGTGCTTTCAGAGGATAGGAGCAGAAGGAATACTTTCTAACTCATTCTGTGAGGCCAGCATTACCCTCATATCTAAACCAGGCAAAGATATTATAAAAAAAAAAACTACAGACCAATATCTCTCGTGAACATAGATGCAGAAATCCTCAAGATATTAGCAAATTGAATGCAACAACATATAAAATATCATCAGGATGTCTGTCTTCCCAACTTGGTACATAGATTCAGTGCAATCTCAACTGAAATCCCAACAAGTTATTTTGTGAATATCAACAAAAAGATTCCAAAGTTTATATGAAAAGGCAGAAGGCCCAGAATAGAGAATGTGATGTAGAACAAAGTCAGAGGGCTGACATTCCTAGATGTCAAGGCTTACTGTAGAACTAAAACAGTCAAGACAGTATGTGTTGGCAAAAGAAATAGACACATGGACCAGTGGAACAGAACAGAGGGCCCAGAAATAGGCCTACAGACACGTCAACTGACCTTTGACAGAAGAGCAAAGGCCACACTCGACGGAGAAAGGATTGTCTTTTTAACAAATGATGCTGGAGCGACTGGATGTTGGCATGTCGTCTTACACCTGTCAGAGAAATGAACTGATGATGATCATAGACCTAAATGTGAAGCACAAAACTGTAAGATCCCTGGAAGGTAACACGGAGGAAGATCTAGGTGAGCTTCAGTTTGGTGATGACTTTTTAGATACAACAAAACGTGGTCTATGAAGGAAAAATTCATAAGCTGGACATCACTAAAATTAGAAACTTGTGCTCTGAAAAAGACACAGTTAAGAATGAAAAGATAATAGATTGGAATAAAAACCTTTGCAAAATGCCGATAAAGTACTGATTCCCAGAATACAAAAATAACTAAAAACTCCAGAGTAAGAAAACAAACAACTCAATTAAAAAATGGGCAAAAGATCTGAACAGACACCTCCCCAAAGACGACATACAGATAGATAGGATAAGCATATGGAAAGGTGCTCGACATCATATGCCATTGGGGAAATGCAAGTTAAAGGGGGATACCACTATCAGAATGGTAAAAATTCAAAACAACACAAACTTTACCCAAATAGTTGAAGACATGTCTACATGAAAACCTGCACAGGGTTGTTTATAGCAGCTTCGTTCATAATTGCTAAAAGTGGGATCAACCAAGATGTCCTTCGGTAGGTGAGTGGATAAACAAACCATGGTGCATCCAGACAATGGAATATGATTCAGCGCTGAAAGGAAATGAGCTGTCAAGCTGTGGAAAGACATGGTAGAAATTTAAATGCATATACTAAGTGAAAGAAGCCAATCTGGAAGGCTACGTCCTATATGATTCCAACTGTTTAACATTCTGGAAAAGGAAAAATTATGGAGACAGTAAAAAGGTCAGTGGTTGACAGGGGTCGGGGGAGGGAGGGATGAACTAATGGAACTCGGAGGGTCTTTAGGGCGGTGAAACTGCTCCGTATGGTGCCGTAGTGGTGGACACACGTTACTACACGTGTGTTCAAACCCATAGAACACCCAACACCAGAAGTGAACCCTAGTGAAAATTACGGACTTTGTTTAGTAAAAATGTATCAGTATTGCTTTGTCAGTTGTAACAAATGTCCCATCCTAGTGTGAGATGTTAACAGCAGGGGAAGCTGTGTAGGGAGGGGATATGGGAACACCCTGTTCCTTCCACTCGGTTCTTCTGTAGACCTAAAACTGCTCTAAAAAATAAAGTCTATTGAATAAAAGTTAAAACGGAGAACAAACATAAAATTCAGGGCATCAACAAAGATGACTCTTTGAAAGTTCTGATAACATTAACAAACTTTGAGTGAGAATAATGCAGAAAAACAAGACAAATAAATCATGTAAGGAGCTGAAAATGGGCCAGACATTACTACAGACGCACCAGGGGAGAAACAGCCAATCAATGGCCGTATGACAATAAGTTTAAAACTTGATGATGTGGGAAAATCTCTGATTTAGAAACTTAAGGAGAACTGCAAACGTTGAGTAATGCTGTGACCATTAAATAAATGGAAACAGTGGCTATAAATCTTCTCACAAAGAATATACCAGGCTCTGATGGTTTTACATGAAAGTTACACCCAACTCTCAAATCAGTCTGATTCTATGTGGACAGTGTCAGAGAACAGAAAGAAAAAAAGGCGTATACTTCCCAATGCTGGGGCAGAGCCCTGTGTCGATAATAGACAAGGGTAGTACAAGAAAGGATATTACAGGACATTATCTACATAGAAACGTTAAAATTATCTACAGATTAATTACTAAAAATTTAGCATGTCTCAGTGCAACCTGAAAAAAAATCATTTCTGTACACTAGCCACAAATATAAAAATGTAGTTTAAAAAGTTCTATGTATCGTAGCAGCAAAACCTATAAGGTTCCTAATGGAAATTCAAACAGATACGTAAGACCTTTGTGGTGAAAATTATGAAATTTTACATGAAAGACATTAAAGACGACCAAAATGAACGGATGTACTGTGATAACAGACAGGAAATCTGATACTGAAAGGTACCAGCTCTCCCAATCTCTCTGCACCTCTAATAAAAACCCACACGGGGTCGTTCGTGGAAGTTTACAGCGACTGTAGGACTTGTGTGAGAAAGCCAAGCGCTGAGCGGCGGCAGGTGCAGCAGCGTGGGTGTGTCTCGGAGCAGATGCCGCTGGGAAGGAGCAGACGCAGAAACCTGTGTGTTCTTCAGTCCCCTTTATGTGCAGTTCTGGAGGAGGCAGCACGGCGGTGGCAGCTAGCAAACTAGCGCCCATGGCCCCCAAAACACAGCAGAACGTGGTGTTTGCTCTTAGTCCTCATCTAAACGCAGCTGACGTTCAGTGAACACTTGCCTTGTGCTGGCGCAGTTCCACGTATTTTATGTGTAACTCGTGCACTCTCTGCATCCCATGACACGAGTCGCTTACTACCTCATGTGATGGGTGAACAGAGTCTGGTAGGTTCTTACCTACCCGGGTTTTGTCTTCTGCCCTCTGTTTGCGGGTGGTGTGCTCCCTGTGTACTTAGTTGATAGCTTTGTTATGACGTTTTTATTCCCATATTGTTCGGTAGGGATAAAAGCAAATAGTTAGAAGTGTTAGGCATGGGATGATTAAAAAGAAAGTAAAAATAATTCGCGGGTGGAACTGAGCTTGGCACAGAAGGCCTCAGTCAGTACCCTGTAGTGGTTGAATGGCCGTGTTACTCCGTCTTTGGAACTACTCTGAAGGCAAGGACCAAGCGTGTACTGAGAAAGGTGCCGTGGCCGTGCGGCCACCAGTAACAGGACTTAAAAGCAGAGGGAGAAAACTGACTGCGCCAGGGGGAGAGTTCTGCCTCAGTGGCTGCAGGGAAGGCTAAGAGCTTAGCACAGAATTTGAGGAGTAAGCAAGGTTGGGCGCCCTGCAGGTGGGACCTTTGTCCTGTGTTGTTGATAATTGGACGACTTTCCCCGGCTCTCGCTGCATGTCGCTTCTCATCACAAGCCTCTCCTGGGGGTGCTGCCCCGACTCCCCCGGCTAGACGCCACCCCCTGTGCTCACACGCCCATCGGGCTTAGCACAGCCTGTGGTCTTACCAGCCCACACCCTAGAACAGGTGAGTTTCGTGGGAGGAGTGGCCGGTGCTCAGAGAGTAATCGCAGTGGGTGACTCCAGCCAGGCCAGAGCCCTCTCTTCTGTGCACACCCGCAGCACCCCCATGTCCTCAACGCCCTGTTTTCTGGGAGACTGAGAGATTGAGTGTGGGCCTGGCAGGAGGTGGAGAAGCCAAACAGTCGGGGGAGCTTTCGGTGCCCAGTCGCACCCTCTGCCTCCGATGGAAGGGGACCCCTGTTGGGGCGTGCACCTCACTGTCTCCTCACTTTCTTCTTGCTTTCGCTCTGTCTTCACCGTTTATCACAGCTCTCCCGCTCTCTGCTGCTTTGTGCATATTTTACCCAGAGAACAAAACAAAACAACGTGCCGACAAAAGAAACGCTCCTGGAACGGAGCATCGAAGGCCCCGTGGTGCGGAGATGAAGGGTGGCCGTGGCGGCAGGCGGAATCTGAGGGAGCCTGCCTCATCCAGCCCTTTGGCACCACGTGGCCTCTCCCAGGCTTGACTGTCTTCTGTCGTCTTTCCAGGCTTAGGTTGTGTCAATAACAAGGAGCATCACGTCGAGATCCAACACGTGAGGAGGGTTTGCCACGTGCAGGGCTCTGCCCTGTGCCTTTAATGTGTTAAGTCCTTTAATCCTCACAGCCACTCCTCGGACAGCTGCTCTCATTATTCCCAGGGAAACTGAGGCACTTGCCCAAGGTACATAGAAGAGCTGGGTTTGAACCCGTGCTATCTGGTTCCAGACCCTACCGTCACCGCTGCTCTGCTGTCACGAAGCCACGTATCTCCCCTGGAGAAAGCAGGCTCTTCCGTGACCTGCGGTTGTCTTCGACGTTGGGCAGCTCCCCTCACAGTTTATTTGTGCACCGTTGATTGTATAATGTCGTGAACTCTGTGTGAATAACAGGGCTCCGGGAATCGGATTGTGATTTTATGACATCAGGAGGGAAGTGAAGGGGACACATCAGTTAAGGGAACACATCTTTAAACCCGCAGGTACGAGTGGTATTCTGGAATGCTAATCAGCAATAATGACGTCAAGCATAAAGGGTGGATTTTTGTACTACCCTTTCCTCTGGAGGCTAAAGTGTTCTGATTCTTTGTTTTTATCCCCAAATATCCCATTGCTTGTCACACTGCAGGATACTAGTTTCTTCCACAGTGAAACGAGTTGCAATCTATTTAAAGAAACCAAAAGGAAAGTGGAGTTTTCTACTCAGTATATGAAGAACTTTTATGTGTTCAATGACTTTATTTAGACTTTTGACTTGAGGAGTCAAAATACAGAAAGTCGTGAAGAGAAAGGACGTACAAACCAGTGGCTGCCCTTTGGGATTTACCTTCAGGGTCCGGGCTGCGGGTGACTGCTTTGGTGGTGTTCACGTGCGCGTGTACGGAGGCGATCGGCGTTCTTGCCTGTCTTCCTTCCCGCTGTGCAGATGTGGCATTTGCAGGTTCATCCCATGGTCTGTGCTGTGCGGTCACGCAAGAGCACGGCATCAGGGTGGGCCCGTGCCACCCGCGTGAGCGCGGGACGTGTGCACCTGAGAGTGCCGCTCCGGGCGCCCGTGTCGTCAGTGCCTGTGGACAAGCTGGCTCAGTCGGCAGTCTCTCTCTCTGCGCTTTTTCTGCTCACAACCCGCTGTGCTAAACCCATTGCTTCAAAGTATTAATAAAAGCCACTGTCGTCACCGAGTGCTTGCTGTGTGACAAGCCCTAGTAGTTCTGCTTCTTATCGTCTGTAATTCTCACGGCAGCGCTGTGGTATTGTTCCCGTTTTACAGATGACGAGAGTGAGGCCTACGGGGATTGGAAGGGTTACTCGGTGTTACTGCAGCCGGAAAGTGGCAGAGCCAGGATGCTGACACCGAAGCCAGGACTCAGTCCAGTATTTGATTGTTTCCCCAGAAGCCTGGGGCGTTTTGTGTTGCTAGATCCACGTAGCTCCCCGTCAGTAAGACGGAATCTCAGCTCACGGAACTACCTGGAGAAAAACCGAATGTTTCTCCGAGGAGGCAGGAATTGTCAGGAGTGGAGGAGCAGGGTCAGGTCCGTCTTTCAGGAGGAGAGAGAACTGTCTGGTCACCCACGGTGATTGTTCTAGGGAAAGGTGCCTGCAGAGAAGGGAGACATGCGCAGGATGGCTGCATGATGTCTGCGTTGCGATATAAACTCTTGTGAGAGCAGATAATATTTTCTCGTTCTCCAGCACCGTGAGACGTGCAGGTGGTTTATTGTCATTTTCGGTACTTTTTAAAATCCTGCTGAAGGAATGTCTCTTAGCATACCAATTTGTCTAACACCATAAACATACAAAGTACCAACAAATTCTTTATTAGCAATGATCTGTGTTTTCGGGCAGCATGAAGCTGATCTTACAGAGCCCTTTCTCTTAATAGATGGGTGCTTTGGGGTTCTCGGAATGAAAGGCCTGAGGTGAACGAGCCGTGAACTGCTGCAGAGAGGAGGGAGACAGGAAGCATCTGCTTTGTGGCACCAGACGTGCCTCTGTCCATTCATTGCCTCTCAGCTCCAAATGTGCCCCTCGCTGCCCTCTCTGAAAACAGCGGGCCTGAGCCCTGTAAGTGTTTTGTTCGGCTGTGTTAGCAGAGTACAGCGGAGGCACGTCGGGAGCAGCGGTTTCACTTTGTGGGCCCCTGCGCTGCGTGGCGGCCGGGAGCTCACTCCTGCATCCCTGGACAGCTTTGCACGTGCGTCTGCTGGCAGGGCCCGTGGCAGAGACTCCCAGAGTCGATGAGCACACCTGGTGCCCGGATCTTGGTCTCTACACACTGCCTTCCCTGTGAGGAGCTGGGTCTCCTGATTCCAGGGCTGGGGCGGGGAGAGCACAAGAAGATCTGGGACGTTGTGTTGTAAGAGAAGGTAAGAAAGTGCTTTAGAGTGGTGGGACCTGTCGAGAGGACTCAGGCCAGCTTGAAGGGACTCCTTCAGATAAAAAACAATCATGATGAATTATAACCCGTTAAGGCAGACCCCATGAGTACATACTGATATATATAATGAATGAGTAGAAGGGAGAATATTCATTTTTTAAAACAAATGTATGTAATGAATTAGAAGGGATGATACAGTTAGGAAATCATCAATGATGCTAAAACTTACAGATGAGTAATCGATGAAAAGCAGAATGTGTGCGTAGTATCAAAGTGTCTCCTCCCAAGTTACTTCTTTATTGCAGTGGGAGATACAGCACTCATACTTTGGAAGGATTTGACGGACACCACATTAAGCAAGCGATCAAAGTGAACATCACCCACAGACAACAGACTTCTGGGTGTCCCTGCAAAAATGCATCAATCTGAGTCTAATCACGAGGAAACATCAAAGCCCCAATTGAAAGACAAGTCACAAAATTAATTGGCCTATATTCTTTAAAATTTCCAATTTCAGGAAACACAAAATCTGAGAAACTGTTTCAGATTCAAGGAGAGTAAAAATAATGTGACAAGTAAATACAATCTGTGATCCTGGATTGTATCACAGAACAAGGAGACAAGGCAAAGGAAATTACTGGGATAACTGACATCATTTGAGTATGATTTTGGATTATAGTATTGTGTCATTGTTAAATTTCCTGATTTTGAGGACAGTTTGTCATATAAGAGAATATCCTTGTTTTTAGGAAATGCATTGGAATATTTAGGTATAGCGGGCCATGGTATCTACAATTTATTTTCTTAGGATTCAGAAAAAAAAAATACATGTGGAGGGAGAGAGAAAGCAGTGGGGTAAAATGTAAGCAGTTGGTGAACCTGGGTAAAAGTTATTTGGGAATTCTCTATGCTATTCTTGCATATTTTCTGTAAGTTTGAAATTATATCCAAAAGGTTTAAAAGAAGAACATGCAAAACCGAAAGTGTGATTTGTGGAAAGTTGATTCACTCACTCACTCACCTCGTTGGTGGGCCCTTCGGTATTGGGCCATGGATCCAAGTTAGCGGATTGTCGGTTTTTGATCTGGAAATTCAGTAAGAGTGACCGGACAAGTAGGCGTTTGTGTTAAAGTGCTCTGAGTCAGCTGAGCAAGAGCAGAGCACACAAAAGTGGAACAACATGAAACAGCGTAATGAGTTAATTGTGTGTGGCTGTAACATGCTCTAAAATGGGTCAGCAAAAGCCTTCTGTAAAGGGCTCGGTAGCAAGTGTGTGTTTTCAGCTTTCTGGGCCAGTGTGGTCACCGTCACAAGCCCTGACCTCTGCTTCTGTGACTTCACATGCATGAATGGTGTGGCTGTGTCCCAACAAAACGTTGTGTGCAAAAGGAGACGGAGGCTGAATTTGGCCACAGGCTGCAGCAGGGTCCTGGAGGATCTGCACGTCCGCGGGCTCACGAGAGACGTCGGGAGGCCCTGGGAGCAGCCGCAGCTCGGTTCAAGTGCTGGCAATGCTGCTCACCAGTTTTATGACTCTGAGAGAGTTTCATGACCTCTGTTTCCTCATTTGTGAGACAGGAATAGCAGGAGTACCTCCTCAGAGTTGTTTAGGACGTTGCGAGGGTTGTCTTGTCTTGACTGTGACTTCTAGCTGGTTCCCTGCTGGCCTTCTCTGCAGCTGCCAGAATGATCCCACCAAACTGAAATCGGATCGTGTCCTCCCCTGTTTAAACCCTGTCATACTGAGGGCCAGACTCTGCTGTGCTGAAGCCTGCATCCTGCTGCATCACCCGCCCTTCATGCCCTGGTCTTTGCTCACGCTGGCCATTTTTGTCAGTGGTGTTTTTGTTTCTGCCAGCACCATTCCTGTTCACAGCTTAGGGCCTCTGAGCGGGTTTTTGCCTGTGCCTTGGAGATTCTCATCCTGACAGGCCACGGCTGCTGCGTTCTTATTGTTTGGATTCTACAATAAGATTTCCTTATAAATTGTTTGGATTCTACATCGAGAGAGCCCTTCCCTGGCTTCCCAGCTCGGGGTGGCCACTCCCTCCATCTCTGTTGTACCCTAGTTTAATTCTCCACCCTGTTTAGTTGTCAATTATGTGTCTCCCATCTGTTGGAAAGTGTGCTGCATCCACCTTACAAAGCAGGCGTGCAATAAATACGTGTGCCGTCAATACGATACGCTAATATCCATAAAATGCCCAACAGCGTGCCCAGCCCGTAACTGAGAGTGCAGTAATGTGAGCCGTGACTGTCGCTGCATTACTGAGTGTGCGAGGTGTGCATGCTTCCCTCAGCAGCACGACCAGGGGAGTATGAGGCTTAAACACGTGATTTATAAGGAAATCTCCAAAGACCAAGGTCCATTCCCCCAGGAAAAGTCACAGAGCTGTTTACAGCCAGTATTTGATTATTTATACAGATTCTGTGGTAATAAAATAAATAATTGAAAGTCTGTGGATGAATTTTAATGTGTTTTCCCTGGAGCTTTCAAACTTACAGGTTCGAACTCCTCCTCTGTCCTTGCCCACCCGTGGGTGAGTTACGGGAGGAGATGAACTGGGCCCCGGGGATGGGACGGACGCGGGGCCTCTGGGAGCTCAGCTGAGCAGGGCAATGACAGCTCTCGTTCTGTTCCAGACGTGCACACAGAAGCTGTTCAAGCAGCTCTCGCCAAACACAAGGAGAGGAAGATGGCGGTGCCCATGCCGTCCAAACGCAGGTCGCTGGTTGTGCAGACCTCGATGGATGCCTACACCCCTCCAGGTGAGCAACAGGCTCCCGGTTTCTGCTTCCCACTCGGGATAAGTTTGTCGTAGCATTAAGTGACTACTAGCCCAGCAGTCAGGCTTTTAGCTTTCGAAATAATGGTGCTGTAATTCGGATTTTGTGAGCCAGAAATCCAAAACAGTATATAAATTTACTTAAATTTGAAAGGAAAGTTAACATTACTCTGTATGTGTCTGTATAAATGTATATTTTAGACTTATTATCAAGACTCATACATATGATAGACACTTTTAAAATCTTATAAAATTTTATTCATTTAATTCTTCATATGGAAAAAAGAGTTTGTACCTCTTTAGTTCTAATTGAAATTAGACTTTTCTGCTTAGACTGGTATATACATATTCTCAAGTCTTTATAATATAAATGTGCTATATTGTTGTATTGCTTAAGAACAAAACTGAATTGGACAATTTAGGCAGTTACTTGAAGCAGGGGTTATCAAACTTTGCCTGTAAAGTGCTAGATAGTATTTTAGTATCCGTAGGTCACAGGTCTCTATTACAACTACTCAACTCTACTGTTGCAACGTGAAGGTGGCCATAGGCAATGTGTCAGTGAATGGGTGTGACCATGTACCAGTAAAACTTTATTCACAAAAACAGGCAGCAGACTGGATTTGGTCCACAGACCTGCCAACCCCTGATCTAAATGACTGAAGGTAATAGCTGTTTATATTTCCATTAAATAATACTGCTTCTATTTAACCTTGAATTTTACATAACTACCCAAATCCTCTATTATACTCTGTCTAAATAATTATAAACTATATCTCATCTTCAAAACCAAAGTGAAGCAAAAAGTTAAATTATGCAGGTATATCTTAGAAACATGCAGGATTGAACCTACTTGGTTTGATGTGTTCTGGTCAGACATTATCCATGTCATTATTGCAGGGATTGCTTGAGCCCGGGAGTTCAAGACCAGCCTGAGCAACATAGTGAGATCCCATCTGTACAAAAAAGTTTAAAAATTAGCCAGGTGTGGTGGTGTGCACATGTAGTCCCAGCTGCTTGAGGGGCTGAGGCAGGAGGATCACTTGAGCCCAGGAGTTCAAGGCTGCAGTGAGCTATGATTGCACCACTGCACTCCAGCCTGGGTGACAGAGCAAGACCCTGTCTTTTTAAAAAAAAAAAAAAAAAAAAAAAAAAAAAAAAAAAGAAATAATATTGGACGTGTATGACACTTTTTGGAGTATTTTTATATTTTTAAGCTCATTGCAGAGTGTTGGCAAGCAGTGGGATGGTAGAAGGACACCCTTCAGATCAGAGCTGTGACCAATGTGTAGCAATATTATTTCAAACAACTCTTTAGTGTTCATCTTTATGTGCCTTTGAAAGTGAAAGTACTGAGCTTTATAAAACAATTTAAATAATGTATGCCTTTGGTTTTTTGTTGTTTTTGTATTTATAGATAAATGTTCTTTATCTCAAGGACACACCATTCTCTTAGGCAAGGGAGTCCCTTCTGCTAATTGGCTTTGTCTCCTTCCTTTCTTTATGTTAAGCCACAAAACATAATTTTAGACTATTTAAAAATAATTAATGTGCTTAATCCTATTTAGCTTATGGTTATAATTTGCCAAAATTTATAATGTGGTAAAAAAATTTTATTTTGTATATGTTTTTTGAGTAATAAACAATGGGCTCACAAGGATAATAACCCACTTAAAATATTTTTAACAAAATCTTTGGAACTAGGTGGTATTTGGGGAAACAGGTGTTTTTCTGCCTGTTTTATAAGAGAAGTGATGAGTTTAACATGCAGGGAGCAACGTGATTATTCACGTGTGAGTTTATTTCGTACCTTGAGTCCATCCACTGGGAAATGTTATTGGGTCATATGGTAAAAAGCAAACCTTGTTATACAAATGTCTTGCAAAATATAAAAACGTCGTTGGAAATGTTATTTTGGTGAAACATTTGCATTTAATTATCTGACTAGCATTTTCACATGAACCATGTAATACATTTTGTAAACGTCCATCCAGAGTCCTAGTGATACCACGTGGGACAGTTCTGTCGAATCATAAACGTCATGAAAGGTTTTACTCGCAGACCGTTTTGTGCTTGGCGGTCGTCTGCGTGTCTGCACCACCCGTGAACGGGGTCTCGGCTCCTTCCTCTTGTTCGTCCTCCGTGGGTGCTGGGAGCTGTTGGTAGAACTTCTCTCCCGTCTGTTGCTCTTCAGAGAATACGCCTGAAGTTTATAGTTTCTGGAAAAAATCTAACTGGATTGTTGTAACGCTAGTCTTATATTGGTGAAACTTCCCTTTAGTTTTTACATATAAAATTGTAAGAATAGCTAAGACTTCTGCTTCTAACCATAATGAAGTAACAGGTACCCCAACTAACACAGCCACTGTAAACAGCCGTAACACCGCGTGGGACGAAGGAGACAGCTGTCTCTCGGCTGCGGACCTGGGCACGGAGAACGTGTGGGGTGAGCCCATGACTCGCAAGTCCTCTGGAAGGTTTCAAATTGTATGTAGGACTGGTCTAGATGTTTGATAAAGCAGAAGACAGGGTTTTTGAATCTGTCATTATAAATGTTTATTCAGGGAATCAATTGAAAATATGCCAAAGAATTAAAAAAAAATTAATACTTGAGCTGAGCAGAGAAAGGGAAAATATTTTTTAATAATGGAGATAAGGGAGTTTCAGGTTCTGCATGTTAAGGAGCTTGAAAGTCACCACTGCATCCTAGTAACAAGTAAAAAGCTGAATAAACTGAAAAATCAACAATAATTCTTAGATTTATAAGAAAAGTACAGTCACAGGGCAAAGTGCCATCCCCAAAATTGGAGAGAAAGGCAGGTGGAGACAGAGTCACAACAAACTGGAGTGGAAAGTCACGCGGGAACCAGAAAGTTCCCCAGGAGCCAGTGCTGGGACAGGCAAACCTGTGCTGACAGGCGGCCGCAGGCCGGGTGCGGACTTGTCTGCGAGCCACGAGCTCCAGGAGGCCTGGTCATACGGGGTCCCCATAGGATTTGCCTCCAGGAGCTCGACCAGGGTCCCAGAGCATCAGTAAACACAGGGGAAGTCCCCGGTGCCTCCTGCAAGCGAAGCGGGGGCAGGACCACTTTGGCGTGTGCCAGGCGCTCTTCACAAGGTCTGCCTTCGGGAGAGCGGGTTAACGAGAGACTAACCTGCGGGGTCTCATCGGTGCCCACCTGGCCTGGGGAAGGGAGACGGCCAACTCTGACCTCCAAAACTGAAGAGCAAAGAGGACACTTTTAAGAAGAGCAGAATATCCGAGAACTGTGGACAGCCACAAAGAGGATCCCATACGCGTGATGAGAATACCAGCAGGAGAGGACGGGGGAAGAAACAGGAGAAAGATTTCAAGCAGTGACGACTGAGAATCTCCACAGATGAGTGTCAGACACCAAACCACACGTCCTGGAAGCTCAGGGAACACCAGGCAGGACAAATGGAGAAAACCAAAACAAAAACCAAATCACGACACGTAGGCGTATCGTTTTCAAAGTACAGAATCAAAGATAAAGGGAAAGTCCTGACAGAAGCCAGAGGAAAGATCGCTTTACTCACAGAGGACCAAAGGTGGGAATTACTTTCGCCTTCTCCTCAGAAACCACGAAAGCTAGAAGAGGGAGCGAAATATTTAAGGTGCTGAAGGGGGAAAAGCACCAACCTAGAATTCTGTCCTCTGCAAAATTGTCTTTTAAAAGTGACAGGGGCCGGGCGCGGTGGCTCACGCCTGTGATCCCAATGCTTTGGGCGGCTGAGGCGGTGGGAGGGTTACTTGAGGCCGGGAGTTCGTGAGCAGCCTGGGCGACATAGTGAGACCCCATCTCTACAAGAACAAAAAAGTCAGCCAGGCGTGGTGGCGCCTGTCGTCCCAGCTACTCAGGAGGCTGAGGCAGGAGGGAGCTTGAGCCCGGGAGTTTCAGGCTGCAGTGAGCTGTGATCTTGCCACTGTGTTCCAGCCTGGGTGGCAGAGGGAGACCCTGTCTCTTTAACAACAACAAAAAAAGTAAAACTATGGACATGGTAGAAAGATCAGTGGTTGCCAGGGGTTGGGGGGAAAGAGGGATGAACAGGTGGAGCACAGAGGATTTTTAGTTCATACTCTGTACGGTGCTGTAGTAGTAGATATATGTGGTTGTACATTTTTCCAATCACAGATGGTGCAAACGAAGACTGAACCCTAAAGTAAGCTATGTATGGGCTTTGGGTGACAGTGACGTTTCAGTGCAGGTTCATCAGCTGTGACGATGCACTGCTCTGGCAGGGGATGTTGGTAACGGCGGGGGCTGTGCGTGTGTGGGGGCAGGCGTTACACGAGAGATCACTGTACCTTTTGCTTTATTTGTCTGTGGACCTGAAACTACTCAGTCTTTTTAAAAAAATAATGTAAACTCTAGAACCGAAAAATGCAGTACTGAGATGAAATCTCGCTGGACGGACTTAACGTCAGGTTGGAGAAGGAAGATACAGTCTATGAACTTGAAGAGAGACCAAGAGAAATTAACCAAACTGAAGAAGAAACAAAAATTAAAGGAAAATTAACAGAACCTCAAGCATCTGTGGTACAATGTTGATGTGCTTGTAATGAAAGAAGGAAAACAAGAAAAGAGCAGAAAAGCTATTTGAAGAAATGAATCAAATTTCTCAAATTGATGTAAAACACCAGCCTACAGACCCCAGAAGTCAGTGAGCCCCAAGCAGAACAAATATAAAAATCTCACCTAATTTTGTCATAGTCCAAGTGCCGAAATCCAAAGATTAAGAGGAAATCTAGAAAGTGATCAGAGGAAAAAGGCACGTTGTTGCCGGAGAGCAGTCACTGGATGATGAATGACTTATGTGGAGACACCGGGGAGGCCAGAAGACGATGGGAAAACATCTCTGAAGTGCTAAAAGGGGGGACTCTGCCAACTCGTATCCAATGAAGCGTCCTTCGTAAACAGGGTGAAATAACACATTCGGAGACACGACAGCTGAGAGAGAGTGTCACCGGCAGAACTGCACCGTAAGCACACGACAGAACGTCCTTGGGGCTGATCGCACATGACGTGAGATGAAGAGTCAGCTCCGTGAACAGGAGAGAACACTGGAAATAGCAAATAGCTGGGTGTAAACATCAAAGACTGTTTTTCCCTTGTAATTTTCTTTAAAACAACAGTTGCACAAAAGGCAAGGACAGACGGATGGAGTTATGCTGTTGTGTGGTTGTGGTGTTTGTGAGGCAGGAAGCAGGGTGTGGAAAGCAGGAAAGGAACGGTTGTCGGCTGTGTTGCGAGTGGAGAGAGGGAGACAGGACGGCTGCATCTTCAGATCCGACGTCGCAGACGGACCCGTGCAGACTGCTAAGGGTGCGTGTTGTCACCTTAGAGCAACCACGTAGACGTGAGAAGACGTATAGGCAAGAATTTAACAGGGGCACAAAATGAAACTCTTCAAGAAACTTGGGTGAATGAAAATGAAGGTCAGAAGAATTAACTCGGGATCAAAAAGTCAGAGGAATGAACGGAAAACAGCAAAATATTTAGATTTAGACCCACTCGTTAATGATTACAAGAAACGTAAGTGGACCAAACACAGTTAAAATATAGTATCGTCAGGATGAAAAAGGAAGATACATCTATTAATATATATTATCTATAGAAGATATATTTAAATATAAAACAGCTAGTTTTAAAATTATGAAAAATATACAATGAAAACATTAAGCATAAGGTGAACAAATCTATATTAATATCAGACGAAATAGACAAGACAAAATATTACGAGATATAAAGAAGGACATTACATGGTGGGAAAATGAGCAATTCACCAGGAAGACATAACAGAGGATATTTATACACTGAGAAAAACGGAGCATTGTAATTTATAAACAGAAACTGACATAATAAAGGGAGAAATAGAAACACCCAAATATTTGGAGATTTTTTAATACTTAAGTAATTGTGAGAAACAGAAAAGGGAAGAACATCTAAACTATGCTGTCGATTGTTATACCCAACTATTGCAGAACACACGTTTGTTTTTTAATACCTTTCTTCAGACAGGTATCTGGTGTTTACATTCCATTAGATTAAGTCGTTGCAAGTGTGTAATTTAATGATTTTTAATACATCTGTACATTGTACATCCTTTGCCATTACCCAGTTTTAGAACCTTTTCATCACCCTTATGTGCAGTTTGTCTTTATTCCCTCATGCAGCCCTGGGGAGCCACTGATATGCTCTATTTGTCTCTCTAAATTTTCTGGACATTTTAAATAAATAAAATTATTCATATTCTTTACATCTTCTTTAGCACAATGTTTCTGAAGTTTGTCCAACTTAGAGCATGCATCAGTAGTTCATTTCTTCTTGTTGAATTGTGTTCTCCTAGAAGGATACACCACGTTTTGTATATCCATTCACCAGTTGATGCCTGTTCATATTGTTTCCAGTTTTTGGCTGTTGTGAGTGATGATGTTGTCAATGTTTGTGTGCACATTTTTGTATCTACATAAATTTCACTTATCTTGGGTAGATGCCTAGGAGTGGAATTGTTGAATATTATTGTAAGTTTTTATTTAACTTTTAAGAAACTGTCAATTTGTTTCCAAAATGGCTGCACCATTTTTACTCCCACCAGCAACGTATGAACCTTCCAGCTTCTCTGTGTCATCACCAGCAGTTGGTATTGTCTTGTCTTGTTATTTTAATCCATGCTGATGGGTGTGAAATAGTATCTCATTGTGGTTTTAGTGTGCATTTCCCTAACAACTAACGATGCTAAGCATCTTTTAAGTGCTTATTAGACATTTGTATATACGCATTGGTGAAATGTCACTTCAAATTTTTTGCCCATTTTTGAAATGTTTGTCGTCTTACTGGGTTATAGGTGCTTTATACAATCTGAATATAAGTCCTTTGCAGATGTACAATTTGCAAACTGTGGTTTGTCTTTTCATTTGTTAATGGTGTCTGTGGTAGACAGAATGATGCCCTTCAAAGATATCCATGTCCTAATCCCTAGAACTTACGTTACCTTACGTGGTAAAGGGACTTTGCAGCTAGGACTCATGTAGAGATCTTGAGATGGGGCCTCGGGCCGAGGATGGAGGTGGCCTCTAGGAGGTGGAGAAGGCACCGAAGGTGGATTCTCTCTAGACGTCTCCAGAACGTGAGGAGCGTAACCTGCCGACACCTTCATTTTAGGCTTCTGACCTCCTTCTGACTTATCTCCTGTAAGATAATAAATGTGTGCGGTGTTGCAAGCCACTAGGATCAAAGTGATTTGTTACGTTAGCTGTAGGAAAATAATAGTCTTTTACAACTTGAGTTTGTTATTTTGATGAAGTCCCATTTGTCTATTTTTATTTTCTAGATCATGCTTTTGGAAGAGTTAGAAATTTTGCAGTTCTAATTCTTTCATTTAGGTGTGTGATCCATTTTGAGTTAATTTTTACATACGGTGTGAGGTAAGGCAAAGTGGCGAGAGAGGATGTCCTTGTTCTCAGTCTTAGAGGAAACACATTCCATTTTTTACCAGTAGATATAGCGTTAGCTGTGGCTTTTTCATGAATGCCCTTTAACAGGTTGAAGAGATTTTCTTCTATTCCTAGTTCGTTGAGGGTTTTTTATCTTGAATTTTCAAACACTTTTTGTATGTCTTTTAAGGTTAAAATGTGGTTTTACTCCCTTTAGTCTATTAACAGGGTAGGTAACGTTAATTCACCCTTGAGTGTTAAATCAACCTTAATTCCTGTCCTTAGTGTGTAAGACCAGTTACCACTTGGTCGTGGTGTGTTATCTATTTTATATGTTGCTCGTTTGGTCTGCTGATATTTTGTTGAGGATTTTTGTGTCGATGTTATGAGGGATATTATTCTTTAGTTTTCTTGGAAAAGGCAGGTGAGAGTACAGGATGAAAAATCAATAAGGAGTTGTGAGAAGACTTTCTCGGGAGAGGGTTGTGCTTGGTGTGGAAAAATGAGTGTATATGTTTCCAAAAAGTCTCAATTCTGAATATGTAAAATGTGTAAGTTTTATTTTTATATAAATTTTTGTAAAATGTATACATTTTTTTAAAAGGCTGGGTGGGAGGAAATAATTTTAAGGCTCCTTCTATTATTGTTGCTTTTATAACAAATTTGTAACAAGTAAACTTTTAAAAAATTTCACAACATAGGTCATGTGACAATGATAATAATGTAAATATTCTTTACAATTATTGTTGTGTTAAGGAAAAACCCTGCGTCTCAGGGTTAGTTGTCATCGCTGTTACTCTCATTGCAGGCTCTAGAGCTGCATCCTTACCTGTGTCCTGCGGGCATCTCTCGTGGCTCACCTGTAGGTGGGATTCTAAACACTGTCCTTACACTGCAGTTTACACAACAACTACACCAACAGCTCAATCTTGAGACCTTTGATGCTAAGTGAAAAGTTATTAAGTGAAAGGTATTTTCATTAATTTTAATGAAAAAATTGATATTTTATCTCAATCCAAGATATCCAATTTTCACAAATAGAAAAATAAATCAACTAAAAATGAGAAATTTTATAAGAAATGAATATGGTAAAAGTAAATAGGTTTAGTTTGAGTATAAAACGTGGCACGGTGAAGGCTTGTTGTGTGCACAGAGGGAGAGGAGGGGGGGCCGGCGCTCGCCAGGCGCCTTCCTCTCTCTGCGCCGCTGAGTGGTCGGTGTCTCCGCCTTTGAGGGAGTGCACGGCTATCTTGCACTCACATTGAACTTAAAAATAAATTAAAGCTCCGGAAAATATCTCAGGACTGATGAGGGCTAAAAACAATCACACTTTGCAACACGTGAAAGTAGCATGTGCTCTCAACATCTGGAAAACGCAGATGTTTTCTCTCTTGCTTGGTGTGCACACAAAGGGAACACCTGGTTTGTTCCCAAACTGTTGTGCGGAGGAAATTGGTGAGTGTGTCTTTGTCTGAGATTATAATGTCAAAATAAACATTTTGTAGCATATTTAAGGTGTTTTGGATGAAAAATTCATTATACTAAAAGATTCATTGTCTGAAAAGTGGTGTAACTTTTCAAGAACGTTCAAAGCAAAGGTGGTTGAGCAGTGTTGAGGCCTCTGTGAGGTAAGTCTGCTTGCGGTGTTTGGAGAGGGCCTGAGGTGGGGCGTGCTTCCTTGCTGCAGCAGGTAGCGAGCGCATCTCTTTTTTACTAGACACTTCCTCTGGCTCGGAAGACGACGGCTCGGTGCAGGGCGACTCCCAGGGGACCCCCACCTCCAGCCAGGGCAGCATCAACATGGAACACTGGATCAGCCAAGCCATGCACGGCTCCACCACCTCCACCACCTCCTCCTCCTCCACGCAGAGTGGGGGCAGCGGGGCTGCCCACCGGCTGGCCGATGTCCTGGCTCAGACCCACATTGGTGAGTGTGCCCGGCGGGCTGTGCCTGCACCTTCCGCGTCTGCTCGCTCTCGCTGTCTGGGTGACTGGGCGTGTTCTCCTCTGTCTGCGTGGAGGCCATGGAGTCCGTCCTGTGGGCAGAGCGCAGAGCCCTCTGGCTCTGGTGCTTTGGTTTGCTGTTTCGGGAAGCTCGCCTTACGGCTGACCGCCCAGATCTCGCCCGCAGCGGGAATCCCAGGGCTTTGTGTTTGTAAAGGAATCCATTCTTGTTCCTTAGAGAAACTTGCAGCCATTTCTGCTCACATGTTTTTTCTCACTTTGGCTAAAATATGCTCCTAAATGAAATTTTAGTAGTGCCGATGAACTAGACGGGATTTTAAAGTGGAGTTGCCATGACTTTGGGGATCGTATAGGGAGGCTTGGGGCTTTAATCACAGCTGTTTTATGCTGTTTTCTGCCATAGGTGTTCAGATTTCTCGGGCACTTCACACTATTTTGTGTGTAGGTTCTGTAATGAGGAAGATCCTATGGATTAGAAAAAGCCCAAAGTTAGGAAGCATTGCCCTGAGATGTTTGAAATAATGTGGAAAAGATGAAGAATTAGTAGAGGGAGTGTTGGCGTGGGTTGGGTGAGTAGTGACGAGCCACACGCTGTTCTGCCTGCACGTGGCCACGCCTGCCCTGCAGTGCCGTCAGCTGTGGACAGGGTCCGGGTCTGTCCTGAGCCACTTCGGCTGTGGACTGAGATTTTTAAACAGTTCGATAACAGGTTTTTCATAAAGTAAATTACTTGCTTGAATATGGTTCAGTGTCGTCTCCCCACTGAAGCAGCAGCAGGAAGCTGCTGCACACCGTGTGCCGTCGATAACAGAGCTGGAGGTGTAGGTTCAGACCCTCCTGGTGTCTGAAATAGTGTAGGAAAACCTCATCTCTGAAAAACCCACATTAGGAAACATAGTGACTGAATTAAATACTTCACAAATGTCCCAGAATGTTTATTTCTAAAGCATTAACTACTTGCCAGGCAAAGGCATTTCAGGCCAACATTTCTGGTCTCAGCCCTGTGAGCACTCACTGCGTGAGGTCACAGTGAAGAGCCAGGTTGCACTCGCAGGAGAGCCGGGTCTGTCCCCCGTTCTCCCCTTAACAGCTGCTGGGGTCTTGAAGTCACCTCTCGCTGCTTTAGTTTTTCAGTGGGGGGAAAAAGGGGGAAAATAATTTGTTTCCTTTGTACCTCTCAGACGTGTGAAAGGTAGAAAGTAGTATTCTTTAAAAGTTTTTCAAGTAATACTCAAATGCCAAGTGGTATTGTTAAATTTGAGATTAATACATTTTCAGAAACATATATATTAATGTGAGTTAATAACCTCTATTTGAAATCATAGTAAGTTAAAAATTGAACAGAAGTGTGTGATCATTACACGTTTTTAGGTAATATAATTTCTTCTTGTGTGTTGGGATCCAGGATAGTGGCCGAGGCACTGCCAGCTTCCTCTGGTGCCCAGGCCGGGAGGTCAGACACCATCTCTCCGCTTGGAAGCATTTGTATTCTGTGATTTTCTCCACTCTTAAGGAAATGCTCAGACTCTTACCAAGAGAAACGTGTATTTTTGAACAAAGTAATCACTGCATTTGGTTCTCCCTTTGTGAGTTTGCACTTGGGGTACTGGAGAGAAGTACAGCATGGAGAATTACATTTATCCAAACTGCAAAAGGCTTCGTTACTCATGAATGTCAGGCTCGGTGTGATCTAAATACAACTCTTGAGTATGTAACATTTCAGTAATTTCTAACTTGGCACAAAGATGATTTTCCTAGAATATCTGGTACTTTTCTGGGAGTACGAAATTTTGGGGGCAAAGAAAACAGTGGCGAAATAATGAAACTCAATGAGAAAGGAAAATTAAAATACGTTACTTCTATGGTAAAAGAAAAGAAGTAAAAAGTCAAAATTGCAGCATTTCATATTTTACTGAGATCATCAAAGGCCTAGCAAGAAGATAGCGTGAGAGTGTGTGCGCGTGTGGGCGCGTGGTGGCGGGATAAACCGGCGGGTTCCTCCAGGTAGGGTGTTCCGTGGACACCCAGAGCCGTCCTTGCCCGCAGCGAGACAGGCTCGGGGCCAGAGAGCCCTGGCCACGCAGAGTCCGTCACAGAGCGGGCCCTTCCTCTGCTCTGTTGAAGCAAAATCTCAGTCCTTTGTGGATTTTTCCACAAATTTAATTATGCCAACAATTAGGTAGGGACGTCTCACGCAAACCCCCACGGTCAGGCTGGTTCAGCGGCCGATGTGAAATCCCAGCCCGGCGGTGGTTCCCGCGCTCCACTTGCCGTGTGTCTGGAGGAGGTGCCCAGCACCTGCACGCTTGCCAGCACCGAGGGCCCGATGCCACCCTCCTGCGGACACCCAGGACTGAGGACTCGGGAAGGTCAGGCCCGCTGTCCTGCTAACGCTCGCGACCCGGTGGAGGATGCGCCAGAGGATTGCAGGCCGCAGTGAGAGCCAGGAGGGTTCTTGATCCTTATCAGAACATTTTTATCAAGAAGCTGTGTACTTGTAGCATTTTTAAAGTAATTGGAAAACAGGGGTTCATGCCTCTTAATATTTATCAGTATCAAAGTCAAGGAGCGTGATTTATAACCAGTAGATTTAATGGAGTGCTTTTGAACTTCAAGAAGCATATTTGTTAAAAGTATAAAAAGAGTAAAATATTGTAAGAATTTAACTAAATGGAAATGGAGAAATTGAAGAGAGACTATTAATACATTTCTAGAATAAGAAATAAAAAGAGATAACATTGTTGAACATTGAGAATCAAACTTTGTATATTTAGAAAATTAAAGAGACTTTTATGTAAATTATGCTTATTCTTTAGTTCCAAAGACATTGCTAAAGTCTCTGTAATCTTTTGTTAGTGTACGCGTCTGAAGAAATTGTCACACATGGGTTCTGTCGGCATATGCTGGAAGCACATTTTCATTAGCCAGGTATTCTAGCAGTAATTGCTATTCCCAGGTTATTTTAGAGTTCGGTGGATGTTAATGCTGCCTTTGGTATGTGCTGTTCATGTTAGCAAACTAATTCCCATCCGATTTCTCACACCTGTTCCTGCGAAGAAGCTAGGAAGTCAGAAGGCAGTTGTATACACCCCAGAGAGGAATGTGCACTGCGCACTTGTCACATAACTAGCCTAGAGCATGGCAGATGCACATTTTGACTCTAGATTCTGCTTTATTAGGGACTTTATTCAGAGGATTTGAATAGCCACCATTGTGGCACATTGTCCTAATTGTGTGTGATCATCCAAAGTATTGGAGAATTCTCTTACAACCTCTCTATTGAAACTCTTCAAACATTTACAGTCTTAAAATATTGCACACACGCTGAGGATGGTGATGCGGGCAAATCCTGATCCCTCAGGGCTGGGTTCTCGCTGCTACTCTGGCCCTCCTGGCTGGGGCGTTCTGGAAGCTGGACCCTCATAGTTTTGGATCAGGTCAGCAAGTCTTTTCTGTGAAGGGCCACAGATTTGGGGCTCTGTGCTGCACAGCCCCTGGTGCACTGCTCAGCTCTGCTGTTGTCGCACTAAAGCAGCCGGGCGTGGCTATGTGCCGGTAAAGACTTTTATACCACGCTATTTAAAAAAGCAGCAGGAAAAAAACAATGGATCTTGTATTAGGTAACACCAGGCAGAGCAGAGACCCTTCTAGCAACGACTACTTCCTGCGGCCTGTTTGGGCAACTCAGCACTAAAAGCCTGGCTTGAAAGGCGGGCGACCTCCTGAGCCGTGCAACCCTGGGGTTAGGTTAGGTCCTGGCGCTGCCTTCCAACCTGCGCCATCACGTCCTGCTGGAGATGAAACCAAGCTCTGCGGAAATCACTCTCTGGAACCGAGCAGTCACCCTGCTGGTCTCCTCCCTCCTCTTGTTGGACGTCTTGACGCTCGGTTCCTCCCCAGATCAGAGTCTCCGCGTCTTTCTCCACTGTCCACCGTTTCCTTCTCCGGGGAAGAGTTCCCTTCTTCCTGGCTTCGTCCTTTCTTCCTTCTCGGCCCTGCTCCTCCCACGTCCGGCTTGGGTCTGGATTTCGCCTGCCTCCTGTGCTGTCGCCCACGGCCCCCCCTGCACGTGGGCCTCCCCTCCTGCCCTGCCTGTCCTCGCTGATGCCATCCGCCCCGAGGGTGTCAAGGGCCGTCTTCTCCTCCGGGACGCCACGTCTGCCTGTGCTGCCGCGAGAGCTCACCTACTCACGCCACGCGGTCTTAGCGACCATCTGCCTGCCAGCCCCACCGGGACCCTGAGCCCAGCTCGTCTGCTGACCTGGCCGGCTGTCCCGCATCAGGGTGCTGTTTCTGTTCGTGAGCTCCCCAGGCCCCCGGGTTCCAGGCTCACAACTCAGCCGCCTTCGACCGCAGGCGCACACGCGTCTCCCGCACAAAGCTCAAGGACCCTGACAGGTGCTTCAGCGTCAAAAGGGATTTCACCTTCTTTCCATGTCATTCCAGATCCCATCTTGTGTCTAGACCGTGCCTGGTGTGCCTGTATTTGGGGGTTTACGCTTGGCAGAAACCAGGCTTAGCCAGCCTGTGCACCTGCAGTTCTGCCAACTGGCTTGGGCCTGAGCACCCCGTGGTTTCGCAGCCTCCTGCGTACCAAGAGTTTGAGCCTATGGGGGAGCGTTGCGTTCAGGACGCTGGAGCAGTCTGCGTGGAGCACGTGGGCAGATCCACCTCCCTGCCCCGTTCACCTCCGCGTTCTCTGTCCCTGGTTTTACGTTGCACGTAGATGGCACAGTCTGTCCCCTGCCAGGAAGCGGGAGCCACTGGGCAGATAGGGGGTCTGATGGGCCTGTCGCACCGGCACCCCCTCATCTTCTTAGAGAACAGTGCTGGTCGAGTTAACACAGGAAGCTGGGGTTGGGCGTTCTTAATGCAGAGCACGTCGGTCCTCTGGGAGCTTCATTCGTAACCTCTTGTTAGTGGACCACGCGCACGTTGCTCTCTACATATTAAAACCAGATTTTCCCCTCACAAGTTATGTAAGGACTGGAAAATAATAAATACAGTGTACACGTGGGACCGTTGACCCTTGGGGTGCCCTGTCAGGTGGTTAGAATTAAAGAGTGCTGCTGCCTTGCCAGCGCTGGGACCTACTGTCCAGGATTTGTTGATTTATTCATTCACGTGTTCTGCAGCCTTTGAACTGTTCCTCCGTCTGTTGAGCACAGATGACGTGGCAGAGTGTCCCGTAGCCTCAGCGTCTGAGGAGGACACTCTGTAACTGCACCCAGCAGGGAGCTGGAATGCGCGGAGACCTGCAAGAGCAGCCGATCAGGAAGGGTCACGTCGAGCAAGTTCCACAGGGAGGGCCAGCCGGCACCCGAGACCGGTCGTGGCCGGGAACAGCCCCGCCGTGGGGTGGATCGTGTTGGCCTGAGTAACAGACTAAAACCCACGAGCCGGGAGCATTGGGGAGTGAGGTGGTATCCCCTGGTGGTGGCAGAGCCCCCACAGCTTGAATTACACCCCCTCTGACCTGCCTGTCGTGCGCACCTTGGATTCCAGGTTCTCAAGGAACCCATGCCGACTGCTGAGAGTAACAGTGATGTGGGGCAGATGAGACACCTGCCCTGTGGCGAGCTCACGGACCACTGGGGAAGCAGGTGTGAAGGAAACGCAGACAGCTTAGGGTGGAACTCGCAGTGGAGGTGACCCTGACATGTGGCTGCTGTTTGTCTCTTGATTTTGCAAGTACTGCTAGTTGATCCAAAGAACAGCAGGCAGCCAAGACGCTCACAAGCTGCAAACCCTGTCACGAGTCCTCAGTCTTCACAGCGTCCCTGGTGCCTGAGCTGAGGCGCACCTCAGACCTGTGCCTTCACATCGGGAGCCCACTGCGTCCTACCCATCCACAGGCATCTCTTGAGCACCCGTTACGTATCAGGTTCTGTGAAATACTTCTCAAAAGATAGGTAATCCACTTAACTCCTGGTCTCCGACAGGGTGTGCAGGGCGGTGTGCCGCAGTAGTGCGGGCTCCTGACGTCCCTGCAGAAGCCAGCCGCCGGCTCTGCAGCCCTGCGGTGGGTCTGGAAGGGAGCAGGGACGTGCAAATAAACTTGGAAGACGCTTTGAAGTCACCCAGCTGTCACGGTTCCTACTTTTTAGTCACCAGATGGATGTTTTGGAATCATCACTTTCTCCAGCTTCAAAGTGGAAACACTGCAGTTTTCCTTCTGCCCAACACAAAGACTGATTCGGATATCCCCGGTGATGCAGCTGCAGTGTTACTTAAGTAGCTGTGAATCTGAATAAAATCAAAATGCAGCATGCTCATGTTTCAGGTAGCTGATTTCAAACTGTGCTTATCATATGTCACCGTCACTCGTGTTTTCATTTGAAATGTGAGGCCCCAGTGAGTGTACCACTTGGCCATGAGGAGCTGGAGTTTCAGAGAATTAGATCATTTGGAAACAAGAACTGAAGCTATTTGGTAAAAGTGCGGATGGATTGTGACGCGTAACTTAAATACAGTGTTTGAGGTCCTCGGGAGGCAACCTGGACAATTCTCGCTCTGCCGCTCACCTGTCATCTGGCAGCGCGTCCACTCTCACGGCCTGCACCCTGGTACTCGGGTGCGGTTCCTATTTTGCTCCTGATGTGGACACCCCTTCTCTGGGCTGAGAGCTGAGAAACTGCCCTTAAGGATGTGTGTTATTTTGTTCCGGCTGCCATACCAAAGTCCCGCAGACCGGGGGGCTTACACAGCGGACACTTACGCTCTCTCAGCCCAGCAGCTGGAAGTCCCAGATCGAGGTGCCTCAGGGCTGGTTCCTCCTGATGCCTCTCCGTGGGGTGTGGACACCGTCTGCTCCCTGTGTGCTCACAGGTTTGTCCCTGTGTGTGTCTGTGTCCTCGTCTCCTCTTAGTAAGGGCCCCAGTCAGATTGATAAGGGCCCACCCTATTGAACCTCATTTTAACTTAATTACTTCTTTAAAGACCACGTCTCTAAGTACAGTCACATTCTGAGGTCCTGAGGGTCGGGCTTCAACCTGTGAGTCTTGGGGAAGACACAGTTCAGCCCACAGCAGGGCGGTGGTCTTGGGGAGGAGAGGGGAAGTGGGAAACTCAGCTTTCTGCTGAGGGGTCTGTGAAGGGGGCTGATGCCACCGTGGTGCTTTCTAGGAACATTCTGGGACCCCGACCCTGTGTGGGTAGCTGCTTGTCACCTGCTCAGCAGGTGCCTCTCGTGTAGCCTGCTGGCATTCAGAACCTCCTCATCCAGCAAGCGCCTGCGTGCTTGATAGGGACAAAGTTTGAGTGCTCGTGTGTGTTTATTTACTTAATTCCCCCTGTAACCATATAAGGTAGTCGTAATTATCTCGTTTTACAGAGAGGGAAACAGAAGCTCAGGGTCTCATTCTGAGCCTGGTCTCAGGTGGCCAGTTGTGGGCAGAGGGCAGATCCCCCCAGCAGCTGCGTTACGCCCCTGGACCTGGGGCTCCCGGGTGGTCTGGGCGGATCGGGATGAGTCAGTCTCCCTGGGTTGCTGTGTTGAACGATGGAGGTGGTCTTAAAGGCTTCCATCCAAGAGGGATTAGTGAATCGACATCAGTGACCTGACGCCCGTCGTCAGGACTTGCACGGTGGGAAGTCTCCTGATGGCCACTATTTGGCAAGCCCTGCTAATGCTTTACTCAAAAATAGGAAAGTTGTGCCTCCCCCATTTAGCCCTGTAAGGCTCGACTTCACCTCCAGTGAATGCTATAGGGGAAAGACTTCTGCGCCTCTGGGGCTTAACATGCACTCGATGCATATTAGATTATGAACGTGTTTTTTTGAATGACTATTCAGTGTTTAGCCTAAGACAAATAACAACATAGCTAACATTTCTTGATGTCTGACCCTTTATCAAGAAATATTCTAAGAACTTTGTGTGTTAACTCATTTAATCTACCAGCTACCCTTCAAGGTTATAGCCATTTGACGGTTGAAGAAACTAATGCACAGAGAGCTTAAGATACATCTCAAGATGTCCAGGAATTTCCAGAGCTGGGTTTCAAATCCTAACCTCTGTGGCTGCAAAGCTAGAGCCCTGAACCGCGTCTGCTGTTCAGACGGGAAGAAGTACTGTCCTCTGTGAACAAACACGTGGCTCGTGCTATCTTGTACATTGGCTGTTTGATAACATTATTTTGGTTAAAATGCTACCGTGACTCATTGATACGGCTCCCATTATGAAATTATGTCTGAAGTTTTACCTAACTTTGTTCCATTTGGGACAATACAAATTATCTTAAAGATCATCTTTGTGCTGAGATTTTTGTGGCAGACTTTGGTTCAGAGTAACCTTTTTATCTTATGTATGCAGAAGAACGAGCACCTGTTTGTAGGTCTTTTCCTGGATGTGGTGTCTTCGAGGCCCCGTTGCTTGCGTGGCCTTCAGAGCAACTGTCACGACCTTCAGAAAACCTCGTACTGTTTTTCTTTACAGAAAATCACTCTGCACCTCCTGATGTCACCACTTACACCTCAGAACACTCGATACAGGTGGAACGGCCACAGGGTTCCACGGCCTCCCGGACGGCACCCAAGTACGGCAACGCCGAGCTCATGGAGACGGGGGATGGTATGTCTCGGGCCGAGGCGCTCTGGCCTCCTGTTCCCTGTCCCCACTGTTCCCTGTCCTGGCTGTTCCCTGTCCGTGCCGTGGCTGATGTGTTTCCCAGGTACACAGTGGGGTCATTGAGTACCGTCGACATTGGGTTCGGTGATGCCAGTGGTTCCTTGTGTCCTTGACCTTGGTACATTCAACTGCAGTGGCTGTTCACGTCACTGAACCCAAAGTAACAAGACTCAAACTTTATTTTTTGCCTTAAGCCTCAGTTCTTCCGGGCCTTTAAAGTTAGAGTCGAGTCTGACAATGAGATAGAATTTCTTTGTGTGCAGGATGGAGAGGGTGGCCCTGCTGTCGTCCATCTCTACCCGGCACCTCGGTCACTGGGGGCACCTTCCCCACCCGGGGTCCAGGCGCCGCCACACCTGCCCGCAGGCTACATTGGCCTTGGAGGACGCGTGCCCTGGTTGGGCTGTGGCCGTCTTGGTCCTCGCTCTCTTTCATTTATTTGGATTATTTATCTTGAAATTTTAAAACTTCATGGCTTTTTCAATTATCAGCTCATTTAGTTAATTTTCAGAATGATGTGGCGTTCGTTGTTGTAAGTTATAAACACGATATTATAAGATGGAGTTTATCTTTCTCAGGACACATGGATGAACATGTGCTAATGTTCTGTCACGCCGAGACTTGACTTAGAGACTATTCAGTTGCTGTGCTTCAGAGTGCAGAGCCACGAGCCTGCTGGAGCACGTGTGTCTGAGAGGCAGGTACAGGCCTCGGCCTTTGTTAGCACAGAGCAGGGCCTGGGCCCTGGGTTCGTCAGGGAGTCCTGGGCGGACACGGAGGGCTCCCGAGTGCAAGTCCCTGGCCGGGTGTTCCCCTGGCCCCGTGAGGCGAAACGCTGGTGGTCTCAGGAGAGGCAGACTTGGGGAGGTCCTCGCTGCCTCGCCGGCTGTCTGAGCCCCAGGGAAAAGGGGCCCGAGGCAGCGGGAACACGAAGGCCACCCTTTGCAGACAATAAATTCTGACCTATGACTTAGAGGAGGGGTCACGCGTGCGCAGGCCCGAGGCTCTTCCCGGCACGGCAGAACAGTGCAGCTCACAAAGTGGGGGGGTCTGGAGCGTCTCCGCGCTCTCACTGCTTGGCTGGGGCTGCTCGTGGGTCTGTCTGCCCAGCAGAACAGCGATCGCCTTGGGCTGCGAGGGGACCCGGGCCTCGGGCACACAGGGCATCGCCGTGCAGCAGCCTGGACGGGGCAGGACCTCTAGTTTCAGGCCGTTGTGCTGTGGTTGCTTGTTCAGACTGTGATGACTGCTTCATCTGCCCTGTGGTTCCTCTCTTTCAGGAGTACCCGTAAGCAGCAGGGTATCAGCAAAAATTCAGCAGCTTGTCAATACCCTCAAGCGGCCTAAACGGCCGCCATTACGGGAATTCTTTGTTGACGACTTTGAAGAATTGTTAGAAGGTAAGAGAACCCTTCCCCCCACTCCCCTTCAGCTGTTGCCTTGCTCCAGGTGCTGTTCCCGGTGGCCACGTTGTGGGTGGGTCTCCACAACTGATTGATTTTGTTCTGTGAGCCAGGCCTCCTTCTAAGAACTGTGTAAGATTATAGAAAATCCTAGCTTCCAGCAAAGTGGTTCTCTCGGGTGAGCTTGTGAGGAGTTGTCTCCCCTTCCTTCTTCCACTCTCTGCACATGCAGGAGCTGGTGTCTTGGCCCCTGAATGCTCGTGAGCCTTTGAACACAGACAACTTAAAACGAAACAAAATACAGGAACTGCTAGTCATGTCAAACCCGAACTCCTTATTTTCTTAATCATTAAACTGTAAGACAGACATAGCTGATTTTCTGGCCAGCAGGTGGAAATTGTCAAACATAAACTAGGAGAGAAAAATCTTTTGCAGAAGTGGGAGAAATAATTTCAGTTTCTCGCCTATCTAAAGAATTCAGCAGATTGTATTTTTTTAATTAAATATGATGCATTTATTTTGGTTTTCTTCAAGAAAATACTTGTTTCATGCTCCGTTATTCAGAGTAGTTGTAGCAAATTTAAATTTGTAGCTCAGTATTTAAGGGCAAAATATAATTTAGGAAGATTTGAGCAATTTGGAGTCTAGAATCATTAGTGTATGTTGACAATTGAAATTTTAAGCATGGCTGTTTCAATTCTAGACTCTCAGAACAGCACAATATATAGTTTTACCTGTTATCAGTTTACAGATGTATTCAGGTCAACCTAAGTTCTCCATCCCCACGTTGCCTTGGAAATTATAAGGATTAAATTTTTTCCTAACATCCATGAGGATGTTAGACTCTGATTCTGGGAAAGTGTGTTTTCTGTCAGCTAATAAATTTATACCTTAAGTATAAGTCTCCTCGCTTCTTTAAAAATAATAAAAGAGTAATTGTGCTAGTATAATATTTTTCTTGAAAACCTTTTTTGTGTTGAAACATATGTAGTTCAACAACCAGATCCGAACCAACCAAAGCCAGAAGGGGCCCAGATGCTGGCAATGCGCGGGGAACAGCTGGGGGTGGTCACAAACTGGCCACCGTCGTTGGAAGCTGCGTTGCAGCGGTGGGGAACCATCTCACCGAAGGCTCCCTGCCTCACCACCATGGACACGAACGGGAAGCCCCTGTACATCCTTACTTACGGTAATCCTATAAGCCTGTCCTTGTTCGTGCACTTTCTCCTGTATATAACTGCTGCCAAATCTGCAGAAGGTAAATACCTTTTAGGGTGGCCAATTTATATTTATCTTTGTGGTACAGAGATAAGTGGAATCTGCTGGGCGTGGTGGCTCACGCCTGTAATCCCAGAACTTTGAGAGGCTGAGGCGGAAGGATCGCTTGCAGCCAGAGGTCCAAGACCAGAACCTGGGCAACATAGTGAGACCTGAGCCCCTAAAAAAAAATTTAAAAATCAGCCGGGTGTGGTGGCGCCCTCCCGTAGTCTCAGCTACTCTGCGCGTGAGCTCAGGAGTCCGAATCTGTAGTGAGCTCTGATTACCCTCCAGCCTGGGCAACAGGGTGAGACCCTATCTCAACAAAAAAGAGAAAGAAATGGAACCTGAAGGGATTTTTTTAGGACAGGAAGTTTATTTGGTTTCAGTATGAAAAGCTGCTATTTGTTACATGTTTTTTGAGTTAAAACTGGAAATGAGTACTTAAAGCAGTGATCACAACGCTAATGGGAGGCTGGATTTTACTTCTTGGATATATGCGTGATCTTGGGGGGAGGGAAGAGTGCTTTCAGCACGGATTGGTAGTGGAGAACGTGCACCTGAACTCTGATAGGGACCACTCAGAAGAAACAAAATATGTCCCCAAAGTATTAACACTTTTTCAGAAAGCCAGAGAAACAAGCTTTACCTTAATTCTTCATTCAGTACAATTAACACAGTCTGTAAACTTTTTGCAAATAGTTAATGGTAGCAGAGATGTGTTTGTTTTTGTTCCACGGAGAAAGCAGATTGCCAGGTTATTTTCTTACTGTCTGCTTCAGCTTTGCAAAGAAACTAACTTAATAACTAAAAGATCAAATTGGCTTATATTGTGCTTGTACGTGTGAAGTTTATATGACCTTTGTTAACCTTCTGGTTTTCTGTATATGACACCAACATGCTTCTGAGTGCAGGTAGGGGAGAAATTGATTTCTACACTATCCCTCAAGGTCAGGAGCCAGATGTGTTAAATCATGGAGCCTAAGTACAGTCCAGCGACTTGGGGTGGGGCCCAGAGGCACCAGCTGTGCACCTGTGCGGTTCATGGACAGAAGTGGGATTTGGGCTTTGGCACGTGTGTTTTGTAGCCCTTTGTTTTTGTGGTTTCATTGGGTGGTTTTAAATGGATACTGGGTGTCACCCATGAGGAAGCATAAGCTTGATGTATTTTTTGAGTTATGCTCTTGGAAATAGGTTTCATTCAATCAAAAAGATGGAAGACTTCCCTGTGTGACCCTCGTCTCTGGCCAAATTCAGCCTTGGAGCTAATTGTGTACTTGGAATCGCTGTGTCCTAACAGCCGATGGCTCCAAGGCTGACCTGCCTGTGAGTGGGAAAATTCTAGGGCCAACCCGTGTGAGTGCGTGAGTGCATGCATTCATCCTGAGAACGAACTAGCACTCGCTGACATGTGTTAGGCATGTACTGTGCCTTGGTACAGAGGCTTGGGAAAGGAGAGATGAATAAGACACATTTCCCAAGGGGCTTATAATCTAGACTAGAAGTACAGCCTCTCTCTTCTGGTAGGGTGCTGTACAGCAGAGTAGTGTTGACTTCTTTTCCCTTCTTGCAAGGTTAAGGTGAACTTGAAGTGTAAGACACAGACTGAATATGATATATGAAAATTTGGATTCATCAAAGCATCATGCCTAAGGCATTTCAACTCCTGCTTTTAAATCATCTATATTTTGTTGTATTTTAATTATCCAATAGTAGTCATATGCTGTAGATCAATCTTGGTTTTTACTTGTTAAAGGAGTATAAGAAAGCAATGCATTTCCAAATGTAAGATTGCAACTTGTCAGCACACAAGATAAAAGTGTTCACTAATATAATTAATAGCATAGAAAAGTGCTATCTGTGTAAAAACACTAAAACAGGTTAAACCAGTGATTGGATATTGCTGAGAAGACTCAGAAAAAAATTCATTGGATGAGACTTGCTCTAATACCAAGTAGTTGGGATAATTGAAGGACTGTGCTATTTTGAGTCTTGTAGTTCCCCTTCAATCCCCAAATTTAGCTCCCTGCCAAGCCCTTGGGTAGCAGAATTCCCAGCTAAGAAACTTAGGATCTTTAATAGGAGACAGATGGCCAAAGAATGTTTTGAATAAATTTATAAAAGATCTTACCAATAAGATTCTGTCTTCTACTTACCAATAGAAATAAAAAGCGTAGTAAAGAGTACCATGGAACTTCATAATCTCAAGTTAATGAAAATAAGTCATGCGGTGCAGTTGATTTCCCTTTGTGGTGTCCTACCTGGCAGATACTTTTCAATATCTTCTTCCTCTGTCTCCTCTGTTTTTAGGGAGATATCTATAAATACATTTTGCTTTCGCAAATGCTCATGTTCTTCGATTTCTTTTTTCCCCGTCTTTCTCTTTAAATTCATGACTGTGCTCCAGATGTTTAGAGGACTTTAGATGCTTGAACTGGGACGGCGCCGGGCGAGCTCCTCTAACCCTCTGCACTGTGGTGCGTCAGTGGTTGACGCTGCTGTGCTCCTTGGCAGCTGCGTGTTCAGCCCTCGGCCACCGGCTGCCTCCCTGCTCCGCACCGTGCTCTCTGCATAGTTGTCTGTCCCTCATCCGCGGCCGAGTGGCGCTAATGCTCACGGAGCCGAGCTGGCGGCACTGTCGCGCCTCCCTTGCGCTCAGTCCGGAGCTGCTGCGTCTCCTCTGGCCTTCCCCACTTGTCCCTTCTTTCCTTTTCTCTTTGAAGAATTTAAAGTGTATTTCCAGAATTTTGGCAAAAATGTGTTTTGCCCTTTTCAAACTCTCTGTTGTAAACTAGCTTTCGTGTGAATTTATGATGATACAGACACGAAGATTCTCAGCTGAGAATGAAGTTGCAACTTCAATGGACTATAATGGTGCTAATTGATACGTTCATTTACAACACATTGATTTTTTTCAATTAGAACAAATTGATTATAACTGTTTATTCAACTATAATAGTTGCATAATATTATTCGCATTAAACAGGTCTGAAGGCACAAAATATGTTTTTATGGAAAAAAACAACCCAACTCCCTGAGTTATTTCTAATGGGCCGATGACTATTTTTAGGAAAAAAACTATCATCCCCAAATAAGATATCACACGATTGTAAAGCTGCCAGTCTTGAAGATGGACTACATTGTTGAGGATGAGAACTTAACACATATGGGTGGAAGGAACAGGAATAAAATTTATGCCTAGTAATTAAGTGCTCAAGAAATAGTCTAAAATGCAAACCGTAACTTTATGTTTCATCATAGCTTGCCTGTGACGTTAATAAAGCCAAGAAACATTTGTTGAGCACATACTATGAACCAAGAATTGTGCTAGGAATTAGATCAATCAAAGATAAAACATTCTCTTTGCTCTCTAATTACTAAGGGGAGACAAGTTGACAAATCCTGTGACAGGTAGATAGTAATAACACTAATTTAGGTGGTGGCACTTCCAATATGAAATAAAACAAATGCAGGATTTTTTTATTCAAAATACGTTGTAAACAAAAAACAATCTCTGATTTAGTTTTACATTTAAAATAGGGAAAGGATTAAAATGGTGATTGCATTGAAACAGAAAGTAGTTAAAATTGCTCTTAACTTTATTATACTGTTATTGCATTAACATAATTTCTAATATGCCTTGACTACCTCCAAAAAGCTCTCAGCAGCTGAAGTCTTTGAGACTGGGTTGCAAAGGCCTTTGTGTATTCATGAATTCATTGCAGTTCGTGCAGTTGACGGGCCTGCAGCACTTTACTCCCTGGAAATCTGCCCCACAGTTTCTGTGCTAATTGAAATTCTTGGTGGCTTTGCTGCAGGTGCATGAAGAGGGATTTTGCTTTGTGTTGGGACCTCCCTCACGTGGTCAAACTGCTCTGGTCTCAGGAGTCAGAGCTGGTGGCTTATATGTCCCCTCTTGACTCCAGGGCCTGGGAGTAAGCTGAAGGCCAAACACAAGAGCTCTGGACAACCCTAGTCTACCAAGGACTCTCAGGACCCTTCCCCTTCCCTTGGCTGCATGACTTCGACTGAACTGAGAAAAGCCCGTGACAGTGCACATCCCATAGCTCTGTCCCTCATTGTAAACAAGTCAGAAGATGGGCTAAAGTTTGGTTTTTACTTTTTCTTTCTTTTCTTTCTCTCTCTCCTGCAGCTTTGTTTTTAATGCATTGACTTCCACCCTAGAAAAATTTTTTTTTTCCTTGGGGCCATGGCGTTTTATTACGAAAATAGAATAAAAACTTCAAAAACAAAACAATCCTTTCTAATTTAATGAAAAATTTGTAATTTTTTATTGTTTTCTTTGCATGAGTTACATGCAACTTGAAAAATAGTTCAAGAGATGTGTGAGTTACATATGCTTCATGAGGCCCCAGGCTCCAAACTAGCATGAGTTAAATACAACTCACATGGCAGTTAATGTGTTGAAAACCTCCACTACTTTCCTGCTTTCACTTTATTTCTAGTTTCTGCTCTTGCCCCAGTTAGAGTAAGTTGCAGGCCACATACACCAGAAGCAGAAGGGATGCACATACTAGACTTCCATTTGGAGATGTAATGTTCTCTGTACAGTTTAATGTGCACATACTTGCATAACTGAAAATGCGTGTGTATCATAGTCCAATTGTGTCTTTATAATTTGTATTGATAGGCAAACTGTGGACAAGAAGTATGAAAGTTGCTTACAACATTCTACATAAATTAGGTACAAAGCAAGAACCTATGGTGCGGCCTGGAGACAGGGTAAGTGCAAGTTAAGTTATTGGATCTGCTGAATGCATAGTCTTATATGGAAAAATATCTACAGTTTTAAAATTCCAGAGTTCAGCCTCTCCCCCTCCTACTGTATAAAGCTTTCTTTAAATTTACTGTGAACCAGGACCAATGACATGCAATATGACATTTAATCTTAACAACAACTTGATGAACCACATTTTGGGATCTTCCTTTGTTTTATGCATGAGACACTCAGGCTTCGGGAGGGTAAGTGTCATGTCAGATGAAGGTACATAACTAGTCAGTGGCATAACCAGCCTCACATCCACTCTGTCAGCCTCCACAGCCCATGTTCTTAACCAGTCACTGTCACACTCTTGTGTCATCTACGTGGGCAGCAAGACAATTATATTTAAATAGTTTTTACATTAGTTGGTAAGATAGACAGTCTTAGCAGCAAGCTGTTGCTACCTTTCCTTCCCCAGCATTAAATTTCTTGATATATACAGATCATTGAGGCAGAGGATCAATAAAGAAACACTGGACTTAAATGGGACTTCAGGACAAATGAACTTAATAGACATTTACAGAACATTCTACCCAAAAACTACAGAATATATTCTTCTCATCAGCAGATGGGACATTTTCCAAGATAGATAATATGTTAGGCCACAAAAAAAGTCTCAGCATATTTAGAAAAATTGAAATGCTGTATATCTTCTCAGACCACAGTGGAATAAAACTAGAAAACAGTTCGAAGAGGAACTACACAAATACATGGAAATTAAACAACCTGCTGCTGAATGATCCTTGGGTCTGATGAAATCAAGATGGAAATCCAAAAAATTTTTTAATTGAAAGACCATGGCATCACAAACTTCCAAAATCTGTGACATACATAAAAAGCAGTACTAAGGGGAAAGTTCATAGCCTTAATTGCTTACATCAAAAAGACAGATCACAAATTAACAACCTAATTTCACACCTCAAGGAACTAGAAAAAGAACACATCAAACACAAAGCTAGTAGAAGAAAAGAAATAAAAATCAGAGCAGAACTAAATGGAAAGGAAGCCAAAAAAACAATACAAAGGATCAATGAAACAAAAATTGGTTCTTTGAAAAGATAAACAAAATTGATAGATCACTAGCTGGATTAACCAGAAATAGAAGATAAAGGACTCAGAGATGAAAATGGAGACATTACAACTGATACCACAGAAACACAAAATATCAGAAGCAAAGGGGATGTGCATACTAGACTTTCATTTGGAGACATAATGCTCTCTATACAGTTTAATGTGAAATCCTCTATGTACACAAAGTAGAAAACCTAGAGGAAATGGATGAATTCTTGGAAACACAACCTCCCAAGCCTGAATCAGGAAGAAATAGAAATCCTGAACAAACCAATTATGAGTAGTGAGATTAAATCAGTAATAAAAAATCTCCCAACAATAAAAGCCCCAGCCCAGACTAATTCACAGCAGAATTCTACCAGACCTAAAAAGACCTGTCACCCATTCTACTAAAACTGTTCCATAACATTGAGAAGAAAAGAATCCTCCCAAACTCATTCTATGAAGCCAGTGTCACCTTGATACCAAAGCCAGGAAGGGGGACACAAGAAAAAATGAAAACTACAGACCAATATCCCTTATGAATATAGATGCAAAAATTCTTAACAAAACACTACCAAACCAAATTTAACAGCACATCAAAAAGATAATACACCATGATCAAGTAGGTTTCATCCCAGGGATGCAAAGATAGTTCAATATATATGCAAGTCAAAATGTGATTCACCACATAAACAGAAGTAAAAACAATGACCATATGATCATCTCAATAGATGCAGAAAAAGCATTCAATAAAATCCAGCACCCCTTCATGATAATAACCCTCAAGAAACTAGGTATAGAAGGAACATACCTCAAAATAATAAAAGCCATATATGACAAACTCACAGCCAGTATCATACTGCGTGGGGAAAAGTTGAAAGCATTCCCACTAAGAACTGGAACAAGACGACTGTGCCCACTGTCACCACTAGTATTCAACATAGTAGTGGAAGTTGTAGCCAGAGCAGTCAGGCAAGAGAAAGAAATAAAGGGCATCCAGATCAGGAAAGAGGAGGTCAAACTACCCCCATTTGCTGACAATATGATCTTGTTTCTAGAAAACTCTAAAGCCTCCACCAAAAAACTCTTAGAATTGATAAATAAATTCAGCAAAGTCTCAGGTTACAAAATCAATGTACACAAATCAGTAGCATTTCTTTGTACTAATAATAGGCAAGCTGAGAGTCAAATCAAGAATGCAATACTGTTTACAATAACTGCAAAGAAAATAAAATACCTAGAAATATACTTAACCAAGGAGGTGAAAGAACTCTACAAGAAGAACTACAAGACACTGGTGAAAGAAATCATAGATGACACAAACAAATGGAAAAACAATCCATGCTCATGGATTGAAAGAATCAATATTGTTAAAATTTCCATACTTCCCACAGTGATTTACAGATTCAACACAATTCCTATCAAAATATCAACATCATTTTTCACAGATATAGAAAAAATAATCCTAAATTTCATATGGAACCAAAGAAAGAGCCCGGGTAACCAAAACAAAAACCAAAAATCTGGAGGCATCACATTACCTGACTTCAAATTATACTACAGGCTGTAGTAACTAAAACAGTGTGGTTCTGGTATAAAGGTGGAGACATAGGCTAATAGAATAGAGAGCCTAGAAATAAAACCATATAGCTATAACCAACTGATCTTTGACAAAGCAGACAACAACATATCCACTGGGGAAAGGATGCCCTATTCAATAAATGGTGCTTGGAAAATTGGATAGTCACATGTAGGTGAATGAAACAGGATCCCTATCTCTTGCCATATACAAAAATTAAGATGAATTAAAGACCTAACTGTGAGACCTGAAACCGTAAAAATTCTGAAAGAAATCATAGAATAAACTCTTCTAGACATCAGCCTAGGCAAAGAATTTATGACTAAGACCCTAAAGGCAAATACAGCAACAACAAAAATAAGTAAATAAGACTTAATTAAAGCAAAAAGTTTCTGCACAGCAAAGGAAATCATTAACAGAGTAAACAGATAACCTACAGATGGGAGAAAATATTCACAAACTACATATCTGACAAAGGACTAATATCCAGAATCTACAAAGATCTCAAACAGATTAGCAAGAAAAAAATCAATCCCGTTAAAAAGTGGGCAAACGACATGAACAGAGTTTTTTCAAAAGAAGATAGACAAATGTCCAGCATGTGAAAAAATGCTCAACATCACTAATCATCAGGGAAATGCAAATTAAAACCACAATGAGATACCACCTTACCCCTATCAGAATGGTCATTATTAAAAGATCAAAAAACAATAGTTGTTGGCATGGATGCAGTGAAAAAGGAGCACTTACTTTTAGCAGGGTACCAAGATATTCAATTGATAAGACATAATATATAAAGAATTCCTACAACTCAATAACACCAGCACACACGCACACACACACAAAAACAAAGAACAGCAACAAAAAGATTTTAAAAAGGGCAGAGAACTTGAATAGATGTTTCTCCAAAGATTTACAAATGGCTGATAAACACATGAAAAGGTGCTCAGGATAGTGAGCATTGGGGAAATGCAAACCAAAAACACAGTGAAATACCACTTCACACCAAGAAGAATGGCAATTATCACAACACAGGAATTAAGTGTTGGTGAGTATGTGGAGAAATTGGAACCCTTGTGCATTTCTGGTGGAAATGTACAGTGGTACAGCTGCTAGGAAAAGCAGTATGGTGGCTCCTCAGAAAATTAAACATAGAATTGCCATTTGGTCCAGCAATTCACCTTCTGAGTGTATGCCCAAAAGCATTGAAAGCAGACTCTCTAACAGATATTTGTATACCCATGTTCATAGCAGCATTATTCACAAAAGGTGAAAGGTAGAGGCAACCCAAGTGTCCATGGACAGACAATTGAATGAACAAAATGTGGTGCATGCGCACAGTGGAATGTGGATTCCGTCTTCGAAAGGAGGGACGTTCTGACACATACTCCAAGGGTGAGCCTTGAAGATACTGTGCCAAGTGACATAAGCCTGATGCAAAAACAAGTACTGTGGGATTCCACGTCCATGAGGGTCCCTAGAGTAGACAGATTCACAGAGACAGAAAGTAGAATGGGGGATTCCAGGGGCTGCTTGCAGGGGTAACGGGAGTTATCTAATGAGGACAGAGTTTCAGTTTGGGAAATTGAAAAAGTTGTAGGGACGGATGGCGGTGATGGTTGTGCGACAATGTGATTGTGCTTAATGCTACTGAATTATACATGTAGAAATGGTTACAGTAGTAATTTTATGTTTATATATATATATATATATATAACTACAATAAAGAAATGTCAATTGTTATATCTCCTTTATCTATAATGTGGTTTATGGTCTAGGTAGTTTTTAAAAAAATTCTTTTGTAATATGGCCTCCAGATTCTTGAAGTTTCCATGTGATAATAATTACAAAATAAACCTCTTATGTTCAGCTAAGATGTTGGTAGGAATGTGAGGACACAGTTCTGATGGCATGTAATATGTAAAGAGATTTTTTGGCAGGGTTTGCCTTGTGTGTGGGGGTGCTGCTTTCTGAATTTTTCCTTAAAAAACATCATCCTTGTGGTTCACATCTGGCACATGTTTGCGAATACTTATTAAATAAATGTATATAATTATAGTAGTCAATTGGTAATAACCTTCTGTTGAAACAGTGTTCTTTATCTTCTTTGAAAGTTATTTTCAAAGACATAATTTTTCCCAGAATAATAAACATTCATTCCTTAGCATAAAAATTACAGACATTTTTCCTATGGGCAACTATACTAATGCAGAGTATCTTTCTAGGCTTTGGAAAAGGCATTTACAATGCCTAAGCTTAATAGTGCTTTGAGATATTGTAGTTGGAGCTGTGGCAGATATAAAGATGCATCACACATGAAGCCTGCCTTTAAAAAGTTTGCAATATTAAAACACTATAATGACACATTGATAATTAGCTTTTATATAAATTGGAAAGTGATAAAGCTCCCCAAGAGAGGTAGTAAGAGATATAGCTAAATTCTTTGGGAAAAATAATGAGATCTTTTTCATTTTGAGGAGCATCTGGAATCTGAGAAGCCTTCTCAGGGAGAAAAGGGGAGCCTGTAGCTCTTGGTCAGATACCACTAAATAATGTGGAAAGGAGCTAAAGCTATTCACTTGGACAGTAGGGCTGGGTATATACGAGATTCACTTGGACGGTAGGGCTGGGTATATACGAGATTCACTTGGACGGTAGGGCTGGGTATACGAGATTCACTTGGACAGTAGGGTTGGGTATAGGAGATTCACTTGGACAGTAGGGCTGGGCATAGGAGGTTCACTTGGACAGTAGGGCTGGGCGGAGGAGGTTCACTTGGACAGTAGGGCTGGGCGGAGGAGGTTCACTTGGACAGTAGGGCTGGGCATAGGAGGTTCACTTGGACAGTAGGGCTGGGTATAGGAGGTTCACTTGGACAGTAGGGCTGGGTATGGGAGGTTCACTTGGACAGTAGGGCTGGGTATGGGAGGTTCACTTGGACAGTAGGGCTGGGCATGGGAGGTTCACTTGGACAGTAGGGCTGGGCATAGGAGGTTCACTTGGACAGTAGGGCTGGGTAAACGAGGTTCACTTGGACCGTAGGGTGGGATTAGGAGAAGGACAGTGAGGAAGAGGATGGGAATCAGTTCAACAGGAGAGGCCTCAGTTAGGAGTGTGGGCTCCAGCTCCTGATTTGCTGCTGCCTGTTCTGCTCTGTGAATAATTAGGTACAGTGAAATATCAAAGGAATACATGGAGGATTAAATGAAAGGAAGCTGTGTGGGTTTATGAAAGTCAAGCATCTGTATGTTTGTGTAGTATTGTTCTGGAATCACTGTGGAGTTACCAATAAAACAGGATTTGTGACTGATCTGAATGTTAAAGGAAAACTTAATGGAAAAGTTGTAAGTACAAACTTCTCTTTCTTAAACCAAATTGCAAAAAAGTGTTCAGTTTTGCAGATGACCATCGTTAATATCTGTCTTTCACATGACCTAAAGAAAAAGCGTATGGTACTTGTCAAAGCGGGTCTCACTGAACTGCATTTTTGCATAGAGCACCTGATTTTTGTCCCGGCATCGCCTCTTCTTAGAGTTTTCATCCCGCTGTCTGGCCCGTCCTCCAGGTGGCGCTGGTGTTCCCGAACAACGACCCTGCCGCCTTCATGGTCGCGTTCTACGGCTGCCTTCTGGCCGAAGTCGTGCCCGTGCCCATCGAGGTGCCGCTCACGAGAAAGGTGAGGAACTTGTTCCTTAAAGCCCACTGCAGGCAGGTGACGGGTCCAGTGCGGCTGGATGTTCGGTTACTGGGTGAGGACGTGCAGACGCAGTTTGCAGAAAATGGCTTTTCCCCTCAGCTGGGTGTGCATCAGGGGGTGCCGAAATGTTTTTGGGGCTCTGTGCAGGTTTCCTGCGTTACCTTAGACGAGGGAACAGCTGTTGACGCAGCGCAGCCGAGTGCCGGACGCGCCACTTCCCGGAGGTGGAGCTTCAGTTTGGTAGCAGAATGTTGAGTTGAATGATCTCAGTCGTTAAAGCAGGTGTTTGAGTTTATCCTCCTTGGTATCATGTACGCAAGAATCTGGGTAAATGATAGTTCTTAAATTTATATTTTGGGGGACAGTGGTTTGTTGCTTTTGTTCAGGTGTCTTGACATTATCCAGTCCCAGCTTTACGTATAATTTGTCATATCTTATTCTATAATTAAAGTAAGTAACTAAACTTGCTATTATAATTATCATTTAGTTCAATTTAAAGAAATTAGTGTTACACATATGCTACATATCAATGTACGTTTCTTAATCCATACGGATAATTGGTTCATCTTTAAGGCAGAGTTACGGTAACTTTAAGAAAGAAACACAAAGGACAGCAGAGCTGATGTTGCTGCTCGCTGCAGAGGGTGTCTGCGCTGTAGAAAGGAGCTGAGCACCCTGAGCAGACGACGTACCCTTGGACACCACCCTTAGATCGTCTGGGCTTCTGTTAGCTCGTCTTTAACGGGCAAACTGTGTGGGGTGACTCTTCTAGCTTCAAAATGCAATGATCACATGTAGCCCAGGCTAAGAATTTCCAAAGAAACTTCCAACTGTCTTTGTGGCTTCTCTGACATTAAAATTTGTTGATTCGATATTTAAGAAAACCTCCTGCCTCTCAGAACACATCATGGGTAACTCTTCAGGGCCTCTGCAGGTTCTGTGGTTGCATTCCAGACTCTGCTCCTCGCATGTGCCGACCCAAATGAGTGAGGCCAAGATCTCAATCAGTGGAGGTTTATTAAGCCAAAGTTGAAGATACACCAGGAAAAAACACAAACCACAGGAAATCTGTGGCTGTTTCTCCAGAGGGGAATTTGGAAGTTTCAGTATTGAAAGGGGAGTAGGGCATACAGAAAGAAAAAGGAGTTGGGAGTGGAGTTAGTGAGACAAAATGGTTACATTTCCTGAGATCCAGGAAAATCTACATTTTACGTAAGAAAAGGCAAATGTTAGAAGAGAGAGAAGGAGGGAAGGAAGCGCTGGAGTCCCTGGGTGGGTAGGAGCGCGTCTGGTCCCATCTGTTCTGCACTCGTGAAGATACACTTGTGGTTCGTCACTAGCTGGCGTCAGGCAGACTTTAGTTTAGGAGCCAGATGTAGCCTGCAGACCCACAGGTGCAGTTTGCATGTCCTTGCTCACGGGAGGCCAGCAGGGAATTTCCTTAAAGAACGATCTGTGGGGCCCGTTCTTCACAGATGCCTGAGCCTTTACCTCCCCTTTGCATAAGGAATTGGGTGACTGCCTGAGATTTTTGTTTCCTTTGACAGATAGGAGGGGAGAGGCAGAAATGGAGGGGAGATGATTTTAATTTCCTGTGTACAAAAGCAGAGAGTTCCCTGCTTGGCCTCCCGCGTGCGCGCGTCTGCAAGGCCGCGGTGTGACCTCAGGGCTCCCCTCCGTCAGGTGTGGAGAACCCTGCGTGGGTTTGCCGCTGGCACGCCGGGTGTGCACCAGACATCCAGGGAAGTGCGTCCTCGTCTCCGCGTCCTGTGGTCGTCACAGCAATGGCGGAGGAGAGTGGGAGGGTCGGGGTTTTACCCGGTGTGGTAGCTGCGACCTCCTGGGCGATCTCTCAGAGCCACTGTTAACCCCGGTTTCAAAATCTAATAAGGGGGTGTGATGCTCCTCTTCATCTGACGTGGGTTTCAGTGGCACAGGCTCTCTGGGACGTCCCCTGAGTTCTCCAACAGTAAAATGATTTGGAGGCACTTGCAGGCTACTGAGAATGTGGAGATCAGTTGTCAGAGGTTCAATGATGAGACACAAAACATTTGTTCTTATTAGAAACGATTATTTATCTTTTCCCTTCACATATATAATTTAGACTTGTTTATTTTAAATGTCTAGCCTGGTGTCTTCCCAACCAGGTCTGGTTCTCATAGAAAATGTTCAGGTGAAGAAGGTGGGGTGGTGATTTCCTGAGGAATGTTCGAATGCTGCGGCTTTCTGGTTGGCAGAAATGCCATACTGTTACCCGAAAATGTAAGGCATAATGTCAGATTCCACAGATGCAGATGTGTAGAAATTCCAAGGTGGCAATCATTTGGGTCATGAGATTTTTCACTGTAACATATTTTTAAAATACTTTGAAATAATGAAATTAAGTACTTTTTGGATGACGTTTGATAGATGTAAACCACTCGTTTTAAATGTATTAGAAGCCTTTTTAACGCTGTTTAGACAGGACACCGTAGCAGTGGTGCTGAGGGAAGGGGGGAGGGCTTTGCCTGGTGACAGGAGGACCTGGCAGTCCCCTTTGCTAAGAGCGCCCTTTGCACCTGAGGAGAAACCGTCGAGTTCCCTGTGTGCAAGGCTGGGTCAGCGTGGGACATCTCAGGAGGGCGCTCCGTGGTCACAGTTGGGGAGAACAGGGCAGGGTGTTTCAGGGGCCTGGGATTTCTCCTTACGCTGAGGGGACCCTCGGGACTTAGGTGTCATTGACGTGACCTACATGGGGGCGAGGGCCGTGGAAGCCAGGGAAGAACCATCTGCCCCAGACCTCATCTCCGAGACGTGGCCTTGGTGTTATCACCGAAGCGCCATGAGAACCAAAACCCGCTCAGAAGAAAGAGCTGAAGTTCTCTCCTTGGCCTCTCTTCTTCAGAACATAACCATGAGATTACTTTGCTTACAGACATCTCAACCTACGTGAAAAGCTATGGTGCTGCCCAGTCTCTCACAGGACGTTTGTTGTTGCGATGAGCATGTAAGTGTAGTGATAAAGCGTGAGTCCATCCACCAGTCCTGCGATTCTTAAACTGAAGACCCTAGGCCAGGCGTGGTGGTGCCTGTGGTCCCAGCTACTCAGGAGGCTGAGGCAGGAGGATCGCTTGAGCCCAGGAGTTCGAGGCTGCAGTGAGCTGTGATTGTGCCACTGCCCTCCAGCTTGGGTGACAGAGCAAGACCCTGTCTCAAAAAAATAAATAAGTAAATAAAGACCCTAATGAGAACCAAATTTTCTGAAGCCTAAGTATTCTCAATGAACCTGGCTAAACAATGTAGTCCCTGTGCACATCTATTTATCCTCTAATTCAGATGGGACTTGCGTGCTTACTGCAGATCCAGAGCATGCCTGTCGCCTCTCTGAAAATCCCCAAGCCCAGCTGTCAGGGGAGTGGATCTGCCCACCTGCTAAACTAGGCCGGGCCAGAATTTCCCTCTGGGGACATGAGGCTCTGCCACAAGGCATGGGAGTGTGGACAGGAACGTGAGGCCATGAGGGTGAGGGGTGAACTGTGTGGGAAGAGCCGCCGTCACCCTACCAAGCTCCCCTCCCCTCTGCGGAGTAGAGAGATTTGCTGATGTGACCCTCGTAATCAACTGAAGTAACTGATTATGGCTCAACTTGAGTGAGCGTTGCCTGAGGGAAAAGTGCCCAAGACAGGGGCCACCCCGGCTGCCAAGCCAACTGCTTTTCCCCTTGCAGATCACCCGCCGGGCAAGTTGGGTTTTTGGCCATCGCTCCATGAAAATTCCACGTAGAGAGACACGTTTTCACTGTAGAGCTACACTGAGAAAAGTATGAACTACACAGTATGCACTAAACACTTAAAAGACTACAGCTTTGAAGTTTTCACACTGTTTAATTTACCTGGGTGGAAACACCACACTCCGTCTTGTGTTTTTCCGTTAGCGAGGCGCGGATGGGCAGAGTCAGCAGGCCAAGCCTTTGGTCCCCAACAGCGCTGGCCATGTGTGGGTTCACGCAGAACCGTGTGGGGATAGGGATGGGACTCGTTCACCACAACGTGGCATTTTAGTTCCAGGAATGCCAGCTACTTTGGGGCTTTCATTTTATTTTCTGAATCAGATAATTGCAAACCCACGTAGCTGGTAAGACTAGTAGCAGTTGAGAAAGTGGACTGACCTGGCTGCTCCTCCGTCCCTGCGGGGCAGCTGGACATGTGAGCAGTGACCCCGCGCGGGGTGGCCGCTCCAGTGAGGGGAGCCCCGTCTGCAGTGTCTGCTCGGGTGCGGTCTTCCAGAGCCCTGCCGCACAGCAGTGGCCCGTGTCGGTGCTGCGGTCATTCTGTTGAGGCACGAAGTGCTCAGGGTGAGGAGCGGTGGACCCGGCCTCCTCCTCCTGGCCTAGCACCTTCACCAGATGCACCTACTGTATCTTTGGTCTTTGGGTATTTTAAAAATCAGGCACTTGACATTAGTGTATTAGGTACAAAGTGTTTTCTCAGCCCTTTCTGCTCTGTATGGTGAGTATGTCTTATAGTCTTAGAGAATTGGAAGGAGACCCCTGAGTGCCACACAGAGTGTTTTCCATTCACAACTTTGTGTCCATTTTACCGATGAGGAAACTGAGGCCAGGCAAGCAGACTGCAGGGTCCATGCCCTGAGCGCTGTTTGCTCAGGAAGAGAGAAGGGACTTGGGCGGTTAGTTCGTTGCCTGGGACCCAAGGCTGGGCAGTGCTTTTGCCAGGACTGGGGCAGTCTTGGATTCTCAAATCTTCTCCCTTTGTTCCCCTCTCAGGATGCGGGCAGCCAGCAGATAGGGTTCTTGCTTGGAAGCTGTGGAGTTACTGTAGCCTTGACTAGCGATGCTTGCCACAAAGGACTGCCAAAAAGCCCGACAGGAGAGATCCCACAGTTTAAAGGTACGCCAGCTCGCTCTCCTCCCGGGCCTTTGTGTCAGAAGACGGGCAGCTCACTGCTGGAGGAGTACACCTGCTGCCTCAGTTCCAAGACCCGTGTTCCTCCCCCGGTTACCGTCCCTGGGAACGCCACAGCCTGTCAGCCTGTGGGGTGCTGTGATTTAACTGGTGGTGGCACAGGTGCTCTTTTCTTGGTGTCTTAGATTTGACAGAGTACAGAAGCACCAGAGAGTCGGTCTAGCTTGAGGTGTTGTTTGACAGTATGTTGCATGAATGGAGAGAAACAAATTCTACAGACCCATTTTCTGGGTAATGTTTACTTAAAAGGGATTTGTCATTTGTTTCCAAGGTTGGCCAAAGCTACTGTGGTTTGTCACAGAGTCAAAACATCTCTCTAAACCTCCTCGAGATTGGTTCCCACACATCAAAGATGCAAATAACGACACTGCTTACATTGAGGTAAGTCAGACACGGCCTCCCACTGGATCTGGGTGTATCCTTTGGGAATCAACATGCACTTCGTACATACGTTTACGCAAGCTTCAGAATTACAGGACTCAGGGCACCTCAAATAACTAGACAAGCTGATGGACCAGGACTTTGCCTTTCGATACCACTTTTCCTCGTGTCTTCTGTCTCGTTCCAGTATAAGACGTGTAAGGATGGAAGCGTGCTTGGTGTGACGGTGACACGGATCGCACTGCTGACGCACTGCCAGGCCCTCACGCAGGCGTGTGGCTACACAGAAGGTGGGACAGCCCCTTCCTGCCAGACCGCAACTCCTGGGGACCTTGGCTTTGTGAAGTGCCATGTTGACCAGGGACACCTAATGCAGAGACCGTGTTATTCCTACCAGTAACCATAAAAGTGGTATTAAGTTTGTGCCCAGCTCCACTGAAGGTTAACCTACTGAATTGTTGAGTTAGTGTATTCGCTCGGGCTGCCGTAGCAAACCGTCACAGACTGGGCAGCGTAGGCAGCAGACGTGTGTTCTCGCAGCTCCAGGCTGGAAGTCTGAGATCAGGGTCGGTTCCTGGCGGGGTCTGCCTGGCTTGCAGGCAGCGCCGTCTCAGTGTGTGCTCGCATGGCCTGTCTACGTGTGCAGTTGGAGAGAGAGATCGCTCTTCCTCTTGTGGGCGCCCACCTTTGAGAAGGAACGAGTGAGGACGTGAGAATCGGCGTTTACGATGCCCAGGGCGGGGCGCGTAGGCGTCGCTCCCCTCGCTGACAAGGTTGGGGACTTTGGAGGAAAGGTGGGCATTGTTCAGGCCCGGCTCTTAGCTTCGCTTCCACGTCCAGTAATAGTGATCATTTTCAAGGCGTGTGTGTGGAGCACCCTCCTCTGATAGTCACCGAAGAGTCTTCCATCCCTGTCCCCAAGCCTGCACCCCTCCTTCGACCCCACACCCAGCCTTGGAGACTTCTAATAGCTCGAAGGGGCCCCCGCGTTGCCGAAGGTTGACTCCCTCCTCGCGTGCAAGGCGTGCTGGCTGCAAGCACGCTTCCCTTCCTGGGAGACACTCACGAGGGAAGTGAAGAGAAATCTTTAATCCAAAAAGAAAAGAAAAAGACAGAAAGGGGGCAAATACATAGATGAGGAGGAGTTCGCCGTTTTAAGTGGTATGTGGAGAGCTCATGCTCCCCAGACTGGCCGGCCCCTCAAGTGGGTCTGAGAACCTGGAGGCTGCAGAATTTCTAACCAGATATGGGGAAATATTTTCCAAGACTTGTTACTATCCTCTGACGTGATGTCGGGTTTTGCGTGCATCTTGGTCTGTGCTGCCCTGTTGTAAGTAAAAATCTTCTGCTTCCTCTTGTTGTGCAGCGGAGACCATTGTGAACGTGCTGGATTTCAAGAAGGACGTCGGGCTCTGGCACGGAATTCTAACGGTGAGTGAGGCCCCGCCCGCCCGCCTGCCCTTGCTGTGTCTGCTCGCCTGCGACCGTGCTCAGTGTCAGGGTGCAGGTTACGGTTTGTACGCGTGTCAGCTTGGGTAAGTGCCTTCCTCCCACGCTATAAAGAAGAAAGTGGCTGTTGTTAGGATCTTACGTTGTCCACTAACGTAGCTCACAACAGCCCAACAGAGCTGCTTGCCGGAGTCCTAGACCCATACGTCGAAGTTACGGCTGCTGAGAGCAGCCTTTTCAAGGATCATAGGAAGTTCAGTATCTTTCTTCCCCCACTTTATACATTTAAGATTTTACGGTAATGTCACTGCTGTCTCATCTGTGTGGCGGTCACTTTCCCATGCATCTAACTTAGGGTCGTCTTGGTACTTTTTTCTCTCTATGAATCAGAGTTTACGAAAATCCAGGGGATCTGCTGTTCTCGTTCTGTGGGGGGATGTACTGTACAAATTTGCCCTTGAACGTGAAGGCCCAGCATGCGTCCTGGAGAAGCATGTGTCTCGTGGTTGTCAGTGCCTCTTGACGACAGTGCTGGGCTGTGGGCACCGCTTGTAGAAGAGTGACCTCGTCATTTATTCATGATATGCCTGGCGCTTAAAAAATGTGGACCGTAACTGCTTAGACTCTCCCATGTCTGTTTCATACGTGGGGGATTTTCACTCATATCTTTTTGTAATAGTTTCTCATGCTGAAACTTATTTTCTTTGAAGTAGAAAAATCTAGTGAGTGATCACTCCCAACATGACTGATGGGAATATGAATACAGAAAGCAGGGTTTGTTGTTTCTTGGTTACAGACCAGCCCAGCTGCCTTCTTTGTGTACAGCACAGTTTATTTCCAGCACCAAGGTACTGCAGTGGTGGGACAGAGTAGCAGGTCCAGCACTCGGTGTGCTGGCGCAGTGGGACGAGCTCGCGCTTTGGGATCAGAGAACCTGCGCTTGTGTCTCAGCCCTTCCTTTTATAGCTTTGTGACTCAGGCGAGTCACGTGTGCCTGTGTGCAAGAAACATTTGTTGACTGTGTCAAAATACCTTCACGTCTCTGACCCTTGCTTTCCTATCTGTCAGATGGGAATGACAGTCCCACCCGACACGGTTGGTGTGAGAATCACGGGGCCTGATGTTTAACAAGCACCCGGTCCACCTACACACTCGACATGTGTGTTTCAGTTATCACGTCCTCAAGAACAGGAAGCTGCTGTGATGGTTCCTGGTAGAGTTACTGTCATTATTAGAACACACCAAGTTTGTGACGTTTTCTGTGACAGTCCTGCTTTTGAGATCTCTGGGACAGCATCACGTCCTTGTGTAGTAGCCCCCTCTCAATGCTGGCACCTGCCTGCCTCAGTGCCTGATCACTGTGACAGTGACTGGCAGTTTGGGTGTGTCTCTTGCTGTCACGTTGCAAAGCAAGGCAGGTCTCTGACCAGATAGCAGCGCAGGTGTCGGCCCAAAAGATGCCCTCACCACCCCCAGCAGGCCACGGCTCCTAGGAGGGCAGCAAGCGTTGTCTTCTCCCGTGGGCACTCCCTGAACTGAGCCGGTGGCTCTGCAGAGAGGCCTGTGCCCTCTCGTCCTGCCCCCACTGCAGCAGCACACGAGAACCTTGACGCCGCAGGGTGGACTCAGTCTGACGCCTGCGGCCCCCGTGGCTTTGCCTCAGGGTGAGACTCGAGTGCCGAGTTCCAACCACAGCACATAGGTACTAACCAACCAGTCTTTAAGTTTGTTCTGGTCATCTGTTTAAAAGGAACAGCTCCTTTAGGAGTCCTGATCTACATTAGCAAAGCCAGATGGAAGACTGAGTGTGATTAAGACAAACTTTCCCCTGCCCCTTACGTTCCCGTGTAACGTTTAATTAACTAAATTAACTTTGTGAAATATAAATTAGTATAACACACTAGAAAGAATTAAGCTTCCAGAATATGAAAGGCCATTTGAAAGTGATCATTCAACTAAAGGTTTTATTGAAAAAAGGTTTTGGACTAAAATCTTCAATTCTCTGAGGAGTAGTTTAGGAAAGGCAGAGGACGGGTGAACTTTGGGAGTCTCTTCCCCCTAATATTCTGTGAATGGGCTATGCCAGGGCACATGCCTACACGCCTTGGCCTCCGCAACCAGCCTTCCTCCCCTGGCCGGGCCTCCTCGTCCACGTCCCGTCGCTGTGGAGGAGCAAGATTCCCTCCACGGCTAGGCCTCCCTGTTCACCTCTTGGCGTGTTTGTCACTGCTTTCAGAGCGTCATGAACATGATGCATGTGATCAGCATCCCGTACTCGCTGATGAAGGTGAACCCCCTCTCCTGGATCCAGAAGGTCTGCCAGTACAAAGGTTGGTCTCCACGGTGGCTACGGGTGTTTTGGTAACAAGAGAGTATTCGCCGTTCCCCTTTAATCATGATTGCCTCTCTTTTTCAGTATGGGATGGTCCGACGGCACAAGTTAACTTACTTTTGCTTTTCTTCCTAGCAAAAGTGGCTTGTGTGAAATCAAGGGATATGCACTGGGCATTAGTAGCGCACAGAGATCAGAGAGACGTCAACCTCTCCTCTCTCCGGATGCTAATAGTGGCCGATGGAGCAAATCCCTGTAAGTGAAGCTCATTGTTAGTTTGAAAGACGGGCTGTCCTTAGAGGTCCTCGTTTCCTAGGTTTCATGCTTTGTGCTTTGGTTTTTCTCTTTCTAATCTTTATCTTAGTAAAGAAGTTGTCTTAAAATAACCAGACAGTATTATTCACTAGCCTAAAGGCACAATAGTGTAATGTATAGAACAAGGCATTTGCAGGCACACAGCCTTGGGAAGAAGAGAAATGTCTCAGTTCTATAGAGAAAGTTCCTTTTTTAATTCTCTGTTTCCTCAGCTATAAATGGTACCTAAATCATAAAGTTTTATGAGGATTAAATGAAATAACTCCTAAGTATAGTTCTTTGGCATGTAATAAATGCTCAAGGAATATTGACTTGTTATTGTCTATAGTAGTGTCCATTTACACTTAAAAGTAAGTTTTCAAATCTCATCACCACATTCTGTAACAAAAACGCTGAAAGTAAATTAGCAGTTCCTCAGAATACTATCAATACACCTTAAGAAATATTTCAGTCAGCTGAAACAAAGACCTAGCTGGCTTGTTTTTGTGAGAAGGATACACAAAGCCAGAAGCAAAGTGAATTGAATAGAAGAATATTTCTGACCCCATTTATAAACCATCAATACATATACTTGTAAAGTAAAGGAACATGAATGTTCTTGAATGCCTGATATACAGAAGTAGACTTGTGAACAGATCAGTTTTGTAAAGAATTCTTTTGTTTATAAAATAATTCCATAAATCATGAACTAATTTAATAAACATTTTTTTACCCACAACTCTACAGAGCAATACATCTTGCATAACGCAAGGTAAATCTATCTGTATTTGGAAATAGCTTAGCTGATGTGTTCCTAGTAATTATACCTCAATCTTGTCATTCACGTTAATATATAGGAACGTTTTCTTCACTTGGTTGTGTTTAGATTTACCCATCTCTTAGCACTTGTGTACTGAAAACGGTGGAGCAAGTCTCAGAAAAGTTATTAAAGGAAGCTCATCAGTCAACAAAAATATCTAAAGTGTAGACGTTGCATTGTTTAAATTCTTGAATTACGTGAGTTTGAGAATATCATCTTTCGTGGTAACATAAACAGTAAATTGCCCTAAAGGAAGTATTTTTCCATGCTGCCTAGCTCCATGTGTGCCCAACCCTAACGTCACAACTGTTCTGTGTCATGGGGTGATTTTCTGCCCATCACGGTGCTTCAGTCCGCTGATGCTTGTCCCTTCTCTCACTCCAGGGTCTATTTCTTCTTGCGATGCATTTCTCAATGTCTTCCAAAGTAAAGGCCTTCGGCAGGAGGTCATCTGTCCTTGTGCCAGCTCGCCAGAGGCCCTCACCGTGGCTATCCGGAGGTACGGAGTCACGTCAGTTAACAGAGAGGGCGGCCCTGACAGAGCAGCAGCGGGGGACCCGAGGTGTGGCAGCTGAGCTTAGTGTGAGACCGGGAACAAGACGCGGCCTTTCAGGATGCGCTGGTTTCTCTCTCATATGCTGGAGTGTGGATTCTTGGGGCTAGTCCAGATTCATTCCTTAGAAAAACATTTCTCACTCTCAACAGTTGCCCTGTAACCCCTGCGTAAGTGGAGCTCTGTCCAGAGGCACATGGAGCAGGAGCACCTCGTCCTTGCGGGTTACTCAGATTTGCATTCGCTCGTATCAGTTTCAGGGTTAATTTGGGATGTTGGATGAAGTGAGATTTCTGTACCCTTTGACATGCAGTGGTTATGTCATCTTTACTTTCTGCCCTTTGGAACACTGCACTTAAAAAAACACTGGTTTTCTGAGCTTTGGAGCAGCACAGTGGCGCATCAGCTGGCTGTCAGGTCTGTGACAACTGCGTGTCCCCCCGCCTGGGCGTCGGGCCCCCTGGGGTGCCCTTGGTCATAAGTCACCCTGCCCGGTCCACAGCAGGGTGTGTGTGGGAGGGAAGAGGCTGATGGAGAGTTGGCCCTGCCAGGAGGAGGCGAGGACTCGTCCACACTGGCAGCAGTTTCCGAAACAGGTGTGGGAAGGCCCGTTGGCCGTCACCATTGTTATCCTGAGGGCTGTCGAAAGTCATCTGGGACTCGAAACTTGTAACGTGACTTATATTTCAGTAGCAGTGGGTTTCCATTCCTAAATAGGTTTTATTTCATGTAGCACATGAAATAAAATGTACTCTATTGTAAGAATGGACAGCATAGAAAACTCAATGTACAAAGTACATGAGTTCTGCTCTATATTATTGACATATCAGGCTTTCCAAAAATATTCACAGGAAGAATTCCCTTAAATAAGAAACCTGATGCTTTTAGGGGTTTGTTAATGTAATGTCAACTATATTACCTGACTAGCAGGCTGAGAAATTGAAAATCTTTAAAGTATCAGAAGCTGCTTTTAATTTTAGTTAAATCAGAAATGAAAAGTCTGTCACATAATTTAAATTGATGATCAAAGACGGTGCCATTAACCAGAATCAGATCTTCATTTTTTGCAAGGATTGTACTGTTACCCTAATAACAGTAGGTGCTCTGTGAATACCTGCTGACATTCATGTTTGACCTTGGAGTACGGAACACATCCAGGGCTGTGGCAGCAGATTTACCATCATAGTTATGTTCTTCGGGAACAGTTAAGGTATGTGTGTGTGCTGTGCACTATGTCCGCAACCACCCACAAAACAGGAAAACGAAGGGATCGTTTCATCAGGCAAATCCCGTTTTCAAGAACATTTGATGAAGAAAATATGTAGCTTGGACCTGATTGGAAACTGCAGAACAGCAAGGACCGTGCCCCTCCCCCGGGGGCCTCTTTGTTCACAGCCACGTGACTCTCCTCGCCAGAACCGACATCGTTGCCGCTTGTACTCTGACGTGGGAACCGCGGGCAGAGGGTGTGCTGTGCTGCGGCGCATCCGTCATCAGAGAACGTGCCGCAGGCTCTTCGGGCCTTTGTTTCCCCTCCTCCTCTGTTTCGCGGCCTGTTTCCGACTCCATGTTCTTTCTTCGCTCACTGGGGAAGTGTTTGCCAAATGCGTGTTTGCCGGGCACTGCTCCAGTGCTGGGGACGCAACAGAAAGCGAAGCTAGGAGTGCCGCTGTCGTGGGAAGTGGTGGGGGAGCTTGCGCCCAGTCCCCTCGGATAAGGGGAAGGTAATTTTAGGTAGCAATGGAATTTGCCCTATTGATGTTACTGGACAAAAAGAACTGAGTACGTTTCCTTATGTCACTGGTTGACAAACTGCCATCTGCCCGTTTCTATGCATAGTTTCTTTGGGACCAGCCACGCTCGTTTGTTTACAGGTTGCCACAGCAGCCGAGTTGAATAGTTGCCGCAGGACCCAGGGGGCCCGAGAGGCCCTCTCCTGAGAAAGCTTCCAGCTCCCGCCATAAGTAGTAAGTGACGATCTCAACTCAAAGTAGCAGTGTGGAGCTGCTCTCAGCCCCTGCGTAAAGCGGGGAAGTTTTGTTACTTCCTCCCCTCGTGTGCCGCCGATTGATAGGCAGATGATTTTGTGGTTGGTAGCTCCTTCGGTGAGGAAACAAATACTGTACCATCCGAAGGCATGACGGTAACGTGAAGAAATTCTTCTCTTTCAGGTTTCCAGCCTGTGGTCTCTGATTCTTGCTCTGTGTCCTGGTTTTCAGATGTTGATAAAATGGTCTTCCCTTGGCGATTCATCTGACCCTTTTTATTTTCTTAAATCGAGACACTCTTCCTCCCGGGGACTCAAGTGCTCGCTCCGCCATCACCTCCCTTAGTCTCTCTCTGTCCCCATGACTCTCTCCAGTCTTTTAAAAATCAAAAGGAAGGCATGTTAACCATTCACACACAGCTAGAATATACCAGTGAGATACACATGTAGCTCAGGTTACCTCAGGTTACCTTTATACACAAGATAAAGGGCCATAAAAATATACAGGAGGCCCAGGCGTGGTGGCTAACACCTGTAATCCCAGCACTTTGGGAGGGCAAGGCGGGGGGATCACTTGAGGCCATGAGCTTAAGACCAGCCTGGACAACACAGTGAGACCCCATCTCTAAAAAAAAAAAAATTAGCTATGCATGGTGGTGCAGGCCTGTAGTCCCAGCTATTTGGGAGGCTGAGGCGGAAGGATTGTTAGAGCCCAGAAGTTCAAGGCTGCAGTGAGCTATGATACTATGATGAAGCCACTGTGCTCCAGCCTAGGTGACAGACCTGTCTCCAAAAATATATACATATATGAAAAAGTAGACAAATTTCGGTTCTAAGCTATTCTCACTGCTTCTTCTTGACTGCATGGTTTTAGCCAGGTAATGGTAATTTTTGGAAAATGTCTTTTTTAACGTATTTGAAAGCACAGGTTTTTAAAAGTTGTTTTATCCACCAAAAGCACTTGCAAGTACCACAGATGCCATTTCATTTACCTACCTTCTTGGATTTCAGAATCATAAATGCCTGTAACCAGAATTGAAATAGGAGGGGAGGGTATTTTTAAATTTAGACTAAAATCCCCTCAAAGACAACTAAAACAAAGAAGCAGGGTATAGATAACGTTAAAAATTGTGCCATAGTTCCTAAAACCGTCAGGTTGTTTCTCAGTAGCGCCTCGAATGGTTTGGCCGAATGATTTCGGGGCCGTGTGGTTCTGCGGAGACAGCTGCTGCCGAGTGGCTTGGGAGGAAGAGCGTCTTCGTGAGCTGAGAAAGTGGGAGCGAAGGGAGTTGCTGGGGCCTGGCTCTGAGAACCCGCAGGTTCGCCACTCCCGCGTGCGGTGCCAGAACTCATTTTGGTGTTTGCCATGACTTAAAATCACACTCCGTCCCCTCAGTCTTCCGTCAGGAAAGGCGCGGTGGACGGAATTCAGGCTGCGGGGCACGGCTGCTTAGCCAGCAGGTGTTTCCCAGGCACTTGCTGTGGTGCCAGGTGCCTGGGGTTTGTCCAGTACTTTGTAGACTTAAAAGTGCTTTTTAAAGTCTTTTCATTTTGATTTTTTACAAACACCTTGATCAATAGAAAAGGCAGATGGTTGGCTCATTTGACTGTTTGCATCAACACGGACCAGTTATCCTTTGAGATACCCGATTTCTCCACTTACAAATGAGGATACTAACACCTGTGTCCCCAAATGCCCACACCCCCTACCGCCTGCGCCCCCCGCGTCATGGGGCTGCTGTGAGCGGGGGCTCGGGCTGAGCCCATAGGCTGTGTTGTGCACCTTCCCTCTCCCACCTTCCCACCTGCCAGGCTTCATGCAAAGCGGAGTCAGGTCCAGGAATACGTGAAGACCAGACACTGATTTTCATCTCTTGGTTCTTGGCATCGTATCGAGGATTCGGTTCTGCTTTGACTCGGATAGTGAGCGTAGGAGGCCTAGAGGATATGATTTCTAATGTAAGCGTCAGGCATCATTCGCTCAAGTTTAAACGTTGTCAGAAGAAGCAACGTATAAATACGCTCTTACTGTTAAAAGCCATTTAAAACCTCCTGTTCCCCTCTTGGTCTCCCAGCTCCCCAGTGTCACGTGATGGTCTCTGTCCTTGCGGTGGCCCAGGCTGGAGACTTAGACCCGTTCTTGTTCCTCCTCCTCATGCCCCACAACCAACCTGCCAGGGAGTGTCTGAATCCAGCTGCTTCTCTTTGCCACGGCCACCAGGGCCCTCACCTGGATTCTCCTTCTCCCTCCCCCCAGCCTGGGCAGGGCCCTGGAGCATCTCCCACCGCCTGGCCTCCTACCCTTCCTCGTATGCCAGCTTCAGGCCTTGGTCTCTTCCCTCTGCCTGGACCCCCCAGGCAGCCTGGCCAGCAGTCCCCAGTCGGAGGGGCCTGCCCTGGCCCCTCCGTTGGAAAATGCATCGGGCCCTTCCACGCTTGGTGCCTTGTAGCCCTGCTTTTCCCACAGCAGTACCAGCTTTCATGTGCTGTGGCATTTACTGGTGTATTTTTTTTTTTATTGTCATCTCTGCCTGGTAAATAGTTGGTGCCTAACAAGTAGGCGCATTTTTTTTTTTTTTTTTTTTTTTTGAGACAGGGTCTTGTTCTGTTGCCTGGGCTGGAGTGCAGTGGCGTCATAGTAGCTCACCGCAACCTCCAACTCCTGGGCTCAAGTGATTCTCCCGCCTCAGCCTCCGAGTAGCTGGGACTACAGGCACATGCCACCATGTCTGGCTAATTTTATTTTATATTTTTTGGGTAGAGATGAGGTCTCACTGTGTTGCCCAGGCTGGTCTCAAACTCCTGGCCTCAAGCAGTCCTCCCACGTTGGCCTCCCAAAGTGCTGGGATTACTGGCATAAGCCACTGCTGCGCCCAGCATGCAAGTAGTTTTTGAATGAGCGAAAGTAAAATTTGAAAGCAAGTAAATTCAGAAAGTCCCCTCCTGTACACTTACCTCTGATCCTACATCATTCACCAGAAGTACAGGCTGTTAAGGGCCAAACCTTTCCCTGTGCATATGTGCACGTGATCTGCACACAGCTTGCATTTTACACAAGTGGGGCCGTGTGTGGTTTTGGCTTTTTGTTTGTTTTCATTTCACTTGACAATGTAGGTGCCACTGACAGCCTGAATATGCTGTCGTGTAACCTGGCCTGCTGAGAAAACTGCTGTGGGAGGCTGGCCCAGAGGAAGGTGGAGCCCTCAGGCTGTGTGTGCACAGCCATGCTCAGAGTTAGGGAGAAGGCACTGACTGCATTCCTGTGGGGAGCTCTGGGGCGTGGAGTAGGTGCAGCAAACTGCTTCCAACCAGCCTTCCCAGAGCAGCACCTGCTTTTAAAATCATTATCTGCAGAGCTGTAGAAGGGCAGGTGCTGGCCAGAGCACAGACTGTGCACAGGGTCTCAGACCAGCGGGCGGTCTGGTGCAGCTGGTCACAGGCCGCAGGAACCCTCCCCAGAGCCGCCGCCCCGGTATTGACTGTGACAGTCTTCTCACATGCACCAGTTTTCTGATTGGCATCACTCAGATTCAAGGAGAAATCAAAGGACAGAAAAGGATAAAAAGGTACAATTTTAGTATTCCAAGTCGAATTAGGAATAATATTGTCTTGAATATTACAAATAGCCCTTGGGTGGAGTGTACCCCTGTGAGGTTGCTTTCCTTGTGTCTGGACACATTCTTCTGTCTTATCAAGGCAGTTGCTGTCTTTTATGTAATTATTACACATAGGACGCGTATTTAAACTGTTAATGCTGATGATTTAGGAAAGGCTAACCTTGGTAATTGGTTCCTTCACTTAGACGCTGTAACTGCCTGGGGGTGAACTTGGGCAACAACAACTTATTTCAGTGGTGAATGTCTTTACTTTAGCAGTCTCTTTCTCTCACTGTCCTTATAGTTAAGTCATTTTTGAATAAATTTGATGAAAGCAGAACTCATGCTTGCATTTTTATCAATGTGCCCCTCTCTGGGTTGTTTCTGTAACCTACAAGGAGAGGGGAATTCCCCGTGTGCTGGTGTTTCACATGAATCATTGTATTTCACAGAAAGGTTCGGACAAATTCTTGTTGGAAACAAGCCAGTGCATGTGAACTCATAATGTATTTTGTCTTATTTTCCACTTGCAAGAGGTCAGAGGCCAGGTTATTAAGTAGAAAACAGCTTTGAGAAATTCTATAAAGCTGTTCTAAGTGGGGGTCTGGGAAACCTTCCTTATAGATTTTGGCCTGACAAAATGAATACTTTCTTAGATGTCATTATAAGGTCCAGTGTGGGAGGCCTTACAGTTCTCACATTTTGTTTACTATTTATAACTTTTAAAGAGAGAAAACAAGCAGTTGGCTGGAACATGGCCCTTTTCTGCTGCAGAGAGAGGACTGGTCACCCTTCACCCGGACTGTTCTAGGACGAGGTTTCCTCGGTGCTGTTACCTGAGCGTTTGTGTCTGTGTTATAAGGATCTTCCTGGGATGGCTTGCTCTGCCCTGGTGACGAAGAGGAGATTGTACGTCCAGCAGACAGTGCAGTGCAGCTGATTGCTGGCTTGGCTTTTGGTCCACTTAATTAAAAACGGATACTCATTTATTATCTGTGGTAATCAGAGAAGATAAAATTGCAGATGCATTTGTTCACTATTTGTAGACTTTTGGCCCTTTCTGGAGAATGTATCACTTTGTGATTCTCTTCTGTAAGGGACGTATGTACATTGGCAAGCTGAGGCATTACAGGAAAGCTGCCTAGGGGCCTGGGGGCTTGGGCCGCAGAGACTGGCAGGGCTGTGTGTGGACGCTGAGCCCTGAGTGAGCTCCCGGGCCATGTAGGGCCAGGGCCTCACAGAGCACCAGGCCTGGTGGAGGGGTTGCCCAGGGCCCGCCGGCTATAAAGTATCTCATGCAGAAGAGAATGGATTAGAAGGTTGTGGGGCTCATAGAATCGGTGCAATCTCCAGCATCTCACTTGATAAACACGCAGGGTGCAGAGGTGCTTGCAAGAGCCGGCTGGAGGACCCTGACGGAGGTCCAGGATGGGAGAGCGGCTGGCGCCTCTGCGGAATGTACCCTCCAGCTGTGCTGCTGGACGGAGGCAGGCCAGTGCCAGCACTGACCCATCAGCACTCCCCCAGAGACAGGCCTTCTCCAAAACAGTGACCAGTGTTCATTGTAGGGTGTTTGAGAACAAGAATATGAGGAAATTCCTCATAAGAATATGAGGAATTTTTTTTAAGGGCATGAGAAATTTTTTGAAGAATTTGAAGGTACAAGGGCAGGAGATGAGCCTGCCTCCCTCCTGTGTGTCTGGCCTTGTGCATGTCTGTGTTCCCATGTGTCAGCCAAGGGTGGTAAGAAATCACACTGTTCTACCAAAGTCTGCTCTGGCTTCCTGCGTGAGCTATATTTTCACCCAGGTATTTAAAATGTTTTCTTCTTTTTAAAACAATCACCATCCTGTTATATTTTATGCGTTTTCTCTCTAGATTAGTTATAGAATAGAAAAATACTGGGGAAATGGTGTATCCCTGATGCCTAAAATCATTAGTAGTATTACAAAAAAGGGCAAGTTGCAAAATGAAAACCAGGAAATTATTTTCCGGCCCCAAGTACTTCCTAGGCTGCCTGCTGTTGAGTCTGTTTCCATCTCCAAAATATAGATGATAGAACTGATTTTTTGAAGCTACACTGGGATAATATTTCTTGACCTAAAAGATATATTTTTGGGCCAGGCACTGTGGCTCACGCCTAGCTCCCCTAGCACTGTGGGAGGCCGAGGCAGGAGGATTACTTGAGGCCAGGAGTTCAAGAGCAGCCTGAGCAACAGCGAGACCCTGTCTCTACTAAAAATAGAAAAAATAAGCCAGGTGTGGTGGTGGCGCCTGTAGTCCCTGCTACTCTGGGAAGCTGCAGCAGGAGGGTCGCTTGAGCCCTGGAGTTTGAGGCTGCAGTGAGCTATGATGACGCCACTGCACTCCAGCCTGGGCAGCAGAGTGAGACTCTGTTTCAAAAAATATATATTTTTTGGCCTTTTTGACTAGAAAGTACTATTTGAATACCTTGATGCTTTAGCAGTGAAAGGGTAAATTATGTAAAATAGTGATTAAAACAGTAATTCCAGAGAATAATAAAGATGCCCCCTTGTCACCACAGTCATTTTCTACTTTTTGGAAGTATCCAACCTAGAAGTTAGAAAGCTGGGAGAAAACCAAAGAAAAGACAACCACAGGGAGGGGTGACACTGTCTGATGCCATCTGACATCGACATTAAGTGGTTTCTGCCAGGGATATAACTCCAGTGACCCCGGAGTAAAAGATACCACCAGCCTGTGAACTGAAGTGGGTTTTCAAGAATATTTTTGATGGTTCAGAAAAGTCAGACTCAGAGTTCCATAATCTCATTTTTAAAACACAGCAAGATCAATTAAAATACATTGTTTATAATTTTATCTAAAAATTTCATGTATCTATAAATAGCATATCCATCAAGTCTTTGGAAAGACAATCCAAAGACTATGCGCTGACCTGGGTGGGTGAGGAGGTGAGGGTGGGGAAAGGCCCGTCTTTTGTATTATACGGCTCGGAAGATGCATTGTCTCTTTTCAATGGGCACATATTGCTCTTAGAGAAAAGGAAGAAAATTACATTAACTCATAACTTAATATATTGGCTGTTTTTACATTGTATCTTTTCCATTCAAAATCATGACTTTAGTACAGTTACCTGTTGTATTTTTGAAAGTCCGTGTCACACTAAACATTGAAAAAGGATATATTCACATTTTTGACCAAATTTCTCCTTGCATTGCAGGAATGCTCCCTGAAAATATTATTTCTGTTAAAATGAGTACACAAACTTAATTGCTCCCTGTCCTCTAACGGGAATTTTTACCTGGCACTGTTAATTTATTAGGGGCTGTTCTGCTGTGGTTAGAAGAGATTAGCCTTGGTAAGAAGGAAAAGCTGTGCAGACTCTGCGTTCTACGTCCGTGTGCTGTTTGGCCACCCAGGGCTAATTTACATTTGTCTAAAAGAAAAGAACTTCAGTTGGGTGGTGAGTCAAGACCAGAGCGCTGTCCTGTGCCAAGTGTCTCCGTCAGGGCTCTGGCCGTCAGTTCAGAATGGAAGACCCCCCCCCACTCTCAAATGGGTTGCCTGTAACTTTTCAGTGACTTATTGGGAGCCCAAACGCATTTTCCCCAAGAAGCAATGCCGCCTGAGGGACTTGGACGTGACATCACCACGTATAACGTCTTGTCTGCGGGAAGACACCTCTGACTTCCGGGGATGGCTCTCCATCTCCTTCTCTGTGTCTCCCGAGCTGGGTGCCAGGTCGGCCGGTGTGTCTTGGGTTACTATCCTGGCTCTTCATGCACTGGCTTTGCAGCCTGGGCAGTGCTTAGCCTTCAGGACTTAGATTCCTGGGCTGGGAAATGAGGTGGGAGTAGCTTAAATGGGATCATGCACAGAAGGCACTTGAAAGTATGCCTGGTGTGTAGTAAGAATTCAACAAATATTAGCCGCTATTATTGAAGTTAGCATTACTACAATCATATTTTATATGTGTGTATTGTTCTGTAATCTATTATATAGAAATACTGTAATAAAGATTGTTGGAGGAGGAGGAAGGTTGCAGTTACCTGTGACTTAACTCCTTTGTTCTCCAAATGTGCTGCTGTTCCTAAGCAGAGAGCTACTAAATTGGAGATTGCCTGTATAAGATGGAAGAAATGAAGGACCTTGATTTCTCATTTGCAAAAGGTTTCAGCACATGACAGTTGGCACTAAAGCCTTGCAGAGGTAGTTGCAGTTACTTTGTTAAACCCCAGAAGTGGAAAGCATCATAACTGCCTGTTATTTACTTGATTCCATTTATTTTGTGTTAACATATTGAGCCCGGCCAGGCTCTGCTTGCTTTCAGGAGTAGCAAACTGTAGATGTGTTCACTGAAATTTATAGGAGCTATTTCTTTAGTTGTTGTGCAAGCAAGATTAGCTGAAGGCTTGTCGAATGTTTTGCAGAGGCCGGAATGCCACGACAGGTAAACAGTGTTCAGACCGTTAGATTGAAGCCATTTGCTGTAGAGCATTCCTCGTGAGGCACATCGCCAAGGCTGAACACGCTCCTTTCTCTCTTAATTCTCTAGTGTTGTCGTTGCGGTATTGTGTGCACAGCTACATATTTCACTGCCTCCGCACATTCCTGGAAACTGCCAAGCTGATTCCTGTCGTAATTCGTGTTCTCTGTGAGACACATGAGGCCGCGCAGTCATGAGAACACCATTTCATCTCGTAACGGAGTTCAGAAATTGACAAATGGGTCTATAGCTTTATTAGCCATTATTTAATTTACTGTTATTAATTATCAGGGCAAATGTTCTTCAAATCCCCGTGAATTCTGCTTATGGGGTTTTGTTTTTTCATGTCCTAACCTAGTTTATCTACTCGGGATTTTTATCTCCTAGGAAGGTGGTGATGGAGATAAGATGATCTAGCTTGGTCAATAATCAAGGGAACACAAATTGAAACAGTAAGCAATGGTGTTTTACTCATCACATTGGGAAAAATTGTAAAGTTTGATTATCAGTGTTGGTAAGAGTGTGTAGAATTAGAGACTGCTAAGAGGCACAGGTTCTGAAGCCAGCCTGAGTTTCACACCTAGCTGCACCCCGCAGCTGTGGCCTGGGGCAGTGCAAAACCTCTCCTCACCTCTGCTGCCCGTCTGCAAAATGTGGGGATCATGGCACTGCACCTGTCTCACAGGATTGCTATGAAGACTAGAGTGTCAAAAGATATAAAATACTTAAACAATATACAGCTATGGCCAGTGCCGTATGCATGTTTAGTAAATGAAAAAGTAACAATATGATACTCTTAGTCTCTTAGTAGGAAGGCAAAATGATAGGTTCTTTGTGGAAGGTATTTAGGCTTTCTTAAAATTTTTAATTTATGTGCTTTTTGATTCTTCCACTTTCCTTCTAGATATGTATCTTACAGAAATACTTCCAACTGTATAAAAGTTGAATGAAAGAAAATGATCGAATATTCGTGTTATTGAAAACCATGTAGTGGTCGAGACAGCTTGATACGTCGGTGTGTGCACACACATGCGCCGCTTATGTGTATATGCATGCACACAGATAATCGTGTGGAAAGGTCTGCAGATGCATTTAGGGCAAAGAGCAAGTTGTAGAAGAATATGCATATTATAAATCTGCTTTTCTTTGAAAATAAGTTTATTTGTATATGCCCATATTTTATGTGTAACTTACGTATAAAAGCATTGATCCTGGTTGTCCATGGGGCGGGGCATAGGATGGAAGGGCTGGTGGGGCTTAGACAGGGACTTTCCCTCTTTGCCATAATGTTCACCTGGTTCATACTAACAGTGTTCTCATGTGTTACTCGTCTGAATTTTCATACAAAGGAAATGGTAGCAACTAAGACATGCATAAGGTCCTAGGACTGAAGGTAGAAAATGCCAGGGCAGGAGACAGGTGGTGCACAGGTCTGGGCACATGCTCTGCTCTGGGTCCCTATCCTGCCACACTCTACCACTTACTGGGGCAACTAAGTTAACGTTTCTGTGACTTAGTTTTCTAATCTGAAAATGAGGAAATAATAGTGCCTGCATAGGTTTGTTGTGAGTTTTGAGTGAGTCTATGCATGAAGGGCTCAGAACAGCTCTGCCGCTGGGAAAGCACCAAGGGAGCATTCACTTTGTCTTCTAGAAGGAGGAGCCAGCCAAGTCCTGCAGAGAAGTTGGGGGCAGACCCAGGAATGCACGTCTGTGGGGAGGTGGGCGAGAGACTCATGTGCTTCTGTGCCCGCCTTTTTGCGTGTCTTTTGCAAATCTGCAAGGAAAAGAACCCACTGGTCTGAGTTTTCTGACTAGCAAGGGAGTCTATCGAATATAAATGCACAATAGTAGATTAAATTAATACAAGGCTGGTGTCATTAGTTAACATTTTAAGTCAATATATTGTCTCCCGTAACTCTCATTTTATAAACAATTGAAATTTTCTTAGAACAAAAACAGTTCATAATTTTCAGGTATTTAATTATTACATTTACAAGTCTCTCTTCTTGTTAAGTATTATTAAACATAGAAAACATAATTAAGACCACAAACTATACATTATTGGGTCTTCAGAGAACTTTTCCCTCCAGGCTTCCCATTCACGGAATTGCTTGGTCACCACAGATCCAAGTTCTGAACCTTCCCGTGCTGGGGATGGTCTTGGCTAGGGCAGCATTTTGTTTTCCCTTGGCTTTGTAAAGCAAAAATAAGTGTACCTTTAATTTGTTTTATTACTAAGATAGCATATTAGGGCTGTCATAACAAACTACCACACACTGGGTGGCTGTAAACAACAGAAATTTGTTCTCTCACTGTTCTGGAGGTTAAAGTCCAAGATCAAGCGTTGGCTGGGCCAGTTCCTCCTGGGGGCTGTGGGAGAGAACCCGCTTCCTGTAACACCACCAGTAATTGGACTTAGGACCCACCCTAATCCAGTACGACCTCCTCTTGAGCACACAGATGGTCTCTGACTTTTGACTTTTCTGCTTCACGATGGGTTTATCAGGACGAAACTCCATCGTAAGCCCAGAAGCATCTGTATCTGTCGACCCTATTTCCAAATAAGGTTGTAGTCGCAGTTACGAGGGGTTATCTTTTGTGGGGGACACAGTTCAACCCTTAGCTGACACTAAAGCTATAATTTCTCACTTTCACACTGAATCTTTGTAGAGGACTATGATAGTATGAGGAACCACTGAGAACAACCTTTCTTTTTGCATTTCCAAATTTTGATTTGTTGGAGTCTTTGGAAAAGAAAAAGAGTACTACACGCCCCAGCGTTTTCAGCTCATTAGGTCCAGGTGGTTTCATGTGGGTTTTATTGTTTGGGCAGACTTTACTCTCCTCTCTGGCTAGCCCTACCCTTTTTGATTCTTATATCTAGGATAATTCTATTTCTAGGCTCTTTTATGCTTTTTTAAAAATACACCAGTTACTTAATTCAAATGAGATCTCCTTTTGCAAATTTTAACTTTTATGTTGCCCCATTAATGTCTTTAGATTTGTTATAAACCATAATATTTTAAAGTTAAACAGCAAACTTATATTTATAGTCCAACTTTTAGATCTTAAAACTACATTAAAGATTTATATATGGAAAATTATACAAACAAATGTGACGTTTACCTGAATTGTGGTCTCCCACTTAGACATTGAAGACTCTTTACTTTTCAGGGGAAAAAAAAAGTCCATGATCTTGGAAATAGTTTATTTATGCACGAATTCAGTCAACAGATGTTTATTACTGGACACTATTCCAGGGGTGAGACACAGCAGTGAACAGAATGGGAACTGCCACTCTGTTAGCATCTGATTGGGAAGGCCACACACGTGCTGTCAGGTGGGGATAGGAGTGTGGGGCGGGGTGTGTTTTTATGAGGTGATGAGAAGTCCCATATTTGAGCCAAACCCTGAAGACAGGGAAAGTGCCATGTGGACATCTGCAGGAAGAACATTCTGGGTAGAGGTGGGAACTGGTACAAAAGCCCCAAGGTGGGTGTGAGCTAGGTACCTGGGAAAAGCGGGGTGGGAGGGCCAGCCGTGGGGGGAGACGTCATGAGCACAGTGGGCCCTTGAAGACTGCACTGTATCTGAACCCTTGTCTGCTGGCCCTCAGGGCATTTTACAGCATGCCTGTCATCCAAAGAGTTTCCCTTAAAACTTGGCTGCCAGAATGGCATAGCATAAATCTTATTTCTGATTCTTTTATACAAAATTGGGCATAAGTTAGATGGTGTGCATCTGAACTGAGGCTGGACAGTCACTGGTGTTATCTATGTTCTCGGAGATGCTGCTACCCCTTTTCAGCTAGACCTTCAGAGAGCAGGAGCTGGGGGGAGAGAGTCATCAGTCTGTGGTGGGCATCCTTAGAGGGGGCAGGGGGGCACCGTCTTCACAGGTCGGGTCCGAGGTATTTTTATGATATCCTGGAAACTCAGAGGTAGAATTAGTAGACTTGTCACCATCTGCTCATAAACAGAGAAAATGAGAGCTCCTTGATAGCCAGCTGCGGGTGGCTGTTCTCAGAGGTGCCCTGGCCCGCCCTGGGTGTGCAGCTGACATGCACGTCTGTGGTTGTGATGCTTATCTGCCTGCACATACTCAGATAAAAACTGCTGTTACAGGCCCACAGATGATAGCAACCAGCCCCCGGGCCGGGGTGTCCTCTCCATGCACGGGCTGACCTATGGGGTCATCCGTGTGGACTCGGAAGAGAAGCTGTCCGTGCTCACGGTGCAGGACGTTGGCCTCGTGATGCCTGGAGGTGAGTGTGGGCCTCGGGCAGTGGGCACTGGGTTTTAGGGCCAGAAATCCCAACCCTGGCCTGGTGGGCGATCAGTTACGGAGTGCTTTTCTGTCACATGTCACCATCTTTCCCTGTGTGTCACCCCATCCCTCTGGTGTGGGCTCTCAGGCTTCAGTTCCAGTCTTCTGAAGTCTTCATTAAGCTTCAAACATTTAAGGCAATGCTCCTCCTCCTGATAAAATAAAACCCCAAATACTCGAGAACACGGGGAAGGACCTTTTTGCACACTGGGACCCCAGGATCCTCTTCCGTGTAATTGTAGAATATGCCTTATGGTACTCATAAGGCCGTTTTTGTGTAAGGGTGTTCTTAGGTGCTTGAAACAGAGCCCCTAAAAGGGGAAAAGGAGTATTCCCCTTAAATACAACTTACACATTAAAATTAAAGCAATTGAAACTACATATTGATGTTACAACTATGAAATTTGACATTTTGCTGCAGCATGAAAAATCATGACTCTTGTCAGGGAAAATGAGCAGCTGGCTGACTGTCACACTTGCAGTTTGCTCCAGATACTGTTTCTGTTCGCTCTTGCCCTCCTGCACGTGCTCCCCGACTCTCTCTAACACTGTGTGTGCGTCCTGTTTGCTTTCAGCCATCATGTGTTCAGTGAAGCCAGATGGAATTCCTCAGCTGTGCAGGACAGATGAGGTCGGGGAGCTGTGTGTGTGTGCGCTGGCGACCGGCACCTCGTATTACGGCCTCTCCGGCATGACCAAGAACACCTTCGAGGTAGGTGCGGGGAGAGCCTCCAGTGTGCTGCGTAGTGGTGTGCACATGTGCATGTGGTGTGCACATGTATGTGTGGGAACACACGTGTGTGCACACGTGCTTCATAGCGAGCAGAGACATTAAGGGTTAGACTCATGGGCTCGGTGTTCGGTGCTGCATCCTGGCATTCTCAGAACTTGTATCTTCACCAAGCCATTCCTGGCCTTAGGAGTAGTGCAGTATTTGATTGAGTTATATATGTAAGAAAATACCAACTCTATGGGGATGCATTTCCCAGACGTTTAGAACTTTGGATGGGACTGAACAGATGTGTCATGGCTTTGTGGAATATGAATTCAACTTTCTAAAACATCCCTTGAAACTGGAGCTAGATACAAGTCTAAATACAAACCCCATCTCCTCTTCTGTGTGATGTATCTGCAGGTTTAGAGGAAAACAGGTTTAGAGTTTGAAGTCCATTTGATTTGCTTCCTTTATATTTTTCTTTTCAGCATATTTCCAACAAGGAAAAATGACATTTTAATGAATGGGGATCAGTTACTTTACAGCTAACATATGCTGTTTAAAATGTACCCTGATTCTTCATGTATCACTTTTATGCTATGGTTTTGTAAACAAAAGAATTAACTGGCACTCCTCAGTATACAGTCATGATTTCTGGGTGTTTCCTGCTCCGAGTGTCAGGGGCCTGCGGGAAGGGAGCCAGCATGAGGCTCCTGCACTTCGATGGAGGTGCAGGACCAGATGAGGCTGTGCTGTGGGCCAGTGGGCGGGAGGAAGCTGTTGCCACCTGCAACAGCAGGAAGACCACCTGCTGACAGCAGCTGCAGGCCTCTGTGCCTCTGGCAGGGTTGCTGGGGAGAGAGAAAGCTCGGGGAAGTGGACTCAGCACCCTGAGGGGTGGCCGTGAGAGGGGGTCTGACTGCAGCTGTGTCCCCAGGTGTTCCCCATGACGAGCTCGGGGGCGCCCATCAGCGAATACCCGTTCATAAGGACAGGCCTGCTGGGGTTCGTTGGTCCTGGGGGGCTCGTCTTCGTGGTGGGCAAGATGGATGGCCTCATGGTAGTCAGTGGCCGCAGACACAACGCCGATGACATCGTGGCAACAGCCCTGGCCGTGGAGCCCATGAAGTTTGTCTACAGAGGAAGGTTGGTGGCGCTTGTCTGCAAATTGTGTACATTTTTCTGTAGACCACATTTTTTATGTAGGTAAGAAAAGTTTAAAAGTTGCATAAATGCCTCAGATTTATTGTGACTCAGTTTCCTCTTCTGTGCAATTGAAGCAGCTAGACTCAGTGACCTCTGAGAGTTCATCTAGTTCTGAATGTACAAGATTTTATATTAATTTTCTAAGCCCCATGAATATAGTTTCATTCACTTTCCCTGTAAGTTAAGTAATTATCCATCTGAAAACTTACTTTTAATAAATAACTCCAGAAATTAAAGGTCCAAATATTCATCTTGATGCAGGTCGGAAAGACCCACAGACAATGGTCGAGTCAAAGATTTGCACGGAAAAGCTGACGTTCACTGACTTCTTGCCTCTCCCTGAGTTTTCTTCTTCCCCACCTTGTCCGGCACATGGCAGAGGCTCAGTAATGCATTAGATTAGTCGCTGCAGCTCTTGAGTGTTTTTCCTAACTTGAAGGAAGCTGTAACTGCTGTAGAATCCTATTTTAGTCTGGCAAGCTAATGGGAGTGGGAGAAAGTGGATACTTGGGTGTAACATTGCCACCTTTGAATTGTCTTTAAAACTACAACCTGTTTGTGCAAAGAGGTATGCTGGAGTTTTGAGCTGACACAGTTGTGTGCTCACTGCACAAGCACATGTATTTAGCAGAAAACCATCAGTTCCCAAACAGGAAGCTGCTACTGATTTGGAGAATATTACTTCACAGGTGCAAACTCAACATGTGACTGTGTGGCTCTCTAAACATCAGCAGGTCTGATAATCATACGCTAACTCCCTCTGTACTGGATGGGAGAAACCTGCCCCCAAAACCCGTGGGCACTGGGAACGGGCTCCAGGGGTGGGTGTGACCTCCCCGCAGCTGTTCTTGTAGTAAGCGCAGGAGTTTGGCGTTGCAGCCTTGGGAAGTAGCGGTTGGAGCTGCAGTCTCCCGAGCTTTGTGGTTGATCGCAGTTATGGAATTCCTCTTTGTGAGAGCGTCCGGAGGCCTGCTCACCGCGCATCCCTCTGTCCCTGCAGGATAGCCGTGTTCTCGGTGACGGTCCTCCACGACGACAGGATAGTGATTGTGGCCGAGCAGAGGCCGGACTCCACGGAGGAGGACAGCTTCCAGTGGATGAGCAGGGTGCTCCAGGTCGCCGCCCTGCCCTCCAAGTGCTGCTCTGTCTCGTGTTCAGCTTCCCTTTTTCATTAAGATGATGGCCGGGCCCTTGCCCGTGTGGTGTTCCTTTTCCCTTCCCCCCATTTGACCGGAAGCATGTCCAGTGTCTTTTGCAAGTCCTGTGTAAAACTATTCAGCTTAATGAGTTTAGTTAAAAAAATAAATAAATGAATAAGTTCTCTTACTTTGGTGTGTTTGCCCCGGGAACAGTGTGCATACCACACATACTTCTGTGTGTTATAGACAGTATTTTGCATGATACACATATTTACCAGGTGTTTCTGTTTATAATTCCTGTTATAACATGATTTCCTCTTTCTTAATTTCCTAGGCAATTGACAGTATACATCAAGTTGGAGTTTATTGCCTGGCCTTGGTGCCAGCAAACACCCTCCCCAAAACCCCGCTTGGTGGGATCCATTTGTCAGAAACGAAGCAGCTTTTTCTGGAGGGCTCCCTTCACCCCTGCAACGTGCTGATGTGCCCCCACACCTGCGTCACAAACCTGCCTAAGCCTCGACAGAAGCAGCCAGGTGTGTCCACCACCCTGTATGGTTTGTGCAGGAGCTCAGGCTGGTTCTCTGTGCTGCGCCCATGTGGGAAAGGCTGCGCTAGGTGATCCTGGGCCTTTTCTTGCCTTTATGCTCCCCACAGGGTCACACACTGTGGGGAGTCACTGCTTATCCCATAAGGGGTGTTTCTGCCCAAGGATGGATGGATACAGCAGAGCCTGTCAGCGCTGGTCCCATGGGTGTGTGTGGATGGAGAGAGGTGCCCAACCCTCTTGGTGGGACATGAAGCATTCCATCTGGATTAGGGTTTTGCACAGCTGCCACTGGGCGGCTTCTACCAGGCACAGTCTCCTCATGCACAGAATGGGAGTCATACATCCCTATGTGTTTCACGAGGCCCATCTGGGAATCAGGGCAGATAACACATGGGGAATTCTACAAATTCACTGTGGCATAGTTATACTAGTAAACATTTGTCTAGTACTTTGCAGTTTGGGAGCACGTTGTCCATTGTCTGACTTGACCCTCATAGCAACTAAGTCGATCGTGCTCTGTGAGTTTCTACACAGTTACCAACAAAAGGCAACTTACTGCAAGAATACACTGGATTGTGAGGTAGGCACTCTTCTGTCCCTGTAGCGACGGAGGGTCCCAGGGCTGAGATGTACAGACAGGGCCTCAGTGGCAACCTAAACCAAAACTCAGGCCGCAGTGACAGGGCAGCAGCCCATAGTGCACAGTGCAGACTAGCCACTGTCCTCATCGGGGCGACTCACTTCTCGTGGAACCCGCGCAGTGGATGGATGCTCCTGTATCCACAGTACACATGAGGAAGTTCAAAAACAAAGCAATTTGGTTGTCCACAAACCATCTAAATTTTAGGGGCTCTGTTTTAAGCATCTAAGAACACCCTTACACAAAAATGGCATCGTGAGTACATAAGGCATATTCTGCAATTACATGGAATCCAGCCTTGAGAGGCTGCTACAAACTGCCCAAAACCAGAGACTCCAGCAGGCAGGAGCCCAGGGCACTGTGTAGGCTGTTCTCCAAATTTCAGTCCTGCCTTGAGGCACCCTCCTTCTCCCACATAGCTGTGACAAATGGGACATTTTATGCATGTCTGAGGAAAGGATGGGTGGCCCTGCTCTCACTTGGATGGTTGACGAGAGGACACCAGGCACAGAGCAGCCTCGGCCCCACATCGTCCTTTCGGTGAGCTCGTGCCTGGAGCCAGGTGATGCAGCATGGCTGTCATGGTGACCGGCCCACTGTGAGCCTCGTTCCGGGCCACCTCACCCCGATGTAGTAAACAGTACGACACCTGCCCTGAGCTGTAGACGTGCACTTGTCCTTTATCGAAGGGTTATTGAGAATTTGACTTCATAGTGGCCTTGAACTCGTTTCATCAAGCCAAGGACTATGCACAAGTCTGTGATGTCACCTTTGCTGTTTTACACTGCAGTCCTCTGGGCACGTGCGTCTGTCCCAGACACGCTCTTACACACTCACAGACTCTCACACTCGCTGGTGGGATACTCTCATAGAACTTCCAGCCTTTTCCTAGAAAATGTGTCTGTCTAGGCTTATGTGTTTAATGAAAAGAAAATGTGGACGACAGCATGTTAAGGAAGCTGAAGGATACGTAGGGCTTCTAGCAGTTAGAAATTTTGAAAAAGTTTTTGTAGTTCTTTAAGAAACTTCTTCCTTTCATGGAAAGAAAAGCTATCAGAAAAGAGTGTACCTACTGTCCTCTTTCCAAGTGCTGTCATACTCCAGGGACAGAGCAAGGGGAGCGGAGCCAGCAGCAGTGAAGCGACAGAGAACAGGCCTCACAGCAGCTCTGGGTTCACCCTGAACCTCTCACTGTGGCCTGACAGGCCCTAAAACCTGTTCGGTCAGTAAGATACATGGATAAGTGGTCTGTATCCTGTCCCTTCAGCAGTGATACTCTCTAAATCTATCCTGAGAGATATTTATTAAAAATGTACAATATTTTGTTGATAGTCAACTCTTATGATATGTGATAATACGAGAGAACAAGAACAGAAATAATCCAGAAATCTTTACTTAGTGAAGTACGTCATGTTTTTAAATTCCATATTTGTCTTCTGTGTTACTTTTTATAATCACGACTATGAGGGGATGTCAGTACCCCCGGTTCACACTAACGGGACAACACAGGAAACATCAGTTCTACAGAACCCCATTCATGGCTCATTTAAATTCACTGTCATGATCATTTTGGTCACTTCTTTGAAACTCTGCTATAATACGATTTATTTAAAGCAAACGCTTCCGAAGGGTTTTCCCAGGGTAGGATCCATACCAATGTGGGAAGTCGTGTTGCAAGGAATTTTGTTTTTGTTTCCTTATGTGCACGCCTCTGTGTCTTTCCAGAAATCGGCCCCGCCTCTGTGATGGTGGGGAACCTGGTCTCTGGGAAGAGGATTGCCCAGGCTAGCGGGCGAGACCTGGGTCAGATCGAGGACAATGACCAGGCCCGGAAGGTAGGAGCCTGTCAGCCTCAAGGAGTGGCTGCCCTGACTTCCCCACTTGGCCGGTTCCACATCTGTGCCCGCTCATTTGGGAATCCCGGTCCCATCATAGATTCCCCGACCGCTTGTCTCGGACCACCCCCAGCCCCACTCGAAGCCCACACGGCCTCCCAGTGACCTTGCCTGAAGCCTCAAGGCTTCCTTCCCCTGGTCTCTGGGATACAGGTGAGCAGTCCAGAGCCAGGGCTGGGCACCAGCCCTCCTCATATCAGCATCAGGGCTGCCAGAGAAGTGCCCAAGCCCCTTTCCACCACAGACATTACACGGTATGCCACGTGCATCTGCGAGTCCCCATTGGAACCACTCGGCCCTGAGAATGCTTAGTTCGCCAGAGGCCTGGTTCTGTGTGGGCTATCAGGAAATGTGACCAAATCACCACTTAAAGTATCACCAGTTTGAGGACATGCAGTGACATGTTAACCGAAGCATCAGATCACCATGTGCCCCCCCACAGCATAGTGCATTTCTATTAATAAAAGGGGTTAAGGGGGGCTATACATGGATGTTTCCTATATCCTGACATAAATTGAGGCCATTCTTTTCACTGTGGACTGAATCAATGCAATGCATATAGTTGGTGTAATTTGCAGTACAGTTTAATAACATCAGGGTATTACCATTTTAAAAACTTAGAAGAGCCCTTTTTTTTTTTTTTTAACAGGATAGATCTGATTCTCTCATTGTAGCACACAGAAATCAACATTGCATCTTCTGGAAGTCCCAGAAGAAACGGTTTTCCATATCGGCTGTAAGGAAAATAGTTCTCCCATCCTTGGGCAGAATTTCACGAAACTTCCCTGACCAGGGCTGTGCAGCACCCGCCCTTTGAGCTGAGAATCTGAATCAGGTGCAGTGAGTTCTAAATCACTGCAAGAGAGAAGTTACAAACACTTGCTCGTTCTGTCAGTTACATATTTGTCAGGGATTTTCCTAAACACGAATGTCCTCATTTCTCTGTGGAGAAGTGTGCTATGTTAAGACACCCAAAAGCACTCAGACTCTATCGGGTCCGATATTGAGACTGCCCCAGCCAAACGCAATGGCCTGACCCTAACACCCGTGCTTTGTTCCAGTTCCTGTTTCTCTCGGAGGTCTTGCAGTGGAGAGCACAGACCACCCCGGACCACGTCCTCTACACGCTGCTCAACTGTCGGGTGAGGGCCGAGCTCGCGTGTCCCAGTTGCTCTGAGCAGGGTCCCGGGAGGTGCTCTCCTTCTGTCTCATGTTTCCGATTTTCTCCCTTCACTTCAAGCTTGCATGAATTCCTTTTATTTATTTAGTTTTTGCTGTTTTGACTAATGAGAATTTCTTACTTAAGGATTGCTTTTAAATAAAACAATTTGTGCATCTATATATACCAATGTGTGTGTGTAGATGTTTTAGCAATCCTGTTTGTACCAGTTCCCCAAAAGATGAGTGATTAATGATATTTACAGAGAACAATTACAGATTTATAAGATACTTGTTTTTATTTTGATTACTAAACTACTTTTTTATAAATAAGTTATGTGTTTATTACAGACTCTTAGGAATGAAAATTGTTTCTAAGTATAAAGTTCCTGTTTATATTTCGCATTAGAAAACCAAACTCGTCAAATATTGTTCCATAATAGTACTTAGGAGTAAGGCCTTAAATAGATAAGCAAATATTATTAACAATAAAAATTAAATGAGGCCAAGGTGGGAGGATCGCTGGAGGTCAGGAGTTCGGGACCAGCCTGAGCAAGAGCAAGACCACATATCTACAAAAAATAGAAAAATTAGCCAGGTGTGGTGGTGTGCACCTGTAGTCTCAGGTACGCAGGAGGAACGCTTGAGCCCAGGAGTTTGAGGTTGCAGTGAGCTGTGCTGATGCTACTGCATGCTAGCCTGGGAGACAGAGCAAGACCCTGTCTCAAAAAAAAAAAAGTAAAAGTCTTAATATGTTTGTTAACTTTTCTTTTTTGCTGTGGAAGTTAGGTTTGAAAAATAGATTAAAAACTTAGGTCTTCTTAACAAGTACAGGCACGTGCAACTCTTTAAAAAGTCATGGCTGTTCAAAATTGCCGAATATCAGAGTCCTAGTGTGCAAAGGAATCTCTTGCCCTTTGGAGCAGTAGAAGAAAGACAAAAAGAAAAGCACAGTAGCCTGTTCCTGGCTCTCCAGTGTGGCTGTCCAGTCATCGGAATTCTTTGCGTGTGATTTAGTTCAGCTGAGGAGGAACCCCTCGTCATCCTCTCTCCTCGCGGCCAGAGGAGGTGCCGGCTGGACCCCAGTTGTCCCTCATTCACAGAATCTGCCCAAGGAAGAGTCTTTAAAAATAGTAATGCCCGTTTTCGCCACTTATGTTGGCCCCTCCCCTCGTGGCAGCACAGGCTGCAGCGTGCAGTGCTCTGAGGACCCAAGTTACCGAGAGTGTGGCGTCCAAAGTGCCCGCCTCGGTTCTTCCTCTCTGCTCTGCGCTGACCCGCCGTCTGCCCGGAACGCAGAGGAGACCCCTCCTGATGAGCCGTCTCATTTGCCTTCTGCGGTTCTGTGACGCTGTCCTGAGTTTCCTTCAGTTCTCCTTCCCTAGCGTGCTTGGTCCTCTCCGTGTGCGGACAAACAGGTGACATTCGTTCTAATGACAAGTCACTTGCGTGTCCACAGTGTCATCGTTTGGCAGGTGTGCGCTGCCTGTCCAGCACCGGGTCGCCGTGTGCGGCCAGCGCCTCTGTCTCAGGCATGTGTTTCTGTTGAGTACGTGTTTGGCCACTCTCTACCTCCTTGGTCATGGCTCATTTGAAATGGTCAAATCATTAGGTTTGTAGCCAACTCTTTTGACCTTTTTTTAAAATCTGCAGTAACTTCTTTAGGATTTTAAAATGTAAATCCATTTGGCTTTTTCTTCAGTCCTCAATATTTTTTCAGTTATTTGATTTAATGTAAAACTTTAAAAATGGTTCCAAATTTACAGTCAATGGCACTGAAATTTGTTTTCTTTAGAATAGAGGTTGGCTGGTTGATTTCCCTGCATTACCATTCTGTTGAGATACCTCCCAAGGTTTCTTTTAGGAGAAATCGTTTCTAATTTCTCTGGTGAAATAATTTTACCTAGAATCTTCTTAGCCTAGTGGGTTGCAGTATGGAAACCCCAATGTTTCCCACGAATGTCGGTAAGGATGCCAGAGAACAGTGACAGTTACCTGAGGATAAATGGCCACAGCTTCATGGGACCACTCCCCTAGGACATTTCATGTTTTCCTTAACACCTAGTACTTGGGAAATGAATGGCTTAACTGAAAATTAGTGGTATTTCTTTTGAGATAAAAGGTTCTATTAACCCAAAAACACATGGTAATGAACGGTGTCTGAAGGGCCAGGCGTGACCTGAGTCAACGTGGGGAGGTGTCCTGCTAACCCTCGCAGGCTGAGGCAAAGAGGGAAGGAGAGAGACACGGTAACCACTTAGCCAGTGCGGGCGGTTGGGCCGGCCCCTCCTCTGGCGCCTCCCTGAGCGCTGGAACGCGGGAGAGACAGGGAGGACTCTTGCTTCCTGCTGACCGACAGCGGGGTCACCGTGTCCCACTGAACATGTGTAGTGTTCATCAACGTGTCCTTTGCACGCCAGAAAGTCACCTGCAGGTGTCTCCCGATGACACAGCCCACCCCCGCTGTGGAAAAGAAACTGCCTGTATCGGACTCAGCTGAAACCGTGTGTGCCTTTCTGGCACGGCACCTTCTGAAGGACTCCTGAGGATAAAAGATAATTCCAAATCAGCCTGCGTGCTGCCTCGAGAACCCGATTCCTGAGACGGGCACCCTTATCGCAGGGCATGACTGGGAAGCTTTGCCGTTCATTTTTGTATGAACCTCAAAAAGTGGTAACCAGTATCATGAAAATTGTGTTTCAGAAGGTTACCAAAGATAAAGGATAGCATGCCAGTTAAATTTCACATTTCATAAGTACCCATAGGTGGGGATTTTTGTGAACCAGAATCAAAACATATTTTCAGATATGCTCTTGGCTGCTGGTTGTGAGACTTCCAAGCCTCTGAAATCCCAGGACCCCAGAAAGTAGGCAAACCACAGGTTTTGTCATTGGCAGAAAAGCTGGTTGTCAATGGGGGATCAGCTTCAGCTGTCCAGAAGTTGGACGAACCAGACTGGAAGTGCTGCTGTTTCAGACAGGCCGAAACGGGGTGGTGTGGGGCAAGGGGCTCCCACGTGGTGAGAAGGGCCCCCAGTGGGAACGGGAGGGTGGGCCACTTCTGCCATCGCTTTCCCCTGAGACAGCCGCCCGCGGGCCATGAGCCCTATTTGTGTTCCACGGTGACGGGGCCGGGGGGGGGCCTGCGGAGCACCCAGCACACTCCAGCGTTGAGGCCGGACTCGGACAGGCCCGTGGTCCCCGGGCCTCTGCTGCACCTCTTGGTTCATTCACTTTGAAGAGCCAGAGGACGTCAAGGCAGAGGCATGTGTGTTCTGGTTCGTATGAACAGGCGTGTGCTGTGTGCACAAATGCCCGGAGGAACCGTCTGACCTCGAAGGCCCCACCTGCTGACGCCGTGGCTGGGTTCATGGAGTCCTGTCTCACACGCCTCTGTCTTCATCTTTGCCGCGTTCTGCTCTCTGACTTCTACTTCATGTATCTGCTTCTATTTTCTTACTTTTTAACCTTCCGCTGAGGAGAGGTAGTGGAGGAAAGTGTGTGTGAGCAGGCCCAGTTCAGGGCAACGTGAGCTAGACCTCCTCCGTCAGAGGGCGTGTAGGTCAGAGAGGGAGCACGTCCACCCCACGGAGCCAGCTGTGGTCATCAGTTCTGTGAGCACTTTTGGTGGAAGTCAGGTGCTGGCGTTCACAGCCTGATGCATCAAAAAATGTCCTCTGACACCCCAGGCCCCGCTGCCCGTGCGTGTGTGTTCCTGATGCTGCTGTGCTCCCCCGACCCTGCCTGCCAGCCCCGCGCGGTCGCTCCTCTTCCCACGTGCAGCGGCCTCAGTTGCTGGCGTGCAGCCCCTCGAGAAGGGCTCGGCCCGACTGTGGGGCACCCCCTGCGGCCTCTGGAGGCCTCCTGACGCTGCACTGCTGGCCAGAGGCTGCTGCTGCTTCGGGAAACGATTCACCACTTTAAGATAGAATCTGATCATAAAGAAGCAGCTTTTAAAATAGCCATAGACAACAATCTCTTCACATCTTGGAATGATGCAAATAAACTATAATTGTAAACTGTATCCTGAGGAAAAACTTTCTTTGGTTAGTTGTGTGTTTATAATTTGCAACTTACTTATATTTTTCTTTACAGTTTAAACCTATTTTGACATTTCTTAGTATGTATCTTGTGGCTGCTCTTCCCTAACCCTTTCTAAGGTATTTTTTGGTTCAAATGTGTTCTCTGCTTCTACATACTTAAAAACTCCACCTGAAAATGTATTTGGCAATTCTTGTTTTCTTTAGGTTTTTTGGGGGGTGGTGGTTACTGCCTTTGTTGGTTTTGATTTTTGCTTTCTGACCTTGATTTCAGATGTCCTTCTAAATAAACATTTTAAATTAGTCTTATTTATCAGTGTATGAATCCTGAAGGTTTACTAGTAATTCTCACTGCCCGTGGCAATAACACAAGTCCCAAAATTAGTAATTTTTTTTTTAGTTCAGATGATTTTTTGGAAAATATTTGTTACCTCAAGTGTATCTAGACACCTATTTGACCTGTGCTTCTTACCTAGTTGGAAGAAAACAGGATCAACTTCTAACAGACACAGGGTCTTGAGGGAATGGTGCAAACATTCTAAACTTGACTGGTGGTGGCTGTACAACTCCTCGAATGCACTAAAAACCACTGGATTACACATTTTAAGTAAGGGAAGTGCATGATATCTTTATAAGCTATTGTGCTGAAAGAATCTCCCTTACCCACCTGTCCCTCGATCCTCAGGGTACAATAGCGAACTCGCTGACGTGCGTGCAGCTTCACAAGCGAGCGGAGAAGATAGCCGTGATGCTGGTGGAGAGAGGGCACCTGCAGGATGGGGACCACGTCGCCTTGGTCTACCCACCAGGTAAGCAAGCAGGGGCTGGCTTCGCCCCAGAGACGGCCAGGCCCGCGACCGCATGGCAGGCACTCGGCACGCTGTTGGTGTGGGGTAGTGTTGCTGTGTGATTGCCAAAAATGTATCCTCCTGGATTCTAACTGGGCTCATTTGCGTCTAGTTACTCCCGCTCACAGGGACCAGGCTACGTGTTATGCTACTTTTAGAAGCTTAAATCAAGTGATATTTTCAAAGATATTTAAATCTAAATTTGTTTTATTAGATATCTGAGGTAGTTCACTTAACCAGTAGTGGTTAAATCTTTACTAAATTTGTCATTACAGAGTAGAGTAGTTCCTTAGAGAAATTAAACTTCTAGGCTGCTTTGGCATCTCACACCTAAAATAACAGGCCACGTGAAATGGATCACCAAAGCTTACCAAAACCCACAGGGGTGGAAGGGGTCTGTTAATTGTCTGACTTTTCCCAGACTAGTATTATGCCGAGAGGGATGGTGGCCGTTAAGCAATGTGACTTGCTTCAAGTAAGAATTTTTGTTTTCTCCTTGTGTAGGAATAGACCTTATTGCAGCATTTTACGGTTGCCTGTATGCAGGCTGTGTGCCGATAACCGTCCGCCCCCCACACCCACAGAACATCGCAACGACGTTGCCTACCGTCAAGATGATCGTGGAGGTAACATACCTGGAAGGGTTTGGGCGCCTCACCTTCCGACCCGAGTGCTGAGCCTGCAGGTCGCAGACCCTGAGGTCTCCCAGGGAGGTGCTTGCTGTGGGAGTGTGTGTCTGGGCTCAAAGCAATAGACAGGGAAGGGCCTCCACCTTCAGGGAGCTGGTAATCCAGTTCTAGAAGGGAGATTTAGACTTGTGCATGGAGGCAGAGGCCAGGTGGTAGCAGTTACTGCAGCACGTCTAGATCGAAGGCACCTAGAGAACAGTTCCCTGGAAAGGACGTTGCTACCGTTACTGGCTTCTCCCCAAACACCGGTGAGAAAGCAGTGCGTTTTTAAGTTATTGCCTCGAGATGTAGAAGTTTCCCGTTCCTTTTTGAAAGTACAGATTTATTTTAAATTTTTTGCACCTGGGGAAGTTTAAGAGGATTAGGATATGTTTTTCCCCATTGGAGGAGGAACCACAGGAACAGAATAGTTTGGAGACAGAGAATGCTGATGTCCTGTCCCACCGGGAAATGCTCGTGGGTAGTTATGTTGGGGCACTCCCATGGCAGTCTCTCCCGTGCTGCGTCTGGGTGTGTGTGACATTTCTGATGCGACAGAGCTCACAACGCGAGCATTTAGTTTCGATGCCCTTTTCTGCGTGTGATCATGACTCTGTGGCTGCTGCTCCGTCAGACTGCCAGCTCCCTTGGACCTCAGCTGGCCGTTAGCACGAGGCAGCTCTTGGGAGCAGCAGCTGCCTGTTCAAGCCACATGGTTTCAGTATGCGTAATGAGACATCTTCCTCTGGGGTCCACATTGGCTCCCTCTGCCCTTTGCTCTCTGATCCCCAGGTGAGTCGCTCCGCCTGTCTGATGACAACACAACTGATCTGTAAATTGCTGCGGTCCAGGGAGGCGGCAGCAGCCGTAGATGTCAGGACGTGGCCCCTCATACTGGACACAGGTCAGTACTGGACCTAGCTGGATAAATTTGTTTGCTCATGTGGCTTTGAATTAGGTCAGATATGCTAATAGCTTTGTTTTGCTATCTAGATGATTTGCCAAAGAAGCGGCCTGCCCAGATCTGCAAACCTTCCAATCCTGATACCTTAGCTTATCTCGATTTTAGTGTGTCCACGACTGGGATGCTAGCTGGCGTAAAGGTGAGTGGCGGAGGCTGTGTGACGGGCAGTTGACAGCCATGTGTTGATTGTTAGTGTGCGTCCACGTGTAGTCCATGTGTGGGTGTACATACATATCCATTCGTGCTGTGAAGTGCCTGACCATTTCAGTAGTTAACTAGGCTGTTTCCAAACGTTCCAAGTATTTTTGTATGTAAACACAGCCTCATTAGCCCATGATAGAATACTGTGTACGTTTTTATTCTTTGCTGGTTCTCAAACCCTGATACCCTGTTGTCAATCTCCGCATACTACAGTGTCTTGTTTTTTTAACTTGGGCTCCATTATGACACACCAGATTGCTACTCAGTGAAGCTGCAGTGATCTTTTTCCTCTCAAAGAGGGGAACTACTAACGTGCCACCCAGAATCAAGACCCTCACAGCTCAGGTGGTACCCTTGTCAAGGCACTAAATGGAGCTGGGCGTTGGGTTCCCTGTGCCCTCCGTCCCCCAACCTGCCTGGTGAGCTTGCTGTGCTTACCTCATTTACCTCCACGCTCCATCTGCCTTTCAGAATTTGAGGTGATACCCCAAATTAACTACAGTAGGAAATACAGTAATTTTTCAAAAGCCTTTTAAAGGAAAAAAGTATCTTCAGACCAAGATGAATTAGTTACTGTAGCACTGAGGTTAGTTTGAGCCTCCTCCTGCCATAGCCAGAGGAGGGGTGTGTACTTTTGATCATAACAGGTCCATGGTTTGCAAAAGTGGGAGGTACAATATTGAACCTTGATGCAATAAAGATATTTCCACATGAAACAGCAATAATGTGACCTGTGTTTACTACTTCCTGGCGATTCCATTTAATCTAAGTTATATACCCTAGGAAACCCAGAGAGATGAATAGCTAGACTTTCAAACTTATAAAAGTTTTTCTTGAACTTTTGACCATTTAATTTGTTTCATGAAATACGTTGTGGTGTCAGTTGATGAAAAACCCACGTGCTGCAAGTATTGAGAAGCATGAAGCACAGTTGAGACTGTCTGTCTTGTTCTGCTCTGGGTGGGTGTGTCCCTCCAACCTCTGTGGACTCATAGGTTGCAGAGGTGACCATTTTTCCCAGAAAGAAATTTCCATTTAATTTCAGCTTTTGGACGAAAATGTTATTGAGGCTTCAATTACATACCTTAAAATTTGGGAGAGACAAGTTTGTCCAGTAAACTATTTTCTCCATAATAGGCACTATAGAATGTCTGATTTTGTATGAAACCCATGAGTATGTGTTTATGTTTAATTTAAGTTTTATATTACTTTACCTGTTTAAAAGTATGATTTGAATTCCAAAGGCTCCTAACAGATCCTAGATAAACACATATTCAGGCTCGACAAGGAGGTCGTGTAGAGAACCTTAGCACCTGCAGTTTACTTTAGACTGATCGCCTCATGGATTTTCTCAAAGGGTATTTTGGAGCTCTTGGTGGCTCTTCCTTACTTCTGAGTCTTACTCTGGGTCACCTTCGCTACACTCTCTGTTGACGTGTGCCCAGGGGATGGACGCTCATTTTAACATCAGCCAAAGTAAAGCTGTGCTGGAAGGTAAATCTGCCCAAGATAAGTCACACAACACACAACACATCCCAAAAATAAATGCAGTTAAGCTCCCCCCAACCCTCCCTTAGGGTAGATCGTTAGAGTTTGTGTTTTGGGCTTTTGGAAAACTAATTTTTTATCCAAGTCTGTGTTTATCTTAATAAGAATTGGGAGTTTTTCTTACTTAGGTTCTAGAAAAGCAGTCCCACTTGGGCTGTTTGCTTTTTCATGTTGGCAGGGTCGTAAGATTGAAATGAGCTTAGAGATTGAGCATTGAACTTCCTTAGTTGCTTTTTAAAAACCTGTTTCCATCCCTGTTAGTCTGTTGAAGTCATCCCCAAGACCCAGGAGGCTGTGTAACCGCCGGCCAGGGTGGTGGGGGCGCCTTCTCCCTGCGATCACGCAGCTCTGGGCTTCCCAGCAGATCCTGAGGCCGGGGCTTACTCTTTTTTATACCTCTAGCACCTAGCGCAGGGCCTAACGCGGAGCGAGCACTCAGTACGGTGGCATCTGCAGAGCTGGGCTGGAGAACCCGGCTCTCAGCTGTGAGTAGAGCCTCACACCGGCGTCCGTTCGGTAAAGGGCTGCCTTCATGGCTGATCTGTGGGTGTTTTGGTAGACAGCATTTTACTAACTCCTGGTCTAGGGAGGCAGGAGGTGAGAGGAACGTTTTGTAAATCCAACTTTGTTTCTCTTTTAAACAAGTATTGTGGCTTTAAAAGCAAGCTAAGAAGGATTACTTATGTTTTATATTCTAGAGTAATTCTACATTCCCCTGTATGAATTTAGTAACGTATCCATGATGAGACCTTCTCCTGGGCAGAACCTGTACAATGAGTGATCTCCGCTCCCGGGTTCTCTCACGTCTCTCGCTGGAGTGATGAATGAGTGGGAACCAGGCGTTTAGCTGGATTTCCCCGATTTTCACCAGGCACTGTGCTAGTCCCTTAGTGGTTTAGCTCTGGACGACGTTCCACTTCAGATTGGCATGTGACATGTTTTAAAACCGTGCAACATGGTACAGTTTTCTGTGCTGCTTTTACTTCCTGTTTCCTCTTAGGTTTGTTTGTCTAGAAACCTCCTGTGAGAAAATTGATTTTATTAAATATATTCTATAGTATTTCAAAATAACTCACATTAGGTCCTGACTGCGGTAGCTCTGTTACTGGGATTGGAAAATGGAAGGGGGCAGGGGTTCTGCTCTGTGGCTTCGATGACGGTGGGTGGGATTCCAGCTGCTGTCTCGCCGTGGTGGGTGGGAGAGGCAGGCTTCTGACTCCAGGGCTAACTTACATGACCTTCAGCAAATTCTTTAACTTCTCTGAGCCTCCATTTCCTGATCGTCTAGATGGAGTGGTTTGTCCAGCATGTCTTACCGGTCACCTGTTGCACAGCAGGTGCTGTGTCACGCCCTGGAGATGCCCCAGGAATGAGGCCTGGTCCCTTGCGGAGCTGGGAATGAACCGTGGTGTCTCCACCTACCTTACAGGCCGTTGTGGAGGTCACATGAGGACCCCTTTGTGTTTAACCTGCTGTTCAAACCTAGGACATCCTTGTCTCAGTCACTAGACTTATCGGATCCTGGAGGACCAGGGGCTTTGAGTGTGGTTTACTTGTTGAGAATGGGAACAGCAGTGAGAACATCAGGCCACTCCCCCTGACACCACATGGCCCGGGGTGGGCCGCAGTTGTCCCTGGTCCTGAAAGTGTCTTTGGGCATTTAGTGTCAGGTCCTCTGTGTTCAGTGCAGCCTGTTGCCTTATAGTTGTCTTCAGACGTCAGGTCCCATGCATTTAATCTGGCCTTGTTGCCTTACAGATGTCTCATGCAGCCACCAGTGCCTTTTGCCGTTCTATTAAGCTGCAGTGTGAACTTTACCCCTCTAGAGAAGTGGCCATCTGTTTGGACCCTTACTGTGGACTTGGATTTGTCCTCTGGTGCCTCTGCAGGTGAGATTCCTCTTTCATATCTTTTTTTAAAAAAAAGAAATCACGCTCGCTCCTTTCTAGACCTTTGGCCCGGTGGGGCAGCCCTGAGCGTAGACATCCCTAGCAGGCCTGGCCTGCAGAACGGCAGAACTGTCTTCGAGCCTCTTCTGATGGGCCCAGCTCTTGGGGACACAGCAGTGCCCGTGGTGTACCCCACTTTCTGCAGCATCTCGATGCAGTTTTGGGGGAACCTACAGAGGCAGTAGCCCCTGAGGGCATCCCGAGAGTTGTCTGCTGTGGCCTTTCATTTCTCACGGAGGACAACCGGGCTTTGGGCTGGGTTCTGTGCCTGTGATTCCTGGTGGTCATGCCTGGCCTGGAATTTTTCTGGGATCGATGGTCACTGCAGGCTTTTGCCTCCTTCAGGCTTCTCCCTGACTATCGTTTGGAGGAGCACGTCCAGAAGCGAGTCCCTGAGGGACGAGCTCACCTCTGTGCTGTGCACTCTCCGCTGGGCAGCCAGCTTGGAGCCTGGCTCGTAGCAAGTGCTCAGCAAATATTTGTGGGGTGAATGAATGACCAGTTAAACCAAATGGATGTCTCTTGGCATTTTTTTTTTTCTGATTACACATATATGTTTCATTGTAGAAATTTTAGAAAATATAAAATAATACAAAGAAGAAAATAAAGCCATCAGTAATCACACTGCCTAATAAAGAGTGGTACCAATAAATAGCCACTGTTAGTACTTTGGTAGATAGTTTTTCAGAGTTTATTTTCTAATGTAGCATGCTGTTTTATAACATTTCAAACATACATAAGGGCGTGAAGTCTGCTGTGATAAACACCAGTGACCACCAGCTTCATGGGTTCCAACATTGTATCAATTTTGTTTCATCTATCAGTCTACTTTTTTCCCCCTTTTTTTAGCTGGGCATTTTGAAAGTAACACAAACATGATACAATTTCCCTCAAATTTTTATGCATACAATTTTATAAATAAATGTACATTAAAATCTTTATGAAACTGAGGTGCTACACTATGAAATTCGTCATAATTTTATTTTTCTTAATATCCTATAGTGGATATTTTCTCATGTCCTAAACACTGTTCTAAAACAATTATTTTTAATGCATTCATAATATTTAATAGTATTAATTGGTTAAAAATCCAATCCTATATTTTTGGAAAACACTGACATTCTCATTAGGACAATTAAACTTTGTGAGAAACCAAATAGAATTAAATAAATGAAATATTTAATGATTTTTGCCTTAATCCAAGAGGCAGTAGGATTGCGAGTCATTTTCTTCCTTGGGAAATAGTCAGAACATCCAATTGCCACAGCCGGGCCGCAGCGCCCTTAGATGTATGTGTCCAGCCGAGCAGCGGGGCAGAGGTCTGTTCTGAACAACTGCCTTTGTCAGGTGACTGCATTTCATTTGGCAAAGTGCACCAGCACAACTGAGGCTGGCAAGCGGGAGACTCCCTGTTCTGCAGGCTGACCAGGCTGACACCCCCGGAATCCAGAGGAGGTATCTGTGGAAGGGAAAGTAAGTTCTCAATGTGAATCACTAATAAGAGTAGAGACTCTTTAAGGGGTTTCCAGGTTCTGATGTACCTTTATTTAACTGACATCTTTTCTGCAAATTAATTCGGAAGTCACAGAATCACAGCATTCTGTTGGTTGCCCCTGCAACAGTAAAAATAAACACACAATAGCCATAAACCTCTTCAGTTTCCAAAATCCTCTGTACAAACAGATCCCAGTGGGCTAACTTCAAAACAACAAAACAAGACAAAAGTTGGGTCTTAGATGTATAATCACTAATACAAAAGTTAAAAATAATAAAAATTTTCCTTTCACATGCAGTTCAACAGATCTGTGACTGGGATGAGGCAGGAGAGGCTCTAGGGTAGAAACCTAGAGGTGTCGCTCTCAGAGCCTGGCACGCGAGTCCGCACGGGTGGGGAGGGCAGTCTCAGGGTATCACAGCCCAGGCAGGAAGAGGAGCGTGTCCACACGGGGGGCGGCCTGGCAGGGTTGTGGGAGCCAGGCAAGGTGAGGAGGGCAGGGATCAGAGGTCCGTTCCAGCGGGGCAGCAGCAGCAGCAGAGGGAGACCAGCTTCCCACAGCAGGTTGGAAATGAGTGCAGTCGGGCATTGCTTAATGGCAGGGTGTGTTCTGAGAAATGCACCATCAGGCGATTTAGTTGTTATGCAAACATCACCGAGTGCACTCACACAAACCTATATGGCGTAGCCTACTACACACCTAGGCTGTATGGTGTAGCCCATTGCTCCTGGGCTATAAATGTGTACAGCATGTTATCATACTGGATACTGTAGACAGTTGGAACACAATGGTAAGTATTTGTATATCTAAACATAGAAAAGGTACACTAAAAATACGGTATAAAAAATAAAAAATGGTACACCTGTGTAGAGCCCTTACCATGGATAGAGCTTGCAGGGCTGGAAGTTGCTCTGGGTGTGTCAGTGAGTGGGTGGTGAGTGAATGTGGAGGCCTAGGACATTATTGTACACTACTATAGACTTTATACACACTGTACATGGAGACTACACTAAATTTATAAAGAAAAGTTTTCTTCCATAATAAATTAACTTTACTGTAAATGTTTTACTTTATAAACTTTTAAATTTTAACTTTGACTTTTTTGTAATAATGCTTAGCTTAAAACACAAACACATACGACCGTACAAAAATATTTTCTTTGTTTATATCCTTATTCTATAAGCTTTTATCTATTTTTAAGCTTTTTTATTTTTAAAATTTATTTTTTACTTTTTAAACTTTTTTATTAAAAATTAAGACACAAACACACACATTGGCCTAGACCTACACAGGGTCAGGATCACCAATATCACCATCATCCGCCTCCACTTGTCCCACTGGAAGGGCTTCAGGGGCAGTAATAGGCATGAAGCAGTTGTCTCCTGTGATACCACCACCACCTCTGGATACCTCCTGAAGGGCCTGCCTGAGGCTGTTTGCAGTTAACTTTTTAAATAAGTAGAAAAAGCACACTCTAAAATAATGATAAAAAGTATAATATAGTAAATACATAAACTGTTAACAGTTTATCATCATTGTCAAGTATTAAGTACTGTACATAATTGTGCTAGACTTTTGTATGACTGCAGTGGATTTGTTTCCACCAACATCACCACAAACGTGGGGAATGCATTGTGCTACAATTTGATGACAGCTACAACGTCACTTGGCAATAGAAGTTTTTCGGCTTCATCACAGTCCTATGGGACCATAATACATGCAGTTTGTGGTTGACTGAAACGTGCAGTGCATGACTGCGTGTATTTTACAAATGACGGAAGCCAGGTTCCTCCGTGTTGGCAGAGGGTGTTACAAGAGCAGAAAGTAAGTGCAGTCAACCCTGTGGTGCTGGACTACAGTTAGGTGTGTTATCGTGAACTCATGCGTTTCCACATATATTGATAGATTTAGAAATATGCGAACGTGTGCTGTACGTACATGCAAATGAGTACACGCACCCACGTTTCCTAGCTCTGTCTACACCCCTGCAGCGGTGAGCACACCTGCACACCTGCCCATTAAATACCATTTTCCTCTAAAATGTACTAGGGCTCCTTTGAGAAATGGCTGATTTCAGGCCTGGGACAGGACACATGCAGATGACCCTGGAGTATCTTTTTAAGCTAGAAAGTAGGGAAACGCTCAAAGAATGATGGGGCCGTGTCAGGAAAGCCAGTTTGAAGGGGCTCGCAATGGCCACACTGGGGACATTTTGAGCATCAAAATAAATAAAGACTGCAACAGATCACAACACTTTGAATACGATAGGAAATTATCCAACTATTCAGATATAAATAGATGGGCAAATTGAAAGCCTGATGGGAAACAAGGGTTTATATAGCAGGCATCCACAAAATAGTTGTTAATTATAAAGGGAAAAAGAGAAACTTCCCAGTGGGGAAGCCTGAGTCAAGTGATTAAAGCGAACGTCATCAGTAGTGATGTGGTGGCGTCTGGCCTCGCTTGGTGGGGTGGGTGAGGAAAATGGCATCACTGCTGTGACGTTCCTGCCAAGACGCTTATCCTTGGATCTCACCATGTGGAAACATCAGCCACTCAAGTTAGGGGGACAGACAGCACAACTGCCTCTAATCTTTACAAATCTTGGTGTCATGAGAGTCAGGGAAACACAGAGAAACTGCTGTTCTGTGCAGAGGGAAGCTGAAAGCCGATAGCTTAGATGCAGTGTCCAGTCTGAACTGGACCGTTTTACTACAAAAGATGTAATCGAGACAACTGGCAAAACTTGAATAGGGTCTGAGTTGGGATAGAAGAAATGTATCGGTTTTCTGATTTTGATGGCGTAATTGGTTTACATACTTCTTTGTTGGAAATACCCCCTGAAGCACTTAGGGTTGACGGGGCATTGGTTTGGTGATTCACCATCAGATGATTGAAGGGGGGAAAGTTACTTTGTACTTGCAACTTCTCTGTAACTTTATGATTGTTTGAAAGAAAAAAAAGAAAAATTAATACAAATAGTTTTTTATATATCTTCATCCTAAAGCTTCCTTTAATCATAAAGTAGAGGATTATTTGAGAATTATTGATATAATGGAATTGTTTCAAAATATTTTTTAAAATCATACCTGTTTTTAAAAAGTACATCAGCCTGTATTCATGGATTGGAAGATTCAATATTATTAAGGTGGTGATTTTCCCTAAATTATTCTATAGATTCAGTGTAATGCTTATCAGAATCTATTTTTTTTTGCACAGAAATTGACAACATGATTCTAAAATGAATATAAAGGATGCACAATATTGAAAACAATTTTGAGATAGAATAAAAGAGTTGGAGAATTCAGACTTTCACTTCCTGATTTCAGAAATTACTGGGAAGCTACACTAACCAAGGTGGTGATACTGGCATAGTGATAGAGCAGCATAGATGGGTAGATCCTGAAAGAGACTGAGAGGCCAGAAATAAACCCTTATATTTATGGTCAGTTGACTTTTTTTAAACAAAGGTACCAAAGCAATTCAATGGGGAAAAGAGAGTCTGTTCAACAAATGATGCTGGGAAAATTGGACATCCACGTGCAAAAAGATTAATTTAAACCTTTACCTGACATCATATACAGAAATTAACTCAAATGGACCATAGATCTTAATATAAGAGCAAAAATTATAAAAATTTTAGAAGAAAACACAGGAATAAATCTTCATAATGCTGGTTGAGGCAAAGAGTTTTTAGATAATGACAACAAAGGCAATAATACATAAAAGAAATTTTGATAAATTGGACTTTAATAAAATTTAGATTTTTTGCATACTAAAAGACACAGTTAAGAAAGTAGAAAGCCAGATGTGGGGAGAATATTTGCAGATCATATGTCTGGTGAAGTATTTCTAACCAGGTAGATAATGAACCCTTAAAACTCAAGAAAGCAAGCAACATGATTCAAACATGGGCAACGGATTTGAATAGACACCTCACCAAAAGAAGACATATAAATGGCCAGTAGGCACATGAAAAGATGTCCAGCATTAATGAGGGGAATGTAAATTAAGACCACAGTGAGATACTGCTTCACACCCACTAGAATAGCCATTAACCAGAAAGACAAAAGATAACGTTGAAGTCATATTTCCTGACCTCAAAACTTACACTTCAAAGCAATAGCAACCAAGAAGGTGGAAAAACTGGAATTCTCATACTTTGTTGGTGGGAATGTAAAATGGGGAAACCACAGTTTGGGCATGACCTTCCAGTTACACATACATTTACCATATGCCTGAGCGACTCCACTCTGAGGCATCCGCCTGAGGGAAAGGGAAGCGTTTGTCCACACAGACTTGATAAGAGTGTTCACGGGAGTCTTAGTCAAAAAAAGAAAAAGAAAAAACAATCCAAATGTCCACCAACAGGTGAATGAATCAACAGTATGTGCCATCTCTATACAATGGAAAACTCCTACAACGTGGATGACTTCAAAAGCATTATGCTAAGTGACAGAAGGCATACTCAAAAGTTCACATATTACAGGATTGTGTTATATGAAATATACAGAAAAGGCAATCCTATGGAAAGTAGAATAGTGATCGGCCAGGGTTGGAAATAGGGTTGACTGCAAGTGGACACAGGAATCCCTTCAGGGTGATGGGAATGTTCTAGTAGAACAGCATTGTGATAATTGTACAACTCTGCAAACTTGCTAAAAATCATTTAATCCTATGCTTAAAATGTGTGAATTTTATAGTATGCAAAGTATACCAAAATAAAGGTGGTAGTTTTTTAAAAAGAAAAGTATTTTATTGGAACAACTGAAGTGTGTAGTGAGACCCAGGAGCTCCAGACAGCAAGCCCATGAGACCCTCGGGTGACATGTGGCTGTCTTGCTGGGTGCCCATGAGACCCACGGGGGACGTGTGGCTGTCTTGCTAGGGGCCCATGAGACCCACGGGTGATGTGTGGCTGTCTTGCTGGGGGCCCAGGCTGTAAGAGTTTTCAACTGTTTGTATGTTTTTTTGAGGTAATAATCTGAAATCATTGAATTACTAATGTGCAAATTTATACTAAGTGCCATAATGTCTTTTTAATCATTTTGGTTTTTTTGAAGTTAAGATCTAAACTAGAACAGCTCAGTTTCCAGAAATTCTCAGAAAAGAATGTTTTCAGAACAAGCAACCTTTTAGTAAGTAGGTTCATCTTGTCCCATAGGATTGTTTATTGCCAGTGCCAAAAAATCAGTTTTTGGCTAACAAGTACAACAATTAATCAACATTCCTTGGGTTGAGTAAGGTAAGGTAGCAAGTCATGAGCTGTTCGTCTTCTATTATCAGGATTTATTAATTTTTTCTTAATGCCAACTTCCTTCCTATTCATGGGGATGAGGAGGGAGGTGAAACTATTTAATTTTTACAAGTATGCTTGACGTTCTCCAGCCTTGAGTTCTCATCTCATGTGCTAACAGTTCTGATCAAGCAAGTCTTTAATCTTGAGTTGTATTCTTAAGAAAGCTGGTGGTGGGCTACTTGTATTTAATTTTTTTCATTTTGGATCTCCTTGTGACAGCATGCATAAAGTAAAATGCTGGGAACGACATGGAAATGAAAGATCCTCATAATTAAGAGGAAAGTCATCACAAGGTTTTGCCTGCACTTTGATTCTCTAAGACGGGGGGTTCACATGGTATTAAGCATGTTTGGTATCTGGCACTGAAAATGTGAAGCCTTAATGTGAAAGAATAGCTGTTTAAATTTGAGCTTCAATAAAAAGCTTACAAGGAAATCTAATTAAGGTGGTATTGTTAAGCTGATCCATGAATGGGTTGAATGACGTTTGGTGTTGACAGAAACACTGTTACATCACTTATCAAAGTGGTGAGGCATACGATGTTTCCTGGTGGATAATTATGATTTATAAAAATGCATAGTGTGCAGGTCTGTTAGATCTTAGGCTATTACCTGGTGTATGAACCCATTTTTGGCCTGAGATTATTCTTTTAATATCCATTCAGCAGAGATAAAATTTTCCATTAGTTTTATTTCTTCCTGCTTAATGCTGCCTGGAGGCTTCTAATTAGCTGATAAGAAAAGATCTAACTCAAAGTCACACCCAGAGAGAGTCCATAGGCTGATTCTGGATTGCGTGTTGTAAGCGACACAAAGCAAGACTGAAAAACCATGGGTGGCCTATGGTAACAAAACAAAACATCAATTTCTAGTGAGGTCAGTCCACGTGGGCATGTCCTGCTTGCTAGCTTTATGAGAGGGGCTGCCCACCCTGGGAAAAAGACTGGGACAAGACCCAGCATGCAAGGGTCTCCTCGGGGATGGCAGCCTGATGTCTTCTGCTTAGCTATGCCAGGCCCTGGGAATAAGACCGTGGACCTCCACAATCAGCGCGTAGGACCTGTGTGTGTGAGCAGAGGGGCGTGGGCTGGCCCCTGCAATGTGTCTGGTTTTCTTTCAGACCCCAAGTATGTGATTCTTGGAAGGTAATTCTGGGAATGATATGATGTGCCTCAAAAGGAAACAACCAAGACGGGCTGGAAAGCTGGCCATGTACTGGCTTTATAAACTAGATAGAGACTCTGATTTTAGAGATCCTCAGTCCCAACTGCAAGGGCTACATTCGTACAGAAATTCTGACTGATAGAACGTTACTTGTAATAAGTAGTTGTTTGACCAGGTTTGATTCTATTTTGTCATGCAGATGTTTGTTGTAATGTCATTTGATCTCTATTGAATGACCTTAACATAAAGTGATCTTTAACAACCTAATCTCCCAAGGACAAATCTTAGTGAAAATTTGACAGAATTTTGAGTGTTATAATTATTGAAATGGAATCTTAACTGATTTTGATATATTTACTCTAAATAACTTATACATTTCCACAGGGAATGCAAATCAAAAGTACAGTGAGATACCACTTCATGCTCCCTACAATAGCTATCATCAAAAAAATGGAAAGTAGCAAGTGTTGGTTAGGATGTAGAGAACTTGAAATCCTGTACATTGCTAGTTGGAATGTAAAATGGTGCAACGGCTGTAGAAAACAGTTTGGTGATTCCCCAAAAAGTTAAACACAGAATCGCCATATGATCCAGCAGTTCTACATGTAGGTATATACCCCAAAGAATTGGAAACAGGAATTCAAACAGATACGGGTACACCAGTATTCATTGCAACAATATTCACAGTACCAAAAGGTAGAAACCAGCAGAGTATCTGTCAGCGGATGAATTTATGAACAAAATGTGGTATGTACCTGCAATTAAAGATTATCTAGTCAAAAACAGAAGGACGCTCTGACACTTGCTGCAATGGGGTGAGCCTAAAAAACATTATGCTAAGTGAAATAAGCCAGACAGAAAAGGACAAATATTGCACGGTTCCATTTATGTGAAGTACCTGGAACAAGCAAATTCATAGAGACCGAAAGCAGAGGATCTCAGGGGCCGGGAGGGAGGATGGGAAATTACTGCTGAGTGAGTAGAGTTTCAGGTTGGGGAGATGAAAAAGTTCTGGAAATACATGGTGGTGATGGTTGTTCCTCAGTGTGAATGTAGCTGATGCCACTGAAATGTATGCTTAGAAAGGGCCAAAATGGTAAATTTTGTTATATATGTTTTACCACAATAAAATTGCAAAAATTAAGACACAAATAGCCAACTTACAGCAGAGTAATAATTTGAGAACTGATATTCCCCCTTGTGTTTCCCCGATGATTAAACCCTTTGGGAAGGCCGCAGAAGAGGTTGGTGTTTGCTGCACAGTCATCCCGCGGTGTCCGTGGGGGTCGGCTCCAGGGCCCCCGTGGACATCACAGTCCAGGGATACTCGAGTACCTGAAATATACTTTAAGTCTTCTCTGGAGCACTCATAACACCTCATGCAGTGTAAGTGCTATGTGTAAATAGTTGTACTGTATTTTTGGTGAATAATAACAACAAAAACATCCATACTTGTTCAGCACAGATGCAGTTTTTTTCCCCAAATATTTTTCATCTGTGGTTGGTTAAAGCCATGGATGTGGAACCCACATATACAGAGGGCCATCTGTATTCCCTTTTAAGAAAAATAAGTGAAACTTTGGAATATAGGAATAAAGGAAGATGTGGAAACTTGCTCCAAAATGCCCTTTTGTCATATTCCCTGAAAAATAGTTTTTCATACTGAGAGTCCTGTTTGAAGTGGATTTTTTTCTTTTTTTAGCAAACTTAATTTCCTTATATATTTTTCAACTAGTTGGATTCTCTTTTAAGCAATTTTGAAAATTTTGAGATTGGCCACATTAAAGAAGAATTGGCTTTAGTATTAGAACATAGTAGTTAATGAGGCCTAATGTGGTATTTTATCAATGAAATTTTGTGTAGCTAGAAATTTAAAAATAAAAATCCCTTTTATTTAAATCTTAGAAGGTGATTTATCTAGGATATTTTATTATAATATATGACATCTATTAACATTCGTTCACAGTAGTAAACCAAAAAAATTAAAACTATAAAAAATACAGTTTTTGCAAATACTTCCTTATTTCAAATCCACACTTACCCCATCAACTGATAATGAATTAAAATATGTAATCTATCATTCTTCATCTCTCTAAATGTGCTCTCTAATATAAAGATAAAAGAATGATTATAATTTCCTTAGTTCTTCTGCTTGTTGATTTGTTTGGATCATTTTAAAGTAAAAATCCGAACTTAAAAATATTGAGTGACTAACTTTCTTTAATTGTCATAATTTTCTTCCTCTTACTCTGGATGTCAGTTTTCTAAGCCAGCGTAGGCCTACTTTCTCCTGAGTGGCCGTTAAGTACACATTGTGGGCTCTGTGGTCCCTTTCCAACCACTCAGCTCAAAGCTGCTGGAGGCCACGTTTACACAAGTGTGCAGTGACCCTGTTCCAGCGAAACTTTATCTATAAAAACAGGCAGCATCTGTGGTTTGCCATCTCCTGTTCTGAACTTCCAGACATTTTTACCAAAACTTGATCCTTGTCTTTTCTGCTATGAGAAAGGATCCGGTTTGTCGATGCAGCGGCTTTGAGAGAAGTCTGAGAGTGTCAGAGCATTTAGCAGTTTTAAATAAGTGCTCACAGTGGTAGCGACTCTGTATTGTGATTCCTGCAGTACTCCTGTGCTTTTCGGAATGTTTTCATAAGCACGATTTACCTCGTGGAGTCGGCTTACTGCCCTGTCTTCTCAGTGACAGCACAGCTGTCCCAAACCTTCCCCGTTCTCAGAGGTTGGTGCTGCCCGACTCCTCCTGGCCGGCGCCTGGCCTGCCCTGACGGCCTCCTTTGTCTCCACAGTGTATACTCGGGGCACCAGTCCATTCTGATCCCGCCCTCAGAGCTGGAAACCAACCCTGCCTTGTGGCTTCTTGCTGTGAGTCAGTATAAAGTCCGGGACACATTTTGCTCCTACTCGGTGATGGAACTCTGTACCAAGGGGCTGGGCTCGCAGACGGAATCCCTCAAGGTAAGCAGTGCCCTTCCCAGCCTCACGAGTCCACAGGGGACTCCCGTTCTGAGGCGGTGCAGTCACAGATTTGGTGAAGTTAATACAATCCTCCAAAAAAGCCAAAGTATGATCTGTCATCTGAAGCTTACAAACTGTTTTCATATGAAAATGTTTTTTTAACATGAATATTTCCCTATTACCACAATACTAATAAGCCAAAGTGTAAAATATTTTGTTGATGTCTTTCATCCCACTAGATCTACTTGAAAGATACTAAATTTGTGTTTATTTGTCTGGTCAATTAAGTTCTTCAAAGAAGTTAACTTTATCTGATACTGGTATAGATTGGTTTTAATTTAGCCGCTCCCTTTTGTTTTCCTTGAAGACCCTGGTCTAGATCCTAACCAAAATTCATTTTACAATTAAGTGAACAGTATTGTGTTTTGTTTTTTTATAATTACCACTATGTAAGAATAATAGTATTTCCCTCCATTTAAACCAAGGACATTTTGGCAGACATATTTTCATGATAAATTAAGTAATCCCTAATTCCAAGTAAGGAGGAGGGAATAATCATATAACCTCTTTTGATTATATTTCAACCTACTCTTCACTGTTTGTATGTCCAGCTATGTGTATGTCTTGGCATATATACAGACTATATTTTTGTGTGTGTATATGCACACACATAAATTATCTACACACATATAAATAGTAAAGCCGTGCATTTATCACCCCTGCATTTTGTTTCCCCAGTGCATTAAGCTTGCACAGGAAAACAAAATGCTAGATAAGTTTGATATTAACCTATGTACATAAATGTGTGATTATTTAAAGTTATATATTTATATAGGAATAAAATTATAAAACATAATTATTACTCATGCCCACTTATATAGTATGAGAAAATGATTGTGTACATTTTCATGAACTTTCCCTGTTAATACATATGTAAGTAACCAAAATAAAATAACAACAACATAATTCAGGGATTACTAAGCACTTTGTGCACTCATTTAATCCTTGAAACAGCTCTCAGAAATAGGAACCATTACTGTCTCCGTTAATGACGAGGAAACTTAAGTTACAGGGAATGAAACAACCTTCTAGGTTCTTAAGTAATAATAAACTTGGAGCCAAATTTGGAACCTCTGGTTTCAAACCCACTGTCAAAACCACATGCTGCCTCACCTGTCAAACACGCACATGTGTAAGTACATGATTTGTATTAGCAAGACTTCCATTTGTCCTGTGTAAATATACGTATGTGCAGGCACATTTACATGCTCAACGCCACGGTTACCTTGAATTGTGTTTGCACCTCATTCGGGACCTTCCTCAGCGATCTACGCGCTGAGACCACCTTGAAAACTCTTGAAGGGCTGAATGATTTTGGTTTTGGTAGCTGCCCTCTTCGAAGCTCTGGTTTTATTCACCTGTCACAGAGAGTGTTGTGCTTAACTCTTTGAATTCCTTCTTGTGTGTTTCCTGCTGTTTTCTGACTGAATTTGGTGCAGAAAGTGAGGTGTGCTGGATGATGAGAACTTAGCTGTGATCTTTTAAGTCTGATGGAGAGCTGTTTTTATGAAATGGTCTAAGAATTTTAGTTTTACATTCCTATATTTTAAAAGGCAGGTTTTCTTGTTTCTCTCCAACGTGTGTTCTTGCACATCCGTGCTCATAAGAACGCATGAAATGCTTCTCCTTTCCCAAACCCTGTCCTTTAATTATCTTATCCATTCTCTGTAAGTTGAATATCTGTGTGATTTTTTTCACCAGCATCCTGGGAGGGTTTGATTAATGACGTGGGTGTGGGTAGCCCTGGAAACGAATAGCTGTGCTGAGTTTTCTGGGGTGTATGTGGGGTCCAGAGTGGAGGAATGTCCGGGTCACTTAGAGCCCGGGGCATCGAAGGCCGACTCAGAGTCGCTGTCATTGTTTGCAGGCACGAGGACTGGACTTGTCCCGAGTGAGAACCTGCGTGGTCGTGGCGGAGGAGCGGCCGCGCATGGCGCTCACCCAGTCATTCTCAAAGCTGTTTAAAGACCTGGGCCTCCACCCACGGGCTGTTAGCACCTCGTTCGGCTGCAGAGTGAACCTGGCCATTTGCTTGCAGGTGAGTCTCACTGATATCAACGGTGCTGCAGTCAGAAGGGTCACCTTAAATGACAGGGGTACAGCACAGACTTGCTCAACGTATTCTCCTTGGCTGATGCTTAGCTACATCAAGAAGAATATCTTTTAATCATATGCATGTAATGAGTGCACATTTGTTTCTTTTTTTAAAATTGTAGTCTGCCTTTGTATCCATTATTCATAATTAGCATCCATCGAGCACTTACTCTGTCCTAGAACATTGTAACTTTAGTAACGGGAGTAGCAGTTTGCCCATACCTCTGCTGTCAGACTTTGTAAAGATTGGGCACCAGGCATATGTTTCACTGTGGCAAGAAATACCGTCCCTTGAAGTAATTAGTCTCATGTGTGCAGACAATTTACACAGGAAATAGCATTACATTAAGCAGGTTTGGGAATTTGCTGCTGTAATGGCAACATAGAAATAGCAAAGCTGCATTTCTATAAACAGGTATAAGTGAGGCAGCTAGCAAGATGGTCTTGCATACCTGTGGCTGGAACAAATATGCCAATCCACGGAGGTCGTTCTGCCAGGTTAGGCCTGCCCAAAGGAACGAAAGGGGGCCCAGTGGGAAAGCCCGTCCCGCGATCACTTCCTGCAACTGTACCCGGAACTAGCCCACCCGGGGCAGGGTTGTGGAGCTCGTGCCTGGAACATGCTAAAGGAATCAAAACTTTGCTCCCAGCAGGTGCTGGGAAGGCAAACAGTGGGCGTGCATCACCTCCCCTGTCCCTCTGTCCTTGTGCAGTCCATCCATTTTCGATCCCAAAGGTGATTGGTTTAGGTTGCCATCTGGGTGAGCCCCCGGAAGCTCTTGGTCTGTTCTCTTCTGGCCCATTCAGTGCGTGGACTTCGCCACCGTGTGAGAGGAAGGGACGTCCTTCCTCTTCCCGTGTGGCCCGTCCGAGGAAATCACTTCAGGAAAAACAGTTACAAAGAGCTTTTTCTGATTTTCATATGGAGGGTGTCCCTTGCTGCTGCTTCCTTCTCTTTGAATTAGCTCCGTTTTTTGAAAGTTACAAACTACCAAATTCCGCTCAAGAGCCAGTTAAACCTTGCTCTAGCATTGAAATTGATTCCCTTTTCTTAGAGGTCATCTGAAAAATTAGACTCGTCCTGCCAAACTGGTTCTTTAAATACTGAAGTTTCCCTTCCTTATGCACCTTTATCTGCTCCTTGTGAGTGCTTCCAGCCATCTGCTCCGGTGGGAGAAAGGGAAACGCAGAAACGCACTTCTGAAGTAAGTTAGGCGGTAGCTGAGGTGATGCTGCCTTCCCCTGCAAGCAGTGGGCTCTCAGTCGAGAACAAGTTCCTGGGAGACAGGCACTTGGCCAATGTGACGTTTACTCTTCTGTTTTTCCTCCTCAAATGTTGGTGGGGGTGGGGAGGGGAGAAGAGCAGAGAACGGATTTCGTTTCAACCTACCGACGCTGAGGACTTGGTTACTCCAGCAGGTGTTGAAGTTCTATGATACCTTATTGTACAAAATGGTGCAAATAGAAGGGATAGAACACAGACATTTATTTCTCTCTTTAATTTATTTACTTTTGCATTTATTTCCAGCTGCCTAGACCCAAAATGTTTTAAGGTGGTTCATGAGGAAGGAGTACATTAAGTAGGAGAAGATAAAACACACTACAAATAAAGAAATAGAGGCAAAATGAAATATAAGAGTAAGAAAGTGGCACAGAGTCAAGAATGATATAAAAAATCAAAAACACAAAAAACTAAGATATTCCCTAAATATCTTTGTACTTAAAAGTTTAAAGGCATTGAAAAATTTACAGTTTTCCCTTTGAAGCACCAGAATTAGCAATATATGTAAAAACAGTGAGTGTGGGAATATTTGTTTTCAGCAGATTCATGTGTTTTGACAGCACTGTTTTCTCCATCAGATCGTCTGCTGTCCCCACAGGCCTTCGGTTTGACTCTGCACATTCTGGTAGAGGACAGCCCAGTCAGAACACGGGAAGAGTTTTTATCTCTGCAAGATAGGTAGCTAACTAAGCAAAGAACATTGTCCAGAAAAGAAACGGAACCTCAGCCACGTGTCACAGGGCTTACAAAGTGTGGGCTTTTGGGACCGTGTCTGTAGAGCTGGTGGTATCTCTTTCAGAAGGGTTGCCTGGTCTCTGGGGAAGGCTGAGCGATACAGTTTATAGGCTTTTATTACTGCAGAACTTGAAGGTGGCCTTAGCAGTGCGACTACTGTGCACTGTTGGATCCTCATGGGGACGTCACATGTGGTTTTGCCTATGCTGACTTGACACTGTGACAAGCGTTCTTTAAAACATGTCTGATAGGCCAGGCATGGTGGCTCACGCCTGTGATCCCAGCACTCTGGGAAGCCAAGGCAGGAGGACTGCTTGAGCTCAGGAGATCGAAACCTGCCTAAGTAAGAGCGAGACCCCATCTCTACTGAAAACAGGAAAATTAGCTGGGTGTGGTGGTGCCTATAGTCCCAGCTACTCAGGAGGCTGAGGCAGGAGGATCGCTTGAGCCCGGGAGTTTGAGGTTGCAGTGAGCTACGATGACACCACTGTACTCTACCCTGGGCAATAGAGTGAGACTCTGTCTCAACAACAACAACAGAATGTCTGATATATGAAATTTTAAGGTATACAGAGATAAATTAGGGGTTGTTTCTACTTTGCAAACATGGTCATCACTGACAGCACTCTGGTCCTTCCACTATCCATCCTCAAGCATCTCTCTCCTCTTTGTACAGTTTTATACAAAGCTACTTTGTCATGTAGTCATTTACAACTTTTTGCTTCCTAACACCTTGACTCAGACTCTTCTTTGCCTAAAATGGACTTTCCACCATCTTCACATGGCAAAGCCTGCTTTTCTGTTCAGGTACCCTCTGTGAAGTCTTATCTGATTCCTCCAGCTACAAATATTTTCCTTCCTCTGAATTCCCATGGCACTTCATCCCTCCTGCTTCACACATCCTACCATGTTTTATAGTTATTAAATGTCTCTTCCCTTCTGCTCTGTAAGTAGCTGTGTTAGAGAACACAGTTTGACTAAGGACTCTTCTTCAGCATCCAGTGAAAAATCTCACATATTCACAGTCACTTCCTGATGTTGAATAAATTTCATGAAAGCACTGAAATTTGATTCCCTTGACTGCCAATCTAGTGCATGTAAATACGATTCACAATAGAGAAATTAAGCATATACTTTTTTGATAGTCTAGTGTCCTGTGTTAAAAGTACATGGCACTAATTAATTTTTTCTGAAATGAACCCACGGTGTGAATCTTCACCAAATAAAAGCCTGTGTCATCATTGGTAACTCTTCCCCTTGCAAATGAAAATCAAGGGTTTACTGATCTTCAAGCTTCTAACAGCATTTTCATCTCAAACAGGAAGTTTGGGGCCTGCACCTTAAGAAAAAAGACATTCACATTAAAAAAAAAACACTAATACCTTCTTTAACAAATGCAATGGACCCTTCAATTTAGACAACATCTAGTTAGATCTCCCTACACTCATTAATGGTAAAATTTAGCCATTTCATTTTAAGATGAGAGAAATTAGGGCCCAGAGAAGTTAAGTGAACTTTCCTAATTGACAAATCTAGGAAGCAAAAGCAGAACAAACCCTAGAGGTATCAGCTATTTGTTATTCTTAGGAATGACATTTCCCAGAATCTTTAGCTGTAAAAATGATATTAAACAATTTGTTGAATTTGTGATAAAAGTGGACATTTGAAATATCAAAGTATGACTTCTGTATTTAAATAGCTTTATCATAAATTTCTCTTAGTGCTATTAAAAAGTGTTTGTAAATAGGCCATCACCAAGGCACATAGTCATCGATCTGGCCAAAGTCAAAGTGAAGGAGAAAATCCTACAGGTGAGACAAAAGCATCAAGTAACTTACAAAGGAAAATCCATCAGACTAACAGCAGACTCCTCAGCAGAAACCTTATAAGCCAGGAGGGACTGGGAGCCCATCGTCAGTCTTCTTTAACAGAATAACTGTCAGCCGAGAATTTCGTATCCTGCAAAACTAAGTTTCATAAATGAAGGAGAAAATCTTTCCCAGGCAAGCAAATTCTAAGGAAATTTGTCACCACTAGACCTGTTCTACAGGAAATGCTCAAAAGTGCTCTAAACACCAAAAAGAATGGTCAATATGCACCAGTGTGAAAATGGCTCCTATAAAAGAATAACATGAGGGAGAATGCAAAGCAAACAGGTAACAATCAATGTGATGACTGGAACAGTGCCTCACTTATCAATACTAACATTAAATGATCTAAATGCTCCATTTAAAACACTGATTGATGGAATGCATTTTTAAAAACCCAAACATCTGCTGTCTCTAAGAAACGCATTTAACTCATAAAGAGTCACATAGACTCAAGGTAGAGGGATGGAAAAAAATATTCCATGCAAATGGGAACCAAAAGCAAGCAGGAGTACCTATTCTTATATCAGATAAAACAGACTTCAAATCAACAACAGTGGGGAAAAAAACCAAAGACGGGCATTATATAATGATAAAGGGGTCAATTCAACAAGAAGATATAATACCCCTTAAATATATATATATGCACCCAACACCAGAGCTCCCAGATTCATAAAACAAATACTACTGGACCTAAGTAATGAAGTAAACAGCAACATAATAATAGTAGGGGACTTCAAAACTCAACTGACAGAACTAGATAGATCATCGAGGCAGACAACCAACAAAGGAACACTGGACTTAAGTGAGACTCTAGAAAAGATGGATCTCACAGACATTTACAGAACATTCTATCCTGAAACTACAGAATATATGTTCTTTTCATCAGCACATGGAACGTTTTTCAAGATAGACCATATGTTAGGCTATCAAATAAGTCTTAGCAAATTTAAAATCTAAATCATACCATGTATCTTCTCAGATCACAATAGAATAAAACTAGAAATCAATTCCAGGAGGAACCCTCAAAACTACATAAATACATGAAAGTTAAACAACCTGCTCCTGGACAATCTTTGGGTCAATGATGAAATCAAGATAGAAATCAAAAAATGTTTTGAATTGAATGACAATGGCAACACAAACTACCAAAATCTGAGATACAACAAAAGCGGTGCTAAGAGAGAAAAGTTTATAGCACTAAGTGCCTACATCAAAAAGACAGAAAAATCACAAATTGACAACCTAATGTCGTACCTCAGGGAGCTAGAAAAACAAGAACAAACCAAACCCAAAGCCAGCAGAAGACAGGAAATAACAAAAATCAGAGCAGAACTAAACAAAATTGAAACCAAAAAAAAAAAAAACAATATGAAGGATCAATGAAACAAAAAGTTGATTCTTCAAAAAGACAGACAAAATTGAGAGGCCAATTAGCTAGATTAACCAAGAAAAGAAGAGAGAGGATTCAAATAAGTTCAATCAGTAATGAAAAAGGAGACATTACAACTGATACCACAGAAATACAGAAGATCATCCAAGATTATTACAAACACCTCCATGCACACAAACTAAAAAATCTAGAGGAAATGGATAAATTGTCATAAACACACAACCTCTCAAGCTTGAATCAGGAAGAAATAGAAATCCTGAATAGACCAGTATGGAGTAGTGAGATTGAATCTCTAATAAAAAACCTCCCAAGACAGAAAACACCCAGGACCAGATGTATTCACAGCCGAATTCTACCAGACCTACAAAGAACTGGTAACAATGCTACTTAAACTGTTTCATAACATTGAGAAGGAGAGAACCCTCCCTAACTCATTCTACAAAGTCAGTATCACCTTGATACCAAAGCCAGGAAAGGACACAACAAAAAAAAAAAACTACAGACCAATACCCCTTATGAACATACATGCAAAAATCCTCAACAGAATACTAGCAAATTCAATCCAACAGCACTTCAAAAAATAATTCACCACAATCAAGTGGGTTTCATCCCAGGGACGCAAGGATAGTTCAACATATGAAAATCAATAAATGTAATTTGCCACATAAACAGAATTAAAAATAAAAACCATATGATCATTTTAATAAATGCAGAAAAAAACATTAGATAAAATCCAGCACCCCTTTGTGATAAAAACCCTTAACAAACTAGGCATAGAAAGAACATACCTCAAAATAATAGCCATGTATGACAAACCCACAGCCAACATCATACTGAATGGAGTAAAGTTCAAAGCATTCTCCCTAATAACTGGAAAAAGACAAGGGTGCCCATTGTCACCACTTCTATTCAACATAGTACTAGAAGTCCTAGCCAAGAGAAAGAAATAAAGGACATCCAAATCAGAAAAGAGGAGGTAAAACTATCCCTTTTGCCAATGATATGATCGTATATCTAGAAAGCCCTAAGGACTTGTAGAATTGACAAATTCAGTAAAGCCTCAGGTTACAAAATCAAAGTACACAAATCAGCATTTCTACATACTAGTGACAGCCAGGCTGAGAATCAAATAAAGAACTCAATCCCATTTACAGTAGCTGCAAAGAAAATAAAATACCTGGGAATATACTTAATCAAGGAGGTGGAAAGATCTCTACAGAGAAAACTACAAAACACTGATGAAAGAAAGCATAGGTGACATGAACAAATGGATAAACATCCCATTCTCATGGATTGGAAGAATCAACATTGTTAAAATGTCCCTACTGCCCAAAGTAATCTACAGATCTAATGCAATTCCTATCAAAATGTCAATGTAATTTTTCACAGATCTAGGGAGAACAATACTAAATTTCATATGGCATTTAAAAAGAGCCTCAATAGCCAAAGCAATACTAAGCAAAAAGAATAAATCTGGAGGCATCACGTTACCTGACTTCAAATTATACTACAAGCCTATAATAACCAAAATAGCATGGTACTGGTAGAATAGGAGACCCATAGATCAATGGAACAGGATAGAGAATGCAGAAGTAAAACCATACACCTACAACCAACTGATCTTCACCAAAGGAGACAAAAACATACACTGGGGAAAGGAAACCCTGTTCAATAAATAGTGCTGGGAAAATTGGATAGGCACATGCAGAGGAGTGAAACTGGATCCCTATCTGTCCACCATACATAAAAATTAACCAAGATGGATTAAAGACTTAAATGTAAGAGCTGACACCAAAAAAATTCTAGAAGAAAACACAGGAAATATTCTTCTAGACATTGGCCTAGGCAAAGAATTAATATATGACTAAGACCACAAAACAGAAATAAATGAGAATTAGGCTAAAAGTTTCTGCACAGCAAAAGAAATAACCAGCAAATAGGGGAGAACCTACAGAATGGGAGAAAATATTTTAAACTATACATTTAACAATGGACTAGTATCCAGAATCTATAAGGGACTCAAACAAATCAGTAAGAAAAAAACAACCCCACTAAAAGTGGTCAAAAGACATGAAGGACATTTTCAAAAGATGTACAAATGGCCGAAACACATGAAAAAATGCTCAACATCACCAATCATTAGGGAAATGCAAATTAAAACCACAGTGAGCTACCACCCTCTGTCAGAATGGCCATTACTAAAAAGTCAGAAAACGATAGATTTTGGTGCAAATGTGGTGAAAAGGAAATGCTTATGCACCATGGGTGGGAATGTAAATTAGCACAACCTCTATGGAAATGAGTGTTGAGATTTTTTAAAGAACTAGAAGTAGACGAACCATTCAATCCAACAATCCCACCACTGGGGATCTACCCAAAGGAAAAGAAGTAATTTTATAAAAAAGACACCTGTACTCATATCTTTATTGCAACACAATTCACAATTACAAAGACGTGGAACCAACCTAAGTGTCCACCAGCTGATGAGTGGATAAAGAAAATGTGGTGTATACGCACACATGTACACACACGCACTGTGGAGCACTACTCAGCCATTAGAAAGGATGAAATAATGTCCTTTGCAGCAACTTGGATGAAACTGGAGGCCATTGTTCTAAGTGAAGTAACCCAGGAACAAAAACACAAATACTGCATGTTCACACTTATCAGTGGGAGCTAAGCAGTGGGTACGCATGGTCATCCCGGGTAACTTAATGGACATTGGCAGCTCAGGGAGGGAGGGCAGCAGTGGGGTGCAGGATGAAAAATTTGTCTATTGGGTACAATGTGCACTATTCAGGTGATGGGTATGTTAAAAGCCTAGACTTCTCCACTGTGTGGTTCATCATGTAACAAGAAACCACTTGTGCCCCCTAAATCTACTTGAATAAAAAATGAAAAAAAAGTGTCATTTGTTTATTAACCTCTATTTGAAAAGGTATTTCCCGTAGCCACGATTACTCTTCAATAATGTAAGTTGGAAAGTTGTTGGTTGCATTAGATTTAGAAATGTAGTTCATTGTAACAGAAAAATTAGCATCCTCCTTCTAGAGGATAAAGGGAGGGAAAAAATGAGGTTTTCTGTTTTCCAAAAAAGACCTCAACTGTTTCTTTACCAGGATAAATAGAACCTTTGATCTTTGTTATATAGAAAAATAATGACTAATTTATCTGAGAGGAAAGCTTTATTTTTTATTTATGTATTTAGGATAGAGTCTCACTCCGTTGCCCCAGGTAGAGTGCAGTGGCATCACAGCTCACTGCAACCTCAAACTCCTGGGCTTAAGCCATCCTCCTGCCTCAGCCTCCCGAGTAGCCACCATGCCCGGTTAATTTTTGTTTTTAGTTGAGTCGGGGTCTCACTCTTGCTCAGGCTGGTCTCAAACTCCTGACCTCAAGCAATCCTCCTGTCATTGTCTTTGGCCTTTCCCAGCCAAATAATCCATCTCAGATCCCTCCATTTCCTTGGCAATCTGTCCCCTCCAATAACTCCTGAAATCAATTTGTGAATCAGTCAAGGTACTTAATACCAACCACAGAAATAAGCTCTGCTTGATTTTAGCAAATAATAAATTTATTTAAAAAGACTTTGGACTTCCTTTTTGATTGGGATATAAGAAGTCACAAGAGACCATTGTTCCAACCCCAATAATTGGAACAATCTGGTTAATACACAAAAATTATAGTTTTTAAGATCATTCAGAGAGCTGAAGACTCAAATCTAAATGAATTAGGTTTCTTCTTAGGAGAAAAGAGACCCATATTTGGTTTTATTCCTGGCAGAGGAGCAGGAGGAAGAATTTAACATAGCGAAGGCAAAAACCAAAAAACATGAGTGGCAGCATATAGTTAGGTAAGGTAGGTGAGAAACACAAGAAGCCCAGCTCAGAGACTACCAAGTCTTTCCTGTGGGCCTTCATCTGCTCAGAGTTAATTTGCCAAAGGCTAGGAGCAGGGCAGGAGAGCTGATAAAACCCACATAGGCCTTCAGCAAATGCAAAGGCACAGGTCCCTGGAGTCTGAGGAGGGGGCCCTAAAGGTGAATACATTTCTTCAGAGGCACTGTGGACCTTCCATGAGCTATAGGCAGGGGTTACTAAGGGCTGGAAGAAGTGCAGGCAAGCTGAGTGCCACTGCCCCAAGGCAGCCCAGATCACCAAGGGTACTCCACTTGTGCTCAAAGGCAGAGGTGGGTAGGGGCTGAGCACACCTCCCTGAGGCCCCCTGGCTCTTCACCAAGTGTAATGTATTTGGCTTCCAAAGGCTGGGGTAAGACAGCAGAATGGAGGAAGCTGGTGGTAACACTGGAGAGAAAAGAGAAACCACCCAGTCACCTAAAAAGTGAGTAGTCCAGCCATAAAGGGGAAGGAGATCTCCTGTGGTTTGGACAACTAGCCTCTAGCCTATAAAGTATAAGAAGATATCCAGAGTCTTATCAGTGCTCAGATCCAAAGTCTTGATCCTGCCCATGGGTTTATAAAGCCAACATTGAATTGAATTTATCTAAAGCTGCAGCAAAGCCCAGGCCAAGCTCAACTACAGCACAGATTTGCTAGTGAGTGGCCTGACAGGAGAATGGGTGTGCCATTTCCTGGAGGTAAATGTTGTTCAGTCTCTACTGTTCTTTTAAACTCAATAAAATCAAAAATTTTAAAATATGCAAAGAAGCAAGAAGATGTGACACATGTTCTCACAAGAGAAAATGGCCCATGTAATAGACATGTTGGAATTATTAGAGACTTTAAAATAGCTGTGATAGATATGTCCAGGAATCTAGTTGAAGAGGTATACAACATGTATGAAGAGATGGAGGATATTGCAGAAAGATAGAAACTACAAAAAAGAGCCAGATGGAAGTGTTAGAAGTGAAAACTGTAGTATTAGAAATAGAAAATTCCCATATCCCATAGTTTAAGGAGACTGAATACAGCAGAGGGAAGGGTCACAGAATGAACTTGAAGTTCAATCAATAGAAATTATCCAAACAAAACCAAGGAGAAAAGAAATGAAAATAAAATAGAATAGAGTGTCTGAGATCTGTGGGACAACATCAAGTGATCTAATATACATGTAATAGGAGTCCCAGAAAGAGGAGGTGAGAGAAAATGGGGCAGAAGAACAATTTGAAGGCCCAGAATGATGAGATACCAGCACACAGATTCAAGAATCTCTGTGAACTGCAAGCAGACTAAATGCAAATGAAACCACACCTAGACACATTGTCAAAACACAGAAAGCCAATGATGCAACAGCCTTCTTAAAGCAGCTGCAACAAAATAAAGATACATAGAGGAATAATAAAAATGACACTGAGCTCTGATCAGAAGTGAAGGAAGCCAGAATACAATGGCATGATATATTCAAGGTGCTAAAAGAATTGTTTATACAGCAAAATATCCTACAAAATGGAAGATAAAACAGACATTTTGTAGAAAGAGCAAATCTGAGAGAATTCATCAGCAGCAAATATGCATTACAAGAAATGCTAAGAACTTCCTCAGGATGAAAATAAATGATAGCAAAATAAAGCCCAAATTTGTAAGAAGAAATCAAGAGTACTAGAAAGGGTAAATATAAGAAAACTTTTAAAAATCTAGTAATATTATACATATAAATATTTTTTTAAGTTTCTTTAAAAGAGCATTATATGTTCAAAGCAAAAATAGGCATTCATAGCATATGTAGGAAAAACAGATGAGACAAAAAGTGTTCAAGGGGCAAGAGTGAAGGTAACTGGAAATAGTTACAGAAATAAAGTAAGATTCTTAAGTTCATAAAGTATAATGCTATGTAAAGGTAGAATACAAAATAAATGATGCAAATTTTAATCTCTATGTCAACTATGAAAAATTAATACAAAAAAACTCAATAGAGAATAGCGATACCAAAAATATCCTATCTGTGAAAAAAAGGGAGGAACAAAGAACAAAAAGGATGAATAAAAATCAAACAGCCAGTCATATCAGTAATCTCGTTAAAAGTAAATGAACTATGGATGACGGTGATTGCTAGTCTGAGTGTTTGTGTCCCCCCAAAATTCATGTTGAAGTATGATCCCCGATGCAATAGTATAAGAGGTGGGGGCCTTTAGGAGGTGATTCGATCATGAGGGTGGAGCCCAGTGACTCTTTCTTCTGTGTATTCAGTTTCCTATTAAACCATGAATAAGTGCCCTTATAAAAGAAGCCTAAAAGAACTTGTTTGCCCATTCCACCATGTGAGGACACAGCTGGAAGTTACCATCTATGAAGCAAAGAGCAGGCCTTCACCAGACACTGAATCTGCTGTCACCTTGATCTTGGACTTTCCAGCCTCCTCAACTGTGAGCGATAAATTTCTATTGTTTATAAGTTACCCAGTCTAAGGTACTTTGCTATAGCAGCCCTAACAGACTAAGACAGTGATGTTTGCACAATGTTCTGAAATTATTTAATACCACTGAACTGTACACTTAAAAATAGTTAAGATGGTAAATTGTATTCTATGTATATTTTACCACAATAAAAACAATAAATGAACTAAACACACCAGTTAAAAGGCAGAGATTGTCAGACTGAATAAAAATGACTCAACTATATACTGTTTACAGGAAATACTTTAACTACAAAGATACTGACATGTTGTGAGTCCTTGCAAGGTCAGCATTAGAAGACTGGAGTGGCTATATCAGTAGCAGATGCACTAGACCTAAAGTGTTGCCAGGGAAGAAGATGTATGTTTTGTGATGTTGAAGGGTCGGTTCATCAGTAAAATGAAAGAATCCTGGATGCATGTGTACCTCAAAACTGAGCTTCAAGATACGTGAATCAAAACTGACAAAAATGAAAGAGGAAAGAGACAAGTTTGCAGTCATAGTTGAAGATTTTAATACCTCTCTTAGCAATTGATGAAATAAATAGGTAAAAAATCAGTAGGCATATAGAAGATTTGAACAACACTATGGCCTAACTTGATCTAATTGACATTTAAAGAACACTACACCCAAGTGTATGGAATGACTTATGTCTCCCCATCCCCCCACCAAGTTAAAATGTTGAAACCCTAACCCCCAATGCAACTATACTTGGAGATAGTAAGGAGGTAATAAAGGTTAAATAAAGGCCCCTAAGGGTGGGGCCCTAATCCTGTAGAACTGGTGTCCTTATGAGAAGAGGAAGAGACACCAGGACTCGTGCTTCCTGTGCACACGTGCAGAAGAAGGACCACGTGAGCACAGAGAAGGCGGCTGTCCACAGGCCAGGAAGAGAGCCCTCACGCGAGCCTGACCATGCTGGCACCCTGATCTCACAGTTCCAGCCTCCAGAACTGTGAGAAGTGTCTTTTAAGCCACCTAGTCAATAGTATTTGTTGTGGCAGTCTGAGCTGACTAGGATACCAACATATGCAGAATTGACATTTTCCCCAAATGTACATTAAATATTCCCCAGAAAAGGCTATAAAACAATTCTCAATGAATATTAAATAACTGTAATCACACAGAGTATGCTCTCTGATCATAATGGAATTAAATTAGAAATCCATAACAATAAATGGCTAGAAAATCCCCAAATATTTGGAAATTAAACAACATACTTCTAAATAAGCCATGGGTAGAAAAATAAATCACAAGTTAAGTTAGAAAATATTTTAAGTAGATTGTTAATGAAACATAAAGTATTGAATTTTGTTCATTTCAGTAAAATAGTACTTAGCAATAAATGTTTATATTAGAAAAGAAAGTATAAAATCTGTCATTTAAGCTTTCACCTCAAAAATCTAGGAGAAAAATATTTAAACTCAATATTGAAGAAAGAAAATAAAAATAAATGTGGAAGTGAATAAAATGGAAAATAGATAAACATTAGGAAAAATCAACAAAGTTAAAAGTTGATTCTTTACAAAAATTAGGAAATTTGAGAAACATTGATCACTAAAGAAGTAGTAGCCTGATACCAAGTTATGGAGGGATGGGGGCTGCTTTTGAAGTCACATCCATTGCTGTGGGGAATGTGGGACGGTGCGGCGGCTTTGGAGAGCCGCTTGTTAGTTTCTTGTATAGTTGGACTTGGGCTTATCATACGATCCAGCAGTTTCTCTCCTGGGTATTTACTCAGGAGTAACAAAAATGTGTCCTCCCACAGACCTGCACATAAACGTTCATAATCACCAAGAATTGGAAATAACTCAGGTGCCTGTCAGCCGAGCCTGGATGGGCAAGTTGTCACGTGTCCCTGTGGTGTAATGCTGTTCCGTGTTGGAAAGGAGTAGACAGCTTATACATGGAACAACATGGTTGGATCTCAGAACATTTGAGTTTATTTATATGATATCCAGGATAAGGCAAAACTGTAGGCACAAAAATCAGATCAGTGTTGCCAGGTGCTCAGGGTCAGGAAGAGAACTGGCTGTGAAGGGGAAGGAGGGAAATTTGGGGAGTGAGGTAGATCTTCCACATCTTGATTGTGGTGTTGGTCACATGACTGTATACATTTGTCAAATTCAACTTATCTGTACACTTAAGTGTGAACTTACTATGGGTAAATTATACCTAAATATATCAAAGAGAGTGCACACAAATTACAAATACCAGGAATAAGGACTTCCTCTCTTGTCCAAGATGGAGTAACAGGGACCAGACTTACCCTCTCTCCTGAAATAAGTGAAGAACAGACAAAACATATGAAGCGCAAGACACAGGACATCAGGCAACAGTGAACAGTGATCCCTGAGAGATGCCAGGTTAGCCCTACGATTTCCCCAGCTTACTGCCTTGAGAACTGAGGTAGAGCCCAGTGAACTCCGTGAGTTGAGAGTTGGAGCTGAGAACTGGGGAGGAGAAGGTAGCTGGAGGTCACAGGACCAAGTACTGCCGAGGAAGGAGAAGCAGGCAGAGAACTCTGGAGCTGTACAGAGGGTCCTCCTCGAGTATTCAGCTGAGCATGACTGATCAGCATATGCTGATTAAAGCTTCTGTTCATGTTGGAAACCACCCAAAGCCAGAAAAAGAACCAACCAAAAGGATTAGAAGGGTAGTGCTTGCTCCACCAGCCAGAATGGAAATCTTGTGATGCCTACAAGCACTGCTCTGGTCCCAAATAACAAATCTTAAAACTAAGAGCCAAGAGGATCAAGCTCTTTCCAAGTAACTTGACTTGGAACAGAACTCAATAATGTTTATAGGAATACAAAAACATCCACCCAGCAAGGTCAAATTTTCAATGTCTGGCATCCAATCAAAAATTGCTAGGCATGTCGAGAAGCAGGTAAGTATGATCCACAATGAGGAGAAGTATCAGTCAATTGAAGCTGAACCAAGCTGACACAGACTTTAGAGTTTACAGATGAAGACACTAAGAGTTATTTCAACTCTATTCCAGATATTCAAAAAGCTAAGAAGAGGCATAGAATGTTAAAAAGAAGAATCCAAGCTGAGCTTCTAGAGATGAAAACTGAGCTGTGTTGTTCTGACTTCAGTACAGGGAAGAATTGGGCCCTACACAGACATGTAGCTAGAAAACAATGGAATGTTTTAATAATCTTTTTAGATGATTAAGGATATTCTTTTATACCATTCCAAAATTCAACAAGTGATAGTTTCTTGTGGGTTAGTTGTGCTCTGATTTGTTAAAAATCCATTGGTCTATGTTGTACTTCAAATGGATCTTTTATTTATGCATAACTTTGTAACGTCATGTGTTGGTCATTTGGAAAATACTGGTCACGGAATAACAGATTTTTCAAATGTCAGATTTTATCTATCAAAAAGTCACATTCACTATACAGAACTTAGGAAAATCAACAAGAAAAAATCAAACAACCCTGTTAAAAAATGGGCAAAGGACATGAACAGAAACTTTTCCAAAGAAGACAGAATAATGGCCAGCAAACATATAAAAAAGTGCTCAACTTCTCTAATCATCAGGGAAATGCAAATCAAAACCACAATGAGATATCACTTAACTCCAGTGAGATTGGCTCATATTAAAAAATCCCCAAACAACAAATGTTGGCGGGGATGTGGACAGATAGGAACACTCATACACTGCTGGTGGGACTGCAAATTAGTACAACCTCTATGGAAAAGAATATGGAGATACCTCAAAGAATTAAAAGTAGAATTACCATTTGACCCAGCAATCCACTACTGGGTATTTATCCAAAGGAAAAAAAGACATTCTATAATAAAGACACCTGCTCATGAATGTTTATAGCAGCACAATTCACAATTGCAAAGATGTGGAAACAACCCAGGTGCCCATCAATACACGAGTGGATCAATAAAATGTGGTATATGTATACCATGGAGTATTACTCAGCAATAAGGAAAAACAGTGAATTAACACATCTGGTATTATCCTGGTCGGAGCTAGAACCCATTCTTCGAAGTGAAGTGTCACAGGATTGGAAAAACAAGCACCACTGGTACTCACCATCAAACTGGTACTAACTGATGAACACTTACATCACACAGGGCAATAACATTCATCTGAAGGCAGGTGGGCGGGAGGGGGGTGGAAGGGATGGGAAAAACTCTCACTGAATGGATGTGGGGAGCACAGTTTGGGAGATGACCACGATTGTGGCTCTGAAACGGGCAGAACAGGGCAATGTGTATGGCCAAAGTGGTGTACCCCCATGATATTCTGAAATTAAAAAAATTTAAAAAAAAAATCACATTCACTAATATTGCTATCAATCTCATCAGAAAAGTCTTTACATATTGGCAGTTGTCCAGGTACACAGTGATGGATGAAAGATTTCAAAAATGTTAATTTTCCCATGAAAGCTTGGATTTTATTATTCACAACAAATACTTTGATTTTTTTTCCCTTGAAGTAACAGGCTCACTTTGTTCCTTTTCAAGAAAATGTTCATGAAATACTCATGTCTGGATATCATTTTGTCACTTGTTCTTTGAAGTAAAAATGGAGTTTCATGAAAAAAGCAGCAAGTCAGGCTTACACCTCAGTCCCATGAGTGCTTTTCCTGGAGATAAACATCAGCAGAAGTGCTTCACGAGTTTTTCTCTTTTCATCACATGGAATATCAAAAAGACATCTGCAGTTAAGATTTAATCAAGCTACCACTTTTCATCGCTTCATCCAAAGTATTCATGAGATACGCTGCCGTTTCCTCTGCCCACAGGCACCTCACGTCAGGCAGGCCATGGGTGCGATTGCCCCGCTCTCTGGACCTGTGCCGAGGGGCCTCTCCTGGTACCCACTGTGCCTCTGCACGGTCAGCTCAAATGACAACACGGTGAAAAAGACAAATCAACATCTTAGAATTACTGTTAAGATAATTGTGGTTTCACAGATCCTGAGAGGACCAAAGGGATTCCAGAGGTCTATGGACCACACTTTGAGAACCACTGCTTTAAGCTATGCAGGAAGGTGACTTTTTGAAAAGGTTTAAATAGAAAAACTTTTAAAGTTTTCTCTTTAGCCCTCAGATAGTAAGTACACTAAACCAAAACACCAGTGCGCCTACTCAGCCTGCCTCCAGGTTAATCCAAAGTTTAATTTACTCTGGTTTTCAAGTTTAAATACATGCCAAAAAAGTATGGTATATCAGTTGTGTGAATATATCAGAGTAGCAAAATCCCAGTCATACCTAGTAACTGGGAGGAGGCAAAGTTGGTTCCCTTGCTTCTCAGTGGATTTTAAGGTTTTGTAAGTTTGGGTCATTTTAAAGCAATCAGATGTGTAAATGAAGGGGTGAAATAGCCTTTTTCATGGAAGAGATTTCTGTACGTCATTACTAGCATTATAAATGATGACCTAGCAGCCTTGCTAAATCCACACACAGTTCAAGGTGAATACATGAACTTTTATGGTTCCTAACCATGGTTATATGTTAAAAGGTAAAGTTATGACAACACTAGTGAAAAGACCAATATCTAGACCATTCTAAAATAAATGGGTTCCCATCTCCTGCAGCACCAAATCTAAAGCCACGTCACCTACCTGGTCTGGTGCTAAGGGAGGTTGCTCAGGACATGCGTCCCTCCTGCCGCTGGATATCCTCCCTACGGTCAGTGCTTGTGTGCACATTGTCTGCCTGACTTCCCACCCCAGGCAGTATGAGCTCATCTTTCAAGTTCTTTGCAAATGTCACTTTATCTAGGCTGAACTCCCTAAATTTCTCTTTCCTAGAATGTGTTGCCCAAATCAGCTCAAATCAAATGGTCACCTTTCTTATAATCTCTTCTAATTATGTATTTACAAATCTATCTCTTCTACCATATAATGTCTTTTTTCATGTTTGTATCTTCGGTTTCTGCCACAGATTTTGCATGTGGTGGGCACTTTATGAATGTTTACATAAGGAATGAAGAAGCCAGTGGTGGTCTAGGCCAGGTAAATGCTGCATTGGTAAAGGGACTTGCGGCCCAGACAGTGCACCAAGTGGAAGAAATGAGCATCTTTGAGAAGGGTCATCCCCCCACTTTAGAGAGACCACTACCTTAGTCTTCTCTTATCCTTCTCACCTTGTTAACAAAATATTGTAGGCTCTTTTAATAGCAAAACGTTAATGAGATTTTACATCTAGAAAGGAGAGTCGTCCTGTTCAAACCACCAAAATCAGGAGGCTAGTGTGTGTGATTGCTTCCTTGCATACTTTATAAATTCTTGTTGTGTGCCCACTCTCTGCCATGTGTTCTTGCCAGCCTCCAAGGAGACAGAAAACCCGTGACGAGACAGACACAACCTTGTCCTTATGCACCTCTCCACTCTGCAAGGAGAGGCAGACCTTGCCCAAAGATTATACAAAGGACAGCGTCCAGCTGCAGTAAATGCTCTGGTGCAACACAGAGTTGACCTCGGGAGGACTGCTTTAAGAAAATGCTGGCTTATGCCAAGTTCCAAGAGATGAGTTAGAGACGGAGAGAACATTATGGCCAGGGAAGCGTGAAGTGAAGCCCTTGCGGCAGGGTTAGGAAAGATGAGGCGGCCAGGGTGGCTAGAACAAGAGAGGGCTGTACGAGGGCACCCTGTCGTTTTCCTAAGATCAGTGGGAAATCGTTTTAGGGTTTGGGGCAGGGATGTGTCACAATTAGTTACTCATTTTGAAAAGATCACTCAGAGTACAATATTAAGGGTCCTCCAAGCCTGTAACATTTCCACAACCCCCACATTTTCAAGTGAATAGAGAAATTGTTTTGGAAATTGGAGTACAAAGAAGTACTCAAATTTTGTGGCATTTTCCCTTTTAATCTGAAGAGTATCGTTTGCATGGAGACATTCAACATGAACTTTTTCTTGTCCCTCAAACATCTGGCATAACAGATAAGCCCAATATTAGTACTTTGAAGTTGTTTCTTTATTTCACATGTTTCTACTTAGTTTAGTCCTATGTGCTAATACTAGGGTGTGCTGATGCTACCGCATGGGAATTGCTGAATAGTAAAACTACTTGGCTTAAGTGTTAAAATAAGTGCCATCTTGGATTTTCTATGTTGATATTTGGGATGTGAGTCCGTATATCTTCAGCTGAGGTTTAAATATAACTCATTTGTTCTATAAGCACTTAATACCCAATTTATTTACTTTTATATCATAAGAAAATGGGTTTTTGGCATGTACAGTTGTCCTTGGTATCTGTGGGGGATGGGTTGTAGGACTCCCTGTAGACACCAAAGTCCGAGGACATTCAAGTCTCTGATATAAAGTGGTGCAGTATTTGCATATAACCTACGCACATCTTCACGTATACTTTAAATCTTCTCTAAATTACTTACAATACCTAAAACAATGTAAATGCCACATAAATAGTTGTTATACTATGTTTTTTGGTTGTAATGTATCTTCCCTCAAGCCACTTTTTAGGTATCTTTCCCAAATATTCCCAGAAAAGGAGAAAAAGTAGACGACTTTTCACAGTTGTCTGCACATAATAACAGGTATAAAAGTGTGTGTATGTTCAATACAGACAGCTTTTTTCCAAATTTTTTGATCCATGGTTGGTCGAACCTGTGGATGCAAAACCCATGGATACAGAGGGCCAACTGTACAACTTTTTTTATCCAATTGAATTTTAAAGTGAATCAATCCTCTTCTGATTAACATAACTTAAAATTTCAAAGAATGCTTTGTTTCTGAACAGCTTTAGTTGGAATGGATAACTGTGTTCTCCTGCGGGTCCTTTTTGCAAGTATTTGATGATCTTTAAATACTTAGAGGCACTTATGTGCATTAGGGATCTCCTTGTTTAAGAGAATGCTGGCTTGTGTTCCTTGGCGACATGAAGATTTTGTTAAATACCCACTCCTTTAGATGCATCTTGAAATTTCAGACTCTGTACCTTAGGGTTTTTGAAATGTGGAGGCATCTGTGTTTTAACTCTTATCTCCTTCTTCATGTGTTCTTTATCCGTGCTTAGACCTCTATGCTCCAGAGGCTGTCTTGCCACCTCCACGTGTGTACGAGATAGAAAATGAGGTCCTAGTCATACATATTTTTTTCTGAGATACTACCTCAAGCCATTATAACAGAATTTGTGAATTAGGATAATTTAAGGAGAACATTTACTTATTTTTGTTCCAATTAATACTTAGGTTTTGAGGAATCATGAAGGAAGGGAATTATTCAAGTCACTCAGCCTGAGTATATTCGGTGAGAGCCCAGCGTCCTCCGAGTGTGCACCCTTTGTTAACCCATGGCCTGCCTCTGTCTCCTGAAGACACGGGCACTGAGAAATAGCGGCAGCCACAGTTGCCATGGTCAAGTAACAGAGAGAAAGATGAGATCATAATTTTTTAAAAATCTTGAACCCTTGCTTTTTTTTCGTAGACTCGGCTCTGTTTTGAGTGGTGGCAGTTTTTCAGTCTGCCTTTGCTTATTACTAAATTTCAGGCGAAAGAAAACCAGGGAGGACTTTTTTATTGCCTCTGCCACCTCCAGTGTCTGCCTAGTGACTGCCATTGTCGGGAGTGTGGTTTGGCACTGGGCCATCCGCACAGGGAGCAGCTGTGCATCCATCCAGGTGCTGTCGTCTACTTTTTCTCCTTTTCTGGGAGTATTTGGGGCACATACCTAAGTGGCCCAAGGGAAAATATGTTACGTCCAGGGAGTTTGCCTGAGTTGCTGTCTGGGGTTTTCCTACCGTGCTGCTGTAGGTAAAGTAATGCGGGCAGCAGATGGGCACCAAAGCTGTGGAAGACGAGGAGGAGAAACAGAAGTGGCCGTGTCTCTGGGGAGCAGCCGCTGTGGTGGGTGGCGCGGGGTTCTTACTGGGGCAGAAATCCCTCCTCGGGCTGCTGAGCCAGACGTGGGAGAGCCTGGTGTTTCTTTTGGGCTTCAGATGCACTTTTGCTGCTTTTCTTTACTTACGTAGCTGGGTAGGGTTGGGTGCCCTAACTTTAGATGTGGAAGCTTCCAGGCCTTCCTCTATTACTGGCGTCAGAAACTTGGAACTACGTCAGTGAAGGAGCAGTCAGTAGATTGAGCCAATGAGATCTGTACTCCCACTGCCCTCAGGAAGAGAAGAAACTCAAAAAGAACACCATAAAATTAAACCATCCAGTGGTACCGTTTCCCTTATATGTTAACAAATTACTCAGATCCGTGTCTCCATGGTTAGTTGTCTATTACTCTCTCTTCTAGTGCTCTGTGGACGTGTTGACATCTTTAAATAATTTTTTTAGCCTTTAATGGTACAATGATTAATTTTAACGATTTCCATATTTGACATTGTTTTTGATCTTCTTTTTACTTTGTTCCCTGCTTTTTGCATCCTCCCTCCCTCCCATCCCATTTTCAACTGCCGGGTGGTTCTGTCTGTGTACGTCACTTACTTTTGGTTTCTGTTGGTGTGCTGTTCCCCCTTTCCTCGTCCCCACCCTCCTGCTGCTGTAGCCCCACAGGCTGTGGACACTAGCCGAGCAGGTAGGGGACTTTGCTGCCCTCCCCACCCCCTCCGCCTGCCCACGTCCAGCAGTGGGACAGACTAGAAGTTGGGTGCAGAGACTGACCGGGGGTCAGTGGACCCTGTGGTCAAGGGTGCTGACAGCCCCTGGTGATGTCAGTGCTCGGGTCTCTTGACACGTTCCACACACGTGACAAACGCTGTGTTTCCGCTGTACACGGTCAGTGGTTTCTTTGCCAGTTTGGGTTCATCTCCGTTTTACTTCATTTTCCACCGTTTTCTGATTTGCTTGTTTATTTTTTAATTGACCTCCTCTGGGTATGTGCATTACTCAGCGTCACACCTGTTCTCCACTCAGCGCTGGTCTGTAACACAGCTTCACTGCATAGCCATGGGTTGGAGAGGATGTTCTTTCTGCTGTGCTCTTGCTGTAAGCTTCCACCTCCAGGCTGTTTGCATGTGCTGTTCTTTTTCTCTGTCTTGGTGGTGAGAGACCAATGCCTAGGATTATTGGGTAGTATAGTATGTTTTAATGAAGTTGTCTTTATTTTTATATTTTTCTTATATTTCAACAATATAAGAAAATTTTGTGCCTTTGGTACAAAATTGGGATTCTCTCTTGAAGAATGTTAGTGTAGTTCTTCAGATAAATTCTGAAGGACTACCTTATTTTTTTGGCACATTACTTGTAGGTTCAATCTTTTCCCAACCAAGATGTTGTATTGCCTTCCCAAGAAATGTACGTAAAGTTTTGGTTTGTAATGTAGCCTTCATGATACTGCTCTTAGATCACTGATCAGAAGTGATTTAAGTCAACCCAGCATAATCTTTGAGGTGATTTGTGGCACCAAGATAAGATTTCTGGACCCCTGTGTTAAACAGTCCAGTAGCTCAGAGCACAGAGTCCTGCCCCGCTGCCCGTGGCAGGTGTGTCCCCTCCCCGACCTGTCTCTGAGGTCACCACCGGAGGCCAGGAGCAGAACTGAGAGGAGCACCGTGGTTCTCGCTCACGTCTTCCTCCCAGCCCGTGGCGGTTCCTGCTGCGTTGCCTCAGTACCGTGAGCTCTGAAAACACACCTTTTATTTTAAAGGTGGATGCATGTAGTGAAAACTCGGCACAGGATGCTTCACATCCTTGGCAACCTGCTTTTGTCAGCTAACCATCTTCTCTGGGCAGTGTCAGCTTCCTTTTTACTTGGCAAAACGTGTGGCATGTTTCTCTTCTTATTTTTACATGTGAGTGGTGGTTAAGCTGTGTGAAAGTCCAATATTATCCTAATAAGATGTTCCTTTGGAAATTTAGATTATCAAACTGAACGTTAAGAGATAACTTGGATGGTGTGATTTTAGTGCTTTTAGTTTTATCTTTCAGTTTAAGATTTTACGAGAGAATTGCTCGCTAGCTAGTAGGGAGCACGGAGCCAGACTTCCTTCCACACAAACTTGAGTTAACCATTCTATGTCGTTACTTTCAGGGGACCTCGGGACCAGACCCAACCACTGTCTATGTTGACATGAGAGCCCTGCGACACGACAGGTATGGTACGCTTGTGGGGTTTTCCCTTTTTTTTTACTTTTTTGGTTGCCTAGCATGCAGGTACCCATCTAGAAGAGGGAGGGTCCACAGTGTTTGTCTGCTGGAAGTATAATTACCCGTAATAAAGTGGCACAGTTGGGAAAGTGGGCTTGAGCTTTGCAAGTGAAAACTCTGCTGCACAACAGCAGGGATGTGGCGGGGGCTGCCCCGGAGGGCAGCCTCCTGGTTCCTTTCCTTGGCTGTTTTAGTCAGGTACCATTTTCCCCACATTTCTTTACATGAACTGAAAATTTTTGTGAAGGCTTTTCCATGAAAAGTTAAAATAGAAGTCAAGTCCCCTTCTCTGTGCAGCTTCCTAAGCGGCCCCAAGCAAGAGTGAAAAGTCGTGTTATTGGTGCGTGTGTGAGGGAAGACGGCTCAGGAAGGGCAGGTGGAGGTCAGCGGGAGGAGAAGAACTTTAGAGGAATTTCTGTCCCAGCAAGGGGGACCTATTAAAATGCCCAGGAGGAAACAAAGATGCCTATGTTTTTACTGAGGACCCTCCATTGAAATAGATTGTTTTCTGTCTGGTTGTCATGGAGGTGCCTGTCCTGGTTGCTTGCGCGATGTGCGTGCCCTGATCTGCAGCGTCTTCCTTCATAGATTATTAGCAGCTACTCAATGAATGTGCTGCTATGTGCCAGTTACCGTGCTGCTGACTGCATTTTCTCACTCACCTCCCGACACTGGGCCATTACGCCACATAACTCAAGGGAAAGTTGAGCGAGAGTGATCGTGTGGTGAGCAGGCAGGAAACAAAGAGGAAACCCTGGCCTGAGTGGGGACATGCTCTCCAACGACAGGAGCTGCCGGTTCCTGTGTGAGAATGTGCTGGGCCTGCTGTGGAGACTGAGGAGGGGTCCAGAATCTGCCAGCCAGGTGGGCCAGGCAGTCCCCAGTTGGCCTCAGAAATCATACTCCTCAGTCTAAGTAGGTTCTCAGCAGGCGTTCGTGCCCCAGTGGACATCTGGCCATAGCTGGAGGCATTTTTGATTGACATGACCTGGGGGGCTGCTGCTGCATTGAGCGGGTGGGGGCAGGGGTGCTGCTTAGCACCCTGCAGGCGCAGGATGGCAAATGACCAAGACACCAGTAGTGCCAAGGCTGACCACCCCTGCACCTGTGTCGCACCCGTGGGTGGCCCGCCTGGTGGCTGTAGGCCTTGTGTTAGACCCTCCTGTTCAAGGGACTACCTGTTGTACAGTTTAAAAACCACGGAAGCCCCTCATGAAGTGGCTGAGGGCCATAGAGAATGACCACCCCCGCCGAGATCCCCAGCTGCCACGTAGCAAAGTTCATTCTGGAACATTGTCAAAAATCGGGAACATCGTTTTATAGAGATTAAATGACTTGTCCCTGGGGCATACATTTTTCTAAATAATAACTTCTGGACTTTAAAGCAAATCTACTTTACTCTCTATGAAAATTATTTGGAAAATAATTTTATAACTGTGTAACTTTCTCAAGAAATGAAAAATAGCTCATGAAAGAATACCTGTTTGTGTAACATTTATGCAGTTCTGTCTGTGGCCTGGCCTTCAAAATACATGAAGAATAAACATCGTAAGCAATACGTATAAAAACTGCTGACCTTTGGGGCGTAAACCTCTTTTTGTGTTATGAGTATCCTATAATATCAGAGAAGGTCGAAAGTCAGGATTTAAGGGTTTTTCTTTCTGGAAAAGGACAGAACACCTGAGGAACTAACTACCATTTACCGATTTTTTTTTTACCTCCCCTTTGGCTATCTTCGGTGTGGCATGTCTGCCTGTAGAGGAAAGATGTGATTTGGGGAAAGTGAAATGAAGTCAGAGCAGGTATATGGTATATGGCAGTAAAGTAACGAAAGTCCAACTTTGGAGAATGTCAGAGTCCAGAGTCCTCGGATGGGCCTTCTTTGTGGCTTTAGCTTGTCAACTCTTTGATCTTGGCCAAGTCAGTCCTTCTCCGTGACAGTTTTGACCTAATCTGTAAACTAATTTGTAATAATACTTTTCCCTGAGTAGGCTCCTAGCGCATTATGAAAAACATCCAAATAGAACTAAAAGTGCTCAGTGACCTGGAACGCGCCATGCAATTCTGCTTTCTTCAGCACGCTGGCTGATACCATCGATTCGATCGTCATCAGGTGCTACTCTTGTGGGCACAGTGTCTGGCACCCTTTTTTGTTCTTTGGTTTGGTCGCGGTGATGTCTGCCCGGACTTAAATTCCCAGCTCTCTCCTCTGTTAGAGGGGAGTGTCTTCGGGAGACTTAGACCTCCTTCCTCTTCTTCAGTATCTGACTTACAAGAACAGAAGCAAAGCCCTTCTCTGAAATGCAGCATGACCGTTTCTTTACCCCAGTCCTGCCCCAGGCTTCCCCGAGCTGCTCCCGGGGGGTCCCCAGCAGGCCCCTGCTCCACGTCCTCTGCCCCACACCCTCCTCCCTGACCCTCCTGAGCTCTCCCTCTTTCTCACTTCCTCTGTTTTTCCCCACGATGTGTAATCACAAGGTCCTCTCTTCTTTGACCTTTCTGACTGGGTCTGTCAGTGGCCCCCTTCATCTGGCTGGGCCCCTTCTTCCTTACCCCCAGTGCAGAAAGTCACAGAGGTATCTCTGTCTCTCCCTCCCTCACCTTAGCTCCCGGCCTCGCCTTGCTGACACCTCCCACCAACCCACGCAGGCCCCGGCACCCCCTGCAGGGAGCTTGGCCCCAGGGGCCTTCTCCCAAGTTCAGCTCAAATGCCACCTTTTTCCTAAACCCTCCCCTAGATATTCCTGGGTAAAAATGTCATCCAGCTTTAAACCCCCAGCATCATGTTCAACCTTTATCCACACATGTAAAACGCACCTTACGCTGCAGCTACTGGTCTAGAGGCTCGGGGTCAGATAGGTCAGAGTTCAAATCTCCTCTCTGCCTTGGGTCCTGGGACAAGTTAGTAAGCTGTGTGACCTCAGGTTCCCTGTGCTTAGAGTAGGCGCAGTAAAACCAGGCACCTGTGAGGACAAGTAGAAGAATGCTGTGAAGTGCCAGACAGAGTGACACTGTTACTGAGAGCGCCGGGGTGGCTGCCAGGCTGCTGTTTAGATGGTAAGGTGATGTCCTTCCCCACAGAGGACTCGCCTCCTCTGTTCCACAGCACCCAGGGGTGCTGACCACAGAGTGGGTAGGAAACTCAGCTAGTCTGAGGCCAGCAGCTGGAGAGCAGTGACCAGGAGAGCTGCTACAAATGTGGGCCTTTCTTTCTTGTTACTGCTCCTATAAAATGGGGTGGGTGTTTACTCACTTCAGCCGCATTGGGGTCTGTCACAGGATTAGTTACTTTCCTATTGCTTTCATAGTACGTGCTCTCGGGAGCCCCAAGGCACCTGCCCAATTGTCATTTAATTACCCCGGAGAAGGTTAGCTTATTAACGTGTGTGTGGTTTCTTTGAGAAAGGATAGTGTGTGCATGTGTGTGAGTACTCACACAAGACAGACAGATGACGGAAGGAAACCACCGCCATGGAAGCGAGTGATCAAAGAGGTCCATTGGCCATTGCTACTTCGTTTTCTGCTACTTCGTTTCTGTTTCTAATGCCCACTGTATTCTCGGAGCTGTGGTGTTTGGCACCTGGCAGTGTGCTTCTGTCACAGGGTACCATGGAGAACACTTCTGTGTCACAGAATGAGGATAGACACACTCCCGGCTTCTGGAATAGATTTAGTTCCCACATGAAGAAGGGGAAATGGTGAAATTGTGTTGGGACTCTTTGAAAGTGATTGTAAGTTTTTAAATGAATTCAGTCTCTCAGTGACTTCCAATTTGGTCTTAAGTACTTCCATTTTTCAGACTTAAGTTAGGAAAAAAATATTTTTCTACATTTAAAGAAACAGTTTTAGCAGTTTGTCAAATCTTAAGAATGTTAGTGTAAATCCTAGAATGAACTTTCTTAGCTTCTTCAGTGCTTGTAACCGAAGTCATAATTAAAGGATGTTATCAGAAAGCATGGATGCTAAATTAATTCCTGATTGGTGGTTAGCAAAGTATCAAGATCCTGAGAGAAGGCAGAGCATAGCCAGACTTGAGATTCGCCAGCAGCAGATGCGAGAGCAGGGATAGAGGTGAAGACAGAACAACTGAACAGAAATCCTCTGCTTGGCCAGATCCTAGGGTGTGTGTGCATGCGTGCATCTGTGTGTCGTGTTGTGTGTGCAGGTGTGGTGCAAGCATGTGCATACAGTGTGTGTACACGTGAGAGGGTAAGTTTGTAAGTGTGTGCCGTGTGTTGCACGGGCAATTGTGTTGTGAGCGCAAGTATGGTGTAAGTATGTGCACATGCGTGAGAGTGTGCAAGTGTGTCACACATATGTGCTGTGTTGTAAGTGTATATGCATGTGTGTGCAGGTGTGTGCTGTTGTGTGTGCACGTGTGTTGTGTGCTGTTACATGTGTGTACAGGTGTACCATGCATCGCATGCTGTTGCATGTGTGTGCAAGTATTGCATGTGTGTCACACACTGTTGCAAATGTGAACATGTTGCGAATGTATACGTGTGTGTATAAGTTTGTATTTGTGTTGGTTGTGTTGCACGTGTGTGTTGCATGTATGCAAGTGCATTCCATGTGTGCATTTGTGCACACACATGTGAGTTGGCATGTGCATGTGTGCATATGTGTGGTGCAAGTGTGTCAAGGTTTGCAAGTATGCAAGTGCACACACGTGCATATGGGTACAGGTGTGAGTTTGTTCATGTGTGTGTTGTGCCTTATGTGTACACGTATGTTCACGTGTGCACATGCAAATCAAGTTTGTGCTAGTGTATTGCCTTGTATGTTGCATGTATGGGAGTGTGCTGTAAATACACACAGGCACATGCATGTATGAGTGTGTTGCATGTGTGTGACTATGTGCACACACGTGCATACAAGTGTCTGTGAGAACCATTCCCTGGGAGCGTGACTGTGTTCTCCAGCTGGTCTTTAGTTGGCTCATCGCAGCCTGCAGCCTTAGCAGACTGGGAGATGAGCTTTAAGTGGAGCCCATACTCCTTTACTGAACATAGTCATGCACTGCCTAATGTTGTTTCAGTCAGTGCTGGACCACATATACAGGACATTCCTGTCGTCTAGTGACATAACCATCATAGTGCAATGCATCACTTACATGTTTGTGGTGATGCTGGGGTAAGCAAACCTATTGCACTGCCAGCCCTATAAAAGTATAGCACATGTAACTATGTACAGTGTGTAATACTTGATAATAAATGACTATGTCAGTGGCTTATGTATTTACTATACCTCTTATCATTATTTTAAAGTATACTTCTTATACGTACAAAAAAAAAGTCAACTGTAAAACAGCCTCAGGCAGGTCCTTCAATGGGTATTCTAGAAGAAGGCATTATCATCATAGGAGATGAAAGCTCCACGCGTGTTACTTCCCCTAAAGGCCTTCAGTGGAACAAAATGTGGAGGTGGGAAGTCAGTGATATTGATTATCCTGACCCTGTGTAGGCCCAGGCTGACATGTGTGTTTGTGTCTTAGTTTTTAACAAAAAAATTTTAAAGTAAAAAATAAACTTAAAAAATAAAAAAATTTAAAAATAGACAAAAACTTAGAGTCAGCATCTAAAGAAAATATTTTTGTGCAGCTATATGATGTGTTTGTGTTTTAAGCTAAGCATTATTACAAGAGTCAAAAGTTAAAAAAATTTAAAAGTTTATAAAGTAAAAATATTATAGTAAAGTTAATTTATTATTGAAGAAAACTAATTTTTAATAAATTTAGTGTACCCTCAGTGTACAGTGTGTATAAAGTCTACAGTAGTGTACTATAATGTCCTAGGCCTTCCCCCTCATTCAACACCCACTCACTGACACACCCAGAGCAACTTCCAGTCCTGCAAGCTTCATTCATGGTAAGGGCCCTATATAGGTGTGCCATTTTTTATCTTTAATACTGTATTTTTAGTGTACCTTTTCTATGTTTAGATATGTTTAGATACACAAATACTTACCATTGTGTTCCAGTTGCCTAGAGTAGTCAGTACAGTCACATGCTATACAGGTTTGTAGCCCAGGAGCAACAGGCCATACCATATAGCCTAGGTGTGCAGTAGGCTGTGCCATCCAGGTTTGTGTAAGTGCACTCTGTGATGCGCGCTCAGGGACAAGATGGCCTAATGAGGCATTTCTTAGGACATATTCCTGTTGTTAAGTGACGCGTGACTGCACTTTTTACCTCCAGCTCATAAGCCTGTCACGCAGTCCTCAGATGACTTTCCCAGCAAGTGTGTATGGGCAGCCTACCCCTAACCGCCCGTGCCTGTAGTGTAGACCAGAGCGGAGCCTCGCGGGGCTTGTCTGGCTGTGAGGAATCTAACAGGCGCCATGAGGTTGGCACAGGCTCAGGACCCAGCTTCTGGCCTCAGGTCTGCCACTTTCTAGCCTTGTGGTCCTGCACACACGGCCCCCGTGAGTGTTAGTCCCTCTGGCTGGGACGCGGTGATAATAGTACCTGTTAGTAGAACTGCTATAGGATTCTTCGTTTAATACGTCTTAAGTGCTTAGGACAATGCCTGGCAAATTGTAGGGCTCGGTACATGTTATCTTACATAGTTACACATTTACGTGGATATAGAAGTCACACGTATGTACTCACATTTGCTTTTCCTTCTTTGTTAGTGGTATGTATTTTCCTTCATCTTCAGGCGTGAACTTGGCCGCCTGATTCATTGTTTAGCCCAACTTCAGGCACAATCACAGGGTCCGAAACGCGGTGTGGCTTTTGTGATTCCTTGAACACTAATGCCATGGAGGAAGCCGGAAACTCAGATGACTCTACCAGTGGGGAAAGCTGAGTGAAAAGTAAAAGAAGAAGTTAGCTTTATGCAGTGTCTGACGTTACGTTCGTACGTGAGTTTCCAGTTTCCGTCTTGCCCCGCGAGGCGCGCCGGCAGCTTCCGTGCAGTTTGCCGCCAAGCCCCTCGCTCGGCGCCGCAAGAAAACACCTCCTTCCCGCCTCTCGGTTCCTGCGCGGCGGCGGCGGCGGCGGGGCCGGGGCCGGGCGCGGGAAGCTGCCCTCAGGCGACGGAGGGCGCCGCGCTCTCGGCCGTGAAAGCGGCTTGGCTCTCTGAAGTTGCCGGCCGGTGTTCCGCAGAGGCGGCGTCCGCGCGGGACAGGATCGTCTGTCGTCCTGGCGTCGCGTTCTAACGCCTCTCACGCTGCCCCGTCGCGTAACCTTCAGCCTTTCAGCCTCCGTCCCCGTGAACGAGGGAACCAAGGCGCAGGCGTGAGTTCCCGCCCCGCCGCCTCCCGCCGAGCCCCGGGTCCCGGCCTGCGCGGCAGCCCCTCCTCCGGCATGCTGGACGCCGTCCTCTCTGCTGGCTTCCCCTGCGTGTGGACGCGACGCTCGGGCCTCTCTGCCCTCGTGGGGGCGCAGCCCGGCTCTCCCCGAGGAGGACTCGCCTTCCCGGGCCTGCCCGAGACCGAGGGCTTCGCGGGCACTGAGCTCGCGCTCGCTCCCGAAACCCGGTCCCCCGGCTTTGGGGGACTGCGCGCTGACAGTCCTTTCGCCTACACAGAAGCACGCGCTTCGGCCTTGAACTCTGTCCGGGCCGGTGCGGGGCTGCCCCGGCGCCCTTCCGCCCGCCCTTCCTTCCGGCAGCCCTTCCTTCCGGCAGCCATGCTGCCCGCCCGCCCTTCCTTCCAGCAGCCCTTCCTTCCGGCAGCCTTTCCTCCTGGCAATCCTTCCTCCCGGCAGCCCGTCCTTCCGGCAGCCATGCTGCCCGCCCGCCCTTCCTTCCAGCAGCCCTTCCTTCCGGCAGCCTTTCCTTCCGGCAGCCATGCTGCCCGCCCGCCCTTCCAGCAGCCCTTCCTTCCGGCAGCCTTTCCTCCTGGCAATCCTTCCTTCCGGCAGCCATGCGGCCCTCCTGGTCCCCAGCAGTGATGTCAGAAAGGTGCCGCCCGCTGGGCCTCTTTGCTCCCGTTCCTTAGCGTTGAGTGTTCCACTTCCTCCCCCCTGCCCTTCCAGGACTTGGGGGCGGGGGGGGGGGGGAAGGCACGTCAGTGTTTTTAAGTGGCATTCTCTCATCATTGTGTGCTGAAACGTCCTGCCAAGAGGACCAGGTAATTATCAACTTAGGAGCAAAGCCAGAGGGACAGAGAGACGTTTCAGCCTCTGCATAGATCCCCAAGGACGCGACCTTTCCCGTGTAGCTTTCTGGCTGAGAACTCCTAACCTGATTCTGATCAGGAGGAAGTATCAGAGAACCCCAAAGGGATATTTAAGTGGCATCTTAAGTTTTTTAAACTTTTGATTGTGATGAAATACACAAAATATAACGCTTGTTGTCTTAATCATTTTTAAGTATACAACCCAGGGGCATTAATCACTGCAGCCATCCCCACCTGCCATCTCAACTCTTGTCATCATCCCAAACTGAAACTCTGTCCCCATTAGACACTGACTCCCCGTGCCCCCCTCCAGGCCCTGGCACCCACCATTCTACTTTCTGTGAATGAATTTGATGACTCTGCCTCATGTGAGTGGAATCATACAGGATTTGTCCTTTTGTAACTGGCTTATTTCACTTAGCATAATGTCCTCAAGGTTCATCCATGTTGTAGTATGTGTCAAAATTTCCTTCCTTTTTTAAGGCTGAATAATATTCCATTGTACTCATATACCACATTTTGCTTATCTGTTCCTCTGTTGATGGATACTTAGGTTGCTTCCACCTTTTGGCTATTGTGAATAATGCTGCTATGAACGTGGGTGGATATCTGTTCAAGACTGCTTTCAGTTCTTTTGGATGTATACCCAGAAGTGGGATTGCTGACTCATATGGTAACTCTATTTTTTATTTTTTGAGGAAACTCCATACTGTTTGCCACAGCAGCTGCACCAATTTAATTTCACCAAGGGTTCTGATTTCTCTGTGTGCTTGCCAACATTTCTTTTATTATTATTATTGTTTATCTTTATACTTCAGAATATTACAGGGTTACAAATGCTTTGATCACTTAAATTGCCTTTGCACTGCCTGAGTCAAAGCTACAAGCATGGCCATCCCCCCTTATTTTCTATTTTGTTGATAGTAGCTATCCTCATGGGTGTGAGATGGTATCTCATTGTGATTTTGATTTACATTTCCCTAATGACTACTCATATTGACCATCTTTTCACGTGCTTATTGGATATTTGTATACTTTCTTTGGAGAAATGTCTATTCAAGTCCTTTGCCCATTTTTTAATTGTTTTTTTTTTAAATACAGAGTTGAGGATGGGCATAGTGGCTCACTCCTATAATCCCAGCCCTTTGGGAGGACAGGAGTTCAAGACCAGCCTGGGCAACATAGCAAGATCCTCTCCCTACCAAAAGTAAGAGAAATTAGCCAGGTGTGGCAGCACGTGCTTGTAGTCCCAGCTACTCAGGAGGCTGAGGTGGGAGGATTGCTTGAGTCCCAGGAGTTTGAAGTTGCAGTGAGCTATGATTAGGCCACTGTATTCCAGCCTGGGGGATGGAGCAAGACCCAGTCTCTTAAAATATATATATGTGAATTTAAAAAAACATATACGTATATATAAAAATAAATGGTTGTTAAGAGTTTCTTATACATCGTGGGTGTTAACCCCTTATCGGATACGTGATTTGCAAATATTTCATCCCATTTCGTGGGTTGCCTTTTCACTCTGTTGATTCTGTGGATTGTGTCCTTTGCACAGAAGTTTTGGATTTTGGTGCAGTCCCATTTACTCCCTGTTTTCTGTTGTTGCTTGTACTTTGTGTCGTATCTGTTAGGTCAGAGCCCAGAGGAAGACACGCAAGCCTGGGTGCATGGTAAAATGCCGTTTATTTTGAGCACCTGGGTGCAGGTGGGTGGAGGCTGAAAAAAGGCGTCCACCCCAAGGAGGGGAATGTGGTGAGTTTTATAGAAAGTTTGGGAGGGGGAGTTCTGCCAGTTTCTGCGGGCTCCATCCCAGCCTTTGTCATTCAGAGTTATCTTTACAACCCTGGGGCGGGGAGGTTCTTATCTGACTTATCTACCGCATGCGTTCTGGGGCAGACCCAACAATATCCAAGAAATAATTGCCAAATCCAATGTTATGAAGCTTTTTCCCTGTGTTTTCTTCTGAGAGTTTTATAGTTTCAGCTCTTACATATAGGTCTTTAACCCATTTTGAGTCAAATGATTTTGAATGGTATTTTTTGGAGGCAGAGGCAGTATTCTTTAAAAATGTCAGTGCCATAAAGACAAAAATGGCCTTGGAAATGTTCCTGATTAATGTAAGCTGAAGAAATGTCAACTAAATGCAAAACCTCATGCCAGGCTGGATCCTGTACTTGAGAGGGGTACTGTAAAGGGCATTACCCGATTAATGGATAGAATTGGAATAGAGATTGTGGATTAAGTATTAGATCAACGTGAAAGTTACTGAAGCTGGTAAGTGTTCTGTGATTATGTAAGAGAATATCTCTAAGGAGATACATACTGGAATACTTAGGATTAAAGGGGCCATGATGTGTTAAACTTACCCTAAAGTAGTTCAGGAAAAAATAGTGTCTGTGTGTGTGTAAGAGAGGGGAAAGCGAGACAGTGCAAATGATAAAGCAAATGGAGTAAAATATTAGCAATAGGTGAATCTGAGTAAGGGGTATAACAAGTATTCTTTGTACTATTTTCATTCTTGCAAGTTTTCTATAATTTTGAAATTATTTTCAAATAGAAATTTTTAAAAAACATGCTCATAAACATATCAAATCTAGGATTATTTTTCAAGTCTTTGTATTCGCACTCAAAAAGGGAAAGCTGGCCCACTTAGTTAAGACCTCATGGTGAAAAGTAACAGCAACCAGTTAGGACTATTTCAGCAACCGAAGATTGATGTAGAAGGAGAGAGAGGTGTCTGGGGAACCTAAGGGTAGGCATGGCCCCCAGTGCCAGAAAGAGTCTAGAAGCAAAATCCAGAAGGCCCTTAGGGGCTGTCGATGTTGCCCTGCTCCTCCCTGCTCGGCCCTCCCTAGATCAATCAGAACGCTATGGCCCGAAGCCCTGCGGTTCTTAGACCACCTCTGGTTGACGGCCAGCCCACACTGACCTGCCGAACGTGGGACTTCACTCTCCGTGAGGCCCGCAGTCCCTTGTCTCAGAAGCCATGGAGGGAGCACACCCCTGCTCCTCTGGCACGGTGTGCAAGTGACACCTCCAAGGAGGACAGTGTGGAATGGGTGTGGAGAAACTCGCAAACATGACCTCCACCAAGTGGTCAAGGTCAATGTCAAAGGGATGAGTAGGAGGACCCCTGATGTGACATCATGGGGGGGGCACTTATCTCAAAGGTCTTTCTTCAAAAAGCCTATAATCCATATCTAATCATGAGAAAAACATCAGACAAATCCCAGCTGAAGAGCCAGCAAAACGCCTCACCAGTCTCCTGAGAACTGCCATGGTCAGCAAAACAAGGACATTTCTGAGAGTCTGTCACAGCCCAGAGGAGCCTAAGGAGATGTGATGACTGTCACGTGGGATCCTGGATGGGGTCCTGGGACAGAAGAGGGACATTAGGGGGAGGAAATCTGAGGAAATCTGAATAAAGGATGGACTTGAGTTAATAATATTTGTGTTTTGGGGCCAGGCATGGTGACTCATGCCTATAGTCCCAGCACTTGGGAGGCCAAGGCAGGAGGATCACTTGAGGCCAGGAATTCAAGGCTGCAGTGAGCTATGATGACACCACTGTACTCCATCCAGCCTCGGCGACAGAGTGAGACCCTGTCTCTAGAAAAAAAAAAAATAATAATAATAATAATTCTATTTTGGCCCAATTATGACAAACGTAAGACGTGTATTTTTAACACTGGGGTTTATCACAGGGGAATGTGGGGCTTCTACTATCTGTTCAATTTTTCTTAAATCTGAAACTTTTCTAAAAATAATGTGTATTTTTTTAAAAAGCCAAGGAGATCTGAAAAACTAAAGTTTTTCTGAAATTTAGTGCAAATGAATTTGCTATCCAAACCTTATGAACGGACATGAAGCTATAAACAATTTATCCCAGTCTTTACTACAGAAATATGAATGCGTTTGATTAGGATCTTAGGTAACACGGTCTGTGCTCCCCATTAGCACTCAGAAATCTGAACTGTCCCGAAACCCAACACACTCTGGCCACGCAGGGCTTGTTTGAATGGGAGGGGCAGGCTGGGCCTCCAAATGGTGTCTCCTGCTGGGAAGAAAAGAATGCAGGACTCTTCCGCCTGAGGGAGAGAACAGGGAAAGGACTGACAGAGAAGTCTGGATGGGGAGGGAATATGTTAAGCTTGTAATTTGCTAAGGGAAAAGGTCGACAAAGTATGCTTTGATGCTTCCTTTGTATGGTGCTTTTATGTCAGATGAAAACATTCTTCTGTTTTGTGTCCCATCACTCATTTTTACGGTGATTGGTGCCTGTTTCTGGACTTTTGTGATGGAGACCTGCTCCCTGTTGCCCTTTTGTGGCAGCTGCCTTGGGTGGTCTCACGCTGTAATCTGTTGCTCTTATTAGGGGCTGATTGGGGAGGACCTCCTTTAGAAATAATCCTGCTCTTGTTGTATTTTGTTGTTTTGTTAGTGTTTTTGGATGTGTGAATGTGACGTCTGTTACATTTAAGTACTGATTTTTTTCCTGGAAATTTTAATTATCTTTTCTTATACGTGTAAGTAGTTGCAAAGGAAACAGCAAGATGTTAAAATAGAAACTTTGACAATAAAACTTATCTAATTATCTTCCTCCTCTATTTGCCTTAGCTGCTTGGAAGCTGAGAACTAAATCCAATCACAGCACCTAAATTAATTAACCTAAGGTTTTTGAATATTTAATTTCCCCTTTATCTTTGGGGATTTTTAAACACTTGTTGAGATGGTCTTATTATATTGGGTATTTTAGATACTTCAAATTATTTTTGGAATAAGGTGTAGTTTAAATTTTTAATTAAAAGTTTTGGTTGGTTTTTTAGCAGCATATCCTTAAATGCCGTCCTTAAATGTTGAGTTTGGCTGCACAGCTGCACAGCAGCTCAGCTTTGCAAGAGTGGATATTTCGGGGTCCTGTCTGCTCTCTGCTGGTAAGGCCACAGAGCTGGCACAGAAGACAGTGTTAGCCAGACCTGCATCTGGTCTAGTCATGCTAGTTGTCAAGATTGACTGTGCAGATGACCTCCCTCCTCCAGGTTGTGAGTGGCCATAGGGGAGGCCAGTGTGGGCGACGGCGTGGCAGGCAGGGCTGGCTCCCATGTCCTTTCCTGATCCCACATCTGTGTGTTGTCCTGTGGCTCCAGCTGTGCTAATTCTGAAGTGGTCGTATTTCTGGTAGGGGCAGCCCTGGCATGTGTGAGTGTTCCTCTTTTGGGGCAGACAATTTTGTTTCTTAATTGTTATTAATAAGTCCCAGAGCGAGTGTTCTGATGGGCGCTGTGCAAGCCAACAGGGGGACTGTAGGCATTGCACCCAGTGTGGTGGCACTGGAGAGCACCCCTTCTGTGGCTTTGCAGGATTGTGTAGGACTGGAGAGAATGTTAGGCCATGGCTCTGCTCAGACAGATGGTGAAGACCCTACTTGTCTAGGCAGCGTCATCCCACCCATTCTGGGGGGGTCGGGATGATGCCAGGAAGCACTGAAGGGGTGAGCACCTTATGACAGACCTCCTGTAATGGCCACCAGTCTCTTGCCCCCTCAGGGTTGCGCTGACGGCTGACCAGGGCTATGGCCTTCCAAAGTGTCAACTTCCAGTGAAGCAGGTTGCCAAATTTGAGTCAATCAAGAACAGTTCAAGGATGGAGCACAAGTTAGAGACTAATGGCAAATCCCCTCAAATCAACTCTCTATTGCTGCTTTCCTAGTGAAAGTCTAAACTTCCAGTCCACTTAACAGCCTGGGATGAGAAAATGTTTTTTCCCAAGTCCAGGATCTATACTTGAGTGGATAAGGGGTGAGACAGAGGCCAGGACAGAAGAACTTACCTAGATGTTAACACAGTTAAATTGTGGCCCAGCATGAGAAGTAAGTGCACTGACTAAGCTGATGCGCTGTTGACGTAGACTTGAGCCTGGGGAGGGCATCAGTGCTCATGTCCGGGAGCCAATTCTGTCAGCAGTCACGGACGTTAAGGCACCTCGAAAAGTGGCAGGAAATTCCAGTTCTGGAACTAATAGGCGTACTTGGCTCCTGAGTTGTTCAGAACAACTCTGCAGTATTACCTGAGAGCAGGCACTCCCGTGGGAGGCAAGCTCTGTTCGACATCCACCTTGGCACAATTGCTCTGTGAAGAGGAGGGCTCAGGTCATACTTGCTGTTGGATAAGGGAGTCACGTGTGTCTGGGTCTGCACTTTCCCTCCTGGAGCCTCTTCCGACCCCCTCGGCTCCCAGAGTTCTTGGGCAGCCCTTCCTGCCTGCCCTCCAGCCAGCCTGCTTCTCGTTTGCCAGGGAGCTACCTTTGGTTTTTACCTTATAAACTGCTGCCTTTGTAAGTGTTCGTAACAACCACATCTATAATATTTACGTGCCCGCGGACCACCACTCTTCCTGTTGATAGCACATTTAGTTTGCTCAGCAGCCTGACGATGTCAGTGTACTGTCCCCAGCTTGGGCAAAGTCAGCACTGAACACGGTTTGACTCTGGGCCCACACCGTCACCATTGACAATGATGACAGATCACTTTGTTTCCATTTATGTCTATGAGTTCTTCACACATTGAGAAAATCAGCCCTTTGATCTGTGTTTTGCAAATATATCTCCCAGTTCTTTTGGGAGATGTATCTTTTGCCCTTATGTAAGAAGTAGGGTTTTTTCTCTTTTTGGTATGTGGATATTTTTATTTTTCATGTAGAGGAAGGAATTCTTATGTTGCATTTGCTGACAGGATCTTTAGCTGTTTCGTTCAGAGCCAACCCTGAGTGATTTCAGCACCCTGTACCTGCTTTTGTATGAAGCACACCTTTTTCGTACTAACCAGAGAAGAAATTCTTAACAACGTATCTTCCTTGTTTTCCACATCTCAGGCAACACTCTCAGCTGAGATGCCCTCTCTCTTCCCTTCTCTGAGACTAAGGGTGAACCCGGGAGGGACAGGAGAGAGGGGATCTGAGGGCGGGGAGGGTGTGCCAGCCGGAGGGGAGACGCTGGTCAGCACGCACCTGGCCAGGAGAGCTGAGCGCATCTTCCTCCCGCCCTCAGGATGGCTGGGCACAGGCCCAGACAAAACTTGCAGGGACAGGGAGAAGGAGCATCTGTGAATGCCGCACATCCTGGGACAGACTCCGGAGCCCAGGGGCTTGTCTCAAGAGGCTTGTTTCACAAATGACATGAGGGTGCCCTCTCTGAGGTCAGCCCTGTAATGACACAGCCATGCCTGGCAGGGGTTTCTAACATTCTAAAACAGAGGCGACTGCAGAGTGGACGGCAGAAACAGAGAGGGCATGTCCAAAATAGCCCTCGCTTTTGGCTAAGAGGCCTGGTCGTCTAGCCTCTGTAGGATGCAGCAGCGAGGTGGTTTGCCTGTGTCTCTTGATCTTTCCTTTCCTTCCCCTTCAGTCTCACCACTGCCCACACCTGATTTCCCAGCCAGCCTGGACTCGTTTTTCTGTTGCTCTCTCCATCTGTACCAAATCGCCAGTTCCTGGAACCCACGGTTGCCAGCCAGCCAGCGTCTGGCTTCATGAGCTGGAATCAGGGTGGCAGCCGGGCCTCCTGGCCAAGCAGGACACAGTAGCATTGCTGTGACAGCGCAGTGTTTCCTGGTAACGTCACAGCACACAGCGGTGCCAGCTTCTGAACTTATGCTGCTATAGGGAAATATCCATAGGAAGGCATATTTGTGTTTTACCATAAATTCTAAGTAGTGTTCTAATGGCAAGTTTTAATGGTGACCCACCATAAATTAGCATACTACTACCTATATCCTAAAAGATCTTAGTTTCTTGTAATTCTATGTTAAAGCAGCCAGTAAGTTGTTTTTGAACGTTAATGTCATTAAGTCCATTGGCATATTCTAGGACAGTGTAAACTATGTGTAAGATCTTGCTGGCTTTCACCTACTGCTGTTAGCATCAAGGTTTTCCTTTGAGACAAATTCCAAAGATTTTGGTGGTTATCATCTGAGCTGAAATTGCTACACTAAGTTCTTCTGCCTCATCCGACTACTGAAGCTACGCAGGCACTCTCGCCAGTGTTTCCTCTGCATTCGGCTGCGGGTGAATGTCATTAGTCTTCACTGCTTCTGCACCCCATTCACAGTCTACCCATCACAGGCTGCTCTTGCCTGCAGCAGCCAGGTGAGGTGGGAGGCAAGGGGTCCTGCTGTCTGAAGTCAGTCTCTCGGCTGCTGAGTGGCCAGAGGACTGGGGCCCCGGCTGCAGAGGGCCCTGGATTCGGCAGGAGCAGCTGCAGGCAGATAGCCAAGGCCCTGCCCAAAAGACACTGTGCACACTTGCTGTGCCTGCTGCCAGACTCCCTCCACACTGGTTTATTTGCACCACATCTGCCTGGTGTGTACAGGACTGTCTGTGCTAATACTGTGTTCCACATCGTTTGGCACCTTTCTGCGGTGGCAGAGATGAACCTCAAAGGAGCAGCTGTGTGCCTGGAGACGCACATGCCGTGGGCAGCTGCCCTTTGGGACCCTGTGACACTCAGGGCTGCTTCCCTGGCTCCTCTCCTGTGCCCTCCCTCTCCATCCTCCTCTTTCTTCATCTGTATCTGTCAGTCGCTGCACTTGATGCGTGAGAATGGGTCCCTCGTGCATTTCAAATCTCAGTAGGGGGAGGAGAGGGTGTGGGGCCCTCGCCCCAAAGCTCCGGCCAACAGCCCTCTCTGTGCAGGGTGTCAGGCGGCCCCTCCTGTGATCTGTGGTCTTCGAGTCTTCGAGCACTTTTTCCTTCACTTTATTTCGCTTAAATAAAAATTGCCTTTTACATGAATGAACAGCATCATAGTCCTCTAGTTACATGTAGAAATGTGGAATCAGTGGTGAAGCACACAGAAGATGAAAAGTAATGCACCTGGGAAGGACTGTTAACTAGCTCTGGTTGTGCTTGGCAACAATGTCCTTGGCAGTTCTTAATATTAAATTACCATTAAATATTTTGTAAATTGAAGAGTTTCTTTTCTGAAAAAAAGTTTTGCTCTCTGAATTGGCCAGTCTTCTCTGTTCTCTTGGCTGAAACACACGCAGTTTAGAGGGCAGATTCTGGGCTGACGTGCACCTTGGGCCCTGCCTTCCCAAGCATGTGTTTGCCAATGTGTAGGCAGAGCTGTGAGTACTTCAGGACCAAACATCACTATCATGGGCAATTGGCAGCTCTTTCACAGATGCCATTTAATCCTTATTCTTTTCCTTTTCTGAAAATGCTAAGTTGAATCGTGGTTACTTTAAGCACAGAATCTTTTCTCTGGTTATTTTGCAGATTTGGCAGTTGTGACTTCATCTCCCTTCTCAGAGGCCTTTACTCTGGTACACTTAAAGTGCACAGTTCACTCTGCTATTGGCTTGCTCTTTCGTGACTTCTGTCTTTGCCGTTGGGTAACGCTTGGAATGAACGTTCCCTAACAACCTTCCAGGCACATGACCATGTGCTGAGTGTGGTAAAAGGGAACACTGGTGCAGGAAACATATTTAGTAATATTTTCTCTTTCTGTTTGCAGGGTACGTTTGGTAGAAAGAGGATCTCCACATAGCTTGCCCCTGATGGAATCGGGAAAAGTAAGTATTAAAGGAAGAAAAATGCATTTCTGTGTAAATATGAGTCTGAGTGTATGGGCTTTGAAATTTTGAGAAATGTATTTTATAGAATATTTTTTCCAAAAAGCTTTCTTGAAGGTGCTATATTAGGACTAGGTTTGGCTGTGAGTACAGAAACTCAAAATAACGGTGTTTTAAACAAGTTAGATCCTTTTTTTCTCATGTAAAATTTGGGAAATAGACATGTCCTTCTCCATGAGATGGGGCCCTGGTGCCTTGGGTCTTGGTCTGCATAGCCCGGTTCCCAAGGGCACCTCAGGGCCTGGGATGGCGGGTCCAGCTCCAGCCACCGTTTCCACGTTCCAGCCAGCAGGAGAAGCAGAGAAAGGACAAGGAGACAAAGCACACAGGCTGTAAGGAAGCTTCCCAGGCGTCTTACTCACACTTGAACACCACTGACCAGAACTCAGTCACGTGGTCACACCTAGCTAAGAGGAGGCCTGGGAGCCTTCGTGTTGATTCGGAATGTCTGTGGGCCTAGCCAAAGACCAGAGTATCTTTTACCGTGGAAGTGGAAAAGAATGGTATCAGGAGACAACTAGTAGTTTCTGCCACTGGTGGTGGTTATGTTTGTTGTGCTTTTTTGTTGTTTTGATAGAACTAAAGGACAAGAAACATGTTTAAGCCTAAATGAAGACCTTTTTTTTCCCTTTTTGGCCCTAATCATCAGATCCTTTCTCCAAGTGACATAACACTAAAAGCATCTCACGTTGCCTATATGACCGCAGGTTAGAGTCCTCTATAAAGTTGGTTTGATAGGACGATGTGCTCACCACTCTTCCTGACACGGTCTGGCAGACTGTCAGTCAGCTGCCGGGACCAGAGTTGTGAAATCTCACTTCAAACTTAAGGTACAGCAGGACCATTCCAGAAGGTTTTGTGTTTTTACCATGAGATGTTTTGCCTTATCTCAACCATATATGTTCAACTAGCTGAGCTGAGACAGGCTATATTCAAGATTTCCAGAATGAACTTTAGATTCCTTATGTACATGGTATCAGTGGAATTTGAAATATTTCTAAACTAAATTCCCGTTAAGAAAGAAATGTTTAATATTGACATCCATTACAATAAAAGATGTTTACGTGGAGCAAAAAGTTCCCCCGTAGCTCGAGTTGAAAATGCAATTAGGAGATCGGTACAGACATTCTAATTAGCGCCCAGCAGACTGGACTTGCTAGCAGTTGACACAGAATTTATGCCTTCTGGTGCCACAAAAGCAGCTTTCTACTAAACCGTTTTGCCAAAAGCGTTTTGGGTTATCTTTGAGTCCACACTCACCCCTGAAAACGGCATGTGACTCCCTTAGTTCAGTGATCACTGCCGGCACCAACCTTTATTCGTGCCCACGTGCCATTATGTGAGGCCTAGTATTACATTTATCTAAAAATTTAATATACTTAAATTCATTTAACAGATAAATTCATTGGAATAACTGAAAATTCCTGTTTTGCAGGCGTCAGGCTGTGTTAAATGTTATTTCATTTATCGTGTGTGTGTTCAGAATTTTTCTAAGTGATCTTCAGCAGATTTCTTTTTTTTCCAGCTTTATTGAGGTATGATTAACAATCAAAATTCTTAATTTTAAGATCATTGTAGCACAGGATATAGCATTATAGTAACAATTACAACAAAAATGTAATTGTTATGCTACAATTTCATAACGGTATATAATTTTGTGATATATAATTTTGGTTTAATGCCATACTCCTTTCTAAACGACCTTTAGAAAGGAAATAGGCGTGCGGCATGAAGAAGAGATTGAGGCTGGTTTGTGTGCAGCGTCTGCCTGTCTTTGTTTCCACTGACAAGAGATTTCTCCTTCCCCAAATAGATACTTCCAGGGGTCCGGATCATAATTGCCAACCCAGAAACAAAAGGACCATTGGGAGACTCACACCTTGGAGAGGTGAGTGATGGGGTCCCCTCCAAGACCCAGTTTATTCTTCTGTCAAACATCTTCTGCTCTCTCTGACACCAGCACAAACGGTTCACATGCCATCGATCTGCAGCGCACACTGTTTAAATTGGGTAAGTCATGCCAGGCTGGGAAATAACGTGAGATAAGCTTTATTGCTTAAATGATTCCATGAAAGCTCAGAAATACAAAATGGCATTTCCTTGAGGAAGTATGGTAGATTCTTCTCAAAGAATTCAGAAAAGATAAAAAAATATGTGAACTGAGTTCCCTTATTTCCTAGCCCTCAAATTTGTTCTCCACATGCCTGCCTTTCTTGCGAGAAGCCCATCATCAGCCTAGAATGATGCAGCGTCAGTAAACGGTGGTCAAGAGATGAGGAAAGTGGCAGTTATGTGTTGGTTTTAGATCAGGAGGCAGACAGTGGTACTTTACACTTTTGCTTCATTATGTTTAAGATGAAACCGCACCCTGCTCGGCTCTCAACTCCCCGCCACTTTGCCCCTACACTCTGCTGGCTGGATGTGGCCAGAGAAAAACACCTTGCTGTGCTGCCCAGCCTCGGTCTGCGTCCCTGACCACTGCGCGCGGTAGGCACCCTGTGGCATCCCCACTCTGAGACTAAGGATCTTACACCTCTTCCCTCTCCTTGTTCTCCTCCCTGAGGAAGGAGAGGGCACCAGAACAGAACGTGTCCTGAGTCCCAGCCTCCTTGCCTGGCACAAGCACGTTTCTCTCTTCCTCTTGTTTTCCCGTCTAAGGCCAACCTTCTGTGCACTGGATCCAGCCCCCTTTTGCCAGCCACAGGTGTCATTGCTGCCATTGTCACCTGTCCTGACTCGTCATGTTTCCCTCACTACTGAATGACTCCTAGCAGCACATGCAACAGGCACATTGCTAGGATGGACATCTTAAAAACAATGCCAGCTCTGTCCCTAGTGCTAGAGTGGCAGCACACATAGGAACATGTTTCTCTGTGGCACATGGGTAAATACGTGATTGATGAATGAGTCCTGACCAGTTCTCACGTCCCACATTCCTCTTCTTGGGCTGTTTTTTGGCCACTTGCTTGAATCTCTCACTTGTATGCAAAGATCAGAATGGAGATGATAAAATTCTGTGTGGCTCTTATTTAGGAGTTGCCATTAAATACGTTCCTAGAAAGGAAACTGGAACGTAGAGGCTGTTTCTAGGGTACCTGGAGAGGGTCCCCACAGGGGCTGCCCTCCTGGCCATGGCCTGGGCGTCGGGCCTGAAACATCACGTGGGGACTAAGCCGGGCTGAGATCAGAATTCTCTTCACCCTGAGAGAGGCCAGAACTGGTGGAGTTTGCAAGTTGACTTTCTTATTGGGAATGCATCTTTTGTCCCAGCTCTATTGCAGTATAATTGACAAATAAAGTTTTATTAATTAAGGAGTACAATGTGATGGTTTGATACATGTATATATTACGAAGTGATTACTACAACCTAGTCAGTTAGTATATCTGCCACCTCACGTAGTTGCCGTTTTTTTGTAATGAGAACATTTAGGATATAGTCATCAAATCTCAAGTAAACAATACAGTATTATTAACGACAGGCACCGTGCCGTATGTTAGATCCCCAGAACTTACTTGTCTCATCACCTCCCAGCCCCTCCTTAAAGCCCCTGCCAACCACCACTCTACTCTCTGCTTCAAGGAGCTCAGCTTTTCAGATCCCACATAGGAGTGCAGTCACGCAGTATTGTCTTTCTGTGCCTGGCTCAATGCACTTAGCATAATGTCCTCTGGGTTCATCCACGATGTCACGCTTGAGAGGATTTCCTTCTTTTTAAGGCTGAATAACATTCTGTTATCTTTTTTTTTTTTTCCCCTTTGGAGACAGGGTCACACTCTGTCTCCCAGGCTAGAGTACGGTGGTATCATCATATCACCATAGCTCACTGCAGCCTCAAACTCTCGAGCACAAGAGATCCTCCTACCTCAGCCTCCCAAGTAGCTGGGACAACAGGCGCACACATTCTGTTGTCTTAATGAAAGAATATTTTGTGTTAGGGAACAGAGAACAGTTACCATCATCCTCATTTGAAGGTGGACCTTCCTTCTCGATCTTACTTTTCCATCTGTTGGGCAGTACTGATTGAGTGCCTGCTGTGTGCCAGGCACTGTTCTGGGGATGAGGGACACACAGGAAACAAGTCAGGGTTCCTGACTTCAAGGAACTTGACCATATTTGAGTTTCGATAAAATAATGAAAACAGCCAATCCCAGAATGTCTTCACTGTAAACACTCCACAGTCAAAGAGACCCTGACTCTTCTGACTCTTGCTGTACAGACATAACTGCATGCAGTTGCGTGAGTGTCTCTGGAATTTCATTGGCTTACCTATTTCTTGACTTGTCCGTGGTTCTACGTAGTCTACATGGTCATCACTTTGAGTCAAGATATCAGTCTTAACTATTTCCTCAAATGTCAGATGTTCAAGCATTTTTGTTTCCCATTTTTTGATGTTATATTCCTTTCCCCTTTAGATTTTGTTTTGTGTTGTTTTATCGCAATATATTTCCAAATGTGTGCTAACCAGGGGAAACGGGAAAAGAAATCTTAGAGCTTTTTAACACTTTTCTGGATTGCTCTTTAGAAACAATCAATACATTTTGAAAAATACAAGGAAAGTAGTACAACTTTGTTCATTTGATGTGTTTATTTTTAAAAGCAATTTTTAAATCTTCAACCAATCTGCTTTAATAAAATTCCTGATAGATGGATGGCTTGGAGGGTGGCTTTGCCATAAACTTGGTGTAGTGCCTTTATTTCAGTAACCTCTGTTTCTCTCCAGAAACCTGAATGACATTAACTTCATCTTGTTTTTTCAGTCCAAAAAAACTTTAATACCACTGAATATAATTTTTTGGATTGTAAAATGGTTTTAGCCTCACTTCCTGGAGATGGTCTAAAGTTAACTTGTCCCCATGACATTTCCCTCTGTTCACAGATCTGGGCTCACAGTGCCCACAATGCCAGTGGTTACTTTACCATTTACGGAGATGAATCTCTCCAGTCGGATCACTTCAGCTCAAGGTTAAGTTTTGGAGACACTCAGACCATCTGGGCGCGCACGGGCTACTTGGGGTTCCTGCGGAGGACGGAGCTCACCGATGCAAATGGAGGTGACAGCCGAGGCTGGGACCCCCCCACCGCCAGGCAGAGCTTGGTCCTCTGGGTTCCCCTGGAGGAAATGTATCTGAGGGCGGGGCTGGTCAAAGCCAGAGGACATGTGTGCTGGCTGCAAAGCACCCAAGACAGCTGAGTGGGAAACAGAGGAAAGCAAAATGCAAATGTGTCCCATGAGCTGAACTGTGCACCACGTACCCTATACTCTCCTAAGAACCAGGAGCAGATTTAAACCGGGAGGAGCCAGAAAGCACAGGCATTTGTGTTTCCCCCACAAAGTTCCCTCGTGTGCAACTGAGACAGAAACTGGCCAGTGGCTGTAGGAACATGCGTGCTGCTGCTTCCAGGACTGGGTCTGTCTGTCCGGGAAGCGGGAGGCCGAGAGGCTCTTGGGCCCTGGTGATGGGCTGTCTCTGCAGGGCCTGCTGCTGTGGTCACTGGTGGCCAGTGTGGGGCAGTGGGGTGGACAGCTGCTGCTGGCGTCCGAGGAACGCAGGGACGATACGTAAAAGTGTGCTTGCGTATTTTATCCTTCACTGGTTCCACAATCCTTTCTTACCTCCTTCTTTCCGCTAAAAATAGAGGCAGAACTTGGCTATTTCACAGGATAGTATTTGAGGTTCTCGGTGAGCTCCTGCCTGACCAGGGAGATGAGTCTCTAGATGTCAGGAAGGGTCCCCAACATAACTGTCTAACACGCTTACTCTAGCCTGGCCCAACAGGGGCTAAACATAGGAAAAAAGTGCCAGAAAATATTCTGGCATAACATTTGCATGTGGGAAATCTAGACGGATTTGAGTATCTCGGGTTCCTGTGAAGAGCTGAGTTTAGAGATGTAAAATTTGGTAGCAATTTATTCCCCCCAAGGAAGGCCAGGAAGGTTCCATCCTGCTGAATCCCAGGGAGCTGGGACAGTAGGCTGTCACCCCCCGGCCCCTGGGAGATTTGAGTCCCCAACTGTGGGAGGAGAGATGACACTCCCATCATGAGCAAAAACCAACAAGTAAATGTCTCCGTCTTTCTGACTTAAATTTTAAAAGATTTATTTTGTGGTATTTTATTGGTCACTCATTTCTTTCAAATTTTCCCTGATGTACTTACTGCCCTATAAAAACTAAGGACGTATTTCCTCATTTTTAAGGAAAGATAGGACTGACTGCATGTTGTCATTGTCATTATTCTAAGGTTTTCACGAAGGATAAAAATAAATTTCATGGCTACATGAACTAAGGAAATCTTCATTCATGAACATTACCAGAAACTATGCTTTCTTTTCCTGCTTATACATGGAAATAGTAGGTGCATAGTGAAGAACTCCTGTGGCGGGGTCAGAGGGAACGGGGTTTAATTTGGGCTGTGCTGCATCCTGAGTGACCTGAGCAGGTGAGGCCCCAGAGGACTCTGCACACGTGCGCCAGTGCACAGGACACAGACCTCTGGGCACTAACTAGGCACTGAGTCCCTCAGCGGCTGCTGAGGAAGGTATAATTGTGTATTTGACAGTGTACAGAAGCTGATCCAATCAAAGGTCTTCCCCCAAAGCAGCAGCGTGGCAGGAATGCAGTGGCTGTGCAGCCAGCCTCGGGGCACCAGCTTCCTGGCTGAGGGGAACTAACTGTCCCCAGATCAGTGTCCCCTCCTTTGTATCTCTGCCCCACTCAGAGTAGCTTTTAATCATTAAAAAAAGAGAGTGGCCTAAGCAGCATGGGGTGAGGCTCTCACATGTTTTTGTTCCTGCACAGAGCGCCACGACGCCCTCTATGTGGTGGGGGCACTAGATGAAGCCATGGAGCTGCGGGGCATGAGGTACCACCCCATCGACATCGAAACCTCGGTGATCAGAGCCCACAAAAGCGTGACGGAGTGGTGAGTCGGGGTGTGCACGGGTCAGGAGCGTGGGGTGAGGGCTCTGATGAGACATATAAGGGGTGTGAAGGCACAACTGACTGACACCTTCCTCTTTAGGGGTTGCGCGATAAAGGAGCTCTCCTCGCACAGAGTTAGGGTATCGTGTGTTACCTCAAAACAATAGATTTTTATTACTGTGAAAATACTTGATAACATTTTCCAGGAAGCCAAGTTGTTTTTTAATTTGCAAAAGCATGATATAGGAAGGAATTCAAGTTCGCCCATATATAGGCACAGAAAATACTTTTATGACTGTTGACTTGGGAACTGTGAAAAGTAACATGATATGTGGGAAAACTTTAGGTCAGAAGAGAGGCAACGTTTCGGCCAAGTTTCCCCAGATGCGTGTCAAAGGAAGAATTGCTTGAATTAAACCAAAGCCATCCATGACTAGCGCCTGGGGCAGGTGTCCTGTGGGGGAGGAGCCCAGAGCAGAGTCTGGGCCCAGGTGAGGACTGAGTGGCACCCTCCCCAGAGGCTGGGACTTTGTCTTTCTCTCTGGCCCATTTAATCTATTGTGAAGTGCTGAGTGTGTGAGAAACAGCAGCAGCTTTTCGGGGTGGCTCACTGGTGTTCCCTGACATGCAGAGGTAGCTGGAAGCCAGGGTGCTATGACTTAAGTTAGCCAGTCCTGAGGACTTTCTCACGCTTGCTCAGGGCCTTTATGTTGGTTTTTTTTTTGGTGGGGGAGTGGACAGAGTCTTGTCTGCCTCAGCCTTCCAGAGTGCTAGGACTACAGGCATGAGCCACCACGCCCAGCCCACTTTTCATTCTTAAAAGCAACATAAGCTGGGCAGCGTGGCTCACGCCTGCAGTCCTGGCACTCTGGGAGGCCGAGGTGAGAGGATCGCTTGAGGTTAGGAGTTATAGACCAGCCTGAGCAAGAGTGAGACCCCATCTCTACTAAAAATAGACAAAATTAGCCAGCATGGTGGCACCTGTTGTCCCAGCTACTCGGGAGGCTGAGGCAGGAGGATCGCTTGAGCCCAGGAGTTGGAGGCTACAGTGAACTGTGATGACCCCACTGCACTCTACCTGGGCAACTGAGTGAGACTGTTAAAAAAAAAAAAAAAAGAGGTGACTCAACACCGTCAGCTGTAGATTTGTTTATTCCCTTGGTAGTGGGCGAGGCGTTTACCGAGTGGCACCTGATGGAACCAATCTTAGTCTAGGTCAGAAACCTTAAGGGGAGGCGCATGCCGAAATCGCTCATGAGCAGTTTTTCTTGGTTGAGTGGATGGGTTGTGAGGTTGTGCGTTCCTCCTGTTGGCTCGTTGGCCTGTGGTAGGCAGGCTGGAGTTTATTGCCATTTGCTGAATCTGAGCATTGAATGCTTGGCAGAATATATGAGATGGAGTTTGCATACCTGTAAATTGTCCTGTGGTTCAAACAAAATTCCTCAGCTTGTCAGAGTTTCCTCTCTACTTGAGTATGGAGAAAGGACAGAAACCCTAGAAAGATAATCAGCCTGGAAGCTGGGCACAGGGCCTACCTCATTTTACATCTAAATAGCTAACTAGCTATAAATATCAGTTATAGCCTTCCATTTTTGTATTTTTAAGAAAATAATTTTAATTGGCTCTTATCACCTCCCTCGAGCATTTTCTGTCTGGCTTCCAGCTTAAAGGTGTGCTTTGAGGGGCCTCTCTGTATCCCCGTGGGCTTCCAGTCCCCGTGCCGGGTCTTCGTTCTGTGCATCGCTGGGGCTGCCTGCCGTGTGGCCACTGGCCTGAGTCTGTGTCTCACCTGGCCAGGGACTCACACTCTCCTTGTTCACATGGGGTGCCAGAAAACAGAAAAGGAAGTGGTTTTCATCCAGACAGACTTTGACGCATTAGGAACTGTCGGTGCAAACCGCGCTGTGCTTTACTCATGCTCCTTGCCCCGGCCCCGGCGGCTCCAGGCTGGGAAATGCCGCAGCCCTGGCCCCTGCTGTCTTGGAACGTGACCGTTTCCATGCTGCCGCTTTGGGCCAACTAGATCTCTGCATGTCTCATTAGTCGATTCTCAGGGTTGAAACAGCAGGCACAGCCCTGGGAAAGCTCTGACAGCAAGACAGTTGCCACAGACCCCTGGCACTCAGGGGTGACAGTAGAGCAAGTACCTAACCTGCTCTGTCACCTACAAGAGCCAAGCTGATTTCTGACACTGTAGGACTGTGCTATAAATTCCAAATGCCACAATAAAATTGTACCAAAAGTGCCTGAGAGATTTATATAATCTATGATATCACAGACTCACAACACAGGCTTCTGTGAGCTGGGTAGAGCGATACTTTAACATCACAAGGAGCACGGGAATTAAGCACCACGTCTTTTGGGAAGCAGTTCTCAGTGGGGTTGTTCCCTTAGTTATGTGGCTGTTGCAAAGCAAAATCCAGGAGAGAACTGCTGAACTCATTCTCCAGTTTTCCCTTTCATTTCAACATATATATTGGCCATATTGAATAAAATATGCATGTTTTTCTGACTGACTTACTCTCATGCTTAGAGAAAACAATAGTGAATTTCCCAAGGTACATTCTACCTCAAGCTGGAGTAGAACCTGTGTGTCAGGTGTGAGAGCAGATACCAGCAGCCCTGGAACCTGGTATCCACGCAGGTCCCCCTGCCCGGGAACCTTCTGGCCTTTGCAGCTAAGCAGACCTTGAGTGCCAAGGTCTGTGAATATCAGGATCCTTAACCCAGTGGTCCCCAACCTTTTTGGCACCAGGGACCAGTTTCATGGAAGACAATTTTTCCTCGGACCAGAATGGGGGATGGGGGACTGGGGGGGATGGTTTTGGGATGATTCAAGCACATTACATTTCTTGTGCACTTTATTTCTATTATTATTATGTTGTAATATATAATGAAATAATTATACAAACGTCTCTGCTAATGATAACTTGTATTTGCAGCTGCTCCCCAGCGCTAGTGTCACCGCCTCAGCTCCACCTCAGATCATCAGGCGTTAGATTCTCATAAGGAGCAGGCAACCTAGATCCCTCCCATGTGCAGTTTACAATAGGGTTTGAGCTCCTGTGAGAATCTAATGTTGCCGCTGATCTGACAGGAGGCGGAGCTCAAGTGGTGATGCAAGCGATGGGGAGCAGCTGTAAATACAGATGAAGCTTCGCTCGCTCACCTGTCAGCCACTTACCACTGGTACCGGTCTTTGGCCTGGGGATTGGGGACCACAGCTTAAACAACCAATTCTTAAAGCCAACTCTCTAAGGTTCATGTGGTTTAAAATGTAAAGCACTGGGTTTTTGCTTCTGGCAGTTGGGCAGACTAAATACTCTGGTGCCCTTCCTGCTGAAAAGCGACTAGATCCCAAATAAAATACCTCTGGACAAATCTTCCACATTCTTGAAGACTTAACCCCCATATGGGTTAGCTATTGCTGCATTAGTCATCCCCAAACTCAGTACTTTAGACAGAATCCTATATTATGTCCCCAGGTCTGCAGCTGGTGGGCTGGCCAGTTGGAGAGTGCAGCTTGGCTGGGTGTGTGCCCAGAGGTTCTTCTCCACGAGGGACCAGAGGGGCAGCCCATGTATGTCCCTGTCCTTGCAATGGCAAAGGCATGTTGAGGACAAGCCCACACACCCAGCACTTCTCAAGCCTCTGCCAGCATCGCCCCGACTAAAATGCTGACCAAACTCCATGCCGAGCCCAGCCCCAGGGCAGGGAGACGTGCTGCACGGTGAGCAGAGGGGGCTGCCACACATTCCACCACCACAAACACTCCCCTCAGCAACAGAGTAGGGAGCTGGAAGTAGAGGGACAGGGCTGCTTCGAGGGCAGGTGCTGATGGTACATTGCACTCTGTGGTGGGGGCTTGGTCCTCCAGGCAGCAGCAAAGAGACAGGACTGGAGCACAGACTCCTCTAAGGAGGTGGAGGGATGCTCTGCGCTGTAGAAATAGCCCGCACAGGACCCAGAAGCCCTCGAGGAAGCCACCCTGCAAGAAGGCCAGCAGAGAACGCTAACAGCGGTGCTGTTGCCAGGGAGGTTGTGTGTGGCGCCTTTAGTGCGTGGCAGGAGACCAGCACACCAGAAGTGGCTGTTGGGAGCACTCAGGCAGGCATGAAGTCAGCCAAGTGGGGGTTTTCGGAAAGAAACCCTCCTCGTGACATAAGCCTCGCCATGTGACGCTGGTTTCTTTCCGTCTTTCAGTGCCGTGTTCACCTGGACAAACCTGTTGGAGACTTGCCATGTGACGCTGGTTTCTTTCTGTCTTTCAGTGCCGTGTTCACCTGGACAAACCTTCTGGTGGTGGTGGTTGAGCTTGATGGGTCAGAGCAGGAGGCCTTAGACCTGGTCCCCTTGGTGACCAACGTGGTCCTAGAGGAGCACTACCTGATTGTGGGTGTGGTGGTCGTGGTGGACATTGGCGTCATCCCCATCAACTCCCGCGGGGAGAAGCAGCGCATGCACCTCCGCGACGGGTTCCTGGCTGACCAGCTGGACCCCATCTACGTGGCCTACAACATGTAGTCGCATCCCTCCGGCTTCCGTGGACTTGTGTGGAGATGTACACGTTTTGCTCAGTGTCCACTGAAACGTGCAGACACAGGCAACATTCGCCAAGTGCAGCCTTGTGCGGTGTGAGTGGAGGAGGGCTTCTCACTGTTGGCGTGGAGATGAAATGTGAATTTACCACTGAATTTTGCTCGGAAGGACTTGGGATTACTGCCTCCAGCTTGTTGGAAAAGCCCATTTCAAAAACTTTGATTTTTTTTCTTTTCTTTTTTAATTATCGGATAAGTGCTTTCTTCGTAAATGTGGTATTTTGTTAAGCCGAAATAGCAATTTAAAAAAATCCTGCCCTCCAGATGGGTTCTTTTAAACAATTTATGTAGTGTGACAAAGAATCGTTTTCTCTGTTTTAATGTGTCATGAAATCTTAATGACATGAATCTGTTACTAATTTAAGCCATTGCTAGATCTCATCCTTTTAGGAAAGTTTATTGAGGTACGAGAAAACCTTCCAAATAGCACCTTCCAATTAGATTTTAGCAGCTTTCTTTGTCAGAAATGTGCTGAAGAAACAAAGGCTGAAATGTGGCCTTTGAAGTTAGCATAGAATGAGAAGAAATTATAAATAAGGTGTATTTCGGCAATTATCTTGCAAATATCTTTGTACTAAACTAAAAAGATAAAATAAGTTAACTTCCTCAATATGTAATTATGTACAAAACGTTTAATTTATTTTGATCTCTTTAGAAGTATAAAAGAGAAAAACATTCAAGAATATTAAAGTCTTGTAATGTTTGCTAATATAAAAAAGTGTTGTATTATCTTGCGTGGATAGTATCACAACAAATATATATATGAAATATAAATTCACTAATGAAAAAGGAGACTTTAAAATGCAGAGCTTGTCACGTGCATGGTGTGCCCTCCCCGTTCTCACACACACTTTGCTGTTGCGAGCAGTCGCAGGTTGCCAGTCACCCTGTCTAGAAGTTCCCTCTAAGACCAGGGAACAGCCAGCGAAGTTGCTGTCATCTCAGAGATGGTGAAGGGAGTTGAAGCTGAATGTCACTACTTTCTCCTTTGCCTGGGGACAGCGGTGACTGTTCATGCCAGCATCTGCTGGCCACACTTGAGGGGCTTAGGTTGGCAAATAGCACTGTTTTCTTAGCTGCAAGAATTCGTTGCACAGTGTTTTTCATCGTTTTTGTTAGTGTCACCTTGTTTGGTCCTGGGTATGAAAAGGATGATATTCTGTGGTCATTTGCACCCAGTTGTGTTGATTGCCCCCTCAGATGGCTAGTGTGGAGTGGACAGAATGTCCAGAACTCACAGAAGTGATTGTCCCCTCGTCTTAAGACCCAGCCGACTCTGTGTGAGCCCCTGGTCTCTGGGGTTCCCTCGTGGGGAGCACAACCCCCTAGGGATTCATAACCGAGCTTGGGCTGAAGCAACAAATCCTCCCAGCTGCATCGTTTTGCCACCTGTGGATGAACGCAGCCCTGGGTTCTGTCTCTGCTGCAGCTGCCTCACACCTTTTCCCAGCCCCTCTGTGCACTTCTGAATGAATTGGCCTGTCTGTAGCCAACCAAGGAGGAGGTATCAACAATCTGAGAGAGGTTTATTTTATAATTGCCTCGATAGGACCCTGCAGTGGCTCCCAGTACTAGATACGTGTGCCCAAGATGTTGCTGGACAAAGTCTGGATTCTTTTTTCATTGTGGGCAGTGTCTTTGCCTTTGCCATAAGCAGCCAGCGTAAGCCCTTTGCTAAAAGAGAGTTTTGTTTGACTTCTGAGATCCAAGGCCGATTGTTAAAAAAAAAAAAAAAAAAAAAAAAAAAAAATTAAGTGGCACATTTTCTTATATTTGTCTGCATACATGGTGCACCCTTCCATCTCCACAAATCAATCGATTCTTAAAATAGTTTGACTTCGTTGCTGTGTATGAGTATTTCTCTACATGCTTCAGATACACATTCCTAGTCTTCTGCTTCCTACGGGGGAAAACCACCACACACACAGAAAAAGACATTTTCTTACACACACCCACCTTGTTTAAGGGGGAAGTAGGCTTCAGGTTTCAGGTAAGACAATGATCATCAAACATAATTGCAGTGTGCAGGGAAACTTTTGAGGTCCAGCTTAAGTCGGGAAGCAAACAAAAGTAGATGTCACTTCAAACGTAATTTAAACCTTCACCATGTCAACTCTACATTCAAGGAGGGTGAACGCTGCAGTGCAGTTGTGAAAACAGTTAATAGCAAGTCTCTTCTGCATCCTGTCATCTCTGATGTTAGCGTTTAGGTTCAAAAGATTTGGTGGGCTGGGATCGAAGTTTGGTTGTGCAAGAAAAAGGAGAGGAGACACAAGTACCACCAGTTTCAGCAATAAAGAAGGATCATTCTGTATTAGAAATTGTACTGTAGATAAATCATTCTTGAGAATGTAAAAAATGTTTGTCTTGTGACCTTGTGCTTTCAAGTCAGACAAAACTGTAATCAACTTGCACAAAAAGAGGGTACACAATGAACATATAAACACAGACCTAATCAAACAGGAGCAGATTCCTCATGGTGCTTGTTTATTATATATATTTAATCCTGCTTGACACTTTACCCAAGGGAAACGGTCCCTTTTATCAGTTGAATGTTAGCAGCGTTATTTCAGAGTGTGCTGACTGGTTAGAGAAATTCATGTACTCAACCAATCACAGTTTCAAACAAAATTTTTATGTGCAAAGGACAGCAACCTTCTTGTATGTTAAACCACCAGTATGCTTTGTACATCTGTGATAACGCCTGTTTTATATTCAAATGAACAAATAAAAGCTTTTATTTTTGTTGCTCTGAAAATAGCAGTTTCTTAATTGGTCCCCTGGAAAAATGTCTGGGACAGCTTCAATCCCAGGAAGGAAGTGACTCCTACAGGGAAACGTATCTGACTCTGTTTACATAATTTGTTGCATAACTTAGTACAGATAATCATACTTTGAACAATGTTTAAATTTTGATGTGGGCATTTATTGCTAAAAATAATTCCTATGGCAACAAATGTTTTGTGAAATGTTTTTTTAATTCTTTTAAATATATCTAAATATATTTGTTCACATTTTGCTGCAAGTGTTCAGATTATTGGTGACTTTGGGACAAACAGCTTGAGTCCTGTGTGCAGATACTTTCTAGCACCTGTATCACGAGGAGCCTTTTTATCAGGAAGTAGGACTGGTTGACTATTATAACCCAAATCGTCTTTATTCATTTGACAACCCAAAGCTATATCTTTTGTCAAAGATGTGAGAATTCTTATGGCTGTCTTTTGGAAAGCAGTAGCAGGTTAACTGACCTTCAGCCTAATTGTTATGTAAAGATAAATCTTTATACACATGAAAACCAATAGAACGCAAATCTGCACACACAGCACCAGGTTTAATCTAAGTGCCTTTGTACCCTCCAACTTTTGTTCAAGACCATCCCATGCTGACAGAGGAACAGTACTGTGGGTGCATTAGAGTGGATGCTTGTGTAATACCTGCCTGGCTGCATGGAATTAAACAGAATATTACAATAATATTGCAGAATATAACAATGACAGGTCAAATACAACAAGGTAACCAAGGGACTTGCTCCTGCAGAGCCCTGCTCTAGACTGTGTGCGTGCATGCATGCAAGTGCCTGTGTGTGAGCATGAGTTTTCTGCTGTGCTGTCACGCTCTGCATCCTCCACCGCCCCTAGCACAAAGCTGAGTTCCTGGGACACCACCAATATCAGTTTGCTTGGCTGGTTGAGTATCATTCTCTCTTGCGAACCCTCTGTGACATCTCAGTGCACCGAGCTTAGAATGGTCTACCCACCTGGACAGAAGCAACGAAGCTGCTTCTATGGAGACGTTCCTCAGCAAAAGGAATCATTTCCTAACAGTTGTGATGCTCAGCTCCAACTGGCTATGTTTTCTCAGTAGAACTCACAATTCCTGATCCCTACTGACAGACTCAATATTTTATTTTCTACTAGATTCCAGAAGGTCATGCTGGGATCCTTTACAACCTCCTGTGTAATCACTGGGTTCTTTCTGGAATGAGAACTTCAGCTAATGTCATCATTATTTCTCTCTGGCAAAATGTATTACGGGCACATCTGGCTCAAGTCTAGTGGATACTCTCAGTTGCTACCTCTTGCTGTTTTTTTGGTCTTTAAGGTTAATTCTGTGAACAAAATAACTGAACAAGATCAACCTGATACCTTAGTAAGTGATTTGGACTGGCCCCAATGCTAATGTGGCCTCTGATTTTGTGATGGTGACATCTTTGGGTGGCTGACAGTACCAGCTCACCCTGGCTTGCCTGAGGAGCCCTCCTGGCTTTACTACTCCCCCACCACTAAACTGGACTCAGACCCTCATGGGCAGAATGAGTTTGTACCTGAATTCTATCATGCTGTGGCCAGTTCAGCCCCATTTAGAACTGGCATTCAAGGTGGAAATGGGTAGGAATAGAAAGGGACAAAGCAGGCTTCTGTCACTGCCTCAGAGACTTTGGGTTTTTACGGGCACCAGCCACAAAGACGTCTAAGCAAATAACCTCTGCAAACTGGCTGGCCTTACTCAGACTAAGGTCCCAGGCTTGTTTCTTCTCAGGGGTTTGCCTGCCAGGAGAGGGAAGGGTTTAGGAGGCAGAAAGTACCTCAGGAAGTTTGGTTACACAGCATAGTTGGGCAGAAAACACGGTTCCCTTCACTCTCCACCATGTGCGAGGAGAGGGTATGAGACACCACGTCTACGGTCTAGGTGCAGGTGCACCTCCAGGTGGGGGGCCCCAGGGAAGCCATCCTTATTTCAGGAGGCACAGAACAACCCATAAAATGGTAAAGTACTATAAATTGAAAGTAGGAAGAAAGGATAAATGCTGTCTGCACTGTTTTAGAGGAGCGGGTTCTCAGTGCCAGAAGCTCTGAAACATAGAGGAGAAAGAACACATCACTGCAGCCCTGCTCCTGATGTTGCTCCAATTCCCGACATGGTACTGACTCACACTACCCATCCTTTACCTGTCTAGCACTGCTCTGGTGGAGCTGGGCGAGCAGGGCATGTTCTCTGTGTGTGTATCGCAGCGCCTGGCATCCAGCAAACACTGCTGACCTCCTCGAGGCCAAGTGGAGCCAAGGGCTGCTTCTCAGGAGGGGCCCAAAGCCCCCATGGATGGGTGAGGCCATCCACAGAAACATCTGAAAGTAGCATACATTGAAAGTGGGAGGAAGAAGAACATGAAGGGTGCAGAAGGAGCCCGGTCCGTGTGGACATCCAGTGACAGGGGCTATGCAGTTGATCATGTGCTGCAGGTTTGGGTAGAACAGAGTGGAAGGAAAGTGGTCTTAATTTTGCTTCACTGAAGGGAAATCATGAGCCAGAGAGCCTGACCTCACCACACAGGTAACTGCCCAGACTGTGTCTCCTGGACCTCACGGGACAGGTAACCACCCAAACTGTGTCTCCTGGACCTCACTGCACAGGTAACCATCCGGACTGTGTCTCCTGGACCTCACTGCACAGGTAACCACCCAGAATGTGTCTTATGGACCTCACTGAACAGGTAACCACCTGGACTGCATCTTTTGGTGTCTCCACTCTACGCTAAACTTTAGGAGAACACCATGTCTTAGGGACCTTCTCATCCCAGCACTACTGAGGCATGCTGGACTCCAACATTGATGAGAATCTGAGCCATTTATAAATACCCTTCTACAGGAAATGATGCCATAATACTTGTTTCATAGAGCTGTTCTTTAACAGGGATCTATTGAGCACTACTGAGCATCAACTATGCAGGTCACATTTTTCCTAGGAGTGGGTCAGAGGCTCTGAGTTGAGTGTCTGTTGTACTCCAAGAGATGGGAGGGATCAGGCTCAAACACCGACTGACATGAGCCGGAAATGGAAGTCACCGGCCTCAAGACCCCACTGGGACACTGAGGCCCTACAGAGAAGCCTCCTAACCCTACACCAGGGGCCAATGGGAACCTCAGAACTCACACATACGCTTCCCCAATTTTTCAAGAACCTCAGGGGTGAAAGTGACTTTTTACTCAATATGATCTGAACTCGCTTCTACAAGTTACTCCAAAAAGAAACCTTGTGCCCGTTAGCAGTCACTGTCCACCCTCCCTCTCCCACCTGCCCAGCCCCAAGCAACCACTAATCTACTTTCATTTTCTGTAGATTCACCTATTTTGGAAATTTCATATAAATGGAATCATACAATATATGGTCTTCGTGACTGGCTTCTTTCGCTTAGCAGAATGTTTTCAATGTTCATCCATGTTGTGGCATGTGTCAGAATTTTCTTCCTTTTTAAGTCACAATAATATTCCATTTTGTGTTTACATATATATACACACATTTTTGGTATATATATATGCACATATACACACACACGCACCACATTTCGTTTATCATTTGTCAGTTGATAGAGATCTGGGTTGTTTCCATTCTTTGACTATTAAGAGTAATTCTGCTGTGAACATTTTTGTACGAGTTTTTGTGTGGATGTATGTTTTCATTTCTCTTAGGTACACACCTAGGAGTGGAATGGTTGGGTCACAAGGCAACTCTATGTTTAACCCCTTGAGCAACTCCACACTGTTTTCCAGAGTGGCTGCACCGTTTTACATTCCTGCTAGCAACGTGTATGAGCGTTTCAGTCTCTCCACCTCCTTTCCAATGCTTGTTGTTGTCTGTCTTTTTGATTATAGCAATCCTGGTGGGTGTGAAGTGGTATCTCACCGCGGGATTGTTTGTTTGTTTCTTGGAGTTTGTTTTTTACAGTTTCTTGCATTCATTCCCTATATCCATTCTGCCTTTGATTGGTTGGGTTTTTAAAATTTTTATTTTATTATGGTAAGAACACTTAACATGAGATTTAAACTCAATTTTTAAGTGTGCAACACAGTATTTTTAACTATAGGGACAATGTTGTACAGCAGGTCTTGAGAACGTGTTCATCTTGCACAATTGAGACTTTATGTCCCTAGATTAGCAACTCCCATTTTCCCTTCCCCCAACCCCTGGCAACCCCAATTCTACTCCCTGATTCTATGAGTCTGGCTATTTTAGATACCTCATGTAAGTGGAATCATGTAGTATGTGTCCTTCTGTGGCTGGCTTACTTCACTTGGTATAATGTCCTTGAAGGGTAGCAGACGATGCTACCTCAGAATATGCCACTTTGGCATGAGGATAATTTTGAGCTAAAGGCACTTGAAAAAACAGCAGATGCAAGAAGGGCATTCTAATCTCCCTTTTCTTCCTGCAAATAGGAGATAAAAACTCCCATGTGAAAGAGGCCCTCCCTGTATGAGAAAAGGATCGTTCTTCACCAGGGAGTCATAGCTGAGAACATTCTGTACAAATAGACCTCGTTAAAAAAAATTCTTATCTTCCTTCAGCCTCCCCATATAATGGAGCTCCTTTTCCACCCTACAATTGCCTCTCTTTGTTCCACCTCATCGGAAAGCATTTAGGTTTTGCCAGTCCTTTGGGTCTTCATTTCCTTATGAGGGCTCCTGTGTCACGTAAAACGTGTAACTTTATATGCTTTTCTCCTATTAATCTGTCAGAAATTCTGTCAATTTAATTCTCAGGCTTGACCTAGGAGGATGGAGGTGAAGTTTTACCTTCCCCACATCCTCAAGTTTCCTCCATGTTGTCACATATTACAGAATTTCTTTCTTTTCTAAGGCTGAATAACATTCCATGTTATGTATATATCACATTTCCTTATCCAGGCATCCACAGGTGGACATTCAGGTTGTTCCCATCTCTTGGCTATTGTGACTACTTCTGTCCCTTTCCTCTTCCCTTCTTCTGAGCTCGTAGGTATCTATTTTCCCTGTTCAAGCCCAGCCCAAGGAAGCTAAGAACCAGGAGATGCAGCAAAACAGATGCAGCTCAGTGCAACAGGCTCTGGGGTGAGGACTCCCCCAAACAGGACCATGGTGAGGAGGACACACCCACTCAGGACAGGGGTGAGGAGGATGCTCTTCTTCATGGCACAGAGGGTTCAGGCCTGAGAACTGGAGCCATGTCCCTGGACCAGAGCTCAGGACAGAGAGGGCTGTGGGTCTGGGCTGTGCCCCTACCCCCTGGGGTCTCCAGGAGGCAGAGATATGGGAGACCCTTCTTGGGACTCTGAAAGTCTTCCCACGAACACTGGTGAAATCCAAATAAAAATGCCTGGAAATGATTTATAAGAAGAGTTCCCTCTCTTTGGCCTAAGGATCAACAGTAGTAAGAAACTGAACATAAATCACAAAATTTTTACCAGAGACAAATCCAAACATGTATGCTCCTTGGTCCCACACCTTTCCATTCTCCCATCAGCAGATACTCAGTTGCTAGAATCATTAAAAGATCCTATAAATTTAAGACTTAGTCTTTCCTAATCTTTTTGATGCTCTTCAAAATAAGACAGAAGAGAGTGGACTGGCACTCTTTTGAATTTATTCTATTATATTTTCTGGTTATACTTTAATAAAACTTTAAGGGAGTACTGGTTGGCATACATACAGACACGTGTAAATTCGCGCTTACAAAATACATTTAAGAAGTAAACTAGACCGTCCTCAATGCCAGTGGCGCACTATGTTTGTGTCTTTGGAAGGGAACATGAGAAACTGGATGGAGTCCAGTCTGTGACTGCCTCTGAGCAAGGGAACTCAATGGCTAAGATATTTTCACTGTGTAATCTTTTCAACCCTTTGACTTCTATATCAATTTTAAAACTAAATAAAAGATCGTTTTAAAAATTCCGATGTTTTAGAAGACTTGCAACCTCTCCTAGTTAGATAAAAATAGGCTCCTCCTCTTGTCCTAAACATAATTTCCCTCAGTCTGTCTTTCTTCTCCCTTTTCCAGCAAGTTTCTCAACAGTGGTCTCTGTAACCCCCACAACTTCACCTGCTGTTTTGTGCACCTCACCGGGTCTGCCACCACCACGGTCCCACTGCCCCAGGTAATTCTGTCAAGCATCCCTTAGCCCTTAACCATGTCAAATCTCTCTCACTGCACTCTTAACACTACAGACCTCTCTAGCTAAGCCTTTTGTTTTCATTTTTTAACCTCCCCCACCCCCAGTTTTAAAAGTAATAGTGTTCATTGTATTATAAAAATATGAAGGAGAAAAACAAACCATCCAAAGTCAACATGGTTCCTCTGCCCTTTCTCCAGCTAACCCTGCACACCCATGTGATTCTGGATGTACTGAACTTGGTGATTTGAACTAATGTCAAATGTTTATTGAATAGTTTTCTCTCTGTACATTCAGCCTAGCACAAGTGTTAAGAAAATGGGCTTTGTAATCAAACAAACCTGAGTTTGAGACCTGGCTCTGCCACTCACCGATTGGGTAAGTCTGGACAAGTTATTAAATCTCCTAAACTTATCTGTCTACACCTATCCTGTTTTGAGTAGGCAGACCAAAGCTATTGCTTTGCTACACTAGTTACAAAATTTTCCTTCTCGTTGACTAAAAGAAGACTGCTTCCGCACATGCATGCTATTTCTTGGTTCTGTTTTTTAAATACTGTTAAGTGGCAAGCTGCTTTTTATTTTCTAAGCTTCTTGTTTCACTAATTCAGTCTGTCCTGCCTCCACTTACTCTCCGTCTTCCTAGAGGCCTTTTTTCATTTTGCTTGAATCCATAACTTTTTTGGTGATACTCATGTAAATATGGGTTTTACAGTTGTCAGTTTAAATATTTTTAATTGAAAAAGCTATTACAGAACACAGTCCTAATGATTAAGGTCTAGAGTCAGAGTTAGTGACTCATAGAGAGCCATGTCATTCTTAAATAAGGACCAGTAAGTAAGTCTTGCTTAGAAAAATGCATCTAGCAAAACAAAGACAAAATGATACTACTATTACCATTGGAAACGTTAGAATCCTACAGTAACTAGGACTTTAATATTCAGAGCTAAGTCTGATCCCAGTTGTGATACACCTATAGGGCATGAATGACGAAAACCAGAATACCAAGTGAGGGTGTGTTAGCACCGGCACTAAAACCCGGGACTGGCAAACTAGTGCCCAACCACCATACCAACAAGTAAGTGAAAACAGCAGAGGACACACCCTAGCTGGCTTCCAATTAAGAATTTGCTCAGTTCTGAATAGTGCATCAGTTTTTCAGGCTGATTTGCAATAATTGATATGCAATTGATATATAATAATCATCCTCTCCTTTTAAAATCATGATATGGTCTTTTTGAGACTGGTGACAGTAAATTCAATTTAAATGTTTAAGTGAATGCATTATGTTTAACACACTGATTTCATATAAAGTTAAATAGTTACCAATGAATGACCTACAGTGTATGACCAACATTTAGCTACAGTTGTGTTTGGTTTGGTAGAGGGCTGCAGTCCCCAACCCTTGGGCCGAAGACCAGTACAGGTCCATGGCCTGTTGTTAGGAACTGGGCCACACAGCAGGTGGTGAGCAGTGGGCAAGCAAGTGAAGCTTCATCTATATTTACAGCCACTCCCCATCGCTTGCGTCACCACCTGAGCTCCGCCTCCTGTCAGATCAGCAGTGGCATTAGATTCTTATAGGAGCATGAACCCTACTATAAAACTTGCATGTGAGGGATCTAGGTTGTGGCTCCTTATGAGAATCTAATGCCTGATGATCTGAGATGGAACTGAGGCAGTGATGCTGACCCTGGGGAGCAGCTGCAAATACAGATTATCATCAGCAGAGAGGTCTGACTGCACAGAGACCATAAGAAGTCAATTGCTTGCAGACTCATATCAAAACCCTATCAGTGAGTGGCAAGTGACAATTAAGCTGCATCTGGTAGCAGGCTTTACAGTGGCAAGTGAGTTGATGTACTTCCATTGTACAGCTGCATCTGGTGGCAGGCTTTAAGTCAGAATCCAAGACTTATTTTAGTCTGCGCAGGGTCCGCCCGTTATTTTATTTACCATTTCCTTCTGTCCGCACCTCTTTCCCACACTGCACACTTGTCTCCAGCACAGTTTTGGTAGCCCACGAGCTAATCCTAGCAAAAATGACTAAAAAACAAACGTTGCTGGAAAGCTTCTTTGAAAAAGGGGAAAGACCCAATGATGAGACAGCAGAAGATTCTAAGACTGCCAACAAAATGAAAGCTGCATTTAAAAGAAAATACCAAGGGTCCTACTTAAATTACAGGTTCATTGCAACAGATGATTCACATTCTCCAAGCCTGTTTTGTATAATATATTGTGACCAGCTATCCAGCAAAGCCATAAAACCTTCAAAACTGCTTCGCCACATGGAGAGCAAGCACCCTACATTAAAAGACAAGCCTTTGGAGTTTTTCAAAAGAAAAGTACATGAGCAAAGAACAGAAGCAATTACTGAAGGCCACCACTTCATCAAATGTGTCTGCACTGACAGCATCATTCTCAGTGGCTAACGGCATTGCTAAAGCTAAGAAGTCCTTTACTGCTGGTGAAGAGTTGATCCTGCCTGCTGCTAAGCATATTCACTGTGAACTTTTAGGAGAGGCTGCAGTTCAAAAGGTGGCACGTGTTTCTCTTTCGGCTAGCACCGTAACTAGACGAATTGATGAAATAGCAGAGGATACTGAGGCATAACTGTTAGGATTAACGAGTCACCATGGTACACAATCCAGGTTGACAAGTCTACCGATGTTGACAAGGCAACAATGCTTGTTTTGATGTGATATATTTTTCAGGAGGATGTGCATGAGGATATGTTATATGCACTTTTGTTGCCAACCAACAGCACAGCTGCAGAACTATTCAAGTCTTTGAATGATTACCTATCAGGAAAACTGAATTGGTCATTTCGTGTTGGTGTATGCACAGACGGAGTGGCTGCCACGACTGGACGGCTTTCTGGTTTCACTACTCGGGTCAAGGAGGTCATTTCTGAGTGTGACTCTATGCACTGTGTCATCCACAGAGAAACGCTGGCTAGCCGGAAAATGTCACCTGAACCAAACAACGTTTTGCAGGATGTGATTAAAATTATCAGCCACATCAAAGTACACGCCCTTAACTCACGTCTGTTCGTGCAGCTCTGTGAGGAGATGGACGTGGAGCACACGTGTCTTTTCTTATACACAGAGGGGAGATGGTTTCTAAAGGCAGATCACTGGCCAGAGTTTTTGAGTTGTGAGAGCCGCTCCAGAGAGTTCTTTTAGAAAAACAGTCACCACTGGCAGCACATTTCAGTGGCACAGAATGGGTCGCAAAACTTGCTTACTTGTGTGGCATATTCAACCTGCTCAACGAACTCAATCATCTGTCACTTCAGGGGAGAAGGACAACCGTGTTCAAGTTGGCAGAGAAAGTGGCTGCATTCAAAGCCAAACTGGAATCATGGGGGCGACAAGGGAACATTGGGATTCTTGGCATGTTTCAAACACTAGCAGAGACTTTGAAAGAGACTGAGCCAGGACCTTCTTTCTCCCCACCGGCGCCTGATCACCTAGCTCAGCTTTCAGAAGAGTTTGAGCATCACTTCCCCCCACAAAAGACCCCGAACCGGGAAGGAATGGATCCACCACCCGTTTGTGAATAAGCCAGGTGAATCGACTTTGTCCATACTGGAAGAGGATCAACCGCTTGAGATCGCAAATGACAGTGGCCTTAAAAGTATGTTTGAGACAACTTCAAATCTCCGTATGTTCTGGATTAAAGTCAAGGTGGAGTATCCTGAGATGGCCACTAAAGCACTGAAAAGCCTGCGTCCATTTCCAACATCCTGTCTTTGCGAAGCAGGGTTTTCTGCAGTGACAGCGACCAAAACGAGATTATGGAGTAGACTGGACATAAGCAACACACTCTGGGTGTCACTGTCTCCCATCGCCCCCAGATGGGACTGTCCAGTTGCAGGAAAACAAGCTCAGGGCTCCCACTGATTCCACATGATGGTGAGTTGTATAATAATTATTTCATTATATATTGCAATGGAATAATAATAGAGATAAAGCGCACAATAAATGTAATGCGCTAGAATCATCCTGAAACCACCCCCACCACCCCATATCTGTGGAAAAATAGTCTTCCATGAAACTGATCCCTGGTGCCAAAAAGGTTGGGGATCATTGGCATAAGGGACTGGACTAAATCAACAATTAAAGCCAGTTTTTTTAAATACATTTATTAACCAATGTTAACACATTAAATGACTCTATATATTGCTAGTCAGAGCAGCTTACAAAATGCCAGAATGCATCATAGAACTGGACAGCCACGATGAGTAATTACAATGTGCATAGTGGCTAAGCTCAACACCTTGATATAGCTTTATGATTTGCAGGAAATTTTTAATGATTCCTAAAACAATCAATTGTAATTTTACCTAAAACTTTTACAAAACCAGGCCACAATCTCTTTTTTTAATTTTGTTTTTTTTTTTTTAAACACACAGTTTTCACGCTGTAGTAACTTGGAAATGTGCAACCGTGTCAACAGAGACAAAAAAGCCAAAGTAACACGAATCTCACTTTCATGCAGCTATCAGTTAAATATTACATACTCTGGAATGATTTTACACCAAAAATATTTCCACAATAACTTGCTCTCATAGGGGTGGATCGAAGTTTTAAAACTTGAAAATCAATGAAGAAGGTTAAGTGTTCTTGGTTCTCACATCTCCCTCAGCGCCAAGCACCGTGGCAACCCTGACTCATTACACAGCAACAAGGAGGGAACAATGATGCCAAGTTACCGCATAATTCAGATACATTGTATGAAATGGGGCTACTGGGTACGTTTTACAAAATATTGTGCACCATTTGGCAGTAGTTTGTCAATTAACTTGTGTCACCACCATCTGCAACAGCATCAAGATCGGATGGATGATATTTCACAGAAGACTTCTTAGTTACATTTTTATCTTCAGAGTGACCCTGACAAACCTGGAGAAAACTTTTTAAAAGGCTTTTCTCCTGATTCTTTCACTTCCATTGTGAGTAACTGCTTTAATAAATATCATCAAAGGTCTAAATAAATATTTACAAATTATCTCTCTAACCTCAAAAAATAACTAACTGATAAACGGGAATTTGACTTGGTCTAAGATCAGTCTTTGAAAAAAACATAAATTGTGAGATGTTTTTAAAGAAAGGTAATTTAAGTTTTCCTGGCTGTATTTTATATATCTATGTATAAAAAAAAATCATCATTCAACTATCGATCCATTCCTATTGGTAATGCTTCTTAATCCAGACATTCCGCAAAATACAGACTTTTTACAAATCACGGCATCTTTAATACAAGAAAATTAACATGCATTATTCTTCATTCTGTGTACAGTGATGGAGTTCATTAGTAGGCAATGATCCATTACTACAAACATAACGGCTTCTGTGAAACTTAAGTGCTTTCTTTTCTTTTAGTATTAACTTACGATTCACGAGGTGACACCAGATAATAGGCAGTTTTAGATGATATTTGGGGAGGGGAGGGAAGGGAAACATTAAAGAAATTTGTATGCCTCATCTATAATTTCACATATGGATAAAGGTAGTTTTTGGCTTTTTATTTTTGTTTATTTTGTTACAAGCACTCATGTTAGGACAAAGATGAAATGTGCAAACTTTAAAATTTAAATATTCATTTTCTCTAAGATCCAGCTCAGTAAAAGATTACCCCAGTTCCCTGCAATTTTAAACTACAAGATCAAAGCTAATAATTTGTTATAAAAGTTATATATTGAAAAGAAATAATGAAAAACACAATTGGGAAATATTTAAGAAAAAATATGCAGGACTAGCCCTGCTGTGTCAACCCTGTTCCCTAAATTCAATCATATACCCACTGGCATAACCAACAGATAATGCCTTTGAACAGTAAATTAAGCTGAACAAAACCAGCTCAACAAGGTTAAGAAATAAATGTCACATCAAGGTAGTATGTTTTATTTCTGAAACAGTTCTATAGTTCTTACATTCAGATCTATTCTAAATGTTTCTTTGTTAAACTCACTTGTATTCACCTGTTTTTTAAAGGTCTGTTGTTTAAAGGTTAAAATCTCTGTAAAACCTAAAAATGTTTTAAAATTTGCTGAAAATGCAACAAATTCTCAATTAAAATTTATTTAAAATAATACCCTCCACTGGTGTTACTTTTACCCCCTGAAAAACTCTGGAGGAGCATTAACAAAAGATTTAAACTACTGTGCAAAATTTCTTCACGAAAAGTGTTTAAAGGCTGGTGCAAAATGGGAAGCAAATTTTAAACAATTTTGGCTTCTTGGAAACAAAAACCGCTGTGTCTGAAAAGAGTAATCACGGGGAGACGCGCCACAGGACCTGCCTCATCTCTTCCGGCGGCAGGTGCGCTTGTGCTCGGCGTGCCAGTGCTCCTGCTGGCACTTGATGGAGCAGTAGGACGTGTTCCAGCAACAGTGGTACATGGCCTCCTCCTCACAGTTGTAGCACTGCAGACAAGAAGCCATGAGCGACTTTAGGACTTGGGACTGACCGTGTAAGAAGCTGGTTACAACTGTAGACTTTTGAGGCTGTGCTCTCAAAGATCTTTCTGGCTCAACCTCCAGCTAGTATCACCATAACATTAGAATTTGACACATTTTCTGCCCCGCAGAAGGCAGGGACAGTGGGGTGGCTGGGGCCGTGCCATGCATCTGACTGGCAGCAAACTCAAGCTTGCCTGACACTACATCCATTTTTTTTTTTATCAGTAGAGGGTCATTCCCATCAACACATAAACATGGTTATTTCTTTTTTCATAAAAAGCTCTTGACCTCACACCCCTCTCCAGCTACCACCCCAATTTCTCTGTTCCCCTCACAAACTTCTTGAAAGAATTCCTGAATGCCCTATTTGTAATTCCTCTCTTCTTTTTCCTTTTTACCTTCACTGCAGTCTCTCCCTACCATGCCACTGAATGTGCTGTTATCAAGGTCACATATGACCTCAAATCTAGTGGTCAAGTCTCAGCCGTCACATTATTTGGCAATGTCTGGAGATTTTTTTTTTGACACAGGGTCTCACTCTGTTGCCTGGGCTGGAGTGCAGTGGTGTCATCGTAGTTCACTGCAGCCTCAAATTCCTGGGTTCAAATGATCCTCCTGTCTCAGCCTCCCAAGTAGCTGGGCCTACAGGCATGCACCACCATGCCTGGCTAATTTTTTATATTTTTTGTAGAGATGGGGGTCTCACTATTTTGACCAGCCTGGTCTTGGACTCCTGGCCTCAAACAATCCTCCCGCCTCCACCTCCCAAAGTGCCTGATTTATAGGCATGAGTCACCATGCCCGGCCCCACTGGGAGATATTTTTGATTGTCACAACTTTGGAGGAGAAGGTGCTACTGGCAGGAGGAGGCCTGGGATGCTGCTAAACATCCTGCAGTGTACAGTCCCCCTTCCAAGAATGTTTTGGTCTAAAGGTCCACAGTATTGAGGTTGGACTGTTTGGACATAGGAGAAGAAAACAGTGAGAAAAGTAAAGCTAAAGTTCCAAGCTGGGTTGGTAAAATAATGGTAGTATCATGAACACACACCCATATGAGGCTGAACAGGTGACGGCAAGGAAGACGAGAGACTGAGTTTTGGACACAGACACGTAAGTTCTGTAGGTAGATGTAGGTATAGATTTGATGGCTGGTCAGAGTCTGGTGCGTCTTGGAGGGAGGACCCAGGGAGAATAGCCTAAGTTCGATACCTAAAAATTCCACCCCAATTTTCTTCTTGATTGTATGTATTATGCTTTATCTTCTTTTAAAATTAATCTTTTGAGATTTTTTTGTAATCTTCTCATGTCAGCAATTGCAACTTCAGTAAATTTAGAAAGTGTGGAGAGCACCTTTAACTTTGGAAATAGCCTGGATGAATTAGGTCAGGGTTCCAGTCTTGGGCCTGTGCTGGTCATGTGACTTCAGACCAAGTTTATGTAACTTCTTAGTTTGCTCATCTTTAAATAATACTTCAAACAGCACCATTCCTCCTCCTGTCTCCCAAGTATCAAATATATTTGTAGATATATTCCTTCTTACTATGAGTCTCATGATTATGTCTCACTTTAACACCCATTTTTTGGCATCTGGAACACCTACATGCTTTCTGTCCTATTTCTTATGATAATGTAAGTTATCCCTTTTACCAGTCTGCTAGACACAATATGACGAGCAGAAAAGCTTACAGTTTGGAGTCCTAGCTCTGCCAACTTCGTTTTTAATCATTCTGTTTAATATCATAAGCCTCAAATTCCTCATCTAAAAAAAGGGGGGGATATAAAAATACCAACTTCAGCTATTTCATAAGAGGTAAAGTGTTATAAAAAACAGTATTATAATTATTATAACCTCTTTTTCCCATTTCCTTGATTCTTATTAAACTTACAGGGATTTCTTCTCGTAACTCTAGTATCCACTCTCTAGTTTACTTGTCTGTACATGAAGTTAGAATCATTAGACCTGGGCTTTGGGCATTCTGCTTCTGTTATCTTGAGCACATCTTAATTCTCATTGAATGTTATTTATTTCATATTTACCAGTTTTTCCTACCAAGTTATTTTCATATATTCTTCTAAATTATATGGTAAGTTTTCATTTTCCTTTTTGCCAAATCTTTATCACACATTTTAAAGTATGTACTTCTTTCGTGAAAAGTTTACTTTACACGTACTTACATAATACAGGCTGGATAAAATGAAGAATTAATGTAATTTATCACAAAACTTTATATGGTAATTCATTAAAATTGAAAACAAGTTATGAGCTTTTGGGAGCAAGACTTTTTTCCCCACCAGTTGACAGTGTGTGTGGAGGCTGTAAGAGGACACGGCCCTGCATGTTCAGGAGCTTCTGCTCCAGGGGGAGCAGTCTCTAACACAGGGCACCATTTAGTCAGGTTTAAGGGAGTGTATTAGAGACCAGTATTACTACTAATAAAGTAAAAGTAATTGACTTCCTTTCTAATGTATAAATGTTAAGTATAAGGAAATCTGAAAAATCTTTCATTTTTTATTGTGATATTTAATTTACAATTTCACAGTTTGGATATTACCTATCAGAAATCACCAGGTAAAAGTCAGGGCCAGCCAATTTACTAAAGTAAAATATCTTCATAGATGGAGAAGTTATATAAATTATTTGTATTAAATATGCTAAGTACTAAAGTATTATAATCTCAATTTAACAAAATAATCCTGAGCAGTACCCAGTAATGTGGGATCTGGGGTTGAAAGATTTTAGGACTTTTAATAAAATTTTTAAAATTAATTAAAGTTGACAGCCTCACAGTTGATCTTATTTCAGGAATAATTTTTGCATATGCCACATGTTCCTTCTGAACTGATTTTCATCACACCTGTGGTGCCATCTCAGAAATAAAATTCTAAAGAAATACTGATATTTACCCACTGCTTCTTCTTGGTCTGAGAAATTAGTTGTTTGTGCTGCGTTGCCAGCTTCTTGATTTCTTCTACAAATTCTTCTTTACACTTTTCCTTTACTTGCTTACATTTTCTGTCCATCTCACCCTGCATGTTGGCTACGGCTTTATTTACAGCTTGTCTTTTTTCTTCTTCCATTTCCGAACGCAGCTGAAATGAAAGAAGTTAACCCACAGTATGTCAGCTCACAATTTACAGACCATCTACACTTAAATGAAAACTTAATATACACAGTTTCTGCTTATGTGATGTACCTTTTCCCTTTATTTCATTAAGATGTGTAAACAATTTAGGTAAGAAAAGTGTCATTACTTGAAATGTTATATAAGATATTGGTTTTATTATATTCCTAGTTTTAAAAAGCTGCTACCTGGTTGATGTGTAAGTAAAAGGAGCCAACCTACTACAGGAGAGGCCCAGGGTACAGAATTGGTACCTGCTGCGAGGACGAGCTTTACCTTTTCTAGAGCTTCTCGGACAACCCTCTCAGTCTCTCGCTTGTGGTCAGACTTCATCCGGTCTTTAAAGTCATTGAAGATTTTGGTGTATTTGTCGTGGCACATGCTTTGGCACACGCCATCGCTCGTGGTCTGGGTGCTCCGATGCAGCATCCTTGGGGAAGAGGCACTTAACTTCCTGGTCTGAGTGGACACCGAGACCTTTTCAATTGGCTGAGGCATCGTGGGGATTTCCTGGCTGGAACTGACGGCTTCAGTTTCAGGCTCTGGTTCCTAAAGGGTAAGAGAAGTGTGTAGGTGCAAAACAAAGAAATGATATAATTCACTAGTTCAAGAACACTCTAGTAGGATAAAGATACAGTGGTATACATAAACAGCCAAATAATAAACTGCTGTTAAAAATATGATTAAGATGGTAGATTTTGTTATGTGTATTTTTACCACAATTAAAAATAAATAAATAAATCCCCCCAAAAAACCAACCAATGAATGAAAAAAACATGCCATTAGCAGCTACAATAATTCTAAACAGAACTTCATTTATAATTACATGGTAGTACTATAAGATCTGCTTTTAAAATAGACTAAACAAAAAAATTATCATACAGAATATAAAATTATTATCAACTTATAATGATCTCAGCTTCTTTGGACTATATTCATTAACAAATTTCCTAAAATTCTAAACCACTTCTCACTGAATATACATTTGAAATGTGCCCAGATTTACACGGTTTTAAAACATGCAGGGCTCTTATCATTTAAAAACGTTGAGCTTAACCACAGTCTCCTTCAGCTTTTGAAAATGAGCAGAATTGATTTATTGGATAAATGCTTTGTTTTTTAATAATGCTATGAAAAACTATCAGAGTTCCTAGGAAATGTATCAAGATGCCCTTCCCACTTAGCCAGACTTTGGTCAGTGGCTGCTTAACTAAGATGGAGACTTTGAGCATGTGTGTGCTATTCTCATGTAACAGATAATGACAACAAAGTCAGAAGACTGGGTTCAACTTGCTATTATTTGATTGATGGCAACTGAAGTTCATAAGTATCTACCGGGACTGATTGTCTTGACCAGACTTTGAAAATATTTCCTGTTTGATTTGCCACCTGGACACTGCAAGGTAGGCAACTTACTTCCTTTTTGGGCTCCACACTTTGATTACGCCGTCCTTTCTTTGCTCTTGGTTCTTGAGTGACCTTCAGCTGTGGGCATTATAAAAGTAATATCATATTATTCCAGACACTAGGAAATACTTCTCTGCTGAAAATACTCATAGTGGACCCACAGATGAGAAGAATAAATTACTCCCTTTTGCACTCACTTAGTTACTATTCTGGTAACTGAAGGCTTGAAAGAGCTTGTGTACCTTCAAAGATGAGCAGTGTACTTACTCTTTTCACACTGGAGGGTCAGGCTCAAGGTCATTGGTGGTTATATGTATTTATTTATTTGAATTGGTTTTGGTTTATTCGTGCAGAGCACTTTACAAATGTAAAAAAAGGAAAAATGTCAAAATCTGTTCATTACAGTGAGGAGTGTACACTAAGATTTTCACACTTAAAAATAATAATTAATAGGAACTTCCATACTGAGACACAACTCACCTGCTCATTACTTGTAGAGGAGATGCTGGATTCTGCCTCTTCCTCACCTCGGTCCTCATTCTTAGACTTCCAGAATCTTCCTTCACGAAGGAAACGCTGATGCAGTTCCAGCTCATCACAGGCCTTTTTCCAACCCATACTGCGCTTAACATGCAGCCGATGAATGTTGACTGTGATATCTTGAATGTTTTCAGAAGGAATCCAGGCCCTAGGAAATTTAAAAACAAAAAACAAAAAACAAACAAACAAAACACCCCACAACTTAAGGTAAGTGTAATAAAAAGAGGTATAGTCTAATTTGGCTCTATCTGTATGACTACCAATTCTGAATGTTCTCAATAGTGATCCAATGGTAAGTGAACCTAAAACATTCTCCTCCTTTCTTGCCTATACCTGATTTCCTGGGCCTGGGCCACCTCATCCTCCAATTACTTGCAGCAAAAAGATTCAGCCTCCTTAAGACAGTCAGAGACCTTATCGTCTACATTTTTCTCTCTGGCAGGCAAAATCTTGCAAATCCTACAAAAACCTCACTAGAGCAGCTCTCATGTGTAAACACAATCACTCGAATTTTTTCCTAGAGATTTATAACCTGCTCAGAGTCTAGGAAGGAGCGTCATATCTATTTGAGTGTATAGAAGGGATTGGCACAAAACTGTTTGAATTTTTTCTCACACTTGGATGTGATGATATGATGGACTATCCAAAGTGTATTAATCAAAACTTACAACTAGTGGCTTCTCATCAGCCATAAGCTTTTGGGGAATGATATGTTGCTTTTGTAATTAAAAATTCATTTTTATAATTTTATAAAGTTTTCAATAAATGAAATATTTTCCTATGGTAGAGTACAATTTTTAAAGTATGTCCTAACCAATCATTCACCTCAAATATCTTATTGGTCACGTTGGATCCAGGAAAAGCAAAGAAAAATGATTCTGTATGATACAGTAAAATTGTAGATCTTTTCTTTTCTAAAGTTCTGGCCAGACAGAGTCCCATCTGGCCGGAAATGTTTACGTAAAATTTTTCAGGGAGTAAGAAGCTTGGGGGGACCCTCTGGAAATGTAACTTGACATTTTAATTCTCTCTTCCAGTGATAAACTTGACCCAAGGACCCGTGTGGATGCTCAAGGGCTATTCAGAAATATTTTCTGCACCCTGAACTGTGTAAACAGGTTAGCTCACATTATTGATAAAATACTGCTCACGTCTGAAGATGCTATAAAGCTGCTTGCAAACTGACAAAAAAGAAAAATAGGTAAAAAATTCTGATTATCAGATTGTTCTTACCTAGTAGTATAGATTTAAAAAAATAACTGAATTCTTGGTTTTTCTAAGTTAACTATGTTTTATTTAATGAAATGTAAAAAAAAAAAATTGCAGCAAACTTCCCCCATGTTCTTTGCATATTTGTATTATAATAGCTAACCTTTCCTAAGTATTCACTAGCTGCCAGGAACTGTGCTTAGATCTTTCTATATAAAGATTTCTTTAAACCTTACAAGAATGCTTAAGAGGCAGGTACTACTGAGGCCCCTATTTTACTAATGCTCAGAGAGCCTAATGTGTCAAGATTAGGGTAGAAGATGGTGAAGCCAGGACACAAACCTAACATAGAGACTGACCTTAACTCATGTAGTCAGTATACATTGCCTCCCTGCCTGTTTTGATGAGAAATTGAAGCCAATTGAATATAATGTGTTAAGTGTTTAATGTTAAAAATTAGCACTTAATAATCATACAATTAAAACATTCATTTTGTATTGAATCATTTTATTGGATCATTATTTAACTACTATCTCTTGACACAATAGCTGTGTCAGCTAAGTGTGTATCTATGAAAGAACACAACTTTTTTTTGGAAATTTATACCATTCATAGGATTCTTGTAACTAAACTTTTATTTCAATTAAAAGAAGAGTAAGCAAAAATTCACTGCAGGGAGAAATAAGGCCCCTCATTTTGTAGCTTTTCTAACAATGACCTCTGCAGAAGACTCGCTCTCTCCTGGCATAACAGAAGACAATTCATGGGCTGTTTGTTTAAATCCTATGCAAAGTATGACTTTTAGATCATGTCCCTGGCTTTTGTAATTTTTTCCCCCTTATTTTACTATCTGTGTTAAATGAACCAAAAAAATTGCATGTGAATTCTTTATTCCTATTGTGGCTTTATTAGACTCATTAATCTCTGAGTTCTATGATAGTTTACAAAACTTGAATTCACATTTTTAGAATCAATGCTATTAGTAACAACATTATTATGACAATATTTTACACTTTCTAATTTTCAATATTCAATAAATGTTAAGGCCTTAATCCACAATGGAGGTAGTTGTAATTTTATAGGCCTGTGGTTCATCAGTCTTCCTTCATATGAGATACGTGACTATTCAAAATAATTTTATAGTAATAAAATGGCTTTTACTTTTATTCACAAGATTGATACTCTCTTCTACTCCCAAGTTCATTATTTTAATCTATGGCCTTAACAGGGCCTTAAAGATGGCCGAAACGACTGTAAAATGTTATGAAATGCGCACATCCGCCCCACCTCATTATGAATTCAATCTCAGCACTAATACGCATCAGTTATTAAACATGCCCCGTTTAAGAAACATCTGAAAAATACCTGGAAATATAATTTATAGAAATCATTTTTGGCTGCACAATTATGTGCTGATTTTGTTTTTTCAATTTAAAACAAACTTCATACTGCCTCTGATGGAGAAGCTATCAGACTCGAGACTTCAGAAGCACAGACCTGACTACTGCAAGTGGTCTGTGAGTTACCTCTGGTGGTGGTGGCCAAAGAAGCGAACGTCAACTTGATTGTCCTCTTTCTGCATGACTTTGGCTGGCCAGAACCCAAAACCTTTCATTTTAGCCCAAACCAGCTCATGATTAGGTATCTAGAAATAAAATGTTTTACCTTGTTATATTACTTATAAAATAGTACTTTTAAAGTATTAAATGCAAGTATACCATTAATATTGAACTACTTAGTCAAGTATAATCTATTCTTTTGAAAATATTTGTTTTGTAACTCCTAAACACATAAGATTTTTTTCTGGGATTGGTTGATTTTACCTTCAAGAAAAACACCAAAATATTCATATTTGCCTAAGAGTAGTGATATGAACCTCATTTGTCAGAAGAGGCAGAAATTGGAATGAGGCAGCCCCTGAAGCCAAGGGCCACGCTGGCAAACAGAGCACCCTTAGTTTGCTTCGTAAGTGTAATCCAGGGGCCGGCAGCATCAGCATTGCCTGGGAATTTGTTAGAAATAGGAGAATTTTAGGGCCTACACAGGCCTCCTGAATCAGAGCTCTCCATTTCCACAAGATCCTCAAGTGACTGATGTGCACAGCAGTGTCTGAAGAGAATGGCTTCTCTCCGGTGGCCTGGAAGCCGGCATCACTGAGGATGCTGATTCAGAGCACTCAGAGGCTCTTCGTCAGCAGCCTCCTGAGATCACGCCACTTTAGGTGAAATAATATAGCTACAGACATAAGCAGAGCCTTGTATCTCTTGTGAAAGAATGAAAGGAAAAGCAAACCTCACTTTATTATCTACTAAGGGACCCGATGCTTATTCTTACTAAATACCTCATTTTAAAATCAGAAATGGATATTTTCCCATGTTTCAGTTGTTTATACTCATTAAAACCATATATACTATGACATAAAGAAAAATATTTAGAAAGGATTATAATCTTTAAGCAAACTGGAAATAAACTTTCTTAGGGCAATACTTTACACACTCTAAGTGATAAAAATTAAAAAATCACATACACAAGGATAGCAGAACCAATTGTCAGGACGGGCGTTGGACAAATAGAAGCAATTCTTGCAAAGCTGTAGTTCATCCAGCTGCAAAAGACAAGCAACTATTTTAGCCTACATAAAATATACATGTACATTGAACTATATAAAATATATTCATGTAAGTTAACATGTACATAGTCTTGAATTTTATTCCTTATATAATCTTTTAAGCTTAAATTTTAAATTTTTCAGGAAATAATACTGGAAGACTCTGTGGTTTCCTGTCAGAACCGTCTCCCTGGCGGCAGCACGTGGAAGAGGCCAGTCCCTCCCGGGCCTGCTGGACTGCCTGCTGGACTGTGCTGCGCCCCGCCGCTCAGCACCCGGCGGGGCATTTCCTCAGAGTCCTTCTCATCAGCCCCGCCCACCGCCCTCACTTTGCCTCCCTCTGCCTTTTAGTCTCTTCCTTGTTTTCTTTCACAACATTGTTTTTACAACTTGTAAAGAGACATATTTTGTCTGTTTCTTTTTTTCCAGTCCCCTCCAGAATACAGCTCCAAGAGCAGGAAGCCTGCACCTTGACCACCACGTCAGTCCTGCTCACACACTGCCTGGCACACAACAGGCACTCAATAAAGACTTTCTGAGTGAATGAAAAACAAAAGTCAAATTTGAAATGAATTCAAGAAACAAAACTTTTTATATAAACTGAGGAACTTTTGCAGATAATACAGTTACAGGTAAGTGTTTCAAATAAGAAAGACTACCAAAAAATATACTTCCTTGAATGTATTTCATTTACTGTATAAATATGAACTTTGTTGTTTGGTTGTTTTTTTGCTTATGCAGTCTAGCAGGGACACAAATCTGAATCCTGCATTGAAGAGGGTAACACCCATTGAGTGACTGAGTGTCTGCTCAGTGCGACGCATGCACATGCATTATCTAATACAACAGTTCTTAAGGTGGTTGAAAGTTTCCTTGTAGAAGTTACTCAGTAACTAAATCTGATGCCCAGGATTTCTCTTTGAACAGTTTTGCCAGAAATTTTATTTTTTCTATTTGTATTATTTCCCATGTATGTCAAACATGAAAATAAAAGACATTTAAAGGAAACAGCATAATTAAGATGTAGATAAGAAGAAAATGAATTTGGATTACGGCAGTAGTTTAATTATTAGGCATGAATAGTACCTCATGGCATGTGTCTTTATAAAGCATCCTCGCAATGTCAGCTTGCTCACTCTCTGCTGTAATTAAAGACAGATATTACCTATAAGCAGTAATCTAGAAATAGAAGACTATAAAAAGTAATAGTCATTTTATTTTCTTTCAGTTTGCAAAAGTGGATATATGACATTTCAAACCAAAGTGTGTGTGTGTGTGTATATGTACATATATATATATATATTTTTTTTTTTTTTTTTTCTTTTTCTTTTTTTGAGACAGGGTCTTGCTCTGTTGCCCAGACTGGAGTGCAGTGGTGCAATCACAGCTCACTGCAACCTCTAACTCCCAAGCTCAAGCATCCTCCTACCTCAGCCTCCTGAGTAGCTGAGACTACAGGCGTGCACCACCACACCCAGCTAATTTTTAAATTTTTTGAAGAGACAGGGTCTCACTATGTTGTCCAGGCTGGTCTCAAACTCCTCGCCTCAAGCCATCTTCCTGCCTCAGACTCCCAGAGTGTTGGGATTATAGGCGTGAGCCACCGCGCCCAGCCCAAAGTATGTATTTTAAATAAAGTTAAGGCAGCAAAATAAAATTCTGTAGGCAGCTTTGATCTTACCTCCAACATGACCACTAGTTCTCTAGGTATAGAGTGACCTTACCTTTGAATGACAGACACTAATGGGGAAACAATCATAATTAATCAGTGTGCTTATAAAAAGCCTCTCAGCTAAAACAAAATATACAAAACTGCAAGGAATTATTATATTTTCATAATTTAGTGTACTAAAATTTTGCCTTTAGCCAGTCAATTCCATAAGCTATAACTCTATCACCAAATATTCTGAAGTTTAAACTAGAACATTATTACTTACTTGTAGAGATCATTAAGGTATTAATTTTTTGACTGTAATGTTTTATGAAAGATATTTCTCAACATGGAATGTGGAAGGTTATTTTTAAAAATGCACACAAAAGAAAAACAATCCAACCTCCGTAGAAAATCACTGTGTTGTGGAGAAGCAGCTGAGCATCGGCCTTGAACTCATCGTAACTCCGGTACCTCCCTTCATTCACTTTCTGCAGAGACAGAACAGCTGCAGTCACCAGCGAAGCACTGTCTGGTCACGTGCACAGAGTTTTCCGCTGCCCCACGGTGCTGACAGAGGACGGGCGTGAGAGACGCCAACAGTTCCACTGCAGTTTCAATATTACAGTACAGCGAAGTGGGCAGACCAGAGGCCCCGCAGCTACGTGTGCTCTGCGAGAACTTGGCAGAGTGGACTTCACGGCTTGAACCCCTCACTTTGCAACGACACGAAAGCTGCTAAGCTTTATAAATCATGAATGCTTGGATCAGTGCAGGTGATGAGACCCTAATGATATAACAATAGAACTGTTAAACTCTGTGACAGTTTACCATACTCACTAAGATGTATTTTTAATTCTGAATTGGGACTAGGTGCTGACTTATAAATAATTTAAAATAAAGTCTCAGGTGTTCCTCCATGTACCAAGGCAATGCCAGGGTTTCTCCTATATCAGAGCAACATACATTAAAAGGGTCTCCTTCATTGGAATCTCTGTAGCTTTGCCTTGGGCTGCCAAAGAGAAGGACTACAGAAGAAATCTGAGGGATTTTTTGAGGGGTAAATGGGCAAAACTTTTGGAAGTGGGGTAAGACAAAGTTACCTAGAAGTAGCAAGGAAGCATTTTCTTATCCTGGTAATACATTTAGGAAACCGGCTTGAAAACTGCTTGCAATGCTAAGTTCTCCTGCCCCTGCCTTTGTGCATGCAGTTCCTGCCTGTTGAAGTCCTGAGACCCAATTCAATTGCCATCTCTTCCATGAAGGCATCCCAGATTCTCCCAGCTGGAGTTACCTGCTTCCTGTGTGGCATACACAGTGACATGGGTTATTTACAAATATTGATATGTGAGTTCCACCCCTGAATTTCTGAGTATATTGGACTAAGGTGAACTCAGGCATTAGTAGTACTCAGGAGCTCACCCAGAGGATGCAAAGTACACCTAAGTTGAGAACAACTTCCCCACAGCTCTCTCAAAGCATCTTGTTTTGAGTTTTGCACTTAATCATGGCTCATATTTTGGTCTGGATTATAAACTCCTGAAAGCATAAAAGACATGTGTTCCTATTAATTTTCCTTACAGTACTTTTGCTCATACTGCTTGCTAAGCACAGGGCCAAGACACATTAACCAGCTAGTGTTAGTCCAAGTCTACGTGGATCAGAGGGGACCAGAATGGGAGAACAGGATAGGAGTAGGGCTGGGTTCTTAAATGTTCTTTAGAGGCCTTACAGTTTAGCAGAAAAAGCTATGCCTGGGGCTCTGAAATCTGGGTGTAGGCAGTAAAATTATAATTACTTGTTTTCATTCCAGGATTTGCTGGCTACTTTAAGGGAATGGCTTTCATTTATCTTCATCTTAAATTGAGATAACAGCCATAATCTTTTCCAGCAACAAAGGGTATTAGGAAACTTGTAAGATGATTTTAAAATTATTCCTGTGGTCTCCTCATAGACTGTTATGGACAACCACAAGATTTTAAATTTTCAACGTGATACATAAGGCGCAAGATTAGTAATTCAGCAACCCTGACTGGAAACATGTCTGTGTGTTCTACTGGATTTTGTTGTAATTTGTAATTGAGTATTTACAAACTCATTAACAATCCTCAGCTAGAGTAGGTAAAATTAAGAACTTTAATAAGTTTCCTAATCATAATCGTTATTTTGTTCATTTTGTTGTTTCCCAAGACTGTAGATCAGTTCTACGCTCTACTTTTTCCCTGAGAGAAGTTCCCACGTACCACTGCTAAGCCTAGAAAACCATGTCCAGAAATGAGTCCTTCACATCTGAAATATTACATTGCCCAGGCTGTAATGCATTGTCTTTAACCAGCAAGTCTCAAGAAGCTATAGGTTGCTTAAAATCAAGCCTTTCAAAGATGATGCCTAATTTGCATTAGAGTAAGTACATGAAATTTACAACTAATAATGCTTCATTCAGTAGTTATGCCTTTCTTTTTGTTTTAGTAAGAAAGTGGAGAAAGTGCACTCTCAAGGAAAGAAGAGCAACCAGAACCATTGCTTAACTGCTAAATCATTCTTTACCTCGACAGTTAAGAAAATGTACTTAAAGTGGAAACAGAAGGAACCGACTTGCCTCTTGTATGGTGGGAACGTCAACAGCTGAATGTACCAGCCTCCTGTACATTGGGTGCTTGTTGTCCTTCCCCTTTTTATTAAGATCGATAGCCTAAAAGGTGGTCAGATACACCAATTTAAATGTGGCTGAAGAGAGACAGGTAAACATCAGTTCAGAAAACTCAAAATATTTTCTACCTTTAAAGAGAAACTTTACAGAAAGTACTTTAAAACTTAACAGAAAAATGTATATATACTATATAATATAATGTGGTGTTCCTTAAGGTTTTGATGGAAAGAATAGTTATTTTGAAAAATTCCATTTCATTTTAAACATTAATCATCAATGAAAATGTTCATTCTGACAAATGAAATTTAAAAATGTAAATGTTTCTAATCTAATGCAGCTAGAAAAATGCCTGTGTCAAAAACAAAGACAAAACAAAAAATCTAACAGGCTGTCATAGAACCATTTACTGCAGAACAGAAAAATGACAAGGGTGCTTGCCACATGTCACATTGCTACATACTATCTGTTACTTCTCAGTCTTACTGTGAAAGAATGAGCCAGAGTCAAACACGTTCTGGAAGATTTTGAAAGATCCCTCAGCTGGACTCACCCTCTCCTTCATGCGGGAGACAATGAATCTCAGGTATGTGCCCATCTCCTGTTTGTTTGTATTCTTCTTCTTAATGCTCTATTAAAAAAAAAGAATTATTTAAAAAATAATATAAAATCTGATCATTCATATGCCTACATTCATGTAAAAGACATATAGCATGTAAGGATTTTATTAAAAGATACACTATTTCCAACATATTTGACAAAGAGAAATCTTTGATATTTGCATAACAAAATAGCATTTAATGTAATATGGTGAGAATTGAGAAATATTATATTGTACTTTATATAATACCTTAGAGAATTACACATTTTTTCTTTTCTTGGTATTTTAAAACATCAACCAATTTTCAGATCAAAAGAAATAGACATAATGGAGAATCACTTATTTTATCAAAAAATATCAATGGCTAAAGTCCCTCAGGGAACATCTTACATTAGCAATGCTGAATGGAGAATTGCAATATAACATTATTTTTCGTTAAAAGGGTGATTTTGAAAATGTTTCACTTATTAATTATATGTAATTATATATAGTGCAGCTGCACACTAACATATCTATAACAAAAATAATATCTATTTTATTGTGTTATGGATCTACTCAGTAATAACTCCTCCAATTTCTCAGTCTGGCCTACAAGCTAATTAGGTCCTTCAATTTATCTCTCAGAAAATCTAACTTCACATGGAAAAACACACAGGATTCTACTTTTTATGTCATTTCTAGACAGCTAGGAAACAAAGACAAAAGTTCTTTCTGAAGGAAGCAAAGGCAAAATACTGGACACTCAAATGTAATTAGATCATAATGCAGAGGAACTGAGTAAGTTTGGCCATTGTTTTGTTTTGTTTTTTGTTTGTTTGTTTTGAGACACCTGTGGCCCAGGCTGGTCTCTTGGTCTCTAACTCATGGGCTCAAGCGATCCTCCCCCCTCTGACTCCCAAAGTGCTGGGATTACAGGCGTGAGCCACCATGCCTGGCCCAGTTTGGCCACTATTTAATGATGCTTTAACTTTTTCATGCCACTGGATTATGATTCTCTGCCCAGTGGTGCAATTCCTCCTGAAAGAACTTGAAGCACAGGAAACCATTTTAATATGCTAAATACAGGAGAGGAAAGAGCAAACATTTCTCATATAACTGAGAATTTTTAGCTAGGGCTTAAGTGAATTGAGTATACATACATACAACATGCATATGTATGTATGCAGCTATTATACATGCATATTAAAATATCTGAATTAAAAGTGGGAAAACATTTTATTAGCCAAAAACAATTTAATTTCATATATTTAATGTTTGAGGTGCTAATTTCCTGACTTCTGCTTCTTGCTTGGTTCTCTGGCAATGCACAGACACAGTCAAAGCTTTCTCCTCACGCAGCATTATGACTTGTGCACACAGCTTCTAAATTTATGCCAATTATAGAGCAGTTTTTCCCAACCCTGGCCATGGTCCAGAGACATGGATTGAACTTTTATACAATGCAGCTGGGCTTTACCCCAAGCATCTGAGTTGGAATTTCTGGAGGTAGGGCCTAGTGTCTGTATTTGTCCATTTACGTATTTGCTAATTCCTCAGGTGGTTGTGATACCTGGCCAAGAATGAGTACCAATGGTATAGAGTTTAAATGCAATGAAATTTCCTGAACCCCAGGTTTATAATCTTTGGGGGAAGGGAAGTTGATGAAGCTTGAGAACCCCTTCTCTCTTTTTTTTAAATAAACAGTAACAAATGAATTTAACTGAATTTCAAATAATAACATAGCCACATGAAGGGGGAAATGAAGAACTCAAGTAATTTATGAGCACAGTATTTGGCCAAATGCACTGCTCATAGAGACAAAACCTTTAAACAAACATTGAATTCTAGTTAGTAAGTTTGTTTCATCAGCAGCATTGGTTAGCAATTCCTTTTTTTTTTAATTAAAAAAAATTTTAATTGACAAGATAAAAATTGTATATACTTATGGTATATAGCATGATGTTTTGAAGCATGTACACATTGTGGAACGGCTAAATTAAGCTCATTATCATACACATCACCTCGCACACATCGTTTTTTTGTGGTGAGAACACGTAAAATCACTCAGTTTTAACAAGATTCTCCAGTGCTTCTCATGCACACAAACATCTGAGAACTATCAGCCAGAAGCTCCTGTAGGTCAGACCACAGTAAAGAAGGATGCTCTAATTTTGCATTCTGCACCTCACGCAGGAATGCGAAGGAGCCCTCGATGGAGCTGAAGCACAACCAGCTATGAGTGCTTTTGGACAAAGGTCCTTACCAACCTGGACATCCTTCAGTGTATTGCTTTCTACACTAAACAAGCAGTTTGACAAACTGTCAGATATACGGAAGAGAAAAGGGAAGAGGGTGGGAGATGGCTACTTTTTTCTTAGCACTTACTTATAAGATCTACATTCCTTTAAAAAGAGGGAAGAATAAAAACAAATGCTTCTAGCTAGGTGGCGTACTATCATGCCAACTCTAAAACATTTTAGGTACTGCTGATTTTAAATATCAATCTTATCATTAAATTATGAATTTGCATAAATTCAGATATGACAGCAATCTATACCAGGTTAGACATCTTGTAATACTATTGGTGGGATTATGTTTTTTTAAAAAGGAAACATTACGCAGAGGAAACATCCAACCAACGCTTTACATAGTGCCGAAATATAATTTTAAGCTTCACTAAATATTGTGCCCAACCCTTCCATCAATTAACCAGACCTTCTCTCTGGATTTTCCTTTGAATGGAGGCCCACCTCTGGGCCCTGCACGCACAGCAGCAGCGGCAGTGGGGGAAGGTGACTGGCCTCCCTGCATCCAGCACAAGACCTCTGTGCTCCTGTCCCAGGGCACGATTGTGTGCAGGAATGTTTTTTTTTCCTTTCTTGGTTTAAACATAAACCTATGAAGTGCTTCACTCTGCTAAACTGAATCTAACCTCTCTTGTTTAAAGCCTTAGAAAAGAAACCAATCCATTGTTTCTATATGTGCAAAGATCATGCATTGCTAGAATCAGAACTTTATATCAGAATTAATACCACTGCAGTTAAAATATCCTAACCAGATTTTTCTTTCTTTGAAACAAAAAAAATATTGAAACACTTTGAAACAGTATGGGAAAGCCCTACTTTACTTTGGTTAAATTTAGGTAACTTTGTGCACTAATTTGTTCATGTAATTACCCAGTTTAAATAAAGGTCTCTATTCAGTTCCTACTCTCCTTCAACAGAGAATCTACACAAATTGTGGATATTACATGCTCTCACAAACTTCGATTTTGTCTGTTTAAACATTTTTAAATGAATAGCTAGTTTAGTGTAACTATGTGCAGCAACCCTTCTTTATTTTGGGAAGACTGAATGTACAGAGTTCATGCTGAGGGCCTTAAATTCACAAAACTAAATGGTATAATGGATGACCGAAATCTGATTTTGTGTCATGTTTAAATTTGCTTAGAGCTAGCCTGCTAGATCTCTCTCTTTCCTTCTCTAAATGCCATTAAAGGAGTGATCTGAGCCTGGAAAAATGACCATTTCAGCAAAGCGTGAAAGGAAATGTGGCTGAATGGACAAGGCCCACCCCCTCTTCTCAGCTCTATCTGATAAAACTGTCCAGAATTCTTCCAAAATATTACCTTCATCTACTACTCCAGGAAAGTCTTACACCTCGTTTAACAAAGGGCTACTCAGATTTAGATATCCTACCTCAATGTTTATTGCATTAGAACCACCCAAGAAGCCTTTAAAAAGCACCAATGTTTATTAATATAAAGTTCTAGGACAGGCAAAACCTATCTAGGAGGGAAAACAGAAGGACAGCTGTCTGGGGGGGAAAGGGGGGGTGGGGCACACAGGACCGGGCATCTGCTGGCTTGGGGCCAAAAGTGAGCTTCCTGTAGCTTGATGGGGCCTGGGTTACACTGGTGCATGCCCTTGACTGTTCCTCAAATGGTACACCGAGGACTTCTGCATGCCACTGTAAGGTAAATTTTACCTCAAAGGAAAAACCCACCAGTGTCTAGGTTCTAACCACAGAGATTCTGATAAGTGGCTGAGGGAGGAGACCTGGGCATGCACAATCCTAAAAGTCCCCAGGTGTTTCTAATGTACAGGTCTGATTGACAGGCATTGCCCCAACTTCATAAAAGAGACTTCCTAATTATATAAACATGTATAGGCACACACTGGTACATAGTTCCAATTTTAACATGCGCTGCTGTTAAAGTATAAAGTGGCATATCTTCAAAAGTTCTCTTTTAAAGGGCTCTTGGGGTTAACTTTTCCCTTAAATCCTCACTCATAATATCTCGTATGATCTCAGTCTACTTCCTCATGCAAACAGAAATAATTCTCTCTTACTATATATGCCAAAAATGCTGTAGTGGCTATATTTTAAGTATTTGTTGGTTCTTTTCAGTTATTATGGTTAGAAATTTTGATGATTTTTTTAAGTATTTGTTGGTTCTTTTCAGTTATTATGGTTAGAAACTTCGATGATTTGGGCTGTATAGGAGGACTGACCAAAAGGAGTTTCACAGCCAAAGAGGATAGTTTTGTTGAAAGCTTCCACGTTGCTTGCTTATTTTTATTTTTCACTTGCTGCCCAATAATGCATCTTTTCTGGTGATAAATAAGGGATTCTATTCCAGACATTACAAAACCATTCTCAAGAACAGTTGGAAAGTGCACGGTGGCCCTGGACATACCGTTCTGTGACTGCAACTCACACAAGGGCTGACAGAATCTGCTCCTCAGGTTCACAGAATGAGGAGCTTTCTTGGTGAACTGCAGCAAACAAGAGAGCCCTCAACAGAACCAAAATCTCTCCCAATAATTTGTAGGAACAAAACATTTGCTGTGAGATGCTTTCACATTTGATAAACTTTTGGGTTTTCTTTCTGACACTTTAAAAAGTCGTAATTTAGAGATTTAGTATTTCACAAAACAAATCAACAGCATTGCACTTTCTGTCCCAGGGCTGTACTGCGAGATTTCTGGGGAGTTCTCAGGCAGCATACTGCGGGGGTTGCCTTCTGCGGCATTCACAGCAGAGCGTTTCAGACAGTGCCTTTCAGCCAGACCAAGACATTTATGACGGCTTGAGAAAAAGCTACCATAACCAAGAGAAATTAAAGAAGTAGCTTCTAAGGTAAACAGTGTTTTGTCTGTAACATAACTGGGCAGGTAGTTCTTAACAACAAGATTGCAAAAACGTGAAAACAACGCTCCACACTATCTGCAGGTGATTTCAGCCCGATTCCTTCTCAGCCTTGAAGAAACATTCCTATTCTCTACTTGCAGGCTCAGGATTCCCCAGTAACAGCGTTCAGGTCAGAATCCATCGTAATAAAGTCCAGCAAATATCGTACCAGTTCATATTACCTGGCAGCATATGGGAGTGATTTTGGTCACCATTTATAGATAATCAAGAAAGAAATCTTCTATTACATGGCAAAGTTGTTGCAACTGTTTTAAAAAGACAATAATCACATGGCTGAAGCAGTATTATAAATGTGTGTAAGACATTGACAAAAGTGGATGTTCTCAGTAAATTATAGGTAACTGAGGAGCTGCCCTCCTTTACTTGAAGGAAAAAATATAATAGAAAATCCTGAACATCTTGAACAAGGAATTCTTAAGCCAGTTACAAATATTTGCTGGGCTCCCTTGAATCAGATGACTACAGACAGAAACAAAAGGCAAAGCATACACCAAGTAGCAGTTAGTGCCATGCAGTGTTTTTGCCTTCCAGGCATCTTTTGATCCTGTCAAAGCTTATCCATAGCTGATTACTGATGATGATGCCCAAGGACCATCATTTGAAAAAACCGTCAGAACTAAATGTCTTCATTGGTCTGGAATTTTCAATTCTTCCCAGAGACCTAGCTTGTCAGTCTTAGAGACATGTTTTGAAAGAGAATAAACCTGTAGAAATCTTTGTCATTTCAGGACACTGAATACCCAAAGGAAAGAAAGAAGCGTAAAATCGAGAATCTGGATGTCCTTTTTAGACAAACATTTACGCTGCTAGATTTCGCCCCCTCTGTGATTAAATAAGGCACGGGCCTCCCAATGTCTGGAATGGTCTCTCCACAACCGCCTAGACCAGACGTCAGCAAACGTTTTCTGTAAAGGGCCGGATAATAAATATTTTAGGCTTTGTGACCACACAGTTGTTCTTGGTCTCCACTGCTCAACTCCGCTGTCGTAGTGACAAGATAGTCAAAAATGAGTGTGGATGTGTTCTAAGAAAACTTTAGGATACTGGAATTTAATTTTTTATAGCTTTCACTTGTCACAAAATATTATTCCTCTTTTCATGTTTCTTAACAATCTGAAAAGTAAAACCCATTCTTAGCTCATGGGCAGCACAAAGACATGGGTTGACTCCTACACTAGACTGAGTTTTGTGAAAGCAAAGTCCATAATGGTCTACTTGAGTGTTCTTTTGCAATGGCCTTGTGCAGTATCAGGCACACGGTAAATGTTCAATAGATAGTAGCTGAAATGAACTGACAGCAGTCATTACGAGTCAGCATCATCGCCTACTAAAAAACCATTGCATGTAGCTTCCAAAATGTGAAACAGTTATACATACCCAAGTCTATTTTAGCATATTCTAACCAATAGAAGTAATTTTACTTCTGATGTGTGAACCATTTCATGGCCAGATGACACCTAAATATTAACTGCTGACTTCTAACAATTGAGAACAATACCATCAACAGCTGCCTTCAGTGTTAGTAAAAGCACATACCCATCTGTGGTGCTTGCTGGACATGTAGATCCCTGATCCCTTACCCACAAAGACAGTGTGGGGGGCCCTGGAGGCTATTTTAAACAAGCACAGCAGATGATTCCAGTACAGGTGGCCTCTGGGTCTCATTTGGAGAAACACTAATCTATATGTAAATTACCTATACTTTTAGGAAGTAAGCAGCTCCTGGTCTCCCCTATAAAAACTCTGTAATCACAAAACATGAAAGTATCAAAATAAATTTTATCTGTACATGAAGTGCCTGTGTTGTTCTGGAAGCCCAGCTGCTCTCTAGTCTCCTCTAGAGCTGTTTGTAACAGTGGAGTACAAAGGAGTCGCAAAGAATTTATAAGAAACCCCAGTAACTGAGGCTTTAGGAGTAGGGCGGGTCTAGTGGAAGTGGCCCACTCCTGCTGTTTCTCCCCTCAAACCACGGGGACCCAAGTAGCCCATCACTGAAAATCATTTTCTAGAACTATTTTCCAAAAATGCACCTATGCTCAGTCTTTTTCGTGCCTAGTTCCGACAGGCTGAAATCGACTCCTATCTGTAAGACCAGAAGAGCCGCACAGCACATCTACTGCCAGTATCATTACTAGTGGGAAACGTCTGCCCATGAATGAGTCACATTGATGAACTACACGGGATTCCATACGGCTCCCCTAAATCTCCCACAGACAATCCAGCAATAGTTATTTGCATTTCAGCTTCTGACAAGTTTTTTGGTTTTTTTGTTTTTTTTTTTACTGAAGCTAAAAGAATTTAAATTTAAGTTGAAAAATCTCCTCTGAGGTATCACAAATATGCCTTCTTACAGATAAAAGTTGGAACTCAGAGGGTAATTCAAACTGCTAAAAATATCTTGACGTGGATTCTTGTAGTATATTGGCAAGTTAAGCACCCACTCACATGCCACTCCCAAGTCAGGAAGCTAGTCCTACAGAATCACTAATGCACAAGACTTGTTCACCCAGATTTACAAAAACACCACTGAATGTTACTGTAGCTGTATCTATATTTATTAATTTTTACAAAGTCAACCCTTTCTTCTCTAATGGAAGATAATAAGTTTTGACTAAGACCAACAGTCCAGAAGATATGAGCAGCTTTGCAGCAGCCAGTCCAGGGTGAGTTAGCAACTATTAAAGTATCTCAAATTAATTCTACAGGCCCTAAGACAAACTTCAATAGAAAAAGTATGTAGTATTTCTAAATCCACTATACCCACAGATTCACAAAAAACAATTGCTACAATATTATTAGCTACAGAGAGAAGGGTGTAATGCATGTCAGGAATTTTATCATTCAATACTAATACACTTTTTTGGGTAACTTTAAACCCCTTTAAGGCTTGCTATAGGATTTAGGAATAGGAGAGGGAAGTCAGAAAGATTTTATGGAACACAGGTTTTGTATATACTTTTTCCTGTCCCCTTCTACAAACACTAGTCTTTAAAGAAAGAACAAGATTGAAAAGGCAACTCTGTATCTTCTCAGACCACAGTAGAATAAAATTAGAAATCAATTCCAACAGAAACACTCAACTCTTCACAAAGTCATGGAAATGAAACAACCTACTGCTGAATAGTTATTGGGTCAAGGAGGAAATTAAGATGGAAATCAGAAGATTCTTCAAACTAAATGAGAAAGGGGACACAAGTTACCAAAATTTGTGGGATTCTGCAAAAGCTGTCATAAGAGAAAAATTCATAGCCATAAATGCCTACATCCAGAAAACAGAAAAATCACAAATCAACAATCTAATGAATCATCTCAAGGAACTGGAAAAGAAAGAGCAAAAATCCCAAACCCAGCAGAAGAAAAGAAATAACTAAGGTCAGAGCAGAACTAAATGAAATCGATAACAAAAGAATTATACAGAAGATTAATGGAACAAAAAGTTGGTTCTTTGAAAAGATGAACAAAAGTAACAGGCCTCTTGCTAGATTAACCAGAAACAGAAAAGAAAGGTCCCTAATAAACTCAATCAGAAATGAAGAAGGAGATATCACAACTGGTACCATGGAAATACAAAATATCGTCTCTGAATACTATAAAAATCTCTATGTACATGAACTTGAAAAGATTGAGGAAATGGACAAATTCTTGGAAACACAAAACCTCCCTAGGCTCAATCAGAAGAAATAGAACTCCTGAACAGACCAATATCAAGTAATGAAATTGAAGCAGCAATAAAAAGTCTCCCAACAAAAAAAAGTCCCGAACCAGATGGTTTCACAGCCAAATTTACCAGACCTACAAAGTATCCTGCAGAAATTATTTCATAACATAGAGAAGGAAGGAATGCTCCACAACTTGTTCTATGAAGCCAATATCACCCTGATACCAAAGCCAGGAAAGGACACAACAACAACAACAAAAAACTACAGACCGATATCTCTTATGAATATAGATGTAAAAATTCTCAATAAAATCCTAGCAAACCAAATTCAGCTGTACATCAAAAAAATAATCCACCACAATCAAGTGGGATTCATCCCAGAGATGCAAGGATGGTTCAACACACGCAAATGCATAAACATGATTCACCACATAAATAGAAGCAAAAACAAGGACCATATGATCCTCTCAATACATGCAGAAAAAGCATTTGACAAAATTCAGCACCCCTTTATGATAAGAACTCTTAAGAAAATAGGCATAGGTGGAACATACCTCAATATTATGAAAGCCATATATGATAAGCCCACAGCCAACATCATACTGAATGGGGAAAAACTGAAAGCTTTCCCGCTTAGAACTGGAACCAGACAAGTTTGCTCACCGTCACCACTTCCGTTCAACATAGTGCTGGAAGTCCTAGCCAGAGCAATCAGGCAAGAGAATGAAATCAAGGGTATCCACACGGGGAAAGAAGAGGTCCAACTCTCGCTCTTTGCTGAAAATATGATCTTGTATCTAGAAAATCCTAAAGTCTCTGCCAAGAGACTCCTGGAATTGATAAATAAATTCAGCGAAGTCTCCAGTTACAAAATCAATGTACACCAATCAGTAGCCTTCATATACGCTCAATAACAGTCGAGCAAGAAACAAATCAAAGACACAATACCTTTCACAATAGCATCAAAGAAAATTAAATATTTAGGAACATACTTAACCAAGGAGGTGAAAGACCTGAATGGTGAAACACTGAGGAAGGAAATCACAGAGGATGTAAACAAATGGAAAAACACATCATGCTCATGGATCAGCAGAATCAACATTGTTAAAACGTCTATACCACCTAAAGTGATTTACAGATTCAATGCAATCCCCATTAAAATGCCAACGTCATTTTTTGCAGATCTAGAAAAAATAATTCTATGCTTCATATGGAACCAGAAAAGACCCCCACTAGCCAAAGCAACCTTAAGCAAAAAGAACAAATCAGAAGGCATCATTCTACCAGACTTTAAGCTATACTACAAGGCTACAGTAACCAAAACAGCATGGTACTGGCACAGGAACAGAGACCTAGACCAATGGATAAGAACAGAGAACCCAGATATAAAACCATCCTCATATTGCCATCTGATCTTTGACAAAGTAGACAAAAACATACACTGGGGAAAAGAACCCCTATTCAATACATGGTGCTGGGAAAATTGGATAGCCACATGTAGAAGACTGAAACAGGATGCCCACTTCTCACCACTCACAAAAATTAATTCACAATGGATAACAGACTTAAACGTAATGCATGAAACTATAAGAATTCTAGAAGAAGAGGTAGGAAAAACTCTTATAGATATCAGCCTAGGCAAAGAATCTATGAAGAATACCCTAAAGGCAATCACAGTAACAACAAAGGTAAATAAATGGGATCTGATTAAATTAAAAAGCTTCTGCACAATCGATTGAGCGAATAGACAACCTACAGAATGGGAGAAAATATCTGCATGCTATATATCTGATAAAGGACTAATAACCAAAATCTACAAAGAACTCAAGTGAATCAGGAAGATAATATTAAATAACCCCATTAAAAAGTGGGCAAAAGACATGAACAGAAGCTTTTCAAAAGAAGATAGACTGATGGTGAATAAGCATATGAAAAAATGCTCAATGTCTCTAATCATCAGGGAAAAGCAAATCAAAACCACAATGAGATGTCAGCTAACTCCAGTGGGAATGGCTTTTATCAAAAAGTCCCAAAACAACAGATGCTGGTGTGGATGCAGAGACAAAGGAACACATACACGCTGTTGGTGGGACTGCAAACTAGGACAACCTCTATGGAAAGTAGTATGGAGACACCTCAAGGAACTGAAAGTAGAACTACCATTTGACCCAACAATCCCACTACTGGGTATTTACCAAAAGGAAAAAAAGACATTTTATAAAAAAGACACTTGCACTTGAATGTTTATAGCAGCACAATTCACAACTGCAAAGATGTGGGAACAACCCAAGTGCCCACCAATACATGAGTGGATTAATAAAATATGGTATATGTATACCATGGAGTACTAACTCAGCCATTAAAAAAAAAAAAATGGTGAACTAATGCCTTTTTAACAACCTGGATGGAACTGGAGGACCATCCTTTTAAGTGAAGTATCGCAAGAATGGAAAAATAAAAACCACATGAACTCACTACTAAATTGCAACTAATAGATCAACATGCATGTGCACATATGGTAGTAAAAGTCAACGGGAATCAAGTGGGGGTGGGTGGATTCACACCTAACGGGTACAATGCACACTGTCTGGGTGACGGTCACACTTATAACGTTGACTCAATCTGTTCAAAAGCAATTCATGTGACCAAAATTTTTGTACCCCTGTAATATTCTGAAATAAAAGCATGAAAAACCCAGTTACACTAATTATAAAGTGGTTTCTAAATGGAAAGAAAAAAAAGAAAAAGAGAAGGCAGAGGCAGAATGTATTCCTCAGTGGAGTAAGTCTTTACCTCCTTTTCAGAAAATAACTTAAATATCTCTGTTTTCAGGGCAAGGCAGGAATATCACTTGTTCTTTGCTATGGGGGCTGACATCCAGCCAGTGGAAACCCTAACTGCTGCTCCCTCCCTCCCACCCCACTTGTGCGTTCTGCACTGCAGAGAGAACACAGTGAGACTGTGTGCACTTTACACACACCTTCAGTCCATCAATGCTGGAGACACTACATGAGTTTCCTATTTGTCTAGATTAAGGTGTAACCATCCCAATATAGGAACAGCCCAACTATTATCTTCTCAATCCCTTAGAGTTAAAATAAAAGACAAAGTTCAATTAAGATTCTAAATAACCCACCAAAAGATGCATCACAAAGACCAAACAGACTACCGTCCAAAACACCTCACATTCACATCCAAGCCTTTTTGACCATGACATTGTTAAAGTCATTACGGGAAGGCAATATAGAAAATATGTAAGCTTTTTTTTTCTTGCTTGGGTGGGTCTAGGTAGTTTTACAGAGATAACAACACAAGGGATTTTACAGTTTTGCATCCTAGATCCAATTTTAAAATCCTCTGGCTTTATTGATGTTCCCATGACTTTTTGCCCTGGTTAAGCCTGTGATGAACAACAAAATTGCCTTATGAAAGAACCTGGTTCAGACACAATCTCTTTAAAATTAATTTTCTGCTTTTGTTAGTATAAAAATTATATGACCCAGGTGTCTTTAAAAATTGTGAAAATATTTGATTAAGGTTCATTAGTAGTTTTCAATACTATGATTGCCTACCATTGGAAAAAAAATGACTTCTATTTTATTTAAAACCTCAAATCTCCATTCTAGATCAGTTAATATGTATCTTGAAGGGAAAGATACTTATTTTTGTGGTGAGAATATTAATAAATTTCCCACATTAACAAAGGAAGACTGACCAGAAAGCAAGAGCAGTTATAGTTTCATAATAGATACATAATGAGGAATTTATGTTCAAAATATTTTCATTTAGCATTTGGTCCCATTTTTCATTCTAAACATTAAGTGAGCATTAAATTTGCTTTTGTAATTTTTAAAAAGTGTACTGCCTACATACCCAGAAACATGAAAACTAAATTCAGAAGTAAATTTCTATCTCTAGTTTCAAGACATAGCTTTCACCATGACTTTTTCTTTAATTAACTCACAACAAAAAGTCACAGTGCAAATGTCTCAATCATAATTTACCCAGAACAATTTCAACACTGACCTATCAGTATGTACCCAATTGATAAAACTCTAGGTGGGCTCCTAATGCTGCATTTTAGTAGACTAGTTAAGTACCTTCATTTTTAGTACCTGTCTAATGGGTATACTATAACCCATGTGGGAAAAAAAGTACATGGAGCTTAACATCCAAAGTTAATTTTACATGCTTTCTACAGACTTTCTATGAATATATTTTTAAAGTATTAACTTTCCGTGCAAAATACGTATCTTTATTCTAAATATTTTAAAAAGAAGCTACAGTGGCAGGGAAATTTTAGGAATAGTTCCTATTAGTGTGGAAGTACCACAAGTAGTAGATCTTCCTCAGATCCCAGCAGACACCTGACAGTCAAGAACAGGAGTCAGACAATCAAGTGCTGCAAATTTGGCAGAGCTTTTTGGATTAGATGTAAAACCAAAGCATTTTGAAATTACTAACAAAATTCTCCCATATAGATTCTTCTTTATTTCCTTATCTACATTCTTATGTTTCTATATTTTATTAGTAGGCTAAGTTGATTCACCATACAATTTGTACCTTAACATAAATTTTAAAATTTGTGATTCTTAAACAGAGAAAAATGGCATCTGAAATATTTGTGGAGGGATGAGTATTTTCTAGTTTTTAAAGACATACTGGAATAGAGTCTCCTATGAGTTACCCTACGTTAATTCCTTTTTTGTAACTTAAATTGATCTTTTCATTTAAAAGTCACAAGAAGTATGCCATACATGGGATGTAAACCAAGGTTTGTTAGATGATATAAAGAACAGCAATATGAAATTTTTGTATTATAAAACAATTATAAAAATCTAAGATAATACTCTCTGGAGAGGTTTCAGTGGAGCAGTATTCCATTTCAGAGACCCAACTGTGGAAAAGAAAACAAGCGGATCACTGTTTTCTCCCCATCTATTCACTTTCCCTGTAATTCACTTAGTGTAAAAGCACGTCATACATAACTTAGAGTCCTATGTTCTGCCTCCTAACCACACATTTTAGTCCAAATATAAAAACTGCATTTATCTGCATTTAAATGGGAGAAGTACCATGAATCCACAACTCCTCTGAGTAATGAAAACAAAATGCAACTGTGTAAGGAACGTGCACATACTAAAAGGAGCCCACTTTCAAACTACGTCTCCAAATTGTTAACCTGGAAAATACCAATTATTTTTTCTAAAAAATCTACACCTTACTTACCTGTTTTGCTATACAGTCTTTTTCAAAGTTAATCTTCTGACTTTGTATGAGGTATCAGATGAAGAGCAAGAGCAACATATTCAGATATTACAGCCTCTAACCTGTGCGGGACGGTGTTCACTCTAGAACCTGCTCTGTACACCAGGGACAGGAAAGGCAGGGGCAAGTGGTTTTAGGTCCTTCCTTTAGGATTCTTCCAAGTCATAACTGGTGTGATGGGGAAACAAATGCCAGGCCATGCTCACGAAGCCAACATTTTATACCAAAAGATGGTTGTCTTGGAATAGTATGGGCATTAAGAATATGAATGTTGTAAAACTGTACTGTCTAAGCCACACGTGGCAAATTGAAATCCAGTTACTCAGTGTACAAGCCACATTCATAGGCTCAACAGCACATATGGTCAGTGGCTCATACTGGACAGCACAGAGAGACCAGTTTCACCACCACTGAAGAGACTCTTGGACAGTCCTGCTCTAAAAGGCAATGTGGTGCCAACCTGGCAGGTGGTCCTAAGGTTACTTATGACAAGCTGCCTTGCCCATGTATTTTTTTAAAAACAAAATTTCAGTAGTTATCACTCAAATAGTATCAAGATTTTCACCAGCAGGCTTGCAGGCCAGCATGTGTGCAGCGTTATGTGGACACGGACATGGACACACACACAGGCCTGTCTCTAACCATGGCATCAGAGGGTAAAATGACTTTGCAATTTGGAAACTACATATATGAAAATGAAGCAATATTAAAATGAGACACCCAATTTTATCCTATCAAATCGGCAACAAAAAGTTGAAAAATACTTTCATGTGTTTTTGGTGTAAATGGGTATAATCTTCTGAAGGACAAGTTGGTAATTTTTACCAAAAATTTAAATGTGCATACTATCCTTTAATTTTAAGAATTCCACTTTAATAAACTTATCCTACCCAAAGGTAATCAGATACAATTACATAAAAGTATATAAGTTAATTTTCTTTCTTTTAAAAAAATACAATGGACTATATTGTGTTTTAAAGGCATTTCCTTTATGTAAATAATATCTTAAAAGTAATTTTCACAAAAGAGTATGGTTTTTTCATTTTTTTTTCCTGGAAAAGTCATGGCTATTTTAGGAAAATAAAATTCAAATAAATTACAATAAAACACAATATAAGCTTCAGTTTCATGCAGAAATAAATAATAGTAAGATGCCTCTTCAGAAGTTGAAAATGGGGCATGACTTTTGACACAGAAAAACAAATGTCCCCTTTGACAATAGTTTTACAGTGCAGAATGGTGGGCATGATGGGCATGTGAATCCATAAGGAACTGGTCAAATAAGTTACAGCCCTTTTAAGTTGTAACATGTATAGAAAAAGACATCTGGGACATTGCTGAGTGGAAACAAACTAGCTACATCCAGTAACATGTGAAGTTACACAGATACAGATATGAACAGACACATACACAAACACAGGGAGGAGTCTATAAGAACATGACCTACCATGGGACAGGGTTTCTAGGAATTTTGTTTTTCTTACCCTCTTCTAAATTATTTTAATTTTTTATAGCAATTTTTTTAAAAAAAATTCAAGTCCCTTTTTAAAAAATTAATGAGAATTCTTAGTAACAAGAGTATGAAAATTGACATACTCAAATTTTCTTCAAAGCAAAATCTAATCTGTTATTAACAGGCTACTTTTCAATCACAAGCTACTGTCTATAAAGTAAAAGGTTATTTTTTAGATAAGCAATCCTCAGGGTTGTGAGATTCTTGAGATTTATTATGAAAATTAATAAAATTATTTTTAATTGAGAAAAATGCCTATTATTGACCTCTTAAAATACTTCAGAAATAGTCAGATATATGAGATAAAGCTATTTGAGCTGAATTAAATCTATTAAGACAGCTGACAGTTGGGGGAAAACCTATTCTCAGTGATTTTTTTCAACATTTTAAGGGACAGAGGTTGCACAAGAATGAGTCGTCTTCTGATCACTACAAAATATTAGGAAAAGCCTTATTTTAATCTTAAATTTTAGGTAACGATTGTTGGCTTCCATTTATTATTTTTACCTGTATTGAAATTTGGCTGTGGCATTTTATCTTCAAAATTCCTTATCAGTGTAATTAATCTATATTCTTTCCAAACATTAATTAAAAAGAAAAAATAGAGTAGAAAATTACTCTGATTTGGAACCATAGTTCTTGAGTTTCGGTTTATAGACCATGTTCTCTTCATCCAAGAACATCTACATCTGGTCAATCACCGTCTTCTTAGATTATTAAAAATGCTTCATTCAAAGTTTTGAAACTTTGTTTTAAAAAACAAATCAACCTTAAAACTTCACCTTAAAGATACTTAAAATTCCCTTAGAATTTCAAGATTATTATTACCCCTTCTCCAAGGAAAGGAATTGGTAGTGCTTATTTTTCTTGAATGTAACTATAAAACAACAGAATGAATCTAAAAGAAATAATTTCTTTGGAAATTTTAAAGGTCAAGATTAAGTTCTCTGTCCTCAACAGGCTTTCTGAGCCTTACCAGAGAGTAGCTCACAGGCTATAAAATAAATGCATAATTCAAGTTTTTGTATAGACTTACAGCATCATTTCAGTAAGCATAATTATATCACAGTGTAAAAATATCTAGACTGAGAAAGGCAAAAAGAAAGCCAAAGAGGAGAAAAGGACAGGATAGGGCAATCGTGCTTCTGTGTGAGCCAATAACACGTGAAATTTTTTTAAAATTTTCATCTAATCGGTAAAGAGTAGAGCAAACACATACAGAAAATGTAGTGAGACAACTTGATAGTGAATTCTGACGGAAGAAGTATTACACATTTTCTTCAAAGGTATAATTGTTCAATTTCCATTCTTAATACAAGAAATGTAAAACATCTACAATGAAGTTTAACCTGTCCTCAAAAGTCCCAGTGTTTTTGTCTAAATTCTTTACTATGAAAATAAGAACTAAATATTAAATATGAAAGAGCTATGGCTATAAAGACACAGGTGTACCCAGAATTGCATTCCCTGATTCCTGTGTCCATATTACGAGGCCCCACTTGACCAGTAACAGTGCCTCTTTTTCTTTCTCTTTTGTATTTTTACTACCTTAGTGCTCCTGTTCTTAAGAGCTCATTAATTCTCTACTTTCCCTAGGGCAAATTTTTTACCAGAAAATAGGAGACACATATTTGTTTTTAACACATTGACTACCACACTAGAAAAAGAAATTGTTTTCCTTGGGGCCATGGGGTTTTATTATGAAAATAAAATAAAAACTGTGAAAACAAAACTATCCTTTCTAATTTAATGAAAAATTTTTTATTTTTTATTGTTTATTGTTTTCTGAGACATGCCGATTGAGTGAGTTATATATGCTTCACAAGACACTGAGCTCAAAACTAGTGTGAGTTAAATACAAGTCATGTGGCAGTTAATGTGTTAAAGAATACAATCCAAATCCATGAGAAAATAAAATATGAATATTAATGCCTCTCCTTTGCTCAAAATTGTGACTATGTGGACCACCGTGTACACTGATTTCTTAAAGAGAGTGTACAATCTGTAGACCTCACACAGGAGGGCTGCAACTTGAGACTTGATGCTGATCCATTCAGACTTGGATTCATCATCACTTATCTGGTACTTAGACATGTGGCTGATAAATCATCATTAAACATTTTTTTAATGCTATTCCAACTGCCTTCTGTCTGCCCAGTGAATATGTACAGTAGTGTTGGTAAGGTTAAGCACACTGAGGTGTTACTAAGGGAAGACTAGGACATATACTGTAGTTTGGTCATTATGCTGGCAGGAAATTTTTGACTGATGTCACAGGGGGGAAAATTACGAAAACAACACATTTTTGGAAGAGTAAAGGAACATTTAAATTATTCAGGCATTACAAAACATATTCACAAACTGAACTCAGGAATAATCTGGACAATTTGCATGATTCCAAATAAGTATTTTAATAATAGCAAGTATAAAATAAAAGAGGTCACAATAAAATAACGCCTTACTCATCAGTGCCATATGTAATGTAGTATTTAGCTATCACACATCACTCATATACACAGACATACTACATTCTGCAACCAACAATCATAGCATGTATATTCTTCAATGGGGAAAATGAATGAAAATAATTGTGGAAATTACTTATTTTACCTACCAGGCAATTTCATTTTGCTTTAAATAAAATAATTAGAATTCTTTATACACAACTGTCTCATCCCTCCACCCTCCAAATAAAATATAAGCAAAAAACAAACTAACCCATGATATGACAAAAATAAGGCAACATTACATGGATATAAAATGGGAAATAGATAAAGAATGCTTCCAACAATGTGCCTTCCACTAGCTGCGTTTTCTGAATAGCATAAATTGTGCAGCTTATTATAAAGTGCTTGGTGAACAGATGTTGGTGTGGCATAGTGTTTCTGACTTACAAAGGCTATCCAATGAAGGGGTCACATCAGCAAGAGGCAGGTGTAAAGTGAGGGAAGAGGAGATATTTTCATGTTATTAAAACTTTCTAAAATCCCACCCTGAATATGGTATCACCATTTCAGAAAGATAACCCCCACCCTCCGTCCTTCATCCATTCACCTGGCAAGACCACCTGGGACGTCCTTGTGAGGCTATTGAGTCAGTTCCAACCCTCGACCCAGCACAGGAAAGCTCGTAGGTACTCACCCTGCACACTGGGCACTGCCAGGGACTACTGCTGTCTCTAAGCCTGAACTCATCAGACAAACACTTGGAATGATACACACGAAAACACAGGTCACATATCAACACCTCTCCAGGCAAATGGCATTCAAAACAATACCAGTCATGATTTTCTGTTTCCCAGTCCTACAAAAAATACAAAATAATTTTGTATGACATTTTGTCAATATCTGCAATGACTAAGAACAAAATTGAAACTAAAGTCCATCAGAAGTTAGGCATTATAAACAATTTCAGACATTTACTGTGTTAAAACAAGAGGGAAAATACCTAAAAATTTACTTCTTTAAATTTTAAAATCTTTCCTGAACATATTAATATTCAGAAATATCTTAAGGTAATCTGATAGCAAAACCAGTCCAAAATGAAATAAGTCCAAAGCCAATCCCAGTTCTACCATTACCTTTCACTGTTAAATATAATCTAAGGAATAATTTCTTCAGCAAACTGAGTACCCAAACCAACCTACGCCTTAGCAATCCAAATAAACAAACCTTTGTTTTGTTCTGCTTTTTAACAAAACACATGATAAGAACTCGGCACACTGTGGGAACAGAGAAAACAGTAATAAATGGTGGCTCTCACTGTTGTTATGTTCTCATCCATGCTACTGGATGCTTCATTAAAAACAACCACTAATCAAAATGTCCATGTTCTGATAGTCTGTCAAATTTTCAGGGTCTGTTGAATTTGGAAAAATAAATTGAAAATGTGAAACTAAAGGATTAATCACATTATCCAAGGGAGATTACCACAGAAAACAGAAAAAAGGAAGTAGATTTCCTGATTATGGCTCTTCCCAGAAATAAAAGAACATGACTGTAGGTACACAGGCATTCTTCAACATGTTCTTATTTGTGACACATTTTTTGTACAGCCAATACCATTTAAATATAAACAGGAAGACTGTCAGAAGTTCTCTTGGTTTAGAATTCATCATAAATATCACTCTTAGCTTTAATTATAAAACACTTACATTAAGAGTGATGGGTTAACTCTCAACTTTCATTTGTAGATGTGGTACCCAAATGAACAAGGGTAAAACCCACAGTTAGTATAATCAAGCCCCTTCCAATGGGGATCCTGACATTCCAAACTGGGCTTCTGCCATCATTTTCTTTCTATAAATCATTATCTACACTGTCTCCAAGATTGATCAGCTTTCTTGTTTTCTCTGATGTTGATTCTCCCCTGATAAGTGGCATCTATATAGCAGTCAGGAAGCAGCGACTTCCTTAGAAACTAGGTTCAAATGTATTACTGCTTGACCGTATCTGAGTGCTACTACCTACTCCTTCAAAAAGGAAGAGATTCACTAATGTTCCAAAATTCATGTCTTCCAACCCACATTCAGAGTCATGCCTAGAGTGCAGTGGTAAATCCTGCAAAAATGTAAACTTTCTGGTTTACTTTTTATTAAGAAATAGGTGGTCTTTATTGACTAAAGTAATAAAGAAGACGACATGACCATTTTTAGTTATTTCCTGTAGATGTATATACTCTGCAAATTCACTTTGGTGGAGTAATTTCAGTTGGACTGAAATCATAAAATATTGATTTTACATAAACCCCTGATTGTGCATGGTAGAAAAAAATCTACTCCACAAAGTTTGACACAGTGCATCATAAAGACATAATATATGTGCATGGTGCTTAGCTCTATTAAAACAACACTTGTTGGTGTATCCATTTCAGATAGCTCATATTGAAGTCGCATTTTAGGTATTTTAATTTATCACTTATTGTATCAAAAACCATTGATAAATTAGGTTTCAGTGGGGATAAGATATCTTGTTCTACTGTTAGTTAACAGAACTCTTTCTAAATTTAAAACAAAGTACTTCAGAATATTTCCTCATAGCTGTTTAAAAACATTTTGAAGGATCTGGGTGGCTTACATCTGACTCAATATTAACAATAGAAACCGCCACCTCTCATCATTTGAATTTTTTACATTGATTCATCTTCATGTGATAGTCAAAATGGTAGTTACTAGGTTATGTAAGAAAGGGAAGCAAGGGTATAATTCCGTGCATAGCTCCAGCCTCTCCATGTTACTTTCTTCCATCCCTACTCTTTCCCCGTCCACCCATGAAATGAAGATGAAAATGGATCTTTCTTCAATAGGATGTTTAATTTTTGACCTAATTTTTCACAACAATTATAGAAATGGAAGTATAATTCAAATGAAGTAAAAGTAGAGAAACACTTGGATGTATGTTTATGTAACAGCATATAACTAACTACACTCTCTGACATGAAAGAAAATATGGGCTGGTGAAGGCAGAGCTGTTCATTCTTTTAATCATGGCAATAGTTGTTAAGAATATACAAAACATGCAAAAGTCAAGTTCAAAAGTTATCAGATTCTGAATCCAGGAAACATTTTTCTGAGGTATAAATGACACAGGAATGTTTATTATAGGCCAAGTTGCCTATAATTTGTCTTTTAGTGAATAGAAATCATTTACATAGTGCTTTTGGCTAACCCTCAATCATGTATGTCAATAAGCTAAGTCTGTATTTTCACTGGATCCCACCAGATGTCTTCAACTACTAGACACAGCCTGAGTAACAGCATATGTGAAATGCCACTTCAAAACAAGAAAGCTTTTAAAAAGCAAACCTACCAGCACAAAATTCAAAACTAGAAGCAATGTAACGATAGTATGGTTTTAATGAATAATTCTAGCAAGAGTTAATTAAGCTAGCCTAAAATACGATAGAACTGCAATACCAAAAAAAGCAGAATTGAAATAAAATAACATAGTGCAAAATTAGTTCACCTTGTTTGGGGTTGCTGTCCTGGAGAAAGGCTGCATACTGTAGGCCTTACAAAATAAAAACAAAATAATCTTGGTCTCTCTACTATAATTTTGCTCAGTATCAGGCAATACACAGGGCTAAAGGGATTTCATACATGGTCAAACTATTTATTATTTCCTATATGACTTATACTGTTTTGCAGGTGATATTAACTGATAATCAATGTGTTAATCACAATCATCAATGAAAAGACAGTAGCATGCAAACTTAAGAGTCATTACTTTTCACACTAACATGAAAGCTACAAATGGACATAGAGAAAATCTCTCTCCAGGAATTCATGTACCATGAAACCTATGATGATGTTAGAAAAATATTTTACTAATAAATAAATGTGGGACCATTATAAATTTGCACAAGACATGAATGTATGTCCTCTTGACCTGAAACTGGTTCACATTGAATTTTTTAAAAATCAGAAGTGATGAATGTGAGTATGGTGAACTCAATAGTATGAAACCTATACAGGCTGTCCTCAGACCCTAGTGGAAAAACCCCACATCTAGCAGCAGCCTACTGATCTAAGTCTCTGTCATCCATACGGCATTTGGTTAAGACTCTGGAGCCAGACTGGCTTGAATGCTGGCCCCAGAACTCAACGGCTGTATAATCTCAGGCAGAGTGCTTACCTTCTGCATGTGTCACTTTCTATCTGTAAAATTAACAAAATTATAGTACCTAGTTTATAGAGTTTTTCTAAGAATCAAATGAATTAATATGTATATAGTCCTTAGAAGAGTGCCTGGCACAGTGTGAGCACTCAGGAAGTGCTACCTAGAGTTATTAAGATTATCTATTTAGTGCACAAAACAGGAATTGACCAAGTCACAAGATGACACACAGGCTTATAATTACGCGTGTGTGCACATTTCTTTTCCAGGCACTTTAAAATTCATTGTTACATCTGACTTTCACAACATTTCTGTAAACTGGACAGGGCAAGAAATATTAACTCTTGATTTGGAGACAAAACTGAAGCACAGAAAGAGAGTTGTTCAGTCACGTAACCAGGTAGGTACATGGAAGAATTGTTGGAATAAGGTAGTCCAAATTGTAATCCACCTTCATCCATAATTCAAAAGAAATTTTAACTTTTAAAGTAATTTCCTATTTCTACTTAATAAGCAGATAAATATTACACTACCAAGTATGTGTGTTTGAGATGGTATTTTACTGTAGATACAATATAAAATTAATTCTCTACAATTCTAGGTTCAGTTTAATTCTATTAAGAAATTTAGTTAATCATTAGGAGCTAGGAATTTGATGGTTACATATTTATAGTAATTTTAAATATTATTTATTTTTCAGATAAAAACATTACAACATTGCTCAGTAAAACAGAATTTAGACAGAAGGAAAAAGAAAAAAAGAAAACACACACACACACACACACACACACAATCAATATACACTGAAAAGAGTATGACAAGATAGCACGACCCAAAAATATTCTATTGAACAAAATGGAAATTCTTTACCAAAGCAAGAGTTTCTGAGCGTAAGTACACTATCATTTAAATGCACATAGGACCATAGTGTAACTGATTTCTAATTAATTAATAATCACCAATACTTTACTTAAGACTTGACTTAGTAAATAAATGATTATTTGTATTTTTGTAACTGAGACAGGGAATGGACATATGGAAGGAATATGTGGTTCGTACATAATCAACATACATAGAATGTATATTTTGCATTTAAAAAAAAATCATCAGTATCCAAGGGGCATCAGTATCCAAGTTTTTCACTAAGGGTATTAAAAGCCACATGACGAATTAACTTATGACAACTATTATTATAACAAGAAAAAGGCAAAGACCTAAAATTTAAAAAAATTCTTATTGTACCATGCTATATTATGGAAGAGGGCGGGAGAGCCAAGCTCGAATGCAGCAGGCCTCTCTTAGCGTTTTCCTCAAAAACGAAGCAAGGGACCCACTTCTCGCCATGGCTGCTTACAGTGTTACTTCTGAAGAATAAGGCCATAAATTCCAACCCTCTCTCTTCTCTGAAAGATGTGAGCAAAGCTAAATGTCAAGAGAAATATAACCCAAAACTTCTTTTAGACTGATATTTTTGCATTGGGAGGAACAGATGATAAAAGGAAAAAAGTGTCAGTCTTGCCCCACTGTAAACTAAGATTTAAGTCTATTTGCCCCCAATATAATATGTGAATCCCTTTAAGTAACCACAAAATTTGTATTTTCATTCATTATGCTTTTTAACAGGTGTCAAGAACTTTAAGTGAGAAAAAGCAAAAAACACAGAATTTATCCCACCTTTTCATTTAAAAAGATGCCACTTGGGCCTATTTAAAAGGAGCAAGAGGTCCTGCTTGCAGGCAGTACCAACTGGAGCATGTGGAAAGAAAGTATTCACACTGAAGCAGGGCACTGGGCCATGGCCCACGTTCATGCTGCAGTCACTCTTGAATCATAAGCAGCAAAACAAAGCAGGGGAAGGATTCTAATTGAAAAAGTAAGCTGTGGTTCCTAAACTCACAGGTTATTTTTGTACTGGCATTAACTATGAAAGAAGAAATGAGGCCCTGAGTACAAATTTGGCAAGTTAGTAAAGGAAGAAGTAGTTTTAAAGCAAACATCATTTTTTTTTTTTTACATTTTTAAGTCATCCTCAACACTTGTGACCAAATTATTTAATTTCAGATCAAAAGTATCTGTCAAATAATAGTGTAGCTTCGGTGCCTGGGACCGTGAATAAAGTTAGAAGTAACTAAATAAGTAACATTAACTGCCTCAGTTTCAAAATAAATATTTGATATGCTTTATATGCAAATGACCCATGACTCAAGGTTACCTGCCTTACAGTATTACATTAAATACTTTGGTAAGACCTTCCCATCTTTATTGAGTACCTTATTAGTTAAGAGTTTAACTCATAAGGGATTAACTTGTATTTATTACAAAGAGAGCTACTAAATACCAAACGTAACTCAGCCCAGAAAATGGTAAAATTCTGCCCAAGAAATATACTTCTCAAGTTATAAGAATAAAGGGGGTGAAATACTGTGAAGAAATATGGATTGAAGGTGGCCATCCATGTGTACTTCTTTAGAGCAGGCAGTTGATGAAGCAATTATGAGCCCATGAGAACATGTAGCATTTTCTTTTAAAAAATTCAAAAAGAAAAGGTTTTGATATAACAAAACACTGAATGATCAGAGATCACAAAGTTTCACTCTGCCCTGGTCTAATGGCCCTTTACGAGTATAATTTCAAAAGCTCTGAAAACCACCTTTAAATGAATTATAATACTTGGACCCTATGAGTGAATGGTAATGACATACCAATGTGGAAGTGTAAGATGACCACAGGAAATTTACAACAGTATTTCCCAGGTCCAGCAAGTTTGTCATTTTAAAAATTGGTTGAATTTGTTGGTAAATTACTTCATCTACTTTTTTTTTTTTTTTTTAAGAGACAGGGTCTCACTATGTTGCCCAAGCTGGTCTCAAAGTCCTGGCCTCAAGCGATCCTCCTGCTGCCTCAGCTTCCCAAAGTGCTGGGATTACAGGTGTGAGCCACCATGCCTGGCGTTACAACTACTATTTTTAGAGGTCATCGAAGGAAAAGAGGAGCTTTACTACCCATTTTTAAAATGACAGAACTGCTTACGAACATTTGTAACTTTGAATTAAATGTTTAAAAACAGATCACCAAAAACGTCCTACGCCTTCCCTTCCCAAGGCCATATATATCTTCTTGACTTTCTCCTTTCTTGATACTAAGTCAGAAAGTCAAGATGAGTAGTAACACACACCTTTCAATTTAGAAAATCGAGTTTTTAGAGGTATCAAAGTGATTCATGCTAGACACAAGGCAGTGAAACTATAAAGCAGGGGTCCCAGACCCAAATGCTGGCATGAAGGATAGTCACTAGCCACAGAATACCTCTGTGCAAATCAGAAAAGGTGACCCTTCCACTCTTGTTGTATACTCACTTTATCAGAATAAGACACTTTACTGCCATTCACTAGAGAACTGCTGAATACATATACAAATATACAATGTCTGTGATGTGAATGGCGCTTCCGAAGGTGTGCAGTCCACGAATGGCACCACTGTTTGCAGCAGCCTGCATGCACCAGCCATACTGTTAATACAAGTACACAAAGTTGGCCAGGGTGAGACACTTGCACTGTGCTCAATGTGACACAGTTACTTACAGTCCTTCTAGAGTGTCGTAAGGGCATGAAAATTGTAGCCAGGTGGCACCCCCAGCCATGGTTATCAAATATACATATGATTAGCCTTTTTATTTTAGAATCACACTTTCAATAAAGAGTCAGTGTTCTAACAGAAAACCTCTTTACAAGTCTTGTCTTTGAGGATACCGGTTGAAAAGTAAAAAGACCCTAATAAGAATTTTTGCTTGTAAGGTTAGTAAAAAATTTGTGTGCTTTTGCTATACTATATATAGGCATTTCTTGTTTTAAGCATATTTATTCACTGGTCAAAAACTTGCTTTCATACGTAGTTATATGCTTTACATAGATAATCTCATTTAACCCTTTAAACAATCAAGTGAAACAGATACTAACGTCTAGATTACAGCTGAGGACTGGAAACCAAAGAGGGTAAGGAAGTTCCTCAGGGTCACACAACTGACAAACACAAGGGATGGAAGTGCAGCCTCTGTGTACTGTAACCCATAGTAATTAAACCTACAGTAATTACAACCTCTTTCTAATACACTATATTACCTCTGAATTTTTAATATTTATATATTAAATTATAAACTAGGCACAATTTTGATATATTCAGTTGTACTTAGATTATACATCCATATTTAGCATAAAAATGTTTGTGAATTCTTATTTGCCAGAATCAATCAGAATTAAACCTGTTTATTGTTTTATTTACATTTAAGATTTCATCTAGAAAAATAAAGGATGATTCTATAAATATATGCAATAAGAACATGTAAAAATAAAAAATAGAATATGACCTAATATATTATTAGTGGTGAACATATGATAAGCTCACTAACTGCTTGTTGAATTAAACTGAACAGGAAAACCTCAACTTGAGAAGGAAGAAAGCATATGGAAAAGCACAAATCTAAAAAAAGAAATAATAAAATCACTTTTGTGAAAAAATATACACATAATCTACAAGCCAAAATCTGTGGATTAAGTTGTACTTAATATTAGTTAATTACTGTATAAATCTCAGAAATTATCAGTATAGTCTTCCATACTAAATCTATAAGTTTCCAAGTGTTTCATGATTAGAAATTTTATGTTATCTGGATTGAGTATATAATAAGCTATCAGTAATGAATGGCCCTCCTTTAAATGTCTGATGCAGATAGATTTACATTACTTGACATTATTTTTATTATGTCTTGGCACCCTAAGTTTCTACACTGGCAACAAAGCTTTATTTTTCTATAATGAAACTCAGTAGAAAAATTATTCTGATGTAAACATTTTCATTTTACTTTTCAAGAATATTTCCAGTGCACAAACCAAATGATAACCCGTGAAAGTAAAGATTTTTTCTTCCATGCTTTCTGCTTGTAGAAAATGTGAATTTTCTTTCCTGAAGCTTTGAAGGTACAGATTAAATTGATAAAAACAGTGTTAAAAGTGGACAACCTAGAAGTTTTAACTTATCATAGCTGCTTCTGTGAGCCAACTTCCCACAGAAACTCTGCTGGTAAGTTTACTGCTCTCAGATTTGACAGGTTAGTATGTCTGCTGGCTCATCAGCTGTAGAGCCACAATAAAGCAAATGAATTCAAAGTTTTTAGACAATTTTTCCACAAAGAACTAATTTATAAGATTTCATGTCACTTTTATAATTTTAGATTTTAGAGAATTCATGATAAAACACTCTCAAAATAATCAATTGTTAAATCTATTCCTTTCAAAAACTAAAAAAATTAACAGTACTATATTTGAAATCTATCATCTTAACTCATGTTCCTTTGTAAAAACTAAGATATTTCTAATCAAAGTATTAGACATATCAAAGAAAATAAAGTAGGAAGATAGAAATATTACATATGAAATAAATCTTTACGTAACAAAAAAATGTACTTCTATATGTGCCTCTGAGTATAAAGTTATATACAGAAAGGAAATAGAGGATTAAAATATCATTACTTAAAAGAGGAGTCAAAATAAGAACTAGGTAAAAATACAAAGAGAATTAACTTTCTGCCTTTCCCATTTGATTTCCTGCAATAGTCACAAAACTGCAATAGTCACTAGTCAATGAAGACAGTGGCCGGGGGAATCTAACCTTTGGAAACTTTGTGGCTCTGGGCTCTGACGCCACCCACCTCAAGTGACACTGATCCCCTCAGAAGACAGTATATCCCTTTCAATCTGTCTAAACGGCATCAATATTACTCTGCATTGAAACATTTGTTACTAATATTTATTGAAGAAAACACTTAGGAATGCCATTAAGTGTGTGTACATTGAAAGGGCTTTTGTTTGTTTTGTTTCATTTTTTAGATTCAAGGTAACAGACAGAAAAAGCAGGATCTTTGTAAAAGTGAGTTATCGCCTAAAGAATCAGGAAGGAAAATATCCATACTACCAATGTAGAGCCTTAATGTTGATAAAAATGTTAAAATGAAATATTATTAAATTTCTGAAAATGAATTTCCATAGGTTGTATCTAGACAATGTTCAAAAATTGAAAGCTTACATATCTAAATATATCAAATAAAATATACTTACAATCTCATCTCCTGGCAACCAGTATCCTTCTTGTTCAATACCAGCTTTTGAACCTTTGCAGCCCACTGTGAGAGTCTCAACAATGAGACCATCTTTCACAGCTAAACTCAGCTGACGGGTGGTCTCTTTTGGATGCATACCGTGGACTCGAGACATATACCTGAACACAGAGGAAAAAACAAATTTGAAAATCCTTTAGCACCGAAAACTAAAAAGTAATAAAAATAAGAAAATGGAGGTGATTTGTGTCTCTTTTATTATGACTTGTATTTATTAGCCGTGTTGAAAGAAAGAAAAAAAGGAAGACAGAAAGGAAGAGAAAAGAAAGGGAAAGTCCTGGATACTCAACTCCTCCAATTATCATGCTATGTTAAACGTAAGTTCTGTTATGTATGTTCAGAGCAATATTTGTTCAAAATGATCCCAAATCAGCAAATATAAATCACTTAACAGATTTTAGTCAAACATCTCGCTCAGTTTTAGCCTCTGGAGCAATTACTACTAACTTCTACCCTGCAGATTCCAAATTTAGAATTTTAAAATCTCCAACCATAGGACTTTAGAATTACAAACATATTTTGTAATACTTTCATCCAACACGTAGGAAATGACAGCAGAGAAAATACAGAAATTACATGAGTGGTAGTCAACATATAAGGGAAACATGGATGCATGTTGTGATCAATAAGGTCAAAGTGTGGTTTTTTTCAACAAAATATACTTTAGACTGAGTCACTGAAGCACACAAGTGTTCCCTGATTTATAGTTACATGGTATTTTTAAAAATAAAAACATGAAATATTTCAAACATACCCTGGACCACAGAGAATAGTAATATGCAGATTCCCTTGTATTCACCAGTTATATTTAACTCATGTTAATATTGGGCAAATATGCTTTATATCTTTTTTGTTTTTCAAAGAAATAAAATGTTATAAAGTTCAATTTCTGCCATTTTCCATTCCCCTCCAAGCAAACCTAAATCTGATATCTATCTATCTATCTGTATTCTATGTATGTATGTATGTATCTATGTATCTATCTCTCCAGTAAACTACTATCTGGAGTCCTTTAGATATCCAGATAAAAACATAGTATGAGCAAATCAGACTGGCCTCAGACTTCTCCAGAGAAACTTTCCATGGTATAGGACAGGGGAGTAATGCCTCATAAGTCCTGAAGGAAATAAAGTAGGACACAGAATTTTATATCTAATTAGCCTGTCATTCAAATATTAAAGCAAAAAATAATTTTGAAAACACAAAAACTCAGCATTGAAGGACCTTCTAAACTCAGAGGATGAGTTTTAACAAAGAAAAACTAGCAAACCCCACTCAAAGGGACTAGTCCCAAGCATTTGTGTTTTCAGTATGTCGAATGTGGCTCTTTTCTGTTTGGGAGATAGCTCACTCTTAAAAACTGCCTGCTTTTTCTGTCAATCCAGGTAACTGAAGGATAAGACTGAAAGAGGCATTACAGCGGAGACATGCTATAATTAACAACATGGGGGTGAGGAAAGGAAGAAGGTGGGGCGCTAGCCCAAACATCCTAGTTTTGTCACCTTTTCTAACAGTCAAAAGACTACAAGTGATAAATCTTGTAGTAGAGTATAAATATGTTTTGATATGTAAAGGTCAAGACTAACAGAAATAATCAACTAAAGTTTGGACAGTGAGGCAGAACACAGGTGAAAGGGAACATGTGCTAATTCCCTCCCTGTCCATAGTGCAGCGCCAATAACTACCATCTCAGGGATTAAGTGTGCTGTTTAAATTAATAAACATAACCCTCGGCACAGAAATACTTCTAAATTATCTGGAAAAACTCATATAAAACACATTATGTAGTGAAACATAAAAACAAAACAGTGAAAACACAAAACACATTACATATGATGAGAGGACCAAAACCAAACATGTTTGTCTTTTTAATAAACACAAACTGGCTAACCTCAACAACTAAAAAAATAAAAGTGTTACTCACAAAGATTGAAAACAAATGGGCAAAGGCATATCATAAAACGCAGTCCAAATGAAGCTGGGATTAATACTGTAATGCATAGGATTTAGAATCCAGGGCAAAAATCGTTTTTAAAAAAGACAAACAGGGCACAGTTATAATGCAAAAATTGTAAGAAATAAAGGAAATATTGACAGAAATACAGAATTGTGAGATTTGAATTCACTTCTCTCAGTTCACAAAAAACATAACGGACAATCATTGAGTCAAAAAAGTTACCTAAAAATTGCAAAATATCTAAAAACAATAATGAAAAAACTAAAGTAATGCTATTAAAAAACAAAAATTGTAGAACAATATTAATCCAGGAGCTCCATCTTAGGTAAAAATAAAAGAGAAGTATCATTACCTAATCTAATCAACAGTGAAGACACAAAGCACAAATATACAAAGTAAGACATGTCTACTAGGAGATAGCTATATGTAAAAAGGAAATTAAAATAGTCATAAGCAACTGCTTTGTTCAGTTCTGCACAAAAATATAAAATAAACACTATGATTCTGTAAGAAAATATAAATGACCAAAACTTGACCATAGAACAAAACAGAATACTTAAAAAGACGAATTTGTAAAGAAATAAATAGAGGAAGTTGGCAAAGAACTTGCCCAGAAAAACATCAGCTAGGGATATATTCCTAAGGTAACTCAACTCTATCAAACTTACAGTGACCAGATAACTCCACTGTGACTTAAACTCTTCCAGTGCATAGTAATAGGAAAGCAAAGAATCTAGCATAGAATGAAAAGACAACTCCACAAAACACCACAGAAAAAGAAAACTAGTGTCCTATATTTTTATTGATATAAAAATCCTAAATAAAATATTTGAATATAGTCTCATATTGATTATATATAAATTAATACACATTAATACATTCAAATGTCAAAAGAACATACCATAGCCAAGTGTTTAATTCCAGAAATTGAAGGAAGATTTAACACTAAGAAATCTCAAAATGTAATTCACCCCCCATTAATATATCAAAAGTGAAAAATCATAAAGATTTCAATACACATTGAAAAGGTATTTAGTAAAATTCAACACCCAGCCCCTAACAAAACAGGAATGAGTAAATACTTCCTTAACCTGATCAGGATTATTCAAAGATGTCTATGGCTATCACTTTTGTTCAACACTCTGCAAAAGTAGTAACTAAAATAGTTGAAATAACTATAAAAGTTGGTAAGGAGTTAAAATGATCATTATTTGCAAATCATATATCTAGAAAACCCAAGAAAATCAACTGATATGCTATTTTTAAGTAATTAAATAATTCAATAAATTCCTTGGGTACAAACTAATTTACTAAAATTAACAGCATTCATATATGAGAACCAAAAAAACAGGAGATTTAAAAGAAGACCAAATCTCAACTATTTACAACAGAAATAAGAAAAATAAAATTCTTAGTAATAAACAGAAGAAATGACAAACTCTGTATGAAGAAAATTCTGAAATGCTACTGATACAAAAGGAGAACAAATAGGAATTCTGATTATAATAAAGGTTGCATTTCAAATTACTGGTGGAAAGATTGATTAATCAACACATGATACTAGGACAACCGGCTATCTAACTTGGGGAAAAGAAGATGGAGCCCTACCTTAGTCTGTACCCATAAATAAATTCTAGATAGATTAGATTTAAATATCAAAAACAAAACCACAAAATTATTAGAAAGAAAACACTGCAGAGTGTGTCTCACAATGGTGTGAGAAAAACCTTCAAAGTATGAAATAAAAGCCAGAAGTGATGTAACAAAATCGACATATTTACAAAATCAGCAATTTCAACACAGAAAAAACACAATAACCAAACACAAACGACAAGCTGGGAAACATATTTGTAACACATATCACAAAAGACCTAATTTAAGTTCTACATATTCCTAATATATAAAGAAGTACTGCTACTACTACTACTAAGAAAAAACATGAAATAACATTTTATACCTGTCAGATTCATACAGATTCACAATCCATAGAGCGTTTAGTGATTGAGTTGGATAGGATACACATCAGTGGTGGGAAATAAATTAGTATTACTTCTGTGGAGGCTAATTTGGTAATATATATCAAAAATAGAAATGTACTCACCCTTTGACCCAGAAATTCTACTTACAGGAATTTATCCTATACCTATACTTTGGTATATGTAAAATAATACATGTATAAGGAAGGAAATTCATTTTAGCATTGTTGGCAGCAAGAAAAGATTAGAAATAACCAAAACACACATCTTAAGGGACTGGTGAAATAATTTATAATGTAACTGTATCAAGGATTATTATATAGTCTTTATAAGAAATGAAGCAATGTTATAGGTGTTAAGATAACATAAGCTCTAAGGTAATGTTTTTAAAAAATCATGGTATAAGATGCTACTATTTCTCAAAAACACTACATAATTGTCTTTGTAGATGCACAAAATAGTTCTATGGGTACATTCACTCCAGAAACTGTTAAGAGAGTGGCTCAGGAAACAGGGGTAGAAGAAGACTTATTTTTTCCACAGTACACCCTTTCGAATTTCGTTTGTGCATCTATTAGCTAAAGACTATTTTTACTTTTAAAAAGTACTAACATATAAAAGCTCCTTTCTCCCACATAAGCTTGCCAACCTTGGGCAGTTCCCCTCCTTCCTTTTTAAACTCACTGTGGCTCTCCGTGGTTCTTTCTCATCCATAGTAATTTTAGAATCAGTTTGCCAAGATCCATGAAAATAATTAAATCTCCATAATTAATTTGAGGAAAATAAATATCATTACAATAATTAAGTCTTTCCACTGATGAATGTGGTACATCTGCTCATTTATTTATATCTTCTTCTGTGTCCTTAAAGTTTTATATTTTTTCTCCATACAATTCTTACATATCTTTTGGGTTTTTCCTAGATATTTTGTATTTATTGTTTCTTTTGAAAAACGGTTTTTATTTTATATAATATTTTCTGGTTGGTAGTTGCTGGTATATATTGGGCAATTTTGCTAAACTCTCTTATTAGTTTTAAGTTTGTTTATAAAGTCTATTGAACTTGTCTTTTCTTATTGAGCTGATTGGGAGTTCTAGTAAAATGTACACCGTAGGTAGTAATAGTGGATATCCTTGTCTCATTTTAGATTTTGCATGGGATTCTTACAATAGTTCACCATTAACATGATACTTGGAGATGGTTATTGATAGATATATTTTATGAATAAGTTTACAAATATAAATATAAATATGATGCTTGCTGCAGGATTCTGGTACATATCTTTTATGGAGGACATTCCTTTCTAGTCCTAGTTTGCTACGGTTTTCTTTAAAACAAGAATGGCATTGCATTTTATTATTCCTTGATACATTTTTATCCACAGGCTTTCATCTCACAAATGGATCTTCTTAGCCATTATGTACTCAGACAGCTTCAGAGCGTGGATTAAGACACAATAAAAGAAGAATTCTAATCTGTCTGCAATAAAGCATGTTGGGCTCAACTGTCTTCAAAGAGAACTGAAGTTAGTTAAAGCAAGCTCTTCTGGTCATTTGGTACTCTATCCCTGGTCTCTGAGGGATGATGGAAGGTATACACGACGAAAAGCAGGATGAATCACTGAGCCCTGTTCCTAGGGAGAAAGATCAGGAGAGGAATGGCTGAGGCAGGTCCCCAAACCTGAACACACGAACAGCAGCAACGCAAAGAAAAGTGCTTCTCCCAATACTGACCCACTTTGAGAACCTAACAACCGAGTTAACGTTTTTATGTTTTCTGAATGGGAAGTTTGGGTTTGGCAAGTCACAATAAAGAGTAAGTGATCTAGTGTATATTAAAAGTGCCACCTGAAGGCTAACAACATGTGGTCAGTATTTATAACAGCGGTATATGTCAAGAAGTAGAAGCTCATAAAGTAATACCTAAACTTGATGAATTTCTTACTTTTTCCCTACTCATCCTTCTAGTCTTTAAAAAAAAAATTACGTTCTTAAAAAAAAGTTCAAAGAGATTGATTCTCACCTATTTTTCTTAAAAAGCAAAGAAAAAGTTTAGAATTGGGCCGGAACACTGCAGATATTAAGTAAACAGAAAAGTGACATGACCCCACTGAGCCAAAGACACAGGCCAAATACAGTCGACAGGTCTGAAGACTGTCTTGAATTAATTATAAATGAACTCCTGAAGGTTGAGTGATTTACACAATACCTCAAATATAACAAAGGGTCCCAATTCACTATTCATTTTCTCAGATCATCAAATAGGCAGGTTTGCATCATGTGAAAATATTTACGCTAACAATTCAAGTGAGGGACACTCAATGTCTCTCATTTTCTTGTAAGCTGCTTAATCCATCACAGGGACTTTTCTTTTTTCAACAAAGAGGCAAAAATAGCAATTTGGGTTTGAGACATATTTATAGTAGCCTCCTAGTCTTGTATTTTAATTCCATTTAATAGCATAAATCATGAAATGGTGTATAAATGTCTAATATTTAAATTTATTTTCAATTTCTCTGAACTTTTTCAATAGCTTTCTTTTTCATTTCCTCCCCTCCTATCCATTTCTGCTCCTGTAATTTTCCTCCCAATGTCTGGAGGTCCAAAGTGCTCCTTTATCTCCCGGGATACTACTTTGCAGTCACTGCCGAGCACTGAAGTGCATCCAAGTAACAGGCTATAAAACCCTAAGTTGCTTCATCTCCCCTGAGATAATTCTGCATGATCCAAGACAAAAAAAAACATATATAGTTAATGGTAACAGCCACTGTTTATTTAACATCTTTACAAAAGTAAGGGATCTCATGAGTCAGTTTCCTGTAAGTAACAATTTACTCTTAAGCCTTCTAACGATGATTTCATCTCAGAAATTTCTGGCTTCTTATTTGAAATAAATATATTGGGACATGAGCACACTAGTAAAAACAGTATAAACATGGTTGCATCCCATGGAAGAATGAGCCACCATCACGAAATGTAGTGATATGTTTCCTGTTAGTTAAAACACATAATGGACACCTGTGATGTCCCCTTGTCCCTTACAGCTTCACACTATCATGGGGCCTAGAGGTCTTTTACAATTTTGTTGGCAATATAACACATGTATTTTAAGTGTATTCTGGATAAACACCTTAAAACTTAGTACTGCCCCACAATTTCAGTACTTCACGGCTCCCAACTAGCCCCAGCGTCCTGGCTCAGGGAGCTGAAGACAGAATCGTGAAATTTGAGACAGAAATATAAGTGTATATTGATCTAATCTCTTGATGCTAATAGACTTTTTGACTATAAAAGCTATGGAAATAACAGAGAGGAAGATCCAAAATATCTGACAAGAAATATGGAATTTCTTCATGACATAAACATCAGAAACCCATTTTTTCCTAGCCTCCAAAGCAATTCCACTAACTTCCATTCTGCAAATTAAAAGCAAACAATAAAGTGGAAAAACCTTTCAACAAATATCACAAAAAAATTATATCCACAAAATGTAAAACTAAAACAATATCTTGCTGTTAAATCAGCAAGATGTTTAAAATTATTATTCTCAATGCCACTGAAGATACATTGAGACAGCCACCCTTAACACACTGCTGTTGAAAATACTTTCCAGAAAGCAGTTGAGCATTACATATCAATAGCCTTACAGATAATCCTATTATTTTTGACAATAATTCCACTTCTAAGGAAATAATTTGAGATGAGGCACAAACTTATGTAGAAAACTCTTCCCCATATCATGAAATTTTATATTAAAAAAAGGATCTAAATGTTCATAACAGTAAAATAAGTTACAGCATATCCACCCAATAGAATACTATGCAGTTAATAAAATTAATGTTCCAAAACACAATGGTGTGAGAAAATGCTTACAGTATAATATTAAAAAGGATAAGATTTTAAATTACATATGTGCATATACATACATATATGCATGCAGAGAAAAAGAGAGAGAGAGAAAGCATGTTCTGCTACTGGTAATAGCTGATTAATCCTTCACATCAATCCTTCTATTGAAAACTAGAAAAGCCAAACAAAATACTAAAAAATAACTTATTTAATTTAGGAGCATCTGCCAATTCTGACAGAGGCAACTGAGGGGCTCAGATGCTAGCACGCTCAGGGGATCAGGTGGCCAAAAACTGTAAGTTAGACACATCAAGAAGGGCAGCCTTGGTAAACACCCACAGACTGGGTTATGATCCTGAAAGGTCAGGCTTAGGGTGAACCTAGAAAGAGACTGGTCCACATAGGCACTAAAAGCCCACCTTGAAATCATGTCAGTTCCTGATTAGATTAAAGTGATCTGAAGTTGGTTGTACACCAGACAACACCATCCTAGAGCCTACATCTGTATCTACCTTTCTGTCCTATTTATATTTCAAATAGATATCTGGCACACAATAAAAAATGGGCATATGGGATTTGAAAGAACATGCAGTATGCCAGCAAATATTTATTTGTTTTTAAGGTCCCATGCTAGAGTATAGTAAGCCTTCTTCCCCAGTTCTGCACTACTCTCTAAATACTATGCACAGAACAGACCTCCAGAGCAACTACTTAGGAAAAAGGCCAACAAGGAGAGGTGAAAATTTGTAGTAGGTTTTTATACCTTTTTCATAATTTCTGTTTAATCATAACTGCTGAGTCTTAATTTCCCTCATTTTTGAATTAATTAAAGATAATTTACAATGTTTGCTGTATATAAATACATTGTGAAGATTTTATGGGGATTAACTAACCAATAAAACCCCTTTCTTTTCCATTATATTTTTCATTAATAGTAAAGGCATTACAAATACTTTCTTTAAAAAACTTCTCTAGTATGATTATCCCAAAGGTCACACTGTAAATAATTAACTTAGATTTTGACCTCTATTATTTATGCAGTGACACTAATTAAAATTAGTAAAGTTAAAACATTTAGTTATTTTAAAGCTAGGTGGAGACTTAGCCATCCCTTCCATAATAGGCAAAGTTTTCATTTGGGGGAAACAAACCATTTTTACTATGACACATACACTACTTTACTTATTTTATTAACATTGGTTCCATTTTATAAAAAGAGAATATTTTAAATTCAAAGTCTTGATTTCAATAATGATGAATTACACATTTTATAGCTTGCTCTAATCTTTTTACATAAATTAGACCTATCCCCAAGTTTCACCAACTTTTTAAAAACTTACCAGTTTATAACAATGATACAACTAATAAAAATAACATATCTGTGTAATGATGCAAGACTCACCACAGGTTCAAGAATAATGTACTTGTTCCATATCTGAAATTAAAATGTATTGCAAATTTTGGGGTTTTTCTTTTTTTTTTTGGAAGACAGGGTGTTGCTTTGTTGCCTGGTATAGAGTACAGTGTCGTCATCACAGCTCACTGCAGCCTCAAACTCTTGGGCGCAAGCGTCCTCCTGCCTCAGCCTCCCGAGTAGCTGGGACTACAGGCTTTTTTTTTTTTCCCCCGTCCTCTATTTTTGTACAGATGGGGTCTCTAGCTCTTGCTCAGACTGATCTCAAACTCCTGGCCTCAAGCAATCCTTCCTCCTTGGCCTCCCAAATTGTTAGGATTACAGGCATGCGCCACCGTGCCCAGCCGAAAATATATTATAAGTTTTATAGTCAATTTCCTTGCTAGTTGGAAAAAAGAACACAGGCAACAGCAGAGTACTGTTCTGGCATACTCCTTATCACACAACAGTAACAGTTTAATTAACGCTGTCTCCGAAAGCTCAACCTTGACCACTCGAGACACAGGGCTACACTCTGCCATCCGACAAGAGCTTGGCAACAATGAGAAAATGGTTAACTTTCTGAAAATCCTAGGGATAAATTTCTTTCTGGTTTTAGTACTATGAAAAATAGCTATGGTTCATCTAGGCAACTGACTTGCTTTATGGACATGACGGAAAGGTTGAGCCTTTCCTTTTGTACTGAAAGCCAAATTTGTAACACATCCTTAACAAGTTGTAGGAATTCATGGAAGACTTTCTCATGTTAGGTTTCCTCCTGGCTCTATTTTATATCCTAAACTCCATTTCTCTTTTCCTCATCCTTCTCATCCCCTTCTAATATATATAACCTTCCCTTATTTTATATCTTTTTTTCTAACTGTCCTCAAAATATTTTTGGAACAAGAAAAGGTCTAATAAAATACACTGTGTGTAGTTACTGATACACGAGTACAGTGTGCATGCACACACGTGAATTAAAAGCATCCACCTTTCGTTTTTTCTCAGGACGAAGGGGACCCCACCTCCTGCCCTGTTAGGTTTGGATGCTGCGCCAGCAGAGCTGGGCCAGTGCCACTCTGATGCTTCCCAGTGGCAAATATTGTCTCCTCTTCTTTCTCTCCGTTCCTCAGCAGTTGAAAATACGAATTAATCAAAGTCTTATAATGAAATGGGATGTTTTAAAATGTTACATTAAAACTGAATTCTACCATTCAAATATTTGTTACATATTTTTCTTATTATATACATTTATTAGCCCTAAACCAAATCTAACTTTCTTTTGTACAATGTTTAGTACGCAATATATCTTAACAGAACCCTAAGACAAAATTGCGATGATTAGCAAACTTTATGATGTATAACCTACTAATTTTGTTGAGTCGATTTTCTTTCAAAATAAATTATGTAATTAAAAATCAGAAAATCACATCTTTTTAAATCATATATTTTTAAAACTATTTTCATTTTTAAACTCAATTACAAAAAATGATCACAGTAATGTACATTGTACCCTAAAAGCCCTAACCTCAGCATTATACAATTCATCCATGTAACCCAAAACACTTGTACCCCCTAAATCTATTGAAATAAAAAAAAACTAAAAAAATGGTCACAATAAAATTATACACTTTGTCCATTTGTCAGAGAAAAATAATTAAAAGCAAATAACTAGGCCTTCTTTTTCAATTCTATATGAAATTCCTCTTGATAACACTTAATAGAATTCTACTCACAACAATATGCAGCCAAATACACTTTCTACTGTGTTAACAGAAATGTTCAGAAACATACAGTATCCGAATAAAGTAGTTTCCATGTAATTAGGATATCATTTGCAGTTTGATAATCTGGCATAGAAAAGTCTTCAGTGGAAGAAAAGAGAAACAGGTAAAAAGAGACATTTGACTTAAATGATGATAATTATTACTGAATGAATCGGTTACCTAAAACAGGGTGGAATGGGTTGCCAAAATGCCTGAATGTGACTGATGTATGCACGTCTGGAAACAGGAGGAAAGCTTTGCTGACGGTACCACAGTGATTTGAAAAGGCAGGGTTATCAATCATTTCATTATGTATCCCACCTCCCTGCCCACCCTTCTTTACCATCTATTTTTCCCCACAAAATTCCATGCCATCCATTTACTCCTTCTTTATTTAAAATTTTTAATTTAGAAATTACACATACAAGGAAGTATTTTAAAATATGTGCAGTCTGAAGAATAAAACAAACACCAGAGAAACCACCACCTAGGTTAAGAAAGAGCAGGAACCAATTCTGACAGAAGCTCCTTGGATAGTCCTCTCCTGCCGGGACCCACCACCACCACCAGTGTCCTTAATTCTGTGTTAATCACTTCCCCTCTTTTGTCTTCATACTGTTGGGTCCTGTGTATACACATCCTTTAAAAACATGTTGTTCAGTGCTGCCTGTTTTTGAACTTTACAGAAATGGAATCATTCTGCATGTATTCTTTTGTAATTTGATTCCTTTCTTTAACATTATGTTTTTGCAATTAATCCATATTGATGTATAAGGCTATAGTTTTTTTTTTGTAGTATAATAATAATAATAGCCTGTTATATAAATATATGACTACCCCTTTTACTGTTAATGATCATTTGCTTTTTATATATTCTGCTGCCAGTGCTACAGTTGCTCTAGCCTAATTATTTTTCACAAATTGAACATTATTTTTATATTTTATAGTTAATGCTTTAATTGTAACCACATTTACCAAAACTTTGCTCATTATTCATTCTTGCGTTTCAGAACTTTCATTTGGGATCATTTTTTTTCTGCCTAATGTAAACCATTAAGAATTTCTTTTCTCTCAGACTTTATTTGTCTAAAAAAGTCTTTATTTCAACTTTCTCCTTGAAAGGTAATTCGAGGCCGAGAGTTATTTTCTCTCAACACCTATTGAAGCTATTATTCCAGTCATTTGGGTTCTAGTGCTGCAGTTCAGAAGGCAGTCGTGAGTCTAACCACCACACCTACGTAAGTGATGTCTTCTCAAAAATCTATCGGCTACATTTAAGATCTTCCCTCTCCTTCTAGTAAATTCTGCAGTTTTCACTAAGATATGTTCAATGCGGATATCTTTTTAACTTGCTCTGCACTGGGCTTCCTGGACTGAGTGTCAGTATCTTTCACCCAATATCTCAACAAATATCGATTCTTCCTCATTCTGTCTATTGTCTCCTTCCAGAACCACAGAGATACAGCTCTGTCAGTGAACTTGTACCCAGCATATGTAAAGAGCTCTACGACACTTCAGTGATACTGAAATAAACCAACTCAATAAAAAATGGGCAAAGGAATTGAACAGGCACCTCATGAAAGAAGATATAATTGGTCAATCAGCACATGAAAAGATATTTACATCGGGGAAATGCAAATTTAAACCTCATGAGATGCCAATGCAAACCAACTGGAATGACACAAATTTAAAAAGACTGATAATACCAAGTGTTGGAGAGAAATGTGGAGAACTTGGAATTCTCATATATTGCTGGTGGAAATGTAAACTGTTCACTTTGGGTAACAGTTTTGCTGTTTCTAATAAGGTCAAACATACATTTATCATACGGCTCAGCAATTCCACACTTAGGTATTTATCCAAATATACGCCTACACCTGTACATAAAAGCACACTGTAGCTTATGTCATAATAACCCCCAAATGTCCCTCCAGCAGATAAATGGATTTAAAAAAACATGGTATATATCCACACAACGGACTACTACTCAGCAATGCAAAAGAATGAACCACCAATACATGCAGCAAATGAATCTCAAAACATGCCGACCAAAAAAGCCAGTCATGGAAAATAATATACTGTATGATTCCACTTATATAAAATTCTAAAACAGGCAAAGCTCATCACTGTGACAGAAAGCGAATCAGTGACTGAATGGGGCTGGAGGGCAGAGTGGATGGAGCACAAGGAGCACAAGGGACTTCCTACGTCTTGACTGAGATGGTGAGTTGCACAGAAGCACTAACTTACGCAAGAAGGAAGAAAAATGACTTCCTTGAGGAAACACAGCTAGTTAACAGTAGAGCGATACTAGAATTAGTCTAGTTCTATTAACATTTTCGAGCTTTCTGGTAGAAGGACAAACTGGCTGCAGGAAAAGAGCTGACATTCACCCAGCATTTTACAAGTACTGCTGAAGACTGCTGAGTGAATGTCACATGCCTGTCACACATAAAAGAGATCCTGGCCTCACAGAGATCACATAATGGTGGGAAGAGGTTGCAAGGCAGAGGACAGACAAAGAATGCTATGGTTCTGCTAACAAAGAACTACACCACGTGGTATGCTATAAGGCCCCTAAAGTCTCTCCCACAAGAGTTTTTGACTTTCGAGTTTAAACTCTAAAGAAGGTAGATTCATGATAGAGAGAAACAAGATAACAAGGTAAAGTAGATCCTTACCTACCACATAAAAAGACAACTATAGGTGGATTAAAGACCTAACTATGAAAGGTAAAACTATGAAGTTAGTAAAGGAAAATGTAGGGAACATTCTTGTGGCCTAAAGAAGGACTTCTTAAATAAAATTTCAAAAGCATGTAACAGCAGGCAAAAGAAGATTGAATTTGATCACATCAAAATTAAAAATTTCTGTTCAATAAATAAAACTATGGAAAAAAATAATAAACAGATGACAGAATGAGAAAAGATATTTACAAAGCATAAAACCTATGCTAAAGGAATTAATGTCTAGAATAACAAGAGCTTCCACAAGTCAACAGAAAAAGAAAACAATCCCAATGGAAAAATGGGCAGAAGGCAGTAACAGGCACCCACCGAAAAAGAAACCCAAAACCATATTAGAACACCAAGAGCTGCCTAAACTCACTGACAAATACAGAAAGGCAAATTAAAACATCCATCTGAATGACAAAATTTGGGCAACTGAACAACGTTGAGTATACGCAGACATAGAGGACAATAAAACCCAATGTGCACAGCGCTAATGAACTTGTAGACTGAGGCATCCTCTTTAAGAGCCCAGTCAAATTAAGTATGCATATGCATATGCTATAGTCCAGGAGGAATTCTCTTTCTGGATACACATACCAATGAATTTCTCACACAGGTCAAAAAGGAAACACCTATTTGTGGCAGTGAAGAGTTGGGGCAATGTGTAGTTATTTATGGTAGAGGGAAAGTGGAGACAACCTGAGTGTCCACGGTAAGGAAATGATTCAAAGCACGGGGCAAGGATATAATGAGAGCAGACATGGAGCACAGTGCAAACACCCAAGTTATCCCAGAATATAACAACGACAGCACGATGATAGAAACGGCACAGCACACTCACGTTAGGGTTGTAGACAAAGCTAAATGAGGTAATGAAGGTAAAGTGCTTAGTCCAGTGCCTTACACTTACTAAGTCCTAAATAAGTAGTACCTGCTACTCAGTATAGTTTACCCCTCTAAGCTTACACCTCATCATTTATTTGTTTGTACAACAGGAGCACACAGCTCTGTTATGAGAATTTAATAGAAGGTGTGGAGGCAGCACGAAAGCACAGCGGGAAAGCGCGGCCTCTGAAGTCACACAGACCTTGTGCAAACAGCAGCTCCACACCTTACTAGCTGCATGACCCTGGACAAGGCACCTACCTGCTTTGCATCTCTCTATGCACATCTATAAAATAAAAGTAATAAAGTCAATACCATGTGGTTGTTTTGAGGGTAAATGAGATAATGTAAACCCTACAACAAATGTTCGTTTATCTTGCTTCTCTTCCCTCCCCGCTGTATGACAGTGCAGTCTCACCAGAGGGAACACTGTGCAACCATAAGAAGTAATAATTTATGGCGGCCATACAACAACATGGAAAAAAGACTAAACAATGCTGAGACAACAAACATGCATACAGAAAATGACTAGAAAGAAGAAAATCAAAATGAGTACCTTACTTGAATTTGGGTAGAGAAATTACAGGTGGTTATTTTTCTGTTTTTCTATTTTCCAAGTATCCTATAACATGGTTATGTCACTTTTAGAAATAAAATATGTCATGGCAAACAAATATTTTACTTTAAAATTGCATTGAATAAAAAGTAATAAACTTCAAAACCTAAATAGCATCTTTAGAGATCCTTCATCAGTGAAGTTAATTTTAAAACTCTACAATATATTCTGAAGCGCTACATTCTTCTTAATTCTAACACATAACCTGGGACAAACAATTTAGTCCGAGAGCGTCACATTCTTCACCTACAAAGTGGGGCTAACTTTAACTCCACAGTTGTTGTGAGGATGACATAAGATAACACGTAAGTACGATGCAGATGATCATGTTTTGAAAACTTCAAAGTTTGCACAGATACAAATATAAACCCATTAAATACCAGGAGACAAAATGTAACGGTTAAGAGCTTGAACGCCAACATCAGACAGACCTATGCTCAACTTTCAGCTCTGCTGCCAACACCCTGGATGTCTTCGGGCAATCTGCCTCACCTTCCCAAGCTACGTCACCTTCTCTGCAGCATGGGGGTAATGACAACATACCTGCATTGTGAACATTAACTGAGACAAGTAACTTATATAAAGCACAGTGCTCGTCACAAAATAATGGCTCATTTAATGTTATCAATTATCACAATCCTCCATAAAACCACTCCTGCGGTTAACAAAGCTATCTATTATTATTAGTGTCCCAGCTACTATGTTTCACATTAAGATACAAAGATAGAAAAGATATATTCCTTACCCTTAAGGTTCTCACAATCAATAAAAGAAGGAGAAATATTCTTCAAAGATCATAGGAGGCTTTAATAACTAATGAAATCAAATTTTATATATATCACTATGGGAACAAAGAGAAAGGGAAACAGGATTGGTTACAACGAGGAATGTATCAAAATCTCAAAGGAGATGATATTTGAGTTGTATCTTAAAAGAATGGGTATGATTTTGTCCATTAAGGAAGGAAAAATACGAAATTAAAAATGCAAGCCAGGCGTGATGTGCATGCTCGTAACCCCCAGCTGCTCAGGAGGGTGAGGTGGGAGGACCGCTTGAACCCAAGAGTTCAAGTCCAGCCTGGGCAACCTCGTGAGACCCCATCTCTTAAAAAAATAAAAGTAAAAAAGAATCCATAGGAGTGCTCTGGCAATTGAGAATTGTCTCATCAGATGGAACACTGAGTGGGGAAAGGCTAGTTATAAAAAGAAGAAAGAAACATTAGGATCTAATTGTGAAGAGCTTTGTACAAATGCCCTGTTCAGGTATTTGGACTTTATGCACAATAGGGAAATCAAAAGAGGATTCTAAGAACATAATCAAACCCAAAATTTAGAAAAGTAACCGATAAAATTAGGTTGACTTAAGGTGTCAGGAAAGACTTCCCAGGAGATGACACTTGAAAGAGAAGTCTGGGAAGGGCATCCCAGGTGGTTTGTGGCAAACGCAGACCTGAGGACCTGCCAAGCACATTTCTGCCTCTGGGGTGTAGCTGAGTGGGGGCTGGCAGGAGGTGATGCGGAAGACGCAGGCCGAGACAGCAACACCTTTGCACGGGAATGTGGGCTTCAAGGGGCAAGAGAGAAAGGCCTGCAATAGTGGAGCAATCTGAGAAGATGATGCTTTGGAAAAACAGGGGCTGGAGGAACAGTCAGGAAATCACAAGGGTGAAAACCCAGCCCAGAACAGGGAAGAGCAGATGGACTCAAGAGACATTTAAGGGGACCATTCAGTCCAGCTTGGGAGGGAAAAAAATCAGTATGTTTTACTTTTTATCATTTCCCTATTCAAAAAACATTCACTATTCCCTTCTAGCTACAGATTAAAATGTCAATGCTAGCATTCACAAGACTAGGCCTCCACTTTTCCTTAAACTCTACAGTCCCTCTACTTGATCTAGACAATCCACACTTGGATTCTCTTCTGTGCCTCGTCAAATCCCATCCAATGACCGAGGCCTGACTAATCCCATACCACCCGCAAGACCTTCCAAACTCTCTCATGGTGACTCCCCTCAAATAAAGCTACAGTGTTGTAAATTAATAGACTCTAATCATGTGGTACTGACCTTCTCCTATAATTTGGTACTACTGCCTTATTCTTTAATGGTTATTTACACTCCTTGTGTGCCTTGTCTGTACGTTTCCTTCACAGAACTGTAAAGAAATGTCAAGCACATGAAAACAGCTGCACAACAATTCAGGGTGGGATGAATGTCATACGAATTTGGCATACTGGAAAAAACTCAACAGGGACTGTGGCTATTCAGAATTAGTCACTTCTTCTGTAAGGCTACTATGTAAAATAAGATAATAATGATAACAGTGGTAAAGTATACCTGCCAATCCACTTTCACGATAAGATATGTAAGAAGAATAAATCAGTACAGATTGAAAGGAGAATACAATGAGTAATTCCATGAAGAATCCTTGGAATTACATAAACAGCATAATAACTGGTAGTTTTTCAAACTAACTTATTTACAAAGAAGTAACTTAGGAATGGCCATTCTCTTCCTCTCTAATAATTCTAAGACAGAGAGACATGGCAAATTTTAACTTAAATAAACAGTTACTAGAAATTTGGCTTCAAAAAGTTAAATTATAAGGAAATAAATAATGTGTACCTAGTTGCAACTTCAAAGGCAACCTACACACGAAGAGGACTTACAGTTCGGGTTTATGTACATCTGTAGCAACAGGAAGAACTCCAGGAGAACTCAGAAATTTCAATGCCAAACATGTCACAAGAGGTCAGAGGTCACATTTTCTAACTGGGGTTTGACCCTAAAGTAAGCAATACATGTAATTAATTGATGCCCTAATCTGAAACATTAACTTGAATGGGACTAGTCTACCAATCCAATGTTAGTCTAATCTCGCTAGTCACAATGTGATCACCTCTAGAAACAGAAAATCAAAGTCACTCAAGACGGGAAGGAAGCATATAGGCTGACTACTTCGCTTTTTCCAGTAGTCAATAAAAAACAGGTATACCTGCCCCAATCATACTATCTAGCCAACAATGCCAGCAGACACTAGTAAAATATCCGTATCTATTTCAGAAGCATGTCTGTAAGCTATCTTATAACTATTACTTAAAATAATTATCAACTTTTAATGCCATGTTATAATTGTCCAAATTAGATGTGAATAATTTGTTTGGATTAAAGAAGAAAAGGAAGTGGTACATGTAACTTATTTTTACTGGACATTAAAATATACATGGCATTTAGAGAAGTAACATGACAATGAGTTATGAATCATATTGGGAATCTGCATGATTGAAGTTTTAAATGTCACTTCTGTTACTGATTCTTTTGTTGTATGATTTTTCACCCTTTATTTCTTGATTTAAAATCTGTAAAACAAGCGCTAACATCATCTTAAGCATAAAAATATTTTATAAATATTTAATATAAATGTCAAGTAACCGAGTATTTCAAAGCTTTAATGACACCTATCTAAATTACATAAAGTTGATGAATTCACGTGGCAACTATAATTTAGCATTTACAGACATTTAAACTAAAAAGAGAACTACTATTGCCCATGTGTATCTTCACACATAACCCTCAATTGACTACTGTATTTTCTTTTTTTATGATAAAATCATTCATTTGTTTCAATTTTATGATGATTAAACATCAGACAACATCCTTCAGTTTCCAGAAATGTAAGATGTTTTTACTGAGAGGCCAAAATTTATTTGTGCTTATTTAGCTCCCAAATGAAGTCATCTATAGAACTTCACACTATCATTAAATCAAATTTATAAACATGAGCTTTAAATCAGAGGGATAGCTTCACCATTAATCAAAAATCAGACTTAATCCCATATATGTATTTTGATTTCAGATTGACCTTTTTAGTAAAAATACTTTCCATAGCAAAACAATAAAACTTGTTAGGAAGTTTCTCTTAGGTATATTTTTTAAAGATTTGAATTATTCAATAAATCTCAGCAGTGATTCTGTAACTTATAGTACCTTTCCTACTACTTTCTTGGATACAACACTAGCAGTTCTTTTAAAAAACGAAAATTAAAAGAAAGTTGGTAAAAAAGGTAAAAAATACCTTCCTGGGGAGGTATCACGACAACTACTGGACAACTACTGCTGTGAACTCCGAATGTTAGAATCATCATACTTAGGTGGAATAAACATCTAGAATGAACATAAATAAATTCTTCTATTTTGTTATCAAGATAAGAAAATTATTAGTTTCTAAGAGTTCAATCAATTATGAGGATCTGAGGCTTACATGCTTTAAAGGGCCACAAATTCTACTCATGGAATTTCTTTTAAAATTGTAACATAAGTCTTACTACATTAAGGATCTGATGATGATATTGCTGTGGATTCTGACGTGTCCAGTGTTATGTACAAACATGAAGAAAGTACCTTGGGTTTGTTTCTGCTAGAAGGGATTTTTTTTTTATTGCTTTTAGCTCTGCTTTTGAACTTCAGAAAATATCCAGTGCCTTTAGCAAAAAAAAAAAAAATTTTTTTTTTAAGAAAAATCACAAGATTGTTGTGAGCTGGGAAGATGGTGGAGGTAACAGTTTAAAACTCTCCCCCCAAACCTCCTAGACAGAGTTACAGGAAGAGTAGCAAACAAAACAAAACAAAACACCCTTGGACAACCTATACAGTACAAAAAAAGCAAGTGATAAGGAGTCCTGTGAATCCCAAAATTTGAGCGGTTAGGACAAATCTCCAACAGCTACAGTCCAATTGGTACTGACAGCTGTGGAGGGAGAAGGACACAACAGGGAATCTACAAGAGCTGAGCACAGGAGGCCCAAATACAATGGACACTCACTGGAAAGCACGGAGCAGTTGAAATGAGCAGGGTAAAACACCCTCATTTGCAGATGATTCATGGTAACTCATGAATTCAGGGTAAAGTGTTCAGGAGCTACAGCATGACAGGCCCTTTGAATGCTCAAAATTAGGCAAAGCTCCCTTCCAGGACAAAGCCCCATATTATAGAGAAATGCTAGGAATTAAAGTATCAAATACTACTGGAGTCAGTTAAAAACACCTTCACTATACGAAAGGGTGGTTCTAGGAAAAACAGGGGGGGAAAGACAGAGAAAAACCTAGGAAATCTCAAGAAATATGAGGCCGTATTTTTAGCACTTCATAAAACTGGCATAAGAAGAGCATTAGAGCCATAAATCTAGAAAAAGTATTCAGAACCACTTCTCCCAAGTTCAGGAAAACAGATTTCACATCAGAATTACAACAGAAAGGACTGTGGCTCAAAGGACAGAATAATGTCCTTACAATGAAAGCATGCCAGAAAGATACGCCTACAAAACAGACGAAAACTAGAACCTACTATTTCAAGACATGAGAAAAGACATTAAGAAAACGATATAATATGAAAGCTATAAATCAGAATTAGAAAAACTCAGAAATGAGTTAAACATCTGAAGTAAGTAGAAAAAAAAATCACTTCAGAAGTGAAGTCTAAACTAGAAGCTACACAAGAGTGATTATACAGCAGATAATGTCAGATAAACAGAAGTTGCAAAGAAGGAAAATATTAAAAATCGAAAAGAAAAAAGATGAAAAGAATTCAATAGAAAATTACAAATACAGAAGGCAGGAATAGAAGATTCAACATACTAAGAGAGCCCTCAGATAATAAAAACTAAATATATATAATAAAATAATAACATAATCATAACTATATATGATAAATGTAATTTTAAGTAAAAGTTTCTTGTTCTCAGAGAGCTGTGTATATAATGTTGCATAAAACATTGACTAATTATATGATATTCTAAAATTTTATTGCTCACAATATCCTTGAGAACCACGATTCTCACCATGTCAGAGAGGAGATAAGATTTTAGACAGACGAGATAAGTAAAACCCAGTAGCCATAAATTTCACTGGAAAATATCAGTATGAATTCATGAGGTGTTTTTATCTTTTAACTTTTAAAAGTATATTCATTTCCTAACTCCGTCCATTCAAAGGCCTAGAAAGAGAGACCAACCCAGCAGCAACACAGAGTGGCCAGGAAGTACGCTTGAAATACAATTTCTTTTTCTTTTCTTTTTTTTTTGAGCAGAATTAATGTTTATTCCTTACATACTGGTCATGAAAATTTTTCATACACAATATTTTATATTCTTTTATTTTTATTTCAGAATATTACGGGGGTACAAACACTTTGATCATATAAATTGCCTTTGGACTGCCTGTGTGAAATACAATTTCAAACTAAAAGAAACCAGAGCCCCTAGGGAGAAATCAGTGGTTCAGGATGTGCACAAAATGGGCCTGAAAATCTTGTCATCCGAGAAAGCAGGACCGAACGTCGGGAGCCAACGTGCAGAGGTTCCAGCCGGTCAAAGGTGGGAAAACTTGCGCATCAAGAAGGGTTTTGTCAAAAATGGACTGAAATATCTCAAGTGCATTTAAATGCATGAATTCCAAATGACAACTAAAAAAAAAACCTAGGTGGTTACCATCACAGGATGCTATTTTGAAAACTGGTAAATACACAAAGAGAAAGAATTAAACACTTATTCTACTTTTCCCATATGACACACCACAGGGTAACCAAATAGCAGATAAAGAGAAGCTTACGTCCTTATAGAGGTATTCTAGTTAACAAAGGAAAGATAAAATTAAATTGTTATCATTTTGCAATTCTTAATGAATTATTGGATCTAGCATCAATGGCTACATACATCACAAAATGAGAAACAATCGACACACGTACCTCCTGAAGAGAGAACACTCCACCACCTGTGAAATAGCCTTGACCCACCCCCAAGCCTCTAGATGCAACTATCAATGTCCACGAAACACAGAGGACAGAGCAACAGGCTAAACTAGACCACAGTGCTGCGATCCTCAAAGCCACAGACCACGTGACCCAGTTTCCTCAATCAATAAATCCCAAACAAAAACAGCAACAAAAAAGATGAACGAGAAATCCACAGATCAAAAGAACAGAAACAAGCAGAACTAAGCCCTGCACCAAAGTAAACTATAACGTTTAGGGTGCACCAGGCCAAGAGCCAGTAACCCCAAGCCCCGCAACATGGAATGCATAACCCAAACTATGCAGCTTTCAGGTTTTTTAATAACGGAGTCACTCACTGGGCAAAATAAAGAATGAAACTGGATGACTACATACGCACTCCTAACAATAGTTCTTCAGTCTTCTGTAACTTCAGACGTTTCTGAAGTTTAAAAGATACCTCTATGTTCAGACTTAACTGCAAATAAGCGGAACAACGTGACTTAAAATGAATCCAAGGCCTGAGAGTAGAGAATAGGAATATTAGGCTTTAGAGCAAAGGATCGATCTTCCTGTCCTAGTCAGGCAGCAGAGCCACGAGCAAGAAAGTCAACGTTAACCAGGAAGCAAAGGACTGGGTTAGGCAACTCTCTACCCAGTCCCTTCCTGAGGGTAATTGTCTAGAAGGGAAATAATCACAATTGTGATTAATGTTATGGAAGAGCACAGAGTGCTCCCAAGTGAAACGTGGCGAACCTCTCAGACGAGATGAGGCAGAGGAAACAAGGGGAACCCCTCTTGAACACTTAACCTCTGGTTCTCTTTCTTTCTTTTCATCCGTCTTTAGATGAGGCTAATAAAACTATTTACTAAGTAAAATAAATTAATTGATATTTAATTTAGGAACTATGGAGCTTACAACATGAAGAAAAATAAGCCTAAAAAAGGATACTTATCAACAATCCATAATACGAAATGAGAAGATGTATGCAATCCTACTGACAATCTTTGTATCTTTTGCTACAGTGTAACATGTGTACACACGTGTACACACGTGTGCACACGCAGGTGTTATAAAAATCCTACAGATCTCTGCACCCGTTACTGTGGGAGTTAGTCCTCTTACTCCCACACCAGCAGGTGGTCATAAGCTAACAGCAACATTCACACTAGGAGATTCTGACAGCTTCTTAGAGAACATTCCCAGAGCTCCTAGAGAAAGATGCGACACACGAGAAAAAGGAATAGTCTGAAAAATGGAAATAGTTCAGTCAAGCGTACATGATTTTAATTTTAAAAAACTAACCCAAAAAACAGTGTTTTATTTCAACAGTCTTCTGTAAGCAATTTTGATATACATAAACTATGTTTTGTTAAAAATCTCAACCATAAGAAAATACTTACTGCTTTTTATTCTCTGAGATTTTTTAAAAAATGTTTTTATATCAACATCACCTCCCTGCAATTTGTATTTAGTTACCATGCCTCAAATTATTTGATTTAAAAATATAATTAAAATAATGTACTATTTATTTTATTCATAATTTTCACGTAGTGTTATTTTTTTCCTTCCACTAACCTATAGGAGGTAAGAGTTGTACATGGTCAGCTTTAAAGTATTCCAAGGGCAAGTACAGAGTCAGAGCCACATATAGCCTCAACCCTTTCTCTACCTTCTGTTCCTTGCCTCGTAAGTAATCTTTATGATCTTCTTCACCGGAATACATGGAAGGGACAAAAATATATGGAACTCAATTTTGTTACTTATTAATAAAGGCCAAAAAATGCATTTATTTAAGTGAGCTTTTGTAAATTATCTGTTTTCCATTTTTACACATAGCATCTAAAGAATGTGGAGAGATAATTATTAAGAAATTTTATCTAAATTAACAAAGAAAACCTCCAAACATTTAAAAAAGATAAATTTGGCTTTATTCCTTTAAAAATACCCAGAGAAACAAACAAAACACAACTAAGTTCCTATTTTAAGACATCCCTATGATTAGTATATAACATGTAAATATTAGAGTCATACAGTAGTTCCATTTTTTTTTGTATCCTGAATCTTTGTCCACTATAAATAGCATTAGAAACTAGGGAGGGGAAAAGAACTTTCTTTTTAAAGACTGAATGGTTTACTTAATATAATTTCTAAAATTTAGAATGAAATTGTTAAAAATTCTCTGTTAGTGGGCGATGAACTAATAAGATTTTCTTTTATTTAGTTTTGTTTTGCAAGGGTCTTGCTCTTTTGCCAGGGCCGGAGTGCAGTGGCGCCACCATGGCCCACGGCAGCCTCGAGCTCCTGGGCTCAAGTGATATCCTCCTGCCTTGGCCTCCCAAGTAGCTGGGACTACAGGTGCACACTACCACACCTGGCTATGTTTTTGTTTTTTGTAGAGATGGGGTCTCACTATTGCCCAAGTTGGTCTTGAACTCCTGGGCTCAAGCGATCCTCCTGCCTCAGCCTCCCAAGTACTAGGATTACAAATATGAGCCACTGCACATGGCCAAGATGTTATTTACTCCACATACCATGCTTGTCCTGTATTAAAATGAGTAATGAACAATATATTGTTTTTAGACAGCTTCACTACATAAAAGCAAGTGATAAACTAAAAGCTGTTTTAATAAAAGACTTAAATAAAACTTTCGAGAGTTAAAATTCTGATAACTAAAAAACTATTATAAATAGTACACATTGATATTTTACTTATCTAATATTTGTTTTCTAAACGCAAGTTGCTTGTGTATGTTTCTGTGTTTGTTCTTCTAACAACTATACACTGCTGCAAGGAAAGTGACTTCAGTCCTTTGTAATATATCTTGATTAGCATAATAAAGTATTTTTGGACTTTTCCCCCAAAGTCTTACGTAAAATTTTACAGGGAATTTTTTTGTTTAAATTTACTTACTTTGTAATACGGTCAATGTTGGCAATTTGCTTCTGGTTCCGTATAATCTCAATGGCTGCCCAAAGATGCTGGATAGCTTTTGTATCCGCCTGTCGTCTTTTTGTTAAACGTGCCATGACCTGTTTACTTCTTTAGCTGCAGTAATACATAAAAACATAAGGGAAAAAAGATTACAAAATGAATTATTATCAACGTAAGTGAGTAACATTATCAGTACCTCTTGCATATTGATTATACTAATGTAGTAGGTAGTATTGCCAACTTTCTATTTTATTTCCTACCATCCACATCACCAATTTCTTCATAAAAGTTATCATTCACTTCATCACTTCACAAAGAGTAACAGTCTAAAAATGAAAAAGTTAAGATTTTCCCAAGGAGGACAAGTGGTCACCTTATACCAATATATTTTTGTAAATACATTTAAGTTTTATTCTAATGCACAGAAATATTACAAGATAAAATTTCATTTATTGATAATACATTGTATGTAATTTGATCAATATAAAATGGAATTTAAATGCCTTAATTGTTTGGTACTTTGGTTTATTATAATCATGGCTTAAAAAGTCCAATTCTATATACATATATTGATAAATGAAAACATTTTAATGAAATAAAACCATGAACAGAAAATACAAGGTAGTTACTTCTGGGGTGAGATGGGAAAAGCTCATAGACAGGATACCAGAGGGTTACAAATTATAAGGAACAATAATATTCTTGAAGAGGTGTTAGTTTGAGGGGTATTTGTTACATTATTAAGAAATAACACTACTATTTTATTCACATTTCAGTTCTGGATTAACTGAAGAAAGCAGCGACCACACCTCCAGATAATTTCCCACCTGTTCCTGGCAAGACTGGGGAAAGAGCCTGGGTTACAGCCTGGGCTGATGGGTGAGGGTGTTACAGAAGAGGCCCCTCCTCACTCAGCATGGAAGGGTTTGCCTGTTAGGGCAAATTACGCCCATTAAACCTTCACCATGAACTTTGTCTTTCATCATGAATCCCAGCATTTGGGAACAAATGAAACATATCTCTAAATCATACACGTTATAATGCTGAATTTAAAATCTGGGCCCTTAAAAATACAGTAAACGTTAAACCTGAGATTGCTAAAATCTCCTTGACCTGACCTTGCCTGTCTTTTACGGGAAGCGAATGAGGAAAACTCATTCTTAGCACTTGACTGTGTTCCATGATTGCCAAGCGAGCCACATGAATCTCCTTTTTCTCTGCCTCTACTTGTCTTTCCACAGCCCACTCGGTTCTCCCTTTGACAAACCCAAATAAACCCTACAGTTGCTATCAAAGCTTATCCCGAGCAGACTAACTCGCTTCCGGTTAGTCTGAGGTCAGTCAGGCTCCCAGAATAAGATGGTTTTCAGAATTACACTACAATAGAATACATTTTGAACATGTTTTAAGGTGTTCTTAAATAGCCTACTTCACAGTTACTTCTAATTGTTCCAAACTTTGCTCCAAGAAAATAAATAAAAAATAATGTCAGTGTTCAAGGTTTAAAGAAAACGTAAGGAAAATCAGTTGGTTCTATATAAACTTAGACATAAAACTAAAAGACAATAAAAATGACAATTAAGGAACACTTCTGTTTTAGAGTAATCACTTTAAAATGTAAAGACGAATTTCTCAGTTTAAGTGCACTTATATAGGAGTGCCAACTTTCAGAATTTTATAATTCCTTAAGTAAGGAATTCAGTGGTAAGAACATATGTTAGAAAGTGACATCTAATGGTGAACTGTAATAATACAACTTAACCCTGTGAGATTATACAAAGACTCAGATAAAAGAACAAAATTTCAGTCATTCTTACACACTTAAAAAAATACAGCTGCCCACATTGTGCAAGGCACTGTGCTAAACATAATGAAGTATTTAAAAATTTATAAATAGTGGCCAGGCACCATGGCTCACGCCTATAATCCCAGCACTTTGGGAGGCCGAGGGGGGAGGATTGCTTGAGGCCAGGAGTTCAAGATCAGCCTGAGCAAAAGCGAGACCTGGTCTCTACAAAAATTAGACAAAAAAAAATTAGCCAGGCATGGTGGCATGCACTTGAAGTCCCAGCTACTCAGGAGGCTGAGGCAGGAGGAACCTCAGGCTGCAGTGAGCTGTGATGATACCACTGCACTCTAGCCTGGGTGACTGAATGAGACGCTGTCTCAAAAAGAAAAAATATATATATAAATACTGATCCCTGACAAAAAATAACCTAAAACTGGTAGAGGAAATTTGGCATACGCATGGAACTATGAATTGTATGGTCATATATGACATACAAAGTTGTCCACAATACGTGCTATGAAAATTCAGATGGAGAGACACTACTTCTAGCTTAGATAAAATTTGAGCAGAAAGAGATGTCTTCTGCAAAATGGTAAATATGTGGAAAAATGTAAGAACCAATTTTTTACTTTCTTGATTTCTTTAAAAGAAAATTGGCTGCTCAAAGCAAAGATGAAAATAATTGGTAGGTGTCACTAGGTTTATAAAACATGCAGAAGTAAAATATATGACAACCAGAGTAAACAGGTGGGAAAGGGGCAATAAACAGAATTATATTATTGCAAATCTCTTACATTTTATATGAAGTGGTATTATATTACAATATTATATAAGTGAATTATATTAATTCAAGAGAGACTATGGTAAATTAAGGATGCATATTGTAATTTCTAGAACACTAAGGAATAATACAAATAGGTATAGTTAATATATAATGCAACTTATAAATTATTTTCTCAAAATACATATATAAAATTATGAATTTATTCAGAACTATAAAAACACGTAACAGTAAAGCTAACATTTTAAAATAATGTTAAAATAAATAGTAAAGATAATGATTTATAGAATATAACAACCAGAAGAATACAGTGGGGACCAAGTGGCAAAAACTCTAAAAGTGATGTCACATATTCCTAGAAATGATTAAAATCGAGGTTAAAGAACGATGCAGTGCTACACCTCAGGAAAAGAGATGTAATGTTAAAATCGAAGATTAGTGAGCTCTACCTGAACCAAGTCACAGAAAGCAGACATGCCTTGGGACACGGAGGATCAGCAGCTCTGAGAGCCCAAGCAGAGCATTACACAGAACGCAAGGGAAAGAAATCCAAGTGAGGCGAATGCAATGGAGTTTGGGGCGTATTATAAAAGTACCCAAAACAGCTTGACCTATTAAGACACAATCTCTGTAAAGTATAACCACTGACATTCTTCTTACGAAATCTAAATTCATTCGTTCATTTAACATATAATTCATGTACTCCTGTTAACAACACCAGGAGCTCTTCTATGCTCTGGGGATACAGCCATAAGCAAAGAGACAAAAATCCTTCTGTCATCTAGTAAATATGATTAAAGACGTGGCCAGATATAAGAAGAGAATTGCAATTTGGGTGTTCATCAATAAACAGAAAATTAGGTCCTATGTATAGACAGCTGACCATTTAAGGTCCTTGTTGATACGGCCAAAACAACTTTTCAGTCCATTCCTACCTGAATGTGTATTATATCACTACTAAACTACACTACTCACATTCCCAAATATGCCCCAAACTTCACACCTCTAACCCTTTGTTTATGCAGTTCTCTCTATCTGGAATATTCTCCCCTGCCCCACTACTAATTAGTAAAAATTTCCCTGTCCTTTCTAGGACTTACTCTAATCCAACCTTCCCTGACCAACTTTTTCTCCTGGAATCAAACTAAATCGAACTCAATTGTCTTTTGTATTCTAACAGCAATTTGTTTATGTATCTCTTACAAATTTATTGCCTGTACAAATAATTACATATTCCTCAAAAGAATTCTTTTAATTCAACTAAGACAAGACATGTCATTTATTTTTACATCTAATGTCTTTCAAGATGTCTAGCATAGGTTTCAACATGTTAACTCTTCAATATGAAATTTTTAAATTCAACTTTTTCAGCTGTTATGTAAATAACAAGATCCTAGACTAAGCCTTCATTTATGTTTTATCAAAGACTGAGACATCAAAAAGAAAGACCAGAAGACTTTGTAGAGATCTTAATACAGCCCTCAATCTTTCTTCTGCTCAAACAGAAGAGGAGTACAACGGACTCTTTTCAGTAAAAGTAGTTCGTGATTCTGAGGAGGCCTGTAGTTTAAAAAATAAAAAACAAAACTTGTGAGTGACTTTAATAAGCCCCAGGTGATACCCATATCCTCCACCCTGCAAACCCGGATTTACCGCCATCCCCTGGGTCTACAGCGGTGTCCTTATTCCATATCCACACCACTGTTACACAAGCAGTGGGGAAAAGGTGAGAAAAAAGGAGAAAGCAAGTCAGGAAAAGCTTTAAAATAGGCAAAATTAAACAATTTGCTTGGTGATATGCATTAAAAGGCAAGAGAACGATAAACTGTCAGAACAGCTGAGGGACAGGGAGGAGAGACGGAGGAACACGACATGTGAATTCACAGCATCAAACAGCTTCTGATTTTTACTAGTAGTGGGTTCAAGTTGTTTTTTTATTATGTTGCATAAAATAAATATAAAAATATTTTCAAACACTTGCATCAAATATCACATAAAATTTTAAAATCCTATTTGTTTTGGATGTACATTTCATTGTTACTTAGATAGGTCTGAACTTTCCCCAAAAGTCTATTAGCAATTTCTAAAAATTATATTTCATTCATTGTCTATTCATACCATTTTCCCATTTATATATTCATTTTTTATATATTAATAATACTTATAAAATATTTTTCTCTTTGCCTCTTAGTAAACATTAAATAAAACGATACTGAAATCTAGCTATGTACTCCTTTGTCATTGCTTTTGTGATCAAAAGTCCTTCCACACTCAAATCAGAAAAATACTCAAGTTGTATTTTCCTCTGGTTTTTATCATTTGTTTTTTAATAATCTACCTGGAATTACTTTTTTAAGATTATTATTAATAAATTTATACATAGGCAAGGTTGCCTGGGCTAGAGCACCTGTGGCGTCATCAGTCATCATAGCTCACTGCAGCCTCCAACTCCTGGGCTCAAGCAATCCTCCTGCCTCAGCCTCCTGAGTAGCTGGGACTACGGCTGTGCACCACCCTGCCTGGCTATGTTTTAAAAATTTTTTTTTTGTAGAGATGAGGTCTCACTATGTTGCCCAGGCTGGTCTTGAACTCCTGGCCTCAAGTGATCCTCCTGCCTCAGCCTCCCAAGTAGCCGGGACTACAGGTGCGCACCACCACACCTAGCTAATTTTTAAAAATTTTTTGTAGAGTCTCACTATTGCCAGGCTGGACTCAAATTCCTGGGCTCAAGAGATCCTCCCACCTCGGCCTCCCAAATTACTAGGATTACAGGTGTGAGCCACCACACCTGGCCTTAAACTTTATGTTTTAGAGCAGTTTTAGGTTCACAGCAAAATTGAGTGGAAAATACGAAGAGTTTCCATATAATCCCTGACCCAACATATTCACAGCCTCTCTCATTATCAACACTCCACACCACAGTGATACATTTGTTATCATCATGACTCAAAGTCCACAGTTTACATTAGGGTTCACTCTTGCTGTTGTACCTTCTATGGGTTTTGATATATGTATAAGGATAAGTATGCACCATTGTAGTATGTACAGAATAGTTTCACTGCCTTAAACATCCTCTGTGCTCCACCTGTTCATCCCTGCCTCCCCCCTAACCCTTGAGACCTTTTTACTATTTCCATAATTTTGCCTTTTCCAGAATGTCATATAGTTGGAATCATACAGTATGTTGCCTTTTCAGATTGGCTTCTTTCACTTAGAAATATGCATTTAAGTTTCCTCCATGTCTTTTCGTGGCTTGATAGCTCATTACTTTTTAGCACTAAATAATATTCCATTGGCTGACTATAACATGGCTTATTTATCCACTCACCTACTCAAGGACATCTTGGTTGCTTCTAAGTTTCAGCAATAAAGTTATGAATAAAGCTGCTATAAACATGCAGGTTTGTATGTACACATAAATGTTCAATTCATCTGGGTAAATACCAAGGAGTGTAATTACTAGATCATACGGTTGTAGTATGTTTAGCTTTGTAAGAAACTGCCAAACTGTCTTCCACAGTGGCTGCATCTGTCTCCATTCCCACCAGGAATGAATGAGTGTTCCTGTTGCTCCACATCCTTGCCTCCTTGCCAGTATTCACTGTTGTCAGTGTTTTGGATTTGGGCCATTCTAATAGGTGTGTCATAATATCTCATTGATGTTTTAACTTTCTACTCCCTAATGACATATGATGTCGAACATCTTTACATACGTTTATTTGCCACCTGTATATCCTCTTTGGTGAGGTGTCCATCCAGGTCTTTTGCCCATTTCTTAATCATGTTGTTCATTTTCTTATTGTTGAGTTTTAAGAGTTCTTGCACATTTCGGTTAACAGTTCTTTATCAGATGTGCCTTTTGCAAATGCTCTCCCAGTCTGTGGCTTGTCACCTCATTCTCTTGATGTTGCCTTTCACATAACAAAGTTTTGAATTTTACTGAAGTCAGGCTTTGCAATTCTTTTTTTTCATAGATCATGCCTTTGGTGTTGTATCTAAAACGTTACTGCCATACCCAACGTCACCTAGGTTTTCTCCTATATTATCTTCCAGGAGTTTTATAGTTTTGCATTTTACATTTAAGTCTCTGATCCATTTTTAGTTAACTTTTGTGAAGGGTGTGAGGGTCTCTGCCTAGATTTTTTTTTTTTTTTTGCAAGTGGATGTCCAGTTGTTCCAGCATCATTTCTTGAAAGGCCTATTTTTGTTCCACTAATACTGCATTTGCTCCTCAGTCAATTGACTATATTTATGTGGGTCTATTTCTGGGCTCTCTATTCTATTCCGTTAACCCATTTGCCTTTTCTTTCACTGATGCCACACTGTTTAATTACTGCAGCTTTACAGTAAGTCCTGCAGTCGGGTAGTGTCAGTCCTCCAATGTTGTTCTTCAGTACCATGTTGACTATTCTGGGTCTTTTGCCTCTTGTGTATAAACTGTGGATTCATTTTGTGCTATTCATGAAATAACTTCCTGGGATTTTGACTGGGACTGCATTGAATCTATAAATCAAAAGTGTAAAGAGGCTGGGTGCAGTGGCTCATGACTGCAATCCCAACACTTTGGGAAGCCAAGGCAGGAGGATCACTTGAGGTCAGGAGTTTGAGACGAGCCTGGGCAACACAGCAAGTCCCCATCTCTAAATTAGCATTTTTAAATTAACAGAGCATGGTGGCATATGCCTGTAGTCCCACCTACTTGGGAGGCTGAGGCAGGAGGACTGCTCGAGCTCAGAAGTTCGAAGCTGCGGTGAGCTATGATCACATCACTGCACTCCAGCCTGGGTGACAGAGCGAGACCCTGTCTCAAAAAAAAAAAAAAAAAAAGAAGGAAAGAACTGACATCTTGAAAACACTGAGCTTTCCTACCCATGAACATGGACTATATCACCACTTTTTTAGTTCTTCTTTGATATCTATCATCAAAGTTTTGCAGTCTTCCTCATATAGATCTTATACACATTTTCTTAGATTTCTACCTAAGTACTTTATTTTGGGGGGTGCTAATGTAAATGGTAATATGTTTTTAATTTCAAATTGCACTTGTTCGTTGCTGGTATATAGGAAAGTGATTGATATTTTTATATTACCCTTGTATCCTACAAACTGGCTAAAATTGCTTATCAGTTCCAGAAGTTTTGTTGATCCTTTCAGATGTCGACCATGTTATCTGCAAACAAAGACAATTTTATTTCTTCCTTCCCAACTTGTACGCCTTTGTTGTTGAACTGAATTAGCTAGTGCTATGTTTTGAATGTATGTGTCCCTTCAAAATTCACGTTGGAAATTAAAACCCAAGGTGATAGTATGAAGAAGTGGGGCCCTTGGGAGGTGATTAGGCCACAAGGGCTCTGCCTTCATGAGTGGGATTAATGCCCTTATAAAGGAGGCTTCGGAGAGCTGCCTGGCTCTTCCACCTCTTCTGCCACGTGAGGACACAGCACTCACCCCTTTTTGCCCCCCTTCCACCACGTAAGGACACAGTAAGAGCACCAGCTTAGAAGCAAAGAGCAGCCCTCACCAGACACTGAATCTGCTGGTGCCTTGATCTCAGACTTCCCAGCCTCCAGAACTATGAGAAATAAATTTCTAGTATCTAAAAAATCACCCAGTCTGTGGTATTTTGTTATAGCAGCAGGAACAGACTAAGACAGCTAGGACTTGAACGATATTGAAAAGCAGTGGTGAGGGGACTTCCTTGCCTTGTTCTTGTTCGTAGTAGGAAAGCTTCAAGTTTCTCACCATTAAGTATAATGTTAGCTATAGGGTTTTTTTAATAGATATTCTTTATCAAGTGGAGGAAGTTCCCCTCTATTCCTAGCTTGCTGGGAATTTTTATGAATAGGTGTTGGATTTTGTCAAATTCCCTTTCTGTCTCTATTGATAAGATCAGGTGATTTTGATAAGTTATAGTTTTATTCTCATTTAGTTCAAAAATTTTTTAATTTCTCTTGAGATTTCTTCTTTGAGCCCTGTGGTATTTAGAAGTGTGTTGTTTGCTCTCCACATATTTTGGGATTTTTTTGTTATTAATTTCTAGCTTTATTCCATTGTGGTCTATGTGCATGCATTATATGATTTCCATTTTTTCAAATGTATTAAGGTGTGTTTTATAGCACCAAACATGGTCTATCTTGGTGAAGGTTTTGTGTGAGCTTTCAAACCATATGCAATCTGCTGTTATTGAGTAATGTCGGTTATATCCACTTAATTGATATTTTTGAGTTCAACTACGTCCTTACTAATTTTCTGCCTGCAAGATGGTCCATTTCTGCTATAGGGGTGTTGATATCTCCAACTATAGTAGTGGATTCATTTATTTCTCCTCGCAGTTCTATCAGTTTTCGCCTCACATATCCTGACGCTCTGTTGTTAGGTACGCATTAAGCACTATGATGCCTTCTTGGAATATTGACTCCTTTATCATTACATAATGACCATCTGTATCCCTGGTAACTGCCCTACCTCTGACATCCACTTTGTCTGAAATTAATACAGTTACTCCCACTTTCTTTTGATTCGTGTTACATGCTATATCTTTCTCCATCTCTTTACTTTTAATCTGTATGTGACTTTACATGTAAAGTGGGTTTCTTACAGACAGGATAGAGCGGGGTCTTGTCTTTTGAACCATGCTCACAATCTCTGCCTTTTAACTGATGTGTTTAGACCATTGATATTTCAGGTGATTATTCATATACTTAGATTAATATTTACCATACTTGTTACTGTGTTCTATATGTTGCCCTTGTCTTTGTTCTTATTTCTGTCTTCCATACTTTTTCTGCCTTTTGTGGTTTTAATTAAGCATTTTATATAATTCCATTTTCTCTCCTTTCTTATTATATCAACTATACTTCTTTTTTAACTTTTTTTAGTGTTTGCCCTAAAGTTTGCAATGTACAACTAACCCAAGTTCACTTTCAAATAACACTATACTGTTTCACAGGTAGTGTAAGTATCTTATAATAACAAAACATTCCTACTTCCTCCCTCCTGTCCCTTGTACCATTTCACTTATACATAAGCTATAATTCATTTCACTTATATATAAGTGCACACAATCAAATACATTGTAGCTATTATTACTTTGAACAAACTGTTATCCTTAGGAATAAGAAAAATAAAAGATTTTATTTTACCTCCACTTATTCCTTCTTGAAGGGTCTTCATTTCTTCTTGAAGATCCAGGTTTCTAACCTACATAATTTTCCTCTGAAGAACTTCTTTTAAAACTTCTTACAAGACAAGTAAACTGGCAAGAAACTCCCTCAATTTTGTTTGTCTTATAATGTCTGTATTTTTACTTTTTATGGAAGATAGTTTTGCTAGATACAGAATTCTAGGTTGCTGGGGGTTTTCTTTCAATACGTTAAATATTTCACTCTACTCTTCTCGCTTAGTTTCTGAGGAAAAGTCAGACATAATTCTTAAATTGCTCCTCTATAGGTAAGGTTTTTTATTTAATTTTCTGACATCTGAATGTCGTATGCTTAGGTATAGTAGGTATAGTTTTCTGCCATTGATTCTGCTCGGTGTTCTCTGAGCTTCCTGGATCACCGGTGTGGTGGTGTCTGACATTAATTTGGTGAAATTCTCAGGCACTACTGCTTCTGTTCCTTTCTTTCCTTGTGGTATTCCCATTATACATTTGTTATACCCTTTGTAGCTGTCCCACAGTTCTTGAATACTCTAGTCTGGGTTTGGTATTTTTTTTCAGACTTTTTTCTCTTTGCTTTTCAGTTTTGAAAGTTTCTAACTGTCACATCCTCAAGCTCAGAGATTCTATCCTCAGCCCTGTCCAGTGAGCCCATCAAAGGCGGTCTACATTTTGCTACAGTGTTTTGATCTCCAGCACTCCTTTTCGGTTCCTTCTCAGAATTCCCACCTCTATGCTTAGATCACCCATCTATTCTTGCGTGTTGCTTATTTTTTGCATTAAAGTCCTTATCATTTTAATCATCTTTGATAATTCCTGGTCTGATTATTCCAACATTTCTGCCATAGCTGACTCTAGTTCTGATGCTTGTTCACTCTCTTCAAACTGTGTTGTTTTTTACCTTTTAGTAGACCTTGCAATTTTTCATTGAAAGGCAAACATGACGTATTGGGTAAAAGGACCATGGTAAACAGGACTTAAATAATGCAGTGCAAAGCATGGGGAGGGAAGCGTTCTCAGCACTGTGATCAGACTGCAGTCTTCTGGTGAGCCTGTACCCCTGGACTGGGAACTTCACCATGGCTTGACAGCTCCCCACTTAGGGAGGACCGGATGGCTGCAGTAGGCTGAAGTTGTTTATTTCCCTTTCCCCCTATAGAAGGACAGAGGGGCTAGAGTTGGGAACTTCCCTTCTCATGGTAGGTTAGGCTCTGGTAAAAGCCTCTCTCCTGAGGGGATGCCTTGTTAAGAACAGAGTGCTCTAGCATATACCAGAATGGTTCACTTCCCCTTTCCCATGCAAGAAGCAAAAAGGGGTTTTTCTCCAGCGTTCATTATGAGGTTCTGGTTGAGCTCCTGGAGGTAAAACTCAGAAATGCATGGAGGCCTTCCCCTAGGACTGAGTCCCTCTGGCGTTTGTAACGCTCAGAGTTGTCCACATGGAGTGTCCAGCCATTCATCAATCACAGTTCAGGTTTTCCTACCCCAGCACTGGTTCCCACAGAGGTTTCTGCTGTGCTGAGTTGTGATTCTTTGTATCTGCCTGTCTGCCTCTTCAATTTTTGGTACAGCAGTTTGCCCTGTAAGTTTCACTTTTCTAAAAGATCTAAGAAGAGCTGGTTTTTTTTGATTGTTCAACCTTTTACTTGTTGTTAGGATGGAGCGGTGACTTAGGAGCGCCTGACATGCCAGACTGGAAACCATGGAATTACTTTTTGAACACGACATTAAATGAGAATATGGAATGCTTTCCCAAAGAGGCAACCAACTGAACTAGCATGATTTACTGAAAGATTTCTCTCTTTTCCAGCAAAATGTGATACATTCCTAATCATATATTAAATTCTTTTTTATTTAGAGACAGGGTCTCACTATGTTGCCCAGGCTGGACTCGAACTCCTGGGCTCAAGTGATCCTCCCACCTCATCCTTCTGAGTAACTGGGACTGAAGGCATGCACCACTGCCCAGCATCATACATTAAATTCTTATCAATACTAGCTTTAGTTTCTTTGATCTGTTTGGTCTTTATTAGTGCCCCATAATTTTCATTATAACTTGTATAATACATGTATAACAAGCTACACATTTAAAAGCTATAATTATAATTCCTTGTTGTCATTCATTCCTATACAATTATCATATATGTATTATCTGCCCAGGAATATTGTCAGCTTTTTAAAGCATGCCATATTTTCAGCATTCTTTATGTTCCTAATAATTTTTACCATAAAATAGACACTAAATAAACACTTACTGATTGAATGCTCTCCCCAGCCAATCCTGAGATATCAAAGAATGAGTGTGTAGCCGCCAGGGGCTGGGGGAGGGGAACAGCAAGTTACCGTTAAATGGGTACAGAGCTCCAGCTTCACAAAATGGAAGAGTTACAGAGATGGATGGTGTTGAGGACTGCACATTACAAATGATTTAAATACACTGAACTGTACACTTAAAAATAATTAAAATAATAAATTTTGTTACATGTATTTTACCACAATAAAAAAGACTGAAAGAAAAAATAAAGGGAGGAGAAATCAAGTTAGTCCATAATAATAATAAGTGGTTGGTTACCAGGTCTTAGGAAGAATAACTATCAGTAACATTCCCCCAAGAACCTCCAAACAGTCCGTGTGGCAAGCACAGAATGTGGACAGTTAGCAAAACATTTTTTTTTTATTTGTTTTCATCAAAGTAAATTGATCAAGAACAGGAAATAATGCTATGCAACATATTGGTCAAGGTTCCTGATAGCAAAACAGGTCATTACAAATCCTTTATTCAGTTTTTAAAAATGTTTTAATTATTTTTTAGTTATACCAGTAAAGCAAAGGGATGTTTCTAGACTTTTGGATTTGACAGAATAGCAGTTCATAAAACAAAATGATGGGTGGGGAAATTGTTAACCTTTTATTTCTTAAACAGCTATATTGAGGAATAATGCACATACCATATAATTTAACCATTTGAAGTGTACAATAGTTTCTGTATATAACATTTTTAATTTTTTTAAATTGTGGTGAAATATACGTTAACAGTAAATTTGCCATCTTAACCATTTTTGAGTATACAACTTGGTGGCATTAATTACTGCACATTCACAGTGTTTTGCAACCATCACCATTATCTATTTCCAAAAATTTTCTGTCAACCCAGACAGAAACTCTATAACCATTGAACAATCATTTCCCATTCTCCACTCTTCCTAGCCCCTGGTATCCTCAAATCTACTTTCCGTCTCTATGAATACACCTATTGTAGATATTTCATGGGTGGAAACATACAATATTTGTGCTTTTGTGTCTGGCTTATTTCACTTAGCTTAATGTTTTAAGGTTCATCCATGTTGTAGCATGTATCAGAACTTCATTTATTTTTATGGATGAATAATATTCCATTGTAATCTGTTGATGGACATTTGGGTTGCTTCTACCTTTTGGGTACTGCGAACAGGGCTGCAGTAAACACTGGTATATGAGCGCGTGCTAAAGTCTGCTTTTAATTCCTTTGGGTATATACCCAGAAGTGGAATTGCTAGATCACACAGTAATTCTATGTTTAACGTTTTAAGGAATCAGCAAACTCTTTTCCACAGCAGCTGCACCATTTTACAATCCCATAAGCACTGTACAAGTGTTCCAATTTCTCCACATCATTACCAACACTTGCTATTTTCCATTTTTTCATTTTAAAAAAATCATAGCCATCTTAGTAGGTGTAAAGCAGTACCTCACAGTGGTTTTGATCTGAATTTTCCTAATGGCTAATGATATTGAGCATCCTCTCATGTACTTGTTGGATATTTGTGTATCTTCTCTGGAAAAATGTCTATTCAAGTCCTTTGCCCATTTTCTAATTGGGTTGCCTTTTTTTGTTGTTCAATGTAGGTGTTTTTATATATTCTGGATATTAATCCCATGTCAGACATAAGCTTTGCAAACATTTTATCCCACTCTGTAGGTTGTCTTTATAATTTCTAGATCATGTTCTTTGATGTGTAAAAGTTTTAAATTTTGATAAATTATAACTTACCTATTTTTCCTTTTGTTGCTCAAGCTTTTGGTGTCATACCTAAGAATTCACTGCAAAATCAAAAGTCCTAAAGATTAACCTCTGTTTCCCTATAAAAGTTTTGGGGTTCTGGATTTTATATTTAGGTAATTGATCCATTTTGAATTAATTTTTATATATGATGTGAGGTAGGAGGTCCAGCTTCATTCTTTACAATGTGGAAATCAAGCTATCCCAGCACCATCTGTTGATGAGACTATTCTTTCCCAATTGAATGGATTCAGCATCCTTGTCAAAAAGCAACTGGCCATAGATGCGTGGGTTTATTTCCAAAAAACAGATTCTAGTTCACCAGTCTATATGTCTATCCTTGTTCCAGTGCCACACTGTTTTGATTCCTGTAGCTTTGTAGTAAATTTTGAACTGAGGAGGAGGAGGAGGAGGAGGGGGTAGTTGAGAAAAAGCAGGGAAGGGAATGGAAGACCAACAGCAGTTTCGGACAGTGATGGGTTTTTAAAGTCACTTCTAGCTACAGGATGCAAAACGAAGAGAAAATATCACCAGGACTTAATTTTGCACTGGGAATAAGGGAGAGGTAAGTGTCATGGACAAGGCTCGCATTTCGGGCTTACAGCAGGTATGGCACTGAGGTGTTTTCACTTGAAATAAGGAATCTGGGATGAAGACTAAGTTTGCAGAAGGCACTGGTGTGTGCATGTGTGTGCTGAGTTCAGTCTCGGGCAGACTGAGTTCAGACGTCCTTTAGAAATCCAAGGGAAGACGCTAAGTAGGTATGTGGAGATACAGTAAGGAGTTGAGGAGAGCATACGCTGAAGATCTGCGAGGAACCTAAGAATAGCAACTGAAACCATAAATGTAGATTAGACTTCCCCAGGAGAGAATACGGTAGAAAGAGACCTAGGCCCCCAGAACTAAGAGCAGCAAATCCAGGAGAGCTATCTTGTGGAAATCCAGTGAAGACAGGACTTCAAAAAGTACAGAGTATTGCTGAAAAGTCAAAAAACAAAAGGAATTGAAAGATGTCCACTAGATTTAACAAAATGTTGGTCACTGGTGACTTTAGCAAGAGCAACATGATTTTGTTGAAATAATATTGTTCCAGCCCAGACTAGAGTGGGTTAAGGAGTAAGTGGCAGGTGGAGAAACTGAAATAGAAAATAGAACTCTTTCCAGAAGACTGACTGCAGAAAGGGGAGGAGGGAGATGGAAAAGTACCTGGAAAGAGATGAGAAGTCACATGAAGTCTATGGTTGTGCAAATTTTATTCTCTTTTAATTAAAATACGTACATATGATTTTTCAAAAATCAAACAGTCCCAAACCCTATACCCCTATTGCTGCTACCCTAAGGCAGTCACTGCCCCCTGTTGTAGTTTTGATTTTTGGCACTTACCTCTGTGTTATAAGCCCCACCCTTATCTACTGACTTCCTACCTTAAGTCAATTAATCCCTTTCACATACACCAACCCCCAACACACAAACACACATACACTATCCTTCCTTTTATCTTCTCAAGAAAGTCGTACCCCAATTTCTAGTTAAACCAATATTCACTGTTTAAATTACTAGGACAATGTGCGGACCCTCACAACTGCTCTGAACTCTTATCTCTCGTTCAGCTCCCCAGGACCCAGTCCAGACATTTTCCCCAGACACAGAGCAGGGCAATCGTGGGCTCACCTCCTGTATTTACTTCCTCTCAGGATTACAGTCTTACACTGCCTATTGCCCAGTGCTGAAAACAACAGCCTCATATATCTTATCCAGTTTCATCATGGATGGTGGGCATGTAAGTCCATTAGGAGTTGCTCCACCATGGCCAGGGGCAGAAGCCTAGCCTTTCTCCTAGTTCCCCTGTTTCTAGGGGGCATCACCCACTTTCAAGACTGCCTAAATTAGAACCGTCTCACGTGCCCTTTTCAGAAAACAAACCTCAAGACTTTTGCAGTATGGAAAAGGGCAGTGACCTGGCTGCAGGTGCTGGGGAAGGGCTCTGGGCACATAACTACTACAGGCTTGGATTAATCACCCTATTCTCAGCCCTGTTCCCTTCCCTGCCAGAGGGACCTGGTCCTTCTAATTCTTGAGATTTCCAAGGTTTTGAGGCTCAAATTGGCACGTTCCTTGCCCTTCCTTCTCAGGCGCTTAGCTTTCCTGCTAAATCAAAAGACCACTTCCTTCCAGTTTCCAAAGTGTCATCTTTTCTACACTTTAGTCTATCTCATTTTTTTGTCCACACACACACACATATACAATGTAAACTCATCTCAGTGGAGTTTCAGGAAAGAATACATGTTCAGTTCATCATGTTTCAACAAAGGTCAGGTTTGAACTGTTTATCACAAACACAAAAGACTTGAAAATGTTTGAGATCCTATGAAAGGATTCACTCGAGAGGATGAGGTTGACTATATAAGAGAGAGAAGGAATACATAAACTTTCTGGAAAGCCAGAAGATGAAATTCAAACCACAGAGGAAATAGTTTTTAATAAGAACAAAAAAATGTATATCACATGTAAATTAATAACTCTGGCCATATTTGAAAAGACTTATTAATATTTCTAAATCTAAAGAGTCCTAAGGAAAATAATTATCTTCTACTCAGGAATATCCCATAAAATTATTGAAATCAATATAAAAGAACAGTTAGCGAAAAGACAATATTCAATTTTCTCTTGCTTAATCATAAAAAGTGGGGAAATATAAAGGGCTTCTCTGTTAGCCTCAAGTATTTGATGCATAAAAATTTCCTCCTATGTACCTATACAAACTGTACTCTACCTGCCAGAGCACAGCACACTTCCTGTAATTGTTTGTTTTCACTCTTTCTTTACATTCTGTGGGATGGAGACCCTACACCATTCAGCATGGTATCCATAGCTTAACATGGAAAAGTGTGAATTTAGTAATTCCAAAACACTGTATCCTGGGGAAGTAAATAAATCTATATAAACAGAAATTTTGGGTACAGATTGGATAATTCAAATTTTCGCTTATTTTTTTTTTTTGGAAACAGATTCTTGCTCTGTTGCTTGGGCCAGAGTGCAGTGGTGTCATCACAGCTCACTGGCAACCTCCACCTCCTAGGCTCTAACAATTCTCCACCTCAGCCTCTCAAGTAGCTGGGACTACAGGTGCGCACCACTACACCCAGCTAATTTTTCCATTTTTTATAGGGATAGGGTCTCGTTCTTGCTCAGGATGGTCTTGAACTCGTGGCCCCAAACATTCCTCCTGCCTTGGCCTCCCAGAGTGCTAGGATTACAGGCATGAGCCACCACATTTTTGCATTTTGAACATGTCAAAAACACTAGCACATACAAAAATGACCTAAAGCACAGTTTTGCTGTCTACACATTTCTCCATAAAAATGGAAGTCTGCAAAAAATCTGTAATAAATTACAGAAGACATCTGGGTTCACCAATTTACTAAACAAACAAAATGAGTATATCATCTTGATCTAAAAATTTTAGAAGTACATTAAGAAACCTAAGCTGTTAGTTTCTCTACTTGCCCTAAATGATTTTGGTTTTATCCAAAGTGGGTTATGAGTCCAAACCTAATAAATATTAAATCACAAAGTTCCTCTATTAAAAACCCTAATATTTTATACTTCTAACAGAAAGCAGTCTGTAAATATATAAAGCTAAAACCTTCAAAATGTAAAAACTCCTTATTCACAGAAAGGAAAAACTCTTTCATAAGTAAGAATGTCATTTGCAAGCAAAAGGGAGAAACATTAGCACCTATTCATTTCTGCAGGGACAGAAAGAATTGGAAAGATGGAGATGAAAGTTTTTTTTATATCTTGTAATGTAAAATTATGATTAAATATAACATAAATGTCTCCCTACATTGCTACAATCTCAGCATAAAACTTTAACAGATGAGAAGTTGCTTCTTATGAATGAGCAAAGAAAGTGGTTTCTTGAGATAGAATCTACTCCTGGTGAAGACACAGTGAACATTGTTGAAATGACAACAGAGGATTTAGAATATTACATAAACTTAGTTGATAAAGCAGTGGCAGGGTTTGAGAAGACAGACTTCAATTTTTTTTTTTTTTGAGACAGAGTCTTACACTCTTGCCTGAGCTACAGCACAGTGACATCATCATAATTCACTGCAACCTCAAACTCCTGGGCTCAAGCAATCCTCCCGCCTCAGCCTCCCAAGTAGCTGGGACTACAAGTATGCACCACGCCACCCCACCTGGCTAATTTTTCTACTTTTGTAGAGACAGGGTCTTGCTATATTGATCAAGCTGGTCTTGAACTCCTGAAGTGATTCTCCTGCCTCAGCCTTTCCTATGACTCAAAATCCAGAAGCAAAGCAATTGGGGAAAGGCTGAAAAACTGGACTACCACCACCAAAAAAAGAAAAACCCACAAAAAACCCCTCACAAAACCTAAAAACAAACAAGCAAAATTAAAACCTTTTACATGTCCAAAATACACCATAGACAAGGTAAAAATATAAATGACAAAAGGGGATAGGTAAAAGTAAAAGAAATATTTGCAACTTAAATTGTAAGTTAAGGGATAATATCCCTGATAGGTTTAAAGAAAAAAAAAACTCTAAAATTTCAGAAAAAGCCCCAAAACCCCAATGAAAAAAAATAAGCAAAAGATACGAACAAACAGAAAAAGTAACACAAAAGGTCTGTCAAGTTATGGAAAGACACTTAATTTCTCTTAGAGAAGACCAACTTCTAAACTACATTTAATATGCCATTTCTATTTAATACATATCAGAGTAGCAAAACTATGAAAGCCTGGCAATGTACTCTGTTGTACAGCTGTGAAGAAACAGGGATTCTCATATACCACTGGTAGGAACACACAATGTCTCAATCCTTATGTAGGGTAATGTGGCAACAACCACCAAAATGACATATGCATTTACTCTTTGACCCAGCAATCCCACTGGCACAATCACAAAATGATGGATACATAAGTTCATGTATTATAGCACTATTTGTAATAGCAAATCAGTAAAGAACTGGCTGAATACAGTACGGGGAATCCACACAGTGGAGTACAAACCAGCTATAAAAAAGGGATCATGTCAAAATGCAACCAAAGTAAAAAATATTAATAGATAAAGTGGACTACATCAAAATTAAAAATTTCTGTGCTTCAAAGGACACCATCAAGAAAGTGACAACCATAGAATGGTCAAAAATACCTGCAAATCCGACATCTCAAAAAAAGACTTCTACTCAGAACACATAAAAGCTTCTTACAACTCAATCAAAAGACAACCCAACTAAAACATGGACAAAGGATGTGAACAGACATTTATCCAAAGAAGATAAACAAATGGCCAATAAGCACAAAGATGCTCCACATCACTAGTCATCAGAGAAACGCAAATGAAAATCACAATGAGATGCCACTTCACACACACCAGGACAGCCACAGTCAGGAAATCACACAGTAACAAGTGCTGACAAAGAAGGAGAGAAACTGGTATCCTCATACCTTGCTGGTAGGAGTGTAAAATGGTACCGCTGCTTTCAAAAACAGTTCAGCAGTTCCTCAAAAAGAAAACAGAGTTGCCACATGACCCAGCAATTCCACATATGCCCAAAAGAACTGAAAATATATGTCCACACAAAAACATGTACATGTATATTCACAGCAGCATTATTCATAATAGCTAAAAATGGGAAAAACTCAAACGTCCATCAATTGATGAATGGGTAAACAACATGTGTTATATCCAATGGAATATTATTCATACAATGAAACATTATTCAGCCATAAAAAGGACTGAAGTACTGATACATGCTACAACACGGATGAACTTTGAAAACATTATGCTAAGTAAAAGAAGCCAGAGACAAAGGCCATATATTACATGATTTCACCTATATGAAATGTCCAGAACAGACAAATTCAGAGACAGAAAGTAGAACAGTGAATGCCAGGGGCTGGAGTGAGAAAGGGATGGCAGATGACTGATATTGGATGTGGGGTTTCTTCTTGGCGTAGTGAAAATGTTCTGGAATTAGATAGTAGCACCAGTTGCAAAACCTTGTAAATACACTAGAAACCACTGAATTGTATACTTTAAAAAAAAAAAGTCACTGGAGCCAATTTACATGTCACTTTGTTCAAGTGAAGAGTCAGTAGAGGAGTATTTTTGTAGCTTCTATTTAAAATTATCAATTTACAAAGAATTTTCAATGATTCCTGATTTTTCCATGTGCCTCCCCTTTGAGACTTCCTCCTACCCGCTAGGAAAGTAGTGTATATCTGCTTTTATTGTTGTTACTGTTATGATTAACTTTTAAAAATAGCTATATGGACATTTTCAAACATACAAAAGTAGAGAGAATTATATAAACCTTTTGTGCTACAATTGTTTATTAACATTTGCCATATGTTTTAAATCTAAATTATTTTCCTGAAATTGCCAAGACCTAGGCCACAGCCTGAGGCGTGGCTAATCACTAAAGCTTGCCAGGATGGCATGAACCAATCATATAATGCTCTCAGGCTAACTTGGGTGAATTCTGGCAAACTATTTCCTCCACTTATGACTACATTCCCCAAACTGCCTCCTTCGCTATCTTTGAAGATGGGGGGGCAAGGTAACCAGTGCCCACGCTATCGTCTAAGGAACAGGGTTCCATGAAAAAGGGAGAGAAAGAAGAGTGAAAACAATGCACTTCATTAGACTGTTCCAGCCTTCGTCCTTTCTTGCAACAGAATAACTGCCATTCTCGTAAGTGATATAATGTCTATTTAAAGCATAAGTCTTGATAAAGTATAAAATTAGCACCCATATATACTAAAACATACCCAGAATATAGTGTACAAATATTTAAAATAGTAAGCTAACTGAATATATTTAGTTATACTTTACTATTGTGTTGTTCTTCCAAAAGTAAACTATATTTTTAAAAAATAACTTCAGTTTACTGCCTCGAAGCAGTTCCCAGGCCACAGTGCAAGGAGGGAGAATCAAAAGAAGCCTGTGGTCTCACTGAGGTGAGGAGACAGAGGTGAGAGACTGAACTGGCCAATTTTCAGCTTAGCCGTTTTTTCAGAGAATTCATGTTTTTCAAAGTCAATTATTTTCTATGAATCAGACTTCAGATTCTTTTCCCCTCCTATCATTTACAATATTTAGGATAATTCTATGAAATGGAACCTATTTAAGAACAAATACTGACTCATAATAGTTAACCACCTAACATTCTCCATTCTGTTCAAGTTCAAACTTTATAAAAATATTCTCTTTAAAATGCAATCCTAACAGCAGCAATTAAGAATATAATTCTTGACTGTATCTGATAATCTAAAACTGAGAAAATTATGTATATTTAAGAAAATTTGACTTAACACACTTTAAAAAACACAGAACCGTGTGCGTTATCCCCTGAGGTACAATTGAGAAGACAGTTAGAACACTAACACCATTGGGAATCCATCCAACTGTGGAAGGGCTACGCCATATAGTCGGAGGAGCAAATAAAGAACGACCAGACCGGAACCTGTCAACATCGAACCGGGAGTCCCTGGCCGGGATGGTCCTGTTCCTTAACCACGATGCCCTTCTTTAAAACCCCTGCATGCACCTTAGATTTGTAAAGGGAATTAAGAAACAGAATTAAAGGCAATCAGGACCCGAGGAATTATCGGCAATGCCTAGGTCCTGGACACTACAGATCAAAGCTTGTAAACAGTACGGTAGTGGGGAGAACAGATACGCTAGTGGCTGCCCAGGTCCAGCAAGGAAGTTCTACCTAGCTAGAATAGCCAAGACTTTGAATCTACCTCTGGAGGGCCTATCAAGTCACTCTACGAGGAATCCATGACAACCACTCAATGCTGAAGGAACATGAAGAATCATCTGAAATCCAGATAAAGGCCAAGGAAAAGAGGGGGCTAGCCAGAGAGCAGGGCAGAGCCCAAAAAACTTTCTTAGGTGGTCTCACCATTGACTGCAGATGCGGCCCCAAGACAGTTGGTCTGACTGCCCTAGGGAAAGGCATCCAAGCTTTTCTGATTCCTACAGGATGATGAGGAATCTGGAGTGCTGAGGACAGGACAGGCAGGAACACATCGGCGACTTCACCACTCTGCATGCCCAGACATTCACAGGACACCATCTGCAATATCACCCAAGAACAATATACATTACCCATTGCTCCTCTGAGCTTATCAGACATCAAAACATGTACATTGACTGTATTATTACATCTAGCTAATCAGCAACTTCAAGGACCTGTAACGACATAATCTTCAACAGCGCATTTCTAGGATTCCAGGTTCTTAGTTCCTTCCTTTTTTCAGGAAATTTAATGGATTGATTTTGATTACGAATTTTCGAATTTAAAGTCTGATTGAGACATTTTCTAGACTAATAAAAGCAATGTTAAATTAAAGCATTCCACAAGAATATTAAAAAAAAATGAAATTAAACTTTTAAAAAAACATGTAACTTTTAAAAATTAGAGCTCCGGAAAAAAAAAAGGCAGTCTGATAGAGTCCTCCCACCACACCGCTCCCAGGGAAGGAGGTGAAAAACGCCAGTGGCTACCTGCGAGCACGGACCGCTCACTCTGAAAACAGCATTGCGAATCACAGAGAAACAACACGGAACGCCCAGCCCAAGAAAACAGGTACAAAATTTTCACAAAGATCAGAGGGCGCACGGAGCACAATAGAGCCCAGAGCGCGGGAAGGACGCGCTCGCCAGGTCGGCGCAGCGCGACCTGCCCCCCAAGCGGTTACGCGCCTCCCCATGCACGCAGTCAGGGACTAGCCCAGAGTTGGGGCAGGGCGGTTGCACAAGACAACAGACGCTGTGGAGTTGGAGTAATCACGAAAGCCAAACACAACCCTCAGCTGCAGTATACAGAGACCGGGCAGGGCTGGGGATCACACTGGGCGGAGATTCAGCTTCCCGGGACAGTGCGCGGGAACCCGCAGGCCGGCACTGCGCCACTAGAAGTCAGCGGGACTGGGCCCAGGAGTTTAACGGAGAGCGGGACACGCCCTTAGAGGCTGCTAGCAACTGCCGCTGCGGCCGGGGGAGAAAAACTGTGCTCCCGACGCGATCGGAGCCCGGCTATGGGCCAGGCTGGCGGCGGCTGCCATCTTTACAGCCGCCCATGCGGAGCTGTGAGCCGCGTCTCTAGCTCCTGCTGCCCCGGCCCGGGGCTCTTCCGCTGGGGCGAGACAGGCTTTGCCTTTGGTGGCCAGGGACAGCTGCATCCGTGGGTTCCAGGTGGGACGAGATCCCGGAACTGTAGCGGCAGGACCTTTATGTACTGGAAACAGTTTGCAGCTCGTCCATCTGGTTCCGCTACCCCGGCTCTGGCCTCCCACAAGTCTGCTACGGGCAGGTCCTAGTACCCGCCCTTCAGGTCCCAGCCCTCCTGTACCCCAGAGATCGCTCATTTTGAAGGTTACTGGCTATAGTGACTCATTTGGTATAACTGACGGTTCCCATGACAACCAAATACCTCAAGAGCCACAGGCTGAACCAGAGCAGCTCCCCATAATCCTGCCCACTTCAATAGGGAATTTCGCGCCATCCAAGAGTGCTTCCAGCGGCCACTACTCCCCCCTCCCCGTGGGAACATCCCCCCAGTGGAGACTGCTGGGGATAGAGACGGCCACCTGCCTCACCTTGGGGTCTAGTGGTGGAAAAGGGGTGCACAATTGGAGATCCCCCTATCAACCAGTATCACGCGGAGACGCACATCAGAAGGGCAGACACACGTGGCTAGATGAGCAATCTCTGAGCTGTGCAGAATTTTCCCAACTCAGCTCTCACACTGCAGCCAAAAGAAATTGTGTTTCTACCTGCAGCTCAGGAGGAGCAAGGTCAAAGTAACCCCTAGGAGCTACAAGGCACCTCTCAAAGCACCGGTCTATCGCATACCCCATATGGGGGATCAGAGTCTGCCACGGACATAACAGAATCCCTAGCTAATAGGGAGCGGTGGACTCATATCCTCAAGTACAATTCATTAGCTTAGAGCCCAAGCTGGGAGGTCATTCTCACCACACTCCACTGGGAAGAGGAAAAGACCACAGGTCAGAGTTAACTCAAGATCCACCAAACTTGCTAAAATACACCTAAGGCAATACAGGCCACTACTTCTCTCCCTGGCTTTGCCAAGGAACAAAAATCTTGGGCCTGGTGACAGGGCCATAAACTAGCTCTAACACCCCCAGCTCTCGACCAAGAGGCCAGATGAGAAAAAACCAGCGAAAGAACTCAGGGAACATGAAAAATCAGAGTGAAAAGTCACCCCCAAAAGAAACCATCAGTTCCTCAGCAATGGATACCAACCCAAATGAAATGGATAGAATGACAGAAGAGGAAATTCGTTTATGGATTATAAGAAAGCTCAATGAAATTCAAGAGAAAATTGAATCCCAGCACAAAGAAACCACAAGAAAAATGCAAGAAATGAACAAAAAGTTCTCCAAAGAAATAGAAATATTTATTTGAAATATTTGATTTTATTTAAATATTTAAATATTTGATTTAATATTTAAATATTTAAATATTTAATTTTATTTAAAATATTTGATTTGAAAAATCAAATAGAAATCCTAGAAATGAAAGAAGCATTCAAGGATCTACAAAACACAGTGGAAAGCCTTAAGAATAGGCTGGACCATGCAGAGGAAAGAATTTCAGAGCTAGAAGACAACTCCTATGTGATAAATAAATCAGCCAAAGAGAAAGAACACAAAAACAAGAGGCAGGAAAAAAGCATACAAGAAATGTGGGATTATGTAAAGAGGCCAAACATAAGGATCATAGGTATCCCTGAGGGAGAGGAAGAAAATTTGCATGGGCTGGAAAATTTATTTGAAGGAATAATAGAGGAAAATTTCCATGGCTTAGCCAGAAATCTCGATATCCAAGTACAAGAAGCACACAGGACTCCTGGGAGAGTCAACGTGAAAAGGCATTCACCACACCACATAATTATTAGACTGACCAAAGTAAACACAAAAGAGGCACTCCTCAGAGCTCTAAGACGAAAAGAGCAGGTAACCTATAAAGGGAAACTGATCAGATTAACTGCAGATTTCTCAGCTGAAATCTTACAAGCCAGAAGGGAATGGGGAGCCATCATCAGTCTCCTAAAACAAAACAAAGGCCAACCCAGAATTCTGTATCCTGCCAAACTAAGCTTCTTATACGAGGGAGAAATAAAGATCTTTCCAGATAAGCAATCACTGATAGAATTTGCGAAATCCAGACCGGCCTTGCAAGAAATGCTTAGACCTGCATTATACACTAAACAGAGCAACAGACACCCACCTATGTAAAACTACACAAAAGCTAAAACCCCAGAAACCAGATTCCACAATGATGCAAGAGGTAAAACAAAAGACACCACCCAATAGAATAATCAGAAATTTACCCCAAATATCAATTCTCTCAATAAATGTGAATGGCTTGAACTGCCCATTGAAGAGACATAGGCTGGCCGAATGGATTAAAAAATACAAGCCAAGTATCTGCTGTCTCCAGGAAACACACCTTACACACAAAGACGCATTCAGACTCAAGGTGAAAGGATGGAATACAATTTTCCAGGCTAATGGAAACCAAAAGAAATCCGGAGTAGCCATCCTCATTTCAGATGACATAAACTTTAAAGCAACAAAAGTAAAGAAGGACAAAAATGGACACTATATAGTGGTGAAGGGAAAAATCTCACAAGAGGATTTAACAATCCTAAACATTTATGCACCCAACACAGGCGCGCCCAGGTACATAAAGCCAATACTGCTAGATCTAGACAACATAATAAGCAGCAATGCCATAATAGCAGGGGACTTCAACACCCCTCTGATGGAACTGGACAGATCCTCCAAACAAATAGAGAAATAAAAGACCTAAACAGGACTCTAGAATATTTGGGCGTAACAGATATCTACAGAACACTCCACCCAAATAACACTGAATATACATTCTTCTCATCAGCTCATGGAACTTTCTCTAAAATTGACCACATCCTAGGCCACAAAACAGATCTAAACAAATTCAAAAAAATAGAAATCATACCATGTATCTTTTCAGACCACAGCGGAATAAAATTAGAAATCAATTCCAACAGAAACTCACATCTTCCTCCAAAAACTTGGAAACTAAACAATCTGTTGCTCAAAGACTATTGGGTCAAGGAGGAGATTCAAATGGAAATCAAAAGATTCTTCGAACTAAACGATAATGGGGACACAAGTTATCAAAATCTGGATACAGCAAAAGCAGTCCTGAGAGGAAAATTTATCGCCTTAAATGCCCACATCCAAAAGACAGAAAGGTCACAAATCAGTAAACTAACGAATCATCTTAAGGAAATGGAAAAGGAAGAGCAAAGCAATCCTAAAGCCAGCAGAAGAATAGAAATAATCAAAATCAGAGCAGAATTAAATGAAATCGAGAACAAAAGAACAATACAGAAGATTAATGAAACGAAAAGTTGGTTCTTTGAAAAGATAAACAAAATAGACAGGCCACTTGCCAGGTTGACCAGAAGCAGAAAGGAAAGGACTCTAATAAGCTCAATTAGAAATGAAAAAGGAGAAGTCACAACGGATACCATGGAAATACAAAACATCATCTTCGAATACTACAAAAATCTCTATGCCCACAAACATGAAAACGTGGAGGAAATGGACAAATTCTTAGAAACATACTACCTCCCTAGGCTCAACCAGGAAGAAACAGAATTTCTGAACAGACCAATATCAAGCACCGAAATTGAAGTAGTAATTAAAAATCTACCCACAAAAAAAAGTCCTGGACCAGATGGGTTCACACCTGACTTCTACCAAGCCTACAAAGAAGAACTGGTGCCTATACTGCAGAAATTATTTCAAAATATCCAGAAGGATGGAATCCTCCCAAACTCATTCTACGAAGCCAATATCACCTTGATACCAAAGCCAGGAAAGGACACAACAAGAAAAGAAAACTACAGACCAATATCCCTTATGAATATAGATGCAAAAATTCTCAATAAAATCCTTGCAAACCGAATTCAAATGTACATCAAAAAAATAATTCATCACGATCAGGTGGGCTTCATTCCCGAGATGCAGGGATGGTTCAACATATGCAAATCTATAAATGTAATTCACCATATAAATAAAAGCAAGAACAAAGATTATATGATCCTTTCAATAGATGCAGAAAAGGCTTTTGACAAAATCCAGCATCCTTTTATGATAAGAACTCTTAACAATATAGGCATAGATGGCTCATTCCTAGAAACTATTAAAGCCATATACGATAAACCTACAGCCAATATCATACTGAATGGGGAAAAATTGAAGGCATTCCCCCTTAAAACTGGCACCAGACAAGGGTGCCCACTATCTCCACTTCTTTTCAACATAGTGCTGGAAGTCCTGGCCACAGCAATGAGACAAGACAGAGGAATTAGGGGCGTCCAGATGGGGGCAGAAGAGGTCAAACTTTCACTATTCACAGACGATATGATATTATACATAGAAAACCCCAAAGATTCAACCAAGAGATTAATGGAATTGATAAATGAATTCAGCAAAGTCTCAGGATACAAAATTAATACACACAAATCCATAGCCTTCATATATGCTAATAACAATCAAGCTGAGAAACAAATTAAAGATGCAATACCTTTCACAATAGCAACAAAAAAATTAAATATTTAGGAACATATCTAACTAAGGAGGTCAAAGACCTATATAGAGAGAATTATGAAACACTGAGAAAAGAAATTGCAGAGGATGTAAATAGATGGAAAGCCCTACCATGCTCTTGGATAGGCAGAGTCAACATAGTAAAAATGGCTTTGCTACCTAAATTAATTTACAGAATCAATGCAATCCCTATCAAAATACCAACATCATTTTTTGCCGATCTAGAAAAAATAATTCTACGCTTTGTGTGGAACCAGAGAAGATCCTGTCTAGGCAAAGCAATCTTAAGCAAAAAGAACAAATTGGGAGGCATCTATCCACCAGACTTCAAACTATACTACAAGGCTATAGTAACCAAAACTGCATGGTACTGGCACAAGAACAGAGACGTAGACCAATGGAACAGGACTGAGAACCCAAATATAAAACCAACCTCATACAGTCACCTGATCTTTGACAAATTCCAGAAAAACGTACACTGGGGAAAAGATTCCCTATTCAACAAATGGTGCTGGGAAAACTGGATGGCCACATGTAGAAGACTGAAACTGGACCCACACCTCTCACCTCTCACAAAAATCAACTCACAATGGATAACAGATCTAAACCTAAGACATGAAACCATAAGAATTCTCGAAGAAAACGTTGGAAAAACTCTTATGGACATTGGCCTAGGCAAAGAATTTATGAAGAAGACCCCCAAAGCAACCACAGCAGCAACAAAAATAAATACATGAGACCTGATCAAATTAAAAAGCTTCTGCACAGCCAAGGAAACTGTCACTAGAGTGAACAGACAACCTACAGAATGGGAGAAAATATTTGCATGCTACACCTCTGATAAAGGGCTGATAACCAGAATCTATACAGAACTAAGGAAAATCAACAAGAAAAAATCAAACAACCCTATTAAAAAATGGGCAAAGGACATGAACAGAAACTTTTCCAAAGAAGACAGAATAATGGCCAGCAAACATATAAAAAAGTGCTCAACTTCTGTAATCATCAGGGAAATGCAAATCAAAACCACAATGAGATATCACTTAACTCCAGTGAGATTGGCTCATATCAAAAAATCCCCAAACAACAAATGTTGGCGGGGATGTGGACAGATAGGAACACTCATACACTGCTGGTGGGACTGCAAATTAGTACAACCTCTATGGAAAAGAATATGGAGATACCTCAAAGAATTAAAAGTAGAATTACCATTTGACCCAGCAATCCCACTACTGGGTATTTATCCAAAGGAAAAAAAGACATTTTGTAATAAAGACATCTGCTCACGAATGTTCATAGCAGCACAATTCACAATTGCAAAGATGTGGAAACAACCCAGGTGCCCATCAATACACGAGTGGATCAATAAAATGTGGTACATGTATACCATGGAGTATTACTCAGCAATAAGGAACAACGGCAAATTAACACATCTGGTATTATCCTGGTTGGAGCTAGAACCCATTCTTTGAAGCGAAGTGTCACAGGATTGGAAAAACAAGCACCACTGGTACTCACCATCAAACTGGTACTAACTGAGGAACACTTACGTCACACAGAGCGATAACATTCATCTGAGGGCGGGCGGGCAGGAGGGGGGTGGAAGGGATGGGAAAAACTCTCACTGAATGGATGCAGGGAGCACAGTTTGGGGGATGACCACAATTGTGGCTCTGACACGGGCAGAACAGGGGCAATGTGTATGGCCAAAGTGTTGTACCCCCATGATATTCTGAAATTAAAAAAATAAATAAAAAATAAAAATAAAAATGTAAAAAAAAAAAAATTAGAGCTCAGACCCATCCCCAGAGATCTGATTTAATGTTTTTGTAAAACAAAATTTAAAAAGCAATTCAGATGCTCACTCATGATTGAAAACCAGCATGCTAAATATTCTTGGTTCCTGACGTGAGTTGTGCAGCACTATCATCTAAAATCCCAAAGAATTCATTTACAAGAACAAATAAGGTACAAATACTCCTGCAACTAAGGCTTACAATAGTACATTTTTCATCAGCATTTGTTTAAAAAATGCAAATGAACCAAGAGAAAGTCCAATTTTATGTTGGACTCCTGGTTGTTCAGTTTTAAGTCACTTGAAAATAACCGGGACTAAAACTAGTTTTATTTGAATAGTCCTAAAAAATAAAATAAAATTTAAGTTTCAAATGATTCAAATGGCAGTTTCTTGCCTGAAACAATCCAACATGAATATCGATCACAAGTGAGAGGCTTCTTAAGATTGTCTGTGTAGAACATATATGTGCAGAGTGGTAAATAAGCAGGTATTTTCAAAATAAAGATCTCAGGTATGTTGATATTAAATGATATTAAACTTGATATTTCTAAACATATAAGAAAAATGAAAAATTATAAGTACAGCAGAGAAAATGACTTTAGACTTTATATTCTCCATAATTTAAAAAGACAACATCTCTAATGGTAAACACATCTCCTCCCAAAACCTATTAAATTTGACATCAATGGAAACCCCAACTAAATTATTCTAATTTTTTTGACTGGGCAGTTAAAATAGGTATATTTCATATTAACCGGGGAAGGGCTCCATGTCTAAATTCAATTGAAAATTAAGGACTTGCTCTCTAAACAGCATTTTTCAGATGTACTTTTAAGACAGAAAAACAAATAAGCAGATAAATCAAGAATCTACAAAGAGAGAAAACTAAAAAATTCATAATAGCTTTCAAGTTGAGAGAACTTCTCTATACTTAGGCTTCATTTAAAAATTTCTTTTTAAAAATCTTTCCATAGCTACTAAATATGAGAAAATCATATTTAATAATGCCCTGCAACATTACTATGGATGGCTGTCAGGCTGATCTGAATCTGCGGAAGCTATAACTCACTTGATCTGTTACTCTCTTCACCACAAGCTTCTCACGAAATGGTTTTGTTTTATTTTAGATGACAGTACGTACCTAATGGAATTCTGAAGCCTTAGCGTTTACCACAGCTTTCAAGAAATCCGCTATTTCAATCCAAATTAAACTTATCCAGTAGAAAGAATGTTAAAAGATTCCTCAAGACAATGACTTCCCCTTTTAAGACAACAAGAATACTTTAATGTTGGAGTTAATTCCAAATATTTTCAAACATTTTTCTCCGTAAGTATTAAAATTAAGATCGTATGTCCCCCACCTCCACTGCCCCACCTCAAGTTATCTTTATACCGTGAGCTACCATAGTGACAGCAAGAAAATGAGCCAATTATCGATGCTTGTTCTTAGACTGCTACCATCACCAGTAAAACTGGAATTAACCAGAACTTTATGTATGGAATGTTTTGATTACCAGGAGTTTCCTAACATCCCTGCCTTTCCACCTCCTGCTTTTGTAAGTAGAGTGAGCACAGTTTTACATTGTGTTAATATCATATGCTTTTGCAGACTTATAAAGGTAGATTGGGAAGATGAAGGTATGTTACTACAAAGACCCAAGAAGTTGATGGGTTTTAGGGAGACAGATTAGCATTACATACTACAGGTTTGGTAGGCATACACATGGATTGAAACCAATTTGATTATGTCTGTATGACCTTGGGCACCAGTAATTTAACTCTCTGCGTCTCTTCCCTTATTGTAAAATTGTTATAACAACATTCCCCTCATCATGCTGTTGTGAAGACTAAATGGAATGTGTATATTGCCTAGTATGGAAGATGCTGAATGTGGCACAACTTTAAAAAAAAAAAATGGTAGTGCCACAGGCAATGTTTGTGATGAAACCTAGCTTGCTAAAAACTGCTTACGAAGCAGACTTGCCAAGTGATCTAATGTGCATAGTCAAATCAAAATGTATATAAGTCAGATTCTCTTGCTATAAACCATAGTGTGTTGCTGAATTTTTTTAAACAGTATTTTTAATCCCAGTTATGAGAATTAATATTATGTGACAAGGTCTCAATAGAGATCCATTTTAAAATATTTGTATATCTTTCTTTTATGTCTATACGATAAATGCTTATACTAAGAAAGAAGATCCTTCACTCTTTAAATTATATTTTAAATTTACTTAACATACAAGCCAACCAAACCAGAAAAAAAATACTAAAACTTTTAAATGGGTCTACCTTTCACTTAAATGCTTAGATAATATCTGGAGAACATAACATATGTTTGATATTTAATACAGCTCTACTTTTTAACAGAGTACTGTAAAAAATTAACATAATAAAGTTGCTTTTAAAAACCCTCAGGTGGTTAATATAGTAAAATCTCAAAGTTACAAATTAGAATAGATTTTAAATCATCAGTGCTTAGACCTTACAAGTAACTCAAGTACAATGTATCTTAATTCATACACTGTTCCATTGTACCCTGGACTTACTCTCTTCTCTGTTATATTTTATTGTGCTTGCTTCAGTAATTGTGTTACTCTAAACTATAAACTCTACAATGGCAAGAACTCTCTTATCTTGTTCACCTTAGCACCTAGCAAGTGTATGGCACATAGCAGATTTTTCAATAAATAACAATGTATTAAAAAATGAAGTTAAGACATTAAAATTGCATATATTCTGCTTGTACAAAACTACAATATTTTAATGTGATTTTATGAAACAGATTTAATTATGAAGTAACTTGAACTATAAAAGCATTTATTTAAAATAAAACTACCTTACCTACTATACTTAAATATTAAGTTTAAAAAATAAAAAAAAACTTTGTGTACAAATTTTCAGCAACACACATTTTCCAACTAATGTATAAGATAATGTGATCTGTAAATATATCACTCTCATCTCTGAAGAACAAATAGATAAGAGTCTATATGATTCCTTTAAAACTCTGATATAACAGCATTCTATTACCTTCTTCATTTCTCTTTAATTTTACAGGAAGGTAGGCAAACTTTTAGCCATCTATGGAGCAAACACTCTGGATATTTGCTGATGTTACCAACTTTAAGTGAAATCTGCCATATACCCAGTGCTAATGTAACTTTACAATGATTTAATAGTGTGAACAAATTACTTCAGCATTTGCACATAAGGGTATTTCTACTGCTATCTGACCAAACACATTTAAAAGATCTTACCCTGCACCTTAATTGTGAAAATATATTCCAAGATGCTAAATTTCCCTGATAAGAAACCTGAGTTAAAAATCAGAATACTACTCTTGAATAGAAAATATACAAAAAAAGGAAGATCAACTAAATAATTAGATTATTTGTTGAATTGAGTTAAATATCTAATAATTTGCTAAATTTCCCTAAAATATATAATGGATTATACAAATACTAAAAAAAATTCCAAATAACTTTTATTTTACAGACTATTTCTTTGCATTTGTAAGTAATTTTGATATTAAAACTGGCATAGCATTTTCACAATACAAACTAAATAACTTTTTATGAATTTTCTAAGGAAAAAACATAATAGCAGCTACCCACACACAAAAGATCTTTCCTTAAAGCAATAATTAATTTCTGCATATGTGTTAAAAAGTACAGCTAAGCCATGATTATTCAAAAAGACGATTTTATTGAGTGTTTAGATTTAGGGTCTTATCTCCCTTCCATTATCTTCATTTCTATAATTTACCTCTTATCCCAGGGGTTCTCAAACTTTTATGTTATATAGATCACATTCTTTCTCAAAACATCTGATTCGCCCACTTCTCTTTTCTGTGTGTGTTTTCTGCCTGTGATGCAATGAGAGGGGATGAGGGGTGTGCCACAAGGAGGTGAACCTTCTATAACTAAAAGGAAGACGGCTATGCTTTTAACATGATGATATGTAAGGGTTTTTTTAAAGTGGGATAAATGTATGTAAATAATTGCACAGTGCCTGATATAGAGTAGACAGACAATATATAATATTAACATGTATTATTATTATGGTATTCATCTGTGTTACAAAGTTGTAGATACCAAACATCTCAAAAACCAAGACCAATGGAGGGCAAAACACTGATCACCAGGAGAGCAACCTCCAGGTCACTAATAATTGCACAGGCTCCGCACCAAAGCAGGCTGACACTTGTTCTGAAAATGTGACAATGGCACTGCAATTAAGTAACCGAAAGTTATTATGTGAGAGACACAGGTAGAAATTAAACTCAGATCAGTTATTTTTTACTTTTTGTAAAAATTCCTAGCAAAAATGTTGGTAAGGGATTAATGACAATCAAATGAAGAGATGACAAGAAGTTTTTCTTTATTCAGAAAGTCTATCTGTTTCAAACAAATATAAAACGTACAACCTGAAATAATTAGGGTGACAGATGCAGGGGGAAAATATTACTTTAAAACCAATGGCTAAAATAAGAACTCTCACACTGTGCATTTTAGATATTAGTATTATTCGTCAAAGATTGAGTAACGATAAAAACATCATTGAAATCGCTTCAGGTAAACAAGCCCTGAGGAGTATAACAAATGCTTATTTTCCAACCGTCTGAGATAACTAATGTGAAAAAGCAAAGATTCAGAAGCATGCTATGAGAATGAAACACAAATTAATAAGACAAAGCACATAATATGTGAGCGTGCCATACCATAATTTCAGATCTCACCCCTTTTCACACTAGTGTAATTACTGTTTTCCTGAATTAGACTTGACTCATAAACCATTATGAGTACCTTCTATGTATCTGACAGTCCATTTTCTCCTTCCTTCTGTTCTTAATATGACTTATAAAAAAAAAAAAAAAAACATAAGAGCACACTTGAGAAAAGCAAAACAGAAACAAAACAAACTAAAAACAGAAACCTGTCTACATATAACTTCTACCATAGGAAACAAAAGTTAAAATCAATGATGAATGAGGTTTTAGATTATCTACGAATTTCATTTAAATCCATGCTGTGGGCACATGCGGTTTCAAAACCTAAGGTATATGGTACTTGAGATCCAAATGCTGAAACTACCATTTCCGGTAGGCAACTTTTATACTGGCAGCTTTTAAAAAATAGTGATGGGTATGCACTACACACATTCCTTCTCCTACTAGAATAAAGAAAAGAGTAAATAAATTTTAAAAGAATTCTTAGGGTTAGAATGTCACTGGGAACACAAGACAGCCTAGATCAGAACACAGTATGGAAATATCTTTATTGAGACTACAAGTTGAGGACCTACGTTTCCTAAATCAACTTGAAAATAATATATTGTAAGAAGGTGCTCAACTTGTGTTAACCTATCCTTGCAGTGCTCATTATGAGCCAGGCATTGTTTCAAGTGCTTTACAAATGGCAACTCATCTAATCTTCACAACAACCCCATGAGTTTGGTGCGATTACTATCCCCCTTGTTTTTCATATAAGGAAACTGAGACAAGGCATGGCAAGTTAAAGTGAGTTGCCCAAGGTCACTCAGCTAGTAAAGGACAGAGGTGAGATTCAAACCTGAGCTATTGGGTCTCAAAGTCTGTGCTCTTAATCATTTTGCCATGCTACCTTTCTAATGACAAAGAAAGAACAAAAAAAAAAAGCCAAACAAACAGAAAACCCTTATCAGCCTGTAAAAAAATTAAATGTTAAATCCGAGTTAAGGTTTTCAAACAGTGAAAAGTTTTTAACTAACATGGATAAGTCTGTCCATTTTCTCCATGTTTTTTTTTTTCAAGACACATCCTCTTTGCTTAAGGGTAATTATGCTCTATGTGTGGAATTCAATTGAAGGCTAAGGAAGATAAAGACAATCTGACATTAGAGGGTTAGGGCTTTAAGTAAGCAAGTTAGAACAGCATTTGATACTTCTATTACAAATGTTAAAATTCTTAGTTAGCTCCAATTAGTGTCTCAATTAAGTGTATGGATGCCCTTATTATACACTATCTGAACCACCCTAAAAAGAAAAAAAGGGGGGGGAGGGTTTACAAAAGGGTGAGAGTTCAAATAAACATACGTCATTCACTGAAGCAGGCACGATGACATCTATTGAAAGCACCAACATAACCATATCCTAGGAATGTTTAGTATGAACTAAAGAGCTAAATTTTAACCTTTTAATTGATTTTTTTCTTTGTAAAGCTGGAAGCACATGTATGCTTATTTAAACACCTCGCAAACGGTAACTGCAAAAATAAATTGCCCTATTTAGAGAATGTAAAAGGGAGATTCAGTTTTCATGTCAGCAATTTCTACGGGAAAAAAATGACATTGTAAAAATATAGAAATCCTCTTTATCATATAGAAAAATATTTTGATTCTGTCATGATTACATCCCATATCTTCTGATCTTTGGTTCTCTAGCCTGGTCAACTTACAAAGATGAGTCAACCAAAAATAATGACTGTAATGCAATCAGCACCAATTAGTCAAAGACAAGGAAAATAATATGCCTGTACAGAAAATCATATTTTATCTCCTGCTTGTATAAATCAGACATTCAGAAAAATTACAAAGATGACCTTGCCCATCAGAAAGCACTCAAATGTTTAAACTTTTAAAGCACAACCAACATTATCTCTCTGATAACTTCAAACTATTCATTAGAATCAATGACCCCAAAATCTGAAAAGTGTATGCATCCCATAATTACTAAGTTAATACTACCATGTTTCTCAGTTTAAAAGAAAACAGGTAAACATTTATTTTCTGCCTGTGGACGAAGAGATGAAATTAAAAATTTTTAAGAATGCTCTTGCCTCCATGCAACACAGCTTACTGTGGGGTTCAGAATGCCAGTGAAGCAGAGCAAGGACTCAGGACCTCCCTAAAAACCCAACCTGCCCTACTCCCTCCTGCCTGCAGGATGCCTGTGCCATTAATGGGCCACCTGGGCATCACCTCCAACCTCACAGACATGCATAACACCAAGGACTATGTATACACTGTGTATGACATGGGGTACTATATACTCTGGATAGGACACTGAGTACTACGTACACACCAAATATGACATCGGGTACTACATGCACACTATATATGACACCAGGTACTGTGCTGTGTACACACTGTATATGACACTGAGTACTGCACACACACTGTATGACACTGGTTACTGGGTACACAGCATAAGTAACAAAGATACTGCATACACACCATATAGAACACCAGTTATTATATATACAATGTATATGACACTGGGTACTGGGTACACAGCATAAGTGACAAGGATACTGTGTACACACTGTATATAACACCAGGTGCTATGTACACATTGTATATGACGCCAGATACTATGTATATAATGTATATGACACTGAGTACTGTGTACTCAGCATGACAAAGATACTATGTACACACTATATGACAACTGGTACTGTGTACACACCGCACTTCACACCAAGTACTATGTGTATACTATATACATGACACTGGGTACCTCGTGCACAGCGTCACAAGAATACTCCCTACACACCATGTATGACACACCATGTATGTAGGGTACTATGTATACACCATCGTATATGACGTCGAGTGCTTCTTACCCACTATATGTGGCACCAGGTAGCGCCTGTGCACACAGCGTAAGTGACAAGGACACTGTGTACACACAGTATATGACACTAGGTACTACGTACTCACTGTGTCTGGCACTGGGTACTGTGTACCTACTGTATACGACACTCGGTACTGCATACACAGCCTGACACTGAGTACATACCACACGCGACACCGCACAGGACGCTGAGCACTGTGCACACACCGCAAACCACACCGGGGCACCGCGCACACCTCGCAAGCGCCTCCACCGCCCGGCTCCGAAGAAAAGCGGGAGTGGTGGACCCAGCGGTGCCCCGCGGGAAGTCGCGGACCCCGCCGACCCCACGGAGCGCCCTCATCCCAGCGCGTCCCCGGCAGCTTCTCCCCAGAGCCCCGGCGGGAGGAAGGCGGCGGACCCCGCACGAGCCCCGAGGCCGCCTGGACCGTGAGGCAGACGCGCCTCGCCTTCCGCGCTCGGCCCGCCGCGGCCCCGCGAGGCGCACGGGCCGCCGGCTGGCCTCGGGGCCGGCCCTGCCGCGCCGCGACCACCGACGCGTCCTCTCCGCCCTCCGCGCGCCCGGGCCGCGCTGCCGGCCGGCCCCACCGCGCACGGGCCCGAGGCCTGGCCGGGCGGGCGGCGCGGGCCCGCGGCGTGCCCGCGCCCGCGGCTTCCCGCCCGAGCAGGCCCGCGCCGTCCTCCGGGGCCCCGCCCCGCGCCGCCTCGCGGCGCCCCCAGCGAGCGGCCACCGCGGCGGGCCGCGCCGCCCCGCAGCCCCGCGCCGCCCCCGCGGGCCCCCCGCCGGCCCGCGCCCACAAAGCTCCAGGGCGGCCGGGCGCCGTTCGCGAGCGGGCGGGCGGCCGTCAGCACCCGCCGCCGCCCGGGAGGCCGCAGCCGGCAGGCTCCACGCCGCGGGCCGCGCCCCCGCCACGGACGTCCCCGCCGCCCCGCCGCCGCCGAGCTCTCCCACCATTATGCTCCGGCTCCGCCGCCGCCGCCGCCGCCGCCGCGCCCGGCCCTCCCTCCGGAGCCGCCTCCTTCCCGCCGCCCGGCGCCTCTCGGGCCTGAGCCGGCGACGGGCGGGCGCGGGGGGCGGGGGGGACGCTCGGGCCGCCTCCTCCTCCTCCCGCCGGCCTCCGCCCTCCTCCCCGGCTCCCCCGCCCGGCCCGCCGCGGCTCGGCGCGGGGCGCCATGTTTGCCGCTGCGCCAGCGAGGGCGCCGCGCGGGCGGGCCGGGGGCGCGGGGCGCCGCCGCACTTACTGGGTGTCCGCGCCGAGCGCCGCCCGCGGGCCGGAGGGGCAGGCGGCCGGCGGCCAGTCGGGGCCGTCGCGGGGGGAGTTGGCGCCCTGCGGGCCCGCGGGGCCGCTCACATGGCGCCGCTGCGCGGGCGGCCGCGCGTCCCCGCCGGCCCGGGGCCGCCGCGCGGCTTATTGTGCGGGCCGCGGCCGGGGCGCGGGGGCGGGGCGGGGCGCGCGGCCGCCTTCCGCCCGGGCCCGGGGCCGTGCACGCCCGCTCCTACCTCCGCGCCGTCCCGTGCTCCGCGCCTCCCGGGCCGCCTCAGCCTGTCCTCGCGGCCCCGCACGGCCGCCCCATGCCGACACGCGGGAAGGCGCCGCGCGTGCCGGGCTCCGGGGAGCATCGTCCGCCGGGCGCGGTGCGAGCGGCGTTCGCTCCTCGGTGGCCGAAATTGCTCCGACGGTCCCAGTCTCCGTTCAGTCCTGTCGTCGAAGGGAATTGTAGAGAGATGCTAAGTTCCTCACGCCGTGTACATGCAAATGGGACTTCAGAAAGAACGGGACCACCCATTATCAATCTGGCAAGAACACTACAAATTTGCATTAGAAGCAGGTTGTCTTTTATAGTAAGTGATTCTGTGTCTAACCAGAGGAGATCCCTTAAACTTGTGGTTTAGGAAAGTATCAGAGATAGCATACTTTTGTGGTGTTCACATATTTTCCCTGATGACCTTTCTACTCTAGGAGTTTGGAAGAAAGACCTTTCAGCCAAAATTTCTTGCTCTCTTTATCATTGGACATATGTACTTGTACTCGGTTTCAGTTACCAGCAGTCAAGTGAGGTCTGGAAACGGGTAAGTACCGTACAGTGAGTTATTTTGAGGGAGAGACAGAGAGAGAACACGTTCACGTAACTTTTGTTACAGTACGTCGTTATAATCCCTCCATTTTATTATTAGTTACTGTTGTTAATCTCTTATTGTGCCTAAACTATAAATTAAACTTTATCATAAGCATGTACATATAGGAAAAAACATAGTATAAATAAGGTTTGGTACTATCCTGGTTTCAGGCATCCACTGGGGGTCTTGGAACTCCCACAGGTAAGGGGGGACCACTGTACCTGAGAATCACTGGAAAGAGACTCTCCCAGAAATTTTGCAAATCTAATCCAATTTGTCAATCAGCTTCCATTGCTAGTCTCTAAGACTAAGTTAGAACTTAGATACAAGTGGTACTTGAGTAGGTCTATGATGTACACCAAATAAACACAATCTTTCAAACCATTCACAGCCCTTGTTCTGATACATTCCAGAGAGGTTTTAGCTATCCCAAAGAGCATCACAAAATAATTTTAACTCATTTTCATTTAAAGGATAAATATATGCCATTTAAATTTAATAGCGAGGGTACAGAGTGTGAGAAGAAAAGCATGCCATAACTGGTTTGAATGCTGGACTAAGAATTCCAACAGTGAAGAGCTTTAAGTGGATCACCTTTTTTTTTTTAAGCCTGATACTTCATCTGTAAAATAGAGGACTGCATGGTTCTATATGTTTCACAGAGACCACTCAAGTAAAACAACATCATATATGTGTAAAAGGAAGCTTACCTTTTAGGAAAGTAGTGGCTGCATAACTGCACATTTTTCTCCAATTATACTTTGTAGGCGTCATTTCAGTTTTTATACCTAGATACCATCTCTCATTCAACCTAGTGTAAGTTAGATAACTTATCTATCTCCGAATTTCCAAATGGTTTTGCCTAGCATTTAACCCTTGGCTCCATTTTCCCTTTACAATGGTACTATTTATCTCTTTTGTTCCTCTGCTGAGCGAATGTGTGTGTGGGGGTCTGGTGGCCAATGGCTGGAGGCTGCAGGTTGGAGGGAAGCCCAGAAGACCAAAATAGTTATTTCCATGCAGCCTAAGTCATGGGTCAGGTTGAATTTATGAATTTATCTACTAGATTGTGAAGAGAGGGCAAGGGGCTAAGGTGGTGAGGGGAAGGAGGGGAAAAGGGAGAGCATCGGGGCACGAGGTATGGTTTTGCATCAACTAGTTTCAGAGCCCGTACCACCTAGGGAAGGACCCCCAGGCATGGCCCTCCAAATTCTTCCTGAGCCCCAACCAACACTCTCTATACTTAATAACACCTGATCAGCATACCACTTTTCCAGATTTGCACTGAGAAATGTTATATAAATAGAGAAAGCATGGATTATTCAACAAATTGGAGTGGAAAATTTGTCTCTGTAAAAAATGAATTATATCCTTACCTTACACTATACTCTTTTTACAAAGTCCAAATGACTTAAGTAATACAACTGTAAAAACTGAAGATTTTTTTTCAAAAGCTAGAAGAAACTATAGGTGACTGTTTGTAAGATTGATCATGGAGAAGAATGTCCAAAGCCCTAAAGCAATGGGGAAAAAAATCACACACACAAGAAGACTGATAAATTTGACTATGTAAAACTTTATATATCCTGTATGTCAAAAACAAGTATAACCCTACTCTAAAATATGCCCATAAGAAGTTTCTTCTAATTTCCTTTCTCCTACTTTCTTTGTATAATGAGGACCAACTTGGATTTCTTAGGACTTGCTAAGATAGCACCATGTTCACAGCTATGTATAGTCAGAGTCTCTGGTTGAGTTCTCAGAGTGTTCCTGTTTGCTCATATCTAGCAACAATAAGCTTATGCACTGGTGCCCCTGAAATGCATTGTTTTTATTTATTTTGCCTTTACTATTAGGTTTGGTTTTATGGTTTTGTTTTGCATTAAATGCTAAATTACATAAACACTGAGTATATATGTGTGCTTTGAGAACATAGTCTTAAGTGTACAGTGTAGAATAGCTATGACAAACTTCAGGAATGCAGATGAACAGCACATCACAGGGAAATTAGTGAACAGAAAGTGTTATGTTGCGGTGTGATTATTAATGTGAACTAGTGAAGTAAACATGTTCATTTCAGTGAGACTTGGTGTTATACATTTACAGGGACTCGGGAACACATAGCATTTTTTCTAATTTAAAGTAATAGTAAATGCATTTTCAACTTCTAAGAATGGTTTTTCAGTAACAAATTACCCTTGTAAGGTAGGGAAGACTGTACAAGTGACAGTAAAAGTGTGATTAATAAGAACTAGAGTATTAGTCTTTATTTAGAGACAGGGTCTCGCTGTGTCGCCCAAGCTGGAGTGCAGTGGTGCGGTTATAGCTCACTGCAGCTTCAAACTCCTGGCTTCAAGCCATCCCCCCACCTCAGCCTTCCGAAGCACTGGGATTACAGGCATGCCCCCCACCCCCAGGCCTGTCCCATTAGTCTTTAAATATAAAAAGTTATGCCACATCAATAAGATAAATACCAATACGCACACCCCCAAAAAAGATAGAGGCCATGGATAATTTACAAAAGAAGAAATACAAACTATTAATCAATACTGACAAATATTCAAATTCACTAGTAATAAAATGACACAGTAAAACAACATGGCACTGCTTTTCTTCAAACAGAAGAATTATTTTCCAAGGATAACGCTATAGAGGATTAATGAAATGAACACTCATATACTTTTGGTAGGAAATTGAATTGGGTAACTTTCTTGAAATACATACCAAGAGGCTTAAAAACATTTATGTCTTTGACCCTAGAACTCCACATTTAAAAATCCATCCTAAAGATATCATCCAAAAGACAGGCAAAAATGTATGGACAAAAGTGTTCATGCTGCTTCCCTACTTAAAACCCTTCAACAATGTCCTACTGCATTTGTTCTTTGGCTCACAAGTGCCAGCATTGTCAGTCCCCTGCCTCCCTTGTAACTTTAATTCCATTCCTGCCTCACTGACCTTTTTTCCATCTTGGGACAGTACAAGGTTTGTTCCCTCTTGGAATATCCTCCCCCATTTTCCCAGGGCTAGTCCTACTCAACCTTCAGGTGTCTGTTCAAATGTCACTTTGGGGGCTAGGCAAAGTGGCTCACACCTGTAATCCCAGCATTTTGGGACGCCAAGCCGGCATGATTGCTTGAGGCCAGGAGGTTAAGACCAGCCTTGGTAACACAGCAAGACCCCACCTCTACAAATATCACTTTTTCCAAAAGGACCTTCCTGAGCTCCCAATCTAAAGTAGGTCCTCCTTGTATTTTTCTCCATAACACAAGATGATTTGTAACACTATGTTTGTCTTAGCATTTATAGACTGATGAGGGGATCTGTTCTCCATGGCATACCCAGGCACCCAATACACAATGTTAAATGAAAAAGTACCACAGGTAAAATTGGTGGTCTCATTTGAAAGCAAAGCCTTGTCAAGGTTTTTGTGTTTTTTTTTAAATAACATAATATCAGTGGCTCTGTCACTCAGGTATTGTAGTCTTTCTTAACGCATATTAATTAAAATTACGTGTTAACTGGATCATGTTTTACTTAGGTTAATAGCTCAGGGCTGTGGCGTGAAGGATCTTGTGACGCAGTTCTCCCAGGCCCTGAGAGGAGCAGCGTGGTGTTCTCTCTGCCCACGGATGGAAAGATAAATACATAACAGAACAGGTGTCTATGCTCGGGTTAGTATTTTTGAAGCATATGAAAGCACTTTTAGCATGTCCGTGTACGTGACGTTGCTGGTTGGCCCAGGGCATCCGTTTACTGTGGAGGGCATCACTATTGTCCCAGCAAGACAATATACACAAGGAAAATTAACAGTCACCTTCTGACGTTCCACGTAGGAAATGTCCATCTGCAGCAAGATAACAGGATTGCGAGCTTGGCTTTGCTGAGAGAAAGTGTGACTATCTGTTATTGCTTCTCCATTTTTAACACATTTAGAAACAGGGCTGCCCTCGTAGACCACTGAACTTTAGCACCCAAGGTGGGAAACGGGGACGACGTTGGTAGAAGAGCAAAGATGAGTCGTGCCATTAGCTGCCAGGGTGGGGCACTTTCCCCAAATACGTAGAACTCAAATGTTTGGCACTCGGGCCAGTCACAGAGAAATAGCTGGTGGATTAAGGAATGAGGGTGATCACAATTGTTTGTGGGTTTGTTTTATTTCTTTGGTATTGGGGTTGCACTCTTCTACCAAGGCTGGAGTGCAGTGGAGCAGTCACAGCTCACTGCAGCCTTGAACTCCTGGGCTCCAGCGATCCTCCTGCCTCGGCCTCCCGAGTAGCTGGGACTACAGGCGCACACGGCCACACCCGGCTAATTTTTTCTTTTCTTTTCTTTTTCTTTTTTTTTTTAAGACAAGGTTTCACTCTTTTGCCCAGGCTAGCGTGCAGTGGAGTCATCACAGTTCCCTGCAACGTCAAACTCCTGGGCTTGAGTGGTTCTCCTGCCTCAGCCTCCCGAGTAGCTGGGACTGCCTGTGCGCACCACGACGCCTGGCTAATCTTTTTTATTTTTTGTAGAGACGGGGTCTCACTCTTGCTCAGGCTGGTCTTGAACTCCTGAGCTCAAGCAGTCCTCCTGCCTCGGCCTCTCAGAGTACCGGGATTACAGGTGCGAGGGACCACACCTGGCCTAACTTTTTCTTATCTTTTGTAGAGACAGGGTCTCACTGTGTTGCCCAGGCTGGTCTTGAACTCCTGGCCTCAAGCGATCCTCCTGCCTCAGCCTCCCAAAAGCACTGGGATTACAGGTGTGAGCCACCACGCCTGGCACATCAGGATGTCTTCTTGTAATATCAATAAAATCAAGCGGAAATAAGATAAAAATGCAGCAATAGAAACTATTAATTGAAAAGGAATGTAAAACTATATATGGTTTTCATTTTGTTAAATATTAGCAGGAAATACTGTGGAAGAAAATGTTTAAAATGCATATTTTGGGGTTGTATTTTCTTTTTAAAAATCGTTGTTCATAATCAGGACAATTTATTAAAAATACTGGCCTAAGAGACTGGTTGTTCTCCATGTTTGGAACTACACACCATCTAGCTATACTTAATTGTAAAGAATATATGGTTTTTAGAAAATTATCTGTAAAATTAAGTTGTATAAAATCTTATTTTCCACAGATTTTTACAGTTAGTGCATAGTAAGATTTGTGGCTACAATCTATACATACCTCACATCCCAGGATTTATGAAAAAGCCAAAATATATAACTATTGGGCGTTTGAAGCTAATGAAAATGAATGTAAGATATATGCGAGTAGTCTTCACAGAAGCAGCTCATTTATAAATATGCTACTTACCAATAAGACTAAACTCTAATTCATGTAAAGTGAGTTTAAGTAATTATTACCGTGCACTCACTATACCATCACAACAGCTAGGTAGTGAAGTCTGATCTGGACACTCATTCTATAAAACAGATAAAGAGCAGAGATGTTCTGATTGATGACTAGGAGGATTTCTCACACGCGGCTCCTGCAGCCGTAGCTGGCAGCTCTGAGATGCTCCAGGGCTCAGGGTCACCCACTGGGAAATTCACCAATCCAAAAAGGAGATCAAGAGGTAAGGATGTGTCTGTGTTCAGCTTTGTAAAAAGTATCATTTGCTGGGTAAAATACTCCCACAGCAATTAGTTGCTAGTAGTACAGCAGGGACTATTGCGATCACTCCGAGTGTGGACTGAAGCTGCCCTTTCCCAACACCCTCGCTGACACACTGGCCTCTGGAGACGCTTCCTGATGCAGGAGAGAAGGGGTGGAATTAAAAGCCACCCGCCCTCAGGAGTGTGCACCTAGTGAGTGTCGTCTCTGAAGTGTGCTACAGCCCCCACCGTCTACCCCACAACAAAAGAAAGGATGAGAACCATTGTTTAATCAAAGACAGAGATACTGAAGTGAGCAGTCATGATCTGGCCGGCCCACAGTGCTAGTTTGTAGTGCAGAGGGAGACTTTCTCAGGGGTCAATAAAATATTTCCTAAGGCCATACAACTTTCTTGGATTTTATTCCATGTCTTTCTGACTTCTGATGAGATTTTCCGTAGTCTTTGGTATTAGATATTGATATTTTGGATATGAATGTCGGTTCTCCCTATCTTCTCCACTATTAAATTAACATTCTGGCATATAAGTTACTATATAATAAGTTTATTTAGTGTTGCCTAATTTCCAGTCATCTGCGGATGATTTAAAAAATCTTGTTTTTGAAACTATAAAGTTGTGGTCCAAACTCTAATGTCAAGTACCATTCATTGATGCTACCATCCTTTGTGGCTCAGCCTGAAGCAGGCACTATGCATATTTTAATTTTTAAAAAACTTTCAGTGTAAAATAAGACATCTGTTTCCATTGAAAGCATGATTCCTCCACTGCCTAAGTGGCAGCTTTTGACTACACAGCACCTGAGAAGCGGAACTAGCAATACTTACCAGGCAACTTTCAGTGCCTGCGGGCTTCAGTACCCAAGCTCCTGGCATTTCTCAGTGCTCTACAGCTGTGCCTCCTAAACCTCAATCCCTGCTTCTGTCCCTGAATATACAGGATTTATTAGAAGTAGGCCCTCCCACACCCGGGTTAATATGCTTCAGGACATTTAAAGGAAAGTAGGACCCTGTCTTTTCAAGGGCAGCTCATCACACAAGATGAAAAAGGGGTGCTTGTGTGTGTATATGTTTTCCCCATTAAAATTGGGATCCTAGCGTTTTCCCTGTCTTCTCAGTATGACATAGTAGAAAGTACATGGGCTTTGGCATTAGAGTACCTGAGTTCAAATTCCAACTCACTGTGGAACATTGAAGGGATTTCACCTTTTGGAACCTCAGTTTCCCTATTTGTGAGAAGTATGGATTTTAAACATCAGATTGCTTGGATTGGAGTCCTAACTCCAACATTCTCTAGCTGTTTGTTGACTTTGGACAAGTCATTTACCAATTTCTGTCTCATTTTTCTCATCTGTAATATATATATTCTATATTATAATAGAATACCATTATTCTATTTCCTAACGTCATTGAGAGGATTAAATAAGAAAATGCACATATAATTCTTATAATAGTGTCTGCTTGGAGTAACTGCTCAATATTAATAGCTACTGTTATTGTTATCTGTAAAATGGTAACCATGGATATTAAATGGGCTAAAGATTGTGAAATGTCTGACACAAAAGGGGCTTCCCTTTTACCACATCCTGGAGTGAGGACCCCTGAAGACACAAGGGTGTGTGGTGATTAATCTTAGATGCGTCTTCAAGTCCTCACTGCTCCCCTTGGGTCCAACAGCCAGGCCCCGGCCAGGCCCAGGGAATAACCACCTGGTTTTTGATCCTTTAGCTCAGGCTAATTGCTAGTATCTGGAACAGAAGAAACAATTTCAGCTGCTTTGACTCCTTTAGGGCTTCTCATCAAAACTGCAGTGTCAGCGGCCACTTCTCCAAGCATTGCCTCTGACTAGTTATATAACTTTTGGCAGGTAGCAACCTCTCCCAGCCTCAGTTCCCTCCTCCATTAAATGAGGGAGGTTTGCTAATTGCACAAGGTTCCCACTTTCTGTGAAGTCTGGTGCTATACCGGCATCTGTTCCTGGAAATCCTGTTGTCTCTTCTGTTCTTACCTACCCTGTTTTGAGGTCCTTTGTGAAAGCTCTTTTATCAGATATTCCTTCTGGTTCTCCTTCCCTTTGCCTCTCACTTCCTTTCCTGCTTCCCCTCTGTTTCCCCCTTGCGCTTGTTTGTTTGGGTTGGATGCTCCCCGGTGCCTGGTGATTCTCGGCCCCTCGGCAGGCAGGCACTGTCAGACTAGTGACTCCCCGTACAGACGTCACCCCGGATAGAAGCCGGGCCCCTGCGAGATTCGCTCTGAGAGTCACAATATACAGAGGCATGCGAGAGAATTACTTTCATGTCCTGAGACGTTCTGTTCTTCATTTTAACATTTAAAATAACAGAAAAATGCACATTTTCCTGTTTATATTTTCTCCCCAATCTCTCATCAGGGATACCTTTTCACCATCTTGTCATTTTTTTGGAAGGACAAAATTTAGTCACATGCTACACTGTCATCTTATAAAGGACTTCATTCATGTAGTGAGTTTACATTAAAACAAGAGAAATGTGTATTTAGCCATCCGTACTAAAATCTATACTCTCGGTGGTGTTGATGAACATGTCTGACCACAGAGCTGTGAACTTGCCTTTTCAGTGTCACATTTTACAGAAATTCCTTCCTCACTGCCACCTATTTGTGTTGGCAGATAAGAACTTGTGGGAAATATTTTTAGTTTCTTTAAAACCCAGTACTGTGGTATATCGTATTTAAGATTTTCTTTTACATTCTCTTCCTTCATCTTTGTGATAGTTGTGATTAGATGCTTATGTCCCCATACAAATTCATATTTAAGAAAACACCAGAGTATTTTCCATTGATCCTTTGGAGTTGTATCTAGTTATAAAGGGTCTTCCCTTTTTTAACACTTAGAAAAGCTGTTTTTAGATTTGGATAATTTACATAAAATTAAAACTGATGTTATCTTTATGTAGGTTTTAAGCATGTAATACCAATACAGTTGAGAGAAATGTAACCCTGAGGGGATAGGAACATTTAAAGTAACAATTCTAAATAAAGAGTTCCTAGGAAAATCGTCTTCTGGAAGTAGTAAAATATAAAATGTCCATTTGTGTTCTTACCTTGTCTCTATTATTCAAAGGAAACTATATCTCACTAAATCGTGCAGTGACAAATCCCTTAAAAAGCTGAAGAAAAATATATAAAACACTTTAGATCTCCCAGGGGAAACAATGAAATGAAAAGTAAATAATTGTAGTGCGAAATTATACTTTCTACAAAATTACTGTAGTCCAAAAATATTTCCTAAATTATGTGGCCACGGTCTCTGCATTCACAGTTTGATTGGTTTCTTTTGCTTATGTGCAATACTGAGATAGAGTCCAAGAAAATCTGCAGCAAGCACTACTTCCTTTTTTGTTTCAACTTAACTGCACTAAACATTTCAGACAAAAGAAGGTCTTTATAAGAAGGATGAGTGTTTTCTGCCGCCTCCCCAGCCCCTCTTCTGTGGCGAAGCCCCCCGAGTTACCTTTTCACACACTGTTATTCAGAGCTGATTGTTCTTTCTTGTTTGCATTCATTTCTTTTTTCTTATCCCTATTTTGAACACTCATCCAGGATATAGCAAAGAAGCTAAAAGAAAAAGTGAAACTCAGCATATTTTTAATTTTTTATTAGTAATTATATTCTTTAAAAGGATAGTTGCTGAAAGAGACAGTAATTGAATATAGATTACAATAAGATTTAGTGATAATTACAGAATTTCTTATACATTTACTAATATATTGCATGCCAATTATCCTTTGTGTAAATGGCATATTATGTCAGCAAGGTGTTTTATACACACACAGACACAATAGCAACATGAGTAAATAAATTGTGATTTATTCACAGGATAGGATTTATGTACCTATTAAAGAAGTTGTTTATAAAGGTCATTTTTCTGTGTTAAGTGAAAAACTAGGATATACATTACAGAAAATGATCACACCACATAAAAATAAACATACGTATTAATGGAAAAAGACCAGAAGGAAATACAATACAATATTAAATATATTAATCTCTGGCAAATACAACGATTTGTGTTTTACTTTTTTCTTTTTTACATTTTTATTTTCTTAAGCCTGTATTCATTTTACAATTATTAAAAAAAAATGTTGTTCTAAAGTGAGATACTGGATTTGAGAAGACTTGCTGTATAACTTTAATGATATTCATTTAGTAATGAGACTATCCTCAAAAGTACCATACAATACTGTTAACATGAAATGTATTTCCAATTAAATATTATATTCCTATGAATACATTTATTCTGTTAAAAGAGGAACAACTCTACTGTTCATAGTAATATCAAATTGAAGCCATTTTTATAGGTCAAGGAAATTGAATATTGGCATTTTTGTATGATTCAACCTCATAGCATTGGTCTACAGATTCTCTGAGTGGGATTTTGGAAGAATAAAATTGAGGCCAGGCATCGTGGCTCACACCTGTTATCCCAGCACTTTGGGAGGCTGAGGTGGGAGCCTCACTTGAGGCCAGGAGTTCAAGACCATAGCAAGACCTTGTCTCCACTGGAGCTGAACAGAAGTCAATAGTTTTGATATACATTTAGGAGGTAGAACTAACAGGTCTTCTTGTTGGATGAAATTGGGGGGATGAGGGAAACGAACAAAAAAAGTATAGCTCCTGAATTTTTGGACTGAGTACTGGGAGAATAGTGTTGCCATTTGAGAATATTTGGGGAGGAACGGGTTTTAGAACAAAATTAGGAATTCTATTTCTGATGTTAACTTTGAGTTATGCCCAAAACATGCAAGGAGAAATTCTAGATAAGCAGGTGGGTATAGATGTGAGTCAGGAGTTTGAGAGAAAGGTGTGGACTGGGGGCATGCATTTGAGAGTAGTCAGCACGTAGACGTCACTTACCGTTGCTGGATACCTTCAGGGAGTGTAGGTGGGGAAAAGACAGACATCCAAACAAAAGCCCCAATAGATCCCTAGATAGAATAGAAGGAGTCTGCAAAGAGGACCAAGAAGTTGGCTTGTGAAGAAGGAGGAAAACTAGTTTTGTGTGGTGTCAAGGAAGTGAAAGAAGAAAATGTCTCGATTGTAGAGCACGATCTATCAGGCTAAACGTTGCTGAGAGGTCAAATAGATGAAGGCAGATGGGACCTTTGGAGCTCATTGGTGACCTTCACGTGAGCAATTTCACCGTTGGAGTGAGGCAAAGCCATGTTGGTGTTAGAATGCTGATTGCTTCCCTTACTTCAGAGGAGAAATTTGAGAGAAAAACTTGCATATGTTTGAGAATGATCTTTATCGAAAAGGAGACCAGGTTATAAAGAAATGTTTCGTAGAGGGGACTTAGGACCTTATCTCTTACTTCTACTATCCAGTTTTGTTTTATGCTTGTGTCTGTGTCCCTCCATTAATTTGAATAATGAAAAATGTTATATCTTTCTGTCCACTGCAGTATAATTAAGACAGCAATGACAGCATATTTATTGAGTAACATATATTGTTTCTTCACAGGGGCTGTATGTATAATATAACATTTAGAAATTAACACTGATATAAAATGTGTATTTTTATATTCATAAATTTGTTAAAGAATTTAGGGTCAAAAGCTGGGCTTTATTCTTTCAAGTCTTGGGTATTATCAAGCACAGAGAAGAATCACAGAAGTGGTGAGAATACCAATGTGTTCAGACAGACTTCATAAATACAATATCTGAGTTTAATTTTACTCACTAACCTGGATGATTGTCATTCAAATTACAATTCAATACCCACCATGCCACTATGTTGTGTGTACTGGGATAATGTATTACCCTGTAGGACATACATGATATATGTATGCATGTACACCTGATACATACTAGGTACCAAGTAAACAGTAGCTTTTAGGATTATCGGGTACCTAGTGAGTGCTTAATAAAGATTTGTTCATTTGAAAAGATGATAAATAGACAAAATGCGATCTTATTATTAATACTTAAAATTGCACTTCTCACTAAACTAAGTAAGCTCTTTAGCTGGAACCACTTTTATAGAAGACAGAAAAAACTGGGAGAGAGTGGGATTCCTTGGCATAATATTCCATGTCACTATGTAATTAATACAAAGGCAAAACTTCTAAAGCTAAGTCAGAGGTTAAACGTTAGCATACCTGACACTTGCAATTTAAATGCCAAAATCCCAAACATGGCAATATGTGCAGAAGTACAATTTTTTACACGGTTTATTAAAATCATAAGTGATTTTTTCTATCCTGGTTTTACTCCAGTATAAAATGAACACTCACCAGGGATTACCAGTTATTTGCCTTGCTGAAAACAAGGAAGGAGTATTCCATATTCAATATTTCTTACCTTAATAAACATCATCTTCAAGGTGCCCTTATTCTCGCGTAAAAATGCCACCAAAGTACTTTATAAGACACAGGGGTCACATTTTTGCTGATTAAATACGTGCTGGGGGTATAGTTTTCCAGCTGCTCTAACCCTGGTATTTTCCCTTCCGGATTTCTGATCAAAGATCTTAATACAGCTAGTAAATTCCTCTTATGTCTCAATGAAAACTAAAATACAAATAAAATGAATATACCTGATAACATAAGTACGTAGAAATTCTTATCTAATGCTTTAGTGACTCTAAACTCACAGACAGTGCATTAATCTAAATTATAGGGTAGAATCGCGTCAGTATTAAAGGCTTATTTCAGTGTGTTAAATTGACCTAAATGATAACAGTGTTCCCAGGAAACATGTCAGTGTGGAGAGTGAGGCTGACTACTCTTCATGCATCAGCAGAAGGGCTGGAAATGTGCCCACACCCACTCATGCTTTAGCCAGTGGCAGTGACGCTTGATGAAGGAGTTTTCTATTGTCTCGTTAATTCTAGTACCCTGTCTTAGAGACTTTATTCAGAGCTCAGTGTTATGTTTAAGTTGAATTAAATATAACAAAAAAAACTTAATAATATTTCATTTCATCATTGGAATCTATTAAGTTAAAAAGGGATTTCCTCTCACTTTCAGGGTTCACCTTTATTTGGAATTACACTTTTACTTCTTTGCAGTGACATTCCAAATCAGTAACGTAGTCATCTTTGAAAGGCTGACATCATGGACTTTCTTTGTCTCCAGACATGGCTGAAGAAAGAAAAAAAACACAGTATGTGTTTTTAATTTATTCATTTTAACTTATTCTTTTCCAATGGTTGAAGTAAATTCTTAAATTAGCAAAACTACTTGCTTGCTAATTTTCTATTTTTTCTATTTGCTGGAGTTTTTACTGAATGGCTTTTAGGATAGCAATGTCAACAGTTCAGGACAACTTAGTTATTGAACAGCCAGGGCAATAGCTTGAGATGACGGAGGAAGCGGGAAAAGTGATTTCTGGCGGACACTAACTAGAACTTTAAGCAGGTTTACTCCATGAATAAAAGTGCTTGGTATAACAGACAGGAACAGGACTCTTCACAATAGTCTGCCCTGTAAATTCTTAACTGCATATTATTTATGACTCTTTTATTGGCAATTTCTACCACTGCATGTGTTAGCCTACAAAGTCTGCTGTGATCTTAGGGAGAGGTTGATCTGAAAGCAGACAGCCTTTTTAGAATTTGGGTAATATGGTTAGATTCTAGAAGTTTACAAAGGCATTAAAATTTCTAGGAGATAAATTTTTAGAATGTGTGTTTTTATTTATAATTTTGTAAAAACAAGACTGAAATGTAGTAGACAGTTTCTTTTTTTGCTCTCTCATTCTCTCCCCAGCTACTTTCCTTCAGCACAAGACGCGGGGTGCCAAGGAGTGGTATCGTGAGGGGCTTGTCCAAGTGAGGGGGCTTGAGAGGGTCCGAGCTGCCGGTGCCCGGTGCAGGCAGGGAGCCCAGAGCCCACCTGGGTGCCACCCCCAGGAAGCCTATTCAGAGGGCCCTCCTCACTCACAGGTTTCCTGCAAAAGCCTAAATAAGAAAATTAACACATTTACATAAAGTAGAATTCCATGTTGCATCCTTCATGCAAAATGAGAGTGAGGAGAAAGATAATTTTTCTCCAGTCTGTCTTCCCTGTTTTGTGTTTTTCCTTTGCTGTAACAGAGACACCACTCATAGGTATAATTCCACTCTTGTAAGATGTTGCAGCTTGTTCAAGGCCTCGTAGTTACACCATAGACGTGCAAGCCTGACGGAATCTTAGCAAGAGTGGGATGAATATCCGGCTGCACAATCACTGTTGCTTCCTGCTTCCCACCCTTCCCTTCAGACCTCGAGTCCCAGTGTTAGTCGTATTGATCGCTGCGTCGCCCGGCCTTAGAGGAGGGGCGTCCGGCTGCAAACACCGTGGCCACTCCCAGCTTCTGGTAAGGGGCCTTCTCTGTGGAGTCAGCAACCTTGTACCTTTTGGACTTGAAAAATCCATATTCAGAGATGAGGTAAATGTCTGTTAATGATATAATAGCTTCATAGGAAGTGTTTAAAAGGTACTTTAAAAAGAGTATCATCCCTATTTTATAGCACCACTAAAGTTAGTAAATATTTTATTACTTGTTTTCTTCCCTGGAGAATGCAGAATTTCAATCATTTTCGTTGGAAAAAGAATAGTAATTCATCTTAGCACTCATATAAAAATGGAATTAGCATAAAATATTACAAAAATTTTAAATTTAGATGTATGAAGATACATAATTCTGTACAGGTTTAAAAATAAAATAACAATTTTTCTATAAAGTGATAATTCTAATAACTGATCTTAGAAACAGGGTTGGAATAGCATGCCTGATGAAGTAGCAAAACTAATAAAAGGCTTATGCAGTATATTTTACTATTTCAGAAGGGTAAAGCAGTTTTCCCCATATGCATGCACATAACCCCATTTCAGGCAAGACACATTTCACTTAGTCCATTTCTATAGAGGAAAGTGCTATAAACTCCACTGGTTATGAAATACATAAGTATCTTTGTTTTTTCCAGAGAATATATTCTAAAAACTTAACAATGCAATGACATGAAATAGAAATAGATTCCCATATTGAACTGACTCTATTCTGAAAAAGAATTTTTTTATTTCTTTATCAGAAGAGATAAAAGAAGTTGCTGCCTTTTAAAAGTTATTTATGATTGTCAATTGCCTACTACTTCATCATTCTTTCTCATCAGAAGTTTTCCTTCATTGCCTTTGTAAAATTTTGACAGATTGTGATCCTTTTATCAGAGTGTGCAGCTTAGATTCCATGTAGGGCCAGTGAGCCCTTTTCCTACTGGAGGATCCCACACACATACAGGGATCACCTACAACTTCTGCTCTTGGCAGTCATTTCCCGCAAGGATGCAATGTACACAAAAGGAGAATCAGAAAGGTTTTCTCTGCCAAAAATATTCTTGTCAAATGATGTCTTTTAGAAGGAATGTGCTTGTCATGTATGTTCATATACTTGCTTAAAATTTGAGTCTTTCATTTGAAAGAAATTACTATTAAAGGAGAATTTAGCAGATGTACTTAACCCTGGAAATAGATTCAATAATGGATTCACCAAAGACAAAGGAGTAAAGTCTCTACATATATTGGTAAAACATTAGGAGTTTTTGCTCCCAGAAGACACTATCTCCACATACCGTAAAGAATTCTCTCTTTTGATTCTCTGTGGGTCTTGGTTACATGGGCTCCCATTGTAACTATTAAACAAACCTCCTTGCATATGCAGCCTGTATTTTTATGCCTGGCTGGAGGGAATAATAACCCCATAGCCACTGCAGCCTGCTGTGTGGTTGCTGGGAGAGTGGATTAGCTATGCCCATTTTGATTTTGAATGAATATACTCCCTGGCAAGCCATGTGGCCAAAATAGTTTCTTAGGTGGCAAGATTACCACATTCGTAGAACCGGTGGTTCACCCTTACAAACACCCTGTATATCTATGGAGCTAAGCTTTCCTTACCAAAACATGCACAGATACAGGAGCAGAACTCATCTCAGTTTTGCCTGCGTGCCTTTCTTATTTCTGTTCTTATTCCCTGTCAACCATCCCTTTCTTCCGTCTATCTTTTGAAAGAAGGGAAGGACATGAAGACACGTCAACATGCCTTTGCATCATTTCTACTGAGTATATCGTCTGAACAAATTTGTGGCTAGTTTATATTTTGGCATATGGACAGGGAGGGTGTATGGTTTCTGTCCACTTCTTGGAGTGGGGTATTCCAATGTCAAAGATCTTGCAAACACTGGGGAGGTGTCGGTTCCGCTCAGGTGGTGGGTTGAGATAACCTGGACTGTGGTGAGTGAATTTCCAACTTGGTCTGTAATACATCCTGCAGTGAAGGCTTTCTCTTCAAATAGAAGTTTGTATATCTAGGGATCTGTAAACATATCCTGGAAGAAAAAAAATTTCAATTAAATCTCTTTCAAGACATACACTTTTACCAAATTAGAAAGAGGAGTTAGTAAAAAATTATTGAGGAAAATTAATAGCAGGAATAATTAAAGTCCCTAAAGTGCCAATTCTAGTAAAGAATTGCTCTAAGAAGTTTCCCCTGTTGCCAGATGCTGATTTTCAGAGACATGGAGGTGAGAGGTGGGGGGTGTATTTCTGTTCTCAAGCTAGGAGGGGCATGTATATGCACATGTATGCATACATATGTTGAGCATGTGTTGTAAAGGTTATATTAATTTAACCTAGAAAATTAGTAATACACTTATGTGTAGGAACTGCTAATTTCCAGAGAGGATTAAAAGGATAAAATCTTTTATTTTTATTAAGAGATAAAGGGTTGGAAATCCAATTTCATCTTTATTTTACTTTTTCTTTTTCACCGAGAAAACATTATATTTGTTTCTTGTTATATGGACCTGTTTTCTCTTGACCCTCCCTACCGTGGGTTTACATGGCTGCTTTCTATTTATTCTCTTTGTTATTTCGTGCTTTCACTTCTGAAAGCCAGTCAGCAACTCTGGCTCTGAACTGTTTCTTTGCTGTTGAATCTTTTCTGGAGATGACCTGACACCAATTAGAGCAGATATCAATAACTATAGACTTCCAGTTAAATCTACCTTCCCGTAACACTGTCATTCACATATTAAAATATAAATGTACACAAACACAAGTACTTAGAGAGGAGAATTTTCTATTTAAATAAACCGACTTAAGTACTTTTTAATCCAAGGAGTACTCTATTTTTTTTTTTAGAGGCAGGTCATGCTCTGTCACCCAGGCTGGAGTGCAGTGGTGTAATCATAGCTCACTGCAGCCTGGAACTCCTAGGCTCAAGCAGTCTTCCCGCCTCAGCCTTCCGAGTAGCTGGAACTACATGTGCATACCCACCAGGTCTGGCTAATTTTTAAAATTTTTTGTAGAGACAGGATCTGACTATGTTGCCGAGGCTTGTCTCAAACTCCTGACCTCAAGCGATCCTCCTGCCTTGGCCTCCGAAAATGCTGGGATTACAGGCATGAGCCACCATGCCCGGCTAAGGAGTACTTTTATATTGAAAATATATATCCCTGGTTTGTTGGGCAGCAGCAGGAAAATAAATGCAATCTTCTGGCCCAAGTCCAAATCATTTGTCATGAAATCATTAAAGATTCTATATCAATTCCTCTAAAATAGGTGGTTTTTCTCTCTGTTCTGGCTGTGTTTTAGTGCAAACACATTCATCTCCTTTAGATCCTAAAGGTTTCAACGGAAACATGGTTTTCCCCCTTTCTTTTCCAAAGCCGTTGTGCCTATTTGGACCTGCACAGTAGCAGTTTAGGGAATGACCCTTTATCTGCCATACAGAGGTCTTTGAAGACTCATAAATCTTATTGATCCCATTTGTTAGAAGAGTCCATAGATATTTAAGAGACAGCTAAAATACAAAATTAAACTTCTCCCAGCTTGTTAAGGGCATATTTTTCTGTTATAACTAGGTTCCCCATGCCTTCATTCTTTATGGTTAGTTATTGCAAACAACTTAATGCCATGTCTGTTGGAGTCCCGTTGGACTGCATCTTCTGTGTAAGTGTGAAGCATCATGATTCAATTTTTCCTGATTGAGCTTAGCTTAGGACAAACAGCACTTCTTTCAAACTCTGAGAGAGAGAAAAACATCTACCTATGTCTTCCCAAACTATGGGATGAAACTGGTGAAAATAAAGCATGGCTGCACATTAAGGAAGTAGGGTCAGCTCCTCTTCCCTCCCCACACTCCTCACCCCTGTTTCGTCTCTTTTGGAGGCTTCTCCTCAGAGTAGCAATGCCCAAGAGAATGCCGTGAGATGCTGGCAATATTCTGTTTCTGCACCACTAGTTACGTATGAGTACTGAGCACTTCACAAAAAGGCCAGTGCAATTGATAGACTGATTGTATTTCCTTTAATTTAAGTTTCAGTGGCCATTGGCTACCATATTGGATAGTGTAGCCATGTAGTTGTTTACCTCTAGCTGGTTAAGGAAATATTTGTTCTTCTCAGATACAATTTTGGAAAATTATAATTATTTTTTCCCAACCCCCTTAAGAAAGTTTATCATTCTTTTCCCACAACAAAGAATAATCTGAGCAATTATTACAACATGACAAATTTTACATTTAATCTTCCTGTAGTTTAATAACTTGATGTAGATTTAAGAATCTTAAAATTTATTTTTATGGCTAAGTATGATCATAAGAAATTTTTATTCAAGGGAATATGTATTCTGTAAAATATACCTGGAGATGGAAAGTGCTGCCGTCATCATTATTATGGTACAATAATAGAGTTGATGTATCTTGATATTACTGATATTTATCACAAATAAAAAGTAGTCTGTCTAGCTCATCTCCTATTATATATTCTCCCTATGACTTTTAGAAGTTGTTAGCTCGGCAGTTTGGTGAGACATCACACATATGACTGTCATTTAACACGGGTTTTCCCTCCTGTTTCTCTCAGCTCTTGCATGTCTTCCTTTTTTGTTTTAACCCATTGCTGGGCATTGTCAACCTCACCAATTATATTCAGCCTTTGTCCTGTAAAGAGATTATTTATTACATTGCAAAGAGACACAAAATCATGGAGTTTTGTCATTTTGATATTTTAAATACATTGATGATGGAACAACATTGTATTGAAACACAGGTGACATAGGGTTGTGATGCTTGAAAGAAAACTTCACAATGTCAAAAATTAGGTTTCATTCTGATTCCATGATTGATATACAGTTCAAACAGTGTCACCAAGTTAACCCCTCTCTCTCTCACAGAATCAACTCAAGTTGCCAAATCCATATATAGAGTTGGAGCAGGGAAAGAAACTATCTGGGGGAACGCTTGGGGAGGATGATGACTGTGAAGGGAAAATCTACTTGTTGCTTTAGCCACTCCTCCCAGAAGGAATCTGACCCCCAGGGAGTCCGCAGGAGCTTTGTCACTGAAACCCACATTGCAGTCCCCTGGCAACAAATGCATGGCTGGTCTGCCGAAGGCGGCACACACGTGGGGGCTGGAGCTCCCAAAGGGACTGGAGTATCAATGCTCTGTCCACTTAGGTAATGATCCCAGATTTTAGAGATCTTTCATCAGAAAAGGGTAGAGAACAACTGCAGATAACAACTCTGCCTGGTGTATAAAACTCAGTGCATCCTGTTCCTCCTGAGTTGGTTTTTTTCCCCACCCCACCCCTTTTGGGGTGCATGAGTTCTATTGTCCATTACTTTGCTTTTTTTATTTTTCAAGTGAGAAAACCCTAACAACTAAAGAACTGAGATTTTTTTTCTTCAGAGCTCCTGTGTTATTATGTTAAGTTACATAGCATTCTTTATTTCCTCACGAAGTACATTAATCTCTTAGACATATGCTTTGTCTACATAATAGTCATGGATGTAAGTTTTATGTACATGAAATAAAGAAAACTTAAGAAGGTACATGAAAGGCTTAATATGGGAGGTTAAAATTAACTAATTTAATTAGTATTATATATATTTATTTATGTAATACTATATATTGCTATTTTTGAAATTCAGGTAATAGTAAAGGGGAAATAAATTAATATTTTCTGGTACAAAATTCTATTTCTGCCCTGTCCTTGTGTATGTCAATGGAAAAGAAGCCAAACTCTATAAAATAATTTTAAAGAGGTTTATTCTGAGCCAAATTTGAGGACCATGACCTGGAGCCATGCCCAAGAAGCCTTGAGCAAGTGGACTCGCTGGGGTTGGGTTATAGTTTGGTTTTATACATTTCAGGGAGATATGAATTACACATAAAGTTGTAAATCAATACATGGAAGGTATACATTTGTTTGGCCCAAAAAGATGGGACATCTTGTAGATGGGGGCCTTACAGGTTATAGGTGGGTTTAAAGATTATTTGATTTGTAATTGGGTAAAGAAATGAAGCTTTGTCTAAAGGCTTGGAATGTTTTAAGTTAAGGTAGGAAATCTGTTAATCCGAGGGAGACAAGCCACTGGACATATACCTAGACTCAAGTGATCTGTTAAGCAAACTGATGACCTGTAGGTGTGATTTAAGCTTTGTCTTGGATAGCCTTAGGCCTGTTAATGAGTTACAAAGGACATCTCCAAGAAGGGAAGGGAGGCATGACAAGGCCTGTCTGACCTCCCTTCTTATGGCCAGTAACTCAGCTTTAGGGTATTTCTGGGGTCCCCTTGGCCAAGAGGGGGTCCATTCAGTCAGCTTGGGGGGAGCTTAAGATTTTATTTTAGTTCACATGTATTTAAGGTAAATAATTATCTTTTCCGTATTAATGAGTATCATTCATTCTAGAACTTTACAAGTGAATATCAGAAGTTTTCTAAGTTATTCTAGGCAAGGTTTGTCAAATTAGAGCACGTGAGAAAGATCTATTTTTTATTTCTTGACAAAATATTTTATTTCAAGATTCTGATTGGTTTTGGTAGATGATGATTCACTCATTGATGGTTTAATCCATACCTTTGACATTTTGGGTGGCATTGTGGCAGTGGTATGAGAGTTGCATAGTAGTGTAGGAGAGGACGTATAAAATGCACACTTGTGTATGCATAGGAATGACTTTGTATAATTTTGTGTTTGTTAAGTCTAATAATGACTACCAACCAACATGGTACAAGAGTCTATAACTTCTTTTCTTTTGAACTCAGGTTAGCTGGCTCCCTTTGGATATTAGGATTTGTGTGCCCCAGGAAGCAGTAACTTTTTAGCCCTTCTTATTAGCAAATAGGTTCCGACTGGTCATAAGAATAAAATTCTATTATATTCCTGAAAATAATATAAGAGATTAATCAAATGAAAAGAATCAATGTTTCATGTCTGTAAATAAAGCTTTAAACTACTAGCTAGATTAGCTACATACAGATGTCAGGAATCACATGAAGTGTTTAGAAATCTTGATGCCCAGAGGCAGAGCTGCATGTTTGAGAACAAGGAACTGGGACTAGAGTTCAGCTCCCACAGAAACAGCCAAGTCTAAGGCATCAGGTAGCTCTAGAGACAAGGAAGTAACAATTCTTCTACAAATGGAGTGGAGGCTTCTTGTGATTCTTCACCTATTAAGATAATACTACATAGACAGCCTTAGGTTTCAGGGTTTTTTTATGCTGCATTTCTATGTGTATTGCACAGTTTAGGTGTGTAGTTCCTAGAGACAACAAAGTTTTGCAGTGCATTCAACTTTTATTGCTTATCAATTCAAGCACCATAGTTCCTGTGAGTTAAATTCTTTTTCTTAGTAATAACAGCAACCATTTAGCATAATACCATAGGCTATCTTGATTCTCAGGATGCTCTGTAAGGTAGCTATTATTGTCCCTGTTTTATGCAGAAGAAACTAAATTTCAGAGTTTCTAAGTGGATTTTCCCAAAGCACACACCCAAGTCTCTCTGATTCTAAAGCATGTGCTCTTTGCCTTCACACTATAAAAATACATCTCTGCAACTCTGGGTTGGTTGGACAGGACAGGGCCTAAATCAAGGAAACTTCTTCCATCCATATTCACCTGCATTGTCATAAGACATGTATTGGTGTGCTAACATACGTAAGCACTGTGAATGATAAATAGTTAGCATTTAATAAGGCACTTGCCTGGCATGCGGATCATCTCTACTCCTAGCTGCTCCTTTTCCCTCTTCTGCTGCTGATGTGGCTTTATCAAATTGGAGTAGAAGAGTGGAAATTAAAAGTAATTGATAACAGTATGAGTCAAAGTCTAGCTTGAGGAAAACCATAAAATATGAAAAAAATTTATTTGAGGGATATGCACTAATTTACTCGTTGTTATTAGTCTACTCAGGCTGCCATAACAAAATTCCATAGACTGGGTGGCTTAAACAACACAAATTTATTTTCTCACAGTTCTGAAAGCTGGAAAATTCAAGATCAATGTGCTGACCAATTTGGTTTCTGGTGAGGGCCTCTTCCTGCCTTGCAGAGAGCTGCCTTCCCACTGTGTCCTCACACGGCCAGGGGAGGGTGAGGGGTGGGGGGGGGGAAGGGGGGGGGAGAGAGAGAGAGAGAGAGAGAGAGAAGGATAGATGGGGAGAGAGAGGGAAAGCTCATGAGAGCACTGAGCAGGCACTCTGTTGTGTCTTACAGGAAGGATAATCCTTTTGTATCATTGTACCCGGGTCCTGTGTTGATGAAGGCCATATCTCCAGGACTGTCATATTGGGGGTTAGAGCTTCAACATGTGAATTTTGGGCAGACAAAGTTCAGTCCATAGCACTCATGATTTCCCTATTTACTACACTGTGCTTGTCTGCCAGCAAAGTAGGTGTGTCATTGTCATTGAAATCATGTGACCAGTCCATAGCCCAAATAATAAACCATTAGGAAGGGATTTGTAAACATTTTAAAAGAAAGTCTGAATATCCCAGTACATAAAAAAATAATAATCCCTAACAAAATTAGTTATAATAAATATATAAACATATAAACAATATAAAAATTTATATTTGTTACACATAAATATGTTCAATTTATTAATAAATTGATTATCATTCAAGAAGAAACAACCATTGTTAACTATTTCCTCAAAAGTAATTATCTGGCTCAAAAGTGCTTCAGAATTACAATTGATATACCATTATTATAAAATAAACTTCGCATTTAACCTGTATTCTGGCCAAAAAAAACTATTTCTACAGGTCATGGTGAGAAATATCAGCTTTATCCTTTATAAAAACTTGTCAGTTATATTCTAAATCTATACCATGTGTGTAACTATTATATATTAGAAAGGAATCCTGCCACTAAATTTTTTATGTCGACATAAAAGCCCAATATACAAAGGTAGCATCAAATTTTGTAAAGAAGGTAAAATATAACAACAGAAAACTGTCTTCTTGTCTTGTTTACTGATGCATAGCACTACTTCCAAGTGCTCTCTTGTAAGTGGTTAGAGGTTTCTTAGAGACGTCTGACAGCCCTTTTGTCTCTTTCCCTTGACTTCCTCATGGAATGTCCAGTCTTTTAAGAGGAGAAACAGAAGGATATTTAGCTATTTATGCATCCAGACGTACAGTTGTATAAAAGATGTTAAGAACAGTTGTAATGCCATGGCAAGTTAGGCAGGTGAACATAGGAAGAGTTAGAGGAGTGATGAGTATCAACCTTTGGAGGAGACCTTTTTTTTGAGAGATAACCTTGAATTTCATTTTATCTTTTTCTTATTTTTTTCAAATTTTAATTAGAAATATTTTAAGCATAAAGAGAAGAGGAAACAGTATAATGAACATCCAGATAGTTTTCTCCTTTATTTACCAAAGCTAATATTTTGACATATACCTATATACCCATATATGTAAGTGCATGTGTGCATGTGTGTGTGTGTGTGTGTGTGTGTATTTGCAAACGCTGAATCACAGGGGAGATATAAACAACTTTGACCATTTGGCCTTGTGATGAACGGATGCCAAGTAGACAGATACAGAATCTAAAAAAACATAGAACTCTTTCTCTCTTTCTCTCTCACCATAAAAGATACAGTAAAAGCCTTCCTCCCACCCCTGTCCTCCAACAGCCTGATTCCCCCTTCTCTGTTTACAAGTATCCACTCTTAGTAGGTCTTTTGTGTACCGTATCCTTAGAGATCTTTCCAGATTATCACCTAGAGAAATTTCTCATCAACTCCCCACTTTGTTTTTTAGTGGTGGGGCCTTGCTACATTACCCAGGCTGGAGTGTGGTGGCTATTCACAGGTGTAGTCACAGCTCACCGTAGCCTTGACCTCCGGGCCTGGAGTGATCCTCCTGCCAGCCTCCCGAGTAGCTGGGACTACCACACCCGGCTCACCTCCCCACTTTTAAATGGCTGCATATTATTTCACATTACGGAAGTATGATAACCAAAAATAAAATCCTAAGTCCCACAACTGGCTGAATGGATGTCCTCTTGGCCAAGGGGACCCCAGAGAAACCTTAAAAACTACCTTCTTGGCTGTGATGGGATGAGAGGTCAGACATGCTTCCTTATACCCCCTCCCTTTGTGGTTTAGACACAATGACTGACCAGCTTTAATGTTAAAATAGGCATCATAAGACTGACAGTATGGACCTTTTGTGGCAATAAGATACCGAATTATCAACAAGACCTAAGGCCATGCCAGACCTAAGGCCAACCCTTAACAAGGGTTAAGTCATGCACCCCTACACTTAAAGAATAAACTGTGTTCTAACTGCCACAAGGTTTTCCTTTTTCTCTACCACCTAAACAAGCACTGGCCTCAAGATAAGCAATATTGAAACAATAGCAGCTCATCCACTGCCAGATGTTAACTGACCCCCACCCCCCTGTTCGACAAGCTATAACTATTGCTTTGATTGGACAAAAGACTGATCTTAGTAACTTTCACCTGACAAGAGACCACTGACCATGAACTGGTTCTGGCTGGTTTACAGAGGCTGCGCTCTTGAATACTTTCGTGTGCCTGCTTCACCTTTTGATGGATAGGGCCTAATTGTAGTAATACATGTAAATGTTAAGTCTTTACCCCAAGGTGAACATGGGTCATATGTAACATACATGTTTATCTAACCCACACATGTGTGACTCCCCCTGGTGAATATTCATAGCTCCTCCTATAACCTGTTGAATATGTATGTTTAGCCCACCCATTCAGCATAAAGTTGCTGTCCTAATCCCTCCTCCTTTGAACTGCCTGCCTCTGGTTTTGGCCAGAGACCCATTTCTCAGCCTTCAGGTTGTAAACTTTCATAAGAAATAAAGTCTCCTCTCAAAGTTACGAAGACCTTAGGTTATTTTTTTGCATGTACTATAATTTAACTCACTAGTACCTTATTGATAGATATTTGGGTAGTTTCTAATAGCTGTTGATGTAATGAACTTTGCAATGAGTAGCATTTTACCTACGTCATTTTACACATGTGCAAGTATATCTGAAGGGTGAGTTTTCAGAAGTGCAGTTGCTGGATCAAAGGGTAATAGGCATCTACAATTTCGATGGAAATTGCCGAAATGTCCTTCTTAGGAGGTGCACCAATTACATCCCCTCTAGGAACATATGAGAGGAACTGTTCCCAGAGCCACATCAACAGAGTATAAAGCCCAATTTTTAATTTTAAAAAAGTTTTCTGAATATAGTGCCTTATGCTTGGAGAGTATTCAACAAACATTTGTTCTATTAGGTAATTAATATATAACTTGACATCTACTTTGGGAAAATTTTTTGAGACTATTGTCTGGAATATATCTAAAAAACATCAACTATCAATCCATTCATTTGTTCAGCAAATATTTATGGACCTCCTGTCATATGCCTGGGCTGGAACAGCAGTGGTAGACAAGACAGATACTAGTATATCATACAGTTTAGGGTTGGGTACAAGTGCCCCCCCCAAAAGGAAAGCTAGGAGAGAAGTAAAATAGTTACATGTGAGGAAAAGTAATATGAAAGAAACAAACAAAGTACTGAAATACAGATTAGAAGGGAAAGCCTATCTGAGAAAGTGAGTTTTAACTTGGGACCTAAAAAATGAGAAAGAACTAGCTATACAAAGAGGTCAGAAAAGAACACTGCAGGCAGAGGGAACAGCATGAACACAGTCTCTGAGGTGGAAATCAGTGGAGCTCTGGGCAGGAATCACACGCGATGAGACTGGAGAGGGAAAGGGGGATGTGTGAGCAGAGTGTGCTTCACACTCTACAGCTTGAGTCTGGTGGCTGGTTGGAGGGTGCATCGGCAGGGCTTGAGGAAGTCAGTTGGGGTGCTATCTGCAGCCACTGAGGTGGGACACACGGTGTTCCAGGTCAGGACCGTGGTGCTGGGATGGAGACCTACATAGATGGACAGGTTAAATGGGAGTCCCTGATGTGCTGGGTTTGAGTGATCACTTCCAGGTCTCCAGCTTGAACAACTGGCTGGATGGTGGTGGTGCCACTTACCAAAATAGGGAAGATTCGGAGAGGATTGAAGGGGTATTTAGAACTAAGGGTTCCAGTTTGTGCATGTTAAGTTTGAGGTTACTGTGGGACATCCAAGGGGAGATGTCTAATAGGAGTTCAAGTACATGAACTTAGAACTCAGTGGTGAGGTCTGAGCTGTAATATGGAATTCCCAGCGTATGTTAGGCGTTTAAGTAAAGGGAATGGATAAAATCACTTAGAGGGAGTATATAGAAAAGATAGTAGGAACACTAACACTAAATTCTCAAAACAAAGAATGCATGCATGCATATATACACACAAACCCCCGCAAGTGCAATGAACCCTAGCATCTGTAAATACTCAGGCACACTCTTGAGCTTTCTTTTAGCCCTGTTTGTGAGAATCACTAAATTATTTAGTTGCTTCTTGAGTGTGCTTTTCTTCCTTTTAAAATAGGGATCGTCAGAGCAATTAATCAGAAAATTTGTTTAAGTAAATCTTCTGTTCTATGCAAAAATAGCTTTAAAGAGTTGACAAGATTAATTCAGGAGATAGAAAATTCTGGTTAGAATTGGATGTCAGGTTAGAGACAGGGTCCAGGGTTGCTGAGTTGAGGGGAAGTGGTCAGAAACTAAGGAGCAAAGTAGAAAGAAAGTACTCCAAACAGGGAAGGCATTTGTGCTTTTATCATACAAAAGGGAACTTCTGATAACAAATATGTACTCTCATGATATTATTATTTTCCTAATGCCATACACCCTTTATTTTGTTTTTCTTTAACAAGACCCTATTCAGCTTAGGGTCTCTCACTGAGCAGTTAGTCCACAATGCAGAGTTTATATCCCAGTAGATTCAATTTTTGAACAAAATTTCCTGAGATAGTTTCTACATTTTATTTTAGACCAAGTAATGAATAACAGATACTAGGGTTTCCTTTACCCCACTAATATTGTGATTTTACTAAATAAAATAATTACATGTTAGGCCTAGTTTGTTCTTTAAAACTTAGCTATCATTTTTAGTTTAATTCCTCTTCCATAAGTTTTCTGCTACACATAATTTTACTAAGGTATTTAAATTGGACTCAGTTTAACATAATTTTTTAACAAAGACCTCCCTTTTGTCTTTGAATTGGTACCATATTTGTTTTTTAGAAGCACTTATTGTTTCTGGTACTCAGTGATCTAAAAAATATAACTGGCTTGGTAGACAAACCAAGTTCCTCAAACCATTTATCTAAAATGACTTATTTATATATGTTAAAATTTCCTAAGAACCCCTGTTTTGGAGAATGAATTGTGTATGTGTGTGCATGTGTGTGTGTGTGTGTGTGTTTAAACCAATATGCTAACTTTCCTAAATGAAGTTTCTTTCTCATTTATCTGGTTAAAAGCTTAAAAAAAAATTATTGAATTTATCCATTTTGTTAAAAGTCACAACCTTTTCATGGCTGATCAGTGGTCTTTTCCCCCTCACATTAATTCTATATTCTGTATTGCATTAATTTTCCCCAGGAAACTTATACCACAGTGCATCTTGTTTTTATATGCATGCTAACCACTTTTTATATTTTTATTTAGTTGTTTAAAGAAGGCCTTGAAGAAACATAAATTGGATTTTTTCTGATTTATTTTTCCTCATTTTTCTTAATTATGGAAAATGTCAAACATAAACAAAAGTCAAGGAAGGAATGGACTGAGTCACTGCCACATGCCTGTTATCCAACTTTAACAATTATTGACACGTGGTCAGTCTTGCCACATTTTTGTGTACTTTTACTTTAGTTGGCTTGTTTTCTCTCCTATTTCCTTAAAATACTGTAACTTTATCTCCTACTGTTTTCAACATTTTACCTATTTTTTGTGTACAGTACTAACCATGTTTCTCCATTACTTTAAATTTACTTTTAGTGTAACCGATTTGTCTTCTCGGGCTTCACTCATACTTCATGATGAACGTTTGGATGGCTATTAGGATACTCTCAAATGTGTCAGCAACAGAGCATGTTTGATTTGGGCCTACTTGGATTCTGAATAGGGGCGAAACTGGTTAAACCAGTTTGACTGACAGAGGAAATGTGACTAAAAATAGTACATTTTCCAGTTCAGTGAAAGTTGCAACTGACAATTTTAAGTTTCTTAGCAATGGCTAAACCATCAACTCTATTCCTTTGTGTTCTTCTTTCTTTGTATAAGAGAAACATCGAGGCAAAGAGTCACAGTATCATTGACTATGGGAGGGAAGTTGGCTTCTTTTACTTTAACAAGCCCTCCTTTTCTTGTTCTTTCAAGTGTCCAAAGTATTCTGGGGATGTTATTTAATAAAAGTTTATTAAGGTGTCATATGTCAGCAGGTCATAGGTCACCAGTTAATGCATTTTCTACAATGAATTAATTAATGACATTAGTAGTGCAATATGGATTACTTTAAACAGTGTAATATAAAAGGTAGAGCAAATTTAAAAGAGTATTATATCTAGATATACATTAAATACTCTTCTCATGAACTTTGGTATTCTTAAACTGTAGTTATCTAAATTTTTCTTTTACACTTACCATGTTCCTAAGACTTTCTTTTAACTTGTGATTACTTCCCTAGAGTGGTGGAGATATCTGACTGTCCCCCAATATCAGGCTCCTTTTCCATGCAGTGTGTGTGGTAGTGGGAAGCTGCTGTCCAAGCCAGAGACCAAACTTCTCTCTGTTTCCTGCTGTGTCCCCAGCACCTACAACAGTGCTGGGGTCCCAGTTGCTACTCCATAAACGTCTGTTGAGTCAATGAATGACTGGTAGTCTATAGGCTCTCTGCCTTCTAATGATCTCAAAGATCCCTCCAAGTATAGCATGTCATGTTGATGTGTTATGACCCAATTTTATAAATTAGCATTAACAATTCTCTGACAAATCAAAGCATTTTGAAGCCACATCCCCTCTTGTGTTGCCAGTTTTCTTCCCTGAAAAGAAGAGCTGGGATCCCTCAGACAGTTATATTGTTGCAACTATAGCAAGATGAATTACTGAGTATTTAATGTGACAGAGTAACACTGAGAAATCAAATGTTGTCTCTTGTTTTCTTGGCTATGGGACATCTGAAAGGGATGAAAAGGGTGCAGTTGGGCTGCAGCTGGCCGGTTCTCAGAGTCCGCTGTATAACATTCCCTATTAGAAGTTTATGGTCACTAAAACCCATACATTCTTTGAAATACCCTAAACCAAGGGACTTATCATAAGATGCCTTCCTATGTATCTGTTGAATTAATGTATAAATGAATTAATTCTTTTTGTAATACAACCCCACTGAGCTAGACATCTGAGCAGGGTAAATGACAACAGACACCTCCGTAATTGTACAACAGTGAGCTCATGTATCCGTGCAGGTAGAAGACTCACTTTATGAATCCACAACACAACTTCAATGAATGTGTTAAAATTATCTGTTGCTATGTCTGTCTCTATATTGAGTGTATAATATTCTCAAGGGCACAGCCTGTAATCCGTATGTGCCTTGCAAATGGTAAATACAAAATTTATGTCCCAGTGAATAAAGGAGTGAAGAGACAGATGTTTAGAATACAATGTCTACACACAAAACCACTTATTTAGAGTACTTAGGCGTAGCGAACTTATTTTGAGCAAGACCATTAGGCCATAAAACAGCGATGGTGTTTGTAAATTATGTTGGAGACTAAAATTTTAGGATAGCAGTTGTTCATGTACTTTCTGTCAGGTAGCACAGGTCATGCATCTATACTTTAAGTATTACATGTACATAATTCAAACAGCAGTGGTATGAACATACCACTTCTTTGTATATTGCACATAGAATAATCATCTTGAGGTATGTATCACTTACAATGAAGCCACTGGGCCAGGCATGGTGGCTCATGCCTGTAATTCTAGCACTCTTGGGAGGCCAAGGCGGGAGGATGGCTTGAGGTCAGGAGTTTGAGACCAGCCTGAGCAAGAGTGAGACCCCCCTGCCCCCGGTCTCTACTAAAAGTAGAAAAAATTAGCCAGGTGTCATGGCATATGCCTGTAGTCCCAGCTACTCAGGAGGCTGAGGCAGGATGATCACTTGACCCCAGGAGTTTGAGGTTGCTGGGAGCTGGGCTGATGCCATGGCACTCTAGCCCGGGCAACAGAGTGAGACTCTGTCTCAAAAAATAAAGTCATTTAAAAAAAAAAAAAAATGGAGCCACTGTAACTGTTTATGTCTTCATATAACTCTTAGTTTAAAATGGCTGCTCTCTCCTAAACATGTCATTCAGAGATAGAGTATGTGTTGAGATTCAATTTTTCAAGGCATAAAAAGGAAAATATTTTCACTGACAAAATAAGAAATTCATTACCCACTTTGATGAAGTTTTAGGGAGAGAATGCTGACAGTAGACATATTATTGCCAAGTTTCAGGAAGGAAGGTGAGCGCCAGGGATAAGGTTGCATCTGCGGGTCTTTTGTCTAAAAGGGCAGCCCTTTAAGACTGAGCGCACACAGAATAAGACACACAGTGTTAGTGTTTCCAAGAATGCCTAGGAATATTGTGTAAATAGAAAACATATTTGTGTTGAGAATTAACCTTAAAACAGCCTTTTAAAAAAGTAACACTTATCTGGAAGTTTAGAAAATTAGGTAGTTTTGATAACTGAAGATAACTTTAAAAGTTAAGTTGCTTTGAAAATACCACTTTACAACATTAAAAAAATAGTTGGAACAATTCTCTCTCCTTTTTAGTTCTCTTAATTCCCTAGACCTGTGTTCAGATAATTTATTTTATTTAGGTAGATACATTACAGATTTTTTTTAAAAATTGCTAACCTTATAGAAATATGTTTCTTTTTTGTATTTTGATGTGAAATGACACATTATCTTTATTTCCTAGTAGTTGATAAGGGATACTCTACCATCATTTTAAGATTAAGAGGTTGGTAATTAAGAAAGCTGCAGGCCAAGAGTGCGTGCCTGTATTCCCAGATATCCCAGAGGCTGAGGTGGGAGGATCATTTGAGCCCGGGAGTTGGGGCTGTAGTGAGCTAAGATGGTGCTTGTGAATAGCCACCTCACTCTAGCCTCAGCAACATAGTGAGACCCCTGTCTCTTAAAAAAAAAAAAAAAAGGAATAGCAATTAAAATGAGATTTTCAGTGAGTGAAACTTTTCAGAAAACATTAATCTTCACATGATGTTGAGCATGTTAATCCAATGTTCTGAAGAGCAGTGTGAAGAGATAAATAAAGAGAGACCATATTTTAGGACTCATTTATTCTGTCTAAATCATACCATGCAATCCTTTCCTTGCCAGATAGGAAAATCTCCTCTCCTAGTAGCTTGGCATGTTAATAGTACAGTGAAAGATTCTTAAGCAACAGTTTCCATCCAAGTAATATTTTTAGCTGGCTGTAAATGAATATATAAAGAGCCCTAGGACATAGTGCAAGTATGTCTTTACTTAGGTATGTATTACTCTTTTTGCTAGGTCATAGATTGGATGAATAATATTTCTAAAATATCAGTCAGTAATTTACACAGTTGACTTGCCAATGCTCTATCACTATTTAGTTATTTAAGAAAAACCCTATCCCACCCCCAACCCCAAGATATATGTGTGTGTGTGTATTTTTTCCTAGAGTTTGGATTTTGTTTCGAGTTGGTGATGAATAATGAAAAATGGAGCTAGTTGTAGGATCATTTACTCTAAAGTTTTATAACTCTCTCTGCTCTGGGTTATCTTATTTTGGGAGACAAGTCCAGAAACACTAGCAATCAGTTCTAACTGACCAGGAAGAACAGCCCCTCCTGGGCCCTTCTGGTCCCTTCAGAGAACCTGCTCACCTCAGGGCTGTCCCTTCAATATAACAGTTGTTCAGAGTGGGCTTGTCAATCTGTTTCCTGCTCAGAATAAAGCCTCCTTCATCTGGTTATTTTTCTTTCATCAAGAGGGTGTTCATTACCTGCTCATTCTGGATTCCACTCCAGGAGTGTTGTCTTGTACGTAGAGGATCTGGCCTGAGCTGGTTTAGGTGCCCCGGGTGCAGACACACTGTCCCGGTGGGGAGGGCATGAGCAACAGCTCCTGAAATGTTCTCCTCCTTCGGGTAGGTAGAATCATGCTGTGGTGCCCCTCAGAATCCCCACCCCCACTGGAAGTTAATTAGTGTAAGAAGGTAGATTCTGAAAACAGGCTGGTTATGTTGTTGTTGTTTATATGAAATGACTGAGGGGCCTACAGTAGCTGCAAAAGCATAGAGATGTGAAACCTCTATTTACAATGAGCATTTGATGAACTGTGAACACTATAATCAGAAACACATTTCCCAGTTGTATTCTTACATGTGAGGTACCTTGTGAATCAATGATGTTAGATGCTATTTTAAAATATATAACATGTAATTTCTGTCTTCAAGGGGTTTACGATCCAGTTGAGGAATGAATTATTAAAGAGAAAAACGCAGACATGGCATAGGGAAATATTTATGTAAAGGAAAAAAACTTAAAATTCTAGAAAAGGAAGCATTCACTGAGAGCTGGATTTATTAATCATGGTAAAAAGAGCCTGAAGAAAGACTTTGCTAAGAATTACCCCAAGTCTTTCTAAGAAGTTAGAGAAATTGATATCTATGGAATGAGGAAGAAACTAGCAAAAACTCAACATACTTGAAGGCTTCCTGGAAAGGCAGAAAACTTAAAACTAGCTTTTTTGATCCTTCTCACTTATTAGATTTTTGTAAATCATTATGATTTTGAAATAGATTATGAAATTAGTTTGACAAGGCATGGGTAATGGGAAGGGAAGAGATGCTGTGGTGGGTCTAGGAAGAGCTGAGTGCCCAAATGGAGGTCCTTATGCTAAACAGCTGTTAGATACCCAAGCCTGCAGAATTGCTCCAAAACAAGCTAATTCATGCATGACAGACATGATTATTTCTATGCCTGCTCCTCTTAGTGTGGAACAAGACCTCACTCTAAGGACAAACTGGACATGACCATATCAGAGAGCTGTGGTCCTTGCCTGTGGTCAACTTTTAAGTGTTCTAAATTTACAGAAGTCTGGGAGTTCCTGTTAAAATTCCAACATCCTTCAGCACTAAAGATGATCAAGATGTTTGAGAGAATGAATGCCAAATCCATTCCGGGGTATAATGACCTGTCAGATTCTTTCAATTTTAGCAACCATCACTGTTATTACACACCTCAGAGATGACATTTTCAGAGCGAAGCTTTGTTTCTCAAGAAAGACTATTAAGTATCTACAGATATGCCCTTGTGCTTTGATAAAGGAAAATACTGGTGAATTTGGTTAATGGAACTCTGGCTCGTGTCTTTGAAGAAGATATTTGAAAATGTATGAAGAAATATGGCTTCTTTCTAAATGAGATCTATGTTAACAAACATGTGTATCTGGTTGAGTAGAGATACTGTCCTAGTCCAAGTGATCCATATTTTCTCATCTTTATTTCTTTTATGTTGTTTTGTTCCAGAATAATAACAAACTTCCACTTCCTACAGAAAAAAAGTATAATCATTCTGATGCCAGAGACCTGGTTTCTGCGGATGGCATAGAAATTTGTACTTGAGACAGCTTAGAAATAATTCAGAGGGTAAAGGTAAAATATCAGGCATTTTGGTGTGTGAGAAATTATTTTAAAAAGTCAAAACTTTTTAGATAATGTGGTTGCTAAGCTCTTTCTGTTAATATGTACAAGCAGTAAGTTTGAATGGACATTTAGATCTTATAAAATCTTACTTTGCTGTCCTGTAGGGTCACATAATTTGGATACATAACAGACTCTGGGTCCATTTGTTGTATAAATATAAGGATCTTCTCCAGGATCTCTCTCTCTCTTTTTCTAACCTAAGGAGCAATTAATAACAATTGATAACATTGTTTGTCTCAAATCAACAACTTTGTTCACATTATAATAAAAAATTAAATGAAAATGCTAGAAAATACAGAAATTAAAGTCTCCATAGTGTATCAGTACGTTGTAAAGTATAATTTACTAGTATAAGTAATAATTACAAAACATTTATCATGGAACATTGCATTAGCAGTGCTAAGTTTATACATTACTCAAAAGGAGTTCATACAAAAAGTAAGGTTTTTGTAGAGCATTATTCTTATCCACTTAGGAATACTATGTATTAACCTGTCACAATGTAAAAATGCCTGAAAGATCATGAATATAAAGAATTAAAATATTATTTTAGATACCGTTTATACACTGAAGTCATTTCTTCTATGCTGGGATGATTAGACAGGGTTCAATGAAGTGATTAATGAATATACCAATATGCAATGGGAGGTGGAAGTGTTTGCTCTGAGCTTTTAGTCTCCCTGCTCAAAAGAGCATTTCAGTTTCTTCAGACTTATGAAATAATTTTGGATTAGATTCACGTGAGAAAGTCTGAGGGATGTAGTCGGCGGAGCAGTTTGGGTGAGGGCACCGTCATGAGACCCAGGTCATCTGAGGCCACTTAACAAATAACTGGGCAGGTTCCTAGACAGGGCCTGGCTCTTCCCCAATCATCCCAGCATTGTGACTTTTAGAGCTGCCTGCAAAGGATGTCTTGTCCAATTCTCTCAGTTCACAGAAGAAGAAACTAAAAGCTAATCCAGGCCTACTGGCTCTAACATGGTGCAACATTCTTGCTACATTGTTTTTGAAAAGTTACACCTAAATGAACTAAGTTTGCTAAAAAATGATTTCAGCTATGACTGAGGAACTAACAAATACACTGAAAAAGTTGGTATAACAATCTTCCAGAAAATTCTCTTTTGTGGTTAGAATAGAAATCAGTTCACTGGTTTGGCGTCAGCATGTCTTTTATTTTATAGTTCAATATCATCATTTTAAAAGATCATGCTTTTCCCTGAAAACTACTTTAAAACCAATATTTTTTACTTAGAAAAACATTAACTATAGGATAAGAATCCAAACCCAAATCTTAATAACCTTTATCTTGGTGCCCTAAAGTTTACTTTAAGGGGTTTACTGTGCATCTGCACATTTTAAAAAATCTGATTAATGTAGCAGAGGGTTTGGTAGAAAGGGGATTTTATAAAATTTTAGCATGGAAGCATGTGAGAGAGTTTGGGGGAGAGCTGCTGGAGGTGAAGACATCATTACCATCCAAACCGATTTCCTTTATTCTGAGAAATTCACAGGATGGATCTTGTAATTAGCTACCCACCTTTCTTAAAGAACACTTGAAGGTCTCCTAAAATCTGGGATACTCTGCAGATTGAGATTATAAGTGCTTTGTTTCAGAATTTGCCTCTGTAAAATGTTCTTTCAGAGATAGATAGCAGACTAGTGGTGTCCTCCTCTACTCCTGCAAATGGGATTCAATGATGCAATGCTGGTGTAACACTACAGAGAATATATTGTTTACTAGCAACATGCACACTGCAACCCTCCTCCCCCTGCACTATTTTTTGTTGGAGAAAAGCAAAAAGCTACTTTGGGGTGGGAGTGATGTCTCAACGGGCATGATGAGTGTCACTAAGTGGTCCTGCGCTGCTCTCTAAGGGGCTGTCACTTAGCTGCCAAGCTTCTCTATGCTGAGAACCAAGGGCTGGATGTGAAAGGGTCTTGGCACTACAGTGATTTTAGAAGCAATGTGGGGAAGAGCGAGGGAGGGAGGTAGTAGAGCAGACTGGGTGGGGACATTGCAGTGAGTATTCAGACATCAAAAGCAAGGTTGTTGCCTATAAGATATCTGTAAACCACGAGCATTTTGTGTTCTTATAACAATTTAAATATGTTATGTCAATGGGCTTGATGAAACTACTAGGTAGAGATGCCAAGGTTAAAAAACATTAAAAAAAAATCAGATACCTACTTTGTGCCAGGCAGTGTGTTAGCACTTTCACAGGAGTATTGGTGCCTGTTTCACACTGGAGGGAACTAAGGCACAGAATACTTGATGATTTATCCAGAGTGATAGAGCTAGAAAGTGTCAGAGGCAAGAGGCAAATCATGTTTTCTGACTCCAATCCAGTTCTTAGTAGACAATGTGTTTATTCATAAGTCATAGCTATTGGAAGTAGATTAGGTTCACATAAGTACCCACTTTTCTGTTTTGAAACAGACAATGGATAGACTAGGATGTTCTCATTAATTCTCTGCTCAGTGTTGCTATACCATGTTCACAACAGGGAAAGAACATTCCCTAAACTGCATCTATGACCAAAAATTCTGAGGCTAGTTTTGTTTTGTTTTGTTTTGTTGGTAACAAAGGAAAACTTTATTGTGTTAAAGCATGCTTGAATGAATACATGTTTTACAGATCACTAGTAGTCAATAACATTATTTGGAAGATTTGGGGATGATCTGGTTTGTGTTAAACATATTTACACTTTAAAATGTCTGAGGCTTATTTTGGAAAAGACCATCCATATCCCATTGTAGCACTCAAGGGTGATGACCAAGATTCGAAGAAAGGCATAAAACCAAAACACACATTGAGCGCCCCTGTGTGCACATTCCTCTCTTAGGTTCTTTGGGCAGAGCAGTGAATGAAATAAACAAGTTCTCCACACTCATGAACTTGCATTCTAGTGCAGGAAGACAGAAAATAAACCTGAAAACAAACAGGTAAGATAATTTGAGGTAATGGTGATTGATGTGAAGAAAATAAAATAGAATATGGGCTAGGAAGTGACTGGAGGTGGAGGTGTGTCAGTGCTTCAAGTCAGATGGTAGTAAAACACACTATGATATGAAATTAGTATCACATAATAGTAGATAGTATGTGACCATCTTCACACTGATACTCTCCAGACCCCCTTGCCTTGACATACCATTAACTTGCCAACACCACTTTCTCAGATGTAAGATGGTGAGTTGGGGCTTCCAATAGTTCTTTGTGATCCTCTAAAAGGTAAATTATTTTTTCCCATAAAACATAACAACATCTAAAATCACCCAGAGAATGTGCTGCCACTGTCGTATCTCTAATTTCATTGCTTTCTGCAATGAATCATTGAGGAAGTTGACTTTGATTTTTTTTTTTTTTTTTTGAGACAGAGTCTCAGTCTGTCACCCTGGGTAGAGTGCAGGGGCGTCATGATAACTCAATGCAACCTCCGACTCCTGGGCTCAAGCGATCCTCGTGCCGCAGCCTCCCGAGTAGCTGGGACTACAGGCACGCACCGTGACGCCCAGCTAATTTTTCTATTTTTAGAAGAGACTGGGTGTCACTCTTGCTCAGGCTGGTCTCCAACTCCTGAGCTCAAGCAATCCTCCCTCCTTGGCCTCCCAGAGTGCTAGGATTACCATGCCCAGCATCCACAAAGTAATTCTTTTGAAAATGTTCAGCCATGAATTGAAATAGAGTCTTTAAAATGAATTTTTTCCTAGTCTAAGGTGACAAGCTTTTTAAAGTGTGAACCCAAGACATAACCACAGCACAAGAAAAAATATATAATAAATAAGATTATATATATGTGTTATTACTTTAACATAAAACATGTAAAGAGCCATTTATTTGGAATTATATATTAGTCTCTGTTATTTAATTTATTTTTGACATAAATGCTCTTATAAAACATAATTAGTTGACAGTATCAATTACTAGTAATTAATAGTATGAATAGTTAAACAAGCGTTTAATTATAACAACTTTTAAAAATAAAGTTTAGAAATTGCAGAGAAAGCACAGAGATTTTCCATGTAGCTCCAACCTAGTTTCCCCTCTTACTATCTTCTATCAGTGTGTATCATGTGCCTTCCTAACACCTTTTATCATTTATCAGAGTTAATGAACAAATATTGAAATGCTATTACTAACTAAAGTCCATATTTTATTTGGGTTCCCTTAATTCTACATTTCCCTGTGCCAGGAGCCCACCCAGGGTCCCATTTGACATTTGGTCGTCATGTCTCCTTAGTCTCTTCCTGCCTGTGACAGTCTCTCAGACTTTCCTTCTTCTGATGACCTTGACAGTATTGAGGAGGGCAGGTTGGGTATTGTGTAGAATGTCCCCATTGTGATTTACTTGTTGTTTTTCTGGGGCTATTGATTTGGGGGAAACAGATCACAGAGGGAAAATGCTATCTTCATCATTTGGTATCAAGGGTACATGCTTTCAAGGTGACTTACTACTGTTCCCATTAAGTTTGATCACCTGGCCGAGCTAGTGTTTTCAAGTTTCTCTACTGTGAAGTTACTCAACACTCCCATGTCCATACTGTATGTATTCTTGTTGAGGAAGTCAGTTTGAGGAGTCCATACTTGAGCTGTGGGGAGTTAGCTCCACTTCTTTGATGGCCGAGTCTTTACATCAATTATTTGGAATTATTCTGCATAGAAGATTTTAATTAAACTCCATTTCCTTTTTCATGTATTTATACAAGTATGGACACATGCATAGTTACTTCAAGCTTTGATTATTCTTCAGTTCTACAGTATTTTGTTGCTGAATTTATTCCTGCTTTGGCCACTAGGAGCTCTTTCCTTGGGCTCCTGTTTTCCTTTGACATAATTCCATCTTTTTTTCCTGAGTACTTCCTTACTTTATGATACTTCAGGATTATCGTGGCTTGTATATTCACTATCCCAGTCTTAGCATCAACCATGTCTTCAAAGAACCCTGGTTCATTTTATTAGAGAATGGTTTTAAAAATTCACATCTGGCAGATAAATGTGCTCATTGCATCTTGGCTCTCATAGCTGACAACACAAAGATGTATATGTGTGTGTTCTAACCTGCACACATCCCTAATTATAAAGTTTTCTATGTGGGACTGTTTGTGCCTATATTAAGCTAAACATGAATTTATACTGATGTCTCTACCTGTGATCTGTTACCACATGGATCACTGTACCCTTCGTCCCTTGCTAATCTGTAACCTTCCATTTCAACAGTGAGAAACCTGGTTCCCACCATCTGCTACTTATGTAAGTCATTGTTCCATTTCAGATAGAGATATAGTGGTTTTAGAATTGTTAACTAGTACCCCCATTGGAAAGAACATTATAAAATAGAATGCAGTGTTGAAGTCCAGTTAATTTGCCTCTAGCCTAGAGAGTCCACTCATTTCCAAAGTTACTTAGATCTGCCCCATTTGCCCTATACATTCAGTGAATTTTTTCATACATTTGTATCTTAGTCCCTTTTGTGTTTCTATAACAGAATACCTGAGGCTGGGTAATTCATAAAGAAACAAGGCTTATTTGTCTTATGATTCTGGCGGCTGGAATATCCAAGATTGGGCATCTGCATCTGGTGAGGGGCTCAGACTGCTTCAGCTCATGGTGGAAAGTGGAAGGGAAGCAGGTGTGTGCAGAGATCACATGACAAGAGATGAAGCCAGAGAGAGAAACTGAGGAAGCCAGACGCTTTAGCAACCTGCTCTTGGGGGAACTAATCCATTCCTGCGAGAGTGAGAACTCACTCATCATCTGCTATGGGAGAGCATTAATTTACTAGTGAGGGATCCACCCCCATGACCCAAAGACCTCCCACTAGGCCCCATCTCCCAAAACTGCCACACTGGGGATCAAATTTCAACATGAGTTTTGGTGAGGATAAACCACATCCAAACCATAGCAATTTGTAACACAGTTCAATTTCCTCACACCATGCATTCTGTGCTGGGATACTCTATATCTTGAATAATTTAAGTTGATTTGAATAGATTTTGATTTATTCTCTAGGCTGTAAAATTCTGTGTGTTTTGCCAAATGCACAGTGGCAGGTATATACCATAAAAATATCATATGGAATACTTTAAACCTTTACCCCATACGGCCACTGGCTTGCCATCTATGTAGTTTTGCCTTTTCCAGAGTCTCATTAAATGGGGTCCTACAGAGTGTATCCTCCTCAGACCGTCTTCTTTCACTGAGCAATATGCAAGTAAGATTAATCCATGTCAGTTCATTTCTTTCTATTGCTGAATAGTATTCCATTGCATGGATGTACCCTAATTTGTTTACTCATTTTTGTAAGAAAAACTTCCCTCTTCTAAGTTTGTTAAGCGGTGGGAGGCCTGCAAATTAGCTGACAATAGACAGCTTAATAGGAAGAACAATACTTGGCTTGTTGTCCCACAAGTATCACTGGGGGACTGGGAAAAATGCACCCGAAGGCAAGATCCAGTTCAGAGAGAGGCAAAAATAGCCGAAAGATAACAGAATGGACTAGAATCTGATCACCCATGAGGGTTACAGTTTTCCTCTGAAACATAAAGTTTCTCTTTACAGAAGCCCTCATTTTTTGTCATAGATAATCAAAATGAGATTATTCTTCTTTTCAAAGCAAGTTTAGTTTTGTCAGATTTTGCCTGATTATTTATGTAAGTGCAGCAAGGATGGTACTGACCACATAGGTCTCTTAAAGTTTGCTTTGGTGGAACTTTTCATAAGGAATCTCAGATTGGACTTTTAATAGCCCTACTGAGGCTAGAAGCCAAGCCAAGACCTTAATATGAGACTTCAACTGTAAAACCTATGTATACTGGTGAATTCCTCTTTTCCTGAAGTCCCGAAAACATCCCAAGATTCGCGGGCCTGCCAGGCAATGACCTTCCTTGCTCCCCTGTGAGGCTGGCGGCGCCGCAATCCCGGTGTCGGGCTGGTTTTTCCCGGAGGGATTTGTGAGCATCGGCTGTGTAAAGTCACCCGTAGCTCCTTAAAATTGTCTGGTCATAGCCGATCTTTCACAGAGTGTAAGTTTTTCATGTTATAATATGCACGTTATTAATTATGTTCCCTCTCGTGGACAGTCTCTAGGTGTTGTGTATTAAAACTCATCCCCAAACCCAAGGTCACCAAGCTTTTGTGTTTTCTTCTACAACCGTCATACTGCTGCATTGTAATTTAAGCCTGAGGACTATTTTCAGTGAGTTTTGTGTAACTTGTAAAGTTTATGTCTACTCTTATTTCACGCCTCATGTTTTCCACCTAATTGCTCCTTCCCTCACGCTTTTTAAAAAATATTAATTTTTTTTTAAATTTTAGAATATTACGGGGGTACAAACGTTGAGGTTACATACCTTGCCTTTGCACCGCCCGAGTCCGAGCTACAAGCGTGCCCCTCCCTCCCCCTTTTTCTAAAAGACTCGGGGCAGCGAGCCGGTCTCAGCGCCAGTTTCCAACCCGGCGCCGAGCCCGAGAGCGCGCAGCCTGAACGGCGCCGCAGCGCGGCCAGCAGGGGGCGGAGCAGCGCCCGGGAGCCCGAGGGGCCGCCGCGCCCGCGCCGGCCAGCAGGGGGCGGAGCAGCGCCCGGGAGCGCCCAGGAGTCGCAGCGCCCGCGCCGGCCAGGAGGGGGCGGAACAGCGCCCGGGAGCGCCCGGCGCTAGAGGACACAGCGCCTCCGTCCCCGCGCAGTCCCGGCGCCGCCCGGCCGGGGATGGCCGCGGCCCGACGGTGAGCGCGACCTCCCTGTCCCGGCCCCTGTCCCCAGGCCGCCTGCCGAGGGGCAGCGGTCCGCGGAGACCGGGGCGGGGGTCCGTGTGGACGGCTGGGGGCGGGAACCCGCAGTCCCCCCGCCGAGGTCCTCCCGCGCTGTCGTGACGCCGGGCTGTGACCTGCGCCGGGTCCCGCGGCCCGGGCTGCGTGTGGCGGGCGCGGGCCCGCGAGGAGGGCGTCGCTCCGCCTTCCTGGCCCGGCGTCCACCTGCGGTTTCCTCCCGATGGCCCCACGGCTCCAGGGAAGCTGCGGCGCCTGGCTCCTGGCCCTGCGCTCCCGCAAAGTGCTGCGGGCGTCTCACCCCCAGCGGCGACGCTGTCCCGGGGGCCACTCGGCCCCGAACGCGGACGTGCAGGCGCCCACCTGCCGTCCAGGCCGCGGCCCGCTCCGCCTCCGGCCCCGCCGGGAGAAGCGCGTCTCGTTCCGTTGGGTCCAGCTGTTTCTGTCCCCGTCCCTGGGCCGCGCAGCCCTGGCAGATGTGCAGAGCGGGACGACTCCGAGCTGGGCCCGCCCGTGCGCGCCCCCGAGCAGGCGCAGACCCCGCGTCCCCGCCGGGACCCGCGGCCCGTGCGGTGCCGCCGCCGCGCAGCCCCGGAGCGCAGGTCCGCGCCCGTGGCGGGTCCCAGCCCGGCCCCGGCAAAACGCCGCCGCGCAGCCCGGTCTCGGGTCGCCGTCCTGCTTTGGGACCGCGGCGGTGGTTTCCCGCGGCGTGGCCGTGCCTGACCGCGGCCGGGGCCCTGGGCGCTGCTCCCGCCGCGCTCTCCCGCGGTGCGCCCCGCCCGCGTAGACTCTGCTCCCGCCTTCGGGGACGCCGCAGGGTCTTGGCGTCTCGGGGACTTTGTTCAGGGTCCCTCGACCCACCCACCGCGTGGGCACCCTTGCCAAATTCTGCAAGGCCTTGTCCCGCTAAATCCTCAAAGTCACAGCAGTTGTAATATCTGACAGTGGAAAAGCTCATAACATGATTTTTCAAAAGGCAAAAAATTTATTATTTGGTGTATCGTCTGTGAGAATGACCCTCAATGTGTATATAAAGGAAGGAAATAGTAGGTAAAAACAGTTCATATTTGGGATAATTAGTAAAGAAAAATGAAATCTCCCTGCTAAATGCAAGGCAAATGGCACAACTGATCGTGGAAATTTCCTAAGAATTTACTGAACTGAGTATTATGTTGCTGTGTTCTGTAGCCGTGTGTGTGTATGTGTGTGTGTGTGTGTGTGTGTGTGTACGTACACCAGTTGCAAGGTATTTCAGGTTTAAACATTTATGTTTGCATCATCAATCACTATAGTTAAGTGATAAAGTCCTAGTCCACTTCATGATGATGTATATAAATATTTGAAAGCACCTTTTAAAATGTCACCATTTTAGCTATTTTAAGTATACAATGCAGTGAAAAGTAGCACATTGGCAGTGTCGTGCAGCCATCTATGTAGTTTAGTTGCAGAGGATTTTTCTTTTTAAACCTGTGAAGGAAACTCAGAACCCTTTAAGAAGTCGCTTCCTGTCCCCTTCCCCAGCCCCTGGCAGCCACTGGTCCCCTTTGTCTCTGTGGATGTGCCTGTTCCGGATCTTCCCTATAAACGGAGTCGCAGGATACGTGGTCCGTGGTGTGTGGTTTCTTTCACGCAGGTTGTTTTCCAGGCACATCCAGGTTGTAACATATGTCGGTATTTCACGTCTTTTTCTTTACGATTAAGTACGCACAACATTCAACATTTTAACCGTTTTTAAGTGCGCAGTTCGGTGGCATTAACTGCGTTCACTTCGTCGTGTGAGCGTCACCACCATCCGTGTACAGAATGTCTTTCGTCTTCCCCAGCGGGAACTCTGTACCCAGCAAGCAGCGACTTCCTATCCCCTCTCCTCGAGCCCCTGGAAACGACTTCAGGTGCCCCGTGAGTGGAAGAATATCCTGTTTGTCCTTCTGTGCCCGGGTCGTTTCACTGAGCGTAGTGACTGAAGGTTATCCATGTTGTGGCATGTGTCAGAATAGCCTCATTTTTACGGCTGAGTAATATTTCCTTGTATGGACGGACCACATTTTATTTATCTACTGATCTGTTGGTGGACACCTGTGTTTCTTCCACCTTCTGGTATTGTGAATAATGCTGCCATGAACATGGATGTTGAGGTCCCTGCTTTCAGTTCTTTTGAGTATGTACACAGAAGTGGAATTGGTGGGTAATACATGACTTCCATGTTTAATTTTTGAGGCACTGTCATATCATGTTGTGTAGCAGCTGTGCCATCTTACTTTTCTATTTCCTTTTTGTGGCTGAATAATAATCAGGTTATGATAGATCTAATTTTGTTTATCCATTCATCTGTTGGTGGACATTTGGGTTGTTTCCATGTTTTGGCTATTGTGAACAGAGCTGCTATAAATATTCACGTACAAGTTTTTGTTTGAACAGTTGTTTTCTAATCTTTGGGGTCTATACCTGGGATTGTAATTGTTGAGCCGTGGTAATTCTACTTGTAACTTTTTGAGGAAACATTTAAATATTTCACACAAAGGCTGTACCATTTTGTATTTCCACAAGCAGCGTTTAAAGGTTTCCAATTTTTCTGCATCCTTGACAACACTTACTTGTAATTTTTTTATTGTAGCCTTTCTGGTGTGTGTGAGTGGGTATCACACATATTGTAGTTGTAATGTGAGTTTCCATAATAACTAATCATGTGTAGCATCTTCTTATGTGCTTGTTGGCCATTTGCTTGTCGTTTTTTGTGAAGTGTGTATTTTAAGTTCTTCATTGATTTTGTAATTGGGTTGTTTGTGTTTTTCCTGTTGAGGCTTAAAAGTTACTTACATGTTCCGGTCGTGGACTCTTGTCAGATATATAACATACCTCTGTGGGTTATCATCTTACTTTCTTGGTGGTGTCTTCGGATTTCCAAAAGTTTTAAATTTTGAGGAAATTTTTTCTTTACTTACTGTGCTTTTTGTGTCAGATCTAAGAAACTATTGTTAAATCCAAGGTCATGAAGATTTATCCCCATGTTTTCTTCTAGAGTTCATGTTTTTACCTCTGACATTTAGGCCTTTGGACCATTTTGAGTTAAATTTTTCTGTGTGATGTGATGTGAGGGTACAATTTCATTGCTCTGCATGTGGATAGTTGTCTGACATCACTTGTTGAATTTAATGACGTCAGCCCTTGTGAAAAATAAATTGACCATAGAGGTATGGATTGATTTCTGAACTCTTAGTTCCATTCCATTGATTGTATGTGTATCCTCATGCCAGTATCATCCTGTTTTGATTGCTGTTTCTTTGTAGGAAGATTTAAGATTGAAAACTGGGAAGTGTGAACCTCCAAATTTGTCTTTCTTTTTCAAGAAAGATTTAGTATTTTGTGGTCCCCTGAAATTCCGTTTGAATGTTAGGATCAGCTCGCCCATTTCTGCCAAAGGGCCTTTTTGGATTTTTGTAGGAATTGCTTTGAATTTGAGTTCACTTTGTGTAGTGTGGCCATCTTAAAACATGTTAAGTCTCCAATCCATGAACATGGAGTGTGTTTCCATTTATTTAGGTTTTCTTTGATTTCTTTCAGCAATATTTTATAATTTTCCATGTACAGGTCTGGCACCTTGGTTAATTTTTTTCCTGAGTAGATTGTTGTTGTTGATGTTATTGAAATGGAATTTTTTTTCTTATTTTTATTTCCAGGTTGTCAATTCCCAGTGTATAGAAATAAAATAGATTTCTGTGTATTGATATTTTGCTCCATAATGTAGCTGTATTCGTTTGCTAGCTGTAATAATTTTTTTGAATCCTTTAGTATTTTCTGTATTTAAGATCATGTGATTTGGAATCTATGAATAGTTTTAGTTTTCCTTTCACATACGGATGTGTTTTATTTCCTGTTGTCATCTACTTGTTCTGGATAGAACTTTCAGTACAAGGTTTTTTTAAATTTCAAAATCCTAATTAAGGGGGTACAAGTGTCTTTGTCACATGGGTATCTTGTACAACGCTTAAGTCAGGGCTTTTGGTGTGTCCATCACCGGAATAGTGTTCATTGTACCCAATAGGTAAGTTTTTATCCCACACCCACCCGCCCATCCTCCCCCCTTATTGGTTTCTCATGTCGTTTATATTGCTTTGTGCCCGTGTGTGCCCATCTATTAGCTCCCACTTATTAGTGAAAACATACGGTGTTTGGTTTTCCATTCCTAAGGTAGTTCATTTAGGATAATGGTGTCCAGTTCCTTCCAAATTGCTGCAAATGATGTTGTTTTATTCTTTTTATGGCTGAGTAGTGCTGCATGGTTTATACATGTACCACATTTTCTTTATCCACTGATGAATTGAAGGGCACGTAGGTTGATTCCACATCTTTGCAGTTGTGCATCGTGCTGCAGTAAACATTCAAGTGCAGGTGTCTTTTTGATAAAATGATCTTTTCCTTCGGGTAAATACCGAGCAGTGGGATTGCTGGATCAAATGGTAGGTCTACATGTATTTCTTTGAGGACTGTCCATACTGTTTTCCGTAGAGGTTGTACTAATTTGCAGTCCCACCAGCAATGTGTAAGCTTTCCTTTCTGTCTGCATCTGTGTCAGCATCTTTTGGTTTTTTAATTTAATAATGGCCATTCTGATAGGGGTAAGGTGGTATCTCATTGTAGTTTTAATTTGTATTTCCCTGATGATTAGTGATGTTGAGCATTTTTTGTATGTTTGTTGGCCACTTGTCTATGTTCTTTCGAAAAACTACTATTCATGCCTATTGCCCCCTTTTGATCAGCTTGTTTATTTTTTTCTTGGTGATTTGTTTGAGTTCTATGTAGATTCTGTATATCAGTCTTTTGTTGGATGCATACTTAGCAAATATATTGTGCCATTCTGTAGGTTCTACGATGTCATTTATTTACTATTTTTGTTGTGTCATATTTGCTTTGGGTCCTTAGCAAATTTTTGCTTAGCCATGTAAACTTTCATACACTGCACTTTGTTAAATTTGTATGGTTTCATGTTTACATTTGGTCTTCATCCATTGAATTATTTTGTATAGGCCAAGATAAGGATCCAATTCATTCTTCTGCTTGGGTATCCATTGTCCCAGCACATTTTAATGGCTTCCTTCCAGTGTTGTTGTTGTCTGCTTTCAAGATCATGTTGATTATAGTAATGGTTTATTTCGGGTCTATTCTATTCCCTTGGTCTGTGTTCCACTTTTACCAGACCATGTTTTTGATTACTTCTTTGTAGTTGTTTGAGTGTTGTAAAGAATTTGCTTTCAGTCATGTTATATCTGGAGTGGCATCGTTTTCTTGTTACTTTTTAGCAGTAATCTGTTTATTGATTATGTTGCTTTGTTTTGCATAATGTTTATCATGGATAAAATTTGCTCCTCAGCTGTTGGGTTTTAGAGTCAAATCATGTTGATTTGTTAAATTTTATCCAGATAAGGTTTTCTTCATTGGATATTTTCTGGTTTTTCATAATGACTTTTATGTTGAACCATTTTGATTACTTGGGTAAGCCTAGTCATGTTGATTTCAATATGTGTTATACAGTTGACCATTAAACTAACATGGCATTAACTACATGGATTTGAGCAGTGTGGGTAAACTTATATACCAGTTTAAAAAATAGGACATTTGGATCTCCATATTGGACGATTCTGCATCCATAACGAAAAAGGGATCTAAAATATAGTACTTGGGAGATATGAAACCTGCATATACAAAGGGCCAACTTTTCAAATCCACGAGTTTCATGGTGCTGTCTGCAGGATGTGAGGATGCCCGGATGTTAGTATCGGGAGCAGTGTTAAGAACCAATCCTCTTCCATTAGTGCAGGATGACTGTGAGTAATTGCTGTATTACTTGGTTAAGGGTGCACCTGTGGGTTGAAAAAG